>OY728145.1:629273268-634273268 GCA_963277665.1 Viscum album | reverse complement strand
CTTTCATTCCTGGCACTGGGACTTTCCATTTACTGTCTCACCATAATTTCCCTTTACTGTTACATAGTATCTTCCCATACTGTAACCGTTTCAAACCAATTATTTTCCACTGTGACTCTATTCATGGTGCCTCCGGTTATCTCCTCTCCTTCTCACCGTAAACCTGATCTCCTTGCCACCAAATCCTTTCCATGTACCCATAGTTTCATTCTCTAGCACTGAAAACTCAACCACTGTTTTTCATCTTTGAAAAATCATAACTCTATCTCACCACAAAGAACCATTTAACTCTTGTCATAGTAATACTTCATCATCAAAGAAGAAGAAGACTTATACATATACCCTACCACCAAAGCCTGAGAATCAAGCCACACTTCACCAGCATCGCTGATTCTGACCATGCCCTAGTCATCACTGAGCCGAGATGTGTCATCCAAAAGAGGATATCAATGCATGTTCAATGTCGCTGCTAATCCAAACTCGAGTCGGTGAACTGTGTTGAAAGAAGGATACTCTGAACAAGAAGCCGCCGTCCGAGATGAAAGTCACTACTGCTGTGCGAAGAGGGTTGCACCATGTTCGACAGGAGAAAAGGGGTTTCTCCGGAGAGATGAAGGAGACCAGGTGCACCGCACTAAAGAGGGGAGGAAGATCATAAGCACAACACTCTACCACCGGAGGAAGAAGATGAAGTCCACCATTGGCCTCCACGTGCACTGCTGCTCATGAACCGAAGAAGACCCCCCCTCCCCTATTGTGCTGAATTTGGGGGGAATGATGACTTAATTTATTATAATAAAAAAATAAATAATAAACTTAATAAGTCAATAAATATGTAATTAATAATAATAATTAAATGCACTAATGAAAAATAGTAAGTAATAGTATTTAAAATTTAAATATTAATTCTAATTATTAAAATTAAAATTATATATTTCATTTAATTTAAAATAAGTAAATAATTTCAAAATTCAAATTTATAACAAACATAATCATTATAATTTATATTAATAATGTAAATTAAAAAAATTTAATATCTTTATAATAATTTAACATTAAAATTTTCTATTAATAGTTATTTTTATAGTTCAAAATAATAATTACTACTACTCAATCAACTTATAATATTTAACCCATTATCATTCAAATTTTATAATTATATATTAACTATTTTAATAATAAATTTTATATAATCTTAATTGATTTTATTTAAATTACTAATTATTAATAATATTTTCTCTAACTTAATAACCTAATTAATAATAATAAATTTAATACATAATATGTTTATTAATGATTCTATAATAAATTAATAATCATTATAAATATATTTAAGAACAACTACCAGCTAAGATATTCATTAATTAACTTTAGTAACTTTTTAATATGTATTATAAAAGTAAACTAAAAAAATATTAAATATTAATTAACATTACTTATGTTTTAAAAATTCTACATTAGTTTTTAATGTGTTCAGGTTCACACTGAAGCCTAAAAAGTGTCCATGTTCATGCAACTAACTCAGCGGGAGTTAGTTACGTAAGTAAAACTAGCCCGTTGTGCATATCACGAAAAAAACACAAGTGTGAGATGAAACAGGAAAAGAAGAGTCCAAGTAGTTGTAAGCGAGTGGTGACATGGAGTAGATGATGAAGGGTTGAAAAATAGATATGCAACATAATTTGAAGAGGACTCTCATTCAAACATGCTCTCATTTTCATTCTATGATCACATCCATCTGAGAGTAGATCAACTCTCATTCTTATTCCATGCCATACTTTTCAGGAGTAGAGACACCCAATAGATGATAGTGAAGACATGGAGGCGAAGGAGCCAGATAGAAGAGCATCACTAAGGGAGTTCTTTTCCACTATTGTACTTAATTTCACATTACTCTTTAATTTTTTTTTCAATGCTTTAATCAAGATGATAACAGATTAATATTGACATATATCAAGAATTTAATTTTTCTGGTGTATCTTTAAAACTTCTTCAATTACATTACTTTTTTTCAGAATCATAATTAATCAAAAATATTTAATTATGATTCTATGTACAGTTGATTCACCTCTACATTGATTTAAAAATTTACAATTTTAAAATCGACTGGTGAGGTTGTTTTTGAATGCATCTTTCAGAACATAAATGTCATTAACTTTGGAAATTCACAGCGAGTTTATTTCCAAGTATAACCATTTTTAAAATTTCTTAGCAGTCTAGTTATGTTTTGGTGTGGATAACTCCATGATTTAATCCATTTCCTGTTGAGTTTATTAGCAAGGGAGAATTATCAGTTTTGTGTAGAGGTGTGTTTTAGAAGAAAAATTTTATGAAGAAAACTATATCAACCAGTAGATTAAATTTTCCTAGTGGGTTTTGTTAGACTGATCTCCATTTCCATTACTTCTCTGTATTAGTATACTATTTTATTTTGTTTATCCATACTTCAGTGTAGGTTTAGTGAAAGATTTAATGTTAAATCTAGTTTCCTTGGAAAATTCATGTTTTCAGATTTATGTTAACCAATGAAAATCATTAAAAAAAATAATAAAAAATGTACACTCCCTTCACTACTGGAAATAGTGGGGATTTAAAATTCAAAAACCTTAGTAATACTCACCTACCTTCTCTGTGGATCGACCATGTACCATTATTTTAGTGTAGGTTTTTAAATGTAATTTTGAGGGCCATGATGTCCTCCGACCACATCAAAATGTTATTTATAAACCTGCACTATCACAGTGGTGCAAGGTCAATCCACAGAGAAGAAAGGTACCTGAATTCTAAGTTTTTTTAATAAACTCTAATATTGTCAGTACTGAAGCGAGTGTGCATTTTTTATTTGTTTTTACTTTTCAATTTTTTAAATATTTTTTATTAAGCAGTAATGAAACAAGACTGAGAATTTTCTATTTACTAATCTGGAGAATGAAGCAACAGGAAGTATATGTGCTAACTATAGTATATGTGGAAAACAGGGTCGAACCCAGAGGGAAGGCTATTTTGACCACTAGTCTTCTATAAACTAATTAAGGACCCCATTGTTTTCAGTAGTGGGATTGAGTATCTATTTTTCTTTTTTTTTAATTTTTTTTATTTATTATAAGGCAAAAATGAAACAACTCATCTTTTTAGTTTATGTTCTAAACTATATAAAAACATTGAACAAGTTAAAAATAGTAGCAAAGAATTAAAATGTTTAAGAGTGAAAAATCTAGGGAAATACGATTGGGGAAAATATCATCTCTACAATTTTTTAATACATTCCTTCTCATGATATAATTTACAACTAATATCACTGAAAGGAGTGATTTATTTCCCTCTCCAAGAGATAAATCACTTAACCATAACAATTTTAGTGTTCGCCAATCCCAGATTAATAAACATGAACATTAAGGTTTGAAAAGGATGATAGAACAAACTCGCCATATGTTTTGTAGTTTTATTTTCCATTTAAATTATTAAATAAATTATTCCACAAACAAACTCACCAATTGAATGTGTAATTCCAAGGTTAAGTATTGATGATATGTTGCAATTGAATGCAATCAGAACTAATCTCTCTAATAAGTCTCGTTCATATTTAAAATGATAAAGAGAAGGAAAAAAATATTAATCAGTAGATTAAATTTAAACCCCAAACTGGAAGTATTTATCCTATCATCTCTAATTCGTATACTAAAATCATTCAATTATAGAGGAAGAGAATTGAAAGAGAATAGATGAAGAAAACTCCCTCTGCTAGAATCTATTGCTGCTACTCCTAGCCCTTGGAACTCTGAAAAATGGCTCTATGAGAAGTGCTCTAGGTTCTCTACTCTCCTCCGAGTAAATCACTCCTTTCAGTGATATTAGTTGTAAATAATATCCTGACAAGGAATGTCTTAAAAACTATTAATGTTGATATTTTCCCTAGACGTATTTCTCTAGATTGTTCACTCTTCAACATTTTATTTCTTTGTTACTGTTTTTATCCTATTTCGTGTAATGATACAGTTTAGAAAAAAAACTAGAAAAGATGTGTTGTTTCATTTGTTCCTTATAATAAATAAAAAAACATTAAAAATAAGAAAATAGAAACTCGATCCCACTACTGACAACAATGTAGTCTTTAGTTATTTTTTAGAAGACTAGTGGTCAAAATAGCCTTCCCTGTGGGTTCGACCCTGATTTCGACATATACTGTAATTAGTATGATTAAAAATTTTAAAATTGGACCAGCTTCAACGATGGTTTAGGCCATGTTTTTGGTGCTGTTTCTGGGGAGGGCAGACACATAGTGTTCTTAAGTTAAAAAAATAGAATAAAAAACATAAAAAACTGGTTAAAAAACTGTGAACTGGAACCTACTAATTTTGATGAACATTAAAAATATGCATCAATTGTGAGAAATTGTTTGTTTAAACTCAACTATTTTTAGTATTAAAAATGGACCATTTTGAGGACTAGAAGCATCAACTTTCATTATATTGTGTGTGTTGCAGCTGTTATGGGCACGCTGCTTGGCAGTATGTCTATAACCAGCCACAACAGGATGCTTCCATTGAAGAGGATTTAAATATTGAAACTCGTCCTGACACCCTAGCTAAAATTGACCTAATTGATTCTAAATTGGATGCTAGGGTGGAACTATTGACCAATTGGTAATCTAAAACACATGAAATTCAACTTAGAGATTCTCAAGAGTGGGATAAGAGAATGAAAAGATTGAGAAACATGCTTTTGGAATTAAAAAAAGGGTTAGTGAACTAGAATAATCTGAAGAAAGTGAAAAAAAAAATGATTATAAAAGATTTTAAAATCAAGTTGAAGAAGAGACTGATAGTGAAACTGGACAAGAAACCATTATCTTTGAAAAAACTAATTATGTAGAACAAAATTTGGAAAAAACCAACTCACTGAGACAAGACAATAAAATTGAAAATCTCAAAAAGAGATTTAATGGTTTTGAGTTGGAAAATTTTGAAGCTGAACTAAAACAGATTGAAAAAGATTTCCCAGTTCTTTTCATCAACCCTTATTTGGAGAAAAATTGATGTTTTAGATGTTTTGAAAATGAATTCACTCAGGTTGAAGTCAAACATGAAACTGAAAACATGAATGTTAAAAAATATTCACCCAAAATTTATGAAATTCTGAATATTGACCTTGAATTTGATATTGGGTATAGTTCAGATGAGAACATTAAATTAGAAGTTAAAGAATCTGAAATTTTCGAACCTAAATTGATAACCACCCTTCAATGTTGCGAACCTATAAACCCAATAATTTCTGAATTGATGTGTGATAATTAGGAAGAGGGAAGGATATTTGAAGAACCACTAAATGATGAGTTCTCATTTCCCTATTCTCATAGTAATCACATTTATAAATCTTTGTGCAATGAAATGGAAAGTATTTTTAACCATCTTGAAGAGAATTGTCTTAATTTGAACATTCTAGAAACTGTTTATTTTTTTAAACTGAATTGTACAGTTCTTCTCCTGAAATTGAATTGCAACACTGAAATGACATGGTTTTAGTAAGTTATCCTTTTAAATAATAACTTTAAAGATATTTTGAACACACACTATATGATGGTTAAATAATTGATTTGATTGAATTAGTAGATATTTAATGTGAGTTAACATATGAGGATCTTTTGGAAGATATTTACAACATTTTTAGACATGAAACTGTTTTTGATAAAATAAATTTTCTTCCCTATCTATTACATAAATCCTCAACTGTGAAGGCTGATGATCCTTTTCATGATATTAATAGTAGTCCAAAAGTGGAATCACACTTGTGTTCAATTGTCTATAATTAAGTACACCACTTAATTGAATTACCTCTTGATCATACTAATCCGAACTCACCCATGAGCACCATTGAAGTTAAATATGTTAATGATGAATATGAGAGATATGTACATGAGAATAAGGCCACACCCTTTGAATCACCTAGTTTTATTTTGACCCTTCATGTGTATTCAAATCTTGAAAAGTCTAAACATATTCTAGAAGTGGACAACATTATGCTCACAGCTGTTAAAGGGTGTTTCTTATGGATTAATTCAGGCTATGAGAGTTTAGTTTTAGTTTTGTTAACTCTTGATTCCCACATAATTCAACATTATGTTAAAATTATATGGTTCAAACACATGTGGTGGTTCATATTAAGGAAACCACATCCACCTAGTGACTACAGTTAGTTGCTAGGTGAGTCTGGCTTGTGACTATAAACCTAGTGCTGCATGGGAGGCAACCCATGGTCTTTTATGATAATAAATAAAAATTTGTAATTAAATAAAGTCTAACTGAAGAATTTAAATTCAGAGATTCATGGGAGTCAACCCATGATTCTTGTTTGTTTTCACATTTTCACTTTTTTGTACTAAATAAAGTATTGCATTGATGTCTTCTATTTTCTCTATCTTTGTTGGATTTTTCTACTTAGTTTACACGCTCTGTGTTCCTAGGATGGTGGTGCTATATCATTTATGGAGTGGAATCCCCATACTGAAAGTGTAATGGAAAATATAGTCAGGAAAGTATCTCCTGGTTAATTTTTATTTCATTATTCTTCTCCTTAATGCTTCAGAAAAAAAATTTATACATGCCTTTTTAAAAAAGAAAAAAATCTACTCTATATGTTGTGGCTTTAAAATAAATTCTGATTACTAAAAAAATTCTTCTATATATCAATATGTTCTACACAAATTCTTCATGTTCCTTCTTGTTGAAAATTGGAATTCATTGATATATTAAAACATTTCACTGCATAAACTGAAGTGTGGGTGGGATACATGTAGGCTGAGAAATGTTTTATTGAATATGTTTTTGGTTGGGGTGTTTTGCATGAACTGTTTATACTGTGTTGAATATCCAACTGAATTAACTATGTTAGACATTCTTTCACTCCAATTAACAATTCACTTACACGTCACATGTAATTTTTGAGCTACATTGGTAATTATTCTATTGATTGAATGTTAATGGATGTACTTTCTAATGAACCTTATTTTATGTTATTTTTTATAGAAAACAAGATTTTTGAACTTCATGTGACCCATAAAACATGTCATATATCTACTTAATTGAATTTATTTTTTTAACATTAACTGTCAAATTGATCTTCTCAACTTTAGATGTCATATTTTGGGACAATGTTGGGTTATAAGTGTGGGGGAGGGGGTTGGTTCATGATTGTTCTTAACTGTACTTAATTGGAAGCCCATGAATTCCCACTGCAACTTCAATCCTATTGTTAAAAAATGGGTAAATTTTTTCCAAATTACACTGTACTCAATTGGGTCTGGGCAGAGGACAAGTACCTTACAGGTAGTTAAGATTTGTTTTGTATATGAAATTAATGATATTGAATGATTTTTGAGGGATATTTACTTAGTGATTGAATTGAAATCTGGTTTAGAGTCTATTTTGTTTAGTGATTTGGGTTACTTTCTAATAGAATTATGATCATAATATTTGGAACTGGATGTTTCATTTTAATCTCAGGGTGTTCAGTTTTTCTTTAATTTATTTAATGTAAATACCTTATGAGCCAATGTAAATAATTTTTGGTATAAATCTTTTGAAACTGGAGTATTTTTGGAATCTGGGATCCTAGGGTGAGTCTCTGAGACCCTAGATGCTGGATGCGTTTTGGTTTACTATAAGACCTCTGTACTCGTTGAATAAGTGCATCGCACATTGTTTAGGATATGATACATGGCTTGGGAAAAGTTAAATAAAGTGTCTATCGTCAAAAAAACTCAATTAAGGTGAGGGGAATGATGAACACCAAATGAATAAGGGGTCAAATAGTTTATATGGGAGTCATATAGGTTGTTTCCTTAAGGTGAATCACAAAAAAAAATTGGACCGTAAGATTGAGTCAATGTACATGGTTCCATTGGTTGAGTTTTAATCCCACATAAATATACCTCTAGTCATTCTTGGAATTAGAACCTGATCTTGTTTTGAAATGAGTAACTAGTAAAGTTCACATAAGAGGCATGCCATCTTCATTGCTTGATGATTCGAAGTTTTCAAGACTACTAGTGAGTATTTGTTCTAGGCAAGATTTATATGAGAAATTTATTTTCTAAGCCTAATTACATGTTTCTGTCCGTTGATTAAATTGGCTGGACATGTTACATTTTGAGAAAATCATTAATAGCATAATTTTATTTTCAAAGAAAACAAAACATGGAATTATTTGAAGAAAAACAATGATTATGTGTGCGGGAATTTGTAGTGTCCATAAAAACACTTCTTTTGCCTCATATTTTCATTAACATTTAATGATTTAATTGGTTATTTTTGTAATTTATAATAAATATTAACACTTTTGTGTTTCTATAAATAAATTTATCAATTTAGTCATTTTTTGTAATTAATTGTGTATTTTAAGACTTAAAATAATTAATTTATTTCTTACTTTAATTTTATAGTCTAATAATTTTTTATTTAGTGTGTTGTTTTTATTCTGCATAATTAATAATTTAACCTTAAATAGCTAATTAAATAATTCTGCATTTGTACTTAGATAATGAAGCTTTATTTTAACATTTCATGTATTTAAAAATTAATTAATATAAAATAATTATCATATATCTTTTAATAATTCATTAATTACTAATTTAATTTAAAAAAAAACAAAATTTATTCAAACATTATAATTTTAAGAATTTACTCAATTCAGTTATTCTATAAGATGACAATTAATTGTCTTCTTTAGACAATTTGGCCTATTATAGTATCAATAATTAATATTTGTAATTTAAATGTTTAAATTTTATATTAAAATTTAATAATTCAGTTTCTTTTTAACAATATTTTAGCATATAAGTAATTTAAGTGGTTTTTATAATTTAACTTAGGTTTATTTGGTCTTATAAGTATCTTTATTTTTATATGTTTTAATTAATTTTTAGTTATTATTAATTATTTCATTTAGTTTTTAATTATTTTACCCTATTTACTTTGGCACTCCTCCCGCACTGGTTCCAAGAGGTGCCTCCGTGAAACCTATTTTATTGTCTCACCAGTTCAAAGTGGTCTCACCGAAAAACCGCACACCGTGTCCATTCCATGGTGGCACCGTAACCTCCTGATACAATCTCACCAGAACATCAGGCACTATTTCTTATATTCACTATCTCACCGCTTATGTTCATTCCTGGCACCGGGACTTTCCAATTACTGTCTCACCGTAATTCCCCTTTACTTTCACACAGTATGTTCGTGTACCGTAACCCTTTGAAACCGTTTCATTGCCACCGTTTCTCTATTCAGAGTGCCTCTGGTTCTCACCCCTCATTCTCACCATAAAATTGATCTTTTTGTCACAATATCCTTTCCATGTAGCGATAGTTTCATTCTCCAGCACTGCAAACTCTACCACTGTTTTTCATCTTTGAAAAACCGGAACTCTATCTCACCACTTTCAACCATTTACCTCCTACCGCAGTAAGACTTCGTCATCAAATAAGAAGAAGACTTGTACATATACCCTAACACCAAATCCTCTGCCTCAAGAAAAATATCACATGCATCACTAATTTTGATGACGCCCTGGTCACCGCCGAGCTGAGAGGTGTCGTCCAATGGATAATATCGATGCGTGTTTAAAGTCGTTGCTGATCCAAACTCGAGTCGGTGCGCTATGTTAAAGGAAGGGGAATCGGAGTAAGAAGCAGGGATAATTTTTTAATATGGGTTATAGGAAAATAAAAATTTGAGAAAAAGGGTTAGGGTTCCGATATTTTTAAAATTGAGTCCGGGATGCGTGAACGCCATTCACGCATCACTGGTCCCAGGAAGATCCGTGAACAGGGTTCACGCATCTTAACCGCGCTGAAAGATGCGTGAACCCCGTTCACGCATCATTCACGAAGTTGATGAATGATGCGTGAACGGGGTTCACGCATCATACGATAACTTTTTTTTAAATTTTTTTTATTTTGTTTTGTTTTGTTATATATATATATATATACAAACAAAACAAAAAATTCAGAAGAATTTATCTACTATTTAATATCCAACAGTACTGCCATTACAGCAGTCTAGATTCTGACAGAAACCCTCACTTAGGGATTTCTTTTATAAGAGGGTTTTCCCAGGAAATCATACTGCATTTCCAATGTGGGATTCTGGTTCTTTTTTCCTGCACAGAACATTCTACATTTCTGATGCGAGATTCTGTTTCAAGTGCGTGACTTTGAAAGACTGTAAAATACAAACTATACGACCAATATAAATGAAACTTAAAATATGGATTAAACATATAAGAAATAGTTTAAAATGAAATGAATTTTTTAAAAAGGGTTGACGAATAATAATTTATAAGCTTTCAAAACCACCAACTTGAAACTGAAAAAAGTTTCAAGTACGTGGCATTGAAAGACTATAAAATAAAACATATAAGACCAATATGAATGAAACTTAAAACATGGATTAAACATACAAGAAATAGTTGAAAATAAAAAAAATTCCTAAAAAGTGTTGATGAATAATAATTTATACACTTTCAAAACCACCAACTTGAAACTTAAAAATGTTTCAAGTACGTGTTTTTGAAAGACTATAAAATAAAAACTATAAGACCAATATGAATGAAACATAAAACATGGATTAAACATACAAGAAATAGTTGAAAATAAAATCAATTTCATAAAAAGTGTTGATGAATAATAATTTATAAGCTTTCAAAACCACCAACTTGAAACCTAAAAATGATTCAAGTACGTGTCTTTGAAAGATTATAAAATACAAACTATAAGACCAATATGAATGAAACTTAATATAAGGATTAAACATATAAGGAATAGTTGAAAATAAAAATAATTTCATAAAAACTGTTGATGAAAAGTAATTTATAAGCTTTCAAAACCACCAACTTGAAACTTAAAAACGTTTACGTGCCTTTGAAAGCCTATAAAATGAAAACTATAAAACCAATATAAATGAAAATTAAAACATGTATTAAACATATAACAAATAGTAAATAATTAATTAGTTAATTAGTAATATAATTATTAATTAGTTAATAATTAATATAATTATTAATTATTAATTACTAATATACAATAATTAATTAGTTAATTAGTAATATAATTATATAATAGTTAATTAGTTAATTAGTAATTATTAATTATATAATAATTAAGTAGCTAATTACCAATATAATGATTAACTATTAAAAATTAATTAGTTATTTAGTACTATAATTATGAATTATAAATATTATATATTAATTAGTAATATAATTATTAATTATAATTAGTAATATAATTATTAATTATAATTAGTAATTATTAATTATATAATAATTAATAATTTAATCACCAATATAATTATTAATTATTAAAAATTAATTATATATTAATTAATTAGTTAATTAGTAATATAATTATTAATTATAATTATTAATTATTAATTACATAACAATTAATTAGTTAATTAGTAATATAAATATTAATTATATAATTAATAATTATAATAATAATTAAAAATTATATTACTAATTAACTAATTAATTATTATATAATTAATTATTAATAATTAATAACTAATAATTTTAATGAATAGTTATAATTATTTATTATATTACTAATTTACTAATTAACTAATTAATTATTATATAATTAATAATTATATTACTAACTAAATACTCAATTATTATATAAGTAATAATTATATTACTAATTAACTAATTAATTATTATGTAATTAATAATTATATAACAAATTAACTAATTAATTAATATATAATTAATACTGATATTACTAACTGACTAATTATTAACTAATTATTAATTATAATACTAATTAACTAATTAATAATTAACTATTTTTTATATGATTAATCCATGTTTTAATTTTCATTTATAGTTTGTATTTTATAATCTTTCAAAGACACGTACTTAAAACATTTTTATGTTTCAAGTTGGTAGTTTTGAAAGCTTATAAATTATTATTCATCAACACTTTTTATGAAATTGTTTTTATTTTCAACTATTTATTTTATATTTAATCCATGTTTTAAGTTTCATTCATATTGGTCTTATAGTTTTTATTTTATAGTCTTTCAAAGACACGTACTTGAAATATTTTTAAGTTTCAAGTTGATGGTTTTGAAGCTTATATTTATTATTCATCAACAATTTTTAAGAAATTTTTTTTATTTTAAACTATTTCTCGTATGTTTAATCCATGTTTTAAGTTTCATTCATATTGGTCTTATAGTTTTTATTTTATAGTCTTTCAAAGTCACATACTTGAAATTTTTTTAAGTTTCAATTGGGTGGTTTTGAAAGATTATAAATTATTATTCATCAACCCTTTTTATGAAATTCTTTTATTTTTCAACCATTTCTTCTATGTTTAATCCATGTTTTAAGTTTCATTTATATTGGTCGTATAGTTTGTATTTTACAGTCTTTCAAAGTCACGTACTTGAAACAGAATCCCACATCGGAAATGCAGAATGTTCTGTGCAGGAAAAAAGAACCTGAATCCCACATTGGAAATGTAGTATGATTTCCTGGGAAAACCCTCTTATAAAAGAGAGCCCTGGGTGAGGGTTTCTGTCAGAATCCAGACTGCTGTAATGGCAGTACTGCTGGATATTAAATAGTAGATAAATTCTGCTGAATTTTTTGTTTTGTTTGTATTTATATATATATATATATAACAAAACAAAACAAAAAATAAAAATAAAAATTTTAAAAAAAAGTTACAGTATGATGCGTGAACCCCGTTCACACATCATTCATCAACTTTGTAAATGATGCGTGAATGGGGATCACGCATCTTTTAGTGTGGTTAAGATGCGTGAACCCCGTTCACGTATCTTCCCGGGGCCAGAGATGCGTGAACGACATTCACGCATCCCAGACCCAATTATAAAAATTTCGAAACCCTAACCCCTTTTCTCAAATTTTTATTTTCCTAAAACCCATATTAAAAAATTATCCAAGAAGCAGCTATCCGGGATGAATGTCAACACTATTATGCGAAGAGGGTTGCGCCACATTCCATAAGAGAATAAGAGTTCTACTGGGCTGAGGAAGGAGACACGGTGCACCGCAATGAAGAGAAGAGGAATTTCTTAAGTGCTACACTATGACACTAGAGGAAGAAGATGAAGTCCACCATTGGCCTCGGCGTGCGCCGCTGCAGTGGCGCCGAAGAAGACCCCCTTCGTATATTGTGCCGAATTTGGGGGGTAATATATGCAAATTTTTTTTTTCTGGGTTTTAAAAAAATAAAAATTTTGGAAAAGGGGATAGGGTTCCGATATTTTTGAAATTGGGTCCGGGATGCATGAACGGTGTTCACGCATCCTTTTCCGCGGAAGGATGCCTGAACGGCGTTCACGCATCTCACAGAACACTCAAATCCTCCTCAAAATGTATAACTATTAATTATAAACTAATACACTTAATGTTTAAATTAAGAAATATTAATAAATATCAATTAAATAATAAAAAATATTTAAATAATGTTAATAATTTTTAATAAATATTCATGAATAGTAGATATTCATTAAATAATTATTAATAGAATGGCTTGAGTATTCTCGAACATATATTGTAGTTAAACATCTATTTCCGTAAAGATCCTCATATGGTTCCATTTGTATTATAAAGTGGAAACTTAATTTTTATACTTTCTAATACTCCTTTTTCATTGTTTTTCTGATTAAATATTGGTATATTTGTGAACAAATGTGTTACATGAAAAAAGTGAACCATGATCACATCATTACTATGCTAAGTTCCTTGAGTTTCATTTCTAGGTCCAAGAGTAATATTTTCTAAGTAATGTGATCTCTAAAAAAATATCATTTTATCTAAATAAGGTGGAAGAAGTGATGTCATGGACATGACCTATGTTTTGAGATGCATACTCAATAATCTCACTCTATAGATTGCGTACCAGTATAAATTGTTTCCTTTTATAAAGTCCTAATATGTATCTTCTCAAAATTGGCCAAATGAACTTTTAATTCATATTATAGTTTTCAATGTTGTCCATAAACAACCATACGTGTGAAATCGTGCTCAGAGTGTATCAATTATTAACCAAGGATGGATAATCAAAATTATCAATGAAATGCTAAATCCTACACATACTTCAGCAAATATATTAAAAAGTTCATGTGAAAAGATAAATCTCCCCTTTTCATCCCATCTTTCCATCAGTCAAGCTCTCCCCCTTAATTGAAATGAGAAATATAATTAAAAACAATGGATAAAGTGTGATTGGAATACCTTATGTTTCAACTTCTTGAGATGATATGAATATCAAGATTTGTCATGAAATAATCCTTGGATTTTAGCACAAAATTATTCGTGGGAATAGTTTCTTTCACAGTTTTCTTGACTACATTGTTTTGCATATTCCCAATGGAAGATTTGCCAACTATTGTTCCATTCTTCTACACTTGTTGTGGCCTTTTATTCTTATCAACATATGTATTCTACATGGTTGGACTGAACCAACACACATCATAACTCTGACCACTTCTATTGTAATTCGAAATAAATAATATAATTAATATGTATCATTTAATTTAATCATATTATTTATTATACATATATATATACATTGGTAGATAATTTGATAACAGTAAGACACTTATTAAAAATATAATAGAAGTCTAGATAACAGTAATACACATACAAAATGTGTCATAAATTAAATTTCAACCTAATATACGCCTCCGGTGTGGATGTTCCTCTATCCCACAGTCAGGCGTATACTGGATGCGTCCACGCCGAGTCTGTCTACGTCTGTGCTCTGGCGTACGCTGCGCATCCTCATCGACAACCACCTCAACATCCTCCTGTGTGACAGACGGTGGATGTAAAGTATCACCGCCTGTACCTTGGCATGCATCTAAGGATAGTGGAATCTGGCTGGAACTCTCACTAATATAGGAAGTAGATGGCTGCTCTGCTGCAGATGACTGCAATAAAACATCGAACTCAATCCAGTCAGCGTCTGTAAGTACCTTTGGCTGTGCCTGAGATGCTGGAGGAGCATCTGACTGATCATACTGAACACCCTCCTCCAGTGGAACAATATCATGTGGCTGAGCAAGCTGAGAAGCCTCCTCCTGTGGAACAACAACATCCATAACAGGGTCATCACCCCCAGGTACATCTATGTGAGGCTCAGCAGGCTCAGCGGCCTCCGCAACAGGTGGTGGATCAAAGAAAATGCCATGATAAATCTCATCCATCGACAGTAGCATCTGTCGTACAAGGCTGTGAAAATATGATGGGTCAAAGACAGCTCTCTCCACTGGATCAGACATATGAAGTAGATGACAAATACGAGCATCCTGCGAAAAAAATTCTGTTGTTAACTAATTTGAATAAAAATATGTTGAACAGTGAAAGGAAGAATGCATACGAAGTCATGGAAGCCCCATCCGTGCCGTGTCAGACATCTGACTGGAGACCTAATGTACCAGCCTACATAATCCATCTGATCCATCAAATGAAAACGTACTATCCCTACCCCTCGCAACTGGGACTCCCGTCGTCTGTCCCATAACGTAACATATCTGGCATGGTATCTCCTCCAATCAAAATCTCTCTTCCCTGACATCTTAGGGAATGCAATGAATTCAACTGACTGGGCGGGTCAGGAACAGGCTGAAGGAATCCAAATTGTCTCATAAACCTATCTGTCTGATACCACTCGACTATATGAAAATGAATCAGTAGAACCATGTAGGAGCCGATATCAAGCATCACTGTACAGTATGGGGGAAGACTCTAAAGGATATCATCTGTATATGGCATCCATGTAATTTGAAAGATAAAATTAATAATCAATTAATAAATGAATAGATGTACAGTAAAGATTAATGATTTAAAAATATAAATAATAATCACCTACATCGTCTGGTCGAATGCTGTCTAACATAAGTCTGTAGGCGTGAACATCATGTCTGGGAGAATCTGAATGTCGATGCGCCTGACTCCACCTGTAGATAACATTTTTTTTACATTTCATAAAAGAATTTTATACAGGTAAGTTAGATATTAGAAGGAATTAATAACATACCAACGTCCATGTGGAGCCTCTCCTACAATATATACGGGTAACGGCGCAAAGGCATGTGGAGCTAAACGAGGTATGTGCTTCCATACCCACATCTGTAGAAGAACCATGCATCATGTGATCTGCATCTTATCGATGCGACATGCGCTGCATAGGGCTCTGTATGTATATGCTAGGCAGGCAGACCCCCAACTATATCGGCTTGCCTGGTCCAAATCCTCCAAAAAATATAGATACATCAGGTGCACAAAAGTAGTAGAGTGGTCAACAAAAAGCGTGCCACTGATCAGCCTCAAAATATATGTGCGTGCAAATCGTAGCACGGTGATGTCATGTGCATCATCTGGTAAATGTGTGAAGTGCTGGTCTAACCAAGGCATCCACAATCTACCACCGACGATGGTCCTCCCATCATCCTGGACCTCTATACCCAAAAGTCTATGAACAAGCTCAGGCAAATCTGATGGAACTCGTCCTATCAAAGCATGTCCATCGATAGAGATGCCCAATGTAATGGCCACATCCTCCAATGTAATATTCATCTCCCCCTCACTGAAATGGAAAGTATGCGACTCTGGTCTCCATCTCTCTACAAGTCCGGCAATGAGCTAATGATCAAGAAATGTGAAGTCGCACATTGCTACTCCATAGAATCCAGCTCGATGATGTTGTGGGATGATAGCGGGAGGTGGTGCAGTATGATGGAAATGGTGAGATCTACGTACACTCAAGGGAGCCACAGGACGTCCCTCTAAAGGCAGTCGTGATACATGAGTAGCCTGAGATGTAAGCAATGGAAAACCGTCCATCTGCACACATGATATCATCAGTACTTATTAATAGTAGAAGCATGATATATTCATTTTTATTTGGTGTCACAATCAACATTAGCCTAGTCTTACAATCAACATTAGTTAAGGATGCTCAGACACTCAAATGCCATTACTAAAACTAGACATCTTATAAGAAAACCATAATTTAAAAGTGAAAAAATAATTATTTCTTCATTTTTGTGATATTACGTTTGTTAATTTATCCATTATCCATTAAATAACCATTAATATTATTCCACATTAAAAATTAATAAGAAAAAGTGAAAAATTAATTATTTCTTCTTTTTTTTGAAATTACGTTTGTTAATTTATCCATTATCTATTAAATAACTATCAACATTATTCCACATTAAAAATTAATAGGAAAAAGTGAAAAAATTAATTATTTCTTCTTTTTTTGTGAAATTACGTTTGTTAATTTATCCAAAACAAGGCACTTGAACTCCTCCAGAAAAAGTACAAATCACGCTCTAGAAAATTATATTTATCACAAAAATGGAGCAGGTACACAGACTCGATCATGGATGATGAGATGTGGAACTCTGTCCTGCCACTTGGGGACATCTCTTACGAGTATGTCCTTCTGCGTGGCAGATACTACATCGTATTCTCCCTCCTCGTTGTCGAGGCCAATCCATCTCATTTCTGATGTGAGTTGACTTCGGTCTTCCTCGAGGCCGCAACCTGGTAGCATGAAGACAATAATTTCAAAAATGACTGACATTGAAAAAATTATAAATGAAACCAAAACCAACTTATGAAAACCTGGAAATATCAGGGATGATGGTCGGTTGATTAGCAGGCAATGTGATAGAATGGAAGTCACCAATAGGCATCCAAGCAGCACAATAATAGTTAACCAAAGTGATCATGTGATACACTGGGTCAACATATGGTTCCCATGATATATTTACTGAAGCGCAAGCTGTAATAACATGTACACATGGATATCTCAATGCCTGAAAGCTGCCACAATCACAGTACCTGTTGTCCAACATCACGAAAAACACTCCACCATTAGTACATGTACCCTGGTCATAGCACTGTCTTACCCGAAAACTCCTCTTTTCCCTGTCAAAGGCTATAACATTCCATCGTGAAGCCTCATTCCATATCCAGTCAATATCAGTTTGAAAATGCTAAGTAAAAAAGCATTCCATTTTCCATCCTCTGGTAGGCCTTTTGGGACCGGTCAACAAAGTAGTGAACACATCTAAAAAATGTCTCTTGCACTAACCCTGTGATTGGGAGTTTGCGCACACCCTTGAGGACCCCATTTATGCACTCCACTCTATTAGTGGTCATATGCCCATATCTCATGCCACCATCATATGCTAATGACCATTTTTCCTTTGAAATTTGTACCATATATTCATATACCTCCTCATTAACTGTTCAGATCTCTTTAAGACATCGATCAAACCTTTATTGTTGGGGTTCATATGCTGAAAGCATAACATAATAATGTATTAAAATGGATATTAAATTTTGTTAATAAAAGAAAGTTTAAAAAACCATACCCAATTTGAGGATCGCCTTCTTTATGGAGTCATCTCTAAACTACTTATGCACATTACTTGCAATATGTCTAATGCAATAACGGTGATAAGCATTCGGCTCAGTCCAAGAAACCTCATCACTACTCACAGCCTCTATAATCGCTCGATGACGATCAGATATCAGACACATGCCCTGTTTTTGCGTGACATGAACACATACACATGCCAAGAACCAGCTCCAGCATTCAAAATTTTATTTTTCAACAACAGCAAAAGGAAGTGGCAGAGGAGCGCGATTACCATCCTGTGTGGCAGAAATGAGTAGAACACCTGTATACATTCCATAAAGGAATGTGCCATCTACCTGAAAAAATTGTTTAGAAAAGGGAAATGCAGTAATGCATGGTATGAATGCCCAAAAAATCCTATTGAACTTCACCTTTGACCGATCAACTCGATGATTTTGGGATACATACTCAACACTGTCCAATTGATAAACAATCTGATTATTGAGAGACAACAATTCCATGAGTTGTGGAAACATCGCATAAGACTCATCCCAATCCCCATATACCTTTACAATGGCTTTCTGTTTTGCATTCTAAGCTTTGTTGTATAATACCTTATAGTTATACAACTGTTGAATTTTTTCCTGAACAAGGGCAACAGGAACATCCTGGCTTGTTCGTATCATCTCACAAATAATAGTAAATATAAACTCTGCATCAAGAGAAGAGTGATCTTGTGCCAAGCTGGGATGCAGACAAGTGTGTGGGCCTTCTAATTTGGTTATCTTCCAACATCCATAATATTTATCAAATAGTGCTCTTAATCAAAATTTACATTCTGACCCATATTTTTCACAACGAATGAGATATCTGGACTTCTATGACTCATAAACCACAAATGTGAAATGTCGCTCAATGTGGTATTGTTTTATCACATTTTTCATGACCTTTTTACTTTCGAACTCCTACCCAACATATATGGCATTATCAATTGATGCAGGAATATTCCCTATAATGCCAGGGAATTCAGAAGCTGGTGTAATGACATCCCAATCAAAATGTTGTTCATGAGACATTCCTTCAACTAAGGAACTCAAAAATGAAGGCTGATTGCCACTAACTAGTGGACGTAGTGGATATCTGTCTCTCAAAGGAAACTCAAAAGGTTCATTCCCAAGCACATCATCTCCTGCTGACTCCCCAGATTCTTCTTTCTTAGATAAACTTTCATGCACTATATCAGCATAGAGAGGGATGTCATCTACATTTCCTTCCAAATTTTGATGATCTTCCTCATTACATTCTTCCACAGGAGTCGTATGAGAAGGGGGAAATGAAGAAGACTACTGTGAAGGACCGACTTCTATAGAGGTCACAAAGCATGGTTCTGTAGTAATCGATTGCACCACATCAATATCATAAATGACAATAAATAATTCCATCAAACCATTAATACATTGTTGTCTGAATAACTGAGAAGCCTCCATCCAATCCTCATCATTGACTATAGGGTAGTCGCTATGCCACAGACACTCAGGATATTGAAGATGTCGGTATCTAATTAAAGTGATTGCTTGTCCTGCACTCAGTTTTAACCGACTATGAATCTTATTACGAACTACATCCAATGTCATACAACCATGGAGATTTACCACTTTGACAGGCGGGACACTGTAGCTAAAACCCTGCTCAGTACAAATTAACTCACCGTTGCAATATATTTGAGCAGACATAATTACCTATTAAACAATAATTTAAAAAATATTATACACTACATTAAAATTTTAAATTATTTAATTTGGTTTTGAATAATTTATTATCTTGAGACTTTTTTATTTATTGATTTATCACTGTTAAGGTATAGTGGTTGTGATTTTAGCACAAAAGAAAATTTAATATAATGTTTCATAAATTTTAATTACTTATGAATATATAATCATGACTTGATCTTGAGACTTGTGATTAGTTTATCATTATCCGATAAACTAACCACAAACTATATAGGTAAACTCCTATCTCTATTATCAAAAATTGTAGCAACCGCCAATCTCCTGTCAAACAGCAACGCCTCCTCTCGAACGAGTTCTCGAATGCCTCTTCGTTGACAACTCTTCGGGGATGCCTCTTCGTCGACACCTCTTCAGGGCATCTGTCTTTTAATTACAAATTTACTCACATGCATGTGAGGGGTTCTAGGGGTATGAAATACATAAATTATTTTAAGCGGACATGCAGGTCCTTACACTTACTAAGAGATGAATCACATGTCATCAATGCAGAAAAAATGAAATTATTACAAATTTAAAAACAACATACACAAAATAAAACATGTAATTTCAATTATTCATGGTCGGTCATCTCAAGATCAGTCATCACTCATACCGTGTTTTTTGGTATATTTATTATATTATCCATATTATATAAAATCTATATTAAATACTACACCTCTTTTAATAAAAATTTAACTTCATGTGTATATATATATAATTATTAATAACATTTAATATATTTTATTATAACTGATCTAATTGTGATTTACATAATAAACACTTTTGTTATTTTAAATTTTATGAAATTGTAATGTTTTTTTGGTATTCTTCTACTTTTCAAAATATAAGTAAATATATTTTATACTTTATTGATTAAAAATAGTATTACTAGTAAATAAAAGTAATTTAATTTACACTTACATCAAAACCATACATTAAAATAAATTTCACTAACATAAATTACTTTTCCTAAACATTAAAAATTTTAGACATAACATAAAACATTCAATATTCACACAACAGAAATTCAAAAATTAAATCATACAAACATTCAACATCAAGAAAATGAAATCATACAAAACATTTCATGCAAAACATATGAAATAAATAAATCATACACACAATTAAACATACAAATGAAATAAATAAACACAATTAAACAATTAAATTATTAAATAGAAATTTTACCTCAATAAAAGCAGCAAATATTTGTTGAGAAAGAATATTTGTAGAGCTTCGCAACAAAAACCAGAAGAGAACAATGGGTTTTGGGGGGGACCCCTTCTTTCATAGAAAATCTCGGCCAGAAGCGTGAACGGTGTTCACGCATCCTTTAGCTAGTCCGTGAAGGATGCGTGAACGTCGTTCACGCATCACTACCGTGGCTCAGATGCGTGAACGTTGTTCACTCATCTTTTCCCGTGAAAGGATGCGTGAACGACATTCTCAATTCCTTTAGCTGGTCAGCAAAGGATGTGTGAACACCGTTCATGCATTACCGCCTAGGTCCGGGATGCGTGAACGCCGTTCACGCATCCTTCACCGCAGAAGGATGCGTCAACGCCGTTCACGCATCCCGGACCCAATTTTAAAAATATCAGAACCCTAACCCCTTTTCCCAAATTTTTATTTTTTAAAAACCCAGAAAAAAAATCAATCGGTAATATGACCTAATCTATTAAAATAAATAAAAAAATAAATAAATAAATAAATATAATAAGTCAATAAATAAATAATTAATAATAATAATTTATTGAACTACTGAAAAATAATAATTAATAGAATTTAAAACGTAAATATTAAATCTAATTATTAAATTTAAAATTATATATTTAATTTAATTTAAAATAAGTAAATAATTTCAACTTTCAAATTTATAACAAATGTAATGTTTATAATTTACATTAATAATGTTAATTAATTTAAATTAATAACTTTATAACAATTTAACATTAAAAGAATCTATTAATAAAACTTTTTATACTTTAAAAAAACTAATTAATATTACTCAATCAACTTATAATATGTAAACCATCAACATTCATCTATTATAATTATATAACAAATATGTTAATAATAAATTTTCTTTCATCTTAATAAATTATATTCAAATTACTAATTATTAATAATAGTTTCATTAACTGAATTACCTAATTAATAATAATAAATTTAAAACATAATATTTTTATTAAAGATTCTATAATAAATTAATAATCATAATATTTATATTTAATAAAAACTACCAGCTAAGATATATATTAATTAACTTTAATTACTTTTTAATAAGTATTATAAGTGTAAAATAAAAAAACTATAAAATGTTAATTAAAATTCTTCGTGTTTTAATTATTATACATTGTTTTTAATATTTTCAGGTTCACAACGAAGCCTAAAAAGTGTCCATGTTCACGCAACTAACTTAGCGAGAGTTAGTTACGTGAGAAAAATTAGTGTGACATGCTTGTGGTGAAAAAACCACACGTGTATGGTGAAACAAGAAAAGACGAGTCCAAGTTTTTGGAAGTGAGTGGTGACATGCAGTAGATGATAGATGGTATTAACACAGAGATGCAGTAGAATTCGATTAGACATTCATTCATTTCCAAAAACAAACCAGACCCAAGGAGGATGAATTCATTCGATCATTCACTCTGAGTAGTGCAGAGAACCTGGCGCACTTCTCGAAGAGCCTTTCTTCAAAGTTCTGAGGGTCAGGAGCAGCAACAATTGATGCTTTAAGATGGATTTTTCTTCCTCTATTCTCTTTCAATTATCTTCCTCTATAATTGAAAGATTTTAGTATACTAGATAGTGATGAAAGGCTAAATACTTCCAATTCAGGGATTAAATTGAATCTACTAGTTAATCTTTCCTTTTCCTTCTCTTTATCATTTTAAATGTGATCAACATAGATTGGAGAGATTAGTTCTGATTTCATTCAATTGAAACATATCACCAATACATAATCTTGGAATTCCACATTCAAGCTGTGAATTTTATTGTCGAATAATTTAATTAATCATTTGAATTGAAATTAAAACTACATAACATACGATGAGTTTGTTCTGACATCTTTTTCAAACCTAAATGTTCATGTTTGTTAATATAGGAGTGTCGAACTCCAAAATTTTTCATCTTGGGTGATTTATCTTCTGGAAAGGGAAATAAATCACTCCTTTCAGTGATATTAGTTTTAAATAATATCGTGATAATGAATGTTTTCAAAACCAGTAGAATTGATATTTTCCCCAGACATATTTCTCTAGATTGATCACTCTTCAAAATTTTATTTCTTTGTTATAATTTTTAGCTTGTTCCATGTTTTGATAGATAACGTAACACAAAAAAATTATAAAAATAGAAACGCAATCCCACTACTATCAATAGCGGGGTCTTTAGTTAGTTTTTAGAAGACTAGTGGTCAAAATAGCCTTCTCTGTGGGTTCGACCCTGCTTTCCACATATACTATAGTTATTAGGATTGTAAATTTTTATCTTTGACTGGATTCAATGATGGTTTAGGTCAAAATTCCCTCTCACTTATGAAGTCATCCTTGTTCTGTCCTCACAAAGCTAAACTATCCATAATTCAAAAAAAGGGTATACCTACCGAGGAACTCAGTTACCCATGGAGGAGACAATCCTCCCACTATATATTCAATTATCCAGATTTCTATAATACCTTATAAGGACCATATAAGGCCAATCCCTATACCAAAAATTTTAATCTATCACTCCCCTACACTCAATAGGAGATACCAATACATATACCATGGAAACTAGATTCCATTGTTTTTTACATTTACACCCATATAGGGTACAAATTTGACAAATAATTTCATAACGATCTAACCCTCTTCCATTATAATTTTAGGACCATCTATTTTTCAAGGGTTCATCATGTCCCTTGAAACATTCATTTCACTAATGGGGATATTATGAGAAACTAGTCGTTTTGAATGTAATTATGTATTTATGTATGTTGTGAGACAACATATATTATGCTCATATATGCATTGAATATACTATAGGGAGATGTTTAGTTACCTCTTACCTTATTCATAGTTTTCTACCATTTTCAAAATCTTATCCACCAAAGCCTATGACTTCCCAAGCCTCTAGAAAGCTAGTGTCAACAACCAGATCCTATCTCAATGTGATCACATCCAAAATAAATAATTATACACACTTACAATTATTTATTATTCTTAATTAAAATAGGAATGGTTTCTTAAAAACTCCATAAAATGACATCCACTCACTAAAACCATGAATAATGTGGGATCATTCAGTCCAGGTATGCACTAGGACATGATCCACGAATAATTCCCAAATTAATTGACTGAATAAATTGTCAATATTACCCAATGTTTCCAAAAACAATAGAAACATATACTGGGAAACATTTCACCAAAACAAATAGTGAGAAACTCTATGTGATCATTATTCCTTCATGTTATCTATCCAACCAACATAAAATCCGCATAATTATAGAATGATTATACCATGATCTAGTTGAATATTTAATGAATCCATAACCTAAAAAATTTAAAAAATGGTTTCTCATGTTGGAAGAAGAGAAATAAGAGACCCTAGAATAAGATTCATAGATTAATGCCTATGGAAATCCTATAATAACACCACCATTTAGGATTAATATAAATGAAAAAGGTGAGTGAAAGCTCCCTTAGTTTGGCCATATGAGAGGGAAGGGGCATCTAGTCAAAAGATCAAATAGTCGAGTGGGGAATCATAATTATCATAATTTTTAATCAAATTTGGTAATAATTTTGGTTTGGTTACATGGTTTACAAAATCATTCACCTATGATGAACTCCCCTTGTAATAATTTATACCATTGTTCGCATTTCACTTACATTATTTGTAAAGACCCAGAAATTTCAAGGAATTTTTTTTCATAATTTCTTTGGAATTTTACGAGTCTGTGGCTTCTGACGACGCTTGATTCCAAGGCCCAGTGTTCCCGGAATCAATTTCCGAAGTTAGGCTTGGGTACGTTCAGTGAACAAACGAGCGGGTTTTTCTATGTTTTGAACCGGTGCTTGGAATTGAAATCCAAGGTCACCGATGAACTCGCAGCGCCGGTAATTGCATAGGAACACCTTTTCCGGAGTTGTGTTTGCTCGGGTTTGGTTCTTAAATTTTTATTGGGTTAAGTAAAAGAATAAAATAAAATGGTGTGACCAATTTTATTTTATTTAAAGAAGTTTAACCTAAGCTAAGTGGATGGAGTGGGACCCACTATATCCTACTCCACTAGGTAGGATATTTTTGGGGTGGGGCACACATGAGCCCCACCTTTTTAACTTCCTCAAACCCCCCTCCTTTAATTAGGTAACGGACCCACACCCCCCATTAAAGGGAAGTCAACTCTTGTGTTTAACTAATTATTAAACGCCTCTTTAAATGGACAGTTTAAACTTCTCAATTAATTCAATTAATTGAATGATTCAATTTTTGATTTTCAAAACGTTTGGCATGAGTAATAAAATAAGACAACACTTATTTTATTAGTGTTATTTTGGTTGTGCAAGAGGATTTTGGAGAGGATTTTCTCTAAGTCTTGAAGTTCTTCTTCCTCGACGAAGAACACGAAGAACGCCGAGCCTTCGACGAAGAACTCCGTCACCATAAAGGGGAGTTCGTCGTAGCGACTTCTTCCCTCTCTGCAGCTGGTGAGAGGTGCCATCCTCAGAGATCGACGACACGACGCCGTCGAATCTTTTCTCCGTGATGCCAAAGAGCCTCCTTCAACAATTCCTTCTTCCGTGTCGTTCAATTCCGTGACAAACCTTCGTTCAACTTTTTCTTCGAGGTAGGGGTTTGGTTTTTTTCATAATTAATTCTTTGCATTATTCATTTAAAATTCGGGCCACCTGTTATTATTTTAACGAGAGGAGGTCAGACCACCCGAACACGGCCGATCCTCCTCCCCTCTTTGATGTTGTGTTCTTTGCGGCATGAACAAAGGCAGCGCGGTGCGACGACACTGCGCAGAAACAACAAAGAACGCAACGAGGAAGTGTGGTGCCGTCGCGTCGCGCCGTTGAGTCTGAGTGAAACCGCGGCCGGAGTCGGGGCCGCAGAGGCAATTCGAAGACTCCGCTGGTTGATCGTTGTGCGTGGATTGACGGGAAATGACAAACAGGGCCGCAAGGTTAATTTGAAGACTTCGTAGTGAAGAGCCGGTCCCGGGAGGACCGTCAGTGATGACCGCAGGAAAAACGGACCACCGGCGTCCGGTGGTCCGCAGATAACACCGCCGACACGCCACGCTAGCACGGCGGTGCCTGGCGCGCCGCTGGGAAGGGCCGCCGCGGCGCCGGGCCACATTTGTTGGAAAGGACCGGCCCCCACGTGGGGGTCGCGACTTCATTCAAGGAGGCAGCGCCCCATTTGCGCGGCCGCTCGGCCAGTGCCGAGCCAACCCCGCTCAGACAGCACCGAGTCGCCCCGGGCTAGACCGGCCGCACCGGGCCAGGCCCCCCAGGCCGGGCCGGGCCGCGCCGGTCGGGTCGGGCTGCGCCCCGCCGGGTCGGACCGAGCCACGCCCAGCCGGGTCAGACCGGGCCCAGACCCCCAATTTTAGGACCACTTTTGGTCTTTTGCCCATTTCTTGGACTACGGACCTCCGATAGACAAACCATCAGTTTCAATGCGATCCTTGGATCGAGACAGTCGTTTCAGTGTACTACACTCAAGGTTTCGCATAACTTTGGGTACGGCCGAGTTGGTTCGAACACGAAACCAATCGGGCCCTCAGAGCAGAAACGCTCATAACATGAGCTCCAGATATCCGATTGATGTGTTGTCGACTTTGTTGGATTCCTCTTGAAAAGATGGAACTTTCGGCATACTTCACCTGAGGTTTGGACATAGTTTGATAGTGGCCGGGTTGGATTGAACCTGAAATCCAACCGGGCCCCTGGACGGAAAAGCGGATAACTTTCAGACCGGACGTTCGTTTGACGAACCGTCAGCGGCGTTGGTGATCACGTTGAGAAACAGTACCTATGAGTATACCCTATGTGATTTTAGGGTACATTTGAGATATGGCTATGTTGGTTCACATACGAAACCAACCGGGCCCCTAGGACGAAAATGCTAATAACACACAGACCAGGCGTCCGATTGACGTGCCGTCTGTTGCGTTGAGACCCCTATGAAGAGGCGGTCCTTTGAGATACTTCTTCATTGGACTTTGTGATACATGGGGTATCGAACAGTATCTTGTGGAGTGGACCCTCCTGAAGACGAGCGTACGGAGTACGGAGACCGTGTAGCCAGCTGAGACCTGACGACTTCTTGACCGATTCGACTTGGAGTGAGTCGACTAGCCCAGTGGACGGAGCACTATTTTGTTTTGGTGCAGTCCCACGGTGGACGGAGCATTGCTCAGTTTTGGTGCAGACCCACGGTACTCGTCCGGAGAGTACCTCTGCAGGCTATTAAGGGGGATGCACTACTGTGTTTGGGTGGCAAACCCTGACGGGAAGCAGTACTGTGTTTGGGTGGATGACCCGCGGTACTCGACAAGAGGAGTACCTCAGTAGTCCTAGGTTAGTGAGAAATACCTCGAAGTCGTGACATGATCACTGTACTCTCCATAGACGGGGCTCTTCACCAGTTACGGTTTCATTAATGAAAAATCCTGGTTTGAGCTGAGTCTATGACCATTGTGTTTACCTCAGGATTGAGATTGGTCACTTGATAACTTATGTATATGTATAGGAATATAACTAGGTAGTGGTTATCTGTTGATTTCATAATCTTTGTGTTTCCTCATGATTGAGATGGGTTACTTGATATCTTGGGTATATGTATGGGCATATACCTAAGTAGAGGTTATCTGTTGAGATATTTCTTTGTGGTTATCCTTGTCGGATTTAGTGAGACCTTGAGGGTCTCAGGGTCCCTACTAAGTATCGTATACTCACTCCTGCACGAGCTATACCCGCACCTCGTTGTGTTGGTTGCAGATGACGAACAGTGCTGACAGAGGCCGAGTGTTCGAGGACTGGATGGTACCCAAAGGTGGACCTTACGACGAGTCAGTATCCGGAGGTGGACTTCACGATGAGACGAAACTAGGAGGAGGTTGACGGGCGAGAGAATTGTGGAGGCTATCTGTACCTCCCCTTCATGTAGGGTCCATTGTGGACGATCCAGGAGCTGCGCTATCTGTACCTACCCTTCAGGTAGGATCCGAGGAGGACGACCCAGGAGATGCTTCCTTTCTTCAAGTTGTTTGTCTTTTTCTGTTGTACTTTCTTTTAGTTGTAGCTGTACTTTAAGTTGGGTTTGTATTCTGGCCCACTTACTTTTCAGATCTTTCTTTTGTACATAGTTTATTACTTCCACTTGTACTCTTTGATATTTTGTTTACTTTTATAAAGGCAATGCCTTCCCAGTTATCGGATTTATGTCTTTGGTGCTAGTCTCCAGCCCCTGGATTATGGAAGGCGGGCTTGGGTAGTCATAACACGGGCCCCGAGGACGGGTCATGACAAATTGGTATTAGAGGAGTTGGTTCTATCGCAGAACATATAACTTCGATATTTTCTTTCTGTGAAGCAATAGTGTTAAGGTAACCGAGTTTGGTACTCAGTTCAGGGAATCCAGTGTTGGTGCGGGAGGCCGACGTATCCATACACCAGGACATTGACAACTGATTTCTGACTGTGTGCACGAAAACACAGATTGTGTGTGTGTTTCAAAAGGTTTTTCCTTAAAACAGCTCAAACCAGGTCAGATCACCAGGTATAAATCGTTTGACCATGTCACCTATGTTTCTTTCAGGATGCTTTTCCACGGATGATCAGCTAGAGCCCTAAGAGATGTATGTACTAATAGCCTGCTGAGCGATGAGGCTTTGGTACATGGCCCTCTTGCAGTTGAGGCACCAACGGTACTACCACCCGTGGGGCCACTGATGCCACCAGCCCCAACAACAGAGAGTGCACGTCGCTTGAGTGCACTGCACGGGTTCCAGTGCCAGAGGCCACCCAGGATCAGGGGAGAGACGGACCTGCAGGTGGCTGAGGATTGGCTGGAGGCTGTGGTGAGAGTCTTCAGGCTTATAGGGACACCAGCAGACTTCATGGTGATCTTTGCTGCCAGCCTCCTTTAGGTAGCAGTTGAGAGATGGTTGAGCCACTTGTTCCAGTTTTTCGATGAGATGTCCTTCACATGGGGAGACTTCGAGACCTTATTCAGGGTGGAGTTTATACCAGTGGCTCTACACCCTGAGTATGTTCAAGAGATAATGCCTTTGCCATAGTATTTTTGATCAGTAGTCAAGTCATATGTGGGCAGTAGACAGATGATGCGGAGGTCCAAGAGGACCAGAACCAACCGTACGAGGAGTAGGAAGTGTTATGAATGTAGAAGGAAGGGTCACCTGGCACGTGACTCTCTGACTCCCTGCACAGTTGATCCACAGGCATTGGAGGAGCCACTGAGGAAGAAGCATTGGCGGGTGCTTGAGAAATAGCCGAGCGGTTGGCAAGGCAGTAGAGCTCTATGAGCAGGTGGAAAGGAGCAGAACTACTTGATTCCTTCTGTTCTTGGTACTTCTAGTTCCATGTTGCTATTGTATTTGTGTCTTTGTACTGTGAACTGCAATAATAAAAGACACTTATCATAGTTACACTTGCTTTCCTGTCCTTTTTGGTTGATACTGAGAGGTTCCAGTTTAAACTGTTGACTTGGCCCTCACTTTTGAGATTTCTACTGGAGGAGACCCAGTGACCCCACACAGATGCCGACAGTGTGACTCGAACCTTGGAGGCGAGAGTGACGGTTGGATCTCTTGGTAGGAATGTTGAGGCCTTACGACATTATCCATGGAATGAATGCATCATTCATGTCAGGATTGACTGTATTAGGCAATGGGTGAGGGTCATCCAGGGGATGAGACCCAGTTTCTCTTTTCGACAAAGGAGAAATTTTAGCAGCTCTTTCAGATCGTAGGCAAAGAAGGTGCAAATCATCCAGGAGCAGATGAAGACTACATAATGCAGTAAGAAACAAGGAACTTGTGCCAGTATTAGAGAATCAAGAGTGTTAAATGTTTCAAGAAGAAGAAGAACTAAGGAGAGATGAGTCTGCGAAGTAGCAGACGTGGAGGCGGAGCTAGGAGAGCAGCATGAGGTGGTGTGCATTTCAACATGATAAAACCACCCACCTTAGTTGTCCCTGCCAGGCTCAGGGAGCTGGAGAGCAGGGGAAGAGTGCAACTGCATACAGTCAAGGAGTGTGACCCAATGGATATAAAAATGATTCAAGGGACAGTCTGTGTCCACTACTATCTGTCGTAGTAACAGGCATTGTTATGAATCATTCCTTCTTTCCACGAATCTTGTCCTAGTCCTAGAGATTCCGGTAAGCCGTAGACTGGACCCTCACATCTAGAGATACCTTGGGAGGAGACTTGATAATCACACTTATGCCGATAGTGTGGTCTGACCCACGAGTCAAGAGTTTCGTTTAGAATATCTTGGTGGCAGCGTCCAGGCCTTACGACATTAGTCTCGGTATGGATTGGATTCACAGTTCATGCTCAGATTGACTGTATTAGGCAAAAAGGTTGTGGTCTAACTACAACGTCGGGATGGGTTTTCCTTGGTCGGCAAAAAGGAAACCTCAGGCAGCACAAGATGAACTCACGCATTGGAGGTTTTGGCCGATCACTCTTGAGTCAACCAACCTTACCCTCGTGGCAGTATGAGTTTTGAGATTCAATTATAATCTGGGAGTGGAGGCCTCTAGAGTTCGAGGATAGCGATCGCGTCCTTAAATGGGTCTCACCTCGATGAGGTTTACAGAGATGTGGCTGAGACGACAAGTTATCCCCGAAATTCAATGGACCATTCTAGGTCCTCAGTAGGGTAGGAGAGGTGGTTTACCACTTTACCCATCCTCCTCAGTTGCACCAGGTGCACGAAGAATTCCTTGTATCTCAACTAGGAAGATATGTGTTTGACCCGATGCATATCATCGACCATGGGGAGCTGGGCATTGATGATTGAGTGACTTTTGCGGGGTTCTAGTAGAGGTTGAGGATCGACAAGAACGGGTCCTATGAGGACGGTCGATTCCTCTTTTGCGCTTTCGTTGGCAGCACGAGAACCTCCAGAAGAGCACATGTGAGCGGAAGGCTCATATACGTGTTCAGTACCACTTTTGTTTCCCTAGTTTGTGTTAAAGCTTTACGGGGACGTAAATCCCTGAGGTGGGAGTAATGTAAAGACCCGAAAATTTCATGGAAATTTTTTTTCTTAATTTCTTTGGAATTTTACGAGTCTGTGGCTTCCAACGGCGCTTGATTCCGAGGCCCAGTGTGCCCAGAATCAATTTCCAATGTTAGGCTTGGGTACGTTCAGGGAACGAATGAGCGGGTTTTTCTAACTTTTGAACCGGTGATCGGAATTGAAATTCGAGGGCACCGTTGAACTCACAGTGCCAGTAATTGCTTAGGAACAACTTTTCCAGAGTTGCGTTTGTTCAGGTGTGGTTCTTATATTTTTATAGGTTTAAGTAAAAGAATAAAATAAAATGGTGCAACCAATTTTATTTTATTTAATGTAGTTTAAACTAAGCTAAGTGGTTGGAGTGGGACCCACTATATCCTACTCCACTAGGTAGGATATTTGTGGGGTGGGGCCCACACGAGCCCCACCTATTCAACTTCCTCAAACCCCCCCTCCTTTAATTAGGTAATCCACCAGCACCCCCATTAAATGGAAGTCAACTCTTGTGTTTAACTAATTATTAAACGCCTCTTTAATTGGGAAGTTTAAACTTCTCAATTAATTCAATTAATTGAATGATTCAATTTTTGATTTTCAAAACATTTGTCCTGAGTAATAAAATAAAGCAAATCTTATTTTATTAGTGTCGTTTTGGTTGTGAGAGAGGATTTTGGAGAGGATTTGCTCTAAGTCATGAAGTTATTCTTCCTCGACGAAGAAAGCGAAGAACGCCGAGCCTTCGATGAAGAACTCCGTCACCGTAAAGTGGAGTCCGTCGTACCATCTTCTTCCCTCTATGTAGCCAGTAAGAGACGCCATCCTCGGAGATCAATGACACGACGTCGTCAAATCTTTTCTCCATCACGCCAACGATCCTCCTCCCATGATGCCTTATTCTGCGACGTTAAATTCCTCGATGAACATTCGTTCAACTTTTTCTTCGAGGTAGGGCTTTGGTTTTTTTTTTGTAATTAATTCTTTGCGTTATTCATTTAAAATTTGGGCCGCCTGTTATCATTTTAACGGGAGGAGTTCGGACTACCAGAACACGGCCGATCCACCTCCCCTCTTTGATGTTGTGATCATTGCGGCATGAAAAAAGGTTGCACAGTGCAACGGAACCGCGAGGAAACAAGAATTAATGGACAAAGATGCATGGCGTCGTCGTGCTGTGCCGTTGAGGCCGAACAAAACCGCGGCAAGAATCGAGGCCACATATGCAATTCAAAGACTCCACTGGTTGATCGTTGTGCGCAGATTGACGAGCGACGACAAACGGGGCCGCAAGGTTAATTTGAAGACTTCGTAGTGAATATGTGGTCCTGGGATGATCGTCGGCGTAGACTGCAGGAAAAACGGACCACCCGAGCATGTCTGGTGGTCCGCGGAAGACCCCGCTGGCGCACCGCTAGGAAGGGCAGCCACGGCTGAAGACTTGGCAGCAGGCGGCTGGTCCCGCGACCACGCTGGACCATGGACGACGCGGTTCCGGGCTACGTCCGTTGGCAATGAGAGGCCCCCACGCGGGGGCCGCGACTTCATTCAAGGGTGCAGTGCCCTCTTTGCGCGGCCGCTCGGCCAACGCCAAGCCGACCCCACTTAGCCAGCGCCGTGCCACCCCGGGCCGGACCGGCCGCACCGGGCCGGGCCGCGCCGGTCGGGCCGGGTCGCGCCCAGCCGGGTCGGACCTAGACCCGGGTTCGACCCGACCTGGGGGGGGGGGGGTTGGGTCGGGTTTGACCGGGCCCAGACCCCCCCTTTTTCGGGCCACTTTCAGTCTTTTGCCCATATCTTGGAATACGGACCTCCGATTGATGCACCGTAAGTTGCGATGAGATCCTTGGATCGAGACGGTAGTTTTGGTATACTACACTTAAGGTTTCGGAGAACTTTGGGAACGTCCGAGTTGGTTCGAACACAGTAGTGCTTCCCGCACCTTGTTGTGTTGGTTGCAGATGATGGACAACGCTGACAGAGGCCGAGTGTTCGAGGACTTGACGGTACCCGGAGGTGGACCTCATGACGAGTCAGTATCCGGAGGTGAACTTCATGATGAGATGACACTTGGAGGTGGTTGATGGGTGAGAGCGTTGTGGAGGCTATCTGTACCTACCTTTCAGGTAGGATCCATGGTGGATGATCCAGGAGCTGCGCTATCTGTACCTACCTTTCAGGTAGGATCCGATGAGGATGACCCAGGAGTTACTTCCTTTCTTCCAGATTTTTGTCTTTTTCTGTTGTACTTTTGTTCAGTTGTAGTTTTACTTTCAGTTGGGTTTGTATTCTGGCCCACTTACTTTTCAGCACTTTCTTGTGTACTTAGTGTATTACTTCCGCTTGTACTCTGTGATATTTTGTTTATTTTTATAAAGGAAATGCCTTCCCAATTATCAGATTTACGCCTTTGGTGCTAGTCGTCAGCCCCTGGCCTATGGAAGGCAGGCTTGGGGTAGTCACAGCACGGGCCCCGAGGATGGGTTGTGACATTATTTTTCAAATCATCAAGTAATTGTGTTCAAGGAACATTATGGAGAAATTCATTGATATGGTTTTCTCTAGGGCTTTTAATATTTCCACAGACCATTTGGTAACAAATTATGGTGTAAAAAACCACTTATAAATACCAAAAATTAACTTGAAGTTTCATACATTCACCAAAGAAATCAATACATCTCACAAAGAATGATACATTTCTAAAAAACCTATATTAAGTTCTACGATATTTAGAAATATTAAATAAATATTAAATCAAATGTCATCCACTACTCTGGGAAAAAATTTTAAATCCTTTTTCATTTGACAAAATTTTATGTTGAATTTTTTTAAAACATCCTCACTACACACTTCTCATCCCAATTATGTCTTAGTGGTCTTTAGTGACCATTTTATACATAAACCCATTGTCATGTCACTATTATCTCACCATTTCCAATACTTGAACACTACGTGGCTTCTGGCTGGGAAACTATAAACACCACATCTTAGTATTACCCAATGTGTAATATACTTACTCTTCACCACAGAAGTACCAAGGCGGTGCTCAAATGCACCCATATATCCCAAGAACTTAAGCATTACTAAAAAATTAATCCCCAAACATGTGGTTCTTCCCACCAAAATTCTATACCCATTATGTATCGTTTGAACAATGCATCTCCCCAACATTTAAATAATCAACAAAGATGTATTTTCCAAATCAAAATGACCTTCATGATATAGTTTGAACCATGATAAATCTAATTATATTAAAAAAATCCTTGATTTTCCTAGGGATGAACATTAAAAAAACCTCACAGCCTCACATACCGATTCACTACATCATTCATAGATCATGATTTTTAAATCCCAGAGTCATTACAATATCATCCAAGCACTCAAATAATTGGTGAAACCATAAAATCTGTGTTATTTTGTTGTTAGATCAATAACTACCCATACCATCCTTCATGCTCTCACCCCATGAATATGGGAACATGAGAACAAACTCTCAGATAGATCACAAGAAATTCAATCCTTATAACAATGTTAATAAATAGACATCATCTACATCCACATATAAAACCAAAATACAGTACTCCATGAGGAACTAGATAAAATAAGACTCAAATGTGAACATGTATCTGGGTACGTCTCAACCTGCCAATGACTACCTTCAATACATCAATGAACCTTCCTACATTAGATCCAAACATCCACGACCGATTGGATTCTACCTCTAAAGGATAATCATAATTATCACTTTACTAATCCAAAAATCCAAACAATATGGCCCATGAAAGGTAAATTACTATAATTAATGACTGGATGTGACAGTGACACTCATACCTGAGTGACAATGTAAAACACTAGTAACTACATGTTACCATCTCAATAGGAATATTAGACTGACACGTAGTTGAAATTATATCACTAAAATGTGTCACACACTATTATGGAGAATTATGAGCTCCCATCCATATAAATTCCAATATACTACTCTGTGATCACAGTATTGAAGGGATCCAAATACTGTATATGTCACACTCCTAATGAGGCTTTCTCCCTGATACCATCAAAATCTACCATCATCTATCCATGATATCATTATCCATCTCTGACGTAAATCCTCTCATTCAAATAAAAACTCTTCACCCTCCATTCACATGTTTGTCTTATAAAAAACATTGGTCCTTGGCCCACACATGGTAGCACACTAATGTACAAATAAAGGGGATCCATGCATACCCATCACACAATTTCCTTTAGGAATCAAGGATTCCCAAGAAAACACATACCCATACCAAGCCACCATAGCATTGGTATAGTGGACTTCTAATAATGAACTTATAGGATCATCCTCACTATACAACTCGATCTCATATAATCCCATTTAGTGTATGCTCCCATACTACCCATTCAAATGACAGAATGTATGAACCCATGAGTCCTATCACATTAAACGCAGGGTTGTGAACCTAAAAAAGTAATCATTTCCACACTCAATGTACGTATCACCAAACAAAAAGAGATACATGATCATTTCCTTCAAACATGACTGATATCTCACTCATGTTAAGACCTACTACATGATCACCCACCACTCTAGCATCATTCAAAAAACAAGAAGTGTCAAACCATGCTCTATCCATCTTATATCCAACCATCTATGTAATCGATCATTTATATATAAAAAATTTTCATTCCTACACCATATATCTGTTAGAATCTTTAATTTATTAATATCATAATCCAAGAATCTACCTATGTTCCTCATCTTTAAGGGAGCCTAAATTTTTGGGCAAAACCCTCTCTTAGGTTGACCTCCTATATCACAACTTAGAGAGAAACTTATCTACTCTTTTATCAAACATCACTAGGTAATTAATGTGTTAAGACACGTAATCTAGTGTTCTCCCATATATATATCATACATTATATTATGATCCAATCACCCAATATATTAAATCTATCCTCTCATAGAATCTTCATACAAGACACTCCACTCAAGGACCACGTCTCATCCATATAAAAATAATACATCATCCTAAGAAACTTATTATAGTAAAAATCATATCTATATTGTCTAGTTACGTAAAATTCCACCTATAAGATATAGAAGAATAAACCAAATAGGATTTTATTGACAGTTTATGTAACTAAAATTATTATACTTCCAAAACCATTATTCAGGCATCCAATTTCTATAAAGACCAACTAAGGGTCACTGTATATCCCTATCATAGATGGACTGTATATTCTTTAGCTAGAAATATCTAACTATAAGATCCACACGAACTATCATCAGAGAAGATATAAGATATTTTGGATGAAAAAAAGTTAACCGAAAAATTTTATGGGAAAACATCAAATTAGTTATTATTGATTTTTTAAACAAATGAAAACTCAATATTAGTTATATTAATCACACAAAATAATGTGCGCCTTATATGAATCCTAAATATCAAGAATGTTGCATGTACACTTGTGTCTTACTAACAATACAAAATCCAAAATCACAATAGCATATCAAATACAGAAGCCATATTTATGTAAATATCTCAGTCGTAATATAAAAAACCAGCTATAGAAATCCAATATCACTGAAAACTATGAATTCCCACTTAAAAACGTGTTTTTAAACACTATTAAAGGAAAATTACATGCTCTAACACAACTCTTTTCCCTGCATATCGTAACCTAATTACTAAGACAAATAAAATATTCTTTGATACATCTTTATAACACCACCACTGATTGGAGGAAATAATTACACTCACTGATTCCTCATCTAGTAGTGTTATAAGGCCTCAGCTCTACCTGCACATATTTTAGAGGTTTATGAAAAGAAACGATGGTGTATGATGGTATAATGGGGGGGGTAACCATAAATAAATTTCATACAGGCAATATAAATAACCAAACAATATTTTTTAATAATAATTATATGTATAAAACCTTTCACATAAGAATAATGTTGTCTAAAATAAAATGTGGATGTATATACTCAAATATTCAAACTAATTTCCCCCAATATTGATCACTAATGTAAAATAAATAATGGAATAAAAAAGAGCCTCTAATTCTTTACTTTATCCTCCCTTCAACCCAATATCTATATCGTTCTCAAGATGATTCATTCAAATTATATATAATTGGGCCTTTTCTGTACCTGAACCTATGAAAAATAAGGTCTTCTTGAGTAAAACAGTGTAAAAAATAACCAAGAAGTGTGTTATTAAAACTTAGTATGTCCACCCAAATGACATACCAAATGTGACTAGTACTACTTTGCATGGACATTTTTTTATTACAAAAATCAAATAGGATATAAATGAAAATAAATAGTCAACATTGATCCTCAGGTTCTAAGGTGGAACTCAGGATTAACCATTCCTACTTCGTCCTGTATGAATACCTCTAAGAATAAGCATAAAACTAGGGGAATCCATGAACAACCCTAGAAATAGTGAAAAAACATCACCTAGGAAACCCATGTCCTACACTATATCCTATGTCATACAAACCATCCAGTCGGTGGGGTCATGTACCCAACTAGAAACTAAAACATAATATACCCTAGGTGAATACCACCATATAACCATGTCAATATAACCTAGATAGAAACCCACTAATGTTTGAAAATATATCCTACTGTGGTTTATATCCATCAATTATAAAATCATAAAACCTACACTTAAGGGAATACTCTCTCCTAAAAACAATCAAATATCATGTGACTAGGGGTCACCTCTCGTACACGAGAAATGTTCCATTCATTCATTGCTCAGGTTTCATATCCAACCCCCATAGCCTAAACCTTCATTCCATATATATAACATACACTAAGGGGGTGGGGGTCCCGTACTCTGAACTAGGTACTAATCCTACATTACTTTGGAAACATATTCACCCCCTCTGCCTAAACCACCATTCACATATATTAAATACACCCATCATCTTCACTCATGTTGAATGACATATAGAATTAAACCAAATCATATAAACTAAGAACCTCAATTTTATCATTTATATATATATCCCATTTCTCTAAAGGTTTATCCTCTCCACAGATCCTTGAATCCCATCACACGGTATATAAAATCACCCAAACCATCCATAAATTTCCCAATTTCGCCACTAAACTACACAACCAATACCCATAAAAATCCATGCGAGACTATAATTTATTATCCTATGGTTTTATATAGATAATATAAATTTAAATAGAATTATTAAATATACTAACATATTCTAGTGTAACCCCAAATCCTTCTCAACTACTAAAATCCATAGATTATATATCATTTTTTTCACTCCTTGAATGGTCTCCTCTCTCACATAGCAAACTATTAGGTTAGAACCCAACACATTCAAGCCATAGCATCCATCATACTCAATGTGATCACATCATTGCCTAATTGGAAACACATCCACCACTATACCTACATCACTCAAGAGTGATTTCATAACTCTTATCTCACATGCCTAGTCAACGTTGGACAATATTACACACCAAAACTATTAAAAATCATACACAGGGTATACCAGCCTTGGAACACACAAACCTATTTGGGGGGATAGTCACACCACTCTCTATTTAACGAGTCCAAAGTCTATAATATCTCAAATGGTTCTTGAAATTCTAATCCATTTTTCAATCATTCTACTCCCTCATTCATCCCTAATAAATATGGACTAATGGAACCAGAATCATACATAATATATTGAATGTTATTATTTTATTTATAAACCATTGGGTTCTTTATGACATGAGTAACAAAATAAGGATCAAACCCGCAACTGTGAGTGGTCATGGCGTTAAATTGTGTTCTGGTTTCATCATGGCCCTTGAACTATTCATTTTAACCATAGGATTTTAATGGGGGAAATTCATTATAAGTTTATGTACCATATAATAGAAGTGGAGAGGTGGAATATCCCATTGTCATAAGAACAATACATATACCATGGTGATGTTCAAGGGCCACCTACCTCATCTAGAACTTTCTCCCATTAACTGATGCTCTTCTACAACCACCTAAGATCTTTCGAGCCCCATCCAATGACATATATGAACTTCAGATACTATTTTAAACTAAATTTGTAAAATTAATTAATTATAAAAACATATAATTTAGTGTCATACTTATTTCAATTAATAAAAATTTCTAATAAATATATTTTGTAAAATATAAATATTTAATCCTCATGAAAAGATGTGTATTCCAATGTATACATATACAAAAACATAAGCGATAAAAACCCGCAATTTAATTGCCTAAATCAATAGTCAATTTAACTCAATTTCAATGGAAACCCTATAGAAATCCATTGGCTTATATAATTTCATTCAAATTTTCTGAAACAACATGAAATTTTCATTCTATGAAATCATTTATACATACTAACCCCCCCCCCATTATTCTGATATGATTCTACCATGCTCTGGTGGAATACTCAATGAAACCCTAATATATTCAAAATCAGTGGTTATAGAGAGGGAATATAAATAATAGAAACCTAATAGAGAGAAATATATATATATATATATAACATTGAAAATTATTCAAGAACACACCTTTATAAATGGAATCAGTTAGAATAAGCGAAGGGTGGCTTTCTAGGTTCAATTTTGTGATAGAAAAGGTAGAGGGGGTCAATGTGTTAAAATGTCATGGCGGGAAATGACAATTTCTATATTTTTAATTCAATGTAGGTAGTTTTATGGTTTTAATACATGATTTTCAAAACAATGTGACAACCATTTATCCATAACTACTCATGATGAACAACCTATTATGATTCAGATACATCATTTTCCAAATAGTGCAATAACTATTAACTCTAACTATGAGAAATTACGTCACGGTGTGTAGTTCTATTGCATTATTTTTTATACTATGTATGGACCATGCCCATGGGGCCTCAAGGAAAAAAGACACATGTATGGTTTCATTTGGACCTCCAAATGGTTTTCCATAATAGGGTATTATCCTCTGAGAGGGGGATAACCCCTCCAAAAATCTCAAAAATCTACTAGATACTCATGAAAAACACCCAAGAACCTATGACCTCTCCTGATCCTAGATCTATATCCATAATTTTCCCTTAATATTCTATTACTATTGTAATTAATAAGTGAACACCTATTCTAATATCTTCATTCTCTAGGAAATAATATCAAATAGTTTCAAAAATTGATAACCAAAAATGACATGGGTCTTTACAATTTTAAATAATTATTTCTTTTCATTCTACAATTATAATATGTCTTATCTTATTTTTAAAAAATTTCCTTCAAGGAGAATTTAATGTTGAAAATGGATAAATTTTATAAAATTAATGAAATTTATAGGGCTAGTGTGTCAGTTTTGAACTTTTCCCTACAAATTATGGGTTTTCTATGACATCATTGAATATTTCATTATATATATACCCTAAATTATGGAGATATTGTAATATTAAAAACCATTTATTGATTAATAAGAAATAATAAGATGTGTTTTCAAATGATTTTGGGAAAATGGAATGGGTAAATTCCACTTTAGGATTTTATTTTTCAAAAGTCATTAAAACATATTTATTATATCACAATTGTGGAAAACCTGATAAGAGAGGGGATTTATTGAGAAATAAGAGATTTATACATGGATAAAAAGGATCATCATAGTAACTTCAAAAAATTAGTAATGGGGTACTAGAACTATAAGATTGAGGATATTAATCTTTATAAGTCATGTAACACATTTTTTATGAACATTAATAGATGGTTCTGCTATTTTATGTTACGAAAAAGAAAATTCCAAACTAAAAAAGTTATCAAGGGTTAGAGAATAGTTTATTTTATTATTAAACTACTTTTTTCAATATTTAATTAAACAATTAATTTTTTTTATTTATCAGAAATATTTATTTAATGATTTATTGATTCTACCCTAAATAGGAAATTCAGTTTGACAGATCGAGTGTCTATTGTTGAGAGAGAATAATCATTATGTATTTATATATTCTGATAGTTGGGAAATAATGTATAATATCCAATATTATTTTAAAAGAACATGAATTCATAAATATTTTAATTTAATATCATTGATACCTCTCCTCTTGAAGTTTGTTAATGCTTTTGAAATATTGATTTTGAAAAAAAATTCATTCCATCTATAGTGAGTGGATTCCATTAATACATTCTATATGTGAACATTGATCCCTATAGTTTGAAACCAAACTACCATATCACAACAATTTATTAAAAACAGAAACAATATTTTAAAACACCGTTTGTGATTTAATAATGTCTGGAATCATGTTTTTAGATATCTTATTAATGAATTATTATTTTTTAGACTTGGGTAGGGAGGTCCCTCAGGTAAGGCTATAAAATATTTTTCTTTTAGAATTTCCCATTATGAAATTTGTTTATTTTATTTTATGTCCAGTATTTATTATTTATATTTTATGTGATATAATTTTGATAATGAAAAACAAGAATTATTTCTGATTAATTATTCCATATAAATGGAAAAGGTCAAGAATTCTTATTTGAAAAAATAGTTCTTTAAAAAATTAAAAAAAATTTAAGAATATTTTATATCAAATCCAATAGCTATTTGATGATTCATACTAAATTTCTATATTTAGTATTCCCATCAGAAGTTCATAACTCTCAATTTTCAAATTTGTAATAAAAAATGACCCTTTTATAATTAAAACTTTTATTGAGGATGTGGTAAAATATATTTTATTACCATTTTATATATGGGTGAAGGAAAATAGATTGATTAATATAATTAACTAAACAATACATAATCGCTTTTAATGAGTAGATACAATGTTTTTTGTGAAATGTTATTCCTTATTCCATTAAAGTGACGTTGATTAATTATATTCAAAGCTCAGAATATTTTGGAAAATAATAATTAAGTGATATTTGAGAAAACTTTTAGCTATTATTGAGAAAATTTCAAAATCATTTTTTTAAATTATTTATTATGATATAAAAATGTGTGATTGAAAAATCATGATAGAATGGTGTTTCTTATTTCAAATTTTCAAAGATTAATAAATGAAAAATAGTATGGTATTTTTTTATAATTGAAAATTAAATAGATATATCTAAATGATATGTCAAGAAAAGAATATTTATTAGATTAATTGATTATGAGGAAATGAAAAAAACTATGTAGAAATAGATAAACACATTGAAGTGGATATGATAAGAATAATCTAGAATTGTATTTAATTATATTTATGTAATTGAATATATCTTATAAATGTATGAAAACATTTTTTTTATTTTTCTATGATTCATACTAAAAAAATAAACTCTTTTTAGAAGCCATGAAATTTTGTTGATTAATATAAAAACATTACTATATAAAAAATTTATTTAAATTTAAAATATTAAAAAGGATATTGATATTACAATTGTATGTCCATGTTTTTCAAAGAAAATAAAATTTTAAAAAATAAGTAAATCCTCTATAATGAAAGTTAATTCTTTATAAATTTTTTTAATGATATTTATTGTTAATATTTAATTTATAGTGTCTATAGGTTGTATACCAAAATATGAAAATCATTATGTATATATTCTGAAATAAATGGAATCTACAATATTATTTTATAATTTATTTGAGTGATGAATGTATATAAATATATTACCATATATTCCATTTAAATGTTTATAATATAGTAAGAACAAAAATTCCATATAGGATTGGATATGATAAAATTAGAATGTAATTTTTAAAATTTAGTGTGTGTATAAATTTGGTTCCTTTAAAAATGATTTAGAAATTTGTTTAAACTATCAAAACAGAATTTGAATGGTATTGTAATTTAATAACTATTATATAACATTTTTTAAGGAACTTGAAAATATATTTTTATAATGGGTAGAAAATTAATTTCTCCTATAGAATTTATTATTTTGGTCATCGAAGAGGATATTTATGTACATTTATTTTTTGTGATAAAATTTATTACAACTCAAAAGGTGTTAATTAGTGTGAATATTAAAAACTTATTAATTCATGTTCATGATTAATCTTTAATGACTGATGTTTTAATAGTTTTGATGGTACATTAAGAATGTGATGAATAAAACATCATTGTATAATAAGAAGATGAAAATTTTGATGTTTGGGAAATTATTTGAAATGGGAATTATAAAACTATAAAAATTGAACCATTTTATAGGAATATCAAAAATATGAAATTCATTTGTACCTAAAATGTTGGGGTTTCTTTTATTGACGTATCTCTAACCCTTGATCTATGTGATTTTTTCCCTCTATATATTGGAATCAACCCCTAATCCCTAAAGAATCATGCATAGCTCTTCATAACCATTGTGATAGAATTGTACTTGCATATGACATGTGAGGGGATGGGTTGGAAGGAATAATAATTATTATAGACAATAACTAAACAGAGATAAAATGGATGATTGACAAACAAATAAAAATCATATAAGATAAGAAAATAAAAACATAATCATGATAAAATTAGAGAAGAAAATACATCAATAAAAAAATATTTAGAGAACAATAAATATTTACATGATTTGGAGAGATTAAAGTCCTAAATTAATAGTAATAAAACCACAGGAATTTTATTTTTATTGAGAAACAAAATCAACATCTAAATAAAAAAAGAAGTTGATGTGGAGAGAAACAGAGACAAACCTCTAAAACATTCCGTGCATGAGTCCTTTGTCTCTTTTGTGAATCATGAATAACTGAAGACTGAGGATGGTAACATATAATACCTAGATAGATGTAGTCCAACATAACCCCAAAATGTAATAATCAAAAGAATAACGAAAATATAATAAATCACCAATAAAATAGATATAAATAAAAGGCATGTTACAACCTAGAGTTTAAACTAAGAAAATTGTGGGATTATCATCATACTATGACATTGAAACATCTAGGGTTTTACATCATGAATATGTTTTACATAAAGTATATTTCACACATCAGGAGCCATCCAATATATATAGTCACTGAAATAGTTGGTGCAGAAATGAGTCCTCATTTCTCCACCTCCCTAAAAACCTATCTTCTATCTAAAGAGGAAGGTAATGAAATCAATAACTACTCACAATGGTAGTATAACAAATATCCACTACAAGTAAATTGGAATCAAATTAATAAAATATTATTAGTGAAGTGGTTGATGAGGAGAGAGAAATGTAAGTTGCAACAGATGATGCAAAAAACATGTAGAAGGATTGATAACCACATCTGGTGCAATAAACAAAATGGAATCGAGGATGCATGGCAGAATCAGAGTGAAAGGGAAGAGGATGAATATCGCTGATGATAATTAAGATTCAATATATCAAAATCCCATAATTCATGGATAAAGGATCTACATCTATCAATGAATAGTAAAAAAATCGATGAAACATGGAAATAAAGACATGTGAAGCGTCCCAAAAAGATATTACATTAAAAGCCCAACTATGATCCCAAATTCCTAGCATAATAAGTCCTATAAAATATGAATAACTTGAAATCCAAAATATAAATCCCATAAAACAAAATTTTTTAAATTAAATTAAATTTATATTGTTTTGTTTTGAATTTAAAACAATCCTTTAATTTGAAAAAACATTTGTTTTTATAAATATCCACATTTTTGAAATGAAAATAAAAATAAAATATGGTTTTATTGCAAGGACTAAACTGTCCCACTAGTTAGTTTAGGAATATTTGATAAACATTAAATCCTCAGCCTAAAATAGACACCAATAATGAATATCACTTAGTGTGTACAATAGCGGCTCCAATTCTACATGTTCAACCAATTTAAAGACATCACATTGATAAAACAACATGAATATAATTGCAAACTAAGAAACATAACTAAAAATAGTTGTTACTGTATTAACTAACACTCCACCAAGTCCAATGTAGGTAGAAAATATATACCTGAATACATACACCATTTAAAGGATAATTTATCGGCATAAAAAAATAAACATGAAAACATAAGAAAGATAAGAAAAATATAATAGTAATATATATATGAACACAAAAAAAATTGAAACCATGAATTTTATGGGATGTGAATATCTAACTAATCTCAAATAGCTTAGTCTAGCCCAAACATAACCTATCTCCCTACTAGGTTCCCTAAAAGAAGAACATTGGGCCAGTCCTAGGACCACTTGAGAGGGGAAATCTAGAATTTATAGCTAGCACTAACAAAGTGTTTCTAAGGAATCAAATGGGAATATATAGTGTCAATACCAGGGAATAACAAATTGGTACCGACCACAAAATCTATAGTCTTAAAATATAGATGATATAATTTAATATGATCAAACTTATAATACAACATACACTAGATGATCGTATAACTATTCTAAGCTTTATATTATTTATACTTATTTTTCAACTATCACCTAAAAAGTTACAAATGTGGTTTGTATTTCTCCCTACTAATTTTTTTTTCTATCTATGTGTTTTAATATCATGCGATATATTGTAGTTATAATGTCGTGTATTGTGATTGTGTTCCTACCGAACAATATGGAATCATTTAATGAGTTAAACAAATATTCAAGGGATGTTGGAAGGATCATATCATGATCTTAACCCTTCAATTAAACATTAATATTGTCTAAATAAATAATTAAGTTATTGAAATAAATAATATGAAACCAAATATAAGAGACCAAGGTCAATTAAAAATTATACAATAGTCTTGGTCAAATACTGATGTTCATGTTTCAACCACATGCCTTTATAAATTACTTCATGGGTGAATTCAAGTAATTAATTTTGTCTCAATGATTATATATTAAAATATTGATATTTTTCTGAAATACTAATTTAATCATCAACATATGCGGTGGCAAACTATCCATTACAAAAGATATTAACAATGGTTTTCTTGTGACCATTTAATGAGTTTTCAAGTCCATTTTATAAAACTCACACACACATCATAAAAATCCATATGCTAAATTCATTCTCACCATTGAATTTTATAACATAAAATTTACTTGTAGACATAAAAGTCAGGATACAAATAATATGATGCCAATTATAAGGGTATGGGTATGAGGTTAGACCAAACATCACATATCAGAACCAAACATAGGGAATAAATGATTATTGAGACACCAGAATAATTTGTGAAGAATAAAAAAATAGAAAAAGGTGTGTTCTAAAAGGAAAAAATAAAATAAAATAAAAATACAAGGAGAAATAATAAAAATTTAATATTTATATTCTTCATATTATTTTTGGTTCTACATGAACCATAAAAACACCTCCATACAAATTTATTATTTTGAAAAAAATAATCAACAGGCTTACAAACAGAGAATATAAGGAAGAGAGAAACGCACATTTAACACTAAAATGGTCAATGCATGACTAATTATATCATTAACATCGTAGGCTTCAAAATTTTTAGTTTAATTAAAACATTTCCATAAAAATTAATTTTATATTATTCATGTCATAGAAAGTTGAAAATTTAACTCTCTTAGTTTTAAATATCTGTTTCGTTATAAAATAGGGAAAACCCCAGTTTTTAATGAATTTAAATATTAATACTTGTTTAATCAAATTTTAGTCTTGGTGTAATTTTTATTAAAAAATTTGGTATTATATAATTACAAGAAATTTTTTCACAATGCAAAAACAATTTTTACTCAATAAACAAACAACAAAAATAAATGATTTTGAAGATAAAAAAAGTGATACAATTTCATAAATTAATATTTGTTAGATAATTTTTAAGGCTAATATGACATATTAGTGTCATTTTAAGAGATTAATTCAAATTAAATCTTTTTTTTAATTTATATAAAATTAAGTCAGTATATTTGAAATTGAAAATAATGATATTTTCTCAAAATAATATTTTATTAAATTATTAAAAATTCATTAAAATCATGAAATAAGGCACGATTGATATGTTATGGTCTAAAATGACTTAAAAGGCCATTTTAGGGTAATTTTCACGTCATTATTAAATAAATAAAACCAATTTTCAATGAGAAACTTATTTCTCTAGTGAATATTTAAATTGGTTAACTAATGGTTAATCAAAATTATATGGTATAAATTGGAACAAAACAAATTGTCTAAATTATATTTTCTTGATTGGATTAAAACCATATAAACTTTTATCATTGAATAACTATACTTCTTTTTTATTTTTTAATGGGAATTAATTTATTAAAATTTAATCTTTTGAGGAATTCCCAAAGCGCCCCTCACCTCAATTAGAAATGAGAATCTCCTCCCTCACTTAATTACACAACATTGATTCTTATAACTCAAAAAATCTAAACATTTCTCTTATAAATTTCTCTATACTAACTATTGAGATTATTTTCGTCACAAAATATCAACCCAAGAGGCCTTTAAAAGTGGTGTAATAGGGTAATTTCATGGAATAGGTAATCTCCTAAAATTGTCAATTCATTTTATACTTTTCTTTACCTCGCATATATATATATATGTGTGTGTGTGTGTGTGCGTGTGTGTGGTTATTTCCAACACTTTTTCCGCTGGGGCTATGCCGTGTGGTTCAGCGTGTATTGACTATTGCTGGAAGTCACAATCTGTACCCTAAATTCCAACTTTAGAAATGTGGGCGACATTCATCAATTATTCTGAGATGTTCTTTCCTTGATTGGAATGGGATTATGGGATGTCAGTCTCTCCGTACATGGATTCATCCTCAGAAGTTGTGGTTCTTTCCAAGTCTCCCTTAAGTTTAAGACATGTTTCATGAAACTCTTCTTGATGCCATGTCTTTGTGGACACTGGTTAATTACACTGCTTATTTCAAGACATTCCAATGGGTCAAGTCAGGGAAGAAACATTCGGTCAAGGGAGTAGTCATGTTGGTCATCACTGGCATGTTTGGATGTTGAAACACTAGTACATCGGGATTTCATCCCATTATGATTGGGCTTCTCAAGGGTAAGGAAGCCTGAGGCATCACACATCGAATGTGGGGAATCATATTCCAAAGGCATGTCTCCAAGGTTTTCATCAGCTTCCCATATTTAATATGGGGTTTGTCATGAGTTTAACATCTAACAGAGATGAATTGGACCGATTGGAACAATGTTAAGAGTCGATCGATGGGTGAATCCCCTAGAGGGATCACCTGGGAGGTTCACTACATGGGTGAATCAAGATGCCCAATAAGGACGAATATGAGGTTGATTAGGTCCCAAAAAAGGGGACACCAAGGATTACCAGTTGCTGGGATTGAACCTCTGGGAGGTTTCCTACATATCATGTATAGATGATATGAATCAAAACCCATGTAGTTTGGAGGGTGATACATGAAATTAGGGTCTACACAAAGGACAATAACCTAGAGATGTGTTGGGGATTGTGAATGAATATTATCCCATTATAAGTGGTACACACATGGTAAGATGATTATGGATTATATGGGGATTATTCTTGGTTATCTACCCAGGGAGATGGCATGATCCCACCAGGATGTAATTTCCTGGGTAGAAATCGGGATGGATGATGGATTTTTGAACGAAGTGAATTGGATAGAACCAACATGAAGATAAAATTGGTGTTATTCTAGAACCTTAGGAAGGCTTCCTACATAAACCAAAAGATGGGAATAATAATCCATGTAGTTTTGTGGGGTGATGAGTCACCTAAGGAGGTGGCTCATGAGAATGGACGCATGGATGAGGACCCAAAGGAACTGAAACCTACAAGTTAATGTATGATCATTCTAAGACACAAAGGCTCTATGGAGAGACCAAGATGGGACATTGGAGACAGGTTTGAACCTCATGGTGGCTTCCTCCGAATTCCCATGGTTGGAAATCATAGTCCGCATAGTTTATGAATCAGAGCATGGAATCATCGGGTACACAAAGGACATCAACCAAAAGACATTTTGGAGATTATGCATATATAGAGGCCCATTACAAGAGGGACACTCTTGGTTGTATGAGTGTGAGTTGATTATGGGGATTCCTAATGGTTAGCTTCCCCAGAACTGGTCTGATGCCACTAAAGGGTGGACCAAAGATGTGGTTCTCAATAAATGGGATTCCAAATTTTACTAGTGTTTTGGGTTGATCCTAGGGAGGCTTCCTACGTACCAAATATTGGAGACAAAAATTAAAACCCATGTAGGTAGAAAGAATATAGTTTAGTGTCATGTTGTATGAAAGTGGTATACGGTTTAACATCATGCAAGATGAGGATGAGATGACATGAAGTGGTTGGGGCTGATGGGTCATGGGCTTGAACATCAAGGAGGCTTCTTACATACCCTATCTAGAGAGTGAAAAGGTCAAAGTCCATGTAGTTCGGTTGAGTGGGGCATTAGGATTATTGTGAAATCCCATGTAAATAAAGAATAACACGTTTTACAAATTATTAATATTTTGGAAATAATATTAATTTTTCTTTAAAGGCGTTGCTATGTTCTATGGCTTACATGATACGCAACAACGGGTTTATTTGAAATCTTATGTTGTACACAAGGTTGTGTTATACTAAAAAATAATAATATAATATTTTTATTTTAAATGGTAGTTAATTCCTAGCCATTTTAATGGAAATAATGAACAAAATTAACTACAATGTCACTATACATGTTTGTCAAGTGATTTTATATTAATCCTTAAAAGCTACAGGCTTAAAATTTGAGTTAATCAAATTTTAAGTATAAATACTCTAATATTCAATAAGCGGTTGATTTAACTCTTTTAAATGGAGAACCCTCATTAAATCTAGTTTTGGTCAATTTTATATTTTATATTTGACATAATAGAATTATTCTTTAGAATTGGGACATCAAAATTTACTTTGGGTATATATTTGGTATTTTTCTGTTAAAATTCATTTTTAATGAATAGTGAAAAATACTACATTTTAGTTAAAAATTGCCTTTTAATATAATTTATTTTTTTTGTAAGATAATACTTTTAATTAGTTTTAAAGTGTTATTGGTTTTTATTTTTACCATTTCATCCAATTTTATAAATTGGAAGTAATTTCACTTTTAAATTGGACATAAACAAGTGTCAATCTTTTGATAGTTATCATTTCTTAAAAACATGTTTTTTGTTTTGAAAATGGGAATTAATTTTAAATTAATCAATGTAAATTCTATGTATTAAATTTGGAAAAATATACATTGTTTTGGAATTATAAATATCAAATATAGCATTGGCTTATTTTTTGGTATTTTTCTGAAAGACTTCAATTTTTTATAAATGGTGAAAACACACAGAGGTAGTTAAAAAGATGAAATTTTCATTTAAATGAAATTTTACCACTTCTGTTAATGTAATTTCTAAAATATGACATACATTGTTGTTATTTGTAAGTCAAATGTGCTTCGATAATATGAAAATCATTTTTTGGTGAATAGTAACTTTTGACTTTTATTTTCCACGGTTAAATGTAGATATGGAAAATCAAGGTAAAAAAATATTATAATAATATAAAATTACCATAACAACTATTGTAAACTTATTGGATGAGTAATTTCCGACCAATACTATCCTTGGGTGAGACTTTTGGCCTTCAAAATCTACATGGGTAAGATAATGATATTAATAACTTTTTATTTAAAGTAAAAATAAAAATATCATAAACATGTATTGTTTTGTAAAAACAATTTTAATGTGGGGTTATATAATTGATATATTTGACTATAATTATTAATTAAAAAGATAACATTATTTCCTACATTATGGTATTTTTTTATAATTTTTATACATTAAATAAATGATATTATATATGACACAATAATTATGCGGTGTTTACCTCATTAATAAATGATTTAAATAAATAAGATTATAAATATTAAAATAATATCCAACACCTATCCAATTATTATTGGATGATTTTATTTTGACCATGATTCATCTTAGATTCTACTTTAATATGTTTTGTACATTTACAAAACGAAAATAATTATATAATAAAAAATTATTTTCACACTTTCCTAAAGAGCCCCTCCTCCCCCATATACAAAGACCTCACCTCTGACCCCTAACTCACACATATCAATCATTTTGGCTTGTCCAAACTCTACCCAAATAATCTCTCAATATCATTTTTTCCCTCTTATAAGCCTTACCTTAGGCAGAAGGAACTTCAAGAAACCCTTTTGGTTCAAAACAAAAGGAGTTACCCAATTTAAAGGTAACATCTCTTCTTATGTTCTTTTGTTTTATTTTACTTTTCCTATGCCTAAAAATATTTTTATTCATTAATTTTATAACGACAATAGTATCCTAAATATATTAGGTTGTTTTTATGAGAATTATTCAAACTACACTTACGCACACCTCTATCTAATGGGTAAAGAACACACTATTTCTATGGACGATAAACTAACACCTCACAAAACGATGATTGTTCAATATTCTCCTACCACCACTTATGGTGGCCATTATGATGGAACTGTATTTATATATGATATATATTATATTAATATTGTTTATATGCTTCTGTATTTTTCATTTATTTAATACCTTTATGGATTCATAGTAGGTAAATACGATAATCCCATTTGGGGAAGTGCGGACTATCGCCCCCTCAAAGTGACATGACTCATTCTTGACATATGTGGAATGTATAAAGGATGGAGTTACAGAGATTATATATATGATATAATAATAGAATTATAATATACCTAGGTGTCATTATGTTTTAATTCCATTATATAGGAAACAAAAATGAATGTAGCGTTCATCCGTACGTAGAGATTATTGTCGTCATGAACGGAGCATTTCATTTAATACCTCCAAATAGTATGTACTATTATAAATACATGTATATACTAGATATATATATGATATATATGATATCTAAATCATGAATATCATTCTGAATATAATGAACTTTGACCGAAAGAACAACTTGTAATTATAAGAAGTCCATTTTTGACTAACATACCAAATATCGACAAAATGACCATTATTAACTTCAATGATTAAATAATGTTTATGAAATAGTAATAAGATATTTAAAAGGAATGATAATATTGAAATAATTTCTTAAGAAAGTAGAAATTAAATTTTAGTTTATTATTCATAAGATTAATGAACGAACAGTTCAAGTTGGACACGAGGTAAGGGACCACATCTCAATCTCCATTCATTGAGGAATATTTCGTTTAATACACAAGTTTCTTTTATACATCGTATAAACCTCGTTGAAATTTTATTTATTTAAAAGGTAATCATTTTCTAGAACGTGTTTTACTAAATGAAAAAAAGGAATGTTTCTTTTAATGTAAGTTGTGTCAATGACCTTTTCCACCACTGTGAGTATCATTGGATCTTTTTCCTTCCTTAACAAGACGCAGTGTTTTTAAAAGGAAAATAAATAACATATAATTTGTTACGTATTTTAGTATTGAAAATGGTTTTGTTAATGGACTGGTCATTTCAATATATTTAAATGATATATTGTGATGGAAATGTGGAAATGTTATCATTACATTATATTTTTTTCATGTTTTATAAATATGTTGTGGTTCTTGGGAATTGTTATGTATATGGGTTGTTCTGTGATAATCCTTGGATGGGTGAGCCTAATATATCTCATAAATGCATTGGGTAATTTGATTGAGGTAAACATGAATGTATCTTTTAATAGATTTAAGGAATGTAATGTGCGGGGTATCCCAAATGTTACTCCATATGCAGCTGTGAAAGATACAATGAATGTATATTATTGATTCCACATGTTACCTTTATGATTTGTGTTTACTATGTAAATTTTATGATTTCATGAGGTATTCTAAAGAGCTTATGTTAATTATGTATTGATGAACTAATGTTTTCTTTATTTGTTTTATAACCCTTACTGAGATTTTTATGCCCATACCATGTTTTGAAATGTTTTTCATACGACATAAAGATGAATATGGTCAAGGATGGGATCGTGGAAAAGTCATGCTGTCTAAAACATGGGACTAAACATGACTCTTTTTTTAAGAGTTTTTATTTTATGAATGAATGTAAACTGAGTAAAAGTGTCTACCAAGAAATTTTTGAGATGTAATGTAATAGTTATGGCCTAATTCTCTAAAACTCTAAACCTAAAATGATCCTCAATGTAAAATATTCCTTTAATTCATGATTATATAATGTTTAAAGGTGGGTCCTTATAGTTGGTATGAGAGGATGGTTGAGATTACTGTAGAAGTTTGGATATTGTTAAATTAATTTCAATAAATTAATTTATGGTAATATTTATGTGACATAGAATTTATAGATTACCATGTTTCTTCGCCTAAGATATTTCTGTGTTCAGAATGGTTTTCTGCAGATGAAACAGGGAAGCTATGATGGGATGACATCAGGAGGAAGAAAACCTTCCAAATCAGCAGCCTAAGATGGTCAGAATAGGAACTGAATAGTTTGTTTCAGTGATGGAACAATTGACTTAGGCTATAAATAATTGGGGTATCCATGCACGAGATCTACCAGATCAACTATAGAGGAACTTTTCAATAGTGGAGCATTTCATGAGGAAACATCCCCCATATATTAGAGGATAATCTGTCCCTGTGCAAGCTGATGGGTGGCTTAAATCACCTAAGAAGATTTTTTTTGTCATGGGGTGTTCATAATATCAAAATGTTAGTCTCTCTATTTACCATTTTGAAGGTGAAGCTGATGAGTGGTGGTCGATGGTGAAAAATATCCATTGATTGTGAGGAGATTGATTCTCTTGATTAGGATGAATTCAAAGGTATGTTTGAAGAGAAATATGTTCCTAATTTGGTTCGTCTTAAGTTAGAAAAAAAAATTCCTAGCATTGAGGTTGGATGATGACTCAGTGGCTACTTATGAAGCAAAATTCACATGACTGGCAAGGTATGCACCAAATTGCATACGAGTTCCTGATACTAATATCAACCATTTTTACTTAGTATAAAATCCAAATAATTGATGGGATTTACCTTATTGTGAGCTAAAATGTAATTAAAAACTTGTTCAATGTGCCGATAAGGTGGAAATGGACTTCTCTGATGATCAAGTTTTCTTTGAAAAACAATAGAATAAGAGGTCAAGGTCACAGAAGAAAGGGAATAACTCTTCAAAAATGTTTGATGTTAGAAAGATTAAGTTTATAGTTTGTGAAAATGGTAGTAAAAATAATTCTGGGGAATGCCTTTTGAATTCGGTTATGTGCTAACGATGTGGTAAAATGGGACATAAGGATTGTAATTGCACTGAAAAAGATCAAGTTAATGGTTAAAAAAAATGATTTACAATCAGTAATATGTTTTATATGCAAAGAAATGGGTCATTGGGAAAATGAGTGTCCAACTATGAACTAAACTGTGGAAAAGAATCCATACTATAAGTAGAATTCGGTGGTGAAATATTTTGCAACTACTTCAGCACTTGTTGGGCCATCAAATGACGTAGTATCAAGTACACTGTTTGTTTGTTCAGATTATACCAATGTGTTTCTTTATTTAGGGTCTACACATTAGTTTATTTATGAGACTTTTTCTAGTAAATTTGGGATTCCATATCATGATATGTATCTGTAACATATGGTAGAAACACTTGGGGGAAATGTTGAGAAAAATGAAATTATAAGAACCTTTTCGTCCTTGTGAGTGGAATGAATCTACCTAAAAACCTTATTGTTTTGCCTCTAGTAGATTTTGATGTTATAATAGGTATGGATTGGCTTTATGTTAATCATGATAAGATTGACAATAGAGATAATGATGTTTCCTTTAAAAAATATTTTTAGTTTTGGTACATGAATGAACCGTTACTTTTGATAACATATCTGGAGGATAAAAAAATAGTAAAAGATGGAAATGAATGTTACCATGCACATATTGTTGAAAACAAAGGAACTGTTCAAATTAATGATGTTCCAATGGTAAATGGGTATGTTCATTACTTCCTGATGATTTTCCCAGTATAACACATGATCGAGTAGTTTAATTTACCATTTACTTAGTTCTTGATGCTAAGAAAATTTCAAAACCCCCTTATCAAATGGCTCAAATTGATCTTTTAGAGTCAAAGAAGTAATTCTAGGAGTTATTAGATAAATGTTTCATTCGACCTTGCACATCACCATGGGGTGATCTTGAATTATTTGTTAAAAAATAATGATAGTTCAATGAGACTTTGCATTGATTATAAAGCATTGAATAACAACACTGATAAGAATAAGTATCATTTGCCTCATATCGATGATTTTTTTTTGTCAGCTCTTGGTAGCTCCATATTTTTTGAAGATTGATTTTAGGTCAGGGTACCATCAGTTGAATGTAAATGAATAAGACATTCCTAATACCATGTTTCGTACTTGATATGGCCATTATAAATTTTTAGTTATGCTTTCTCGGTTAACCAATGCACCTGTTGTATTTATGGATCTTATGAATAGAATTTTTCATGAGTTCTTGGATATGTTTGTTGGCGTGTTCGTTGATGGTATTTTTGTATATCTTAATTTTAAAAAATGAATATGGAATCCATTTAAGGGTTTTCTTTTAAACCATAAAAGAAAAAAAACTATTTGGTAAATTTAGAAAGTGTGAGTTTTGGTTACAGAAAATTTTATTCCTTGGTCACATTGTTTCAAAAAATGGAATAACTCTTTATCCTTCTAAAACAAAAGATGTTGAAGAATGGGAATGACCCACAGAAATAACTGAGATCTATAGTCTTCTTGGTTTGTTAGGTTATTACTAGAGGTTTGTTCAAAATTCTGCATGGTTATCTAGTCCAATGACTAAGTGAACATGAAAAGGTGTTAAGATTATCTAGACAAAAGAATTTGATGATTGTTTTTAGGAATAGAAAATAAGATTGGTGAATGCTCTAGTTTTGTCACTTCCATCCATAAATGGTGAGTTTGTTATCTATAATGATGCTTCATTGAATGGACTTGGTTGTGTCCTTATGCAAAATGATCAGGTAAGTACTTATGCCTCATGTCAGTTGAAACCTCATGAGTTATATTACCCTACACATGATTTGGAATTAGTTATTGTTGTTTTTGTTGGGACCACATTGTGTATAAGGTTGTATTTGTTTTCAATAGTTTTCAATGAAGATCAAAATGAAGGAGATTAATAAGTACTCCAATGAAATAGAGGAATGGAAATTCAGATGATTGTTGAATTGATCATAAGTTCAAAAGAACATGTGTCAAGGGTGAAACATTGTTTACAATAGTGACAGATGATTGTTGTACTGATCATAAGTTCAAAAGAACATGTGTCAAAGGTGACACATTGTTTACAACAGTGATGAATGGTGAGGTATAATCCATCTGAGGATGATTAAAGAATAATACATGACGGTTGATGAAGACCATGCAATTCTTCATGATTTCATGAGAACCATGCAATAGACTTCTTGAAGAATAGAATCATATGATTTGCATGTAGTAGAGAATTATAGTTGATGTAGAAGACAATGTGGAATGGATTGGAATTATGAGATAGCCATGCACATCACATTGTCTCAAAATATGATGATTCTAAAGATGATATATAAAAGGATATATATCACGATAATGGAGTTTGTGATGAAATAAGAATAGTTTTTGAAGAAGCCAAATCACAAAAAAGAAGCATGAAGGTTATGACCGAACCATATATTAATGGTTGCACTGTTTTCCAGTGTTTGCCAAAATTTTGGGCCTGAAAATCAACAAATGAATAAAAATTGTTTTTGGAAAAGGTACTTGCGCACCTTTGACCTAAAGGAGATGAAACTTGCACACCTGTTGTTTTTGAAGAAAAAATCTTTAAAATATGGCAAAGTAAGGAGGGTCGCGCATGTATTGGTTTGGTCACGCAAGTGACTTGCGTGCCATGAAGGGACTTGTGCGCCGGTACCTAGGAGGTTTGGAATGTTGCGTGCCAGATGTTTTTCATGATCAGATCTTCAAAATATGGAAAAGGAAAGAGGGTCTCGCAAGTATTGGTTGGGTCATGCAAGTGACTTCCACGACAGAGGCTAGAGGGGATGGAGCTGCGCGCCAGAACTTGCGTGCCAAGAGGAGGCTTGAGCTCCACCACGCATGGTGTCCAATTTTCTTATAAATAGTGGATCATCCCTACTCATTTGTAATAGAGCTCAATAGTTTGAGAAAATCAGAGCTCTCGTCACGTAGATGTGTTGGTCGTGCAAGTGGTGTGTAGGTCGCGCAAGTATAAGTTGCGTGATAGTTGTTTACTGTGCATTTAAGGAGTTTTGGGTGAGAAAGGGATTGGGTCGTGCAAGTTTAAAGTTGAAGGAGTGAGTGTTGTTCAAGTGGTTGAGGTGAACTTGCACTCCAATTTCTAATTGCATTCTGAGACTTCTGCACCATCTTGAGACTTTCACATCATGCTTGGGGAAGCGCAGCAATTATTTCTAAGGCCCGCCGGTCTTTTTTGAGCTGCACAAAAGCCGGAAGATTTCTCGATACCTTCAGTGCAAAGTGAGATTAAAGAGGAAATATAAATGATACAAGCATGATCTCATGCATACATGGAGAACTGATTCTGACAATGACAATTAAGCTGAGCTCCATTTACTGAGAAATCACATAAGTGGTTGTGATTCTAGCAAAAAAATACAAGAGTATCTAGTTCATTCAATCATTGCACTAAAGACGAAGGAATGAACTGAAAAGAGCATCAACTTTGAACCCTGATGCAAGCAAAGCCTCATGCTGAATAAGAGACAAATAACTTTATGACTATCTGTTAAAGAGACCTTCACATCTATAAACTGAGTGGGACTTCACCAAAGGCAGTGAGCCAGGGGGAGTCAACGGGAGTGACCAGAGGGATGAAATGAGCTATCCCTGAACTTTTATAAAGGAAGTGATCCTGGAAAAGGTGACTATTCCTGAACTTTTTTAATCCACAGCTAGTGAAGATTAGTGGAATTTGGTATGACTGACAACTTGTCGGTGTATGCACCTTGGACGTAGCCCTTAGTGGTGAACCAAGTAAAAATTGTTGTGTCACCTCTTTGCATGTGAATGTATCATTACTGATCATATCCATCATAGTGGTTTTACTAGTTCCTACCAACGTGGGAACAAGATCCTTGTTTTTAAAAGAAAAAGTTGACACCCTGATTCACCCCTCCCCTCTCAGGGTGTCATGAGGTCCTAAAAGTGGTATCATAGAGAGGTTCACATATGTTGGATACTCTACAGTAATTCTATTCAGAAAAGGATTTTAGTTTCATTCATAACATTATTAAATTAGTGCAGTCTTGTTGAAGATTCAGTCATTTCTGAGCAGAAGCCTTCATCCATCAAGACCATGACAAATAGGAAAAAGAAAGAGAAGAAGAATTTGAAGAAATCCTTGATGTCCAAAGAAGATAAAGTGTCTTGTTCTTAATTCTATTTCAATAATGATGAAATATTAGGCTTGGACATTATCGAGAAGGTGTCCCAGGTTCCTACCATAGGAAAGGAAGACACTTCTATCTGAAGTGATCAGGAGAAATTAATATGTTATCTGCATGATATTCCGGAATAAAGAGTTGTGGTTGTTTTCATAATATTTCAATGCATGCAGGTTGAGATCAACCGATTGTAAAGAGAAGCTGATAATTTGGAAAAGGGCTTGGAAGGAAAAATTCTTGAATGCTTAAAGCTCACCAAAAAGATTAAAGTATTTGAAGAAAAAGAGGGAGTCAATATGACTCTAAAAGAAAAGATCCATGCACTTGACGTTGAGCTGAAGAAGAGCACTGAAGTCAAGAGTTTTTGTTTGGAAGAAACTTCCAAGAGATCCAGAGAACATGACTCTTTGTTATAGAACAAAGTTAAGATGCATGAAGATGAGGTTGAAAGATTGAAGAAGACTTGTGAAGAGAAGATGATCATGATTGAAGATCAGAAGATCATTCTCAATATTCAAAGTCAAAAATTGGAAGCCCAATTGAAATATCTTGAGAAGACACATATTGAGACTTCACAAAAGAATGAAACAAGTGACACTTGTACTAAATGTTCAATGGTGGATTCAAAAGCTGAAATACCTCCAACAAATGACAAAACGATTATGACAATCCTTGATTATCCATCTCAAGAATCAGTTTCTACTGGTACTCAATGATCACTGGAGGATTATACTGTAAAAAGACCTCTAACATGTGATAAGAAGATCATGAATTCACTCATTGATCTATCAGAAGATGTTATGAAAGTGAAGGTACCATCCATACAAACCTGTACTATTGTTTCTAAATATGTTCCTCCAAAGAGTGCAGGTTGGAAGGAAATTTCTAAACAAGTATGGGTGAGGAAATAGGAGGATAAGAAACCAACAACCATGGCTAGGTTAGATGGGAAGAAAAAGGAGGAACTTGGTTCCTCAAATAGAGCAAAAAAAATTAATAATGAGGCCCAACAACCTCATACAAAAGATACATAGAATAAAAGATTGGTGGGTCAATGTTGGTGCTGCAACAAATTTGGGCATTGCGCACTGGATTTTTGGTACAATCCCTTTCATGAAAAAGCACAAAGAAAGCCTGTATTAAAGGGAAGAAATCTAGAGAAGAAGAAGCATCATCTGCAGGTCCAAAAACATCTATTTATAGCAAATACAATAGGAATGCTTGATAAGGTCTGTGATGTATACAATGGAAGGGGTCACATGGTAGGTACATGCTCATCAAAACGTGCATTCTTTGTTGATAAGAAAAGAAGACCTCCAATGTCAACTAAGTATAAAGCAACTACATTTTGAAGAAATTAGAAGAATATTGTGGACACACACTTCCCCATGAAAATCTCATGTAGAGAAGCGGAGAAGTTCCTAGATGTTAGATCTATAAAATTGAAGGGAAAATAATCCAAAATAGAAACTAAGAAAGATGACACTCAGATAAACCAATGTGAAAGATCCAAACTTACTGCAACGATTCAAATTGACATGTTGGACATCTGGATAGAAGATTAGGAATGAATGAGGAATATTGAAAAAGAACAAGCTAGGGGTTGTGGTAAAGGAAAATAATAACTTTCACGTGATGAAGACAGAGTGTATGAGATATTTCAAACCATGAGAAACACACGTTTCAAAGAAGTTTTGTGTGAGAGATGCATAAAATATTTTCACGTTTCAAGAGGTTTTCTAACCTTAATTTAAGTTGAAGAATTAGTCCTTAAGAGGAGTAATAATGTATCATATATGATGGATATTTAGCAGAACAATTCTCCACACAAATAAGAAGAGATTGTGAAGAGAACCCTGCCACATCAACACATATGAGAACAGATGTTCAAATGTGCAGGCATGAAGAATGGAGTGAACAGAGGAACATGGTTGAGAAAAGAACCTCAACCATGCAGCTCATGTTGATGAAGCAATGAGGAACCACCTTCTTCCCTTAATCATTTGTGTATTTTATTTGTGCTAATAATGCAGGGAATTGAAGGTGAAGCCTGCTCTCAGGGGGAGAACCTGAGAAGCAGTGAATGCTGTCAACTATTGATAGATAATAAAAGGTTGTTTACATCCTTGGAAGATTATTAAATTGGTATTCAAAGATTAAGATGATGATGGATCACTCTTGATGAAGATGATGAGGAGTGTTTCCCTTGAGGGGGAGAAAAATGAAGAAGCTTCCAGAATCATTGTTTTAATCAGTATCAACTCCAATTGGTATTAAATGCAATCACTCTGAAAATATCATGGAGATCATGTCATTGGAGACGGTTTGTAATTTCTCAATTTCTCAACCTTGGTTACTAAGAAAAAAGATCAATCTTCAATGGGGGAGTAACTGAGTTGATCAGTGACATAAGAAGAATGGAAGTGCCCCATGGCCACTTATCCTACCGATCACACTTGAATGTTTTTGATATGTTTGTTGATGTGAGTGTAGGAGTTTTCTGTTGATTATTACACATCACATTTGATTTGTTTTTCTTGAAATAAAAGTGGTAAACCCTTGAAGAAAAAATACATGAGATCTCATCTCACATGGTATCATGATCTGTGAATAATGGACATTCTTGTTGTCTAAATGAAATCCTCGTGTTTTCTACATCGAGCATTGCTCAAGTAGACTTAGAGTGAAATTAATAATGATAATTTTCTTATGTATAGATCGATACCCTCTCTCCATGAGCTTTGTATTTCTTGTCAATAAAGGGGAATGAAAGTGAAATGAACGCTTGAAAAGAAATGTTTATTGAAGAGAATATTCTCATTTTGACGTTGATGAACTCATTTCAGAACATATGAAAGGTATTGACAACAAAATAAAAAGGGGGAGATTGTTGGGACCAATTTGTGTATAAGGTTGTATTTTTTTGTCAATAGTTGTGAATGAAGATAAAAATGAAGGAGATCAATAAGTACTCTAATGAAATGAAGGAATGGAAATTCAGATGATTGTTGTACTGATCATAAGTTCAAAAGAACATGTGTCAAAGGTGACACATTATTTACAACAGTTATAGATGATTGTTGTACTGATCATAAGTTCAAAAGAACATGTGTCAAAGGTGACACAATTGTTTACAACAGTGAAGAATGGTGAGGTATAATCCATCTATGTATGATTAAAGATGAAAACATGACGGTTGATGAAGACCATGAATTTCTTCATGATTGCATGAGATCCATGAAATAGACTTCTTGAAGAATAGAATCAGATGATTTTCATGAAGTAGAGAATGAAGGTTGAAGAAGAAGACAGTGTGGAATGGATTGGAATTTTGAGATGGCCATGCACTTTACATTTTCTCAAAATATAATGATGAAAAAGCTTATCTATAAAAGGATATATATCACAATAGTGGATTTTGTGATGAAAAAAGAATAGTTTTTGAAGAATCAAATCACCAAAAAGAAGAATTAATGTTATGGCTGAATAATATATTGATGGTGGAACACATTTCTAGTGTTTACAAAATTTTTGGGCCTGAAAAAAGACAAATGAAGAAAAGTGGTTTTAGGAAAAGGGACTTGCTCACTGTTGACCAGAAGGAGAAGAAACTTGTGTGCCTGTTGTTTTTCAAGAACAAAACTTAAAAATAAGGCAAAGGAAAGAGTATCGCGCAAGTATTGGTTTGGTCATGGAAGTGAATTGCACGCCGATACCTAGGAGGTTTGGAAAGTTGCACGCTAGATGTTTTTCATGATAAGATCTTCAAAATATGGTAAAGGAAAGAGAGTCATGCAAGTATTTGTTGGGTCGTACAAGTGAGTTGCGCGACAGAGGCTAGGGTGGATGAATTTGCGCACCAGAACTTACACGCCGAGAGGAGGCTTACGCGCAAACGTGCAGGGTGTCCAATTTTCCTATAAATAGTGGACCACCCCTCCCCATTTGTAACGGATCTCAACACTTAGAGAGAATCAGAGATCCCATCACACAGGTGTGCTGGTCTAACAAGTGGTGTGTTGGTCACGCAAGTATATGTTGCGCGATAGTTGTTTGTTGTGCGTCCAACGTGTTTAGGGAGTGAAAGGGATTGGGACGCACAAGGTTGAAGTTGAAGGACTGAGTGTCGCACAAGTGGTTGAGGTGAACATGCATGCTGGTTTGGACTTGCACGCCGAGACATGAGTGCTGTCTTGAGACCTGCACGCTGGGCTTGGGGAAGCGCGTCGGGTATTGATGAAGACCACTGGTCTTTTTGGAGCTACAGAAAAGCCGAAAGATTTCCCATCACCTTCAGTGCAACGTGAGATTAAAGAGGAAATACAAATGATACATGCATGATCTCATCCATATATGGATAACTAATTCTAACAATGCCAAGTAAGATGAGCTTAATTTATCGAGAAATCAAATTAGTGGTTGTGATTCAGGAAAAAAAGACACAAGGATCTAGCGCATTCAGTCACTACCCTAAAGAAGAAAGATTGAACTAAAAAGAGCATCAACTTTGAACCCTGATGCAAGAAAAGTCTCATGCTGAACTGGAAACAAAAACATCATGATTATCTGTTGAAGAGACCTTCACATCTATAAACTGAGTGGTATATCACCAAAGGCAGTGAGCCAGGGGGAGTCAACGGGAGTGACCCATGGGACATAGTGAGCTATCCCTGAACTTTTGTAAAGGCAGTGAGCCTGGGACATAGTGACTATTTCCGAACCATTGTAATCCACAACTAGTGATGATTATTGGATTTTGGTACAACCGGAAACATGTCGGTGTATTCCCCTTGGACGTTTTCCTCAGTGGTGAACCAAGTAAAATTTTTTCTGTCACCTCTTTTCATGTGAATTTATCATTACTGATCATATCCATCATACATGCTTAACTAGTTCCCACCAACGTGGGAACAAGATCCTTGTTTTTGAAATAAAAAGTTGACAGCCTGATTTACCCCTCCTCTCTCAGGGTGTCCCGGGGTCCTACAGTTTTTTCATTAACAATTTGGAGGTATCATTTGTATGGAGTAAAATTTGAAATATATACTGACCACAAAAGTTTGAAGTATATATTCAATCAGAAACAATTGACCTTGAGACATAATGGATGGTTGGATTTAATCCAGGGTTATAATTGAACGATCCATTACCATCTGGGAAAAGAAAATAAAGTAGATGATGATTTGAGTTGAAAAACTAATTCTTTGTTAACCATGCTTCATTTGGAATGAGATCCTTTGGTTTTTGATTTGATGAACTTTAGAATACAAGTTGTTGGAGCATGAAATTCCTCTATTTTGTTATAGGTGTTAGTGAGATCATCTCTATCAGATAGAATTAAGAAAGTGCAGAAGGAAGACAGAGGGTTGCAGAAAAAGGTAGAGTTGGTTTAGAAGGGTATGTTTCCTGAATTTAACATTGATAATAATTGTATTTTGATATTTTTGAAGAGATTATACATGCCTTTTGATTCACAGTTGAAGATTTAGTTGTTTTTTGAATCTCATAGTTCTATGTTTTCAGTTCATCTTGGAAGTATTATGATGTACATAGATCATCTAAAATATTACCGGTGGGATGGAATGAAAAGAGATATTAGTGACTTTACTGTGAGGTGTTTAACTTGTCCGCAAGTTAAAGTAGAGTCATAGTTACCGAAATGGATGCTTTAGTCTCTACTAGTGCCTGAGTGTAAATTGGAAAACATATCCATGGTCTTCATTTTGGGATTACCGAAGACATCTTGAGATAATAATGCAATCTGAGTTATTGTTGATTGGTTGACAAAATTTTCTCATTTCCATCCTATTCGAGATACTTTGCCACTAGATCATCCTTCTCTGTTGTATATTAATGAGATAGTCAAGTTTCACGGAGTTCCCCTCTCTATTAAATCTGATCATTATCCTAGGTTTACTTCTATCATTTGGAAAGGATTTTAGAAGTCATTGGGTACTGAATTAAATTTTAGCACAGCTTTTCATCCTTAATCTGATGGGCATTCAGAACGAACTGTTTAGTCCTTGGAGGATATTCTACGTTCTTGTTCACTGGATTACAAGGGAAGTTTGGACCAACATCTTTATTTGGTTGAATTTTAATATAATAATAGTTTTTATTCCATTATAAAGATGTCTCCATTTGAGGCATTATATGGGAAGCAGTGCGGAAGTCCAGCTTTTTCGGATGAAGTTGGTGAAAGGAAGTTGATGGGACCAGAATTGGTAGAAGAGATGGCAGAAATAAATCTGTTGATTCAGAAGCACATGAGAATAGCTCAAAGTTGGAATAAAAGTTATGTGAAAAACTGGAGGAAGGATCATTATTTTCAGTTAGGTGATCATGTATTTCTTAATATTTCACCACGGAAGAGCGTGATATATTTTGGTAAGAAGGAAACATGAGTCTGAGGTTCATTGGACCTTATTAAATCCAGGATAAAGATGGATTAGTTGCACAAAGAGTGGCTTTACCTCCAACCTTATCCTATTTACATGATGTTTTTCATGTTTTAATGTTGATAATGTACATGACAGATCCATCTAATATTTTGAGCCCAGAGATAGTTATGTTGGAAGAGAATATCTCTTATGAGGAATAGCCAGTCTAGATTCTTGACCAAAGAGAGAAAGTGTTGCGGAATAAGGTAATTAGGCAAGTAATGGTTTTGTGGACAAACCATATAGTTGAAGAGTCAGTGTGGGAATCCGAGAATGATATGAGGGATAAATACCCCCACATACATTATAAGTGAATAAAAATTTTGAGGATGTAATTTGTAAAAGGTGGGAAGGATGTAACATACCAAATAAAAAAAGAATAATACATTATCAAAATTATTGATATTTGGGAATATAATATTAGTTTTAATTTAAAGGGGTTTCTATGTTCGATATCATACTTGATACGTAGAGATGATTTTCTTTGAATTCTTACGTTGAACACAGGGCTGAGTCATACTAAAATAATAATAATATAACAATATTATTTTAAATAGTTGTTAAGGAATAACCATTTTAATGGGGGGAATGAACAAAACTAACTACAATATGATTATACATGTTTTCTAAATGTGTTTACATTTATTCAATTAAAGTTGTAGGAATAAAATGTGAGTTAATCTAATTTTAAGCATAAATACTCTAATATTTATTAAAAGGTTGATTTACCTCCATTTAAAGGAAAACCCTATTTAAATATTGTTTTTTTCACTTTTATATTTTCTATTTGACAAAATAAAATTCTTCTTTAGAATTGGGAAATCATAATTTTCATTAGGTAAATTTTTGGTATTTTTCTCTTAAAATTCATGTTTTAATGAATAGTGAAAAATACTGTATTTTAATGCAAAACTACCTTTAAATATAATTTATTTTTATGGTTATATTATCCTTTTAATTGGTTTTAAAGTTTAATTAGATTATATTATCACAATTTCATCCAATTTTGGTCATTGGATGTAATTTCACTTTGAAATTGGACATAAACAAGTGTCCATCTTTTGATAGTTATTATTTCTAAAAATCATGCTTTTTGTTTTGACAATGGGAATTAATTTTAAATTAATTAATGCAACAACTATGTATTAAATTTGGTAAAATATAAAACGTTTTTGAATTTTTAATATCAAATATATCTTAGGCTGAATGTTTGGTCTTTTTCTGAAAAACATCAATTTTTTGATGAATAGTTGAAACACTAAGTAGAATTTTAAAACCTTCCTTTTTCATTTAAATGTAATTTTACCACTTCAATGAATTGAATTTTGAAAATATAACATACCTGGTTGTTATTATTATGTAATATATGGTTCAATAAAAGGAAAATATTATTAGATTAATAGTAACTTTTGACTTTTATTTACTGTGGTAAATGGTAAATTGGGTAATTCAACGTAAAAACAATATTATAATAATATAAAATTACCTTAATGTGTGTCCTAAACTTATTGTATGAGTAATTTGTGTCCAAGAAAATCCTTGGGTGATAGTTTAGTCCTTTAAAAGTCACATGCGTAAGATAATGATATTAATAACTATTTATTTAAAGAAAAAATAAAAATATCATAAACATGTATTATTTTACAAAAACAATTTTAATTTGTGGTTATATAATTGAATTATTTGAATCTATATATTAATTAGAAATATCCAAATATTTTATACTTTATAGTATTTTTTTATAATTTTTAGACATTAAATAAATTAAATTATTTATGACACAATAATGATGAAGTGTTTACCTCATTAATAAATAATTTAAATAAATAAGATTATAAAGATTAAAATAATATCCAAAACCTGTCTAATTCATATTAGATGATTTTATTTTGACCATAAGACATATTATCTGTGTCTTTAATAAGTTTTGGGCATTTAGAAATCAAAAATCATTATATAATAAAATAATATTTTCACACTTTCCTAAAGAGCCCCTCCTCCCCCTTATTAAAAGCCATAACCCTCAAAACATAACACACACCTCTCAAGCCCCTTGATTTCATCAAAAATCGGCCCAAATAAGATATCAGGATCTCTATATTTCTTCTGGAATCCTTACCTTTGGTAGAAGACACTTCAACAAACCCTTTTGGTTCAAACCAAAGGGATTAACCTGATTTAAATGTATCGTCTTCTCTTATGTTTGTTAGTTTTATTTAACTTCTCCAACCCGCTAAACTATTTTTTATTATTTTCTTCAATAATAACACAAGTATCATCTATATACTAGGTTGTTGTTATGAGAAAAATTATAACTACACTTACACTCACCTCTATCTAATGCGTAAAGAACATACAGATTGTGTGGACGACAAACTAATGCCTCATCAAATGATGGTTGTTCAATATTCTCCTAGAACCTCTTATGGTGTCCATTATGAAAGAACTATATTTATATATGATATGTATTATATTTATATTGTTTATATGCATATTTATTTTTGATTTATAGAATACCTTTATGGATTCCACAGTAGGAAAATACGATAATCTCATTTGAGGAAGTCCGGACTACCACCCCATCAAAGTGATATGACTCATTCATTCCATATGCGAATCATATAAAAGATGTATTTACTAAGTATATATATATATATATATGATATTATAAAGGAATTATAATATAATTTTGTATCGTTATTTTTTCATTGAATTAAATATGAAATAGAAATGAAACTAGCATCCATGCATACGTACGAATTACCGTCTCTATGAATGGTGCACTTCATTTATTACCTCCATATGTTTCATACTATTATAACTACATGTATATAATAAATATATATGATATATATATGAAATCTATATCATGAATATCATGCTGTATATAATGAACTTTTGACCACATGAACACAACTTGTAATTATAAGAAGACCATTTTTGACTCACGTACCAAATATAGACAAAACAACCCTTATTAACATATATGATTACATACTGTTTATAACATTGTAATAATTGATTTAAAAGGAATAATAAACTTTAAATGGTTCATAAGAAATTTGAAATTAGCATTAGTTTATAATTATGAAGATTAAAGAACGAACGGGTCAAGTTGGACATGAGGTAAGAGACTTCGTCTCAATCTCCTTTCATTGAGGCATATTTTGTTTTATACATGACTTTATTGTATACGCTGTATAAATACCTTTGAAATTTTATTTCATTCAAATGGAATATTTTTCTATCAGGAGCATTACTAAACAGAAAAAGGAATGTTTCTTTTAATGTAAGAGGGGACAACGACATTTTCCGCTGCTCTGGGTATCATTTGTTATTTTGGATTCCTAATCAAGTTGTAATGTTTTTAAAAGGAAAATAAATACCCTCTACTCTATTACCTATTATGGTATTGAAAAGGTTTTGATAAGGGATTTGTTATTTCAATATATTTAAATGATTTATTGTGATTAAAATGTGGAATTGTTTTCTTTCCTTTATATTTTTTATGTGTTATGAATATGTTATGTTTCTTCGGCATTGTTACGTATACGGGTGGTTCTGTGATAAAACTAGGATGGGTGAGACTGAGTTACCTCTTCAATGCAATTGGTAACGTTACAGAAGTAAATTTGAATGTTTCTCTAATGAGATTTAGGGGATGTACTCTGATGGGTATTCCAAATGTAAATCCCCACGAAGTTGTGAAAGCTACAACGTAAGTATGTTATGGAATCCACAAGTTACCTTTATGATTTGTGTTTACTATGTAAATATTATGATTTCATGAGGTATTTTATAGACCTTATGTTATGTATGTATTGATGAACTAATGCTTTATTTCTTTTTTTATAACCCTTACTGAGATTTTTATAATCATCCCACATTTTGAAATGGTTTTCACATGACATAACGATGAATTGGATAAAGGATGGTATCAAAGAAAAGTCATGCTGTCTAAAACATGAGACTTGAAATGACTCTTTTTTCAAGAGTGTTTATTTTAAGAAAAAATGTAAAATGAGCAGAAGTGTCTACCTTATTATTTTTGAATGTAATGTAATAGTTATGGCCAAATTCTCAAAAACACTATACCTAAAAAGATCCTCAATGTGAATTATTCATTTAATTAATTATTATGTAATGTTTAAGGTCAGGTCCTTATACATACACACAAAGGTGGCCCATATAGTATTTCTTGGTCGATGCTTACTCTAAGACAATGTGAGTCATGCTCGGTGTGAGAAATAAGAGGCAAAAATAAACCTGATGACCACATTGTGACGATGCATTAGTGAGAAGTGGGGTGGGATTTTACCTAGATAGTATCCCAAAGAGGAATTAAGGGGGAATACGCTTTGTTAAAGGTCCATAAAAGAAGAAGTTAAGGATGATCCATGAGAGATCCAAATGTACGAGGAAGATTTGTCCCTCCTATATGGGACTTCCCAGCATTGTGTGTCAGGGCTTACGTAAATTCGGATTGAGATAGACATGGAAATCATAGTTTAACATCGTGTGTTGAGGATGAGGGTTCTTGGAAATTTAACATCATGTAGCTCAGATGATGAGGAATCACTCCTCAACCCTAGGAATTACAAAATATTTATCCCTTAAACCAGAGTAATGTAAAGGCACCAGCAATTCCATGTGGCAATGGGGTTGTAGAGTTATCCACTAAGGGGATCCCATTAGCATGGTAGTGAAAAAGCAATACCCATTATTGTTCCTATGTGAAGGAGCATAAGGTAGAGAAATGAAACATGAGGAACCAATCTATGGAACTTAAAATCACTTTTTATGAGCCTTGAGGGCCAAATGGAAGAGGGGAGTCAAACAAGGAGACCTTGGAAAGAGGATCATTATGAAGAGAATGGAATCGACTTATAAAGTAATCCTCGGGAAGGAATGGGTCTTCAGGAAAGGGAAAGACTTTCGGGAAGGAAAGACACTACATGAAGGGTAATACCTTCACAAAGTAAAAGGGTATTCCCAAATGGAAGGATTTTCACAAAGGAATGAATCTTCACGAAGGGTTTTTCCCATTCTACGGGGAGGGTTTTTGTGAAGGGTAGTTACTTCGCAAAGGGAAGGGTCTTCATGAAGGACAGTGTCTTTGTGGTGTGAAGAATCATTGTGAATGGAATCCTTTGATGGTGAAAAAATTCACTTTTGAAAATTCCACATTGTTTGGGGAGTACATCATGAATGATTTACGCATTGTGAAGTCTTGAGCAACCCGAAGCGGCTTCATCCTTTGTGAATTTCATATGTCTTCACAAAGGGAATCCATACCATAGGTGGAGGCCCTGAAGAACATGGGGCATGGTTATCACATGACAAGTAACTTTGGTGATTGATTTGTTATTTTCACAATGTTTATTGAGAAACAGAATCTTGGAAGTTAAAAGGGTAGGGTAACAGTGGTTTCAGAGGGGCTTGAGCCCTCTATATAAAGACAATGAATGTCATTGGGGGTCGCAAAACTCACCACATAGTGGAGTGATACTACAAAGAGGAGGGGATCCATCGGGATGCATCGGCCTCACATAGGGTGTGGTACACCATCGAGGGGATTGCAGATGTGGACACCATGATGCGGGCCATAGAGACTGATGATGTTGTTGAGAGGACGTGTTATTTCAGATTACTTCGGACATGCAGAGGGTCTATGACACTATAGAGAGTATCAAAGAGTCAGTCCTCACAAAGGTAGGCGAGCCTTTTGGAGGGATTCATGAAGGTTCTCTTTGGGATGGTTTTTAGGGATTTAGGGCCTTGTTTAGTGCTAATTAACTCTACAATGTTGATGAGTTTTCTCCGTAATATGGATGAATATCAGTGCAAAAATCCCCCCCCCCCAAAATTGGAGCTGAAGGAAAGCATGGTTGGATTTTGAGGGGGAAACACCAATAATACTAGGAGGATCGAACATAAGGTGGATCACGAAGTTGTGTCCCAGGGGCTATCATGATGTTGTGTAATAGAGGCGATGTTGAGGCATCCGACATAGATAGACACCGCTAAGAACATGCAAGAGGAACCATGAAGAGAATATGTGGGTCACCATGATGTCGATGCCAACCGAGTCTATAAATAGAGGACCATAGTTATCTTCCTATATCTGGATCATCACGAACGTGTGTGGTAGTGATCTCTCTCCGAAAAATGATCCTCTCTACAAAGGTATCTAAGCGAACTGGAGTTCTTGGGTCTAGTGCTTCACGAACTGTTTTAGTGAACTAGTAAATTACAATATGTTGCATCCTTTGTGATACAGACCAAAGGCAATGTTTCTTCATAGATAGTAGGTACTTTACAACTATCTTCGCCAATGGTCTTCCTGAATATCTATCGCGAGTGATTTTTTTGGTCAACCTTCATGCCCCAACAAGAAATATTCCTTATGTTTTATGGTTAATGGCCACTCAGGAGGTTTCACGAGAAGATCATGCTAACACTTCTAGGAGGGAGGCCATAGAAAACAACATCAAAATATGAGAGTACATCTAGAGAACATCCGTTCACCAATCATCGACCATATTCTAATAGAATGGGCCTAACTCGAATATTTTTCCCAATAACGTCCAATATGTTAGACCAAAATTGTATGTGTGTTGAATGGCTGAGCATCCATGTAATTTTGGGGTCCCTTAATATGTGACAAAAGAAGAGGATACGAATGGGGTATGAAAAGGATGGCATGAAAATCATGGGGTGGAGTGATGGGATGTTTGAATGGAGTCCAACAGTATCAAAATTATACCAACATAGAGAAAGTGCATTGGGTGAGCATATTGGTATGAATCAAGATCAAACCTATTCCTAGATGGGACCTCTCTAGTGTAGACCTAGGATACCATGTAGTTTTATGACATTAAAATAAGGAATAGAGATACATAGATTAACCTCATATGGTAAGGTTGATGTATGCATAGTTTAACATTCTATGGTGAAGACAATGTATGGAATAGTTTAATGTCATATGACCAGGATGTTGCATATAGTTTAAGTTCATACTTACTAGACCTAAGACAATAGTTTAATGCCATGCTAAATGAAATAAGGACTCCTGGTTTAGGATTATATATATTAGAACATAATTAGGGGAGGAGAGACAGAAAAGTTAATGAACATGTGTTTGGGCCTGAGGTGAAATGTCCGGGCATTTCCACGTATTTTGCAAGGGAAAGAATTAATCCATACATAGTTAATGAATCACATGTAATATAGTAAAATATGATGGGTATATGGGTGACCCCAAAGGAGAAAACATGTGGCGAAGTACTTAACACAGTTTGAATTTGGAAAAAAGAAATCCATACAACACCATACATTCTTGAAAGGGGTAAGGGCCAAAAAAGGGACAAAAAATGGAAGGGATTGTGGCTAGACCAATGATTAATAGTCATGGAGTCACCAAATATCCCATAAGAATGAAAATCAACCCACAAATACTTCCTAAATGTGGCATGGTAGAGGTCCAACACAAAAGGGGAGCAATATCCTCTCATGCGAGGAGAATCTTCATTTTTACGTAGTTTGATTTCATATTTCATTAGAGAGTAAATATTATATTTTATGGTCATAGATTTTTGACTGTGCAGTGCCCTGTTTAAAGTAATATTCATGTTACATGCTTTTGTCATTTAATTTCATGCAGTAATGATGAAGGATCAAGATCTCTCATATGCGGTGCGTGGTGTAGTTATTGAAAACCCAATGTGAATTAGTATAAATTTCCACACCACACCACATAATTCTTGGTGAATTTAGGCCAAGTGGAGGAAAATGGCTTTATGGTGGTGCGGCTGGACCCGAAGGCAATGTACATGGGAATCACTACATATCTCATAGGGATGGGAATCAAGTCATATGTAGTTTTGAATGTGACATTGAAAGGGGAGAATACCAAAGAAGGGGGGCATATTCTCGAATTAAGACATAATACAGCCGATTCGTACACATCCTAGATGAAAACGGTGTATTATAGCATCATATAGTAAAGAAAAAATAAATCATAGTTTATGGTCATAGTTCTCATACCATAAGGATGAGTAATGCAACCCGGTAAACAAGGACCAAGGAGGCTCACACCGTATTACAAATTCTCAAGAGGGTGAACACAAGGATAAAAGCGTAATTCCTAGACTGTGTAACATAATCCCTTTGTTTAAGGACATAGTGTTCGGACTATAAGGATTTTTAGTTCTTCCATGCATGCATAAGCCTTATAAAAATCCTTAAGTTCACATGATCCATGATCAGTGTGGGAAATAAGGAAAGAGAAGACCATTGCTACACATGGATGAATATGGTAGGGAATGAAGTTGTGGATTCCATGGTGACCACACCACACTAGTTCATCCTCTCAGCATAGAAGGGTGCACAGAGGTTTAACACTGATGGTGTTAATGTCCTGTCTAAACATGATGAGATGGAAAGGGATGGTAATTATGAAACCAATATTTAGGGGTATAATAGGGTTTTCATAAATATGGAGGATTAATTTTTAACCATAATCGAAACACAGTATCTATATCATGTGAACTGGAATTGGAAAAAAGAAGTGAGGGATGATCACTGACCAAAGTCATGATGCTGGATGTGTTTCAGATGTCATTCATGATCATCCAGGAAGTTGGCCCAAAATGGTAGGATATACATCTGTCTGAGAATCCATACCACCCAGGGGTCGCTTCGAATATGAGATATGATGGAGAACCAAACAAAGGGACATGTGCGGGATGGAGATGGAACATTGTCTTGCCTATGAAAAAAACATCACTCAAGGTCATAAACCACAGTGCATCTGGGCATGTTGATTAGGCATAATAGAGATTGAGGGGTCTAATTAATGGTAGAAAACATGAGATTATGAGGGGAGTAAAGGGAAAAATGTTTAAAGAACCTGGTGATAGACCCAATGAGAAATGTACGGGTGTTCCTACGTATCCCATAAGGATGGGAGTCAAGCCATACATAGTTCTGAATGTCATGGAGCTTAAGGTCATAAGATAAGGATGTGGGGAGAATTCGGCTCTGAAGGGAATGTGTATGGCGTGATGAATATAACCCAATGTGAATGATGATAGGAGAATTTCACACTACACCATGCTCATCATTAAAGAGGAATTATAGTCCAAGGGGTCAAGAAAGGTCAAGGGACCTAGGTCCAAACATAAGGCGAAATGTTAGAAAATTCTTATATATCTTGTAAGAATGAGAATCATGTCACACATAGTTCTAAGATTCCATGACATTTAACATTGTAAGGTGAAGAAAAATATTGATAAATTGGATATCCCTAAGGGGAGGAAAATGAAACATTTATCACAAACTTGACATGAATGAGGACCAGGGAATTTCATACCACACCATGAGTTCCTCAACGCAATATTAGGTTTATTGACATGAGATAGATAAACATTGGGATGTATCTGAAGATGAAGTATCTGGGAATTCCTACGTATCACATAAATATAGGAATAAACCCACAGATAGTTATTAGTATTGTCACGTAGTTTTTTCATCATGTGTTAAGGATGATAAAGATAATAGTTTATGGTCAAAGAGCTCAAAACCAAAAGGGTCATGCAACCCTATATGTTGGTATTACCTTACCAGAACTCCTATGATTATGTGATCTATGCTCTTTTTAAAAAATAAATAGTTCTTTCCAGCTTCTCCAATCATATGAGAGTGCACAAAAAATGGGATTGTTTAAGGGGATAATCTCAACCAAGATGACATTCTCACCCAAAAACACCTGTTGAATAGAGGGACAAAAAGGGTCCAAGAGATGTGAATTGATACAACTGATATTGGGAATCAATGAGGTATTGATAATAATTGAGGATAACTGTTGACCATATTGGAATCACAATTTCTCTATAGTGTGGCCGAAAGTGGGAACAAGAAACTGAGCATTGACTGCTGACTATATTCTCTATGCGGCACATGTGTCAAATTTTCATTCAAGATCTTCAAGGATATTGGACCAAGATAATAGGTGAGAACTAATGGCATGAGACCAGGTCATTAGGGGTTCCTTTAGAATTTGAAAAATTATGACGGCATGAAAAATGGGCACCCATGAAGCATGAATAATCTTGTGTGGTTTAATGTCTTGTGATAAGTATTAGGTATATCATATTTTAAATTCAAAGTTATTGGATAATATGATAGGGGAAGAGGGGCCAAAAAGGTCGAGGGACATGGGGTTGGTCCCAGATTGAAATACTTAGGTGTTCCTACACATCCCATAATGATGGGAATTACAACATACATTGTTATAAGGTTCCATGAATTTTAACACCATACAGTGATGAAGTTGATAGAAGTGGTATCATAAAATAGGAACATGTATGGTATGGAAAGGCATCCCTATAAGGGATGAGGGAAAAAAAGTCCCACATGGCACAACATTAAAAATTATTGGAGAGAACTCAGGCTAAGGTTATGATAGAAAGAATAGTGAACTTGGTGCTAGACTCGAAGAAAAAAATTCTCCAGCATTCGTATATCACCCACAAGGATGGGAATCAATCCATACGTAGTTATTAGAGTACCATTCATTTTAACGTCATGCAGTAAGGATAAAGTATGGGTCATTGCAAAGTGAGGTATGTGGTGGGGTTATTGCAAACACGACGTGAATGAGGAATAAGAGGCCTCATTCCACACCACAAATTCCTGGAAGAATCAGAGCCAAGAGGTCGAATAAAAGAAATGATTGATTTGTAGAGATTGGGGCTAGACCCGAAGACGAATGCCCATGTAGGTCTGACCCATGAACATGAATAAGAGACATTGGATGTATCTTTTTTATTCTTCTCTCTCCTAATTTTTTTTGAAATAACAGACCCAAGATGAGGTGTTAGGGTGTCAATGTATAAATTAAGCAGTGTGTAGGATTTGACAAATTTCGTGGTGAAGGAATAATTCAAAATGTGTTTCCCTCTTAGGAGAGGACTCCACAATGTGATGAAATTTTTTTTTCATGTAGCCTGGATGATTTTATAATAGTTTAAGGCCATATGGTATGACCAACCCATTCATTTTGACATCATTTTGCAAGGACACAATAGTTTAATGTTGTGTCAGACAAAGAAGAATATGTTAACACCATATGATTTGGAAAATAGAGATATCAGTTTAGGGTCATAGAGTTCGGACCTTGGGGGTATTCTATTCATATTTTAACTCCATTCAAGATATGTGGGGACTTAGTTTATGGTCATAGAACTATGATAATTTTGAATTTATCGTCACGCGGGACGAGTGCTTGGTAGTTTTACATCCTTCAACCTAGACAGATCATGCAGTTTAATGTTGTGTGGTGAAGGCATTAGCATATACTCTTATTGGAAATACTGCTTGAGGAATTTTAAATTGGTGGGAGGATTAATATGCTCAACATCCATGGTGACTAGTGAGTATTATCCATTGTGGTACAATTTATGAACAGTATAAGGTCCCTCCCATTTGGGCTTCAAATTTTTCTGTTTCCAACCAGAAATCATTAGAATTTATAGGGCCAACACCATATCATGTTGATGGATCGAACGGATACATACATTCTTGTTGAAATCCGTAGATATCTTTTTTTATGCCTCTCTATATTGTGTGAGGATTGTATTCAATTATCATTGAGGTCTTCCAGTTCATCCAGACCGATTTTTTCTACTATGTATGACATATTATGATCATGGACAGTTGTAAGGAGTGACAAAAACTGAATATCGGTGGGAAAGACTTCCTCAATTCTATACACCAGGGAATATGGGGTCACCTGGGAAGAATTATGAGTCTTAATCTGGTAATCCTAGAGAACATTTGGGAGCTAATCTAGGAAACATTTCTTGTTCTGACTGACCATTTTATGCAAGATTCTATAGATTATTTTATTGAATGCATTGCGTGTGATATCGAGAGGTTTGATTAGAACAGATATTGTACTTTTCATACAATTTAATTAGTTCAGCAACCTAGAATTTGGTGTCTTTATCTGTGAGGATGAAATGAGGGACTCCAAATTAGAGGATGATATTGGATTTTACAAAAATAATGATAGAACATGATTTGACTTCCTTGAGAGGAATTGCCTATTCCCACTAGGAAAATAAATATGTAGAGGTCAGGATGATCCTACACTAGCGATATGTCACTAATATATATGGCATTACAACATTGAGTCCCCAAACCGCAAATGGTTAAGAGTACCTGATGTTATGTAGGGGCTCTATCAGTTGATGAATGAAATTAGGATTGATCTAATATGAGTAACACATTTTGGTGAACTCAATGTAGTCATGAATCAGTGTGTCCCAGATGTATCCTTGCATTCATATCTGGTGAGGGAGATTTGGCCCTACCTGATGAGATATAGAGGAACTGATATAAATATCTTGAATAACCTAAGGAGTTTCATTTCCATAAATGTAGTAGAGGAGAACTCAATCAAACCCATGTTTGTAGAAGCTATACTCAAGGATAGGACCACTAGAGAGGGTGAATTACACTGCGCACCGACAGATTAATTCACATTCGACTTTGTATGTCCGATGAATACCTTGCTGGAGGAACTCAACAAAAGGTGTGGTCCAATCAGGGGTCCCTTCTACCATAGAAGGACGTTACAAGGGTCCTAATGTGGATTCACCAATCATAATATGGCCTAAATAATTTCTATCATCATCATCTGGAGTGACGAGAGAGATGACTATATGATGTTCCACATGAATGATCAGGTCATCCAGGTCTGGCTTTGAATGGGATGCAGTAAGTCTGAACAAAGCATCAGATCATCTATTTTTGGACCAAGGAATATGAGTGATCTGTGGTGGTGAAGAGAACTGGGACATCAGTCATCGGGTGCGCTCTAGAAAAGGTTCATGCTCTAGCTTCCTAACTATACAGTCACCCTTGATCTATTTGATGACTATCTCAGAATCCCCCTTCACATGTAGGTGGGGAACATCAATCTTGAGGTCCAAATAAAGGTCAGTGATGAGTGTCTGATATTATTCTGGGTTTTGGTACAAACTTAGGATAATAAGAAAAAATAGGGAAAGATGTCCTGTGAAGTTGTGGTGAAGAAGACACCTAAGCCTGTCCTACCGAGTTTGGGATCATTGAGTCTTATGTCGATCAGGCTCCGGGATGCACTATAGATGTGCATCTGCATGCACAGCATGAATTGTTCCACTGAGATGATTGCCTCTTTTGGGAAATTATGATATAGTGACTACTCTATAGGGGCTAGGTGGGTGGAATGGATGTCTACCAGTACTTCTCCATTGATTACTTTTTGGGGAACAAACCTGATGTCAAAATTTTGAAGAATGACTCCCCACCATGATATATGACCTATCAGCATGGGACAGTTTAGAATATACTTCAGTGGATCCACATAGGGGACCAGCTGTCTCTCATGATGTTTTAGGTAGTGTCACAACTTCTTCACTATGAATACCATAGAAAGACATATCTTCTTGAAAGAGGAATATATTGTCTCTGCATTGAAAATCATGCGACTGAGATAGTATAAACTATTCTTCATCCCCTCATTATGATTATGGGAAATAAGGGTGCTGAGGGATTGTTCCAGGGTGGTCACATATAGGACCAATGACTTTCTAGAAATAGGTGTAATTAGAACCTCAGTTTGTAACAGGTATTTCTTGTTTTCCAAAAAAGTAGACTGGAACTCCTCATCTGACTTCTAATTGGAACCTTTATTCACGAGTTGGGTAAAGGGCATAAACATCCCATCCATATTTATGATGTATCAATGTATGTAGGCTATGTGGCTTAAAAAAATAAAATCTCTAGAAGGATGCTCATAGGAGGCATCTGGATAATGGCCTTGGTTTTATATGGATCTATTTCAATGTTGATGCATCTAATGACGAAGCTGAGAAACATTCGATAGGTAACCCCAAAGTCGCACTTTAAGGGGTTCATATTCAGGTGTTAGAAACCGAGGAAGCTAAACACATTATCAAGATATTTGAGATGGTCCTAACACTAGTGAGATTTTAATACCAAATAATCCACATATAATTTCACCAATTTCATGAGAATTGGTTTGAATATGTGGTGCATAGCATGCTGGTAGATAGCATCATAATTGTTCAGACCGAAAGGAATTACCTTACAGAAGAAGGTACGTTGGGGTACACATAAGTTAGTTCAATATTTGTCTGCGAGGTCTAATAAGATTTGATTATATCTTAAATACCCATCTATGAAGGAGAGAGATTGAAATCTAGTGGTAGTTTCAATAAAAATCTCTATTATAGGAAGAGGGAAATCATCCTCTGGAAAATGATGGTTAAGATCCAAGAAGTTGATACGGACTCCGATTTTTCCATTCCTCTTCATAATGAGTACAATGTTAGCTAAAAATTTGGGATATTGTACATCCTTAACAAAGTTGTATTTGATGATCTTATCCACTTATTACTTGACCATGCCACCATTAGAGGGGTGCATCATCCTGAGAGGATGCTTGAATCCGTTGTGGCTCATAGGGATGCCAGACGGTGCACACAAACTTGAGGATATGGTCTTGGAATATCATCATAGCTCCATGAAAATACATAAAGATATTTATTTAGTAAATCCATGTACATTTTTTTCTTCCTCACATGCATAGATATGGTGATCATTGTCGGCCATGGATTTGTCTCGCTGTTGAGATTCACACGCACAAATTCATCAACTGTGGTGGATACACCTTCCTCGAAGGCGAGAGGGGTGTCTTCCAAATCCTCTTCACCATCTAAAATGAGAGGATCCAAGGAATGGGTAATTCATTTAAGTTAGTTGAACCTAACAGAATAGTGGTTCCAAATTGAGAGGTAGTGGAATCTTCATCAGGAGACATCTTCCCCTCTGAAACCATTGAGATAATCGTTGTCGATCGGATTCCATCAGTTCTTCGATCTACGGGGCCACACATGATAATATAAAAGCAGTAATGGCATGTTATATTGAGGGAGTTCAACTCATCGTGGATAAATAAGAAAGTATATCATATTTTCAATTCCATTGGACGAACATCCCGATACCATATAGGGGGAAGGGGCACTGGAATCACCAGGGATTAATTCCTATGTGTGTACAACGTGATCTTTCATCATTCCTTGCATATTGGTACACACATTCCTCTTATTCTAGAGATGCAGAAACAGTTCCCCAAGTCTGGGGTTGTGGGATCCAACTGGTGAATAGGGAGAATATAACCATCATTCTAGACTTTCCATGGATCGGCTACTGTGGTAGTGTTCTCAGTCTCATTGGCATGAACATTCTTGTCCTTTCTCTTATAGTAGTCAGCGTCCAAATGGTGGACTTCACAAGAGGCCAAGGTTGAAGAATCACCTGGGAGAATACCCACTCGACTATTAAGGGAGTACTTGAAACACTAGTTATATGAGGAGGTAACTTTTACATGTAGGTGGATCTAGGTTGTAACCATCAGTGTGGTGTATGATCTGTCCTATGTGATAACCATGAACTCAGTGCTGGTGATCAAGACGCCAAATTGAGTCTTTAAGTGGATATTTAAAAATGGTGATTAGTATATCCAATGATAACCTTGAATTATTAGGTTAAATTGACTTAGATATACCTCGGACAGTTCCATATTATGAAGTGTATAGGTATGGATGAGATGAATCCCATAACCTATGTCGACAAGGCGGCGGTGGACTTCTATGCTATTAAACTGTTCGATGATGTACAATAAGCATATGTTACCCTATATGGGGGAACCATCATATTATATTGAGAATGAGATAATTTCCTGGAATTTTTCATGTTTGGTTGTCTTATCATTGATGGCTTCTGTAGATGATACCTCAGATTCAAACTAGATAGGGATTCCTAAGGATTCGACAAGAAATTCATGCATATCTTCAGACATGAAGAGTGACTTGAGGATCAATAACCATGAAGGAATGCTAGAAATGTTCTCGAGTAAATCATACATCCATACCAAAGGAACATTTTTTCCAAGATGATGCATTTCAGTGGAAGGAGGAACGATTGGAACTAATAAAAGTATTACCGATGGATTTTGAATGGGGATGGGTATATCTCGTTTCTCACTGGGAAAATCGCACAAAATAACAACTGGATGACAAATAAATGACTGATGTCTATCCCCTACTGAACGTGCCTGGTCACAGTGTAGTCATGGTGGCTCTGCCTGATCAATAAACATATATGACGGTGGAGGAAAATTTGATGAAACAAGATAAGATGGTGGCACGTGTTGGGCTCTATGCTTATCTTACATCCTGGTCTCAGTGGCATGCACAACTCGACATGATTCACTAGACAATGAATTATAACAATTCATATAACCAAGGCTCCATCGATGATTTCATCAACTAGGGACGTTAGGAGGGTCTTCCTGTTGATCCTCATCTTCTGGTACAAAGTATGGGTTTACTAATTCGATGAAATTTACCAAAGAATACCTCAAATAATCACTTGAAGAATTATCCATTTCTAGCCATATTCCGGGAGGAATCCCCCTCTCCGGGGACATGAAATCAAAGAGTGTACAAGATGGATTTGGTGCAGGTGGGGGGGGGGGATTTGTTTTCCCTTGATTCTTTGGTACTTACACTCCTAAGAGAACAAAGGTCATGATGTGAAATCGATAGCTACAATTGAAGGGGGTACAACGAATTCAGAGGGCTCATGTCGATTCAAATAAGAACAAATGACACCATGGTTGCGAGTGACTACCTTACATGCAATTCATTCATCATGCTTCTAGGAACTGAAGCTAGAGACCAGTTGACATTCACCCTCCTTGTCACTATCGGGTCTTACAAATACACTTGTCACCTATTCTAGGGTTTGGAATAATCTGACTATATTGTTATCGACTTGGTCATATATCTAGTCATTAAACACATATCACTGCATGAGGGTGTGCCCATGGAACTGAGGATATGGAAAACAGTTTGGATGATCAATGCGTTTTTCTTCCTTGGGACACTTGCATTTTGGCAAATGAAGGATTCCACTATCCAATGAACTTGGGAAATTGTTGGGGACTAAAGCCTCATTACATGAGTATGTTTAGTTCCTTATATATGAAAAGGGGGCCCTAGTATCCTAGCCTTAATGAAGAACTATAAGATCCTGATGAGGAGTAGGGACCTGATTGTCTCGCCAAGGCGGTTGGGGCATGATATGTGACAACCCCTACTGATAATGAGCTGGGTGATTTTGGGTCGGGGGCTGTGCATGTGGTGTTCCTTGTAACACCTAAAGATTTTATGAGACGTATTCTTTTTAATTTCTTTGATGTCTTGTGTTGTATGCGACACTAAGTTTATCATTCACTATACACAACGTTGTATTAGCTTGAAGCATATGCAACACTATTATTGGCTTGTGTTGCACGTAATAACAACCTTCGTCAATAGCATGTGTTGTACGCAATACCAAGTTTCACTAAACAATGATATATTATTATAAACTAGCCTTTATGAATTGTATTAACTAAATTTTTAATTTTATTAAATTATCATTAATCATTCAAATTTCTAGAACATGGAATGAGAACAAAATAAATTTTTCAAAGAAAATAAGTATTTTTAAAAAAATACAGTTTTTCCACCTTTTGTTGGCGCAACCACATTAAATCTAGTTATTTCCTATTTTATAAGTTCAATTTGACAAAATAAACTTATTCATAGAAATCAGGATATAAAAATTTACTCTGGATAATTTTTTAATATTTTTCTGATAACATTTATATTTTGATGAATAGTAAAAATACGCTAAATATTTATAAAAAACAACTTTTTCATCAAGATAATTTATATGGTTAAATTATAATATTAAATGTTTTTAAATTATTAATATAATATATTTTTACAATTTAATATAATATATTTCCTTATCATTAATTTTACATTTAATTCATAGGTAAACTCATTTCAATATTTTGCAATGTTTTAAACAAAAACCCGTTTTTTCGACAACGAGATTAATTTAAAATTAATTAATACATCATCTATGATTTGAATTTTTAAAAATAGATTAATATTTTTAATTAGGAGTTCGAAATTGTTTAAATAGAAAAATTTAATTTTTAGGCATTATGAATAGTAATTGTGGTATATATTATTTACCACATTTAAAGGTAAATCAAGTAATTAAGGTTAAAATAATATTATAAAATTACCCTAAAACTTTCCTTGATATCATTGGTTGATTATATTTCTCCCTAAAACATACTTGAGTCAAAATTGAATCAACTAGAACCCACTTAGATGTGATTAAGACCTTTAATGTATTTTATTTAAAGGAAAGTGAAATATGTCTCACTCAAACTTTTATAATTCATGTATTTTTATTATCTAGTTATACAGAATATAAATTCTATTATAAATATTCATATGATATCTAAAATGTATTTATTTTTTTTTGTAATTTATTTGTAATTTTTATGAAATATTTAATTACCTTAATAGCTTATACATTACGGATACAAAAATAATTTATTTAGTAAAAAATATATAATATAGTTTTTATTAAAATAATTATACCCATAAAAAAGCCCAAAAACACTAAAAAACTTATTGTTAGTGTATATATAAACAATAATCATCCATTTTTTAATGATTCACCATTTGGAGGCTTAAAAAGGCGTTTATGACACTTATATAATTTAATTTTAAATGATGTCTAATTTGTCACCTTCATAATTTAATAAATATAAGAATTTAAATGTTGTTATATTAAGATGATAAATTTGACTTAAAGTATTATTATGAAATATATATTGATTTATCTTCATCATAGTATTTTATTTTTTATTTTTATGCAACAAATAATAATATTAAATAATTATATAAAAATGTTGTAGTAATTATTTTATTTAAAATATATCAAATAATTGTTTTAAAAATATCAAAAAAATATTATATGACCTAATTAGTTTTCACCACAATTTTTTTAGATTAATATTACGTTTTAATATTCTATTAAATATTTTTTTCAAATACAACATCTGTGAGGATTTTATTTAAATTCTAATAATTGAATAGTGTCAAAATTGACACTATTGATATTTTATAAAAATAATTTATTATTAAATCGTATAAAAATCAAAAAAAATTAAAAATTAAAAAATGAAAATTATATGGCCTACAATGTCATTATATATCTAATTATGGAAAATTCACAAAACATAAGTTTGTATTTATAACAATTTCAAATGAAAAATCTTCTTACCACAAATAAACTTAAATAGATTAGATACAGATAAATCATAATGATATGGTTTAAAATAAATTCAAAACATGTCTAAATTTAATTGTTGATGATATTACAACCCTATAGAATCACTTATCATAATTGGAGTCATTTGTAGAGGTATTTATATCATATTTGAGTTTATTATAAATTAATATTTTGTACATTTCCAAAAGTGCCCCTCACCTCTCTTATAAAAGGGCACCTTCTCCCTCTTCTATTAACTCCTTTTGAGTTTTCAAACTCGGCCATCATCTAACTATTTCTCTTATCAACTTCCATAGAGACATACTAGGGGTCCTGGATTTCTTCAAAGTCTATCCATAGTGCCATAAGAGAAGCTTTAAAAGAGGCACGTCGAAGAAGAGGTAACATCCATTACTGATTCTTTCAAACTTATTTCTTCATATAATTCCTCTATATGAGTTGTATAATTATTAAGTTATAACTCTAGTATCACTTTTATATTTATAATTTATTATGAATATTAAATAACTATATTCCATCTTCTATCCATCCTATGAAAAATGAAATCTCCACGCGTGCGTATGTACTGCCTACCGTCTCCTCACCGTGGTGTAATCTGTTTTTCATCACCAACCTACATGGATGGGTAGAATAATGGAAGAAATAACTATATTTGATAATTTTAAAATTTTACTAATTCTGAAATATTATACACCATACACTTAAACAGAATTCCATAATCATGGGAATGATATCGTCGTTTGTGTGTACGTACGGCTTACCGTCTCCAGGGCGCGATGAGATTCATTCTCTATGTTAAACATTCAAGAATGATTATAAAGTATATATAATGAATAATAATGTGATATATGACATAATAATACTACTGTAATTATGTGTATATATATATATATATGTATTCTACTTACTTTCATTCATGTCAATAAGGAAAAGAAAACAACGTTTATGCGTACGTACGACCTACCATCTCTATAAACGGTGTATTTCATTTCATTTATATATCTCCTATTCATATATATATATAATGAATGTATATATGATATATAAATAATGTTTTATATTCTGGATGTAATTAAATCGTGATATAATTAATAATATCAAGAACAAAAAGTCCAAAAACATATGATAAATGAAACGATAATTACACAAAATGTTGCTTCAACATGGAATTGACAAATAAACGAGTAATATAAAGTCATAATTTAATCATATATGATATCATAAAAATGATTATGATTCTGGAATAAGTCAATGACATTATATAATTCATTATACTGGAGTTTCGGACAAGTACATAAGAAATTGGACCTAAGGTAAGGGATTGTTTCTTCTCACTTTTAATTCTGTGAGACATATGCCATAATCAGCATATATTTATTTTTTATGGTGTTTATGATTCCCATGAATGTTTTACGATTTTTATTATGATGGATATTATATTTAGATATTCATGTAATTTTCTTTATTTTATGACATGTATGATTCCACCGATCATAAATGGTAAGGGATAATTATTCCAATCTCATTCTTATTTGAGATTATTTATTAGTAAGTAATTAATGGGGTTATATTTATCATCCATGTCCATGTTCTATAAAAATTATTTCGTAAAGTATTGAATATTCATCAATGTATGTTTAATTTCATGTTTACCTCGTTTTGGCTTTTACTATGTGGCATGGATGGAATCCTTCCTTTTTTACAAAACAAGGAACTTTTAGACTTTTCGGGTAAAAGTATGAGGAGAATTTTTTTAACTTATATCGCATGAATGGATTTTTACGGTTTCATAACACCTTATTTCGATGATGCATACTCTACAATATTTCATGGTTATTTTCGAAAAAATTATTTTCTTTTAAAATTGAATGATATTTTGAGAATAGAAAATGATTTTAAAAAAGAAAGGATATTTTCTTCAAGAATTCATTTCAAGTGTTTTATCAAAACTATTTTCCATCTAAGATGTCATTCATTAATATGGTTATGTTTGAAGTATAATGTCCCAATAATTTACATGTTTTGATTTTTTTTATGATGAAATAATATCCATTTATTTTATATGGATTATGAAATGATGGGGGGATGTTTATGAATCCGATTGTATTCGTTGGGTTTTGATGAATGATTTAGGTTTATTTTGTGTCACAAGTAAAAATGATTTCATTATGAGATTGGTGGGACCTATATCTCCATCCAATGCATTGGGTAATGATTTATGTCTCATGAGATAGACACGGCTAGAATGAAAAGTAAATATGGTTCATCATTATAGGGCTGGAACGACAAGTAAACCCTGTTCAGTAATGGAATATGTCCTCTATGATGGTCTTGGCAGAAATCCCTTGGCTACTATGGAAATAATATCATATGCTTGATGGTTTTCCATAATTACATGTTTTATTCCCATTCTATTTTATAATGATTAATGTTCCTTTATGAACTATGCCTTATGTACTTCCCATATTATTGTCATTACTCATGATTTTGAATTTTTATGTTCATGTTTTTACAATCAAATGTTTATGGATTGTTTTATGTTTTCCATGTTTACCCTAACTGAGCATTGGAGCTCACCCTTTTTATGTTTCATTTTCCCCAGGATTTAAAGAATGTGATTAGGTAAAAAAAGGTGAAGATATTTATGGGAGATGTTGAAGATCTTTCACCACGATAAGAAGATTATGTTCTCAGTTTCCAAAGACAGTAAACTAATACAGTCTTTGGGCGTCTGTTTTTTTATGTTTTAAGTATTCTACAAAAGTAATGTAATGTTTCTGTATGTAAATCTATGGGTCTTTACTATGTCCCTCAGTGAGGCTATGGAAGTGGTTCTAATGGTAATAAATGGAACAATATAAAGGACATTACCTGTGCAACAATATCAGTATTTCTGAAATCCTAGGTAAATAAATAATAATACATTTTAATATTTATTAATATTTTGGATTAAGTATTAATTTTAATTTAATGGGGTTGCTATGTTCGATGGAGAACCCTATTTAAATATAGATTTCGTTACTCTTATAAATTCTATTGGACCAAAGAAAATTCTTCTTTAGAATCAGGACATCAAAATTTAATTTGTGTAAATTTTTTGTTTTTTTCGATAAAGTTCATTTTTTAATGAATAGTGAAAAATGTTGTATTATAATTCAAAACCTCATTTAAATATTATTTATTTATATGATTAGATTATATTTTGAATTGGTTTTAAAGTGAAATTAGAATATATTTTTACTATTTAATCCAATGGTGGTCATTGGAATTATTTTCACTTTGAAATTGGTCATAAACTAGTATCAATCTTTTGATATATATTTTTTCTTAAAAACACACTATTTGTTTTGAAAATGGGAATTAATTATTAAATTATTTAAGTAAACTTATATGATTTTAATTTTTTAAAATATATATCATTTTTGAATTCGGAATATCAAATATATAGTAGGGTGAATATTTGGTATTTTTCTGAAAAACATCAATATTTGATGAATAGTGAAACCACTAAGTGGTAGTTAAAAAACTGATTTTTTGTTTAAATGGAATTTTACTGCCTCAGTAAATAAAATTTAAAAATTATGACATAAATTTTTGTCATTATTTAGTAAAATGTGGTTCAATAGGATGAAAATAAGTTTTTTTGAATAGTAACATTTGAGTTTCATTAATCGCGATTAGAGGTAATTAGTGTAATTTATGGTAAAAATTATGTTTTAATAATATTAAATTACCTTGACATATGTCCTAACCTTATTTTTTGAGTCATGGACGACAAATAAAATCAATGGGTCAACTTGCGGACCCCATGGAGCCACATGGGTAAGAAAAATACATTAATAATTTTTTTTTAAAGTTGTATTAAAAATGTCACAAACATGTATTGTTTTACTAAAACAATCTTTACATGGGGTTATATAAGATATCTTATTTACTAAAAATATTAATTAAAAATATAAAAATATTTCCTACATCATGGTAATTGTTTTGTAATTTTTATACATCAAATGAATAAAATTACTTATGACACCATGATGATGCAACGATTACCTCATTAATGAGCGATTTAGATAAAATGAAAAGATAAGGTAACATCTAAGACATAATATTTTCTAAAACCTATTGTATGGTTGGATTTAGAACCCTTATCACCTTATACTCTAAATATATTATATTTGTACCTTTAAAATCCGAAAATCATTTCATAATAAAGTAACATTTCATGACCTTCCTAGAGTGCCCCTCGTACCTCTTTTAAAAGGACCCCACCTATACTCCCTTACCCACACCTCTCAAGACCTTGAATCATCCAACCCCTGCCCCTATTATCTATACATAACCCACTCTTCATCCTAGAATCATTACCTTAGGCAGAAATCTCTTCAAGAAACCCATTTTGGTTCAAACCAAATGGAGTTACCCGATTTAAAGGCATTGTCTTCTCTTATGTTCTTTTGTTTTATTTTACTTCTCCAACCCCCTAAACTCTTTTTCTTTATTAATTTTGTAACAAAACAAGTATTTTAAATACACTAGTATTTTTTATGAGAATTATTTGAGCTACAGTTGCACACACCTTCGTCTAATGGTTAAAGAACATACTATTTTTGTGGATGATGAATTACTGCCTCACGAAACGATGATTGTTCAATCTTCTCTTAACACCTTTCACGGTGGCCATTTAGATTTCAATGTTTTTATATATGATATATATTATGTTCATGGTTTCTTTATGCCTCTGTAGTTTTCATTTATGGAAAACCTTTATGTTTTCCATAATGGATAAACGCGATAATTTCATTTTAGGAAGTGCGGACTACCGCCCCTCAAAGTGATTTGAATATTTAATGCCATATGTGGGACATATAAAGGATTTAGTTAATAATATTATATATTATATTATACTGTAATTATAATGTACCTTTATATCAGTGTGATTTCGTTCCATTAAATATTAATTATAAATGAAAGTAGCGTTCGTGCGTACATACGGCTAACCGTCTCCATGAACGGTGCATTTCATTTATTACATATAAATGTTATGTACTATTATATATACTTGTATATTCTAGATTTATATGACATATATGATATCCCAATCAAGAACATAATTATGTATATAATGAACCTTTGACCACATGAACAACATGTAATTGTAATAAGTCTATTTTTGACTTAAGTACCAAATATCGACAAAACGAACATTATTAACTTGAAAGATTACATAATGTTTATAACATGGTAATAAGTCATATAAAAGGAATAATAAACTTGAAAAAGGTTCCTAATCAAGTAGAAATTAACTTTAGTTTATTATTCAGGAGATTAAAGAATGATCGAGTCAAGTCGGACAAGAGGTAAGCGACTTTGTCTCAATCTCCTTTGGTTGAGGAATATTTTGTTTTAATACAATACATTCTTTTATACTCTGTATAAACACCTTTCAATTTTCATTTCATTCAATGGGAATCTTTTTCTACGAAGTGTTTTACTAAATGACAAAATGGAATGTTTTTTTAACGCACGCGGTGACAGTGACATTTCTGACGCCGCGAGTATTATTTGATCTTTGGCTTCCTTAACAAGCCGTAATGTTTTAAAAAAAATACCATATACTCTTTTATGTATTTTGGTATTGAAAATGGTTTTTGATAATAGATTTGTCATGTCAATATTTTTAAGCGATATATTGTGATTGAAATGTTGAATTGTTTTCTTTCCATTATATTTGTTTTATGTCTTATGATTTTATAATGGTACGTGGACATTTGACGGGTGTTTAGGTGATAAAACATATATCGGGTGGTGCCGTGAATACCAAAATGGGTGGTTACATTATAATCTCCAATTCGTTAGGTATGAAAGTTGGTCGTATGGCTATTACATTTAGTTACATGTGTGGATGTTGACCGTATGGTTATTCCATTTAAGTATGTTTATGTACCAAGTTACCTTTATATGTTATGTGTTCTTTATATGGGTTTTATGGTAATATTATGGTTATAAAAGGGTAAGTAATGATATTTTATTCCATGATGAGTATTTACTACTTCATAAAGGTGGAAATTATTACTTATGTTAATGTATTCATGGTTTACTTGGTGTTTTGAAAAACTAACAGTTTTCATTCTTTGTGTATCCCTTACTAAGCTTTTTATGCTCATCCCAAGTTTTTGAAATGTTATTAAAAGGACATAATGTGGAATAGGGTCAAGGATGGGTTCTTGGAAAAGTCATTCTTTCTTATACATGGAACTATACATGACACTTTTTTTCAAGAGTTCATGTTTTGTAAAAAAATGGAAACAGTGTAGAAGTGTCTACATTGTAATCTTTTGAGATTTAATATTTATGTCCTAATTATCTACAACCTTAAACCTTAAAATATCTTCAATGTGAATTAATAAATTAATTCAATATTAAGTAAGTATTAAGGCCAGGTCCTTATAAATGGTATCATAGGTCGGTTTAGACACCTTAAGGAGTTAGGGTATTGTTAAATTAATTTATGGCAACATTGAAATCATATAGAATTTACAGATTACCATGTTTCTTTGCATAAGATATTTCTATGTTAAGAATGGTTTTTTGTAGAGGAAACAGAGTAGATTTTATGGGATGGCATATAGAGAGAAATGAACTTCCAAATCAGCATCCTCAAAAGGTCAGAATCTGAATTGAATAGTTTGTTGCAGTGATGGATCAGTTGATTCAGGTGATAAATGGCGGTTTTATTCCTTGATGATATTTTGGTGTTTTATAAAAGTAAAGAGGAGCATGAAAGTCATTTAAGGGTTATCATGAAAACCTTAAAAGAAAATAAACTGTATGGAAAATTTAGAAAGTGTGAGTTTTGGTTACAATAAATTTCTTTCCTTGGTCACATTATTTCAAAAAATGGCATAACTGTTGATCCTGCTAAAACAAAAGATGTTGAAGAATGACCAATACCCACAAATATAACCGAGATCCATAGTTGTATTGGTTTTGCAGGTTATTACCGGAGGTTTGTTGAAAATTTTTCATGGTTATCTTGACCATTGACTAAGTTAACTCAAAAAGGTGTTAAGTTCATCTGGACAAAAGAATGTGATGATTGTTTTTAGGAATTGAAAAAAAGATTGGTGAATGCTCCAGTTTTCACACTTCCATCAAAAAATGGTGGGTTTGTTATCTACAGTTAAGCTTTTTTGAAGGGACATGGTTGTGTCCTTATGCAAAATGATCCGGTAATTTCTTATGCTTCACATTAGTTGAGAACTCATGAGTTAAATTACCCTACACATGATTTGGAATTAGCTGATGCTATTTTTTCTCTAAAAATTTGGAGCCATCTTTTGTATGGAGTAAAGTGTGAGATATATACTGATCACAAATTTTTAAAGTATATATTCACTTAGAAAGAATTGAACATGAGACATCGGAGATGACTGGAATTAATCAAGGATTACGATTTTACAATTCATTACCATCCGGGAAATGAAAATAAAGTGGCTGATTCATTGAGTCGAAAAAGTAATGCTTCATTAACCATGATAAATTTGGAATGAGATACTTTGGTTTTTGACTTGATGAACTTTGGAATATAAGTTGTTGGATCAAGAATTTCTTCTGTTTTGTTTTAGGTGTTAGTGAGATCATATCTATCAGACATAATTAAGCAAGCACAGAAGAAAGACAATGGGTTGCCGAAAAAGGTAGAGTTGGTTCAGAAGGGTAAGTAGCCTGAATTTAACATTGATAATGATTGTGTTTTGAGGTTTGGGAAGAGACTATGTGTGCCTTGTGATTCACAGTTGAATAATGAGTTGTCATGTGAGGCTCATAGTTCCCTATTATCAGTTCATCCTGACAGTACTAAGATGTACAAAGATCTGTGGGAGTATTAATAGTGGGATCGAATGAAAAGAGATATTGCTGATTTTATTGTGAAATTTTTGACCTATAAATAGGTTAAATTAGGGTGGAAGTTATCTAAATGGATGCTTCAATCATTACTGGTGCCAGATTGGAAATGGGAAAATATATCCATGGACATTGTTGTGGGATTACCAAAGACATATTGAGGTAATAATACAATCTGGGTTATTATTGACTGATTGACAAAATCTGCTCATTTATTTCCTATTCGAGAGACTTTCTCTCTTTATCATCTTTCTCTATTGTATCTTAAAGATATTGTCAGGTTGTATGGAGTTCACCTCTCCATTTTATCTGATAGTGATCCCAGTTTTACTTCTAACTTTTGGAAAGGCCTTCAAATGTCGTCGGGTACTGAAATAAATTTTATCACAACATTTCATCTGCAATCGGATGTGCAGTCAGAATGAACAATTCATACCTTGGACGATATGTTATGTGCTTGCATGATGGATTACGTGGGATATTGGGACCAACATATTTTTTTGGGTTAATTTTCTTATAATAAGAGTTTTCATTCAAGTATACAGATGGCTCCATTTGAGGCATTATATGGAAAACAGTGTCGAACTCCATCTTTTTTGGATGATGTAGGGGAAAGAAAGTTGATGGTACCATAATCGGTAGAAGAGATGGAAAAAAATTTTAGTTGATTCAGATGCACATGAGAATAGCTCAGAGTAGGCAGAAATGTTATGTAGATAACCGGAGGAAAGATCATTCTTTTGAGGTAGGTTATCATGTTTTTCTCAATGTTTCTCCATGGAAAAGTGTTATGTGTTTTGGCAATAATGGAAAGTTGAGTCCAAGTTTAATTGGACCTTATGAAATCCTAGAGAAAGATGGATCAGTTGCATACTGAGTGGCTTTACCTCCAAGTTTGTCCCATGTACACAATTTTTTTCATGTTTCGATGTTGAGGAAGTATATTCCATATCCATCTCATGTTTTGAGACTAGAGGTAGTTCATTTGGAAGAGAATCTCTCTTATTAAAAACAACCAGTCCAGATTATTGACTGAAGAGAGAAAGTGTTGCAAAATAAAGTAATTTATCAGTGAAGGTTTTATTGAAGAACCATATGGTTGATAAAGCAACATGGGAATATAAAAATTCTACGAGGGATAAATACCCCCACTTATTTTGATAAAGGAATAAAATTTCGAGGATGAAATTCCCGAAAGGGGGGAAGGATGTAACATCCCAAGTAAATAAAGAATAAGACATTTTCATATTTATTAATATTTTTGAATTAAGTATTAATTTTACTTTAATGGGGTTGCTATGTTTGATGGAAATCCATCATTAAATATAGTTTTGGTCACTATTATACATTATATTGGACCAAATAAAACTCTTCTTTATAATTGGGACATCAAAATATACTTTGTTTAAATTTTTGGTATTTTTCCGATAAAGTTCATGTTTTAATGAATAGTGAAAAATGATGTATTTTAATCCAAAACCTCATTTTAATCTAATTTATTTATATGATTATATTATCTTTTGAATTGTATTTAAAGTAAAATTAAAATATATTTTTTCCATTTAATCCAATGGTAGTCATTGGAATTAATTTCACATTGAAATTGGACTTAAACTAGTGTCAATCTTTTGATATATATTTTTTCTAAAAAACACACTATTTGTTTTGAAAATGGGCATTAATTATTAAATTAATTAATGAAAATTATATTATTTTAATTTTTTAAAATAGACGTAATTTTTTTATTCGGAATATCAAATATATCTTTGGGTGATTTTTTTTATTTTTCTGAAAAACATCTATATTTGATGAATATTGAAACCACTAAGTGGTAGTTAAAAAACTGCTTTTTCATTTAAATGAAAATTTACCACTTCTGTGAATTGAATTTCAAAACTCCTACATTCATGGTTTTCATTATTAAGTAATATGTGGTTCAATGTGATGGAAATAATGTTTTGTGAATAGTAACATTTGAGTTTTATTAATCGCGATTAGAGGTAATTAGTGTAATTTAAAGTGAAAATAATGTTTTAATAATATGAAATTACCTTGACACATGTCCTACCATTATTGGATGAGTCATGGACAACCAAGACAATCCTTGGGTCAACTTGGGGACCCCATGGAGCCACATGGGTAAGAAAATGACATTAATAACTTTTTATTTAATGTTAAAATAAAAATGTCACAAACATGTATTATTTTACTAATTTTTTTTGCATGGGGTAATATAAGATATACTTTTGACTATAAATATTAATTAGAAAGATAAAACTATTTCCTACATCATGGTAATTTTTTTAAAATTTTTAGACATCATAAAAAGTAAATTATTTATGACACATGATGATGCAACGATTACCTTAATAATGAACGATTTAAATAAAATGAATAGATAAGGTAAAATCTAAGACTTATACTTGTCTAAAACCTATTGGATGTATGGATTTAAAACCCTTATAACCTTAACCTTGAAATATATCATTTTGGGACCTTTAAAATTAGAAAATCATTTCATAATAAAGTAACATTTCACGACCTTCCAAGTGTGCCCCTCCTCCCTCTTATAAAAGGCCCCCACCTATACTCCCTTACCCACACATCTCAAGCCCTTGGATTGTCCAACATCTACTCCTATTATCTCTACATATCCCACTCTTCATACTAGAATCCTTACCTGAAGCATAAAGCTCTTCAAAAAACCCTTTTTGGTTCAAACTAATGGGAGTTACCCAATTTAAAGGTAATGTCTTCTCTTATGTTATTTTGTTTTATTTTGCTTCTCCACCCCCCTATACTATTTTTATTCCAATATTTTGTAACAAAACCAGTATCTTAAATATACTAGGATGTTGTTATGAGAAGGATTCTATCTACACTTCCACACACCACCGTCTAATGGTTAAAGAACATACTGTTTCTGGGGATGGTTAATTACTACCTCACGAAACGATGATTGTTCAATCTTCTCTTAACAGCTTTCATGGTGGCCATTAAGATGTCACTGTATTTATATATGATATATATTATGTTTATTGTTTCCATAATACTCTTTATTTTTCATTTATGGCATAACGTTTTGGTTTCCATTATGGATAAACACGATAATTTCATTTTAGGAAGTGCGGACTATCGCCCCCTCAAAGTGATTTGAATCATTAATGCCATATATAGAAAATATATAGGATGAAGTTAATAATATTATATATTATTTTTTACTGGAATTATAATGTATCTTTATATCATTGTGATTTCATTCCATTAAATATGAAATATAAATGAAAGTAGCGTTCATGTGTACGTGCGGATTACCGTCTCCACGAATGGTGCATTTAATTTGTTACCTCTAAATTTTATGTACTATTATAAATATATGTATATTCTGGATATATATGATATATATGATATCAAAATCATGAATATAATTCTGGATATAATGAACCTTTGACCACATGAACAACATGTATTTGTAAGAAGTCCATTTTTGACTTAAGTACCAAATGTCGACAAAAGGAACATTATTAACTTAAATGATTACATAATGTTAATAACATGGTAATAAGTGATATAAAAGGATTAATAAACTAGAAAAAGGATTTTAAGAAAGTAGAAATTAACTTTAGTTTATTATTCAGGAGATTAAAGAATTATCGAGTCAAGTCAGACACGAGGTAAGGGACTCTGTCTCAATCTCATTTCATTGAGGCATATTTTGTTTTAATACAAGACATTCTTTTATATGCTGTATAAACACATTTTACTTTTCATTTCATTCAAATAGAATCTTTTTCTATAAATTGTCTTACTAAATGACAAAAAGTATTGTTTCTTTTAACGTACATGGTGACAACGACCTTTTCACCGCCGCGAGTATTATTTGATCTTTGGATTCCTTAACAAGCCATAATGTTTTTAAAATAAAATAAATACCATATACTCTTTTATGTATTTTGGTATTGAAAATGGTTTTTGATACTGGATTTGTTATGTTAATATATTTAAGTGATATATTGTGACTGAAATATGGAAATATTTTCTTTCCATTATATTTTTTTATGTATTATGATTTTATAATGGTACATGGACATTTGACGGGTGATTACATGATAAACCATATGACAGGTTTTACCATGAATACTATGTTGGGTGGTTACATTATAACCTCGAATGCATTGGGTATGGATCTCAGTCGTATGGCTATTCCATTTAGTGACATGTGTGGATGTTGACCGTATGGTTATTCTATTTATGTTTGTTTATGTCCCAAGTTATTTTTATATGTTATGTGTTCTTTATATGGGTCTTATGGTAATATTTTGGTTAAAAAGGGTAAGTAATGTTATTTTATGTAGTAAAGAGTATTCACTACTTCATAAAGGTGTAAATTACTACTTATGTTATTGTATTCATGGTTTACTTATTGTTTTGAAAAACTAACAATTTTCATTCTTTGTGTATCCCTTACTGAGCTTTTTATGCTCATCCCAAGTTTTTGAAATGTTTTTCACAGGACATATATTGTAATAGGGTTATGGATGGGGTAAAAGAAAATTCATGTTGTCTTAAACATGGAACTAGACATGGCCCTTTTTTTTCAAGATTTCATGTTTTTAAAAAATGAAAACTGTGTAGAAGTGTCTACATTGTAGTCTTTTGAGATGTAATAGTTATGTCCTAATATTCTCTAAAACTCTAAACATGAATGGATCCTCAATTTCAGTAATTCAATTAATTCAATATTAATTAATGTTTAAGGCTAGGACCTTATAGTATTGGCCTTGGATGATCTTCTTACGAGACATATGGGAGCCAAAAAATGTTCTTGTTCGGCTTGATATAAGGATTCCTCTATACATTGGGATTGTCAGAGAAATCAGGAAATTCTCTTTGGGTAGTTTTGAGTGATGAGAGAGTTGACCAATTCAGTCTTGTCATTCCACACACACAATGTTTGAAGTTGTTCTGAATTCAGCAACATATCAATTGTACAGGTGAGGCTCTTCCACCTGGCGATGAAATCTTCGACCCTCTCCTCCCAGCTCTATTTTAACATGATGATTTTGGTGATAGTAGTCTTCCAAGTGGTGGAACTAAAATGGTAAAAATCATTTTCTGTAGGTCATCCCAACTAGCTATGGACCCAATGGGTTATTGGTTGCCCCAGACAAATGTTGTCCCTCACAATGTTTGACCAAAATAACGGAGTTTGGTGTCCTCCTACTATGATAGAGTTCCTACATGGGTCGACATTATGAAATGAAGTGGTATAGTTGTTGCAGTGGGTTTCCTATCCTATGAAAAGGGGAGAATATGGGATTTCTGAATCCATTGTGTGCTGGCATATCATCCACCCATTCCAGATAAGACTTTCCTTTAGGTTGGATCACCACTTGTTGTGTTTTCAAAGCCTCAACACATGTAGTGAGAGTGTCCATTGATTCATCTTGGTGGGGATTATTGTCTTTATGAGCATCTATGACCACCAGTGCGTTTTCAAGTACTTCAACATGGTAAGCATGCTTAGTAGCTTGTGGAGAGGCTAGTGGGATGACTTGTATGAGTATTGGTGGAATGACCTATGGAGTGGATGGGATAACTAGAGCTGTGTCCCAAAGAAGGTTATCACATAACTTATGTGGATTTAGTGATTGATATAATGACTGATTTCCAAAAACTTTGGCCTATAATAATCTTATATGGCCATGATGGTTAAGGTCACTAGAAGGAAACTCACTGGGGGGAGTCTGTACCTACCCTTGCTGCCCTAGTTGAGGATTTCTAAAATCTGGTCACCTTTCCTCTTCATGTTAAGCAAGATGGTCATCAACCATGTTTTATGTTTTGCGATATATTGATGTAACACAACCTTTTTAGGTTTGTCTTATGCCTTTTACCCAAAGCCAGATGATCCATAGGGTGTGACGGTCCTAGCATACTCTTCACACTTATTGGGGTCTCGACTAAAGGAAAATGACACAGAAGGTGTAGGAAGGGAAAGTGAACTTATATGTTGGAAAGTAACCCTACCCAAATAATGAAATAGTTGTGGAACCATCCTAGGGGTAATTTCTCTTCTATGTGTCCTAGCTCGGTTTTTCCTCATATCGGTTGACCATGTTAACTGCAACTTTTCCTAGAGGAATATCCTCAAATATCACCAGGTAAATTGGCTTGGCACCGAATAGGTCTGAATAGAAGGGTAGCATAAATAACCCAATATTGAATCAAGACATTTGGTGAAGCCTCCTTAATAATTTTCTGTAGTGGTGTAATTCAATGTACGCATCATTATTGGAGGTTCCACTGATGATCGGGTGACTCAGTGTGGTGAGCCACAGGGAGAGTAGCCACGTCGACCATGCCTTATTGCTGGATGATGTCACTGAATTATTTCTAGATCATGTAGTAATCTACCTGTTGATGACGGAGATGGAAGTGTGTTTCCCAGAGAATTTTGCAGTAGCACTTGACCTCCTCCTGAGTGAGAGATTCTGGAATATAGAAATCAGCTATTGCAATGGGCCAGAACATCTGATAGAGATGATCTGTGGCATGAAAGGCCCACAAACTTCTCAGCTCATACTCAGGATCCATCCTTTGTATCCCCATTCATTTACTGGGGGATGTTAAGGGATTACTAATGTAACTGACAAAGAATGTCGCGACGGTGGATTGGTCGGTGGAGAATACAACACGCGAGCAAAAAAAATCCACATCCTAGGATTTCTCCCAGGGACTTCACCAATTATACCACCACATCCCTATAAGATAGGGTACCAACCACTATTTCTTGTGCATGGGTGGTGTCCATTGGCGATGGATCAGGCTGGTTCACATTATCAACCAGTCCCTAGATCAATTCTACCTCACTCCTCAAGGTAGAGAATGATCTTGGTGATAATGGAGAGTATTGAACACCAAGATCCTAGATAGGGGGAAATTATTATCCTCTTGTATGTATCTATAGATGGATTCATGAATTAGGTGGACCTCACTTTCTGGGAGAATGAGTCTAATACATTGAATCCCTACCCCAGAACCAAACATAGATGATCGGGGTGAGGGTTCCATTATTGAGTCACACTCTATTTCAGAGTCATAAAAACATATGTGTTTGATTTCGATATGAATTTACCCAGAATTATTCCTTTGGTGATATAGAACCTCCCTCCTTCCCCAAGGTGGTTCTTCAGGACATGATAGATTTTTGACAAGGGGAGGTCCTTTGTAAAGGTTCGTACTAGAGCCGGGATGACCTCAACCCACCCTGAATGAGATTTGAGGAGGGCCTTCATATTGGTCTTTGCTGACACGGGGAGGAACTGCCCTCGGATGGGCTCTAGTACGGAGGACACTCTAAAAAATGTTGAATGGAACATGGGGAGGACCTCTAGGTTTGGTAGTGTTAGATCGAGGATGTCCTTTTCTAGAGCTTGTATATACATGGGGAGGACCTCCATGGTGGTCATCCATAGTGTTTAGAGTACCTTCGTGTCGCTCAACCCTTATAGCAGTGGTATGAAGAGGGCCTTTGTACTTTTCATACTGGAAAGGATAAGGACCTCAGTGTTCACAGTTGATGAAGTGGGGAGGGCCTCCACTTTGGTGATTTTTGGAACAGGGAGGACCTCCATCAAAATCAATGAGATCATGAGGAGGGACTCTATGTTTTTGGATTAATGGGTGGGAAAGACCCTCGTGTTGACAAACTTTTATGTGAGGAAAATTTCCATACCTGAGATCAAAGGAACGAGGAAGAACTTTTTTTCGGCTGTCTATAAGATGGGGATGGACTCCACTTGGGCTGTTGATGGTGGTATGGGGAGGACCTCCATACCGTATGTCACTATAATGGGAAGTCCTACATTGGCTGCTGCATGCCCTTGTGATTGGGAGGGATAGTTCATCCTACTCACGTGGTTAGTGGTCCCTACGTTTTGGCCTGTCGTGGAAGTTCCCCTACTCAATAACTAGGAGGTTCCCCTTACCAATAGTAATAAGAGGATGATAGCTCGCTTCGGTGGTGGCTCGAGCCACTGAAGCCCTAGAAGATGATTCCTATAGAGGGAATACTCATTAGATTTCACACAACATTGATGTTAGGTTAGCTGGGATAGGTCCATCTGTGTAAGGGTATGGACCACCTACTCTTAGCTCCATGGGAATAGCTGGTGATGCTATCAAGGCCTGGTGGGAGCCCTCTTTGATGGAACCCTGATATAAGTCATTTAGGAATGGACTCTAACATCCCTTACTTCATCATCATATATGAGTGAATTGTAAGAGCACTCGGGGGAGAGGCTCTCAAAGCTGCTGGAGATAAGAGTGTGGACGAGTGGATCCATTCATGGGCCTTGCGGGGTGGTGGTGGTGATAGGGTATTGAGGTCTCCATATCTTAGTGGTCCATGCCCTTCATCGGGATGACCCCTTCTAGTTCATATCGTCGAACAAGAGTATCAATCACAATCTTCTAAATAAAATAATATGGTGAGATGCGGAGTGGGAACCCAGTTTCTTTAGGAATGGGATCCATTGCAGAGGAGATGAATCCTTGGGGAATTTCCATAATCATACTGCCCCATCCCCTGCCCATGTGTCTGTGGGTGAGCGGTGATTGGTTTCCTATAACAGTAGCCTGGGTCCTAGACAGAAGGAATATTCAATCATTAGTACATACAATAAGAAAGGAATGCCTAGTATCCCAGCATCCTTTAGTCTTCTATGGTAGTATAGAAATATCCATGCCGATAACGTCGCAGAACATAATTCGCAATGATCAACTACCCCGAACATTAGTGGGTTTCATGCTAGGTCCACTATTTACTTGGCCAGACATGGTGCTGAATATTTGAATCTGGCGACACACATATATGTGGATTCCCAAAATTCCACAAATCTCCATTTTATTAAGATGACCAATTCACGTCGAGTTCATCATTTATGTTTCTGACACTTTTTTCTACTGAGACTGCACTGCGTCATTCAGCATGCATTGACGCTTGCTGGTCATCACAATTTTTACCCCACATTCCCACTTTCCAATGATGGGCATCATTCATTAGTTATTCATAGAATTTTACCCATAATCAGAACATGATAATGAAATTTTGGTGTCTCCTTCCATGTATTCATCTTCATAAGTCATCACCTAGTCTTGGTGTCCCTTCTAATAAATACACTGTTTGTAAAACTCTTCATGGTGCCATGTCTTTGTGGACACCAATTAATTACACTACTTCAATGAAGACATTCCAAAGGGTCAATATTGGGAAGAAACCTTTGGTCATGGTAGTAGTCACATTGGGTATCTCTATAATGTCCGAACACTGAAACACTAGTAGATTTGGATTTCATCCACTTATGATAGGGCTTTTCAAGGGTATAGAATCCTGAGGCATACCACCTTGAATGCGGGTAATATTATGTAAGGTACATGTCTCCTATGTTTTCTTTATCTTACCATGTTTTACACAAATTATTTATCATCTTTAAAATCTAGGGAAGACATATTGAACAGATCAGAATACTGATAAGAGTGGATTAAATGGGTGAATCCCCTGGAGGGAGCACCTGGGAGGTCTACTAGATGGGTTAATCAAGACACCCAATGAGAATGGATCTGAGGATGAATGAGTACCAAAGAAGGGGACACCAAGATTTACCATTGGCTGGGATTGAACCACAGGGCAATTTCATATGTACCCTGTGTAGATGCATGGGATCAAAACCCCTATAGATTGGATGGTGAGACATGGAAGCAGGGTGTACACAAAGGACAATGACCCAGAGACATGTTGTGGCTTGCGCATGGATAGTGGCCCATTGAAAAAGGGATACTCTTGGATGGATAGTTATGGATTGTTTAAGGCTTATGCATGGTTAGCTACCCAAGGAAATGGTGTGATGCCACTGATATGTGGAGAATAGGTAAGAATTTGGATGAATTATGGATGGTTGAAAAATTGAATGTGATGAAAGTCGTGTGAAGATGATAGTGGTGTTGGGATGGAACCATAGAGAGGCTTCCTTTGTATCTCAGGGGGTGGGAATCAATTTCCACGTAGTTTAGTGGGGTGATTAGTCACCAGACGAGGTGGCTTGTGAGAATGGAAACATGGATGGGTACATAAAGGTACTAGAACCTTTGGGATAAGGACTGATCTTCCCGAAACACAAAGTATCAATGGATAGAACAAGATGGTACATGAGAGATGAGCTTGAAACACTGAGAGTCTTCCTATGTATCCATAGGGCTGGGAATAAAAGTCCACATAGTTTAGGAATGGGATTATGGAATCAGAGAATACACAATTTATAGAAACCTGAAGACATGTTGGGAATTATCCATGGACATTGGCCCATTACAAGTGGGATACTTTTGGCTGAATGAGTGTGAATTGAGTGCAGGGATTATTCATGATTAACTACATGATAAATAGTTTGACACCAATAAAGGGAAGACCGAGGATGTGGTTATAAATAATGTGGATGTCAAAGCTTACCAGTGTTTGGGGATGAACCTCATGGAGGATTCTTACATACCCAGCAAAGGAGATATTAATCAAAACCCAAATAGTTTGAAAGAATACAATTCACTGTCATGTGGGAAAAAATTGGAATTCATATTAGAATCATGCAGAATGAGGGTGAGCCTATGTGAAGTGGTCGAGACCAATGAGTGATGGGATTGAACCTCAAGGAGGCTTCCTACATACCTAGCCTAGAGAGGGAAATATTCAAATTCCACAAAGCTCTATTGAGATGGGAATGGGGATTATACATCAAGGCAACCCAAAGAGGATGTCATGGCTGATTCATACTCTAAGCTCACATGATTCATTCTCGGTTTGAGAAACAAGATGTCATAGCAAACCCAATGATCGTGTCCTGAAGTTATGTCAGCGAGAAGTGGGGCAGGTCTTATACATGGCTAGCATCCCAAAGAGGAAACATGGGGCTTAACTTGGTTAGAGCACCAGGAAGTGGATGATTGGGAAACTCCAGGAGAGTGCCCAAATGTATGAGGAAGATATGGCCCTCCCATAGGGTTCATGCAAGTAGAGTGCGTCAAGGTTTATGCAAAGGCATCCCAGGAAACACATGTAAATCACAGTTTATCATCGTGTGTTGAGGACAATGGTGCTTTATAGATTAACAATCTATATCTATAGTGATGAGGATTCACTCCTCACCCATATGACATACATAAAATATACCCTTTAACCCAAGGTGAAGGGAGTCACTACCAAGGCCATGTGGAGACAATGTTGTGGATTGATACACTGAGGGTCTCACATTAGCGTATCAAAGAAGATGCAATATAAATTATCATGCCTATGAAAAGTAGAATAATGTAGAGCAACGCAACATGAGGTATAACTATAGGGACATTGAAATAACTTCATATGAGCATGGTGGGACACATAGAAGAGGGGTGTGGACTTTTGGTGTCCTTGGAATGAGGGGATTTTTGAAGAGAATGGCCATGGAGAAAAAAATGATCATTTTGAAGGAAAGGGACTTTGAAACGGTAAGGATGTTGAAGAAGGGAAGACTCTTCTTGAAGGGTATTTCCTTTATGAGGGGAACGGTCTTCATGAAGAGAAGGGTGTTCATGAAGGAAAGAATCTTCGCAAATGACAGTGAATTCGTAAAGGTAAGGGTATTCATGAAGGTTAGTACCTTAATTAATGGATGGATCTTCGTGAAGGGTAGTTCCTTCATTATGGGAAGAGTCTTCGCAGAGGGAATCATTCGATGGAGAAGAGTTTTACATTAGAAAATACCTCTTTGTTTGGAGTGTACTTCTTGAAGGATCTATGCTTCGCGAAGTCTCAAGAACCACAAATGGGTTTCCTCCTTTGTGAAGGTCATATTACTTCACAAAGGGAATCCCCACCATAGGTGGAGGACCTTAAAAATATGAATCATGGTTTATAGAGTCCATGAAACTTTGCTGATCCGTCTATTTTTTCGCAATTGTTTTTTGTAAAATCGAATCTTAGAATTTGGAAGAGTAGAGAAAAAGTGATTTGAGAGGGGGTGAGCACTCTATTTATAGACAATGAAGGTTGGAGAGGGTATTATAAATCTCCAAATAGGGGAGTGACACATCATTAAGGAGGTGATCCATCAGGATTTTTCGGCCTCACAAAGGGTGCATGACGACATAGAGTGGATTGTAGAAGCAGCCACTGCGGAGCGAGCCAAAGAGACTGATGAAGCCGTAGAGTGAATTTGTTCTGTAGGAATGTATATGACTCTCAAAGGGTATGTGATGTCTTTGAGATTATCACAGAGGTGGTCCTCAAAAATACACGCCATCCATGTGGAGGGCAACGTGAAGGATCCCTCTAGGGTGGTTTTGAGGGATTTAGGTCCATTTTGAGTGTTGATTAAATCTATAGTGTTGATGAGTTTGATCCCTAAGCAGGATGAATCTCGATTCCATAAATGGTATTTATCATTAAATAAAAACATAATTTTCATAAAAAATATGAAATATTATTATGATTATTAAATGATTATTATACACTATATTTCCCATCAAACAAGAATCGAAATTATCGCTTGTACATATGTATGACATACCAAATCCCCATAGCATTATAATTAATTTTTAATCACTGAAGATTATTGATATGTATTATAGTGGGTTTAATATTTATATATGATAATTACGGAATTATTGTAATTTGATAATTATAATATTACATCTACCTGCTTACCTTCTAATCCTTTGGAAAATGACAACATTGTTCGTGTGTACATGTGGACTACCACCTCCATAGAAAGATGTAATTGTTTTGTCATTTATATTTTACATGGATGTAAATGAGGAAATATGTTATGAATATATACAGAAAATATTATATAATAATTATCCATAAAATGTAAATTAATATTTACCTTTCTTTCATTCCATCTGCTGAAGAATGAAAATAGTGGACATGAATGCATATGGCCTACCATATCCTTGAATGGTGTAATTCATTATTCTATCTCTAACATTTATAAATGACTATAAATATTTAAATAATTAATATATAATATATTTTTATAAATATTATATATTATGTTTTTAACCAAGATAAATGTACAAGGAGTGGAACCACTGAATAGAAAAACTCATGATAAGTGAACAAGTTAACACCTATAAATGATGATTTAAATAAGGAATTATTGATAAAAGAGGGTTTAAAAAAGTTATAAAGTGATAATATATAACATTTTAAATTTTAAAATTACAATTATATATAATTATACTAAATTTTAATTTATTAATTAATGAGATTAGTGTGATTTCAATGAAAGAGAAACACAAGGAAAGGTATTTTTGTATCATTTTTATTTGTGTGTGACACAAGCCTTATACAACACTTATTTTTTTGTGGGGTATGTATTTTACATGGATATATTTTATGATTATTCTTATGAAAATTATTGGATATATATATATATATCAATATAATATTCTTACTTTCATGTGTCTAATGATTAAAAAGTTAGCAAAGTGGTAAGGGTTTTATATAACAATCTCATTATTTAAAAGGATTTTATATTATTATAATTCCAATGATTAAATATTATGATAAATTTATCAATAAATTTTTTTTTCTTATATATTTATTTGTTGATAATAAATGTTTTATTCTAATTTTCCTCACAATATGTACTCAAGAGAGAAAAAATATTTTTCTTAATAATCATCTTCTGTTCTCTCTCCTGTTAGAAACTGTTTTCCATCCATATCAGAGTTTTAAAAAACATTGAAGAATATTTTTACTATTATCTTATGATTTATAATATTCATTTTTATCAATGAGTTAATTTAAATAAAATTCATTCAAATGAATTTTTTTTGTTTTCCAAAAAAAGGTACATTGCTATATTTTTTCGACAAAAGTATTAATGAGATGTTTTTAACTTATATGATTGAATAAAATTTCCAATCATCATGACTAATTTATTTCATTGAATTTTTATCTACAAATATACAATGTTATTTTAAAATAAATCATTCCTTTATAATTTCACATTATTTTTGAATGAATTATTTCAAAATGGAATGGATATTTTTGTCATGAAAATTTTAATGATATTTTAACAGTATTTATGTTCATCAAAAACAAAAATCCTTGATATCACATATGTTTCACTAGGGATATAATCTATCGATATGAAACATTATCACTATATTGATGGATTAGGTTTATGATGACTAGATTTCTATGACACTCATTTTTTTAACATTGTTTATGTTATGATGAAATGTTCCTGATGTCCATTTCACTTCATAGATTCTGATATGATAATCATTTTATAAACTTATTGAATACATGTGTATATTTTTTATTATGTGATGGGTGGGACTTATATATCCCTCCAATGCATTGGGTAATTATTGATATTTCATTATATAAAAAATACATGAATAAAGGGAGGCCCCAGTTTAGTAAGGGGATTTTTCAACTATGATATCATTTGGAGTTAACCTTTACAAATATAATTGTTTAGGGTGTAAACCCATTATTCTATATTTGTATTTGAAAAGTGACTTGCTGACTTGGGAAATGATTTTTCATGCTTATTTGTATTCCAAAATTCCATGTCTTAAATTATTATTATTATCCCATGTCTCATGATCTTTGATTCCCATATGATTCAAGTCTTACAAACTACAAATATTTATTCCATGAAATAATTTTATGATCTTTGATATGCAATATATGGTTTCCAAATGTTTGTGACATGTTCTTATACCATTATTCTGAGGTTATGCTTATGTGATCATTGATATCTACCTTTTTTATCATTACCAAGCATTTAAGATAAATATTTTCTTTTATTTTATTTCCATGTGTAATGACTAAATTAATTAATTATGATATTTAGAAGAAGGATTCTACGTATAAACAAATAAGTCGGATATGAAATAGAAATTTTAGGAACTAGTTTTGTATGTTTCTATGTTTCCAAAAATACTATAACAAAGAAATTAGGGAGTGGATCAAAATGTCATATAATGAATATTCATGTATAATGATGTAATATATGTGTATGAAAAGCATGAGTCGTTATAGATAATTCAGGAAAACATTTAGTTATCCTTGGAAAATTATGATGAGAAAACATTATTGAGAACCCTGTGGATATGTCCAACTGTAGGATAAAATCCAAAAGACTTAGTAATGATAATGAATGTCCTTAGGTAAACCTAAGGTGTCATAAAATAATGTGTCGGGATTCAAAAGGTAGATAAATTATTTTTTATGATAATGTGGTTTTCCCCCATGATTATTTTCTCTCAAACTATTTTTTTTGTATTTAGTAATTGGCTAAAACCTGATGGAATATTCATAATTCTGAATGTGATGGATAGTGAAATTTTTGTCCTCCTGGGAAACCAAATGTTCTAAGAGGTTGAATGAAAAGTTATTTTTCTATACTAACACATATTTCTTCATGCTATGAATCACACTGAGAATTCAAATGATAAAATGAGGGAACAATGTTTTTTTGAGTCCTTTATGAGGCTATGAAAACATTATTTTAGTGGGTACATTGATCCACAAGTAACTAGGAAATGTATTAGTACCATATAAATCATATTTTATTATATTCATCATTTGGAACATGAGGAATGTATATTGGATGTTTAATATTTGGATGGAAACCCATTTCAGAGTGGACTCATATCAGGGACACAAGTGAACAAGAAGAAATATTTTCTATGGAGTGAATAAATTTTCAATAATTATTATTCAAGAAATACTTTAATAAAATTATATATATAAAAATTCATATAGAAATTCACGATTTAAATAATAATTATGATGAATATAATAGTAATTATGATTTAATTTTCATAAGATCTATGAGGTATTATTATGTTATTATCAGTAAACATGACAATAAGTTGACTGATCCTTAACTGGAATAATACTAATTCACTAATGGGTGATATCCATAAGGGAAATCAAAATCTATGATTAAATTGTTTAATGTGACATCAAGGTGAATATGGAGATAAGATTTACCAATCAATATCATTGTTTTGAAATGAAATGGAAAATAGAAATCAATGGAAATTATAAAATCTATAAAGAGAAAATGGGGATCTCTCTATTATGCTCAAAATGTGGAGGGGAACATGGGGGGAATTTTTTTAAGGGGAAATGTAAGTGTTAAAACGGTATAAAATAAGGTCATCATGAAATTGATTATATAATTTAAATGAATTAGTAATATAATTATGTGAATAGAGAGAAATATCTATAGAATGAAGCACCCACACTCTAGTTTTTTAAATGTAAAGAGTATGAGATTTATTTTATCCAGCTAAAAAATTGGATGGTAAATAATGATTATTTATTTCAAATACCTCTTAATCCCAATGTAAAACAAATATCCTAGGTAATTTATAATTTTTGTGAGGGTATGATAAAAAAATGTTGAAAGGTACAGTTACCATCTACAATACAAATGATAATGTCCTATTTGATTCAGGATGTACCCACACTTTATATCTTTAAACATTTATATGGTTATCATAATTCCTTATCAAAAAATTAGATGTTAACCTTGTAGTAAAAACCCCTAATGGTATAAGTATTGCATCCCCAGTAAACGATTCTTCTCTAGTTGATGTTTTTGGGAGTTTGTTTCCTGTAAATATTTTCATTGTTTATTTAGCCTAATTTTAAGTTATTTTTGCCAATGATTTGTATTATGTAAATAAATAAAACATTAATTGATAATGAATATTAGTTAAATTTTATATTCTAGACCAACCTATGATAGCCTATTTTTTTTATTTTTACCCAAACCATCATATATAAACTCCCCTTTAGAATACGAATCATGACCCATATAAACGATTTAAAAATCATGAAGTGGAATTTTAAATATAAATCCTACCTAAATCTATAACTTTTTTAAGAATACAATTATAGTGGCCCTATATGAGTTTAAATAATTGAATAAATTACCACAGGAAAATCATGAAAATCTATTCATTCGATATAGTGTGTCACCTTGGGGTTCACATATTCTATTTTTTAAGATTATATTTCACACCCTGAACTAATTGATTGATTATATTTAATTTGTTTACATATTATTTTGAGTTTTGGTAGTCGGTAGGTTGAGTTTTAATATTTTGGAATCTCTTTTCACTATTGCGAGGTCAGCCCGCATGGATTCCGAAGTACATTGGGTTTTGGCATGCAACATGCGTGTGTTTTTTAAGTCATGCGATGAGTGCATGGCTCGACACTATAAGTGGGATGTGTCAGGTGATGTGGGTTGAGCACTGCTTACTCAATGGTGCATCCAAATTCATGTAATCCTTTACGGACCGCGGTGTTACCTAGTTCTTAGAATAAATAATACTATATCTTTTTAAAATAAAATAAAATAAGAAGGGGATAAATAAAACATTATAATAAAAAAAATTCTGATAATAATAATAATGATATGATAATGATGATGATGATTATTATTATTATTATTATTATTATTATTATCCTTGGTATTAATATTATTTTTATTATATGGTAAAATGAAAAAAAAACATAACCTTAAACCTATTCGACATGACGGCGGCTCCCTTCCCCCTGTTAGTTCTCCCTTTCATACACCAGGACCCCATCTCTAGACCTCCTTCCTCTTGCTTCACCACGCTGCCCAATCCTCACACTCCTAGCCTACTCCCCATTCGCCCCTATCCTGCGCCACCCACCCATAGCCATGTTCACCTCTCTCTAGCGCCACCCTCCCACAGCCCTGCTCGCCCCTCTGCCATCCGGCTCCCGCCTCACCACTACATCCCTCTCCTGGGACCCTGAACCACCCTCTTGTATCCTACCTCCCACCGTACCATGATCATGTGGCCTGCCTCCCACCATGTTGGGCTCTTGAAGCATACCTCTCGTTGCGCTGCGCTCTGATAGCGCTCGCCTCCCTATCCAGCTCCTATGCCCTGGTCCTCCTCTCCCATCGCCATCGCCCTGCTGCACCATCAGCCTCACTAACTTCTTACCTCATTCGTTCCCTCTACACAACTGGTCTCAAACTCCCAGCAAGTATGCATTGCCCTCACCTCGCTCTGGCGCTAGCTGACACCCCTTCTCCCGGCGAAGCCGCTCGCCCCTGCTCCCCATCCCTTTGTGTAGTAGCCCCCTTGTTTTCATGCGACCATCCATGATTCAAGACACCCCCACTGATTTGGCGTGAACCCCTCTCCGAGTATGTGAAGACCACTATGGGTCTTATTTTTGTGTGTTCCGATATACACCGCCGATGGCGAAGCAGATTGACTCTGGTACAGTTCATTGCTGATATCCAAGGTATAGCTGTATACCCATTGTTTGGTTTCGCACTTGTTAAGTGGCGTTTGATGGGTGTTTTAAGGCTTTTGTCTATTTTTATGTAGGGATTTGAACCCTGTGGTGTGTTTTTTGGGTGGTTTTAGATAAGTTTCATGCTCTGAGTATTTGGATTGGTTTCACCCTTGAGGTATATCCCTTCTCCTTGCCTTTAAATTTAGAAATATTGTGATTGCTTTTATTTTTTCTCATCTTCTGAATATGAATTAGTTTTTTTAAATTGTTTTCGGAGAAACATTATTTGTATTTGTAGATAGACATTGTTTGGATAATTATTTTACATGCTCAATTGTTTTGACATGCTTTGTGATTAATTAGTTTGGTGAAAAGTGGTTCTTTGAATGAGTTTTTTTTACATAAAGATGTGGGAACTCATTTAAAATTGTTCATTAAGTTTTAATTAGTTATTTAAATAATTTTAATGTTCTGAATCATGTTTTGGAAACATTTTTAAGTTCGTATAATCAAAAATGTAAATTTTAACCTGTGGTGCATTTTGTCCAAGTCGTGCATACCAAGTGTTTATTAAATTCCTAGTTGGATCTTATGTGTTAAAAACGATATAAAATATTATTTTTGTTTCTGTTAATGTATTGGAAGCATGTAGAATTATGTTTTAGGGAATTTCTATAGATTTCTAAAGTGGTTTGGAATTGATAGTAAATTTGTTTCTTGTGAAATAATGGAATTTTGGGTTCTTGAAAAGGTTTCAAATATTTTAAGCTATGTGAAGTGTGGAGTTAATTTTTTTTATAAATTATTATTTTGTTTGAAAGTGTGTCAAAAATGTTTGATGGGGTTTTAAAAGTTCTTTTATATGATAATCTATGTGTCTTGCATCTCATAGAAGTTTGTTTGCATCTTTGATATAGAATGTTATTATGGAACGTTTAAGGGCCCTTTTGGATTCTTTGTGAAAACAATTATTGAAAATTGTTTATTATGAAAACCTATCATGGATGTTTCTCATGCCATACTTGCGTGTGTATAATGGATGAGATGTTCATGCTTAGGAATCCTCATGAATCATTATGAGAGTGTCTAATGTTGGACTCTGTATGTTCTTTGATAAATGGTACGAGATAAGTCCTTGGAGTGGCTTGGGGTGATACCTTTTGTAAATTATTATATATATATATATATGTGATGGGATGCTCGGCTAGCATTGGTTGGCTCACCCCCTTTCCAAATACTTTTGACATGGGAATCTGTCATCTTAAGAGAATACTCTAAGAATGATTGCTTCTCTGGTAGGTTATGGTACTGACCAGTGGCCCATATTAGGTGGATATATTAGGTTTATTACTATGGGATTTTCCCTCGGCCTAGCTGAGAAAGGATGGTCAAGCTTATTGGGTATTTTGATTTCATCATGTGTGACATGTCAACAAGAATGAGGTCTCATGTATTGGTGTCTTTTGGATTATTCATCATCTACTATGTTCACCCATGTCTATTGAGATTCAGTTACTTGAAATGATAAATATAGTACCTCTATTCATATCTACATTTACCTTGTTTTTTACTTAATGTTGTGCATTTTTGAAAATTGTTTGCTTTGGAATGAAGTAAATAGGTTTTAATTTGGTTTCTAAAAATCGTTTTCAAATGAATGTGTCTAATCTACTTTTTTAAAATAAAATAATATGAACATCACATTACCTTTATAAAAATTTCATTCGTACTAATGAAATGAATATATATTTGAAAACGATTAGGGGTAATTTTTCGTACTTTGTCTTTAAGTAAAATATTTATAAACAAATACATTTATATTTGTCATTCAAACCTATTAATCAATGTTTTCATTATTTAATGGTTGTGCATTGGGAATAGATTAGTTGGAATACCTACCTAGTTTTAATACTCATGCCTATAGTGTTTTCTTGTTTTTACATTCCCTTGAAGGTTCCAGCTCCAGTTCGGATCACCACGGGAGAGGTTTGGCTTCATTATTGTAGAGTAACCCACAATTTTACGTGGGGTTTTAGACGTAGGTAGGTGAGTCATGTTGTTGTTCTTCCTTTACTTTTCGTATCATTTATTTATCTTATGATGTTTTTTTGTTTTGTTTCTACTGTTGAGTTTATCTTTTGTTCCTAGGACAAATCATTCCCAATGGTTACGTGTTGATTCCTGGCACTAGTTTCCAGCCTGTGGGGTTTTGGAACGCCCCTCGGGCCTTGTCGCAAGCCAAATTGGGTGATTGGATCAGGGTTGACCCAGGTTGCTTCGTGATAATTTATATGGATTAATGGAACAAAAAATTTATTTTTTTGAACGTACAAAGATAACTATCAAGAACATGTATCATCTACCTCATATTATTGACTTTCATGATCAACTATTTGGTGATCGATAATTTTTCAAGATTAATCATCATTCTGGATATGATAAATTGAGGATCGTGAAGAAGGAAATATATAACACATTATTCCATTCAAGGAATGTACACTATGAATTTATAGTGATGTCATTCTACCTTACTAATACTCCCAATATCCTCAATGATTTAATAAATAATTTCTTTATTTATTACATTAATTATATTTTGGTAGTCTTTATAAAAAAATTTCTTATTTATTCAATGAGAAAGTATGATCATTAAGATCATTTTGAGAATTACTCTAAATTCTATAAGGAAGGAAAATATTTATAAAAAATTTAAATAGTGTGGTTTTTATTTTGGAACACTTCATTCATGAGTCAAATAATCTCATGTGAGGGAATAGAAGTAGACCCTTTAATGAAATATGTTATTGAACATTATAATAGACTAGCCACTAGGACTGAGATCCATCAAGTTCTTGGTTTGGATAGATATTATTGATTCTTTGTGTTGAATGTTTTTCACGGCTATCAAATCCACTCAACAAATAAACATAGAAGGGATTTATGTACCTCATGATATATGGATGTGAGGAATGTTTTTCATAACATAATAGAAGGCTAGTCATTAATACAATTTTTTCACTACTATATAGTGTATGACAACCCTGCTTTTATTACAAACTTAAACATGATTTATTATATAAACTATTCACTTGATACAACATGGAAGTTCAATAGGTATAGTGTCTTTGGGGATTAGGATCATTACATAACAAATTTAAATATGAAGTACAACATATTTATTTAAAACTTCCTTTACATGACCACTACATTCCCTCGTACTTAGCATTGCATGGGATAACCTGAGTACATGCAATAAAGAAGGGTGAGATATAAATCCCAGCAAGGGAATAAACATGGAATAAATGAGTAGTACAATACATGTTAGACAATAGGCATATCAATAGAGCACAAGAGAAAGATAGACATAAAGGCATGATAAAGCATGATAATCATAACATGGAAATGTGGAAACAACACTTAACATGGAATTAGCATGAGCCAAGGCTCGTTGCACATGGAGCATGAGTAAATTCTCATTGCACATGAAGCATGAGGCAACCCTCATTACACATTAATTATCATGAGTCGAAATGCATTGCACATTACGTATCATGATACTATAATTTACCCAATTCATTGGAGCGCTATAAGGGCACACCCTTCTTAAACATTTCATTTCATGCATAAGTGTGCCACATGGATCATAAAACATGGATTCATTAAACATAATAATTTATTCCACGATAAGGAATGTTGAATTCATACATGAAACTTTATAATCAATAAGTACATGTGCTTAATGTTGGATACCCTTAATGGAGAAATGGGAATGATATTCACTACACAAAGGCATTGTCTTAGAAAATCGATGGAATTTCGGTAGCGTAACGGCATGACATAAGAATTCATAAAAAAGGTTGATGAGAGAGAAAGGGTTGTCTCATAAAATTTCCATGAAATGGACAGCAAGGGGGTCATATAGATATACGTACAAACAATTTTAATGGAATTTAGATTCATTATACAAAAGTATTGTTTGAATGTAAATGAAGAGAGAGAAGTTCCTTTCAGAATTTCAGCATAGTAACAAGTGTACATGGGAGGCATTTAATGAGAGAGAAAGGGGTATCCCATCATTCATACAATAAGAGGGCAGTATGTGGGAGGTGTGAAACCTACTCCAGCATTTATAATTGAAATTAAAAGGGCATAACAATATTAATAAAATTGGACAAAAAAGTGAAAGGAAGAAAAAACCCTTACATTGAAGTGTGCTTCCAAGGATTGATAGAGGCTTCTTGGGAGCTTGGGGAACCTTGGGAGGATTATAGAGAGATTAGAGAAGAGGTTGGATGGACTCTAAAGGCTTTGAGTGAGGTGGAATTGGGAGCTTGGGTGGGTTTATATAGGAAAGCTGAGTGAATTCTTTATTATTTAGGTTTGGGACCCCTTGCATTAAACTATTCCAAACCACAAATCAGATAATGGTTTTTGCCCATGGTTTTTGGAAAAGGTGAGAGGGAAACAATATTTTATAAGGCCAAAGTCCGAACTTCTTAAAATAATGGGGTTTCTTATGTGGAGGTGAGTCACACTCCCATGGAAAATAATTTAAAAAGAGAAGATCTTTAATAAGTATTGAGGGGTCCATTAATGCTTTTTAAAATAAGTCAAAAAAACCCAAAATCACATTATTTTAATGGAAAAACATATATTGTCCGAACATAAAGCTTATAGTAGTATATTACATCACTATTGGTTCATTATGATGTCATAAAACACATTATATATTTAAACGGTATTTAAATTTTACACAAAAATTTGACTGTCTCTGAAAATTATGAAAAATTCACCAATGGATAATTTCGACGTCTTGATTCCATAAATAACATTTAATTTATCTAAATAATTTTCTAAATATGTTAATTTTCACTTTTAAAATAAAAATCGACATTTACCGAAAATTCATGGGTTTTGACAAAAATGGCTTTCAAACCTTAATAAAAATTACAATTTCATTAACAAAATTATAAGATCATTTATATTTAATAAAAATTAATTTAATAATAATAATAATAATATTTTATTAAAATATTATTTAATTCAAAAATCCCTTAATTTAATAAAATATAATTCTTAATTAAAAAATAACTAAAAACACTATTTGTACTTAAAAAAACAATTTACAATGTATCAATAATGACAATAATGTATATTTATTATTATATACAAAAATAATGTACATGAACACAGTACTAGAGATTTGTTACATAACCCATTAAAATATCCGCATAAGACCTAAGGGTAAGGTGTGTGATGGTGACAGACTCTTGGGGTGGCTAAGATAACATCGCTCGAGTGGTAATCTCTATCAACTTCCACTTTTCCCATAGATGGTCCCGTTGAAGCTTGACATGATGAAGCTCATCTTGGGCTTGGTCAAGAGAGGAGCCCAAGGACGTCACCTCTTTTTTGAGCTCTGAAAAATGGGCTTTGTATGGAGAAATTCTACTGGATGAGGTCATCTCTTCCATTTTCTGATTAAATTGGATTTGTTAAAGCCCTATATTTATACTAATCATGTGATCACTGTTCAACGGCTATAAAAGCAACGGTCACAATTCATAACATAAAACCAAATAAGTTGACATTTTATATAAACATTTTACATAAAGATACATTTAATTAGATCAATAGGGATTTCCATTCATGAAACTTTGGGTCATTACAATATTTCCACCTTATGAAATTTCGGCCTCGAAATTTCTTATTCCCACACTGAAATATATGTGGGTAACTCAGCTTCATCATTTCCTACGATTCCCAAGTCGCTTCTTCAAACTTTTGGTTTCTCCACAACAGGGGGGCATTGTCTTATTTTGTAGAACTTTTTCTCTACAATCTATGAACTTCACTGGTTTCTCCTCATAAGAAATATCATCCTCCAAATTTACCTCCTCAAAAGAGAGTACATGTAAAGGGTCCTCTATGTACTTCCTTAAGAGGGATATATGAAAGGCATCATGTAATTTGGCCTTGGTAGGTGGAAGTGCTAGTCGATAGGCCACAACCCTAACACGATCAAGAATATCGAAGGGGTCGATCTACCTTGGACTTAACTTCCATTTCTTTCCAAACCTCATGACCTTATTCCATAGAGATATGTGTAGAAAAACCATGTCTCCAACTTTAAACTCAAGGTCTCATCGACGATTATCAGCATAACTCTTCTGTCGACTCTGGGCTGCCTTGATATGCTGCTGAATGGTTTCACCTTCTCCACCATTTCCTGAACCATTTCTGGTCCAAGAAGCTTACGTTCACCGAACTCATCCCAACACGCCAGTGTTATATAACTTTTCCTATAAAGGGCTTCATATGGTGCCATTTGGATGCTCGAGTGGAAACTATTATTATATGAGAACTCAACCATAGGATGATGTTGATCCCATCCTCCTTTAATGTTCATTGAGCACACTCTCAACATGTCCTCAAGTGTTTGTATAGTCCACTCAGATTGGCCATCAGTTTGAGGATGATAGGCCTTACTGAAGTTCAGTTCAGTATCCTGAGCATGTTGAGGACTCTTCCAAAACATAGAGGAGAATCTTAGATATCGGTCAGACACAATAGATAGTGGTACTCCATTCAGCCTTACCACTTACCTGATATATATCCGTGCCAGTTGATCCAATGATAAATCCTCCCGAATAGTAATGAAGTGTGCAGTCTTTGTAAGATGATCCACCACAACCCAGATTGCATTGTTTCCATTGGATTTCCTCGGAAGTCCAGGGACAAAGTCCATGGTGATGTTCTCCCATTTCCATTCTGGTATGGGCAATGGTTGCATCATCCCCTTAGACTTCTACCTCTCTGTCTTCACTTTCTGGCACACTAGGCACTTTGATTTATATACAACAATCTCCTTCTTTATATTATCCCAACAAAATTTTTCTCGGATATCTCAATACATCTTTGTGCTCCCTGGGTGAATAGGGAAATTTGAACTATGTGCATTATCCAAAAGTTCCTTCTTCAGCTCCGGACATGATGGAACACATAGTATTTTCCAAAATCACAAAATTCCTTCTTCATTAACATTAAAATTCGAGGATTTCCCTTTTTTGATAGCTTCTACTTTTTCCTGAATTCCCACATCATCCTTTTGATAATCCTTTAACTTTTCCAAAAGATACAGTTGAGAAATCATTTGTTAAAGGATTGATGATGTTTCCTTATTTATGATTCCCATGTCCATCTTCATCAATTCTAAGAAGATTGGATCCTTCTCAATTCACATCATGGATAGAATCGCTGGGTTCTTTCTACTTAGGGCATCTGCCACCTTGTTCGTTTTCACAGGGTGGTAATGTATTGAACAATCATAATCCTTGATGAGCTCTATCCATATTCTCTGGTGCTTATTAAGCTCTTTCTGTGATAATATATATTTAAGACTCTTGTGGTAAGTATATATCTCAAATTTCTCCCCATAGAGATAATGCTGCCAGATTTTCAAGGAAAAGATCAACGCTGCCAACTCCAGATCATGCGTTGGATAGTTTCGCTCATGGATTTTCAACTACCTTGAGGCATAGGATATCACTTTATCATTTTTCATCACCACACAACCTAATCCCTTCTTTGAAGAATCACTAAATACAACAAAGTGTTCCCCACTTGTGGGTAAAGTGATCACGGGCTCAGTGACAAGCCTCCTTTTCAACTTCTTGAAGCTTTATTTGCATTCATCACTCCAAGAAAACTTTACTTCCTTTCAATTTATCTTGATAATAGGGTTGGACAATTGTGATAAATTTATCACAAATCATCAATAATATCCAGCTAACCCCAAAAATCTATCGATATCTGTTACCGATGTTGGCCTCTGCCATCCCTCAGTTGCATCTGTTTTAGAGGGATCCACAGATATCCCATTGGTTGTGATGATATGGCCCAATAATGAGACCTCCTTTAACTAGAACTCACACTTGTTGTACTTTTCATAGATATTCTCCTTGGGCAAAGTCTCGAGTACATTTCTTAAATGCTCCTCATGATCCTCCTTGGTTTTGGAGTATATTAGAATATAATCTATAAAGACTATGTAAAATTTGTCGAGGTAATATATGAAGACTCCATTCATCAAGTCCATGAAGATTTCTGGAGCATTAGTGAGTCCTAAAGTCATTATTATGAATTCATAGTACCTGTATCTTGTGCGAAAAGTAGTCTTTGGGATATCTTTATTCTTCACCCTTACTTGATAATATCCGGACCGCAAGTCCTCCTTGGACAAGTATTGTGCTCCACGTAGCTGATCGAACAAGTCATCAATTCGTGGGAGAGGATACTTGTTCTTTATCATGATTTTGTTGAGCTCACGATAATTGATGCAAAGGCGCATTGACCCATCCTTATTCATGACGAAGAGGACCAGTGTATCCCATGGTGAAGCACTTGGGTGTATAAACCCTTTATCCAAATTTTTTTGTAGTTGTTTCTTCAGCTCTATAAGATCCATGAAAACCATTCTATATGGAGTCTTGGATATTGGTAGCACCCTAGGTATATGTTCGATTGAGAATTCAACATATATTCTAGGAGGAATACCAGGTAGTTCCACTGGAAACACTTCAGTGAATTCCCCCACAATAGGCATTTCATCAAGGATGGTTTCTTCCTTGGACTGAATCATCTTAGCCAAATACGCATGCTCATAGGGAAGTAATATCCATGCTTGAGTTGATGGAGCTAAATGAGATTCATCTTCCTCCTTACAATTGTAAAGAATTGATGTTGAATTCTCCATATAGAGTGTGATTTTACTTTCCCGACAATTTATGTAGGCTCTATGTAAGGAAAGAAAATCTATTCCAAGAATTGAGTTAAATTATACCAGAGGGAGTATGATGAGGTTTGCTGAGAAATTCAATCCATAGATTATAACAGGGGAGAACATATATTCATTGGATACAATGATTTTCCCATTTTCTGTACTCAAAGACATCTTCACTGCCATGATTTGTGGTGGTGATGGGATTTTTCTACTAAACTTTCAAGATATAAAAGAATGTGTAGAACCTGAATCAAAAAATACATTCGATATTCTTGAATGAACAACTAGCGTACCTGTCACCACTTCGTTCTCGGGGTTCACTTCTACATAAGAGATGGAAAAATATCTTCCATGCTGCCTTGGAGTTTGTTGGATTCCTCCGAAAACCCTTGGATTAGGGCACTGATTTTCAAAATTCCCTAGTTAATAGTAGTTAGAGAAATGAACAATGCGTTGAGGTTCTAGAGGAATATTCTTCTCCTCTGTTGCAACCATGGGTCTTTCTTTCCAACAGTTAACAGCCAGGTTCCCTTCTCTTCCACACCTAAATCATTTCATCATCCCCTTGAGGCAATTTCCAAGGTGCTTCTTTCTGCACTTTTGGTAAGTGGGGTGCTGGATCTTCTTAGCACCATTGGATTTCTCCATCGGACCACCAGAATTGAAGTCCACCTTATAGTTCTTTTCCCCATGATACCCCTATGATTCCCCGATCTCCATTTCGACCTTGAGGGCATATCAGACAATTTCCTCAAAGATATCGATGTCAGGGATTGCTAATTCTTTCCATTGGCTGGGCTTCAGCACACCAAAGTAGTGGTCAACCTTGCATTCAGGGGTGACAACAAAGCCCGATGTGTATCGTGCAATCCTTGTGATGTTTTCCTTGTACTCTCCAACATATTCTTCATATTTTTTCTTGAGGGAAAGGATGTCCCTTTACATCTTAAGCCGGAGGGTGCATAGAAAATATTTATCGAAAAACATCTTCTGGATATCCTTCCATTCCAATACCTCGATCTCCACCTCAGGCATCGTATTTTTGATCAATGTCCACCATTGATCAGCTTCACCCTCCATACGATAATCCTCCAGGAGAACCTTATCTTGTTCAGAACATTGAAGGATGGAGAAGATCTTTTCAATGGTGTTGATCTATTGTTCAGCGATCATGGGATTGGGTGATCCACTAAAAGTAAGAGGCCATTGTCTCATAAAGCTCTCGATACCGACTTGTTCCTTCTTAGGGGGGTTTGGACGTTCCTCTTGACCTGTGTTTCTATTCAAATCTTGAGTTAGCTGAGAGAGAAGTGTGATAATGTTCATGATTCCCAGTCCCATTGGATTTGGCATCTCATTAGTACAGTCATCACACTGATCCTTACATCAGTTGTTAGCCCGATTCCTCCTATTACTTGCCAATGGCTGGAATAAAAGGATAGTTAGGGGTAACACATAAAGGATAATCCAAAGACAAATTGTGATGACTTATAAATAAACTTCTATTTCCTTAACTCATGAGTCTATAGGCTTTAATCTAGAATTTTCATGATCTACATTCTAACATATATTATTAGGGGCATTTTTTTAATTCCCTTAATAAGGTTTGATACTAAGCTTGTGAATTCATCAAAACATATCCCCCGGGAGTGTCGTAACCAAGAGTACAACAATTCCCATTGTCATGCACCAGTTTTTGTTCGAGTCTATTTCAAAGCGGTGTTTGTAGATTTTACCCCTAGGATACATCTATGCCAGAGCCACCTCAACCTGCTCGTATCCAGACAGGGATGTATTTTCTTGATAAACCACTCAATAAGTACTTACCAAAACATAGGGATGTTTTTATTACACTTAGTCTTGTCTCTATACCTTTACTGGGGTTTTCTAATCCCAATTCCAAAAATAACTAAACCTATACTTACAAACTATGACAACCCTTCTTTTATTACAAACTTAAATATGATTTATTACATAAACTATTCACTTGATACAACATGGGAGATCGAGAGGTATAGTGTATTTGGGGCTTAGGATCATTACATAACAACTTAAAACATGAAGTACACCATACTTATTGAAAACATTATTTACATGACCACTACATTCCCTCGTACATAGCATTGCATGGGATAACCTGAGGACATGCAATAAAAAAGGGTGAGCTATAAAGCCCAGTAAGGGAATAAACATGGAATAAATGAGGAGTAAAATACATTTTAAACAATAGGCATATCAATATATCACAAGAGAAACATGGACATGAAGGCAAGATAAATCATGGTAATCATAACATGGAAAAGTGGAAACAACACTTAACATGGAATTAGCATGATCCAAGGCTCATTGCACATGGAGCATGAGTAAATTCTCATTTCACATGAAGCACGAGTAAACCTTCATTGCACATGAATTAGCATGATTCAACATTCATTTCACATGACGTATCATGATACTATACTTTACCCAATGCATTGGAGTGCTATAAGGGTACACCCTTCTTTATCATTTCATTTCATGCATAAGTGTTCCACATGGATCATAAAACATGGATTCATTACACATAATCATTTATTCCACGATAAGGAATGTGGAATTAATACATGAAACATTATAATCATTAAGTAAATGTGCATAAAGGTGAATACCATTGATGGGGAAAGGGGCATGGTATTCACTACACAAAGGCTTTGGCATAGAAAATCGGTGCAATTTCAGCAGCGTAACAGCGTGACATAAGAATTTATAAAAATGGTTGATGAGAGAGAAAGTTGTGTCTCAGCATATTTACATGAAATGGATAGTAAGGGGGTCATATAGATACATGTATAAACAATTGTATTGGAATTTATATTCATGATACAAAATTATTGCTTGAATGTAAATGAAGAGAGAGAAGTTCCTTTCAGAATTTTGGCATAGTAACAGGTGTTCATAGCAGGCATTTAATGAGAGAGAAAGGGGTATCCTATCATTTAAACAATAATAGGGTAGTATGGGAAAGGTTCGAAACCATACCACAACATTTATAATTGAAATTAAAAGGGCATAACAATATTATGAAAATTGGACAAAAAAAGTGAAAGGAAGAAAAAACCCTTACTAGGAAGTGTGCTTCCAAGGCTTGATAGAGGCATGAGAGAGGCTTCTTGGGAGCTTGTGGAACCTCAGAAGGATTCTAGAGAGAGTATGGCAGAGGTTGGACGAACTCCAAATGATTTTAGTGAGGAGGAAGTGGGAGATTGGGTGGGTTTATATAGGAAAGCTGAGCGAATTCTTTATTATTTAGGTTTGGGACCCCTTACATTAAACTAATCCAAACCACAAATCAGCTCATGGTTTTTGCACATGGTTTTTGGAAAAGAGAAGAGGTAAAAAATATTTTATAATGTCAAAGTCCAAACTTCTTAAAATAATGGGGTTGCTTATGTGGAGGTGAGCCACACTCCCATGGAAAATAATTAAAAAAGACAAGATTTTTAATAAGTCTTGAGGGTCCATTAATGCTGTGTAAAATAAGTCAAAAAATCCACAAATCACATTATTCCAATGTTAAAACATATATTGGCCGAAAATAAATCTTATAGTATTTTATTACATCACTATTGAGTCATTATGATGTCATAAAACACATTATATATTTAAACGGTATTTAATTTTTACCCAAAAATTTGATTGTCTCAGAAAATTATGAAAAATTCACTGTTGGATAATTTTGACATCGTGATTCTAGAAATAACATTTATTTTATCGAAATAATTTTCTAAATATGTTAATTTTCTACTTTTAAAATAAAAACTGATATTTATCGAAAATTCACAGGTTTTGACAAAAATGACTTTAAAACCTTAAAAAAATTACTATTGCATTCATAAAATTATAAAATCATTTATATTTAATAAATATTAATATAATAATAATAATATTTTATTAAAATATTATTTAATTGAAAAATCCATTAATTTAATAAAATAGAATTATTAATTAAATAAAAACTAAAAACACTATTTGTACTTTAAAAAATCTATTTACAATGTATCAATAATGACAAGAAAGTATATTCATTATTATATACAAAAATAATGTACATGAACATAGTACTAGTGATTTGTTACATAACCCCTTAAAATAGCAACACAATACCAAAGGGTAAGGTGTGCAATTGTGACAGACTCTTAGGGTGGCTCAGATAACATCGCTCGAGTGGTAATCTCTATCAACATCCAATTTTCCCATAGACGGTCCTGTTCAAGCTTAACATGATGAACCTTATCTTGGGCTTGGTCAAGTGTGAAACTCAAGGATGCCACCTCTTATCTGATCTCCGATAAATGGGATTCGTGTGGAGAAATTCTACTGGTTGAGGCCATCGCTTCCTTTGTTTGAGTAAATTGTATTTGTTATAGGCCTATATATATACTAATCATGTGATCACTGTTCAACGTCTATAAAATTAACGGTTACAATTATTAACATAAAACCAAAGAAGTTGACATTTTATACAAACATTTTACATAAATACACATTTAATTAGATCAATAGGGATTTTCATTAATGAAACTTTGGGTCGTTACATAGTGGATAAGGGTTTTTGGACAATAATGATGCATAAAAAAGAGACTATGATAAATAATCATAAAAAACAATATGTTAACATATTATGCCTTAGAAAAAATAATGGTCCATTAAAAAAATATCCGACTCATGATTTGGAGTCTCCGACGATAGTTTTTTAAATGAAGATATAGAGGCATTATCTATATGAATAAATGTGTGACATATATACTAATCAAAACATTTACCATATAATTTTACTAAAAAATAGTTGATTATTCACCATATATGATAATTATAGATGATTAAATATTATGAATTATTTTTATATTACCTCATTTGGATTGTTAGTAAGGTGGACGATGCTCTGATTTGAATGAATCATTCTAGTTTATCTTTGATGAGGATCACAAAAGATCTAAAATTTATATTCATGAATACTATGGATTGAAAAATATTGATGGAAAGGTACAAATTATTGAAAAATATTGAAGGAAGGTTACAAATATTTTATTTCTAAAATGAGTGTTCAACCATATCTCCATGTAATGAATAAAGTGGTGTAGAAGGAAGATATAGAACTACATAAGAAGTGAAAATGTTACTAAATTTAACCTTTATTTTGATGGAATAATAATGTTCATGGTCTATTAATGTGTACCTTCAGTACCCAATATGATGAAGGTTCTTATTTATGAAGTTCATTATTCATTAATCTCAATTCATTAGTAATTTTTGAATATTTATAGAGATCTAAAAGAGTATTTTTGGTGGGGTGACATGTAAAGAGGTACTAAAAATTATAATTATCAGTTCTTGGTATATCATACTATTATGTCTAAGAGAAAAATGTTTAATGAGATGTTATTACATTTACATATAATAGAATATAAGTTTTAAATCAACACCATGTATTTTTTTCATTTGACTCCCCAACACATCTAATGGTAATAAAAAAAAATATGCATTAAAGTCAATCACCTTATGAAGTTAAGACACTTCATTTCTATTATATAAGATTTCAATCTAGATAAATTAAAATAGTTATACATTCAAGTAGTGGTAATATTATATGGTGTACCAAAATCAATTCTATCTAATTGAGATTTGAGGTTTAACATGAATTTCTGGATAAGTCTTTCATAGGATTCGATTAAAAAGTATTGTTTTAACAGTACTTATCTTTCACAAAAATAAGGTGAATCTGAGAGGATCGTTCAAACTATAGAATAATTGTGGAGATATTTATATATGGATTTCAAAGGTGTTTAAGATCAACAAATTCTATTAGTGGAATTTTATTTCATCAATAGTTTTCACACCCACATTTATATAGCTTCTTATAAAGTCCTCTATAATATGATGTCTAGAATTCCAATATAATGGAATAAATCTGAAGCGAAAAATATATTGGGACCACATATAGATAGTGAAATGGTATAAAAGGTTTGATCCCTTCAACAGCATATACGAGATATTAAATTTGATAAAAAAATTATTTTTATAATCATTATAATAAAATATAATTTGATGTTAGTGTCAAGGTATTCTTTTGAATATCTCCTTAGAAAATTGAGTTGATAGTTTGAATGAAAGGGAAATATAATCATAAGTTATATAAGTAATTTTTAAAAACTTATTATATTATAATTGTTGACTTTAAATTGGTTCATAAAATCAATATCTATCATGTTGATGAAGAATTCCATATTTAAATCTTGAAAAAGTACATAATATATGAGCCTGGCCAATTCTAGAGATGTCGCAAGCTAGTTTTCATGTACTATTTTGTCCCATTATCAGTATATCTTGGTTGGGTTTTTTCTTGGGTGTGTTTGGTAAACATTTGATGTTTTATAAGGGATTATGGGTAGTGCATGGTTGGAACAATGTTTTCCAAAACCATACATCTAACCCCATAAATCTGTACAACCCCGGACAGATAGGGATTGCATGGATGTTGCATTATTTTTCAAATGATGCGCCCTCTAAAAAGTAACCATACACCCCACCCTAGAATATGTATACAATTATAGATCATTATTAGGAAAACCATTCAACCCTACCCATGAAACAATGCATGCATGATTAACTTTTCCAAAAAACATATTAAAAATTCCCTAACCCCCAAGTCTTCAAATTATTTTGAACTAACTCAACCCTAAATGATTTATATCATTTTTAGAGGCTCTCATATGGATTCATTGGCCTATTGGACAGATTTATTAATGAATAAAAACCTATATTAACGATATAGACCTCTCTGGGTAAGAGATTCTCACCCCTTGTGGTTTCCTCTCTCTCTCTATAGTCATTCTCTTATATATTGAAGGAATGTTTTACTTGATTGGTATTAGATGTTGATCTAGGGTTTCATAGATCTTATTTGTTTGATCTAGGATTTAGATTTTAGATCATGATCTCATTCTTCATTAGGATCATGGTTATTATGCTTCAATTTGGGATTTCTGTTGGTGAGCATCCATCAATGATCATGAGATCATATTTTGTAAAGTTCCCATGTTTTGTGATCGGTCTAAAATAAGAACTTTTTTGAACTTTTTTCCCTTTACTGCATGGTTTGGTTTGAAAACCATGTTTCAAAAAGAAGTTTCATGAGTTGTGTTCTTTTAATTTGTTGATAACAGGCTTGGGTAAAGGGTCAAGGATTTTTTTGAATGGCATGATGGGTTTCTGGAGAACCGAACCAGAAAGTGATGTTCGCATCAGATACATATAGTCAGTCAAACCCGTGTGGGTTATCCTTGAATCATAAAGGAGGTGTCTTGTAGTGGATGCACGGTCTGTGCATATTCTGTTAAACTATACAAGTTAAACAATATTATCTACCCATTTTTTAGATTCAGGTTAAATTAATTTAATTTAATTCATAGTTGAAAGGAATTTATTTATTTGAGATGTTGGGGTTTTCTTTTAATAAAAATAATGTTTTGGGAATTTATTAAAATTTATTGGATATAGAAAATTTATTTAATCAAAATGATATAAAAATAATTAAATTTATTTTAAATGATTATGAGTTAGTGACTTTATTTAATTAAATTTAGATGAGGGGAATTTAATTAAATGACTCATAAATGAGGAAATGTTGGTTATATTAAGATGGAACTATTAGGTGTTAAAATTTAAATAATGTGTAAATAAGGATTTTGAGATTCATTTAATTAAATTCAACCCAAAGAGGAATTTAATTAATTAATATGAAATTACAGTTTTATTTAAACAAATTCAAGGTTAAGAAGAACAAATTTAGTCGATGTGAAATGTGGGATTATTAATTAATAAAATTCTGATTGAGATAATTTAACTAAATAATGTTAATGAGTTGGAGTTTTTAGTTTATTTTAATTGTGTTCATAGAATTTAATTGAATAACGTGAATTAGAGAAATGTTTTAATTAAATTAATTTGGAATGAATTTAATTAGATGATGATTAATGAGGTGTTGGGGTTATTTTAATTAAATTATATTAAGAGAATGTAATTAAATAATAATGATATGGAAAATTTATTTAATTAAATTTTGTTAGAATGGAATTTAATTAAATGATGTGTTAAATATTGAGTTTGTGTTTTATCTAATTAAATTCAAGGTTTAGATGAATGTAATTATTTGTTGAAATAATTTGTTTTATTTATTTAAATTGTACCGAAAGAATTTAATTAAATAATAATCTGTTGGAGAATTTGTTTAATTAAATTAATTGGATAATAGTTTAATTAAATAATATATTCAGTTTTTATCTAAATAAATTCACATTTAAGATGAATTTAAATATTTGATGAAAAATAAGAATTTTATTTAATTAAATTCAATTAAGGGAATTTAATTAAATGATGATGTGTTGGATAATTTATTTAATTAAATTAATTGTAGAATAATTTAATTAAATAACTTGTAATTAGGGAGTAAGTGGTTTTATCAAAGAATCATTTTATTACATAATAATAATAATAATGTTTATTATTTTTACTATTTTGTTTAATTAAATTGAGGTTGAGGAATTTAATAAAATGATGAGAGATGGATATTTTTTATTTAATAAAATTAAATAAAATAAAATTTAAATAAATTATGTAATGTATATGTTTTATTTAATTAAAACTGTTGAGAAACATTTAATTAAATGATGTGTAATTTGGGGTGTTTTGTGTTTTTTAGATAATTTTTTTATTAAATGATAATAATAATAAATTTTATTATTATGATGGTTTTATTTAATTAAACCGAGGTTGAGGAATTTAATCAAATATAGTGATATAGAGAGTTTTATTTAATTAAATTGAGTTAAATGGTATGTAATTAATTTAAGTGATATAGGGGTTTTAATTTAATTAAATTGAATTTTGAGACAATTTTATTGAATAACATGAGCTAGAGAAATTACTTAATTAAAATCAATTGAGGAGAATTTAATTAATTTATGTGTAAATGGAAATTTAGAGTTTCTCAAAGGGGTATAATATTAAAGGGTAATTATAATAATATGATGGTTGTTGTTTTTATTATTATATTAAATATTATATTTTAAATTTTAATTTGAATTTATTTAGGGGATTAAACAAGATAGAGCTTCAACTCTCCCTCCTCCAACATGGAGCGTGACACCAATCCTCTCCCATGGTAGAAGCACATCACCCCCTCTTCCCAACTCATCTTCATGTACAGGATTATGGTGGTTCATTCATGGAAGTTTCCTACCTCATCGAGGTAAGTTATTCTCCACATGTTGCATTCTTTTCATTGGTCATCTCAACTCTCCTTTTACCAGGTTCTGTGGGGCCAAAATCCTAGGTTCGGGATTAATCTTATTTTCTTGTTTTTTCACATCCTAGGTGGTGTGAAAGATCTATCAAGACCCATTGGGTAAAATTTTGAAAACCGATGCCGAAGGTGTGATAGTTCAGCTTGATTTGGTTCACCACTATTTTTTTAGGTAAGTCTATACACTAGATAATGGTTTTCACACCCATAAAATTAGATTATTTTGGTGTATTTGGGTTGTAGTGAATTAATTGGAGGTGTGCTGGTCCTCACCACGCTAATTTTTTATGGAATTAAATGTTGTAGTGTGATATCGCCAATTCCTAGTACATGCGTACATTATTGTGGAAGTGTGTGTGCACGATCACGTTGAGAATTGAGTTAAAAATCTTTGGTGATGCCAAGTCCTTAAGGTAGGGTTCTAAACTGCGCCTAATTTACAAAATACCATTTCATTGATTTGTTTCCTTTAATAAAGTTGACTATAATGGTTGAATAAATTGTTTATTAGGATAATGAGATGATTAATTGTGAATTAATTTTATGAATTGAGGTTGTGAAATAGATAATTAACAGGGCAACTAATTATGTGTAATTAATTTAGTTAAGTTGAGAAAATAAATTATGAAATAATTATTTTCTTTGAAATGATATTTAATCGAGGGATTATTTATGAGTAATTTATTTTGTTAAGTTGAGATAATTGATTATGAATAAATTATGTTCTTTGATATGATAATTAGTCATGGAATTAGTTATGAAGTAATAATTATGTTAAGATTAAATAATTACTTATGAATTAATTTTGTGTTTTGAAATGATAATTAATTTGGGGAATAATTATGGGTTATTAATTTGGTTATGTTGAGATAATTACCTTTTAATTAATTATATACTTTGAAATGATAAATAATTGGGGTATTAATTATGAGATATTAATTTGGATAATTTGACATAATTAATTATGAATTAATAATGTTCTTTGACATGATAATTAATAAAGGAATTAATTATGAATAATTAATTTGGTTAAGTTGAGAAAATTAAATATGAATTAATTATGTGCTTTGAGATGATAATTAATCAATGGAATAATTATACTTAATTAATTTTGTTATGCTGAGATAGTTAATTACGAATTCATTATTTCTTTGAGCTTATAATTCATTAAGGAATTAATTATGAGATATTAATTTGGTTAAGTTGAAATATTTAATTATGAATTAATTATGTGCTTTTAAATGATAATTAATTTGAAGATTAGTCATGAGATATTAAACTCATTAAACTGAGATAATTAATTATGAGTTAGTTATTTTTTATGATATTATGACATAGATAATTAATCCGGGTTCTAGTTTTGAGTTAATGATTTCTGCTATGTTGTGATAAATAAATTATCAATTAAAAATATTTTTTGAAATGGGTGCCTTGAGATAATTAATTTGTGGATAAATTGTGTGATTCTTAAATTTTTTCTTTGGAAATAACTAATTTGTGAATTAATTATATGATATGGGGATGGTTAATTTGAAATAATTATTCTGTAAATTAATTATGTAATTTTGAAATGGTTACCATTTGATAAATAATTTTATAATTAATTATATGATTGTGAGAGGGTTTCTTTTTTGATTGGTTAGTTGATAAATTAACTTGCTAAATTTATGATATTAATTAATGGTTTAATTAGTTAATATTATAGTTATGATTAGTTAATTCTCAAGATAACGAAACTAATTTATGTGTTTAACTAATTTTTGAGTTAGTAGTGAATGTGATGTTGTTAATTAGTTATTATATTAATTAATGAACTCAATTAATTAATTTATAAATTAATTAATTGATGGGTTCTTGGGGTGATATAAATTTCTTTCTAAACCCATGATAAATATATATGGATGATTTATAAAAGGGTTCTGAGACAACAATCGATGCTCTAAATAGTCATAGGGTGCTAGATGTGGTGTTCTAATCACATTATATATGAAAATTTTCTTTTTTGGGACAATGAATAATGCTTCAAATACCCATGGATTGTTAGAGAAGGACCGAGCATACAAATACTCACGAGGGTTCTAGACATGATGTTCTAAACCATTAATTGACATTATATTGTGGGTCCAATTGGTCATAAATTAATTGAAATAAATTGTTAATGAAAGCCGATGTGATGTAACGATTTTTGAATCGAATGTGAGAAATGGTTCAGACTCTAGAATTTTCAAGATTGGATTGAGATAAGAGTTTCCATGGAAACCCAGGGATTTTTGCGGTCAAATAATTAATATAAAATAATGTGTTAAATATTTTATTTATATATATATATTTATATATATATATATATATATTTATATATTTCATGTTCATACTTTTATTTCCGTCTATGATCCAAATCAGGTCTCTCTTTCTGGTTTACCTTAGAAACCTGGAAGGGTTGTAGATTATTTATTCAATTCTATTATTACTTCATTATTTTTTCACATTATTTAATTATATTTAATTGTATCAATTGAGATAGACATAGGTGGTACTGACCTACTAATATTTATATCTCACACCCTAATTAGGTCATGATTGTACTGGGATACCTGATTAGACTCTAATATCTTACAGGACTGTGGACATTTGCATGTTTCTATTACATGTACATAGAAGTTTTGAGGAAAGGATCGAGCATAAGCTCGAGATGATCATGGAGATCACCCTTGGGGATTTGAGTCTATTAATTATTTCTATATTGGATTGTAAAGCATGATGATGTGTTTACTGATTTTTGATATGTATCACCACGATATGTGTACATTGTATAAACTGGTGTTGGACATTTTCATTATTCAATTGAATATTTTCTTTATATCTGCTTTAGTTATTCTCTAAGTTGTCATCTATTTCTGTTGTGCACTATAACTATGAGGGTATACTCTCTCCACTGACTATCCATAGACCCTCGTTGCTAGTCGGTAGCCTCTAGCATACAGGTAGACGCACTTGAGGTCATGTGGTGACTGGTCTTGCTACTATTTTGAGGTTATGCTAGGTTGAGATGTTACAAATTGGCATCATAAGGAGTTGATTTTTTTTCAATTTTTTTCTGTTTTTAGGATGGTATAAGGGAAACTATGAAAGTGTCGGTTCTTAATTAATATCTTTTCTTGGGACTAATCACCCCACGTAAGGAAAATTACGAAGTGGACAAGAAATAAAATTGATTTTTTTAATGTTTGTGGTTACATTTTATAAGATTTCACCTCAAGGGGATAGTGTGTTTTCCACTACTTATTGCTTTTAGAATATTAAAGATTTTCCTTTTCCTTACGTGGACTGGAAATTCCACTGCATGTATCATCTTGGGAACATATAGATTCACCTATCATGCATATGACATTCCATGTAGTTGCATTAGTAGGATGCCTGCTAATTTTTCTTTTGTCCCTAGAAATTCCATGTTTTGATATTATTTAGCATGCCTATTTAGATGGCATGTTTCAGTGATAGAAATAACATGATTGGGTGTTTATATTCCATGCTTCCTATTTATTGGCATGTTTTTATGTTGTTCTAGGGTTCTTTTTTATAACATGCTGTTGTTTTATTACTTATGAAAACATGCTAGAGATGTTTTAACAAGAAAATGGATTCATTAGTGGAACATTGATTTGTTGAGTTTTTGAAGGGACCTAGTTTCGGTTGTAAGGTGTATATGTATCTTATAACTGGGAACATGGTAACCCATGTATTCAAACAATTGTAAAAAGGATACTAATTTTAAAAAAAAATTGAAAATTTGATGTGGTAAATGGGAGAAAAATGCCATTAGTAAGGTGTATGGGTGCCTTAAAGGTGTGTTAGGAATTTAGGAATGCAACACAATTGTTCAAATGAGACTTCATGACTTTGGTGGGTTGGCTAGTGTTGAATTATCTTCTAAGGAATTATTTGGGACAAGAAGTTTTTTTTAAGGTGGTTAAATTACAAATTCCCCCATTTCTCTATCGGGATAAATATTTTTTTTAACTTTTTCATTTAATCTATGGTTCAGTTTTAAAACAAATTATTACAATCAAGTTTCATGAGTTGGGATCTTTAAATGTGTTGATAATGGGATCAGGTAAAGGATCGAGGATTTTCCTAGATGGAAGGATTGGTTTTGGGAGAACTATACAAGGTAACGAAGTTTTCATGGGTTATACACAGTTAGTCTAAACCATGTGGGTTAGCCTTGCATAATAAAGCAGGTTTCTGGTAGTAGACACCCAGTCTATGAATAGTCTATCAAACTGTGCATGTCAAACAATACAGACTACCATTTTTGAGTTTTGGGTTAATTTATTTTAATTAAATTAATGTTTGAATGGAAATTAATTAAAATATCTATTGGGGGTTTTTTTAATAAAATTAAAGTTAAGATAATTTAATTAAATGATGTGGAGATGGAGAAGTTAATTAATTAAATTGAGTTGAAGATAATTAAATTTATTTTAAATGACAATAATCCAGTGTCATTATGTAATTAAATTGAGATGAGAGGAGTTTAATTAAATGACTCGTAAATGAGGGTTTGGGGGTTATCAAAGAAGGGAAATATTAAATGGTAAAATTTAAATGATATGTAAATGATGATTTATATTTTCATTTAATTAAATTGAATCCAATTAAGAATTTAATTAATTAATGTGAAATAGTAGTTTTATTTAAGTAAATTCAAGGTTAAGATGAGTTTAATTATTTATTAAGAAATGGGGGATTATTTTTAATTAAATTATGGTTGAGAGAATTTAACTAAATAATGAAGATGAGTTGGAGTTTTGAATTTCATTAAATTGTGTTCAGAGAATTTAATTAAATTACATGAATTGAAGAAGTTATTTAATTAAATTCCGATGGAAAAATTTTAATTAAATAATGAATAATGAGGTGTTGGGGGTTATTTAATTAAATTATGTTGAAAGGATGTAATTAAATAATAATGAGTTGAAAAATTTATTATGTTAAATTCAGTTGGAATGTAATTTAATAAAATGATGTGTTAAATGTGGATTTGGGTGTTTATCTAATTAAATTCACAGTTTAGATGAACTTAATTACTTGATGAAAAATAGGGTTTTATTAAATTAAATATTATTTAGACGATATAATTAAATAATGATGTGTTGGAGAATTTATTTAATTAAATTCATTAGAGATGTGCTTAATTGAATAATGTATTCTAGTTTTATCAAATTAAGTTCTAGTTTTTGATGATTTTAATTATTTGATGAAAAATGATTTTTTATTTAATTTAATATTATTTAGAATCTTTAATTAAATAATGTTGTGTTGGAGAATAATTTAATTAAATTATATGTAGTTGGTGACTTTTGGGTTTTATCAAATAAGAACTTTATTAAATGATAATAATAATAATGGTTATTATTATGACTATTTTATTTAATTAAATTTAGGTTGTCGAATTTAATTAAATTTAGTTTGTCAAATTTAATTAAATGAGGAGAGATGGAGAATTTGTATTTAATTAAATTAAGTTAAATGGAATATAATTAAATTATGCAAATGGGAGGTTTTATTTAATTAAAATTATAGAGAATAATTTAATTAAAAGATGTGTAATTTAGGGAGTTTTGGGTTTTATCAAAGAAGAATTTTATTAAATGATAATAATAATAATGTTTATTATTTTCACCATTTTATATAATTAAATTGAGGTCGATGAATTTAATTAAATGAGGTGATATAGAATGTTTTATTTTATTAAATTGAGTTAAATGTAATTTAACTAATTGATGTTAGAGAAGGGCTTCAATTTAATTAAATTTAATTTTGAGAGAATTTAATTATATAACACAAGTTGAATAATTCATTTAATTAAATTCAGTTGAGGATATTTTAATTAAATAATATATAAATGGGAGTTTGGAGTTTCTAAAAGGAGTAAAATATAAAAGGATAATAATATGATGGTTGTTATTATTATTTTTATTATTTTTATTATATTAATTTTTATATTTCAAATTAAAATTTTGATTTATTTAAGGGAGAAAAGAAGATGGATTCGCATATCTCCCCCCTCCTATGTGAAGCATGACCCCCCTCCTCTTCCATGGGGGAGACACACCACCCACTCTTCCCATATCCTCTCTGCATGCCAGATCGCGGTGGTTCAGTCCCATAAGGTTTTTGTCTTGTCACGGTAAGTCCTCCTCCACTTTTTTCCTTCATCACATCATCTGTCTCGACTCTCCTTCGCTCTGGTTCCATTTAGATAAAATCCTAGGTTATAGATTGACATGGATTTCTTGTTCTTTCATATCATAGGTGGTGCAAAAGATGTCTCAGGACCCATTGGGTTGTATTTCGGCAACCGCTGCTGAAGGCATGACATATTGCCTTGATTTGGTTCTCCTTCATTTTTTTCGGGTAATGCTGTAAACCTACTATTGGGTTTCACACACTATAAATTAAATTATTATAGAGTATTTGGGATGTATTGAATTAATTAGAGGTTTGTTAGTCCACATTGCACTAAATTGAATTGTCAGTTATTATATTAGGGTGATGCGACCAATTACTAATACATGCGCACAATATTGTGGATGTGTGTGTACATGAGAATATTGCAGGTTGAGTTAGAATGCATTGGCCACCCCAATCCATTGAGGTAGGTTTCTAAACTTTTCTTAATTAATAAAATGCAGTTTTTTTGATTTATTTATTTTCATAATGTCTACTGCAATATTGGATTTAATTGTTTTTTAGTGGAATGAGATGATTAATTATGAAGTAATATTATGTTTTTAGGTTGTGAAATAGATAATCAATCAAGAGATGAATTATGAGTAATTAATTTGGTTATGTTGAGATAATTAATTATATGATTTGAAATAATAATTTATCATGGGATTAATTATGATTAATTTATTTGTTTAAGTTGAGATAATTAATTATGAATTAATTTTTTGTGATTTCAGATGATAATTAATCCATGAATTAACCATGAGATATTATTTTTCTTAAGTTGAAAGAATTAATTATGAATAAATTATGTGCTTTGAAGTGATAATTAATTGGGGGATTAATTATGGGTAATTAATTTTATTTAAGATAAGATAATTAATTATGAATTAATTATGTGCTTTGAGATAATAATTTATCCAGGAAGTAATTATCAGGCATTAATTTGGATAAGTTGAAATAACTAATTATGAATTAATTATGTTCTTTGACAAGAAAATTAATCGAGGGATTAATTATGAATAATTAATTTGGTTAAGTTGAGATAATTAGTTATGAATAAATTGTGTTCATTGAGATGATAATTAATCAAAGGATCAATTATGAGTAATTAATTTTTATATGTTGAGATAATTAATTATGAATGAATTATATGCTTTTATATATTAATTAATTTAGGAATTAATTATGAGATATTAATTTGGTTACGTTGAAATAATTAATTATGAATTAATTATTTTCTTTGAAATCATAATTAATTAGGGGATTAATTGTGAGATATTAAATTGGATATGTTGAGATAATTATTTATAAATTAATTATGTGTTATGAGATTATAATATATATAATTAATCATGGGTTAATTATGAGATATTGATTTGTGATTAGGTGAAATAAATAAATTGTGAATTTTTTATGTTATATTGAAACGATTTTCTTTAGATAATTAATTTGTGAATTAATTATGTGATATTGAAATGGTTTCTTTAGATATAATTAATTTGTGAATTAATTAGGTGTCATTGGTATGTTACCCTTCAGATAATTATTTTGTGAATTAATTATGTAATGTTGAGATGGTGATCATATGAAAATTAATTGTAGAATTAATTATATGATTCTGAGAGGGTTTTCATTTGATTAGTTAATTGATGAATTAACTACAAAAATTGATGAGATTAATTAATGGTTTAATTAGTTAATAATGTAGTTATGATTAGTTAATTATTGAGTTAACTAATATAATTTCTCAATTATCTCGTTGTTGAATTAGTATAGAATTTGATATTGTTAATTAGTCATTGAATTAATTAAGAGACTCGATTAATCAATTGATGAATTAATTAATGGGTGAGATCTGGGGGTTCCAGAAATGACTTTCTACCCCATGATAAATATATATGGATGATTGGTAAAAATGTTTTGAGATAGGGACTGATTCTCTAAAGACTCATGAGGTGCTAGACATGGCGTTCTACACCCAGCATGTATGAAAATTTTCTTTTATGGGATAAGGACTGATTCTCCAAATACCCATGGGTTGTGAGAAAGGGAATAATACTCCAAATACTCACGAGGGTGCTAGACATGACATTACACACCCATTAATTGACATTGGATTCTGGATCCAATTGTCCATACATGAATTGAATTAAATTGTTAATGAAATCCGATGTGATGTAATGATTTGTGAATTGAATATGAGAAATGGTTCAAAATCTAGAATGGTCAAGACATGTATTGGTAAATGAGTTTCTAGGGGAACCCAGAGATATTTATGTTTAAATAATTAATATTAAATAATGTGTTAAATATTTTATTTATGCATTCGATATATATAGTTTCTATTTAGACTCTTATTTACAACTATGAGCCGAAGCAGGTCACTCAATTCGGTGTCCCTTAAGAACCTAGAAGGGTTGTAGTTTATTTATTTAATTATATTATTTCTTAGTTATACATGAATAATATTTAATAATATAAAATTTTATAGATTAAGCTAGACACCATTGGTCCCAGTCTTCTGAGATTTACATCTCAAACCCTACTCGGGCCACCATTGCATTGGGGAAATTGAGTATTCTACTTTTTTGCAGGATTCTTGACCTTTTCTTATTATATTTACATGTACTTGGGAGTTAGGAGAAAAGGACATAGAGGGGGATTGATGTTCTTGTAGAGATTGCCCTTGGGGATTTGAGTCTTTTATTTATTTCCATATTGGAATGTAAAGAATGTTCTTTGTTTTATTACTTTCCGCCATGTATCACCATGACATAAATACATTGTATAAACCAGAATTGTCGAGTTTCATTATTCAATTGATTATTGTTTTATATCTTATTCCATTTTTTCGATTTGTTATCTATTTCAATTTTTCACTCTGAATATGAGGGTATAGTTTCCCAACTGACTATACATAGACCCTCACTGTAAGTCAGCCGGCTTTGGCGTACGGGGATAGGTGCTTGTGGTATTGTGGAAACTGGTTTGGCTACCAAATTGAGGGTATGCCAGATTGGGACTGTAACATCCCAGGTAAATTAATAATAAAATATTTACATATTTATTAATATTTGTGAATTAAATATTAATTTTATGTTAAAATGGTTGTTATGTTCGATAGTGTAAATGATACGCAACAGTGGGTTTCTTTGAAATCAAACGTTGCACAATAATAATATAAAATGATTATTTTAAATGGTAGTTAATTCCAAGAAATTGTGTTGGAGGGAATGAATATAAAATAACTAAAATATGATTATGCATGTTTTTACATTTATCCAATAAATGTAAGAGGAAAAAAATGTGAATGAATCTAATTTTAAGCATAATTTTCGTTAAAAGTTCGATTTACCTCCTTTTAACGGAGAACCCTCTTTAAATATAGTTTTTGTCACTATTATATGTTATTTTTGACAAAATATAATTATTATTTAGAATCGGGACATCAAAGTTTACTTTCGATGAAACTTTGGTATTTTTCTGATAATGTTCATTTTTTAATGAATAGTGGAAAATACTGTATTTTAATTCAAAAGTGTATTTTAATCTAATTTTTATATGTCTATTTTATCTTTCTAATTGGTTAAAAAGGGTAATTATAATATATTTTTACTAGTTAATCCCATTACGGACATTGGAATTAATTTCACTTTGAAATTGGGCATAAACAAGTGTCAATCTTTTAAAGGTTATTATTTATTACAAACACGCTATCTGTTTTAACAACGGGAATTAGTTTTAAATTAATGTTTTCCACTTTTGTGATCTGAATTTGGAAACATGGATTAAATATTTTGAATCAATTTTTCCAAATTGTATAAATATGTAACTTTTATTTTTAAACATTTTAAATATTTACTTTAGTAAATATTTTAAGTACCATGTTAAAAAGCTAAGAATAATAAATAAGGGTAAAATATAATATTATAATAATATTAAATTACCCTAAAAATTGTCCTAATCTTATTGGATAATACATATCTAACCATGGGAATCCTTTGGTTGAATTTGGGACCCCATGGTACCACATGGGAGTAATAATGACATTTTATATTAATTAATTTAATGTAAAGACAAAAATGACATAAAAAAATATCTTTTAGTAAATAAATTTTTATTTGGGGTTATATAAGTTATTTTTTCAACTCTAAATATTCATTGGAAATCCAAAACTATTTCCTACATCATGGTATTTTTTTTTCAAATTGTTGGACATCATATAAATTAAATTATTTATGACAAAATAATGATGCGATGTTTACCTCATTAGTAAATGATTTAAATAAATAAGATTTTAAATATTAAAACAATATCCAAAACATTCCCAATTCGTTTTTAATTATTTTACTTTGACCATGAGTGATCTTAAATTTGATATTAATGAAAAGTTAAATTTTTGAAACCGAAGATGTTGTTATAATAAAATAATTATTTCAAACTATCCTAAAGAGCCCCTCCTCTCACTTATAAAAATCCCTCACATCTACCCAATTATTAACACCTCTAAATCCTTTATGTTCATCCAAACTCAACTAAATAAATCTTCCTATGTCCCTCTCTTCATTATAGAAGCCCTACCTTAGGCAGAAAGCACTTCAAGAAACTCTTTTGGTTCAAAACAAAGGGAGTTACCAGATTTAAAGGTAGTGTCTTTTCTTAAGTTCTTTTATTTTATTTAACTTCTCTAACCCCATAAACTCTTTTTGTTTCTTTATTTTATAACATCACCCATATCCTTAATATTATAATATGTTTTAATGAGAAGTATTAGAAATACACTTACACACACCTCCATCTAATGGGTAAAGAACATAATGTTTCTGTGGATAGAAAACTAATGCCTCACGAAATGTTGATTGTTCAACTATCTCCTACAGCCTCTCATGGTGGCCATTATGATGGCACTGTATTTATATATGATATATATTATGTTTATTTTTTCCTTATTCTTATTTATTTTCAATTTATATCACAGCTTTATTGTTTCTATAATGGGTAAACTCGATAATTTCATTTTAGGAAGTGCAGACTACCACCCCCTGAAAGTGATATGACTCATTAATGCCTTATGTAGGATGAATAAACAATAGAGTTAATGTTGTTATTTAAGATATTATACTGGAATTATAATATAAATCAGTTTCATTATTTTCTCATTCAATTAAAATTCTAAATTAAAATGAATGTAGTGTTCATGCGTACATACTACTTACCATCACCATGAATGGTGCATTTAATTTCCAACATCAAAATGTTATTTTATAATATAAATACATTTATATATTAGATATACATGATATATTTGATATCAAATCATTAATATCATTCTGATGATAATGGATATTTGACTACATGGACCACTTGTAATTATAAGATGGTCATTTTTACTCAAGTACCAAATATCGACAAAACATCTGATAATAACATAAATGATTACATAATGTTTATAACATGGTAATACATGATATTAAAGGAATAATAAAATTGAAAAAGGTTCTTAAGCATGTAGAAATTAAATTTATTTTATTATTCAGGAGATTAAATAATGATCGAGTCAAGTCAGACATGATGTAACAGACTTCATCTCAATCTTCTTTCATTAAGGCATATTTTTTTTATTATCATATTTCATTTATACGGTGTATTAATATCTGTTGACTTTTCATATCATTCAAAGGGAATATTTTTCTATGAATTTTTTTACTAAATGTCAAAAATAATTATTCTTTTTAATTTATGTGGTGACAATGACCTTTCCGTCGTCGCGAGTATTATTTTATCTTTGGCTTCCGAAACAAGACATAATGTCTTTTAAAAGGAAACAAAATACCATATACTCCATTTTATGTATTTTGGTATTGAAAATTATTTTCATAATGTATTTGTTATGTAAATATATTTAAATGATATATTGTGATTAAAATGTGGAAGTGTTATCATTCCTTTATTTTTTGTTTTATGTGTTATGAATATGTTATGGTTCTTGGGTACTGTTTATGAATACGGGTGGTTCCGTGATAAACCAAGGGTGGGTGAGCCCGAGATAGCTCTCCAATTCATTGGGTAACATGATGGAGGTAAACATTAATGTTTCTCCTATGAGATTTACAGAGTATACTGTGATGGGTATTCCAAATGTAACTCCCTACGTAGCTGTGATAGCTACAATTTAAGCTTGCTATGGATTCCACAAGTTACCTTTATGATTTATGTTTTTTATGGTGTTAATCATAAATCATATTATTTCATGAGGTATGTTAAATATCTCATGTTATGTATGTAATGATAAACAAATTTTTTCATTATTTGTTTTATAACCCTTATTGAGCTTTTTATGCACATCCCAATTATTTATTTTTTTTCACAGGACTTAAAGATAAATAGGGTCATGGATGGGATCAAGGATATTTCATGTTTTCTAAAATGTGGAACTATACATTACCCTTTTGTAAGATTTTTTATTTTATGGGAAAAAATGAAAACTAAGTGGAAGTTTCTACTTTGTAATCTTTATATATGTAATAGTTATGCCCTAATTTTCTAAAACACTAAACCTAAAAAGATCCTCAATGTTAATTATTAATTTAATTCAAGATTATGTAACGTTTTATGGTCGGGTCCTTATAGTTGGTATCAGAGGACGGTTTAGACAACATTAGGGGTTAGAATATTGTTAAATTAATGTCCATAAATAAATTTATGGCAATTTGAAATGATATAGCATTTGCAGATTACCATGTTTATTTTCCTAAGATATTTATGTGTTCAGAATGGTTTTTGACAGAGGAAACAAGGCAGCTATATTGGGATGACATCAGGAGGAATGAAACATTCCAAATCAGCACCCTGAGATGGTCCAAATCGGAACTGAATAGTTTGTTGTAGTGATGGAACAGTTTACTCAGTATGTAAATGGTGTTGATATCCATGAACGAGATTAGCTGGATCAACCACAGAGGAACATGTCAGTTGTAGACCATTTCATGAGGAAACATCCCCAATCATTCAAAGGATCATCTGAACCTGTGCAAGTAGAAGGCTAGATTAAAGAATTGGAGAAAATTTTTGTTGTCATGGGGTGTTCATAACACCAAAAAGGATAGCCTTACTATATACAGTTCTAAAGGTGAAGCTGATCAGTAGTGTACGGTGGTGAAAAATATCTGGGATAATGAGGAGATTGATGCACTTGATTGGGATGAATTCAAAGGTATATGCCTTGAGAAATATTTTCCTAAGGTGGTTTGACGTTGGATGAAAAAACAATTCCTATAATTGATATATGAGGATGACTCAGTGGCTTATTATGAATAAAAATTCACTCGACTCACAAGGTGTGCTCCGAATTTCATATGAGATCTTAATAGTAAAATCAACAAATTTTAATCAGGATTAATGTTAGAGTAATGAAGGGATTTATCTTCTCATGAGTTCAAAAGTTATGAAATACTTTTTAGTTGTGCGGAGAAGGTGGAAATAGAGTTTTTCGATGATCAGGTGTTCTTTGAAAAACAACAAAATAAGTGGTCGAGGTGGCAGGCGAATGGGAAGAACTCTCTAAAAAGTATGATGGTAAGAAACATAAATTTAGAGTTTGTAAAAATTGTGGTAAAAAGAATGCTGGGGAATGTCTTTTGAATTCTGTTAAATGCTAATGATGTGGTAAAATGGGACATAAGTCTTGTAATTGCACTAAAAAGGATAAAGGTAATGGTAATAAAAAATATGATTTACAATAAGTAAAGTGTTTTAAGTGCAATGAAATGGGTCATTATGCAAATGAGTGTCCAATGAAGAACTAAACTGAGGGAAAGAAGCCAGACTATAGGCAGAAGGGGGTGGTGAAATCCTTTGCGACTACTTTAGCAGATGATGGGCCATTAAATGAAGTAGTATCAGGTATACTGTATGTTTTTTAGATTATTCCATTGTGTTGTTTGATTCAGGGTCTACAGAATCTTTCATTTATGAGAAGTTTTGTAGTAAACTGGGAGTTCCATATAAATATATGGATACAAAAATTATGCTAAAAACACCTGGAGGAAATATTGAGAAAAAAAGAAAACAAGAGAACCTTCATGTCCTTGTGTGGGGAAAGAATCTACTTATAATCCTTATTTTTTTTTGCCTCTAGTAGAGTTTGATGTTATTTTGGGTATGGATTGGATTTCTGTTTATCCTGTCAACATTGACTGTAGAGCGAAAGATGTTTCTTTTTAGAAATATTTTCAGTTTGTGTACAAGAATGAACTCTTAATTTTGATAACATATCAGGAAGCTGAGAAACTAGAAAAAGATGGAAATGAATGTTACCTTGCCTAGATTGTTGAAAATAAATAAAGTGTTGAGATTAATGATGTGCCAGTGGTAAATGAGTACCTTGATGTTTTCCCTAATGAGGTTCCTAGTATTATAGCTGACCAGGAAGTTAAATTTACTATTTACTTAGTGCCTGATGCTAACCAATTTCAAAACCCCTTTATCGAATAGCTCAAATTGAACATTTTTATTTAAAGAAGCAATCATAGGTGTTATTAGATAAAGGATTCATTCATCCTAGGACATAACCATGGGGTTCTCCTATCTTGTTTGATAAAAAGAAAGATGGTTCAATGAGACTTTTCATTGATTATAGAGCATTTAATAACATTACTATAAAGAACAAGTATCATTTTCCTCATATTGATGATTTGCTTGATCAGCTCCACGGAACTCAGTATTTTTCAAATATAGATATGAGGTCAGGGTACCATAAGTTGAAATTAAAGGAAGTATACATTCAGAGGACCACATTTCATACTATATATGGCCATTATAAATTTGTAGTTATGCCTTTTGGTTTATCCAATGCACTTGGTTTATTCATAGAACTTATGAATAGAATTTTCCATGAGTTCTTGGATAAGTTTGTGGTGGTGTTCGTTTATGATATTTTGGTTTTATCCAAAATTAAAGAAGAACAAAAATTTCATTTAAGGGTTGTCTTGAAAACTTTTGAAAAAATAAAATTGTATAGAAAATTCAGAATGTGTGAGTTTTGGTTACAACAAATTTCTTTCCTTAGAAACATTGTTTCAAAAAATGGCATAACTATTGATCTTGCTAAAACAAAAGTTGTTTTAGAATGGCCAAGACCCACAAATAGAACTGAGATCCATAGTTTTCTTGGTTTGGAAGGTTATTACTGAAATTATTGTTAAGCATTTTTCATAGTTATCTAGTCCAATGACTAAATTAAATCGAAAAGGTGTTAAGTTCATTAAATAAAAGAATGTGATGATTTTTTTCAGGAATTTAAAATAAGACTGTTGAATGCTCCAATTTTGGTACTACCTTACAGAAATAGTGAGTTTGTTATTTATATTGATGCATCATTGAATGGAATTGGTTGCGTCCTTATGCAGAATGATCAGGTAATCTCTTATGCTTCACATTAGTTGAAACCCATGAGTTAAATTACCCTACACTTGATTTGGAATTAGCTACTGTTTTTTTTCTTTAAATATTTGGAGGTATCAATTTTATAGAGTAAAATGTGAAATATATAATGACCCCAAAAGTTTGAAGTATATATTCACTCAGAAAGAATTGAACATGACGAAGAGCATATAGTTGAAATTAATCAAGGATTATGATTTCTTGATCCATTACCATCCGGGAAAAGAAAATACTGTTTCTGATGCTTTGTGTTAAAAATGTAATGCTTCATTAACCATGCTACATTTGGAATGAGATCCTTTTGTTTTTTATTTGATAAACATTGGCATAAAAGTTTTTGGTGTAGAAAATTCTTCTTTTTTGTTTAATATGTTATTGGAATCATCTCTCTCAAACAGAATTAAGCGAGCATATAAAAAAGGCAGTAAGTTACAAAAAATGGTAGATTTGGTTCAGAATGGTATGTTTCCAGAATTAAACATTGATAATGATTATGTATTGAGTTTTGGAAAGAGATTATGTGTTCCATGTGATTCACAGTTGAAGAATGAGTTGTTATGTGAAGCTTATAGTTCTCCATTTTCAGTTCATCCTGGTAGTACTAATATGTACGTAGATCTTCAGGAGTATTATTGGTGGGATGGAATGAAACGAGATATTGTGGACTTTACTATGAAGTTTTTGACTTGTTATAAGGTTAAAGAAGAGTGGAAGTTACCAAAATGGATGCTTCAATTTTACTGATGCAAGAGTGGAAATGGAAAAATATATCCATGGACTTCGTTGTTGGATTTCCAAAGACATCTAGAGGTAACAATGCAATCTAGGTTATTGTTGATCGATCGACTAAATATGCGCATTTCTTATCTATTCAAGATAAATTGTCTCTAGATCAAATTTATCAGTTGCATGTTAAAGATATATTCAAGTTTCATGGTGTTGCCCTCTCCATTGTATCTGATCGTGATCCTAAGTTTACTTTTAACTTTTGGAAAGGACTTCAGAAGTCATTGGGTACAGAATTAAATTTCAGTACAGCTTTTCATCCTCAATCAGATGGGCAGTCATAACGAACAATTTAGACCTTGGAGGATATTCTATGAGTTTGTTCACTACATTACCAGGGAATTTGGGACCATTATATTTTTTGGTTGAATTTTTATATAATAACAGTTTTCATTCCAGTATACAGATGGATCCATATGAGGAATTATATGGAAAGTGTTGTCGAACTCCAGCTTTTTGGGATGAAGTAGGTTAAAGAAAGCTGATTGGACCAGAATTGGTAGAAGAGATGGCATAAAAAGTTCAGTTGAATCAGAAAAACATGAGCATAGCTCAGAGCAGGCAAAAACGTTATGTGGTTAACTAGAGGAAGAATCTGTCATTCGAGATAGGTGATCATGACTTTCTCAAAGATTCTCTATGGAAAAGAGTGATGTGTTTTGGTAAGAAGGTAAAGTTGAGTCCAAGGTTCATTTGACCTTATGAAATAATGAAGAAAGTTGGAATAGTTGCGTACAGAGTGGATTTAACCCCAAGTTTATCTCTGGTAAACAGTTTTTTTCATGTTTCAATGTTGAGAACGTATATGCTAGATCTATCTCATGTTTTGCGCCCATAGGTAGTTTAGTGGGAAGAGAATCTCTCTTATGAGGAAAAACTAGTCCAGATTCTTGATTGTAGAGGGAAAGTGTTGCAGAATAAGGTAATTTTTCAGATAAAGGTTTTGCGGAAAAACCATATGGTTGAAGAGGCTATGTGGGAATCTGAAAATGCTATGAGGGATAAATACCCCACTTATTTTGATAAGTGAATAAAAATTGTGAGGATGTAATTTCCAAAAGGGGGAAAGATGTAATATCCCAGTTAAATAAAGAATAATATATTTTCATATTTATTATCTTTTTTGAATTCAATATTAATTTTATTTTCAAAATATTTCTATGTTTGATAGCGTACATGATACACAACAGCGGGCTTCTTTGAAATCTTATGTTGCACAATAATAATATTATATTATTATTTTAAATGGTAGTTAACACCTAGAAAATTCATTGTTGGGAATTAATAGAACTAACTAAAATATGATCACACATGTTTTTACATTTTTCTGATAAATGTAAGTGGCTTAAAATGTGAATGAATCTAAATTTAAGCATAATTTTCTTTAGGAGGTTGATTTACCAACTTTTAATGTGGAACCCTCTTTAAATCTTGTTTTTGTCACTATTATATGTTCTATTTGAGAAAATAAAATTCTTATTTAGAATCAGGGCATCAAAATTTACTTGGTTGAAATTTTGGATTTTTTTTGATAATGTTCATTTTTTTAATGAATAGTGAAAAATACTGTAATTTAATTCAAAAGTGTCTTTATATCTAATTTATTTATATGTATATTTTATCTTTTGAATTTTTTATAAAGTGTAATTACAATATATTTTTACTAGTTAATCAAATGTTGGACATTGGAATTAAATTAACTTTGAAATTGGACATAAACAAGTTTCAATCTTTTGATGGTTATTATTTCTTATGAACACACTATTTGTTTTTACAATGGGAATTAATTTTAAATTAATTTCTTCCACTTATGTGTAATGAATATGGAAAAATGGATTCCATATTTTGAATCAGTAGTTCTAAATTGTGTAAATATGTATCTTTTATTTTTATACATTTTAAATATTTACTTCAGTAAATATTTTATTTACAATGATAAAAAAGTAAAAAATAATAAATAATGGTAAAATATAAAATTATATTAATATTAAATTACCCTAAAAAGTGTCCTAATCTTATTGGATAATACATAGCCGACCCTTGGAATCCTTGGGTTGAATTTGGGACCCCATGGAGCCACATGGGAGTATTAATGACATTTTATATTAATTAATTTAAAGTAAAGACAAAAATGACATAAAAAAATCGTTTAGTAAATAAATTTTTACATGGGGATATATAAGTTATCTTGTAGACTATAAATATTATTTTTAAATATATAAAATATTTTCTAAAACATGGTATTTTTTTATTTTTGGGCCTCAAATAAATTAAATTATTTATGACACAATAATTATTCGATATTTACCTCATTAATAAATGATTTAAATAAATTAGATTATAAATATTAAAAAAATATCCAAAACCTGAAAAATTATTTTTGGTTTATTTTATTTAGACCATGAGTCATCTTAACTTATATATTAATAAATATTTGACCTTTTGAAACCGAAGATGTGGTTATAATAAAATAATTATTTCAAACTTTCCTAAAGAATCCCTCCTCTCACTTATAAAAAGCACTAAATTTTAACCAATTAATGACACCTTTGAAGCCTTTTTTTCGTACAAAATCTACTTAATTAAGATCACTACATCCCTCGATTCATCTCATAAGCCTTACCTTAATCAGAATGCACTTCAAGAAACCCTTTTTGTTCAAACCAAAAGGGAGTTACCCGATTTAAAGAAAATATCTTTTCTTATGTTCTTATGTTTTATTTTACTTATCCAAGACCAAAAAATCTTTTTATTCCTTTATTTTATAACAACACCAGTATCCACAATATACTAGGATGTTTTAATGAGAATGAGTCGAACTACACTTACACACACCTTCATCTAATGGGTAAAGAACATAATGTTTCAATGGTTGGAAAACTAACGCCTCACGAAACGATGATTGTTCAATTATCACCTACCGCCCCTCATGGTGGAAATTATGATGTAAATGTCTTTATATATGATATATATTATGTTTATGTTTTCCTTATTATTTTTTATTTTTCATTTATATCATACCTTTTTGGATTCTATAATGGTAAATGCGATAATTTCATTTTAGGATGTGCGGAATACCGCCCCCTCAATGTGATATGAATCGTTATTTCCATATGTGGGATGAATAAAGGATGGATTTAATGATGTTATTTAAGTTATAATACTGTAATTAGAGTATAAATAAGTATAATTATGTTTTCATTCCATTAAAATACAAAATGGAAATGAAAGTAGCGTTCATGCGTACGTACTGCTTACCGTCTCCATTAACGGTGCATTCCATTTCCAACTTCCAAATGTTATGTGCTAATATAAATACATGTATATACTAGATATACATGATATATTTGATATCTTCATAATTAATATAATTATGAAGATAATGGATATTTGAACACCTGGAACACTTATAATTATAAGGTGTTCATTTTTACTCAAGTACCAAATATCAAAAAAACAACCGTTAATAACATAAATGATTACATAATGTTCATAACATGGTAATAAGTGATATAAAAGAAATAATAAACATGAAAAAGGTTCCTATGAAAGTAGAAATTAACTTTAGTTTATTGTTCAAGAGATTAACTAATGATCGAGTCAAGTTGGACACGAGCTAAGAGACTTCATCTCAATGTCCATTCATTGAGGCATATTTTTTATTATTCTCAACATTATTTTATACAGTGTATAATTACAATTTGAATTTCCATTTCATTCAAAGGGAATCTTTTTCTATGAATTGTTTTACTGAACGACAAAATAGAATGTTTCTTTTTAATGTACTGGTGACAACGACCTTTCCACTATCGTGAGTATTATTTGATCTTTGGCTTTATAAACAAGGTGTAATTTAATTTAAAATGAAACTAAATACCATGCACTCAATTTTATGTATTTTGGTATTGAAAATGCATTTTATAATGGATTTTTTTATATCAAAATATTTAAATGATATATTATGATTAAAATGTGGAAATGTTTTCTTTCCTTTATAATTTGTTTTATGTATAATGAATATGTTATGGTTCTTGGGAATTTTTTATGCATACGAGTGGTTCTGTGATAAACCTAGGGTGGGTGAGCCCGAGATAGCTCTCCAATTCATTGGGTAACGTGACGGAAATAAATGTGAATGATTCTCCTTAGAGATTTAGGGAATATACTGTGATGGGTAATCCAAATGTAAATCTCTACATAGCTGTGATAACTACAATGTATGTATGTTATGGATGCCACATGTTAAATTTGTGATTTGTGTTTTCTATTTTGTTAATCTTAAATCTTATGATTTCATGATGTATTTTAAAGAGGTCATGTTATGTGTGTAATGATGAACTAATTTTTTCATACTTTGTCTATAACACTTATTGAGATTTTTATGCTCATCCCAAGTTTTGAAGTGTTTTTCACAGGTCTTAAAGATGAATAGGGTCAACGATGGGATGAAGGAAAAATCATGCAGTCTAAAACATGGAACTAGACATGACTCTTTTTTTAAGATTTTTTATTTTGTTGGAATAAATGGAAACTAAGTGGAAGTGTTTACTTTGTAATCTTTTAATATGTAATAGTTATGCCCAAATTCTCGAAATCTCTAAACTAGATTAAATTTCCACTGTGAATTATTCATTTAATTCAGGATTATGTAATGTTTTAAGGTTGGGTCCTTATAGGGACATATAGATATAAAAATTGAATTCCCATAGTCTTGAATTATAATAGAATGTATGTGTTATAGAATTTTAATATTCATGATTGGAAATTGAATATTGAGTTGTGTAAATTAATTTATGAATTACTTTAGGGAATCATGGAATTTATTTAATGTAATTTCCATGTGATGATGAATTGGGTTAAATTTGGTACTTTTGGAATTGGTTGAATTTTATTAATTAATTTGGGAATAAATTATTGGAAATTTTTTATTATGAATTTAGTTGAATTAGACTACTTAAATTTAGAATTAATTAATTGAAATATTTTTATTATGAAATTTGTTGAATTGGATTAATTAATTGGAGAATTAGTTAGTGGAAATAGTTGAAATTAAACATTTGGTGGAATTTGGCTAATTAATTTGGGAACTAATTAATGAAATGTGTTGATGATTTAATTGATGAGAAACGTGGGTTTTGAGATTGGTTAATAAAAGTAAATATGAATTAATTGATAATGGGGCTTAAGAGATGTTTGGATTATCCTTTTTGGTTTAATGACTTATATAAATAAATTTTGATAATTGGTTTAATAGTGAATTCTTCAAATTATTCCATGTCAATTAAATTGATAAACTTATATTTGTGATATATTAAAATTATATACTCTGATGGGGATGTTTGATAAGATTTTTTATGATGATTTACCATAATGAGTGCAATGAATGTGTTATATGTGCTGTTGTGATATATGTGATATACATGTGTGGTTCAGAGACTGAGGCTCCAAATACCCATAGATGATAAATGTGTGTGGGATAGGGACTAAGGATACAAACAACCATATAAGATAGATATAATGATAAAGGGATTGAGGCTCCAAATACCCTTGTGACATTGAGGTGTGGGAAATGGATAGAGCCACAAAATACCCATGGGTTTCAATACCCAACATTCTAAGCCCATGAGATTGGCATTAGAATATGGATTCAAATGGTCATGAAGTTAAATTGACTGAAATTGGATATAAAATCCCATGTGTTATTATGAATTATGTGCCCAATATATTATATGGTTCAGACTCCAACATGGGCGGAAGTGGGTTTTGAGGGTTCAGGTGTCCTTGGGTTTTAGAGAGTTTATGTATTAAATAAAAGGATAGTTGATAATGTGATAATTTTTTAATTGTGTATTGTAAATTATTCTCTATGAAACATCAAACACTGATATTAACTAGATATTTCTTAGACTCCGTTGGTGGTGTCCAACCATGTATTACTCACAACCTAGTTATGCTACCTGAACGGTATGCAAAAATTCATCATGTTTACTGGATAATATATGGGAAAGAGTCTAATGTTAAATGGTTGAGTTGGGATGGAGCATGGATGAGGGAACTGAATTTGATTTGTATCCTTATTCAGAGTTTCTAGTTTATATATTTATTTTGGGTTTTTTATATAGACATGGGACATGTATTTGGGTTGACATATCTATTGTTCAATGTTGGATATTTTATTTCCTATTTTTCTATTCTTTTGATACAAGTTTGGATTCTTTATTGGTTAAATATAATTTGTTTTTTGTTTATTAATATACACTATTATACTTCGTTGATACTCAAATAATAGACTCTCCATGATTGATATTAGACCCTAACTTCAAGTTAGTAGCCTCTGGAATACGATGAGGTGCTCCTAAGGTCATGGAACTGAACTGTATAGGGTACTGATATGGGTTGATAAAATTTCATGATATTTCAAAATGAGTGATGCACCAGTTGTGTGATGTGAATACTGTTTCTATGATTTTATTTTATTTTTCTCATGTCCTAGTATGAAATAAGAGTTTAGTATTCATGCATCGTCATAGGTACTCAGGATTAGTTGTGACAGGAATCCTTTTGGGAACACACTATAAATGGGTTTTGGGTATCTTATAGAATTTGAAATGTTTTCACTTACTTGTGTAATTGAACTAAAATGGTTCTAAATAAGAATGAAATGTTTCAAAATGATGAAATATGTGATTCAATGGTTATCTAATGTGATACTTGAATAATGATAATGAAGTCACACTTTATTAACCATGACCAATATGTATGATGGATAAGGGTTTTGATAGCACCGCAATTTAGATCATGTGGTGGAAACAATGGAGATGAATTGTTTTTGATTTATGTCAATCCCACTTGTTAAAAATGTTAATGTTTTGTTATGTGTACTATGAATTTTTTTTATATTAGAGTTGGGCCCCCATGGTGAAAATTTTTGATAGGAATATAGCAGGATACAAATGGATATTATCCCCCAATAGTGGAACATGGGGCACTAATAGTGTCAAGTGGAGGAGTCAGAGGGGAGTTCTATGAGGATTTTTCTCACTTCATATAGTTTATGGAGAGAGACCCAGAGCATGTTATGATGAGTATGTCCAATTGATGTGGGTTTTTTTAGTTGTATAACCCTCTAACCTTCACTAGGGAGAGTGGAACTAAGGTAGATGAGTTCTATATTCATTCCATGTATAATATACATGAGCAATCATATACCCCCGGAGGGAAGAGGTTCTATTTACACACTTGAATTTTATGAGGTTCCTCAAATCACTTGTGGGACATTCAGGCTCAAACCAGGTAGGCATATGGTATGATATTGAAGTAATTTTTGGACATGTTCTTGGAGAACTTTTGTCCATAAAAAATGAGACAGGGGAGTAAAGATGAGTTCATGTAGATGACTCAAGGGAGTATGTATGTGATGGACTATATTGGTGACATTACTAACTTATTGTTTGATCCAAAAATGGAAGAGGAAGATATATCAATGGTATGGTGTTTCCAAGTGCATATTAACATAGAGATTTATTCCCAAGTTAATTTCATTTGGATGAAAATGTTTTCTGAAGTTGTGGATCATGATCTCACATCTATGGGGATACAAAAAGGAGGATAATAGTGGAGTAAAACTGGTTTTCACTTAGTGGTCAGGAGGTACGTCATCCAATGTTAGGAAGAATTTTTATGATAATTCCCACCAGATCCGTGGAATATAGAGTGGTTAAGGGGTGGATCATTTACTCATGATCATACTTGAATGATTTTCAAAAATTATAGTATTGAAGGACACATTCATAAACATTTTACCCCACTAATGGAAGAGTTTCAATCTTGTGGTTCTATGGGGCATCTATAAAGGTTTACAAGAACCCATGATAGAGGGGTAATGATGTTGAAGCTAAAATGAATCAGGGAGTTGAAAGGGGGCCTTATACACTGTATCAGTCTATCATTTGTAGCTCTATAGGTCATGGTTATAGAGGTAGTGTATAGTGCTTAATGGAATGAGAGATCATATTAGTGGATTGGTTAATTTCAGGGGACTCAGAGTGCATCAAAGGGAAGAGGTAAAGGATAATTTTATGTATTTCATACTATATATGTGGATAATGATTATAGATCGTACATGGTTAGAGTTACTATTCTTGTCATTTCTATTCATTATTGTTCATTATTTGAAACATGTTCCTCCTATACTTTTATATCTGCACAAATTTTGAATGGGTTGATTCTAACAGTAGATTTTGTGAGAGGGGTTATGAGGATCGATACACCATTGGGAGTAAATTTGAGTGTCATCTATTTGTGAAAAGGGTGTTCGTTCAAGGTTGGAGGGTATTAATTTCAATGGGATCTTTATATCCCTGACATGTTAGGAGTCGACGTAATTATGGGTATGGAAAAGTTAGAAGCATATAATGACCACATTGATTAAAACCAATGGATATTGACTTTTACATCTTCTGAGGGTAACAATTATATTCACAAAGGAGAAATTTACAACTAGGTTTTCTTGGAAGATCCATTTCATGAGAAAATGATGGTGATCACCACCTATGTTTCTATTCTATTACTAGAAAATGGAGGTGTAATGTGGGATTTCATTCCACACATAGTGGTCAAGTTACAAGTAATATTTCCTAATGATTTCATAGGGATACTACCTAAGAGATTCATGGAGTTTATGATTGACTTCATTAGAGGGAAGATTCAATTTCAATTAAACCACAGAGAATAGAACCAACAGAGTTTCAAGAGATAAAGCCTCTACTGAAACTATTTATGGATAAGGGATTTATCCTACTGATTATGTCACCCTAAGGTTCTCTAATTTGTTTTCTAAGAAGTATGATGTGACACTGTGTTTGTTTGTTGATTACCGAAAGTTAAACTGGATGACTCTGTTGAACTGGTATCATCTTCTTATTATTGATGATATTTTTGACTAGTTGAAGGGATCTCGTGTTTTCTCCAAAATCAACATGAGATCTTGGAATCATTTTTTTATAGTTCAATGATATGATGTTTTGAGGTCGTCTTTCAAAATGAAGTATGTGCTTTAAGAGTTATTTTTTGATACCATTTTGGATAAAGAAATCTATAGAAGTATTTATGGCATTGATCAACATAATATTTCATCTATAATAAGAAATATTAATTGTTGTATTTGCAGATGAAATCTTTTTGTAGTAAAAGACACATGACAATCATTCCCAACATCTTCACATAGGCATGGGTACGTTGAGAGAGAATTAGCTATATTCCATTCAATTTATGTTTAAATTATTGATTGACCCATTACACTTATTGGGTCACAGAAACATGGGGAAAGGTGGGTCTGTGGACCCAAAGAAGGTTCAAGTAGTTGTATCTTGGGATAATTATAATAATTTTTTTTGATATTTGTAGCTTTCTAGGAATGGAATGTTATTATTAGACAGTCATCAAAGAATATTCCCAATTGGAATCCCCACATTCAAGTTTGACCAATAAGGGGATACTATTTTAATTATTTTTATCATGTTAGAATTCCTTCAAAGAGATAAATAATTGCTTGAATATGAAACTAATCTCGATCCAATATGATCCATGGGAGAATTATATACTATTTTGTGATAGCATTTTTATTCAAGGAGATATAGTTGCAGCATATGGGTCATGGAAATTGAGGCCACATGAACGAAATTAACCGACATGTGACCATGGGTTAGCTGCACCAGTTTATTCTTTGACGTGTTAAAGGAATTAGCTAGTATTACAAAAGATAAGTGTGCATATTCATCACAAGAGCATAAATTATGACATTTAACAACCATATTTGAAACTCCAGCTGTTGAGGTGGTTAGAGTATATAGAGTTATTTAAAATTTATCTAGCTTATATTTATAGAAATGGAAACAATCTAACTAATTATATAAGAAGGAAAACATTTACTTTAAGAAGATGAGGAGTCTAGTGCATAGTTGAAGTTGAGTAATTAACATGATGAGATTCATGATGTGGTTCATGAGATCCATGAGTAGATGACTATAATATCATTTTTAGTGTATCACACACTTTTGTTCTAGATCATGGTTTGGAATTATGAATATTTAGAATGTTTGGACCAGAGGGGAATTCATAAAGGCAAGGAGTCACCTTACAATTAGATCATAGATAATTATGGGGTCATCTATATCAGGAATCAGTTTGTTTTTTCCAGAAGTATATAGGTGAAGTTGATGCATTAATTCCATTCCATGAAGTATGAGGTGCATCCAGGTTTGACTACAATGTATTTTTTCCTATGTCATCAATTTTGGTGGTTGGGCATGAAAAAGGGGATATCAGAGTTCATGACACAATGCAGGACCTGTCAATAGGTGATGGTCGTGCATCAAGGACATGGAAAATTACTACATCTATTTCATATTTTGTAAGAAATGTGGGATGACGTTATTATGGAATTTATGGTGGGTCTCCCAAGGACACCTCTGATGAATGATACTATTAGGGTGGTTGTGTTTCATTTTACAAAAATAGCGTGTTTCCTTCCCAGACAAGAGACTTTATTGGTGAAACAGTTTCGAGAAATGTCTATTAGGGTATAGTATGTCTACACAGGGTGTCATAAAGTATAATTACAAACAATGAATCTATATTTACATCAAAAATTTTTTAAGGATTACATATGGTATTTGGAACACTAGTTTTACTGAGTATGACATTCCACCCATAGACTTGTGGGCAGTCAGAACATAATATATAGGTTCCTGAGTATGTGCTACGAGCACGTGTTCTTTAATTTTGTGAGTTTTTGGAGAATCAAATAGCAATCATTGATATCCCCTATAACAACATTCATCAGGAAAATAAGTAGATGGAAGCACATAAACATATTAATTTTAGGACATGAAAATCACTTATATATTTCATGGAGGCAGGTGATTCAAAGAAATTTGGACTTAGTATCATGCAAGAGATGTTGTAGTAGGTCTAGCTGATTTGTAAAACAATGAATATGGAAAAAATTATCAAGAATTCAGATGGTATTGGATTTCATAGAACCCTAGATTTACAATGGGTGATCATGTGTTCCATTTTTCACCTAGATTGGGTCGCCAAATGATTCATAGATAGGGAAATCAGGTGCCTAGGATTATTGGATTGTTTTATGTTATGGAGAGAATTTTGGCAATGAAATACTTAATTTCTATTCTATAGAGGTATAGTTCAATGAAAAATGTTATCATGTGTCAAAAAATCGGAAGTATCACCCCAAAACCTCTCTTGTGATTGATGTAGATGATTTTGAGCATGATACAGTTGAGTCTATAATGAAAAATATGATATATTTTTTGGATCATAGTGAGAAAATATTGGGAAGCACAACATTACAGATAGATCTTATTTTGTAGCAACAAGGATGTGGTTAGGTGGAAACATGAAAGAGAAAAGAGGATATTCCAGCTCAGTGGCCCAATCTTTTTAACTCGTAATCTTAGGGATTATTGGGAGCATAACTTGAGGAAGATATGCTATAAGGTGGAAATATTGTAGATCTTGATAGTTTATAGATATTTTTCATGATATTTGGAGATACTATTTTTTATTATTTAAAGTATATCATTGTTGGATTTTTTCTTGGGTGGATTTGGTGGAAAATTGTATATTTTTTAAGGATTTTTGTCAGTTCATAGTTGGTGAATGGATTTCCCAAATTCTGCACTCATCACCAGAAAACATTGAATCCTAAACAACAGAGGCATTTCATGGATACTTAATAGTTTTTCAAAACATATACCCTCTTTGGACTAATCATGAACACCCTCTACTCCAAAAGAGGCACTCGATTTAGGTGCACATTTTGGAAAATGGTTCACCCCTGAACTGGAAACCATATTCGCAAGTTTAATTATTGAAAAAAATATATTTAAAATTATTGAATCCATTTAACATTACCAAATTTTGACCCATCAAAATAAAAAAAATTTCTATCATCTTGACAGGATCATTGATGGATTCCAAGGCCTTACAAACACTGTACTTCAAGAATCAAGGAACATATTTAAGATATGAACCTATCTTGGTAATATATTCTCATCCCCTATGGTGTCCTCTATCTGTTAAAATTCTCTAATCCTTTTAAAAAATATATCTCTCCACTGGAAATGAACTTATATCTTGGTTTTGAATGATCTAATAAATTGTATCGTGGGAAATTTTTGTGATCTAGATATCAATTTTCATCATGATCTTGGTTTTCTGCTTCTATTATAGATTTTGGATACTGAGCATACATCAATTATATTGAGGTATGTGGTCGAAACTCATTTACCATAGTATTGAATTAATATAATGCGTATGTGTTTTGAAATTTCAATTGTCATTACTTTCAATTACATATTGAATTTAGTAACTTTATTGATTAATTAATATATGGAATCATGGAATTGAATTAATGTAATTTCCATGGGAATATGCAATGGTTCAAATGTGAGACTATTGGATTTGTTTAAATATGATTAATTAATTTCTGAATTAATTAATGCAAATATTTTTGATTATATGATTGGATGAATTAGATTAATTAAATTGTGAAATAATTTGTGGAAATTCTTATGACTTTGATGTTGGTTTAATTACATTAATTAATAGGTGATTTAATTACATAATATTTTTGGGATTATGAAATTGGGGTAATTTGACTAATTAATTTGTACGTTAATTAATTTAATGACATAATAGTGAAATTTATGAGGAATTGGGATTGTGTGACTGACTAATTAATGTTTTTATGAATTAAATGATAGTGGAAATTATAGGATGTTTGGATTAACCATTAAGGGTTTATAACTAATATAATTAAATGTTTATAAGTGGTTTATTAGTGAATTGTTCATATTATTCCTTGTGAATTAATGTGATGAATCATTATTACTAATGAATAGAAATTGTATACCATGATGGGTATGTTTGATAAGAAGGTTAATGATGATTAACCTTAATGAATGCGTGGAATGTGCTTTATTTGATATTGTGATATATATGATATACATGTGTGGAACAGGGACTAAGGATCTAAATACCCATAGTTGATAAATGTGTATCATATTACTACTAAGGTACCATATAAAACTATGAGATAGCATGTTTGGGACATGGAATGAGGCTCCGAATACCCATGTGACGTTGAAGTGTGAGATTGGGATAAGGGTTCCAAATACCAATAGGGTGTTAGAAACGACATTATTTTCCCTTGAGATTGGTATTAGACTATAAATCTGTGAGGATATAATGTGAAATGGAATAAAATGTGATATTAAATACCATGTTATAAAATGAATTTGGAATTTAATATATGATAGGGTTCCAACTCCGCATTGGGCCGAAGTTGATATTGAGGTTTTCGGGTGTCCTAGAGAAATCGAGAATTTATGTTGTTAATTAAATAATAGTTGAAAAAGTGATGAATGTATACTTATTAATTGTAATATGTTACATATACAACTATATAAACTATGAAGGACTGGATATTATTTTAGATTACATTAGTGGTGGCATATTGATTTTTACTCAAACCCTGCTGAGGCTGCCTGAACAATACTTGAATATACTTCATGTTTAGTATAAGATTAGGATAAAACTCATATGTTGGATGGATGAGTAGTGATAGATGGTCGATGAGAGAGGAAAATAATATTTAGAACCATATTGGGAGTTTTCAATATTTTTATTTTTTAGTTTTATCATAATGAAACTTGAAATGTATTGGGCATGACATATCTAGTGTTATGTTTTGGATATTCTATTTCTTATTTTGGTCATCATGTGATACTGATTTGTTTTGGTTAATGGTTATATATAATGTTATGGTTGTTTTTTTAATTTCACAATTGTACTACATTTATAAAGAGGTTATAGTCACACCATTATCAATATTAGACCCTCACTACATGTGGGAAGCCTCTCCCATGTGGGTAGGCGCGTATGAGGTCCTGTAACTAACTGGTTCAAGGATCTAGTGTGTGACAACTGGGTAGGAAAATTTCACATAACTAATACTTTACATGTACTAAACTAGTGAATGATATCATTGGATCACAGTCTTTCTTATTAAGAACAATTGTTATAGGTTCTGGATCATAGAGGGAGTGGTCTACGAAATAGGACCACTCATAAGGAAAATGTTTTGTGGTGAAACCATCAATTTAGGATTCTATATGAAAAACTAATTATGAGGTGATGTAGAAGATTCATTTTATATTTGTATTATAGTGAAATACTCTGAGGGATAAATAAATTTACATATGGTAAAATGGAACATGATAATATTTTTATGAAATATTTCTTCTTAAATAATTTAATTTCATCGATAGATTATGTTACACAAAACACTGAGTATAGACGAACAATGTAACATTATAAAAATATTATGTTTCTACTATATCCTTTACATTAAATTTATAGATATAAAATTTAATAAATAAATTATGAAAAATATATGGTCTACAAATTTACAAAAAAAAATTGAATTCATTAGATATAAAATTTATAGAAAAAAAATATGAAAATAAAAGGGATACTTTTTTATGAAAAAAATATTTTTATATCTGTAATATATTGTTATATTAATAATTTATATTATTCCCTATTGGTTAAATATTTTAATTAAATATATATATTATTTAATTGATCAAATTTTTTAAAAAATAATGAAATATTTATCTAGGCATTGGAAAATAATAAAACATCTTTTATGCTTAAAAGATATTTTTTCTAAAATAAAAATTTGTACTATTTTCCCCTCATATATTAATAATAATTTAAACAAATAAATTTTATTGAATTAAATGAAATGAATTAATAATCTAAAAATACTGCTTTTATTTTTTATAAATATGACCGTTTTACTTTTGGTCAATATAAATAATAATCGTTATAAAATTTATCATATAGGTAAATTGTAAATGGGGTTAATATTGATTAAAAATAAGTGATAAGGCCATAGGTTTTCATAAAAATTATTATAATATAATGGTAATTATACCCTTATCACCATAGTATCTAAAATTATTGTATTAATTGACACTTTTTCATGAAAATTAGATATATATTATTTAAATCAATGATGGTTACAAAATGTCAATCTATTAGTTTTAAATATCATATTTTTGTTCACATAAGGACCAAAATTAGTTTTGAATGAATATTAATAGTTATTTTTTACTCAATTAAATTATATTTATGATTTTTATTCATAATTTTTAGGTATTTTATAATTACCTTAAATAATTTCACAACCTCTAACCCGTTTTTATTCAATTATATATTTACTAAAATAAATAATTTTTAAAATATTAAAACTAATATAATTTTAGTAATTTATAGTTTTACATGAATTTTATTGGAAAATATGACATATAAGTGTTATCTTGAAAGATTATAGTCAAATTTAATCTTTTTTATTTATTTTATGTTAAATTATATTAATAGTGTCTGAATTGACAACAATTCCATCTTTCCAAAATAGTTTTTTTTAAATTACAGAAAATTCAAAAAACGATTTAAATAAGATAAGGAAGATATTATATGGTATGAAATGTCCAAAATTGTCCATTAATGAGAAAAGATTCACCTTGTATATAAATATTTCAACCCATAAATATTTATTTTTTCCCCATATTTCAAATTAACCTCAGTTAACTAATATTTAATCAAAATGGTAAGGTTTACAATGACACCAAAACATGTATAAATTAGAATTAGTTTATGGGATTCTAAATCTATCATTATTTTATTTAAATAACTATCCTTTGGATAAAATTATGTTTTCAATTAAATTATTATAATGTAATCTTTTGAAAAAACCCAAAAGTTTTCCTCACTGCAATTATATATGGGAACCTCCTCCCTCACTCATTTTCTCTACATTAAGCATTCTAGATTGAAACAAAATTACCAATTTATCATATAAAATTACCTATATATACTCTATATGTTATTCTATTCCTAAAAGACTAACCCTAGATATATTTAGATGATTTCTGAGGGTGTTATTTCAAATACGAGGTAATCTCCATAACCAGTCACGTTTTTCTACTATTATTTATATACTATAAATATTTAGTACTTATAATTAAATAATAAATTAAGTATCAAAAAATTTGAATATTTTTTATTATTATTATTATTATTATTATTGAAAAACCATTTTACAACCTCTTTATAATCAAATTATAAGGGAGAGTATTGATCGTGCGTACTTACAGATTACCATCTCCTAGTAGGGATAAAATTAAAATTTTTGTAACCATCATTTATTGATAGATATTATGATGTTAATAATGTTTATATGTTATATTTATGAAATAATTATACCTATGTAATTATAAGATCACATATATATATATATAACATCCCATCCATTGGTAATTGATAAAATCATTTGTGCATATGTGTGGACTACAATCTCCACGTATTTAAATGATTCGTTTTAAATTATAATTTTTCCTGGATGGTAATGAAAAAGAATTTGATGAATATATATGATATATATGATATTATAATTAACTAATAAATTTTATTTAATATCATAATTTTTTTATTCATTCTTCCAGAAAATGTATGCATCATTCATTCATACGTAATGCTTACCATCTCCAAGAATAATGTAATTCATTATTCAATGTCCAAATTTTATGGATGACTATAAATTTGTGTAAAATTAATTTATATTATATTTATATCATGAATAATATTTTGGAGGTTATAGATCCAAGATAAATATACAATTATAGGATCTAATGAACTAAAATACACATGATAAAGAAATAGTTCACACTCAAAATTAATGATTTTAATGAGGAATTATTTATAAAAGGTTGTGTTGAATTGTAAAAAATAGATTATATATGATGTTATATGTTTTAAAATTAATATTTTATAGAATTATCATAGATTAAAATTTATTATATAGGAATTTATTGTTCTTTTGAATCAAGTACAACTCAAGTTTGGGGAATTTCATCTCACTTTCATTTCTGTGAGATACTTGTCATGTACAAAACTTATTTATTTTTTGTGGTGTATATACTTTCCATTATTGTATTTTATGATTATAATCATGATAATTAATCTATACACATATATGTATATTGTAATTACATTAATGAGGAAAATGATTCAAAAGTTACCAATGTGGTAAGGGTTTTAGGTTAGAATGTAATTGTTTATCGGGATTGTTTATAATTATCTTTCTAAAGATGAAATATTATTATCACAATAACTCAAGAAAACTTGTTAATTTCTTTATAATTTTGGTATTTCTTGAAAATAAATGTTTCCTTTCATTTTCCAAACCATATGTACTCAAGAGACTGAGAATATATTTTTAATGAAAATTGAATTCATTTCTCTCCTCAGCCAAAAATCCATTTTCATACATATCTATGTTTTCTAAAAATGTTTTCAAGAGAGTTTTTAATATTATCCTATTATTTTTAAGGTTTTTTTTACCATTTTTTAATTTTTAAAATGGTTTAAAATTAATATTTTCTTTAATGTTTTAGAATAAGTTATTTTTCTACTTTTATGAATAATGTAATGAAGGAATGGATTTTTAAAATTATAAGAAATAAATGTAATTTTCCACTATTATGAATAATTTTATGTTTTTATCTTCATTTATAAATTACATTATAATTTAAAAAAAATATTTTTTTTAATTTTATAGTATTTTTGAATATGTTTTTTTGATTTGGAAGTATATTTTCTTGAAGAATGTTTTAATAAATTTTTAATGGGATTTATATTCATAATGGACAATAATACATTATATTACTTATAATTTACTAGGTATATGATCTAATGATATCAACCTTGTTATTTAACTAGATGTTTATGTTTATTATGGAAATATATTTATTAAAATGCTTTATTTACCTTGGGTAATGATTGGAAGAAATATTTATAAATCCCATTTGGTTTTATGGGTTTTGGTATGATAATTTTTTGAACACCATGTGAAATACATCTATACAATTTGTGTTATATTATGGGTGAATCCTATTACTCTTTCCAATGATTTAGGTAAATATTGATATCACGTGTGATAACCAAAAACAGAATTGGGATTTCACCCTGTTCATTAAGGGACATTTTCCACATTGATAGTATTAGAAGTATACCATTACTACTATGACAGTTTAGGGATTAAAGAAACTATACTAGGGTATTCATAGAAAAAATCATTTACTGCTAAAGAAATTTTTTTTATGATCATTTTTATGCAATAATTCCATGAATTATCTTATTCATATTCTCTCATGGATCTTGTTCTTTTATTCCATTATGAATAATGTTTTATGAAATGATAATATTTATTCCCTAAAATAAGATTTTGATCATTGATATGTAGGTTATGGTTTTCCTATGTTATTATAATTTTCTTATTCTATTTTACCATGTTATGATTATTTGATCATTAATATCTCATATGTTTACCCTTATAGAGAATATGAGGTCCCCCTTTTTTAATGTTTCCTCTCCCATGGTTATGATGAAAGGTAATAAGTTTCTTATATCTAAGATGAGTGTCAGTTATGATGAAATAAGTTGGGGATGAGGTATATATTTTATGAATTTTTTTATATTTCAATCTTCCCAATGATAATAGTGAAAAATAATTCGGGCATGGATCAAATTGTAAAATAATTAATCTTCTTCTGTAAAGATGTAATATTTATTTATGAAAAATTTGGGTTGCAATATCCCCCATTATAAAAATAATGGACTACATGTTTTTTGTATGAATTGGTTATCACATCAGGGTCTACCATCAAATATGTTCATAGGAAAATGTGGAACAAAAATGATTTTCTTTAGGTCCACCTCCCACACACCCACTCTTCACTCTAATGTGAAATCAAAAAAACACATGATAGCTTCCTACTTTATAAGTATAAATAATATCACCATCAAGTTACATTTTATAATATAAACAAATGCATATAGGTGGATTAGTTGGTGATTTGATGAAAATGTATGGTTCAGCCGAAGCGGTAGCACACATGTATTGTGGAGCATGTGTTGAAGGACAGAAAAACCCATCTATAAAAACAAATAAAATGATAAAAAGAAATAATAATTGAAGTGGACTGTTTTTTGTGGATGATGAGTAAGATCACCCCCAATAATTGACATCAATGGAAAACAAATCCTATAATAAATGGAGGTAGAATCTCCCCCTTAATATGCTAGAGAAAATACTAAAGGGACATATCGATCAATCCTTGATACATTGGCCAGGTGGATAGAAATGTTAAATACCATCATGAAGCCCAAACTGCCAACACGATAAGACCTTTAAAAACATACCAAGTCAAAAACCATAACAAAAATTCATCACAACATAAATTTACAAAGTTATAATAAAATAAAATATTTTTTAACGAAAAAAATTTAAAAAATGGCATTTCAATTTGAATACAAAACTTTTAATTCTAAACTGAGCCTACGTTGCAAAATTATTTGCAGTACTATTAGTCATAAATCCATGTATCATTTTTCGCCCAATACTATATCTTCTCCAAAATCATAAAAACATTATTTTATGTGATGTAATTTTCCTTAGCCTCCTACGAAGACATCATTCCTTATAAGGTCATTAACCTAATATCATTATGGATGTCATACCCTCTAATTACCAAGTATTGCCCCAAATATCTATTAATTTTTGTTTCCCTCACAATATTATTAATCCAATTAGTGATTTAATTTATAATTTTTACATGATCAATTTTTTTTATTTCAGTTGAATTTTTTCAAATCCATATTTATTCGTTGTTTTACCAAAATCATTCTATATTGATTTATCTTTATTTATTGTATTTGATTTCTTTTATATATCATTTATATTGTTAGTTCTAACCCTACTTGAGGTCCATAGTGACCCTTAAAAAGCTTTAATTACAATGGGATTACCTTGGAATACCCATTTTTATCCTTAGTAATTTCTTTTTCAACTATATGCATGGCGGTTGTACTCTATATGGGCCACTTGGGGTTACCCTTATATAATCCACTCATGGTTACCTTTACTAATTTTTCTTAAATTAAACCACATATATAGCTTCTGTTTTATTAATATATTACCTATTTGAGTTATAAAGTCTATATTCATCTATTATATATACATTTTCATTTTCAGCGACCCTAGAATAAATATTTTTAGTGTTTTTTCACACCTATTAATACAGGAGAGGCTTTTGGTGGTGCGACTTATTTATTGACATCTATATTTCTCTAATAAAGATTAGTGATAGAAAAGTGATCCAAAGACCTTGTATTTGGATCACATGAATATAATTAGAATGATAAAATTGTTTTTAGTTCTTATCATTAGACCGTGATGTTTTTCTGATCCATTACATTAGTTCTTGGAAAGAGATCTTGGATGAAAGTGAATGAATATGGAAGTAGAAAAAATAGATCCTGGTGATGATCATTGAGGATCGAACAAAAAGAACATGATGATAAAGATCTCAGTTCTTACATCACACTTCTTCATTGACAATGTTGAGGCCAAGCCCTACGATGAGGGTCTGATCCATTTTTAATACTTTTTATTATCATTTTTTTGGATGAATCTTACATGATTATTGTTTTTTTTGGATTCTGTGTCTCATTTATCCTGGTCCTAATATGTTTTATTTATATTTTTTTATTATTCTACTATATTATCATTTTTCACAGTGGAAATAAATTATGATCTTAACCAATCAATGTGGTCTAATTGATCAATAAATTTTAAATCCTTATGAAATTTAATGATTTCATTTTTCTTGTTTCTTTGACCTGATAACTACAAAATATTTTTCTTCTGATTGGTTATTCTTGAATATATTCAAATATCATCTGGTTTATATTTTATCTAATGTTTTTTACTTCCAAATATCATGCAGAGTATTATCTTTCTTTTGTTTCTAATTGTTTCATTTCATTTTCCTCATTCTTTGTTAGTGATTTTAGAATCTTTATATATGAAAAGAAGTTATCAGTTATTTAGAATTCATGTGAGTCCTAATCAATTGTATTTCCCCAACTAATATAAAATATTTATTACTATGTAAAAAATTTATTAAACCCGATTCATATAATTGTTTATTTAAAATAGGTATCCAATTTCTTGTAATTTTTCTAATTTTTATCATTTTTTAGATTATGTTTTAAATATTGAGTTAAATATAATTAAACATAAATGAATCCTAGTTATTAAATTTGGGATGTATGTAATAGTATATTCTATAAATGTTTATATCGAAGAAAAATAGGTCTTAATTTTTTGTCATCAATTTTTTGAAAAAAAATTCAATATATTTGTTTATTTTTAAGTGGATTATTATTCCAACATTCTTTGATTGGTATGTTTGATTTTTTTCACTCTAAGGTTTTAATTTTAATATTTGTTATTTATTTTTCCCTTGTTATTTACCCTATTTATTTTCATGTATTCACCTTGTACATGCCTTTTTTGTTATCACTTACCTTTGTCCATGGTTCATAAGTGAAAATGGGATTCTTGTTAGGTAGTCTTAGTATAGCTAGATGGGTAGTAGTTAGGTGTCATGTAAGTTCCTCATATATATTCTTTTTAATGTTTATCTATGAGTTATTCTTATGTTAGATGTATTTATACCACAATATCCAATAGGGTTTTCCTTATAGTTATATACTTGCCTCAAGCTCATCATTTTAGGTTGCATATATTTTAGTTCAGTTTCCTTAAGTGGTTCTTCATTGACCAAAGAGACAATTGTATTAACATCATGACACTTTTAGTGTATTTTTTCTTTTGGGTTCATTTTGTTTCGCATCATGTTTCATTTAGATCCTAGAAAATTATATGTTTTCCCCTTAGACATTAGATAGGTTTTCTCTTTTCATCATTTTCGTCATTGGTATTTTTAGGGAGTTATATAATTTTTGGACTACTTTATTGTGATCTTTTTGTTACTCGTTGTTTGAGGAACTACCTGTCAGGATTTTTTAAGATGTCATGTCCATATGTATAGATTCTAATTCCATCACATTAAAGATTCATTAATACGTTTCATAAATATATTTCATTTTAACGGTTTTAAGATGTCTTATCTCAGTTTAATGTTGAACATTAATATAAATACCTTGGAATCTATAAAAAATTATCATATATTTTTAGATGAATATTTAGTAAATTTTATAAAAATACACTTGAGGACCGTAATAGTTTCGTTTCATTAATGACTAGAAACACATTTAATTTAGTTAATGAAATATCAACCATATATACAACAAAGATCTTCTCATATATTACTTCTTATAATCATACCCTTCCAAAACCATTATTCATAACCTATGGAAGGAAACATAAAATTCATTGAGTACTGATGCACATTATGGGTAATTATATGAGATATTAATGTATGGCCATATTAAATCATAAGATAAGAATAATTTTATGTGATCATGAACATAACCTATAATGTTTATACAAAACCTATCATAGATCATACACCTAAGTTATGGCATTGAAAATATTTATTTCTGAAAACATAACCCCTAAGAGTATAAAATCCTCATAAATCAATCAATAAATTTAATATAATTTCATAAAAGTGTGTAACCTTTATAAATATATAAACATAATTTCTTATGTCATGTTTAAATATGAAGACAATAAGCATAGTGACACATGACATATCAACTATTTCTCATTGTATATCAGGATTCAACTATTTATTAAAGTCGATCAGGACACACATATTTCCCTGAGTGGATTAGGACATACTAGTTTCCCATTGTGTATTAATCACATTGACTTTTTTACCATTATTATCCCATCATATATAATGATTTACCCAATTTATGGGAAGGAGATATAGGTCCCACCAATCTTATAATGAAAATCATCTTACGTGTTCCATGATATCACAAAACACTAATCATATAACAATATCATAACCCTATAAAACAAGAGGTTTCCCAAAAATTTCATCAATTCACCATATAATAACCCATTAAAAAATAAATAGTTCTTATATTCATTTCATAAAGATAAAAAATAACAATCTAGAAAAATAATGAGGATGGTATCATTCAATCTTACCCCCAGTAAAGTGAAAGTGACAACAAAAATTTAATCATAGATGAAAATTATTTGTAAATATAATATAGAGAATTTATTATGTAATTTACCCTTTGTAATATGATTAACACTTTCCATATCATAAAATAGTTTTAATATCGTCTCCAATAAAAATAATACTAGAAACAAAAAAAGGTATCTTTAAATTCATTTATAACATTTCATATGGAAAAAATATTTTCCACTTTGCAAGAAAACATTTTAAAAAAAATTTAAAAATAACATTATTTTAAAAAATCACTAAAATCATATAATGTAATCTCCAAAAAAAATTATGGTGAGAAATAATTTCCATGGCGTAAAGTAAAAACGATGAATCCTTTCACATTTGTTATAAAATATAAACCGAAATTATTTAGAAAATGGAATCAATATTCCATTCAAATTTTTTTGAAAAGAATTAAAACATGGTTAAAAATTTATTTAATAAATTTTTTTAATAATGATAAATAAATTTATTTTTTTGAACATGGTTTTGGATGAAATGGGGTTTTCAGCTAAAAATATAAATGATGGTGATTTTCATAAATACATTCTTTTTGAACTCATGAGTACATAAAGTGAAGAATATTAAGGGAAAATAAGTTTTATAAAGTCATGAACATTGGATAATAAATGTCATGTGGTTCTTGAGATATGTATCATAACATTTTATCATAAAAAACATAATCATAATCAGTCCAGATAAATGATTAGATTGTAACATTAAATAATTACCACTTTGGTAATAATTAAATTTAATCCCCTTGAAGGAGTAAAATTAAATGAAACCTAAATTATCAAGATAATAAATAAATCCATGATATTAAATTTATAATGTTATTTATATACAGTTCATAATAGAAGAAAACATCATAACATTCCATATGTCTCAAGGAATTCTAATTGGGGAAAAACACTTACAACATTGACAACATGGAATGAATAAATCCAATGAAATTGATATCCTAAAATATATATTTAAATGTAAATAAATTTCAAAATAATAATCATAAAATACATTCACAGTTAGTATAAAATCTACATAAATTAAACAAGTGATGAATGCATTATGTGCCCCACAAAATATAAAAGTGAGGAAAAATCACTTAAAATAGGTCTAAATTTACATTATACATGGTTAGACCTCATTTATAATAAACAAAATGTTATTATAAATCTATTATTTAACCATATTTATATATATCATGCTGTATATTATTTACTTATTGCCATTTAGTTCCCTCTAATTATCAATTTAATTTCAAATCCACCTTTCAGTAAATAACAACTTCATTTCATATGTAGGTTTTGATTTCTTATTTTTGATAATTTTACTTTTATCATGGTCCCATAATATAAATAAATTAATGAATTATCTGAATATCATATATATTAATTAAATATGTATTTAGAGTGATCCAAAAAATTTATAGATTGAAAATGAAATAGACCATTCATTTAGGTGATATGTTCTATGTAATATTAAAAATTGTATTAATTTCCATTATAGAAATTAATAAAAAATGGAAAATAATATATTACCCTTAAAATTTAATTTTTATGTCATAAATATCACATATTTTTCTTACACTGATCTTTATTACCTTCAATAAAAAGTGTGAACGATTCAAAATATATTGACAGGTCGAAGTCTGTCATACCTAGAAAGGACATTATCATATTCCCAGAGAAAAGAATAGTAAGATATAATGTGATATATCATAATTAAAAATCATAATAATAACAATGATAACATATATATTTGTTAAATCCATCATTATATCCAATTTTTATAGGTGGTGGTGGAAAATTAATAACATTGGTTTGTGGACAATAGTCCTCCGTACACAAAAATAATAATTTCACAACCCATTTGATGGAATAAGATATTGAATTTGTTTATGAATTTAACATAAAAAAAATTATGTACAATTTTTATTGTATTGTTAAAATATCAGTATGTTTTAATAATAATTGAATGAGGTGATGAGAGAACTAAAGAAATGCTATATTAAGGATGTTATCCCTTCTTCAGAAATATTCTTCAGACTTCCACCAAAATTCTTCCTAGGATAAATTTATGGCCAATAAAATGAATCTTGGATGGATTAGGTAATTAAGGAAGTGATTTTGGAAGGTACATTCAAAACAATGATTTTTTAAAGTCTGAATAAGATTGGAATGATAGTGGCCTTTTATAAGTGAGATGACTGGCACAATTATAATTTCTAAAAATTATAATGTATTACAACAGATTTAACATGGTACAAGGAAACAAATGGTCCATTATACAACCATGAAGTGGTAAGGTATAATTATTTATTGAAAATGGGTGTTGTAAATGTTATGGGTCTTTTTTTCATGTTTAATTTTACTTTAACCCTATTGTAAACCCATTTTTAACTTAACAATGGAAAATAATTTTTACTATTAATAATGGTAAAACATTAAAGTGAACTTATTAGATAATATAAATTATTTTGATTCCAAATATGGGATCCATTTTTCAAAATTTCTATTATATAAGTGGAAAGACTTTAATTTTATATTAATTTTGAAATGCAATGAGAAAGCGGGTTCTCGACTGGAAAGTCTCTAAAAAGTATAAAATGTTATTATATAAGAATTCATTATGATAATTTTTCAAATAAAATAAATATTATTGATAGATATATAATTTAACAAATATTAATTTTTAGACCACTATTTTTTTTGTTTTTTAAAGATTTTAAAGATGAAAATTCTTAACAAAAAGAACTATTTTTTCACAATTCATCAAAAAATTTATCATCTTCAAAAATAATAAAAATTGAACTCTAAGATAATTTTGAAATATTGGAATTACATATAATCCTATTTTGGGTTTTTAAAGTCCAGCTGTGTGGTTTTATCCGATTCCTGACTGGATCTTGTTATTGGCTGTTAGAGTGTTTTCTTTCTGATCATGATAGCCCTTGGATGGTTTTTTTTTCTTTATGGGAGGTTCATTTGGATCTATTTATGATATGGTTAATCTATTTTTTGGAGAAAATAGTCATCTGCTTCAACTACATATCCTTTCGGTTGCAAATGAAATGTGAAAATGGGGGTTCCAGATGCATGATGCAGGGGAAATTGATGTCCGTGCTTGCTATACTTCTTTATCTGCTGTAGGTATTCTGAATATTTTGGATAATGTACTCGCACAACATGTTGGTGATTATATATTATGTTGTCAAACATATGAAGGTGTTATTGGTGGTGATTGTAGGTTTAAAGGCCGTGGAACACCTATTGTGGGGTTGCGACGATGATTTTGATTAATGAGGATACAAATGGTGGATATGGGGCGGGCCTGGACAGTTTCCTCTTTTTGCATCAACTTATGAATATAAAGACTAAGAAATATGGAGATGGATAGTTCAACTTCTGTCTAGAAAGAAGGTCATTTTGGTAGTCTTATTTTTTGATTTTGGTTTGTTTGACCTGCCTTTTTTTATCCCTGTTAACTCCCCGTTGGTGTAATTTATTTACACCTCATGTTCGTAACGCTACTTTTTTGTTTATTAATAAATTCCATATGGGGAATGAATTGGAAAACCAATTCATGTCACCAACTTTAAATTTTTTTTTGAAATGTTGATATAAAATACTATATTTATGTTTGAAAATAATGTTTATAATTTTTTTATAAATAATTTTTAAAATAATATTCAAAAATAAAACAAAACAGCTCATAGGAAAATATAGTTTTTTTGTCTAAAACTAGATTTATTCTTATCTCTCATCAATACAACAAAATAAGATATATTTTAAACATTTTTTTGAATATAAAATCGACAAATATCGTTAAAATATTTCAAATAAATTTGTTTTTTATTTTATTGAGGTAAAACTCATTTGTGTTCATCATAATAGTTGATTATCTGATGAAAATTTCCATTGATTTAAAATATTTTTTATTTTCATTTAAAATTAATTTTTCACAAAGGAAATAATTTTATATAAATGTTTAGACCATATATTTTCTTAATATAGTCAGGACTATTCATTCAAAATATTTTAATGTCTCGGTGACAACTATTATATTAAATAATAATATTTTAATAGTATTTCATGATTTTTTTAAACTTGGTCTGTAATGAAACAAAATTTAAACTCAATTATTCATGTAATGAAATGTATTTAAAATATTAAATTTATCTGAAAAAATCTCAAAAAATCATGGTGATATATTATACCCATTTCAAATAAATTTATCTCTTCAAATTTTTTACTTTGGTGCCAATAAATGGGGATAACATTTCCTCATTACATACCAAGGATCCTATATAGCTTCTTTAAGCTGGTTGTATTGTAATAAAACTTTTACTAGGTGTGAGGCCTTTTTTTACATTATATATATGATTTAGAATCTGAATTAAATTTTATTTATAAGATATATCATGATCCAACCATATGACCTATGTGTTTAGTTTATGTGAATGATCATGTATGTGCTTCACTAGAATAGGTATATCAAACACATCCTGAACCTAAGAGATGCTTGGTGGAAGCATGAGACAATAAGATAATGTCCTGATATGATCAAATTTATTAATAGGACTGATTTACCTGTTTCTTTTTTTTCATTCAATGAAATTATTAGAAATTTCTTTCTCGGAAACATAAAATTTTATATATCATTAATGATTATATTCATGAAAAATCAATCTAGTTTTTTATTTCAATTAATATGGCTAAATGGATCTATCTTTCTTTACCATCTTAGTTCCCAATAGTTTTTTCTTCATCTCCCTTAAAGTATGACGGAGTTCTACAATTCATTCCCTAAAGGGAATCACAAAAACCCATCTGAATTCTCATGTGAAACATATGTTTTCAAGGAAACACAACTTGATAAATATTTTGATCCCAACCACCTTTGAAATCCTTAAAAAATAAACAAGAATATTTTTAGGGTTTTAATTATTATCCAAGACTGAAAATCTATTTAAGAATGATACATAATGTAGATACTCATCTTTATATTAAGAGAATATTTAATACATTTATAAAAAATCAAGGTAAACATAAGATCTTGACCGTAAATAATTAAAAGTTGTACCCTTGAAACATTACCACTTTGTTAAAGTACATTTTGAAAAGAGAATCTGATGAGAAATCATCTCTCGTAGCAATGAAGTGTGCATACATAAAAATCTGATCTACTAAAACCCACAATGACCTGAACATCAAAGATAATAGAAACCCTAATGTTTACTAGTACCTTTAATCATATGTCTATAAAGTGTAATTTATTTACCCTTTAAATAATATTATATGTAAAATATATAAAAACCAAAGTGTTGTATTTCCATAAATGTCACATAAAATATCATTAATCATGATAATCTAGATTCTATAAAAACCGGATTATGGGTGATAATGAGAGAACATATGATCAACCTTAATCTCATAAATCCATGATGGTATCCAAAACTCTTATGTTATAATTAAATTGATACATATACTATTTAAAAAAGTTAATTCAGCCTTTATTCATTATATGAGCTATAAATATTAAAGAAAAAAATTATTGGAATATTGGATTAATCCTTATACCAAAATAAAATAAAATGTTATTTAATTATTTAAAAATACATGCGATGAGATATGATCACATTAAATATCACTAAATTAAGAACAATATATTTTCATAATGCTCATTCATATAAAATCAAAAATGAAATTCCCAACTAATGATCGGAGGGTATGTCTTCTCTATTTATCATGATTCGATTTATCCATTAGGATTGCATAGACATTCCCTTTTTACATTTTATGGCTTTTGTGGATTATCGTGCATATTGGTCCTTTTAAATGTACATTGACTCATATAATTAACAAACTCCAAACACATGAAATAATAGAGTGTGGGTGTTCCATTAGATGGGTTCCTCTTTTCCTCCATTTCATTATCCATACCATTAAAAAAAGTTTGACATTCATAGGATTTATAGTTAACCTTAACACAATAAAAAACATCATAGTTCGATTAAATCCATTCCCTAGATTCTTCTTCCCATATTTCATGATTTTGGATGACTTGAATTTCATTCCACCATTTGAGTTATCATGAGACTCTATATTCTTTTTGTTATGAAAACAATAGATATTGTGGGAACATAAAATATCCATTTATAACTTTATTGCAAATATAATGAGTTATTTTTTTCTACCAATGTTTCTTATTGTTAGAGACAGAGTGTTTAACCACCAAATAATTGAATGATTTTAATTTCATTGAGGATGATTAAACTAAAGAGTTCTGTGAAACTCTTATAAAATTATCCTTATATTAACCAAAATATTCATCATATTTTTTCTTAACCACAATGGATTACATATATATCATTGTTTGTGAAATAAGATATAATTAAATGCTAATAAATATACCGTTAAACTCTTCCCACTCTATATATTAAATTTTTTCTTGGTCCTTGCTAATCATAATAATAATTTACCACTGATCTTATTTCCCTTCCAAATTATAAATGACCACAATTAAAATTTCATTTTTTGAGCACAGAAGAACCAAAAATATATGTTTCATTGGTAATAATCAATTTACTAATATCCAGCGGAGCAGTGAATCCACTAAAATAATCTAAAAAATCCCCCATGAAGGACTCAACCAAAAATTGTTCCCTTCTTTTCTCACATGTATGTTTAGAAGGATTCATATTCTGGGAATGTAGTTTGAGAATTGAAATAACATTATTCATCCTGGCTATAGTAATAGTTTGTTACTTATAAGGAGAATCATTTCATTGTTTATCAAACTAATTAGTAACATGATTATGTTGGGTTACAACAATTGAATAAATCCAAAAATCATAGTTCTTATGAATATAATCATAGTGAAAATCTACGTAAACATGAAATATAATTTATTGAATGTTTTAATCATAACACCTCATATTCAATCAATTACAAATTATTCTCAATCTTGGTTGTTATTTATAATTATTAAAATACTTTATGATTCTTTCTAATGATTTTGCGTATTTTAAAATAATATCTCCCAGGAGTTTCAAACAAGGTGTGTAGCCAGACATATTTTTATGCACTTGGTGATAATTTATTCTATATCAATACACCATTTTCATAGGTATTAACAATATGTACCTCTATGCAAGAGACACATACATTTTTATTATTTATATAGTGATATAAATTCTTTAAAAAACCCACTATATAAAATATAAAAAAATCCATTATATTTTTCCATACATAGATTTATCCTTAGAAATACCCTTACAGATATTTGTAGACATATCCTGAGTCATAAATGTTGGCATATCAATATGTATCTCACTAATTTTTTACAAATACTAATCTCTAAATATTGAACAATCCTTTACTCTAATATCAAATATACTGACATGGGATATTATAATTAAATTCTATATATTTTTATATTAATATTAAATTCATTTCATAAACACATACTGAAGGACCATAATAGTTTAATGTCTTCAAAGAATAGAAGATCAATATTTCTATATCATGAAAGGTTATCCACATATTAGAAAATGAACATAACATATATTACTCCTCTATAGAATACATTAAAGAATCCTTTCCTCATAATATGGGGAGGGAAAACTATTAAAGGTTGATATCATATTCACAGTAAGTGTTAATATAGGAGATATCAATCTATGATTATATAAAATCACAAGTTAAGAATATGGGTATGTAATCATGAAAATTACATAATATGTTCACACCCAACTTGTCATAGATCATAAAATAAATTATTAGTATAAAGATTATCAGTTCAAGATAGGACACATTAGAGTGGGAAATCATCATATATAAATCATGAACAATAATTTCATTTCATAAAAGTGCTTCCCAAATAGAAATACAGAAAATACATTTAATATGTCAAGGTTAACTACCAAGACCATTAACATATGGGATCAGGCCATATCACATGATTCCCATTATGGATCAGCTCACCCCTATTTCTCATAATTTATTAGGATGTACATATATCTATAATGGATCAAGATGTACCAATTTCCTATAGTGGATCAATCCCATTGACTTTTTTCCTACTATTATCTTATGAGATATAATGCCTTCTTCAATGAACCGTATAAAGATATATTTCCCACACATATCCTAATGAAAAACATATGTTTGTGGTCCAGAATATCATAAATTATTAACTAAATTATCACATCATAACCACTGAAAATAAAACAAGATTGATACAAATTTCAACAATTAAACATATCATAACTAGTGAAAAAATAAATAAGTTTAATAATCATTTTATCAACATAAATGTTAAACATATAGAAAAACTATAAGGATGATTTCATTCAATATTGTCTCTAATGAATTATATGTGACATCACTGGATGTCATATTAGATGGAAAATGATTTTGAAATATCACTTGGAAATTTTATTAAAGAATATATCCTTTCCACTTTGAATAAAAACATTTTTAAAACATAAAATATATTTATAATTATTATCTATAAGAATATATTTGGATATATATAAAGAATGTATTAAAAATCGTTTAAAACAATTCTTCCTGAATAAATAATTTCCTCAGTGAAAATACGTTTTCAAACCTATTTATTTTAATTCAATTTTTTTCAAAGTGAAATTGTATAGTTATAATATAATTTTAAAATAAAAAAATTCCCTTCACGTCATACACATTATAATGAAGATTCGTTTAAAATTTATAGAAAAATATAAAAAAGGCATTTTTTAGAAAATTACAATAATATTACATTGAAATAATTTTAAAATAAAGTAAAACCAGTTTTAAAATTTATTTAATAAATAATTTTAATAATGTAAATATATCCTATATGTTTTCTAAAACAAGGTTTTGAAAGGAAAAAGTGTTTTCAATCGAAGAATGAAATAAACATGATTTTTCTTTAAAAACATAATTTTGATACCATAAATTCACAAAGAGTGTAAAATTAAAGGAAACCATGTATTATTCGAAAAACTAGGGGAGAAAAAATTAACTACTTTCTTGAGATAATGATCATAATATTTTATCATTAGAATCAAAATCATAATCAGTCTGAATAAATGATGAGATTGTATCATAAAATATTTACATCATTGGTAACTTTTAATTGTAATACACATGAAGGAATAACATTAGATGAAACAAAAAATATCATTAGAAGAAATAAATTCATGAGATTACATCTCTAAGGTTGTTTATATACTCCTCACAAAAGAATATAAGTGCATAATATAATATATTACTCAAGGAATAAAAATTGAGACAGAAAATACATCACCACATTAATACTTATGAAATAGTAAACCCATGGAATGGGTGATCAAATATGTATATGTAAATCCTAATAAATTACTGTATAATAATAATTAAATAAATTCATGGTAAGTATATACACCACATAAATAGAACATGTGGTGAATGTGGTATTTGTCTTGCAAAAAATAAAAGTTAGATGGAAATCACTTACTATAAGTCTCGACCTCATTCATACACATTAGAACCTATTATATTATAAATATAAATATATTAAATAATCAAAAATATATATATCATACCACATATTATTTATTTATGACCTTTTGTTACTCCTTTTTTAACAATTCCATGTCAAAGTCGTGATCCAAGAAATAACTGCTTTTTTCATGAAAGTTTTGATTGTTTTTTGTTCCTATTAAAGTGATCATGGATATATAATTTAATTAATTTTAAACAAGATAATTATCATAAATATTCAGTTAATATGTACTTATATTTATCTATAAAAGTTTTAGATAGGAATGGAAATCCAATATTCATGGAGATAGTAGGCTAGCCAAATGAATGAATGTTGTTTCCATTTCCCCAATGGAAATATATAAAGAATGTTAAACAATATATTTATATTCAAGAATAATTTTTAGTTCTTGTGTATCAAAAATGTTTATTAAACCCATCCTCATTACATTCCATGTAAAGAGTGAATGAACCACATCGCCTCTTGAGACGGTAGTATGTTGTACACCCCAACGACGTTATCATATTACCCCAAAATGGAATGTAAAAAAAGAAAATGTGTTATAATATTTCCAAAATAATAATAATTTTATCATATATAAACAATAAATACCTCATTATATTTATATATGACACATGCTAATGGAAAACAAATAACCTTAGTTCATTAGGTGATCGTATTCCTTATAAATGAATGATAAATTTGGGACCCATTTGAAGGAAGTGGTGAAGGATTTATGTTATGAAATTAATATAATAACATATCAATATATTTTATATATTTATTTTATAAAATCATCATGGTTAAAATAATAACTTAATTATTTGGATGATGAAAATAAATAAAACATACTATTAGAGAATATACCTCTTATTTAGACAACCTCTTTTGGTTTTAACAAAAAAGATTATTAGGTTATCATTCTAACCAAAATAACAATTATTTGATAATAATATGTAATTACATAATTTTTTTGGCTATTTAGTTTCTAAAATAATGGGTTTTTATTGTGTTAATAGGTGAGGATAGATGATGGCCTTTTATAAATGAGTTTAGTGGCACACTTTTAATTTCTGAAATGCAATTGTTGTACCCCGTTTTCCACATGAAAAAAGAATCCAAAAATTTATATTATTAATTATATTATATATAAGGTCTTAATATTTCAATAAAATGGTTTTTGGAATTGATTTCTGTCATTTATTACCAAAATATCTTTAGTTTGACGATCTAATAAATTCATTTTTACTTTAACCACAACAAATAATATTTACAATTTTTACTATTAATTATGGTAAAACAATTATTTTAACCTTATTATATTATATAGATTATGATTATTCTATATATGGAATCCATTTCCCCAAATTCCCTTCACAAAAGTGGCTACATTTATTTTAAAATTAATCATGAAAATAGGATAAAAAGTGAGTTTTCAAAGAGAAAATGTTTCAATTTTTAAAAAACATTTATATTATAATTCAATATTATAATGATTCCAATGTAATTAATTTGATTAATATTGAAGTAATAAAACATTTAAACCCACATTCAATCATTTTATATTTATTAAAATCATTAATATAAATTAAAATTATTAATAAAACACATACTTTTCAATATTCATCAAAATATTTATTTTCTCTAAAAATATAAAAAATTCCCAATATGGGAAATTTAAAAATATGATTTAAAATATGAAAAATATTATTTAAAATAATTTATATTATAGTGTCAAAAATTATTCTTAAAATAATTGTGCAAAAGGAAATTGGTATATCTTTTTTGTTAGAATTAGTTTTAATCGTAAAATTGGATTTATTCAATTATTTATTTTGGAAAACACATTAAATTAATGTAAAATTTTTGATATAATATATAATATATAAATTTCATTAATATAATTTACCAAATATGTTTTGTTTAATTTATTGATGGAAAATGCTTTTTTATGGAAAATAATATTTTTTTAAGAACACGATTTCCATTAATTTAAAATATTTTTTATTTATATTTATAATTTATTGGACACCAAAGAAGTCATTATATATATATATATCTTCTTGTGTGTGTATACCATATATTTTCATAACTTATTCAATCCTATTCCTAACCTCTATTTCAATGGCTATTTGATAAAAACCGTATTAAATAATAACATTTCAATTGTATGAAATTTTCTTATTAAACTCATTGTTGCTTACAATAAAAGATAAAATCTGTGTGGAATACTATAAAAAATATAAAAATAGATAACATTTATTTGAAAAACAATCACAAAATATTTCTTTTTATATGCATGTTATTTGTATACATTCATTTTTGGGTTGAGGTAAAGACACTCTTATAGTTTCTTATTTTTCTATTCATCCTTTCTCTGTATTTATTTATTGTGTTTTCTAATTTTATCATGTTTTATATGTTAGTTTATTTCATTTTGAATAGATAATACTACTTATTACGATATTTTTCTTGAGTATTTTTCTATTCTGTTCTATTATTTTTATTCATTCATTGATGAGTAGTTATAGGGACCTCAATTGAATTGTAAACAACCAGGCATGGACTTCATCCATGAATAAATATTAAATGTTGACTCTGGTAAGAACATGTATGTGCTTAAATTTTTTATTTTGTTATCTACATTATAATATCATTAATTTTAGTTCTATGCATCATTATGATTTATGTTTGGTGAAAAATATAGTTATTCCCTTTTGTAACATCTAGTATATATTGATAAGACATTTTGAATTGTCATATGTGGGGTAAAAGTTATTATCTAGTTTCAGGAATTAATTTTCATGGTGTATATATGTGATTATGTTTTAAATTAAATCATTTTTCATTTAATTTCCATGGTGGATAGTTATTGATTTCGGATTCCCAAATTTTTGCATTAATTACAAGCTTTATTTAATATTTAATTTTTATTAATTAATTTTTTAGTTCCATTACATGCATTCAATATTTGTTCTTCATTTACCCTTACATGTTATATTATAAATACCTTTACATGAATCCATATTTTTTGGTTTACCTATACATAATATCTATGATGAATGTTATGTGTCCTACGTGTTTTAGGCTCTACCCTTATGTGAGGTCCCTTGGGACCATTATGTTTCAATTGAATGGAAGGGATCAACATTATATATCTATATATACCATTTAATTTAATTGTGATCACATTTTCATGGAGGTTATGGCCCTTATGCATGATTCTAAGGGTTACCCTTACATGATCCACTCACTGTTACCCCTACATAGGTCACATGGGGTTACCCAGACACAATATTCTTTTTGAAAAACTTATCCATTGATTTTGTTTTACTATTAAATGAGTTATTTGATCTTGTATGACTGGGTACTTATCCATAAACATGTGTCTATTTCAAGATATACTATCCTCGAGGTTGTTTGTCTCACATCCCAAATATAATTCTAATAGAGTATTTTGGAGGTTCAATTTAATTGAAAACATTTGATAGACGAGATATACTAAATGGGTGCAGTGAGAGTTGAGTGCTATGGTGGAATAGTATTTTGGGACACTATTGGAGAATTTTGGAGACGAAATGGTTCATGGATCTCACCATTAGACCATGAAGTTACTATGATCAGTTTTATTGGTTTTTAGAATTGTATCTTTTATTGTGATGATAAATTTGTACATAATGAACCTATAAAAAACATTTCTATTAGAATATGAGATCAAAAGTAGTCAATGATGATTACTTCATTTATTTTATCTCACTTATTAAATGGAGAAGGAGAGGTTGGGCCCTTGTAAGGCTTTCTTGATATTGATTATTAATTTTCAGTGTCATTTTGTTTGATGTCTTTTTCACACTACATGTATGTATTTTTTATTATTTGTATCATGTATCTCGACATTATTGTGTTCGTGTTGTCTCATTGTCCTTGTTTACTCACATTTTTTTTACATAATGGAACCTCAAAAGGACCATGCCTCATTCATAGAGGATAATTGGTTGAGTAATTTTAAATCAAAATTTCATTTATTTGTTTCCTCCTTTTTATTTCATTTGTTGGGTAAACAAAACATTTTCCAATTCTTATTCAGTATTATTGAATTAATTTGATTATGATCTAAATTTATTTGTTTATTTTAATGTGGTATTATTCCTCTAATATTAATTAGTATTATCCTATTCATGTTTGAAACCATAAAATTTTTGTTTACATCAATCTTACAATCTGTTAAAATTACCCTTGTGTGGAGTCTTGTTATCAAATTTAGAGGAATTGAAATCTTTTATTTTGGAGGGGGATTCATTTTAAAAAAAAAGATTCAGATTAATAATATGAGAGTTTTATTACCCTGAGATAATTTTTTTGGATGAGTTTGGAGGCCAAATATGGAATTAGATTTTTTGTAATGTCTCAAAATAATTTAGTTGAATTGCCTAGAATTTTTAGAATTTAGACCAGGGTGTGAATTTTGGGACAAAATATTTACAGAAAACTGTGTAGTTACCTTTACATGGAAGGATATTCAGTTCGTTTTTTATATAGAAGAGTTTATATTCATGGTCAACACCTTTTTTAGGCCAAACTATATTGGATCTCATAGAAAATAGTGTAGTATGGCTTAGAACTATGTATAAGATTACGACATTCACATAGTAATAAAACAACCATGAGAGGTGTTCAACGGTTATTAAGAATGGCTAGTGTAGGGTTAGTATACCACAAATTCAAACAATGTGAGACTGGTTTTCATAGGATACTTTCAAAACAAAATTTTAACACATATTGGAAATATGTATCAACAAACCATGCAGTTTTCCTAGTTTAGTTTACAAAATAGTCTTTTAATATTTTTATCCAATAAAAATTTATGGGGGATCCCCATTTAACATCCCCTCATTCATGTTAACCATGCCCACTCCCCTTGTATTTTCCTCTATTAATCCCTTAGGTTTTGTGGTTTAATTGGTTGTGTTATAAATTTTTCAATGTGTTTTATCTCCCTCTAATCTCAATCTCCTTCCTTCCCATAATTTTGATTATTTTTACTATCTATATTATGTTTTTAGTACCAATTACATCGAATCATGGCAGAATAACTTGATAATGATTTATATTTTCCTCTACCTTGGAAGGGTGTTTCCTGTAATTCCATGTGTTTAGAGTCACTTGATTTTTTGAAAATCAATGGGAATTTTATTTTTTTATTAAAAAATAATAAAATTCATTATTGGAAGGGATCATTTTCTTTGGTATTTTCACCTTTCTTTTTAGAGTCTTCTTCAGACCTCACATGGGTGATTGTTTTTTTTTGTGGTAGCCTCTCGAGTGAGTTTTTTAATGTATATTCCTATTTAAAATTAATTTGTAAAATGAATTATAAATGTTATAATTAACTAGTTTGGTTGTTGGGTGTTATTTTGGAACTCTGGTTAGTTGGGCTTCAAAGATTCTTGATGGGATTGTGAATCAGCTATTAGACTAATAATTTTTTAAGAATGGGTTTCATTACTAAGGTATGTTTTCCTTAAATTTTACTTTTATTCTTGCTATATTTTTCAATTTTGTGTGTTGTGTAGTCATGCGATACATATTTTTCATTTACCCAATGTACATTAAAATATTAAATTATTGTTTTCCTTTGATAAAAACTAACTTAAAATGAAATTTACTAGTGTGAATAGTGATTCTAGGATGAATTCTTTGGAAATAACATTGATTATTTTATTGGATTAAATAGTGATATATCATGATTAATATTCTTATCTAATATTGTGAGATCATGGAATATTTTTTAGTCTGATATTTTTACTTTAGAATATATTTTTGAAATGGTTAAAATGATGGTCATAATATATATCAATGATTATGAAATGAAATTTTTAAAATCGTAGATTATCAAGGAATGAAACTTCCCATCTTATAATAGTATCTTATAAAATTGGTTTTTGAAATTCAGAAATAACTAATAACATGTTGACTAATTGAATAATTATATCATTATGAAAAATAAAAGTAGAATTTATATCATGACATTGTATCCTTTGAAATTGAGTTATTGATTTATGAGATGCCATCACATTATTAATTGGTGATCCATGTATTATAAATCATAAATGGACACTGTAATGTGATAATCAATTTATGAATTAAATTAACACATGTAGTTAAAAATGGAAACCCATGGAATATGATCAATAATTATTCAAAACTAAATTATATATTTTGTTATAATGGGAATTGAGTGTTTTTATTCAAATTTTATGTGGTAATTTTAATTGTTTACTATCACAGTATTTAATGAGATCAATATTGTAAATGGTTATTAATTTAATTTATGACTAAAAATATATTTCATGTGAATTATTGTTAATTAAGTATAAGATAATAGTATATGATATGATACATGATTCAAAACAATTTGAAATATTGGGGGTGATTGTTTGGATTCTATCTGGCTTGATGATTTTGAATGTCATAATGAGAAACATAAATCTATATAATGATTGATACATTAAAATTTTGGTATTAAAAATAAGATTATTTATGAAACATGATGAATCATAATGTATCACCCTAGTATTTTATGATATATTTTTCTTTATATAAATTTAACATCTTTGATAACATTCTTTAAACTGAAAATCGAGTTAGAATTACAACAATATACTATTAAATTATTATTATTTAATGGTATATTTTTCACTTAGTTTTTTTATTTGAGGGTATTAATGGGATCAAAAAAATTATAAAAACTATTTTTACCCATTCATAAAATTCATTCACTAGTAATAAATTGGATAAAAATGTAAATAATATCATTTAAAAGTGAATTGAGAAAGTATAATGCAAAAAAAAATTTATTCCTAGAATAAATTGTTATCATTATAAATTAAATTATTATATATATATATATATATTATTTTTTTATATGTATATTTTATATTCAATGAAATACTTTAATATTCTTTTAATGGGGTTTTTCGATTTAATAATTTATTATAAAAATAAATTTTATCATTAAAGATTTTTTAATCTAAAAATTTTTTGGCTGTGTTTTACGTAGTTTTTTTGTAATATTTTCTTACCACATAAAGAATTTCGATATTATAAAATGTATTACATGTTTTACATTTGAATATTTTTAATAATATTATTTGTTTATCTTAATTATAAAACAAAATAATTAATAAAAATTAGTTAGAAAATTCCACTCTTAATGTGGAAACAAGTATACTAGGGGTTAAAATAAGATATACGGGTAAATATGCCTCATATAAATGTTTAAATATTTTTCCATAGTGATGTTTATAAATTATATATTCAAAATATTGATTTACTGATCATTTTTTTCCATATAAACAAGAATGTGACCTTTTATTATTTAAATCGTTTAAGTAATTCCATGTGCGTTCTTCTCCTCATTTATAAATGGAAACCCATTAACCTAAAATAATCCATCAATTTTTTTTCAGTCCATATCATCCAATACCTAAAAACCCAATTCATATATTCCTTAAGTTCATTCATGAGAGTTTCTTCTCTAATAACATCCTAATAAGGCTTAAGGTGTATGCCAATGTTTGTCTCTCAACGAAAATGTAATCATTCTAACCAGACACATTCAATGTTAATAACTTCTAATGATTAACCTAAATCATGTTTATCCATAATAATATAATTTGTATAATATTATAAATATACTGTAATTTTTTAGGATTTAATGATACAAGTATTCCATCACCATTCCATCAAATGGAGAATAAAAGTATCACTCGTATGTATGTGTGGAGTACTACCTCTACATATATATATGATTAATTTTACATAACTAAAATTAATAGATGTTAATGATTGTGTATCTATTTATTATAAATTATTTTAATGAAAAACATTATGATTATATAATTAAAAAATATTTTATACTTTCTTACCTTCAAATTTTTGGAAAATGATATTGTCGTTCCTATATATGTTTTCACTACCACCTCCATAAAGTGATGTGATTTATTTTTAATTTTAGCTTTATATGGATAGTATTATTGATATATTTTAAGTATATATGTAAATGATATTTGTGATATAATAATGATTCCATAAATTGGAATTATAAATTACATTTCTTTTTTCAAACAATAAAATCTGAAAACATAACATGTGCATAAATACATACTACCTTTTTCATGAAGTGATGTAAATAATTTTCCACCCCTACTTTATATGAATTTTTAAAACATATTTATAATTAATAAAAATTATAAATATTTAATTATTAATATTAATTATATCATGAAAACATTTTAAATAGACATTTACCTGAACAATTTAACAGAAACAAGCATGGAAAACATACCAATTTTCACCAAAATGGTCAATTTAATGATGAATTTGTTATAAAATGATAACTGGGTATCATAATGGAATAAAATAAAATATTTCAGTTATTAATATGGTGCTCAGATATATTTATAATAAACAAATATTTATTTTATAGATGCTTTTAATGTGTATAAACAAATATATGACTTGTGATACTTTTTTATAATCCCATTTTCTTTCATGATTTTTTATGATAAATTATTTTTGAGGAAACTCATATGATACTTATCCATTACAAAATATATATTTTATTTCCTTTTATTAGTCTTATAATATCTGATAAATATTATAATTTATTTTCATTGTCATATAAAATATTTGATAATTTATTTTAATAAAAACAATCCTTATTTCCTCTTTCCCCGATGAACATTCCATCAATGTATATATTCTTCAAAATATTTTCAATAATTTAATTTAAATTATTCCAATTATTTTTAATGTCAATATTAAAAAATTAATTTATTTTCAGTGGTTAAATATTTATTTTTAAAATGATTTCTAAACATGTTTTTTATGTTTTTTTAAAATATAAATGGAGTGTGTATTTTAATGTTTACCAAATGAATTTTTTTCCCACTATCATGAATAGTTTTTTAATTGATAAATCATTTACATGGTTCCATTGTTAATTTTAAATAATATATTTTTTCCCAATATTTTGGTACTTTTATATTTTTGATGATACCAAAAGAAAATATCATTTTGCTGTTTGTTAAAAAAAATCAAATGCACTTATAAAGGTATTTTTTATTTCATTCAAGATAAAATAAGGATGGTTATTATTTAATGGGGATTTGTTCTTTTGATAAAATATTTTTTCATTATCTGGATAGCTTATTGTGACAATGAATTATGGATGAGTTTATGATACCTACTTCTTCCCCATGGTATAAAAAAGCTATGATGAAGTCTTGTGAAACATGTTTCTTTTATTAGGGATATTCTATATTTATATGATATAATGTTTATGAAACCTTTTTCCTTAACATGGGTGATGATATGATGAATTTATGAGTGTTATTATGTTCTTTTGTAACACATCTGTATTGTTTTAATAATTATTTTTTGGTTATGTTATATCCCTCAAATATATTTGGTGATATTATATATATTTCTCTAGAGATGATTTTTATAATAATTAACAAGATTTCAAATAGATATGATGAATATTATATATATATATATATTATTTATACTATCTATGATCTTAATTATATGCAATAAAATGATTGTGAATTGTTATTTTATCTTTCTGATGTGAGGGTAATATTTTATTTAGCTATTCTCTTAAGATTATGTGTGGACATGAATGTTATCGATGTTTTCACAAGCATATTATTTCCTATGATTATCATGCAATATTTCTTTATTATGACTATTCAACGATGGTTTATACTTTTACACCATTATTAATCATCCAAATTTATATGACATGATGTTTGGGTTTATTATTAAATGATTTATATGAACGAATCTTCGAAATTGAGAACATGCACTTGATTATGTTTCAAACTCCTGTGATGATATTATTCTATCTTACAATTGATATATCCCATGGTTACCCATAATAAGTGTTTAATATCACCTATTTTATGTTTTTCTTCTTGCAATTTTGATGGAAGAATCTAAGTATTAAATATCTATATGGTTGCTAATATGATTATGGTTTTTAGAGTTAGTAAAGATATATTAATAAATAAGTTGATTGTGTGTCTCATATCTATATTCCCAAAACCTTTTATTATCCTCGAGCATGTATATTCATGATATATATTGAATATTCATCTATAATTATGTGATATTTTTTCATAATATTCATGTATCTCTTTAGTTGGTATCAAATGATGGTTTAGAAATTTTTTGATAATATGTTCTAGAAAATAATTAAAGAAATCCTAATAAAACCATTGGTGAACAAAAAATGTAATGGGATAATACTAAATTTCCATAGGTTTATAATAGTATACCAAAAATTAGGTTGTCTCATGAATGCTTTTTTATTGAATAATTTGTTTGTTATTTCTCAATATTTATATATTCCATTTTTTAGTCAACAGATAGAACCAAAATGAACCGTGATAAAAATGAATGTATTAGGAAGTGTAATGATTCTCCTCATAAGAAACCAAATAGATTTAAATATGAGATGAAATATCTCTATTTTATTCTCTGTCAACTATCTCAATATATGAACAAAAATTTGATCCATGTTAATATTATGAGTACATTAAAGAGAGTGAAAATTTAAATTCATTCATTTATATGAAAATGTACACCCTATATCTTTATATATTCAAATACACAAATTTATAAAAATGGATCATTGTGATAGAGGGTAAATTTTTTCATTTTTTTGTGATCATAACATGAGAATGTTGTCCTACCAGTCCTTCTCGTTAAAGATGATGTCGATCAATTATGTACTATTATCAAGAATATGATTCAGGAAAAATAAATAAACTCCATAGGATAAGAGGATTGTATGTGGGTATTTATATAAAATACTTTCTCCAAATACATTATACTATAATGTAAAGGGACCTTTTGAAGATGAAATAGAATTATGATGGAACCATTGGTTCCAGAAAGGAAATCATTATAGTACGTTCATGGTACACTTTCATATTTTACATTATACATAAAATTAAAACTAATTAGATATTTTAACATATAAGACTATGTTTTCTAATAGTATTTTCAATAATATACATTGGTAACTATAAATAAATTATTAAATGTTCCTAGAAGGTAGAAAAATATAATTATAACTCAAATTATTCTTCTAGATTTACTTTTAAGAAGATAAAAATGGAGCTTCATAGAAAAATTAATGGTACATCCAATAGAATAATGTTATTCTAACCAAAAACATGGAGAAAATATAGGGTAAAGAATATAGGAAAATAGTAGAATGGAAATTGGAAATTCATGAACTGTTGAACGGATGTCCATCATGCTAGTGATTTTCTATGATGGATAAATTGTTCAAAAAATGTAACATATGAGAAGAAGGATTCAACAAATGAAGTTAAACATTTCATAAGTATATCGATTATTAACTATGTGAATCAATTCCCTAATCCTAGAGTTAATGCTGATATTAAGCCTAAATACACCAAATGAAAAAGGATTAGGGGTAGGAATTTCATATCAAAACTAATTTGGGTTAGGAGATTGATTTAGTGAAAGGTACAGATACCATCCACTATGAAATTACAGATTTCCTATTTTATTCTTTCACTACCCTATATTTTATATCTGAAAATTTATCTAATAGTATAACATCACCTCCATAATAATTAGATAATGAATTTTTGGTAAAACACTTTAATGGGATAGCGATCTCATATCATATTTGGGGATCCTATACGACAAAATTTTGTGACAATATGCTCTGTAAAATATTATTATTCACCATATACATGAATTTTATTTGATTTTAGGAATATATTTGATTTATCTATATTTTTTCCATATCATCTCTCAATAGGGGAAGTCATTTTTAGTATTCTGAATCATCCAATGATTGTCTATCAGTGTGAGGATGGAAATAATATCCCAATGGAGATTATAATCATTGTGTAAATATTACTACCTCTTTATGTAGGATATTTATTAAAAATTGTCTACAAAAACCTCAAAAATAAATATATAGCTATTTTTCAATAATATAATGATGTATTTCGTGATGATTTTCTTAGTCTTTCCATGAATCATTACGTTGATATTTTATTCTAACTCATATATAGTGATACACCAATTTCAAAGACACCATATAGTATAAACCAAGTTGAGATATGAAAATATGAGTATATAACTCCATGAAAATATGTAAATGGGATTCAAATATAGGTTAATGATTTTTTAGAATTATTATAGAGAACATAAATTGATCAATATTAAGTCATATTGATGACATTTTTGATTAACTACATGGAGATCAAATAATTTTCAAATAATGACATTCCTTATGCATGTTAACTATTAAGGGTCATAAATAATTTGGTACTGAATTAATTTCACTAGTATGATGTGATTTCATTTTTAATTTATAGTAATACTATTTAGACTTATTAATTACCCTAAAATCGTCATGGATATAATGAACTGAGTCAGTGGAGATTGACATGATTAGTTTCTGTAAGTACTTATAGATGATATTATTATATATTAAAAGTAAAATAAGAGTTGGAAGATCAATTGAGGATTATATTGAATGCCTTGATAAATGATAATTTTTATGTAAATTTTAGTATGTGTGAATTTTGTTATTAAATTATTTCATTCTTGGGCCATATGATCTCAAGCAAGGGTATATCGATAGATCTTTTAAAGATGGATCATATTGAAATATGGACTAGACCAATAATGGAAACTAAGATCCATATTTTTCAATGGATATATTGATACTATCAATTATTTATTGGGGATTTATCATATCTCCCAAATACACTATGTAATTTGAAACTGAATAGACACAATTTCTTATTAATACATGATTGTGATTAATAATTCAAGGAGATAAAATGAAGGTAGTTTAGTTAACATGTTCTCATAATAACATGTAATAGATAAGGGGTTTTGACCTATAGTGTTCCATTAAATAAGGGGAAGGAATTTGTCTTTTATGAATAATGACATGGTTATAGCTTATGCCTTATTCCAATTCTTGATTCATTAGAAAAATAACCTAAATTCTGATATTGAGCTATTTATAGTAATTTTTTAATTGATAATATTGACACTTTATATTTATGGTGAATGGTGTTATATATATTGACATAAAATGATTGAATTAAAATTTAAAGTTGAAATAGTTGAATATTGACTGAAAGAGATGGTTGGAATTGATTAAATATTATAACTGTAAAGTACACTATCCCCTTTGGATGGAGAGAAAGGTGGTTTATGTTCTGAGTCAGAAGCGCCATTCTAGTTTTTACGTGAGGAGGATTCAGAGATATATTTTATTTATGGATTTTAAAAATATGTACCATGAAATCAAGAGGAATGGTGACATGCCAAATCATTCCTTGATGAATGTTAGGATATCCATCTATATGAGTATTAAGGTCAAAAAAATGGTGAGAAATTTAATAGAGTTCAAACAATATTATGATGTAATAATTAGGATTTGGTAACAAGTTTGTATTCCATCAATACTATTGTTAAAGAAAGAATGTATTGGTGATTCATATAGATCATCGTTATACATTCATCACAGAAGTTCAAACATATAAAAAGATATAAAGTAGTATTTCTATTTTGATACCATAAATATTAATAGTCTAGAGTATGTATCAATATCTTTGGTATGTTAAATTTTTTATTATATGAGACATTTTTCTAAGAGGATGCCACAGACCATACTTATACCAGAATTGAAATGTGAAATATTAAACATAGATTTCAACATCGAACTCCCCAAAATATCTACTGGGAATAATAATTTTTCAGTTGTAGAAAATCACTATATAAAGTCAATATAATTTCATTTTAGTAGAATAATATTTATCTCATGATAATATTTTTGGATATACTGTAAGCAAGTGTAAAAGTTTCATGTAGTAAAAAAATTTAATATATGTGATTGGGATATGATGTTTACCTAGAGGTTTGAGAAAAGTGTGCAATAATTTATGAATAAACTATTTAACATTATCAATTTATATCATCCATAGACTAATAGTAAATTAGATATTACTATTAAAACACTAAAGGATATGTTGAAAAAATATTTTATGGATTTGAAAGGCTTTTGGGGTTAATATCTTTCTCTAGTCATTTTTTATATAGAATCATATTTCAGTCAATAATTTTGATGGATCCATATTAATAACTCTACAGTATGAAGGGAAAAACTAAAATGTAATGGGATGAAGGTTTAAAATGAAATATCATGAGACATGATATAATTGAGTAAATTAAATAGAACATTATATCTATTATACAATATATTAGGAAATCTCATTGTCGATAAAAAATTTATGTTAATAATAATCTATGAGATATAGAGTTTGTAGTTGGAGTCATAGTATTCTTATGAATATCTATTTGTTATAAAGTTATGATATTACAAAATATGGTAAATATTATCCCTGGATATGTTAGTATAGTCGAAATTATTGATTATATCCTGGTGGATTCTTATCACTTAGAACTTCTAACAAATTTCTCTTATGATCAAAATGTTTTCTTTGTATCTCTCTTATATAAGTACATACCTCTATCCACTTATGTATGTAACTCAGAGGTCATACCAATGGATAATGATCTATATTAAAAGGGGGAATATATGGATATTTTGTATCAAAATGATTTATTTCTATAAAATGATACCACTATCATGTTCCATATTTATTATAGACACCATAATGTTAATGAAGCTACATGGGAACATGATTATTTTATGAGGAATAAGTATTCTTATTTGTTTATATTAATTAGATGGAATTTCAAGGCATAAATTATTATTATGATGGATAATGTAGTGCCTTGATATTTTATGGTTTATTTTTCATTAAGTATAATTATTTTAATTAATATATCAGTTTACACACAACCTTTATTTTAACCAAACCAAAATATAATATTTCATTATTATTATGTAATGTGAAAATTATCTCAAAATTATTGGATTGAAATGTATGAATGGAACCAACTAAATTATAAAAAATCGGTTTTTAACACATGTATAAAATTAATTCATGAGTTATAAATTAGTTATAAATAAAAATGAGATCATTTTAGTGTAAAACAGTTGTGTTTTTTAGAAATGTATTTTTTACACAGGGAAAGAATTTTTATAAAATTAAATTAAATTAATAACTATTAGTGACTGGTGTTAATTAAATGTGTTGATAATGTAACATGAAGAAATCAATAGCCCAAAGCTGGTGCATTACTTTTTTACCTTGGCATGATTGGAAGGAATCAAATCCCAAAGGTCCAATTATTTTAGCTATTTTGGGAAACGTGATTATATTATTAATACCCATATTACATTGGGAAGTAGAAAATATAGTATAATTTATAACAAAGACAAATAAACTTCACCCGTGAAACTCATTACAAGAATTTATATTCATATCATGGAGAAAGGAAAAAAAGTAAGGGTTACCTCAAATGCTATGTAAGGGTATGTACAATGGAATATATAATGAATAAATGAGAATAATCATCATAGAATGGTAAATTACTAAGAACAAATTCCATAAAAATTTCTATATAAAGAATAATGTAATTGGGATGTCAGATAACTGAAACACATTCCATTTAACCAATAAATTGGGAAGGCAAATGCATCTATAGATATGTCAAATCAAAAATTTCATGTAATATAATAAAAAATGAATTATCCACAGAGGAAATGCCTTATTATTGGATGTCGTGTTTCCTATAAGTAATTATTTTTTTGTACAGAATATGGGTTGGGGACTGGTTAAGGGATGGACAAATAAATGAAACAGAAGATATCCTTGAAAAATGTGACCTCTTATTCGGGTAACTACTTTTGGTTTATACCGAAATAAGTCCTTGGATGAATATCTTCCAAATGTGATTCTTCTGAAGTGGGTTATGGTTATTGGGAGAATATTTAGGGAGATTTTGTGATATCGAAAGGTCTTCAGATGTGTTCATATATTGGATGTGTGTGTCATGTTTTTATAGTGGAGGAGGAGTGACATTCTTTTAACTTTTTCAAAATTGAATTCCACCCCCGTTTTTTCATTCTTATGTGGATCCCATAATGATATTAATTATATAAAAGGGATGGTAAGATATAAATATTTCAACATAATGTATTTTGGACATTTTCTATGTCATTGTAGAACTTTTATTATGATTTAATCCCCTTTTATGTTAATATTTCTCTTAATCGCAATAAGTAATTTTAATTACATTCACTGGTATGTTTTGTTAAAAACAATATTAACCTAAAAAGACATTATAAATTATTATTATTACGAATATGGAATAAATTTATCTATATTCGAATCATAAAATTGGATGAAATTATTTTACAACTAATCTCGGAGTCAGAACGACAAAGTGGGTTATTAAAGTAAAAATGTTGAAAAGATATCTAAGTTATTATATCCATTTTAAAAGTGAAATATATAAAAATGACCTAAAATGGATTATTTCTTGTATAATTTATATAATTTTTCTTTAAAACCAATTTTGAATATAATTCAACCCTATAAATAAATTATACAAAAACTCAATTTTCAATTAAAATTCATAATTTTTCATTATTCATCAAAAAATGAACAGTTCATTGAAAAATACCAAAAACTCATCCAAATCGAATTTTGACTTTCTAATTTGAAAACTTATGTTCATATGATAGATAAATTTTCAAAGAATCCAATATTTATATTTAAAATAATATCTCCAATAAAGATCAAAAAAATTCTATTTAAAAAATATATATTTTATTCATAATATTGGGTTTGTTCTTATCTTATATCAATAAAATCACCTGGATAAATGTCAATTTTTTTATGAAAATATAATATGCATATTTCATTAAAATAATCCACTAATTTTAATTAATTTTATTTTATTAAGAAAAATTTCCACTTCACATAAAAATATTTTTCTTATAAAAACATTTTTGTTATAATCTATTTGGTTCTATATTCATTTATAATTAACTGGTAACCAATGAGTTCAAAAATTTATTTTTATATGTCATTTAATCATTTTCATAAAAAATTAATGGCTTTATAATATATTATTATTTTAAATAACCGTATTTCAATAATATGTTATTGTTTAGTAAAACAAAGTCATATGTGAAATGTAAGATATTGAAAAAATTATTTATTGCAAGCGATGAATGATAAATTAGTATTTAATGAATTACAAGTTATAAAATATATCAAATTTATTTAAAATGTTTTATATACCATAATATATTGAGAGTTTATATTACATTCTATGTTTGGTGTTGTGTGTCATCAAAGCTATTAAATAAAATGTTCTTACATTAGAATAGTTTGGTGTTACATTCTCCCAACCTTAATTAAATTGAATCCATGAAATTTAAACATTATCATGGTAATTGATGGATTGATATTTTAAAATAACATATTTTAAAACCCCACATAAAAATTTTGGTTAATAAAAAATATTCTTATTTAGAATGAAAGGGAAATTTTATGTTCACTAAAAAACTAGGCTTTTGAATATGGGATCCTTACTGAAACCATAGACATTGAAGAAATATATTACTATTATGTTATGATGGGGAGTGATAATGAACCTGTAAATTAAAAAATTATTAACCATAAATCCATAAATTAAAGGTGTGAATAAATTTCATTTATGTTATACAAAATGATGATAACAGGACAACATTTTTGTTTCAATACCCTTTTTCCTAGAGATGAAAAATTCTTTCACACTCTAGGAATATAAGTGAATAAAGTTACCTGATACATTTCTATAAAGAAAATATTATAATTTGTTCACTTGATGAACTATATATACTTATATTCATAGAAAATTTTTCATCATATGTTGATTAAATACAATAATCTCTAAAACCAAGTACAAAGTTAAAATTAAAAAATATCATAATTGGTAAACCTTGTGACTCTTCAATGTATTATAATCAAAAATATTAGAAATAATTCTATAGTATTTAGTATTATCCAATTAACAATATCCATATAAATCATCTATTTATCCAAAAATCATTGTCTCAACAATAGTAACATATTAATGGTAAATTTTTCCTCAACCATGTTTTTTAAACAATTTTGACTTTCTACCGAGTCACATTTCTTAGTACTATTCAAAATACAATCTCAAATCCTTTATAAAATTTATAATTAGTACAATCCTTATATGGTTCATAAATAATATTATGAGAGCCTCATCAATAAATATTTTTTTTAAACAAGTTTTAATGATTCAAATACAAAAGTGTGTTAATCATTCCACATCAGTTGTGTTGGTAACATATTAATGGGACCTCTGTCACATAAATTGACCGATCATGATAGAATCTCATTGTATGAAATATTACTCCATCTAGGTGAGGTTTTGTATTACTACCTAATTAAGTTTCCCTAATATATCCATAACATTATATGTTATAATACCATCTATATAGGACTTCCCAATAGATAATCCTCTAAATTCTCCATGAGTATTGATACCATTATTCTTTCAAGGTGAAATTTCTAAAAATAATGGAATATTCTAGATTAAATCATAAAATTAAGTAAAATAATGTATAATCCCAAAACTAAGGAAATAATTATAATAAATTATAAAAAATTAAATATATAATATAATAATTATAAACATATTTTCTCTGCGTTTATCATTAAATTTAAATCCTTTGAAACAGTTAGTAAAGGAATTGTGAATTTTTATAATAATATCCATGAGGAGTTTCAAACAAGCTGTGCAGAAAGGCCTATTGTCATGTTCTATTTTATTCTTGAGTCATGCCAGAAATAGCTTTTAGGTATTTTTCCTTTAAGTGTATCTATGCCAAAACCACACCCCTTGCTATATCCAGACATGGATGTATTAATAAGAGGACTCACATGATTTATAAATTAACAAAATTATATGATGTTCTTCTATAAAAATCCTAAAATTAAACCTTAGGTTTATTTCCCCTAATATATGTTTTCAGAAAAATATTTTCCAAGTTTTCTGTTCAACTTTCTTTGATACAAACATTAATTCCCAGACCCCAATAGCCAGGATCCTGATAATTAATTTATTAAATTATCATGATTATAATGAATCAAAACCCTAAGGACTAATCAGTTTAGCTATTTTGGAATTCCATATTACATATATGACACTCGTATTAAATTTGAAAATATAAAACAAAACCTAATACAAAATAATTAGTAATATACTACATCAATGAAACATATACTATAAATTCATCTTCATATCATGGGGAAAGGAAAAAATAAGGGTGAGATCAAATGATCAGTAATGGTATATAAAATAAAACCAATAATTAATAAATGATAATAATAAACATTTAAAGGTAAATATTTGAGTGTGTAGAATAATCAGTATGGCATGATAGATAACAAAAACACAATCCATTTAATCAATAAACTGAGAATTAAAATGATACCATATATTTTTCAATGAAAAAATATCATGGATAATAATAATAATGAATTTATTAGTAGAGGCAATTTTTAATTATTGGATGTCATGATTATTAGGAATACGGTACGTTTATCTTCAAGATTTATTATCATGAAAACATAAACTACTCTTATTTGGCCAACTGATTCATCTCATGAGACTACCAATGCATCAAGGGGATTGAATTACCTTCTAACCAATCTATATAGTGAATTTAAAACTAATTACACATATATATAATAATCTATTTAATTAATGAAAACATGCCATCTCAACAAATATTTGTTTAGAGTAAAAAATATATATTTATAAACATCTAAAATTATTTTCAAAGTGAAGACCGTATATAAAAATAGTATAAAATTTAAGAAATACTTATTTAAATTACATAAAAATATGAATATTTATAATTTAATATAGACCAAAATTATTATATTGGAGTTATTTGTTCAATATAAAGTTAACCATCACAAAAGAAAGTGATATTTCAAAAATAACTTTTTTCGCATAGTAATTTTCAGGTCAAAGCACCATGCCTAAGATAGTTCAAAGTGAAACTAAAAATACTATAATTTATTAGTGAATCATGCCTTTAAAATACAAAGGGGAAATATATAAGCCACATTATATTGAATTAATGTATAATAATAAAATAAGTCTAAATGGAATGTAAATTGAGGCAAAATCCCTTACCTTGCATTTTATTTTGGATGAATCCCTTTTAGCCTCCTGAATAATTGTTTAAAAAATGTTACTAACTTATACAAGAACCGTACTCATATTAATTATATAATATATTATCTTCTTATAATATCTTACTACCCTTTTGTTAATAATCATTCATTGTTATCAATATTTCAAGTGTTAATTGCCCAGTTTTTCTATTATGTTTGGACTTTCTATTCTTAATCGTATTACATAGATCATGATTATATAATATTTAGAATTTAAACCATTATTTAATTAACATATTTATTTAGTATATCAATATATATAACTATCTATAATGTGTGGATAGAGGAAAAAATGCATTGTTCATGGAGACGGTAGGTCATACGTTCGACTGAAGGATAATTTCATTTCCTAATTGTATTAAAAAATAAATAGTAAATAAAATATGTGTTTATTATAAATAAAATTTACTCATTAGATCATTTATATCATATATATTAATTAAAATATTTCATTTATATGTTCCATGTATCACAAGAATAAACCACATCATTTTGAGGATGCGCTAGTTCACACGTCCACAAACGAAGTTATCATACTCCCATAAAATGAAATGCATAAAATTATGTGTCATATGACTATTAAATAAGGACAAATACATCATAAATATAATATTAAATATATATAATTTTTAAATAAATCTGTATTCTAACATTGAATGGTGGTCATTTTAGAACGAGCAACAAATGTTTACGAGGTGGTGGTCTGTCATACACAAGAGTGATGATTGTGTATCCCATTTTATTGATGTATTTGAATATTTAAGATGAAATATAATAATAGTAACACATAAGTATACTGATTATTCTGATATTATTATTATATCATGATTTAAAATTAATTTAATTGGTGGAGAAGTAAATGAATCAAAATAGATTGTTCAAGTACGTTTCCTCTTATTTGGGAAACTCTTTTTGGTTTGTACCAAAATACATTATTGGTTAGATTTATTCCAAAATTGAGGCTTCTATGAGGATTAGTGTGATTTTGGGAGCTTATTTAGTAATATTTTGGGTGATCCAAAGGGCTTGAGAGGTGTGAATAGGTGGTATCGGTGACTGAGTTTTTATAGCGGAGAGGGGTGTCATTCTTCTGAATTTTTTAAAATGGAATTACATATATTTTATTCTCATATAATTTGTCACAAATAATGGACCAAATTATATAAAAGGTACGATATAGTCTAAATTTGTTTAAAATGTATTGTAGACTATTTTCTAAGTTATTTGGGCCCTAATGTTTATGATTTAGTCGCTTGTTCATCAAATTGTTTGCATAATCATTATAATTATTTTAAATTAAATTTATTAATATATTCACTAAATATAGAATATTAGAATATTATAAATTATAATTTATTTGGATTACCAATATGGAATCCATTTTCGAAATTCAAATCAAATTATTAGTATAAGGTAATTTAGAATTAATTTATAGACGGTACAACAAAGTAGGTTTTTAAAGTAAAATATTTCACAATTTTCTATGTTTTTATATCTAATTTCAATGTGAAGTTGATTAAAATGAAATAAATTTTACTAATTAATGTACATTTGATATAATTTTACTTTAAAACCAAGTTAAAATATAATTAATCTGTATAAATAAATTAGATGATGAAGACATTTTTAATTAAAATTATATTTTTTCACTGTTAAACAAAAAATTAACCATAAAAAAGAATAAAAAATATTGACCTTAAGATAATTTAGATATTAAAAATTAAAAAACTAATTTTATTTTGATATATAAAATTTATTGAATTTTGAAAAGTTTGATTTAAAATTGGATCTCCCATAAAAGGAAGCAAAACTGCCATTATAAAATATTGATCTTTATTCTTTTTATTAGGTTTGTTATAATATTATGTCTATAAATATATTGAATGAATGAAAAATATAGTTTATTTAATAAATAATATATAAATCTATATAAATTACTTCTATAGTAATAGTTTATTTATTTTTATTAAGATAAAACACCTTCTGAACAAAAAAATATTTTTAAAAAAACATTTATATTATATTCAATTGGCTTCTATATTGATTTATAACTAATTGGTGACAAATGAAATAAAGCATAAATTTTTACCAATTGTTTAGTCATATTCATAACCTCTAATATTCTGGAAAGTTTATATATTATTATTTAAAATTACAATATTTTATTAAAAAATTGATTTTCCTTAAAACTCGATTTTACAAGAAACATAATATATCGATAAAAAACATTATTGTCTATGATTCAAGATAACTCATTATTGTATGAACTTAAAGCTATATTTTATATTTACTTTTTTAAAAATATTAAAAATATGATGAAATATTGAGTGGTTATATTCCATTCGACGTTTGGTGTTGCATTTCATACATGCTATTAAATACAATGTTAATACTTTTTAATTTAGTGTTTTAAAAGATAATATATTCAATAAAATATTTATATTAGTCATATTTAGTTTTTTATTCATGTAATGAGAATAAATTGTTTTATGCATAACATTTCATTTCTCAAAAACTATTTTCTTTTTTCCATATTTATTTTAAATTGAATTTCAATCACATATTGAAATTCAATATTGAAAAATTGATTCCAAATTTAGAATCATCATAATTAATAATAATTAATATTATAAACTTATTTTTTTGTTTCAAATGAATAGTAAAAATATAAAAAACAATTACCATATATAATGTTAAGATTTTTTTACTAGGGATGAATCTAACTGGTAAGCCAAATATGCCACATATTATTATCTAAATATTTTTTCTAAATTAATTTAATCTTAATAATAACATACTTTTTAATTCCTATAAATTTGGTTAATTTCACAATAAATTTACATTTATTATTTTGATCTTTTATTTCATACTCTACTTTTTATAAATAAGTTGTATTGATCTAAACATAGTAACTCATGTATTATAAATATATTTTTATTTTGTTATTATTATTATTCATCCATTTTTGCACCTCCATTATACAAAATGGGTAATGATTGTATCGCTTGGGTGTACATGTTGAATACAAATCCCATTTATATATATCTTTGATTTTCATAACCATATTTCTTGTTTTGTTATTATGATGAATTTAATATTTTTTTTGACTTTTGTAAAAGAATTATGATTCCATAGAATAAATTACCTACCTTATTACCTTTCTATCTTTTGGAAACAGATATCATCATTCATCCATATGTATGGACAACTACCTCAATAAAGTGATGTGATCTATTTTTCATTTACACTTTAAATTTTTCGTGATAAGGATAAATATGATGATTATACATTATTTTTATTATATAATTATGATTTTATAAATATGAATTACAATTTACCTTTATATAATTCCATCTATCAAATACTAAAAACATCACTCTTGTGTATTTCGAGACTAACATCTCCATGAAGTGATGTAATTCATTTTTCACCATCTATTTATATGAATTATTATTAAAATCTCTATAATGACAATTTTTTTTAATTATTTCATGATGAGGACTCTATATTTGATGAATCCATGACCAATGTCTCTATACTAGAACCATCAAAACCAAAATGCATAGAAAACGTATTTGTTCTTACCAGAATATTCATTTTATTGTCGAAATGATTTATAAAATGATAATGTGGAATAATAAAATATTGATAAATATTAAATAATGTAATAAAAAAAATAGTTCTATATTAAATATATAATCATTATATAAGATTATGTTATACATATGAAGTTGAGAGATTCGTGATATAAGGGATTTATGTAACAATCCATTTTTTATTAGGGATTATTTATTTTAAAATTTTAATGAGGGAAATTATTTTATACATATACTTCAAACCAAATATATTTTTTTCACCAATTGTTATTCATAAAATATTTATGTAATAATCCCATATTTCTCACTTTGGTTGATGAATTTTTTCTTTAAAGTATGTGTTTGTTGAAATTTTTTCTAAAACTCTCTTTTGTATTATAGAAATATTACGTAAGTTCATAAATAAAAATATTTAAATTTTTTTTCAATGGTTTTAAAAATAATATTTATATAATATTTTTTAAAATGTATCTTTTTTACTATCAATAAAAATTCATAAATAAAAATTCCTTTTAAAATTTATCACATCAATGGATTTTATGGTCATAGGTAATATTTATTAAATTGAATATTACTTTACAAGATTTCATGGTTAATTTAAAATTAATTTATTTTCCCATTATTTTATAAATTTATAGATTTTAAATATACATTTTAAAAATAACCTTTTATATGTTTTTAATTAAATTAGCAAATGCACTTCATAATATATTTTCATCTCTTTCTATATTTTTAATGATAGTTATACTTCACATGGGATATCATCTTATGATTACATCCACATTTATTTTTAGGATGTCTTATGGTGATGATGATTTATTTATTACCTTATGAAATATGATTTTCTCATAGGTCAATTAATTTATGAATAATTATTTTTGGAACCTATTTTACTTCTACTGATTATACTATGATAAATTGAAGGAATGTTTATAAAACACATTTTGTTACTAAGGTTAATAAAATTATTAATTGATGATTCTTTTTATTATCTTAAGACACATATATTTATGGTTTTGGATTATCTGATGGTTGAGTTTGTTATATCCCTAAAATACTTTGGGTAATGACGTAATGATATCTAATCATAGGTCAAGGATATTGTTAGACATGATTATGAATAAATATTTTCACAATTTAAGGCATAAGTATGATTACTACCATCTATTCTCATAAGAATATGTGTGTAAATGATTGGGAATAACTATGTTTATTTTTTTAACTATGGGTTTGAATAATTCAATCCATTTTCCAAATATTATTCATGGATATGATTGTGAATATATATATTCACAAGATTATTATTTACTTTTATTATGCTTCTACAGGTATATGTTATGAACCTTAAATTAAAATTACGACCTAGAAACACTTATTAATCATGTATCTAGATATGTCATGATTTCGGATTTTATGATCTACTTTTTTCTAGGTAAGAATATTTTACATTTATAATATGAAATTGATTATGTCAACATACCCTTATTATTATAATATACTCTCTTATGATTGATTTCTCCCATGTTTACAATCACTAGTAATATGTTCCACCAACTTCTTTTTTCACCTCTTGAGTTTATTATAGAAGGATATAGGTTTGATATGTATATAAGTGTACTAATGTGAAGAACAATATGGGATACATTGAATATTCCTTAATAGATATGTTTATTTAGAATCTAGTCTCAAAAGATACTAAACATCTATAGTCCCAGAGTATAAATTGGTGAACTTATTGATTATTTGACTAAAAGTTTTTAATATTTAGGCATCTTATTATTTAAGAACATTAAGGAATACCAAGATGAGGCCCCACATTCTTTATGATGAAGAATTTTTGGATTTATAGTATGAGAACATGGATTCCATATGATACATGATAATTGTGAATTATATGGAGAGTTCCTAGATTACATGGTATTTCATCGTGAGTGGGAATTTTTTAAAAAGAACTCTAATTATAGGGGAATATCTAGATGACATATTATATTTCATATGAAACTTCATCATACTATGTAATTCTATTATGATCACTAATATTTTTTTATTATCTATATATGCATCTTCATCACAATGTGTTTAGTGAAATCCTAGAAATGGATGATGTAGGTATGATCCTAATATTAGTGTTACCATATATCCTAGTCAATGGTGTTGTTAATTTATTAATTACATATTTTATTCTTTTTTTATAGTACCACATATGCACTTATTTTCTATACCAATTATATTTATGCATTGCATTTTTTGGGGACTACCAATTTTTATTCAAAACCTTCCCAGGATTATATAGATCTTGGGTACTCAATCAGATGCCACTTGGTTACAGTACTATAATTTAGTAAGGAACTGTGCTCAATGATTGGATTTATTGGTTTCATAATCGAAGATAGGATAGGACCAAAATCAAGAATCATTGGGGATGATATTTTATACGCATTATATTCTTATTTATTTTTGTATGTGTTTGTGTGAACCATCCATTAGGTTTTTGTTATTGTATATATGGTATACTCATTTATCATATATTTTTTATGTTTGTTTTATTTCTTGTTACTTACCCTATGTTATCTGCAATGTCTAATACTGATTATTTATATGATATATTACTTTTGATTTTATTGATAGACTAACCAATGTTGATAGTATTCCCACTGTATCCTCGGAGATCTGTGATACAAGTTAAAAGCCTCTAGTGTATGGGAGGAATTCCTGAGGCCTTTTGGAGACCCTGTCACATTACTATTCAAAGTGATCTAGGTCAGGGACATTACAATGTGATACTATATGAGTCTTTTTTATTCATATTTGGGAAATGTATGTATGAGAATATAATTTTTTAATGTCATGGTAATTTTCTCATCTGTAGGAGTTGTAGGCCTATATGAAAGAGAAAATGTTAGTTGAAAATGATGTTAATTTTTGTTCTTACTCTATAATTTTACTATTGATAGATTTCCACCATATTTGGTGCATATATATGTGATGTTATTGGTTCATGGTATTTTTACTCAAGTATAGTATAGTGATAAGGTCTGAGTGTTAATATTTAATTCTAGGAATGTATAATTAATATGTCATATTTTTTATTTGATGATTCATAGATTTAGGGGATACATATATGCTTGTTTTTTATACCCTCTATGAATAATATTTGAACAAGATTTATTACGGCTTATGGATTTAAATAAACGAGTGGGTCAGAATTTAAATAGTCGGTATCAATTTCAATGGTACATTCCCAAATTAAACTATAATGAAATTATACAAGAAAAACTCTTGTGGTTACATTTTAGAAAATTGGTAGATATAAATGAGTTATTAATGAGATAGTTTTGGTTAAATAATTTTCTAGTAAAAAAGGTTTGTAGTGTATTACATTATAACATGTGAATGTTATTTTATCATTCTAAGCCCTAAAATGTGTGAAATAATTATTCATTGAAAAACATTACAATGAGAAATAATTCAAAGAATTATATTCAAAATCCTTTAAGAATAATCATAAAAATCATTGATTACCCAAAATGGCTTAGTAGGGGACCTAATTCATAAAAATATCAGATTTATGTATCATGATATGACATCTAAATGTGAATATTGATTAAAGTTAACTGATAAATTTTGAAACTATAAAGAAACATGATTATATTTATACCTTATGTATGTGTCCAAAATTGAAAATGGGTAATTTTTACTAGAGAGATAGGGATAACCCAAGAATTTATACCTTTATGTCATACCTAATAGTTTGTGATATTTCATTTGGTATCATTGTTACCTTTGACAATTGTGGGTCTAGAACTAGTTAAATATTGGGTTGGGTGGTTTAATTTAAACATATATATTTGAAATAACATAGATTGTGTATCATCACTCTTATTGATGATGATGATGATGGGTGTGTGTCAATGGGTGTGTGAAGACCTAGTGAATACATTTTGTTTTTGAATGATAGATGATGAGTATTTTGGAAGATGGTAGAAGTAAACCCAACGAGAAGTGGCATGTATGTGGTTAGATCTAAGGGGATAGTTCTGATATCTTGGTGATTTATATAATACATCACAAATTATAGGCGAGTTGTTGAGTTTTTGTATTTGAGGTTGATCATGAGAGAGGTTAGCATGACAACGTAGATTTTTTATAAGTTTGAATAAAGGTTAAATTCTTTTTCATGGGGAATTGATTCATAAAGGGTACAATCATGTTTATGGTAAGGTTATGGTTATTCCCTTGATCATATGTAATTGAAGAACCTAAGTGATTTTGTTTGGATGTACGCCTAACTTCGACAGGTAGGAATGTTCGGATGTATGAACCTACTCTATATGACACAACCTTGAGGATTTGATCAATGTTGATGTTGGTTGTAAGGTTCATGGGCTCATGGATCATCTATAAATGTTTCAAGTTTTTGAATAACTCCCATGATGATGGATAGTCAAGTTGGTAGACATGTGTCATGGTAAATTCCAAGCATTCCAAACTAAATCATTAATGATACCTCATTTGACATGTTATAAGGAATTGTTGGATGTTTGATCTACCATGTAATCCTAGATCCATCATCATGGGGCTTTATATGAACATGAGTATTCGATGATATTGAGTTTTAATTCATGTTCTCAAGATACATATTTGATTTTTGAGTTCTGTGATCAGGTGGATTGTGGGTGAGTACTAATTTCTTTTTTTCAGATTAAGGTGATATCTGCATGAAATGAATGTTTTTTTCCTTTGTATCATTAAAAAGGACTCTCTGTGGCTCTATTTAGATTGATTCATGTCAAAGAGAATCTCATGATATGTGTAGGAAATTATTCAATGGTGAACATTAGATCACGATTTATTGGAAATGAGTTGAGGGTTTGTAGTATATTTTAGATAAGAAGTTATTCTATAAACGAGAAACTAAAAAGATGATGGTTCATACAGGGATGGTTTCCCATATATTTAATATGATTTAGGAATGTCCCCTCTATAGTGGTGGGGACATCATGGGTGTATCAGGTCACCGCAGTATGGTTGACCTCAGTTAACCATAAAATTTGGTCTAGCTATCATTGTTATGTGTTTAAGTGTGTCTCTATGGATCCAAACACACATATGTTATTGTTAAACCTATCAATATTTATCTAAATGCATGGTTTACATAAATCCTTTTAGTGTTAATTTCCCCATTGGGAACTCAAGTGCATGTCTCGTATTTTGAGTATTACTCAGGGGGATTCTATGGAAGTATTTCTTATTCTATATGGATAGGTTGTGATCAGCATCTTTATATTAAGTTCTTATATGAGTGAGAAAACATATATAGATATTGTGTTTTATTATTTGTAGGATAATGGATATGTATATTTTGATTTTGATTTTTGTACAGAAAATTAGATACTTATTTGGTTGATAGTGTCATATTTTAAATGAATATTTTTACAATTGTGTATGAAAGGTAATTGTTATTGTATGAATAGTCAAGGATCCTGAGTAAAATCTATTTGGACTATATATACAATGGAAGTTTTTTATTCAATTAGAATGTACTTATGTGGGGAACCAACATGTTATATAGAGAGTGAGTATAGGGTGACAGGATAATGAAAATGTTTTGTTGGTGGTGAGAATCATTCATGGTGGTTCTTGTAGATTGATGAAAATGTAGTATTATATTAAAAACAACCATGTGTTGAATAATGGACTGGGTAATGATTTGAATCAATTATTGGGTAGGGGTGTAGTTTGAAACAATATTGATATTTTTAATGGCATTTATATGTGATGGATCATGTTATAATAAATTGTTATTCATGGTTTTTTAATTGATTTTTGGGAACTGATATAGAATATGGGAGCACTACATGATGATTTTTTCATTAATTAGTTACACGAGTTGGTCAAGAATAATAGAAGAATATATGAAGGGAGATCGTGTGAATTTTTTTCAATTCATGGGAGAATGTAGTACCCCGTGTGTGTATGTGAGTTTTAAAATTTAGTATGAGTTTCCATTTTTGAGTACGGTGGGAGTTGTTTTTTTAATCGATATTCAAATCAATAATCAATGAGTTGAAATATTCTAAGATATTTTTTGGATATAGTTTGAATCCTAAAAATTTCACATGGTGTTTAATAATGTATAGAAAAATGTGGGTTGAATTTTCTGTGTTTTTGGAAAAATCCATTAGGGATTTATAGTTTATGTCACTCAATTTAGGAAAAAATTTGGGTAACCATAAATAAGACATGATTAAATTTAGTTGGAATAGATCATGGTCTAATTTCTCATTTAGCACATAGTTGAGGGTTAACTATGAAGGATATTATAGAAAACCATGGTATTTTTAATCAAATAAGGTAATGTTTCGTAACATTCACATGGTTGTATATAAACTATGTGAGTTACTTCGTTTGGGATCTAGGGACATTTAGCATTATGGGAAAATATTTAGTATGTATTGTGGAAAAATAATATAATAAGGGATTTCATGGGTAGTATTTAGATTATAGTTTGTTCAATTTTGAAAAATCATGTTTTGAAACCTATGGAATGACCACTTTTGTTAAAAAATAATATAATACAATTTTTACCCTATTAAAATTGAAATGGGGAGTAAACGTTCTCCTCCTCTCCCATTTATTGACTAGGTCCTTGTCCTCTCCTGTTTTTCACTTTCAGTCATCTTGGTTTTGTGGTATATTTGGGAAAATTATTAGTTGTATAGAGGTTCTTAACACCCTCTTCTACCCCCCTCATTATTTCTTTTCACATGTTTTTAATTTATTTTTCTTTGACTAGGGTTTTGATTCTGATTCCACCCGAGCATAGAGGAATTGAATGAAAATTATGGGGCTTCTGCATTTCATTGGAATGGGGAATCTCATAATACTATCAGCATGTGGTATATTTGTGATTTAATGATGTTATGTTTCATTTTAAAATTTTAATATGTTTTCAAAAAAAATTAATAAAGTTAATTATTTAAAGGGATTGTTTTCTTATGGATTTGTCTTCAGTAGGAGTTTTGGATCTTGTTTCAGACCTCTAGTGGGTGATTGGTTCTTTTTCGTTTGGGGAAATCTCTCTAGTGATTAATTAAATGAATATACCAATTTAGAATTAATTTTTTTATGAATTATTAAATTAATAATTATCTAATTTGGTATGTGGGTGTGACTAAATAACTTTTCATGTTAATGATTTGATAATTATTTCAGCGTATGGGTAGCAGCTATCAACTATGAACTAAAAGGAATGGGGTGTGCATGTAAATAAGTGGCCCCTATATTTTACCCATAGTCTCTCTATACTATTTATCTTATTCTATGAAGTGGTTATATAATACTTACAAAAAATTTAAAAAATTATCATTTAATGATTTAATTGGGATTTTATTTAGTAAAATTCCAAGTTAAAATGAGATAATCCTAAATGAAAAGATATTCAAGTATAAGTTCCATGGTTATGACTGTGATTATTTTTGTATATAAAATTGTTTAATCATTATAGATATTATTTTATAACTATGTTATATTATGTAATATACATTGGTATAGTATTGTATGTTTATAAACAATGGTTTAAATTATTAAAAATGGAATCATAGTTTAGGTTGATGATTGTGAAGTAAATTTTCTATTACCATGGATGTAACATCCGATGTATTTATAGAATCATCCATTTTCAAATCTATTTATATTATTGATTTTAATTATAGTTTTTGATTAAAATGGACACTATGCACTATAGTATACCAGACATGAAACAATGTGTTTTTTAAAATCTTATGTAGCACACAACATAGAGTTATAGAAAAAAAATAATATAAAAATATTATTATTTTAAATGGTAGTTAATGAAAAAATATAGAATTATATGGAATTAATAGAACTAATTAAAATATTATTATAAATTTTTGTTGATTTTTTATAAATTTATCCAATATATTTTAGTGGCTTAAAATGAGAATGAATCAAATTTTAAGCATAAAATAGTGTAATATTTTTACAAGGTAGTTTTACAACCTTTTGAAGGGGAACACTATTTATATCTAATTTTTGTCAGTTTTAATAGATATATTTGACAAAATAAACTTCTTATATAGAATAGGTAAATCAAAATTTACTTTAGGAAAATTTTTGGTAATTTTATGATAAATTATCTTTTAATGAATAATGAAAAATACTGGATTTTAACCAGAACTACCTTTTCATCTAATTTATTTATACTGTTTGATTATAATTTTAATTGGTTTTAAAAGTGTAATTGGAATGATTTTTTTTTATTTGATCCAATTTTGGTCATTTTATGTAATTTCACTTTTATATTGGACATAAACACATGTCAATATTTTGATAGATTTTATGTCCAAAAAACATAGTTTTTGGTTTGACAACGACAATTAATATTAAATTAATTTTAGAAAATTTTATATTAATAATTTTGAAAAATTGATTCCATATTTGGAATAATAAGGTCAAATTTGTGTAAATAATTACCTTTTATTTTTGGGAATTATGAATAATAACGTCAAGAATTATTTTTAATTACCATTGATAAATGGTAAATATGGTATATAAGGGTAAAAAATAATATTATATTAATATAAAACTACCCTAACACATGTTTTATTACTATTTTAGGAGATATTTGTTACCATGGTAATCCATGAGATGATTTCAGGACCCCATGGAGCCACTTGGGTGTGATAATGACATGTTATAAGAAATAATTTAAAGTAAAGAGAAATACAACATAAACACGTATCTTTTACTAATGCAATTTTAATATAGGGGATTATATCTTTTATCTTGGAGTATAAAAATTCATTAGAAAGATAAAAATATTTCTTACATCATAGTATTGTATTTATAATTTTTACACATTAAATATATTAATTTATTTATAACACAATGATGATGTAATGACTAAATTATTAATAAAAGATTCAAATAATTGATATTATAAATATTAAAATAAATTTAATTTGAACAATATGATTCCATACAAGTGTTTTATATATCATTATTACATATTATATTTTATAAAATTCATTTTTTATGAAGTAATCATGTTTTTATGAATTCTAAAAAAATTAATTACTTAATTGTTTCAAAAATTGACATAAATAAATGTTTGAAACAAATACTATTTTATTAAATGATATAATAGTCCGAAAAATATAATATTCATAAAAAACATATATAATGTTAAAAATGTAATTAATGAATCACTTTTTGTTATTTTGGTATTTTTTAGTATCTATAGTAACTATATATTATGAAAATACAAGAAGACATGGTAAGAGTTATAGTTTATAACTAAGGGTTAAAGGTAAAAGAGAATGTTAATTTCATGACCTAAACTGATATAAAACCTATTGGTTGAGTGTATTTAGAAAAATTATCATATTATCATAGAAATATATCACACTGAAACTATTATAATTATAAATAAATTTATAATAAAATAATATTTCAAGACGCATCAAAAGTGACCATCCTCCTCTTATAAAAGGCCACCACCTCTACCCACTTACTCGCACCTCTAAATCCCTTTATATCAAACAAATAAGACTCAAATAATCTTGAAACATTCCTCAATTCTGTCTATAATCCTCAAAATGGGAATAAAGAAATTCAAGAAATCTTTTTGGCTCAAATCAAAAGAAGTAACCTGATTTAGAGGTAGTGTTTCCCCTCAAGTTCATTTCTTTTGTTTTCCTTATTCTCTCTTTATGATATTATTATTCAATGATTACATAACAAAAAAATTATCCTTAATATAATAGGATGTGCTTCTGTGAAGTATTCTAACTACACTTACACATACCTACATCCAATAGATAGGTGAAAATTGTTTCTGTGTTTGGTGAAATATTTCCTTACAAAATGTTGATTATTAAATTTTCTCCTACCACCTCTCATGGTGGCCATTATGATGTAACTATTGTCATATATTACATATATTATATTTATATCATCTTTTTTACTCTTTTATTTTTTATTTAGAACATAAATTTATAGTTTTCATTTTGTGTGAATATAATAATTTCATTCGAGGAACTGTGGACTACCGCCCCCTTAGAATGAAATGGCTCGTTCATACTATTCCTGAAACATATAAAGGATGGTTTTAATGAAACTATGTAACATATATAACATATATATTATACCTAAATTATAATATACATTTGTATCATTCAATTTTCATTCATTGAAAATTAAAATTAAATGAAAGTAGCGTTCATGTGTATGTATGACCTATCGTCTCCATGAACGGTGCATTTCATTTCTTCTCTCCAAATACTATGGATTGTTATAAATATATATATATATATATATGATATTTATATGTTATTTAAACCATGAATATAATTTTGTAGATGATAGACTTATGACCATATAGACAATTTTTAATCATAACAAGTTCATTATTGACTCAATTATCGAACATCGACAAAACGTCTCATATCATCTCAAATAATTAAATATTATAACAAAGAAATAAGTGGTATAAAATTAATAATAAAATTAAAAAATGTTATGAATAAAGTATACATTAACCTATGTTTATTATTAATGAAATTAAAGAATGAACGTGATATGTGGGACTTAAGGTATGGGAACTTTTTAACCTAATTTTCATTCTTTGTGTTAATCTTCTACTTCATGATTATGTAATGATATGATTATATGAGAAATAAATTTTAATATATTATCATTAGTTTATACTTTATTAATTTTTTTGGATAGTGTGTAGACAAAACATATCTACTTTATTAACAAAATTATATTTTTAAGGGTAATCATAACTCAATCTCATTTTATTGAGTTAAATATTAATCTCATTGGTTTTGTTTTCCCAGGAATATGTGTGAATGACCTGTGAATGTTTTACCATGAATATCCACTTATATTGGGTATATTTACTTTTTAATACATAATTATTTCATTTATTTATCCTTAATCTAAAGATATGATATTTTATGTGATTTCATATCAGTCTCATTTCATTGAGACATCACTTGATGATATAAACCTTTAATATTTTGTAAATTTAATTTATATCCCCTTTTACAATACTTATCCATATTATATATATTCTCATGTTATTTAATGTCTTGTAAAAGTTTCTAGTTTCACATGGAGTATAATTGAAATATTCAAAATTTTAAATTACTCTTTATCAAAAACATTGTTTCAAATGTTTTAATTATTTATGCTTTTAAATCATTCTCAATAATGTACATGTTTAAAAAATGGATTTAAAGATTTTTTTAATATGTAAATTAATTTTTTTAAATGTTAATTACATTAAATGGTTGAAAGTGGTATGAGAGACTTTGATTCAACAATCATCTTTCAAAATGTTTTAATTATGTTCTAATAGGGGATTGACTATTTCTATAACACTAAATTTTTTTTATATACTTATTGAATTGAATTAATTGATTTTATTTTTCTATTGTGTATTTATTTTTAAATTAAAATTTTACCTTTTTACTTTAAAATAAGGTTTTTTCATTTATGAGAGTGAGAATTGGAAATAAAAAATGTTCATTCAAAGTAGAAATGTTATTTTTCCTTTATGCTTTATATATGTGTTATGATTATATTATGGTTCTTGGGAATTGCTTAAGTATATGGGTGGTTCCTTGATAATATGATGGTGGGTCAGCATATTATATCTGTACAATGAATTGGTTTACATGGAAGAGGTTAATGTGATGGTTTCTTCTAAGAGATTATGGGAGTATATGGTGATGGGTTTTCAAAACGTAACCATGAAGTTTACTCCCTATGTAGTTCTGAAAGATGATATGTTATATGATTTGGATTCCAAAATTTAACTTAACATTTTATGGTTTATATGATGTTTTTAATGAATCTATTTATTACTTGTTTTTTGATATATAGTTTATGTTTTATGGGTGAATAGTATGATTTTTTGAAAATGTTTTCATGGGTTTTAAATATTCATCGAATAACAGTTTTTTCATTATTTTATATTTTTTATAATATTTTTATTCCAATAAAATGTTATTAAGATGTTTTCCACATGGTATAAGTATGGGTAATAAAAAGGAATAAGTAAAAAAATATTTTTATCAAGAAAAAGAAGTCATGTTTTATTTTAAATAGTTTTATTTTGTGAAAAAAATAGACAGTGAGTAGACTTGACTACTTTTTAATTTATGAGTTATTATGTAATATATATGTACTAAATCTCTAAAATTATAATCCTAAATAGATCCTCAATGTTAATTCTTATCTTATATCCTGATTAAGTAATGTTTATGTTTATGACCTTATAGTTGGTATCAGAGGAAAGGTTTAGATAACTTTAGGGATTATGGGTTTTGGATAAACACTTAGTAAGTCTCTATGTCGATTCATTCAGTTAATTCCTTGTTTTATAACTTTTTTAGATCACGAAAACTCAGATAAAATTTGAATTTGGAGGATTTTAGACAACATTATTATCTCTTACTTATGATTTTTTTGAAATAATTATTACAAAGTCATGTCTGGATGATTGTGAAAATTTTTATAGCATAAAACTCACATGAAAGCAGTTGTTTGAGATATCAAAGACCTCCACTATACCCTAATAACATCATGGATCATGTTTTATATTTAATTTAATTCTATTTATTATATATTCTCATTTTTCATGAAATATAAATATTATTAATGCATTTTCAAATATTTTACCTTATCACAAATTTTAAATCATATTATGATTTTGAAAATGGTGCTAAAGAAGGATACCCTTGCACAACCTATTTATATTTACATTAAAAATATAGTCTTTCATAACATAGTTTTGTTATTTTTAAAATACTATTGATTTAATGTTTCAACTCAAACATGGTCTAATTGTTTTATAAAAATCAAGCCTTATCAGATGTTTTGAAATTATATGTCATAAAATATTTTTTTTCAAAAATACTTTCATGTAAACACCCATATTACCAAAGTTGTACATGGTGTATTTGGATAATGGAAAAAATTATTTGGAAGTATCTCTAAATCATTTTTGCATTTCATGGACCATATAACTATGTTAACTAGATGACAATGAATCTAGGTGGACACAATGAACAAGGTATGATGTTATTTCTCTTGGTAATAGTATTATTTTATCATGTGGATGTAAAATAAAAAAATTTAAATATATATAAGAATGTATGAATTAATATGTTGAGGAGATTATGAGTTGGGATGAAAATGAGAGGTATAATATTTCCATTGAGGATAAAACATTTTATGGTTATTTTAGAGTTTTAATAAAAGGGATAACCCGTAGGATGGGTGAAAACTTGTCGTATCTAGTATGGCAGCATGAATCGAACCCACAACTGCATAATGACAAGGGCAGATCACCTACCACTGTCCTACATGAAGTCCCTAGTTAGTATGACATATTATAATATGTTAAATTATGTTATGGACTAAGAATAACTTTATTTTTGGAACTTATGGTTTATCAAATGGATATCCATAGTATAGAAAAATAATTTTGTGATTATGTGATAAATGTTATTTTGGATGATTTCTTCTCTTTTAGGAACACTATATGTCTAAGGAAAATAGAATAATATGAGATTTAATTTGAGGAGTAATGGTTGAATTTTATTTTAGAAGAATAAATGTTTTTATTGTGAATATATGTAAATTTGGATTATTTATGGAAATTATTAACCTATCTTAGAGAATATGTGATTAGGTTAATAACTTTTTAGTATGAGACTTTAAGAGTAATTTATGTTATTTGGAGATAAATGTTTAGATATACTGTAGAATACTATGTGATCAAATCTTTATGAATTTTTTATTTCTATATTAGATTATATTATTTTGAATAATACTTAGGAAAATTGTTTATTGGATGGTATTTGTTGAAATTTTGGTACTTTTTATTGTATTTTAGAGATTAAATATTGGCATTCTTCTTATAAAAGATTATTCCTCTTGGGGGATTATCTGATCTTGTACTAACCACTGTGGTTTTTCTTAATTTATAAAGATAATGGGAAATATATAGTTCATTTTTTGTGGGTTATGTAACTCTATATAAGTTTATTAAAGCACTTTAGGTGTGGACATGTCATCTTGAATACTCTACATTTGGAGAAAAGATCATTTTGTGGTATAAAAAGTATTAAAGGATGAAACTCCACTTGAAAAGTAAGTATGTTTCTTATGTTCTTAGTAATGCTCATAAAAAAATTCCTCAACTTTATTAAAAGAATATTAAAACCAAGAAAAATATTTTTAATTTTTCTACTACTAAAACAGAGACCATTTAACCCATCACAAGTTTATGGTTTTCTAGTTGTTAACTTTCCCATGATACTGTTTTCTGTTGCACTCCATCAAAACATGACACTTATTTCTTCATCCATATCCTTTTTTCCTACAATAAACCACAATATGTGTTGTCTTAGGTGACCTTTTTAATTATCTTTCATTCTTTTAAAGTTGTTTTTTATTGACTCTTTTTATTATTTGAGATTTTCAATGATGTTACTGAGCCAAATTTTAAAATTAAGAGGACGCAATTTCAAGAAGGGGAAATAATGTAGCATCCCAGGTATTTATAAAATAATACATTTTCTTATCTATTAATGTTTTTGAATATAATATTTATTTAAATTTAAATTGGAGACAATGTATGATAGCGTACCTGGCACGTAACAACAGGTTTCTTCAAAAGCTTATGTTGCATACAACATTGAGTTATACTGAAAGATAATATAATAATTTAATTATTTTAAATATTAAATAATACCAAGTTGTTTTATTGTAATGAATGAATATAACTAAGTACAATATGATTATACATTATTCTATATTGTTTTTACATTTATCCAATAAATTTTATAGCTTTAAAATGACAATGAAACCTATTTTATGCATAAATTTATCTAATATTTCTAAAAGATAGTTTTACCACCTTTTGTGGGAGAAATCATTTTAAATATATTTTTTTCACTTTTATATGTTATATTTTAAAAAATAATCTTTTTCAGTATAATTGGGACATCAAAATTCACTTTGGATAAATATTTGGTAATTTTATATTAAAGTTTATTTTTATTGAATAGTCAAAATACTGAATTTTAATTCAAATTTTCATTTTCATTTAATTGATTAATATATATATATTATCCTATTAATTGGGTTTAAAGTGTAATTGGATTAAGTTTTTATAATTTAATCAAAATTTTTTCATTTCAAGGAATTTAACTTTTAAATTGGATATAAACTCATGCAAATCTTTTGATAAATTTTACTTCCTAAAAACACACTTTTATTTTTAGACAACATGATTTAATTTTAAATTAATTTCTAGAAATTCAGTTTTTTGAATTTAGAAAAAATAATCCCATATTTAGAATCATAAGATCCAAATTTTTTAAATAAGTACATTTTATTTTTGGAAATTATGAATAGTTATTTATGTAATTATTTTTATTTACCATGGTTAAAGTGTAAATCTGGTAAATATGGGTAAAACGTAATCTTATAATATTAAAAAACTACCCTAAAAAGTGTTTTATTTATATTGGATGAGATATTTAAGACCTTGTTTATCCTTGGGTAGATTTTAGGACCCCATGGACCTATTTGGGTGTCATAATGACATGTTATAAAAATTAATTTAATGTAAAGGGAAATATAACATAAACATGTATCTTTTACTAAGGAAATTTTAATATAGGGTTATGTAACTGAAATCTTAGACTATAAATTTTCATTATAAATAAAACAATATTTCCCAAATCATGGAAATTTATTTATAATTTTTTCATAATAAATAAATAAATTTATTTATTACACAATGATGACAAAATGACTACCTTATCAATGAAATATTCAATTAAATTATTTTATAAATATTAAACTAAATAAAATATGATCACTTTTATGCTATAAAATAATTTTATGGATCCTTATGACATATTATATTTGATTTAATACCTTTTTTTGAAGGAATAAGGTTGTTATGACTTTAAAAAAAATCAATTACTAAATAGTGTCAAAATTTACATAAATGAGTTTTTTAAAACAAATGCTAATTTCTTAAATGATATAATAGTCCAAAAAATATTATAATCTTAAAATGACTTATATAATGTTAAAACTATCATTAGTGAACATCTTTTGGTTCTCTTGACATTTTATTGTAAATACAGTAAATATATATTATGAAAATATAAGAATACAAGTTAAGAGTTAATGTTTTTAACCAATTATTAAAGCTAAAATATAATGTTACTTTTGTGAAATATACATATCTAAAACCTATTTTTATGATATTTTAGTCCAATTATCATCTTATTGTAGATATATATCACATTGTAACTATTATAATTTTAAAATCAATTAATAACAAAATAATATTTGAAGACTTTCCTAAAGTGGCCCTCCTTCCTCTAATAATTGGCCTCCACTTCTACCCACTTACTCACACCTCTCATGCCCCATGGTTCATCCAACTTCTACATATATAATCTCCCAACATCCATCCCTTCATCTTGGAATCCTTAACTTGGGATAAAGGAAATTCAAGAAATCCTTTTGGTTCAAATCAAATGAAGTTACCTGATTTAGAGGCAATGTCTTCTCTCAAGTTCCTTTCTTTTATTTTCCATCTTCACTCCATATGATATTCTTATTCTTTTATTAATAAAAAAAAATATACTCCATATAATAGTTTGTTTTTATGATAATTATTCTAATTAAAAATATACACACCTCTTTTAAATGGATATGAACATTCTGTTTCTTTGTATGACGAACTACTGGCACACGAAACGATGATTGTTCAATGTTAATATACCACCTATCATGGTGGTCATTACTATATAAAGGTATTAATATATGAAAAATATTATATTTATATTTCCTCAATAATTATGTAATTTTTATTTGTGACATACCATTATGCTTTCCATGTTGTGTAAATAAGATAATTTCATTTGAGGAATTGTGTACTATATCCCCCTCAAAGTTACATAACTCATTCATGTCATACATGGAATGTATAAATAATGGTGTTAATGAACATATTTAACATATATAATATATAATATATATATTATAATTGAATTATTATATATAAATTTATTATTTATTTTTAATTTATTTAAAATGTCAATGAAATGAAAGTAGCGTGAATGCGTACGGACGACCTACCATCTCCATGAACATTGTATTGCACTTCTTATCTCTAAATTATATGGATTATTATAAATATATATATATATATATATATATATATGATATTTATATGTTATTTAAATCATGAATATAATTCTGTAGATGATCAAATTATGACCATATGGACAATTTTAATCCCAACAAGTTCATTTTGGATTGATCTATCGAACATCAACAAAAAGTATGATATAAACTCAAATAATTAACTAATTATGATAACAATTTAATAAGTGATATAAAATGAATAATAAAATTTAAAATGGTTTTAATGAAAATTTAAATTAACCTATTTTTAATATTCATGAAATTAAATAATGAACGAGAGAAGTCAAACTCAAGGTAAGGGAACTTCTTACACAATTTCCATTATTTGGGTTAATCTTCTACATCTTGATTATTTCATGCTATGATTATGTGAGAAATAAATTTTGATATCCAATATTGTATTTAATTTTTTTTATTTGTATTTATAATGAGTACATATAATTGATCTATTTTATTAACGAAATGATCTTTGTAAGGGAAATATTAAATAGATCTCATTTCATTAAGTTAAAAATCCATGTCCTGGGATTTATTTTTACAAGAATACGTGTGAATGACATTTGATTTATTTACACTAAATATCCACTTATGATGGGTGTGTTTATTTTTTCTACACATAATTATGCCATTAATTTATATTTAATATAATGAGATGACCTTTCTAGGGAACTTCATCCCAATATCCTTTTAGTGATACATTTCTTAATGATATGCATGTCTATTATATTATAAATTTTATTTACAGACCATACATTACTTCTCCATATTATATCTTTAGTCATGATATTTAATGTCTTTTAAAATGTTTTACTTTCATGTCGTGTATAATTTAAATGTTAAAAATTGTATATCACTCTTAATCTGAAACATCATTTTAAAGGTTTTAAAGATTGATTCATCTAAAAAATTATACTTAATGTCAATGTTTTAAAAATTGTATTATGGATTTACTTATATGGAGAGAAATTTCTTAAATCTTTTATTAATTTAAAAATTTCAAAGTGGTATGGGACAATTTGTTTCAAAAATACTCTTTTAAAATGTTTTAATTGTGATTTAAAATGGGATTGATTATTTCAATAACATTGAATATTTTTTTAATTATACATCATGAATATATTTTCTATGTTTTTTTGTCGCTATAATTTATTGATATTTACATTACATGTTTACCATTTTATTTTAAAATAATGTATTTTCATATATGAGTGTGCAGCTTGTAATGATGAAATGTGATTTCATAGTAGAAATGTTACATTTCCTTTATGTTTGGTTTATGTGTTATGATTATGTTATGGTTCTTGGAAATTACATAAGTATACGAGTGTTTTTGTGATAAAATAAGGGAGGATGAACCCATGATAACTCTCCAATACATTGGGTAATAAGATAGAGATAAAGGTTAAGGTTTCCCTTAATAGATTTAAGGAATATATTGTGATGTGTATTCCAAAAAAAACCCTGAAGGTTACTCCCTATGTTGTTTTGAAAGCTACACTGTAATTATGATATGGATGCTAAAATTGACATTTAGGTTTTATTTTTTATATGATTTTTTTTTTGATTCTATAGATTAGATGATTTAAGATAAATATTTTATGTTTTATGGGAGAAAGTTATGATTTTTAAGAAAATATTTGATGGGTTTTAAATATTTATGGACTAATGGTTTTATTCATTATTTTATATTCTTTACTGAGATTTTTATGGTCATCTCAAGATTTTTTAATATTTTACACAGGGTAAAAGGATGGGTATGACAAATGAATACTAAATTAATATTTTTATAAATAAAAAAAGTCATGTTTTATTTTAAACAGTTTCATTTTGTGAAAAAATGGACAGTGATTAGATTTGACTACATTGTAATTATTTAGTTTTTATATAATAGGTATGTACTAATTATCAAGAACTATAAACCAAAAAATATTTTTAGTGTCAGTTATTGACTCAACTCAACATTATGTAATGATTATGGATAGTTCCTTATACTAGATGATTGTATAATTCAATTTAAAAACCTTTCATAATCCCTTATAAATTTTAATATCCAATTTATGAATTTACATTGTTCATATGACTTTAGATGCTAATTATTTCTTCTTTAACTAGATAATTTTTATGTTAGATTATGGCATGGTCTCATCGAAAATTGTATGGAGGATTTATGAAATTCCCATACATTATTAATTAGAGAACCATTTATTATAGATGGTAAATAGATATGGTATTGTAATTTTTGGTATACTAATTAATGTGACCCATGTAATTCAGAATATTTACCCATGGGTGATTTAATAAGGTTCATCCATTAAAGGTAATGTATGTTATGATAGGAATTGATGGTTTTATATCGAAATATAAATAATAATGTTAATTTTTAAGTGTTGTAGTATAGAAATTGATAAATGTTGTAATTCATTATATAATTAAATGTCACCTTCAAATAAATGAGGTGACTAATTGAAAATATCAAGATGATCTCCTTAGAATCTATGTGATACAAGATGCTAAATAATTATGAAAGCTGGGATGAGTTCTTGGATTATTTATAATGCTTGATGATTTGGTATTAAGTGATGTGTTTCTTGATTCCACATGATGAATAATGTATGGTAATTTCATGATAGGACAATAGATTTTGTATGCTGATGACATTTGGGTATGTCAATATGATAAACATGAATCTATGTAGTTAATTTTTTATGTGTGGTCATCATAGAATACATAAATATACCTTAACATTGTCTATTGTTGGTATGATCTAACAATTAGTGTCATCATTCAAATGGGTAATAAGGATTGTTTTGTAAGAACCCGGGTTTCTAGAACGGGTCAAAATTCCGAACCTGTTTAAATTTTTGACTGGTTTCTGAGGAGTCCGGAAAAATTGGGCAGTTTCTAGAAATTTCTAGACTACAAACCATGTACACTAAGTACACGCCGTGTATGTGTATGTGAGTGACTGACTGGTTGCTCGCCGAGTACATGTCGTGCAGTGACTATGTAGAATTTTCTTACTATACGGCATGTGGTTTTGAACACGCAGTGTATATCCCCGACCGTGTGAAGCCATAAATGGCGTGTAGGCCTGTTGGATGGGTAGAACCGAGACCATGCCATGTTCCCCTTGGACATGCTGTGTTGTCTAGCCGTGTATAAGGAAAAAACATGGCGAGTGAGTCCGATGAAGAAGAAAGGAAGAGGAACCAAGTACATGCTGTGTACCCCTAGGTACATGCCGTGTACTCATGCCGGCAGGCTCATAAGGTAAGTCGGTTGAACCTTTCCGTATTATGAACAGTTAAATGAACTAAACACGGTGTGTAGTCCCAAAGTACATGCCGTGTACTTTCTTTTTTTTTGCTTCAAACGGGCAGTAGCCTCATATTGAGGCAGAACCTCATATCCTCCCCCTGGATACGTGAATCAGGCTGGCCAAACCCCTTTCCTCTTCCTGACCGTCCGTTCGAGACCTGTTTCGAGCTCTGATTAGTGCATTGGTACCCCCTTAGTATGGCCTTGATTCCCCTTTGCTCATTTTGTCTAATTTTTGTTCTAGAGCAAGTTATAGCCCTTTGAGCGGTTTTGAATCTTTTTTAGATTTACCGTGTTTTAGAACGAATTGGCGGATGTTACCAGAGAACTAGCATCGTGCGAGTCTCAGGTAGGTGGTGCATACATCATTTTGTGTTTTCAAGGTTGTTTGGGTAATGCGGCCTTCATCGCATTTTTGGGTATTTTGAGTGAGACCTGTTTTATCTGCCTTTTCATACTGTAACGCGTATGGGACCTCTGGGATGCTTTTGGGTATGCCCAGTTACCAGGTTGCGTGAGCAGGGCCGGGTGAGGGGCCATTTCTCATCGGGGAATTTTGAACGGGGAGCGCCAAAATGGTTTTATTTGAATTATGATTGTTATAAACTGTTTAGTTTAATTTGATAAAGCCAGTTAAATTGTTAGAGGCATTTAAGACCTCTGTGCTGGTATGGGAAAATACCGGTATAGTGCAATTCAACTATTAGTTTCATTTTCCTGGTTGTGTTTTCTGTTTACATATGTTATATATAAATGAAATTGCTGAATTGCATTTGCTGGACCCATTGGGTTGTGTTGGGCTTGGCCCGGTTACGCTTGAGTGATGCTGATCACAGGTTGGGGCTTTTCCTAGGTTACTTTGGTTGGTTTTAACCATGGGATTTGGCGTTATGGACGTCGGATTGAGGAAGTGTGACTGTCAGGTTGGGCATGGCCCGGGTTACATGGATGTCGAGGCCATCGGACTTGAGCGACATGGTCATAGGGACACGAGGTGTCAGATGTTTTGGGGGCTTAGGACTATTTTGGGTGATTAGCGCTCACCGGGACTTTGAGTACTGTGCACACAGAGATACTCCGTGAGGAGGTGGTTTTGACCACTCATGTGGGTAAAGGCCCCTGTAGTTGCGGTTAGGTATTTTGGTTGGGGGTGCTTTCTGTAGAAATCCACTTAGAAGGTGAGGTTCCTTCAGGAAATGGGCGTGCCTTCGGGACATCAGTACTTGAGACACGAGGTTTCAGGAGGCACATGGTGCCGGGTTACTATTTTGGGTGTGACTTCGGGACGTCGGTACTTAAGACACGAGGTTTCAGGAGGAACATGGTGTCAGGTTACTATTTTGGGCGTGCCTTCGGGACGTCGGTACTTGAGACACGAGGTGTCAGGAGGCACATGGTGCCGAGTTACTATTTTCTGGCATGCCTTCGGGATTTCGATACTTGAGACACGAGGTGTCAGGAGGCACATGGTTCCAGGTTACTATTTTTGGGCATGCCTTTGGGACTTCCGTACTTGAGACACAAGGAGGCAGGTGGCACGTGGTGCCGGGTTACACGACAGAGGTTCCGGCTTTGGCCGAAGCAGGTGACGCTCCTTGGTGGCTATTGAGCACCAGTGTAGTTTGTGTTTACTTGTGCACTGTACTGTTTACTGCTTTCTTTGTAAATGCATGACTTCTTAAACACATCTATTTGGTATGCACTGCTAGGTGGTATCCTACTGAGATTTGTCTCACACCCTATATGGGCCCTTTGGGACATGTGTAGACTCTATGGATTTACATGCAGGAAAGAGGCCAGCTTCAGGAGCTGGGATGCGTTAGTTATTGCATGGAGATGGTATGGAACTTGAGGTCATGCTTAGATGGGTTTACTTTGTTTTTTTTACTTTCTGTATTGGCATGCTTATTGTAGCTACTGTTTGTTAGCCATTGGCGCCCTTTTTATATTTAGTTGTGTATTACCTGCTTTGGATGCATGTTGTACTGTTCAGTTATAGTTACATTTTATTAGCATGTTGTTGTGTTTGTTTCCGCTGTTGTTGTTTCATTTACTGCTTCCGCTATTTATCTATATTGATTATGCTTCCGCTCTGGGGGTCTAGTTCGAGTCTGCTGAGCCTTTCTTTCTGCTGCGTCTTTACTGTTATACTTGGACCAGTACCCTTACTATGATCCTCCGAAAGGGTATAGCCTCCCCAATATACCTATTCAGACCCTCACTGCTATTCGGCAGCCTTTGGCATTCGGGGAGGTACACCTAAGGTAGTAACACCCGACCTGTTCGACACTGTTCTGGTGGCTGGCCGGGTCCGGGACGTTACAAAGTGGTATCAGAGGAGTTCTTGACAGGGATTTAGTAGCAGCGTTTTACTGGATACTAATGAGTTTGAGGCTTCTCATTTCTTTCTGCTAGTTTTACTATTTCAGTATGGTAGACTGGAGATAAGTTGTTGTTACTGGAACTGGGTTTCTAGCTTGTGCTTGGGTGTCTGCAGCCCGAGGTACGAGGGATGTACCTAGTTCCCACAGGTGGGAATTGTTGTTTTCTTTTGCTTAGATTACAGTTTATATGATTTCCACCTTGGTGGCTCACATGATGTGTGATGTCATTGATTGTGATATGTGACCCTTAACCCGGTGTGGTAAGGGAGAATTGTACCTTGGCCCGGTATGGAAATTCTTGGTTGCTTGGATTTTGATAGGCACATTTTAGGGTATTTCAACTTCATAAGTGCACGTTTGGTTTGTGAAGTGATAATGCCATGTTAATGAAAAATCAAATTCCATTCTTTATATGGTTTAAAATGTGAGTTGGTGAAATTCCTGATATAACTTCTAGTTGTGCAAATGTTAATTCCATGTTTCATATTTGTAGAATTGCATGATGCAGGATAATTGGGTCTGACTCTTATGAGAGCAGGCAGGTTCTATGGGTGAGGCAGTGTAACTGTCAGGATTGGGTGACTCGGTCGTCGGTTTGAGACAACGTGAGTTGTTGGAACGGGCATAGCCCGAGGTACTTGGATACATGGATCTGTTGAGGGCGGGTTAGGAGTCCATGAGGGTGGGATGACGTGAGGCATGTGTTGCAGTGAGGGGGAGTAGGGGTAGTTGTTATGCACTTCCTTTTACTGATTTCCTTATCTGTGTAAATATATTGTTATATATATATATGGGTTTTCTGACCATTTTTGGTATTCAGCGGGTTACTTGAGGTGTCGTGGGCATCGGGGCATCGTGGATGTGAGATACTTGAGGTGTCGTGGGCATCAGGGCATCGTGGATGTGGGTTACATGAGGTGTCGTGGGCATCAAGGCGTCGTGGATGTGGGTTACATGAGGTGTTCGGCACCATGACCTCGTAGAGGCGGACACCGATGCGGTGTGGGTTACATTGGGTGTCGGAAGCGACATAAGAGCACCAATGAGGTGCAGGGGTGACGATGCGTCACGGGAGGACTATGCATCCGGAAAACAGGTTAGTAAACCCTGTTTGCTTTAAATTTTTTCAGTTGAGACCGAGTAGGCAATTCCTATGGAGGGGAGCCCCTTGAGGAATTTAGCCAGAACCTTGGGACCGGGGTAGTCCAGATTGTTTAACTGGGATGGACATGTTCGGTTCCATCTTCGGGTTTCTTTTCCTAGCTCGGGGATGAGCTACATTAAGTTGGGGTGTTTGTAAGAACCCAGATTTTTGGAACGGGTCAAAATCCCGACCCTGTTTAAATTTTTGACTGGTTTCCGAGGAGTCCGGAAAATGTGGGCAGTTTCTGGAAATTTCCAGACTACACCCCATGTACTATAAGTACACACTGTGTATGTGTTGGTGAGTGACCGACCGTTTTCTTTCCGAGTACATGTCGTGTAGTGACCGTGTAGAATTTTCTTACTACACGGTGTGTAGTTTTGAACACGCCGTGTATACCCCCGACCGTGTGAAGCCATACATGGTGTGTAGGCTTGTTGGCCGAGTAGAACCGAGGACACGCCGTGTTCCCCTTGGACACAATGTGTAGTCTAGCCATGTATAAGGAAAACACATGGCGTGTGAGTCCGACGGTGAGGAAAGGAAGAGGAACCAAGTACACGCCGTGTACCCCTAGGTACATGCCGTGTACCCATGTCGGCAGGCTCTGAAAGTAAGTTGGTGGACCATTTCTGTCTTATAAATAGTTAAATAAACCATACACGACATGTAGTACTAAAGTACATGTCGTGTAATTTCTTTTATTTTTGCATAAAATGAGAAGTAGCCTCGTATGGAGGAAGAACCTCATATCCTCCGTCCGGATACGCGAACCAGGCCAGCCGAACCCCTTTCCTCTTCCCAACCATCCGTCTGAGACCTGTTTTGAGCTCTGATTAGTGCGTTGGAACCCCCTCGCTAAGGACTTGATTCCTCTTTGGCCATTTTGTCTGATTTTTGTTCTAGAACAAGTTATAGCCCTTTGAGAAGTTTTGAATCTTTTGTAGATTTACCGTGTCTTAGACCGAATTGGCGGGTGTTACCAGAGGAGTAGCATCATGTGAGTCTCAAGTATTTGGTGCATACTTCATTTTGTTTTTTTCGGTTGTTTGGGTAACGCGGCCTTCGGCACATTTTCAGGTATTTTGAGCGGGACCTGTTTTATCTGATTTTTCATACTATAATGCTTATGGCACCTTTGGGATGCTTTTGGGTATGCCAGGTCACCAGGCTGCATGAGCAGGGTCGGGTGAGGGGTTATTGCTCATCGGGGAATTTTGGCCAGGGAGTGCCAAAATGGTTTTAATTGAATTGTGATTGTTATAAACTTTTTAGTTTAATTTGTTAAAGCCTGTTAAATTTTTAGAGTCATTTAAGACCTCTGTGATGGAATGGGACAACACCGGTATAGTGAAATTCAACTTTTAGTTTGTTTTGCCTGGTTGTATTTTTTGTTTACATATGTTATATATATATATATATGTAATTGCTGAATTGAATCTACTGGACCCTTTGGGTTGTGTTGGGATTGTCCTGGTTACGCTTGAGTGATGCTGATCACAGGTTGGGGCTTTTCCCGGGTTGCTTTGGGTGGTTTTGACCACGGGATTGGGCGTCATGGACATCGGATTGAGGTAGTGTGACTACCAGGTTGGGCAATGTCCCGGGTTACTTGGATGGCGAGGCCATCAGACATGAGCGACATGGTCACAGGGACACGAGGTGTCAGATGTTTCGGTGGATTAGGACTATTTTCGGTGATTACCGCTCACCGGGACTTTAAGTAGTGTGCACATAGAGATACTCCGTGATGAGGTGGTTTTGACCACTCGTGTGGGTAGAGGCCCCCGTAGTTGCGGTAAGGTATTTTGGTTGGGGGTGGTTTCCATAGAAAGCCACGTGAGAGGTGAGGAGCCTTCGGGAAATGGGCGTGCCTTAGGGACGTCGGTATTTGAGACACGAGGTGTCAGGAGGCACATGGTGTCGGGTTACTATTTTGGGCGTGCCATCGGGACGTCAGTACTTAAGACAAGATGTGTCAGGATGCACATAGTTCCGGGTTACTATTTTGGGCATTCCTTTGGAACGTCGGTACATGAGAAACGAGGTGTCAGGAGGTACATGGTGTCGGGTTACTATTTTTGGGTGTTCCTTCAGGACGTCGGTACTTGAGACATGAGGTGTCAGGAGGCACATGGTGTCGGGTTACTATTTTTGGGCGTGCCTTCGGGATGTCGGTACTTGAGACATGAAGTGTTAGATGGAACATGGTGCCAAGTTACACGATAGAGGTTCCGGTGTTAGCCAAAGCAGGTGACGCTCCTTGGTGGCTGTTGAGCACCAGTGGAGTTTATGTTTACATGTGCACTGTACTGTTTTCGGCTTTCCTTGTAAATGCATGACTTCTTAAACACATATATTTGGTATGCACCACTGGGTAGTATCCTACTGAGATTTGTCTCACACCCTACATGGTCCCTTCGGGATGTGTGTAGACTTTATGGATTTACGTGCTGGAAATAGGCCAGCTTCAGGAGCTGGGCTGCGTTAGTTATTGCATGGAGATGGTATGGACCTTGAGTTCATGCCTAGCTGGGTTTACTTTTTTTTGTTTACTTTCTGTATTGGAATGCTTATTATAGCTACTGTTGGTTATCCATTGGCGCCCTTTTAATATTTAGTTGTGTATTACCTGCTTTGGATTCATGTTGTACTGTTCAGTTGTAGTTATATGTTATTTGCATGCTGTTGTATTTATTTTTTCTACTGTTGTTTCATTTACTGCTTCTGCTGTTTATCTATATTGATTATGCTTCCACTCTGCGGGTCTAGTTTGAGTCTGGTGAGTCTTTCTTTCCGCTGCATCTTTATTGTTATACTTGGACCAGTACCCTTACTATGATCCTCCGAGAGGGTATATCCTCCCCACTATACCTATTCAGACCCTCGCTGCTAGTCGGCAGCCTTTGGCATTCGGGGAGGTGCGCCTAAGGTAGTAACACCCAATCCGTTCGGCACTGTTCGGGTGGCTGGCCGGGTCTGGGACTTTACATGTTTTATGTATGTATTTCATATTTATTTAATTATATATAGCCCCACGCATTCTATTATATATGAAAATTTTATATTTATGGATTGCATTGATTTGGTCTTTCTATGTTGTACACACTTTTTTCATTTGCCACCATGTACATTACTCAATGCTATGTAATCATTCAAATGATTTTGAATCATGTAATTATATTTTATGAACATGTTTCTATTTATATTAGTGTTGTATGTATTTTTACATCATTTATGTTAGTTTTGTTTTTAATTTTAAAATCAACAATTAACCTCATGAGGATTGTAGCCATTGAATTTTGATTTCTTTTTGAATCATAACCCAAAAAATATCTATGACCATGTTTCTAGTAGTCTATTATTGTATTAACATAAAATAATTATTCCAAAAAAATTAAAAAATTTCTCTCCAAATGTGTTTTAAAGTGAAATTGAAATATTTGATGAAAATGTTTAGATCAAAATTAAAATAGGAATTTTGAATTAAATGATTAGATCCTCAAATGAAACAATATGAATATAATTCAAATATTAAATAAATATCCTTTTGAAGACCCATCTAATATTAATATAATATTATTTCTAAAAATTCTTTGAAATAATTATCTTTTATTAGCTAGAGAATCTTTCTATTATTATCATTTATGACCAGGACAAGAACTAAATTGAAAACATTTCATTAATTTTTTTGAAATAAATGTATTTGATTTATTATATCATTGTATATATTAATTTAATAACTCAAAAATTTATACACATTATATACATATATAAGTTGGATGTAAATTATTCGGACATCCTCAAAGGAATTTAACTCCACCAATAAATGATGTTGTGATTAACGTAATTACAAAATTAATTAATGCATGAGAATTTTGTTAAATGTTTGATTAATCTTTAGTAATCCAACTATATGTGGTCCCAAAAAAAATATTAACAATGATAGATAACTAGAATTATAAATTTATCAAAAGAATAATAATAATTGAATATAATGTTTTTATGATTATAAGAATCTTATTTCTAAAAATCTAAAGTTTCATTTTATTTTACAACTTATTCATATAATTTCAAAAATATTAGTCTGGAATCAATATTATTACTTTTTATATAGTCATTATAATATAATAAAACTTTTTTGAACCGTAATAAGAATAATAAGGTTAGAATCCTTGTTTGTATGAAATATTTTCATAAAAATTGAAATACAGTATATCACCATATAACAAAATAATCCATAAAAGCATTATTTATAATAAAAGTTTCATTTTTAGACCTTCCAAATATATTTTTGATTATTAGTTTTAAATAAATAGGGAAAATCATTCATATAAAATCCTTACACAATAAAATGAACATTTCCACATAAGGCCACTTTTCCCAAAAACATGTTCTTTATAAAGGAACACTTTCTTTATTGAAGGTAACACCCATAACAAAAAAACATTATTAACATTTACAGTCATCCTTAGGCCTTTTGAAAAACATTTGAACATGTCAAATTAGAAATAATTTATCAATATGGAAGATAAGAGAGAATAAAATTGTTATTTAATTTCTAGACAGGATAAATCCATATGAATATTTTTCCTTTTCATAATATACATTTAAACAGAAATATATATTTACATTTCAAATAATATAACTTTTTTCTTATTTTTTTAAGTGAACATTTCATTAAAATTCATAAAGTAAAAAAATCATATTAATAAGGGTATTCTATAACATTTAATATCATAGGAATGGCATTCCTTAAAAACAATTTACTCACTATTTATTTAAATGTCTTAAACACTCCTTGAAAATATAATCACATTTTCTTACCAATAAAAATAAAAAATTTCCATTCATAACAATTAAAATAATATCATATAGTGACATAGTAAATTATCATTACAATAAGACCTTCCAATACCATTATAATTTAATCGACAAAATGAATAATTTAAAAATATTGTAGGTGTAACCAATCACTAGAATACTTCAGCACTTTAACCAAGTAATTTTAGTGTATAATATAATCACTTATAAATAGATGTATATCAGACACACCAGTATTTTATATAAAATTTCCAAGAAACATAGATTTAATAAAACAGATATATATTGAACTATAACCATCAAACTCATTATATTTAAAATTCAACAAGAGAAGAAATAGAAATTTTGGTTATCCCATAAAACTGAGGTGAAATCATTGTTTCCTTGGAAACAGATTCTATAAAATAAAAATGTAGGATATTGAGAAAATGACATTCATTGATAATAGAATAAAAAAATTTAATGTAATATTCATTGAAAATAATGATCATGAAAGTGTTAAAATATATTTATTCTTCAATAAGTAAAACAACTATTCTTTTGACACTTTTTTAAGGAATGTATAAAATGACTCATATTGAAAACATTTAATTGAATATATTTTTTCTAAAAAAGGTATAAATTGTATTAAAACAACAGTTATAATTTTTTTTAATTTATCATAATATTCTCTAAAAAATTAATATAAAAATTAAAGTGGAATAAAAATATTTAGATGGTAAATATTAAAATAATATTTTTAAAATAGTTTCCCTTACATTGTGTCCTAACTCATTAAAGTCGTATGTATACCCTCTTATGTAATAAAATTATACTAGTTTTCAAAATTATTATTAATAATAATAATGATAATTCCATTATCATTATTTATATTATTTTATTTTTTAACCTATTTTATTTGTTTCTATAATTGTTGATTTCATGTTTCATGTTTAGAAGATGTACATTTTATAAGTCCAAAATAAAATTAATATGTAGAAAATGGTAAAAGTTATCATGATTCCATCATATCAAAAATATTATTTATGTTTATTATATTAATTTTATACATTAAATACATTTTTATAACCATCCATGGGAGTGAACATGGAATATAGAATATATCGTATCATTGGGGAAATAGTCTGCATGTTTTACGTTTCTATTTTTTGACTAGATGAAAAAATAAGATATATAATATTTTCCTTTTATAGAATAATAATTAAGTTATAAATTTCCTATTTATTCATTATATCCCACCTTATGAATAACCATGTGAGATAACAATGAAAAAATGAATCACATCGATTCATGGAGGTGGTATTCCACAGATATCGACGAGAGGCATTATCATTTTCCTATTGATAGAAAGGGTGTGATTTAAAGTAAAACATTGACCATATAGAATCCTAATTATTTCAAAAAAATCATATATATTCCATTTATATATATTAATAACTATCCTTGTGAGATGTTGCTAAAAAATGAATAACATCTCCTCTTGGGGGTGGTAGTATATATCTAAGAACATACAAAGTTTTTATTTTCTATATGATGGAAAATGAGAGGGAAAATGGTTTATATATAAACATTATTAAATTTTACTATTTTAAAAAATAATATATTTTAACTATTTAGTTAATTTTTAATATTTTAATGTGGTTTAAGAAAAAATAGATATGAAAGTACTCGATTAATTGATACACCTCTTATTTTGATAACAACATTTGGATAAAAAATAAGCCTCTAGGATGGTATTTTTGTGGGACTATAATCTACAGGATAATGGAAGGAGCGTTTTAATGTTTTGGGAAAATAATTGAGATAATGTCTTGAGTGGTGTGAGTAATAGAGGACAGGAGATGCCCTTTTATAAGGGTGGTGGGTAGAAATGTTTTAAATGCTTGAAATATTAATATATATTAGGTTTCTAACTATTTAAAAATATCCCAAAATTTAAATATATTTTATGAAAAATGATTACAAGTTAAAAATAAATCAACCAATGTAATTTATATGAGTTTATCTGTCATTTTAAACCATATCGTTTTGTTTAACCCCATTATTACCTATATTTTACCATAAACGTTCTATGAAATATTTAATTCATTATGTCTAATGAAAGTAAATTTCAAATTACCAAGTAGATTATACATGAAATAATCTATATCTTTTAAAATTTACTATACATTGTAGTAATAATGAAATTTTTATGACTTTATAATGATTTAAAATAAATGAAACCTTAAACGGAGTTAAAATTAATTTTCAGAACTATACACAAAAGTGAACTGAAATTATATATTTTAAAATGGTATTCTAATTTAAATATTTAATACATTATTTTTCATTATTTTTTATCCATAATATTCCGCCAAGGATATAAATTATCTAAAAAACATCACTTTTAATACTTTTTAATATATTTAATTTGATTTTCACTCGCTTACACATGTGTTGCGTCAACATTCAAAAGGTATTATAGGCTATTTTAACATAACTAAAAATTAAATATTAATTACATTCATAACTATAGTTTATTTATATTAAATTTTATCATATATAGTTTTCATATAGTATTTATTTAATTATCTTCATTAGGACAATATACCTAAAGAGAGAGTGATGATTTTTGAAATATAATTTTATTAATTTAAAAAGTAAATTCATATTAAAGGAATCTGGATCAAAATTTACCCATTAAAAGTGATAATATAACAAGAGTTTAATTATTTCCTCAAAACCCATTTTAATATAATTTGTTTTGTTTTCAATTCCTTAAATCCTTATTTTATTTAGTTTTACCCCATTTTATCCTTTACACTGGTGAGAAAATTTTACCATGATAACTATTAATATTGATTAAAAATATAGTGAACCATATTACATAATTTCCATAAATTGATTCTAAATAATTAATTTATTCTATATAATTAAACTTCCCAAAATGGTAAAAATACTAATAATTTTAATATATGTCTTTGAAATACAATAAAAAAAATTTCTTTTGAAAAAATATAATATCATGATTAAAAACATTCATACTAAAATATACTATAATTTATATTTCCATGGTATTAATATGATTTTTTTAAATAATGTAGACTTATTACACATTCAAAAAATAAAAAAATGGAATTTTAAAATACAATTATTAAATGTAAAGAAATAAATTTTTTTCTAAATTAATAAAATTCAATATTCAATGAAAAAACATCTATTTTTGGAAGAATATCAAAAAAATATTAATATTTTTAAAAAATTATTATACAGAAAATTATTTCCAATTTAAAAAATAATATTTCTAAAATTGGTATAAATCAATCATAATACATACGCACAAAATGTATCCAAATTTTATTTCTAAAAATGAATTTTTAAATTATAAATGGATTTTACACCTGGTCGTTATATAATAATAACCATAATATGTCTGATAATATATTAAATATATGATCTATGAATTTTATTAAATTAGTTAATTTTTATTTTTTACCTTAATTTTATTTAATAAAAATAAATTTCACACAAAATTTAGTTTACAAAAAAAATGTGTCTTTCAATCATAAATGATTTATTTAAAACTAAGATCATATTTCCAAGGAACTGATAAATATATTTGTAATAAATAAAACATGAAATTATATATTAAATAATACAGTTACCCGGTATTATATTATCCGAACAAATTTCATGGTTCTAATGATCATATTTAAATAATAATACTTCAATAGTATATTGGAATTCATTTTTAGCTCAATAATGTCAGAGGTGTATGAAATTAGATATAATATTCTTTTTATATTATACTCTCAATGTGTCACATCCCCCAAATAAAATTTCTTCCACAAAGTTTTAATTTGATTCCCTAAAAATTAATTTATCACAACATAGTAATTAAATTTGATATAGATTATTTCATAAACATTAATCATCATGTCATTATTGGGAAACTTATTATTTCATAAATTAATATAACTTTATAATAATCATACCTTCATATGGTTTTCTAAAAGTGTACATTTATTTTTTCTTGTAACGTATATCATATGACTCGATAGATTTGAGAAATTATTTTACCATCCAGAAACATATTTTAATAAAATACACACACTTTCTTTCATTATAGTCCATGAATTGAATTTCATCCCTTATTTGTGCATTCACCACTTTCTTCTACTAACTCATCTCTTCTTCCAAGTGTTGATTATTTGACATTATTTTTCAAAAATAATTTTTAATAGATCATAAGAACTATACAATAATCACAATTTATTCCTCATATTTTCATCAATTAACCAAAATAAAAAATTGTTATCCTTAGTTTAGAAAGTATCAAGTATATGGAAAAAAAATTCAATGTCCAATTGCTAAGTAATAAAACCTACATTTTAACACAAATATTTCCATAAATAAATATCCTTATTACTCTTTTAATTGTTCAAGGAAAAAATTTAAACCCACCTATTAAAAATATTTGATCCCAAAATCATCCAAGATAAACAGAAAACCTATCTCTAAATATCATAAATAACTAATAGTGTAACTTAAAAAAATGTATATACTTGAATCATATAATCCCTAAAATATGATAACCTTTTAAATAAATAACCTATGTCACCATAATGCCATAATAATATCATATATTTTTTTAAATATTATACAAACTTTATTCCTCAAAGTAAATCCCATCTTAGCCAAAAATATTTTCCTTTAAATGAATCATTTAATGTTCCCAATATAGTGTAATTTTTCAATTATAAATTTAATCACATATTCATCCAATAATATTTCAATCCAATGGTTATCTATAAAATAAATAATATTCTCCCTCAATTTTATTACCCTTTAATCCAATTTATCCATTGCTAACTCAACATCAATGATCATCATAATAATATGATTATCAATACCCTTAAAATTATTTAGAAAAAAATATGAAAGAATTATTCCTCAAATAACGTTTATAATAAAATAAATGTTTTTATTAAGGGTTATGTATACAAAAAAATGTTTTAAAACCCATTGATGTCTCCTAATTTATTCCAATAACATAAAACCACAATAAGGTTATCAGTTACATTAAATTATGATCACTCATATATTTATCAATACAATTTGGTGTTTCAACACTTTAAATATCCACATATGAATCATTTTAACATATGAGGATATTGAACATATTCTTTTGATCCTATTTATGATGCCTCATAAATTAAACAACCAATAATTACATGATTTATAAAATTGTTTTACCTTCTTAAATTCCAATGAAATGATTGGGTTATAATTTTATAGGATTGGAAAAAAAATTAATACTTAGGCCCTTGAAAATGAAGCATACATTTACTCATATATTATATTTTTACCACAAAATGAATTCATTATAAGGACACACTTTGTTCATTCAATGTAACTCCAATAAATTGATCTCTAACATTATTAACATTTATACTCACCATTGATCCCATAGAAAAAATATTTTCAAATGTATGATGAAAAAATCATATTAACGGTTATAAAATAAATGAAACCAATTATTAAATTAGTAAAACTAAAAATACATAATAATGGTTTATTTTTTTAATAAAATTTTAATCTAAAATATATATTTAATTTTCCATAAATAAAACTTATTTTTTTGATAGTTTTAATACAAAAAATTATAATTATTCATAGTTAGAATATAATAATCATGAGTATTTTATTAAAATATAAGTACTCATGAATAAATTTCCTAGATAAATATTTATTTCACCATTTTTAAAAATTTCATAAACATTCCTTGAAAACATAATATTATTTACATTCCTTTTGAAATAAAAATATTTCCTTAAAAACATAAATAATATCATGTTGTTAAATTGGTACATTATTCGTGAATTCATCATTATAATATTACTTTTAATGGATTAAATTAACTATATAATTAAAAGATATCATAGGTGTAACCTATCACTAGTATTCATCATCACATTACCTAATGCATTGCAAAGGTATAACAGTCTCACACATCATTAGATGTATATTGGTCTCCAATATCATTCATAAAAAATTTCTATAACCATAAGATAAATAGAAAACATATATCATGAAATATATCTATAAAAATTAATTTAATTTCTCATCAATCCCATAAGCAACAACCATTTCATTCATCTCATAAAAATGAGATGAAATATTGGTTTCCATAAAAGAACTAAAAAAAACACATTAATTTATATTAAGAAAAATAAAAACATTATTAATGAATATAAAAAAATGTAAATTAACATTTAATGAATATAATTATTATTATAGTTAGAAAATAAATTCATTCAATAGTTGTTAAAATGAGGATTCCTTTAACACTTTAGTGAAAAAATTCAAATACGAATAATACAAAAAATGAAAAATATATTTTTTAAACCAATTATAAAAGACATAAAATATAGTATAATATGTTCCATAGAAACTTTTGAAACATAAATATGATATTCTATGATAAATTTTAAAAAACATAACATGGAATAAAATTAGTTGGAAGGAAATATTTAATACTAGATTTTCAAAATAAATACCCTTACCTCGACTCCCAGATCATTTCAATCATATGTTTTCCCTCATGAGTAATAAAATATATTAGTTTTCTACGTTATTATGAAAATTTATAATATTCACTTTATTATCATTATTCACCTTATTTTATTTTCAACATGTATTATTTAGTTACTAAAAAAGTTAGATTTACATTGGATGTTATGAGGATGTTTGATTTATAAGTTCAAAATGAATTTGATACATTGAATAAGTTCAAAGGGATCATGGCTCCATTATATATATAATCATAAAAAAAATTAAAAATTTTATACTTGAAATAGTTTTTTAGACCATCCATGTATGTTGTACATGGATAACGAAATACATCTTGTGATGGAAGTGGTTTCCCACAGACAGACTTGAGAAACATTTCCATTTTTATACTAGATAGAAAATAAATAAGTTATATAATAATTTAATTTACAAGAATCATAATTATATAATACATGTAACATGTGTCCATTTTTTATCAATATTTCCAACCTTGGGAAGAGGTATTGAAAAACGGATCACATCACTTCATAGCGGTGGTATTTCACAGGTACTCATAGGAAACATTATCAGATTCCAGTGGATGGAAAGAGTAACATTGAAAGTAAAATATTTTCTTTCAAAAATATTAATTTTTTCGTTAATGCAATATATATATTACCTTAATTAATCAAAATAACCACCATTGTGATTTAGCGATGGAAGATTAAATAGATCACTTTATAAAGCTAGTAGTCCACACGTACACACAAATGTTGTTTTCATTTCTCAAAGGACTTGGTGATAAAAACGGTTATTCCATATACATTATAACATTTTAGTATATTAATGATGATTAATTTATCATATTATCTATTTATATGTTATTTCATGGAGGTGGAATGATAATTTAATATGGAAACACATGGCTAATAGTTATACCTCCTCATTGGAAACCCCCATTTGGCATACAAATTAATCCTTATATAGTTGAATTTTTGTTATACAAGAACCTACAAGACATGGTTTAAATGGTTGGTAAAGTATTTTTGGAATATAATTATCAATATAAATTAATCTTGGGGAATTAAAAATAGAGGGGAGGTTGTGCCCTTTTATTAGTGAGGTGGGAGACAATCTTGTAAATACATGATAAATTAATATACAATATGTTTTTGACTCATGTAAATGTCTCCAAAGATACATATATTATATTATAAAAAGTCTAAAGTAATCATAAATTTTAGAAAAATAAATTAAAGAATGTTTAGGTATTATTTTCAACCTTATGATTTGGTTTAACCCCCTCATTAACTTTGTTTAACCTTATCCATTTTAGAAAAAATTTCAATCATTAAGGGTGGTCAAAGGAATTTTAAATTTTAAAATTGGAACAAAAATGAAAACTTAAAGATATGATTGACAGTATCCGTTTAAATGAGTTAATATATTTTTTTTAATATTTTAAATTATTTAAAAATAATTTTTAAACATTAAATATCATTTAATATTATTTTCAATACTATTTAGAATATTTGACTATAAAAACATACTGATTACAATGGATATTTAAAATAAATATTTAAAAAATTAATAAACTTTAATTTTTTATAACATAAAATCATTCCAGTCTATAAATTATCTAAGATACCTCACATTTAATATTTTTAAAAAACATTAGTTAGATTTTTCATCCACTTGCACAAGCATTGCAATAGCGAAGCATCAGAATTTTATATAATTAAAAAATAAAAAAATTACTATAATAAATATCGTTTAATTATATTATATATTTTCATATATATTCATTCATATAGTATGTATATGTATATATCCTTATTATGATTTTATAATTAGTGAGAGAGATTGGATGTTTTGAAAATATAACTTTTTTACTTTGAAAATGGAAGACATATTGAGGGAATATAGCTCCAAAGTTTTCCATTTATGATGATAACATAAACATAATTTTAGAATAACAATATATAACCCTATTAATTTTATTTAATGTGATATTTATTTCATTTAATCCTTATTTATCACTTTTACCCTATCTTATCCTTTACTATAGTTATAAAATATTTTCAGGCTTCCTATTTATTATAAAAAAATGAAATAGAACTATTTAAATAATTTTACTGGTATAATTTAAAATAATGGAATAAATTTCATATTATTTAATTTCTCTACTTGGCATAAATTAATATAAATATATGTTTTTCAAATTCAATAATGTTTTTTAGAAAAATACACATTTAGGTATAAAAATAATTTTACCCCAAAATAATTTATAATATTTATTAATATGGTTATTATTAGAGTATTTATAATAATATGCAACATCCATGTCTTTAAAAAATTACAATACTAAATTGAACATCAAAATTACTTTGATCAAATTTAGTGAAAAAAATTGTTTTACAAAATTAATATTTTTCACAATTTACCAATAATGATATATTTTTGAAAAACCTGAAAATATTATCTTAAAATTATTTTTGAAATGTTTATTTTAATATAATTTTCTATTTTATCAAATTCAATTTCTAAATTTTAAATAAATTAATCATATTATTGATGTATAAAATAAACTAAAAACTATTTTTGAAATATAAAATGAATTCACAGAAATTTTATATTTGTTAACAACTAATATGTCAATGTTATTTTATTAAATATAATATACTTAAATTTAATTAAAATTATTCACATATATTGACTAATATAATATATGATAATATAAATACATTGTGAACATGACTTAATTTTCTAAAAAATACTAATCGTAAAAGTATATGATCTAATTTAAAATTGTTTTATAATTTCATTTTAATTAATTAGAAAAATTTTATTATAGAAGACTTACTAAAATATATTTCCTAATTTTGGATAATCCTATTCATACACTTAGAACCGATGCCTATGTTACAATGACCAAATTTAAATAATATTTATTTAATAATATATCATAGTTTATTTTAAACTGAGTATTGCATGGGGTGCACACAATTAACCATATTTTTATTTTTATACTAAAATATATGGGTGTTTCGTTTTTAATGTTTAATTCACTAGAATAATCTTAGAGTTAAATGATGGAATTACTTCATAGAATGATTGAGGACTCTATTAAAATTCACAATGATTATTTTTAAATCATGGTGATTTATATTATCATGGATTAATAAATCATTAAAAAGTTCATGAATTGTTAGAATAGATAACTTTTGTTATTAATTGGGATATTTTAATTTACAAATAGAAAATGGTTTAGTTATTTTTGTATTTCATGTTAAGATAACTAATTGAGTTTCACCATTTTTAGATAAGTATTATAAAAAATAGACTTTATAATTAGTTTTGGGTGCTAAGGTTTCTCTATGTATGGAAATAATTTATAAAAGAAGCATTAAAAATATTTATCCTAATTATAATTCAAAGATAAATTTATTGATATAGGTCATTTCATTACATTTTGATGAATTTGGGTTGAATTAATGATATATTAAAGAGTAAAATAATTGTTGTTCAAATTATTATATCATTATATTGAGATTTATATTTTGAACTTATTTTTAATTCTAGTGATGATAAAGGTTAGAAAAGTTTTACTTAAGGGGGTGAAATAAATTTCAACCATTTTATTATTTTATTGATTATAATGTTAATCATTTTTTATTTCTAATGAATCAATTCATTCATATATAATTTCTTCTTTCTAAAGGTGGTATTCATCTTCTAGACCATTTTTTTCATTTTCTAAGAGCCGGTTTAAGGGTTGCCGGTACCCCAATACATGAATCCAAACTATACCATCCAATCAGCCACAACATCACACTTTCAAATTGAAATTCACAATTCAATAAAAAACGCCACTCACCACCTCGATCCACGAACCCTCACAGCGGCCTAGAAGCATGGGATCCCTTGATTTCTACAACACCTCGAAACATGGTCAGCCTCAAAACACACCCGAGACGACTGTAGAATCCTCAATTCGAATCACCGATGAGCTTCACCGACGTTAGTTATCAACGTTATAGAGGGAGGGGTTCACAACAACACTGAAGCCGACTTCCAAAACCAGATCGTCGTCATCCCCTTCCAAAGAATCTAACCAATGATAATCCACAAACACAATCTCAAACATCAAACCACCATGCCAGAGAGAATCAAAATCAGTAGATCCAAAACCAAAATATGAGAAATCCATACGCAAAAAATCAAAAGATAAAAAGAAGAAGCCTTCCGCAGCCTTTGATCCATGGATTCCGACAAGGAATCACCTTGCAGCCATCTTAAAACAACTGAATCATGAAGCACATCGCCAGACTGGAAACCTGTTTTCAAACCAGAACACAAATCCCATCGTAGCCAACTCAATCTCTCATTCAGACATGGTTATCTACCCACACACATAGCAGAGGGCGAGAATAGAATCCTCAAACCACGGAAGCAGGGAACTCATCCACTGGGTTAGCACCATGCCACCAATAAGCCCTATCCAGCATATGGGAGTTGAGTGAGGAATAGGTCGACAATAATGAGAAATGCCGAGACAGTCGAGCCCATGAAATTCCACTACAATAATGTTGTTTTTTAACACTATAAATAAGGGTTTATGGTTTATAATGTGTTTTAAAGTCTCTCTAGGAAACATAAGTATTAAATAGGTATGTGTACTCTCTCGTGAATATCTATAGTGTATATTGGATATTCATGCTATTTAATTAGTATTAAAGGGTATACTATAGATTCTTGTCATCTGTGAAGAATTAAAGTGTGAAATAGTTAGGAAACGTAGTGACGTTGGGATTTGGACCATTATAGGGGATTATTATTTATCCCTATAAATGGAATAAAAAATCAAATAGGTTAGTTAAATTTAATGGAAAATATTATTCCTTTTATTTTCATGTAAAATCGACCGGGACGGTACCTTTTTAGGTAGTGAAACCATGTCCAAAGAAGTATGTTTAATGTTCACGCATCTAGGGACAGTGGTGTACATTTAAGGTTGTTTTTTTAGAATCAACTATTTTTAATGTTTAGGTTAATATTACAAGGGAATATTATATATAATATAATTTCATTTATAGTAGAAAACTAGGTAAAATGTACCTAGTAATTGTTCAACATTGAAGTTATGGTTAAACGGTCCCAATTAAATTTTTTATAAGGAAACATTAGGTTGTTAGTAACTATGTTCCCTAGTAACATGTTCATAAGATACTTTGGGAAGTTGTTAACATGATTAATAAAAGATATGCACCAAATTGACTTTGTTTTTTTTAAGGATACTTAATGGATTCGAATATTATAAACGTGAAAACACCTAATGGAAAAATGGAGTTTTTGGTTTGTGTATGAATTTAAGGTATAAAATATAATCCCCCTTATAGAAATCACGAATACTCCATTATCTATTGGTGGTTTCCGTTGAATATAAGGATTCAATTTAATACTCAACATATCTATGGTAAAGGGGTATACATGAGTGTTTAAATAATTGGATCCACAGTACAGAGTGTTAACATACATTTGGTAAAGGGGAGTAAAGAAGTGTGTGTTATTTACAATCCATAATATACAGGGTTACTATCCCTTTATTAAATTGGGATATATAAGTGTATTGAAGTTCTAATCCATGGTTTATATAGTTAAAATCCCTTTATAAAAGGGTAATAAACAAGTGTTTGGATGTGATAATCATACTTTGTGTTTGTGTTGTATATATTCTCAATAAATGTGAATGTGATGATTACTTTATGTCAATATGAATTGAAGAATAAGTGTATATTTATAGTGTGTTGCGGTATTCACAACCTTGTTTAGTATTTTTTATTAATTAGTTGACATTTTCATGAATATCCAACCATAATATACTAACATTTTATATTATATTTTGGATAAATTAAATATAACTATAATGATTGATGGACCAATCATAATTGAATCATGAACATGGGATAATGTGTTTCAATTTTTCTAAACAACATTATAAGTGAATAATATATTATACTAATGATTCTGATGAATATTTTTATGATGAAAATTTTACAAAGTGGAAAACCCTGGAAAACAAATTTCATGAAGAAATACAAATTATCGAGGGAATATTTTTCAATTCCCTGGAAAAAGAAAAATAGAATTATATTTTTTCATGATAAATAATTATGAAGAAGGAAGATCAGTTTTCCTATAAATGTCGTACTTATTAATTACTATGTATGTAATGATTTCCAATAAAATAAATTCGGATTCTATAGCCAACTGATCTAGGACAACATGATATAACATATGTGACAGTAGGATCAATAATATCGGTGATCGAACCGATTTAGAAAGACATGGATGAAAATTTTGGGAGATTATAGAACCCGCAAGGTTCTCATATGCATGTGTATAGAATGTTCAAAATATCACAATATTTTTCTTGGGGTGCAACACATTGGGGTGGCACGGATGGTCGAGATTGTGTGTGTGGTTTGTGTGGGTGCCAACCCTGGTGTTGGTTCAAGATGCGGGTTGAATATGATGAATTATTAATAATACCATAATAAAGTGACTTACAAATGTGGTACAAGGAAATAAAAAAACTATTAAACCATTTAAAAAATATAAATACCAACATTTATCCAATCTGTCTCATTTGCATCGTACGCTTGAAATTAACTATCGTATTAACCCTCCCATGGCATGAAGGGATTATATACACAAATTTTTTTTGTATATCATGGATTTCATTATTGTGATAATCTATAATGAAATTTTTTAGGTGATGATTCCTCAAACATTCATCAATACATGACACACTTCTCATTAGTTCATCAGATTAAATAATATGTTTCCATAAACATACAGGGATTCTTACAACATTCCATTCATGCTTGTATGAGTTTGATGTTCTAAAATAATATGAAATGAGATTATTATTTTTTCATGTATGTGATAATATCATTGAAAAATAGTAACATTATATTATATAATAAGGTTTCTAGGTTTCTTGGTTTCATGTAAATCCAAGAGAAATTAATAACTGAAATGTTTAGAAAAAATGAAAACCATATAAAATCAGTATATAATATTGAAACAATATCTTTCTAATAAATAAGAAGCTAATATAGTGAGAAGGTGGTGAACCACATATATAATTATCAAGTCACTGAGGAAAATATATGATGATGATACTTTTACATATATTTCAATTTTCTCCGAAACAATGAGCATCTAGTTGATCCATTGTGCATCCTACTACTCGAAGAATAGTTAAAATGAGCTTCCTAGTCTCGAGAAAGAAATATCCACAAAAATTTATTTAGTTCATGAAGAAATATCTATGAAACTATTTTTTTTTATTCAGGTAGAGGAATGTATTCACACACTAACCTAGTCATGTGATGGAAAATAATGATTTTTTGCGATTCACTTGTCGACTTTGTAGAGGTATTAGGGATACCTGAACCATTTTATCATGTGATTACATTTGTTAAACGAAAAAAATCACTTAATTACTATTAATTTTAAGTATTGTGTTGCATCTTTCACACTATAATGTTATTTGCTCATGAATATTAAGATGAACGTAATAATTTATGAATTAAGAGAGAGGAGTTAATCCTTGAATAGATATATATTGACAGTAAATGGTGGAATAGTCTTCACATGGATTTTTTTATGATAATATAGTTCATGGTTCAAGAACATGTAATGGATGATGTGATATTTACATGAAAAGAATATTCAGGATGAAATCATTATTGAATAATGAGAAAAAAACATTGTTGTGTAATAAGTGTTTGAAAATAACCAATTTCACTAAGAAGAGTTTGATACTACATTCACTATTTACATTGTGTATTAGAGATTGAGAATAACACATTGAATTTTGATATTTCATTTTATCTGTTGAAGATCAAAATCAGAAGAAGTATTTTTGACCTGGCTAAATTTTATTTATTATCATTTTTTTCATATAAGAGCGGTTGAGAATACTCTTTAGAAAGAACTAGATATTATTGTGACTGTGGAAAAAGAAGTGGAAACCTACTATAATGAAACATTTTTGTCAGTTACCTTATAATTGCTGTGAAATAGAGGTAACCATTTTATTTTTTATTCAATGTATGTGTATCAGACAAATTAGATTCTATCAAATATAACTTATCATACTTTACTAATTACTTCCAGAGGAATAGTCTAAAATCTTACATTTGTGATTCAAATTTTTCTCTTTTATATTACCCAGTTAACTCCAAAGAAAAAATTAAAAGGTCATACCTATATAAATGTATTACTTTATAATGAAAAATAAGTTCTTTTGTGAGTGAGACAATAACCACTACACACTAGAGACATAGTCATACCCATTATAGTTTTACCACGTTAACAAACCCTGGTGTTCTTTATGAATTAATAATTCATGTGCATGATTCCTAACTATAAGTATTAAAAATAATAGAGTCATTCAATGGATTGGTTACTGAGTTATAAAAGATATAAATGAATTAAATTATCAAAAAATACCTCAAAACTTATTCACCCCACTCTCAGTGTCCTAAACTGAACGTGATCCTAGCATTTGGTATCATAGTTACATGGAAAACCTCTTTTGGTTTTCACTATTTGGAATATTGTTTTAGATTTTATTTCCCTTCTCAATTCAGAATGGAGTAAAAACATGGGGTTGTTTATTATATATAGACCAGAACTCTATCTATGTTAAGACCATTCATAATAGAAAGAATGAAGAATTGATAATTTTAAAAAATAATTCACTCTTATATAAATAAGATGATGAATCACATTCCCCCTAATATAATTTTTTGAAGGATTAGTCTTTTATAGAATTTAATAATATTCTAGATCAATATATTGCTAAATAAATAGACAATATTTCTACCTCGTATGCCAAGGAAGAGGTATAAGATGTGTTTTTTTCATGATCTTTCAATAAAATAACCATGCACAAGTGTTGAAGATTATTCCTTAGAAAATTATGATAGTACATATATGAGGATAACCATGCCAAAAAAATATTACTTATCATGAATAAGAAACTATGAAATGAGAGAGTTCACTATGACAATGGTTGATGACATATATGGATCTCATCAAAAAATGTAATTATATAATTTTATGAATCGATGAGCTTTAAGATTCTTTTTCTATAGATGTGGAGGATTTATTTAAGGAATTATGGAAGAATAATGAATCCATTGAGAGTGTATGAAATATTTTTCATGAATTAGAATAAAATTAAGATAATATCATTAATTTAAATATTTCTCAATATGAAACCAATGAAAATAAAATCAAATATAATGACACATTGAAACTGAAGAAGACGAAAAATGCTTGATCATGAAGTTATAATGTTCAGGAGATAATTTGAAAAAAAATATTAATGTCCGTATAGGAGGATAAAAACATCTTTAATATGAAACATTGTGACTAGGATGTAAATATTTTAAAATATGTAAATACTCATATTGTATATTCAAAATATGTGGATTGAAGTGTTGTTACAAATGAATTTTTTTCCACAAAACAAAAAATGTTGATTATTTTTCTAAAATACCTCTACATGGTTAGAAGAATTATTAAATAATTCAATTATAAATGTAATGATTTCACTAAAAAAGTAACCAAGAAATTAAAATAATTTTATTTGTCTCATTCTTGGTTTTATGAAATATTAACGTCTAAAAACACAATGTAAAAGTGGTTAAAGAATGGAAATGATGTTCTTAAAAATAAAAGTTTGGTAAAGGAATATAACCATCAAATAAGATGTTCCTATAAAGAATAATAGTATATTACAAAGGAAATTAAAATCAGAAAGAATTCAAATCCATCATAATTATTATTAAAATCAAAAATCATGATTTTTTTGTTATTATTGTTTCTATGACTGACTCGGGCATATAGAATCTAATTTTTGTTATATTATGAGAGTATCTTCAAATAAATGTATTCCTACATAAAGGGTATAAATGTAATGAATAAGAAAAACTATATATGAAAGGAAATAATAATCAAGATATAAATAGATTTAAATTTTGAAGAAAATATATAGTATTTTTAATGGAAGAGGTAATTTTCATGATGTATAAAGGCACAAATCATTCAATTAGTCCACTAAAATAACAATATTTGAAAAGGAAACAGGACATAGATAATAGACAGAAGTAAACCATGGTAAATAATAAGATGAAAAATCAATGTAAGAGGTCAAATAAAGTTATATAATTCATCCATAGGTAAATATTAGAAAGATGATAAAAAAATCCCCAGAATATCAATATAGGTTCTAGTCTAAACATAATATTATAATTGTTTTGTATAAAAAGATGTAATAATATGGATTATTGTAGTAAACTGATGGAAAACAAAAACAAAAGAAAGTAATATTATGAAAATAAGGATAAATCAGTCCAAGATAAAAAAAATAAAAGGATTAAAATGGTAAAGAGAACACCTAAAAATCTATGTGAAAAAACTACACATTATTAATGAAAATAGATGAAATATGAAATTTGAAACACTACATGTAGAAATTAATTGATTATTTTATACTCTAAAACTATGCTTTCATAATTGTATTTCCAAAATAGTCTTTGGTGGCAATGGAAAAATCATTCAATGTAAATTAAAGGTAAAAATAGAGAAATAGAACTATAATTATTCTTTATTTTTTACTCATAGGAAGATGAAAACAGATCCTCATAGAATAATTAATGTAAAATACAATAGAAGAACATTATTCCAACCACCAAGGTGAAAAAATATGGTTTGTTGTTTTATTGGATTCCAAATAACTATTAAAATTGTAACCCTTGAAAAGTAAAATTACATTTACTCACAGTGTATAGTTTTACAAAAAAACATTCTTTATAAGGAACTACACTCTTTATTCTAGGTAACTCCAATAAATTTAAAATTAACATTATAAATGTTAATAATCATCCTTGGGCATTGATAAAACCATTTTTTACATGTAAGATGACAACATAAAAACATATTAAATTATTTTAAAAAATTATTAAATTATTAAATTTGTAAACCAAAAAAATATTTAAGAATGTTTTATTTTATCATAATAAACATTTATTATAAAATATATATTTAATTTTACCAAAAACCCCATATTTTTATATTATTTTTCAAAAAATATTTTTAAAAACTCAGAAATAAAAAATTATAATTATGTTTAATTCATGGACAATAGAAAAACTGATGAATACCATTCCTCAAAAAATAAGAATTTAATTTTTTAGAAAATTCATAATCATTCTATAAAACACGATAAGATTTTCAATATTTTTTTAAAAAAATATTCTATTAAAAAACCATTGAAATAATATCATGTAGGTGACTTGTTCATTATCCTTTATTTCACCCTTCCAATAACCCTTACAATGAAATCACTTGATAAGCAAAATCCCACATCTCTTATGTGTAACTAGTGACAAATAAATTTCATCATTTTCTCAATGCATTGGCGAGATATAACAGTCATACCCATCATCAAATATATATTAATCTAACCTTTGATTGATAAAAAAATTAATAGAACCATATCATGAATTAAAACATACATAATAGACATTATCTTCAAAAGTCATTTGAATTTCCATTAATGTCCATTATCAACAAAAAATATAGTTATATTATAAAAATGATAAGAAATCATTGTTTCCATTGAAAAACTCTTTCATAATTTTTTTTTTGTAAAATGAGAAAAATAATTTCATTAAAAATAACCATTGAAAAATGTTAATAATAATTAAAATTAAATAATTTTCATGACCTATAGAAAGTCCATTCATTAGTTTTTCATAAAAATAATGGTTGTCTTAACAATTTGGTAACAAAATTCAAAAATACTTGTATAGAAAATGTTGAAAATATTCCTATTAAACCTTTTTAATGAAAGTAAAAAAATATTGAAAGATGTATGATTTAATAATTGGATATATAAATAAAACATTAATTAATAAATTTTAAAAAACATTTACAAGGATGAAAATAAGCTGGAAAGAAAAAATTTAAAAATAATACTTGTAAATGAAAGTCCCATGCCATGACTCTCAACTCATTTCAATCATATGACTACACTCCTAAGTAATAAAAATATATTAGTTTAATAATTTATTAAATTATTATTGATATTCATTTCATTACCATTATTTATTTATTTTTTTACATTTTTTACCACATTTTATTTAGTTAGTAAAATAGTTAAGATCACAATTGGATGTTTCGATGATATTCATTTCAAATGTCCCAAATGACTTCAGTATATTTACTAAGGAATTTTTCCATCATGTTTAGAATAATCTTCATGAAAAATTATTATGTTTGTATATTAAAAAAATTTAAACAATCCATGGATGGGGAACATGGAAAATGAAATATGTCATATCCTTGAGGCGGTAGTCCGCACACACAAACTAGTAATGTTTTCTTTTTTCAACTGGATTGAAATGAAATAATTTATATAAAAATATACCATCAAATAACTATAATTATGTTTTACATGTAATATTTGACCATTTTTTCCCTTATGACCAAACATGTGAGGTGGTAATGAAATATAATCACATCTCTTCGTAGTGGTTGTATTACACCTCTACACACAAGTGATGTTATAATTTTAAAACAGATAGAAATGGTAATCATTTATGTAAAAATTTATATTTAAAAAAAATAATTAAGTCATTACTATAAGATATCTTCCATAATTCTATCATAATATCAACTATTGTGAGGGGATACTGAAAAACAAATCCAATAATTTTCTAAAGGTATTAGTCCACAAATACAAATAAACAATGTTTTCATCTATCAATGGTTTGAAAAGTAGATGGAAAAAATATATCTATATAAATAATTACATTTTATTATATTTTTTTAAATTTATAATATCATCATTTTTATATAATATTTTATGGATGTGGAATAAGAAATTGACATGAAAACATATGGTTACAAGTTATACCACTTCTTTGGAAAACCTCATTTGGAATCCACTTTATGCTTTCTATACTTGAATTTTGGGGACAAAAGAAACATTAAGACATGGTATGAAAGAATGGTAATAGATTTGGGAATATCATTTTTCAAAAAATGGTCTAAGTGGAGTGATAAAGATTGGGGAGGAGGCTCCGTTTTAGAAGTGAGATGGATGGAAATCATGTAAATAAATGAGAAAGTATTATATAATATGTGTCTAAATCATTTAAAATATATCAAAAGTTCCATATATTATATTATAAGTAGTATAATGTAAACATAAATTAATCAAAAAAATTTGAGGGAAATTGAAGTTTCATTTTTAAACATATCATTGGTTTACCCCTCTCATTAACCTTATTTCACTATAACCATAGTAAAAATATCGACCATTAAGGGTCATCAGAATAATTGTAAAATTTAATGTGGGACTAAAAAATATATATTCATTATAGGATAAAAAATTCTCCATCTAAAAGACTTATGATATGCTTTTATAATGATTTAAAAATATTTTATTAAACATGAAATATAATTTATAGTTATTTTCACCATAATTCACAAAATTCGACTATAAATACATTGATATTATAATGGAGTTAAAATAAAAATATTTTAAACATTATATAGCAATAATTTTTATCCTCAAAATAATTCAAGAATATAACTTATATGCGGTATATATGTTTTATTATTTTTTAAAAAAATTACTTTGATTTTTCACCCACCTATACAAGCATCACATTAGTGATGTATAATAATTTTGATAAACATTAGAAAAATACAGTTTATTACTATTAAAATTTTCATTTATATTAATTTATATAGTATATAAACATATATCCTTATCATGATTATATAATAAGGGTTAGAGAGTGAATGTTTGAAAATATAATTTGATTAATATAAAAAAAGAATTAATATTGGGAGAATATGGCTCCAAATTTTATGATTAATGATTAAAAAAATAATTTTATTTATAATATCCTTATACAACTATTTTATTATGATTATTTGTGATATTCAAATCCCTTAATCATTTTTATCACTTTTACACAATCTTAGTAATGACTTTGTTGATAAAAATTTACCATTCTTTTGGTTTATTATGACTAAAAATTTAATATATATTATTAAATAATTTAAAAAATATAATTATAATTAAGGAATAAATTTTGTATGATTTAATTTAAATAATTTACAAAAATTAATATATTTCATCCAAATGCAATGTAAATAGTTTTTATAAAAGCACTCATTTATTTATAAAAATGATATTATTATAACATAATGTATAACATTTATTATTATAGAATTCATTGGATTAATATTAATAATATGTAACATATTAGACATTAATTATTCTAAAAACAAATAGAATATTGAAACTATATTTATTAAAAATAAATAAAGGATATTTTTTAAAAAAATCAATTTTTTCCCCATTCCCCACAAATCAACTATTTTAGAAAAATTCAAAAAATTTACATAATTTTTTATACATATTGATGTAAATATTTTTTCCCTTGTTTCAAATAAATTTTTTGAAAGTGGTGTCAAATAATAAAGTAATTTATAAAGAAAATAATATAAAAAACATTTTTTAATTTTAGAATCAATTTACACTTCTTTATTTAGTAACCATAATTAGGTTAATGTTATTTTATAGAATATAAGATCAATAAATTTAAATAAAATAATTAATAAATATTTTTTAAGTAAATTTATTCTTATAAAAATACATGGAGCACATAATAGTTTTTTAAAAAAATCACTTATAATAATATATGATATTATTAAAAAAAATCCTCATTTACTTTTAAATAATTAGTACATTTTTATTATAGAAAACATCCCGGAATATATTTCATAATTTAGTTACTCCAATGGATGAAAAACTAACAATTCCTTATTTATAATAATCATATTTAAATAAAAGTTCATTAATCACATATCATAGTCCAAATTAAGCTCGATATTTCATGTAGTTCACACAATTGAAAATTGTATTCATTTTAAACTAAAATATTTCGGTGTTACAATTATAAATTTTAATTAACTATAATTATCACAAAATTTTATGATTGAATTATTTTAGGGAATTATTGATCGCTCTATGTAAATTCATATGGATGATTTTTCAATTCATGGTGATCCATTTTAACAGGTATTAATAAACATTATAAAATTTCCAGAATGGTTGGAATATATAAACTTGGAAATCCGTTGGAAAATTTTAATTTCATAATACACAATGTCATATTTATTTTTCCTTATATTTTAAAAGAAATAATAATGGATTACCATATAAAGATAATTATTATCAACAAAAATACACTAATAAATTTAGTTATGGGAGACCATGTTTTTTCATGTAAAGAAAACAAATTTGTAGTGACAATTCAGAATATTTATCCTATTTGGAATCTAAATTTAAATTTATAGATAAGGGGTATTTATTTTTCATTTTTATTAAAATTATGTTTATTAATGAAAATATATGAGACTAAAATAATTTATGTTCAATTTTTTATATCATTATATTTGGAATTATCATTTGAAATTACATGTAATGCTTATAATGATTCAGTTGAATCAATTATTATTTAAGATAATGAAATAAATTACAACCATTTTTTATACGAGTGTTTGTATTTTTTTCTTTTTTTATCTAAAGGTTTGATTAATTCATGTCTCATTCATACTTTCCAAAGGTTGTCATCATCTCAATATCTTATGGGGGTAATTATGATAAACATTTTTTGGATAATATTTAGTCATTTTGTCATATATTAATGGGTATCTTTCTATTTATTATGATACTCTCTTAAACATTTAATAATATTTTCCTGAAATTATTTCCAATATAAATATTGGTATGTTATATGTTACTTGCCACCTCATAATGGAGAACGTATATCCTAAAAAGGATTTACTAACATTAATTATTTTATAACGATATTGTATTCAATTTATTTCAACATTTATTAAATTAATGGGGACGTAACGATAATTTGTGGGGAATTTGTATGTGTATTTATCTATTGTATAAAGTTATATAATCAAAACATTAGGTTTTAACACTGTAATAGAGGGGTTAAGGGTTATACTAGGGTTTAAGGACTCCTAAAAAATAAGGATTACATAGTGATTTGTAGTCTCTATAGAATCTATATAGGGTATACTATTAGTTCATTCCAAATAAGTATTATTCAGGGTTATGATGTAGTTTAATGTTATCCATGAAGGATCAATGTTTAAAAGGGGATGGAAATAGAGTGATGTTTCGATTGGGCCTAATAGAGGGCCATCTTATATATCCCAATAATGAGAATTAAAACTCACATATTTTAGTTATATTTAATAATCAATATATTTCCTTTTGCGGTTATGTGAAAATGAACTTTGTGGTGCCTTTTAGTGTGGTGAATGCATATCCAAATAGGTTTATTTTATGATTATGTATTCAATAGAAACAGTTTATATTTTAAGGATTTGGGTTTAGAACCATTATTTTTTTTGGAATTTAGGTTCATATTACTACGAAACATTTTATATTATTAAACATAATATAGAGTACACTACTAGGTAAACGTTACTGAATAATGGGTTTTCACTGAACTTATTCTTGAGTGTCCCCTTATGATATTTTTTTAGCAGACTTTGGGTGGTTGTTAACTGGATGTTTGAGGCACATGTTCTTAAGATACATTCGGAAGTCGATAACTAGCTGCAAGAGGGACACACACCCAAATGAATTTGGGTTGTTAGTAAATAACCTCTTTAGGGATTTCAATATTATGAATAGGACACACACTTAATGAAAAAATGGAGTATCGAGTTTTTGGGTGAATATAAGAAATGGTATATGATATGACGTAAGTAAAGATAGAATACATCTGGCCTATAAGTGGTGTCAATGGTATGTATATATTCTATAGAAGACTAATCATCCCATTGGTAAATGGGTATAAATGATTTTGTGAATGGTATCGATCCGTAGTACATAGGGTTGACATCCCTTTGTTAAAGGGGAATATGTAAGTTCATATCGTTTTGACTCTATAGAACATGTAATTAAAATCCCATAATTAAAGTGAGAAATATGAGTTTATTTATGTTCATCTCCATGGTTTATAGAGTTTATATCAATTTAAAAAAGTGGGTTTCATAAGTTTGTGGATGTGGTGATCCAATTTTGTCTTTTTTTATATTTATTATCAATAATTTACTATTTGAAGAATCACCTAATGTCAATATAGATTAAATAATAAGACAAGATTTCAAGTGTGTTTTGGTGTTCCCAATCATGGTTTGTAAGATGAAGTTGTTTAAATTTTTTAGAAGATCCATCCACAACAATTTCAAAGGTCTTATATTATATCTTTTATATTGTAAATATAATTGTGATGATTGAGACCTAGTATTCATTGATTCGAGAACATGTGATAATTTTATTCATATATTTTAAAAAATATAATATGTGAATAAAAATCATATATTAATGATTACATATGATGATCTTTTATGATGATGATTTAAGAAGGTGGATGACCATGAATATTTTTATTTTTATGAGGAAATACATATTTATTGTGGAATGTGTTTTAGGTCCATATAAAAAAATAGATAAATATTTATTCATGATGAATCATTTTCAAGAAGGAATTTTAGTTTCAAATGAAATTTTGTTCCTTTTAATTACAGAGTATATAATTATTATTAAGAAAAAAACTATTCAACCATAGCAAACTAGTATTTTATAGCTTGATATGAGACATGTTGAACCGTGTTCAACAAAATGGGGGAGACAACCAATTTGGCCTCCCATGTATAAATAGTGTCTGTGACCAAAGAACACACAAGTAGAACATTTGTGAGAGTATATCATGTGTACAAAGGGCATAGAAAGGCTTCTAGGGGAACATATATTAGAGTGGTGAGACCCATGAAAGTTGTGTGTGTGTGCGTATTGTGTTTGTGTGCCAACCCTAATGTCTGGGAGAGATGTAGATTGAACATGGAATATTGTTACGAATCCTAGGATTATGTTTCATAAATAGGGGATAAGGAAAGAATAAGATATTATTCACCTATTTAAAAAAATTAAATAACATGGGTTATAAAAATAAATCACATCTACTCTCTCTTACTAAAATTGATTATCATCTTAAACCTCTAGAGAATGGAAGTGTTTTTGTATTCTTGTGTTTTTCAATGTCAGGAATTCCAACAATAATAAAATATTTAATAGTCATTTTTGAGGTGATGAGTTATCAAACATTCATTAATACCATCCAATATTTTCATGAAATCAACAGATCTAATAATATGGTTTCCAACATATATCAAATTCTACAACAATCCCATTTATATAGAAAATTTATCATTGGTGGGACCTTTTATAATCACAATATGTAGATAATAAAATGAAATAATCTCTTTTCAAAATGTAATAAAATTAAAATGTACTGTTTTTATTTCTTATTAGTTGTAGAAAAAATCCATTTTTATATTATATATCAAAAACATAGTGAAACCTTTTCAATGGAAAATGTAATACTTCTTATCCCCGCAATAAAATTTTATAATTTTTAATTATTAGAAATAATGAATTACACCACCCCTCATGTTTATGAGACATGATATTTGAAATAAATTCTAATATGAAATTCCATATATAGAGTTTAATAGAATAATGGTACTATTTTATAGTTCCATGAGAAATCCCAAAAGACATTGATAAATTATTAGGGGTCATTCATTTTCTAAAAAGAAATAAAAATACATAAAAAATATATTTTTTATATTATTATTTTTACTACTTTTTCAAAAAAATTACTTTTTATCAAATTTCAGGATTAATTTCATTAATTTATGATTATTTAAATATAACACTCACCATAATATCATTGATATTGTATTAATAAAGAGAACCTTTAAATGATTTATCACTTTTAACTTTTTATTTTTAAAATTTTTTATTATTTTTTATTTAGATAAATTTCATATCTAAATGTAACTAACATATTTTTTATTTTGGTTATTTCATTCTTCAATTATTCATCCTTAATTAATGTCCAATATAAACCTCAGAAAAATAATTGTCGAGATATATAATTGAATGTAATTTAAATAAATTTTAAAATAATAATAAAATATAAAATGTCATGAAAAATATGTAACATAATAAGAAATATAATGATTTATGTACTAGAGTTACCTAATATACATATTTTGAATGATTTGGAATAGAAAAACATAGAGACAACATTATAAGTTCAATTGGATGTTCAGGATTTATTACCACTAAAAGACGAGTTTATCCATTCTATAAAATGAAAAGGATATTTTTTTATTTCATGAAAAGATGGATTTAAAAAAATAAATAAGAATAATATTTAAATAATACTATATAAACATGTTCATTCTATTTTTTCATGACCCATCCCTTGAGGACCATGTCGTTATTACCCTAAACCCACTTTCAATAGGCTAGGGGCTAGCGACAGGCACCGAAATTTCTATTCCCTAAAATGGGATGGCATTCCCATTATAAGTTGTAAACTCAAAAAAACCAAGCACACAACTAGATAAAAGCATAGAGTGAACTACCTAGTAAACAAGGTGTGTACATAAAGTTAAGGGTACAAAATACAAGCCCAACTAGAATGTACAAGTAAAACTAGAATGTACAAGACAACTCATGGATCATCCGCCGCAGATCCTACCTGAAAGGTAGGTATAGATCGCCTCTAGGGTACTCCACGTCCACCCATCTCCTACGCGTCATGTCACACAAAATTTCCACCTCTGAGCACCGTCCATTCGTGGCTCCCTCAGCCTCAATCAATGTTGTATGTCATCTTCACAATACACAACAAGGTGTGAGTGAAACCCGTGAAGGGGTGAGTATAATGATACTCAGTACGGACCTCAAGACCCCATAGGTATCCTAATGTTACACATATAGAAACCATAAAGAAATAAATCAACTATACTTAGGTATATGACCATACATACACAAAATTTATCAATATAAACACATCTCATACATGAGGGAAGAATACCAAATAGTAAATATAAAAAAGGTAACCCCAAGAATGTATATATACTACACAAGTAACACTACGAAGGTTACACCACGAAGGTAAAAGTACCACACATGAATCACCACGAAGATAGTACCACAAAGATAAAAGTACCACATTGGAATCACCATGATGATAGTACCACGAAGGTAAAAGAAGCACACAGGTATCACCCCGAAGATAGTACCATGAAGGTAAAATCACCACACATGTATCACAACGAAGATAGGACATTAAGGTAAAAGTATTAGTTCAAACAGAGTCTCGGCTTAATCCAAGTATTAGTAAAGTATATAAGTATATATTATTAGTCACGAAGCTAGATCATCTTATTCTGTCAAGAGGCACTGCTGCTGACCATATATATTCTGACCCACATAGGATCGATAGGTACACACCCCCGCAATGACCCACACAGGATCCAACCCACACAGGATTGGTATGCACAGACCCACATAAGATCGCTGAGCACTACCCCACACATGATCTAACCCACACTTAATTGGTATGCACTAACCTAGACAGGATCTCTGAGCACTGACCCACATAATATCTGACCCACAGAGGATCTCTATGAGTGTTGATATCCTACCATGATATTCTTTAGGGGTAGTAACAATTATCATTCCCAATCACAATGTCGAACAGCTCAGCTGCTAGGGAACTCCTCTTCAAACTAGTATAGTGGTCTTATCGCGTCACACAGAGGTTCTTCACACCAACCTTGGACTGGTGAGGTACTCCTCCGATCAAGTACCATGGGTCTGCCACGTCACACAGAGGATCTCCCAACCATGGGTCTGCCACGTCACACAGTGGTGGTCCCCCTCATGGACTACTGAGGTACTCCTACGGTCAAGTACCATGGTCTCCCAAATCATACAGAGGAGCTCCCCATCATGGGTCTCCCATGTCACATATAGGTGATCTGCACAGGGCCAGTCGAGTCACTCCGAGTCGAAATGGTCAGCAGTCATGAAGTCTCTGCCTGTCATAGGGTTCCATAGGTAGTACGCTTGGGAGAACCACTCCCCAAGACATAAATCATACCTCAACTACCACAAATTCCCATGAAGAAGTATCCCAAAGGTCTGTCACATCAGAAGGGACACTACAAAATATACGGCATGTCAATCAGAAGCTCTGTCTGTAAATTATTATCATTTTCTTTCCAAGGGCCCGGTTGGATTCGGGGTCCAATCCAACTAGAATTAAACTAAAAATTACAATATTTAATTTTTTATATTTGTAATTTGTTTTTAGGGAATATATTAAGATACATTATATGATTTTATGAAGAATTACTATACATGAAATTGATAATGACTCTAGTGAATTTTTCTTGAGTGTGATGAAATATAATTTTTTCAGTTAAAAAGAAGTACACAAAATGATCTAATGTAGGCTGCATACATGACCATGTAAATTATAGTAATTTAAGAAAATATTTCAATATAATACATTCCAAATAACTTTTATTAATAGAGTACTATATTATTAGTATAATCAATTAATTAAAAAGACACATTTCCTTTCAACTAAATCACATTTTATCGAATATTAGAGAAACATATTTATTTATAATGAGTCTTTAATATCTCTGAAAACTATCCATAAAAATCTTCAATCTATTAAATAATTTTCTTATCATCATAACATCAGGGATAGAAACATGAGAATATAGTGAACTCAAATTATCTAGAAGGGAAACATAAGTGTCAGCAACCAAATATCATAAGTGACCATAAGATGAAAATATTGGTATTGCTAGTATATATAAGAAACATATACCTAATAATGCATGGATCATAAATCACAGAATAAGACATGGAATATCATAATATATGAATCAAATATTTGTGGAAACATATGTTAATAAATATGATCCACGTTATCGTGATCATAGTTGTATGACATGGAAAAGTAATATTCCCTTGATGCTTATAATCATAAAAAACCATAAGAATATAGAAATTTTCAATAATAAAATGGTCTACACATAATGTAATTAAAAAATAAAAAAACTTCATTTTATGAAAAAATATCTCATCTTCATATTGTGAAGAAAAAAATAACCAAATATCATACTGAGAACAATCAATATTTCCAAGCCCCATATTATTAGGAAATAAATGTACAATATTCTTGTTATATAAAAAATATCCCCACTTAATATCCTTTTCACATATGATATGAACCCTTTACCATTATAATAGAGGATGATATCAGTACCCACCCCCCAATCAGACATAAATATAGTTCCAGATGAAAAAAATCATAAAACATACCATAATAGACCCTTGGAAATGAAAATGTGTTTCACAAAATATTTCAAATGGTATCACCAAAACCATGTTCAATAAAGTATATTATAGATAGTCAAAATATAATAAAAAATTTCCACTTCACAAGAAATTATTTTGTGTGTTTCATGAAAAACAACATCTAAGGAAATAAAATTTATAAAGATAAATCTGAATATTGATGTCAGACTATTAAAGAGTTTAAATAAAACATTATTATCATAATCTGGACAGAAGAAGATATAGATAAAATTTTTGGTTCATCACATAAAAGGTTATATGAAAATAATTAAAACACATTACATTTAAAAGGAATCTTAAAATAATAGAACCATGAATATGACACCTAGATTTCAAAAAGGGGATTTGAAAACATCATCAATACAGTTACATATTTAGGAAATCATTAAAAATGAACCATTATAATGAAATAATGCTTTTCAAAAGATGATGTCAAAACTCTGTAAAGCACATAATTATTTAATAAGAAACTTCCAAATTTTACCATTGACATGAAATAATGGTTACTAAAAGTAAATTTGGAGTTGAAGATAAATAATTTTATTTTGTATGGATGTAAATCTTTTTAAATATTTGAAATTTCATTTTTTGTAAACTCAAAACAAAAAAAGAGATGGTATAAAAATAGTTTAACTAAAGAAAAAAAGAAAATTTAGAATTCACTATATTAAACGCATATCTAAAATTAAAATTAATAATGGGGGAAACATTTTTTGGGTATAATGATAATAGAATTGGAGGGGAAAACATTTAAAAGGTTATGATATTTTATTATTAAAAAGGTTACACTTTTATGAGAAATAAATACATCAATAAATAATATTTGAGTTAAATGAATCATTTTAACCTAGAGAAAAGAGTTAACATCTAATGAAATAGGGAATAGAAAAATCTATCAACATAGGTTAATGTCATGAAAGGAATAATATTTTAACTTAATGGAAGGAAATTTGACAGAAGCTATCCATTATAGATGTCATAATTCTTGATTACAGGACATAAAGAAAAGGGTTTTTTGGTAGAATTATAATTCCATAGATAAACTATAAATGAACATTATATAAAAAATATCAGAATTTAACCAACTTATATGAAAAAATCAAGAAGCACCATCATAACTTAAGGAATGAGAATTACATTTCCAAAAACACTTGCGTTAATGGAAACATAAGAATATGAAGGATACTGTGAAATTAAAACAAAATTATCATTGAAAGACATATATTAATTATATTTGAATTCAATATGGTATTGAATAAACAATATAAAATAAATTATGGGGTCCAATATCAAATATATTTCATATATTTGAAAATTAGACAAAAGAACAGTTGTCTTGAATTCCTAATTAGTTCATTGAACTATAAAAACGCATCTAACATACATAAATTTTTTAATTATCAATTTTAAAACCTTATTCATGAATATAACAATCTATAATGTTCATTTATAGTTATTCTCTCTATGTATGTTATTTAGTCATTAGAGATTTTCAATATCAAGTGTTGATAATCCCGATTGTTTTGATGTAGTTTCATAATAGAGTTAATATTCTTCATTATTCTTCTTAAATTTCATCATTAAAAGAAAATATAACGTAATGTAGATTATTTCATATGATATTTCATAAATATATAACTTCATTCTCTTATATTTTTGTTATGATCTTTAATGATGAATTCAATGATCAGCTTGTTATGATGATTGTTAGGGGAAAATGGGTTTTTCTTAAATAATGAGTTAAATTTTAATATTACTATTACATAACTAAAAACCTTATAATTTACTTACATATATCATATATTACTCTAATTTAAATTCCTAAACTTATCCAAGATGTAACTTAATAGATTCATTCCACTATGTGGTTAAACCAATCTGAACATCAACACAACTTAATTATTGGATGATTAATAAATGATTTGGTTGTAATATAAATATTTCAAAAGAATAACGACATTATATACTCTTTATTAGTGTGATATATTATAATTTTAATGTATTGTATGAATATTAATACATAAAAAATTTTAATTCATATTATAAGGAAATCAATTTTTTCATTGAATGTTCTAGGCGATGATTGAATTTTACACATATGTTTGTTAGTCATATTGTAAACCAGTTGTTTAATTTGTATTAAAAAAATATAAATCATTATAAAAACATTATATTAATCAATAAAACCCATTATTATAACCATAAAAGTATGTTTGTAGTTAAAATAAAAAATGTAATTTGTTGTCTCTTGGGGGAGATGGTCTACACATATGCATGGATGGTGATCTCATTTTCCATATAATGAGGAAAATGAGAAATTTGGTTTATAAATTAAGATTATAAAAAATTAATAAACATCATAATTATATTTTAAATTCTAAATTTGGTAGATACATGTATAGAGGTGATGGAAAATGAAATACATTGTTTCATGGAGGCGGTTGTCCTCACAATGATTGAATGTCGTTTCACATTTCTTAATATAAAATAGAAAACGTTGGTTTATACGTGTACATCATTATAATAAAAAAATTACAATAATTATTTTTATGTTATAATTTGAATATGGTGAGATTTAGTTTTAGTATGAAGGATTGAACGTAAAAAAATATAAATGAGAAATAAGCTTTTCGAAATTTATACCTCACTAATTGAATTATGTCCATTGTGAAGCGAGTTAAATCATTGTGGGATGGTCCATATGAAAATACAAAAAAAAAATATATTCAATTTTGATAGGAATATTTATTATAGTATTTAGTACATTATTGGATGAACTAAGTGGGTTGTGGTGTGAGGGTATTTGAGTAAAACAGTTTTCCATTTATAAGTGAAAAGTGATGATTTTTTTAAAAATTACATAAAAATTTAAATAATGGGAAGTCACTAAAAAAGATAGTGGCTCTAAATTTGATAAATAGTTTATTTTGGAGTAGATAACGTGGATACACATGTAAAACACTATATTAGATTCATTTTTTAACATGTTCAGCCCATTACCTCTAATATTACTCATTTTTATCAATTTAGTTTTCACCACGGTTACTACCTTTTACATTGGTAATTTTTATATTATGCATAAAAGTAAAATGTTCCTTATTATGTAATTTGGGTGTAATGATTCATGTTTTATGTAATAGTTAATAATATTAACTTTATGAAAGTGATAATATTTAATTTTAAAATAATAACTATATAATATTTTAATTTTTTTATAAAAATCTAAATCAACTTATAAAATGTGAAATAGGGGTTTATAAATTAAAACCAATATTTATGAAATTTTTAAAAAGAACATTTAAAATTAATATTTAGTCATATCAAAAGGTTTTATAAAATTTAATTTCATATTGGTTTACTAATAATGACATAAAATTAATATTATTTGGGAAAATGGTATATTTCATTATTCTCGTAAAAATCAATATTTTCAAACAAATACCAAGAATTTATCCAAATTTGGTATTGTTATTATTAATGAAGAAATTATATTCATTTCATAATATTAATATTCTAAAATATAAAATTTTACTTCAAAATATAATTATAATGTATATATAAATTTTTTATAGGGAAATAATTATTTATATAAGTAGTTGTTCTTATTCATAATTTGTATAAAATTATAATAAATGTATAATTTATAAATTAAAATTATATTTTAGTAACATCACCATTTGAAAATGATATACTTATTTTTCAATAATAATATTTATAGAACACATAAAGACATATTTTTAATCCTAATTATGAATTAGGAAAATTATTATAAAATATCCTCTGTATATATTCATTAATATATTTTTTAGTTCAGTTTTTCATTATCTTACCAACTAATTAAATTCTCATGCTTTAAGAGCCTAATCATATCATGGATTATATTTTCATAGTGTTGTTTTCGAAGAAAGGTATCAAACCAATTTTACTTAATTAGGGAAAATATATATTATAATATGGGGCCATTACATTATCTCTCACCCTCCTTAAATTACATTTTTCCTCTCAATTATAATTATTCCAACCATATTAATGTAGTTGAGGGTATTCATAATATATTCATCATTCAAGATATAATATTTAATGTGACATCAACCTTACTTTCATATTCTATATAATGTTACTTATCATTCCCCAAACAACATTATCCATTCATACATCATTCAAACTAGTATGTATATACCCTATTCATATATTGTCACTTACATACCTCTATTAAAACCATTTTAATCTCCAAGAAATTAATCCATTTGGATATCATGAATTCCTCTAAAAATAAAAATTATCTTTAAACCTCAAAAGGTATATCCAATTTTTCATTAAGTCCCACAATATCAAACATATATCATATTCAAAAAATGACCTAAACATCACCAAAATTACCATGGATAACATCTTTTAAAATAAATAATTGAATTTATTTTTATCAAAACTATCTAATTTACCTTTATCATAATCAATAAAACCTTTATTTCCACAACATCAAGCACATATTAACCCCAATAACTATTCCAAAATCAATTAATTTTTCTTTGATTGATATCCCAAACAATTTAACCTCCTCATAATATCACTATTCAAGGTTTTTAATAACATTTAATATATGTTTAAAACCATTCAAGAAGAACTCCTTATGAATATTCCTTATATGCAGCACATAATTATCCTAACATTTAAAAAATACAAAAATATCAGCTATAAAAGTCAATTATAAAAGAAAATATAAAAGAGTATCAAGATTTTTTTAAGATATCATCCTCACTACCCTATGTATAAAAAGGAAACTCATTTTTTTCCATAAAACATATATATATATATATAATTATAAACAATTAATATTTTCTACATTATTCAGTTATATTATATTATGGTTTCTAGATAAAAACCATTCTCATATTCATCTTTTTATCCCATTTTAACAAAATTTTGAAACAAAAAATGTTATGATATAATCTAAATAAAACAAAGTATATATATATAAGTGTAATCCTATCAACACATATATAATAATTCATTCTATTCAACCTTGGATACTATGTCATTCATGGTTCATATAATAACTATATTGGTTTATCCTAGGTTAATTTAATTTTTACTTGATCACAATTATTAAACTAATTTTTTTAAGTAATTAAAATATAAATAAATCAAAATTTTTTATAAAGAGAATGTGGTTTACCAAAGAAAATCCCTCCATAGTCTCAAACTAAGAGTATAGACTTTCCTTTTCTTCATACACAAATTCAAGATTGAGTTAATACAAATATACTATTATTAATATTTATACCACTAGGTAAATCTATTTGAAATCCTACATCTATATGTACTATCCATATAGGAATATAATTTTTCAATAAAGTTATCTTATCCTAATCGGAATATTCATCAATGTTAAATAAAAAACCTTAAAGTGTAATCTATTCCATTGATATTATTATTAAATATAACTTATGAATTTTGTTTTTAAAATTTTAACCTCAACTGATAACATATTAATCACCAAGGTGAACTAAACTCAACTCTCATACCAACTATAGATTCACATATACAATACCATCTAAATGATATGACTTAAGGAAAATATTTCACTCTAAAACATTCCCAATAACATTTAGATTTAGTGTTTTATATAATTATTCCATAACATTAACTAACAATACATGTTCTTTTAAACTAATGGATGTTTTTTCAACTATGAGTTGAACTTATAAATCTATAATGAGCCATAAAAATCTACCTAAAATTATATACATAAGAAACTCTTCATGACATTACATAAGTTTTATATCTTTAAAACATGGGGGATGGAAACATAATGAAGGAGTAATCTTAGAATATCAGTAATTTTAAATACAAACACTAGTAGTAAAATATTATAAGGGAGTCCAAGAAGAAAATATGGTTGTAATCCAAAAGTAAAAGAGACATATACCAATCAATGAATAGATCATATGTCATGGATTAAGTCTTTTCATATCATATGTAATAAAAAAATATGGTGGACATAAGAGTCAATAACCATGATCTATGAGAACATAGTCATAGGTATACAATATGGAAATTTAATAGGCCCATGAAACTAAAATTAAAAAATAATTTTGGTACAAAAACAAGGATTGGGAAATTATATCATTGTGTATAAAAAATCGTGCATTATATTGTGGAAAAAATTCACATGCCTCATTTGGTGAATAAGAAAAATTCCCACACTTCACCTTCTGAATAAAAAACATTTGATGTTTCATGTTTTAAACAAACAAAATGATCATCCTTCATGTTTTGAATATAAAAAATTCAGGATTTTTATTATGAAAAAATTATGTTCATGATAATTTTTTGAACAATCTATGTTTCCATGTGTAACATCCTGCCCCATGTGAAATAAAGCAATGCCCCGAATTAGACGGTTACATGATCTCAAGCATTTCTTCTCATACATTAGAGTCTTTTTATTATCTACTAGGGTTAATACAGATAATGGGGAGACTATAACATCTTTATCAGTGTAGAACAATATTGTAAAATAAATATACAATAACCAAAAGATATAACCATAACCATAATAATATCAATATCACTTGATGACCAAATTGAAAAACATGATATAAATAACTAAACAATATGTTTGTATTTTTGAATATGTGTCAAGTTTTAATGTGAGAAACCGAAAATAAATAAATACACTAACAACTCCAATGTGGTTCCCGAATCATGCCTGGTCCCCTCATCCATAATCCATCTTGACTTATCCTTTTAATATATGGATCTCGACCTTATCCTTTCATGAAACCACGTAATCTATTCGGGTACCAATCATATAGACCGAGAGGGGTGTGATTACAACTTAATGGGCCACAAATAATGGTGTGTAAAACAATATCATTTAAATAACAATATGTGAAGTTCTATAAAAAATAAATTAAAATGAATATGTAAATAGTTATCGCATTTCATTATTCATTAATTAACCAAATGACAACTCGATTTCTCGAGGATACCTAAACTCTGTGTATATTCTTCAACCTATTTTGGAGTCTGAACTATATCACAATATCACATTTATCATTTATCCTTTCATTTCAATTAATATCACATCCACTTGAAACCATATTCCAATGCCAACTCATGGGTATATAATGTCATTTCTAACACTTGGTGGGTATCTGGAGCCTCAATCCATGTCCCACACATTAATAATCACTACAGGATTTTGAAGTAGTAGTCTATGTCCCACACTATTTTATCATTGTGGTCTTTTTATGATGTATTCCATGTCCCACACATGAATATAATATTTATCACTATAGGTTTTTGATGCAGTAGTCCATTTCCCACACATAAATATCCATATTTATCAATATGGGATTTTGTTGTATCAAAACATGTCCCACAAAGAAATATCCCAAAATCACATGCATCAAAATATTACATGTATCACACTATCACATCAATCAATGTCAATCATCAATAATTATATTTCACATTTTACAATCACAACAATCATTTAACTAATTCATAAATTAATTAACCTAATTCAACAAATTGAATAGACATACCAATTCCCATTCATTAATTCACCTATTAATTAATCTAATTCCACAATCTGAATATCTATATATTTATTTATCATTTCATTAATTTAATAACATTATATTTTCATCCCATTAATTAATTCAACAATTAATTAATTAAGTTACAAAACATAACATCCCATTAAATAATTCAATTATACATTCTCAATATCCTCATAATTACTTTAATAATTAATTATTCCAAAAATATCAATTTCATAATCGTAACAATTATCATTAATTAATTCAATAGATAATTAATACAATTCAACAATCTCATATTCCATTAGTTAATTCATTTATTAATTAATCCAAATTCATAATCCATTTATTATTTTAAATTACCAAATTAATTAACTAAATTTATGAAATTAAATTTCTAATCATAAAATAGAAATTCTTCCATTACATACAAATAATTGAGGTCATGAAATTTGGATTTGAATAATATACCACCTATATCAAATTTTTAATGAGCTATATCCCAACAAAAATTCCCCAAATTGAAATGGAAATGTCAATCCAACGACGACGAATAACATCTTTTATAAAATCCTAAAAATACAATAAAATAGATCAAGCCTTATCAATCCAATATCTGGATCCAATATCAAGCCATCAGTAAATAAAACATCACTCTGTTATTTAGAAAGTGGAATGGGGGAGGGAAATCTAATCAGGAATAAACAACATACTAGGGGAGGTGGAGATCGTCATTTTGGGTTAGAAATCAACAATCATGGATTATTAGAATCCTAGTAATTCATTTGGGAGCCTCTAAAAATGATATAAATGTTTTTGGGATGAGTTTGGTCAAAATTTGGTGATGTTTGGGGGTTCAAAATTTAAAAAAATATGTATCAAAATAATAAAAAAACGTGTGCATTCTTTCCCCAGAAGGGGTTCGTGGTTTACCAAACCATATGACTAAACCTGGTGCCTCCTGGGGTGTCACATGTTCTCCTACTTGAAAACATGGTTTGACAAACCCTTTCTCAGCTATAAAAATACCTTCTATTTGGTTTTTCAGTATTAGTTTAGTTGGGAGCACGGTTTGAGAATCTTGTGCACCATCTATGAAAAACTTCTATTTCTCACAAAAGAATAAAATTTTCACCCTATCACACCAATGATAAAACCAAACAAAAAATGTAATAAAAAAAGAATAACAGTACATGAAAATATGCGAGAGACATTTCCAGAATAGGTTGGGATCTAACAATCACCCCATATTATAATATATCTTCCTCAAGGTTTACTCTCACGAATCTCTAAGATTATGAGTCAAAAATATTGGGCCACAGAGCCCACATTTTCACTTATCTATAACATGTTTCCACCTGAACACAACTATTTTTTCACAAAACATGAATTATTGTCACAATATTTCCCAACAACAATTTCTCGCTACAATCCAACACATGTACCAAGTGCTCCTCAAAGGACTCATGAGCCTTAAGATCAATATATTCCACATCAATCCCCTGTAAAGCTTCAGGGTGATACAATCATAGTTGTGACGATTAAAAAACAACACGCATATCATTTTACCTATGTGGAAGAGCCAAATAGTTGGCCACTGACCTGATTATCTCTATAACCTCCAACAGACCAACAAAACAAGGTGCCAAATTTCCATGTATCCATATCCTACAGTGAAACATCCTAGGAAACACTATAAAGGAAACACAATCACCTTATATAAATTCTTGGGGTCGTCGAGGTCTATCAAAATAGGGATTATCTTTTCTCTGTGTTGTAGCCATCCACTTATGAATAACTTGTACCTTCTCTGATATCTTCTACACAAGACTTTGTCCCAAAAACTGTAGATCATCTACCTCTATCAAGCATTCAGTTTATTTTCATGTCCTATCAAAAAGAGGATCATATGTTTCCATATTAATAGATTCTTGATAACTATTATTAGAGGAAAACTCAACCAATTCAAGTTGATTCTCCCAAGACCCACTAAAGTCTAGGACACAACACCATAGTATATCCTCTATCACATATATAGTATGATCCAAATACCAATAATTCTATTGGTGGAAATATGTACTCAGTAAATCTTATGTGTAGATTTCTAAATGCAATTTTATCCATCAGCATGAAGTAAAATGTTATTCATGGTCTGAAACAATTCACTATGTCACCCTATGCATACGAACTATCTATTGACTATACATTTATTCCTAAAAATCTACTGATAACGTTTCTTGTTTAGGCATAAAATATGCTACCTTCATCAATCGGTCTATAATAACCCATATAGTATCTTTCTTCTGAGGAATCCTTGAGAAACCCACCTAAAATTCCATGGTATCTTTGTCCCACATCTATTATGAAATGGGAAATGTTTGTAGTAAAACATGAGGTTTTTTATTCCAATGAATCCCCATTTGACAGGTGTATAATCCTTTAATAGACCCTATAATACCCTTTTTATCCTGTACTAGAAATAAATATGACATATGTCACGTTACATTTTGGTTGCACCCAAACGCACTGCTCACTTCAAGGCATGAAAATTATGCATCAGCTCCACCTTTATGATCTTATGCACAACAACCTAATTATTGATATGGTTTATCTCATCCTCATTTAAGCTATAATCAAAATGTGACCCCAACCGTTATGGATATCCCTAAAATAAAAAAAAATTCTAGATCCTTATTATATATGTATCTAATTAGAATCAAAAGTATAGACTCTATTGAAACCATTATGAGAGTAATTTTTTACTGGCACTCATAAACAACAAGAAGAAACACAGCCAGTAAATTCATCAATTTATACACAACAGTAGACTCCAAAATAACCTGAGATTGAGTTTTCATGATTAAAAAATATAATAATTTTTTTGGGGAAAATATTTTTGATCATAGTTTAATGACAAAATATATTCAACCTATATATCCTCCCAGATATTATAATCTTATTGTAAAAAGGAATATTTTATTCTCGTGTAATTATTATACTCATTGATCTACTCTTCCAATATATAATTACACCAAAAAATTAATGCATAAACCACTACAGTTAATTTGTGTTTATAAATAGAATAGTTCCATTCATGTGGCCACAACATCCATGACCTATATTCCACAAACTAATATCCCTATATAAACACTACTCCAAGAACAATCCTCGAAAAAACAAAAAACATAGTATACTTGTAACAAACCGTGGTTTTAAAAATAAATTTAATCCTAAAAAACATTTTTATGTATATATATAACTAGACTTTAAACTAATTTTAGCAGCTTCAATGTTTTGAATGTCAAAAAATTTCCATCCACAATTATGTTCAGTATGTTATTTAGAGTCTGATGGAAATAACTTGTTTTTTTTTAAAATAGTAGCATAACTATATTAATAGTAATATGAATAGTAATGTTACCCTAATGAATAAAAAATTGTATTATTAATTTATTTTATTAAGCCATAATGATAATGACATCTTGGTTAATTTTTCAGTGTGATATAAAAGCACTTAGATTTAAAATTGTAAATTTTTGAATTAAGTGTGATTTTATTGAAAAATTAAATTTATAATATATATCAAATTATTTTCAAAAAAGTGATTTAATATTTTAATTCTACACATCGAATAATTTATAGGGTAATGTTTTGGTATTTCTCTGAAACAGATGATTTTTGGGAGAATAGTAAAAATACAGATTTGAGATTCGGTGTGATAATGACTTCATTAATGATGTAATAATGATTTAATAAATATTGTAGACTTGTGTACAGTTAAATAAGATGTGAGTTGTCCTAGGTGGCTAATACCATGGGAAAATAACATGGGAAAGCCCATGGTTTTTCAAATATCAATAATGAGGTGTCCCTTATAAATTTTTAAAATAATCCCTCTCTTTCGATATAAATACCAACCCATTATTTCAATAAATTCATTACTAATTCCACATAAACAAATCTCAGGCCACCTTTCCTCCCTAATAGTCCTTAAAAGGATAACTCGAGCTTCCATGGTCCAAACCTTCATGTTCTACGAGTTACTCTACAGGGTAAAACAATTCTTAATTTCTTTCTTTTTTCCTTTCAAATTCTCTTTTATATGGTATAACATTCATGTTTCCGTTCCATGTTCTTATTTCATTATTAATATTGATATATTATATATTATGATTTATTTATTTATGGGTGAACCTTTTACCCTCTCTTTTTGATGTTTTCTAAAACAATGTTGCAAAGCCTTTAGGTTTCCAAATTTTTGTAAGGAATTTCTCATTTATTCTTTTATTTTGAGTTACTTTATTTTTTCATTATTTCCTCATATCCTCTTATCAAATATGCACGAAAGCTCTAGAAATCATGTATTTTTGAGATTTTCTCCTTTACATGGAAAATTAATCAAAATTTTTCTTCTCCTCTCCTAATTATTAAATGAATAAAAACATTGTTCGTGATGTGTCGAATTACTAACATCTTGGATAATGTGATTTCTATTTACATTAATTATTTAAATTATGGTCATGAAACTATTTTTATGGTTGAAACATGTGAAAATATAAGGGTTATGTCTCATCCTTGGTTATTTAATTCTTTTGTACTCATGGTATTAATTTATAATAGAAAATGAAGTTGTTACTATCAAAGAATCACTAAAATCAGCTAAATGAACATCATTAATGTTTTAACTTATAAATCATCCTCATATAAATCATAAAAATGACGAATGATATAAATATTGGTACTGGAAATATTTAAATAACTTTACATTCCTATTCTAGAGTTTCACATCCAATCAACAAGAACATTCCATCATGAACCGATCCTGAAAATCATATAAAGAACTCCCCCAAAACAGTGCAAGGAACACAATACTAACAATTAATGGATGAAATTATGTAATGAGATGATCATATAAGCTATTTTAAAGATGGATATGAATCTTTAATATATTAATAACACTATTTTAATGATTATACGGGATGTATAAATGAGTTGTATGTAAGACAAACCTAATGTAATAGAATTTATAACCCAATTTCCATTATTTGTTTTAACATTCTACTTTCTTATTTATGTGGTATTAAAATTGTAGTGTGATGGGTTTTGTATATAATATGTATAATTATATGTATTTATAGTGAGTATATATATTTCTTCTACTCTATTAAGTCTCATTTCAATTATATGATTTACGTAAGTGGATTGTCATTTAAAATCCTCTTTTAAATTTTTATTTTACAAAATTCCAAAGGCAATGATTTTATATTATTATTCATGTTGTATAATTATTTTTTAAATCTTGTGAATTTTTTATAATAAAGGGTGGGACCTATATATCATTAAAATGCAATGGGTATGTTTAATTTGGAGGTCGGTTGTTTGATTAATCCAAGTATAACTACGATAGTTTCCAAAATTGTATGGTAGCTGTGAGGGATAAAAATTATAAGGTAGCCAAGAGGGTTCCCAGAATATGTAAGTAATTCCCAAAGATACTTTTATGATTATTTTTTTGTTCTCTTGATTTTTGTGGATCTTGAGTAAAACTCATGTTTCACAATATAATTATATATGGGTGACAAGCTTGTCAATTGAATTTTTATTCATTTATTACAAGTATTCATGGACTAATGTGTTATTTTCCTCTTTTTCATCCCTTACTAATTTTTGTGTGATCATCCCAATTTTTTTAATAGATTTTCACATGTCATATGGATTTTAATACAAATAAGGAATACAAGTTAATTGTTTGAAGAATTTCCAAAGAAATCATGTTTTAAGGTTTAATGTTTTATATTTTAAAAAAATGAAAACTGAATTTATGGCATCCACTCTGTAAAAATGTGTAAGGTTATAAATGTATCACGTCCCAATTCACTAAAGCTATAAACATGAAAAGATCATCAATGGAAAAGGAAATGATTTCTTATCTAAAATCAGGATTATGTATTGTAATAAGTTAGGGTATTTATTGTTGGTTTCAAAGGATGGTTTAGATAACTTTAGGGTTAAGTATGATGTTAAAATAATACCATAAATGATTTTTACTCTATGATTAATTTGAAAGTTTATATAATTTAATGATTAGAATTTTTCTTCATCTAATATATGTTTATTCAGAATGGTTATCTGTAGAAGAAACAGGGAAGCTGAACAGGTGAGGCACCAATAGAACAACATCCTTCTGAATCTATATCCTGGAATGGTAGGGATTAGAATTGAGTAGTGTGTGATATTAATGGCTCAGCTAATGCAATAAATAAATAGTGGTTTTATCCCTGAAATAGAACAACCAGAGGTACCATAATGGAACATGACAATAGTGTAACATTTTATGAGACAACACCCTCCTGCTTTCAAATGGATCTTTTGAACAAATAGTGGTAGAAGTATGCATTAAAGCCCTTGAAAACATATTATATGTTATGGGATGTTTGAATAATCAAAATCCAATTCACTCTATTTAATGTTTTAAAGGTGAAGTTGATCAGTGGTGGTCAATAGTGAACAATATCAGGGATAGATAGAATATAAATGCCTTTTATTGGGATGAATTTAAATTCCATTTCATTGAAAAATATTTACTTAAGGCAGTGTGACATAGGATGGAGAAGAAATTCCTTGAATTAATGAGAAAGGTGGAAGATTTAGTGGTTTTTTATGAAGCGAACTTCACCCGACTGGTGAGGAATGCTTCAAATCTTATTCTGGATCATGAGAGAAAAATCAACCACATTTCCTCAATATTGGAGACAAGGTATCGAAGGGCATTGGCCTCTTGTGAATTCAAAAGTTACAAGAAACATGTTTGATGTTCTAAGAGGGTAATGATGGAGTTTGCTGATGATCATGTGAATTTTGGAAATAAGGATAAGAAGAGGTTTATAAGGAAATTAATGGGTAATAATCAACCAATGAAATCTGGTGGTAAGAAAATCCAATTTCCATTTTGTGAAGAGTTTGGTAGGAAACACCCTGGGGATTGTCGTAGCAAAAATGGGGACTGTTTTAAATGATGTAGGTTTGGACATATGGCCTGAGATTGTAATGAATAGGATCCTAAGACTAATCCTAATAATAATAATATAACATTTTTTAAATGTGGTTATATGGGTCACAATGCAAATGCCTACCCAAAGAGAGATCCAAATGATGCAAATAAAACAGAATATAAGAAAACATGTGTAGTAATATCCTTTAAAACTACGTCTGTAGATGTCGGTCCATCCAATGAAGTTGTATCAGGTAATTTATTTGTTTAATCAAATTTTCTAATGTTTTGTTTGATAGAATATCTACACATTCCTTCATCTCTGAGAAATTTTCATGTAAATTAGAAATATCACCTCAACAAATGATACTAAAACATGTTGTTAAAACACCAAGGGGAAATATCATAGCAAAGAGAAATTATAAGAGTCTTTCGATTGTGTTCTGTGGAAATACTTTACCTGTGAATATTGTTTTTCCCTTAGTTGATTTTGATGAAATTATGGGAATGGATTGGCTTTCTGTTTATTGTTCTTTGATTGACTATAGAGCTAAAGATGTTGTTTTTCAAAAATAATTTCTGTTTTTATACAAAAATGAACCCATAAAATTGATAACATATCAGGAATTTGAGAAACTATTGAAAGATGGAAATTATTTTTATCTTGGTCATACTGTTGAAAACAGGGGAACTGTTCAGATTGATGATGTACCTATGGTTAATTAATACCTTGATGTTTTTCCTGATGAGTTACTCAGTTTCATAACTAATCGAGAATTCAAATTCACAATTAACACAGTTCCTGATGCTAATCTAATTTCAAAATCCCCATATCATATGGATCAAATAGAAATTATTGAATTGAAAAATCATTTTCAGGATTTTCTTGTTAAAGGATTCATTTGCCCTAGCACTTCACCGTAGGGATCTTATTCTTTTTTGTTAAAAATAAAGATGGTTCCATGAGAATTTTCATTGATTATAGAGATTTGAATAACATCAATATTAAAAAAAAGAATCCTTTGCCTCACATAAATGACTGGTTTGATCAGGTTCAGGGACCACAGTACCTTTCCAAGATTCACTTGAGATCTGGATACCATTAGGTGAAGGTGAAAGAGGATGACATCCTGAAAACAGACTTTCCTACTAGATATGGGCATTATAAATTTATTGTTATTCCATTTCTATTAACTAATGCACCAGTTATATTAATGAATATTATGACTACAGTATTTCAAGAGTTCTTGGATATGTTTGTGGTTTTGTTTATTAATGATATTGTTGTATTTCCTATAAATAAAAAAGAGCATAAAATACATTTAAGGGTTGTTTTACAAACCTTAAAGGAAAAAAATATATATGGAAAATTCAGAAAGTGTGATTTTTGTATAAAATAGATTTATTTTCTTAGTCACACTGTAAATAAAAATGGAATAACTATTGATGCTTCCAAAAGAAAAGTTGTTGATGAATGTCCAATACCCACAAATGTTACATGGATTTGTAGTTTTTTGGGTTTTCAGGTTATTTCTGATGGTTTATTAAGAACTTTGAATGGATATATATCTTGATAACTAAGTTAACACAAAAAGGGGATAAAATTATTTACACATAATAATGTAACATTTTATTTCTAGAACCGAAGAAGATATTAATGAATGCTCTAGTTTTGGATTTTTCTTCCTGAAATTATGAGTTTTTGAACTATTACGATGCTTCTTTGAAGGGACATGGGTATGTTTTGATGTATAATGATCCGTTAATTTCTTATGCTTCAAGAAAATGTAAACCTCATGAGTTAAATTATCCACAACATGATTTAAAATTGGCAGTTGTGGTTTTTTTATTTGAAAATTTGGAGGCATCCTTTATACAAATCTGATGTCAAATATATACTCACCATAAATTTCTAAAGTATGTATACACTCATAAGGAATTATACATGATGCATTAAATATGGCTTGAACTGATAAAATAATATTATTGCATAATCAATTACCATCGTAGAAAATCAATCAATGTGGTGGATTCATTGAGTTGAAAACATCATGCATCATCAACCAGGATACATTTAGAACATGATCCCTTGATTAGTGATTATATGAATTTTGTCTTAGAAGTTATTGGTTTAGGGAATACATCGATTTTGTCTCGGGTTTCAGTGTAGTCATCGTTATTAGATAGAATTAAGCAAGCATAGAAGGAAGACCATGAGCTATAGAAAAAAGTTAAATTGGTTAAAATGGGTAAGTTTCCAGAATTTAATCTTGGTAAAAATTTTGTTTTAATATTTTCAAAGGTTTTGTGAGCCATGTGATTCCCAATTGAATAAAGGCATGTTGTTTTAAGCTTATAGTTCCACATTTTCTTTTCATCTTAGCAGTACTATGATGTACATAGACATTCGACAGTATTATTAGTGGGATGAAATGAAAAGTGATATTACTGATTTTACAATGAAATGTTTGACATGTCCCCAGGTTAAAGAAAAATGAAAATTAACAATGGGGATGCTTTATCCTTTTCCAGTTCCTAAATGGAAATGGGAAAATGTTACCTTGGACATTGGGGTGGGACGACCAAAGACTTCTTGAGATAACAATGTGATTTGAGATATTGTTTATCGGCAAACACAATATTTACATTTCCTTTCTATTTGAGATTCCATGTATTTTGATTGGATTTCTCGACTATACCTAGAGAAGATTGTCAGGTTATATGGAGTTTCTCATTCCATTGTATCTAATCAGGATCCCAGGTTTACTTCTAACTTTTATAAGGGACTTCAAAAGTCGTTGGGAAGAGAATTAAATTTTTGTACAGCTTTTCATCCTCAATCAGATGGGCTGTCAGAATGAAAAAATTAGAGTTTGGAGGATATGCATCGATCATGTTCAATTTAATACCTTGGAATTTTGGATCAACATCTTTCTTTAGTTGAGTTTCTGTATAATAATTGTTTTCATTCCAGCATACATATGGAACCTTTCGAGGAACTATATGGGAAGCGATGTCAGACTACAACATTTTGGGATGAAGTTGGTGAAATAATGTTGATAGGGCCATGATTAGTAGAAGAACTGTCTATGAAAGTGAAGATGAACCAGCAACACATGAGGAAGGTTTAGAGCATTTAGAAAATTTATTCAGATAAGAGAATTAAATACTTATACTTCGAGGTAGGTGACCATGTTTTCCTTAAAATTTCACTCTGGAAAATTGTTATGTGTTTCGGTAAGAAAGGGAATCTATTTTCAAAGTTCATCACTCCTTTTGAAATCATGGAGAAAGTTGGAATAGTTTCATACCAAGTAGCTTTGCCTCAAATATTTTCTCAAGTACACAATGTTTTTCATGTTTCAATGTTCAAGAATTATTTTCCAGATTCATCACATGTCTGGAGGAAAGATGAAGTTCAGATGGAAGAGAAACTATTTTATGAAGAGAACCCAGTTCAGTTCCTTGATTGATGGGAATATGTATTTTAGAATAATGTAATCCTCCAGGTAAAGGTTTTTTGGAGAAACCACATGGTAGAAGAAGCACCAGGTTAGTCTGAAAATTCTAAGAGGGAAAGGTACCCTCACTTGTTTAATGAGTAAATAAAATTGTGAGGACGTAATTTCTAGATGGTGGGGATAATGTAACACCCCATGGTCCTAAAAATAAATTGAATCCTTAAATATTTGTTTAAATTAGGTTTTTATAACTAGCCATTAAATGTAATTTTGCATCTTTTATGTTTTTAATTTCAAAAAATAGCCATCTACAGTTTGGTTCAATAAGTTATTTAGTGTCTGATGGAATCAACTTGTTTTTTTGGTAAATAGTAACATACATTTTAAAATAGTAATATGAATAATAATGTGACCCTAATGAATAGTAAGTTTATTATTAATTTATTTTCTTAATGATTTAATATAATGACATCTTGTTTATTTTTTTAGTGTGATATAAAATCAGTTAAAGTTTTAAAATTGTAAATTTTTTAATTAAGTTAGATTTTATTTAAAATATATATTAATAATATTTAGAAATTTATTTTAAAAAATGGACTTCATTTTTTAATTCTACATGTTGGAAAATTGATAAGGTGAATTTTTGGGATTTTTCTAAAATAGTTGATTTTTTGGGTGAATAGTATAAATACAGATTTGAGTTTTGGTTTGTTAATGACATAATTAATGATGTAATAATTATATATAAAATCTGTTCAACTTGTGTAAAGTTATATATGATTTGAGTTGTCCCAATTGGCTAATACCATGGGAAAATATAGTGGCAAATCCTATGGTTTTGCAAATACAATTAATGAGGTGCCCTTGAAAATTATTAAAATAATCACTCACTTTTTCTATAAATACCCACACATTCCTTCATTAAAATCATTGAAAATTTATCATAAATGTTTCTTTAGCCTCTATACCTCTTTATTAGTCCTCCCATGGTTTCCTCAAGCCCCCATGGTCCCAAAATTCATGTTCTAGGAGTTACTCTTCAAGGTAAGAAAATTCTCAATTTCATTCCTTTTCCATTCAAGTTCTCTTTTATGTGGTATAACATTCATGTATCCATAACATGTTCTTATTTATTTCTTATTCATGATATATTATATATTATGAAATATTTTTTTATGGGTTACCCTTTTCACCTCTCTTTTAAATATTTATTAAATCCATGTTGCATAGCCGTTAGGTAGCCGAATTATAGTAAGGGATTTCTCAATTATTCTTTTATTTTGAGTTCCTTTATTTTCTTATTCTTTGTTCATATACTCTTACCCAAGAAAACTGAAAGCTCCAGAAATCATTTATATTATTGATTTTATCATGTTCATGTAAAATTCATCATCATTATTATTCTCCTCTCCCACTTATTCACGGAATAAAGACACTGTGCGTGATGTGTCGAATTACCAACATCGTGGACAATGGGATTTCAATTTGAATTACTTATTTCAATTATGTCCATGAAACCATTTTTATGGTTGAAATAGGTTATAATATATGTTTTATTTCTTATACTTGGTTCAATAATTGTTTTGTACTCATGGTTATATTTTATAAGAAAAACATTGGTCGTTATTATCAAAGTACCACTAAAATGATCTAAACGAACATCATTAATGTTTTAACTAAAAAATACTCCTCATATAAAACATCAAAATGATATATGGTATAAATTATATTACTGTAAATATTTAAATACTTTTCCATTGTAATTCTGGACTTTCACTTCAAATTGACAAGAACAATCCATCATGAACTGACCATGAATATCATATAAAGAACTCACCCAAAACAGTGCAAGGAACAAAATACTAACAATTTAATGGTGAAATAGTGTAATGGAATGATAATATAATGCATTATAAAGATGGATATATTCTGACATATATTTATAAAACTTTTTTAACTATTATACATGATGTTTAAATGATTTGGAAGTAATACAAACCCATGGTAAATAAATTATTAACCCAATTTCCATTCATTGGGATAACATTCTACTCCATTATTTATGTGGTATTAATTTTTTTTATGTGTTGGGTTTGTTATATAATATTTTTAATTATGTGTGTTTATAGTGAGTATTAATTTTCCATCTACTCTATTAATTCTCACTTAAGTTATATTATTTATGTAAGGGTATTTTATTTTATAATCCTTTTTTAAAATTATGTTTCATGATATTTCAAAGGAACTGTTTTTATGCTATTATTAATTTTTTATGATTATTTTATGGATCATGGTAGTTGTTTATTATGAAGGGTGGGACCTATATTTCCCTCCAATTAATTGGGAATTTGTATTTTGGAGGTCGGTTGTATGGATACTCCATGTGTAACTGTGATGGATACACAAATTGTAAGGTAGTCGTGAGGGTTACAAATTGAAATGTAAACAATTGGGTTACAAGATTATGTAACTAATTCCCGAAGATACTTTTATGATTATTTTTATTTTACTAGATCTTGTGTAAATTTCATGTTTCACATCGTAAGTATATATGGGTGACAAGCCCATCTTTTGAAAATGTTTTCATACGTTACAAGTATTCATGTACTAATGTGCTCTTTCCTTCTTTTACATCCTTTACTGATATTTTTGTGCTCATACCATGTTTTCTAAATGATTTTAACATGTCATAAGGATGTGTATGTAAAATATGAATCCATGTTATATGTTTGAAGAATTTTCAATGAAATCATGTTTTAACCATTAGTGTTTTATATTTTGAAAACAATGGAAACTATTTTTATGGTATCCACTCTGTAACAATGTGTAAGGTTATGAATGTATTATTTCCAAATTCTCTAATGATATAAACATGAAAATATCATCAATGTAAAAGGAAATTATTTCATGTCTAAAGTCAATATTATTTAATGTAATAAGTTTGGGTCCTTATAATACTCCTCCCATGGATTAGTTATGATCAAGATCAATTATAATTTCAAACACTTCATCAATTCTAGGAAGTCAATCTCACATTGTACCAGGCATTCATACTTTATCCCCTTCTTGGTTAATCCTGATAGAGGTGCTACCAGTTGGGAAAATTCTTGGATAATCCTTTGAAAATATCCTACTAACCCGGGGAAGATACAGATATCACAAATGTTCTTGGGGTTCTCCCAAGGCACAACTTCCTGAACCATCTATGGCTCAAAAAACACTTCTTCCACTTACATGATGTGACCCATGAAGTGTACCAGATCAATCCAAAACAAACTATTAGATAACATTGCGTATAGATGATACTCTCTTAGTTAATTATGAATTATTTCAATATGTTGGACATTATCATCATGGGTCTTATTGTACACTAATATCTCATCATAAAATACTAAAGAACCTGATCATAGTACAAGTGGGTGATTATGTTCATCAAAGTCATAAGCACTACTTGTGCATTTTTTCACCCCGAACAACATCTGAAAAAACTCTTAAATATTGTACCTTCTTCTGAAATAATCCCTCAGTATATTTTATTATTAAACTATAAACCACTGATTCCCTGATATCAATTCAATATATGATAATACGTGATCTCCCATCAACTGGTCCAAAAGATAATTGATACATGAAATAGGATGCAGTTTCTTCAAATTAATCCAGTTAAACTTATGGTTTTCAACACATATGTACAATGCCCTCACAACCTTCTTTGAAAACAAAACTAGAGAACCACGAGGATAAGTTCTCATTTTGATAAACCCCTAATCCAACAACTATTCTTGCAAAGAGTTGATCTCATAGAGCTCTATTAGATACATTCTATATGGTGTAATAAACAATAGCTCAACCCCTGAAATATGGTCAATTGTGAATTATTGATCTCTCTTATGTGGAAGACATAAGAATTATTCAAGAAACATGTCCTACAACATGTACACTATGGGTGGAATGAAAACCTTATTTGCACATAAATCTTCCAATAATAGACTAGCTACCTGGGTGGTGAGATCCACGAGTTTCTGATGAATTGTCCCTTTATTGCCCCTAGATTTCCCACTCTCAATAGTGAATATAATTTTCACCCTCAGGTTATATAAAAGTCACCCTCCTATAGTAACAATCGATATGGGATCGATATGCTACTAAACAGTCTATCCCCAAAATTTTGTTAAATCCATACATTTCAAGGATGTAAATATACAACAAAGAATGATACTCCCAAACCTCAAGAGAACCCTCCTTTTGAAAATAGATATCTCTCAAATGGACGTCTAACCATGTATATAACATCATAACTCCAACCAAAAACTATACTATTATGCCCAAACAATTCACATGTTTTTTCAATATAGAAAAGTATGAGAGGCACCATTATAAAATAAGTCACTTTCTAATGTAGGAACAACAATAATATTACCTTTGACTATCAACAGTACAACCTCGCTTTCCACTGGTTTAGGCTGAACTAAATTAAACTATCATATCCCTCTTTCCTATGATTCTGTCTAAGTCCCCTGAGCTACACTACTCTGCTGATATGGGGTCTCCTTCCCATAAGTACCTCATACAGTACCTCTACAACCACGATCAACAAAAATCTAGATACTAGAATGATACGGTGTATAAGATCCCCTTCCCACACTCTAATTCTTTCTAAATCCTATAATATTAATGTTCTATCATGGGTTCCTATAGAATCTCTACAGATTTCACATCCTATCACAACATTAACATGCTAATGGTTATTGAGGTAACTATCTTCCAAAGTGTCTTGACATACCGCAAAGATAAAAGATCACACATACAACGTCTTGTGTGGCTAACCCTTCCCCCAAGCTAATATTATTTCTATCACCGTACATAGAATTCTCATAGAAACTCTTCCTTCTATTGGAATTTGTACCCATGGATATCCAGAAGTGTCTGCAAGTACTACACTATAAGATTATTTTAGGTTTCGCTCAGATATGAGAACCTTATCCCCCACTTCCGAAAACATTTTCAACTAAAAGATATTAACTCTGGAGTTAATCTCACATTTAGGTCTATCCTAAAAACCCCATTCCATAGTCTTCATCTCTCCTTTAAGTGCTAGATGAAATAATTTCATGTCATTAAAGAGAAAAACATAGTCTGTATCAGATATAATCCCAAGAGTAATTAAAAATAACTCATCTTATCTATATTGACTCAGTGTAACTAGATAATAGTTCTCTAGGAACATGTCCAAAATTTCCTTCTCTGTCATACCCTCATCCTATTAGGTCTGATTCTGAACATCCCTCCAGCACATCATTGATCCTTAAGAAATGTATGTATCCATCATGACCATTTTCTAAAATGGAATCTCCAAATGGTCATGTATAGTCTAGATGGACCCAATTCATGACTGTGTCACATCATGTACACTTTCTCTAGGGAAAATCAGAGGGTTATTCGATTAAAAAACATAAATTAGGTAGGATATACTTCTCACAATCCACTCTGAGTTTCTATACATAAACAACATTAACAATGAAATGCTCTCCAAAATATTCTACCAAGCTTCTTCACTTGGACTATTGGTTCCTTAGGGTCCACTATTGGAGGATCATTTCCAATCATGTCCTTATTTCTTCCTCTCAATAATCACCATTATGTAGGCATATTTTAGAAATCATAAACACAGTTTTTAAAACTTATAACACAACTTTAACACATTTAATCAAGTGGTAATAACAATAATCCATACAAGATATTCCCATAAACCCTTCCACATAGTAAAAAATGAGGAGTTGTCACTATCCTTAAGAATCCATTTATATGTCATGATTAGAAATGGGTAAAAACATTATTAATATAAAATTCTCATTATAAACCCAGTTATCATTTCAATTTATCACAACATTCTTCATTTACAATTTCCATGTTAAAATTAGGGACCTTTTTCAGTTAAATTTTACAAGCAAGGAAAACTATTTCACTTTAACAACCTAATAGAAATTTGTTTTCCTAGGCATTCCAAAAATTATGCATGTCAAAAAATAATCCTAAGTTCCCATAATGATTCATGTATACTAAACTATTGTTCCATTCTAGACCATGAGTAAAATAATAGAAAAGCTCAGAAACAATTATCAAATCCCACAAAAAGTGTGTCACTAGAGGTGAAATAGCATCCATCAATAACAACACACATCAATAAAAACAATCCCACCATGGGTACTTTGGTGTTACCCCCATTCATGGGATAACTACTCCTATGAAAGATCTCTTAAAAAAGGAATGATTCATCCAATTATTCTACATACCTTTCCAAAATAAGAAGGTAAAAAGGATAAATCAAAACCACAATTTCTACCACTTTGTAACATCCTGGCCCAGGTGCTACACACTAGTTCCCCAAATCCATTTGTCACATGAACTATAGAATGATTCCTTTTATACCAGAGGCTTCTGACTAGCAGCTATGATCTAATATTAATCATGGGGAAACTAGAACCTCTTTATCAATGTATCACAATAGCATAAATTAAATAAACAAAAACCAATTGATATAACCATAACTATAATAATACCAATATCACATGATGATGAAAATGAATAACTCAATATCTAAAACTAAATAGTAGATATGCCTTTTTGAATTCCTATCAAGTGTCAATATGAAAACCCCAAAATAAATAAATAAACTAAGAACAACCAAGAAGGTCATGAATCATGTCTAGTCCCCTCATCATTTCTCCATCCTGACCCATCCATATAACAAATGCCTATTTCTCTGATCCTATCCCACAACAATGAAATATATTTGATTATCGATTAGGCAACCCAATTAGGGTGTGATTACCACAAAATAGGGCACCACCAGCGGTGACTAAAACAACATCTATTCATTAATAGTGTATGTAATTGTATAAGGAATTATATAAAATACATAATTTAAAATTTATAAAATTTCATTATTCTTTAATTAACCACATAAACACCTGGGTTCTCGAGGATGACCAAACTATCAATACCTATTTCATCCCATGTCAGAGTATGAACAATATCACAATATCATAGTTATAATTTATAATTTTATATAATTTAATATTAAATATAATTGGAACCATATTCTAATTACAAATCATAATAATATAATGTTATTTATAACACCCCATGGGTGTTTGGAGCTTCAGTCCCTATCTCACACCTTAATAATCACTACGGGATTTTGATGTGGTAGTCTATGTCCCACACTCATTTATCACTATGGTATTTTGATGGTGCAGACCATTTCCCACATAGGAATATCCATATCTCTCTCAATCACTCTTTTGTGGTAGTGGATCGTGTCCCACACATGGATATCAATATTTATTACTATGGTCTATTGTTGTAGAAAACTATGTACTACACATGAATACCACAAAATCAAATGCCTCACAATTTCACATATAACACAATATCACAAATATCATAATATCACATAAATCAAGGTTTATCAATATTAATCCCCTATCACATTTTACAATCAGAACATTCCATTAATTAATTCATAAATTAATCAATCCAATTCAACCAATTTATTAATAAAAAGTATTACCATTAATTAATTCACCAAATAAGTAATCCATTAGCATAATACCAAAATGAAATTAATTAATTAAATAATTAATTAATTCAATTCCATAATCATAACATCCCATTATTTATTTCAAAAAATAGTCAATTTAATTCCAGAATCATAACATCCCATAAATTAATTCAAAAAATATCAGATTCAATTCCACAATCATAATAACCAAATAATTAATTTAATTCTGCAATCTCAATATCCCCATTATTAATTAAAGTATTAATTATTCCAATTAAATCAATTACATAATCCCAATAATTCCAATTAATTAATTCAATAAGTAAATAATAAAGTTGATCAATATCAATTTCCTATTAATTAATTAGAAATATAATTAATCCAAACTCAAAATATTTTAATTATTTAATTTACCAAATTAATTAATTTAATTTAAGAAATTAAATTTATAATCATACAATAAAAATAATATAATTATATATATGTAATTGAAATCAATACTTTGGGATTTTAATGATATAACACATACTTTAATTTGTTGATGATCGATCACCCAACGAAAATTTCCCAAATTGAAATTGAAAGTTCAAACCCATTATGAAGAATTATATATTGAATCGAATAAAAGAAACAAGATAAAATGAATCAATATGAATAAATATATGTTCTACATATAAATCCTTTCCAACATTAGATAAATAAACCCTCATTTATCTAGAAGGAGAAGCATGAGAGAGAAAGAGAGAGAGAGAAATATATTTAATCAGGATGAAACAAAATACCTAGGGATGTGAATATCTTAAATAAAATATTATAATAATCATTAACGGTGGTTAGGACCCTGATAAAATCGTTTAGAAGCCTCAATAAATGAGAGACCATGTTTAGGGTATTGTTGGGTGGATATATGGTGAAGTTTATGGGGATTGGGATTTTAGAAACAAATTTTCATAATCATAAAATAATTTGTGCACAGTTTCTTATGTAGGGGTGGATTGTTTTCCTAACCATGTGCCTAAACTATTCACCGCTATTAGGGGGTCCTAGGTTTCTCCAATGAGGTATCATGGTTTGACAACCTGTTCCAACAATGAAAATCCTCTCTGTTTGGTATAGTACAGATTGATGGGTTGGGTGCACAGTGTGCGAAAAACATGCACAAACAATGCACAACCCCTCCTTCTCCTAAAACATCAAATTTTTATCCAATCACACCAAAAATAAAACCGACCGAGAAATTACTCAAAATTGGTCAATAGAGTACTTGTAACCGTTCTCGAGACATCCCTAGGAAAGGTCATGATCTTTCACCTTACATAATATCAATGTCCCATGAGATATAAATCCATAACCCATTCATTAGAGGTTGATTTAGAGCCCACATATCCATTAGCTCCAAATATGGTGCCACATTAAAAAATCATTAGAGACATCATTAAAAACTCATATAATGGATTATGGGTTTCTTAACACTTACATACCGTGTCACCAAAATTGATTCTAAGAATGTGAACTATAGATTGACCAAATTAAATATCCCCAATATAGTATTTGATAAGAATTTTTACTGGGTGGTTCATGATAAAAAATATTCATGTTAATAACATTTTTAAAATAAAAATTATAAAATGAAAGAGAATCTATTAAATAACATTTTTAATATATATTTATCCTTACAATTAATGAGAACGTTATGAATCACATTTGAATACCTTTTTTGAAACATTAACTTCAAAATATTAGAAAACTATATTATTTTAAAAGTAATATTAAATAATTTAATAGTTAATTTGACACATGAATTTAAAATGGTATTATGAATCCTTTTTGAAAACTATTAATTTTTTAAAAAGATGATTAATTTAAAAATTTCCTTCAAAAAATATAATTGTTTCAAAAGGGTGATGTGAAAACAATGGAAACCATTTAGTTTTAAAATTGAAAAATCAATAATATAAAATTAAAATGATATCATGTTTATCAAAATAAATATAGAGTGGACTACTAAAAAAAACTTTTTTAATATATAGAAAAGCATTAAGAAATTTTGAAATTATTTCTTTGAGAATACACATCATAAAATAGGTGTTTAAAGAATATATTTATAAAGTTGTTAATGGAAATATGATATTTATATGAGTATAAATAAATTTCAGTTTCAAAATAAAAATGTAAAAAAACTGGGAACAATGATCTTGTAAATAGAGGGAATATCACCATTATTGGTTATGGTATTCTGTAAGGGCCCGGACCTCTCCGGCCCTTTCCTTTGTCAAAAAGAAGGTCAAGAAGTGTTATGGAGGGTAAAATAGAATTTTCCCACACTTTACAGAATTTTTAAACTACACGTCGTGTAGTTTTAGTACACGTCGTGTACTCCCTTTCCGGGTATACCCCATGTTGCAAGCCGTGTCCTTGCTGTGTGGAATAAATGAGTACATGTTGTGTGGCCAGTTCTGCATGCCATGTAGTCCCTCCCCGCTTATGCATTACCAGTCAATGGTCATGTGCCGTGTTGGAGCCGTGTGCAATAAATGAGTACACGCTGTGTGTCCAAACTACACGCAGTGTAGTCCTTCCCCGCATATGCGTTACCCTCAAACCGTGTGTTGACCAGTCAGCAACCACGGAGCCGTGTTGGAAGACGCATGGAGAAAGTGTTAAAGATCCGAGTACACACCGTGTACCATAAAGTACATGCTGTGTACTTTTTCTTTTCATGCCTATAAAAGAAGGGGTCCCCTCCTCCTTTTCAACACACACCTCTCCTCCCCTCTATTATGAGCAGAGCTCTCTTAGGAGACTCGAAGGCTCTTCCTTCCATAACTTCTTCCTCCGAGCTTCAACTTACAATCCGTCAGCAGCCATGGGATCATAACGACGAGGCGGAGATTCTGAGCTTGGATCTGCTGTCCTTCCTTCGGCCTTTCCTTTCTAACCTACTCTCGAGGAGGATTTTCCGGGACCCGACAGAAGTGACGGACATCGATGGACGTCTTATAAGGTTTATCTGGTGGAGCGTTGCGATCAAGAACCTGTTAAAGTAGGGATCTTACCTTCATTTCTCTAATTTGTTCATCATGTGGGGTGGGTATCCTTTTGTTTTCATGAGGAATAGTTGATCCTTTAAATAAAGATAATAACTCGTTAAAGAATGGGGATGGGAAGTTGTGATTGTTGTTACTTTATATCCTTTGTTATTATGTTGTGAATTGAATGAGCTTCTTCCTACTGAAAGTCATAGATGTTGGGCGCCTTTGCATATGCAATTAAATGTTTCCCTCTCCTTCTTCATTTTCATATGGATGGAAACTTGTGGTATGTGGATATTTTGTTAATCACGTAAAGTTGGCTGTTTTAAAATTTGGAACCCTTGTGTGATCACCCCGAATGAAAAAAATGGAATAATGAACATGTGGGTGTTGGATTGGTTACGTGGCTTTTGATGGGGGTGTTTTGTGGGTTGTTGTGGATAGGGTGAGCAGCGGGGCTACGGTTGACTTGGTTGTGGGTTGGTATGAATGCTATGTTGGTGATGGGCAGCGGGGCTGCAATAAATGGTATTAAAGGGATAATGATGTACGGTGTGGTTGTGGTTATGGTGGTTAGAAGCGGGGCTGTAGGGATGGGTTTGTTTGTGAATTAATAGTGGGTTGTGATTATTAAATAAAAAGTGGAAGAGTTAATGAATGGTAGGGCGTGGTAATAGAATGGTTTTAATAATCAATGGGTTGGTTGGTTGATAAGAAGGGCTTGGTTGTGTTGCATGAGTTTTCCTAACTTGATTTGTGTATGGCAGGGTTATGCTTTACGAACAATCGATGTGGATGGTTGTGGATAGTTGCCCAGTAGTTAAGGAACTAAATAAACTAATTAAGCTGAAAAGTGAAAACCTAAATGGGGTTGGGGTTGTTTGCTGTATTCATGCTTCATAGTAGTAGTGTCGAGGCACGTGATCAGTTTCTCTATTTAGAAGCAATTGGTTGGGTTGTGTGGTTGGTAAATATATATATCTGTATCTTTTGTGTTTTATCTCACCCCACCCATGTTGAGAACATAGTGCTGAACACTCCCACTTCATGGGAGAGGGTGTTTTCCCTTAGTTACTATCTCCTTCCTGCTCCTTCTCCCCTAGGCTGTGATGGCTTGAGGCAACCTTACACCTAAGATTCTTCGGGTAGGTTTCGATTGGGGTGGTTTTATCCCAAGACTCTTCAGGTAGGTTCTACTGTTTCCAAAGAATCTTCAGGATGAGGCCCAAGCGTGTGCGGGCGAGATACGTGGTTGTGAGGCCCAGGTGTGTGCGGGCGGGATACGTGGTTTGGAGGCCCAGGTGTCTGTGGGAGGGATACATGGTTGTGAGGCCTAGGTGTGTGCGGGCAGGATACGTAGTTGTGAGGCCCATGTGTGTGCGGGCAGGATACGTGGTTGTGAGGCCCAGGTGTGTGTGGGTGGGGAGAGTGTGGCAGCGTCAGGACGTTCGTCGTTAGGAAGAGTAGCTAACTAAATGGAAATGGTGCGGGGTACCCAATACTCTTCTTCTTATATACTACTACTACCGATTGTGATTGTGTTTTTGGTGGGTGTGGCTGGTGAGGTTGGGTGGATAGAATTCCTTTCTAGGTTCTTCTGTTATTCTCACGGGACATTAGGATGTCTCCCCAATTGTGCATGAGAGCTTTAGGTTTACCTACTGAGTATACTTGTATGCTCACCCTACGTTTATATTCAGGTTTCTAGGATGACTACCAGGGTCGTCCGGGACCCTACTAGTTGGACAGTTGGAGTTGTTGCTGTTGGTGTACCTTGTTTTCTTTTGGTATTGTACTTTGAGCTTTCTTGTACTTGTACCTTGTTATAAAATTATTTAAACATGCATGTGGGCTTGGTTTGGGTTTATTTCTATACACTTGTTCTTTTCCCATTTTGGTGGTTGACTAGTCCTATTTCCCGATCCTAAATAATAAAAAGGGTAATGCCTCCCATATTTGTGAAAACTCATACCCATGGTGCTAGCCGCCACCCCGGGGCCTACTATAGGCGGGACTCGGGGGGTCATTATCTCCCTTTCACCATTTCCAGCTCAAGAGGGGCATCTTTGGTGGGAGGGGGTCATGACAGAATGGTATCAGAGGTGATGGTTGAGAGATAAGATAGAGTCTGGAGTAAGGCGCAGTGAGGATTGCATGGGATGGTAGGGTAATAGTGTTAGTCAATCTTGGTGCGTGACATAGGCCAGGGAAGACTGGCTAGGACACAGGATTTTAGGGCCCCCCATGATCTGATGCAAGGACTCTGAGCCTACCGAACGACCAAGTGAGACTACATTGATTGCAGTGTTGAGACCCTAGGGAAGGTACATGCATCATAATGATTGTGTTTTACATCATTTGGGTGTTATGGGAAATAAATTGAAATAAAATGATAAAATAAAACCTTGAGCTTTCCCTTACTACTTCGGCTTATGAGATCCTTGTTTACCGTACATCTATGGAACCTGAACGTCGTCCCCAGGTGGCTCAGACGGCCGAGGCGCAGCAGATTTAGGTGGTCGATCAGCTGAGGATTGACCGAGAGGAGGAAGATAGCCAGTGTCAGAATACTCTCTGTTCTTTCCAGCGACAGACCCTCAAGAAGTATTAGGGTAGTACTTCGGATACGGAGACAGAGGGGTGGCTTGAGGAGATAGGGATCACTTTTACCTTGATACATGCTCCGAGGGAGTACTGAGTTCCCCTAGCAGTCAGTCAGCTGAGAGCTGCAGCGCGACAGTGGTGGAAGCTCTACCTCGGAGAGAGGATAGAGGTAGAGGTTCCATGGGCTGACTTTGAGAAGGAATTATGAGAGAAATTCCTTTCTTCCATGATCAAGGCGGAGAAGCAGCAGGAGTTGCTCTCCCTTCAATAGGAGAGTATGACGGTATGAGAACTGGGGATCAAGTTCAAGGATCTCCTACGCTTTGCTCCGGATCTCTTTCGGGATGTGGAGTCTTGGGTGAGACGTTTGGAGGAGGTGATTCGTCCATCACTCCAGTATGTTGTCACCCCCTTCACCCTTCTGATGTACTTGGCAGTACAGAAGAAGGCAGAGGTTGTAGAGAGGATGCACTCGCTGGTAGGTGAACCCTGAGAGGGGATCTAGCCAGGTTCTTCAAAAGAGAAGGCAGTCAGCAATAGGTATCCTGCGACGGGACCTTCGAGGTTCAGGCCAGTCGGGAGTAAGCCCCAGCAGTTCCAGTTTAGACATTCAGGTCCTCGTCCCTTTTCTGCGAGCCTAGGACCCAGGTGTTTTTCTTGTGGAGGTTTCGGGCATGTTCAGAGTCGTGGCTGACCCGAGCTCTGTACGGTGGAGGTGGGTAGGTTCAGCGCCCACCTCAGCAGCACCAGTTTCCGGCGAGGATGATCCAGCAGCAGGAGGACCATGCTCCTCCGAGGGCATACATTGCAGGAGGAGCCCGACCTCAGGGTGCTCCTCGGGGACCTCGACCAGGGCATGGTTGGGGAGGTTGACGATATCAGAGAGGCAGAGGAGCTGGGCGTGGATAGTTGCACGCAGCAGAGTTGACAACTCCAGCAGGAACAGAGGTGGTACGAGGTACGATTTGTTTATTCAGAACTCTTGTTTCTGCTTTGTTTGATTCAGGAGCTTCGCACTCCTTCGTTGCACCTAGTCTACCCCATGCTTTGGGACTAGCCGTAGAGATACTTTCCGTACAACTGGTGCTGAGTACACCAGTTAGAGGCCAGACTAGCATATCTTGTGTTTTCTAGGGATGTGGGCTGATATTGGGACCACATCGATCTAGTGGGGACCTTATTCTGTTATAGATGAATCCATATGATGTCATCCTAGGCATCGACTGGTTGTTTTCAGTTAGTGTCGTTTTCAACTGCTTCCGGAGAAGATTCGTGTTCTCTGATGTGGACGGGCAGTGTGTAGCTTTTTTTGGTTAGAGGAGCTATCAGGTGGGAAGTCGGCGTGTGGAGCCTCTCCTTGGTTTGTTAGGCGGGTTATCAATGGTTCCAGCTGATACAGAGACAATGGATGTCCCAGAAGTTGTTGGGTTGTTCCTTGATGTTTTTTCTGAAGAGGTTGTTACTCTACCCCCCCCCCCGACGTGATGTTGAGTTCGAGATAGACTTACATCATTGTTCCCATCCGATTTCGATGGCCCCTTATCGGATGGAACCTTCGGAGTTGCGGGAGTTACGGATTCAGATTGACGATCTGATGGAGAAAGGCTTTGTTCGACCCAGCGTGTTGCCATGGGGTGCTCCAGTTTTGTTCGCGAAGAAGGCAGATGGTGGTCTCCGGCTATGTATAGACTACCGAAGGTTGAACTAGGTAATGGTCAAGAACCGTTACCCCCTTCCAAGGATAGATGATCCCTTCGACCAGCTGAGGGTAGTAGGTTGGTTTTCTAAGATTGATCTATGATTGGGATATCATCAACTGAGGGTAAAAGACAGTGACATCTCGAAGACGGCTTTCAAGTGCAGGTATGGGCACTTAAAGTTTGTAGTGATTCTGTTTGGAGGTACAAAATGCACCAGCTGTGTTCATGGGACTTATGAACTTTGTCTTCCAGGATTTTCTAGACCGGTTCGTCGTTGTGTTAATCGACGACATCCAGATCTACTCAAGGTCAGAGGAGGAGCACGTTGAGCATCTCAGGGTAGTCTTGGAAGTCCTTCGACACCACCAGCTTTATTGGAAATTGTCGAAGTGTAAGTTCTTGACGCAATAAGTACACTTCCTTGGGCACGTGGTGTCTCAGCATGGAGTATCGATGGACCCGTCGAAGGTGGAGGCAGTTGTTTCTTGGGCAGCACCCAAGAGTGTGGTAGAAATTCATAGTTTCCTAGGGTTAGGAGGTTACTATTGGAGGTTTGTTTCGGACTTCCCTCAAGTTTCTGCTCCTTTTACATCTTTGACAAGGAAGAACCAGGTCTTCCTATTGAGCGAGCAGTGCCAGAAGGTTTTTGACTACCTAAAGGAGAAGTTGGTCAGTGCTCCCGTACTCAGGTTTCCAGAATAAGGGTTGTTGTATGAGGTGTTTTGTGATGCTTCTGACCTTCATCTCGGGTGCGTGATGATGTAGAAGAAGGGATTGATTTGTTATGGGTCTAGGCAGTTACGCCCTCACAAGCATAACTATGCCACCCATGACCTTCAGATTGCAGCAGTAGTGTTCACACTAAAGTTGTGGTGACATTACCTCTTTGGGGAGCGCTTTGTAGTCTTCTCAGATCACAAGATCCTGCGTTATATCTTCTCCCAGCATTACCTGAACTTACGGCAGCAGAGATGGGTCAAGTTTCTCCAAGACTATGACTTTGATATCTCTTACATTGAAGGTAAAGGCAACGTTGTGGCTGATGCCCTGAGTAGGAAGTCTCATCATGAAGTAGTTCGGGAATCCGCTGATGCTTGGAAAGTGATGGGAGAGTTGGCTGCCTTGCACTTGGATGTAAGGGTAGAAGGTATTAGAGGCTGTTTGTTTCAGATGACGGTGCATTCCTTTTTTTTGGAGTAGGTGGAAGAGTCTCAGTGGGGGGACTCCGAGGAGGAAGTGATGTGGGATCGTGTCGATCAGGGGAACGCTCCAGAAGGATGGTCAGAGGACAGCCGACATCGGATTCTTTTCCATGGAATGTTGTTTGTTCCAGAGGCAATGTGTGAGGGAGTTTTCCATGAGTTCCATAGCTCTGCATTGGAGGTACATCCAGGAGTTTCAAAAATGTACCGAGGCCTGAGGGATCAGTTTTGGTGGCCCGGGGTGAAACGGGCAGTGGCGGAGTTTGGGGCTAAATGCCTAGTGTGTCATCAAGTGAAGTCTAAACACCATGTTCTCGGTGGTTTGTTGCATCCTTTTGATGTCCCTAAGAGTAAGTGGGATGACATCTCAATGGACTTCATCACATGACTACCCAGAGCTCAGGGTGGTTATGATGCTATCTGGGTGGTGGTGGATCGACTGACAAAATCAGCTCACTTCTTACCAATCAAGGAGTTGGGCCCGGTGAGTACCTTAGCACAGAGGTACGTAGACGAGGTGGTGCGTTTTCATAGAGTTCCGAGGATTATCATCTCAGATCGGGATACTTAGTTTACCTCACGTGTCTAGAGGGGGTTACAACATGCTTTTGGCACCCAGCTATGCCTTAGCACTACTTTACACTCCCAGACCGATGGGCAGATGGAGCGGACTATCCAAATATTGGAGGACATAATGCGAGCATGCATTCTAGATTTCAGAGGATCATGGGTACGACACTTTCCTTTAGTAGATTTTTCCTACAACAACAGGTTCCACTCTACTATTGTCATGGCACTATATGGGGTTTGTATAGAAGGCCATGTCGTTCACCCATTTTCTGGGCATAGGTTGGTGAGACAGGTGCTTTTGGGCAGGAGGTAGTGCAGAGCACCACAGAGAAAGTCCAACTTGTACGTGATAGGATGAAATCGGCTCAGGACCGACATAAGTCTTATGTTGATCATCGAAGGATGCCCTTGGAGTTCGAGGTGGGAGATCATGTGTTCTTGAAGGTTTCCCCTCGATGGGGGTAGCAGAGGTTTGGGAAAGGGAGCAAGCTCTCACCTAGGTTCATCGGACCTTTTGAGGTGTTGAGGCGAGTTGGCGAGGTGGAATATCAGTTGGCCCTGTCACCTCAGTTGGAGAAGGTTCATGACATCTTCCACGCCTCCCAGCTTCATCGGTACTTACACGAAGACTCCCACGTTTTCGACTGAGGAGAGTTAGATATAGGAGACAACACGACCTTCGAGGAATGACCAGTCAAAATCGAGGATCGTAAAGAGAAGGTTCTCTGTGGATGAACCATTCTATTGGTTCATGTGTTGTGGAGGCATGGAGGACTCGAGGAGAGCACATGGGAGCGGGAGACCCAGATGCACGCTCAGTACCCGAAGTTGTTTTGACTTGTGTTTTTTTCCCTTGTTCTTCTGAGATTTGTGTTGATGTTTGTGCTCTGTACCCTTGTTATATGGAATTATTGGATTGTCCATTGTGAGACCTTTTGTTTCCTTGTTCTTTGGATGTGCGTAACATGTCCGGATGTGTGGGAAAGGGAAAAAGATGACCCTTAATTGAGACGCATTAATGTGGATGCCATTGAACCCGTGCGGGCGAGTTAGTGCCGCCTAAAGTGGATAATATCTCGACATAGGTGAAAGAAGTTCCCAAACCCACGTGTTCAGGCAGTGTGATGGTTGTGTGGTGTTGGGGTTAGTGCGAGTTGAAAAATCCTAATGTATGAAAGTGGGAAGACCCAATTATTAATCAAGACGCATTAATGAGGATGTGATTAAACTCATGCAGGAGAGTCAGTGCCACATAAAGCGGATAATATCCTGACATAGGAGAAGGAATTCCTAACACATATGATTAGGGTTGTTTGTTGGGTTCCTATTATAACGAGAACCCTAAGAGGTATCTGGTTGGGTTCCTCTGGGTTGGTTTTTGAATTCTCGGGGACAAGAATGTTTTAAGAGGTATCTAATGTAATGGCCCAGACCTATCCTGCCCTTTCCTTTGTCAAAAAGAAGTTCAAGAAGTGTTCTGGAGGGTAAAATGGACTTTTCCCACACTTTACAGAATTTTGAAACTACACGCCGTGTAGTTTGAGTACACGTCGTGTACTCCCTTTCCGGGTATACCCAGTGTTGGAAGTTGTGTCCTTGCTGTGTGGAATAAATGAGTACACACCGTGTGACCAGTTCTACACGTCGTGTAGTCCCTCCCAACGTACGCGTTACCAGTCAACGGCCGTGTGTCGTGTCCTTGCCGTGTGAAATAAATGAGTACATGCCATGTGTCCAAACTACATGTCGTGTAGTCCTTCCCCGCGTATGCGTTACCCTCAAACCGTGTGTTGACCAGTCAACGGCCGCGGAGCCATGTTGAAAGCCTCGTGGAGACCATGTGAAAGAACTGAGTACACACCGTGTACCATAAAGTACATTCCATGTACTTTTTCTTTTCAAGCCTATAAAATGAGGGGTCACATCCTCCTTTTCAACACACACCTCTCATCCCCTCTCCTATGAGCAGATCTCTCTTAGGAGACTCGAAGGCTCTTCCTTCCATATCTTCTTCGTCCGAAATCTGATTTACGATCCGTCAGTGGCCACGGGATCATAACAATGAGGCGAAGCTTCCAAGTTTGGATCTGTTGTCCTTCCTTTGGCATTTCCTTTCTGACCTCCACCCGAGAAGGTTTTTCCAGGACCCTACAGAAGTGACGGATGTCGACGGACGTCTTCTAAGGTTGATCCAGGGGAGCATTGAGATCAGGAACCTGTTGAGGTAGAGATCATACCTTCATCTCTCTAATTTGTTCATCATGCGGGGTGGGTATCCTCTTGTTTTCATGAGGAATAGTTGATCCTTTAAATAAAGATAATAACTGGTTAAAGAACAGGGACGGGAAATTGTGATTTTTGTTACTTTATATCCTGTGTTATTATGTTGTGAATTAAACGAGCTTCTTCCTACTAAAAATAATGGTCGTTGGGGGCTTTTTCTTAAGCAATTAAATGTTTCCCTCTCCTTATGAATTTTATTATTGGTGGAAACTTGTGGTATGTTGAAATTTGGTTAATCACGTATAGTTGGATATTTTACAATCTGGAACCCTTGTGTGATCACCCTAGTTGAACAAAATGAAATAATGAACATGTGGGTGTTGTCTTGGTTACGTGGCTTATGATGGGGGTGTTTTGTGGGTTGTTGTGGATAGGGTGAGCAGTGGAGCTGGGGTTGACTTGGTTGTGGGTTGGTATGAATGCTATGCTAGTGATGGGAAACGGGGCTACAATAAATGGTATTAAAGGGATAATGATGTACAGTGTTGTTGTGGTTATGGTGGTTGGCAGCATTGCTATAGGGATGGATTTGTTTTTGAATGAATAGTGGGTTTTGATTATTAAATAAAAATTGGAGGAGTTAATGAATGGTGGGGTGTGGTAATGGAATGTGTTTAATAATCAATGGGTTGGTTGGTTGATAAGAAGGGCTTGGTTGTGTTGCTTGTGTTTTCCTAACATGATTTCTGCATGGAAGGATTATGCTTTATGAACGATCGATGTGGTTGGTTGTGGATAGTTTCCCAGTATTTAAGGAACTAAATAAACAAATTCTGCTGAAATATGAAAACCTAAATGGGGTTGGGGTTGTTTGTTGTATGCATGCTTCGTAGTAGCAGTGCCGAGGCACATGCTCAGTTTCTCTGTTTAGAAGACATAGGTTGGGTTGTGTGGTTGTTAAATATATACATTTGTATCTTTTGTGTTTTATCACACCCCACCCATGTTGAGAACTTAGTGTCGAACACTCCCATTTCATGGGATAGGGTGTTTTTCCCTTAGTTACTAGCTCCTTCCTGCTCCTTCTCCCCTAGACTATGATTTCTTGAGGTGACCATACACCTAAGACTCTGCAGGTAGGTTTCGATTAGGGTGGTTTTAGCCCAAGACTCTTCGGGCAGGTTCTACTGTTTCCCAAGAATCTTTGGGATGAGGCCCAGGTGTGTGGGGGCGGGATACGTGGTTGTGAGGCCCAGGTGTGTGCGGGCGGTATATGTGGTTTTGAGGCATAGGTGTGTGGGGGCGGGATACGTGGTTGTGAGGCCCAGGTGTGTGCGGGCGGGATACGTGGTTGTGAGGCCCAGGTGTGTGCGGGTGGTATAAGTGGTTTTGAGGCCTAGGTGTGTGCGGGCGGGATATGTGGTTGTGATGCCTAGGTGTGTGCGGGCAGGGGGGGGTGTGGAAGCGTCAGGACGTTCATCGTTAGGAAGAGTGGATAACTAAAGGGAAATGGTGCAGGGTACCCAATACTCTTGTTCTTATATACTACTACTACCTGTTGTGATTGTGTTTTTGGTGAGTGTGGCTGGTGAGGTTGGGTGGATAGAATTCCTTGCTAGGTTCTTCTGTTATTCTCATGGGACATTAGGATGTCTCCCCACTTGTGCATGAGAGATTTAGGTTTCCCTACTGAGTATACTTGTATGCTCACCCTACGTTTACTTTCAGGTTTCTAGGAGGACTACCAGGGCCGTGCGGGGCCCTACTAGTCGGATAGTTGGAGTTTTTGATATTGTTGTACCTTGTTTTCTTTTGGTATTGTACTTTGAGCTTTCTTGTACTTGTACCTTGTTATAATATTATTTAAACATGCATGTGTTCTTGGTTTGGGTTTATTTCTATACACTTGTTCTTTTCCCTTTTTGGTGGTTGACTTGTCCTATTTCCCGATCTTAAATAATAAAAAGGGTAATGCCTCCCATATTTGTCAAACTCATACCCTTGGTGCTAGCCGCCACCCTGGGGCCTACTAGAGGCGGGACTCTGGGGTCATTATCTCCCTTTCACCATTACCAGCTCAGGAGTGGCATCTTTGGTGGGAGGGGTCGTGACATATTCATTTTTGGAAACCATTAAACTATTAGTAGAAATAAATTAATTTTAAAATCAACTTTTATTTTAAAACATATTTTAACTAGATATAAAGAGAGAATCTATTATAAAATAATATATATAATAATTTATCAAAAATATAATAGTGATGGTCAAGTTAAATAATTTTAAATCAAAGAAAGGAATATGGGTTAACCAAATCCATTATTGTTTCCATATTTTCAAATGTAAGGGACATGTATAATCGAGTTATGTGGTAGACCTGTAAATCTAAAGAGAAAAACATTGTTTTCCACATAATACAATCAATGTTAAGAACTTACCTAAAGTAAATGAAATATGTTCATGAAGGATATTAATAATTAAATGAATGAGAATTGATATTCCAGGAATACTTATGATAAAAGTAATGTTAGATTTATATTGTTACCATGAAAATGTAATTAATGTATCATTAAATTATAGATATTAAATTTACATTCTAGAAATATTGTGGTGAATACACTATATAAATGCTACTACGCTGTGAAATATCAAACTTCTCTCATGGATTTCAAAATGAGACAAAGAATCCCTTACCATGAATTTAAATTAGATGATTAAACTCAAACCACCTATATGAAAATCATAACCATATTAATAAACAATTTTGTACAATTATTCATTTTTATGACCTTTTATACATATCATTTATAATTATTCTTTATATGAATGTTGGTTATTTATTTTATCAATTTACAATATTAGGTGTGAGTAATTATAATTTTTTTGAACTACTTTGTTGATACAGATGTTGTTTATCATTATTATACTAAATATCATAAATAAAAGATTATATAATGTACAATAATTTATTTCTTTTTAAATTTAGTGATTTTATAATTTCATTCAATAATAGTTATTTTGTGTTTGTTAGTGATTAGTTCATTGATGATCTTGTTTCCAAGATTATTATAAAAAGGGTGTTTTCTTAAATAATGTGTTATATTTTTTAAATTATTTTAAGAATGAATAAAATAATACAATATATTTTCATATTATATATTAAAACAAATTAAATTTCCAATGTCACCCATGATATAAATTTATTATATTATTCAAATAGGTGGTAAAACCAATGAAAAAATACAATAATTAAGGGTTGATTATGTTGATATTTAGTTGTAATATAATTATAAAACAAATATACTTATATTATTTAGAATTTATTAGTATCATATATTAGAATTGTAATGTATTATTTGAGGAGGGTAGCCTATGAAATGTTATTTCACAGTTCATTGAAATTATTTTTTTCACATAGAGTGCTCTTTTGAATGGTTGAATTCTTTATGGTTGTTTATTGGAAATTTTATTTATAGGTTATAAAAATCTTCCATTAATAAAAATATTAATTTTGAAAAAAATCTATATTTATCTATTAAAACCATTATCATCACCATTCATGAAAAGACATGTGGAAAATTAAAATTATAATAAATTGTCTCATGGATGCAGTAGTCTACATATATACATTGATAAAAGTTTCATATTCTATAGAATGTGGAAAAAAAGTCTTAAGGATTATCATTTAAGTACATAAAATATCAAATACATATCAAACTTATAAGATAAATTCCCTATTAGAACTATCCTTTAGAGTTGATGAGGAAAATAAAACCCGTTGTATTCTGGTGGAGGTTGACCACACTACACATGAATAACAGGTTCGTTGTTCTTTATAAAAATGTGAGAAATATATGACATTATTTTACCATAATTATAGTATCATTTTAGTATCAAAATGATAATGATATTATCATTTTATTATTTTGTAATTGAATTTTTGGTATATGGAGTTCCCCAAAATAATAAGGAAGGACAATGATGTGGTATAAAATTGATACCTCACTACATGAAAAATTTCCATTATGAAGGGGATAAAATTTTCATAGATGCACATTTGAGATGAAAATGTCCTCTTTACATTATCTATGAATGTTTAAAAGTTGTTTGGGGATATATTTATCTAAATAAATTGTGTTTTACTATAAAGATAATTAAGGATAAGATTATCCTATTTAAACCTGAAAAAGAAGGAATTTCTATAAATACACAATACATTTCAACAACTATAAGTAATTTTTATGTAATATAGTTCAAAAATTGAAAATTAATTTATTGTGGAAGAGATAAGGTCAACATACACCTCAAAATCATAATTTAAAACATGTTTTTGACATCATCGTCACTTTACCTCTTAGGGTACACATTTTTACCATTTTGGTATTCACAAAGGAAACAAGTTTTCAAAAGGAAATTAATAATTTATTACAAAAAATATATTGTCCTTAGTATATAACATTGAAATAATTAATTTAAATTTGATATAATTTTAAAAATATTAAATTACTATAATTGGTAAAAAAATATTTTCAAGTAATAAATATCTACTATAATTAAAACAATTTTCTTTTTAATTAAATATAACTCACGTATTAAAATGTAAAATATGTGTTTCAAAATTAATAACATGTGTTTTTAAATTAATCTAAATATAAAAAATAAATATTTTTTCTTATGAAAAGGTTTCATTAATTTCTAATTCCTAATTATATACTAATATGGTAATAAAACTCATGTTATTTATAAATTTGTTTTTCACAATTAACCTAATAATTAATATTTTTAGAACAATAAAAAAATTTATCATAAGTCAACATTTTAGTTATGAATAAAATAATATGCATATTTTTTCAATTAATCATTCTATGATATATAAATTTATCTTTTAAATAAATTTATAAATCATAGGAAAATTACATTTTAATAATACTAGATGTGATTATTATTAATTTTATGTAAAACAAAAATAAATATATAATTAATCAATAAATATTATATTTTATTAATTTCATATTTTAATAATAATATACAGAGATTCCTATAATAAAAATTATAGCACATAAAAAGATTTATTCTTAAAAAAATAATGAATGATGCAAATTTGTATAGAACCATATTTATTTTATTGCGTATATTGATAAATTTTGTAATTTTGTTAATCATATTCCAACTTAGTAAATCAATGGAAATGTTTTAATTGAATAGCATATCATAGTTTCATTTTAGTTCATTGTTTTCTCTTGAGAATGCTATCGAACATATTTGACTTAATTATTCGATTTTTTTTAAAATATGAGGTCATTTTAGGATATGTGAAAAGATGAATGATGTCTTTGTATGGGGTATAAGGAGGATAGATTGACTCACATGTTTTTTTAGGGGGACTGGGCGAAAGAGGTATGTAGTTTCTTTGGTGAATTAACTGATTTTTCTATTCCTGGTATGGCCGAGATGCCTTTCTTTGATCGCTGGTTCCATGGCGCGGGGAAGGAGGGTCCCGAGCACATGGTGAGCGCATTAGTCCTTCAAGATGGTTGTTGGTCCTTGAGGAAGGTAAGAAATAAGTGGTGATATGAAGGGGTGATCTCATCCGGTCACGCTATTATTCTTAGAACACGAACTCTGCTGATCGATATGGTCAGGACCCTCTCTTCATGGCAGGAGGCCCCCACTTTGCAACGGCTTAATCAATCTATTCAAGGTTCCTCATTGGGCATTCACTCCTAGGTTGTTAATTGGGTTTGTTGGAAGCCTCCTGCTCAGGGCCTCAAATTGAATACATATGGTTTGTGTGCTAATGGAGTCATACGAGGAGGGGGAATCGTACATGACATTCATGGATCTGTCTTCATGGCATTCTCTATCTGGATAAGATAGGGCTCATCGCTAGTTTCGGAGGCGCAGTCTATACTAGCAGGTCTTAATTCTTGTAGACAGAGGATATTGGAACTCATGGAAGTGGAAACAGACTCAAAGATGGTTTATAATGCAATTCAAGGGATGGGTGTCATGCCGTGGTCCATAGAATACATCATTCGCAAATGTCGTCAATGCTTGGGCAATAACATAAAAGTGTCTCATATGTGGTGTGAGGGAAATGTGGCTATGATTTCCTGGCCTCCTTTTATAATATAGGATTGGAGATCATGGTTTTCCATAATCTTGAGACTTTGAAGCCAATCGGGATTAATATCATTAAAGGGGGCACTCTTGGTCTTCACTATTTTAGACCCCCGTAGTTGTGCTCTGTCTTTCTTTTTTTATCATTCTTGGGTCATGAATGTACTTATTTCTTTTTCTGAATAAAATTTACAATAATGATAATGATGATGATAGTTATTAAAGAATGATATATTAGTTTATTGATTATATTTACTTGTAAAAAATGGTATTTATCTTTTATGAAAAATTATATTGATTAAATTACTTCTTTTTTATGTTACTCATTAATCAAGAGAGTGAAAATAATTTATGTGTGATTATAGGATTTGATCATATTTAAATTGATTACACTTGAACATGATTTTAATAAAATATTTCTATAGATCCTTTAAAGAAGAAGATAACAAAATTTTATGTAAATGGCATATTTTTAATTTAATTCCGTTTTCAATATCTTTTTTTATTTTTCATTAAATTTTTTAATTATCATTAGTAGTCCAATATTAATCTTTTAATTGACAATAATTTGGGTCAATAAAATTATTAAAATATTAAATTTGGATTTATATATATTCATATTTATATTGGTTTTTACATTAACAATACTAATATATTATTGTTTTTGTATTTTAAAGATCATTATAGATTCATAAAAAGTAATCTAAGTATATTTAATATTGATTAATTTTTTATAATATTTTCACAAGAATAATATATAATATTGGATTAATAGATTTATTTAACATTCTGGGATTTAATAATACATTATTAATTAATTTTTCAAGATAAACATACCATATAATTAAATAATTAATGTATTCTCTCTTTATTTTTCAGGATTCAATTATCAAATTCAACATTTACAAAACAAATATTCTTTTATTCCAAAATTACTATATCAATAAATTTTGAGAACAATTTTTATCTCATATCTAATACTAGTGAATACATTGTTAGTGAATATCTGAGGGAATAGTTTAATCACATCTGTCAGCAAATGAACTATTATTTTCACATTCTAATCAAGTAAAAATTAATTACACTACCAAGGGGAATATACTTTTAAAAATTTTAAATTATTTTGATAAGACCAGATATTTTTTTATTCTCTCAAATTTTTTTTATCTTAACAAATCATGAAACAATGATATATTTCTAAAATGATAAACATGTTAAACTAAGAATTTTTCAAATGGGTTCCAATAATATGAGAGATTCAAATTATAATAAATTTTAGGAATTGATCTATTATTTTGATGGTTATTCAATTTCCAAGGATAATATTGATGAACATGAAAGTGTATGATTAAATTGATATTGATGATGGGTTCTTGGATGAGGTATTTTCATGCTTACTTGTTATCTTGTCCATGGTTCACTGATATTCGACATGCATAGTAAATATGAAAATTACACACATCACATATAAAAAAATACTTGTTTTAAAGAAATTTTGTTTGTTTACATTTATGAATATATTTTATCCTTTATGAAATTTTTTTAGGAATGAGTCTAGAGGTATACCTAAATTTGAGTGGAAGAACATTAATGAATTTAATCATTCATCTTCGAATACAGGAATACATGAAATTGATAAAATATGAAAAATTTCATAAATTGTGGAATTTTTTGTCCCACTTTATAATTATATTAAATGAAAGATGTATACTCTATTGGTTGATAATAGTGAAAAATGGAAGATAAAAAATGTGTAATTTGGTGCCTCAAAACATAATTCTCTAAGTAGATGGTTTCAATGTTGGGTTAATTACATTTTTTAAACTTTTTAATCTCCTTAATTAACACATACATTAATTTGTGTATAAATATGCTTCTAAATAGGTTTAAACTGAAGTGATTAAGAAAATGACAAACTAAATGTCTAGGTTTTTAAAGAATTATTTTTTTCTCAGTATGTAATTCAACATCTACTCATTAGTGAATGAGGATGCCATAATAATAATCATGAGATAAATGTATTTATTGGGTGATATAATTTGTAATAAAATTCAATAACCCATATCTAAATTTGAAAATGGAAATGAGGACTTTTAGATTTGATAAATCTATAAAATAATACTGAAAACAAGGAATTAAAACTTCAAATATTAGAGGGGAATGTTCAATTTTTTATTATGGGTGTACTTGATAGAATATAAAACAACTAATGTTGTATCCAAAACAAAATATATTAATTGGAAAAAATTACTTTCTTTTATAGCTCAAGAAATATTAGTATCATTTAGTAAATAATGTTATAATGGATTGGAAACCAACAATAAGGAAGAGGATTCAATAATTGTTTGACTTTGAGTAAATTATAAATAGATTATTATGAGAAAAAAACATTTACAATAAAAAGTCTAAGAAATTTCACGAGTGGTGAACCATTCGATTTTAATGAATTGACAAAGAAAATGTAAACTTATTTAGTTATAATTTTATTTATTTAGTAAAATATTGTTGATGTTGGTTAGTTCTATTCATTTTTATCAATTCATACCCCTATTGAGTCGTATATATTAGAATAGATCCTAAAACCCTTATTGATTAAATTTTATAGTCCAGTAACTTTAAATCACATTCATATTTACTATAAAAATGTTTTATAGGATACTGTGGTCAAATACATGTGTAACTAATTATAGTTATGTTTGAATTATTCTTTATTGATTTATATTTTTTAAATATTATGACACATTCCATTATTGATTAAAAACAATTTCTAATATAGGTCTATATAAATTATCACTAAGAGGGAAATTGAATTTTATGATAAACCAAAAGACTATGAGGCATCAAAATATATTATGTATACTTTTTATACATTCATATCTAGTCATGTATGATAAAATATTCATTATAACAATTATCTCTATAACTTTTGAGTCAAAACAGAGGATACTTTTTTTATTTCAGGTTTAGAGGAGGGTCATTTAGAGTCCACATTTTAGTTTTTTAACTTAATCATTAAGAGATATTTTCCATTGGATTATTTTTATTACATGATATATATTTAATAATAATGACAATTTATTAAAGACATATAGATTTAATTTTTTGTAAAATCATATAACTATTCAAAGTTTGAGTTTGAATGTAAAATTATTAATTACGTTTTTCATTTCCTTATAATTATTTTCTATAAACACATTTATTAATTATGTATTTTCTATACATGATATGAATTATGTTTTAATATTTTAGATTTTAATCTCTAGAGAAATTCTAAACTGTTTTTATAAATTTATTTTAATATTCTCTCCTTTTAATATTCTCACAATATGAAAACTATTTGATAATTATTTTTATAATTTTCAAATAAAATATAATTTATACTAAAATAAAATCATTGAGTCTATTATTTGATTTATAGAACATAAATATGTAGAGGCTACTGAAAAAAAAAATTTATTTGATCCAAAATGAGTTATAGAAAACTTGTTAAGAGAGATATTTTATAAGCCTATTTTTCATTTCTTTCAAACATAATAGTATTTTTTATAACATCATTTCAACTAATATTGGTAGATTAATTTTTCCTTTAGTTAGTTTTATGGTGAAATATAATATAATGGGGAAATTGTGATCAATATTTATTGGTAATGTTATAATGGTTTAGAAACCAATTTTTATTGTAAATTCACTCTTCATATATCATTTGAAAATAATAAATAATAATTATAAAAGGAAATAAAATAAAAAGAAATAAAAATTCCCCATTTATTTTTTTATTTTTTTCATTGGAATTTTAATAGAAAAATAAATTTGAGATGGGTTATAATTTTGTAATATATAATGAATTCTATATTTTTATTAATTTTGGATGAAAAATAATATCTTATACTTTATGAGTAAAGATACCTTTTTAAAAAAATATTTTTATTAATAACAAAAATAAGAATTGTAAAAAAAAATTAATTGTCCCATTATTTGTTTAAACTGTATTCTAATGTAGTGATTTAGATACATGTAGAAATTATATATTAAATATTTATACTAGATTATGTGAATACTTCCAAAAAAACTTTTCAGTGTGAATAAAATAATTTGAATTAAGAAAAATTATAACTTTTCATTTATTTTTATTAAAATTTAAAATATTTTTGTATAAAGGAAGAGATGTTATATAATTAGAGTCATTCATGGATCTTTATTGAGTACGTTTGAAAATATGTACATGCAATCTTAAAATTTGGGTCGATGTAATTTTATTTTGACATTATTGATAGTTAGTTTACCTTATCAAGAGATTTTTTCTCTATGATACTTATAAAAATTAATCCTTAATAAAATTGAATCATTTACTAGGTCATGTGTGCAATATTTTATGCATAACAGTTTTTTTGATGAAAATTAATAATCAATGACAGTTGATGTGATGTTCACAAAACAACCCCTGGTGTTTTGTTTTATTTATGGTCAATAAGAGCTAAAATGTATGTTTTGGAGTTGGTTAATGGTTTGAGATTCCACCCATTTATGTTGAAGTGAGATGATACCGTGGTGAATGAATTGAAAATGATAACACATTAGATGATTTTTAGTGTTAATCTTATTGTCTAATACATGTACCAATGCCATGGAGTATTATCAACAATAGTTTGGAGAAGTTGTTTTATTTATGTATACTGGTGTGGATATTAAAGTGTGGTTATTCATGGATGAATTATAATTGTATTGAAACAGTGTTAAGAGAACCCATATAAGGGGTTATATATATGGATGATGTTATATTTAGTATTTACTCACTCTATGAAGGATGTTTGAGATAGAAGGATATGGTTTGATCATGCCCTTGACCTATTTTCATGAAGTTTAGAAAATATAGCTATGTCATAAAATCAATGTAAGGACCATAAATGTCATTCATAACCATCATCAGGTCAGCTTTAGTAGAAAAATTAAAAGTCATTTTCTTCTATAGGCATCATCAATGATTTCATAAATATCAGTTCCCTTCTATGTAAGGACAATCTAGCTATGTAGGAATGAATCCATGACTTGGTAAACATCATTATATGAGTTTTGTTATAATAGTAAAGGAATGAATAACCATCCATCCTTATTTATGTAAATAGTATTGAAGATAATTTTGGGATGAAGTTTTTTATTAAATTATGGAATCCAAATATCAAATCAAGAACCTTTGTTTACATAACCATCAAGACGTAATGAAATTTAGATTTTCTATACACTAAAAGAACAAAATTTGATGATTCAAATTTTATTTGGTACAACGCAATAATATTTTATAAGATAATCCCCATTCATGAAGAAAAATAAGAATTCAAAATGTGAATGTAATAGTCTCTTTTAAGTCTTTAATTATATGATTCTATAATTCATGTATTTTTATGGAAATATAATTTGAAAATATAATTTATGTGTATTAATTCACTAATAATTATCAATAAATTTTTATCCATGACATATAGTTGAGATAAAGCTAATATGAGCATGATAAAATGAATTATGGATGGGATTGTAGTGACATATTGTGTTATTAACTATATGTTTTCATGCTATAAGATGAAGTCTCCATTATTTAAGCTAATTTATTGTATATATTTTTCACAAATTTAGAGTAATATTTTTCAGAGGATTTCAGTGGATGTAGTATGATAATATGTAATGATCTTGTTAAATAAAAGAACAAAATTTGTTTTTCAAATAGAATGAAATAAAAATGAGAGAATAATTTAAAAGAACTGGAATTATTTAATTGAGTAAAAGAGAAATAAATAAAATGAAATATAATATATCATGGATATCATATTGTGGAAGGAAAATGTAATCAATAATACAGACATTTATTTAATGATATCCTATGATGACTCCCAATTTTGAAAATTAATGTAACCATTAAAAATAGCATGTGATCACCTATATTAAAATTGAATAAGATATATGAGTTTCTATAAGAGGTTGAAAGGTTGATACATGATCAATAAAATTGTATTTATATATATGGTATCCATTTAAAAAAATAATAAGGATAGTGAATAACCAATATGAAGATAGAGAGATGTTCTCTTGTGTTCTAAAAAGAAACTGACTATATTTAAGAACTATTGTGCACAAAACAATAAGAAGTAGCCAAATTGTTTTTATATATATATTACATTGAGTAGAAAGTTAGAAGTGATAATCCATTCATTCTACCAATACAGGTATATCTTCAAGAAAAGTTTTTACTATATCCTAGAAATCTTACTAATATTTGGATATAAGTACTTGAGGAAACAAAATTCTCACACTCACTACTTCAAAATAAGTGTTTTTAAGAAATACATTAAGGAGATGTTCATTATAACACTTAATGAACTATAATGAGGAAGTATAATAAACCATTTGGGAGGTAGATAGTCTCTCTTCATAAGATATGTTACACTTACAGAATCCTATATACATAACTCGTCGAGTGATGGTGTTCGTTCACTCCAAATACTCAGAATTTATATATATTGTCTACTCTATAATTAATGATATTTGTTTTAGTTATACATAGTATTTAAATGTAGATAAATTAGATCTCAGTAAAAACCCCACCATTGAAAAAGAGTAGGATTTCACCAACAAACCACGTAAATACTTTTGATATATCTCTTTAATTTATTACACTACTCTGGTAATGTTTTCTGACATAAGTAAAGTGTTTCTAAGATTTAATTGGGAAAATACTTTAATGTAAATAAGAATTTTGTAAAAACAAAATGTGATAAATAATTTATCTCATCACCATATTAGCAGGTTAATAGAAATTAAAAATATAAATTTTTATCATCGATAATCTAGGATTCCTAAAAAATGTCAAATGAGAAGCATGCATGATCTCATTCTTATCAACTATAAACAAGTAACTATTTTTAATGGAAATGAATTTAATAGTTATAAGAAAAGTATTCTTCAACATATACTATCACATTATAATTAGATAATTGATTTAGTAATAGTGGTACTTACTCCCCTTAAAATATATACCACCATCAATTATTATTATTGTTAGAGGAATCTTGAAGTGAATGTGGAGGATAGAAATATCATCAAATCCTATATACTTTAAGATTATTAAAACAATATAATGGGAAATAAAATTTACAAATAGATTTAGGAAAAATTATAGAATATATATAGTGGTACCTCTATAATTAATGAATCCCAGAATCACATTTAGATATAAAATATTTAAGGCATTAAAATACAAGATGATGATAGTTTAGATGGATGCATTACACAAGAAAAAGAATTTATATGTCATGTTAGGGGATTTGGAGATAATTTGGGGGATTTAACCATTTTCAATAAGTTTATGATAAATTTTACAAATATATTTGAACAAAATTATATTTTTATTTAGGATATTCAAATTCTACCATTTTAGATCCCAGTTGTCATGTTCCCCGTCATCTATATTTCTGGCCCTAATATGCTCCTCTTCTTCTTTTTTAATTGAATAATCATGATGATGATTGTAACAGCCCGAGATTTTATGAAAAATATTCTTTTTAATTTTATTAATATCTTGTGTTGTACGCTACACCAAAAGGAGCTTGCACAACACACATCCTTGACTTACCTTGCATTACACGCAATCGCGACCTTCCTCGATAGCGTGTGTAGTACGTAATACTGAGTTTCACTAAACAACGATATGCTATTAAAATATTATTAAAACAAGCCGTTAAGAATAGTAATAACCACCTTTTAAAATTTTAGAAACTTTAGCTCTCAAAATGTACTTTATTTTTGGATTCGGAGTACCGAATTTAGCCTAAGGTGAAATTTTGGTACTTTTCAGATAACATTAAATTTTTGATAAATAGTGAAAATTACTAAATTATAATTAAAAACAACTTTTTTTTAATCGAAATAATTAATAGTGATATATTATTAATTTCAGTGGTTTTAAAGTAAATTTAGAATATATTTTTACAATTCAATACAATGTTGGTCATTGGATGTAATTCCACATTTACACCAGACATAAACAAGTGTTAATCTTTTGATAGTTATTATCTCTTAAAAACACGCTATTTGTTGTGACAGCGGAAATTAATTATAAAATTAATTAATGCAACTTATATGTTGGGAATTTTTTAAAATAGAAATCATTTTTGAATTCGGAATATCAATTATAGATTAGGGTGAAATTTTGGCATTTTTCTGAAAAACATCAATTTTTGATGAATAGTGAAACTACTAAGTGGTAGTTAAAAAAATTAATTTCTTCATAAATCTTAATTTTACCGCTTCTGTGAATGGAATTTCAAAATTCTGATAGACACGGTTGATGTCAGTAAGTAAAATGTGGTTCAATGAGATGAAAATATTTTTGGTGAATAGTAACTTTTTACTTTTATTTACCACAGTTAAAAGTAAATAGGGTAATAAAGGGTAAAAATGATATTAATATTACTCTAACACATGTCCTAATCCTATTGGACAAGTGTATATCGACCAAAAACAACCTTAAGTGTAAAATATTATCATTTAGCCCCACTTGGATTAGATTAGGACATTTATTATTATTTAATTCAAAGAAGAGTTAAAAGAGTTAAAATCTATGATTATTTACTAAAACATTTTTAATATAGGGTTATACATAATATAATTTAGACTATAAATATTAATTAGAAATCTAAAACGATTTCCTACATAATGGTATTTAATTTGTAATTTTTATACTTTAAATAATTTAATTTATTTATGACACAACGATGATGCAGTAATTACCTTTTTAAGAAAATATTAACATAATTGATGTTATAAATGCCCAAATAAATGTAATTTGAGACTTTTTATGACTTACAATAATTTTATAGGATAATATGACATTTTATTGTTGATTTAAGTAACTTTTTTCGAACTTATCATTCTGTTAGAAATTTTATAAAAATCATGTACCAAATAGTGTCAAAATTGACATGAATTAGTTTTTAAAACAAATATTATATTATCAATTGTTATTTAATTCCTAAAAATCTAAGGATCGGCCAAATGACTTAGATAAGGATATATATGTTAATAATAAACAACTTGGGGTTCGTTTGGCTTGTTATGGTAAGTTTATTAACCATATAGTGTAAGAAAACAAAAAGACACGGTAAAAGTTAAATTATTTAACTTAGAGTTAAATCTAATTGATAAGGTTAAAATAATAACCTAAACTTGTCTAAATCATATTGGATGAGAGGGTTTATACCCATACCCACTTTATCTTAGAAATAAGACCATTTGGAACCATTATAAACCGAATTTGACCTTAATATAAAATAATATTTTGAGATTTTCCTAAGATGCCCCTCTCCTCCCTTATAAAAGGGCACCTCCTCCCTCTCCTCCTCACACCAATTTGAGCATTCAAGCTCGGCCAACCCCTGCCGAAATATATTCTCCACTTCCCTAGTATCATCCTAGAGGTCCTGGTCTTCTTCAAAGACCATCCTTAGTTCTTTAAGTGGAGGTTAAGAAAAGACGCGTCAAAAAGATATAATATCCATTACCGATCTTTTTCAATTTCTTTCTTCTTCAACTTCTTCTTCTTTAGTTGTTTCATGATAAAGTAATAACATAATTATTTATTATATACTTATATGTTATTATAAATATGAAACAACTCTAATTAACCTTCTATCCATCCTACAGAAAAAGGAAATCACCGCGCGTGCGTCCGTACGGAATACCGTCTCCACGCCGTGTTGTAATCTATTTTCCGTCACCACCTTAATTGGATGGGTATAATGGTTTGATGAGTGACTAAATATGATTATTATAAATTGATATTGATACTGAAATAGTATATATACACTTCAACACAATTCCACGACCATGGGAATGATATCATCGCTCGTTCGTACGTACGGACTACCGTCTCCACGACGCGATGAGATTCGTTATCCATGTTAACCATTACAGAATGATTATAAAGTATATATAATGAATAATAATGGAATATATGACATGGTAAATCTACGGGATTTATGTATATATATATATATGTCATCTACTTACTTCCATTCAAGATAATAAGGAAAGGAAAGCAGTGTTCATGCGTACGTACGGACTACCGTCTCCATGAACGGTGTGTTTCACTTCATTTTTCTATCTATTATATATATATATATATACTGAATATATATGATTGATAAATCATAATTTATATTCTGGAAGTATGTAAATCATGATATAAGTAACAATAATGTCAAGAACAACAAGTCCAAACACCTACGATAAATGAAACGATTTTACACAAAACGCTTCTTTAACATGAATTTACAAAAGAACGGGTAATATAAAGTCATAAGTGGACCATATATGATATAATAACAATGAATATGATTCTGTAATAAGTCAATAACATGATGTAAATCATTATACAGGAGGTTCGGACACGTACAAAGCAAGTCGGACCTAAGGTAAGGGAAAATATCACAATCTCATTTTTATCCGAGATTATTTTTACATTGGAATTTACTGGGGTGTATTTTATCATCCACATCCATGTACCCTTGATATGTAATATTGTTTACATCCACTTAAAATATTTTAAATCCAATTTTACCCTTATATGAGTTTTTAGTAAAGAATATGAAAGGAATCCTTTGTCGTTTTTCGTACGAGGTACTTTTTGACTTTTCTGAAAAAAGTACGAAGAATGTTTTTTTAACTTATACGGCAAGAATGTATTTTTAAAACATTATTTCCAATAATCATCCTTTATAAGTTTTCATGTTTATTTTTAATCAACTTATTTTAGTTTATAATTGTATGACATGTTAAGAAAAGAAAAGTGTTTTTTGAAGTAGAAAGGATATTTTCCTCAAGAATTGAGTTCAAATGTTTTATCAAAATTATTTTCCATCTAAGATAATATAGGGTTCTCTTTTTATCCCTATTGTTACATTGATTTGATTTTGTTGTGAGGGAATTATTTTTATGAAGTCATTTACCTTATATGATTTGTTTTTTGATGTCATGATGTTTCAAGAATCCCATTTTTGTTATATGTGTTATGCGATGATGTATGATTTATGATAATGTGGCACACATAAGAAAGGATTCATTATAAGATGGGTGGGACCTATATCTCCCTCCAATGCATTGGGTAAAGATTTTATATCTCATGAGATAGACATGGCTGGAACGGTAGGTTATACCGGTTCAGTGAAACAGGACTGGAACGAGGGTGACTCGGTTCAGAAAGGGACTTTGTCCACTAAGATAGTCTTGGCAATGAGTCTTGACTAATAAGAAATGATTCTCTATGATTATGTGTGTATGCCACAAAGTTTCATGTTTTAAGTTATGATTATTGTGATTACATTTCACTGCCATGATTTATCCCATGTTATGAAATTATGATCTCTTTTGCAGGTTAAGATTTCCAAATGTTATGTGCTTGATGTGATTTATATTTCTTTTGTTTACCCTTACTGAGGGTTTGAGCTCACCCTTTTATGCTTTCTTTTCCCCAGGATATAAAGAAAGGTTTTAGGTATAAAAAAAAGAAGATCTTTATGGGAGATGTTGAAGATCTTTCACCAGGATTAGAAGATTATATTCTGAGTTTCCAAAGACACTAAACTATTACGATCCTTGTGTGTGTGTTTTTGTTATGTACTAATTATTCCGCAAAAGTAATGTAATGTCTATGTACGTCAAGCTTTGGGTCTCTACAGTTGGTATTAGAGGAAAGGTTTAGTCAACCTTTGGAAACTAGGATGTGAGAACGTCAGTGAGATCCCTAGAGATATTTCTAAGGTATGTCTAGGGATGTCCCTAAGGTTAAGTATAAGTATAGGTTATAGTACTAGAATTATGCTAACTATCATAGAATTAAACCTAAGATGTTAGATATTGATGGTACTCCCCCTTTATTATGTTGTTTTCCCTAGCATGAATTTTGCCTCTCACACTATTCTTTTTGGGTTTTAGACGATGGCTAGAACCCGAAGGAACCGTGTTGATCAATGCAATGGACAATGCAATGATTGTCCTCCTGAACAAACAAATGTTATGGGAGATGGAGTGAAAAATTTATTTCTATACTTACTCAAGCTATGAATCATTCTGGACTTCCAAATGAGCAGAGAAGGGAACAATATTCTATTGAGTCCTTCAAGAGGCAACGTCCACCTTTTTTTAGTGGGTCTTCCGATCCACTTGTTGCTGAACAATGGATCAGTACCACTGAAAAGATATTTTCAGTTCTTCAAGGTTCTGAGCAAGATAAAGTCATTTTAGCAGTATATCGTTTTGAAGGTGAAGTTGATCAATGGTGGAATCTTATCAAGAATACGAGGCCAAGAGATGAAATTGATTCCATGGAATGGGACGAGTTCAAGAACTTGTTTTTCAGTAAGTACTTCCCTCGTATTCTTCGAACAAAGATGGAAAAGGATTTTCTTGAGATGAAGTAGAAGGATGATGAATCTGTTGGTATATACGAAGAAAATTTTACAAGACTTTCAAGGTATGCATCTGGCATTATCATCCAACCTGAAAGTAAATTTGATCGATTTTTCAGTGGCTTAAAACCAAGTCTTCGAAGGGCATTAGCTATAAGAGACTTCAGTAGCTATGAAGAAATTTTGTGTTGTGCTATCAAGGAAGAAATGGAAGTTGGTGTTACATATCCATCTCATGGTTTTGACAAAAAATGAAAGACGGAGTTCAAGGAGAAATCTCAGAATAATGGTGAAAAGAAGATGATTGTTTCCTTATGCACAAAGTGTGTAAAGAAGCTTGGTGGAGATTGTCTTAAAGGGACTAGAAAACGTTTTAAGTGTGGAAAAGAAGGTCATCGAGCAGCTGAGTGTCGAAGTAATGGAAAAAGGGATTCTAATGATGTGAATAAAGCAAACACTGCAGAGAACGCACCACCAACACTTCAATGCTTCAAGTGCAAGGATATGGGGCATTATGCTAATAAATTCCCTAATCCAAGGGTTAGTGATGATCAAAATGAGCAACCACTGAAGGAAAAGGACAAAGGGAAGTCACATGCGATCACTATTGGCAATGTTGAATATGACAACAATGTGGTGAAATGATTAAGTGTTTATGTAATGGGATTCCAAAATAATGTGGTATCATAATGTATTGGAATATTTATGTGTTGGTCTAATGTGGTATTCAATGTGATTGAGATATTTTTTTGGAAATAAGATGATATGCGCATAATGAAGGGAAAACGAGAAAATGAAATGTTTAACAGTATTCATGAGCTCATGATTGATATAAGGACTAAGTGATATCATAGTTTGAGTATATAGAATTTTGAGGATTTTGGTATGTGGAAGGTGTTAACTTTTAACTGCATTCATGTTTTCACTAAGGTATTCAAGAGAATACATGATTAAGAACTTTGAATGTTTGGAATGTGACCAACAAAACATATCTTATGATATATGGGGATAAACGATGGTATTAAATCTCTGGTAATCGTTTTCACTATGTTATAAGAGTGGACTGCAGTATTATGGATAAGCCTAATGATTGGAATGGATTATGTTGGACATAAGTTAGTATTGTTTAAGGATAGAAGTTTTTTCGATGTTATTGATGGGATGTTATAGTAATATAGTTTTAGAAAAAGGACAACCTGCAGGACGGGCGACAGCCCATCGCATCGGACAAGGCTGTGAGAATCGAACCCACAACTGAAGTGTGACTGGCCTTTATCTCCTACCACTGGCCTACAGGAAGTCCCTATTTAGTAGAAACTAGTTTTATTTTATTAAGTGGTACGATATAAGAAGTATAAGTCCATTTTAGGAGCCATATATGATTAATCTCACTATAGATGGACTTATGTATTTTTTGATAACTTTTCTAACCTTTTGTTTGAGATAGATGGAATGACCCATCATTCTATCACATGATCAATTAACACTTCATGAATAACAAATTCAACTTCATTTCATTAAGAGATGAAGTGGAAATTGTTCAAAGTACGAACAACAGTGAGATTGTACCAAAATAAAGTAAGTATTTATTCCAATTCAAATTATTCAACTTTAGGGAAATGATCTTGAAAACCGAAAAAAATTTGTCCTAGTGCCCTTATATCCGGTAAATTAGATGGTACCTTATATCATCACAAATCTATGGATTTGTGATTACTGGATTTTCTATAGCCATGTTCTCTACCACTCTCCATCAGAACATGATGATTAGATTTCTCTTCCATATACATATTTTCACCTATGTGGAAACCCAGTGATTAGTTCATTTGGGTAACCGTTACGTTTCATACCTTTGTTTTTAAAGATTGGTTTTGGTATTCCCTTTATACGATGTGGGTTTCTATTAAACAAACTTTCGCGTAATAAGCCATTTATAACCCAGACGAATTTCGAGGGCGAAATTCATTTTAAGGGGGGTAGAATGTAACAGCCCGAGATTTTATGAAAAATATTATTTTTTATTTTATTAATGTCTTTTGATGTATGCTACACCAAAAGGAGCTTGCACAACACACATCCTTTACTTTCCTTGCATTACACGCAATCACGACCTTCCTCGATAGCGTGTGTAGTACGTAATACTGAGTTTCACTAAACAACGATATGCTATTAAAATATTATTAAAACAAGCCGTTAAGAATAGTAATAACCACCTTTTAAAATTTTAGAAATTTTAGCTCTCAAAATGGACTTCATTTTTGGATTCGGAGTATCGAATTTGTCCTAAGGTGAAATTTTGGTACTTTTCGGATAACTTTCAATTTTTGATGAATAGTGAAAATTACTAAACTATAATTAAAAACAACTTTTTTTAATATAAATAATTAATAGCGATATATTATTAATTTGAGTGGTTTTAAAGTATATTTAGAATATATTTTTACAATTCAATACAATGTTGGTCATTGGATGTAATTTCACATTTACACCAGACATAAACAAGTGTTAATCTTTTGATAGTTATTATCTCTTAAAAACACGCTATTTGTTGTGACAGCGGAAATTAATTATAAAATTAATTAATTCAACTTATATGTTTGGAATTTTGTAAAATAGCAATCATTTTTGAATTCGGAATATCAATTATAGCTTAGGGTGAAATTTTGGTATTTTTCTGAAAAACTTCAATTTTTTATGAATAGTGAAACTACAAAGTGGTAGTTAAAAAAAATTAATTTCATCATAAATCTTAATTTTACCACTTCTGTGAATGGAATTTCAAAAATAAGAGAGACACGGTTGATGTCAGTAAGTACAATGTGGTTCAATGAGATGAAAATATTTTTTGGTGAATAGTAACTTTTTACTTTTATTTACCACGGTTAAAAGTAAATAGGGTAATAAAGGGTAAAAATGATATTAATATTATCCTAACACATGTCCTAATCCTATTGGACAAGTGTATCTAGACCAAAAAAAACCTTATGTGTAAAATATTATCATTTAGACCCATTTGGATTAGATTAGGACATTTATTATTATTTAATTCAAAGAAGAGTTAAAAGAGTTAAAATCAATGTTTATTTACTAAAACATTTTTGATATAGGGTAATACATAATATAATTTAGACTATAAATATTCATTAGAAATATAAAACTATTTCCTACTTAATGGTATTTTATTTTTAATTTCTATACTTTAAATAATTTAATTTATTTATGACACAACGATGATGCAGTAATTACCTTTTTTAGAAAATATTAACATAATTGATGTTATAAATGCCATAATAAATGTAATTTGAGACTTTTTATGACTTACACTAATTTTATAGGTTAATATGACATGTTATTGTTGATTTAAGTAACTTGGTTCGAACTTCTCATTCTTTTAGAAATTTCATAAAAATCATGTATCAAATAGTGTCAAAATTGACATGAATTAGTTTTTAAATCAAATATTATATTATCAATTGTTATTTAATTCCTAAAAATCTAATGATCGGCCAAATGACATAGATAAGGATATATATATTAATAATAAACAACTTGGGGTTAGTTTGGCTTGTTATGGTAAGTTTATTAACTATATAGTGTAAGAAAACAAAAAAACACGGTAAAAGTTAAATTATTTAACTTAGAGTTAAATCTAATTGATAAGGTTAAAATAATAACCTAAACTTTTCTAAATCATATTGGACGAGAGGACCCATCCCCAATTTATCTTTGAAATAAGACCATTTGGAACCATTATAAACCGAATTTTACCTTAATATAAAATAATATTTTGAGATTTTCCTAAGATGCCCCTCTCCTCCCTTATAAAAGGGCACCTCCTCCCTCTCCTCCTCACACCAATTTGAGCATTCAAGCTCGGCCAACCCCTGCCCAAATCTCTTCTCCACTTCCCTAGTATCATCCTAGAGGCCCTGGTCTTCTTCAAAGACCATCATTAGTTCTTTAAGTGGAGGTTAAGAAAAGGCGCGTCAAAAAGAGGTAATATCCATTACCGATCTTTTTCAATTTCATTCTTCTTCAACTTCTTCTTCTTTAGTTGTTTCATGATAAAGTATTAACATAAGTATTTCTTATATACTGATATATTATTATAAATATGAAACAACTCTAATTAACCTTATATCCATCCTACGGAAAAACGAAATCACCGCGCGTGCGTACGTACGGAATACCGTCTCCACGCCGTGGTGTAATCTATTTTCCGTCACCACCTTAATTGGATGGGTATAATGGTGTAATGAGTAACTAAATATGATTATTATAAAGTGATATTGATACTTAAATAGTATACATACACTTCAACACAATTCCACAACCATGGGAACGATATCATCGCTCGTGCATACGTACGGGCTACCGTCTCCACGACGCGATGAGATTCGTTATGCATGTTAACCATTCCAGAATGATTATAAAGTATATATAATGAATAATAATGGAATATATGACATGGTAAATCTACTGGATTTATGTATATATATATATTTCATCTACTTACTTCCATTAAAGACAATAAGGAAAGGAAAGCAACGTTCATGCGTACGTACGGACTACCGTCTCCATGAACGGTGTGTTTCACTTCATTTATCTATCTATTATATATATATATATATACTGAATATATATGATATATAAATCATAATTTATATTCTTCAAGTAAGTAAATCATGATATAAGTGACAATAATGTCAAGAACAACAATTCCAAACACCAACGATAAATGAAATGATTTTACCCAAAACGCTTCTTTAACATGAATTTACAAAAGAACGGGTAATATAAAGTCATAAGTGGACCATATATGATATAATAACAATGAATATGATTCTGTAATAAGTCAATAACATGATTTAAATCATTATACAGGAGGTTTGGACACGTACAAAGCAAGTCGGACCTAAGGTAAGGGAAAATATCACAATCTCATTTTTATCCGAGATTGTTTTTACTTTGGCATTTACTGGGTTGTATTTTATCATCCACATCCATGTTCCCTCAATATGTAATATTGTTTCAATCCACTTACAATAGTTTAAATCCAATTTTACCCTTCGGTGAGTTTTTAGCAAAGAATATGAAAGGAATCTTTTGTCGTTTTTCGTACGAGGTACTTTTTGACTTTTCCGAAAAAAGTACGAAGAATGTTTTTTTTAACTTATACGGAAAGAATGGATTTTTAAAAAATTATTTCCAAGAATATTACTTTATAAGTTTTCAAGTTTATTTTTAATCAACATCTTTTAGTTTATAATTGTATGACATGTTAAGAAAAGAAAAGTGTTTTTGAAGTAGAAAGAATATTTTCCTCAAGAATTGAGTTCAAATGTTTTATCAAAATTATTTTCCATCAAAGATAATATAGGGTTATGTTTTTATCCCTATTATTACATTGATTTGATTATGTTGTGAGGGAATTATTTTTATGAAGTAATTTACCTTATATGATTTGTTTTATGATTTCATGATGTTTCAAGAATCCCATTTTTGTTACATGTGTTATGTGATGATGTATGATTTATGATTATGTGGCACACATAAGAAAGGATTAATTATAAGATGGGTGGGACCTATATCTCCCTCCAATGAATTGGGTAAAGATTTTATATCTCATGAGATAGACATGGCTGGAACGGTAGGTTATACCGGTTCAGTGAAACAGGACTGGAACGAGGGTGACTCGGTTCAGAAAGGGACTTTGTCCACTAAGATAGTCTTGGAGATGAGTCTTGACTAATATGAAATTATTCTCTATGATTATGTGTGTATGCCACAAAGTTTCATGTTTTAATTTATGATTATTGTGATTACATTTCACTGCCATGATTTATCCCATGTTATGAAATTATGATCTCTTTTGTAGGTTAAGATTTCCAAAAGTTATGTGCTTGATGTGATTTATATTACTTTTGTTTACCCTTACTGAGTGTTTGAGCTCACCCTTTTATGTTTTCTTTTCCCCAGGATATAAAGAAAGGTTTTAGGTATAAAAAAAGAAGATCTTTATGGGAGATGTTGAAGATCTTTCACCAGGATTAGAAGATTATATTCCGAGTTTCCAAAGACACTAAACTATTACGATCCTTGTGTGTGTGTTTTTGTTATGTACTAAGTATTCCACAAAAGTAATGTAATGTCTATGTACGTCAAGCTTCGGGTCTCTACAATGATGATAAAGGTAACTATTGGAATTTATAATGTACTTACATTGTAGCCTTCATATATACATAGGGAGTAACCTTCATGGTTATGTTTAGAATACCCATTATAGTATATTCTCTAAATATTTTAGGATAAGCCTTAACGTTTAACTCTGTCTTGTTACCCAATGCATTGGAATGCTATCACAGGCTCACCCACCCTTGATTTATAGTGGAACCACCCATATATATAAACAATTCCAAATAACTATTAAATAATCATAAAATATAAAACCATATTGAATTAAAAAATAAAATTTCCACATATTCATTCACATGATATCATTTAATAATATTTACATAATCAATCCAATTTAAAAAAAATTGTACTTCTAAAACATTTTAGAAAATATTTTTTAATCAAAGTATCCAATACCACATTGAAAATTTTAATGGAATTAAAATTTTAAACAATTAATCTCTATATAAATAAATCATTAAAAGCATTTGGAAAACAAGGACATTAATTAGAATGAATTAGAAGAATAAATGTTTATAATATTTAAAATGATGATTTAGTTAAAGAGTCCCTATCCACTTGAAAATACATGAACAAAAATAATTGAATAATAACATTAAACACAACATATAGTATCATGATATTAAGGATATTCATGAAATAATATATCAAAGGTTAGTATATACTCCACATAAATGTTAATTGGTGAATAACAACAAATATGTCTCAATGTAATGTAAATTGAGATAAAATCCACTATAATGCTTATATACATATATTAATGATAAATAAATGAAAAAAGTATTGGTGAAATATATAAATATACTCAATATAATTGGATATTCATTGTAAAACAATCACAGTTATTTTTTTGGAAGAGGATGGTGCCTTTGACAGAAACACATGGCACAAATATTATAAAATAAAGAGATTACAAGAGTATAAATGAAAGAAATATATTAAAATCCTTATTATAAAAGGGTAGTAAATCAATAGGAAGTTCTTTCATAAATGATCTTTTGAGTAATCCCCTTGTGGGGAAGGCTATCAAAACCATGTTGGATTCAAGATTAATTTGATTGATGATGATGTTGATGTCGAGAAGCATGTGAGTGCAGTCCATCCAATGTGTGGTGATTGGACACGCATGGTGTATCACACCATTCCATATCACATGTACAATTGTGTTTGAGTTTCTCTTGATCCATCGGTTTTTCAAACCATGATGCTTTGCAAAAGAAATGGTGTGAATCATACTCATCATCTCCACCTCCAACGAATAATCAAAGACACAACTACCATATAAACAGCCAATGATCTGACCAAGATGGTTCATGAAGACGGAACCATAGCCTGCAGGGCCCAGATAACCTTTTGATGTCTCATCCACATTGACCATAATCCATCCAGGGAAAGGTTTGTGATAGAAAACATCAGTGGTACATTGAGGTTGGTATTATTTTCCATCAACATGAAGATGATGGAGAATGATAAAACCATTCATCGTATTGTTTCAAGGGCCCTTTTAGATCGAATTAGCTTCATGTATGGAAGTGAGGATCTACATTAAACCTTGATTAGGTCTAATTAAGCAACTGTTATGAATAATATCATTTCTATCAAACCATATCACATGAAGAAGCTCAACAACAGCAGTAAGAAAAATTTTCATACTCTGTTGAGAGATATCCATATCCCCACATCTATTTAGTTGAGATTTGATAGAGTCATAAGTCAACCATATACAGTAAAAGATGTTAAACACATAATTCCAAAGAGAAGAAGTAGTGGAACAATAAATAATGAGGTGGACAATATCTTCTCTATGTTGATTACAAAGGATACATTTAGAGAAGAGTTGAGTTCCATGTAATTGGAGGTGATTAAGTGTAGGGATCATGTTGTGTACTAGACGCCAAAAAAGAGTAAGTATGGAAGGTTTGATATAAGGTTCATTAATGGTTTTAAGACAACAAAAATCAGTTTCCGAGTAAAAAAAGAGTGTTTGTAATCATTTTTATAATTTAGCATACCATTATGATAATTTTATCAAATTAATAAATCATCATTATTAGAGAAAGGGTAGTTGTCAATGGTATGCATAATGGTGTCAGGGAGTTGGTCATTTTGGGAACTAAAAACATCTCTAATAGAAAAGAGTGGAATTCATTGGTCATTGGTCAGAAGAGACCATGGAGATTAAACGAGGTCTAATAAAATTATACAACCAAAAGTTCATAGAAGAATCTGTAGAGACCATCCATTTTGTGTTGTTCAGAATGAAGGAAAAGGATTGCTTTATGGATGAAAAAATAGGGGAGGTGATAAAATTCGAGTTTTCTGTCTCACGTTTTTCAAAGAACTTATTTTTTAGAAAAGAAATGGAGTCAGATTTATGGTATAAAATATTCCAAGTGAACCTGGATTGAATAGCCTCATTAATGTACTTAGGATTTTTGATGTCTATACCTCCTTTGTTGATGAGTTTGCAATAGGTTGACCAGCAGAGGGTTACATGCTTCCTTTCCATAGTTATACTAGTCCAAATAAAATTTTTGATTGAGATATTAATTTTTTTTATTATACTAGATGTCTATTTGTATACAATAATATAATAAACAAATTTGGAAACAATACTAGATTGGAAATGGCATATTCTACCAACCATGGATAGATCTTTTCCATTCTAATTTTTTAACTAGGTAAAAACATGGTAAAAAATAGTAGAGAAATGACAAGATTTGGTTCACCCCTATAAGATTTCAACACCTAGATATGTAAAAGGGATAGATCCCTCTTTAATACCTATGTCATTTATAATATTTCACTTCATGTTTGGTGGATGTTTTTTTCCAAATAAGACAAAATATTTTTCCATCAAATGGCTTGCCCATAAATCTTCTCATAGTGTGAAAGAGAATTTTTTTGGTTTCAAATGTTTTTTATCACCGTGAAGAAAAATAATAATGTCATCAGCATACAAAAGGTGGGTGGGGGAACTCACATTTTTTAAGACATATATGGTCTTGAGTTTATTTTTTATCAACAAGACTAGTGATCAAGCTGCTAAGGTTGTACTTTGTAATGGAGAAAAAGGATAGCAGAGTGGGGGTCACCATGTCTAACTCCTTTGGTACATTTGAAGTATCCCCTAGGGGAGCCATTGATCAAAATGGAAAAAGAGGCCATGTTTAAAAATATTCTGATAGTAGTGATAAAGGTATCATTAAGAGCAAAAGAATTAATCACTTTGAAAATAAAACTCAAATCCATGGTATCAAAATATTATTTGATTTCTAATTTAATGGAAATATTACCATCTCTCGTAGATTTTTTTAAAGTTTTAATATAATATGAAGCAAGAAAGATGCAATTTTGAATGGATCTACACATAATAAACCCAAATTAATTTCAAGAGACAATTTTTTTAGTGATACGTGAAAGACTGTTTGCAATGATTTTTGAGAAAATTTTTTAAAGTGTGTTAATGAGAGAAATGCACCTAAACAAGTAAATTTCCAATGAATTGTCAACTTTATGAATTAAATATAAGAATTGGTATTTTGGGCTATGAGGTAGAACACCATTAAATAAAAAATATTTAACAAGTTTGCAAACATAAAATTGGATAATGTCCTAGTACTATTGAATGAATCCATTGATGAATCCCTCAGGACCAAGAGAACTCTCAGGATTAAGACTAAAGAAAGTGTCATTAATTTTTTTATCAAGGGGAATACTAAGAAAAAATGTGTTATCATCATTATTTACCACTATAGGTATGATATCAAGTAAGGGTTTTTTTGTTATTATCATGTCCATTAAAGATAGATGAAAAATAATAGACAATATGATTAGAAATATAATCATCCTTATCTAAAATTATATCTTCAAACTTTAGAGAGGATAGTGGTATACAAGATTCTCTAGATCTTTAAAGTGGGTTATAGAAATTAGTGTTTCTCTCACCGTAGGATAACCATTTAACTCTGAAGTCTTGTTTCATCATATTCTCCTAAAAAGTGTCTATAAAATTAAGCCTATTAGAGATATTGACATCATGGTTTAGATCAGTACTGAAGTCAGACCTAGTGTAAATTTTTTTAATTTGATTATGATCATTCTCAGGAAGAAGTATTTGATTGTTAATTTTTTTCCATGAGAGCTACACAAAATTTTGAGAATATGTTTAATATATTTTAATTCTAAATTACAAGAAAATGAATCATTCCAGTGTATCATGGAAATCAAAAAAAAATTATGATGTCAGTGCATTCAGTGTTAGAGAACCAAAATTTATGAAACCTGAAATAATTTGAGAGTGTCATAGTTTTGGTGGAGATCTTTAATAAAATAGGGTGATGGTTAGAGTGAAGCTTCTAGAGGGTGGTGCTAAAGATAATTTCTTATTTATCTAAAGAAGATATGTTCATGAAGGCTCTATACAATTTTGAAGCGATCATCCTATTGAGGTGTTTTATATACCAGGTGTATTTGGTATCCATGATTTTTATTTCAATATCATTATTTTATTAAAAAAGGTTTTAAATTCTATCATGGAGATCGTAGCATGTGAGGGTCCAATTTTCTCACTTGAATTGAGAAATGAATTAATGTCCCGAGTTACAAACCAAGGTGAGATAATAAAATAAGCTATGTAGGAATTGTTATCCCATATGGGTCTCACATCTTGATTATATTCTTTGTATAAATAAAGGAGAAAGAAGATATATGTTCTGTCAAAAATAAAATCCAAAGTGATGGATTGTTCCAAAATGATAAAAATGTTAACATTTGGGATCGTGGAGTGTGAAAATATCCAGATTGAATCAAAATATGAGGAGTTTTTTATGGATCCAATAAAGGAGTAACTATATTGACATAAATTATGGTATTTAGTAGATTAATTTACCTTAGGTTTAGTAATTGAAATAAATGTTTGATAGTGGGTGTTAATAATTCTTTTAAACCTGAATATGTGTCAGAGTTGGTCATACCTTCAAAATTCCAAAATAGGGTCTTCATTTAAATATATGTTTTGAGTTAGAACACCCTTTTTTTACCAATCCTTTGTGTATAAAAAATTTTCTAATATTTTTAGTGTTGTTTGGGTTCTGGGTCTTATCTTGGTTGCATTTAGAAGTGTCATGATGGATGTTTGAATTATCTATTTTGGTATTATACATTATGGAATCAATATAGGGGTTCAAAATAGGTAAATTAATTGGTTAGTAACTAATATTAGCAGTGTGGTTAGAATATTGGTTAGAAAACTGGATCACAGATTGATCATGCTTAATAAAATGATCAAACACCTGGGTAGTACAAACAAAGTAATTGAAAAAAGGGAGGATCTATACCTGAAGGAGTTGAAGAAGGGTTGTCATATGAGGTACCTGAGTGATTTACTAGGTTCCACCAAGAGCTCTCTAGAATAGCCTTTGCAGTCCATTTCGAGCTATGAGTCTTTTCAATATAAGTGTCACTATTCAATTTTTAATACATATAAGGGTTACATTTTTTCTTCTTAGAGTCCTTCATCACAACTAGCTTGCTATGGTCATCATGAGTATCAAGTATTGTGCTAACCTGTTTTGATTCACAGCCTAATAAAGAAGAAGGGTATAAAGATTGACCATTTTCAATATTCATACCATTAGAAATATCACTATAAATGGGTTTTGTATTAGTACCTTTAGAAGGTTCCAAAGGGGTAGCCACTATATCCATTCCTATCAAGGAAGTTTTTGTTGCAATGTACATGTCCTCGGGAAGTGAAGTTCCAGTTTTAGCTTCTATTTTTGTGTCCAAATCCAAGGGTTGATTTTGTTGGCCTTGCATGTGGGGTGAGAAAATGTTCTTATGTATTATCCCTATAAAGACCAGAACACCAACTAGATGCCCAACATGCTTGTCAATTTCTTTTCTTTCAGGTCTGAATGTGTCTATATTAAATTTCATTTGAACATTTCTTGTTACAGGTCTGTTAATGGAAATAGTACTAATAGAGTCAGAAAAGGACATACCTTTTGTTTCCCCATGTTTAATTTCCTGTTGATTTTGAATAGAATCAATAACCAAGGTCATAATCTCATTCAGGAGGTGATTGTAATTATTTCCCCCTCCTTTATTAGGTCATCCTATGAGGCATTTATGTTATTTTTCAAATCCATTTATTTATGTGGTTTTTTCACCAATACCCATTTCCTTATTTTTGAGGTTTATAGGATATCAATGGTAGTTTCCCTTTTTTTCTTTCTTTCCATTTATTTTCTAAAGTTTGTCCCAGTTGTTGTTTTCTAATCACCTCACAATTTGTTTTGGCATGGCCAATGAGTTTGTAGACTTTACATAATAGTGGTTTTCTCTCATGCTCTATCCTAATTTCCATTTTGTAGTATTTTTCATTGAGACTTATTGTATTAGGAAGTTGTGAATAAAGGTTCAACTCTACCATAACCCTTGAAAATAGTCCCAATTCAGCATCTAGTGTTCGCTAGTTAATTTTAAAAGGAAAACCAATACAAAAAAACTATGTCATTAAGGTTTTTAGAATTCCAAAAGAACCAATTCACCCCATGAAATTGAACCTATACATGTTCCATTGTATTCCTATGAATATATGGGTTGAAAAAATAGTGGCAGTCAGAAATCCTATGTAAAATAGGTTCAATGTGTAGGTTACCTATTTTCCATACACTATCAAGGTCACATTGCATGTTAAATATTATGTGAAAACATCCACGACCAATGGGTATTAATTTCCAATCTGAAATACCCCAAACATGTGCAATTCAAGGTTTTAAATCTAGTAACATCTAGGGGTGATCACCTTTGATGTATGAGATGTGGCCCAAGATGGAGAATATACATAATAGCGCATGTTTTCCGAGTATTTCTCAGTATACTTCAACCATGAATCCACCATCTTCGAGCTTCTTGAAAAGAGGATCCTTCCTTGTTGTGTAGTTTTAGCTCGGATCCGTACCGTTGAGTCAGACATGTGATGTTCGTTATTTATCTTCCTAAATAATAAAATTAGGTTAATTTATAATTGTTTTACAATCCCTTTTTAGGTTTATTATTCCCATTAACTCACTAATGACCATGTTATAATAATTAGTTAATTATTTGATTTCATGTCGGACGTTATGTCAATAATCAGTTCTTCAGTCAAACATAAACATGGTATGATGTCACTAGTCCGTGTGGTCATAAGTCCATCATCTCCAAAATAGTTATCATGAAATATTCATCTCTTTTACACATAACTCATATTTTTTAATTAAAAAAAATTAAATATGGTTATGAAAAATGAACAACGTTATAATCATGGAGATTGTAGGTTGTACATATGCATGAGTGATGTCTCCATTTTTCATTGAGCATTATGAAAACAAGGTAGTTATCCTTTTATATTTAAATAATTATCATTATATTTCTAAATTCATAATAATTATTTTCAAATACTTATATATATCATACAACTGATATAATGAATAAAAATGGGTCGCATAGCTTCGTATAGGTGGTAGTTCACATGTACGTAGGAACGGTGTTATCATGTTTATACACATATAAGTAAGAATTTAATTGATATATTATTATATTATAATGATTAATATTTCATGAATATCTCATATTAATATAAATTGCATCGTTGTAACCAATCTTAATAAATAGAAGTGGAAAATGAACTAAATCGGTTCGTCGAGCAGATAATTCACATGTACACATGAATTATTAATTCTATTCCCATTTGATGGAAGAAGAGATGGATTTAGAAGATATTATTAACATAATAACATCTCATTATTTGGAGGATATTGGATTTATTATCTAACCATGGTTATATGAGATTTGAGGAAGTTAAATAAGAAACAAACTAGAAACACTTAAATAAAATGATTCCTCTTCTTTAGTTGATCACCATTGACGAACACCTAAACACCTCTAAGAAGGGTGTTCTACATAAAATAAGGATTCAAGAATGTGGGTAATAATTTTAGGAAACGAAATTTATAGATATTGGATGAATTAAAGTCTTTTTAAGTGTGCATAATAGAGTGGAATGGGTACCTTTTATAGGAGAGGGGAGGGGTACCCTTTTAATGTATTAGAATATTAAATTAATATAAATTATTTTTTTATTCTATGTGGCTCCTACATGAGATATAGAAAATAGAATATGAGTATAAATAGAAATCCCCTCATCCAATAATTGTTATAAATTTATTGAGTTTATTTTAAACCATATCTATTCGGTTTAACCATAATTATTCTATTTTAATTTTAAAAGTTGTAACAACAGTTTAATTGTTTAGTAGCTTTTAATTTTACCTATATGAGGGAAATTTACAAAAATTAGACACTTAATGAAATTTTAGACCATATTATAATCAATATGATTTTTTAAAATATTTTAAGGATTTTTAAATAATTTAATAAATTATTGTTTTTATAGACCATCAATTATATAATATTTTTCACAATTCACTTTATTGAATATAAATAAAATCTAAATATACATATTACATCAAAACAAACCATTTAATAAAATAATAACACATCATATTCATCTATAAAATTTTTATGGCATAAATTATGTAAAATAATACTTATTTTTTTATTTATAATATCATTTATTTGAATCTTTTATTAATGAATCAATCATTGCATCGTCATTTTGTCATACTTTGTCTTATTTATTTAATATCTAAAAATTATAAATGAAATATAATGATGTATGATAGTTCTTTAGATTTATAATTACTTTTTATAGTCAATGATATCACTTATAAAGCCCCACCATATAATTGTTTAAGTAAAAAACAGACATATTTATGTTATATTTCCCTTTACATTAAATTAATTATTATTACATGTCATTTTCACAACCAACTTCCTCCCAAATTAAAAAACATTGGCCTAAGGATTGTTTTGGTCACACATAAATTACCCAATAATATTAGGACATGGGTTAGTCTAGTTTTATATTATAATATTTTTTTTACCATTATTTACATTATTTACCCTTTAGCTATGGTAAAATAAATAATTATTGAAGTTACTATTCATATTATCCAAAAAAACATCCCTATTTAAAAAATTGGAAAATTATCATTCAAATATGGAATCCATTTTTCTAAATTCAAAATAAATAATTTTAATTAAATAAATTAAAATTAATTCTTGTTGTCAAAACCAGAATGCGTGTTATTAAGAAATAAAATATATCAAAAGATTAACATGTGTGTATATACAATTTAAATTTGAAATTTCTTCTAATTACTAAATTGAATTAAATGATAAAAATAGAATATAATTACACTTTAAAAAAATAATCTAACTCTATAAATATTTTAGTTGAAAAGACATTTTTGACAAAAAGATTTGGTATTTTTCACTATTCATTAAAAAATGACCATTATTGGAAAATTACCAATAAATTTCCCAAAGTAAATTTTGATTTATTGCTTCTATTGAAGAAGTTTATTTTTTCAAATAGAACATATAAAAGTGACAAAAATATATTTAAAAAGGGTTCTCTATAAATATCTGTTAAAAATACCTTTCAAAAATATTATAGTATTTTATTCTTAAAATTGTATTCATTCTCGTTTTTCGCCTCTAAAATATATTGGAAAAATGTAGAAACAATTAAAAAACATGTGTAATCATATTTTAGTTAGTTCATTTTATTCCCGCTAATATAATAACTAGGCATTGACTATCATTTAAAATAATATTATTGTTATTGTATTATTTTTTGGTATAACTCAATGTTGTGTGTATAGTACGATTTTGGAGAAACTCATTGTGGCATGTCAAGTATGCTATCAGACAAAGAATCCCCTTTAATGTAGAATTATTATATTATTAATAATATTAATAGATATGAATATGTATTATTCTATATATACCATGTATGTTATAATATATATTCAATAGAATATTTTTTATATTCATCCAATAAATTTTATAGGCATAAGATACGAACAAAATAGAATTTTATACATAAAAACCTATAGTTTTCTAAATGAAGTGTTACATGATTTTAATAGAAAAAAAAATTTCAGTGAAAAATTTCAAACATTTATATATTCCATTTGAAAAAAAATATATATTTTTAAATCATTATATAAATATTTACTTTGGTGGAATTTTTTTATTTTATGAAAAGTTTCATGTTTTGATGAATAATGAAAATAAAAAATTTTTAATTGAAAATAAATTTGTTAATTTAAAGTATTTATAGTGTTAAATTATATTTTTTATTAAGTATAAAATGATTATTATTTATTATTTATTCTAATTAAAGGAATCGTAACCAATTTTACATCAAATATAGATATAAAAATGTTTCTATATTTTTCACATTTAAAAATTATTAACTTGTTTTCTCACCCCCTCAATGGATTTATTTTAAATTAATTACTGTAAGTTATGAGTTTTTAATTCCATAAAAATTGATTCCACATTTGGAATCAGTACGTAATTATTATTTAAATTTGTTTCTTTTATGTTTTAGTATTATAAATATAAACTTTAGTATTTTTTATTAACACAGTAAAGGTAAATCAGGTAATTAATGGTTAAAATAAGATTACAAATTTTAGAAAAATGCACTAAGACTATTCCTAACATGATAGGACGACTGTATTTAAATAGAAATCATCATGTTTCTGAAATTATTCATTTTTTGAATCATATTTTTCAAGAGTATGATATTTATTATATTCTATTTAAAGAAGTGTTAAAGATGTCGTACTCATATTATAATAATTATAAAAGTTTTAATATTGGGTACTACAAAAGATAAATTTGACTGTAAATATTCAATTGAAATACACATTTTCTTTATTTATCATGGTAATTTATCATTAATTTTTAGAAAATAAATAATTACCTTAATGGATTATAGAATGATGATGTTGTAATTGTTAAATTAATAGAAATATCAAATAAATGATTTTTAAAATATTAAAATAAATATATTTTGTGTGTATTAATTTCTTTCAAGATTTTTATATATGACCTATAAATATTTGGGATGTATAAAAGGATCTCATTTGAAGTTATCTTGTGTATTTATGTTTTGTTAAAAGTCCAGAAATGGATAGAATCTAAATTGACATTAATGATTCTTTAAAATAAATAATATTTTATTAAATGAAATAAAATTCATAAAATATTGAATATAGAAATAATATTGGGATAAGGGTAAACAATTCCTCAATTATTCATTTAGGTTTCTTTTGTAATTTTATAATATCTATATTAACTCTTTAAGAGTAAAAAGCCATGTAGTCACGGTAAGAGTTAAAAGGATTGACTAATGGAAAAAGATAACATCAAAGGGTATGAATGTGTCCTATAATTGGATAAAAATTATTGATTGATACAATTAATACCCATACTATTTTTAGCTTCGATATAAACCACTTTAGATCTATTCATAGTTGGAAATTAATTTATACTAAATTAATATTTTTAGATTTTACAGAAGTAACCCTCATATCAATTATAAAAGAGAACCTTATCTCTCAATTTATCACACCACATTGAGCCTTAGTTTTTGAATAAATCCATACTCATTTATCCTCCCAACATACATATCCAGTTTATGGTGGTCTTGATCTTCCAAAAAGACCAACTCTTGATCCATTGAGGATAGATATAATAAAATTCCACCGAATAATAGGTAATTGTCTTAACAACTCATTCAAGTTCATTTCATCATAAACTTCCTATTCATGTGTAGTTTCCATAATAAATTAACAAAAATAGTATAATATATATTATTATATGTCACTATTATTATTTTACAACCATGTTCCTCTATTTATCCATACCATGATAAATAAAATCCCTGCAGTTGGGTATGTACGGTTTACCATCTCCACGCTATGGTGTAATTTGTTTTTCATCACCATTTTTATATGTTCAGTTTAATGATTGATATAATGGATATAAATAAGAAATACAACATTCTATTGATTATTTATAATTAATATACCATCTAATTCATTACCCTTTTACAGTTAAGGGAACAATATCATCGTTAATGTGTATGAATGACCTACAGTCTTAGGGATGTGATGTGATTCATTTTCCATGTTAACCATACACGAATGATTTTAAAAATGTATATAATTAGTAAATTAAATATCTATGAACATAATATCATTATTTATGTGAATTAAATATATCATATTCATATGAAACATGACATATATGAAAAAACTTGTATAAGATAATGAAGTATATAATACCTGAAACCAGATTAATAAAAAAATATTATTAACAAAATGATATAAGAAGATCATATATGATATAATAAATATGAATTTATTTTTTGTATATATTTATGACATGATTTAAACCATTATAAATTAGGTTAAGTAACACTCAAAAAATGTAATGTACATTGTAATGGTTATTCCACAATCTCATTATTATTCGGGATTGTTTATTCGTAGGTATCTAATAGGGAGTATTAATCACCCATGTCCATGTTTTGTAAAAATGTTTTCCAGAATATTTTTATTATATTCCTACATATTTTTATGTTCTTTGAACCCATGTTCTACTTTTTATTAAAAGGTATGAAATGAATCTTTTTTCATTTTCCATATGATGTTCTTTATAAGTTTTTTGAAAAAAATATGAAAGTAATATTTTTTGACTTATATGTAATGAGAATATTTTTATGTTTTTATGAAATTTAAATGTCTTGAAGATTAATTTGCAATTTTAAAAGATTATTATAAATGAAAATATGTTATTTCTAATTTTCATAGACATTAAAAAATTATTTCAATGTAAAAAAGTGTATTTCTCTTATAAAATTATTAATGATCTTATTAAAGTATTTTTATCAATGTCATCATCCTATTTTCGATGATATTATTTATTGAGGTTGATCTCTTATGGTACTATCTACCATTTTTTTAAAGCTTCTATGATATTTTTGACTATATATGTACCATTTTTATACCATTCATTTTTTATAGTTAATGTATTTTCATTTCGTTTGATCAGCTTTCAGTATGAATGCTTTTTCTTTTTATGTTTCACCATTTTCATATGAGGAATTCATTGATCATAGTAAGTGAGGGGTGGAGCCCATTATACACCCTAGATGTATCAGAAGGTCTCATTAGACAAACTATTTTTGGGTATTTGCTGATGTATTACCAATTTGTGTATTGTGTCTTTACCAAAGTCTTGATGGTACATTTATGATGTCAATCATTATGGATTCCCTCATTATAGGATTAGTTATTGATATTACATGCGATTATTTTAATAGTTTAATATACATGGTTATGTTTTCTAGATCATGTGATTATTTAATATTGTATTATTTTTTCTTGACATATTATGCATGACTATGTTAAAACTTCTTATGTTTTAGTTATAAACCATGACATAATGATTTTGTTTAATAATTCATAATAGATTCCATTATTAACATACCCTTACTGAGCATCTGTGATCTCCCCATTCTTATGTTTGAATTTTTCCATGATTCCAAGATGTGTATTATAAATAATATATAAGCTCATTGTAATAGAATAATGGCTTTTTAATAGGATTTTCTATGTTTTATTTTATTTTTTAAATTTTAATTCATGGTTTATGTATATTATGTAGATTAAAAACTACAAACATCATCTGTCCATTAGGAGTTGAAAATTGTATCCATCTGAATTTAATAATGTGATCCATCAGTTTTGGGCTACTAGGGTCTGGTTCGTTAAAATTTTTTGCTCACTTTCACAAGAATTTCATCAATGATGCGTTGTAATTTTATGTAATTTAAAAATCACAAAAATATTGAAAATAAATTAATATAGTAAATATAGTTTATTGAGATTAAAATTTTTAAATATATTCATTAATTGTTTATTTCTATATATATCATTATCAAGATATTATAACAAGTAAGAGAGATTAGATATTTGAATGTAATTTTATTAATATAAAAATTGACATCATTTTGAGGGATTATGGCCCTAAATTTTACAATTAAATATGATAAAATAAATGGAATTATATAATGGCCATAATCAACTATTTTAGTATGAGGTATCTTGATATTTAAATACCTTTATCCTCGTTTATCATTTTTACTCAATTTTATCCTTTATTATGGTGATAAAATCATACCATGATTACGATTCATTATAAAAAAATTGAAATATAACATAACAAATAATTCTAAAAATATGACTAAAAATTTAGAATCAATGTTTTATGATTATATTTAAATAATTGTCTCAAATTAATTTTAATATAATTCGAAATAATGCAACGAAAATAGTTTTTAGAAAAGTACCTATTTTATGTATAAAATTTATTTTACGTGAAAATAATGTATAATATTGATTAATATTGAATTTAATAAAATTTTGTTAACAACATTAAACATATGTGGATTTCATAAAACTTATAACCAAATGGAACATTTAAATTACTTTGATTTAAATTAATTAGGGGATAGTTTTTATAAAATCGATATTTTCACTGTTCACCAAAATTACTATTTTAGAAAAATTCCAAAAATATATCTTCCTTTTTATTGCATATAGATGGAAATAACAATTTCTATTATAAAAAATTAATTTTCTAAAATTTTCATAAAATATTCATATCATTCATTCACAAAAAAAATCGATTTTTTAATTATAAAAAGAGTGTCTACTTATTCTTAATTTCATAACAAAAATAATATGAATGTTATTTCATTAAATATAAGTTCTGTATATTATATTAATATTAGTCATATATATTTATTAAGTTAATTTATTTTGAAAAAAATTCCTTTTACACATACATAATTTTTCTAGAAAAGAGTATGTTTAACCATACATGATTTTATTTAAAATTGGGTTATTATTTACATTGAAAATATTAGTAAATTTATATTATGTAAAAACCCATTAATATATTTCAAAATTTTTTTAATTAAATTCATACATATTAAATTTATGGATTTTTTATAATATTCATATTTATATAATAGTATTTTAAAAGTATGTCACATATCCCTTTATGTTTTTTATTCTGTGTGGTGCACAAAATTTACCATTATATTATTATTATACTAAACTCTATGGGTGATACATTTATAATTTTTTATTTATTAAATTATCTAAATGTTTTATGATTGAATTATTTCATGGCATGATTTAAGACTCTATGGAAATTCCCATGGATATTTTTTCGATTCATGGTGAATCGTTTTATCAAGTATTATTAATCCTTTAGAATGTTCTTGAATTTTGGGAATATATGAATTTGTATATAAATTGGGAAATTTTCCTTTTCCCAATAAACATTGTTATAATTATTTTTCATTATATAGTAAAATTAGTAATATAGTTTTACTATTTAAATATAAGTATTATCAAATAATATACACTTCAAACATTATTTATGGTAGTCTATGTTTTTCTTGGTCATGTATGAAATTTTATACGGACCATTCAAAATATTCCTCTTATTTAAAAAATGAATTGAAATTTATAAAAATAAAATATTTCTTTTGGTTTAGATTAAAATTGGGCAGACTTAATGATAATATATAAGATTAAAATAATTGAACATTAAATTTTTATATCCTTATATTGATAATTATTCTTTGATCAAACATGTAATGCTAGTAATGATACATGTTGAATCAATTTTTATTTAAGATAATGAAAATAAATTCGATAAATTTATTGTGCTGTAGTTTAATATTTTTTTATTTTTCTATCTGATGGTTTGATTAATTTATGTTTAATTACTAATTTCTAAAGGTGGTCATTTCAATCACTTTTTAAGTTAATGATAAGAAAAAAAATCACATAAGACTATGTGAGATTATCACATATCAAGGGGGATCTTACATCCTTTTTTGAAACCCTTTTTAAGATTTAATCATATTTTCATGTAATTAATCCATATATAAGAATTGTTTGTTCATACATCTCTTACTTCCTCATGAGTGAGAACACATGTAATGAAAAGGAATAAATAATATTAATGAATTTGGAGTGATATTGCATTCAATTTAAGTCAACATTTTTTAAATCCATGTGGAGTGTAATCCTAATTTTATAATGTTGTGTTTGTGTAGTTCCGTATTGTATAATATCACATAAGTTGGAAATTTGGGTTTTAACACTTTAAAGGAAGGAGTAAGGTTTATATAGTGGTTTATGGTCTCTCATGAAAACATAATATTTACATAAGAATGTATAGTATCTATTATATCCATATAGGGTTTGTTGGAGTTTCATTCAATTAAAGTAGTCCTCAAGGTTATTCTCGAGTTTTATGTTATCCATGTAGGTTTAATGTTTTAAAAGGTGATTAAATTATTAGAATATAGTCTTAATTTACATATATAATACATCATTTTTAAAAAATACTTAAAATTTCACAAACACATATGCCCAAAAACCATGTCAGTTTAGTGCCTTTGGAAACCTAGAACAAAAATATTCTATCTTAGTGAAATATATTCAAATTTTACAACAAATATCTTCCCCCTTGGTAAAAATACTTAAGAACCATTACTCATACCATAGGGAAAGGAAACATAAGAAACTGGTGATCTTGAATGCTTTGTATGGGTAAATGATGAAAATACATAAGCATAACATGAACATAAGAGTATAAGAACATGAGAATAAAATAAGATTATCATACCCTACATTTCATATATCATAAATAAGAATCATGGCATAAGTACAGCCAGTTCATAAGACATGAATCATAAGGGAAACAAGATATTAGGCCATAAAATCATAACTTAGGAATAAGACATGGATTTTTTGTAGAAACCTAAAAATATAAAATGATTTTCCTAGTAGTCAATGCATCATTGACAATTCCATATTAATAGTATGGTTTTACTCACTATACTATCTTGGTAGTCATCGCTCACTCCCTTGGCAATCATAGTCGCATGAGTTCACTTCCCATACAATATTACCTATCATGGTTCAATCCCTTGGTTGTCTTAGTAATAAAGGCTCACTCCCAATACCATATTATTCTATCTCATGAGATATAAATTTTTACCAAATGCATTAGAGGGAGATATGGGTTACACCCATATCATAATGAAATAATACATACATGTGACACTGGATAATAAACAATCATATCATAAAACATGAAATGAAATGGTTATCATAAACATGTAATAATATATTAATCTATGGAAAAACAAATGTCTCATAATTTTTTCATCAAATAATATCCCATTAAAATAAGTGGGTAATCATAAAACATATGGAAGAGGAATGTGTTTCTTAAACATATAACTTATTAAAGAGAAAAAGGTTTCATAAATATCATGACATCAAAACATAAAACATTTAGAGAAATAATATGAATGGAACCTTTGTATAATTCCCTATAAAGAAATGAGTAACACTAATAGAAGTTATTTTAGTAGGAAAATAATTTGGAAAGATCTTTCAAAAAACATTTCTTCTGCAAAATATCAATTCTTATTTAGAAAATTATTTTAAAACATAAATATTTTTTTAAAATACTTTCTTTGGATATAATTTGAAAAAATATATGAAGGAATGAAATCATTCTTAAATCATTTTAGTTTAAAACCTTATAAAAGAAGCTAGTAAATATTTTGAAAACCTTTTCCCATTAGCCCATATAAAATAATCTTGAAAAAAAAATTAACTTTTTTTCCTTCAAATGTTATAAAATTAGCATTAAAACATTTTAAAAACATTTTTTCCTTAAAACACTTTTCAAAATCGTTAAATAGACTTTGAAATCATGGAAATACATCCCTTTTAAAACAAAAATTTGATAAAATATAATTCAATACATAAAAATTATTTACAACACCTTTTAAACATAAAAACTTTTTCAATATATATTTTTATTTGAAATCAATTTTAATATCAAAAAACATCTCGAATATTGGAAAAATAATATTTTTAAAATAAACTTATAAAGAAAAAAATTATGTATCAAGGAAATAATGATCATGATAGTCGGTAATTCTATACATGTCAAACATTCCTTTTACACCTTAAAATTTTAGAAAGGTGATTTGATCAGAAAATAACCAGATGAATACTTTTGAACCCACTTTTAAATAGGTAATACTTGTATAGAATATCCATTAAAAGTCAGTATAATAGTAAAACATTCATGAAAATTATTCTAGAAATAATTCTTTCGAGACAACAAAAATTTTCAACCAAAAGGAGAAATATATTCATATATTTATTAACTGTTTTATTAATTATCTAAAATAAAAAAGTTGGTAAATTGTAAAATTTCATGGATATAACATTAATAAACAAAGGTTATGAATATTCACGTGGTTTCTTGATATTTAGATAATAAAATTTCAATGAAAGAAGAAAAATTATAATCAACCTCGAAAAAAGATGACATTTTTTCAATAAACTCTTACTACTTGGTATCCTTGAATAATACTCCCCATGTATTAAAATAAAATTAAATAAAGATAAAAATATCATTAAAATAATGATATTAATGATATATCATTTCAAATGTAGTATGTACATCTCTTAGAAAACTTAAAGAGCATAACATGGCATGGGTGTTAAAGAAGGAAAATTGAGACAAAATGATGAAACTGATTTGGAAACTTTTTAAAACATAAATTCCATGAATGAAAGATCATAAAATGTGTATGTAAATTCCCATAAATATAATTAAAATAACCATTGTGTACATAAATGGTCATTATACACATAATATATAATAAATAGCTTGTGAACATGGATTGTGCCACTTGAAAAATTAAAGTGAGGTGATATAAACCCTTACCGTGAGTCTGAATTGTCACATGTGTATTTATTTACCTAAATACTAAAATTATGTTAATTATTTAATTTATTCATAACTATATTAATTTTTATTATTACATTATAATTAATTATTACAATTTTTAATAAAACTACTTAAACAATTATGTTTATGTTGGGTGTTTTGACATAGTTTGGTTCAGGTGTTAAAAAGAGCTTCCGTAGGTCGATTATGGTCAAATGGTTTATTAGATAAAAACATATAGAAAGAAATCATGATATAATTATCATATATATATATATATATATATTATACCCTTAAACACAATCATTAAAAATGCTGATGAGAAATTAACCAATGTTACAATCATAGAGATGATAGGCCATATATACACATGATTAACATTACCATTTTTCAATGATCGTTATGTATAGATGGTAAAAAACAGAATATAATTATAAAATTATAATTATATCATTAATAAAATTTTATTTAATACTATATATTAATATATATAATTATTGTGATTTAAAAGGAATCACATTTGGTCAAAGAGGCGATAGTCCACACATCCATGATCAATGCTATCACCTTTTGTGTTTAAAAAGGGTAAAAATAAAATTATATATTATATTTATATAAATTCTACGTAGTTAATATCATATATCTGTTTTTTATTTTACATATTTTTAATTAGAAAAATCCATGTTATATTCCATGTAGTTTGTGAATGTATAACTTCTCTTTTAAGAGGTCGTACTCCACACATCCACAATTGATGTTACCAGATTTACATAAGACAGAATGTATAAATAAATGTGTTATAAAGAATTAAATAATAATAAATTAAAAATATATGTAATATATATGATATAGAAAAATTGTTTTTAGCATAATTCCCTACCAAGAATGGTTTTAAAGAAAAAATTAACAATATCATTTTGTGTTGTGGTATTTTTTCGTACTCAAGAATGGTAAGTTGCTTTCTCATTAGATGGATGAGGGTATAAGTGTAGGTCAAAAACCTAATATAAAAACATTTAACTATATTTAGGATATTGTTTCTATTATATACTCATGTATTAAGTATATTTAATGGGTAGATAATGGAAATAAAACTAAAGATATTGAGGAATGATGTTACCGCTTCTTTAGGTAAGTCATTTTGGTTTTCACCAATGGGATTTATTGGATAGCCTTTTTCCCATGGTGAAGAATGCAGTTTTAGGTAATATACTTTAATCGGATATTTTTTATGATATTTATTGATAAAAAATTGTCTTTATATGTGTGAGGAAGTGGGAGAGGGAGGCCTTTTTATAGTTGGGGAAGAGTGGAATTCTTGTAATATTTTGGAAAAGGAATTCAAACCATGTTTTCCCATATAATGTGGATCCAATTATGGTATAAATATGAGAAAAATGATTATAGGGTCAAAATATGTTCATACCATGAATTCGGAAAAGTTTATAGGTAATTTAGGCCATTATTTGTATGGTTTATTTTCCTGTAAAGCTTAATTTTACAATTATCGTTCAAATTAATTTTAATTACATTCACAAGTATTTCTGATAAAAACTAAGTTTACCTTATTAGATATTATTTATTACGATGATTTGTATTATTTAATCCATTTTTCAAATTTCAAATCACATATGTTGAGGAAATTAATTTAAATTTAAACCCACAGATGGGATGACAATTTGGGTTTTTTAAGTAAAAACGTACAAAATATTTCTATGTTTTTATAGTCGATTTTCAATGTAATATTGATTATAATGAAATTTTTTTATTAATTGATAAAAATTGGATATAATTATTTTTTAAATTCAATTTAAAATATAATTCAACCATATAAATAAATTAGATCAAAAAGAAGTTTTGTATTAAAATATTATTCACCAAAAAATGAAACTTCGCATTAAAATACCAAAAAATTACATCTAACCTAATTTTTTTTTAATTATAATATTATGTTCCTTTTGAAATAATAAATTTATTAAATCCCCAAAACATGGATTTAAAATAGGTTATCCATTAAGAGGTAGTAAAAATGCCTTTATGAAAATAAAAAAATTTATATTGAATACTTGGTTTGTTCTTATATTATTCTACCAAATATATTTGATTAATATAAAATTATATATTATTTATTATATAGAATATATATTACACTTATATAATTTTCCAATAGATATTAATTTAATTTATTAGGATAATATTTCAATGTGAGAAACAAATGGTTTTTATAAAAACATTCCCTTTATATTTAATTGGTTCTTATATAGATTTCTAACTAATTTGTTACCAATGAATTCAACCATTAATTTTGATAGGTTATTTAATACTTTTCAAAACCACCAAAATAAAATCTAGGTTATATATTATTATATTAAATAATAATATTTTTAATAGTATATTATTATATGATTAATCTTGATCTTGTGTGTTATGAAATCCATCGAGGAAAGTATTTCTTGCATCTAACATAGCTAAACTCAGTGATCCATTAAGATAAAGCTAAAATTTATGTTTCATTTAGTTCTTGATTAACTTGGAGTTGCGTATAATGAAAGAAAACATAGTTCCCTTATATAAATAGACTATTTTTAGTGTTGTGTGTAATAAAAAATATCAAAATGATTAAATTAATTTGGATATTTAGTTTGAAAATATATCTGGGTATTATATTTTACCCCTCCATATAATGAATTTATCCCTCAAAATTTATCCATGATTGAGGATAACTCTAATCCATTTAGTAAATTTTTAAATATCATTCATAGTAAGCTTCTTGAATACATGAGGAACTAAACATAATAATGGTGATCTCAAATGCTCTCTAAGGGAAAAATATAGTGGAAGCAATAATGAATCATCGAGAATAGTGAACTAGAAAGGTAAATAATTGAACACACATTCCATGTAATCATTAAACCGAATGGAAGTTTGTATACAATAATGAAAGGTAATAAATAGAAACACATTCCATTAAATTAAATAGGTAAGAAAAAATAAAAATTGTTTTCTAAGAAACTAAAACACATTCCTTTAAAATAAGTTAAATGAAATGTATCCATATATGTGTCAACGTTAAATCTCATGGATGAATAATAACTCAACTAGTATGTTGGAAATGTTTAATTATTTGACGTGATGTCCGAGGAACATGAAAACATATTACTATCAATACTATTCACAAGCCAGTTCAGAAATAATATTTGAAACCTATCTTTGAAACAATTGTTTTCATGAGAATCTGTCGATGCATCAAGGAGATATATAAATTATAGGCTCGTCCTGTGATTTCCAGTCTAAAGGTTTCCTAATATTGTATAATAAAAATAAATAATATGACTACTTAAATAACTTTATTGAATGATAAATATATATTTGTCAAACATTTAACATTTTATCAATGTATATAAAATTTTATATGATTAGGCAATCCTAATATCCTTTATAAATGATATAGATATTTTGGAGAAATTAATTTCTCAATGATCATATGAAATTTGAAATTTCAAGGGGCTTCAATAAAGAATTATGAAAGTAAATTTTAATATTATCATTATATAATTAAATCTTAAACCATCTAGAGGAATAATAAGGATGGTGTAAATACAATAAATCCTATATGGAGTAAAAAATATAGGGTTCTTTTCATTGATGAAATGTAAGTATAACTTTTAAAAATATTATTGATGAAAATATCCTTTTTTAATCCCATTTAGAATAATTTTATTTCAAAATACCTTTTTAAATCAGTCTCTTTTAAAACATTTACCATTTAAACACTAAAAGTAGGCTTCAAAGAAATAATGGAAGATAAATTTATACAAGTCATATGAGGTCAAAATAATATTCCTTTTATATAGAAAAAGTTCTAAAAAATGAATCATTCAGATAGTGACATGATGTTTCCTTTGAAAAAATTAGTAAACAACAAAAAGGGTAAAATTTATTCACCAAATAAATTTAATTTTTTTTATCAAAACCATTTAATAAAACATGGTTTTTGAAAAGAAAAAATGTTCTCTGACTAAGGAGAAAAATAAATTTAGGTTTTAGGAAAAACATTTTGTAAAACATTTTGAGTACCCAAGAGTTGAATATTATTACTAAAATTGAAAATGACTATGAATAAATACATAATAATGAAATGGTTTTTTGAATAATGGTTTTACAATTTACTCGAATAGAAGTACCATTGAAATATCATTTATGTTATAATTGATAAAAATTATCTTTAAACATTTCAAAGTGTCCCATACAACATTGAAACATTTATAATCATAAACATATAAAAGTTATAATATTAAATAAAATCCTTAAATACCATGAATATGATATAATTAATGAAATAATATAAAGAAATTATAATTATATACACCACAAAATGATGTAAGTAGTGAACATAACTTTTATCTCACGATGTAAAAATTGATAGGAGAATCTCATAATAATGTAGTAAAAAATGAATTAGAAATCCCAATAGATAAAATCCTTAAATAAAACATTTAAATGCAATGAATAAAATATAATTTTTGATATTATATTTTTATGTGGTTTTATCACCATATATAATAAATTGGATGCACTATATTTATGTATGCCTCACAGAACCAAAATGAGACAAGTATCCATTTCTATTTGAGTAGATAATCACTTATGGGATGCATGAAAGATTAATAATAATTTGACACATTTATTATCATGAAATAAATAAAATTAATGATATAATATATGAAAATCGTATTCGGTATACCACACAAAACAAGTGACTGGTGAATATGTCATTTATCTCACAGATATAAGAAGCAAGATGAAAATCTCTTACCTTGTGTTTCCATTCGAGTGAAAATACATTAACATCCTATATAATAGAAATATATTAAATTTATACTTTATTCAGGATATGTTTCATTTTTATAATTAATTTTAATTCTCTTATTACCATGTTGGGTACAATAAATTAATCAATTATATTTACATTAGGGTTTTTGACCAAATTCATTTTATTTTTCAAAAATTACTTTGGATGGTCAACTATGGTAAAAGGGTCCTTATATAAAATATCCAAAATAATAATAATTACATAATTATTATATATTTATATGAATTATATATTCAAAATAAATCATTAAATATGGTTATGAAAAATTAATCAATGTTACAATCATGGAGTCAGTAAGTCATACGTACGCATGAGTAATTTCTTATTTTTCAATGATCGTTATGGAAAGATGTTTAGTAACACCATATTATAACAAAATATTTATTATATAAAAAATAACATATTATTTTATTATAAATACTTATGTATATAATTATAATGATGAAAAGGTAATCACATCAAGTCGAGGGGGTGGTAGTCCACACGTCCATGAATAACGTTATCACTGTTTAAGTGTGTGAATGAATAATTAAGAAAATGTTATATATCTATATATATATAATCATAATGGTAATTATTTCATGAATATAAAATATATTTTTTATGTCTCATATATTCAATTATAACCATCATTTATACATTAGTGTATCGTGTTAGCGAATCACGTCATTTTGAGGTGGTGGTCGCCCACACTTCCTCAAATTAGTTATCATATTAATATAAAAAATAAAGTATTACATGTATTAGTTATAAATGTTTTTAATAATTATAAAGAAATAATAAATATCATATATAACATTAACTAATATATTTTCTATCATAATTTACACCATCATAAGTGGTATAAGAAATTGAACAATAATCATTTCATGAGGCGGTAGTTCATCGTACACAGTAATATTATGTTCATTTCCAATTGAAGGGAGGTTTGTGTTAGAGTAGGTAAAACTATTAACATAAAAACATCCTATTATTTTTATTATATTTTATTTATGTAATCATATAATATTAAGATTATATGGAGTGAATAATGGGAATGAAAGTAAAAACATTGAGAGGATACGTAACCTCTTTATCAGGTAAATTCTTTTGGATTGGACCAAAAGTCTTCATTAAGTTGATTTTTGACTAAAGGGAGGTTTTTAGGTCTTGGGTAAGGGTTTTGTGAGACTAATTTGGTAAAGATTTTCAAAACCAAATTGGTTTTAGGGGTCTGATGATAGGGAGAGGTGGTGGCCTTTATAAGAAGGAAAAGGACACACATGGTGTTTTTGAAAAGAATTGTGTTTTCCCCAAGTATTACATGTTCCCAAAGTTTAAAATGGTCTATAATGAAAACATAGAGGTGTATTTTCTGAAATATGTCTCTCTAATAGGTTTTGGACACGTGTATATGTAATTCTGGACCTTAGTTTTATGGTTTAATCCTTAGTTATGCTTATTTTTATGTTAATCGATGTAATTAGTTTTAATCACATTCACTCATCAATTTGGTAAAAATATTGGGTCTTATTATACATTATAAATTATGATGATTCCAAATATAGAATCCATTTTTCTAATTTCCAATCACATATGTGGTAGTGCATAATTAAAATGAATGTTACTGATGGGATGATAATGGGGGGTTTTAAGTAAAAATGTCCTAAAGTTTGATATGCTTTTATAATCAATTTCAAAGTGAAATATATTCTAATAGAATAAATTGTATTAATTGATAAAATATTAACTAATTAATCTTTAAAACCAATTAAAAGTATACTTTATCCTTATAAATAAATTATAACAATAATTAGTTTTGAACTAAAATTAAATAATTTTAACTATTCATTAAAAATGGTATGATTCTGAAAAATATCAAAAATTTGCCCTAACATAATATTTATTTTTATATTTCAAAAATGAACTCTATTTTGATATATTAAATAAATTAAAGTGTCAAAATTAAAATTTAAAATGGTCAGTCCATTAAAAGGTGGAAAAATTACCATTATAAAAATATAGGTTTTTATGTGAAAAATAGGGTTTGTACTCGTCTTATGGATATAAAATCCAATGGATGAATATCATAAATATTATATTCAATATATAAAATATATATTTCATTTAAAATAATAACTAATTATAAATATCTTTATTATTACGACAAAAGTATTTTGGAAGAAAAAAAATAACATTTATTTATATATCCAATTGGATCATATTTTCATTTATAATTTATTGATAATTAGTGAATTCATTTTATATTAATATAAACCATAATTTTTCATAAGTTAGTTATTACTATTCCTAACTGCTAACATAACGTCTAGGTTATATCCTATTATAGTAAATAACAATATTTTAATAATGCATTGTTATTTGGTGAAACTCGGTCTTGGGAGTAATGAAAGCTATCAAGGAATGTCAATCTTGCATGTATCACAAGTTACCGAGGAAATATTCTCTTACATTAAATGCATGATAACATAGGGTTTTGTTCATTGCAATATGTACAATGTATTGAATTTTTTAAAAATAGTAAATATATTTTATTTTCTTGAGATATTATATTTTATTATGAACTTGTTGTTTTGTGTCTTACATGGTATCTAATTCAAGGGTCTTACTTTATAATTTCAGGATGTTACATTCTCAACACCTTAATTAAATTGCAACCTATAAATATAAAATTGATCTTGGTGATAAATATTTATATTTTTCTCATGCTGAAGTTCCAGGTCATGAGAGGGGTTCATAAAACATCCACTAGAAAGAGAGAATTTGAAGTACAATGGTCACATGGACTACCATGTAAGTACACATCTAGGTAAAAGAACATTTTTGGAAAGTAGAGATATGCACTTGGAGGAAAAGAATAATTATTTATTGGAGGTCAATGAGGTCATTAATCATGATCAAGTGAACAATTAATGGAAAGATCAGGGACTCCAATCTATAAATATATGATTATTTCAGCGACTATCAGTTCAATAGAAATTAAGGTATTTGGGAAATATTTTATTTCTCGATCATTTTCATAATGTTGAGTAATTCATTGACAAACCATTAATAAAATGGTATATTCTTACTTGATAGGTTTCAATTTTTTAAGAACAATCCTATATTTTTTATGTGTGCTTCGATCGAATTCTAATTTATCCCTTTAATCACAAAAATTGATTATCCATAATGTTTCTTTATTCCTAATGCACTAAAAAGAACATTTAAAGGATAATAAGGCCTATAAAATGGTGAAAACTATATCTATTTGTATTTAACTGTCATCTGAAACCAAATAGGTTAATATATTAATCTATAATCCTAAAAATTGAACCTACTGGTTCATCATTAACATTTATTTGTCCAATTCATTAAAAAATGAAAACGTTTTTAAGACGTTGTGTAGGTCATTGGTTTTCATCGAGCCCTTATCATCCTATGGTCATGGGTTTATGACCTGGTGTCTTTCCATACATTATGTTTGTCACCTGGCATATAGGTTTTCCTTTTCTTAAACCAAAATAATATAATTTCCAAAATCTAAATATGATGGAAATCCTTGAATAAATATACATTTAACTTGATTTTTCAATACAACCTCAGTAGATAATTACTTCACCCCTTTTTATTTTAATATAGGCCCTTCCTTGGTCTAATTATAATCCATAATATCATCTCTAGGATTTATAAATCATGGCTCATTGTTTAAATTCTAAAGGATGAGCACGGAACTTTCACCATAGCAGAAACTAAACAGATTGCAAGAATGAGAGGGTATTCCACATGCGATACGGACAAGCCAGTGAATGCACAGAATTGCCGATCTGAACATCCATGTAAAAGAGGAGTGCTAATTTCACAATGAAGATGCTGGTAAGGAGTAGTTCCAAGTATTTATACTAGGTTGTATGATATTTTTAAAGCCCACGACTATGAATTCTTCTTAGGCCTAAGGTCTATGTAATACTTATTCTTATCTACTATGTAAGGGTTCTTCTTTAACCCGTGAAGGGTGGATTATCGCAATTAATAAAAAATGAAGGCCTTCGGGCCATTGGGGAGAAGGGTAGAAACCCGTTAACACAACTATTTGGCTCATTATAACATGTTGATGCATAAGGAGATATATAAAGTTTGGGCTCCTCCCTTCCTTGACTATCCAAATATTTCCTCATATTGAATAATAGAAAATTAAAATATTCCTTGACAAATAAAAATATTGAATGAGAAATATGGATTTATCAATAATTCTCTATTTAATCACAATATGTAATATTTTATATGATTCAGTCAACAGAAATATCCAGGGTAAATGGTATGGATATTTAAGAGAAATTCAATGATCATTAATCATATGAAATTGGATATTTCAAAGAGAATTCAAAAATGAACCAACAATGTGAATGTGAATACTTTCCTTATCAAATTCAATATGAAACCATCTAGAGGAAAAATAAGGAGTGTATAAATACTACAAATCCTATTTGGATTAAAAATAGAGGGTTGTTGTTGATGATGAAAAATAAAAATACCATTTAAAAATATTCTTGACAAAAAAGCTTTTCTTTTTAAAAATTTTTTGAAAAAAAAAATTATTTCAGTACTTTTTTGAAAATATTTTCTTTAACAAATCAAAATTTTAAACTTTAAAATAGGGATTCAAATAAATGTTAGTGAAAAAATCCATACAACTAGTACGAGGTGAAAATAATATTCATTTTTTACATAAAAAGGATAGAAAATGCCTCATTTAGAAAGGACAATAAGACTCTATTAGAAACATTAGTAAAAGACAAAATGGGGTAAAAAATAATTCCCCAAATAAATTTTAAAACATTTTTGAAAAAAAGTTAATATAACTTGGTTTTTAAAAGAAAACAGTTTCTCTGACTAAAGAGAGAAATAATGTCGAGTTTTATGAAAAATATTTTCTAAAACATTTTTTGTACAAAAGATTTGAATATTAGTACTAATATTGAAAATGGACATGAATAACTATAGAATAATTAAATCATTTATTGAACAATAGTAATATAATTTATTTGAAAAAAAATACCATTGAAATATCATTAAACTATTATTGAGGAAAATAATAATTAAAAATTTCAATGTGAATCACACGACATTGAAACATTTTAAATCATAAACCCCATGAAAGAATATTATTAAAATAATTTGTTAAATAACATATAGATGAATGAATTTATGATATAATATATAAAAATTGGATTTGGATACACCATTCAAAAGATGTAAGTGGTGAACATGGAATTTATCTCACAGATGAAAAAACTGAGAGGAGAATACAATAATAATGTAGAAACAAATTAATTATACAACAAAAAGTTGATAATTCTTAAATAAAATGAATTCATGATATTATATGTTAGTGAGGTAGTATGTAAACCATATATAATAAATTAGGTTCCCAACAAATAAGTACACCTCATTGAATTAAAATGAGATAAGAATCCCTTTCTATTTGAGTAGATTTTGATTCATGGGATCTATAAAAGATTAATAACAAATTGAAACATTTAATATCCTGAACTCAAGGAAAATCATGATATTATATATGTTAATGTAATTATTTATTCCACACAAAATATGTGAGTGGTTAATATGACATTCATCACAAAGGGATAAAACAGAGAAATGAAAATCCCTTACCTTGTGTTTTTTCAGGTGAACATTCTTTAAAATACTATATAATAAAATTATTTTAATTTTATTCTTTCGTCATAAAAGTTTTGATTTATGTAATTAATATTATTTCACTTAGTACCATGTTTTATACAAATACTAAATCAATTAAGTTTACATTGGGTGTTTTGACCAAATTCCGTTTATGTGCCAAAAATATCTTTGGTAGGTCAACTATGTTCAAAGAGTTCATTCTACAATAACTGCATAATAATAATCATGACATAATTATCATATATATCCATCATTTTTACGTTTAAAATCAATAATTTAATATTTTCATGAAAAATGAATCAACATTATCATCATGGATATGGTTGGTCGTATGTACGTGTGACTAACATTACCATTTTTCAATGATCGTTATAAAAAGAAGGTAAGTAACACCATATATTTCCAGAATAATAATTACGAAATAAAAAAATAAAATTAATAATAAATAATTATTTATATAATTTTTATGATGAAAAAGGAATAACATCATGTCGAGGAGGGGATGGTATAGACGTCCATGAATAATGTTATCACTTTTTAAGTGTGTGAAAGGGTAAAAAAGTTAGTGATATATATATATATATATCAATAAAGTTAATTATATCATAAATATCATATATATGATGTTTATTTATCTTATTTATAATTATAACTATCATTTATACATTCCATGTATCGTGTGAAAGAATCACATTACTTTATGGGGTGATAGTCCACACTTCCTGAAACGATGTTATCGTATTAATGTATAATTAAATGTATTAAATGTATACATTATAAATGGATTAAAGTATAAAAACTTAATAAATATCATATACTACATTAAAAAATAGGGTTTACATCATAATGGTCACCATGAATGGTGGTAGAAGAAAATTGAACAATCGTTGTTTTGTTGGGCAGTAGTTTGTTGTACAAAATACATTCTGTTCGTTACCCATTAGATGGAGGTGTGTATAACTGTATATTTAAATATTAAAATAAAAACATCCTAATATATTAATGATATGTGTGTTATTATTTAATCATATAATATAAATATTATATGTAGTGGATAATGGGAATGAAACTAAAAATCATGAGAGGAGATGTTACCTCTTAATCAGGTAACTTCTTTTGGTTTGAACCAATAGTCTTATTTAGGTGACTTCCTACTCAAAGGGGGGCCTCTAGGTTTAGGGGATTAGTGTCTAGAGACTAAATGGGAATATCATTTCCAAAAATAAGTGTTTTTAGAGGTTTGATGAATGGGGAGAGGTGGTGGCCTTTTATTGGGAATGAAAAAGACAGACTTCTTATTTTTTTTAAAAAAAAATTGTTTCTTCTCCAAGTGTCAAATGGGATATTATAGGACATTATAGATATATTTTCTAAAATATTTCATCCAATGTTTTTTTTAAATTTTTATAGGTTATTTTTAACTTTATTATTATGGTTTAGTAATTAGTTAAGTTTATTTTTATATTAATCGATGTAATTAATTTTAATCACTTTCACTAATATTTTTCACCAAAAAAGTAATTATTTTAAGAAATTATATATTATTATAATTCAGAATATGGAGTCTATTTTTCCAAACTCCAATCTCATAAGTATAACACCCTAAATTAAAATTAATCCCACTGACGAGATGACAATGCGGTTTTTAAAGTAAAAATATACAATTGTTTGGTAAATTTTTATAGTCAATTTAAAAGTAAAATTGATTCCAATGACATAAATTGTATTAATTGATAAAATTATCATCTAATTAAAATTTAAAACAATTAAAATTAAAAAATTTCTTTGTAAAAAAATGATAACAAAAATAATTTTTGAAATAAAATTCTGTATTTTAAACTATTCTTTTCAAAATGATATATTTCTGCAAATACCAAAACATTACCCAAACCTAATTTTTATGTTTATCATTAAAATATGATGATTATTTTCAAATATTAAATATATTAATGTTTCAAAATTCTAATTTAATATTGTTTTTCTAATAATTGGTGGTAAAATTACCTTTATTAAAATATAGGTTTCATGTGTAAAATAGGGTTTGTCCTAATCTTATACATATCAAATCCAATTAAAGAATATTAAAAATATTTTATAAAATATATAAAATATATATTTAATTTAAATAAATAACTAATTATAATTAATTATGTTTATTAATACAAAACTCATTTGGATGAATACAAATAATAATATTTCTTTCTATATCCAATTGGTTTTTAATTTCGTTTCTATATAATTAGTAACTAGTGAATTAATTTAATATTTATAAAATCCATTAATTTTCATAAGTTAGTTAATAGTATTCATAAATACTAACATAATGGATAGGTTATATCATATTATATTGATTATTAATATCTTAATAATACATTGTTATTTGTTGAAACTTTGTCTTGCATGTAACACAAGCTATAGAAGAAAGTCACCTTTGAATATAACATAAGATATCGAGGAAGGTCATTCGTGCATGAAATGAAAGATAACTCAATGGTGTGTTCATTACAAGATATATAATCAATTTAATATATATAAAATACTCAATATATAGTTGTGTCTTGGGACATTATATTCCCTTACACACTTGGTGTTGTGTGTCATTTATGCTATCAAATACAAGGTTCTTACTTTAGAATTTTAGGTTGTTACACCAACAAAAGGTTGAAGAAATTAAATCAAAATATCCCCTTAGGTGTTGATTTAAAGGAACCATTTTATGTCTTGACCCTTGGATTCCTATGAGGAATTCCTTTTACACATTTTATGGTATTTCACTTGTGAATTGATATTTAAATAAAAATGATTAATGTTTTATGATTTGAATTATAAATGAAATGAGTTAATGGAATGGGATTGATTATTATACCCTCTAGAATTAATATTTCATTTCTTAACTAAGTTGTTTTTCCAATGTTTGGACATGCCCATTTGAGGTAAATAGTGGTTGTTCGATGAAATGGTTTACTTGGCTTGAACTACCTTAAATTTTTATTTTCCCATGTGAGATAAATGATAACTGAGCAATGTGATATCTTGTTATGATTCTAAGACTTGCTATATTGAAAATTCCTACATGTGTAATTGAATGAACATTCCTTTTGTGGATAGCCAATTTATGAGTCACCTTTTGAGTTGAGCTATAAATGGATTCTTTTGGGTATGACCTTAGCATGTTAAATGGAATTTTTAATTGGAATTGATTTAATGAAATCTTTGGTGAATCATGGATCCAAATAAAATATTCCATGGATGGATGTATTAGAGTAGTGAATTATATTCCATGAGTAAATTATGATTTTAAATTAAGGATTCCACAGAGGACATAGTGGCCTAAACCTTGATTATTCCCTAGGTGAATCATGGATCCAATTCAAGGATACTATGAATAGACTCATTGAGGCATGATTTATATTCTGAGGGAATCATGGATTCAAATGAAGGATTCCATGGATGGACTCAAAAGGGAATCAATTATTTATACCATGATTGATAATTGGGTTCCTTATAAGTCCCCTATGGATAGAATCAATTGGTAGGACTCTATAACTCATCTAGAGAAATACCAGGATCTATATAGGTTTTCTTAGATGGGATTGTAGGGTGTTGGTGGATAACATACTTGGGAAATACATGAATTCCAAAATTAGTGATTTCAAGGCTGGGAATATTATGATATCATACTTAGATAAATACCAAAATTAAATCTTAAAAATGCCAGGGATGAGCTCAATTTCTAAATTGAATTTATAAAAAAACTAATATTTGAATTATATGCCAAGCCAAAGCACAAGATTGGATTAGGGATTGACTCATATCTTTTTATATGGCATGTTTTGGAATTTTTTGTGTTATTGAATATAAAAGGGATATAAGGCTTAACCTGGATCTCGAGACATATAAATTCAATGATATTTAATTGTTAGATTGATTTATTAAATGAAATGGATTTTTTCTTTTTTGAACTTCCTGGTTAATAGGTATACTTCTTGCACACTTTTTATATATATTCACATTCTGATTGACATATACCTTGGTTGGTTTCCTACTAGGATTTTATCACACACCCTCTTTGGGTCACTTTTTTGATTAAAATAGATTATATGATTACATGTGTCAATAAGGTAATGTTCCATGACACCGGTACATGATATGCTACTTAAGAGTATAAGAGAATGAGAAACAAATGTGGCTTACGATGCTACTAGGCTTCATTTGTAATTTTTGGAAATTTTGTATATGTATTGTATATTAATTCATTGTACATATTTTGTCTTTTTATTTAGAAACATATGAAATTTATACTTATTCTATTTATGATATGAATTCTGGCTCTGATTGTACTATTAGTCTTCCACTGTTTATTTCTATTATATGGTTTTCTTCATTTGACGCTAAACTATTGCTGTATTTCTGCTCGGTTACACTCTGATAATGAGGTCTTTATCTCCCATATGAAAAAACAAGTCCATCACTACTAGTTAGAAGCCTCTTTTATTTGGGGATATGCATGTGAGGCCATGTGGCTAACTGGTTAAAGAGCACATTTGAGTACAATACAAAACCTGGATATTACAATATTTTTCTTCAAGATCTTTTTTTTATAATGTGAAATAATTTAATTGAAAAGTTTAATTTAAATGATTTCAGAAAAACTATCCTTTTTTCCCTTGATAAATATCCCCTTCATATTTTTTTCAATGAAAGGAATTTTAAATTGTCATTCCTGGAAAATTAACATATCATGACATCTATAAATAGAATGATAATTCACTTCATTTTTCTTTATCACAACAGATAGGTTATCACAAGTCATAAAATATTAATAAATTATTATATAGATATATAATACATTAAAAACCATTCTATAATGGGTAACCCTTATAAACCTTCCAAAATATGGAATTCCAATAATTTAGAAAGAAGGTCTCTAAATTTTTCACAAAATTAGCATTGATCCCTCATATTTTATAGTGTGTCTCCTGTTTGTATCATACAAAGAATGTGAATAACTTCAGGTATTACCTTAAAACATGGTAACAACCTAAATTACTTCAAATCATTAATGAAAACATAAATCTTTACTTTTTCTAATGCTTATTGGATATATTTATTAAATTCAAAAAACAAGTTGTAAACTTCATCAAATATAGAAAAAACTACTTGTCATCAAGTCTTTAATTAGTTACAATGTAATTAATACCATCGAATTTGCATATTTATATCCAACATAACAATATCAAAAAACCATTATCTTAAGATAAATAAAATATTAATGTTTATCTTTCCCTTAATCATGTTTTTTCTATGGAAATTACCTTCACATTAAATCGCTTTTCAATTTCATTAGAACAAATCAATGTATTATTATAAATCCTCATATATTTCACCATTTATATAAAATTCGTGAATCGAAATACATAATATTCAAATATTCATACTTAATCCATTAACAAGTATACCTCATCCTATTACATAATAGCTATTTATTATGAAATTTCTTCTATAGTCTTATCATCATCAGTAATATAACCACTAATCATACCACCTTGTTGATTCTCTTCTTAAAATTTCCACTTGTTACACTATTTTTGATAATGACCATTTATTAAACACATAAATAATTTTTCTATCTATGAAGTCACAGAGAGTCCAATATTCCAATCTATTTCGTTATCAGAACTCGTCATTTTTAATTTACAATCACTTTCATTGTGTCCATATTTTACAGAGTCAAAACATCTCCTTTGTTCTTATAATGAATTCAATTGGGTGATTCTTTCCACACTCTTGAAAAGTACAAAACTGAATCATCTTTATTTATAGATTCCATTACCCAAACCCTCAATGAATTACATCATTATCTTCTTTAGTGAGTCTGAGAGTCTGTTAAGGTACTCATTGTTAATCATGTTCCATGAAAACTAATTAGGCATAATCAATATATCATTTACTCTTGTGACTATCTCATTTAACATCTAATTAGCATGTTTTTATCAATTTAAAAGTTAACCTAGTTCATTATGGTTCTCAATATTGGATAAAACGAGAAATAATAGTGTGATCAACATTTACCATAATGGAAAACCATATAATCATTATAAATAATTACATATAGGATATCTAATTCTTGACACCTTCCATAATATGTGACAGACATGGTTTATCCATGGTTATTCATTACCAACCTATTTTTAAATATTTCATGATTATTTGAGAACATTTTGTCAATTACCAAAAAATATACCCTAGGAGTGTCAATCCAAATATATAGTAAGGTCTATTATAATGTAGCATGTTGCACCAAGTTATGCCCAACACACCTTATCAGAGTTTTTTCCTTTATGTAAATATATTATCGGGCCCTATCCTCTTATAGTAACCATACATGTATGTATTTATAGAAAACTAATCACTCTATCATCTACCAAAACTCTAGTGAATTTTTATATACTTTTCCTTGTCCTTTGACTTATCCTTAAATACCTTACAAGGTAGATCCCTAGAAATATTCGTAGGGATCTCATTGAAGATTTCACATCCTAGTTTCCGAAGGTTGAATTAAACATTTATCTAATACCATCTATAAAAATTAATTCTTAATTTACATAAACATTACATCATTTTTTATGAACACTAAAAACAATACAAAATCAAATACCCAAAGACCATGCTAGTTTAATGACATTAGAAACATTCAGAAAAAATATTCAAAATCTGTGAACGGTTTTCAATGTTTACCAAAAATATCTTCCCCCTTAGTAATTCATCTAAAAACCCTTTCTTCAAACCCAAGAGAATGGAAACATAAAAAAGGGGTGAGCTTTTATGCTCAGTACGAGTAAATAAAGTAAATCCATAAGAATAACATGATCATAATAGTAAAAGAACACGAGCATAATATTTGATGATCATACCCTTCTGTTTCATTCTGGTTTTCTTCCACAAAATGCCTAACGACTCCATATAAAATGATTGATGGACCTGCTTTCCAAAGGCAGGCGTTCTCCAGATGGTTTGACCAGCGACTCTTAAGAACTCACATTGGTTGAGAGGATGGGAAGTTGGGCTCATCACAACCTTTTTGGGTGGAATTATTGCCTGTTTCGGGACTCTCTTATAGATTTAAGACGTGTTCATATGTTCGCGAATCTTTGGTTTATACCCAAACATAGTATCCACAGATTTAATGTTAATGTGTAAAGGTCAACTAGATGTAGGGGTTTGGAATCATTCATTCCTAAGGTTTATCATCCCTCATTGTATTAATGACCCCGAAGGGTTGGAACTCGCTTTAGGTGGCACTAAAAGTGGCACGGTACACCATTGTGGAGATGATCGGATCAACCGGTTGTTGGGCTTGAACCTTACGGAGGCTTCATATGTACCCTACTTAGGAGGTAGGGATCAAACTCCACGTAGTTAGTATATACAGTTTAACATCATGTTGTACGAGGTTGGAACTCGGCGTGAAGAAATGACCGAGTGGTGGGCTTGAACTTCATGGAGGCTTCCTACGTACCATGCTTTGGCATAGATCAAAATCCCCATAGTTCGCTCTGGCTTAGGGATTACACTCTGAGGAGGCCCAGAATGATGGATTGGAGCTTACACTCTGAGGAGGCCCAGAATGATGGGTTGGTGAATACACTCCGAGGAGGCCCATGGTAGGATTTGATGGTCAATGCATACTCTAAGCCCACATGATTCATGCTTCATGTGAGAAACAAGAGGCATCTGGGACCAGAGGATCACGTCGCGAAAGGTGCATCCATGAGAAGCGGAGAGTGGCTTACGCATGGAGCGGCCCGGGATAATGAATTGGGGATTACACTCTGAGCAGGCCTAGAGGTTCAGGTCTTACACCGAGATGGATGCCCGGGGCGACAAAGCCCAGCGGGAGAAGGAAAGGGGGTGCTAATGTGCCCATATCCTCTCTTGTAGTGCATGAGGGATTCCTTATAATGTAAATTTTAACATCTCCAAGGAACCCTCAACATGTGGAGGGGCAGTAAAGGCATTCTTGAGCTTAGGCTCCACATTACCGTGGGAATGTGAACCCAGGAATGCTACGGTAATCTGCTCAAGGGTCGGGGTAACCCATTTACCCCTGTTTACCATGGGTATGTGAACACAAAATGGCGCGCTGATGCGCCTAAAAGTTACACCATGTCGATCTGGTGGCTCCAGTGGAGGCCTTGACTCGGTGCTGATGAACAGGCTAATGAGGGAGTCACGTTTGACTTGGATTGATCAGAAGGATTTTACCTGGCTCTAGAAATGAGAACACCGAAGTATTTGGAGACCCACCAAGAGGTATGGGTGGTGGCTCCCTTCGCGCGGGGAAGTGACACATGGCGGGAAAAGCAGTCTGTGAACCAGGGTGGTCCGTGGACTAATTGGCATCCCGCGAACCAGGGTGGTTCGTGGCTTTGGGTTAAATCCACGAACCAGGGTGCTTCGCATCTTCGGGTTAAATCCTTGAACCAGGGTGGTTCGCAGAGGGTTCCAGGAAGGCAGCGGCGACCAAGGGTAGTGCTGATCGGATGCTCGTTGGTCAGGGCTTTACCTACGTAGGAGAGTGCTACATGGTACGACGGATGGGAAAAGAGGCATAAATTCCCTGGTCCATGGGGAAGTCATCCATAGGGGGGTATGGTTCGCGGCTCTCCTTTTTCGTTATTTTTAGGTTCGCGGTTCACCAAATGATTATGCTTTATCCAATTCCTTGTTAATTCATATACATGTTGTGGTTCGCGGATGGGAATTTCACTGTTTGCGAAATCCGAAGCCTTCCATCAACCGATCTCCTTCCGAATTTCCAATCACTCCGAATCTGATTCTAGTTCTTTGATCTCCTTCCATTTTTCTTTCCCCCTTGTTTCCCTTTTATAGAGTGGAGAAAGGGATGTATCTGTGGCCATAAGACACCTTTTGCGGAGGACCATAACCAAATACCCGGTTCACAGCTGACTTGGTCAATCCGCGATTCGCAGAGGGTATTGAACGCTTCCCCCCCTCCGTGGGGCGAACTCAGAGAGTGCTCTGCGGTTGCAGAGGGTTCCACCTCCATTTCGCGAACGACAGTGGGTGCGACATGAATCGGTGGATGCGGTCGGCGGTTGGGGTGGTTTGTTAATGGTGAACTGGACTGGCGCCCATCCTGCCTCGCGACCGCAGAGGCTCTCCACCTCTATTCCACGAACGACAATAGTTCGCGGAGGGGGGTTCCTCATGGGGCCTGGCCACATTGTGCTTCCATGGGATCGGTTCGCAGACCGGTCCAATTTGTGTCCCTTCATTGATTATTTTCCCCAATTCTTTGGGGATTTGGGTAGAATCTCCTCTGCGGATTTTTTAGGAACCTACAAATGCCCCCCATCAGAATAGTGTCTGATCGGAATGAAGAAGAGGCCATTCCGATACAGAGTGGTCCTGAAACTGAGATGGTATGTGGTAGAAAGGTGGATCCAGTAGGGGACCATGCCTATAAATATAGGGAGCCATTCATTTGTCCTTTACCAAATTCCTCGTAAAACCAGAGCTCCTTCACCTTTGCATTTTTTCTCTTTTACGAAGTGCCTTGTCCGCGAACGAGCAGTGACTTCCACGAACCATTCTTTCTTCGCGGTCGCCTTCATCTGCTGACCAACTTCCCAACCGTGAACTATTACTCTTGACTAATTAAAATGTAAGTGATGACAGGCATCAGAGGAACTTGCTCTGCGATTTAGATGCTCTGTGGACTAAAAATCTCTCGAACTTTAAAAAGTGCCTCAGTCTTCGGAATAAACTCGGGATTGAAATTCTGTGGAGCGACTTGGTTCGCAGTTTCCTGGCCAATGCTTCGCGGTCCAGGGCTTTGCGGACTGATTTCAAAAAGGGCTGGTTCGAGGGATGATGTCATCGTGAACCATCCTCCAAGGCCTCCTTGTGGATTTTGATTGTGAAGGCCCTTTAACCATTCATTTGATTGTTTTTGTCCAGACCTTTTTTCTAGACTAACCTATTTTTGGATGCTACTGTGTAGGGAGAAAAGATGGTTCCCCCTTGTTCTGCACTGAGGCCTGCTGCAGAGCCGCTCCCAATTGGCTCAGAGAGATGTTCATCTATGACTCACAGAGTGGAGGGTGTCAAAGAAGACCCTATTCAGTCCATCATTTGTGAGGATGGTGCATTGAAGAACCTTCTCTCTCTGGAGCTTCTGAGTTATCCATTATCCTATCATCTCCCGCTCTATGGCTTCGTCCATTAGGATGACATCACTATCCCCCCTACTTTCTCAGGTCTCCCTTCTCCTTTCCCAGAAGCACCTTCAAAATGCATTCAGGAAAACCTAACCCAATCTGAGGAGATAATCTCCAATTTTTTTTTGAAAAACGCATTTATTCTGAGGGGCTCTATCTGGACCCAAAGTGATCATTGCACTCAAGAATTTTCTCAGAAATCTTTCCTTAAGGACTACCCTTCTATTATCAACCTTGCACAAAGGGGTCATGACGCAGGGTTGGTCCCCAGGTGGGATCTTCGGTCCGATGGGCTCTTCTCAAATGATTGGGCCTGGGCTTTCTAGGTCCATAATCATTGTCGGGAGTCTCTTGATTCACTGGAGGTGGTCAATCTGTACTCCGCAGTGTGGGATTACCAATTTGCTGTTTACCCACCATCTTTGATCCTACCCGACCTGTTCATCCGTTGGTGTTCAAGTACTAATACTTTCCACATTTCCCATGGTGAATTCGACATTATTCTGTGGGATATCTACCAAGTATAAGGATTTTCAATTGCTAGCGAGATGTATGATGAATTTTTACCCACTACCGATGCATGGGACGACGTTGAACATTTGCCTTTATTGGTGAAGGAGATGTTGGCAATGATGGACCAATCACTGGGTCAGTCCTTGCATGACCACTCTCTTATTCCTGATAGCACTTGGATAAGGTTATTTCTGAACACTACTGGTCCTATGCCAAAGATCAAGCACCCTAGGACACACCCTTCTCAGCAATCACAAACCTCCCCAGGTTCCTACTGGGCGGTTCTAGAGGTGGGCGACTACCTTTCATGGGGTTACGAGGTGCGCCATGGTGTGTCGCCTATGCTTCGGTTGGCTGGTATGTTTGCTATGTTTTTGAGTGGCGGGCTATTTCTTTCAAGGGATGTTAACCCAGGTGTCCGGGCCTGCACTTTGATGATGGTAGCTAAGTTAGCAGAGGGCTTCCTAGTGAATTTAGTTGTGCCCTCTTTGGCTCGTATCTATGAGCTACTGAGCCAAATGCAGGTGGGCAGGTCACCCTACCGTCTAAGTGGACCATTTCAATTTTTGTACGGCTGTGTGACGGATCATTGTCGCTATTATGAGTATCGTCACAACATGGCCATCCTGATTCCTACCTTTCAGTCTACCCTACTGGATATATCTAGAGTTCACTTGAAGTCCCTCAACTTTGGTGAAGTTCTCGAGCTCCAGAGCGATTTCTCCCAATTCATCTTCACTCTCTACCCTACCCTTTCTGGCATCTTAGTTGACAACCGCCAGGGGAGCCTAGTGGAGCGCTCTTACATGATCTCTCTGTGGGATGGGTTTCTGTCCGCACGGATCGACAGGGGTTCTCTGTGCGATGTGTATGTCTCGTATTGTTTTTCTCGTCAGTTTGGGTGCATGCAAGTCCAAGCTTCCCATTCCCCTTCTCAGGCTCGAGGACCGCACCCGACCAAACTTCGTCAGTGGTGGCTGATGTTGACGCAGGACAGATCTGACACAAACATTCACCTATCTGATATGGGGGTGACTACCGGCCTTTCCATGGAGTTTGCAAAAACATGGGTAAAATAATATCCTAATGGGATCCTAGCGAAGCCTATACGGAAAGTTCCCAAATCATGGGGTATAGTGGTTGTTGTATCCACCACACTTTCCTCATCTGTCATAAGGGAGGATCGACTAATGGCTCATCGATCAAAGTGACTTAGAGAACTTTCCTCTCCCAATCCTGTGGTGGCCGCAGTTCAGACAAATTCATCTTTATTGTGCATGGATGAGGATGACCCTATGGTGTCGGGTCCTAGTGAGACCATCCCCGAGGTCCAGCCATTCGATATCAGGCTTAGCAACTTGGTCCCCAAGCCTGAACCAGGGTTAGAGCCTCCAGACCTTTCATCTTCAGAGTCAACTTCTAGTGAGCACACGTCCACGCGGACTGCCATGCCAGATTTTGTTCTCATGTCACCCATTGAGGATACCAAAGATCCTCATACCATGGTGGATCATCAGGAAGTGCGGAGGTGGGCTTGGCCTAGAATCTGTTAAATCATCACTGGAACCCCTTTAGCTGAAATGGCAAATAAAACTGAATCTCTTCGTCAACTCTTCTTGGGTTTGGGGTCAGGTGGCTTTGACTATCCGTAGTTCCATTTACTTGCTTTTCAAGTTGTCATGGCCCATGAGGAAGTTGTCACTAATGAATTCAAGCTTTATCACTTTGATACTACTCATTGTGGGGCCCGAACCATAGAGGAAACCAAAACCAATCTCCATCAACAGATATCACTGATGGCGGTCTCTCAAGATCAGGTGGCCATCCTATCCTCTAAGTTGCATGAATGCGAAGAACGGGCCACGATGCTGAGGGATCAGCTATGGGCTATGACTGGTTGTCTTAAAGATACCCGAAAAGGGATCAACGATCTCCAAACCGCAGTGGAGCGTATTCGCCCGGTGGCTGAGGTTGAAACCAGGGAGAAGGCAGTGTTGGAACAATCCAGCAACAACCTTCGTCGTGCAGTTACTGATCTGGTGGAGAGAGCGAGTCATGATCCTTTATAATTATCAGATCTACTTTTGTATCCCCTGTTTTACTTACTCCTCTGTCCCCCCCCCCCCCCTTCGTGTATAGGAGAGACCCCAACTTGTGTACGTCGTCCCCTTTTTGGTTTGAATGAAACACAGTTTCTGTCAATAACTTGTTGCTATGGAATTAAATTGTTACTTAGAACAATTGTTTTGAAACTAACAACTCACTGAATCAGAACTAATCATTTCTCAGGAAAACAAGCTCTAATTTTTTCCTGGACCATGGGATCCAACGAGCATAGTCTGACTATGTCTAGGGTTTTATAGTAAAACCCCAAAACAAAATTTGCCTATTTTCTTTTAATTCCCTGATTTTTCCTAGGCCCATTTAGTGTGGACCCAGTGGGTATAACCCGAATTTTTCTTTGGTCTCCCTTTTCAGGTTTTCGGCCTAACATGCTTTGTGACTCTTTCTTTCGTGAGCAGTTTAAAGTCCTGCCATCAAGACTATCACTACTGATGTTTTAGGTCGAACAGCACTGACCAAATATGGTGGGGTGAGGGCCCCAACAGGGTTAAACTAATTAAAGGATGTCTCAATACTCTTCCAACACAGGTGGGGGGAAACATTTTTGGACAACATATAGGACATGTCTCAAGGCATGGGAGCTTCATCGGTGTACAGAGGTAGGAAGAGCATTGCCTAAGGAATTCTTTCCTTTGGTAGACGGGCCAAGGTCGATCAATATGCAGAGCTGCTGAGGGCACTGTATGAATAGTCATGCAAAGGTGTCTGTAAGTCAAATACTTATCCATTTCTTATGGCCAGGGGACTTCATGGAAGTCCAGATTATGGGAACCACGATGGGTGGCATGGAAAATTATGATATCCACTAGGGGTGGCTCAGAAGGGAAGTGTGACATATGAAAGGGTTTTGGGAACAACCGTACTAATCAGGAGCATAGTTCAGAGACCACCTCCCTATGCATTTAGTTAGCGTAAGAGATGGTTGATGCTTAACGTAGTTTAAATTCATATAGCTGGGACATCATTTAAAATTGAACGACTAATCCTAGTTCTTAGTTTTCTTGTCAAAAAAGTTCCACCATATTCAGGTACGGTTATGAAAGAGGTTGGTAAACTGTGGCTTAGAGGGTTTCTGAATCCTGGGATAGAAATGGAGGATTAGAGTCCAATAGGCATACAGAGAGAAGCATTGCCTAAGGAAATATTGCCTTTGATAGATAGGCCAGGGGTGATCAATATGCAGATCCACTGGGGGGCATGGTATGCATAGTCCTACAAAGGTGTCCTTAAGTCAAATACTATCCACTTTCGATAGCCGAGCAATGTCAGGGAAGTTGAGATTTGGGACCACCAGGGGTGGCTTATGAGAGTTCGGCTTTTTATGAGAACAGAGTATGGATTTTGATGAGAGGGTTCCTAAATACAGGGGAAATATCTGGACTGAACTTCCCAAGAATGGGTGAAGTAACTCTTTCTCATGCTGGTGCGAGGCGGTGTTTCGTGCAGGTCTGACTCGTGCACCGAAGGATAGAGAAAAAGCCTGTGTTTTTCATTGAACCCATGACAAGTATGACCGTGTAGTTTATAGTCATGTGGTTGGAACATAATCAGTTCAGTTTAGCCTCTTGCAGCGAGGATGAGAGGCGTTTTTGAAGGTTGATGCGTAGTTTAGCATCATACAGCGAGGATGGCAATTTTTTTCAAAAGATACTCTTTATCAGAATGCAATTGGGTTTGAATACCTCAATATGCTCTAGATGTGGGGGTGGGTTTCATGGGTGTAAATCATGGTTCTGGGGATGCTTGGATCATGAGAGATGATATGGGAGCTCTAAGGTCGGTAAGCGTATGGGGCTAGGAAGAGTATCGCCTGTGGAAATCATTTCTTTGGTATACGGGCCAAGGGCAATCAATATGCAGGGCCGCTGAGGGCATGGTATGAATAGTCATGCAAAGGTTTCCACAGGTCGAGGACTTTACACTACTGATGTCCATGAATGGTTATGAGGATACGCAATTATCCGGGCCATGAAGTCTATCATTTGGCAGGATAATGTCTAGACATGTCAGGGATATCGGTCCTTGGTTGCTTGTTTAGTTTCGAAGAGCCCCTTCACTGATATTTTCTAATTTTTTTTCATGCGCGGGGGTGTGACTTCATTGCACACATTTTAACGTCATGTGGTAAGGATGAGGTACTCCTAGTTTATCCGTCATAGAGCTCAGACAATTGGGTGACTATTGCTACAGTCACTCGGAGGATAACTGAGTAAACATGTTCTGATATACTTGGAACAAGGTGGGGGATGAAGGTCGTAAAATGCATCTTTGAAATTTCCCGGATCAGGAGGTATGGCGTGGGGGCTCTGAGGCCGGTAGGCATATTGAGCTAGGAAGGGCACCGCCCAAGGAAATGTTGCCTTTAATGGACGAGCCAGGGGCTATCATTATGCAAAGCTGCTGAGGGCATGGTATGAATAGTTGTACAAAGGTGTCCCTGGGTTGATCACTTTCCACTTCTGATGGCCATGAATGGTGATGAAAATCCACGATTGCTCACAGTGAAGAGTTTGGCACATGGGGATAATGGTGTCCGAGTATAAAAGAAACATCTTCACCGAAATTGTACGTTGAGTCAAAGTAGCCTAGTATTGGATTAATGTTTTTTGATGCAGGTCGCTATGTGAACCACTGACAGATACATAGGCTAGCCAGATAGGGATACCCTGGAAATGCCTGGATGTGAAAAGGGGCATGAACTTGTAAACCACTTCTCCATAAACTTCTGGATCAGGAGGTATGGTATGGGGGATCTGAGGTCGGTAAGCGTACGGAGCTAGGAAGAGTGTTGCCTGTGGAAATCTTTCCTATGGTAGACAAGCCATCGGCTATCATTATGCAGAGCCGCTAAGGGAATGGTATGCATAGTCATGCAAAGGTGTCCACAGGTCGATTACTTTCCACTTCTGATGGCCATGAGTGGTTATGAAGATCCATAATTATCCGGGTCGTGGAGTCTAATGTATGGAAAATATGCATCCCAAATATCCAATGAGTATCTCCATCTCGTATCTCCATGTGTCTTGGGTGGGTCACGAAGAAGTCCGTGCAGTTTAGCGTCATGCGGTGAGGACGAAGTCCTTTAATTTTAACATCATGCGGTGAGGACGAAGTATACACCTCGTGCAGGTTTGGTCCATATACAGGGGAAAGGGGTATTTTTAACATTATCATCTGTGAAGTTTAACGTCATGCGGAAAGGATGAAAAAATACTCCCCATGCAGGTCTAGCCCATACACGGGGAAAGGGAGCATTTTTAAATCTTGCTATCCATGCAGTTTTACGTCATGCAGTAAGGACGAGAAGTACACCCCATGACGGTTTGGTACGTACATGGGGGGAAAGGGAATTATTATTTTTTATTAAGGGGGACTAGTCCAGGATGGGGATCCTTGGCGTCACTACGTATCCTGCAAGGGTAGAATCAATCCGCACGTAGTTCTCTGAAATAAGTATCCCCTGTGCAGGGTCGGTCCGGACACAGGGGAAGGGGCATTGTTAAAACTCGTTGTCTGTGCAGTTTAACGTCGTGCGGTGAAGACAAGGGATACACCCCGTAAAAGTCTAGTCCACACACAGGGGAAAGAAGGCATTTATTAGAGATTGGCTGGGCCAGGACAAGGGATCCCCGTGTCACTACGTATCCTGCGAGGGTAGGAATCAAGGCACACATAGTTCTCTGAAATCCGTACAATTTAACGTCGTGTGGTGAGGACGAGGTCCATACAGTTTAACGTAATGTGGTTAGGATGGGGGGTATTATTGTATTCCATGTAGTTTAACATCATGCAGTGATGACGTGAATACACCCCGTGCAAGTCTAGTCCGTATAGGGTGGAATGGTCATTTTTGTTTTTTCTTTTGAGGTGGCTGGGCTAGGGTGTGGAATTTTGGCATCACTACGTATCCTGTGAGGGTAGAAATCAAGCCTCAAGTAGTTCTCTGAAAGACGATACACCCCATGCATGGTCTAGTCTGTACCCAGGGGAAGAAGGAATTTTTAAATCACCCTGTCCGTGCAGTTTAATGTCATACGGTGAGGACGAAATACTCTTAGTTTAAGGTCATATAGTTTGGACCATTGGGTGCTTTGCAGTTTAAGTTCATGAATCTCGGATGAACTCCGTGCATTTTAATGTCATGCGGTAAGGACGTAGGTGATCCAATGTGAAAAGACAAAGAAAAATAAGGGGGTCTGCATAGTTTAACATCATGCGGTGAGGACGACGAATACACCCCATGTAGGTCTGGTCCGTACACGGGGGGAGAGAGCATTCTTGACTCTTATTATCCGTACAGTTGAACATCGTGCGGTAAGGACGAGGAATACACCCCATGCAGGCCTTGTCTGTACATAGGGGGAGGGAGCATTCTTGACTCTTATTATCCATGCAGTTTAACGTCATGCGGTAAGGACGAGGAATACACCCCCATGCAGGTCTGGTCCATACATGGAGGGAAGGAGCATTCTTGACTCTTATTATCCATGCAGTTTAACGTCATGCGGTAAGGATGAGGAATACACCCCATATAGGTTTGGTCTATACACGGGGCGAGGGAGCATTCTTGACTCTTATTATCCATGCAGTTTAACATCATGCGGTAAGGAAGAAGTCACTTTCGGTTTATATGCGAAATACTTCTTTAGGAATCTCACATTTGTAGGAGTGATTTTAAATTTTCTATCCATATATATTAGGGTATATGCTCTGTTGGAGTAGACCTTGTTTAAAACGTATGGTCCCTCCCATTTGGGCTGCAACTTTGGAGGCTTTTTGCTGGGTATCATTGGGGTCCGGAGGACCAGTAATGATTCTCCTTCCAAGAAAGAGCGGAGGTGGACGTTTTTGTTGAAGGCTTGTGTGATCCGATTCTGGAACACTTCTAGGTGGTGTAGAGTGTGAACCCGCTTCTTGTCTAGATGTTCCAATTCATTTAGGCACTTTTTAGACTGCTCATCAACAGATAATTGATCACAGATGGCAATACGGAGTGAGGGAAGTTGGAGTTCAATGGGAAGAACCGCCTCTGTGCCGTATACCAATGAGTATGGGGTAGACTGAGTAGTGGTGCGGATTTTGGTTCGATAAGACCACAATGCATGTAGGAGTTTATCCGGCCTTGACTTCTTGTCTTTGTCCACCATTTTCTAGAGGATTTTGGACAAGGTCTTGTTGAAAGTTTATATCTATCCGTTGGCCGCTCCATGGTAGTGGGATGAGTGGCTAGCCTTGATGCCATACTCATGGTATAGCTTTTCCAACTCAGCAGAGCAGAAATTGGTGTCGTTATCCATCAGTATAGTATGAGGGACACCAAATCTAGTGATGATATTGGCCTTCATGAAGCTGAAAAAATTTCTTGCCATGACTTCCTTGAGGGGTATGGCTTCTGCCCATTTGGAAAAGAAGTCAGTTTCTGTGAGGACATACTTCAACTGTTTGGCCGTGGCGGGAGGATATGGTCACATGACGTCCATCCCCCAGATGGAAAATGTCCAGGAGTACTTGGCTTGATGAAGTATCTCCGGGGGCTAGTGTATAAAGTTGGCATGAATCTGGGATGAGTGTAATTTTTTGGTAAAATGATCACAGTCTCATACCACTATGGGCCAGTAGTACCCAAGACTTCGAACCTGATGGGAAAGCTTGGTCCCCGGTTAATGTGCTCCATACGCTCCTGCATGTACTTCGGTTATGACGGTGGAAGTTTCTTCTTCATCAATGCATCTGAGGAGCACTCCATCGAGGCCTCATTTTTAGAGGACCTCTTGCTGACCCATGCCGCCATATGGGACAAAATTGATTGCCCTTCTCCGTATTTGCTCTCGTTTAGCCCTGTCTGATGGAAGCTCTCTCCTTTGAAGGTAGTTCGTTATGGGGATCATCCAGCCGGTCGTAGGAGAATACGGCTCAGGGATAGGACTGACTTCATGTATTTATTTTGTCTTAGCTTGAACAAATGGAAATACCATTTGATAGTGAGAAATAATGATGACCATTTCATCCCGGTCGGGGTTGGCTAGGACTGTGACTGTGTTGGCTAATGCATCATCCTGAGCATTCTAGGACCAGGTAATATAAGCCAATGTTGGTTCTATGAAGAACTCATCCATTAGACCTTGGACATGGTCAAAGGGGGATTAGTTCCTCCTTTTTGATAGCATAGTCACCATTGACTTGCTTGATGACCAGCTCCGAGTCACCTTTTACCTTAAGGTGTTGTACTTGTGCCTGGAGTGCGAGCTCTAGGCCTGCAATGAGCGCTTGATATTCCACTTCATTATTTGTACATCCCTCTGACACAAGGATGGAATATGGAAAAACTACCTTCTCTGGGGACACAAGTATTACCCCCAGGCCCACTTTTTTGAATCTGGGATCCTCCATCCTCTTCCCGATGGGGCTTCGGGACACTCCGTTAAAGAACATTTCCCATGCTGGGAATTCCTCTTGGACTGAGAAGATATCTTCATCAGGTAGTTCAGCATCCGGTGCAGTGGTCCCTGTTGAAGGGTGATCTACCAGAAAGTCTACTAATGCCTGGCCCTTGATGGCTTTTTGAGGCACGAACCAGATGTCAAACTGTTGCAGTATGGCCACCCATCAGGATAGATGTCCGGTTAGCATCGAGCAACTGAGGATGTACTTGTGCGGGTTACTCCACGAGATCAAATGGACCTCATGATGCTGCAAATAATGTCGCAGATTTTGAACCCCAAAGACCAAGGCCAGACATCTCTTCTCAATATTTGAGTATCGATTCTCAGCATCAATCATGGTTTGACTGAGGTAATAGAGACTGTTTTCACTATCGGCATCATTATTTTGTGCGAGGAAGGCTCCCAGTGATCGCTCTAGCGCTGTCACATATAGAATGAGAGGTCTTCCTTAAATCGGGGGCATGTTCCCCAGTGGGCTTTAGAGGTACTTCTTCAAGTTGTCGAACACCTCTTTGTAGTCGTCCACACATTGGTACGTGACCCCCTTCTTCATCAACCTGGTGAAGGGAAAACATTTTCCTACCAGGTTGGCTATGAACTGCCTAATATAGGCTAGGTGTCCCTAGAATCCCCTCATCTCAGTGAGATTTCGAGGAGGTGGTAGGCTCAGGATAGCCTTCGTCTTCTCAGGGTCGACTTCGATGCCACGATGGCGTACGACAAAGCCAAGGAATTTCCATGAGGTAACCCCAAAGGCTCATTTCAAGGGGTTCATCTTCATGATATGCTGTCGGAGCTTGTTGAAGATGGTATCATGGTCCGACAAGAGATCCCAGTGTTGTCTAGACTTGACCACTAGGTCATCCATGTAACATTCAATGAATTTCCCCAGTAATGGCTTAAATTCCAATGCATGGCACGCTGATATGTGGCGCCAGCATTCTTGAGACCAAAGGGCATGACCCTGTAACAGAATACCCCTTGAGGGCCCCTGAAGGTAGTGGCTTATTCATTCTCTTGGTCCATCCTAATTTGATTATATCCATAATAGCCGTCCATGAAGGATAGAGCCTCATACCCAGCTGTTGCATCAATTAACAACTCGGTGACTGGAACCGAGAAGTCAACTTTTGGAAAATGCTGACTAAGGTATCTGAAGTCAATGTAGATGCAGATTTTCATGTTCTTTTTCTTGATAGGGATGATGTTGTCCAACCAAATGGGGTATTGTACCTCTCTGATGAAGCCTGCTTTAATGAGCTTATCGACTTCAGCCTCTATCGTGGCAGCATGTGAGGGGTGTGTCCTTCTAGCGGCCTGTTCGTAGCCCTGGTGGTCTTCTGAAAGACCCAGGTGATGTGTTGCTACCTCTAGATCGATTCATGGAATTTCTGTGTAATTCTAGGCAACGACATCCCGATTTGCCTTAGGAAGAAGGTATATACCTCGTGTTCCTCAGGAGACAAGGTCGCGCTAACGAGAGTGGGCCTCAGATCTTCTTCGGTACCCAGGTTTATTTCCCTGAGTTCGTCCACAGTGGTGGACATACCCTCCTCAAATGCGGTAGCTGCATCTATGAGATCTTCCCCCTCTTCTTCTCCCAAATCCTCATCTTCTTTATCTGATGAGGAGAGATTTTTCATTCTTAGCCATTGAGGGTTTGAGGGAGAGGAATCATGGACATCCATGCATAAGTATTCAACCCCAAATCGAGGTTTGGTAGACGTTCCCACATTTTCGTGCTCAGCCATCATGGCTGAGGTCATGAGGACATCCAAATGCGTGTCTTGACATGAACTCCTACCTCCCATGTGGTTGATGGGTAGGACATAATCTCTGCCAAGTTTCCTGAGGGGGTCATCAGGGACCATTTCCAGGCCATTTGGAGCGGGGATCTAGTCGACCTCATCGACCAAAGGCTGCTTCATCTTTTGCTCATAGAACCCAACATCAATGTAATGTGACTCAGAGAGCTCGAAAGGGGCCTTGTCGGCATGCAACATCCCGCTTTCTCCATTGACGCAATACTTAATACACTGGTGGTATGATGAAGAAACGACCATGTGCTTATGGATCTATGGCCTTCCCAGCAGGGCATTGAATAATGTGCTCTGCCGAACCACCAGGAATTCCATGTAGGCTACCCTGTCACCAAAATGGTTCTTCAGATTAATCTATCTGATTGGTTTCTGCTCAATCTTTTCGTAACCCAACAAAATTGTGGCTGAGGGAATTAGATCATCCTCATTATTTCCCAACATACGATGTGTCTGTAGGGGATGGAGGTTAACTCCAGAGCCGTTGTCTATAAAGACTTTTTTGATCTCAACACCATTCAGTGTTCCAGACACATATAGCGGTCTGATGTGTCCTTACATGATAGAATATTTGTCATGATCGGTGAAGGAAATCACCAAATTGTATTTATCTAGGCCAGTCTCCATCTGGTAAATCTCAGCAGCAGTTACCTTGGCTTTAAACTCTTGGGGGCTGATCAAAGCTTAGATAAGTGCCTCCCTAAGGTCGGTTGACAAAATCAGGGCATCTAGGATGGACAGCTTGGCTGGTACCGACACCAGCTGCTTAAAGATATCATATTTTTTCTCCAGCGGTCGACACTTATCCATTGGCGGGAGAGTCTTAGTGGGTGCTTTGGGAGCTAGAGAATTTGATGAGTAGGGACCGACCACGGGGACAGATACTGATGGCATTCATGTGTTTTGAGGACTTGGCCCGGCTGGTCTGTTTGTGCACACTAGGCGACCATACACTTGCTCCGCCTCTGGCAGGTATCGTAGAACAATAGGTCCATAGTGGCCGCTTGTGGAAGTGGAGGGGCATTACCTCTCCTACTGAGTCTATTGAAGGGCTCTCACATGGGTTTCCGCAATATTGACGGTCTGGGTCAGGGTCCAACCAAAGGGTTGGTTTCGGCCGCGGCTGCGCCACCCCTGGTATCCTCTACCTCTGCGATTCCTCCACCCAACTCCTCATACATGGAACATAGGTTCATAGTCATACCATTCGTCAGGGATGATTCCATGAGATGGATGAAGTTGATAAAACCAAAAATTGGTTCTTCATCCTCCGACAGGTTAACCTGGCCAGTTGTCTCAGATGGCGCCATTTGGTGGTTTGATGCCCGTGGTTCCAAATTTGAGGTCATGAAATCTGCTAGGGTCGGGACTAACCTTGGACCCACCGCGGATTTCTCCTCTTGTGATTGTTTCCTCCTTCGACTCTGCCTGGATGACTGGATCATAGAGGATTGTGAGGCCAATACTGTCGGATCTGCGGCTTCAGGGGCTGTTGGTGGCAACACCGGCTGCTGTAGTTGAGCTCGGAGTATGTCCTGGGCTCGGTTGATAGTCTTTCGAGTCATCCGATTATCAAATTTCTTCCCTTTATTGCTGGTGACTTTTTTCCACCCTTCCTCTTTTTCAGAGTTGGTGGTAGAGATACATACCACATGTTCTGGGGGTGGTCCTAGCTCGACTTGTCTGGAAACTACCATCCTTGGTAGGAGGTCTTTGAAGATGAAGCATTCTTGGATACTGTGCCCCAACATCCAATGTTAGGGGCAGTAATCTGGCCTTTCATCACAGCCGACTTCTTCAGGTTTCCTTGTCTCCAGAAGGAGGAGCAAGTAGCAGTTTATGGCAGCAATGAAGTACCCATGGACTTGATCATCTCGGAACGAGTATAATTTTTTTCTTCGTTCCTCAAATTGATTCCACTTCGGTCTTCTCTAATCGTCCCATTTAGGTGGGGGCATCCGCTGATATGTTGGGGGCCCTTGATGATTTGGTGGAGGTTTGAGCAGCAGAGAGGGCATAGGGGCCGGCTTGAGTGTGACAAGGATGCTTCAACTCTAGGGGATCTTTTCATGGGAGCTTGTGAGGCTATTCAGGACATTGAATTTGTCTACTACAGGGAGTCCTCAATTCTCTAGGCAATGGCTGAGAGATGGAAGAAGCTAGTGGTGCACTCCACTAGTATGATCGGTGTCTGCAGAGCATCTCTAAGATTATTGATGCATATGGCTAGCATATCATCTTGATGCATTGGTCTATTCAAGGAATAGGTCAGGCCTTTCCATATGGAGATGAAATATGAGACCCTCTCGTTCCCCCTCTTCATGCAGTTCATGAGATCGCTGACTATTGTTTTAGGAAACGTTGAGATGAAGTGGAACAATAACTGCTATCGGAGGTCCTCCCAACTCTTTATCGACTGGTCCGGAAGACTCGTATACTAGACGAAAGCAGATCCTTGCAAGGTCCGTACGAAGCATCTGAGTTTCACTGCATCTTTTTGTTCCGGAAATCCCATCATAGGGTCACAATAGGACACGTAGTGCATCATATTCTACTCTGGATTGCCTGATCCATTTAATATGGGGAATATAGGGCTCCCAAAATTGGGTGGAGGTGGTGTGTTGGTCACCCAATCTGGGTAGGGTTTTCGCTCTGGTTGTATTGGAGTGTGTCGACCTACCATCGCTTCCAATCGAGCAGTTAGTTCCTCGATGGTGTTGGTGAGTCCCCGGTTTACATCTTTATGGGCCTGGTCCTAGGTAGGCATAGCCTGAGGCATTGCCTGAGGGTCCGGGTTGGTCGGCACCAAGGGTGCGTGTTCCATTTTTGGCACCTTCGGAGGGTTCATGTGTACTCACTCTGGTTGCTTCTTGAGTGGAGGAAAATCTTGGTATTTGTTTGGATCCACATCTAGGTAGTTGGAATAGCCAGGCGCATCATTAGATGGGAGCCTTGGTCATATTTCATTTTTTGGGGAAAACATTAGCCTTTGAGGTGCACTTTCTGGGAGTGCGTGATTTGTCTCTTATTGGGACACACTTTCAATAAAGTGGTTCCACTAGAGTATCTCGGCATTAATCCCCCTCAAATATTTCATCTCTTATTCCTGTCGAGTGAACCTCTCTTCTAGCGTGAGTGGCTCGTTTTTATCAAGAGAAGAGGACATGTTAAGGGTAACTATTCTTTTATTCTTATCCATGATAGAAGCTCGCAGGGTAGGTGGAGGGAGGATAGCTGATGGGGAGGCCATATTTAAAGCGGCCCTCTGGTTCCAGGTGTGCATACCAGGGGGTTCGTTGTGAGTCACAGCTTGATTGGAACTGTCGTCTCCTGATCCGTCCGAATTTTCTTTTTCTCCGGTGTCACCCATGGGGTTAACCTCTATGGCGTTGATGAACACATATTGCAGGATGGAGGGGACGTCATCTTCCCAATAGGAAGAGGATCTCCCGTGTCTTCGATTGGCCTTCCCTTTCATGACCTGGTATTGCGTTCGGACTTCTTGGTGAAGGGTGATGCGGAGAGTTCTTTGATACGACCTCACAGTGAGCCTTCCTCTCAGAGGGGATGATGATTCATATGATGGTATTGGACGAGAGCCTCCTCTTCCGACTGTCCTCCCTAGATGAGAGAATACCGACTCTCATGGGGCAGGTTGTTGTTGAGGTGGTAATAATGCCCCCAGCCCTGAGGGCTGGGGTTGGCTCTGTTCCCTAGACATTGAGTCTCTTCCCGGTTTTATTGGTCTTACGGGGGCATTTTTTGTTAAAAATTCCCCCAGCCCTGTAGGCTAGGGTTGAACCTAGATTGCGGCAGTGGCTATGGCTATCGCAACCTGCCTGATCTCACGTGCTCCCATCCGAGGGTGAACCGGATTTAGTGCCGAATTCACCTGTGAATCAGTCCCTTCTGGAGAGGTGGGAAAAGATCGCTGATTGACCTCCCTTAGGCGATAGGTGTGTTGGACGCTCTCGGTGGCCTGATTCAGAAGTTCTTTAATGGCTCGTTCCTACCGTGCCTGACGCTTCTAGGACTTAATCAAGGCCCGACTATGTTGGGTGTGTTGCCTTTCCTGAATAGGGGGTCCACCCGATTGTCGTCTCTATGTAACGATGTTGCAAGACACCATACTGAACAGGTTCTTCAGGGTGGGGAGCAGAGTTAAAGGAAGAGCTTTGTGTTCCCCCAATCCCCTGATATGGACTCCCTTCAGAGAATCACCAATGAGGTGGCACAGTTCGTGCAGTGCACGGAGGCAAGATGACTCCATATTCCCTTTGTGCCTCTCGAGGCGTTGTTGTCGCATCGAGGAAAGGGCCTCCAGGTCGATGTGACCCAGGAGGTCCCCTACCATCTGGATGTGTTCTACATACTCTTCATAGGGTAGGAAGCTCAATTTTTGGCGGCGGAGGGTCGTCCATAGATTGTGGCCGATGCCGTGCATGCATTCTTCCGACAACTCCTTGGGTATGTCGTACTGAGAGGTGGTCGTGGGCCAAAAAATAACTGTTATATCATTCATGCCCAGTCATCTCCTCAGGTGTAGTATATCAGCATACTCCTCCACCAGTGATTCCACTACTTGATCAGCCTAACTAAGGCGCTCACTGTAGTTGGAGGCAGTGGGACTGGTAGGTATCGAATTTTCCTGTTGGTGACTCTGAGGTGGTTCAAAAGATGAACACAGCCCTGGAATGTCTCCTGATCGAAGAAGGGTGTCTCTAGCGACATGCTGAGAATCTGACATGTTTGATCTCGTTCTTCTGAGTTCCTTGGCATAAGAGGTCCTTTTGGTGATTGCTTCAGAAGGGGGAGGGCCTTCCTATCAAAATAATATGCCATCGCGGGGAGGACCTTCATAATGACGACCGTAATGGTGAGGACTACCATCACTACTTGATGCTTCACTGCATAGAGGACTTTTGCAGTGCACACCCTGGGGAGGACCTCCAAGGCATGTTGCAGCAAGGGGAGGAACTTCTGGTTGTGTAGTGTTGTTACTGGGAGGACCTTCGCAACAACATCCATTATGGTGATGATGACCATCATGGATTGAAGTTCAATGTGCATCCTGGGGAGGACCTTCAGGGCATGTCGCGACAAGGGGAGGACCTTCTTGTCGCTTGGGGCCATTGCGGGGATGACCTTTTCAATGGTGGCCGTTGTAGCGAGGACTACCATCACAACTGTGGCAATAGCGAGGACTACCATTACTACTGCCGCGGGGATAATATCTATGGGATACATCCTAGGGAGGGCATCCAGAATGTACCGTAACGAGGGGATAGCCTTCTCGTTGCTCGACGTCTCTACGAGGAGGACCTCCATTATCAGGGTGGTGAGGACTACCACCATGACTTGATGCCTGGCTGCATGGAGTTCCATTGCAGCGTGAACCCTAGGGAGGACCTTCAGGGCAGGCCATGACAAGGGGAGTGCCTTCTTGTCATGATGAGACGTCACTCTGGGGAGGACCTCTGTAGTTGCGACTATGATAGCGAGGACTACCATCACAATCTGTGGCCCCACTGCATGTAGATTGATTGCAGTGTATACCCTGGGGAGGACCTTCAGGGTGGACCGCAGCAAGTGGAGGACCTTCTTAATGCTCAATCTTCTGGTCACGTGGGGGGTTTCCGTGACTCGTATCAAGAGAGAATCTCCCGTGACCAATCGTTATATTCCCATAGGGGAAGCCCCCGTGAGTTCTCTTAGGAGGACCTTCAGAGCTGCTGGTAGCGACATTGTGGGGAGGACCTTTTCAACTGCTACTTCCACTCCCATAATAAGGTAATGGGTGGGTAGGGTTTCAAGCCTTTGATGTGTGCATATCGGCATCGGGAACCCCAACTTCCAACAGAGCGGAGTCATGAACCCGCTCTTTATTTTCAAGCTACCTTTAGTGCGTTCGGGGCACTCTTTTGTGGGCAGCAGGGACCGTTTTCTGTTGGCAGCGGCCTTCACCTCCTTTGGGTCCCTGTCAAATTGGGTCTCGTGATGATGTCGGGATACTCCAACAAACATCTTGACTTTTATCAAGGTTATATGCCTGATCTAGAGCATCCACCGTGATGGATGGGTGTCCCCCAATTGGAACGAGTGAAGCTGCTCGATCCGGTTTCCCTTGCATCGCGGAATATGGTTGGCGACCATCCTGGGAAGAAGTAAGTATGTAGATCTGCTCCGAGGTGGCTATCTCATCTCTTAGATGAGTCGCCTCAATTGGGGAGATGGGATAACAAGCCTGAGTCCTTGCTGTTGCCGCTGATGCAATTACATGCTGAAAAGTCTACAAGATATGATCTAAGATCGATAACTGCTCCTCCATCATTGCTAGGATATGCAAAGAGACATATTTGGCTAGAATGGGTATGAAGGCCCATTCCGGTATCGTAGGAGGAATATCATGCTCTGGTCCTCCAGCAGTGAGCGGGTATTGAAAATTCTCTTATGTTGGGGCAGGTGAACGAACTTGCCCCTGTATCGGGATACGCCAGTTTCTCTCTCTGTTTTCCACCACATTGAGTTGGTGGACTTTACTTGCATCCACATGGAGATGGCCTTGCATATATTGGTTTCCCACTGTATCGAGTCGGTGGCCTTTATTGGTGGGGAGACGTGCCCGCCTATGATTTTATGCCACATCAGGGTGGTGGGCTTTGTTGATCGCCACCATGTTAGGATGGCGGGCGTCTGAAGAAACTTCTAGGAGATGGTCCTGTAGGTGTCGGGTCACCACCATGTCAGATTGGTGGGCTTCATGACCCTCGGCAGGGAGAGGTTCCTGGCTAGTAAGTGTCGTCCTGCGTGAGCAACGGGCTTGATGGATCTCGGTGGGGATGTGCGCTGGCTCATATGTTCTTGCCATATCTGGATGGCGGGCTTTGGAGGAGTGAACAGGTTTAGGTGCCTATTCGTGGTACTTCTCCATGGATGGGTAGCGGAGCTTCTCCTTAGGGACCAGGGTGATGACCGGTCCCCGACTGTACGTCTGCCGCCCTTGTCGGGCGGTCCGATGGGCCAAAACTTGGGGAGCGTGGGCCTGAATCCTCGGGGAGACATCCTCCTCGGCGTGAAAATGCCGGCTCGCGGCGTGACCATGATGATGCCTTCCAGCGGGGTCCTTGGAGAGGAACCCTAGTTCGGTGGGGATTAAGTCCTCAATGTCGACCTCATCCACCTCCCTAAGATTAGGGAGGTATGCATTGTACCGTTATGGGGATAGACTCTCGAAATGGTCGGAGACATCGACAGGGGTTGTCTAGATCTTCCTTTGCAGTAGCTGCTGGGCAGGAGATGGTGAATCATGACGGATTGGAGGTCGTGCATGGCCTCCTTCACCATTGGGAGAGTACCGTTGGTGTGGTATTCTCGGATTAGCGCATCCAAAACCCAGCATTGAAGACGATGGGCGGGGGACAGGGTCCTCCGTTGTTGAGGAAGTCTCGTCCTTGCATCATTGGAAATGCACACTTCTGAGTTCCTTTGTGATGCCATTGGATCGAAGGGAGTTATGAAAGTGGTACCTGTAAAACATTTTAGAAAATACAAGTAGCAAACTCGTCAAAGCAGTATCTCATAATCCCATGAATAATTAATGTCATTGCTTGGCCCTACTTTAGAGAATAGGGGGCAACATGGTGGGATTAAGTTGAATCTGTCATGTTTGGTTAAAGATTCACGTCGAGTTCACCATTTTTTATGTCATTCTGGTTGTCGGCTACGAAACTCCCAATGACTCCATATCCAATGATTGATGGACCTGCTTTCCAAAGGCAGGCGTTTTCCAGATGGTTTGACCAGCGACTCTTAAGAACTCACATTGGTCAAGAGGATGGGAATTCAGGCTCATCAAACCCTTTTTGGGGGGAAGTATTGCCTATTCTGGGACTCTCTTATAGATTTAAGATGAGTTCATATGTTCGCGAATCTTTGGTTTATACCCAAACATAGTATCCAAAAATTTCACCTTGATGGGAAACAGTAAACTAGACGTAGGGGTTCGAAATCATTCTTGCCTGAGGTTTACCATCCCTCGTTGGATTAATGACCCCGAAGGATTGGAACTCTCTTGGGGAGGCACTAGGAGTGGCGCGGTGCATCGGTGTGGAGATGATTGGATAGACCGGTTGTTGGGCTTGAACCTCGGGGAGGCTTCCTATGTACCCTTCTTAAGAGGAAGGGATTAAATTCCACGTAGTTCATATATATAGTTTAACATCATGCCGGATGAGGGTGGAACTCAGCGTAAATAAATGACCGAGTGGTGGACTTAAACCTCATGGAGGCTTCCTACGTACAATGCTTTGGCATGGATCAATGTCCCCATTGTTTGCTATGGATTGGGGCTTACACTCTGAGGAGGCCCAAGAAGATGTATTGGGGCTTACACACTAAGGAGGCCTAGAATGATGGATTGGGGATTACACTCTGAGGAGACCCATGGTAGGATTTCATTGTTGATGCTTACTCTAAGACCATGTGAGTCATGCTCGGTGTGAGAAACAAGACGTAGCAGGGTCCAGAGGATCACGTCGTGAAAGGTGCATCTGTGTGAAGTGGAGTGGGTCTTACGCATGGAGAATCCTAGGATGATGAATTAGGGCTTACACTCTGTGGATGCCCAGAGGGTCGGGGCTTACTCTGAGATGGACGCTCGGGGTGACAAAGCCCAGCGGGAGAGGGAAAGGGGGTGATCATGTGCCCATCTCCTCTCTTGCAGTGCATGATGGCTTCCATTTGCTGGCTATTTTACCATCTTTGAGGAACCCTCAACAAGTGGAGGGGCAGAAAAGGGATTCCCGAGATCAGGCTCTACATTACCGTGGGAATGTGAACCCAAGAATGCTTCGGGAATCTGCTTAAGGGTCGTGGAAACCCATTTACCCCTATTTACCATGGGTATATGAATTCAAAATGGTGCGCTGATGCGCCTAAAGGTTACACCATGCAGATCTGGTGGCTCCGGTGGAGGCCTTGACTCGGGGCCGATGAATAGGACAATGGGGGAGTCGCAGAGTACTTGGCTGGATCAGAAGGATTTTACCTAGCTATGGAAATGAGAACACTGAAGTATTTGGTGACCCACCGAGAGGTATGGGTGGTGGATCCCTTTGCGCGGAGAAGTGCCACGTGGCTAGAGAAGCTATCCGCAAACCAGGGTGGTCTATGGACTGCTTGGCATCTTGCAAACTAGAGTGGTTCACAGCTTTGGGTTGAATCCACGAACCAGGGTGGTTCACGGGTCCGGGTCCAATTTGCGAACTAGGGTGGTTCGCAGAGGGTTCCAGGCGAGCGGCGGAGGCCAAGGGTGGTGCCGATCGGAGGCTCGTCGGTCGGGACATCGCCTGCATAGGAGAGTGCTACGTCGTACGATGGATAGGAAAAGTGGCATAAATTCCTTGGTCTGTGGGGAAGTCATACACGGAGGGGGTATGGTTCGCAGCTCTCCTTTTTCATTATTTTTAGGTTCGTCTTTCACCAAATTATTATGTGTTTTCCAATTCCTTGTTAATTCGTATATGTGATGTGGTTCGCAGATGGGAATTTTTCTGTGTGCAAAATCCGAAGCCTTCCTTCAACCGGTCTCCTTCCGAATTTCCAATCCCTCCGAATCCGATTCCAGTTCTCTGATCACCTTCCATTTTTCTCTCCCCCTTGGTCCCCTTTTATAGAGTGGGTAAAGGGATGTATTTTTGGCCATATGACACCTTTTTCGGAGGCCTATAACCAAATTCTCGGTTCACGTCCGACTTGGTCAATCCATGATTCGCAGAGGGTATTTAATGCTCCCCCCCCCCCTCCTTGAGGCGAACTCAGGGAGTGCTCCGAGGCTGTGGAGGGTTCCGCCTCCATTCCACGAATGATAGTGGGTGCGGCATGAACCGGTCAACGCTGTCCACGGTTGGGGCGGTTCGTTTATGGTGAACTAGACTGGTGCCCATCCTGCCTCGTGACCGCGGAGGCTCTCTGCCTCCATTTCGCAAACGACAATGGTTTGCGGAGGGGGGTGCCTCGCGGGGCCTGGCCACATTGTGCTTCCATGGGATCGGTTCATGGATCGGTCCTGTTTGTGTCCCTTCTTTGATTATTTTCCCCAATTCTTTGGGGATTTGGGTAGAACCTCCATTGCGGATTTTTCCGGACCGTACACCTTCATATAAAACATTATAAACATGAATCCTGGAATAAATATTTGTAGTCACTAAGACATGAATCATAAGGGAAATAAGAACTTAATCTGTGAAATCATGACATATAAATAATACATGTAATTGTGGCAGACAATAAATCATATAAAATTATTTTCATAGTAGCCATGGAATCACTAAAAATTCTATATAATTATTATTGATTCATTCACTATAACATCTTGGTAAGCATGGTTCACTCAAATAGACATCTTATTAGTATGAGTTCACTCTCTAGACCATCTTGGTAGTCATGGTTCACTCTCATGGACTTCTTAGTAGTCAAGGTGCACTCCCAAGACCATCTTAGTCAAACTCATGAAATATAAATCTTTGCCCAAGGAATTGGAGAGAGATATAGGTCCCACCCATTTCATAACTAAATCAAACAAAATTGTTCCACTATATCATAAAAAATCATATCATAACCCATAAAGTTATATGGGTTCCATTAAAATATAAATACATCTTATATAGTGGAAAATATTTTTTTCATAATCATTTCATTTAAGCATAATCCATTAATATATGTGGGTTTCGTATGCATAAAACCTGTGGAAGTGGAATTTGATTCATTAACATATAACTTTTGAAATAAAAATGGATTTCATATACCTCATTTTATCAAAACATAAACTATTTCGAAGAAGTATATGAATGGAACCTTTGGATTATGACCGATAAATGAATGAGTAAAACTAATGGATGTCATGGTATATAGAGAATTATTTGGTAAGATTATTATAAAAACATTTCTTAAGGAAAATATACCTTATTCATTAAAAAATTATTTTATAACAAAAATATTTTTTAAAACCATTTTCTTTGAAAATACATTGAAAACATTTAATAATGATTGAAATAATTTTGAAATCATTTTCTCACAAAAACTTATAAAATATGAGAGAGATTTTTTTTAAAAAATTTTTAGTTTTAAATTTATAAAATAAACAAGAAAACAATTAGAAAACTATTTTCCTTGAAAATTTATAAAAGAAGTTATTAAATGGTATGAATAAAAAATTCCTTCAAAATAATTTTAAAAATCAAAAAACTATCTAAAAAACCTTGAATTTATTTCCTGTTAAAATATAATTATAGAACATATAATGGAATCCTTGAAAATTATTTAATACACTTTTTAAACATAAAACAATTATTAAAACCTATTTTTATTGAAAACCCGTTTTAAAATAAAAAAACGTCCATAACAATTGGTATAACATTTTATATTAAAAAAACAAACTTTTAAATATAAAAAGGAAGTATCAAAGAAATGATGTCCATGACGGTGGGTATTTCCATATATGTTGACCATTAATTTTGATCCTTAACAGTTTAGAAAGGTTCCTTTGTTAGAAAATGACAAGAAAAATCATTTTGAACCCATTTTTTAAAAGGTAATACATGGGTAAAAATTTCATTTCAAAAATAATATTATAATATTGAAAAAAAAATTAAATCCTTTTTAGAATAACTACACAATATTTCACTTTTTGCAACAGGGGAATATCTGTTGGTAATAGTTCATTTTCTATTGGTAAAACGTTTTACCTACATATATGTCCCTATCACTAAACTGTTGGTAAAAACTCTGTTGGTAAATGTTTTTTCGATAGATAAAAATAGTTCTGTTGCAATTATAATAATACCAATGGATAATATATATGTTGGTTAAAGTGTTTACCAATAGATATAGTGACAAATTTTGTTGTTGGTAATAATGTTACCAATATATAATATTTGTTTATAAATTATTTTTGAATAAAATATATAAAAACAATTCTAGTAATATATCATATTATATTTATTAGTTTATCATATTTAATACATTTTTTTAATTAATAAACCAAATAATATTTTAACCCATCTTCATACCTAGAAATAATTTAATTATATTAATAATTAAATTAATTACAAAATGAATCAATACAGAAACGTTATCCCCCCGATAGGATCCCAACCCCCCATGTAGGATCCCCCCGATAGGATCCACCCCCATGATTGTGATGACAACCACTCATGTAAGCAGGTTCCCTTTATTCCAAGTATCCTTTCTTACACTTCTACTTGTGGGTGGAATTAGACATCTGGGAGATTATTTTCAATGACGTGGTTCACCAAGAAGGCCCCATTATGTTTATTGCAGGTCCCTTTTTTCATAATTGTGCCTACAGATAAAAGTAGACTTCTATATAATGTTTCCACTATCATAGCCGGTTCACCTCTCATATAAGCAAGTCCTCTTTCATACACTTGTCAATGAAGGAATCTCTTCCCTTATCTCACACTAGAATCAAAAATAAGATTATAAATCATAAAATAGTCAAACTCGAAGTTGTTTCAATGTTAATTAATATGGAAATTTAAAATTTGTTTTATAAGATCACTACAAGTTCGATTATGATCCACTGGAATCATAACAATATCTTTTCATCTGTGATGGAAATCTAATGTCCACAAGGCCCATAAATAAAATTAATAACTGTTCCATTATGATCCATGGTGAAGACCCCAAAGAAAGCTAGACCAAGGATGGCTTTGGAAGTGTCATTTTTGTTGCAATTTTTCCATCAAAAGAATTGGAAGATCAAAAAAACTTCCATCATGCAATGAGTGGGTGTGGTTTCCTTGGATATTGAGGTTCTTGGGTATAGTGATGTCACCAAAAGTGTTTTTATAGTTCTCTTTTGGAAGATGGTTGGTATTTGGAATGACCATTGTGATTTCTGAGAAAGCATATTGAAGCCGAAAAGGGGTGCTATCATGTATAAGTTTTTTTCTCCCACACCAAAACACCTGTAGAAGTTCTACACAGGCCACATGAAGCAGGTTTTTAATCTGTTTGGAGAGCTGTAATTGCAGAATTTCCAACAACGTGAGGTAAAAATAGAAACGTTTTATATAAATCCTTACCATTCATAACATTATTTGTATCATTTATGTCATTAAACATTTTACAAGTATCATAATAGTACAATCCCATGATATTTTGGGAAATAAAGCATAAAATAAGGTAAATTAAATATAAGATAACTAGATGTTATATAAAAATGTGGTTTTATTTCAGAACAATCCAAAACTGAACACTACTTTCCTATGTTTTAAGGAAATCTAATTTCTAATTTTGATTGCCAATGAAGCTATCTATTCATATAGATAATGACATAATAACACTAATATTTTTATGAGTTATTTTTTACTTTAATAATCCTAAAAATAATCTCAGCTTGTTGAAACACTTAAAAAAATCTTACCTATGAAATAATCCAATGATAAAAGTGATTCTCCTTTATGATCTGGATGTGGGCATGGCCAAACATTGAAGAGGTGGCTAATAAAATATTTTAAGTCTCCCTCTATCACCTTTTGAGAAGTATACTTTATCAAGGAATAGAAACTGGTAAGTGAACTCTTATTTGTTCCCACACCCACCCCATGGGAGCTATATCCATCACTATAATTGGATGACTTCCTCTGCATATGATTGAAAAAAAAGAAAACCAAATAGCTAATGAATTACAAATAAAAATAATATATTAACATTAATAAGATGCACATACCCTTCATGTGTTGTGGAGAATTTTGTAGAGAATTAAATGAATTCAAGGGTCAATTAACTGACAATATCACAGCCACTAAGATGAAAAAATGATTTGAAGTAGACTAAATGAAATATACCACATCTCTGTTGGCATACCCCCTGTAATTCCATGATTCTGGTTAATAATTTCAAATTCCTTCCATAGCTTATTTATTATCAATTTTAAATTTATTGTTTTTATTAAAATTAAAAATCAACTCACCTACTTTAAATTATCATGTTACCTGTAATTGCTTCGATTTCTCTTCTAAAGTATAAAGCTACCTAGAATAAATGTGAGTCATGGACATGATCACGAACCCTCTGCATTACCCAATTGGGCCGACAACATTTCATGACTTGAAAATAAACAAAATCATACAATTTAGAAGATTCAAACAAAATCTTATGTTTACTAATTGAAGACATGTATATAATCATCATAATAGAGTTTTATAATTTAATAAAACTATATCATCATCATAATGTTCCTACAGCCGAAGTGATTTACCATATCATGTAAATGAAAAAAATGGAATGGTGTACCTATGGAAAAGTATTTAATTTCAATCTTCTTGAAAAGTGGTAACATACCAATGGACCCAGGGTATATTATGTAACCTTTAATCCAGCTTCCCAAACTACACTTTAGAACTGTCTGAGTGCTACTTACATAGGTGATGTCAAAGCCTTCACTTTTCACATGTATGGAAACTTTCTTAGAAGACAAATCAATGCTGCTGCATAATAATTACTTCACATGACATGAAAAAACATATACAGGTTCAATTCCATTGTCAGTCTAAAAATAATAATAATATTACAAAAACATAGAAATGATGCTCCAGTAAATTCGAAAATTAAACAAGAATATAACACCAGAATTTGAAAAAAGGTCTTAATAAAAGACACCACCAGATAAAATATTTTTTACCAGCTTCCAAATATGGAAAAATAAAAAAGGAAGAATAAATCCTTACCGTTGAAGGAATGATATCTAGAAACATGGAACTCTTCACTCCCCTCGATTATCTTCTATAATTTTACTAATGTCATCCAATTCAATTTTACAAAACATGACCACCTTTAAAATCCCATGCATGGCCTATAATAATCTCAATTCATATGAATCATAGAGAAATTTCTCAAAAAAATAGAAAAAATTAAGAATAAACTTCTAGTACATCTATGAAATCACAACATGCCCACTGCATCAACAAGATTTTGAACACACCTAAAAATATAAAGACACATCCATAAAATGTGTATGAATGTTAGGCATCATTTTATAACACATCATGAAAAATATTTTTACAAAATAATAATTACTTCTCTATGATGCCACTTATTTATGTTATGTTCAAATATTAAATTGTTAATATAGGCATAACCCCTTTGAAGTGGATAAAACATGTCAATGAGTTAACAATATGTATGTGGTTTATGCATGACACAGTGAGAAGTCCAAAATTTATTATAATTTCAATGAACAATATCCAAAAATTTATCCACTAATATGGAAAATAAATTAAGCTTCATAGCATTATTTAACAACTAGAAAACATATAAAAGTTACAATGAAACTAACTTTCAAATAACATGTATGATAATTAATTTTAAATACTGAAATAAACATTGGTATCAACATGAAACACAACTACTACTTAATCACAAACATATATCATGGTGGTGTTTAATATATAAATGAAATTCAATATAGATATCAACTGCTATACATATTTCAAATAATTAAATCTATGAACATGAGGTGTATGTGGTGATTCTCATCCATCGATTCCTGCCACTATTAACCTTTTCCACATGCTCACTACTACTAAAATGAGATCTTATGTGAATCAGTGTTCGGAATTTGAAGTAGAAATTGAAGAGGAATGAGTGAAGCTTGGTCTATTTTACTACATCAATGGTAGTGAGAATCATTGAAAGGGTGTTTTCCAGGTGATGTTAAAGGATACACTACTACAAAAACGGGAAATAACAGCGCTAAAATCGGGCTTTAACAGCGCTAGAAAAGCGCTGTAAAGCTCAGCGCTGATAAAGGAGGGGTCCTTTAACAGCGCTTTTTTTAGCGCTGTTAAATGTCACCTTTAACAGCGCTAAAAAAGCGCTGTTAAATGTCACCTTTAATGGCGCTAAAAAAGCGCTGTTAAAGGATACCTTTAATGGCGCTAAAAAAGCGCTGTTATATGTTTCCTTTAACAGCGCTTTTTTAGCGCTGTTAAATATCTCCTTTAACAGCGCTTTTTTAGCGCTGTTAAAGGCGACATTTAACAGCGCTAAAAAAGCGCTGTTAAATCCCTGCCTGCTGCTAATAAAAAACCTGCACTATTACAGCCAGCCGAGCAGACCTGCACAAAAACCAGTATATCAACCACAGACCTGCACAAAAACCAGTATATCAACCACAAGCATGTCATCAACCGATCACAACCCAACCAAACAGTGTTCTTACCATGAGTTAGATACCATCTACCCAGAAAGCAAAACTACCTCATTACATAGTATCACAAAATATTCCTACACAACTCAGAAGATAAATACTAGAACATTCCACTATGCATTGTTTCTCCTTGGATTGCCACTTGGTTTTGACAAATCGTGCAGAGCCCGTGCTCCTTGAATCATTCTGCAATACATAAAAAGGATATCCTAACTCTCCCAACCATCACCCTTAGTAATTATGTATATTAATACAAAAAAGGTAACATATCATAAATTGGGGTACTGTAATGAGACATCAAGATTAACATTCTATATATAGGATCAATGTCTGGTAGGATTGGTTGCGTTGATACATGACTCTACCTGGACCTCAAAAATAGATATATGATCTCACTCCAGGACTTTCAGAGAGACTCCAACTATGTCTAGGACGTCCTGCTGAAGCGATCGTACTACCGTAAGTCGGAAAAGATACCAAAACCATCCTAGGAAGGATCATGGGAGCCAACCCTAATGAAATATGTCCTTGATATAGTGTTCAAAGAGATCAATCATGGTACATAAAATTATGTGTCATTTAAAGGGTCACATGCCTTGTCGCTTTACCCTGGGTAACTCCAATGTTCAGCTGCCTGTGTGAATATACATGTCATATCAATAGGAAATTACATGGCATGTTAAAAAACATATACGTGTTACCCTTTGATCTTGTGTCCTCTTATGCACCCTTGCCCTATGTTAGTACATGACGTCGATCTCGTGTGATTCTTCCTGTGTATCTGTACAAGGGATAAACTGCGTAGCTGGCTCATTAAAGACGTGTAGTGGGATATATTCCATGTAGGAAAGCCATGTAATCCACCCCAGGTTTGACTCGTACACGTCACATATGACCCATGGATCATTGTACTAAAGTGTTAACACAATCCTAAGGCGTTTGGTCGGTTTCCCGTATGTCAGTTGTTGATTTCACTTAAAAATAAATCCATTTTGAACAAAATAGAGGCACTTTGAGTGGTGTCGGCCACACCGGGCCTCGGATTGAGTCGGGGTTGACTCTTACACGTCAAATTTGACCCATGGATCATTGTCCTTAAGTTTCAACAGAATCCAAATGCGTTTGGTCGGTTTGCCGCATGTCAGTTGTTGATTTCACTTAAAAATAAGTCCATTTTGAACAAAAGAGAGGCACTGTGAGTGGTGTCGGCCACACCGTGCCTCAGATTGATGCGGTGTTGAATCGTACACGTCACACATGAGTCATTGATTGTTGTGAAAAAGTATCAACGCAATCAGAAGCCGTTAGATCGGTTTGGCGTATGTACGTAAAATATTGTCCATTTTAAACTAAATACATACACTTGGAGTGATACCGGTCACACCGCGCCTCTGATTGAGGCGGGGTTGAATCTTACACGTCACATTTGACCCATGGATAGTTGTCCTTAAGTTTCAATAGAATCCCAATGTGTTTGGTCGGTTTGCCGTATGTCAGTTGTTGATTTCACTTAAAATTAAGTCCATTTTTAACAAAACAGTGACACTGTGAGTGGTGTCGGCCACACCGGGCCTCGGATTGATGCGGTGTTGAATCGTACACGTCACACATGAGTCATTGATCATTGTGAAAAAGTATCAATGCAATCAGAAGCCGTTAGATCAGTTTGGCGTATGTACATAAAATATTGTCCATTTTAAACTAAATACATACACTTGGAGTGATACCGGTCACACCGCGTCTCGGATTGAGGCGGGGTTGAGTCGTACACGTCACATATAACCCATGAATCGTTGTCCTAAAGTGTCAACACAATCCGAAGGCGTTTGGTCGGTTTCCCGTATGTCAGTTGTTGATTTCTCACTTAAAAATAAGTCCATTTTGAACAAAACAGAGGCACTTGGAGTTGTGTCAGCCACAACAGGCCTCAGATTGAGGCGGGGTTGACTCGTACACGTCACATTTGAAGGTGAGTATGCATACACGATAGTTGACCTTCTTAGAGAAGGGTTTATGGAAGAGTATAAAAGACATGAAGCAATGAAGATCATTAGAGTGTTGGAGCAAATGTGGTTGCTACAAACAATGTGGAAATCGGCTTGTGCAAAGCGACCTAAGTTACAACTTGCAAGTATTCTACTCTATTTTTTTCTGGAAGGTTTCAGTTTAAATGCATTTTGGAATGATCATTGCTAGCCATGGTCTTTTAGGTTTTTTTGACAGCCGAGGGGAAAGGGTGGGGTCTGAAGACATTGTAGGATATGTCGAAGGGTGATTTTGTGTGTGAATATGTTGGAGAAATGTTAACTCCCGCAGTTCTGAAAAGAGTCACTATTTGAAAGAAAGTCACAAGTTTAGATACATCTCAAGATGGTCAGTTTAAAGACATTTTGAGGGACACTACTAAAGACATGCTCAGATATGCACTCATCCCCCACTTTTAGATCGTTGTCTACTACAATGATCTTCCAAACAAGATATGCATTAGAACGCTCATGATACATAGAGAAATTCACTAGCCACCTTCGAGAATGATCTGAAGCACAAACCATGACAGCATTATGTTTTTAACTTCAGCACCTCAATTGAGAATGTGACACCTTTCAGGACTTGGCGCCATTGTATGTCGTTTCGTCCACTGAATGGGTCTATCCTTTTATTTAATTTTTTTAACTTCAGTCAAATATTCTAGAAAGATGTCGCGGCAGATCCTTCACCATTTTGTTTTGCTGAACATCTCATTACATTGTTAAAAAAAAGCAGGGTGTCTTGCATGGGCAATACGTTCGTGTATTGAAGATGATGCACTCCCATTTTAATGGACTAGGTTTACTCCCTAATCTCATACATAACATCTCATGAGAAAATAGATTTAACCAATGAATTGGAGTCCTATCTGGGTACAACCATCATACGATTTTCATGATTATGTGTTCCACAATAATTAAATCAATCATTAGGCTTAAACAAAATAATTAACCATGTGGGTTCGAATAAATGGGAGTGCATCATCTTCAATACAAGAACGTATTGCCCATGCAAGACACCCTGCTTTTTTTTAACAATGTAATGAGATGTTCAGCAAAACAAAATGGTGAAGGATCTGCCGCGACATCTTTCTAGAATATTTGACTGAAGTTAAAAAAATTAAATAAAAGGATAGACCCATTCAGTGGACGAAACGACATACAATGGCGCCAAGTCCTGAAAGGTGTCACATTCTCAATTGAGGTGCTGAAGTTAAAAACATAATGCTGTCATGGTTTGTGCTTCAGATCATTCTCGAAGGTGGCCAGTGAATTTCTCTATGTATCATGAGTCATTGATTGTTGTGAAAAAGTATCAATGCAATCAGAAGCCGTTAGATCGGTTTGGCGTATGTACGTAAAATATTGTCCATTTTAAACTAAATACATACACTTGGAGTGATACCGGTCACACCGCGCCTCTGATTGAGGCGGGGTTGAATCTTACACGTCACATTTGACCCATGGATAGTTGTCCTTAAGTTTCAATAGAATCCCAATGTGTTTGGTCGGTTTGCCGTATGTCAGTTGTTGATTTCACTTAAAATTAAGTCCATTTTTAACAAAACAGTGACACTGTGAGTGGTGTCGGCCACACCGGGCCTCGGATTGATGCGGTGTTGAATCGTACACGTCACACAGGAGTCATTGATCATTGTGAAAAAGTATCAATGCAATCAGAAGCCGTTAGATCAGTTTGGCGTATGTACGTAAAATATTGTCCATTTTAAACTAAATACATACACTTGGAGTGATACCAGTCACACACAAAATCACCCTTCGACATATCCTACAATGTCTTCAGACCCCACCCTTTCCCCTCGGCTGTCAAAATCACCCTTCGACTATCTGGTTATGATTTTTGACAGCCGAGGGGAAAGGGTGGGGTCTCAATCCGAGGCGCGGTGTGACCGGTATCACTCCAAGTGTATGTATTTAGTTTAAAATGGACAATATTTTACGTACATATGCCAAATCGATCTAACGGCTTCTGATTGCGTTGATACTTTTTCACAATGATCAATGACTCATGTGTGACGTGTACGATTCAACACCGCATCAATCCGAGGCCCGGTGTGGCCGACACCACTCACAGTGTCACTGTTTTGTTAAAAATGGACTTAATTTTAAGTGAAATCAACAACTGACCATCTCGAGATGTATCTAAATTTGTGACTTTCTTTTAAATAGTGACTCTTTTCAGAACTGCGTGATATGAAGGTATTTTGGAGATTTTACTGGTTCATGCATGATATGAAGGTATTTTGGAGATTTTACTGGTTTTTTTGTCCAAAGGCCAAAGAAATGTGGTCCATCATTCTTGCATGTTACTCGTACACGTCACCAAGGACCCGTGGATCCTTCTCCTAAAGGATGAAGGCAATCCGGATGCGTCTGGTCAGATTTACGTAGGTCAGTTGTTGTTTCCAATTAAAGTGGTGTCCATTTTAAACAAGAGAGCGACCCTTTGGGTGGTAGCGGTCACACCGTGCCTCGGATTGAGGCGGGGTTGACTCGTACACGTCACCAAGGACCCGTGGATCCTTCTCCTAAAGGATGAAGGCAATCCAGATGCGTCTGGTCAGATTTCCGTAGGTCAGTTGTTGTTTTCAATTAAAGTGGTGTCCATTTTAAACAAGAGAGCGACCATTTTAGTGGTTCAACATTCTTGCATGTTGCTGGTGCATATCATCTGTTAAAATGGAAAAATGACTCATTGGAGAAAGAATGTTTTATTTAATAACAATTACAATTTTGCTACGAACATTTACATACAACAATATTTTATCTTTTGATCCCCTTAACCCCTCTCAAAAATGACCACCAATTGTACATGTCCCCAAGTCAGATCATCATTGTATTTGTGTACAATCTGTCATCAGGTATGCGGCCCACTCGTTTCTGAACACATCTATATCGTCTTGTGAGTATGAGGCTTTTCGGCAGTCATAGTAGTACTGCAAAATAAAAAAATAAAGAATTAATAAATAACTTAAACGAACTAGTAATTGTTTTTGAAAATACCTCTTTAGGGATGCTAGTTTGCTGATGAAAAACGATCTCTTTCATAAATTTACAAACATAATAACCGCAATCATTATCGTTTGTTTGTTTTGGACACTGCAAAAAAATTGATCATTAGGAGAATAAATAACTTGTGTTGAGGTGTGTTTGGATAGTGAAATTTTATTATATATACCCTGATATTTGTCCAGACGTAGTACTTGCTCGGCTCCTTATGCTTAGCCCCTGTCCTCATACCATGATTTAGACGATATTGGTACACCGCCCTATCATAACAGAATCCTCAGTAAAAGATAATATATATTATATAAATTGATGTTTAGACCTAAAACGTAAGATGTAGTGTCTTACAGATTCACAAACTCCATCATGTATGGTCGGTTTGATGGATATCCTAACTTTGAATCCAGAAAGTAAATCTTCGGAGTATCCAAGTTCACCGCAATTAGCAACCAATGTTGCCTAAAAACACAAAAAGGAATAAGTAATAAAAAAAGTGAAAATATAATTGATATGCTTTAATCGTAGAGTATTACCCCTGCATGGTTGGTATTAGGAAAAGTCTGTCATCTGTAATCTTGCGTTCAAATGTTTTCAGCAAGTCCTTCACTATTGCATCCCTTTTTGATGACTCTATTTTTGTTTGGTGTGTTGATGTGATATGAGGACTAACCAGTCCAAATCTTGGCTCATGGGAAAATCCCTTCAACTGTTTTTCATAAATGCGTCTGTCAACAATATAAAATGCATTTAGTCATAATTTGCACATTAGATCAGCTTTTAGAAAATCAATTCATGGAAACATACCTCATATATACATTTACAACAGTGACGCCTAACCAACCGTTTTCAAGGATTTCATTTACATTTTCAGCAGCAACGAAATCTTGACTTTCCTCTCCGTATATATTATCTTCGAAAATCACTATATGACTATTACCATCTTTTAGCTTCGTATCCACATGAGTCTTCAATGCTAGTAAATGTGGAAAGAGAACAGGTGGTGTTATTGTGCTTTCAGTAGCTCCTTGGGATCGATTGGTCGATCCTTTAGATGGTTTCGAGCCGATGTTAGTCACCCCCTTTCCTTTCTCCGTCTATAACAACAATCATTGATTCAGACACTCTTTTCATTAATTGTTAAGGGTTTAGCTTGAAAATAAAAGGAAATAAATACCTCTTTGTCTGCATGTACTCTTACAAGTTCTGCCGGCCATGCAATGAATGTCCCAATAGCCTTTTCAACCGTATGAATATCATCGTCATCAAGTGGAATAGGTAGCATTGCATTTGGCTCATGAGCTACAGTAATCGTCACTTTCAGATGATCTTTTGAAAGTGGTCTATTATGCAGTGTGGCATCTGGGATATTGAACACTGTAGCCCTCGCTACAAGGTGATAGGTGGGTGTTGACAGATATAAATCACAATCATTATCACCCTGTAGAAGATCAGTACAGATAAATTATCAGTGTTTGTCTGATTCATATTTAATGGGAACCGTTATTAGAATATTGATTACCACGGCTAAGACATTTTTTTTAGGTGAATGGCTCGCCTCAAAGCTGGTGGGGGGTGGGGCAGGATGTTCATGCGGTGGTTCTTCCTGAGTTGTGTCCTCCCTTTGCTTCCCACCCATAAAAGTTGCTAGCAACTCTCCCTGCCATTGCAATTTTTCTTCAAGGGTTGCTATTTTTTCGCTCATTTGTTCCAATTTTTTCTCTGTATCATCTATTTTTTTCTTCTTCTCAAAATATACTCGGGGTGTCACCCCAAACCCTGCACCTCTGACACGACCGTATTTTTCCGGCTGCTTCAAAGCCGTCGATAATAGGTCTGTATCAGCTACAGGAGTAGCTGATTCCTGTGACTGTCAGATATAGGAAAAAAACTAATTATTTTTATGTAATAGCAATTTTAAACAAATCTTTTTATCATCGTGTCATACTTACACATATTTCCCACACTTTTTGTGTGTTCTCATCTATTAACTTCCCTTCTTTGTTCACACGTGCCTCCTTCCATAGCACATGACGTGGGATAGAAGTGCATTTGGTTTTAGATTCATCAATCTACATATAAACATAGAAAGATAATTATGATGTTGTTTATTGGCACCTAACAATATTACTGTAAATTTACAATACGTACCATTTTCTTTTCTAATGAAGCGTACCCCATCCTTGCTTTACGATAGGGGTATGTTGGATTTGATGCACGTTCCTTATTTTCAGTACAGAGTTTCTGTTTCATAAATGAAATATTGACAATCAAAGTGATGAATACAGGTATCCTCAAACAGCGTATTATCACTCACAATGTACCTGAAACTTCTCATCCCCACGACGGCCAATAAATGCATCCCATGCTTCTTGGGATATCAGGTGCGCATAGACAATGGGTGGGTGCGGGTTTATTTTACCTTTAGAATCTTTCAGGTGACATCTTGTTAAAATAGTACGAAAACCTCGATGAATCTTTCCTGCAAGCCTTAGTACATAATCCTTGTGTGAGTCGTCTACTATAAATGTACTCTGCAAGAGATTGAGAAGAGTAAGACACTGTTTCATCATTTTATTTGCTAGTTAATTAAAAAAATAAATTCATAATGTTACCGTAATTTCTTCCCAGATCACAGCCTTCAACCCGGACACAACATGGTGCCATGAATCTACGTCAATCGGCACGCGTTGCCGAGTGACAACTCCAATGTAACTGCTAAACATAGCCTTGTTGGGATTCACATGTTGGCCTCGTGCATTCCATCCGACTTCAAATTTGATGCCTTTGCTTTTCGCCTTAAGAATTTTGGCTAACACTGTCAAACTACGACGCACCTGTGATTTCTGCGACTTCGGTCCTTCATTCCCGACCATTTCATCGATATCAACATCATCTATATGTTCATCTACTATGATATCAACGGCATGTGCTGATGGTTGTTGGACCTCAACACTAAGAGAAGGAGCCGCAACAGCAAGAGCAGCAGCAGGAGCAGCAGTAGGAGCAGCAGGAGCAGCAGCAGGAGCCGCATCAGGAGCACCAGGAGCCACAGCAGGAGGAGGAGTATGAGTCACAGCAGTAGGAGCAGCAGGAGCCGCATCAGGAGCAACAGTATCAGCAGAATGAGCTGCAGGAGCAGCAGGAGCAGCAGCAGCCGCAGCAGCAGCTGCTTGAGAGACTTGTTCAGTCTCAAGGTTAGGAGCACCAGAATGTGCAGAAGTCATTATCTGCAAAAGTGGTTGAACAGTTCATTCAAATTACATAAATTCTGTAATGATAAGATAATAACATGAGATAACAAGATCTATATTACAAACAAAATATAACCTGTTTACTGAACTCTCTTTCTTTTTTTCAAAGGTTGAAGAGATTTGACACCTCTATCGACAATCCAAATCCCTTCATTGTGGTCTCCTCTAACATACAAAACATCATCTGCATTGGGACCGCTCTGAATTGATTGTGACGTACCACTAAAAGGATCGTCCTCAACTGAATTTTCATCGGAACCCTCAATAGTTTTGGACGATAACAGAACAATCGACCACTTTCGGTTTGCGGGATCTGGAACATAAAAAACTTGTACCGCTTGTGATGCCATTATAAACTGTTCGTCTTTGTACCCTTCTTTACTAAAATCAACTTTCACAAATCCCCATTCATCTATTTTAACACCACTATTGTTATCAATCCATTTGCATTGAAAAATCGGCAATTGAAATGTCGTATAATCCAACTCCCATATTAGTTTGATAATGCCAAAGTATGACATATTTGCATAAATTGGATTTATATCCTTACTACCAGAAACATGCATCGCTTCAGCCACTAGTGTAACTCCACTATTTTGCATGGTACTCTCTTCATCATGTTCATCCGTATAGAATGTATAACCATTAATTACATACCCACTGTAAGATAATACATACACACTTGGTCCAGCGGCTAGCCATCGAAGTCGTTCTGAAATTGAATTCGGATTTTCATCCAACTGCTTAAAAATATGGTCCTGAAACCATCCTATAAACTGGTGATTATGTGTATCTGCTAACCATTTTTCAGCCCTCGATGGATTCAACTGCCTAAGAATTTCTTTGTGAGTTTCAATATATGGAGCAACCTCCCAACTGTTATGCAAAACATAAAGATGAGCCTGCTCCCGATCTGTAATACTGATTGTTACAACTTCTCTTCCAGAAATTCCCTCACCCTCAATGCGTCCAGTGTGACGAGATTTCGGGAGACCAATGCTTTCCACATCAGATAGGTATTCAATACAAAATTCAATGGCTTCCTCAACAATATATCGCTCCACTATACAACCCTCTGGCCGACTTCGATTTTTGACATATCCTTTCAAAATCTTCATATACCGTTCAACAGGATACATCCATCTATAGTGCACAGGACCACAAAGTCGAATCTCTCTCACCAAGTGAATCATCAAATGAACCATCATATCAAAGAATGTTGGCGGGAAGAACATTTCTAATTCACATAATATGATGACAATTTCTTTTTCCATAGCTGGCAATTTCCCCGGGTCTAAAACTTTGCTACATATAGCTTTGAAAAAGAAACAAAGTTTGGTTAACGTATGACGAACATTCTTGGGTAAAATGCAACGTAAAGCTATAGGAATTAGATCTTGCATCAAAACATGGCAATCATGTGATTTCAAACCTTTTAACTTCAAATCATTCATTGACACAATGTTCTTGATATTTGATGAGTACCCCTCTGGAACCTTTACATCATTAAAGAAGTTGCAAAACTGATATCTCTCTGCCCTAGAAAGAGTATAAGCAGCAGGAGGAAGAAACATTCGATTTTCACCTTTCACGGGAGCCAACTCTTCTCGTATTCCCATGTCAACCATGTCCAACCTTGCCTTAATTCCATCTTTTGTTTTGCCAGGGGCATTTAGCAACGTTCCAATAACACTATCACATACATTTTTTTCCACATGCATCACATCAAGAAAATGTCTGACGTACAAACAATTCCAGTATGGTAATTCAAAAAAAACTGATCTCTTTTTCCAACCGATTTTCGTAAGGTTTTTCGAAAATGGTTTACCAAAAACAGTGTTCATATCTTTTACTTTCTCAAACAGCTGATCACCTGTTAGTGGAGACGGTGTTGTGCGTTTTTCTGAACTTCCATTGAATGATGTCGTCCAAGATCGGTACTTATGCCGACGAGGTAGAAATCTACGATGTCCTAGAAACACAGATTTCGATGAATGTTTCAACCTAATTGATTCTGTATCTTCTTCGCACACGGGACACCCTTGAGTTCCTTTAATGCTATAGCCTGACAAATTTCCATAAGCAGGGAAATCATTTATTGTCCCATACAACATCGCTCTCAACGTGAAGTATTCACTTTTATAAGCATCATACAACATTACACCTGAGTCCCACAATAACTTCAAATCCTCGATCAAAGGAGTCAGATAAACATCAATATCGTTACCTGGTTGTTTTGGTCCTGATATAAGCATAGATAACATGATGAATTTTCGCTTCATGCATAACCAGGGTGGCAAGTTATAATTTAGCAACATAACAGGCCATGTACTATGAGTGCTGCTTTGAAAACCAAAAGGATTCACTCCATCTGTAGATAACGCAAGACGAAGGTTTCTCGGCTCTTTTCCAAATTCAGGATACTCATGATCAATTTTCTTCCATTGAGGAGAGTCGGCCGGATGACGTAATAACCCATCTTTATTTCTTTTATCTGCATGCCACGACAATTGTCTTGCAGTTTCTTTACTTCCATATAAACGCCTAAACCTTGGAATGATTGGAAAGTACCATACAACTTTCGTAGGATTGGATTTATCTTTCTTGTATCGAGAAGCACCACACTTTGGGCATTCTGTAAGTGATTTGTTCTCCTTTCGAAACAATATACAGTCTTTCGGGCAGGCATGTATTCTTTCAGAAATCATTCCCATCGAGCGTAGCATTCGTCTAGCTTCATACGTCCGGCTTGGGAGCTCATTATCTTCCGGAAGCATGTCATTCAAGAGAGCAAGTAGTTCCGTAAAACTGACATCACTCCATCCATTGCCTGCTTTCAATTTATACAACTTCAGTACAGCTGACAATGTTGTATACTTAGTGCAAGCAGCATACAATGGCGTCTTTGCACAACTCTTTAACTTCTCAAACAATTTTGGGCAATCACGGGGTTCATCTTGAATTGTCTTTGTCATTTCCTCAATACGATCTTCATCATCATTGACATCTGTAATCACATCCTCCATACGGTCTTCTTCATTATCTATATTTGTATTCATATCTGACGATCCATAAAACGCAGTTTTATCCCAGCCAGTAGCTACATTCGCTTTTTCTCCGTGTTTATTCCAACATTTATAACTCCGATCTATTCCGTGACATATCAAATGTTCTTCCAACTCCTCTGGAGTAAGTAGTCTAGAATAACAACAACGTAAACACGGACAAAGGATTTGAGAAGGATCCTTTGTGTGATCCTTTGCAAACTTGATGAACTCTTTCACTCCGTTCTCGTACTCTATTGTTAAACGATTAGAATCCATCCAATCTTTATTCATCTTCATCCTATTTGAATCTCAAATATTAGTATTTATGGTTCAAGTACACAAAAGAAGACTTCCAAATACAGTAGAAGGGAACCACTTCCTTGGAAGGAGATCAAGTAGTCTAACCTATAATCAAGATTCATAAAAAAGAATATTAGATTCACTAAAAAGATGATTATCTATCACTTTATTAGGAGAAAAAGATACGTATGCACCTAATGTGACATCAAACATGGTTTTACACACTTTGGGATAAACATGTGTTCATGTTCAGAAACGATTATAAATAATAGGATACCCCCTTAATTTAGTATCTCAACTTTTATAGAAAATATGAGGCTTTGAATCGCGTAGAATTGCATTCAATAGGAGTTTGTAAAGAGAGTTGCGTGCATGGTAAAAAGTTGCGTGCATGGACTTATTCTTATCGATTCGAGAATCCATGGTGTCATAGTCTACACCTTTCTCCACCTTCATGTCCAGCGCATGTCAAATTATCTTAGACTGATTTTCCATTAAGTTACTCAGGATTTTCAAGGAATCAGTCCCCACAATATGACACTAAAAAGTTCTACCATAGTTCTAATTGCATGATTCTAAAATGCATGATTTCAAGTACTATAGTTGGTTTGATTCTATAGTAATGCCTAAGTCATTATGTTCTAGTCCAGACACCCCAAAAACTAAACATTCCCCCTCCCTTTGTGTGGGTTAGACCCATGCATGTAGTTTTAACTTAAAATATCTATGTACAGCTTGATTCTTTCCATCACAAGAAACATGGTGATACATAAACATCATATTTAGGGTCTATTCATGAGACATAAATTTCCCCATTGTCACTATGTCGGAGCCAAAAAGGTCTCTTCCTTTCAAAAACCATACACTATGCACAAAAAGGTCTTAATCCTCATATCCTTCCATGGCCATCGGAAATGAGCGGTCATCGTCCTAAGGTCACCTTTATTTGACTAATCACAATATGCACTGGTGGATCTGCATATGTTTCCCACTAAAAAGGCATGTCAACCAAAGACAATTTCGTCCTCAATAATGGATTTTACTACCATCAAACACCCTATGACATTTAAGTACCATATCAATCCTTGGATTCATGAACCCCTGGGTTAAAATTTACATCTACCACCCCCCCCCCCCTCATGCATGATTATGGTAGAACATTCTTGGTTATACTATAGTGAAAAGGGTGAATCATTTCCCCTCCTTATCAGAACAAAATGGAAACCTGCACAAAGGTCCTGGTTTTAGGACATTAAACTACACCATGCCTCAACTCTCCATTACATAAGACAAATTCTAGTAGGTTTTATACATTCCATAACAACTTGAAGGGATTCCATGAATGTTTGAAACAAATAAATAAAACTAGAATAGAATTCATACCCTTAGTTGGTCGAGGGCGTTGCGGGTTGCGGAAGGCGGCCGCGGAGGGCGACCGAGGGCGGCCGAGTGAGGCGGAGGGCGACGGAGGCGGTGGAGAGCGGCCGAGGGCGGCGGAGGGCGGCCGAGGGCGGCAGAGAACGGCGGCCGAGGGCGTTGCGGGCAGCCGAGGGCGGCAGGCGGTGGAGGTCGGCCGAGGGTGTTGCGGGCGGCGGAGGACGGCGACTGTACCGAGGGCGGCAAGCTCCGGCGAAGCGAACACAGCAGCGGTATTCGGGAGAAGAGTAGCAGGGTTACGGTTCCGCGAGAGCTTTAGCTGCGATAAAACGAGGGCACTGTGCGACCGACTTTATAAAAAAGTCGACTAAGGTTTTATCAGCGCTAAAAAAGCGCTGATAAAGGCTACCTTTATCAGCGCTAAAATTATAGCGCTGATAAAATCTAGCTTTATCAGCGCTTTTCTAGCGCTGATAATATTATGATTTATCAGCGCTAGAAAAGCGCTGATAAAGATTCCCCGTATCAGCGCTACAATTATAGCGCTGATAACGGGTCTCTTTATCAGCGCTTTTTTAGCGCTGATAAAGATAATTTTTATCAGCGCTTTTTGAGCGCTGATAGAGGTGTTCTGTATCAGCGCTTTTTTAGCGCTTATATAGGAAACCTTTATCAGCGCTCAAAAAGCGCTGATAAAGACCAACTGTATCAGCGCTAATATTTTAGCGCTGATACAGATCATATTTATCAGCGCTTTTCTAGCGCTGATAAATATTGATATTATCAGCGCTAAGAAAGCGCTGATAAAAATTAGCTTTTTCAGCGCTGTAATATTAGCGCTGATATAGGGTATCCTTTATCAGCGTTTTTGCTTAGCGCTGTTATAAGGGCGCGCTTCCCTTGCCCGTTTTTGTAGTAGTGATAGGAAAGATACAGAAGTTCATAGAGGGTGATGGTTCAGTGGGAGGTAGGTTGATGTGATCATGGATGATGGGAGTGTCATTTACATGATGGTACATGACATGGATGATGATTCTTCGCAGCTCGAGAAGTTTAGCACCGAGCAAGAATCAGTAAATGTAGCTAAAAAAAAGCTAAAATGAATACATTATGCACTAACCTAAAATAGATTATGCACTACCAATGCCTAAAACGTCTTAAAAAATGCGGATAAACAAAAAGATTATTCCATGCCATGAAACACCTTTAACAAAAATGGCTAAAATGAACCTCAATCGAGGCTCATAATCCCTAACCATCAAGAATAAACAAATATAATACCCAAAATTGGGTTAGTGTTTTGATGGGTCCCACGCACCGTAAAGATGAGAAGGAAATTCAAAAAGAAAAAAGTAAAAGAGAGTGGAGGAGAAGAAATTCTAACCCAGGGAGACCATGACCAAAATCAGAAGGAGAGCTGGCCATATTAAATTCTTGGAGGAGGAGGGAGGTTCATGGTTGGTATCCCCCTGGGTAGGGCACTCAACACAAACAAGATGAGGATGGGGTGGGGTGACATTCGGGAGGAAAAAATTAAAATATAATAATAATAATAATAATAATAATAATAACATTTTTTAAAGGCCTTAGACACAATTTAGAAAAATAAAATTATATTACCCATGTTAGATAATCACAATAAAAATGATAATGGTGATGTGAACATTGTTGTTTGAGACATTTAATTTAAGGAAGAGTCATATTATTGGTATAATTTAAAAAAAATTCTTGATATATAAAATATTTATATATAATTTATATATAAATAATAATGTTTTAAATATATATATACTATAAATAAAAAAGTATATTATATACATATAATGAAATTATATATTTATAACTTTATTTTTTAGGTTTTTTCTAGTGTACAATTTAGCTCATTCGGGTTTTCAAAAATTATAATCATTTATCATCAGTTTTATATAAAATATATATATCATGTATCACAAACGTATAATTATTCAATGAAAACATATTATTATATAATTTTATTAAAATAATTATAATTTATAACATTTACTGAAAATAATATTCATATATCAAAATTTTAGTATTGATAAGATAAAGTAATAGATTTAACTGTTGGTAAAAGATTTTTTGGTGTTAAATTATCAATATCAATAGATATAATTGTTGGTAACAAAAAGTGTTGGTACATAAAATAAATACCAATAGAAATTAATATCTATTGTAATTGTTCATTTTTACCAACAGATATATTATCTTTCAACAAATATCTGTTCGTATAAGCCATTTTTTGTAGTGAGTGCATGGTTTTGAGTGAACACATATTTCTGACCTAAAGGAGAAATAATGAAATTTTTTCTTAAAAATATTTTTTCTTATATTATATACCAAAGAGTGGACAAATTATACCATTACATGGATATATCATGAATAACTAGAGTTTAAGAAAATTCATAAGGGTTCTCGATATATAAATAATAATATTTCAAAAAAGTGTGCATAATCATAAATAATCTAGAAAAATGATAAGAATGTTTCAATAAACCCATACAACATAGTAGCATTGATACATACTTCCCATGAAATAAAATTAAATTACAAGAAGCTTAGACTATCATGAAAATAATTATATTAATTATATAACATATTAAATAGAGAATATACATCACTAACAAAAATATAGGTGCGTAATATGGCATGGGTCTCATAAATGGAAAATTGAGTCAAAATTATTGTTCTAATTTGGAAACTTTTGAAACATAAATCCTATAAAATAAAGATCATAAAATAGTTATTTAAATACCAATAAATTTAATTATATGAATAATTTAATACATAAATAATTATTATACACACAGCATATAACAAATAGATAGTGAAAATGTCTTGTTCCGCATGAAAAAAATGAGACTAGATAAATGATTACCTTGAGTCTGATGTGTCACATGTGTCTTTATCTACCTAAATAATAAAATAATGTTAATTATTTGTTTTCTTTAGTATCTTTTTAAATGTTATTATTCCTTTTAATTCACTTATTATAATTTTTTATAAAACTACTTATACAATTATGATTATGCTGGGTGTTTGGACCAAATTATTTTCATGTGTTAAAAATAGCTTCGCTGGGATGACTATGTTTAAAGGGTTATTATATAAAAATACAAAGAATAATAATCATTAAATAATTATAATATTTATATTCCAATTATACATTTACACCCGATCATTAATTTTAGTTATCAAAAATCAACCAACATTATAGTCCTGGAAATTGTAGGTCGCACGTACACATGCATAATGTTCCCATTTTTTCAGTGAACATTATGGAAAGAAAGTAAAAACACACTATATTTATATAATGATAAATATAATGAAAATAAAATTTTATTTTCTCATATATTTTTAAATATATTTCTTGTGATGTAAAAGGAATCACATTGCATCGATGAGGTTGTAGTCTATACATCCATGATTAATGTAATGACCTTTTGTTTGAAAAAATGGTAATTAAGAAAATTATATATTACATCTATAGAAAGGTAATTTTTTCATGAAATTAATATTTTTATGTAACATATTTTTAATTAAAACCATATTTAATAAATCCCATGTAGTTTGGTAATGTACAACATCTCTTTGAAGTGTCTATAGTCCACACGTCCATAAAGGATGTGATCGTATTTACATAAGGTGGAAAGTATAAAGGAAGGTGTTATAAAATATTTAAAGAAGAATAAATTGATAATAAATGTAATATATGTCATATATAAATATCCTTATCATCATTATTTTCAACCATTAAATTGGTAAAGTAAAAAATGAACAACATCATTTCATGAGGTGGTAGTTTTCCGTACACAAGAATGATAAGTTCATTACATGTTAGATGGGAGTGTGTGTAACTATATTACTACAAATTATTATAAAACATATCAATATATTTATGATGGTTTTTTATTACATAATCATAGAATAAGAATATTTTATAGGTAGGATAATGGAAATAAAATTAATGATCTTGAAAAATAATGAGATATCTTCTTTCTGCATCACCTTTTGGTTTGCACCAAAGGGCTTCCATGGAAATATTTCTACCCAAGGTTATGAATAGACTTTTAGGAATAGTATTTTTAAGGACTATTTGGTTATATCTTGGTTCAACCAAAAATGTCTTTAGTTTTTTGAGTAAGGGAAGGTAGATGTGTCCTTTTTATAGTGGATGAGGAGTTTCACTCTTGTATATTTTTGAAATGGGAATTCCACACACATTTATCCCATTTCACGTGGCTCCAATAATGTTAAAAATTATATCCAAGGGAGTAATGTTTAAAAATTTGGTCATAAAATAGATTTTTTAAATGTTTCTAGCTAATTTGGGTTTATATGTTTAAGGTTCAGTCCCATGTTAAGCATAATTTCACCTTAATCGTTGTAATTAATTTTAATTACAGTCACTGCTTTTTTTATCAATATATAAGTTGAAACTATCAGAAATTAATAATAATTATTATACTAAATATGGAATTAATTTTTTCAAATTAATATCACATAAGTGCTTAGAATAAATTTAAATTTAATCTTGTAGATGGGACGACAATACGGGGGTTTATAGTAAAAATGTTCAAATGTTTACTCTGTTTTTATAGTAAATTTCAAATCTAAATGGATTCCGATGAAAATAGTTTAAAATATTTTATAAGGAACTGATCTAATTAAAATTTAAAACCAATTTAAAATATAATTTGACCTTATAAATAAATTATATTAAATCGCAGTTTGGAATTTAAATATAGTATTTTTCACTATTAATCAAAAAATGAAATTTCACCAAAAACCACCAAAAATTTAACCAGTACTAATTTATTATTTTTCTATTTAAAATATTAAGATTAATTTAATATATTAAATTTACTAAATTTACAAAATTTGGACTTCAAATAGGTTCTCTATTAAAATTCAGTAAAAGTACCTTTATAAAAATATTGATTTTTATGCAAAATATTAGGTTTTTATCTTATATTATCCATATAAAATATATTTTTTGAATGTAAATTTATATTTTATTAAATATATAAAATTTATATTTCTTTAATATAATTCACCAATAGTAATTAATTTAAATTATTTGTTTAAAATTCCTTTGTGATCATAATATTAGTTTTTATAAAAAACAACTCATTATATTCAATTGCTTCTTATATTAATTTCTAGTTAATTTGTAACCAATGAATTAAACAAGATATTTTCATATTATAGTTAGTTATATTCATAAATTAAAACATAATGGCTAGTTTATGTGTTGTTAAATTTAATTTACACTATTTTTAATAAATATTTAATTTTTGGTTAAACTCACTCTTGCGTGTTATGCAAGCCATTGAAGAAAGTCAGTCTTGTGTGTAACATAATCTAACCATAGTATTCATTATATAGAGTTATAAATGTTAAGTTCCATTTTTTTCATGATTATCTTAGAGTTATGTATAATAAAATCCAAACATAGTGATTTAATAAAAATATTCTATTTTCAGTGTTTCGTTAAATGAAAAATATCAAAAAGATTAAATATATTCATGAAAAATATTTCTCAAAATCTCGAAGTGTTATAGAAATTTAGTCATGCTATGATTGATATTTTTAGGGGGTATCATTATGTATCCCTATATATTAAATTAAATAAAACATATTTTTGTTCCATTTATTGAGCAATTCTTTTATTTTTAGGGTAATTTGAAAGAGGAATAGAATGACACCTTTTAAGGTCATGCAACCATGTCTAAAGAGGACTATTTTAAGGACATGTATCCACATACAATGGTATACCTTTTAATTTTTTGTTTTCAAGAATATTTTTTTTAGGTTAATATTACTAGTAAAATATATGTAATTTAATTTCAGGTTGAGAAGACTACAAGGTCAATGGTACCTGGTAATAGTTTTTCATTAAACTTAATCTTGAGAGGAACCTTCTTGATTTTGGATCAATAAAATTTTTGTGGTAGGTAAATGGACACTAGATTAACATATTATTAAGATACATTGTGTACATCATTCATGAGGTATTCAAACCCAAGTGAATTTTGGTTGTTTGTAATGGGCCTAATGAGAGATTCAACAATTGTGAATTTGACATACAGATAATGTAAATAATAGATTTTGTGGGTTTTTAATGAATACATGGAATGTGGATGATCTCCCATAAAGAAATCCAGAATACTCCCTGGTCTATAGATGGTGGGAAATGTAATTATGGATACTATAGATGAATCAACATCCATTTTTGTAAAGGGTTATTCATGAGGATTTTAAGGACATTGATCCGTAGTATAAAGGGTTAACATATCTTTGGTAAAGAGGTATGTATAAGTTTGTGGAATTTATACTTCATTATGTGTAGTGTTTTCATCCCTTTATAAAAGGGGGATACATAAGTGTATTTATGTTTTTCTCCATGTCTTAGAGGGTTAATATACCTTCAAAAAAGGCAATTCATATGTTTGTGGGTGTGATAATCCTACTTTGTGTTTCTATTATGCTTATTATCAATAATTTAGTATGTGATGAATCACATGATTCTAATATGAATTGAATAATAATATTATATTTCATATGTGTTGTGGTGTTCTCATACTTGGTTGGTAATTTAGTTGAATTTTTTGACATTTTAAATATGTTCCATCCCAAATAAGTTTAACGTTGATATATAATATTTTTTATAAAGTAAATATAATTATACTGGTTGATTCCTGATCTTCATTGATTCAATATATGTCATACTATGTTTCATATTTCTTACAATAACCTAGTAAGTGAATATAAATATTTTCATGATGATTTAATATTAATAATGATTATAATGATGATTTAGGAACATTCAATACCATGAAAATATTTATTTTTATGATGAAATTGACATTTCTTGTGGAATATTTATGAAGGGCATGAAAAAATTATTAATAAAAATATATTTTTTCATGATAAATCATTTTGGGGAAGTAAATTTTATTACAATGGATATTTCATACTTTTTATTAATAAATATATAATGTTTTTTTTGTGGAAAATAATTTTGTAGTTACAGATAACTATTCTAGGACAGCTTGATCTGAAACATGTGGAATCCGTTTTAACATTGTGTGAGAGCTAGATAACTTGCCTTTCCATGGAGGTAGAATTTGGGACATAATTTAACCCACAAGAATCATAATGGTGTTCTTATATCATGTATAAAAAGTGTAGGTTCCTATGATCCACACATTGGGGTTTCAGGGATCGTACAGGGTGATTAAAGTGTGTTTGTGTGCCAAAATCGGTGTCCAGTTGAGATGTGTATAGAATGAGGTGTATTCAAAAAAATACTATGATTATATATCAAGAAAAATTTGGGACAATGAAAGAATGTAATATTATTCACCCATTTAAAAAAATAATAAATAAATAAGTTTATACAGTCAATCTAATCTCCAACAACTGATTGAAATAAGTCACCACCTGAAACCTATTAAGGATCTAAGGGTATCTCTACACCCAAGGGTATTCATTTCTTGGATGAGATCATCAGGAAAAGAAATAGTGATCATGATTTTTAGGTAATGATGTCTAAATCATTCATGAATACATTACATGCATTGCATGCATCCAACAGATCCATGAATATGGTTCAATAATAACACAATAGGTGTTACAACATTCCATTCATTCTTGCAAAAATTTGTACTTATAAAATAATAACACATGTAGTTATATTTTTATTTATTTTATAATCTAATTGTTAAAAAATAAATTGATCTCATGAAATATGAGTTTACATGTTTTTTTAGTCATGTAAGTCTGAGATAAATTCATAATTGAATGATTTGGAAAAATTGAAATTATCCTTTAATTGATATTTATTATAGAAATTTGGGGTGGAAAAAAGAGAGGCTAAGATAGTGAACATGATTTAAACCAAATCTATAAATATTGAGTCATAAGGGCCAATAAATTATAATGATATTTTTAGAGATATATCATTTTCCTTGAAAAATAGAAAATATAGTACAACCCTCATGCATCCCCCTACATGAATAAGAGATCCATGAGCCTCATTTTCTCATAAAGGAATGATTTACCAAAATCTGATTAGTTTTCAATGATAGATCTACTATATTAATATTGTGTTTTTCAACAATAAAAAGTAATAAAAAACTAACCTTGACATGTGATGGAAGAGAAAAATTTTTTACGAAGAACATAATGATTTTGTGGAGGTGGTAGGAATACTTAAATAATTAAATCATGTGATTATTTTTCATCCTGGAAGAAACACCTGACTTACATAAGGTTACATAAATGAATGTGAGGCATCATGTACATTGTCTCATTTTTTTCATGCATGTTAATAATAACATAATAATTCATGCAATAAGAGAGAATAGTTAAACTATAAATAGAAATATATTGATAAAAAAATTGGGGAATAGTGTTCACATTGAGTTTTTATGATAATCCAATGCACTATTCATATACAATTAAGAGGTGATGTGGTATTTCCATGAAAAAAATAAGCATCATGAAAAAAAATTTCAATAATGAGAAAAATTAGTTTAGTATAATTAGTGTTAGAAAATAACCAATTTCACTGAGAAGAGATTGATACTACATTAACTATTGACATTGTGTATCAAATAATGAGAACATGAAATTGAAATTTGATATATCATCTTTTCAATTTAAGATCAAAATTAGAAGAAAAAATAGTTACCTATATTTTTTGGGTTTTCTTTTGGATCGTATGTAACACCTAGACCCCAGTTACCCAGAGTCGGTGCATTATTTTAATCCACTGGCATGATTACAAGGAATTAAGTCCTGAAGGACCGATCAGTTTAGCAGTCTTGGAAAATAGATTACATACATGAATGTTACATTACACTTCATAACATAAAAAACAACATAAATAATATTTTATGAACGCCATTATTCCCTTTTCTTAACCCTGCATATCAATCACAATACACTTATTGGAATCCTGGGAAAAATAAAACATAGAAAAGGGTGAGCTCAGATGATTAGTAAGGATAATAATACAGCGAAAACCTTCATAAATAAGAAAGAACATTTAAGGCAATGTATAACTAAAACAAAAGCCTTTTCAACTTGATCTTCAGCATGATATTGAAGAAATAAAATGAAATAATTCCATTTACTTATTCACATAGACATTATACTAGTCGAATAATCAAATGCAATATCACTAACCACTTTCATAATGATGGAATGCATAATGCTAAACATTAATTTCTTTGTCAAGGACTCATGCTAAGACCTAGGGGATAACTGTAACCGTAACCCAACCCAGAGTTCCTCTAATAACCGGACACTAACCCAGAGTGCCTATAATAACCGGACACCAACCCGAAGTTCCTCTAATAACCAGACACCAACCTGGAGTACCTCTAATAACCCAAAACCAACCCGGAGTGCCTCTAATAACTGGACTCCAACCTAGAGTGCCTCTCATTACCGGGCACCAAACTGGAGGGCTTACTTTTACCGGTCCCCAACCCAGAACAAACTAGTCCAACACATTCATCTTAAGAAGATGATGAAATATAACATAAAACTTCCTATTAAAACAAGAATGTGAAATGAAAAAACAGTAATTATAATCCATTAATGGAATAAAAATGACTCATCCATAGTCAAACATATCACAAAACCATAAATATAATATGGAATATTTTATCTTAATAAATCAACTTCAAACAAGTGTAAAATTTATCAAAGGATGTTGATATAGATGAAATATAAACTATTTGAGAGAAATATCTCTTTTTCATGAAAACATTTAATAGTCTCCCAATTTGGAAAACAATTAATTTAAAGAAATTTTTGAATCAAAGTGTCCCATACCACTTTGAAAATTTTGAAAGGAATTAACATTTTAAAAACATTCATGTCCATATAAATAAATCCTTAAAACCCATTTTGAAGACATGGGCATTAAGTAGAAAGATTTAGAAGAATAAATATTTAAAACATTTGGAATGATGCTTTAGTAAAAATTCCATTAAGATAATCCCTTTGAAAACTCTTTCATTAAAAATGTACATGTATAATAAATATCTCCCAGTAGATACTTACGTAAAAACAACCTCAGATAATAAAGAGATTGTGAAATTAACCCTTACAAATTTGGTAACTTACGAAACATACATCCCATGAAAGAGGTATCAAACAATGAATATGTAAATACACATAAATTAAAGTGTATTACATAAAGAATAGAATTATCATTAATACATACACAACTCAAAAGCTAATAGTGGCAATATGGAACGAATCCCACGGGAATAAGGAGTGAGATGAAAACCACTTACCTTGTGTTCGACATGACCCGTTCATTCTTAAACATCCTGAATAATAAACTAAAGTTAATTTCTACTTGCTTAAGAACCTTTTTCAATTTTATTTTTCCCTTTATATCACTTATTACCATGTTATAAACTTTATGTAATCATTTATGTTAATAACGTTCATTTTGTCAATATTTGGGACTTGAGTAAAAAATGAACACCTTATAGTTACAATTTGTTCACATTGTCAAAAGATCATTATATCCAGAATGATATTCATGATGTAGATATCATATATATCAAATATATCATATATATACATGTATTTATAATAGTACATATCTTTTTGGGGTAAGAATGAAATGTACCGTTCATGGAGATGGTAAGTCGTACGTACGCATGAACGCTACATTCATCTATATTTCTTATTTTAATGGACCTAAAAAAATGATACATAGGTATAATATAATTTCAATATAATATCAAATATAATATCATTAAATCCATCCTTTATACATCCCACATTTGGTATTAACGAGTCATATCACTTTGAGGGGGGGGGGGGGTAGTCTGCACTTCCTTAAATGAAATTATCGCATTTACTCATAATTGAAACCATTAAGGTATTCTATAAAAGAAAAATACAGAAGCATGAAGAAACCAAGAACATAATATATATCATATATAAATAAACTACCATCATAATGGCCACAATGAGAGGCGGTAGGATGTAATTGAACAATCATCGTTTCGTGAGGTGTTAGTTTTCCATCCACAGAAACATTATGTTCTTATCCCATTAGATGGAGGTTTGGGTAAGTGTAATTCAAATATATATCATAAAAACATCCTATTATATTGATTATACTGGTGTTGTTACAAAATAAAGTATTAAAAAGAGTTCAGGGGTTGGATAAGTAAAATAAAAGAAAAGAAATTAAGAGAAATTGTTACCTTTAATTTGGGAAACTTCATTTGCATTGAACCAAAAGGACTCCTTGAAGTGACTTCTTCCTAAGATAAGGCTTATAGTAGGAGGAGAGGGATGTATGGAGATTTATTTAGTAGAGTTTGGATGAGTCTAAAGGCTTGAGATGTGTGAGGAATTGGTTAGAAGTGGTCTCTCTTTATAAGGGGGAGGAGGGGCTCTTTAGGAAAGTGTGAAAATATTATTTTATTATATAATGATATTCAGTTTCTAAAGGTAAAAAAATCATTAGAGTAGAAGATAAGATGACTCATGGTTGAAATAAAATCATACAATAATAATTGGACATGTTTTGGATATTATTTTAATACTTATAATCTATTTTATTTAAATCATTTATTAATGAGGTAAATACTGCATAATTATATTGTCATTAATAATTTAATTTATTCAATGTCTAAAAATTATAAAAGAATATCATGATGTATTAAAACTTTTTATATTTACATTGAATATTTATATTAAAACATATTACTTATATAACACCATATGAAAATTAATTACTAAAAGGGTTTTGTTTTTGTCAATTTTGCCTTTACATTAAATTAATTAATCTAATGTGTCATTATCATTCATAAGTGGCTCCATGGGGTCCCAAAATGGACCCAAAGATGCCCATGGTTGACCATTACTAACCCAATAAGTTTAGGATATGTGTTAAGGTAATTTTGAATTATTACAATATTCTTTTTACCTTGAATTACCCTATTTACCTTTAACCACAGTAAATAAAAGTAAAAATTTAGTATTCACCAAAAATTATTTTTATCTTGTTGAACCAAATTTTACTCCTTGATATTCGCTGAGTCTCTTGGATTCTCAAATTTCAACTCACAGAAGTGGTAAAATTATGTTTTATGTGAATTTACAAATTCTCCTAGGAGGTGGGTAAAAGACAGTGAAAAGTTTAATAAAACTTGTATATATCTAAAATTATTATAAAATGACGCCAATTAATTACAATGAACTTATATAAGTATTTTGTATCTATTTTGACATAAATTAATTTAAATAAAATAAATAATTATTTAAATAAAAAAATCGGTTTCAACTAAGAACTTAGTGTTTTTCACTATTCATGAAAAATTGATGTTTCTCAGAAAAATACCAAAAATTAGGCATAAGCTATATTTGATATTATGAATTCAAAAATGATGTCTATTTTAACATATTAAAAAGATATAATTTTCATTAATTAATTAAAAAATTAATTCATGTTGTCAAAACAAATAGCGGGTTTTTAAGAAATAATAACTATCAAAAGATTAACACTTGTTTATGTCTAGTTTAATGTGAAATTATGTCCAATGACCAACATTGTATTAAATGGTAAAAATATATTCTAAATATACCTTAAACCCACTCAAATTCATAATTTATCACTATTAATTATTTTTATTAAAAAAGTTGTTTTCAAATAAAATTTAGTAATTTTCATTATTCATCAAAATATGAAAGTTATTCGAAAAGTACCAAAATATCACCCTAAGATAATTTCGATATTACGAATCCAAAAATGAAGTGCATTTTGAAAGATAAAATTTATAAAATTTCAAAAATTGGGTATTACTATTCATAACGGCAAGTTTGATTGGTTGTGGTGCGTTATAACTCGATGTTGCGTACAACACACACTACTGTATTATTCAAAGTGAAGCATACCATGGAAGATTGGGATGTTACATTCTCCCATCCTTCAATAAATTGTGTCCTCACAATTTGAAATTTTTCTTCGAAAATAAAATGTTGAAAACATATAATATCTTTGTGGGAAAACCCACATCATAAATTGGGTTAATAAAATTTAGTCTTAATAAGAGGTAAAGAGAAATGAAAGGGTAACCACCAAATTATGATCTCAATTAGGAGAACATTGGTGTCAATTAGAGACAAGTAATTGGAGGAAAAATGTAAATATTTATAGGGAGTGATTGAGGTCATCAATCAAAAAAAATTGTAGAATTGTTGGCCACAAACCACCAATCTGTGATGATTTAAAATACCATCGGTTCAACAAAACGTAAGGTATTAGGATAACACATTTTTGGTTTTAAGATCCCTTCCCTAAATTTTAATAATTAATTTATCCATAAAATAATAGGGTATATATATGTATGTATGTATATATATACTTGACAAGTATAGTTTAATCCTTCAACTAATTCCTACTACAAACTCGTCTTTCACTCTAAAAGATTTAATATATATATATATATATATATATATATATTCTATTTATCCTAATCGTATTGAGTTAAAAAATAATGAAATTATAATTCACATATCATAATCTTTATAAAAATACTTTATTCAATCCAGGACATAACTTGGGCTAGTGGTAGGTGATACACCCTTTTTGCCCTTCGGTTGTGGGTTCAAGTCTCACGGCCTTGCCAAACGCGATGGGTTGCCACCCGACCTCCAGGTTGTCCTTTTATGGAAATCCAAAAAATAATCTAAAAGTAAAATTATCCCAAATACTTCTGTCCAAACTCACAGTCCAAAATTTATAAGGAGGGTAAACACAATGAATATCCTTTTTAACATGTAATATCTTTTGAATACCTTTATCATGTATTCTTTTAAAATACTAGAACATCCTGAATTACCATAAAATCTTATTTATTACATTCATGATCCCTCATTCCTTATATAATACTGGATATACTTCATCCATCAAAAATGTTGTAAACTCCAACAATGATGGAATATACAAATCTTTAATCTGTTTCAAGGAAGTCAAGATTATCCAATATAATTTACCAAATCTACCATATCTTATTCCAAAATCAGTACCTCAATATTAGGACCGTATTAAGGCTTATCTTTCCTTCAACCATGTAATTTCCAAAAAGTGTAACTTTCTATAGAGTCACTTTTCCTAGTACCATAAAATCTTAAATCCTCAATGAAATAGTACTACAGTAAAATCCTTATTTATTTACAGTACATCATTGATACAACACTTCAATGAAATAATTCCAAAATAACAACATAAGAAAACTATTCATTATTCTTCATCTGTGGTAGTATCATAACATGATTATTATCCAATATCATCATTTGCGACATAGTCTGATGACTGGGATATTAGTTCTCGTGGTGTCCAAACTCCTTACAGATAAAGCATTGTACATTTGCAACCTTTTTCTTACCCTTTAAGTCACGTACTCGGTGTCCTTTTTCTCCACACTTAGAACATAATCCCATTCCGTTCAAGAATTTTCCAAGGTGATTCTTTCCACAGTTATCACATATGGGAAAATCCTTCTTTACCTTCTTCCCTGTATCCATATTTCTCTCTTCAATCATTTTCTTCTCTTACTTCTCTTCAAAGCAATAGGATTTAGAGAGTTATTTAGTGATCTTTTGATACTATTTATTCATATGATGATAATACGTGGGAGACTATTTCCTTTCTAAATGTTTTCTTAATACCATGAATGATATGACCCTTCTTACTATTTGGATCATACGTATTACTGGAGTTCTCATTCCTTATATTGGGCGCCATTTCTAAACAATGGAATGTACTAAGTCAGTTTATGAATCACAATTCATAATTCTAAACATGTAAATACCTAACATAAATTGAATAGTTTATGGATATAATACATAATCACAAAAATGTTTTCTTTGAGGAGTTATATACACATAAACCCTTCATAGTGGTTTGTAAAGAAAATGAGAATTATCCTAAGCATATCCCTTGGGAGTGTCATAACCAAGAGTTAAGCAAGGACCATTGTTGTGCACCAGTTCCCGTTTGAGTCTAGCTCAAAGCGGAGTTTTTGGGTTTTACCCCTAGGTACATCTGGGCCAGAGCCGCATCTACCTGCTTGTATCCATACAAGGATGTATTGCTTGGAAAACTCACAAAATCTCTACAATACCAAAATTATAGGAAGTTCTTCTATAAAAATCCTCAAATTCTATCTTAGGGTAATGTACTCTAATAATAGTTTATCTAAATCTAGTTTCCAAGGTTATTGCTAATCTTCCTATGATACCAACTATAATGCCCCGACCCCAGTTACAAAGAGTCGGTGTATTATTTTAATCCATTAGCTTGATTACAAGGAATCAAGTCTCGAAGCACCGATTAGTTTAGCATTCTTGGAAAATAGATTACATACATGAATGATACATTACACTTCATGACATACCAAACAACATAAATAATCCATTATGAGTGCTATTATTCCCTTGTCTTAACCCTGCATATCAATCACAATACACTTCTTGGAATCCTGGGAAAAATAAAACATAGAAAGGGGTGAGCTCAGATGCTTAGTAAGGATAATAATACAGCCGAAACTTTCATAAATAAAAATAAACATTTAAGGAAATGTATAACTAAAACAAAATCCTTTTAAACTTGAACTTCAGCATAATATGGAAGAAATAAAATGAAATAATGTCATTTACTTATTCACATGGACATTATACTAGTCGAATAATCACATGCAATATCACTAACCACTTTCATAACAATGGAATAAATAATTCTGAACTTTAATTTCTTTGTCAAGACCTCGTGCCAAGACCTAGGGGCTAACTGTAATCGGAACCCAACCCGGAGTGCCTCTAATTACCGGACCCCAACCCGGAGTGCCTATAATAACCGGACACCAACCTGGAGTGCCTCTAATAACCGGACACCAACCCGGAGTGCCTTTAATAACCGAACACCAACCCTGAGTGCCTCTAATAACCGAACACCAACCTGGAGTGCCTCTAATTACCAGACACCAACCCGGAGGGATTACTTTTACCGATCCCCAACGTGGAACATCCTAGTCCAACACATTCATCATAAGAAGAGGATGAAATATAATATAAACATTATTATTAAAACTAGAATACGAAATGCCAAAACCTTAATCATAAGCCATTAATGGCATAAAAATGACTCATCCATAGTCAAACATATCGCAAAACCTTATATACAATATGGAAGATTTGTATAATAATAAATCAACTTCAAACAAGTGTAAAATTTACCTAAGGATGTTGACATAGATGAAATCAAAACTATTTGAGAGAAATATCTATTTTTTCATGAAAACATTTAAAATTCATACAATTTGGAAAATAAGTCATTTAAAGACATTTTTGAATCAAAGTGTCCCATACCAATTTGAAACATTGTAAAAGAATTAACACTTTAAAAACATTCATGTCTATATAAATAAATCCTTAAAACCCATTTTGAAGACATGGACATTAATGAGAATGATTTAGAAGAATAAATATTTAAAACATTTGAAATTATGTTTTAGTAAAAAGTACCTTAAGTTAATCTCTTTGAAAACTCTTTCATAAAACATGGAAATGAATAATAAATATTCCCCAGTAGATACTTACGTAAAAAAACCTCTGATAGTAAAGAGATTGGGAAATTAACCCTTACCAATTTGGTAACTTACGAAACATACACCCCATGAAAGATGTATCATACAATGAATGTGTAAATACACAAAAATTAAATATTATTCCATAAAGAATACAATTATGGGTAGTACATACACCACACAAAAGGTAATAGTGGCAATATGGCAAGAATATCATGGGAATAAGGAGTGAGCTGAAAACCCCTTACCTTGTGTCTGACTTGACCCGTTCATTTGTTAACATCCTGAATAATAAACTAAAGTTAATTTCTAATTTCTTAAGAAAATTTTTCAAGTTTATTTTTCCTTTTATATCACCTGTTACCATGATATAAACATTATGTAATCATTTAAGTTAATAATGTTCGTTTTGTCAATATTTGGCATTTGAGTCAAAAATGAAGACCTTATAGTTACAAATTGTTCACATGGTCAAAATATCATTATATCCAGAATGATATTCATGATTTATATATCATATATATCATATATATCATATATATACTTGTACTTATAATAGTACTTATCATTTTGGGGTAATAATGAAATGTACCGTTCATAGAAACGGTAAGCCGTACGTACGCATGAACGCTACATTCATATCTATTTATAATTTTAATGGACTTAAAACATAATGATACACAATTATATTATAATTACAGTATAATATCATATATAATATCCTTAAAACCATCCTCTATATGTCCCACATATGTTACTAATGAGTCATATCACTTTGAGGGGGCGGTAGTTCGAACTTCCTCAAATAAAATTATCACATTTACTCATAATGGAAACCATTAAGGTATGCTATAAATTAAAATTACAGAAGCATGATGAAACCAAAAAAAAAATATATATCATATATAAATATAGTCCCATCATAATTTCCACCATGAGAGGAGGTAGGTGGTTATTGAACAATCATCGTTTCGTGAGGCGTTAGTTTGCCATCCATAAAAACATTATGTTCTTCCTCTGTTAGATAAATGTGTGTGTAAGAATAATTAAAATATATCTCATAACATCATACTATTATATTTAGTATACTATTTTTGTTATAAATGAATGTAATTAAAAGAGTTTAGGGGTTGGAGACGTAAAATAAAAGAAAAAAATAAGAGAAATTGTTACCTTTAGTTTGGGAAACTTCCTTTGGTTTGAATAAAAAGGACTCCTTGAAGTGCTTTCTGCCTAAGGTAAGGCTTATAAGAGGAGGATAGGGATGTAGGTACCTTAATTTGTCAGAGTTTTGACAAGAATAAAGGCTTGGGATGTGTGAGTAATTGGTTAGAAGTGGTCTCTTTTTATAAGGGGGAGGAGGGGCTCTTTAAGAAAGTGTGAAAATATTATTTTATTATATAATGATATTCGGCTTCTAAAGGTACAAAAATCATTAGAGTCGAAGATAAGATGACTCATGGTCGAAACAAAATAATCCAATAAGAATTGGACATGTTTTGGATATTATTTTAATATTTATAATCTAATTTATTTAAATCATTTATTAATGAGGTAAATACTGGATCATTATATTGTCCTTAATAATTTAATTTATTCAATGTCTAAAAATAAAAAAATACCATGATGTAGGAAATCGTTTTAGATTTGCAATTAATATTTATAGTCAAAAATATTACTTATATAACACCATATAAAAATTAATTACTAAAAGGTTTTTGTTTATGTCAATTTTGCCTTTACATTAAATTAATTAATCTAAAGAGTCATTATCATTCATAAGTGGCTCCATGGGGTCCCAAAATCAACCCAAATATTTCCATGGTCATTAGTTATTCATCCAATAGTGTTAGGACATGTGTTAAGATAATTTTGAATTATTACAATATTCATTTTACCTTGAATTACCCTATTTATCTTTAACCGCGGTAAATAAAAGTAAAATGTTACTATTCACAAAAAATTATTTTTATCTTATTGAACCAAATTTTACTCCTTGATATTAACCGTGTCTCTCGAATTTTAAAAATTCAACTCACATAAGAGGTAAGATTATGTTTTATGTGAATTTTCAAATTCTCCTAGGAGGTGGGTAAAAGGCATCGAAAAGTTCAATAAAATTATTATATATCTAAAATTATTATAAACTGAATCCAATGAATTAAAATGAAATTATATAAGTATTATGTATCTACATTGACATAAATTAATTTAAATAAAATAAAAAATTATTTAAATAAAAAATTCGGTTTTAACCAATAACTCAATGTTTTTCACTATTCATGAAAAATTGATGTTTCTCAGAAAAATACCAAAAATTTGACATAAGCTATATTTGATATTATCAATTAAAAAAAGATGTCTATTTTAATAAATTAAAAACATATAAGTTTCATTAATTAATTTAAAAATTAATTGTCGTTGTCAAAACAAATATCATGTTTTTAAGAAATAATAACTATCAAAAGATTGACACTTGTTTATGTCTGGTTTAAATGTGAAATTACGTCCAATGACCAAAATTGTATTAAATGGTAAAAATATATTCTAAATATACCTTAAAACTAATAAAATTTATAATTTATCACTATTAATTATTTCGATTAAAAAGGTGTTTTTAATTAAAATTTAGTAATTTTCACTATTCATCAAAATATGAAAGTTATCTGAGAAGCACCAAAATTTCACCCTAAGATAGTTTCGATATTCCAAATCCAAAAATGATGTCCATTTTTATAGATAAAATTTATAAAATTTCAAAAAGTGGGTATTACTATTCACAACGACTAGTTTTATTGGTTTTGGTGTGTTATAACTCGAAGTTACGTACAACACTCGCTACTGTATTATTAAAAGTGAAGCGTACCATGAAAGATTGGGGTGTTACATCATAGAATATATCTTATTAATACCCATATAAAAAATGTTGATATTGTTATTACTCTAGAAAATGTGTATGAATCCTACAAGACAATAACATTTTTGACATATCCCTTTTGATTTAAGTGAAATAGAGGTAACCATTTGATTTTTAAATTCATAGGATGTTGATCATTGTAATTTTTATCTATAAAATAGGACTTATTCTACATTACTAAACATTTATATAGGAGTAGGATAACATCATGTATTTGTGATTTAGTTTTAGATATTTTATTTTATATTGAAGATTCTGGGATAAAAATTAAAATTCCACACCATTCTTAATTTTGTAATTGATAATAAAAAGGATGTTTTTTAGGGATACAATAACCAATGTACTTTAGATAAATACTCATACACTTTAGAGGTAAACCACATTAACAAACCCTAGTGTTCCTTGTTCATATTTGTTTCATGAGTATGATATCTAACTATATGTGATCAAGAAAATGGAATCATTTACTAAATAACTAACATGGGTAAAAAAAATTGAAATAATTTTTAATGTAAAAAAAACAATCCTCATAGATTCACCCCCTCACCATCATCAACCCAAAGCGATGCTAACAATAGAAATTAGATTAATAGGTCAAACTTCTAACTAGTTTAAGTATTTGAAATCATGTTGAATATTTTATTTCTATTCTCAATTCAGAATAGAGTAAAATTATATATTTTTTCATATAACATATTCTATAAATATATCTTAGATAATAAATTAAATGATATAAATAATTAATAATTGAGAATGATAAAACATACATCCTTATTATGAAAACTGGTTGATGAATCACTTTCCCAAGTATATAATTTTGATAAAGATAGCTAATTTATGGAAGTTAATTTTCATGAACCAAATATTCATTAAAGAAAATTATTATTGATCTAATTAAATGTCTTATTATGTAAAATTGTTATATAAAATATGAACTTATTTGGTTTTATGTTTTTATTTTTTAAAATAGAATTATGAATTGTGATTGTTGATCATATAGTCGTTGAACTGTGATCACATGATTAGTATAAATATAGGGCTTTAACAAATTCAATTTACTCAGAAAAAGGATGCAATGGCCTCATCCAGTATAATTTATTCATACAATCACATTTATTGGAGCTTATAAAAGATGTGGTGTTATTGGGCTTCTCTCTTGACCAATACCAAGACGAGCTTGAATGCGTTAATCTTGAGAAGAACTGCCTATGGGAGAAGTGGATGTTAATAGAGATAACCAGTCAAGCGATGTTATCTGAACCACCCCAAGATTCTATCACCATCATTCACCTTACCCTAAAGTATTATGTGGGTGTTTTAAGGTATTATTTAACAATACCCTAGCACTATTTCTATGTACATTATTTTTGTAAAAATAATATGCATTCATTTTATTATTGTTACTTTGTAAAAAGTTTTTAAAGCACAAATAGTATTTTTTTTTGGTAATATTCAACTATAAAATATATTTTGAAAAATTAAAAGATTTTAAAATTAAATAATATGTAAATAAAATATTATTATTAAATTAATTTTTATTAAATATAAATGATAATATTATATTTATGAATTCAATTGTAAATTTTATTAAGGTTTGAAAGTAATTTTTGTCAAAACCAATGAATTTTCGCTAAATGTCAGTTTTATATTAAAATTTAAAATTCACATGTTTAGAAAATTATTTAGATAAAATGAATATTAATTTTGGAATCAGGACATTGAAATTATCTAATGGTGAATGTTTCATAATTTTCTGGGACACTAAAATATTTGGGTAAACATTAAATACCATTTAAATATATAATGTGTTTTATGACATCATAATGAACCAATAGTGATGTAATAAAATTCTATAAACATTATTTTCAGCTGATGTATGTTTTAACATTAAAATAATGTGATTTTAGGTTGTTTTATTTGTTTTACAAAGCCTTATTGAGTCCTCCAAGAGTTATAATTTTTTTATCATTTTAAATTGTTTTCCACAAGAGTGTGACTCAACATAACATAAGAAAACATATTATTTTAATAAGATAGGCTGTTGTCCATATAAAATATATTTTTCTAATTACCTTTGTCAAACACAATGGGAGAAACCATGGGTTGGTTTGTGGTTTTGATTAATTTAAAGTGAGGTATCCCAAACCTAAATAATAAAGAATTACCTCTTCTTTTCTATATGAAGTCACACAGGCTCCCACTTATTTTTCACTCGAAGCCTTTTGAGTTCTTCCAACCTATTCCATTATCTCTCTAGAATACTAAAATGGTGACCTAAGATCCCATGAAACCTCTCTCAAGCCTCTCTTAAGCCTTTGGGATCACACTTCCAAGTAAATGATTCTCACACTTTTTATTTATGTAAACGTTTCCGTATGTTGGTATGACCTATTAATTTTAATTAAAAATGTTTGGGTATAATTTCTCACCACCCACATACTACCCTCTTTGTGTTTGGATGATGGGATACCCCTTTCTCCCTCATTAATTCTTCCAATGTACACACATTACCTTTCCAAAATTCTATGAGTGATTTGTCTCTCCTCATTTACATCCAAGCAATTCATTTGTATTATGCATCTAAATTTTATTAATTTTGATGATAAATGTATCTATATGACCTCATTGTTATAAATTTAATTTAAATATAATGAGACAAACCTTTCTCTCTCATAAACCATTTTTATGAGTTCTTATGTCATGCTGTTATGCTACCAAAATTACACTGTGATTTTCCAATCCAAAGTCATTGTGTAGTGAATACCATAACCATTTATTTATCAATGGTATTCACCATTATGCACTTTTACTTATTGATTATATATTTTCAGGTATTAGTTCCAAACTCATTTTTCATGGAATAAATGATTATGTTTAATGATCCATGTGGCACACTTTTACATGAAATGAATTGATTATGAATAGTTATCCCTGATAGCACTCTAATGCATTGGTTAAAGTATTATATCATGATACATCAATTTCAATGATGGTCTAATCATTCTAATTTATGTGAAATTATGGTTTAATCATGATCATTGTTTATTTATCCTTGGCGCATGCTAATAACATCTTAAGTTGTGTTTCCACATTTCCATGTTATGATAAATCATGCTATATCATGCCATTATGTTCATGTTTTTTTGGAACTCCATTTTTATGCCTATTGCCTAACATGTATTGTAATCTTCATGTTATATCTTGTTTAATGCCTTAATTGGATTTATAACTCACCCTTTTCTAATACATGTCATTAGGTTATCCCATGCAATTCTAAGTACGATGGAATGTGGTGGTAATGTAAGCAAGTTTTCAATAAAGATGTTGTGTTTTATGTCCTAATTTGTATTTTAATGTTCCTTATCCCCAAATACACTAGACCACTTGATCTTCTACATTCTACCATGTGAAGGGTTTTATGTAATATATCGTGATTAAGTGTGATATAATGATTACGGTTGTTATAACTGGTATCAGAGGGAGGTTTTTTTTATTTTTGGGATTAGGCTTAGAAAAACCTAGTGAAGCCTTAGGGATAAGACTATGTAAAAAAAATATACCAAAATTTTTGGATAGTATTTATTAATTGGTTTATCAGGAAAATACCTCCCATTCTGGATACAAGTAGATAGAGGTTCCCCTGGCAAAGATGTACCTTGGAGTGAAAACACCAACAAGGAGTTTCAGGCTTGACCCGAAGAATCCTTGTACACGACAACGAGCCTTTCTCAACTCTTGGTTATGAAACTCCCAAGGGATATTATTTGATAAATTCACAAGCTTAGTATGAACAATTATTAAAGGAATTAAAAAATTCCCCTAAGAATATATGTTAGAAAGTAGATCATGGATAACATAGATTGAATCCTACAGAATCCTAAGTTAAGTAATAAAAGTAATTTACAAGTTATACCTTTTTTTCCTTTGATTACCCTTTATGAGTTACCCCTAAATTTAATTCTATTCCATACAATGGCCAGTAATTGGAGGACTCAGGCTAACAACTGATGCAGAGATTAATGTGATGATGGTTTATAATGAGATGCCCAATCTGATGGAGCAGGAATCATGAACTTTGTCATGAGAATCTATCAGTTAACTCATGTATTGAATAGAAACATGGAACAAGTGGAATGATTAACCCCCCTAATAAATAATAAGTCTCTATCTATAGATTCATGAGATAAAGGCCTTATAGATTTAATGGATCATCTAATCCCTCAATCTCTAAATAATGGATCTACTCCATTGGAAATATCTTCTCCATCATTCAATGTTCCGAACAAGATAAGGTCATCCTGGCTACTTATCATATAGATATTGAAGCTGATAAATGGTGGACATTGATAAAAAATATGATGCCTGATGAGAAGATCAAGGTGTTGGAATGAAAGGATTTCTGGAATTTGTTTTTAAACAAATATTTTCCACGCACCCTCCGAATTAAAATGAAATGGGACTTCCTTAACCTTAAGAAAAAATTAGACAAATACATCAGAGTGTGTGAGGAAAAATTCACAAGCCTTACATGATATGCCTCTGGATTTTTCATTACCCCAAAATTCATGGTTGAACGCTTATTTGGTGGAATGAAACATGGCCTACAGAAAGCCCCTATGATCCATCAATTTGATTTCTATGAATAAATTTTCCGATGATCCCATAAGGATGAAATAGAGATCGGTGAATCTCAGAGGTATCATGGAGATAATAATCATACGGTAAACTTAAATTCTTGAAGTCCAATGGATAAATCCAACAATGTTAATAAACTCCAACACCCCACTTGAAAATGGTGTGGAAAGAAGCACCTCAAAAATTGTCTGAAGGGGATAAAGAAATGATTTAGGTGTGGAAGAGAATGGAACCTAGCCATTAACTGTGGATAAGAAATACCCACGACTGCTATAGAGGATAAGAATGCTATGTTTGACTCTAAACGCATTTTTCATTACTTCTACTACAAGGAACCATGGTATCTTTTAAATCAGTGCCCCATGCTAAGGGTTTTTAGAGGCAACTAACAAACTCTAAGGAAACAAGGGTGAGATTTTTTCATCACCACCTCTAAAGTGAAACCAAAAAAAATGTGGTGATAGGTAAGCTATTTATTCATTGAGGAATAGTGAACATACTTTTTGATTTTGGTTCTACACATTATTTTATAACTATAAGGTTTAGTAGAGAAATACCAACACAACCACAAATCATGGAAGTAAAGATGATGGTGAGTATGAAAAATGGGGAAATCATTTCATCCCATTAATATAAATCTTCCACTGTCATATTTTGTGGATTTAACTTCCCAGAGAACATCAACATACTCCCTATAGTGGAATTTTATGCAATTCATGGGATGGATTGGCTTTCCTTATATAGAGCCACCATACATTTTCATAAGAGGTAAATCACTCTCTATATGAAGAATCGACCCCCAATTCTGTAAAAGTGAAAGGAGGAGGATGAATCTTCATTATCACCATCATCTCAAGTGTGGATATCATTTTCCTATTAGTATGCATATCTTGCCCAGATGATTGATTCTATGGAAGAAACCATCCATGAATACATGCCTACTATGAGGGAATTCACTGAAGTGTTTCCTGAGGAATTGTCTGGTTTTCCTCTTATAAGAGATTTTGAATTATCTATGAATATTATACTTGGGGAATTTCCACTATCCAAGAATCTGTATATCATGGCTTTTGTCAAGCTGATGAAACAACTACAAGAGAATATGGATAAAGGGTTTATAAGCTCAAGTTCTTCACTATGGGGTGATCTAGTCCACTTTGTCAAGAAGAAGGATGGTTCAATGAACCTTTGCATTGATTTTCAGGATCTCAACAAAATCACGAAAAAGAAAAAGTATCTCCATCCCTGAATTGATGACTTGTTCGATCAGCTACATGGAGCACAATACTTCTCCAAGGTGGAACTGCTGTCGGGATATTACCAATGAGGGTGATGAAGGAGGATATCCTCAATACTTCTTTTCATACAAGGTACGGGCACTATGAATTCATCATAATGCCTTTCAGACACACTAATTGTCCAGAAATCATCATGGACATGATGAATAGAGTCTTTATAGATTACATTGATAAATTTGTGGTAGTCTTTATAGATGATATTCTTATATACTCCAAAACCAAGGAGGAGTTTGAGGAGCATCTAAGAACTATACAAGAGACCTTGAGAAAGGATAATCTCTATGAAAAGTACAGAAAGTGTGAGTTTTGGTTGAAGGAGGTCTCATTCTTGGGCCATATCATCATAATCAATGGGATATCGGTGAATCCATCCATTATAGCTACATTTGAGGGATGGCTGAGGCCATCATCGGTAACAGATATCCCTAGATTCTTAGGGTTAGCTAGATATTATCACTAATTTGTGATAAATTTCTCAAGAATGTCCAACCCTCTTACCAAGATAACTCGGAAGGGATTAAAGAATTATTGTAGTGATGAATGTGAAGACAACTTCAAGGAGTTGAAAAGGAGGCTTATCACTGAGATCGTGCTCTTACTACCCATAAGTCATGAACTATTTGTTGTATTTATTTATTATTTGAAGGATAGAATGGTTTGTGTGTTGATGCATAATGATAAAGTGATATCCCATAGCTCAAGGAAGTGAAACATCCATGAGAAAAACTATCCCATGCATGATATGGAGTTGGCAGCTGTGATCTTTGCATTGAAAATATAGTGGCATTATATCTATGGGGAGAAGTGTGAGATATATACTGATCATAAGAGCCTCAAATATATATTCATAAAAAAGATCTTAATATTTTCCAATGAATATGTATATAACTCATCAAGGATTATGACTACTCAATCTACTACCATCCCAGTAATGAAAACAAGGTTGAAGATGAACTAAGTAGAAAGGATCAGGCATCTTTATCAATGATGAGAATTAAAAAGGATCCAATCTTGTTAGATTTGCAGAGGATGGAAATGGGAATTATTAAGGGATAAACATCTTCAATCCTTTATCAAATGATTTATCAACCATCCCTCATGGAGAAAACTAATGGATGCTAAAAGAAAAGATGTTGAAATTCAGGAAAAGGTGGAATCTTTCAAAAATGGGAAATCCTCAGATTTTGTGGTTGAGAAGGGTATAATTTGGATATTTTGGTCAGTATTATGTGTACAATATGATCCATAGTTAAATAAAGATCTTCCATATGATGCACAAAGATCACCCTTCTCTATTCACCTAGGGATCACAACGATGTATCGAGAAATCCAAGAAAACTTTTGGTGGGACAATATGAAAAATGAGATTTCTAAATATACAGAAGTGTGCCTGGTATCATTGTATGTGAAGGATAAGAGGAAAATGTCTAAGGGGATGATGCAACCACTACCCCTAACAACATGTAAGTGGGATAAATTTACCATGGACTTCATCACTTGACTTCCAAGGACATACTGAGAAACACTACTATATGGGTCGTTGTGGATCATCCTATGAAGACATCTCACATTATCAGGATTTATGAAAACATCTCATTGGATCAAATCATATGGATTTACTTCAAAGAATTGGTAAGGTTTCAGGGAGTACCACTATCTATTGTATATGATCATGATCCGAGATTCCCCTAGATGTTCTAGAAAAGTCTCCAACATGCTCTAAGCACCGCACTGAAATTTAGTAAGTCTTATCATCCTCAAACTGATTGCCAATCGGAGTGAACTATTCAAACAATATATGATATGTTAATATCATGTTATACGGACATCAAAGGAGGATAGGACCAACATCTTCCACTGGTTAATTTATCTTACAAAAATAGTTTCCACTTGAGCATATGAATGACACCATATGAATCTCTTTATGGGAAAAGCTATCAGACACCAGTATATAGGGATGAATTCATTGAGAGTAAATTTATAGGACCTAAAATGGTTGACGAAATGGTATAGAGGTTAAATACCATTCAACATCATATCAAGGAAGCCCAAAGTTGACAGAAGAGTTATGTAGATAAATGTCAACGGGTCCATGAGTTCAAAGTTGGAGACATGGTAATTCTACGTCTATCTCTTAGGAATAAGGTCATGATGATTGGAAAGAAAAGCATTTTAAGTCCTAGGTACATTGTCCCCTTCGAGATTCTTGATCGTGTTGTGGTTGTGGCCTATCGACTAGCACTTCCGCCAACCATGGCCATAGTACATGATGCCTTTCATGTATCCCACTTATGGAAGTACATACAAGTCTCTTCACATGTACTCTCTTAATAGGTAGTACAGATATGTGATTATATTTATTACGAGGAGAAACCAATGATGATCTTAGGTCATAGAGAAAAAGTTGTATGAAATAAGACAATGCCCCTCATCAAGGTGTTGTGGAGAAACCATGTGTTCGAAGAAGTTTTGTGGGAATCAGAGGAAGTAATGAAGAAGAGTGACCCACATCTAATTTATTATGGGAAAAGGAAATTTTGAAGTTGAAATTTCTTAAGGGAGGAATATTGTAACGACCCAAACATTCAATAATGAAAATTACTCTTGATCAAATTAAATGTATTATTAGAAAAAATGGTTGTATAAAAATTCACATATTTGGTTTTATGTTGTTTGTATTTTAAAATACCATTAATAATTGTAACTTTTGATAATATAACCATTGAACAGTGATCACATTATTTTTATAAATATAGGGCTTTAACGAATCCAATTTACTCAAACAAAGGAATCGATGGCCTCATCTAGAAGAATTGATCCATATGAAGCCCATTTACCGAAGGTTGGAAAAGATATGGTGTAATTGGGATTATCTCTTTTCCAAGCACACGTTGAGCATGAATTTGTCAAGATTGAATAGAACCACCTACGAGAGAAGTGTAAGTTGATAGAGAATACAACTCAAGCGATGGTAACTGAGCCAACCCAAGAGACAATCACCATCACTCACCTTACCCTAAGGTATTATGTGAGTGTTTTAAGGAGTTATGTAACAAGACCCTAGCACTATGACTATGTATATTATTTTTGTATAAAGAATATACATGCGTTTTATTATTGATACTTTGTAAATAGTTTTTAGAGCAAAAAGTATTTTTAATTAATATTATACTAAGAAATATATTTTTATGAATTAATGGATTTATTAATTAAATAATATTTCATAAAATATTATTATTAAATTAATTTTTGTTAAATATAAATGATTGTATAATTTTTTGAATACAATAGTAATTTTTATTATGGTTTGAAAGCTATTTTTGTCAAAACCCATGAATTTTCGATAAATGTATGTTTTATTTTAAAAGTAAAAATTCAAATATTTTAAAAAATAATTAGATAAAATGATTATTATTTTTGGAATTAGGATGTATAAATTATCCAATGGTGAATTGTTTATAATTTTCTGAGACAATCGAATTTTTGGGTAAAAATTAAATATCGTTTAAATATATAATGTGTTTTATGACATTATAATGACCCAGTAGTGATGTAATAAAATACAATAAACATTATGTTCGGACAATATATGCTTTAACATTAACATAATGTGATTTTAGGTTTATTTTATTTATTTTACAAAGCCTTAGTGGAGCATCCAAGACTTATAAAACTTTTATCTTTTTAAATATTTTTCCTTAAAAGTGTGACTCACCTCCACATAAGAAACCTTATTATTTTAAGAAGTTAATAAATTTTACATATAAAATATTTTTCCCACTCCCATTTTAAAAAATCCACTAGAAAAAAACATGGTTGGGATTGTGGTTTTGATTAATTTAATATGTGGTGTCACAAACAAATATAATAAATAATTTCCTCACCTTTCATATATAATCCCACACACGCTCCCACTTACACTACACTCAAAGCCATTGGAGTCCATCCATATTCTACCCTAATCTCTATAAAATCTTCCCAAGACTCCCCAACCTCCCAATAATCCTCTCTCAAGCCTCTCTCAAGCCACTTGTATCACAATTCCAAGTAAGGGATTATCGCTTTCCTTATTTATTTTCAAGTTTCCATATATTGTTATGACCTTTTAATTTCAATTAAAAATATTGGGGTATAATTTCCCACCTCCCCAAAAATTCCTATTTTAATTTGGATGATGGGATACCCCTTTCTCCCTCATTAATTTCTCCCATGTACACCTATTACAATGTTGAAATTTCGTGAGGGATTTATCTCTCCCCATTTACATCCAAGAAATTATTTTATATTATGCATCTAAATTCCAATAGGTTTGTTGGAACATGTATCTATATGACCCCCTTACTTTACATTTCATTTAAATATGATGAGACACCCCTTTCTCTCTCATTAACCATTTTTATGTGTTCTTATGTCACATTGTTAAGATGCCAAAATTGCACCATGATTTTCCAAGCCAAAGTCATTGTGTAGTGAATACCATTCCCATTTCTCTATCAAGGTTATGCACCTTTATGCACATTTAAATATTGATTATATATATCTGTGTATTAAATCCACATTCCTTTATTGTGGAATAAATAATTATGTTTAATGAATCCATGTTTTTTGATCCATGTGACACACTTAAGCATGAAATAAAATGACTAAGAACGGTGTGCCCTAATAACGCTCTGATGCATTGTGTATAGTTTAGTATCATGATACGTCAAGTGAAATGATGGTTTACTCATTCTAATTCAAGTGAAATGAGGGTTTACTCATTCTCCATGTCCAATGATCCTTGGCTCATTCTAATACCATGTTAAGTTTTGTTGCCACATTTCCATGTTATAATAAATCATGTTATATCATGCCATTATGTTTATGTTTCTCTTTCACTCTATTAATATTCCTATACCCTAACATGTATTGTAATCTTCATGTTATTACTTTTTTACTCCCTTACTAGGATTTATAGCTCAGCCTTTTCTGATGCATGTCCTCAGGATATCCCATGCAATGCTATGTACGAGGGAATATAGTGGTCAAGTAAAGGAAGTTTTCAATAATGATGTTGTGTTTTATGTCCTAAGTTGTTATGTTATATTCATAAGCCCTAAATATACTATACCTCTTGATCATCTATATTGTACCAAGTGATGTTTTTTATGTAATAAATCGTTTTTAAGTGTGAAATAAAGATCATTGTAGTTATATTAATGATATGCTAGTTAAATATACTTCCTAAGGTATAATAACTAGTTTTACTATAGATACTGAGGGGGATATATCAGATATTTTTCCATGATTTTTCAAAAAAGAACCACGAACAAGTTTTTAAGATCACAATTTAGACAATGATGACTGTATATATTTGATGATACCCTTGCAATAAAATATCACCCTTCTTGAAGAATATCAAATGAAGCGATAGATTTCATTATCACAAATGGTGATAAAATGTGTGGGTCTCATCAGAGAATGTAATTCTAAAATTTAATTAATTAATGATATTGAAGAATCATGTTTTATTGTTGGGAATAATTGTTTTTAAAAAATCTATATGAATGATAATGCTATTTAGAGACATTAATATATATTCCACGAATTATAATACAATTAGGAGAATATAATTCATGTCAATAATTCTCAACTCCAAATCAAAAGAAAGATCAAACAGTTTGACACATTGATAAATGAGAATAAAAAAATGCATAATGATGAAGTTATAATGTTCAATATAGAATGTGAATATATATTTTTGTATGTGGAGGATGATAAAAACATCCAAAATAGGAAATACCATGATCTTGATAAAAAAGAGAAAAATCATATAAATACTCAAGTCTAGTCTTCAAAATATGCTAAAATATGAGTTGTTACTACAAGATCTACTTAAAAAAACATACCTAGAGTATTATCATACTAAAATACTTCTACATGATCAGAATAACAAGTTAATATCACTCAATGTTCAATGTAATAATGTATTTAAATAGTAGGTACCATCTACTTCATATAATTTTATTTGTTTTATTCCTAGTTCTTTGAAAAATTAATTTCTATAAAACCTATTCAAATTTGGATAAAGAAGTAAAATTAAGTGATTAAAAACCCTTAATAAAGAGAGTTGAGTGTAAAAGTATATTTTCCACCACATAAAAAAAGTGGAAGAATGAGGGGAATCAAAATAAAAAATTAAGACAATATTTCTTGACTAGTAATACGATGAAAAGACCAATATTTTTTGGCTATTTTTTGCTATATGAATGATTCAAAGGTAGAAAATATATTTGTTGGTATATTATTTTAGTACCTGAATATCAATTTATAACTAAATAAAGGGGGAATGATGTGAAAAATAAAACCATTTGTAAAAGGATATAATCATCCAATTAAAAACATATTTCAACTTTTTAATAAACAATAAGGCATTTTCAATGGTAGAGGTCACAATGAAGTTGTATTCATCATTAAATTATTCATGTAGGCCTCTAAAAAACTAATATGAAAAGACCAAAAGATCTAGATAATAGAGATAATTCAACCTATGAAAAAATGAGATGAAAACTATATCCTATAATTCCAAAAAATAGATTGAAAATTAAACCTTGGATGAAAATTATAATGCTAATAAAAAAATCCCAACAAGATCAATAAGGGTTCTACATAAAAGAGAATAATCAGATTTTTTTTGTGTAAGAAGAGGTGAAAATGTGGATTACTGTAATAAATCTATGTACATCACAATGACCAGTCTTCTCCTGAGTAAGAAAAGGTAAAACCAACTAAAAACAAATATTGAATGATTTAAAGGGTAATGAGAAAACCTAAGAAATATTGTTGAACTACCATGAATTATGTGCATTTTATAAATGATATACCATCAATCTTGAATGATAATTTGGAACGGAAAATAAAATTAGAGTTATTATAAATTAAAAGATGTGGTAAAGGAAAATTAAGACCCTATATGAAGAAATATAATTTCATGAGTGGAACAAATGATAACCAAAGAATCTAAGAAGTATTTTGTGGAATTCCCAATAAGGTTGGAAACTACTCAACTAATTATTTTTTTTATAAATAATAAAGAATAAATAAGAAATATGATTTAGAAGGCACCAAGTGATATACGAACTTTCAGGAACAATGTGGAAATTATAATTCCTTAAATATTTTTCAAAAATAATGTATATATATATGTTGTTGCATGAAACATCCAGTAAATTCGTAATAGACAACATAAAAAGTAAAAACTCGCTAGGAGGTGAAAATGAGGGTGTTTCATGGTTTATGAATAATTTCTATCCTTCTTTCTCTATTTGAAAATAAAATTAGATCCACCTTATTCCCAACTACTTTATGTTTTTACACTATGGGTATATAAATAAAGGTGATACGCATATTTTGGAGGAGAAATATTTTAAATAATATATGTTTTTTTATATAAGTTAGAATACTAATTCCATACTAAGTGGATAAAAAATTGAATATTTCATTTATATTCAATTATCTTAAAAATTATTTATTGAAAAACATTATAGATCATTATTGATGAATATGATCAAGCTACTATAGGTGGTCAAAAAAATTAAATTCACTATCATTGATACGATCCCAGTAATATTTACTTTAAATAATTATCATTTAGAAAAACAACTAAGAAAAATATTAATCTTGAATTAGTCAAACTCAAGATAATATCCTGATGAAGAGAATCTAAATAAATTACCATAGAATTATAATTCTTGAAAAACTAAAATCTCTATATGGTATTAGTTTAAGATCCCAATTATGAGGTATGTGAACACACTCACCTATCCATATTGAAAAAAATTAAATTATTTCCAATCATAATGTGGGAATATAAATGTACCAATAACATAAAAATAGAATTATAATCATATTACAATACTAATTTCTTGAACAAAAAATATATATTATAATTGAATGTTTTTAAAATTCTTATTATGATGATTGAAATAATTTTATGTTGAATGTATCTTGAATAATTTTAAAACAAATTATATCTTTCAATTTTTTAATACAATTAATCAATTTTTTTGGTAAAATTACAATCAACCTATAAATAGTTGAATAGACACATAGGAATGATAAAATTTGTTCTATATTAATCAGTATCATATTCTGAATTGATAATGTAAAACATTGTAGTTAAAAATTGAACATCTCATTTTCTAAATTGAGAATAGATCACATTTAAAAATAGCTGAATAATTAACCGCACATTTCTTAAGAATGAAATTATACCATCATATCTTAGGTAATTTGAATATTTTATCAATAAGGGTTTGAGAAGAAAATGAAAAGGGATAGGAAATAAAGAGAAATTTTTTACATCCCATTTTCAACATTGGTATTGAAAACAAATACAAAGTAAGGGATTCATAATCCTAATTTTTGTTTGTGTTGTATTTGATTTAAATGAGTTAGTAAGTGATGAATAACTGTATATTGAAAATAAGTAAATAATAACAATATCATGGAAGTATGATTTATTGTTCTCATGCTTGGTTAGAAATGTAGTTGAAGTAGTTTAAGTGTGGAAGACGATCCATCCTCATAAAGTTCAATGATAATATATATTATTTTATATAATGTAAATATAATTTTTATAATTAATGACTTGGTAATCATTTATTCATGAATATCTACTGATGTTTTTCACATTTCTTTCAAAAAAATAAGATGTGAATAAAAATCATCTACTGATGATTTCATATGAGTATTTTTTATGTAGAAGATTTAAGAAGGTGAAAGATCATGAAAATATTTATTTTAATGAACAAATACACATTTTGTTTTTAATATTTTTGGAGTCCAAGAAAAAATAAAAATATATTTATATTTTTGAATGATGAATATTTTTGAGGAAGTCATTCCTGTTTTCCTAAAAATTTCAATCCTGGTAATTACGATATATGTAATGGGTGTTAACCAAGAAAAACTAAGAGGCCATAACCAACCATGTTATTCATCTCAATCCCAAATATGTGGGAGGAGGTTCAACAACATGGGAGAGGTAAAGAAGTTGTATAGCTATAACATCAGTGTTTGGGTTAGTATAGAACCCATTGAGACTACATAGGTGTCCATAGAGAATACACATATCCCACATATGAATGTCCTTAGGAGAATATTTAATGGGTGGTGCGACCCATGTGGGGTGTTTGTCCTGTTTTTTTGGCTAGTAAATTCAGTGCTGACTCAAGAGGTGGATGGAATGGGAAATATTATTTAGTGGTCTGTGAAAAAGTGTAATACTAATGTCAGACAATGAAATAATGTGATATTGTTCAAAGATTTTAAAAATATACAAAAATAAAATTTTCTATATAGTAAATATCATCTATATCCTCATTGAAATTAGCCATCCAATTCATCCTCCTGATTCTATATGGGTTCTTTATACCAAATTTTTTTCATGTTGTGATAGTCATCATTGATCTAAGATTGAATCATCTTATTTTTTAGGATATGAGGTCACAAAAAATCAGGCATGTGTTGTACTATTTTAATATATAAATCAGGTTAAATATGATTGTTCTATTAGTTTATAAGAATAGTTATAGTATTCCACTCATGCTTGTATCAGTTCGATGTTCTAAAATCACAAGGAACATAATTATTTTTTCTTGAACATGGTAATATCATTGATAAATAATAACATGATCTCTCTTAATAAGATAAATCGTGTTTTTTATGTCACATAATATTGAGATATATTAATAACTGAAAGCATCAATGATATAAAAATAAGAATAGAATCGTTATTTAATCTACATATTTGAGGAGGCCTAAAAATATAAATCTAGGGAGGATCATTGATGGTAAACCATTTCCATAATTATATTGGGAACATGACTAAGATATTTTGATGATATTTTACTACATATCATCTTTTTATATGAGAAATAGAGAATTCGGTTGAGCTTTTATACATTATCTTACATTAAGAAGAGGTATCACAAGATTCATGGTCTCATAATGGTAAGATAAATCAAACTATATTTAGTTTTCAATGAGAAAAAAATATACTTACTATTGTGTATGTGAAGAAATAGAAATAATCTACATGATAACTTAGTAACATAATAGAAAAAAGGAGAATTTTTCAAATAAATTATATAATTCAAAAAGGTAGAAAGGATATATACATTATTCCCTCATGAAATATTGTATTTATGAAGGAAACAAGACCTCATGTACATGAGACACTATAAAGGTAACTGGGAGATGTGTACACTGTAACATTAGGTTTTTTTATTTTTACAAGAACATAATAATTCATGCATGAAGAGAGAATAATTAAACCATAAACATATATAAATTGGTTTAAACATGATGAATAGTGTTCAAATATTGTTTTTAAGGATAATCATATGAATGATTAACATACATGCAAGTGATTAGGTGATATTTTCATGCAAAGAACATGTTTGATGAGATAATTCATCAATAACAAGATAAACCAGTTCAATGTAATCGGTGTTTGAAAATAATAAATATCACTAAGTGACCAATACAATACTTATTGTTGAATAATTTTTGAAAGAAAAAAAAATACATCATGGTTATTTTATATATCATATTTTTGGTTTAAGAGATGAAGTAAAAGAAGTATCAGTGACATAGTTGTTATTTATTGATTTCATTTGGGTCATAGAAGACTTCTTGAGAATACTAATCTATAACATCTTGTCATTATTATGACTGAAGTAAAAAATACAGGGTATCCAAATATATTACTACATTTCTATCACATCCTTTCTAGTCATTGTTAAAAATATTCAAATATTTTATTACTGCATTCATAATAAGTTGATCATTGTAATTAGTATCCATTAAATGAGTCTTTTTCTATATTACTAATCACTTAAAGGGGAGTAGGAATACATCCTATGCTTTCACATCAATTTTATGTCTTACATTATACATATTTTCTTCTAGGGAAAATGTGTACATGTACAAAACCTTTCTTATGTTTTCATTGAGAATAAAAAAAAGTTTTGGGTGGTTAGGATAATAACCATCATATGATAGGGGCGTAGCCATCTACATTGGAGGAATAAACAATTAAAAAAACCTAGTGTTTCTGATGATTTTATAATTTATGTAAGTTATTTATCACCAAAGTTGAATAAAAAAAGAATATTTCAATAAATAAGTGTTAGAGGTATAAAAATGGTGATAATTTTTAAAAAGATACAAATTTATCCCACACTAATTCACTCAGCCAATTAATGTGGTCATCCAAAAGTGATCTTAACAATATGATCAACCCCATTATATATAATTGGATACTTTTTCACAAATACATCTCATCATGCTCAAGAGTAATCATATTATTAGATGCTTTATGTTCATGTTAGAGTATCTCATGTATTGGAACATGGGAATGGTGCATGAAAATTATGAACATGAACCTCCATGATAAGGGAATCACAAAAGTATATGTATAACATATATCTAATGGTTTATTGAAAGAAGAAGTTCATAAATTCATACAAAAATGGGGATTTAAGGTAATTATTTCATAGGGATATTTTCCTAGGTATATGGTCATTAATTCATTCTTCCTTTTTGATGTGTAAATCATTACATGAGGATATGTGGTTGATTTTAAGACACTGATTAAAGTGGGGAATGGAAGCCCTAAATCAAAACTTCAGGCATAGAGATATATATATGGGAACTTAGATACAAAAAATCCACCAATATTGAGTATGCTTTTAAATGTTCTTGAAACGGCCTTTGTTAGTGCTAAGATAATCATTGACATGTTGACTGCCCCTAATAATCATGGCCTTTATCAGTACCATTATTTTGGGTACGATGAAAATCTAAAAAAATTTAAAAACTCATTCAACCTAGCACTTTTATTAGAAATCAAACCACCATTAATCAGTGTTTTGTGGACATAGTAGGTACAACAAGCCTTAACCAAGCCCACACCCTTTATCAATGCTTTTAAATCCCTTTATTAGTCTTTTTCATGCCCTTAATCCTTTCTCATGCTTGAAATTGAACCCTTAACCTCTCCAATCATGTTGAAACATCCTTCCCCTAAAACGTCATGATTTTTATAAAAATATAAGATATATATACATATATATATATGTATATATTTATTTATATATAATTAATTTAAATTTATGTATTTATTCATATAATCATATATATTTTTATAATTATTTTTAAATACTTTTTAAAAATATTTCTATTTGTTGAATATTTAGATATAAATTTTTTATATTGTATTTATAAATGTAAATTTTTAAATATGTATATATATGTTATATTTAATTATAATGATATATTGATAAAACTACATTTATATATGGTGTATCTACCAAATATTTATGCATATATAGAGACACATACATAGACAAATTTATACACACGTACATATTTCTTTTTCACACACACGTACACAAATATTTATATGTACATAATTATATACAATTATATATATAAAAATAAATCTATATTTTTTATTAACACACACATATTTATATATATATGTTAATTTTATAGGTATGTATATATATATATATATTAATGAAAAACTATAATGGAAATAAAATGGATTATATTTTATTTAAAATAAAATATTTAATAAATTTTTATTCCATAATGGTTAATATATTTAAAAATATATTTTTAATTAAATATGTTAGAATATTTATATTTATAAATAATTAATTATAGATAAATTCATACAAATATGTATATATTTAGTTATAAGCAACACTAAAATTTGAAAAATAATTAATTTTAAACACTATAATGATCATATTACTATAATACCTAATAATACATTTAGTCACTACTGAAAAATGGCCAGAAATATTTTTCAAATGTGGTTGAAATTCAATCAAATGATGAAAAATTATTTTACACTGTCAAACGCCATTTTAGAGGCCTTATTTGGAATTTTCCCCTAAAAAGGATAAATGAGGCCCCCTAAGTTACAACAGTATATAGTTTTCTGAAAGACATAATTTGAAATATAATAGAACTAGAATGGATTCTTAGAAAACATTTATGGTTTCTTGAAGTTTATGTCATGTTTTTATTGTATAATAAATCCTTCATTAGTTTTCTAAATTTTAATGTCATCTAATTTTTATTAAATGACTACTTCTCAATAATAATTAATAAATTACTAATTAATACTATTTTTTATTTATATTCTAAGAAAATTTTCACTAATTTTCTTATATACTAATTGTATATTCATATTTATCCTTGTATTAATTTTATTTAGTAAAAATATTATATTTATATCAACATAATTATATTTATATCAATATAATTATATTTTTATATTAAAATTTTATTTTTAATGAAAAATATTTTAATGAAATATTTCTTTCATTGGTGTTAAAATGGAATTGATAAATGCAAAACAATATCAAGCCTAATAGAAAGAAGTAATAAATGGTACTTCTATCAATACTAAAAAATACTTAAAAAGGTCCACCTTTATCAATGATTTTTTATCACTAACAACAATATCCTTTATCATCACTTTTTACAAGATATGATAAAGTCACACATTCATTAGTGCTTTTACCATGATTTGATAAACGGTAGTGCTGAATATTTCACAAACTATGGTATTAAGTGTATATGTGAATATCCCTAAAAATAAGTTTTCTCGATGATTTCTGGGGGTCTGGGTATTTATAACAAGGTGAAATTCAAATTTCTCCAAAATGGTTCATCCTCACAATGAGGGATTATTAGAGTATTTATAGAAAAAAACTGATATGTTTATAGAATCATCTCTATGGAAACAGTTGTTGGGATGTGTGATTGAGGAAATAAAGACACATAAACGGTGTGGAACTTACATATCCCTACATGTTCATGGAAATTGTTTAGTATAAATGAATTCATAGATATTTAGTTATATTCATGGTGTCACACATATGAAATTGCTCATGGACATAGACGTGGCTATGTATAAATTGAATCTTGTAATTTGATGTGTGGAAATGGTCATATCGAAGTCTATATTTTCATAGATGTCTATTTTTGTGTTTATTTTGACATTTTCAGACATTAAATTTATTGAAATTAGTTAAAAATAATGCAACCATTAATTTTTTTTAGGATGTCCAATTTTTCTCTTTCAGTTTTCAAATCGAATTTTTAGGAATGGGATATATCACTAGTTATCATTTTTACCCATAGATAGTGTTTTTTATGTCCAAATTTGATCATTAATGGAACTTGAAATAGGTTCTGAGGTCTTAAAAACCAATTCAGTTACACCTAATGGAATTCCTAGAACACTACATCAAATAGGTTCATTCTATAATTTCATGAGACTGGGTAATATTTTAGATGTATAACCACCGCATTGAGAAAGAGTAATCATGTGGCACATGGAATCCCTAAATAAATCTTCTTCATAGTGTGAGGTACTCCTTCAATATCATTTCATCCCAGTATTTATTTTATTATGGACTTCAAATAAATATTAATAACAAATATTTAGGTTCCTACCACCATAAATAACATTAAATAAAATTATATTAAATTATATAGTCAATAAAAAATAACATGTCTAGGTGTTTCTTGGTTTTGATTAATTTAATATTTATTTTCTATTTCAGAAGTTGTGGTTTAAACATATCAAAAAATATTTTTATATTATATAAATTAAATTTATGTAAAATATAGGTAAATTAATTGAGTACTTCTGCTTATTATTTGAAATAATAGATACAAATGGAAATTAAAATAGTTTATATTACTAACTTTAAAGAATTAATTTTTATAAGAGTGTCATGGAAGCATATATCAATGAATAATTTTATGATGAATATGTATTTATGGTAAGGTAAATTGAAACATAATAGATTACAAATTATTCCAATTATCTAAAGGCTTATTTTTTAAATAAGTTTTAGTTTAATTATTGTAAACAATTTATTTTAAAAGTAATGGAATATTTTTTATATATTCCAATTGTTTATAAAAGATTTACTATTTCAATGGTATGAATATGTGTTTTAAAAATTATACTCAATGAGATTTTTAACATTATAATTCATTTTGATATAGATGACACCATAGTATAAATAAAATAGATGAAAATTTTCAATATAATTTCATTTTGAAAACATAAAAATAAAATTATTGGGATTTTGTTATAGGTATCTATTATTTTCAATGATCAATAAATAAAAATCTATATAATAGAAGGCCAAAAAAATATTTTTTTTAGTTGAGTGATTTGATATTTTGATAAGAGATTTATTCAGACAATTTCTAAATAAAAAATCCAAAACTATTATGTTTTTTGTTAAACATATCTCAATATTGGTTGAATCTATTGTATTTCTAAGAAATTTATTAAATATCACTAAAATATTTTAGAAAAAGAACGTTTATTTTTATTTCAGGAGTCATGATTGAGAGATATATATGATATTTCATATTTTGATAGTATATTTCTGAATAATATATTAATGAATTTTGGATTTTAATATTATATTTGAATACTATGTAATTTTTAAGGTTTCATAACTTCATGGTCCATTATGTTGTTGGTCTTGGTCATTGGAAGTGTTTAGAGAAGGCTTAGAGAGAGTTTGGAGAAGTTTGGGTTCTAATGACTAGAAAATGAGGGACTACATGTAGCGGAACAAGATTACATGACATCAATCTCTATTTCATAGTTTGTTTTCAAATATTCATAGTGTGAAATATTTCATGGTTATAAAAATAAAATAAATCTAGTGGCTCTACATTTTTCAGCAGAAACTGAACCCCGGGTACTACATGTTGTGAAAGTGTACTACCTGTCATGTAATACCAATATTCAGTTTTGTTTTAAAAATATTTTTGGCTGGATACTCATTAATTCATCCATTCTATATTCATCATCTAATTCTAAAATAACCCTAGGTGATCTGAGGAGTCCTTCATGCCCTAATCCTCCCTTTTTGATCAGTCGATCTCAGTGGTTGCTCATTGGCAATTCATGGTCGATCTATACTAATTTTTCTCCACTTTCTCATCTATTTCTACTTGTTCTTACCCCATAATTCACCTCCACAATATGGTTTAACATGAGTATGATTTTTGGAACTATTTTTATAATAATTTGATACATAATATGTGGATCTTCAATTTTCATTATGTGGTTGTGGTATATAAGTGTTCCTCTTTGCCCTGCGGTGCACAATGATTGGAAAGTTTCCATGACGTATGATTTCCTTCATTTCTTTTTGTTTTGCATCATGTGATAGGGGTTTTACATATTTTTTCCTATTAATCATAGTTATTCCATCATAATAAAATATAATGAATTTGTGAATTGGAATTGAAAAAAATGGGTATTGTTTGAACGATTTTATAGCTTTGATAATAGTCTGATGTTGCAATTATTTGGTCATGATTCCCCATTTAATATTATGGTCATGGGTGGACTTTTTTGCACTATATAAATTATGATATTCATATCATTCATATTTGGTAGTACACTTATATATATAAATTTTTTAATCACATATATTCATCTATTGATTGGATTCCTTGGGATCATATTGTTTCTATGATAACACCTAAATTAACAAGTCGAATTAAATAAGGGATTATTTATTAAATCTGGAGTATTTTTTCCATTGTATGAGTTGTGATGTGATGTTTACATTGGACATATTGTGTGGAGTAATGTAATCACATATTTATAGATTCATGGATTTTGGGATGGAAGAGAAGTGTTGTGGAGTAGGGTTGCAGTCGGGTTGTGGTATGTTTGTCTTGTTGGATATAGTTTACAGTGGGGGAATGTTTTAGTAGGTATTGATAGTTCTCCTAGAATTTTCTCCTTGAGTAACCTAAAGAATGATTCACCTCGTACCTAGATATCTATATGTGGTAGAGAAATAATGGGTGTTAAACATATAGGAATTGTGAAGTTGGTTAATTTCCCATGGTTCTTTTTTCACGTAAGGATTCTACTATATTGAATGTTTTTTTATTGCTTGTTGTGTGTTTTACTTGGTAGTTTCATGGGTAGTGATGGAATAATTAAATACATAAATAAGTTTTTAATAAATCTTGGAATGGATTGGGTTGTATGGATTAAGGTAATGGATTTGGTTATTGAATTTTTATGGGAATGTGAATCAGGTTTTGGTGTCTTATTGTGTAGTGTTGTGCATATAGAGATTGCAGAAAACAGGGTGGTGATATGAGTTGGTTGATTTTTTCTTAACCAATAGTTTGGCTTTAGTGTTTGGTTTTATATTTGTATATTATTTTATTTTATATGTGAATTATATATTCACCCCACCTTAGTTGAGCACTATATCCCGAACACCCCCATCATCACAGGGGAGGGTGTGTTTCCCAAACATCTTAATTGGGAGGATGGATGGCTGGCCACCTGCTCTTCCCTACTCCCCCTTTTCGGTGGTGATAGCCCAAGATCCTCCGGGCAGGTTCTGGTTGTGAGGACTAGGCATGTTTGGACGTGTTTGTGATTTCCCAGATGTCTTCAGGATGAGATGTGTTTCCCTTTACCATGTGTCTTCAGGATGAAAAGAGTTGTTCTTTCCCAGGTGTCTTCTGGATGTAATTGGGTTTGTGGATGAGGTGTTTGTGGGAAGGATGTGATTTTTTGTGGCCCCGGTGTCAATGGGTGTGATGTGATGTGTCTTGTGTACTAGGTGTCTAATAGCGGGATGTGATGTTGTTTTTGAGGCCCATATGTGTGTGGGAAGGTTGTGATGTAGTACTTTCATAAGGGGTTGGAGTATGAGGATGTTTTTTGTTAGTAAAGAGAAACTAATTAGTGGGAAGTGGTGTGGCGTACCCTATCATCAACATGTGTTATATTAAATCACTCGACCTATGTTATTTGGTGAGCATGCACTGGTGAGGTTGGGATGGTTAGTATAAATGGTAGGTGTTTTTTGGTTCTGATTTTTTCTTAACAGGACATTAGTATGTTTCATTCACATGTGCACAAGAGACATTGGTTTTCTTAAAAAAAATATACTTGTATTATCACTTGACATATATAAACTATTGATAGGTTTCCATGAGGATTTCTAGGATCGTGTTGGACCCTACTAGATGGTATCCGGATAGTTTTGCTGTCACTGCTTAACTTTACTTTTCGTATTTACATATGAGACTTTTGTATTAGTAATAGTTCTACATTATGTATTCATATAAGATGGTTTTGGTTTTCATTCCTATGTGTCTTTTAGTTTTATAAAGATGTAAAATTTTTTCTTATGATATTGTTTTCCTATTAATGGTAATGCCACCCATTGTTTGATACTTGAATGCCATTGGTTCTAGTTTCCAACCCAGGACCTACTGGAGGTGGGACTCGAGGGGTATTATCTCCCTTTCTTCATTTTCATCAGAGTGGGGAATCTTTTGAAGAAGGGGTGTGATAGAATGGTATCAGATGAGATTGAAAGATAAAATGGAATTTGGAGTTAGGAAGTGCGAGGATTGCATTTGATAGTAGCTCAATAGTATGAGGTGACCTTGGTGCATGACATACTCTTGGGATTTCCTGCTTGGACATGTTATTTTAGGGCCCCCCTGATCTGATTCAAGGACTCTGAGCCTACTGAATGACCAAGTGAGGCTACACCATTTTTTTGGGTAGAGACCCTAGGAAAGGTACATGGATCATAATAACCTAACTTCATGTTGAATTGGATTTTGTTTGGAATGTTAAAATGGATAAAACGAATTAAAATAAATTTTAATTTTAGTGAACTTTTATATTACTCGAGCGTCAGATATATCTATTTACCTTTTTAGCTAAGGTTATTAGTTATCTTCTACATGCAGCTCATGTAGTGGAGGTTTATTGGGTTAATTTGGTTGACTGGATAATGATTGATATGGTTGAGGAGGTTGATCAGTGGAAGATAACATTGTATTCTTTCCAATCGATGACCTTGGGAACGTATGAGGTAAGTGTTTCAGAATAGAGATGGAAAGATGGATCAAGAATCTTGAGGTCACCATCAGTTTGATCTAGGGCCTGAAGAAGTACTGGGTTCATTTAGAACTCTTTCATATGCTATGATTTTCGTGTGATTGGTGGATGCTTTATCCGGATGAGCAGAACGAAGAAAATTTATTGTGGGTCGATTTTGAGAATGAATTTCAAGTAGAGTTCCATTCATCAACCATGAAGGATGAGAAGAGAAAGAAGCTACTCCCCCATTAGTAGAGTATTATGATATTGTAGGATCATGGGATCAAGTTCAAGAATATTTTTCATTTTTCCATAAATTGATTTCTAAATGAAGAGTCTCATGTGAAACGTCTCAAAGAGGCACCCCATAATTCGATCTAGTATGTGGTTACTCCTTTTACATTGCCATCATACTTGGAAGTATAGATGGAGGAAGAGGTCTTTTATAAGATTCCATTATGTGGAGTTATACCATGAGAGGGGGTCCATAAAGGTTCTTTGAGAAGCTGGGATACCACTGGTAAGTTTCAGGCTCTAGAACCTTCGAGGTTTCAGCCGATAAGGAGTCGACCGCGGTAGATTCTTTTCAGACATTCTATTGCTAGTGGATCCATTGATATTCTAGTGGGACGGGGGCTGAAGTGGTTATTCTATGGATCTCATATCTATTTTCAGAACCAATTTCAAATATATGGAGCTCAACATGATGTAGGTGGATAGGTTTAGTGCCACCCTCACCATTAGTTTCTAGTCAAACCGTTTCAGCAGCATGGACAGTTGTCTTTTTCTCTATAGAGGGGAGATGAAGCTAGTAGAGGAAAATCTCATAATTTTCTTCATGTCCACGGTCCTTGATATAGGTATGGACAAAGAGGTGGCCTTTACCAAAGAGGCAGAGGATCCATGCATGTTTAGTTTTGTAAAGTCCTAGTTCTAGAACCCACCTAGAGGTTCCCCGTACCCGGGTTGTCACATGGCCTCAAGTGCATTTCCCTAAATACCAGAGGCTGCTGACATCATCAAGGGCCTTGGGTGTGATAGTGGGGAAACAATTCCCTCATCATCAGAGTACACAACAAAAGATAAAACAATAAACAATATCATAAGTAGTAAACAATCCATACAAAATTAGACAACGGAAGACTAAATATGATAACTAGCAGGAGCACAGAAATATATATATGAAATGATGAATGATACATATGTCTATGAAATCAACCAAAAAAGTCACAATTTTGAATATAGTACAAAACCAAAGTAAAAAAGAAAACATAAAAGAAACTCCTCGGCATTGTAATCCTCGGTTTGGTCCCATGATCTCCAACTCCAAAGCAACCAAGTACCTGAAGTAGAAGGGTGATTTCATTTATTTATACCTACAACAATATACTTTGTTTGGGCCCAAAAGCATGACCCAAACAGGGTGTGAGACTAAATACCAGTAGGCAACCACCCGATGATCTGTTCCTAATAGTCATTGATTATATGGCAGGTAATAGTACATTAAGTAGTGAACAGTAGGCAGTAACAGGATAATACATAGTAGTAAACAATCTACATATCAACAAGCAGTAGTGAAGCAAACAACTAACCACAAAAAGGAATCCATATAGGAAGTACTCACAGCCATCCCCTTGGGTCTTATCCAAGAAGTACCAACTACCCTTAGGGCAGTACACTCAGCCTAACCCCTCTGGTTTGGTCATACAAAAATTATAAGACTCTCTGAGGAAGCACGCTCTATCAATTCCCCTTAGAGTCTAAGGTAGTCAAGGAATCTCCGAGAAGATTACATGGTCTAATCCCCTTATATCCCCAAGGTCTAGATACTCTCTGAGGAAGCTCACTCGGTCAATTCCTCCTATAGCCTCAGGTCGATCACAGACTCTATAAGAAAGATCACTTGGTCAATTCCTTCTATATCCTGGAATGGTTTAAGGGAAATGAAACAAAGAAATGACCCTCTGAGGAAGCTCACTCAGTCAATCCTCCCATGTTCTATAATATACAAGATTCTCTGGGAAGCTCACTCGGTCTATCCCCTATATCCTGTAATGTCCATGACTCTCTAAGGAATCTCACTCTATCTATCCTCTTGTAGTTTATAATATCCAAGACTCTCTAGGAATATCACTCGGTCTATCCCTTATAGTCTATAACATATAAGACTCTCTGGGAAGCTCACTCAGTTTATCCCTTATAGAATATAGCATTAGGTTCTCATGGACCCATTCCAATCAGTGCATAATAATTCTATATGGCCAAAGTAAACCTACAGAGCTACTTGGATAACCAGTCTATAGCATAACAAGCATGTCAGGAAACAGGGCTCCATCCTACGGTCACAAGGCATGGAAAGTAGGTACAACAGTCAAAGGCAGAACAAGACCAAAGGTCGTAAACAGAACAAGCATGGGAAAACATCCAAGTACAATAATTATCCTCATATATAACCAAAATTTACCACTAAATAAGAATAAAACAAAGAAAGTAACACAACACGGGTAAAACATTAATCACAAAATACCCAATTCAAGGTGGATTGGTGGAATTTGCACATAAACTCAAATACATTAAACAGAAAGGCAAAAACCACCTACATTGATTCCAGGACATTGATATACTTGAACCATGATTATTGATCCTCCATAGAACATCGAATATCTGAGAAAATGTCCAAAATGATCAACTTACGATATGTTGAGAAAGAGGGAAAAACATGGAATGGAACTTAAGAAGAAGGAAGAACTCACCGCTGCGGTTCCAACAAAATCAACTACGGTTGATGAGAAGAACTGACAGAGTCTCTAGGGATCAGAGGATGTTTGCAGTCGTACGGGACAATCTCGGTCGAATAATCTGGAGATGAAGACAAATCTATCTATTAGATGCGAACCTGGCCCGTTTAATGAAAAAAAATACACGGTGTGTACTTTTGAATTACACGGTGTGTACTTAGATTTTTTGTACTCTTCATTATGCGGCCTTCACATCGCTCCTACACACCGTGTGTCTGTCCCATACATAGCCAGAACATGGCCTTGTGCGGCATCGAAGTACAAGGTAAGTACTTATAAAGTACATGACATGTATTTTGAAATTTCCAGATTCTTATCTTTTCATCAAAAACTCCTGAAAAAGGAAAAACATACCTGATAATAAGGTCCAGGTTCTTAAAAACTTCCCCCCTTAAAGAAATTCATCCCCGAATTTTCCTAGTGTGGCGTGGACGAAGAAACCCCGAACAGCTCCGGCAACTGTGATCGTACATTTGCCTCCCTCTCCCATGTCTCGTCCTGTACACGCCCGTGCTGCCACAACACCCGTACCAAAGGAACAGACCAGCCACAGAGAACCTTCGTAATACGATCGACAATCTAGATAGGATGCTCCTCAAACGATGCATCCGCCTCGAGCTCAACCTCCTCAGGTTGAAAAACATGAGATGGGTCTGAAAAGTAATGTCAGAGCTGAGAAACATGGAAGATGTCATGCATATCCTAGTACGTCTAAGGTAACTGAAACCGATAGGTAACTATGACAACTCTCTCCAACACCTCAAACGGCACGACATACCTCAGTGAAAGATTCCCCAGTCTCTGAATCCTTTTGTGTCTTAACCTTGGTGCGATAGGTATGAATACCTAATCCCTGACGTCAAACTCTAGAGGTCGTCTCCACTAATCAGCACAAGACTTCTATCGAGACCGTGCTATAGCAATCCTCTTCCGAATCAACTTTCTCTACTATGAGGTCTTCTGAACAAGATGAGGTCCCAGTAAAGCTGTCTCTCCTACCTCCATCTAGCATAAGGATGATCAGCATGGCCTACCGTACAAGGCATCATAAGGTGCCATCTGAATAGTTTCTAGAAAACTATAGTTGTAGGCGAACTCTACAATAGGTATATGCTTCTCCCAAGAACCTCTAAATTCCAGAATGCATGCTCTAATAATATCCTCAAGCACCTAAATTGTGTGCTTGGACTGGCCATATGTTGGGGGATGGTATGCTGTAATTAAAAGTACCTATGTACCCAAAGCCTTTTGAAGCCCCTTCCATGACCAAGAAGTAAAATGCACAACCCTATCTGAAACAATGGAATATGGAACTCCATGTAGATGTACAATCTCACAGATGTACAACCATCCTAGATCATCAACAGTGAAGGTATCCTTGATCGGTATGAAGTGAGAAACCATTGTAAGTTTATCAATGACTATAAAAAATGCATCATTCCCTCGAGTTGACCTAGGAAACCTAGTCACGAAGTCCATCATGATATCATTCCATTTCCAATCAAGAATGGGTAACTGTTTTAAATGACTTGTCGATCGCTAATGCTCCGATTTCACCTACTGACAAGTAGAACATCTCATAACGAAACTAGCAACATCTCTCTTCATACCTAGACACCAATACTGGGGATGAAGATCCTCATACATCTTTGTGACACCAGGATGAACTACCCAAACAGAGGAATGAAAATCCCACATCATCACCTCACGTATGTCTATTGGAACCCATACACATCCCTTGAAATGGATGATCTCATCCTCACCCATGGTCCATCTAGGAAAAGGGTCATCTCCTAACACACTCTCCCACGGGACTAGGCCTTCTGAGTCTAAAAGCTTCTTCATCTGTAACTGATCAAGAAGTATAGAGGTGACAGCTACAGAAGATATAAAATTAGGTCCCTATCTATCGTGCATCTCAGAATGCATCTCAGATAATAGAGCCATAAGTTGCCACTCACAGCTGGTCTCCTTAACATCCTGTATCTGAGTCCTCCTGATCAGCGGATCAGCAACTGCATTTCCCTTCTTAGGCATACAGGCAATCTTGAAATCAAAGGACTACAGATACTCGACCAACTTGCACTGTCTCAGATTCAGGTCCCATTGTGTGAAGAAGTATTTGAGACTCTTGTGGTCGGTGAAAACCTCAAAGTTCTCTCCCAGAAGATAATGTCTCCAATAGCTTAAGGCGTGAACAATAGCTACCAACATGAGATCATGCATCGGGTAGTTCCTCTCATGTGGCCTCAACTGCCGAGACCCATACGCAACGACTCCATCTCCCTACATAAGGATAGCTCCCAGACCAATTCCTGAAGCATCACAGTAAATCGCATAGCTCTTTCACTGCTCTGGAAAGACTAGCATCGGTGCTAACGTCAAAATCCCTTTCATCTCCTAAAAGTTTGACCCACATAAATATGACCATTAGAACTTCGATGCTTTCTTGGTCAGACATGTCAATGGTGCTTCTAGGCATGAAAAGTCTTGAATAAAGCGCCTGTAGTATCTAGCCAGCTCTAGAAAACTCTGCACCTCAAAGATGTTCTTCATCTTCTCCTAGGAAAATACAACTCTCACTTTATCTGGGTCCACCGATACTCCAACCTCCAAGATGACGTGACCCATGAAGTGAACCTGATCCATCCAAAAGTGTCACTTTGAAAGTTTATCATAATGTTGATGCTCTCTTAGTGTACTCAAAATGATCTCAAGATAGTTATCATGGTCATATTGAGTGTGAGAGTACACCTAGATATTTTCCACAAAAACCACCGCAAAGGAATCCAAGTATGGATGGAAAACTCAGATCATCAGTGCCATGAAAACTGATAGCGCGTTCGTGAGACCAAACAGCATAACCATATACTCATATAGACCATACCTGCTCCTGAAGGTAGTAATAGGTATATCTGATGGTATAATGCACAACTGATGATAAAAGGTCCACAAATCAATCTTTGAGAACACCCGGGCTCCTCAAAGCTGATCAAATAGGTCATCAATCATTGGAAAGGGATATCGGTTCTTGAACATCAACTGGTTTAGCTTCCAATAATCCACAAAAAGCCTGAGGGTACCATCTTCCTTCTTCACAAACAGGATAGGAGAACCCCAAAGAGAAGTATCGGGTTGGATGAAACCCTTTTCCTATAACTCCTCCAACTATTTCTTGAGCTCCTGTAGCTCATGTGTCACCATCCTATAAGGAGGAATGGAAACCGGTTCCGATCCTAACACAAGATCAATAGAGAAGTCTACCTCACACTCCGGTGGAAAACCTGAAAAGTCCTCTAGAAAAATGTCTCTAAAATGGTCCACCACTGGGGGAAAGTCTAACTGCGAAGTCCCCAGGTCATCTAGAAAACGACTAACAATCTGGGCTATGACTACTCCTAGCCCATGATGCTCGGGTCCTGTTTGACTCGCCTGGACATCCCACTCACCTCTCTGAAGAAAAGATTCACCCTCTGGTGATACGAAACTCACTCTGAGGCGATACTAGTCGATGAGAGGTTGAAAGGGAACTAAAAAGTCTATCCCGAGAATGAAATCATAGCTTGTGATCTCTATGACATAGAGGTCCCATAAGAAGTGACACCCTGCTACCTCAAGAGGACACTCTCTGCACTGACATACGCCAATGGCTCTGGTCCCCAACGGTCTATCTAGCGTCAAAGTACTGGAAAATGAAAGGATACAGAGCCCAAGGATCTCCATAACAACAACAGAGATAAAGTTATGTGTAGCACCAGTATCAAAAAGATCTAAAGATAAAACAAAGGATACTAAGATCATACTCGAAATCTATATGTTCCAGGATCCTGCTCTTGATGGGTCTACTCCTCAGCGAATTTTTGGCTTGTACTGCAGCCCTGTGACCCTGGCTGACTACCCTGAGATGATCCACTCTGCTGTCGCTGGTAACATGCTGACTGACCACCACGGCCGCGACCTCCACCTCGGCCCAAACGGCCAAAAAAACTCCATTTCTCAGACTGGTGAGAAACTGGTGACGCAACTCTTTAACATGGGGTCATAAAAGAACCTCTACCACCAGCTGTAGGTGAGAATATCTCACAAAAAATGCTAATGATGGCCCATCTTGCCGCAAGATCGGTACTCCATCGGGTCTCTCTGGAACTGAGGCCTAGTATGCCCACTCCTCCCGCACTAGTAGCATACTACATGGCTACCAGAAGATACACTCTGCCTACTCTGATCTCCTCGAGATTGCTCCAAGCAGCGCTTCCTGTTATCAGAAGGAGGAACACTAGCTCTAGAGGTCAAACTGTCCTGGATCACTACCACAGAATCCCTCATATTGCACATTGTGATCACTGCCTAGTTGACAATAGATTATATCAATGTCAACTTAACGATTTTCACCTGCGAGCAGATGTAATGCCTCATACCATCCATGATCTTCCACATAAGAAACAACTCATCGCCTCTTGGAATAGGCATGCAACACTGTAGCTCAGTAAAGCGAGAGGGGTACTCTATAACAGAAAGAGTACCCTGCTCCATGCACATAAACTCCTGGGCTCAATCGGCCCTCAAGGTCTCTGGGTAGAATTAATCGTAGAAGATGCACCGAAACTCTTCCCATGTCATACCCAGCTGGCGTCCTGACTGTGAGATCACCTCCAACCACCTCTTGGCAGAGTCTCGAATCATATAGGTCACAAGCATCACCCTATTATATGGATATAACTCGAGATTCGCGTTGATCATCAGTGTGGATTCGAGCCATGGCTCTGCAGCCTGAGGTCCTCTATCCCCTATGAAAGTAGTAGGATACTGCTACTGGAAAACCAATATCAACATAGCCATGAACGAGGCAGGAGACGGCGCTCCCTAGAAGGTCTACATCACCCTAAGGAAACCCTCCCTAAACTGTGCATCAACACCTGTAACTGGTATAACTGCTAGTGCCAAGGCTGGAATAGCAGGAGGATCTGCAGGAGACCCCTGATCAGCCATATCTAGTGTCTAATCACTATCTGGCAGCTGACGTACAACCGGAGGACATCCGGGTGGCATAGCTCTGAAAGTTAAAAAGCATAATTTAGTTTATGATTATCAAATATTGAAAACACAGGAGTAGAGTAGGGGAAACAGAGTAAAGAAGATTCCAACTTTTACAAAACATGACTACACAATGTGTATAAAAACTACATGGCATGTTCTTTAAAGCCATTCACATGGGTGTGTACTTCTGGAACAACTAGTCGTGTAATTCCCCAACCACATGGCGTGTTGTCCCCACACACGCCATGTACATTATACTTTGTCCCCTTCCCGAGTCACCTTATACGGCTAACCCACACGATCCTCTTAATCCTAGACAACATGGCGTGTTCACAAGGGACACGGTGTGTACTAGACTAGGTTTCAATGACCCATGTTGTTAGTTACATGGCCAGCTACACCATTCATTCTACACGGCATGCTCTCTAAGAACACGGAGTGTACTTGAAGGTTTTCCCCGACCCGTGTTGTTCATGACATGGCTGGGTAATTTGGTTACATGGCACAGTGTGTGATAACTGGACACTATGTGTAAAGTAAAAGTTTCATCTATTCGTGTCGTTGGCCACACGGGTAGACACACGGTCAATACAACACGACGTGTATTTACCGTACACAGCCTATTCCAAAAGATTTTTCACAACACCATATTTCTTCCCACACAGTCAGTGACACGATTTAAAAACAACACGGTGTGTATTAATAAAGTGCATGACATATATTTTGGGGTTTTCTAGGAAGTAGCTCTAAAAATGCTCCAAAGCCAAGAAAACATAGAAAACAAGAGATAAGGTGCCAAATTGGGATCCTTGAGGGCCCATAATCATCAAGAATCAAATCTTGGCATCTCATACATATCATATACAAGAGAAACAAACAATGATCCACCAAATTCTGGTCGGTGAGGGCCCATAACACCTCATGAACCAATGTTTGGCGTCGATCTATGAAAATCACTATACAATCAAATTCTCTATCAAATAGAAAAAATTGTACCAAAAATCTATCACAACCACATGCATAATTTACACAACGTCTATCACAACAACTTGAAATCGCTAATGCATCCTTGATGGCATGGAAAGAATGCATGGCATGTGATTTCCAACAAGTTCCTATATGATGTATGAGATGGAATACCCTCATCTCATCAGTTTGTGACAGAAATAGAACTACAATAACAACAACAGTAACATCATAAAGCATGTGAATCAACCATCAGTGAAATAAAATCAACTAGAAAAGTGAAAACTAGAAAATTGTAATAAGCGAAATAGATTGTCTTTTCCCTGTACATGAGTTAGCAACTCCCAGAAACATCTTATTACCAAGTACCCAATCCATCGTATCCCCAGATAAAGGCTCCAAAAAGTAAGTCAATACAAAATAACCCCTCTGATATCATTTTGTAAAGTTTTGGTTCTAGAATCCACCTAGAGATGCCCCATACCTGGTTGGCCACATGGCCTCAAGAACATTTCCCCAAACGCCAGAGGCTACCAACTATCAGTGAGGGACTTGGGTGTGATAGTGAGGAAACTATGCCCTCATTGGTAGAGTACACAGCAGAAGAGAAAATAATAAACAATATCGGAAGAAATAAATAATCCATACAGAAGTAAACAATGGAAGACTAAATATGATAACCAGCATGAGTAAACATATATATATGAAATGATGCAAGATACATATCTCTAGGAAAGAAGCCAAACAAGTCACAATGCTGAATACAGTATTAAACCAACATAAAAAAGAAAACAGAAAAGAAACTCCTTAGCATCGCAAGGCTCAGCTTGGTCCCATGCTATCCAGCTCCAATCCAATCAAGTACCTGAAGTATTAGGGTGCTTTACCTTGTATATACTACAACAATATAATCTGTTTGGGACCAAAAGCATGACCTAAATATGGTGTGAGGCTAAATCCCTGTAGGAAACCACCTTATGATCTATGCCTAATAGTTAGTGAGTATATGGAAGGTAATAGTACATTAAACAGTAAACAGTAGGCAATAACATGATAATACACAGCAGTAAACAATCCAGAGATCAACAAGCATAAGTGAAGAAAATAACTAACTGCAAACAGGAATCCCTCTGGGAAGTACTCACAACCATCCCCTCTGGTCCTATCCATGAAGTACCAACAACCCTTTAGGTAGTACACTAAGCCAAACCCCTCTGGTTTGGTCATACGAAAATTATAAGACTCTCTGAGGAAGAATGATGAGTCAATTCCCCTTATAGTATAAGGTATTCAGGGAATCTTTGAGGGAGATCATGTGGTATAATCCCTTTATATCCCCAAGGTCTAGAGACTCTTTGAGGAAGATCACTCGGTCAATTCCTCCTATATCCTTAGGTCGGTCAAAGACTCTCTAAGGAATCTCACTCGGTCAATTCCTTCTATAACCTAGAATGGTTTAAGGAAAATCAAAAAAATGCAATGACCCTCCGAGGAAGCTCCCTCGGTCTATCCTCTGGTGGTATATAATATACAAGACTCTTTGGGAATCTCACTCTGTCTATCTGCTATAGCCTATAATGTCCAAGACCCTCTGATCTAGCTCACTCGGTCTATCCTCCTGTAGTCTATAATATCCAAGACTCTCTGGGAAGCTCAATCGGTATCTCCCATATAGTCTATAACATCTAAGACTCTCTGGGAAGCTCACTCGGTCTATCCCTTATAGTCTATAGCATGAGGTTCTCATGGCCCCATGATAATCAGTGCATAATAATTCTATATGGACAAAGTAAACCTACAGAGCTACTTTGATAACTAGTCTATAGTATAATAAGCATGTCAGGAAACAGGGTTGCATCCTATGGTCACAAGGCATGGAATATAGGTACAACAACCAAAGGTAGAACAAGACCATAGGTCGTAAATAGAACAAGAATGGTAAAAAAATCATTTCACAACAATTATCCTCATATATAACCAAATTAACCTCTACACAAGCATACAAGCAAGGAAGGAACACAATAGGGGTAACATAGTAATCACAAAATACCCCGTTCATGGTGGATTGGTTGAATTTTCACATAAACTAAAAGAAATCAAACAGAAAGGCAGAAACCACCTACCTTGATGCTAGGAGATCTATATACTTGAACAACTATGATTTATTCTCCTTAGAAAGTCTATGATATGAGAAATGTCCAAAACTCTCAACCTACGATATCATGAGAAAGAGGGAAAAATATGTAATTAAACTCATGAAGAAGGAAGAGCTCACCGCTGCGGTCCCAACACAATTGATGGTGGTCGATTCAAAGAACAGACAGAGGATCTACAGATTAGAGGTTGTTCGTGGCCGTACGGGATGCTCTCAGTTGACGAAGCTAGAGAAGAAGAAAAATATGTCGATTAGACGCAACCCCGGACCATTTAATGAAACAAATATACACAGAATGTACTTTTTAAGTACATGGCGTGTACTTGTATTTTTGGTACTCCGCTTTAAGCGGCCTCTATATCTCCCCTACACACCGTGTGTGTGGCACAGACATGTACAGCACCTAGCCTTCTGTGGCATCGAAGTACACGACATGTACTTATAAAGTACACTGCATGTATTTTGAAAATTTCTAGATTGTCCTCTTTTTATCAAAAACTCCTAAAAAAGGAAAAAATACCTGATCTGAAGGTCTGGGTTCTTACAAGTTTAACATAGTAGAGGCAGAAATTCCAGTAGGGCTAGATATCATTAGAGTTACAATCAGTTATTTTAGTACCCTTTTTTCTGTCTTTTTTGTGTTATTATCTTCACACTCTTTATTTCACCCACTCTATCCCATTCTATGGTACTAGACATTGAAAAGATTAATGTTCCCCTAGTGTTGACTATGCAAGATGGAGTCCAGACAAGCTTGTTTGACATGTACTGGGGATGTAGACTGGTGATGGGACCTCATCAGCCCTGTGAGGAGGTTTTCATGCTATAGATGCATAAAAATGATTTCATCCTTAGTATTGACTAGTTTTATTCCATCCATTCCATTATCAATTGACAAAATAGAAGAGTTGTGTTTTTTGATGTGAATGGCCAACGTTTAGTTTTTGTTAGTGAGAAGGGTTTTTAATCAGTTGGTTAGCATGTTGATCATCTTATTTCTGTATTGGTTGATCTCTTAGTGGAATTGGAGGACACTTAAAAGGTAGAGGTTCCCAGAGTTGTTTAGGAGTTCCCATATGTTTTCCCTGTGGAGTTTGTGATGTTACCCACTCGACGTGATGTTGAGTTTGAGATAGACTTGCATCCCAGTGCTTCTTCGATTTCTATGGATCCTAATCATATGGCACCATTAGAACTACATGATTTGGGGATTTAGGTTGATGATCTGATGCATATAGCTTTTATCTGGCCATGTTTATTGCCATGTGGTTCTCCAGTGTTGTTCGAAGAGAAGGTAAATGTTGGACTGAGGTAGTGTATAAATAACCAAATGTTGAATTAGGTATTTTTCATGAACAGTTACACTCTTCTAAGGATAGACAATATTTGTTAATTGTATAGATTTTTGAATAGGTTTTCTAAGATCTATATGAGGTTTGGGTATCCCAGTTATGAGTGAATTTGGGTGACATCATGAGGAACTCTTTCTGGTGACGGTATGGGAACTTTGAGTTTTTGGTTATGTCATTAGGTGTCACGAATGCACCAGTTATGTTCATGGGACTTTTGAACACTATTCTTTGAGAGTTCATGGATCAGGTCATCATAATATTAATTGATGACATATTTATGTACTCCAAATGAGAGGAGAAGCATGCACAGAATCTAAAAACTATCTTATAGGTTCTTTGACATCACTAACTCAATGGAAATTTGTCCAAGTGCGAATTTTGAACATGGTAGGTACAATTCCTTGGACATGTGGCATCTCAGCAGGGTGTAGAAGTGCAACCATGAAAGGTTTACAAGGTTTTTTCTTATGCATAGACCAAGAACATAGTAGTGGTTTTCATTTTTCTTGGTTATTCATTTTATTATTAGAGGTTTGTACCCAGTATCTCTTATGTTGAAGCCTCGTTGATATCTTTGACTAAGAAAGATGAAATTTTTTTATCGAGCGATAAATTTCTTGAAATGTTCATTTGTCTGAAGAGGATGTTGGTTAGTGCTCTAGTGCACTGGTTTCCTAAGGTAGGGGTGATTTTTTAGGTGTTCTGTGATGCTTCCCATCTAGTCTTAGGATGCCTCTTGATGCCGAAGTGGGCAGTGATCTTATATGGGTCCTATAAGTTATGTCCCCACGCACATAACTATTCCACCCATGACTTAGAGTTATAAGCAATTACATTTCCACTAAAGTTGTAGTGGAATTTACTCATTGGATAGAAATTTTTTGTCTTCCCAGATCACAAAGTTTTGAGATATATATTTTCCCAATAAGAAATGAACATGTTATAGTAGTGGTGGATGGAGTTTCATTAGGAATATGATTTTTTGATCTGCTGCACCTAAGGAGAATGCAATATCATGGCTAACTCCTTGAGAAGAATTACATATGATGGGGTTGTTTGGGATTCTGTAGATGGTTAGAGAGAGATGGAGTATTTGGCAACATTGCACTTGGATGCAGTAGTGGATGGTGGTTGAGGCTGTTTTCTTCACATAAATATGTAGTATCCTCTGATGTACTAGGTGTAAGAGTATCATTGGAGAGACTGAGAGGAAGAGGTGTTTTGTGATAGTCTTGGCCATGGTGATGCTCCAGAGGGATGGTTGGGGTATGTTCATAACTAGATGTTGTTACGTGGAATATTGTTTATTCCGGTGGAAATATGTGAGGTAGTACTTCGTGAGTTTCATTGTTTACCTTTAGTGGTACACCCAATATTTCATAAGATGTATTGTGGATAGAAGATTTATAACTATTGGTCTGAGTGGAAGTGGAGTGTAGTGATGTTTTTGGAAAGATGTTTGGTCTTACAATAGGTAAATGCCGAGCACCGTATTTTTTGGTGGGTTATTACAAACCTTGGATATTCTTCAGTGAAAGTGGAATGACATCTTGTTGGATTTAATCATTGCGTTACCCAAATCTCATGGAGGTTATGACACTATCTAGGTGATAGTGGATCAACTAACCAAATTAGATAACTTTTATGAGATCAAGGAGTTAGGCGTAGGGGATGACTTGGCAATGAGGTACATGGATGTGGTGGTGCGGCTACATGGAGTTCTGAGATCCATTGTCTTGGATCGGGACATGCATTTTACCACATGAGTCTAAAGGGGATTTCATTATTCTTTTAGCACCCAGTTACTCCTCAATACTACTTTCCACCCTCAAACATATTGGAGGATAGAGTGGATTATCCATATGTTGGAGTATATGTTGCGATCATGCATCTTGGACATTAGTGGATCTTGGTTGAAACACTTTCCCTTGGTAGAGCTCGATTATAATAATGGTTATAATTATTCTATTAGTGTGGCCTCATTTTACGCATTGAATATGAGACAATGTCATTCACCATTATGCAAGACGGAGGTTGGGGGACATTTTTTCATGGTATAGATGTTGTGTAGAGCACAATTGATAAGGTTTATCAAGTTCATGAAAGGAATAATGAAGCATATGACTATAAGAAGTCTTATGTCTATCTTTGGAGGATTCCCATAGAGTTCAAATATTGGGACTATGTGTTCATGAAGGTTTCCCCTCAATGTGGAAAATAGAGGTTTGGAAGAGCGAGTAAGCTTTACCCTAAGTTTGTTGGACCCTTTGAGGTATTTGTGAGAGTTTTCCAGGTGGTTTATCACATGGAATTTCCACCATGGTTGGAAAGTATCCATGAAGTATTACACATATCTCAGAAACATTGGTATATACACGATGAATCCCATGACATTTACTGGATAGAGTTACATATTGTAGAAAAAATGACATTTTTGGAATGTCCAGTAATGATCAATGATCATAGGGAGAAGTTGTTGTGTGGATGGACCACTCCCTTGGTTCATGTGATATATAGGGATGATGTGTAGGAGTAGATTACTTGGGAGTGAGAAATGTAGATGTGTGTCCAGTACCCAAAGTTCTTTTGAGTTTTTCCTTATTCTATTTTTTAAAATAATTGTTTGAATCATGTATTATGAAATGAGTTATTTTCCCTTGGTTTGAGATGTGTGTGGTGTGGTATGTGATATGTTCCTAACATTCAGAGATGGGAGGACCATATTCTTAATCAATACACATTAATTGTTATGTGATTAAACTTGTACGGGTGAGTCAGTGATGCCTAGAGTGTATCGTATATTGACACGGAGGATGAAATTACCTAATTTGTGTGTTATATATAGTGTAGTTTTTTAGTTGTAGTTGTTGTAGGTTTATGATGTTTAAGGTGTGATACAGTTGTATGGAGTTTTTGTACAGTGTGTTTGTGGTTTTTAGGTTGGTCTGTTTGTATGGGGGTAGTGCTTGGGGAGTGGTATAATCCTTGAGAGGTATCTCACGAGGTGGTTGTTCAGAACCCTTTTCCAATAGGCTTTGTATTGGATTATTGAGGGTGATAATCATTTGAGAGTTATCTAATGAAATATTCCAAGCCTTCTCAGTTCATTACATTGTGGTTCTTGGTTATTATAATTTTTAAGAGGATGTTTGTGGGGAGTTTAGAGAAGTTTGGTTTCTTAATACTAGAAAAAGGGGGATTTCACATCATGTAACTGGATTACATTATTTGAATATCTATTTTATAGTTTTCATTTAAAGATTCAAAGTGTTTAAAATTTTTGGTTTAGAAAAATAAAATAAATAGATAGGAGACTGTTTCCCTACAGTAACCAAACCTTATGTACTATATGACGTGAAAGGGTATTACACATCGTGTAATACCATTATCTAGTTTTTTTTTAAAATTATTTTCAGCCAAACATACTTTTATTTAGACATTCTCTCTTCTAACTCTAGTTCTAGATGATCCCAAGGCACCCTAATGGGTTATATGGTCCCTAATCCTCCCTCTTTAATTTATTGATCTTGGTGGGTGTTCATTGGTTATATGTAGTTTATCGGTGGTGAGTTTTCTCCTATATCTCTTCTGTTTCTTCTTGTTCATCCCCTGAGATTTTCTTCTATGGTATGGTTTTTTCTGATTTAGTGGTTGGGAAGAATTTTTATAATCTTTTGATGCAAAATATGTTGATCTGCAGTTGTCGTAGTTGGGTTATGGTGTGCAATCATTGTTCCTTTCCCTACAGTGTGCTACGATTAGGAAGATTCCTTGAGGTAGTATATTCTTCATTTCCTTTTTTGCATCATATGAGAGGGGTTTTAATTAAGTTTACCTATGAATCATTATTTTTCCATCATAATCAATGATATAAAATATTTTAATATAATTTTTTTGTGGAAATATGTATTTATCACATGCTTTTAAGATTTTTATATTTTTTGTGATGTCGTGATTGTTCAGGCTAGATTCCCCACTAATTTTTTTACTGGCTAATTTGTTTGCGCACTAAATAAATTATGATATTCATATTGTTCATATTTTCATGGAAACATATATATGTAAATTGGTTAATCATGTATATTCAGTTATTTAATGGATTCCCCAAGATCATACTATTTCTATCATAACCCCTGAATTAACAAGTGAAATTAAATGAGGGATGCATAATTAAATCTTCAGTTTTGTTTTTTCTATGGTATGAGTGGTGATGTGATGTGTGTGTTGGATATAAGGAGTTGAGATATTGATTTATTTTTTATGTAAGATAAGTGTTGTGAAGTAGGGCTTTGATCAGGATATGGTATGTTTTTGTTGCTGGATGTGGTTGAGAGTTAGGGGATTGTTCTTATAGGTACAAGTAGTTATACCGTAGTTTCTCTAGGATAAATATGCAGAATACTTCACCCCATACCATTATATAATTATATGGTATACCATTAATGGGTGTTAAACAAAGAGGATATGTGAAGTGGGTTAATTACCCATGATTCTTCTTCCCTATAAGACTTCTTCTACGTTGATTGTTTATTTGATGCTTATTGTATTCTATTCTTGGTAGATTCCCAGGTAGTGATGGAATAAATAAATAAATAATTTGTTAATTAAACTTGTAATTTAATGGTTTGGTTGGACTAACAGAATGGATTTTCTTATTGAAATCATTTGGGAATGTGAATTGGGTTTTGGGGGCTTAGTGTGTAGTGATGTGCATATAGAGGTAGGAGAAAACATGGTAATGATGTGATTTGGTTATTTGTTTGAGAACCCATAGGTTTTGATTGTGTTTTTGGTTCCATATATTTATATACTTTTATTTTCCTTTATATTTCTCTACCCACCCCACCCAAGTAGAGCACTATGTACCAAACACCCCCATTATCACGGGCGAGGGTGTCATTTCGAAACATCCAAGTAGGAGGATGGCTGGCTGGAAACCCGATCTTCCATGCTCTCTCTTCCAGGGTTTATAGCACATGATCCTTCAGTAAGTTGTGGTTGTCATTCCCTAGTGTGTGCATATGAGATGTGCTTTTCCCAGGTGTCTTCGGGAAGTGATGTGTTGTGATTTCCTCAGTGTCTTCATGATGAGATGTGTTGTGATTTATCAAGTTTCTTCGGTATGTGATGTCATTGTGGCCTAGGTATTTATTGGTGGGATTTGATGTGATTTTTTTGGAACCAGTGTTTATTAGAGGGATTTTATTGGGTTTGTTTTCTAGGTGTCTATAGCTGGTACGTGATGTGGTTTGTGAGGCCCATGTGTGAGCTGGAATGTTGTGACGTTGTACATTCAGAAGAGGTCATAGTGCGAGGACTTTTTTCATTAGGCAAGAGAGACTAATCAATGGGAAGTGTTGTTCCTATAAAAAATGTGCATTAATTACATTCCTTAACATATGTTCTTTGGTGAGAATGACTTGGTGAGGTTTGGATAGTTAGTTTAATTGCTAGGTGTTGTTTGGTTTTACTCTTTTCTCACAAGGACATTAGTATGTTTCATTCACATGTTCACGAGAGACTTTGGTTTTTATAATGAGTATAATTGTATAATCAACCTATGTATATAAATATTAATAGGTTTCCAGGAGTATTTCTCGGACTGCACTGGACCATACTAGCTTGGATTCAAATACTTTATGTTTCATTGCTTATCTTTACTCTTGGTATTTACTTTGAAAACTTTTGTATTTGTAACATTTCTATGTTATGCATGAATATGGAATGGTTTTGGATTTATTTTATATGTGTCCTATAGTTATTTTGGGGATTCACCATCTTATATTCTGATCTTTTTTCCTATAAAATGTAATACCTCTTATTTTGTGATAATTGTATACCCGAGGTTTGAGTTACCAACCTGGGGCCGACATGAGGAGGGGCTCAATGGTCATTTTCTCCCTTTCGTTATCTTAATCCCAGTAGGGGAATCCTAAAAATGAGGTGATCATGAAATCCCTAATAATCAACCCAGAAAACATATTTTTAAAATCAATAAATAATTTAAATTTTGGAAAAAAATATTGAACTAAACAATAATAGATTGTGACATAATACATGTTGATGTATTACAGGCTTATTACATATCTGGTAAGTTACTATTAAGAATACATCACTTATATTATTTTATTGAAATCATCAATATTTAATAATATAACTGAAATATAGATATTATGATGAAATTAATGAAAAAAATATTTACTTTAATATTTTCATTTTTAATAAAACATGATCAATTTTAAATGAGTATAATTATAACACATAATCCTTTAATGTTTTATATTAAATTAATCATGTTTTATCAATAGTATTTTATATACAAAAAATATTTTCATCTTGGAGTAAAGGTTTTACTTTTAAGTCCATTATAACCATATTTTTTCTAAAAAATTTTGTTTGTGGTGGATTATTTTGTTTAGAGATTTTAATTCTTGTGATTATAGAGTATTTGAAGTCAAATTGTAAGCTATACATAAGTTTATAGTTAATTAAAAAATATTGAAATATTTTTTAAAATATAAATATTTAAAACAAATTCATGTTGAAAATTTTGATTTAGTGGAACCTTAAATAATCCTAATATCAAGAAAATAATTTGGAATAATCGATTTCAAAAATGCAATAAAATTAAAAATTAATTTTTTTTTCATATTTTTTATAGTAAAAATCCATTAATATATTATTTAAACTTAGGTCAGTGAAACAATTTCCTTGGAAATTGAAAAACATCTTTTTCCCTACAATAAAACATTAGAAATTTGAATTAGTGGACCCAATGAATTATGTAGGCCCTCATAGAAGAGATACATAGGTGTTTTGATAAATTATAAACAAAAATAATTCCATATAGATAGTTTCACGGTAATGTGGTGCTTTTTCTTGATTCTTGGCCAAAACCATAGAAAAATAAATACATTATTTTTGGAGACTATTTTTCTAAAAATAATCACAAATAAAATATAAATATCTATTTTTATCTATTTTTTATTATTTCTTAAAAATTAGTTTTTTATCAATTTTCTTGATTAGTTTCATTAATTTGAGAGTCATTATATTTCCTATTCACTTCAATATCTTTGATATTTTATAAAAAAAGAAAATCCTTTTAATGGTTAAATTCTTTGAACTTTTTATTTTTATAGCTATTTATTATTTTTTTATATAGATTTTTTCTGTATCTTTGTGTACCAAACAAGTTTGTTTTATTATTTCATTCACCACATATTCAACCATAATTTTTTTCAAACGGGAAAATCAAAAAAATATTTTATATGATATAGAGTAGAATTTAAAATAAAAATAAATCAAACTAATAATAAAATATGATATAAAAAATATTTAATATAAAGATGAATATAATTATTTATGTACTAAATTTACATAATATGTGGAATTAAAAAATATTTAGAATAGAAAAATATATAGAAAAAATGGTATGTGTAATTGAATGGCTGATTTTGATAAATACAAAATGATAATTTTAAATATTCCTTACATTGAAAACCAATATTTCTTTGTGAGAAAAGTTTTATATTTTAAAATATATATAAAAATATGCTTAAAATGATAATATATAAAAACAATTATTCTATTTTGAAGTAATTTAAAATCAGATATCATTAGGAAAAATCTAACATATTCCATGTAAAAGTTAGATGAAATTATATTCTCAAGTATAGATGAATATATGAAGTAATTTAATTTTTGATGTGGGAAACGATCATATACAAATTTTTATTTTAGTACCATGGTTTAGAAATCATTTGAGAAAAGGAATAATATTTACGAATTGAAAAAAATAATGAAATAAAAAAACATTATTTATTGATTTCATTATTCTATTTTAGGAACATTTTAAAGAAAAAATGAAAAAGAGTATACATGGTAGATAATTTTATAAGTGTGATTGAATAATGAATTTTAATTACGTTTTGATTCAAAATAAAATTTTTTGATTTGATATTAATGCCACATATTTTAATTTATATTTCAAATTTTTCATCAATATCCAACTGGACTTAAACTAAAACTCTCCTTATTTACAATTTTACATAATTAGAATAATTGGTTTTTATATAGGATATTTAGAAAAAATTTAAGCTTATGGGTGGAATTACATTACTTGAAATTGTGAATGACTCTAGTTAACAGGTTTTCAATGTGATCAAGTTTTTTGTTAAAGTTAATCACAACTGTACTAGATGATGCACTACATCCCATAGATTTGACCGTATAAATTGTATAAATTAAAAAAACTAATTCACTAAAAAACATTCCCATGACCTTTCAGGTTTAGTCTTTTATAGAATTAGGAAAATAAATTAGCTAATAAAATTCATTATTTTTTAACTAATATACATTGTTTCCAAAATGGGAGAAACATCTAAATCTATAACAAGTCGTAAATATCTCCCTAAAATTATCTACAAAATATATTCTTCAATATATTTCATATTATTACTATCAACATTACATGTGGGATGGAAATATAAGAAAATAGTGACATAAAATTCTCTATAAGAAGAAATATAAGCACTACAAACCAAATGTCATAGGTTAATATATGATAAGAATTTGTGTGTAATTAGGATACATAATAAAATTATACCCAATTATGTATGGATCATAAATCATTTAATAAATCTTAGTAGATCATAACTAATGAATCAAAGGTGTATGGAAACATATATCAATAAACATGACCCATGAGGGTATAAACATAGACATATGGATTGTAAATGTAACATTCCCTTGAAACATATAATAAAAAATAAAATTGAAACAATCATTATTTTTGGGACATTTGGAACACACAAAAGTTCCACACCTTATGTTACAAAAAAATTCACACACTTAATGTTGTTAATAGAAAATTGTCAATGCTACATATTTTGAACTAAAAAATACCCACACATCATGTTGAGAAAAAAAGAAAATCCATGATTCGTATTGTGAACTAACAAGATGTTCACACATATAATGATGTTAAAATAATATTTACACACTTATTGTCAATATCTCATGTGATATAAAACACCAACCATTGAATTTGTGAAAGATATAGGAACACACACACTAATCATACATAAATATGTTGTTATGTGAAAGAAATCATTAAATACATCATAAATAACCCTTGGAATGGAAAATGGGTTTCACAAAATTTACAGATGGTATCACCAAAATTGGTCTCAAGAATCTAAGTGATATATACCCAAGATTTAATCACAAAAAACGGGAATTTCACATGAAAATTTATTTGGTTGTTCCTAAAATAAAATTTCTATGGAAATAAAACTATTAATGAAAAATATAAATTTATATGTTAAAAAATTAAAGAGATTTTTTAAACAATTTATATCATTATCATAAAATATAAGGATATAGATCATAGTATGAAGTTTTTTTTAGAAGGTAATGTTAAAAAAAGTTAAATAACATTACATTTAAAAGTAATATTAAATAATTTAACCTTGAAAATGAAAACATTATTTTTATAAGGTGATGGAAAAACATTTTGAAAAATTTACTTATTTAAAAAACCTCAAAATTGAACCATTTTAATGAATTAATGTTTCGAAAAATAGGATTTCAAATAGTTGGAAAAAATTTAATTTTTAAAATTGAAATATTAAATTTTGATAATTGAAATGTCATAATGGTTACCAAAAATAAATTTTGAGTGGATGATAAATAATTTTATTTTTAAAGGATGGAAAACATATTAATTATTGAGAAATTAATTTTTTGAGAACTCAAATTATAAATAAGGTAGTCGAAAAAAAATCAAATATGAGAAGGTAAATTTGGAGGTCACATCAGTAAACAAATATTTCATACTCAAAATAACAATTGGAAAAATATTTTTTGGAATAATGAACAAAAAAATAGTTAAAAACCATCTTAGAAGGAGGTTAATTTTTTTATTAAAAAAGAAGAACATTTATGTTAAATAAATTATTAAAAAATTAATCATTAATCTAAAATCATAATGTTCCCACAATAGAATATATGGAATATATAATGACATTGGAAATAAAAAATATATCAAACATATAATAATTTTAGTTAAGGAATAATATTTTAACTCACATTATGTAAATTTGACATAACTGAATCCCTTACATATGTCATAATGCATGATGTAAGGGACATTTAGAAAAGAGGTTTTTCGTAGAACTTTAAGTCCACTGAAAAAGATATATTAACACATAATATAAAAAAATGGTTGATTATACCCAAATTATATTAAATAAGTCAATATTTACAATCATAACTCAATAAATGAGAATTATGTTTATAAAATTTATTACAGTAATTGTAATGTAAAAATAAGAAGGATACTATAAAATTAAAATTATAATATCATGAAATGAGATATATTAATTATATTTTAATTAAATAGGGTTGTGAATACCCTATATATAATAAATTACGGTAGTATAATATCAAATATTTATCGTAGATTTGAAAATTAAACCTCAAAACCCTCACCTTAATTTCTGGCTTAGTTGATTTCACTATAACCACCAATATAACATACATATATTACCTAATTACCAATTATAAAAAACATTTTCAAGATTAAAAATTATATAAACATCAATTATTATTATTACCTACATATATATCAGTTAGTTATTATATATTTTCTATATTGGGTGTCGATAATCTTGATCATTTTGAACTTGTTTCATAATTTTAGTATTTGTTCTTCCTTATTATCTAAAATTTTATTATAAACAGTTAATATATGGTCCTAGAAATTATTTAATAAGATTTTTCTTAGGAATATAATTTTATTATCTTGGTGTTTTTTTGTGATACTTAATACTAAATTCAGTGATAAGATTATTATAATGATTCCTAGGAAGAAATATAATTTTATTAAAGAAAGTATTAAATTATTATATTACTATTACAAAACTAAAAAAATAATTTATTTATTTACATATTATAAATAAAAAAATTAAATGATTATGTTCATCCATGATATAACGTTATATAATTTCTCAAATAATTTGTTAAACTAATTTAAATAAGAAAATAACATAGTTAATGGATAATTATGAAATGATAATTTCTAATATAATTATAAATGAAGAATAATGGACATATTTACAATTTATTTTTGTGATATACATTATTTTGAAAATATTAGAAGATGATTATAATCTATAAAAATATATTTCATTTTAGTAAGAAATCATATTCTCTTATTTAAATACTCTTGTCGATGGTTAAATTTACCCCAGATGTTTAGTAATCATATTTTTAATAGGTTCTTCAATTTTTCATTAAAAATTAATGACATTTTCCAAAAAAAATATTTTTATCCAACAGAATCATTCTCATTACCATAAATGTAAGGTGGTGATCAAAAAATAGTAATCAATTCTCCAAAGTAGGAGATGGTATACACATGTTTATAGATAATGATTTCATTTTCCATTGAATTAGGAAAACGAGTAATATATTTTATCATTTAATGTTATAAAATATTTTATAAATATTATAATTATATTTCCAATTTCTTATTAATACTACAAATTTTTTTTAGTGAAGTAAAATGAAACACATTATGTCGTGGAGGTGGTTTTCACAATAACAAATAATTAAAAGTTTCACTTTTCTCAATTGAAAATAGAGAGAGGTTGTTTGTAATTTTACCATCATTATAATAATAAAAAAGTATACTAATTATTAGGATGTTATCATTTTAATATGTTTAAATTTAAATTTAATATAATGTATTTGACATAAAGAAATATTAATGTGAATGATGCGGTTATAAATTTATAGTTCACAACATGAATTATCTCATTTGCGAAAGAGGTTAAGAACTTTAGGGATGGAATTTTTAAAATAATAGAAAAAATAAAATTTAGATAATAATATTTAATAAATTATTGAGAGTATTATGGGATGATCATGGTGGGGTGTGGTGGGAGTGGATGTGAGGAAAGGATTTCCCCTTTTATAAGTGAAAAGGGAAGTCATTTTTGTAAATTCGAAAAAATTAAATATTTAGAAGTCAATATGAAAGAAAGTGTTTACATAATTTATAAATAATTGATTGGGTAATAGATAAGTAATATTGACACATAAAATAGTTTATAAAACCCATTTATTTAACATTTTAGTCTCTTTACTTATTATGGTACACAGTTTTACTATTTTAGTTTTCACCACAGATACTACCATTTACCTTGGAAATTTATCTTCTTTTCAAAGAAAGAAAATATAAAATGTTATATAATTTGGGTAAAATGATTCTTGTTTTAAAATAAATCCATTAATATTAAATTTATGTAAGTGTCAAATTATAATTTTAAAATAATAAATATATAATTTTATATTTGTTTAAAATATATTACTCAGGTTCTAAAATGTCAAAAATTGGTTTATAAATTTAAACCAACATTATCAAAATTTTAAATACATATATAAAGTAAATATTTAGTATTAGAGAAATACTTCGTGAATTTAAAATTTGGTATTATATACTAATAATGTAGTAAAAGGTATGTTATTTGTAAAAATTTTATTTTTCATTATTCACCTAAAAATCAATCATTTATTAAATATCCCAAAAAATTATCCTAAGTTAATATTATTGTTAAGATTAAAAAATATTTCTTTCATCCATTTGACATTTTAAAATAAATAAATATTAATGTTAAATATAATTATATGATATATATAAAAAAACATTTTTATTGGAAAATAAATTCTTTACAATACAGTTGTTCTTATTCATAATATCTATAAAATAATAATAAATTTATAATCAATCAATTGAAATTATATTTTATTAACATCATAATTTGAAAATAATATAATTAGTTTTTGTTAAAAAAAAATATATGGCATATATAAAGATAAATTCTTAAACAAAATAATGAATTTAGTAATTTTTTTAAAAATAAACAATATATATATATTAATATTCTTTGTAATTCAGTTTATCATATTATTACATAATAAATAAAGGTATAGGTTTAAAAAATCTACATATATCATGGTTTCGATTTATTTTGGTGTTGTGTGTGTAGAAATCTATCGAAAATATTTGGCATAATTATTGAAAAACACATAGTGAAATTTCATGTCATTACATTCTCACCCACCCACAGTAAATAAATTGTTCCATAAAAACATTAATTATTCATAACTGATGAATGTAGTTGAGAGAATTCTAATTATATTCATCATTCTATATATAACTTTTGATATGACATCTAACTTTATTTTTTAGCCTATATCATTTTTCTTGTATTTCCCCAAACAACATTATCGATTCAGACATCATATACACAAGTATATATATGCCCTAATCATATATTTTCTATTACATGAATATATTAAACCATTTTAATCTATACATAATTATACCATAGAGATATTAGAGATTACTCTAAAAATAAATCTATCTTTAAACATAAATTATTATAACCTCATCTTATAATTTCATATAATATCCAATATATTTCATAATATTAAAAATTATTTAAGCATCACAAAAAAAATCATGGATCACATTTTTTATAATAAATAATAAATTTTAATTTTTTTCAAAACTATATAACATTATTTTCTCAAAACCAATAAACCCATTATTCCCTCAACATCAAGTATATATTAAACATAAGAACTTTATATACATTAATAATTTTTCTTTTAATAGATATATCCCAAAATATAAACTTTTCATAATATCATTGTTAAAGGTTATTAATACCATTTAATATATATTTAAAAACCATTAATGTGAAACTATTGAAGAAAAATCCTTAAATAATTCACATAATTCTCATTACTTTTAAAACAGAACAAAATATCATAAATAAATATCAGTTATCATTGAAATAAGATAAGAGTATCAATATTTACTTTTTCATAAGATATCAACCTCGCTACTCTAGGTATAACATGGTAACTCACTTGGTTCCTTAAAAACATGTATACACTAAAATTATCAACAATTTAATTTTTCACCTTTATTCATTTATATGATATAGAGGTTTCTATATATATACATTTTTCTTCTTAAATCTTTGATCTCTTATTTCGACCACATACTAATACTAAAATGGTTATAATTATATCTAGAACAACCATTGTATGTACATATGAATTTGTGATTATAACATGTCTTATCAAATGAGGTATTTAATTTAAAATATGATAATATGTCATACATGGATCATCCTAAAACTCTTCTGCTTCATCCTTGGTTTTTTAATTTGTGTTCTGCAATTCTTCATAAACTAATATGTTAAAGAAATTAAGAAGTAAATTTGTCATAAAGGTTTATAAAGAAAATGTGATTGACTATATAAAATACCCAAGGAGTTTCAAACTAGGTTTATAGATAGAACTCATTTTTGTACACTATGTGTTGAGTAATTTAATATATAATACCCTATTTCTATCATTTATACCAGAAGGTGGATATATTTCAAATCTTGCTTTCACTTATACTATCCACATAGGGAAATAATTTTTTAGAAAACTATATACTATCTTATTTACTATAATTTTAGGATATTATCTTAAACTTAAACATATCCCTTAGACATGTCCCTAAGGTTTTAAATAAATTTATCTTATCATAATACCCATAACATTAAATATTTAATCAATAAACCTAATCTAGTATCTATGCATTTGAAATTATTAGTAATGGTAACTTATGATTTTTTTTGAAATATTTAACTCTATCCCCAACTAATAACATTTAAATCACCAAAGTGACCTAAAACTTCCTATGATACAAACTATATCCCCTTTTAGATGTGACTATCTAAATTACATTACTAGGAAATATTTCATTTCGATACATTCAAAAACTCATTTAGTTTTATCGTTTTATATAATTATGAAAACAAATTAACTAACAAAATGCATTCTATTTAACTAATTGTTTTTTTTTCCTATGATAAAAACTTATTAATCCATATTGATTCGCCAACATCTTCTTCAAATTATCCGCATAATAAAATCTTCATGCTATTAAATACATTTCTTGTCTTCATAACATGTGGGATGAAAGCATGAAAAAGGAGTGATATCAAAAGTATGGAATGGGTAATCATAAGAATTTGTAATAAAATATCATAAGATATTCTAATATGATTATATGGGTAAAATAAATATATATAATAATCTTATATCCCAAAAATAATTTACCACAAACCATTGGATAAGGATTGGAATATCATATTCCATAAATCAATAGAGGGTGGAAACAAGAGTCAATAAAAAAGATCCCTGAGAAAATATTCATTGGAATAAATATTGTAAATGTAAAAAGACCTGTAAAATAACAATAAGAAATAATTTTTGAAGAAACATAAGCATAGGGAAATTATGTCATTATGGACAAAAATCATGTACATGAATCATATTGTGAACCCAAAAATTCCCACACGTCATGTTGCAAATAATGATGATTCCCACCCTTCAATCTATTAAAAAATGTACATGCTTCATATTGTGAAAACAAAAATTCTTATTATTCATGTTTTGAAAAATCAAAATTCTTACACTTTTTATTGTGAACAAAAAATGATCAGGCATTTCATTTTGAACAATATAAAGTACCTATTAGTATACATATCTCATGATATATAAATCCTTAGCCAACACATTGGAAAGTGATATAGGACACCAATAATAAAAAATCCATAAATACATTTCCACTTGAAAAAAATCATTAATGGAATCTTAAATAACCCATGGAAATTAAGATAGGTTTCCCAAAAATTCCAAATTGTATAAAAAAAGTTAATTCTAAGAATGTAAATTGTAGATACACAAAATTAATCACACCAGAATACTTTTTCAGAAAAAAATTTAGTGGGAAGTTTATGAAAAACCACATACATATAAATAATAACTCCAAAGATAATGTGGACAAAAAAAGTGATACAATTAAAGAATATTTATAATATATTTTTATCATTAAAATATAATATGAGTTTACTGATCAAATTAGAAATCTATTTTTGATAATATGAAATGAAAATATTTGAAAAATATATACATTGAAATGTAATCTTAAATAATTGAACCTTAAATATGACATTAATAATTGAAAATGTTGATATGCTATTTTGGAGAGAATTTACTTTTTTAAAGACATGAATATTTAAAAATGTTCTTAAAATGACATAAGGGTTTCAAAAAGGTGATATCAAAACATTCAAATACATTTATTTTTAGAAAATGAAACAATAATATTATATACTTGTAATTATATCAAGGTTATAAAAATAAAAATAGAGTTTTATATTAATTATTTGATTTTAAAAAATTGAAAACCTTTAAAATGTTTTGAAATGAATTAATTTAAATCCAAATTATAAAATTGGAATTTAAACTTACATTTTAATCGTTTTGAATTAGAATAAGGTTTAATATAATTAAACTCATATTTGGGTTTCAAAATAATAAATTAAGAACATTTTTCTAGAACAATGAATATGGAAATCAGGGGAAATCATCTTTAAAGTATATTATATTGTTTTCCAGAAAAACATTTCAATTTTAATATGAATAAATTCATTTATAAATAATCATTTACTCTAAAACCACATTATAATGAAAGTGAAAGATGAAATGTAAAATAAAATAAAATGTTTAATAATTTATCAGACATAGAATAATGGTGCTTAAGGTAAATCTCTTTAAAAAAAGAAAATTTAAATAACCAAATCCATTATGAATTTAATAATTCCTAATATAATAGACATGTAAAATGGGGTTTTGTGGAAAAACATTAATTCCCTAGAAATAAAATTTTTACAATATAATTAAATTAAATTGAATAATATACCTAACATATATAAGATATGTTCATGAAGAATATTTAGAACTCAAGAAATAAATGTTTAGTTTATAAAAACACTCCAATAATGGTAATGTAAGAACAATGGGGTTACCAAGAAATTTAAATTAAATTATCCTTAAATTATATATATAATTATACATTCATTAAACAGGGTAGTGAATAAACTATACAAAAATAAATTAATTCTGTGAAATATCAAACGTGTCTTGTGGATTTGAGAATGAGGCAAAGAAACCCTTACCTTGAATTTTTTCTTAGTTTACGGTACTCAAACACCATATATGAAAAACATATCAATATAAATAACCTATTTTGAAAAATTATTCATTCATATTACCTTTTATAAATCTCAATAATAATTATTCCCTATATGTGGTTTGTTAGCTATTATAAATTCTTAATATTGGGTGTGAGTAATATTGATCGTTTTGAACTAGTTTCATAATATCATTGTTTTTAATAATTATAATCTAAAATATAAACGTTAAAATATAATATAATGCACTATAATTTATGTATTTTGAAATTTAATGTTGTTCTAATTTAATTTAATAATAATTTTTTTGTGATCATTAACAATGAATTCGATGATGAGATTATTTCGAGGATTCTCAGAAAATGAAGATTGTTTTCTCAAATAACAAGTTAAATTCTAAATATTATTATACCAAAATGAAAAAATGATTATATAAATATTTATATAAAATAATATAAGAAATTAAATTTATATAGTATCCCATGATATAAAATTATTGCATTGTTCATATTGGTGTTAAAACTAACAAAAACAAAATCATACCATAATTAGTGAATGATTATGTAGTAATTTAGTTTTAATTTCATTATAATGGAAGAATAATGGTTTTATTTAGTGTTAAATAGTTTGATATATTATAATTTTGAATTATTATATGAAGCGGATAACCTATAGAAGGTTACATCATAGTTAAATGAAATTATTTATTCACATATAGTGCTCTTCTAAATTGTTGAAATTATTATGGTTGATTTTTTAACATATTCTAAATAGGTTTTAGAATTTTTCTTTTAAGAACCTTAATAATTTATCAAATTCATATTTATCCATTTAAAAAATATCATGGCCATCCATGTAAGGTGGTGTGGAAAACAATAATGGAAATCAATCATCCCAAATAGACGATTTTCTAAATATATGCATTGTAGAAGGATATCACGATGTGTAATATCACATTCTTATAAGTTGTGACACAATTATACAAGATTTAATCTAAATTGTCATGGAATCAAATCATCTTTTAGGCTTTATATTGAGAAATCACATCATGGATAGTCCAACACATCATAATTTATCTATAATTTTTAAAATCATGTTTTTGTGATTATTGGGGAGAGGGGATAGATTATAATTTTTTCATTCACTTTTACCTAATAAAATAAGATATTGATATTTGTTTCCTTCATGGTTAATAAAATTTAATACCATTCATTTATTTGTTTATATTTTTTAAAATTAAATTCATTATTCCATTTCTAATATTCATTTATATATTTATCCATTGAATATTAAATATCACTCCATTGTGAGTTAGTATCCATGGAATAATTATGAATCACTTAGTAAAAGTAATTTTATATAATAATGTTCATTAAATTAATTAATAATGAAATTTATTTTAATTAATAACAGTTTTATGCCTTTTATATTTACTTTTTTAATAATTCATTGATATAGATAGTTATTAAGGAAGGATATCTAAGTTTATTAATTGGATAAAATTGTAAAAATTTAGTTACATTCACCTTTTATGAATAATTATAAAGTTTAAATCACATATTATTGATTTTAATCATTGATCAAGAGTGTTAAAATAATTTAGGTATGATTTTTGGATTTGATCATATTTAAATTTATTAAATTTTAATATATTTTAATCCACATAAATTTGTGGTTCTCTAAATGAAAAGCATAAAATAATGCTATAGAAAATCCAATTTTTTTCTTTTATTTCATTTTCCCTATCTGGATGTTATTTTTTCATTATATTTTGGAATTACCATAATTAAACAAATTTTAATCATTTAATTTATTATGAATTGGATTAAAATGTTAATAAAATATATAAGTTTGTATTTATATATATTTCTCTTTAGTTTTTTTACATGAACAATTGTATGCTATTATAGTTTTTATTTTGGTGAAATAGAATTATAGATTCAAAAAACAAATCAATATATATTCTATATTGATTATGGTTTTACAAGACATTAATTATCCTACTATTATAAAAGGATTATAAATTTTTTATACATGTTAGGATTTATTACTACGTTGTTAATGTTTTATATAAGACAACCACACCATAGAATGAAAAATATTAATATATTATCACTTTATTTTTAATGATTCATTTATGGAATTCTATTTTTTCATTAAAAAATCTTATTGAAATCCAAAATTACAAAATCTCTTCAATGAGAGAAAATTTGTTTCCTCATATGTGAAACAAGTGAAATTTCTGTTGGTGTGGCTTTCATGAAATGGGTTAATTGCATATTTCGGTCCATAAACTATGCATGTCACATTCTAATCGAATCCAAAATCAACTACACTACCAAATATGCTAAACTTTTAGAAAAATTATTGAATTTTTATAAGAATAGATTTTATTATATACACTGAATGGTTTTGATCGTAAAAAATACAAAATCTATGGGGTATTTTCTAAATAAGAATGATGTTAAAACATTAATTGTTATACGGTTTCCCACAATACAATAGATTGAAATTATTATGAATTATAAGAATTGATCAGTTAATTTGTTGTTTACTCTCTATCCAGTGATAATTTAAAAAAAAGGAATATTATTGGAATTATGTTTATAATGAGTTTTAGGATGTGTGGTTTTTTAATTCTTACTTACATTATTGTCCACATATCATCAAATTTGAAAACTATATATTGAATAGGAGAAAATCTAAAAACTTCACATATCAACAAAAAATATGTTTTTTAATAAATAATTCTCTTTATATTTAATAATACCATTTATTATTTATAAAATTCTGGAATAAAACAATATGTAATTTATCATTGAACTTGGAGGAATAACAATATTTAATCTTATCATTTATCTTCTAATAGTGGAAAACATGGTACTGATATAAAAAATGAGAAAAATCATACATTGTGGAATATTTGGGACTTATAAAATGATAAAAGGGAATACGTAATATCTATTGGTTGATACTAGTGAACAAGGAACATGAGAGTGTGTAATTTGACGTCTCAAAAATAAATTTTAGAATTCAAAGTGTTCAATGTTAGGTTAATTAAATATTTTTCACTTTTATGTTCTTTTAAATAACACATTCATTAATTTTATTGTAGAATATATTTATAAATGGGTATAAAAATAGGTGATAACAAATATTATAACATTTTTACGACCTAGGTTTCTAAATAATAACATTTTTTATCAGTAAGGAATTTCATTTCCACTAATTAGTGATTTAATACCCCACAAAATGAATAAAAATATAAATGTATTTTTTGATAAATATAATTCGTAATACAATACAAACTATGAAATGTCTCGTAAAAAGTGGGAAAAGAATATTTTACAAATTTATATATCAATATAATAATAGATAAGCAAATTAATTAAAGCTTGAAATATTTGTGGATATATATCAATGTTTTATTTTGGGTATACCTATCATCTTATAAAATACCCAATATTACATATGCAATGTAAGTGGTACTGGGAATCCATTATACTTTCGAAAGGAACTTGACAAAAATTATTTTGTTGTCAGTAAATACGAAAATAATGGAATTATAACAAACTAGAAGAAAAATTCTCTTAAAATATGTTCTGTTTGAGAAAAATATACATATATACTTAAGAGAATGAAAACATTTATGATAAAAAGTTTATGAATTGTCTCGAGTGATGAACTAACCTAATTGTTTTCCCAAAGTAAATGTTAAATTATTTAGTTATAATTATTTTGAAAAATATAGGGGATTTCATTCATGTCCATTCACTGTAATCAATCCATAAATCATGGACTGATCAGTATATGAAGATATCTTAAGCCCCTTATGTATTAAAAATAATAAATCATTTATTTTATTTCATTTTCAAAGTTAATATAATATATTTAATATTATTTCTTGTCAAAATACATGTATAATTGTTCTGATAATGGTGTTTTTAACATTTTTAATATATATTTCTGAAATATTAATTATGACACATTCAATGATTGATGATTATAATTTATAAGATAAGTCAACTTAAATTTTAACTAATAGGGACACCCAATTTTTTAAAGGAACAAAGTAAAATGAGGAAAAAAATATGATAAGTATACCTTTTTATGTTCATGTCTAGCCATTAAATTTACAATTTTCATAAAAACAATTATCCATAACACTTTTGAGTTAAACATTGTAGATAATGTTTAATTTTACATTTGGAGTAGGTACCTTTGGAATGTATATTTTATTTTTTAACTCAATAGTATATGAGATATTTCTCATTGTAATTTTCTGTTAACATGAAAGAAAATTAAATATCATGACAATTTATTTTTGATATATAGATATAATGCTTTGGAAAATATTATAACTATTTAATTTCTGATTTTGAGTATAAAATTATTAATATGTTTTCTATTTCATTTCATTATTATTATTCTATTAAACACATTTATAAATTGATTATTTTCTATCGATGAAATGAATTATCACTCAAAATTTTTGTTTCCAATCTTAATATAAATTTTGAACAATATTTATAAATTATTTTTTATATCTTATAATTCGTTGATTATCATGATGTGAAAACTAATTGAAAATTACATCTACCATTTTCAAAACAACAAAATTCATACTATCTTAAAGTCATTGAATCTACTGTTTTACTGATAGAACATAATAAATTTGTTGTTACCCCAATATTTTACCCTTATTTCAGTACAGTGAAGCTGCATACAACTTATTAGAAGAGCTATATTATAAGAATATTTTTTATTTCTTCCAAATGAAATAGTATTTAAAAAATTACATTTAAAAAATATCAATTTAACTGTTTATTGCATGATTTTTAAGATAAATTAAATTTAATGGGAAAATTTATATTAATTTTTATTTGTAATATGATAATGTTTCACAACCTAATTATTAATTTAACCTAAACCATCATATATTATTTTTGAAAAGAGTGAAGATTAATGAATAATGAAAATAAAATAATAATAAATAAAAATGTAATATTGATTTTATTATTTTGGTTTTTGAATTTAATGGAAAAAATTGGAGTTGATATGGTTGATAATTTTTTAATTTGTCAGTGACTGTGGTATTTTAAATGATTTTGAATTGAAAATAATATATTATTCTTCTATATTTATTCTACCTCATAAAAAAAATATAAGCTTATTTATTAATAATACAATCACCAAATTTTAAAATTAAATTTTTAACTCACCCCCCATGATTTGTTTAATTTGGATTATAATGTTGTGACTTAGATACCTTGAATGATTATATATTAACTATATGAACTAGATTTTCTGAATAATTACATATAAATAACTTTTTTTTGAATAAAATAATTTCAAATAAGTTAAATAATAATTATTCATTATTTTTAATGAAAGGTTAAATTATTTTTTTATAAAGGAAGAGATATTAGAGAACTAGAATCATTCTGGAAGAATGATTGAATACCTATGAAGATAAGTATATGTGGTCTTAAAATATGAGTTTATAAAAATATTTATTACATAATTGATTATTATTTTACCATATAAATATATTTTTTATATAAGATAACAATTAAAACACAATCCTAATGTAAAATAAATAGTGACTGGGTAAACTATGGAATGGTTCATGCATAAGAGTGATTTTGAAAATAATACAAAAAAATGAAATATGGTATTATGTTGATAGAAATACCTAGAAGTGTTTCGTTTAATGTTTGGTCTATAATTTTCAATATGTATCTTATAGAGTTGGGTGATGGTTCGATATTCCACCCACTGAAGTTGAAATTAGATAATACCTTAGTGAATACATGGAAAATCAGAACTCATTAGATGATTATAGTGTTGATCCTAATATACAATACATGTACCAAGTCATTTTTGTACAATTTACAATAGTTTGGATAAGTGATTTCATTGAAACAATCTAGTGAAGTGATTTTAGTGTGGTAATTCATGGAATAATTTTAATTGAAGTGAAATAGATTAATCTTAAACCACACAAGGTGTAATATTTATGAATGATAATATATTTATTGTTTTATAACCCTATGATTAACGTTTGAGAATGATGGATATCATTTGAAGAGGCATTAAACCTATTTTCTAAAATTCTATAAAAATAGAAAGATTATAAAATAAATTTAAAAAATGTCTATGTCCTACATATATATCATTCATATTTGTTGAGTACTAAAATTGTAAGGTCTTTTATTGTATAAGAATTATCTAGAATTGTGGAAACATCATTTTTTTACAATGTATGAACAATAATTTTGCAAAGGCATGAAACCCCTTTTGTGAAAACATCATTCCATTACTTATGTAATCATCATCAAAAAATGCATATCTATAAATACTCCTCAATGTAAACATAATTCATGATAATGTAGGGATGTTGTTTTTAATGTATTCTTGAAGTCAAATTGTGAATTAATGATCGTCTCTCTACATAACCATCAACTCATAGTGAAATTTTGAATTTATATAGGCTAAAAGAATATGTTTCTAGATTTCATATCTAATAATTAAATCTAAATTTCGTGTAACCAAAGGTGATCATCAAAGTATTCAATATTGAAAATTATATTTGATACAACCCACTAACTTTTTAAAAGCTAATCCATATTCCTGAAGAAGAATTTAAATTAAACTATTTATTTTTAGAGGCTTTTTAATGTCTATAATTATATGTTTCTAGAATTCAAGTATATTTAAGAAGTATCATTTGAATAATCAAGTTATGTTTATTCAATTTACAATCATTGTCAATTAATTTTAATCCAACATCAAAGCTAGTGAAAAATGTAGGATAATCATGATAAGATGAATAATGGTAGGGATGGTAATAATAAATTTGGTTTTAAATTAATGTTTTCATTTCACAAGATGAAGTATCTATTCCACAAGATAATTTACTATGTATATTTTAAAAAACATTATAGTAATGATTTACACCATATATATTTTTAATTAGAATTATAATAATCCACGATCCTATAAAATAACAATTTAAATTTTTTCAATGAGAATGAATGAAAAATGAGGAAAATAAATCAAGGGTTATAATTTTATTTCACTAAGTAAAAAGTTGAAATTAAAATAAAATATAAGAGATAGTGTATCTCATGTGTAGAAGTTAAAATTACATCATTCATGTACATATCTCTTGAATAAAACCCTTTTAATATTCCCATTTTTTTACATTAATGTGGCCATTAAAAATGAATGTGATCAAATTTATTTAAATTTAATAAAAATATATGAGGTTCTTCATGAGGTTGAGATGTAGTAACATGATGGATAAAATTATATTTATACATATGGTGGATCTTTAAAAATAATAAGGATAGTTTATAACTAGGAGATAGAGAGATAATTCTCTTGATATAAAAAAGGTACCTAACTGCATTTTGGAAATATTTTGCATCAAATAATAATAAGTAACCCAATTATTTTGATATATTTTAAGATGAGTAGAATGTGAGAAGTATTAATCTATTCAAGATAATTATGATACTACATCATTGATATAACATTTTAGTATATCCTTGAAATACTTATTATATTTGGATATAAGTACTTCATGGAAAATAAGGTCACACACACTATATTAGAAAAAAAATAGTGTTTGAATTCTTTCTCGAAGGAGGAGTTCATGATACCCCTCAAATAACTATAAGGATGTAGTATGAAAAGCCCATTGAGTGGCCTCTAGAATATTTTCATTAGAGGAGGGATAAAATATAAATAACACTTTGGGAATTGTTTTTGTAAACCCTAGATACTATGTATTTCTCAATATTTTCTATCATGAAATTATAGATATTTCTCATAGTTACACACAATGTTTTATAATAGTGAAATTAGTTCTTATAAAATAACCCAAACCTAGAAATAAGTAGGTTTCTACTAACAAAACATGTAAATCACTATGATTTATCCTGTTCAATTATTATAATATTCATGTGATGTTTTCAAACATAAGAATAGGGGATCTATGATTTAATCAAGAAAACAGTTTCAAGGAATGTAGAAATTTTATAAATGAAAAAGTGATAAATAATCAATCCCCTCCACCACTCAGTAATCTAATAGATATGGAAACAGTTATTGGTATTAATGATAATATATTTTTTTTATAAAATATTAATAGAGAAGCATGGAAGTCCTTAATTATATCAATTAGGAAGAGATAACTATTATTATAGAAATAATTCTAATGGTTGTATGAGATGAATACTTTATCATTTACAGTCACATGGTCATGTGGTAACTGATATAGTAAAAGAGGGATTTAATACACTTGGAAGCGATAAATCCATGATTCATTCATACTAGATAAATCTTTATGTGAACAGTAGTTCTTGAAATATAATAATATCATATATATTTTAAAAAGTTTACAATAATATAATGGGACCTAAAATTTACAAGGAGATGTAGGACAAGGTAGAAAATATATATAATGGTAATTTCATGATAAATAAATCCAATAAATTTTTTTATCGGTAATATTTTTAAGGAATTAAAATTAAATATGAGGAGATTATAGATGACTACTTTACATGAGTTAATGAATTTATATGGCCTAATCATGGGATTTTTTGATCCATTGTAGGATTCAACCATTTTCAAGAAGTTCTTAAAGAATCATGTCTATTTATTTGAACCAAATATATTAGGATTATATGATTTTGGAGATCAATATATTGATGAAATATATAATATAATATATCATTCTATAAATAATAAATGAATAATTATCGTTGATAGAAAAAAATTTCATGGTAGGAAGAACTAAATTCTTCAACATTTACTATCACAAGGTCACTATGTAAGTGATATTTTAACCATGGTTTTTAAATAAGTTAGAAGAGATACGCCAATGAATTAGACATATAAGATAAATCTTGAAGTTAATGGGATATATAGAAATATAATCCTACCATTTATATATGAAACACATTACAATAAGATAGTGGTTTATAAAATAGCCCAAGAGATGTTGGATAATAAATATTATATGTATTTTGGAAATTTGGTGATTAAGGAATCCTAAAATTATATTTATTTGGAAAATATTGAAGCAATTATGATGAAATATTAAAATAGTATAAATGACCACTCTATACGAGTAAATGAAATTATAAGTTAGATCGTGAGATTTGATTATAAATTAGATGTTTAAACTATTTTTAAGAATTTTTTTTGAAATTTCCAAAAAAAATTACCCAAATATATTAATGTTGTAAGATATTATAGATGTATTCCATGATTAAATATGTAAGACACTTATTAATTATGAGAAAAGGAAAGCCATATAGTTCAATAAAAAGGTTAATGAGAAGTTGGAATTTAAATAATGAAATTCTATTACTGAAAGACAATAAATATGAGTCATTATTTTATTTAGTATAGGACTAAAAATTGAATAATAAATATGTGAATAGAAAATGGAATTTATTTTTTTACCTTCAATGACATTATAACAGGAATATGAAATGATAATGGTATGATTCCTATAATTTTTTTCAATTTTTTAAGTATAAGGAATTTTTTAGTTTATTTCACAAAGAAAAATTTTTATATGCCTAAACATGATGTTAAAGATGATGAAATAAATAAAATTATGTATATGAAAACAAGATTAGATAAAAATGAAATCATAAGAAGTTGTATAAAATGTATTGAAAAAAATTATTGAATAATTAAAAAATATTATAACCCATCACCATCAAGAATACCTAAATATTCAGACCCGTTTCAAAACCAAAAACCTTATATATTATATCTAAAACATCATTATGTAGTATCAAATAATAATAAATTTTAATACGAAAGCTATGATGACTATATCTTGAGATTGGAATTGGAAGACTTACTTGAACAAAATTCCAAGATCAAGAAATTAGTAAAGTAACTAAAAAAGAAAAAAATAAGTGAATATGATATGTTTAGTTATCTCATAAGGGAGATAAAAATTTTATATGTGGTAATTACATCGCATGATAAGATTCAAAACTAGTTTAATGAAAAGAAATATGTTGAGTAAAAAACTTCTTATGGTAAATTCTAGATGTATTAATGGAAATAAATCATGAATAAAATGATATAATATACTAAAAAGGTAGTGAATGTTCAAGAAAAATCATCCAACTCTATTGAGAATATGATACCCAAGGAAAAGGTACAAATAGCTTCTACTTTTTCATACGACATTATATACCTTTTCCCAATCATTGTAAATTTTAAAGACAAAAATAAAGGTATTTGGATGAGGTAATGAATATAAAAATTAATAAAATATTTTAGAATATTAAATTTTTATAATTAATTTAGTTTCCCCTTTTAATATAGAAATTTGAATGATATTCTATGCTTAAAAAGTTGTTATCAATAAAAACACACAAAAATTTTGAAAACCAAATCTCTAAATTTTATAATTAGGGTAGTAGGAAATTTGATTAAAAATGATAAAATTTATTTTATAATATGTCATTAACATGGTTATATTATAAATCAAGGGGTAAAAGACCAAAAAAAGAATATATTTATCTTTTTTAAAAGAAGAAACACTCACATAAGGCATAAGTTTGAAGATGAAACAAGCAGGATTCTAAAAAAATAATCATTACGTCATCGATGAGACTTTGGACAAATGTTACCAATTGGTAACAGTATTGAATATTTCACAACATTTATTCCATGATAGTAATTAAAGGACAATAAAATTAAGAAAAATAAAAAAATAAATAGAGAAATCTGATAATTATGGTCAAGCTAACTCTTTTCAATAGCTTACATTGAAAATGGTATATCAGAGTTCATGTACAAATAATAGGAAATATGTCCCACAAAATGCTAAGAATTACTCAAAAATGGATGGATAGGAAGGAAATGAGAATCTATGTGGGGATTTTGAAATGTTTACATAATATAAAATAGTAATTCCTTGGAGATATCATCTCAATCTAAAATTCCAAATTTCAAGAAGAAGTGTATGATGATGATTTTAAAGAATAATAAAAAGGCATATAAATTTGAGTGTTACTTTATGGATCGCAACAACTATTTTACAAATAATGGAACATATTGAAAGATAGAGTACCCTATGTTCCATATGAAAACACCAAAATGGATCTTCAAAATAGGTGGTATGAAGAGTTCTTGAAGATCTAAAACTCAAAACATGGAATAACATATTTTAGAGAAAAATCCCAAACCTACTATTATCATGATATAGTGATTTAATTACACTAGTAATTACCCTTTATCAATTTATGAATAATAAAAAGCATATAATGGATAAAAATAAATTATTTCGAATGATATTAGTGTTTTAAAAACTATGTGCTTTGATAAAGAGTGGTCCATAATTACATACTATTGAAGAGAAATTAACCATGATGACTATAAATTGAGTCCGTCCATTTTGGGGGGTACAACATAAAAATTATATTCCATAATGGGTTAAAAATCATGAAATTTATAATTTATATACATCCCATTTAAATTAGATATTAAAGTCTTAAAAAAACATTATTATCCTCATTTTGAATTTATCAAAATACTAATAATGCGGTAGTGTTGGTTGATGGGAATATAAGAGAAATGGGAGATTTTCTCCCTTTTATATAAAATTTTTGATGTGTTGTTCAATTTTTTTTAGACTTTTACCTCATGAAAAATCTCTTAGAAACAACCCCAATGAAAAATGTAAATTATATAATTGTATTCCATTCATGGGAAATTATGAATATCCTTAATGTATTAGTGAAGTATCTATTTTTTTCTTAAAAAATTTCACACATGTATACATATAGTAGATTAACTATCTTCTAAGTGTTAATTATTATGTGGTTCAATCCATCTCTCTCATAAATGAATTTAGTTGTAATTCAAATCCAAGTGGGAGAATATTTTTATTATGAGTTAACTTTTTTTATAATATGTATAAATAATCAAGAAGTGAGTTACATTTCTCATAATAATGATGAATTTGTTTTAAATATTTTTGGAAATAAATATTAGAATCCACTTATTTTTACATGTAAATTTATATTAACAAAAAACACAAATAGATATATTGAAGTACAAAAAGATGGTGTGTTGTATTTATTGTCAATAAGTGTTAATTTTTATATTGTATAATTGAGTTATTTTTTTGAATTCTATAAAACAAATTAAGTAATATAACACCCTAATAAATTCATGGAAAATGATATAGATATTTACCAAGTCATTACAGTACTATTTACAATATATTGGAGAAGAGATTTGAGTTAATCTAGTTTTTGAGGAGATTAATGAGTGATTATTTAAGGAAAAATTCTATATGGTGTGAATATGAATTATGATAAAACATCCATTGTGTTATATATATATATATAGGATATAATATTTATTGTATATAATCTATATTATAATGATATTTGAAGGCTATAGATGGTTTAAATAAGACTTAAATCTATATTCTATATGTCAAAAAAACATATTTAATCGATAATATTTTCATAAGTTTTATGTATTTCATAGGTAACAATAATTCAGTGTAGTTGTGTGGGAAAATGGAAAGATAATATCCAAAATAAACAACATTTAGGTTTGTTTAAATATAATTTTTCTTCTACATATTCTTCATCTGACCGAATAGCCATGAATATTTTCATGTGTAAACCTTATTCCTTGATCTATGTAAACATCATCCAGGTGTGTATGAACATTAATATGTCATTGAGTAATAATTATTCAGATCTATATATGGGTGAATTTTTTTATTTAAGAATGCAATATATCAATATAAACATGATCCTATATATATATAACAACCAAGACTTATTGAATTTTTTTTATCTTTATAAAATCAAATACAAAGTTTCTATATTTAATATTTAAAAAAGGTATTTAAAATTGATAATTAGAAATATAATCCACAATTTATTAAACATAAATAATGAAATATGATAACTTAAAAATTATATATTGTATATTTTTATTCATTATTGATGAATAACATCAATTTAATAGAATAATTTGAAGGAATTTTTAATTTTGAAATTTTAGGATTCCATAATTCATGTATTCTGATGAAAATAAAATTTAAAGATACTAGTGTTGTGAATTAATTTTCTCAAAATCATAAATCTATTAGTATCCTTAATTCTTACTTCTAATAAAACTAAAGTCAGAAAGATATGATAAAATTATACTGATCTGATAGTGATAATTTCGGTGTTTAAATAGAAGTCATCATCACAAAAGAGAAAGTATCCCAACCATAAATTAATATATTATGTATATTTTAAAAATATTTTAATGAGTTCTATATTGTATATTTTTGTGAACCTATTTTTAAAATAATATCTGAGCTTCCATGATAATAAATTGTTACCTATTAGAGAAGAACAAAAAAAGAGAGAAATAAATCAAGGGTGCTGTTATTATTTTACTAAGGATGGGAATTGAAAATGAAATGATATATGGTAGATCCTTCATATCATGGGGATAAGGGAAAGTGAAATCGGTCATATACACAATTATCACATGATATCCTATAAATAATAATATTTATTTAAATGAAATTGACTGTTACAAAAGCTTTTCAATCACCTATGCAAAAATAAATGAAAATAGATTATGTGATATTTGAGTTGGATAAATACTGAGTTGGATGATGAAGATGTAATTATTTATAGAAAATATCTACAGAAATGAATAAGTTTATACAAGAACTGAGAGAGATGATAATCAATCTATATGTATAAGAAAAGACAAACTATATCTAAGAACTCTTATGTGTCTATATAAAAGAAGTGGGATTGTAACACTATTTTTATAGAGTTGAAGCATTGGATAATGTAAGGAAAATGAATACCCTCCTACTACAAGTGATATTATATCATTTGGATAATATTTTATAAGGGCCAATAAAGCCTATAATTATCTATTTGTGAAGAATATAAGAATAAAAAGGCCTTACACAAACTACATCTTAAGACAAGAGTGCATGAATACCTATTCAAAGGAAGTGTTCATGAGAACCCTTAAATAAATATTGGGATGAATTATAAAAACAACTCCAAGAGGTGGTCAGTATATTTTTTATGATAGATTTAACTTAATGGAGGTGTTATAATAAACCAATTATGAGATGGCCAATTTATATGTTAGATGCTAGGCATTTCATGAGGTTTTTCACCAAAAATTTCAGAGATTTTAAGAATGTGTAGTCTATGTTTCAAAATGGGAAAACAATCTCTTTAAAAATAACCATGCCATATTAATGGTTATAAATTAGGTGTCTAACTATTTAAATACTATTGATGTATGGTTTTTAATTTCAAAACTATTTTAGTGATGCTATTTGACACAACAATATTGGATTGAGGCATTAACATGACTCTAATGGCGTTGTAAAGGAGGTATTCATAAAAAAATTGATAAATGATTAATCATTCCTCCTATTACTTATATCATTGACAAGGAAACTTCACAAATCAAATTAGATGCCATGGAAATGTCAACATTAACATGTTTTAAATTATGGTTTTATTATCCTGACTATTTTGTTCAATGATATAAGGTTTTATACATGAAAAAATATCTATATATTTTCCTCTAAATGGTGTTTCATGATTTTGAAAAACAAATGTGGAGATAAATGATGACACAATGGAATATTTAATATCATTTTCACCATATATGTGAGAATTATTCAACTATTTTTCTCTGTTTTTTAAAAAAATGTCATTTTCATTCTTTATATATAGAAATTGAAGAGCCTTTTTTATTTAATAGTGATGTGAAATTTTCATTTACAACATGAGTTATTATCATTGAAAGTGTTTTAGAACATTTTTAAATTTTATTGGAGATATTGGATATTCCCTTAGAATGTTTGAAGAGGTTAGGAGTTGATTTGAAGATGTTTTCCAATTTTGAGTTAATGATGTAATTTGAAAAATACATGTCATGAATAAGGGTACTCATTGATGTTAATTTCTTTTATAAGGATACACTAAAGCATAAAAAAATTAATAGAGTAATTTATTTTAAGTTTACTATGACAGGTTAGTGTGTCCAGCATTATAAAAAATTGTCACACAGAGCCTCACTGTGATACTTATGAGTTAAAAAAATATGCATGATATCTTAGGGTACTCAGAGTGAAAATTTGGAAAAATTCTATTTAATATAAATTTGGTACAATATGATTCCTCTTTTGGATACCAAAAATCTAATATCTGAGGTTTAAAAGATTATACATTGAGTTGAATACTTGAGGGGTAATATATAAGGTCATTATTAAAATCATAAGGCATATTATCTACCTATTGTACTAAATGATATTTCTATATAAATATATACTCTAATGAATAGGAATTTAAAATGATGATTATTTGATTTTTTAATGAATTAGACATCATTGTTAAACATTTAGATCATGATACAAGAAGATTTTTTATAAGGGAGGTTTTTACAATAAAGAATAATATTGTATTGAAATAATAGTTGAATATAAATATTAGTTTGTGAGATTTACTGTGATAGTTATGTAAATGTTACTATAGTCATATTGTTATGAATATAACAATGATAAAGTAATCTATATTATTAGAATCATATATTAATGGCATACCATAATAATTGATACCATAGTATAGTCATGATAATAATATGATGGGTGAGGGTTCACTCATTCTATGGGGGATTCATTAAACTAAAAAAATCATTGAATGTAAACATGCTAAACAATGTAAATTTATGTATTTATGTATATATGGATATTTTGTGGTGTTAATGAGAATGAGCCCCTACTGTTATACAAATTCATGAGAAATGAAAATCCCTCTATGAAATTGGGAAGTAAATGATATTAAATTTTGAGCATCATTGCATTATAATTTTTGGTATTTAAAAATTGAATATTTTAAATATTTTATTAATATTGATGTTTGGGTAATTAATTACAAATATCCTTCAAATTATAATAATCATGGATATATAGGATAAATAGGTGAAGTTTAGATGAGATGGATCTATAAAATTTTTTATGGATTGACGGTCATAGGATAAATCCACATGGTTCTCTGGAGGTATTTTAAATTCTATAATGATGATTACAAAACAATAATTATAATTTTCTACAGTTTAATTATATGAATTTTTTTTGTGATAAGAATATATTATTCTTAATAAAAAGGTATTATTATTAATTTCAAGACTAGTGATTATTTATATCCATATGAACAATATAGATGTCAATATATTAGAGAAGAGTAATATTTTATGTGGAATAATATTATTTAAGGATTTAATAATATCTAGTTTTAATGTTTAGGCATCTGTAATATTTATGTGGATCTTTTTATTCTAAATAAGATTTTGCTGTAAAATTATAAGATATCATATAAATAAATATTAAATGGTTGTGAAATAGTTGACACACTAATGTATTAAGAGATATCCATTTTAATAACTCTTTTTAAAAATAATTTCATATATTTCTATCACTCAAATCATACCTAAAAGGGGTAGTTTCCCACGTTGGGGGAGAACCATTTAAAATATAATGTTTTCTCATATATATTTAATTTAGAATCATATGGTTACGAATGGGAGGTTAAGAATATATTGGATCAAGAATATAACAGATCATAGAGTATAATTTTTGAGAAATTTCTAAAATGAGTATCATCGATTAATCCCAACATCTCACTGACATATCATTACATACCCGGGTTCTTAAATTGGCATCAAAGTTAATACAAACTTTCCCTATGTGATTTTATATATTTTTATTTTATGATTAGAGATTTTATTTCTCTTTATAGTATAGGGGTTACAATATTATATGGAAAAAACGTCCATGGTTGGAAGAATATTTTCATTCTTTATCTTCATTTTTATGGCCCAAAAGTTAATGATGTACCTATAATGTGTTTTAAAAATTTGAAGAGATGAACCTATGAAATTTGAACATAATAATATTTTAGAGTTTAATGGATATTTAGTTAATTTAATTAGTATTTCATTTGTATATAAACATTATATTAATGTGATATGAATAAAAACTACTAAATAAATATAGGATCAGATCGAAGCATTTTTAGCGGGATTTTACTGTAGAGGAATGTAAATTATATATTTAAATTGAAAAATTGATGATGTTAAAATGTATTATGATGTGAATATGAATTATAAATTTATAATATTGAATGAAATTTTTATTATTTTCAATGGTTAATGATAATATTGTGAGGAATCAATGATTTTTATGATGTTAAATAGAAACTATCCTAATATATTTGATATAAATGATTCCACACTAGATGATATAAATGAATTATCTTTTGATTAACTATATAATTTTATTATTTCTTATTATATTATAGTGTATTATATTTTTTTTAATAACATTATGATAGAGAAGGAAATTCAATTTAAATCCATGAATGATCTCAAGCTCAAGGGAAGGAAGAGTGAATCATTATCAAAATATAAAGAAGATGAAAAAAGAGATGAAATTATTGAGAGAATAATATATCTTATTTCAAAGTAAAACATAAAAAGAGGAAGAGGTAAAAAAATATAAAACTCATATAAAATTATTTAATTGTGAACCAATTAGAAACATTGTAGATAATTTTCAAAATCGAAAAAATATAGTAAATGAATATGGTGAGGAAATATAATATGTTCACAAAAAGATCTTTGGAAAAACCAAAAGGCTCATATAAAAATGTAGAGTTTATTAAGTATTATGAGGATGGATTTTTAAGGAAACACACAATAATAAAGAATCAATAAAAAATAGTGTTCTAAAAGATGAATGAACAACTAAAAACATGAATTCTTTTTGGATCATGTTAATGTACATGAATCCAATTCATAAAATGATGAGGAGGATCCCAATAAATATCAAAAACATATATTGAGGACAAAAATTAAAATTCTATTAGGAAAATCTAAAATATCAGTGAAATAGTTAGACTAATTGATAAACATAGATTAGATTATGATAAATTACTTTATAAAAATAACTAATACATTAATAAAATTAAGCATCTATATATGATAAATGTAGCTTAAGATAAAATTTTATAATATCATGATGTAAAAAATTTTAAAAAATGAAAAATAGTTGATTAACTAATAATACATATATCTTGAAGCTGAAAATACATTAGAGGTAGTGAAATAATGTTATAACAAATCTATTGTGGTTTATGATTAATCGTCTCATGCTACTATTAAATCCATCATATAGAATAAATTATAAGTTAATCATACTTATTCTAATGATACCAAATATTTTTCCCCTAATAGTGTAGAATATATATCTAAAATGGATTTTTATAGGCTTATAGAATTCATGAAATCATTACACTTATATATAAGTGGGATTTATAGAATATTTTTGAATAGTTTATCCCTAGAAAAAATAAAAATTATGTTTGGAATAAACCTATACAATAAGAAAATTTTCCCATGAAAACTTATTATTCCTATATAATATCAAGTATTATTAGAAATTCTTTAGTTGTGGAAGTGTTGATATTGAATTTTATGTTAACTAGTATAATATGTTATATACAAGGACTAATAGAAGGTTTAAATTTTGTTGGATTTATTCTATGAAAATAATGAATACCATTGGTAAGTAGCATGTTATAAATTGAAATAATTTTAGATTTACAACTAATAATAGATTTGATTACTTGTATAACATATTTGTAAGGTTTTTGTAACATTTTAATTATGCTAAAGAATATTTGAAATCTTTTCATTGATAAATAATTCATGATTTTAGGAATAAGAAGGGTCAAGTAAGAGATATATCTTTGAAGCAACTTCTAACTATGAAATATTTTAATGAAATTAATATAATTAAGACATGGAGACTTGGTATTGGAAATATATATCATATAAAATAGATAAAAATTTACAAAACATTATGTAACCAAATGGAGTTTTAGACACTTTTGGGAATTACAACACATTGAAAATTAGAGGTATTAGAAAAAAAGACATTGTGAATGAAAAACTAACATCTTAATATATTTTGTTTTTTTATAGAATCAGAAATAAATTTTTGAGTTCCATTCATCTTTTTTATTATATTAAAAAAAATATTTTTTGTTGTAACAATTGAATAATCATGTTTTTTAATTATATAATAGTGATTACAAAGGGAGAAATAAATAATGGAAATTTATTTCATCTTTATAATTCTAAAGATACATGGAATTCTTGCACAACAAATGGGAACATTATATAGTGTAAAATACAATTCCATCATAGTAAAAGAAATTTATATATGATCATAGGAGGAAATTTGGAATGATACATTACTAAATACAAGATATAAAGATAAAGTATTTTTGAAATACATTATAAAGTAAAATAGCAAAAGTAAGTCCTAAGAAATGGAAATTTAATACAATATTACACTTCAATTGATTCATTCATATTTATGTTAGATAATGTTATATAAATCCTAAAGATATTATTATTATTTATCATATTTATTGGGGATTTTTCAAGAACTAATAATTATATGTTTATGAATCACAAATTAGAAACATTGAAAATATCTAAAAAAAATAAAATACGTTGGCTGATAAATAGGGGATTATATCAAGAAGTTGAGTACACGTAATATAATAAATTACACTAAAAATAAATGTGTATCATATCTTGTAAATAATTTGTAAAAATAATATATATTTTTCTCTATACACACAATAAAAAGGATCTATAGATAATAATAACAGAATAACGGTTGGAATAAGATAATCCATGCTATAAAAATATGTGGTCTAAATGTAATCTTTGATTGTTTTTGTGAGTTCAGATATATGCATTAAATGTATTTTATTTTGAAGCTTTAATCCACTATGAATATATAAAAAATATATCACTAAATAATCCTATAGTGAAATTATTTAGAGTATTCTTAGTCCCAGATTTACGAAGATCCAAAATTTAGAACTTGTAATATTTAAGGATAAGTATGTAATAGGAAGGTTCAATGTTTATTTTTTTAATGTAATAATATATTGGAAGTATAATATATGGTTTCATATTTTGGAGGACTATTATGGTGATATTATTGTTATAAATAAACACAATTTTATTATGGAAAATCATTATGATTTTGAAAATACATATATTTATATATTTCCAATTAACAAAGAAATGATATAAGAATAAACTACAAATTAACCAGATAATTTTGATGATAATTCAAATAAAAAATGTAATGTTGATGAGTATGATCTAGTTGAAAAATTAAAAAATTAGAGGCTAAAATGATATAAAATCATATAATATAATTAATAATAATAATAATACACAAGATTAAACTATAAGAAGTTTGAGATTTGGTAACCAACTGACATATATTTCTAAATTTTATCTATTATTATTTACTAAGTATTTTTAGAAAAGAAATTTGATAGATTAAATTAATTAGAATCTAGATCATGTTTAATGGGATGCAACATGTTATCCTATTCTTGGACCAAAATGTAAAAATATTATTGGAACCAAGTGGGTGTTCATAAAAAACGTCAATAATAAATTCTAAATTACTAGAAAAAGATTCATACTAGTGTGAAAAGAATACTATCAAGTTAATGAAGTTGATCTTGGATATAAATTTTCTCTTATTTCCAAAATTGAATACATAAATATGTTCACATTTCTTGTATATTTATGTTGTTACAAAATATAATAAATGTTATTGAACTCTTACTTATTGAATATAGTTATTGAATAAAAAATATATGTTGTACAACCTGATGGTTATATACATGATAGTGATGGAATTATAATGTACATACTGAATAAAGATATACATGCTTGTTTCAAACGGATTACCAACTTATGATGTTTTGACATAGTGAAGACCTTCCTTCCAAAAGAATTTAGTCACTAGGAATTTACCATAAACACCATAAAATGTTCATTATTCTAGAGGATGGGTGGTCAGGCTCACTGTACCCATTTAGGTTATAATTATTACTAACATGTATACTCTATTAAATATTTTATATATGTCCATGAATTCTTCCAAAATACTATTTTGGGAATGGTTACCACCATGAACATTATCAATTGAAACTATGTTTCAATGTGAAAATATACATGTATGATAGGAACTCTATCATTCACATATTAGTTATTTATACAATAGTTGAAATCGGCACATCTGGGAACTCTATATTTTATCACCATATTGGGAGGTGGTATGTGTTTTTGTTTTGGAATTAGGTGTATGAAAGGGGATATATTTGTATCCCAATAAATTGAATTTAAAATAATATTGTTCAGTAAAACTTAACACGAAACATAATCTATATATTGTAATGTCGTATTGTCCATTAAAGATTCATTTAAGGTTTTACAAGCATTGTTAAGTGAAGGGAATCTTACGATCATGTTTCAATGACCAATGAAGTAATTTTTTTAAACCTCACATATTTATTATATATATCATGGTTAATATTATTCAAAACCCTTAATGTTTGAATTTCACATTTTAAAGTCGTATGTCAGGATTAGTCTATAGTGATCAATGTCATGTGGTAAAGGTTTATGTTTTATGGAAGGGGTGAAGATTTGATATTTAAAGGGTTTTACACCTTTGGACATCATTATCTCTCATCCTGTCTATTGGTAATTATATAGAAGATTATATGGTTGGGGTTTCCATCTAGTAGTAGGCTAATATAGGAATCTTGTATCGTAATAGATGTGAAAATATGTGTCTAATACGGGATTATGCATTAATATACCTTTATTATTGGTCGTATATATTAGTAACTAAGATGAAGAAGATATTTTTGGGGCTTACACATATTAAAAGGCTTTTATATAATGTATGTTTTATAGAAGGGGTGATAATAGGACACATGACATGGTTTATGTATTAATATTCACAATGTATAATTATATCATTTGGTAATTATATAGGATTGGATATGGTGGAGGATTATATGAAGTAATAGTACCATATAGGATTCATATATACGAAAAGGGGAGCAAATATGATACTGAGTGGTGCTTGCAGATGAGTTTCTGTAATGGCTCGTCATGTCTATTGGTAGATATATATGAGAAGGTTTAGTTGGGGAAAAAATAGTAAGAATCCCTAATAGGACATTTGTTATATAAATGGGATAAAAAAAGGAAATTAGGTAGGTATTATTGAAGATCTAAAATAATAATTCATCATTTTTTGGTACCAAATAATGAAAGATAAGGTTGTTGTTTACACCTATTAGGAGACCCACATAAGCCATTAGTGTCATAAAAAGTGTTAAAGTAAGAGACTGGGATATGATTATACATTTGACTACCCTTTTTATTTATCATGTTTATTGGAAACTAGGTATAATAATATATGGTCAGTTCTTTCAACTTGAAGGAGGACTGCACAGGACATATATATCGTAATGGAGAAATAATCAGTGACGGAGAGAGGATTATGATTTAGGACTCCATTTGGGTCATCCTTTCTGTTTTTTATTGGGAAGAAGAATATTTGATTAATGAGTACAACTAGTAGGATTCATAAATATGATTGTATCATTAATGGGTAAAATTAATGAGTTCAACGACGAGACTTTGGTTGGGGATCACACCTTGTATAAGGTTTAAATGGGAAACATTCCTATAAAAGGGGTGGGAATCGGAGACTAAGTTATGCTTACTCATGAGTTCCTAATTTCTATTCATCTCTAAAATTAGTAACAATAAATGGGAATATATGTTTGGGTTATACACATAGTAGGAGGAATATATAGTATTATTATACCATAAAATAGAGGAAACAAGAGACATAGTGTGGATTACACATAAGATTCCATAACAACTAATCATGTATGTTGGTAACTATTCTAGAGAAAATATATCCTATAATCACACTTATTATGATGCTAGTATAGGAGTCGATCATTTTTGTTTAATAATAAACTGATCATCTATAGGTCCTTGATTGTGGATAACAAATAATTGGATCCCTATATAAGATTATTATTCCACAAAAGAGGTGGAAACCTAAGACTAAATTGGGAATAATATTAGGCTACCACAAAGGAACTTTATATCTATTAGATCCTAGAAAATATAACATATGGTTGGGGATACACCTAGTATTATTACCATGTTGGACTCTTATACTATAAAAGATGAAGAAATGTAATAATTAGTGATATTTATACCTGATATTCCCAAATAAATCATCCCATTTTTAATAACTATATAAAATAAAATTTAGGTGTGTCTTTCACCTTATTGGATTCTGATGTGATTAGGTCCCTTGGAAGATGTATTGGGTTAATAAATCACCAACGAGGGATAATAAATTCTTAGGTATGTTGGGCTAGGAGATGTTCTCTCTATACTTATGATACTATGGTGTGGTGGTTCTCCAGTTTAATCATTGTCTGAGGTGGTTCTTAAGTATGAGTCACGGTTGAATATGATCCTTTGTAGGAGAACTTTAAGAATAGGATCCCATGTAGAGAGTCCTAGGATAATTTTATCAACACTTATATTTCCTATTAAAAATTTCACCTTAATTGGAGTCTTGGGAGATTATGGTGCCCATGTAGGATGCATGATAAAATTCATCCTTGTGTAAGAGGCATGGTTGATTAGGTGTTTGGGTGACCAAGTTATCTAGTTCTCTGGTGATGTCCCTAATCTTGTGGTGCCTTGATGGTGGAACCCTTGTATTAGAACCACGGTTTAAGTTCTTATGTGGTGAAACCATGTTTTTAGTGCTTGTGTGGCTTGGTGCCCGAGGATGAACTCTAAATATGAGGGTTATGATAGAATCATTATTCAAACTCTACATGTTTTTATATGAAAAACATGTTAAATAGGTTTTTGAGGAAAACTTTTCTTTATGGGAGGGGTCACCCTTTAATCCACTAATTTATCCCATATTCCATGAAAAAATTTGGATTCACACGGTCCTTTATTAGGAAACTGTCAACCGGGGTGCCCAGATATTACGGCAACTGCCACAGGTTCTCAATTAAGGGTTTGGATTGCATGTATTAGTATGGGCATATGGATCTGGGAATGTGTAGCTATGTGTGTGTGGTTTTTAGTAATAAATTTTAAAGGATATGACGTTCATGTGGATTACAATGCATGAGTCTAATAATGAGAGCAAGGGAATGCGAGTAGATCTTATGAGACCGAGTTTGTGAAGTTGTAGTCGTGGAGTTAGGTGAGCGAGGAAGAGTTTGAGAGGATGGGTGAAAGAGTAAGACATGCGCAACTGAGTACACAAGTGTAGATAGGTTTATTCAAACATTTGAGGCTTATAACAATTGGAATAGAATATGATTATTGATTTTATGGAGATACAAACATGGATGAGTCTTGGAGGAAGTGTGTGTTAATATATAAATGCATGTTTTAGCACAAAAGTAGAATATAACAATATTCCTTACAAATTTAAATGGCCATAACTTTTTATCAATAAGAATATTTGGGATCCATGATTATTAAAATTAAATCCTATAAAACAATATATTTATAGGTTTATGTGTTAATTCAATTAAATTTATTTTATAATACAAAAAATTACTTGAAGACCATAAAAATGGGGTTTTCTATTTCAACATCACTTTTCATAAACAATGGATTAAATAAAAGGCCCAATCCTAGTGTGATTTTCACACCACGACATCATGAGATTATTAATTTTTTTCAAAATACTCATTAATATGTATAAGAAAACATTAAAAATATAAAGATCTCAACTTTATCATTATATCTTATATAGGTATTTTTATTCTTACACCATACTAGTGTATTCTAAATAGTGAATGTTTTATGGATTTTATGGAAAATAATTGGTAAAAATAATTATTTCACAAAAATTTCCCTTTCCATGATTTAATTAATTTATAACAAGTATAATATTATTTTGAATGAATATTGGGAAAATTTATGCATTACGCAGACATCAGGTGGGCCTCTTATGCTAACTCATCTTTGAGAGGATGTTTTATAATAGGATGATCTCATATCAAGTTGTTTTCATTTCCATGTAAGACATTTATCTTAAGTATTTTGGTTTATTAAGGAGTAATAATTATCTTCAGGTTTTTAGATAATAGGAATAATTTTATCAGGGATTTTTTTCACTATTTGGAATAATCTACTTGGGGATTTTGGTTCTACAAAGTGGACTCAAGGATTTAGTTGTCCTTGAAAAGGGTCAATTATGGGAAGAAATGATCAGAATTGGTATAAAAAAAATTAAATATTGGTAGGGGGATGAAATAAATTCTTAATTTGAAAGTATATATGGCATAGATTATATGGAAGCCACTAGGTATCCTATGAGCGAAAGAATAAAGATGAATGTTTCTATTGGTATATTCTTACACTAAGGGGTTGAATTATTGTGGAGTGACTTCTAAAACAATTTCACTTTTATTCCTTAAGTACCTCCTCATTTATTCATTGATCATATCACTCTCTATTGTCTCTCATTTTCTCAGAGTAAAAATATAGAATATGAATGAAACATAAGTGAACAGAATTTTAGATTAATAAGGATCTCCTGGATAATGATGACTACATACCTGGTGAAATGAGGTTATTATCTACTAATAATAGAATCCTTTTTATTTTCAATTATATCCTAGGGTAGGGTGTGACTTTAAACCTGTTATCCTCACACCGATTTGGTATAAATAAAGTAATAGCTTTTGGCCTTTTTATAAGTAAATAAGAATGTAATTTTTCAATGAAATATCGAATGTGTTGGATTTATCCCCTATTAAACAATATAGATATATATTATAACATCATATATAGTATTCATATGGTTCCCTCATCATCCTATATACTTTAAAAAGAGAATTTTTTAAAATACACACTTCAAAACATCATTATTTAATATAATCAGCAGTAACATGTCAAAATTATTTCTTTATTATATATCTATAGTGTGTGATGGTTATAGATTCAACTTCTCAAGCACTTAAGCAAGAATGTGATTATCATAAGTTTTAATAAGATTCCTACTTCATTTCACCTTCTTCGTTTTCAAATTGTATCAATAAAACATGGGCACCTTCTCCTTATCTTAATTTCACATGATTAGTATCAGGTTTTTCAATCAGTTCTCTTATTTCCCTCTCTCATTATTCTTTGGATTTACATAATATCATTATTTCTCACCAAATTGAAAATCAAATTCCTTACATCATAGTTTATATATATATATGTATGTGGAATACTCAAAGAAGCATTTGATCTTCATCATTTTTGAAATCCCTAACATCTCAACCCTCAATTCCAAAAATCATTAAATCAACGCTTAATTCAAATGTTCTTCTAAATATAAATGATGAATTTTAACATTTAATTAAAAATATATTTTAATTATCATGATATTATTTTTCATTTTAATCATCCATAAAAACACTCTTTTAATTTTATAGATATTTCATTATAGTTATAGTGACATGGAATCACATTTTGTAGTGTGGAACAACCTCAATATCAATTTATTATCACATGGATGTTTATTCCTTAATTTATACTTGAAAAATGATCATGTATTTGAACAAGATGATTTCCCCTTAAATATTAAATTACATACATAATCTGATTTAATTATCAATTAACATATTTTTATTTGGAAAATTAATTTTTTTTATATGAGAACATTGAAATTTGACAAAGCGTTGAATCCTTACATATTTAAAAAATAATTTCTATAGAATGAATGACTTATGGGGAAGAATTGTATTATGTTTATAAGACATACCATCATCCATAAAAGATATACATTCATATACTTTTAAATTTTCCACATTTCGACTCAAATTCATATTTATAAATCAAATTTATATAATCAATCAAATACTTATGTAAAATATTTTCATTCAACAAAATATTTCACTTAAGATTTATCTTCAATGAATTTTTTAATTTTTTCCCTTTTTTTAAAGATGAGTATTATAATGATTATCAAATACTTATAGTATATAAATTCATGATAACTGAAATGACAATTAAATTCATATGTTCAATAGACAGAGAATTATGATCATTTTTTCACCTATCCTCCCTTTTCTCAATGTTTTAAAATCATTCTATTAATGTTCTTCCTCATAACTCCAAAATAATTACCATTTCTTGGATTGAAAAGGTATTTCTCAGTGCATCAACCAAGAGTTGAGTAACCCCAAAAACAACCTTTATATCAAACGTATTACCAAATTGGATCGATTGTGTGATTAAACTCATGCGACTACGTAAATATAAAACTAGGGAATCAATTGAATGAATTCATTCACGAATAATCTATGAGGACTTTCTATAAAAAGTATTATTCACAATTATTTCTCTGTGTTCTAAATACTTTCACCTGATGCAATTATGGAACAATTCCTTTCACCATACTAGTTAAAACCAATTATACATGTGAAATACAGTGCAGTAATATATTTAGTCTAATTTTCCGTTAATTTAATGATTATGTAATAATTACATTGTAAATAACACCAATACTCAATGAATTATTTCATTTAATGAAAAAGTTTCTTGGAAACATAAATTTAATTATTTTTATTTCCATATAAATATGATAGAATCATACCACTCCTCCAAGACATACATATCCAATCTACATCCACTATTCATAATATTACCATATAGATACATAGAGTATTAGAAACTCGACTTCATTACTATATTTACCATGGTATAAACTAATATTCATAGGAAATTAAATACAATCCCAATCTATTATTCTTCATATCATATTACCACACTAAATGTATCATCTATTATTGATGAAAAATATCAATCCAACAAAAAGTGGCTTCATCGGTCTCCCCCATTGTATTTTTTGTCAATACCAAATCTAGAAAAACATATGTCAATGTGTGAAATCATATTATTATACCCCCTATTAACAATAATTTTAATATGTGGGTCTAACGACCGAACTCTAGAATCCCAAAGTAGGTGCATATTTTAATACATTGGCCGTATTACTTGGAATCAAACACAAAGAACCGATTTGTTTAGTACTCTTTGAAAATAGATTACATACATAATACTTAAATTACAATTCAAAACATAAAATTCAAAATGGATAATCCTTTGATAAAGCTATTATTTTCCTAGTATAACCCTGAATTTAGATCATAATACATATCATAGCATTCTATGAAAATAAAACATAAGAAAGGGGTGAGATGACATGCTCAGTAAGGATAAAAAAAATATAGCGTATGCTTTCATAAATAAGAATAAAATTTTATATAAAGGTATAAAAGTGAAATATAAAACTTCTTAACATAATATTCATCATAATTTAAACATTATCATTGATATTATACTTGTTGAATAAACACATGTAATATCCACAACTAAAATCATAATAAGAGAATGCATAGTGTCAATATCATAATCATACCATCCAGGCCTTGTTCCAAGACATTAGTTTGTCTCATGAGACCTACTGATAAATAGAGGGTATATAGTGGAACCCACCAGTCAATTAATATGTCCAATTCATTCCTCTTTTGAAGTGACTAAAACATAACATAATCATTCATATTAAAACTACCATACGAAATGTGAATACTTTAACCATAAACCAAAAATGGTATCAAAATAGAACATCTATAGTCAAATATATAATAAAATTTCAATAAAATATTTAAGATTCTATCATAATAAATCATCCTCAATTAATCATAAAACCCAAAAAAGGATGTTGATATATATGATAATAAACTAATGAAATTATTAAAACTATTTGAGAAAAATATCCATTTTTTCCTTGAAATCCCTTAAAATTCACTCAATTTTAAAAAAACATTTCTTTTAAAAAAATTATAATATTATAAGGTAATATTAAAAATTATAATGTGTCATGATGGTGGAAATTGTATCTCATGCCGTATAAGTTAAAAAAATATTCTTTCCTTTATTTTTTCCAAAATGTCATAAAGTACCTTGTTTTGAAAATGATAGAAGGTTTCATTTCAAATGTTTTTTAAAAAGTCAAACATGGATAAAAATGACTTTAAATTTTTTTGAGTAATAGTAATAATATTTTAAATTACATTTTTAATAAACATTTACATGGATGTTAAATATTTCCCAATAGATACTTACATATAAACAATTCTGGATAAGAAAGAGATTGGGAAATTTACCCTTACCTTGTGATTACTTTTCAAGTGATCATCCTCTAACATTCAGTATAGTGTTTTAAAGAGTGTTATAACTTATTATAGAACCATAATAAATTATATAATATTATATATCATCTCCTTATCATATATTATTACCTGTTTGTTAAAAATATTTCATTATTTCACTATTTCAAGTGTTAATTTCTTAGTTTTCTCAAGTATATTTTGAAAGGTTATTTTCTCTTATATTACTTAGTTCACACTTCCACAAATGATGTTATCATATATATACAATATAAAAATCATGAAGGTATATTTAATATAAAATTTATATAATATTAAATAGGTTATAATTTAAATATTAAAATATTATTTTACATAAATAATAGTTTTTAGACTAGCCATGAAGGTATCAATAAAAAAATAAAAACCAATAATCATGGAGTTGATTAAATATCATATCATGGTCAACAATTTTTATTTATTGAATAAGATGAGTTAAGAAAAGATATATATATGATATATTACTCTATAAAAAACTATAGTAAATTAATGATAATTTAGTTCTTATCCATTAATGGATGAAGGAGATGAGGATAAATTAGAAAAATAAAAGAAATTAAGTGATTTACTTTAAGGAAATTACCTCTTGAATATCACCTCCTAGGAAGACCCTTGAGGGCTTCAGATTTAGTCTTTTGGTGATATCAGTAGCACTGGGACATTGAAAATGTGAGGAGGATAGGTATGAGTATATATTTTTGGAGCTAAAAGACTTTTTGGTTTGAAAAATGGTTGTGGAGAGGTGGTATTTATACTTGAGGATAGGTCGGTTCAAGTGATTAATTTATTTATTATTTTAGATTAAAATCCAACCCTATAGTGGTGGATGTAATTCAATGATTTTGGTTTGTAATTAATGTTTTATAATTTTGTTAGGGTCTATCCACACATCAACTAATCATTAAATTTTTTATTTTTTAGGTATGTTATGATTTTAACTTTTAACATTAAATATTTTAATGTTTTACTTTTACGTTAAATAATTGTTTTACCCAAATAAATTTTTTTACCAAAAAATGTTACTGAAATTTAAACCTAATTTGAACCTTCTTATTATAAATATGGAATATTTCTTTATCAAATTTCATTCAAATAATTGGAAAAATTGTTTTTAAAATTTAATGTGCAGACAAGAATAAAAATTGGGTATTTAAAGTGAAATGTACAAAATTTGATAGAGACTTTAAATCCAATTTCAATTTGAAATTAATTCAAATTAACTAAATTGAATTAAATAATAAATTAATATATTAATTATAATATAAAACCTAATAAAAGTAGAATTTATATATATAAATAAATTATATGAAAAATTTGTTTTGAATTAAAATGCATTATTTTTCAATATTCCTTAAAATAAGAAATTTTTCAGAAAAACACCAAAAAAATACAAAATAAATTATTATGTCTTGATTCTAAATAAAAATTTTATTTTTTCAAATTGAATAAAATTATCAAATATTTTATTTTAAAAATGGTTCTCCATTAAAAGATATTAATTTTTTTTTTTTTGAAAAAAATCTTCTTTTATTCCAAGAAATGAATCTTTTTATATATCATGTCTAGAAAATACATAAGATAAATTTTAAAATTTTATGGAATATATAAAATTTAAAATGTGGTTAACTGAAAAATTTAAAAATTCATAGTAATGGTTTTAACCCATCGAATAATTGATCAAACATACTTCTTGGGTTACGTGTGTAGTCTACAATACGCCTTGCTAACCGTGTGAAGTTAGCTTCATACTTTTCAACATTCTCATCCTATTCTGTATCATACTAAAAAATTACCTCTCCATATCTGCTCGTAGATCACAGAGAATGTATTTTCAAGGAAAATTAATTTAAATTCCATCCATTCCATATTTTCAACCTCTTCATCCTCCTTCATGATTTGAATTAATGACAACCATTGATCTATGTCTCCTGATAGATGATAGACTTCTATAACAACTTTTTCACTTTTTTTACTCCCCAAAACATGAAATATTTTCTCTAAGGAACATATCCACTTATCAGAAACAAAATTATTTGTAACCTGATCGACTATTGGTGGGTTTTTCCTCATAAATAAATCTAACATGGATCCTCTACATTGTGGGTCTGGATACTTCATACGGGAAAGATTATTATTCAAAACTTGAGTCTGCTATCCCAGTATGGTATTATGCTATTCAGTATGTGATTTATCAACAACTCCACTATCATTATCTTACATAGTAAGTCAATCCCTACATAGATTTCATGAAGTGATAAATTTTCTATTCCTTCCACTAGGCACCATTTCTAAACAATGGCATACACTATAATAAGTTATGAATCATAATGAATAATTCCAAAATAATAAAATAAATAGAAAACTTTATGTATATATATTACATAAAGAAAATGTGAATTATCCTACGCATATCCCATGTGAGTGTCAAACTAGGTGCGTAGGAAGGCCTCTTTCTATATACCAGGTTACCCCGATTCAAGCCCAGAACACCTTGATGGAGTTATTACCCCTAGGTACATTGATTCCAGAACCACATCTACATCTTTTATTTATACAAGGATGTTTTTTCTAGGAATACCCATATAATATCTACATTACCTAAATTCTTGGATGTTATTCTATACTTATCCTTAAAGTATATCTTATTATTATGTTCCCTAATATACCTTTAACAAATCTATTTTAAACATCTGTTTGTAAACATACTTTTATACTAAATATAATTCTTTAACCCCAGAATCCAATAGAGGGTGCATTATTTTAATACATTAGCAAGACTACAAGGAATCAAATCCTAAAGGACCGATTGTTTTAACCATATTGAAAAATAGATTACATACCTGAAAAATATTTTATAATTCAAAAATAAAATAAAAAATGTATAATCCTTTGATAAATCCATTATTATTCTATAATAAACCTTCATATATATTATAAGAAACATATTGTCCTCCTAGTAAAATAAAAACATAATAAATGGGTAAGATCACATGCTTAGTAATGATAAAAAATATTAGGAAATCTATCATAAATTGGAATTAAATTTCAAGTAAAGGTATAAAATTGAAACACAATCCTTTTAAAAATAATATTCAACATAATTTAAACATTTACATGGATATTCTAAAAGTCTAATGAACTCCTATAATATCAATAACTGATCTCATAATTATGAAATTCATAATGTCAGGCATCATAACAATACTATCAAGACCTTGTTCCAAGATACTTGTTCGACCCATGAGACCTTATGATACATCAATGGCTATAGTATTCCACACCCTTAGCTTTTTAATTCAATGCACTCCTCTTATGTAAGGGGTAAAACATAACATAAAAATTCATATTAAAACTAGGATATTAAATGTCAATACTTCAACAATAAATAATGAATGGTATCAAAATAGTACGTCTATAGTAAAATATATCATAAATTGTCAATAAAATATAGAAGATTATATCATAAGAAATAAACCTCAATTAATCAAAAAATCCAACAAACTATGTAGATATAGATGAAAATAATCTAACAAAATTATTTAAACTATTTGTGAAAAATATCAATTTTTTACATTGAAATCATTTAAATGCCATGAAATTAAAAGGGAAAACATTTATTTTAAAAATAAACACATAATATTGTATTAAAATAGTCAAGATTTTATAGTGTCACAATTTCATAAATATCCCCTCGTTCCATATAAGTTAAAGGAAAATTTTTTCCTTATTTTTAACGAACACCTCATAAAGTACCTCATTTCAAAAATGATGGAATGATTCCTTTCAAATGTTTTATAAAAAGTCAAACATGGATAAAAAATGACTTTAAAAAATTGTCGAGTAATGTTAATAATATTTGGAATTACATTTTTAACAAACATATAAATGTATAATAAATATTTCCTAACAGATACTTATATATAAAAGATCTCAAATTTAAAAGGGATTGTGATATTAACCCTTAAGTTCCGATTCCTTTTTGGGTGATCGTCCTTTAACCACCTATATTATTATTTATAGATTTTTAATAAATTGTTATATAATGATAATAATTTTATAATATTATATATAATCTCTTTATAATATATTATTACTCAGTTTTTAATAATCTTTCATTTTTTCACAATTTCGGGTGTTAATTTCCTAGTTTTCTCAAGTATGTTTTCACTTGTTATTTTCTTCTTATATTACATCGATCATGATATAATAATCTCCAGAATGTAAACCATCAATTAATTATGTTATATATTCAGTAAAAATGTATTTATAATATTCTATAAATTTTGTATATTAAAATAAAATACACCATTCAGGGACATGGTTGGTTGTATGTACGCATGAATACTACTTTAATTTCTTTGTTGTTTTAAAATATTGAAATTTGAATGATACAAATGTGTATTATAATTTCAATACCATATCTATGTTATATATTTTATATATATTTATTAAAATTAACCATAATATGTTCCATGTATAGCATGAATGATTCACATAGCTTTGAGGGGGCGGTAGTCCACACTTCCACAAAATGATGTTACCGTATATCCACAATATGGAAAGCATGAAGGCATTTTTAATATAAAATTTACAGAATATAAAATAGGTTATAATTTAAATATTGAAATATTATTTAACTATAAAGATAATTTTAATATTATCCATGAAGTTGGAAATATAAAAATAATAAAATCTATTTTTACAGAGATGATTAACTGACATAACTTGGACACCAATTTCGTTTCTTTGAATAAGAGGATGTGGGAAATGACATGGATATGAGATATTCCAATATAAAAATAAAACTATTTTATATAAAGTATTATTTATTTATCATGAATTAATGTATTAAGGAGGTGATAATAAATTATAAAAAGAAATTAAATTAAGAGATTTACTTTGATAAAATTCCCTCTTGAATTTCACCTCCTTGAAAGACCATAGAGGGCCTTAGATTTGGTGTTTTGGTGAGACTGAAATCACAGGGATATAGGGAGAGTGATGAGGATAGGTTTGGGATTATATTTGAGGATCTAAAAGGATTTTTTTGGTTGAAATAGGTTAGTGGAGAGGTGGTATTTATACATAAGGAGAGGTGGCTTCAATTGATTAATTTACTGATTATTTAAGATTAAAAGACAACCATCATGAGGTGGATTTAAATTTCATGACTTTGGATTGTAATTAATGTTGTATTTTTTTTGGGTCAGAAAAAAAATATACCAACCATTAAATGTTTTCTTTTGTTGGTTTTTTACGCTTTTAACATTTAACTTTAACCCTTATCAAAATGTTAGTTTTGCTATGGTAAATAATTTTTTTTTACCTTGGTATCAGTTATATGCCTAAAAAAGAAATTTTTTATTACAAAATAATTTATACCTTCTAATTAAAAATATAGAATCCATTTTATCTAATTTAATTCACATAATTAGGAAAATTGGATATAAAATTAATTTCGTAAATAAGACTAAAAAGTTTGGTTTTAATGTGAAATATACAAAAGTTGACATATATTTTATATCCAATTACAATTTTAAATTTTTTGCAATGACCTTAATTGAATTAAATGACAAAATAATATTCTATTTATACTATAAAACATAATATAAGGAAAATATGTCAATATAAATAAATTGGACAAAGAAGTGGTTTTGTATTAAAATGCTGTATTTTTCACTATTCATTAAAATATGAAAGTTATCGAAAAACCCCAAAATTTTATCCCAAAAAATTATTATGTCCTAATTCTAAATAAAGCTTTATTTTTTTTTAAATTTAATAAAATTTTCAAATTTTGGATTTAAAAAGGTTTCTCCATTTAATGGTGGAAAACTGTATTTTTCTAAAAATACTTCTTTTATTTGAAAATTTGAATCGTTTCTTATATCAGGTCCCGAAAATATAAAAGATAAAATTTAAAATTATTTGGATTATGGAAAATTTTATATGTGTTTAATACTATTTGTAACCTATAATTTAATAACTTTTTTATATATTATATAAAATAATAATATTTTATTTATATATTGTTGTTCGGTAAAACTAGGCCTTGCGTGCAACACAACATAACTCATTATTGTGTGTAGATTAATCATAACATGGTGTTATATAAAAACCTATAAATAAATTATTTATTTATAAATGAACATATTATTAAGGCTCGGGGTGCTAGTGTGGTAAAGAGAGAAATCATTTTATTCTTAGGAAATATATCATAAACCAGCCCATTCTATGTCTACTTGAGAAATAATTAGTGTAGAAAGAAGAAGATTTTCTGTGAACAAGAAGGATATATATAATATATCATAATAAGTCACCTACTATCACCCTTTACAAATATCTTCCATATGGTATTTTTATAAATATCTAGATTCATACATCTTGTTGATAATACTTGTTTTATATATTCTAAAATAATTATTCAACCATAATTTTATACACATACTTAACTCAAAATGTAAAACATACATTTATAACCATTAGTACATGATTTAAAATAGTCTTTCATAACCTAAAGTTTCCCCCAAATATTATCAGTGATTAAAAAAATTTACCACCATTAATTTTAAAACCAATTATATTAGAGATAAGGATGATAGAGTATGCATTCATACCATTTCAATGACTAGTTGTTATAAACCTTCCCAAAATTTAAGATTTGTATGAATTTAATAAAATTGGATGTTTATAAATAATCTCCCTCCTCTATGTATGAACTCCATGTCTAAATAATTAAAATTTATCTCTCAATCATGTACGATTCATTATTTTTTTTGTTGAAATATCATCAGCATGGTAGAATTAATTATTTCTTTTTGGGTGAGAAACACTTATTCAGATTCTATTTAGGATATCATATATTTTACTCCTTCTAATATGGATACTTTTATTATCCTATTATATTATTTTGACAACCTATTAACCTTCATCATATTTGGTTTCTTCTCTATATATTCTCTGGAATATCCTTTGGAAAATAATAACAAGATGGTAAAATTTTCATATTTGGAATGATTTTTACAAATTAATTTTCATAATTTTTTCTCCATTTCATAAACAAATAACAATTAATTCATTTTATGGGTTGAATATAAATAAAACTCAACTATTAAGGCACCATGTTGGAACTACAAGTTAATCAATGTGAGCATATGGATTGAGAATTTCATTTTGTAATATTTATACATTTTCTATTTATCTCCATGTCATGATGGACTGTTCATTTTTACACAGCCCTATTTGGAGTATGATTTTTCTTTGGAATGTAGTTATTCTTGGTCTTTCTCTTAGTATATTATTTTATTTATATAATAATCTATTATGTGACATGAATCACTTTATAAAGCCTTGGTATTCATCAAGATTAATTTTTTTTTGTTGGAATAACTATTACATAATCTATTAAATGGTCCCCATCTATATTAAACCATCAATAAATCACATCATGACACCTTATGTTATCCCATTTTAAAAATATCTCATTAAATTTTAGTTCTTTTTCATGTGGAATCTTCTCATTCTATTTAGATCCTTCCTTTTCTTGGAATTACAATTTTTACCTTCTCTAATATTGTTTTCTATATTTCTTGAAATATATTTGGAATATGCATGAATGGTTTGGTTTATATAGATTTAACAACAGATGATCTCATAAAAAACTCCCTTCATTTCATCTATTGACTCCACTTCTATTTTTAGCTCATTAATTTCAATTATTACATTCATTGCTTGTTTGGTGGAGTCAATGATGTGTCCCATTTTTTACCCAAAGAAAGAGATTAACCATTTTACTGAAGATTCCATCTTTGAAATATGGGTATAGTTGTGAACATCATGACATTTCTTTTCTCTTTATCCATTTATAACTTACCATAATACTTCACATGATTTATAATAATGTTCTTTTCATTTACATTCTCATTATTATTATAAAATGTAGGATTGTTTCCATTCACCAAATTTTATGGACTTAAATTTTTGTTTTTTATAGTTTCATTATTGAATGATTTATATATTATGATCACATATCTATGAAAACTCCCATTAAAACTCCATGATATCTATTATCCTTTCAAATATATTCATTATGATAAAATTATTCTTTACAATATTTGGATATTACGAATTTTGATAAATTTTACCATTGAAATGTGATTCAGTTTCTTTTTTGAATTAATGTATTATATTAATAATAAATTATATGATCCCAAATATATTAAAAAAATTAATACCTAACAAAACATTGATTATTTATTCAATTATCATATTATCTATGTTTTTTTTAATATGTAATTATTTTTCATTTAGCATTTACATCAGCTATTTGGTCATCTTTTATTAAAATATATCTCATAAAAACTCTTATATCCATCCTTATTGTTATGGTAGTCTTATAATAAATTTTAATCATACATTATTAAACAAATTTAGAAAATTAATCAATACTATATAAAAAATGGAATTCGCATAGATAATTGTTTTTTGACGTGGATGGTATATTTCATTTTTTGTTTTAATAGAATAGTCATTAGATTATCTCATAATTTTATTCCCACTATATATAAGTCATTTATAATAAGATTCCTGTGTTAATTTTCTCATAGAAATTACATTATATTTGGATTTATGAGATTTAATTTCATGTAATGAATCTAAATTATTTAATTTAATAGCAATCTCTAAGAATTTTAGTTTTAAAATTTCTCTCTCATACTCCACCATTTTTAGTTTTTCATCAAAGTCCTTTCTGATTTCTTAAATTGAATATTCATGAATTTTTTTATTTTCATTTATAATATTTTCAATATATATATTCATCCTATTAAAGTGTTCAGGATGATAATTTTTAGTTGTTATTATAACTTCAGATATAAATATTCTTTCTTCAATATTTTTTTGGGTATTTCTCTCTAATAAATTATATCGACCTATTGATTATTAAAAAATTCATAATCATTCTTCAAACTACCAATTAATAATTTATAATTATCGTACATATTTTCATTTTTCAGTATTCATCAACACCATTTTTTCCCTAGAATTCTCTAAAAATATACACTCATACCCAAGATAAGTGATCTCCATCTCTGTGTTTTTAATGGTTCCATAAATAAAATAACTAATTTAATGGGAATTCTATATAGGGTATTGAAAAAATAATCACATGAATCATTATATAAATTATCACATGGTTCTATGTATATTTGATCTTACCAACTTGTTCTTGGTTTTTCATATTCAATGCAAAATTTTATTTGATAATAATTGCTTCATAAGGAAGTTAATATCTAATTTTATTTACTTAAGAGGGATATATTCTCATAAATAATATCATTATGTATAATATTCTCAATAAAAATAGTATTATGGACCCAAAATTTAATATATTCAATTACTAAGGAGTCCTTATTCTCTCCAAACATAGATAGGGCCTATCTGGACATATTTTCATCCCTTTTCATCATGTTAATTAGTGTCTAAGATAAAATTTATTCTGTAACTATATTGATTGTGAAATCAAATTCTTCCTAAAATATTCTCATTATAAATCTTTTAAAAGAGATAATAAATTATTAAATAAAAACATCAAACAAGAGAATCCAAATAGAGGTATTTTCTACATGGATAACAAATATGGGGATTAATTTGTGAAAAAACGACACAAAGAGAAAAGACCAATGTGGAGTAGATTTAAATCCAAATTTAATTTGACAACATAATTACCAAATCAATTATTCATTGATCTTATCTCACTATTTTATCTCTCGTTTTCTTAATATTATTATATTGAATATGAAATCAACCCAAGATAACTCTAAGGTTTGTTAATGTGGTTTTCCCCCATAAAAATAATCATTTCCCTATAAGAACAAGGTTATTATCCCACACGCATGACATGATTTTTATATTTATAGAAAATCCGATGAAATGGTAGTGGGACGCATCTATTATCCATCTGTTGACTAGATAAAATGAATGTTATGGTATGTTGTCCCTTCATACAAGAGAATAAACATGTATTTCCTAAATGTAATATCACCAATGTTGGATCAAGTCCTTATTATAAAATATAAATACTTCATCCTCATTCAAACGTAGTTGTAAAATTCATGCCTCATCATTATTCATGCTTTTATTGAATGAGGTTGTAGGTTAGACTCTTAAAAAAATTGTTTTTGAATATAATCACTTGTAACATATCCAAACTCTTCCTTAATAAGATATATACAAAAATTGATGGCTATTGAAAATAATTCTCATTTATTTCATCATGGATGTTATCAAAAACATATTTGGTAGTTTCCACTCTTATTTTATTCTTCTTTATTTCATATGAATAATAATGGGACACCCTCTTTTTATCTATCAAAAACGGGATCTGTAACATGTTATTATTTCAATTCATCTCTTTCTCACTACTAGAAAATAGACCTATCCCAACATTTTTGGTGAAAACCATGGGGATAGGAACCCCTATTCCCATGGTTTTTGAAAACTTTGGGCATAGGAAACTTTTCAAGACCTATACCCACTGTTTTGGAAAACCGTGGGGATAGGGGGCCTATTCCCATGGTATTCCAAAACTCTAGGTATAGGTCCTGAAATGTTTCCTATCCCCACAGTTTTCAAAATGCATGGTTATAGGGGTACCTATCTCCATGGTTTTCCCCAAAACTGTGGGTATAGGTCTATTCTAAAATATGTATACCAAAATTTATGAAAAATCGTGGGATTAGGTTTCCTATATGTGCGCGGAAAATTTTATTTCCTGCGAGAAGTAAAAAAAATTTTGCCGAAGACCTATACCCACTATTCTTCCCTCTATACCCATGGGTTATATGACTCTATTTAACTATATATATATATATACACATAGGTGATGTTAGGGAAGTGGTATTATACGGTGTTTGCAACAAAGAGGTAGTAGGATCGAAACCTACTGCCCTTATTCGTTTAGGATTTATAACCACAGTTTTAAAACTGTGGGTAAAAGACTTTGAATGTTCGGAATTTGTGTATGATGCTTTGACACGGTGGAAGAACATCTATACCCACGGTTTTGGAAAACCGTGGGTATAGGCTGGGAATTTATACAGACACCACCAACAACCATGGTTCCAAAAACTGTGGGTATAGGCTATACCCATAGTTTTGGGGGCTATACCCACGGTTTTCAACCGTGGGTATAGACCATTTTACTATTAGTGTCTCTCTCTTATTCTTCTTTACTCCTATAGAATATCATTGGTGATAACCTAGTTAAGAATCACATACCATTCTTTGACCTGAAAATATATTAATATATATTGGTAATATTTAGATAAACATAAATTATCACTCATTTCATTCTCCCTAAAATCATGACATTTAATTTAAAAAATCCTCATATCAAAGCTTCATTTAAAACATTCTATACATACATAGGAAGACTCAACTCTTTTTATTCTAATGATTTCAAAATTATCAAGATCAAACTCACTAAAATCATAAAAAACAGTGGTTTATTGTAAATGTTTTTATATACTCATGTTGATGTGGCGTAAAATTCTACCAAATGGAACTCCCTTATAATTAGATAATTATCCCTCGACTACTTATTTATTGTTCTCTACTATAATCGTGATCATGAATTTGAACCTAATGATTTATTCATGAATATACATACACATTCATCATTTTATTTAATTATCACTATATATAATTATATCTAAATATTTTTTTACCCAGCAGGAACTTTGAAATAAGACAATGTATTGGAACCATAAGATTTGTATAATTAATTATTATTGAATCTAATTATTATAATAAATCATACCTTATTTATTATAGACTTATAATCATTTGTAAAAGATATACATTCACAGACTTTTCCATTTTTTAATTTTTAGGTCAAATTCATTCGAATAAAATATTTATGATTAAAAAAAGCCTTATGATAATGCATTATGATCAACTAAGTAGATTTTAGATTCTTTAATTTCAGAGAAATTTCCATTTTTCTCATTCCTAATATGATTTTTACGATGTGGATCAAATACTTAAAATGGAAAAAGTCTTCGATTCAACACTAGAATACAACATCATATATTTAGAAGAGAAAAACAAATAATCACTCATTTCACTTTTCTCCTACCTCGGCTCAATGACTTATGAACTACTTGTTTATCTTCCTCTTCATCAAGACTCCATAAAAAAGTCCCCATGTATTGAATTAGTTTTTCCTTTTTTTAGTGGATCAACCATGAGTAAAATGATGACATGAAAGATGTTCATATCAATAGTACGAGCAATCTAGATTATCCATGTGAAAAAAATAAATCTAGATTTCAAACCTAAGGTTAGTGAATTGACCGCATGAACACTTACACATCTCATATTAGAGGATTTACAAAGCAATGTATTTTGCTAAATTTCTTCTCTATGTTCAATATACATGTACATGGGACAAGTATATATATCATCTATTATTAAGTCATATATGTACCTGATATATATGTAAAATTCCAACTAGAAACAATGTTTGTCTGTATTTTTCCATTATCATATGTATATTACATAATCATAAAATCCCTCTAAATTTTTTATATCTAATCCCATCCATAATTTATAATTTTACCATATATAATCATATATATATGTGAACTATTCTACCTTACCATCTGAACCAGGGAAAAAACTAAAATTCTTTGGGAATTAACTCTCTTTCAATGTTATCCTTCTTCATCTCATATTTTCAGCATTAAATTTCTTCCTTTATTGAAAATAATACAACTCAAACACAAAGTCAGGTTATCAATTATAAAATTGAAAATATTACATTTATTTGACTTTTATGTTTGGTCGTAGGGTTATATTGAATATATAATTCTATGAATATTAAGGTATTGTAGGATGAAGAATAAATAAATATAGTTTAAGTTCATTTGATGAGGACTATATACCTTTGGATGGATCATTTAAACCAATGTATGCCAAAAAAAAGGATCCATTAACATTTTCTAGATTGAAGAATAGAGTGATGAAATATTGGTTACAATAAATTATAAGGAAATTAATGACTATGAACTCATATTTTTATCATATCACCCTTTTTCGGTTTTCAATATTAAATTTTTATACCTTTTCCGTTCTTAAATGATAAAATTTTTCTTAACTGATTCATGGTGTAGGCTTAGTGGGTGTAAATTATAACTATTCCATGGATAAAATTTTTGGGTTTTTAATATCATTGGTGAAATGTATGTTTATTTAACAAATATATATTCAATATAGATAACCAATGTAGATAGAAATTTAATTTATATAGACATAACTAAATGATAATGTAGTTAACTTAGTATCAAGGGTGAGGTACAACTCAAGTGAATTGGGCAAGGCCTCATACAACTAATTTAGAAAATCTTATGGAATATTGGTTAAAGTTTATGATCATCATTCTTAAACCAAATGATTATCCTCTTAATGGTTTTACATATTTAAAAATAGTAAGATAGTATATCAAATATGGGATAGATAACCCATTGTGAGTCAAGAGATGAATAAAAGTATAAAAGATCCCATAGATGAGTGTACATAATTAATGGTCACAGTGATCTAACCATTTTTTTATTTAGTTTTTCATAACATGAAATTTACAAGGAACCTAATAATAGTTTTCAAAGAAGATACTTATTTCACAATAAATTTTAATTTTTATGGGGAATTCCATGACATGTAGTATTAGGTTCTTTATAGGAGATTGACACCCATATATGAATCTTCATAAGAATCGCATGTCATAATCTAACTTTGAAGGTGTGTGTTATAAAAGAGATGGTATGACAAAAAATTATGTAACATTCAATAATTTTTTATCCCACATGGATATTTGGTTCATGAATGTAGTAAATCCTAAAAAAATAAATTTATGAGTTAATGAGAAAAGGGGTAGTGGGTATAGTTTTTCAATTAGTAATATAGAAATTCTTGTTCATTGTTATTGAATAAAACATAAGGATTTAGGGTGCATTTCTTCAAGAAAAAAACAACTCTTATGTGTTATATAATGGACACAAGGACTCATTGTTGTTCACCATTAGTTTTTAATATTGTCTATTTAGATCAGTCAATCACCCTTTAAATAATTTATATAAATTTGTAAAACCTAGTGGAATCATTAATGGTGATGGGTTTCTGAGAGGAATGTATCTACTAAAGGAATTAGATCAGTGATGATATAAGAATCATATGTATAAAATAAATATAAAGATAAAAGGGAATCCAATATTGGTTTGAGAACCCTAATAGTCCCACCACTAAGTTTTGAACACATTTCCAGTGTGAAAGGATATAATAGGAAATTTATTGAGTTAATTATTACATAAATGGGAAGTCAAATCAAGGTGAGTTGTTGGTTTTTAGGGAAAATGTTTCCATGGAATATCTTAAGATTGTATACATGGTAAATAATATATATAATCCCACAATTTTTTATAGTCCTAGAGAGCATGGCTTTAATTTTTTTAAAGAAGTGTGATGAACACCACATTTTTTTAATTATTATATATTATCATTTATATATTTTTCATAAACAATAAAAGGTAATGGATTATTGAGAGGATATTGGGTTTTTTCTCAAGAAACAATTTATAAACATTCAAACTGACAATACATAGTGTCTCTTTCAATGTTTCTTATACCCTAATTTATTCCTATTCCATTAAAGGGAATGAATAGTAAGTTGGGACTTGAATTTTTTTGAGTCTTAAATTTATAGTTTTTCAACTAAACAATCCTTTTTGTCTCTTTATTTTTTATTTTTAGTTGTTTTAATTTAGCCCAGAACTAGTAAACTAATGTTTATGCTGATATTGTTTTGACCAACATGGATCAAAATTAATTTAGCATAGATTTTACCAAAATGAAAATGATTTTCATGAAAAAGGGGAAATAATAACTCAATGTGAATGACAAAACCATTATTTTATCCATACTTATTGCCCTCTATATATATCTAAATCTTATATTAGATAAAATAAAACATAATGGAAATTTATTGCATGTACTAGGATAAGAAATTCATTTTTCAATATATATCATGTTATAATGGTAACAATCCACATATTGCTTTAGTGAAAATATCCATTACAAAAATCTAGATAATATTATGTGGGATGGAATATATGTTATGATATATAATTGAATATAATAGGATATCCATGGCTTGTACCCTAGTAATGAGATCTGGGCTTCCTTATGAATGGTTGATTTCATCCAAATATACATTTATGGATTGAATATATATGCTAAATTACATAAAATGGATTTGATTATCATGTTGTAATGTTAAGTATTATAGTATAGACCACCTTAAACATTTTAAGGTCATGAATGTTAAACAATTGGTCATGCCCTTTCAAAAGATTAAATAAATACTATAATGTCATACATTGTAGGGTTATAAAAAGATTAACAATCATGAGATGTTTAGAGTAATGAATTTGAGCATTAATTACATGAAGTTTATGGTTTTACAATTAATACATCTATATATGATCTTTGTATGGATTAGGATTTTGTATAAAATGAGATGTATTTGTCTCATTATTTGACCCATTAATAAAATTGATATGTACAGGAGGGTCCAATGTCCTGGAAAAGAATGGATTTGATTGGGATTTTTTTTTGGTCCCAAGAAAAGTGATACATGTCTCACAACATATCATGTAGTAACAAGTATAAAGATAGATGTATTTTTTCATAAACCACCACTTCAAATATCTAACTCATGTAAAGTGGAGTATGTGATGTAATAGATAAGTCTCTTAACACTTAGAAGGGAATAAACATGATATGAATAAGATTTATTCTATAACAACCCTAATTCCATTAACCATGATCTAATGTATAAATTATCAATTTGGAATAAGATACATGGGATACCATTCTAAAGGACAGATTATTCTATTATTCTTGAAGAACTAGATATATACATGATTCATATTTTTTTACATCAGAAATAAAATATAAAAAATAATAAAAGAAAAATTTTTAGATCCTTAAAAGTCATTCAAGTATTTATTCTTCATATTTGGGGTAATGAAAAAAAATAATTGTGCCCTTAAATTCTCATCAAGTATTATGTGTATTAGAATTTTTTTGGATTAAATAATGAATAATTAATATGGTAGGGCAAATAACCAAAAGCTGTTTAATTTAAACAATTGCTTTGGGAAAAAATGAATACATAGATAATAAAAAATCAAATAATCTCATGAATAATAATAATTAAATGATCAATAAAGTAAATTCATAATATTATATGTCATGATCCTAGAAATCATGTTATCTTCACTACTAAGTCCTTATTCCAAGATAGTTTAGACTATGTATAAGCATATAGAAAAAACCCATTTATGGTGCCCAAATAAATTTATTATATTATAAGACCAATCAATTCATATAGGGGATATATAATTTCACTCCCCATCCACAAATCCATGAAAACATAATTCCTACTATATTGAATGAACATTTTAATTCACAAAAAATATTATTTATCAAAAAATATCAAAATTGAGTTAGGAATAGTGAATATCAATATTTCCCCTAAAATTTGCTAACATTCACAGTAAAACACCATATTTGTAAATGGTATACATTATTGGGAATTATCATATACATGATAAAGAAAAAATGGATATTTATGATAAATAAAATGTCTAATGAAAATTTATCATAAGAAATTGAATATTTCAAGATAATGTTAATGATAAAAAAAATTAATCAAGAGATTGGAGATTTCCATTAGGAAATTTTATTTATATGTATAACAATGTGTTTTAAAAAATATAATATATTTGGAGAGAAAAATTTATGATAATTTTTAGTAAATTTTTTTCCATTTAAAATCATTGAAATCTTGTACAAAAATCTAGCGTGTAAATGTTTTAAAGAGGTAGGAAAATCCATTAACGATGTATACATCAAAAAATTCATTTTGAATTTTTTTTAAAAGTAAAAACTGAATCTTTCATAAGAATTAACAAATATTTATTTAAAATCTATTTAAATTTAATTCATAACATAAAATTTCTATTGGGTATAGAACAAAGACATCAGTAAAATAATTTTTTAAAATATGGAAACAAAAGAATAATATTCTTGATCAAGAAAAAGAAATAAGATTTATTTTTCTTTTGAAAATTTCTTTCCATTATTTCCACTAAAAATAAAGGGATATTTGGAATAAAAAATGAAAAATCATTGAATATAAAAATTATAAGAAAATATATAGAGGTTAGGAATAAGTTAAAATATTACATTATTGAAATAAGAGTAATCCCAAAAATGATATTGTAATATAAATTCATACCTCTTTTATAATAGTGATGTTGCGACCCCTTAAAAGAATAAAATTTAATCGAAACATTAATCATCTTTAATAAAAATATATCCATGTTAAATACATCAATATGGATGTATATACACGACATAAAAGTAAACAGGTAAATAATACCAATGATGTCCCAATAGAGTGGAAATTAAGATAAAATATATGATCTCATGTTTCCCCTTTGATAAACGTACATTAACAACCTGTATAATGGTTTTAAAAAGTTTATTAATTGAAAATTTAACAATATTAATATTTATAATATCATAAATTATTGACTTAAAACATTTAATATCCCATTCATTTACAATTATTCATTGTTATTATTATTTAATTTGTTAACTAATTTATTTTATCATCTGTGTTTTGTCAAAGAAGTATCAATCCTTATAATTTTATTAGTGTTAAAAAATATTTATTATTTTAACAATGACATAAATGTAGTATATATTTTATATATATATATATATATATATTCATTCAAAAAAATATAAGTTAGAAAAATGAATTAAAATATTCATGGAGATGGTAGGTCACACGTACGAATGAATGTTGTTTTATCTTTTGATGGATGGAATGAAATAATGTTAAATAATAAATAATATTTTTATAATATTTTTTATTATAATAAATATTTTATATATACATTAAATCTATCCTTATTACCATCCAAGTAATATTGAAATGAAAAATCGGTCATATCCCTTTGTAAAAGGGGAAGTACACACATACAAACGAGTGACATTATCATTTTCCAATAGATTGGAAGGTAATAAGGTAGAAATTATATTATAATTCAAATGAAAAATAATTTCATTAATATCATATAAATTTATTATTTTTATCTTTAAAACCATCCAAAAAATTGTTATGAAAAATTAATTGCAATAACACATGGAGATAGTAAGTTATACATACACACAAGTGATATATCTTCATTCCAGGGGTTTGAAAAGAGTGAGGAAATATTTTTACCATATTCATAATAAAAAATTAGAATATTTATTATATTGGAATAATTATATTATTATTTTTAAAATATATTTAAAATATATATAAAAAGAAATAAATTGAAAATAGTTTTAAAAAATGATTACCTCTTCTTTAATAAACATATATTAGATCTCTTCTTAATCGGCCTAAGGTTAGTTGATTTGAAATAAAATAACAAAAATAAATTTGATAAGGATATTGAGTATAGAAATGAGAATGTTCTTATCAACCTATGTTATTTAAAGTGGTTTCAATAAAATTTATAAGTTGTGTCCTTTTATTAGTGGGGGTTGGAGAGCTCTTGTAAATACATAAAGTTTTAAATTAATATAAATTAATTCCCTCGAAAAATAGATCTGAAATGATATAGTTTTTAGATTATATGATTTTGGATTAAAATAATCTATTAAAATAAAATTTTTATAAGATTTTTTTGTTTTTCACATTTATTTATTAGTTTAACAACCCTACATACATTAACCCTTTTGATAATTACCTCAATATAAAAATTTTCTATCATTTAAGGGTCAATAATGTTACCATTAAATTAAAATAATCCCAAAAAATGGACTATGGATGATATTTTAAACCATGTCACAATTAATTATTATAACATAATATTATTATAATTTTTGAGTCATTTAACTATGTATGATTTATTACAAAATATCATCAATGTCATTTTTAAACAATTTATTTAATTTGACATTAATAATAATTTTACAAAAAATGAGTTGAAATATTTACCTTTGAAAAAAACATAATATGTTATATATATATAATTCAAGGTAAAAAATAATTCATCAAAATTTTATTACTTTTAATGTTTTTAAAATCATTAATTTTATTTTTTTTATTAATTTAATAAATTTTCTATTTTTATTGTGAGATAATTTAAGCTTATTATTCAATCACTAAAAATTAAAATTAAATTACAATAATGTACAAAATTAATTATATTAATAATACAATTTTATGTTATTTCATAACATATGATAATACTTATTTAAAAGTATAAATGAAATTAAAATTAATAGATGAAATTTAGGAATTTTCATTTATTAAAATAATACCATTGGTATTACCAATGTCAAATGGATGTAAAATTCCACATATTCAAAATTAGGATAGATATGGTTGAATTTATCTCATATAAATAAATAATTTCAATGGTTGGGTGGATTTTTAATGTCTCGACAAATTATTTTTAACATCAATTCCTTTTTTTACCCTTTTCCAAGGTGATAATTTTTACTATGGTTACTATTCAAAATGAACAAAAATAAAAGGGTCGTATTTACTATATTTGATCTTGTAGATTCCAAATATGGTATCAATTTTTTCAAGATTTAATTTATATAAAATATTTTTAATAGAAATTCACAAAACACAAAAAAAGTTTTCTTATAAATACATTTTTAGCATCAATTTAAACTAATATAAAAATCATGAAAATTATTGATTCAAATATATTAATTATAATTAAAATTGTTAAAATTTCATATTAAGGCCAAATACAAAATATAATGTAACATTTAAATAACATTATTTTATGAAACGATATGGTTGTATTTGTTAAATAATTATTTTTCAATATTTAGTAAAAAAACCATTCTAAAATATTAAAAATATTATTCCCTATGTTAATTTCTATATATTGATTTTACAAATGAATTATATTTACCAAAATTAAATTTATAAAATTTTAGAAAATTTTTAAATAAAATTTTTCAATAAAACAATATATATTATTTATTGTTTCTTTAAAATGAATAGCTTACTATAACTGAAGACAGGGTGTTACATTCTTCCATATTTCAAAACATTCATCCTCAAAATTTTTATATTGTCGCCTCATAAAACAATTTGGTTAGTTTTTAATCATGATTCTTTCAGGTTCTCACTTCACCTAATATATCTTATGATTTATCTAAAGTATATTTGTTGGATGATTCATCCAATTCTTAAACATTTATTCTCTAGTATCCAGAATCATGATTGGATCTTCTTTGAAAGATAAATATGGTTCTAATACCATTTCCCCAATGGTGAAAACATGCATTGGATCTAGAATATACATACTCATTAAAGAGATTTGAAACACATCATGTACCTTATAGAGGCTATACGACATTTCTAAACCATAATCTATAGCTCAAATTATTTATATAATTTAACATGTTATGATATACTAAGGTCCATGTTTTTATTTCTTAACAAAACTTATAAAACACTTTAATTTAGATATATTTCAAGAAAACGTGATCTCCCACTTGAAATTATAAATATTTTCTTTAGTTATCAGCATTGCCCATTTTCTTCATCTATTCTGCTATTGTTTTGAATAGTTTTTACCTTCACTATTGTCTTCCTAACATGTTTTGGGCCCAAAGGCTTTCATTCACATACTTAACCCCTAAAATTTATTGTATGAAATTTTTTTCTATATAATGATTCAAATGGTGCAATTTGAATATTTTATAGAAGCTGTTATTGAATGGAAAATCCACCAGAGGTAAATAATGGTTATTCAAACCTAGGAATTCAAGTGAGAATTTCCTCAACATATATTCTAATAATTGAGTAGTCCATTTATGTTTTCCATTAATTAGAGGGTAATAGGATATCCTCAAATGATGCTTGGTATCCTAAGCCTTTTCAATACTTTTTAAAAATTTAAATATAAATATTTGATCATGATCATAAAAAAATTGAAAGAAGTGAACTATATAGTATTACATCATCATTAATAAAGAGTCATTAAATGAACTCAAGAGGCATATATTCTCCTATAAAAAGGGAAATGTACATATTTGGAAAGGAGATCTACAATAACCAATATTACATCATTATTTATATGATACTCGGGTAATATTTTCACAATTTCTATATTAATGTCATCCCATTTCAATAGAGTAATAAGTAGTGGTCTCAACACTCATATAAGATGTTCTATCTCACCTTAAACCTATTTAAAACCAAAAAATATTTATATATAATCAGAAATTTTCTACATCATGTTGTCCTAATAAAAATGGTCCTTAAAATATTAATACATCATTGTGTTACCATGTTGTATAGTTAAATTCAAACTTTGTGCATGGCCTAATAATTCCCTTTTCAGATCTGGTATAGATGGAGGACATATCCTTCCTCTAAATCTCTAAACATCATCCTTATACATTAAGTATACCAATTTCCCATTATTCGTGGATTTAATTTTCATTGAAAATTCACATCATCAGGATGAAATCATTAAATAATTTATAATTAAAGTGCTTTTGTAATAATATGAAGAAATATTTATGTTTCTACATCCTTATAATTCACATATTCATCATTACTAAATAAATGAATTGAGTTTCTGTCTGAATCCTCATTTTAGTCAAGACATTATGATCATTCTTTCATAATGCATCCCCTACCTTGTTTATCTTTCCTCAGTAGTAGCATATTGATAAATCTTAATATGTGAGTATATCGATTTATTATCATTTCCTCATATTGATTTATTTTAATGAAAATATATATTTTTGTCACTTTTGGTCGGTATATATCTTATATATTTCACCATAGAGATAATGTCTCTATAACATCAAAGAAAATATAAGGGAAACTTACTATAATATCACTATTTATATATATTTTATCAGGTTATTTTAATATTCATGAATAATATGAAATAATATGGTCCTTTTATATAAATACATAACCATGTCCCTTCTTCGATACATCATTTTCTATAAAATAAATCTTTTCTTGATTATAGAGTCAAAATAGAGCAGTCACTGATCTACTCTTAAATTATTAAAAACATTATTCATAATAATTTTCCTATTGTCACATAAAGAAATTATGTTTAATCATGGTTAGGTGGTTTTCCAATTAGGAATAGTTTTGAACAAATCACTCATGGTAACATATGCAACCAAAGAAACTGTATTCCATAGTTTTTTTCATTATTGTATGTCATTATTTAACTGTTGTTTCCTTTTCAAGATCAACTAAGATTACTTAATTTAATACTATATGAAAAATAGAAGAATATTTTACAAGAAAAATTTTAATATAACTGTGTTTCTCATAAAATTAATTTCAATTAGTGTCTCAAGAATGATCTTAATGTGATTCTCATGAGCCTCATAGATTTTATAGTACACAAAGATTTCATCCATAAATACTGCAACAAAATTATCACTATATTACTTCAATATTATATTAATTTTATTCATAAAAATACTGGTTTCATTTTTCAATCAAAATGGAATTACTATACTCATAATTTCTATTCCTCGTAAGAAATGTTTTCCTAAAAATATCTTCTATATTTACATTCATGGGATGATCACTATAACTAATGTAAATATTTGAATATTATAGAGCTATATAATTATTTTCAAATAATTTATCAAAGTGAGTTAGAGGATTATTTTTTAATATATAAATTGCATTGATTTCCCTATATCCAGTTAATAGCCTCAATCTTGCATCTTTATTATTCATGAAAATAATTGGGTCTCTCAAAGATTAAACATTAGAGAATATAAATCCATTGTTATATACCTCAAGTAGATTTTTATTCAAATCCATTAATTATATAGTGGTCATTCAATAGGTAAAGTTTCTATCATTCTTGTAACACCCCAAGATCTCATAGTACGAGAGTTCTTCAAAGTAATTCAATAACTTACACTACACTCAACATCGACTTCAAGCGCATCACGACTTACCAAAGTAGCCGTTAAAAAGCGATTATGAATAATATTAATATAATTTTTGAACTTTATATAACCCTTATAATTTTAGATTCCATATTATGAGTTTATTAGACATAATATAAGGACAAATTCATTTTTTCAGATAAAAGAAGTATTTTTCAAAAAATACAATGTTACCGCCTTTTAATGGAGAACCATTTTTGAATCCAATATTTAAAAATTTTAAATATTTAACTTGAAAAAATAAAATTATTTTTTGGGATCAGGACATAAGAATTTAGTTTCAATAAATCTTTTCTGTTTTTCTGATAACTTTCATATTTGGGTGAATAGTGAAAAATGATATATTTTAACTAAAAACAACGTTTTTAATGAAAATGATTTATATTATTAAACTATACATATAAATGTTTTGGATGTATAATTAAATTATTTTTTTACCATTTAATCTAATGTTGTTCATTGGAAGTAATTTTTATTTGAAATTGGACATAAACAAATGTCAATCTTTTGATAGTTATCATTTTTTTTAAAACACGTTTTTTGTTTAAACAACGTTAATTAATTTTAAATTAATTTCTTCCACTTATATGTTTTGAATTTATAAAAATGGATTCCATATTTATAACCAGGAGGTCCAAATTGTGTAAATCGTTAACTTTTATTATTAGACATTTTGAAAAATTACATCGGTAAATATTTTATTTACCATGGTTAAAGGGTAAATCCGGTAAATATGGGTCAAACAATATTATTAAATTACCCTAAAATGTGTACTAACACTATTGGATTATACATTTCTGACTATGGGAATATTTGGTCCGATTTTGGGACCCCATGGATCCACTTTTATGTGAAAATGACACTTTATATTAATTAAGTTAAAGTAAATACAAAAATGACAAAAGCACATATCTTTTTGTAAAACTATTTTTACATAGGGTTATATATGTTATATATTTGACTATAAATATTCATTATAAAGATAATTAAATTTAATACATAATGGTATTTTATTTATAATTTTTGTACATTTAATAATTAATTTTATTTATGACACAATGATGACGTATTATTTTCTTTATTAATGAATGAATCAAATAAATGGAATTATAAATGTTAAAATAAAAATAATTTAAATTTTCATGCCATACACTAATTTTCTAGGTTACCATGACTTGTTAGTATTTATCAAATAAATTTTATTTGAATTAATAAAGTTGTTATGACTTTAACAATAATCAATTATGAAATAGTGTGAAAATTGACATAAAAAACTTTTAAAACAAATATTATATTATTAATTGATATAATCTTTCTAAAAATATATGTTTTGGCCAAAAAGACTTAAATTATGATAGTTATATCATTAAGGAACCACTTTTGGTTCTATTGGTAGTTTATAGTATGTTTATTAACAATATAATATAATAATACCAAGACACATGGTAAATGTCAAACTAATTAACTAAGAGTTAAGTCTAGAAGATAAGGTTAATATAATGAACCAAACCTATCTAAAACCTATCAGTTGAGTGGTTTGTGACCCATACCCACCACATACTTGAAATAAATTAATTTTGTTCCATTATAAACTGAACATGAATTTATTATTAAATAATAATTTAAGTTTTCCTAAGGTGCCCCTCACACCTCTTATAAAAGGGCACTCCCCCTTCCCTAAAATTCACACCATCAAATCCATTTTGATCTACCAAAATCTACCCAAATACCCTCTCAACTATCCTTTATTTATCCTATAGGCCTTTATTTTGTCAAAAATTCAACCTAGGGATCCCTTTTGATCAAATCAAAAGGAAGAAATCGAAGAAGAGGTAAATATTTTATCACCTCTTTCAAGTTCCTTTCTTATTCCACTTCCTCTTTCATTGTTGTTTCACTTATAAAATAATAACTATAGTATTTTCTATATACTGTGATGTTATTATTAATCTGATATAACCATATTCATTATTCAATCCATCCTTTGAATGACATGTCACCATATGTGCGTACGTACGACTTACCGTCTCCACGTCATGGTGTAATTTTTATTCAAACATTATTATTTTGATGGGTATAATAATGATGTGTAATAGATGTAAATAATAAATATAACATGATAATGATTCTGTATATATTATATAAAATCCAATTATATATTATTTTAATATCAAAATAATGATTTTGTAACTCGGGCGTACGTACAGATTACCGTCTCCACGAATGTGATGAGAATCATTCCCCATCGTATCCATTCAAGACAAATTTTCATTTGATGATTAAAAATAATGTTTACAGACATGATATAATTCTGGATATGAATAAGATACATCCCATCCATAACAAATATGACTCACATAACAAATTATATAAAGTAAAATGAATCTGTTAACACCCGAAACGACAATAATACTAACATATTATTGACAAAGCATTGTTAAAATATCATATATGATATCAAATTAATGTATATATTTCGTTTATAATTTATTAAGAATTATTTCACCATTATACAGGAGTTTAACATACCCTTGACCAAGGAAAAGTACAAAGTAAGGGGTTTCTTATATCACTTTTAATTCCGTGAGATTTCCATTGTTCCGCACTTATTTATTGCATGTAGTGTGTGTAATTTCCATGATTGTATTCATTGTGTAATATACTTTAATTTAAGGATATTTAAATCATCATTGTATGAACCATATTTCATGGGATGTATGTTTCGTAAGTCACCAAATTGGTAAGGGATTTACAATTTTCATCTTCCACTCATTCGTATTTACACATAATTCGTTGATTATTTTACTCAAAGATTATGTGTGGAGTCACTATTAATTTTCTTATGTCATAATTTTCACTCCCCTTTCTATGGATATACTTATGATACACATAATCACTCCATTGATAAATTCTCAAGTCATTGATATTAACTTGATAAGAGTAATTTTAACTCAATCTCTATTTGTTGAGTTAAATATCCAATTCATTGGTGTTGTTTTCACAAGAATATGTGTGAATGTACAATGATTGATTTACACTAAATATCCAATCATATTGAGTGTATTTATATTTTTCACACTTAATTATGTAGTTGATTTATCCTTAACCTAAGGATATGGTCTTTATAAAAGATTTAATCTCAATTTACTTTCCAGTGAGAGTTATTTGTTGTTATAAACCAATTCACTTTTATATGGTGTATATAATGTACTTTGAAATAGTTTATCATGAATACCCTTATTCTCATGATATTATAATGTTTTTATTACATCAATTATTTTTATTCAAGTGTCTCTCTTTTGGTTAGGAACTGTAACAAAAATATCATTTTAAATGTTTTAAATATTTATTATTCTAAATCTTTCTCATTAATGTCCATGTTTTAAAAATTGTTTTAAGGATTTATTTATATAGACATTAAAGTTTTAAATTTAAAATTACTTTTAAAATTTTGAAAGCACTATGGGACTCTTTGATTCAAAAATCAATTTTAAATGGTATCTTGGAAAATAATGTGTCTTTTAAATGTTTTCAAGAAAAATGGGGATATCTCTATCAATAGTTTTGGTGATTATCTTCATCTTTTTCAATATCATACATTATTCTCGATTGAGGTTCATTTATTATAATACAATCTTCCATATTGAATTGAATGAGTTATGTTTGATTGTGAATGTATTATTTTAATACCATTAATGGTTTAAAGATAAATTATTTACATTTCGATTGTTTATATTATGTTTCAAAATTTTCATATGAGGAATGCATTGGAAATAGTAAGTGACAGGGGGAGCCTGCTATAGCTCCTCGATGCATCAGTAGATCTCATGAGACTTACTAGTGTCTTGGCACAAGGCCTTGACAAAATCTTATTTTTAGTCTTGGCACAAGGCCTTGACTATGTGGTTATGATATTATGGAATTATGCATTCCATCATTATAAAAGTGGTTATTTATATTAAATTCGATTATTCGACTAGTGGAATATCCATTTGAATATGTAAATGGCATTATTTCATTTCAATTTTTCCATTTTATTTTGAAGTTCATGTTTAGAAGGATTTTTTTAGTTATACATTGCCTTAGAAGTTTATGCTTATTTATGAAAGTTTCCACTATATTTTTATCCATACTGAGCATATGAGCTCACCCCTTTCTATGTTTTATTTTCCCAGGATGTGAAGAAGTTCTTTATGAGTGGACTATAGGGATAGTCTGAGGGGATATGAGTGTGTACTATTGAGACTATGTAGTTATAGTTTTTTCACATTAACATGTAATGTAAGACTTATGAATGTATCAAGAGATTCTAAGCCTACTAAACTAATCGTTCATTCTGGACTTGATCTATTGTTATCATGCCAATGATACATAATAATACACCGAATCTGGGATTCTAGGGTTAGGGAGTTATATTTGGTATCAGAGGAAGTTTAGTACAAACATTGGAAACTAGATTTAGATAAATTATGATTAGAGCACATAGCCCTTAGATAGACATTGATGATTAGTATAAAAGAACATCCTAAAATTTTGGTATTGTAGAGATTTTGTCAGTTTTCCAACCATTACATCCCTGTCTGGATACGAGCTTATAGAGGCGGCTATGGCACAGATGTACCTAGGGGTAAAACTCAAAAACACAGCTTTGAGCTAGACTCGAATAGGAACTAGTGCCAACAACAGGCCTTGCTCCACACTTGGTTATGACACTCATGGGGGATATGCATATGATAATTTACATTTTAATTGAAAAACTGATTTAAAGGATTTTAATATAAGATGATAATAGATGACCATAGTTAATCTTAAGGCGTTTCAAATTGAAAATATTGTTTCATGATATTCTCTAAATGCTTTTTTGGCTACTGTAACTCACATAATGATTTCTGGTTTTAGTCAATGGCTGGATTACAAGGAAGTCATAGAATCTTTAAGAATTATTTACATGGTTGGAACGATGGTGTAAATGAGAAACAAAATGTAATGTTTATAGGCGTAAAATATATCATGTTCATTCCAATTCAGTTTTCCAAAAATATGATCCACAACATATATATTAACCAAATCTTGGACTCAACAAAGAAGAGAAAAGTGGTGAATGATAAGATCTCTAACAGTGGAGACCATGGAGAAAAGAATCCTCAATTTCCATCATGTAGGAAATGTGGAAGGTAACACCTAGGAAAGTGTCTTAGTGGAACAAAGAAATGATTTATGTGTGGGAAAGAAGGACATAAAGTGATGAATTGTCGAGGAAAATTGAAGAGTACTATAGAAGAAAAAATGGTCCTAAGAATCCATTTATAGTCATTTGTCGTAAATATAGAGGACCTGGCCATTACCTGAGTGAATTCCTTATTCTATAGGATATTTTCTTGGTCAAAGAAGAAGCTATGCAGAAATAAATTATTGTATAAATGTTTAAATGTATTAGTGCTCCTTGTGGATGGGATTACTTTGGAATAATTTTCTCTTGTATCTGTAACCCTGCTGTTTTTCATATGAATTTGATATTTGAGGAACACTTATCTTTTCTCTTATGGATATAATTATAAAGAACCATTTGGTTTTATATGATCATTGGGTTTGAGGCAATTACAAGTTATTATATTTTGGGATGAAAATGAAAGGTATGAGACAACATTTGTGGTTAAATTATGTTATAGGTATTTTGAGGAATTTATCTCAATTTGGAAATGTTATAAAATATAGCTTTTTAAAAAGGACAACATGTAGACTGTGTGACAACCAGTCACATCGGACAAAGCTATGGGAATCAAACCCACAACCAGAGTGAGATTGTGATTTATCACGTACCACTGAATTACGTGAAGTCCCTAGTTAATGTGACTAATTATTTTTAGTTAAAAGATTATATTGATCAATAATAAGTTGATTTAGTATCTTATGTATTATCAAATGAATACCTTTAGTATAGGAAAATTATTTGGTGATTTAGTGCTAAATGTTATTTTGGAAGAATTTCTCTTTGTTGGGAACACTATATTCCCAAAAAAATAGAATATTATGGGATTTAATTTGAGGAGTAATGGTGGATTTTTATCTATGTTTTTATTATGGATTTATAATGATTTTGGTGATTTATGGAAATGATTAACCCATAATAGGAAATATGTGATTAGTTTAATTACTTTTAAGTATGTGACTTTAGGATTAGTTGATGTCATTTGGAGATACAATTCTATGTGGAAGACTACAGAACCAAATTCTTCTAATTTTTTAGTTTCAATATTATTTTAGATTATATTGAAGTATTTTATGGACAATTGTTTATTGATGGTATTTATTTAACTTTGGGGTATTGTTGGTTTAATTTTACAAATTAATATTAGTGTTTATTTCTTTAAAGGAATATCCTTTTGGGGGATCATCAGATCTTGTACTAACGGTTTTGGTTTTTATTAATCTCAAAAGGAAAGGTAAATATATGGTTTATCCTTTGTGAACCATGTGATTCTCTTGAAGTTTATTCTAGCTCTTCTTGTGCAACCAATAATTCTTCAATACTTATCATTTAAAAAAAGATTTATTTGTATAAATTTATTAAATAATGAAACTCAGCTTAAAAAGTAATTATATCTCTTTATGTTCTTGGTCAATCTCATAAATAAATTCTTCATCTTTATGAAATGTAACTTAAAAACAAAAACAATGTTGCCTGTTTACTTTTCCTACAAGGAAACTAATTAACATTTGTCCCATCACAAGTTTGTGGTTTTTTTTGTTGTTAAAATTATCCTGATCATTTTTCTATCCCTCTCCATCAGATCATGACACTTATTTTATCATCTATATCCATGTTTTCTTACATGTAATCCTAGTATGGGTTATCTTGGGTGTCCTTTTTTACTTATCATTATTTCTTTTAAAGTGATAGTTTTATTGACTCTTTTTTTGATGTGGGACATTCCATTATACTCCCAAGCCCAATTTTAAAAATTGCGAAGATGCATTTTATTAAAGGGGGGAAGAATGTAACACCCCAAGATTTCATAGTATGTTTGTTCTTCAAAGTAATTCAATAACATACACTACATACATCATCGAGTTCAAGCACATCATGACATACCAAAATAGTCGTTCAGAAGTGATTATGAATAGTATTAACATAATTTTTAACTTTATATAACCCTTATAATTTTATAATCCATATTATGAGTTTTTTAGACATAATATAAGGACAAATTCATTTTTTCATATAAAATATGTATTTTTAAAAAAAGGAAATTTTACCGCCTTTTAATGGAGAACCCTTTTCAAATCCAATATTTGAAACTTTTATATATTCAATTTTACAAAATAAACTTCTTCTTTGGGATCGGGACATAGGAATTTAGTTTCAATAAATTTTTGGTGTTTTTCTGATAACTTTCATATTTGGGAGAATATTGAAAAATAATATATTTTAACTGAAAACAACCATATTCATTATTCTATCCATCCTTTGAATGATATGTCACCATACGTGCGTACGTACGGCTTATCGTCTCCACATCGTGGTGTAATTGTTATTCAATACATTATTATTTGGATGGGTATAATAATGATGTGTAACAGAATTAAATAAAAAATATAACATGATAATGATTTTATATATATAATATACCATCCAATTATATATTATTTTAACATTAAAATAATGATATTGTCGCTCGTTCGTACGTAAGGATTACCGTCTCCACGAACGTGATGAGAATCATTCCCCATCGTATCCATTCAAGAATAATTTTCATTTTATGATTAAAAATAATGTTTATAGACTTGATATAATTCTGGACATGAATTAGATACATCCCATCCAAAACAAATATGACTCACATAACAAAGAATATAAAGGATAACGAATCTGTTAACACCTGAAACAACGATAATACTAAGATATTATTAACAAAGCAATGTTAAAATATCATATATGATATCATATTAATGTATATATTTCTTTTATAATTTAATAACAATTATTTTTACCATTATAAAAGAGTTTAACCTACCCTTGTCCAAGTAAAAGTACAAAGCAATGGGTTTCTTGTCTCACTTTTATTTCCGGGATATTTCCATTGTTCACCACTTATTTATTGCATATGGTGTGTGTACTATCCATGATTGTGTTCATGGTGTAATAAATATTAATTTATGGATATTTAAATCATAATTGTATGATACATCTTTCATGGGATGTATGTTTCATAAGTCAACAAATTGGTAAAGGAATTACGATTTTCAATTTCCACTCATTCGGCTTTACGCATACTTCGTTGATTATTTTACTCCAAGGTTATGTGTGGAATCACTATTAATTTTCTTATGTCATAATTTTCACTCATCTTTCTATGGATATACTTTTGATACACATAATCACCCCATTGATAAATTCTCAAGTCATTGATCTGAACTTGATAAGAGAAATTTTAACTCAATCTCTTTTTGTTGAGTTAAATATCTAATTCATTTGTGTTGTTTTCACAATAATATGTGTGAATGTTCTCTGATTGAATTACACTGAATATCCAATCATATTAAGTGTATTTATATTTTTCCCACATAATTATGTCATTGATTTATCCTTAACCTATGGATACGGTCTTTATAATATATTTCCTCTCAATTCACTTTCCAGGGAGAGTTATTTGTTATTATACACCGATTAACTTTCATATGGTGTATATAATGTACATTAACATTGTATATCATGAATACAGTTATTCTCATGATATTATAATTTTTTGGTTACCCCAATTATTTTTATTCAAGTGTCTCTATTTTGGTTAGGAACTCTAACTAAAATATCATTTTAAATGTTTGAAAGATTTATTATTCTAAATATTTCTCATTAATGTCCATGTTTTAAAAATGGATTTAAATATTTATTTATATGCACATTAATGTTTTAAAATTTAAATTATTTTTAAAATATTCAAAGCGGTATGGGACACATTGATTCAAAAATCTATTTTAAATTGCATCTTGACAAATAATGTGGAATTTTAATGTTTTTGATAAAAAGCAGGATATTTCTCTCAATAGTTTTAATGATTATCTTCATATATGTCAATATCATTCATTATTCATTATTGAGGTTCATTTATTATTATACAATCTTCGGTATTGTATTTAATGAGTTATGTTTGAATGTGTATGTGTTATTTTAATACCAATCATGGTGTAAGGATAAAGTATTGGCATTTAGTATGCTAGTTTTAATACGAATGTTTGTGTTATGTTTTAAACTTTTAATACAAGGAATGAATTTGACATAGTAAGTGTCGTTTGGATCCCACTATAGCTCCTCGATGCATCGGTAGGTCTCATGAGACAAACTAGTTTCTTGCCACCAGGCCTTGACAAATTCTTATTTTTAGTCTTGGCACAAGGCCTTGACTATGTGGTTACGATAGTATGGCATTATGCATTCCATCATTATAAATTTGGTTATTGATATTGAATGTCATTATTCGACTAGTAGAATATCTATGTGAATAAGTAAATGGAATTATTTCATTTCAATTTTTCCATATTATTCTAACGTTCTTGTTTAAAAGGATTTTATTTTATTTATACATTGCCAGAAATGATTATGCTTATTTATGAATGTTTTTTCTATATTGTTATCCGTACTGAGCATCTGAGATCACCCCTTTCTATGTTTTATTTTCCTAGGATGTGAAGAAGTATTTTATGACTTACTTTTAGGGCTAGTCTGAGGAGATATGAGTGTGGAATATGGAGACTATGATGTTGTAGTTTTTCAGATTATCATGTAATGTAATACTTATGAATGTATCTAGAGTTTCTAAGACTATTAAACTAATCAGTCTTTCAAGACTTGATATTTTTTTATCATGACAATGATAAGTAATAATTCACTGACTCTGGGAATCTGGGGTCAGGTCGTTAAAATTCTTACAATAGGGGTTAAATCAATGGAAAATTTGACTTCATATTCTTATGGGTGTCCAAGTAATTCCTTATGGAATACATCAATTTATCATGTAAAATTGGTATTTTTCTTATTTTTGTGATTATATTATTCATCCCTAGATTTTGATTTCTCTTCTTCCTCAAGAATCTAAATCAAAATATATATAGTGGGTCGATCTAGGAATGAATCATATGATAAAGCATCTAATATAAATAGAATAAATTCTATATTCTCATCATGAACCATAATTCCCTTCTCTTGATAATAAATTATTTCTTTATAGTTTTTAATGTAACCACATTCAGAGGATTATATCAAAATAAACTATAGGTACAATACACTACTTGAATAAGTTGTTTTATTAATGTCAATATACCAACAGTCTCTTAAAACTATTTCTATAGTGCAAAATAATCGAACAATGGCCAATGGTTTGGTCAAACTGTTGTCAATGTGTAAATGTACATACGATTTCCCAACGGTTTTCCAAAATCGTTGGGAAATAACTAGATTCTCTATGATATACTAATGGTTTATCAAAAATATTGTTTAAGAGAGGCATTCATAAGGGTTTTTAAAAAGTGTTGGGAATGTTTTCCCCCAAATTACCAGCACCCCACCTCCTAGTTGGCTTGATTTCAGACCTAATCCAGAGCACCTCCTGAAGCCTTCTCAGCCGAAAAACCCATTACATCCATAGATCCATCTTCAATCAAACAAATATTTATTTATACACTTCAAATTAGTAACTGTTACCAAATTTTTAATGTTCTTCATCTTTTTTATGTTTGGGGATTTGATTTTGGATAAATTAGAGTGTTGTTTGTGGAGTACTAAACCCTTTGATTTGTTTTATTTTTTTTGTTCTACTCTTCAAACATGGTAAAGTGTTTGTTTAGTGGGGTGATATGGTACATTATATGGACTTTGGTTTAGTTGAAATTCAGATTTTGATTTTGGAGTTGGTTGGGTGTTGGATTGGAATTGTGAACAACCCCCACCCCTACCCCCTGGACACCTCCTACACCCGGGACTGCCCCCCTCCCCCCAACCCCCCTCGACACCCCCCATTGGATGGCTCCCACCCCCTTCACCCCCACCCCCTAGACACCCCCAACACATGGAAAAATTCCTCCCCCCACCCCCATGGACATCCCTACCCCCACCCTCCCCGGACACCCCTGACCTCCCATGGACAGCCCACTCTATTGTACACCCCCACCCTTTGGGCAGCCCCCTTCCCCCACCCCCTTGGACACCCCCACCCCCTTAGACACCTCCACATTTTGGATAGCCCTCCCCCACCCCTGGACTCCCCCACCCCACTGGACCCCCACACCCACCCTCTTTGGACACCCCTCCCCCTATGGATAGCCCACCCCTTGGACACCCCCACCCCCTTAGATAGCCCCCCATGGACACCACCACACCTCCTATGTGGCTGGAACAATTTTTAAATTGGAAGTAACATTGTAGTTATATTTCCCAATTCCCCAAAGACATTTTCTATGTGAGTCATAGAGCCTTATTAATTGAATTTTTCATGTTTTGATAAATTTAATTCTCATTTTTTGATAAATTGGATGTGTCATGTTTTAATAAATTGAATGGGTTGTTTGGAATAAAATGGCTAATTCATGATGGTTTGACTTTGTTAATGAATAAAATGATTTTAAATAAAATTACCCCAAGGGGATGTAGGAGGGATAAGGGTTTTTCCAGGTGTGGGGTGTTGTCCAGGTGGGGGTGGGTTATCCAGGGGTAGGAGTTGGAGGGGTTAAGGTGATATAGGGGTGTGGAAGAGGGGAGTATGGGCTGCCCAAGGAGGGGTGTGGGCTATCCATGGTGGTCAAAGTGGGGTGTCCAGGTGGGGGGGTGTCCATGTGGGGGTGGTGGGGGTGGGTTGTCCCGGGGGGGATGACAATGAGGGGGTGCAGGGGGTGGGCAGTCCAGGTGGGGGTGGGGGTGGGGGTGGGCTATCCATGTGGGTAGGGGGTTGTCCAGGTGGGGTGAGGGTTGTAGGTGGGTGTGGGTTTTTCAGGGATGGGGTGGGTTGTTCGAGGTTCTATCCAGCTAGGGAGGGGGGCTACGGGCTATCCAGGGAGGTTGTCCAGTGGGGGTGGGGGTTGTCTAGGTGGGGGGGTCCAGGGGGTGTCGGGGGGGGGGGGGGGGGGGGGGGTAGGGGGCTCTAGGGGAATGGGGTGTAGGCTTTCCAAGGAGTGGGTGGGCTATCCAGGGGTGGTGGTGGGTGGGCTATCCAGGTGGGTGGGGGGGGGGGGGTTGTCCAGAGAGGTGGGTTGTCCAGGTGGGGGTGGGGGTGGGATGTCCAGGTGGGGGAGAGGGGGTTTTGGTTGTGGAGAGAGGAGGTATAGTGGGTTGTCCAGGTGTGGTGGGGGGTGTCCTGGTCTGGTGGGGGGCTATCTGGGTGGGGGTGCAGGGGGTAGGGGTTGTAGGGGTGTGGGGGGTGTGGGTTGTACAAGGAGAGGGGGGTTCCAATCCGATACTCTACAAAAAAATGGGAATAAAATATTACCAATGTATAGTTGCTTTCACAAGTTATGAATTTTCTTGAAGTTCTATTCCAACACTCACTCATACCCTTCCATAAAGACGTGATCTCTATAAAGAAATCACACTTAGGTTCATATCCACTATCAATATTGATCGCATAAAAATTTAACATTCGTACAACTCCATATTACCTAATGATATAACATGGCTCATACTCCTATGAGTACTATCCCATAGAAACATGGCTCATAAAATCTGATACATGTATGAGATTTTTTGGGGTGTTTACAATTCGGTGTGTTGTGATTTATATGTATGATATTCATGGTATACACCAACCGTCTTCTCTATCATCTATAATAGGCTTGAAATCATGCTACTATTGGATATAGACTGGATTTTCTGACCCTAGTTTTGGGGGTGGACACCCCCACACCCCTAGACAGCCCCCACCCCTTGGATAGCTCCCACCCCTTGGACACCCCAACCCCCCCTGAACAACCCTTCCTCATTCATAGATAGCCCCCCCCCCCCCCCACCTCATGGATAGCCCTTCCACCCCTGGACACCTTGGACCCCCTCAACAGCCCGTCACCCCAGGGGACAGCTCAACCACCCAACATGTTCCCCCCTTGATAGCCCTACCACCCCTGGATATCCCACCCACCCCTTGGGCACCTCGTTCCCCTTGGACAGCCCCACCACCCCGGTGGACAGCCCCACCATGTAAAGACCCTGAGTTTCAATGTAATTTTTTTATTAAATGGTAATTTTATGAGTTCGTGAAAATTGACTGTGTGTGATTCTGAGGCCTAGAGTGCCCAGAATTAATTTCTGATCATTTTGGCAGGTACATTAAATAAACATGCTAGTGGGGTTTTCTAAATTTTTATCCAGTACTCAGAATTAAAATCTAAGGGCACTGTTGAACTCACTATGCCGGCAGTCACCTAAGGAGGCCTTCACCCTGACTATAGTAGGACGAGGGTGGAAATTATATTTTCACTTATTCATGAAAAAATAAAATAAAATAAAATTGTGTAACATTTTATTTTCTTTTGAAACTCCCATGTGGATGTTAAGAAGAGGGGAGCACCAAAACTAAACATTTCGTTTGAGTATTAATATGTGGGGACCACTAGAACAAAACCTCAATGTGAGGTTATGGAGGTGGGGACCACCCAAACCCTCCTAATGTGAGAAACCTCATGAACTCCCTCATTAATTAGGGAGGTGACCTTTATATTTCTGCAAAATTTGTTTTTTCTACCTCAATGTAATTATGATTCCAATTTAATTTGTGCCAACAATTAAATTGGGAAAACATATCATATTGGATACCTCTTTTTTGGTGGAATTATAGGGAAGTTTGGGAAAAGGTAAATTGGGAGAGAACCTTGGAGGAATATTTCTCCTCCAACGAAGAACGACAATGCATGACATCAAAATATTCCTCAGGGCATCCTCCAATGTGGGACGTCTTCAATCAATGACCGTCCTTCCCACCTCATTGACATCAAAAAATGAAAGAGTTTGCGGTTTAGTTTTGTAATATTATATATTCCCATGACCATCCCCTCTAAAAAAAATAACATGGATCAACTCTCCAACAAGTTGATCCGCGGATGATTTCTTTTACGGGTTTGGGAATAATCATTACAGGATATAGGGTTTCATTTTCATAATTCATGATTTTGTTGAGCCACTTTCTACCACTCTAACATGAAGGGTGCGGGACAATCAAAAATGGCCCCAACCCTCCGTCGTTCTTCTTTGAATGGAATGTTCTTCGCAATGGAAGGAGCCGTGTTTGTGCCACGGTGATGAACAGATGTGGTGACCCCCCCCCCCCCATTGTCGGCTGCGATGAAGGTGATGGCCCTGTGGATTCTCACCCCAAATGTGGCCTCCGCGGCACCCCGATGGATCTCCACATCATGACCCTCTATGCCACCCCGTATCCTAGCCGCCCTGCGGACCTCTGCACCACCTCATGGCCTCGTGGCCCTCCGCCTAGCCCTGCGTCCTCACCGCCTCGCGACCCTGTATACCGCCACATGGCCTCACTATCGCATGGCCCTTCGCACCACTTCGTGGCCCTCCCTAGCCCCCGTAGCCTTACTTCCCTTTGTCCCTCCATGGACTTCACCGCCCTGCAGTTCCCACGGCCTTGCCTTCCCATGGCCTCATTGCCCCCGCAGCCTTCACCGCCCCGCAACCCTTCGTGTCCCCCGTAGCCTCACTGCACTCATGCCCTCCTCACTATCTAATAGCCTCTGTGCCACCCTCGTAGCCTCGCACTGCTCTGTGGCCCCTATGCCGCCAAACATGGGCCGGGTCGCACCCAGTGGGTCGAGTAAACCCAAACTGGGTCGGGTCAGGGTAGGTTGGGTCGGGTCGGTCTGACCGGGTCGGCCTGGACCTGGACCAACTCTGAGCTTTTCACTCTATTAGCCATAACATTGTCATCATGATTCCATTTGACAAACCATCAATGGCTCTCTAAGCTATGGAGATAGATGTTCCCTTCGGTATACCCCACATGATATTTGAACAAATTTGGGATATTGTCAGGTTCGAACGAGCACGAATACAACAGGGCCCTCAGGACTAAAAGACTAATAACTTACAGTCTGGGCGTCTGATGGATGCACCGTCTATTGCATTGAGACCCTAATGATGTGGTGGTCCATTGGGGTAATTTTTCATGGGACTTCACTGTAGTTAGAGTATAGACCAGTGGCTCGAGGAGCATACCCTCCCGGAGATGATAAAGCATAGTCCAGGAACCCAATAGCTGGCTATGAAATGAAGAATAAATAGACATCCTATGTGAGTCAGCACTGAGAGATCCTATGTGGGTGAGCACTGAACCATCTGGTTTGGATCAGCACTGATTGATACTCTGTGGTCAGCACCGAGTGATCTTATGTAGGTCAGCACCTAGTGATCCTGTGTGGGTGAGCAGCGATTGATCCTGTGTGGGTCAGTACCTAGCGATCTTGTGTGCTTTAGCAGTGAGCGATCCTGTGTGGGTTAGCACCGAGAAATCCTATGTGGGTCAGCACTGATGGATCCTGTGTGGGTCATCACTGAGTGATCCTGTCTGGGTCAGCACCTAGCAATCCTATGTGGGTGAGCACCGAGCGATCCTCTGTGGGTCAGCACTGAGCGATCCTATGTGGGTCCGCACCGAGAGATCCTGTGTGGGTCAGCACCAAGCGATCCTGTGAGGGTCAGCACCTATCGATCCTATGTTGGTTATCACAGAGCGATTCAGTAAGGTTCATCACTGAGCAATCCTGTGTGGGTCAGCACCGAGCAGTCCTGTGTGGGTCAGCACCGAGCGATCCTGTGTGGGTCAGCACCTAGTGATCCTCTATGGGTCAGCACCGAGCGATCCTGTGTGGGTCAACAGCTGAGACTCTTAACAGCGTAATATTAATTATGAGTTACATCTAAAAATCATTACTACAATAATTATGTTATACCTGGTGTGATCTGAGTATGTACCTTGTGGTACATTCTTTTGTGGTAATTCCTTGGTGGTATTCTTCTGTGAGGCATTCCTATGTAGTACTTACCTTTATGGTATTCCTTCCATTATGGAATAGTTGAGCTTTAGGCTTTGAGTTGGACTTCATGTTTTCCTCATGATTGGGATAGGTATAATTGATAACTTAGGTGTATGTTTTAACATATACCAAATTAGGTTTGTCAATTGATTTCCATGCTATGTGGTTTATCCTTGGTGGATTTTGTGAGTCCTTGAGGGTCTTGGGGTCCCTAATGAGTATCTTTATACTCACCACTGCATGGGATATTCCCACAAATCGTTGTATTTGGTGTAGACGACAGACAATGCTGACTGAGGATGAGAGTACTAGGACTGGAGCTAGCTCAGAGGTGGAACTTAGACAAGGCATACCACAGAGACGACCATTCAAGAGTTGTACCTACCCTTCAGGTAGGATCCTTCATGGGTGATCATATGAGTTGTCCCATTTTATTTGTACTTCCAGTTTCTTGTACTTTCTAGTTGGGCTTGTATTCTGGCCCCTTTTTCTTTCTGTACTCACTTTTTTTACTATTCAGGTTACTTGAGTCTGTATCTTGTTGTGTGATTGGTTGCGAGTGTTTACTGGTCATAAAAGAAATTCATTATGAATTTTATAGAATATATATTTGATTCTATTTTCCAGCCCCTAGCCTATGGAAGCTGGGATTAGGGTAGTCACTACACGAGCCCCGGGGGATGGGTCATGAAAAATTGGTATTAGAGGATTCGGTTCTACCATAGAACATAGGACTCTGGTATTTCTTTTTAATGGTAGCAATGTAAATTGTATTTTGTATGGTTATCAATTTAGGGAATTTTGTATTGGTGCTATGAACGACATATCCATACTCCAGGACTTGTACATCTAATTTCTAACTCAGTGCACGAAAACATTGATTGTGTGTGTGTTTTAAAGAGTTTTCATTTTGATCTATTTGAGTCATCTCAATATGTATAAATAAATGACTATGGCGCACCTGTTCCTTATCAAGATGTTATCACGTAGACAACCAGCTAGGATTCCAAAGAGAGTACACGATGATGGCCCACTGAGCGACGAGGCTCTGGTGCAGGGCCCTCTGGCTATTTTGGCACCATTGGGTGGTGTACCAGTAGCACCACCACCTATTGGGTAGTAGATACCACCACCCTCCCTAGGGTATGGTGCATGATGACTAAGCATGTTTCATGAGTTCCAGTAGAAGATGATTCCAAGGAATCGAGGAGAGACAGATTCCTACGTAGCTGAGGGCTGGCTAGTGGCAATTGCTAGAGTTTTCCTCCTAGTTGACACACCAGTAGAGTAGATGGTGACCTTATCAACTACTATTTTTAGTGAGAGACCATGAGGATGGTCTGTATAGTGATGATGCTTCAGTATGTGGATCGTTTCCCAATATAGTACCTTCGAGTAGTGTGTCAGCTATATCATTGCTCATTGGTCAGCAGTTACAACTGGAGGTACCGATAGAGGACACATATAAGCTTAGTGCCTTATGCATGATTCAGAATCAGATACCCCTCAGGTTCTGAGGCAAGGCCGACTCATAGGCAGCTAAGGTATGGCTTGAGGAGGTGGCTATGTGTTCTCTTGAGCTTCTACAGCTTCGGTGGGATGACATGTCGGTAGCTGAGTATTCATCGGGACGTACCGATCATTTTTTCTACTCAATTAATAATATACGATCAGTTCTTCAGGGCTCGGACTTCTGAGTGAGGTGTTTTTAAAGACATCTGAGCCATCACAATTCCTCTATGCATTCCTACTTATGTTAGAGTTCTAGAGAGAACCTTTATGGGTGAATGTTCTTTAGCTTAGTGGATTCAGCTAGTGAATGTTAGCAGTAGGAATGTAGGAAACTGGCGCCAGTCTCAGATACATGGGCATGAAAAATGTTTCAGGAAGAGGATGTGACAGGGAAAAATGAATCTGTAAGGTGGAAGATATGGAATCAAAGATAGGAGAGCAGCATGAGGTGCCATAAATTTCAACATATCACAACCACCCCCTTTTTGTGGACCCCACCAGGCTTAGGGAGTAGGAGGACATGGGAAGGGAGTAGCTACATGCGGTCGAGGAGTGCGACCCAAGGGCTCTAGGACTAATTTAAGGTACGATCTGTGTCTACTACTCGTTGCCGTATATATATACATAGGTACTAATCATTCATTCTTTCAATGAATCCTAATCAAGACTTAGAGTTTCTGGTTAAGTCGTTGAATTGAGCCTCACGTTTGGAGACACCTTTAGGAGGAGACTCGATAATAACAGATACGCCGACGGTGTGATATGTTATTTGAGGTGAGAGTTTCGGTTGGAACCTCTTAGTGGCTACGTCAAGGCCTTACGACGTTATCTTGGTTATGGATTGTACATCCACAGTTCATGCACAGATTAACTGTATTAGGAAAAAAGGTTCTGGTCTACCTACAATGTTGGGATGGGGTTTTACTTAGTTGTTGTAAAAGGAAATATAGGTATCATATGATAAACTCCTACATGGTAGGGTGGGGCCGATCACTCGTCATTCGGCCAGCCTTACCCTCGTGGAAGTAGGAGTTTTGTGTTTTTAGTTCCAAATATAAGTGGTAGAGCATGGGGACATTTTTGGAAGTATGTTTAAAGTATTACCTCCCCAAAGGGATAGTGATATCTTCTTTGGCTATGTACTACTGAAGATTAGTGCCAGATTTTTCCAGAGTTATAGCATCACTTTCAGCATTAAGAAAGAAGGGGAAACTCTTCGTGTCGTCGAAGATATTCCATCAGAGTTTTTAGGATCTGAGATAGAGGCTGACTAGTGCCCCCATCTTGAGGCTTCCAGAGGAGGGTGCAGGGTACATAGTCTACTACGGCGCATCAGGGAACAAGCTCAGATGTGTCCTAATGCAGGACCAAGTGGTGATTGTATATGGTTATTGACACCTGATGCAACACGGGAAGAACTACACTACCCATGACCTGGAGTTAGCAGTAGTGGTCTTCACCTTGAAGATGTGGTGACACTATCTGATGGGTGAGTATTTTACTGTGTACTCTAATCACAATAGTCTCAGGTATATCTTCTCTCATAAGGAACTGAACTTCAGACAACAACGTTGGCTTGAGTTCCTCCAGGACTATGACATTGAGATAGTCTATACTCCTGGGAAGGGTAATGTTGAATCAGATGCACTCAGCTAGATATCTAGTATAAAATTACTAGGCGAGGCGACGGAGCAGTTAGCGGCTTTGCAGATATACTTTGTGGATTGAGATGGAGTAGCTTCTCATCAGTCTCTTAAAGTCACTCCCCCACTTTTTTAGTGATTCAGGAAGGCACGGCATGGTGACACTGACTGCGAGACACGATGTGCTCAGATATTCATAGGAAATGCTCTAGATGGATTTTCTGAAGGTGGGGAGCATGCCATCTTCTTTAGAGGACGTACCAAGGTACCAGTCTCACTTCAGGAGTATGTTTTGAGGGATTTCCACACTTCCCCTATAGTGGTACATCCAGGAGTGGAAAAAATGTACCATGATCATGGATGACAACATTGGTGGCTAGGAATGATGAATGCAGTTGCAGAGTTTTCCACTCAGTGCCTCACTTTTTAGCAAGTGAAGGTGAAGCATCAGATACCAGCAGTCTTGGTTCATCCTTTAGAGGTCCCATAGTGGAAGTGGGATGGGATATCCATGGGCTTGATGACATGAATTCCACCTACATCCAGAGATCATGACTCTATATGAGTTATTATCACCCGACTTACCAAGTCGGCCCACTTCCTATCGATCAGAGAGAAGGGTATAGTAGAGATATTGAGATGAATTTATGTGCTGGAGATTGTACGGATACATGGAGTACCCTTGAATATTGTTTTTGATCATGATGCACATTTTACATCCCATCTATGGAAGTGGTTGAAGAAGGATTTCAGGACACAGCTTCATTTGAGAACTGCCTTCCATCCTTAGAAGGATGGTCAGACTGAGCAGACTGTTCAGACCCTCAAGGATATGCTATGTTCTTACGTCCTCAACGTCAGTCATCGCTGGGACGATCACATGGATTTGGTGGATTTTTCAAACAATAATAGTTATCACTCCACCATTAGGATGGCACCTTTTGAGGCTTTGTACGAGCGACCATGTAGATCACCTTTATGTTGTACTGGCCTAGGGGAGTTAGCACTCGTGGGACCATATATGGTTATGGCTACCACATAGAAGGTGGTGATCATCCAGGAGTGGATGAAGACTACAATTGGTAGGCAGAAGTTGTATGCTGACCAGAGATTAAGACCTATGGAGTTCAAGGATGGAGACCACATCTTTCTACGGGTCTCACCTCGACGAGGTTTGTGGAGATTTGGTCATGGAGGCAAGTTCTCTTTGAGGTTCATAGGACCCTTCCAGGTCCTCAGTAGAGTTTCCGAGGTGGCTAATAACTTAGCTCTTCTACCTCAGTTGCACCAGGTGCATGGCGTCTTCCGCGTATCCTAGTTGAGGAGATACATGCACAACCCTTCCCAAGTCATCGATCATGGAGAGCTAGATGTCGATGATGGGGTGACTTTTATGAATGTTCTAGTTGAGATTGAGGATCGACAAGAGTGGTTCCTTCGGGGGAAGCTGATACCTCAGTTTCACATTCATTGGCAGTACGAGAACCTCCAAGAGAGCTCATGGTAGTGGGAGGCTCCGATTCGTGCTCAGTAACCCCACTTGTTTTCTTTGTTTTGAGTTGTGGCTTACGGGGATGTAAATCCATAAGGTGAGGAGAATGTAAAGTCCCAGAATTTCCATATAATGTTTTTTGTTAAATGGAAATTTTACGGGTCATAAAAAATTGATGGTGCGTGATTACGAGGCCTGGAGTGCCCGTAATGAATTTATAAACTTTTTTCAGGTACGTTCAGTAAACGTGTGAGCGGGATTTCCTAACATTTGAACCTGTTCTTGGAATAGAAATTAGGAGGCTCTGTTGAACTCACATCGCCAATAGTAGCTTAAAAATACATTCACACCAACCTCAGTAGGTCGAGGGTGGAAGATAGCTTTTCACTTATTCGTGAAAGAATAAAATAAAACAAAATTGTGTAACATTTTATTACCTTTTGAAACTCCCATGTGGATGTTAAAAGGAGGGGACCACCAGAACTAAACCACTCATTTGAGTGTTAAGAGGTGGGTACCACCATAACTAAACAACTATGTGAGGTTATGGAGGTGCAAACCACCCAAACCCTCCTAATTTGAGAAACCTCTTGAACTCCCTCTTTAATGAGGGAGGTGACCTTTAGGTTTCCCCAAAATTTATTATGCCAAACTCAATGTAATTATGATGCCAATTTAATTTGTGCTAACAATTAAATAGGGAAAATATATCATATTGGTTACCTTTTCTTTTTGGTGGAATTAGGTGGAAGTTCTAGAAAAAGAGAAATTGGGACAGGACCTTAGAGGAATTCTTCCCCTCTAACAAATAATGCTGACACATGACTTCAACTTCTTCCAAGGGGAATTCTCCAACGTGGGACGTCTTCAATCGACGATCATCCTTCCCTCCTCATCAACATCAACAAACGAATGAGTTAGGGGTTTAGTTGTGTATGATTATATACTCCCATGTTCTTCCCTTCTAAAACAAATAACACGGTTCAACTCTTCAACTAGTAGATACACGAATGATTTCTTTTTCCAGTTTGGGAATAATCATTGTAGGACGTTGTTGGGTTTCACATTATTTATTCAAGATTTAGTTGAGGCACTTGCTAACACTCTAACATGGAGGGTGTGGGCCAAACAAACATAGCCCGATACCTACACCGTTCTTCTTGATTTGAGTGTTCTTTATGATGGAAGAAGGAAGATTTGTGCCACGATGATTAACGGATGTGGCAGCTGGAACATCACCGACCTAGATGAAGGGGATGTCCCCGTGGTTCCTCGCCACCCCGCGGCCTCTACAGAACCCGGTGGATCTTCACCTCATGGTTGTCCCCACCACCCTACCGCCTTTTGTGCTACCCCATGGCCTCACCGCCCCATGGACCTCTATGCCACACCCCGGCCTCGCCACCTCGCGGGCCTCCGCACCGCCCCATGGCCTCGCCGCCTTGCGGCCCTCATGGCCTTCGTCACCTTGAGACCCTTCGTGGCCATCGTGGCCTCGCCGTCACGCAGCCTTGCAGTGCCCGCATCCATTCGCGGCGCCTGTAACCTCGCTTCCCTCGCTGCCTCCTCGACGTCTCATGGCCTCCATGCCACCCTCACAGCCCCGGACCACTCGGCGGTCCTCGTCCCACCCAGTGCAGTCCATGCTAGACCCAGTGCGGGCTGGGCTGGACCATGCGGGCCCATTCAACCCAAACTGGGTTAGGTCAGCCCAGACTGGGTCAGGCTGGGTCTGTCCGACCGGGATGGACATGACCTGGACCAGCAATGAGCTTTTTTCTCTATCGACCATAACATTGGCACCAGGTGGTTGTTTGAAAAACCATCAACAGTGTTTTAAAAATTGGAATGAGACAGTCCCTTTGTTATACGACACATGATTTTTGGATTATGTTGGGATATAGTCGGGTTGGATTGTGCACGAATCCAACTGGGCCTTCGAGACTAAAAGGCTAATAACGTACAGATCAGGCATCATATTGACACACCATCTATTGTTTTGATACCCCTATGACGTGGAGGTCCTTTTGGGTACTTTTTCAGGAGACTTCGTTGCAGTTGGAACTATTGACATGTGGCTTGAGGAGTGGACCCTCCAAGAGATGAGGAAGCTTAGTGCAGGAACCCAGTAGATGGCTGTGATATGAAGAATAAATAGTGATCCTCTGTGGGTAAACACCAAGAGATATTATGTGGTTTAGCACTGAGCAATTTTTTGTGGGTCAGCACCGAACAATCTTGTGTGGGTCAGCACTGAGAAATATTGTGTGGGTCAGCACCGAGTGATCCTATGTGGGTCGGCACCTAGTGAATCTATGTGGGTCAGTACCAAGCTATCTTGTGTGGGTAAACACCTAGTGATATTGTGTGGGTCAGCACTGAGTGATCATGTGTGGGTCAGCACCAAGCGATCATGTGTGAGTCAGCATCGAGCGATCCTCTGTGGGTCAGCACCGAGCGATCTTTTGTGGGTAAGCACCTAGAGATCTTGTGTGGGTGAGCTCCAAGAAATCCTGTGTGAGTTAGCACCGAGCAATCCTATGTGGGTCAACACTGAGCAATCCTGTGTGGTTCAGCACTGAGTGGTCCTATGTGGGTCACACCGATCGATCCTGTGTAGGTTATCACCGAGTGCTTCACTGTGGGCCAGCACCGAGGGATCATGTGTGGATCGGCACTGAGCGATCCTGTGTGGGTAAACATCGAGAGATCTGATGTGGGTCAGCAACGAGGGATCCTGTGTGGGTCAGCACCGAGAGATCCAGTGTGGGTGAGCACCGAGCGATCCGGTGTGGGTCAGCAGCATTGCCTCTTAATAGAGTAAGATCAAATAGTAGTTGCGTCTAATCATCTTTACTATTGTTCATAAGTTATACCTAGTGTGAGCTGAGTCGGTACCATGTGGTACGTTCCTTCGTGGTAATAACATGGTGGTATTCTTCTTTTTGGTACTTACTTTCATGGTATTCCTTCCATTGTGAAACAGTTGAGCTTTGGGCTTGGATTTAGACTCGGTTTCTCCCAATGATTGAGATGGGTATACTTCATAAATTAGGTGTGTGTACGGGAATATGCCTATGTAGGGTTGTCAGTTCATTTCCATGCTATGTGGTTTATCCTTGGTGGATTTTTGGAGACCTTGAGGGTCTCAGGGTCTATACAGAGTATCACAATACTCACCTATACACAGGCTATGCTTGCAACTTATTGTGTTTGGTGCAGATGACGTATAGCACTGACTGAGTACGAGAGTAATAGGAATTCAGGTAACTCAGAGGTGGACCTTAGACAAGGTGTACCATAGAGAAGATTTTCTGAGAGCTAAACCTACCCATCAGCTAGGATCCTTGGTGGGTGATTAGAGGAGCTATTCTAGTTTATTTGTACTTTAGGTTTGTTGTACATTCCAGTTGGTCTTGTATTCTTGCCCTATTTTTATTTTTTACTCACTCTATTTACTATTCAGTTTACATGAGTTGATATCTTGTTGTGTGATTTGTTGTGTGTGTTTACAGGTTATAAAGGCATTACCTACCCAGTTTTAGGAAATTATCCTTCGGTGCTAGTCGGCATCCCCTAGCCTATGGCAGGCAGTCTTGGGGTAGTCACTGCATGGGCCCTGGGGGATGGTTCGTGACACACCACCCCCGTAGACAGCCCACCCACCCCCTGTGGAAATCCTACCCACCTCTTTGGCACCCTAGACCCCATAGACAGCCCCTATACCCCCGTGGATGACCCTCCCACCCACCCCGTACACACCGGGACAGCCCCACCATCCCCTGGATAGCCCAACCACACCATGGACACCTCGTACCCCCTGGACAGCCCCTCCACCCCAATGGATGGCCTGCCACCCCTGTGAAAAGCCTGCCCACCAACCCCATACCCCCTGGATAGCCTCGCCACCCCCTGGATAGCCCACCCACACCCTGGACACCTCGTACCCTCTGGACAGACCCCCACCCCTAGAACGTCCCTACCCCCAAATCTTTGGACCCCCACCCCCTGGACAACTCTTCCACCCCCGTGGATAGCATGCCCACCCCCCTGGACAACTCGTACCCCCCTGGACAACCCCCACCCTCGTGGAAAGCCCGCCCCACCCCATGGACACCCTCCCACCACCCCCTGGACAACCGTATCCCCCCCCCCCCCGGATGCCCCCACCCCACCCACACCCCCCATGACACCTGGACCCCACTAGAAAGCCCCACCATCCCCATGGACAGACCGACCACCCCCTATGGACAACCCACCCACCGGGACACCCCGACCCCCCTGGACATCCCCCACCCTTTGGACAGCCCGGCCACCCCCTGGACACCCAGCCACCCCGGGACACCCCCACCCCCTTGGGCAATGTATTTGATCACATAAATAATCTATTTAAATATAAAATTTTTTCAATCTAAAATTTAATCATCTACTGAATAATTATTTTCAACAACTGTAAATGATCTTTTATACTCATGTATAGTTCTTCAATGATATTTTGTTATAATGATAGTATTTTTTGTCTTTTATATTATGATTCTCATATAGAGTATTTTGTCAGTTATTTTTTCATATAAAGTGAACAATTCTCATTTACATAAATATATTTTTAATGAAACATCAATATTATTGAATTATGTTTGATGAAATGACTTATAAATATTTTTTTGTAGAATGGATAGAAGATGTATGTATGAAACCGATCGCATTTCATGTGATTTTCAAAAAAAATTGAGAGATTTTTATATTTTTCATTTCACAATGCATCAGATAGTGGTCACATACATTGCCCCTATTACAAGTGTGTTGTAAGACCTTGGTTAAGCAGTGAAGAAGTCATTTACCCCATAAAAAAATATGGTTTTCATGAAAAGTACTCTGTGTGGTATCACAATGTGGAGAAAATTTCATCTCATATTGCTGATGATCCAAATGAGAAGACCAGATTAGAGAATTTATTATATGACTGGTTTCCATTTATTCATCATCATGAAAAATAAAGAATTATGACCCAAGGAGATTTCGATATGAGCACACATAATGCGTCAAATGAAAATGATGATGTTGTCAGGGTGAAAAAATTGAATGGTGCTACCAAGACTCCAGTATATCGACAATGCGATAAAATAAAAAAGCTGGAATTTTTAATCTGAGTGTTTCATGGGAAAACTATGTGTAGGATATCTAATACTTCCATCGATTACATTATTTACTTCATGAAGTAATTACTTTCATATGATGTATATATTCCCTCAAACCACTATATGTCATGGAAGTTAGTTGAGGAACCTGAATTTTCAAGAGAAAAAATTCATGATTGCTCGAAAGATTACAGTTTATTATAGGATGTGAATGCTTAATGAAATGATTGTATAAAATGTGGCACATCCCGTTAGAAGCCAAAAGCTATTGTAACACCATCCCGTGTGCCACAAAAATTAATTTGGAACTTTCCATTAATCCACAGACTCCATAATCTTTTTATGCTTGATGAAATATGAATAAAAATGCAATGGCATGATTCTGGGAGAAATAAGACTAATGATGAGTTGGTTCACCCTAAAGATGGATTTTCATGGTAGATATTTGATGCTCGATATCCTTATTTTGTAGCTTATGTGCATAATGATAGGTTAGGACTTTTATTTGATGGTTTTAATCTATTTCGGAAGATGCTTACGCCGCACATCACATGGCCTATTTTTATACAAATTTATAATCTTCCTCTGTGGTAGTCTATGAAAAAACCTTTAACTTTCATGAGTATACTCATATTTGGCCCTTCTGATACCATTAATGATATAGATGTATACAATAAACCTTTAATAAAAGAGTTTAAACTTCTTTGGGATGTGGGTGTGCGCACATACGATGCTTGTTTGAAAGCCATATTTCAGATGCATGCTACGATTATGTGGAAGATCAATGACTTTCCTGCTTATGGAATGATGTTTGGATAATGCATGAAGGGAAAACATCCATGTCTTGTTTTTATGATGAATACATGATCCAAAAGACTAAGACATCATTGAAGTTTCAGTTTTATAGGATATCGACGATTATTTTCAATGGACCATCCATATAGAAATAATCATCAAAGATTTGACAATACCATGGAGGTTGATGATCCAATTCAGTGTATGTCTAGAAATAATGTGCTTAATGAATTGAAATATTTCAGTTTATCATTTGGGAAGGGTCAAATGAAATCTGGAAAGAGGAAGAATGTTTCCACTGAAACCTATTACAATTTCAAGACCAAGAGTATCTTCTTTGATTTGCATTATTGGTAAACCAATTTGTTACATAATTTCATAGATGTAATTCAAATTGAAAAAAATGTATGTGAAATGTTGCTTTCTATTCTTCTAAATGTTAAGGGAAGGAAAAAAGATGACTTACGGTCTTGGTGTGACTTGGTAAATTGAGGCATCAGACCAAAATTTCATCCTATTCATATCAGTGAAAATAAATGGAAAGTTCAATGTGCTTCTGATGTGATGACACCTACAGAAAAAAATCAATTTCAAGAAGTACTATAGACTATTAATGTTCCTGATAGCTCTTCAAGTAACATATCCAACAGGGAAAACATAATATGGTTGAAGGTAAAATCATTGAAGGCTTATGATTATAACATCCTTCTACATGAGTTGTTTCTGATAGCAACTCATCATATTTTATCTAATAATGTACGGGTGGATGTTATTCGGTTGTGCCATTTGTTTAGAGAGTTTTTTTCTAAGATGTTGTCCAAGCCTTTCTTGCATAAATTTTTGGTAGATTCCCCATTAATTTTATGCGAGTTAGAAAAAATATTTCCTCCGTCATTGTTAACATGCATGTTGCATCTGAGTGTCCATATTCCAAATGAAATACTTCTCGGAGGACCTATTTATTTTCATTGGATGTATCCTACTGAAAGAAATATGTACAAATTAAAGTCTTATGTATGTCACAGGAATCATCACGAAGGTTCTATCGTGAAATATTACTTGGCTCAAGAATGTATGGATTTCTTCTTTATGTATTTGTCTAATCCTACAACAAGAATGAACAGACTGATGAGAACCGAATAAGAATGGTTTGATCAAATTGAACCCAAATTTCCATGAATTCCTAAAAAAGGAGGAAATCATGGATCATATACTTTGACGATATTATCCGTTAAAGAGTTGGAGATGGAACATCGAATAGTTTTCTTTAATTGTGATTTGTTCAATGAGTACATATTGTAAGTAAATTCAATATTTATATCTTATACATATATAAACCTTTTAATATATTCCTATTTTTAACTACAGGGAACATAATGCGATGATAAATAGAAAGCATCGTTCATTATCATTGAGGAGGAGGGAGACTATTCATAGAAAAGAGTTTTTATTTTGGTTAAAATTGAAGATAATAATATTAATATTTAAAATAATTAAAACAATATTTAATTAAGTTTAATATTGATTTATATTTTAGGTATTGAGTTTACCTACTAACTCAGTCTCTGAGGAAATAAGAGCTTAGGCTTTTGGTCTTAATACCGTGGTTCGTAACTATAAATCGATTGTTATAAATGGGTACAAATTTATTATCACTAAAAGAGTAGAGAAAATTAGAACACAACATGATGGTGTTATGGTTACTGCCAAAATAGACAATTATTCTAGTTCATCAGAGAGTAGAGTGCGACTTGAAGATTTAGGTTATTAATGAGTCGTTGAAATAATAATAATAATATAATAGAATTATCATGGATGAGTCACGCTGAGCAAATGTCAATGGTTTGATTCGATGATGAGGTAAGGCACATTTATTGATTATTGTGGATTTAAAGTAATCGATATGACTCGCACTCTTGCTACTGATGGACCATATGTTTTGGAATCAATGGAGAAATAGGTTTTTTATGTCAAATACCATCTTCAACCTGAATTTGGTGTCATTATTGAAGTAATTACAAGATATATTTTTGATGATGGTGATGATAGAAATGACACCATCCCGGCTTCCATTGGAAAAATCCATTTATTAATTTTGATGACTCTGATATCTCAATTTTCAAAGATGAATGTGAACCTAATGTTTTGGTCAAAAATATATAAAATCATCCATTCATGTTCTCAATTCTTTCGTTTTACCTGGACATGGGATTTTAAGGTTGGAACTATTCATATTGATTTAATATTGATTTCAAATATGTTTTATTCAACTATATTATTATGTGAATTTTCAATATTTATTGGTTGAAATTTTATTAAATTTCATTTTCTAATTTGGAATTGAACTTTATTAAAACCTGTGAAATCAAAAATTTTAACTTAGTGAACATTTCAATGCTTCAACAATGATTTGAATAAAATTTGTAAAACCCTATGTCCTCTCTTAAAAATTTTACCAGGTAATGAACATGATGGTTTTTATTCTACTGCAAAACATGTATAGAAACCTGCATCATCTTCCTGGGCTAATGAAATTAAAATTTTCCCTAATTTTGATAACTGATTTACCCCTTATGAATCCATCAGAATCAATGTTATTTGATTATAAAAGACTGACGATACTTCCTAAATAACCATCCTAATAAAAATTAATTTTCTTTCTTACATCACGTACAATTTATTAGCTTCATTATATATCTGTTCAAGATAACCTAAAACAATGGATAGTTAAATTATCCATGAATTCCCCTATCCACTCTCATTTTTTGGGTTACAAATTAGTAATCTTTTTCTATTTACATCCATATTTGTTTTCAAATGTAGGAAATAAAAATAATATGACAGAGATGACAAAAATAGTTTTTGGACAATAATCGTCGCATGACTGATGTGGGCATTCCACCACTAGTGCCTACAGGGAGTATTTTATTTCAAATATATTTATTTAAATAATATATAATGTCATGTGATTAATTTTTTTGAATCATTTTCTCAGGACCCATATTTTAGGCGATGGTTATTTTATAATCATCCTAGTAGTGGTCCCAATACTTGGGGTGTTCATACGAGGGGGGGGAGTTACTAGATCTAGACGATCTGGTCGGCGTACCTGATTAGACCTTGCCCCTCTCACTCACATACCATCCATCCCACATTCTGATCCTAGTGTTCTGTTAGAGAAACATGGGATATTTAGGCCTCCTATGTTTTCACCACCCTTTACATTTGAGCCACCTCACCCATCTGTACCATATACGATGATGATTCTCACACCCCATCCAGTAATCGGCCAGCCATCCCTTTCATCATCTTTTACTTTTGCTTCCTTCATTCCAGGATTTTATATTCCATATTCTTTAACTCCTACTCATCCAGATTCTATCCCTATAGAGCATACATTGGGACCCACTCAATCAGTACAAGGTGTTCGTTCAGTTTCTACAAATCCAATAGCTCCCATTGATCAGACTTCCATAGGTACAATTCTACAACCTGAACAAATTTTTACACCATTATTTGTTTTCATTAAAACATGTATTGAGAAAATATTTTTTTTCTTTCATAACAGATACATCTACTAATAGGAGCAGGGGGAAGAACATAAATCTATGCGTGTGGTGTGGAACTACCACACGATATTTATGTTGGACTACAGTGAAGATAGTCAAATGTTTGACAAATCAGGGCAGCAAAGTCAATGTTTTTTGCGATGCTCACCAAATACTCCAACATCATTCTTGTATGCCCGTTGTCATGAAGACACCGCCCAAATGAAGTCAAAGATAAATAATTGGTAGAGATATGAGTAAAAAATTTTGTTTTATTTAATGCAATATATTATTTTATGTATTTATATGAATTAATATTTTAGTTTCATCTACGGTATAATTTCCCCGATGGTGAGGGTGCATGTCCAGCACATCTAGAGGATTTAGGTGATCTTTGGAGAGCTTATGAGCATGATCTATACATTGGATGGCATGATAGAGTGGGAACAGAGTTAGAGGCAGTCCCTGTCGTGGATGGTTGTCTATTTGAATAGTACTGATAGATGATTACTCATTGGATGACTTTCCAATTTAAGGTATTAATCACATTAGAGGTATTTAAATGAAAATTTTCATTTTTTTCATTAATAATAATTATTTAATTTTATTTTGGATTCATCTGGAATAAATAAAAAATATTAATGCTAAGAAATACTTCCACACATTGGGACGTACTAGAATGACAAATCATGAGAGGTCGTAGGTATGACTATTTATAATTTTTCTTTACAAATTTCACATTCTATTGGTACCTCCATAATTTATTCAATTTCTAAAGTTGTAATATAATTTTAGTTATGAAATTAAATATTGGTATCCAATTTTTAATTACAGTTTCCTACTTTTAATGTCATTATAGAGGAATAAATTGAATATAGAAGGACATGTTCCTTGAGAAAAACTGTTTAGCACCAGTAGAAGGAAGAGAGATAGAAGTGCGGTTAATGAATCGACTCAGTAGCAGATTGTAAATTTTAGTTTGTAGATTTAAAATTATAATTTCTATTTTGTAACTTAATAATCTCTTTATATTTTTAATAGGTTGCTTAAGAATCCCTTGATGCCTAGGAACATGAAAATTATGGGCCAAACAATCACTTTCATCAAGTCTTGAGAGATGAGCACCCCGGTAGAGTATACTGATGACCTATGAAGAGTATATTTTCTATGAGGTATTGTCCCTCCTGGGGTATGAGTTTTAGTGCCACTGAGTTCCAGAAGGTTAAGGTACATGTAAAACAGTCTGAAAAAATGGCCACAGAGATGGCAGAATAGTCTGTTAGGGAAAACGCAACATTTATGAAATGGATGAATGTTTTACGTCCAACACATCCACCAGAGGCCATTATAGCTTTTGATGAATACATTTCATTGATTCATTCTATATATGGTGCACCAGGTTGTAGTTATAGAGGAGGTCGAGACGATGGCAATGAGGAGGCCGAGGCAGAAGAGGAGAAGGGCGATAAGGAGACCGAGGCGGAGGAGGAGGACGAGGAGGAGGGTGAGGCATAGGAGGAGGGTGATGAGACGGCCAAGGCTGAGTATAGATTGTGATGAATACGTGTCATCGATTCATTCTATATATGGTGCACTAGGTTGTAGTTATAGAGGTGGTTGAGATGATGGCAAGAAGGAGGCCAAGGCAGAAGAGGAGGAGGGTGGTGAGGAGGCCATGGATGAGTATGAGGGTGAGGAGGAGGGAGTTGACGAGGGTGGGGATGATGATGAGGACGATGATGAGATTTTGGGTGAGGCCGATGATGACAACGAAGATAGTGATTGTGATGGGGGATAGATTGATCCATTACATGTTTGACTGATATTACTGACCATTGATGCTTTTTGATTTGTTGTGATTGAATATATGTGGGATTAGATAGGTCACATTATCTTTATTATTATATCTATAAATAATAAGACTTGACATGAAGATTTGTTGTGACTGATTCACTAATCCCCTAGACAGCCCCCCCAACCCCCTTGGATAGCCCACCCACCCCCTGGACAGTCCCTCCCCCTGTGGACATCCCCCCACTCCCAGGGACAGTGTTCCCACCCCATCGATAGCTCCTACCCCCATGGAAAACCCTTCCACCCCCGTGGACACCCCCCCCCCCCCCACCCCGCCCCCCCCACCCCCGTGGACACCCCCTAGACACCCCCATACCCCCTGGACAGCCACACCCACCCTCGGGAAACCGCGTACGCCCTAGGAATCCCCCCCCTCAACATCACCTACCACTACAATAGGCAATCTCGCCCACCCCTGGACATCTCGTACCCACGTGGACACCCCGTACCACCTTGGACAGCCCCACCCACCCCTTAGACAGCCCTGCCACCCCTAGACACCCCAACCCCTATGGAAAGCTCACCCACCCCCGTGGATAGTGCACCGACCACCTTGGATAGCCCGCCCATCCCCCTTGGACACCCCTTACCCCCTGGACAACCTTTCCACCCCTATGGACAATCCCCCCCCCCCCCCCCGAACACCCTGGACCCCCAGGACTGCCCCGCCCTCCCCCTAGACACCCCTACCCCTTGGACAACCCCCCACCACCCCCTGGACACCCCCATGGACACCCCTCCCCCCACCACCCTAGGAAACCCCTTGGACACCCCCACTACCCCCTGGATAGCCCCCACAACTCCAAGAAACCACCCCACCACCTGGACTCCCCCCTGGACACCCCACACCCATGTACAGCAACCCCCACCCCTTGACATTAGCCCACCTCCCTTGGAAAGCCCCCCAACCCCCTGGACTGCCCCCACCCCCTGGACACCCCCACCCCCTAGGCACTCCCACCCCCATGGACAACCACACCCACCCCCTGGACACCACCCCACATTCCTTGAACAGCCCCCCCCCCCCCAAACCCCCTGGACCCCAACCCCCCTGAACACCACCCCACCAGCTGGACACCCCCACACTTGGAAAGCCCCCAACCCCCTAGACACCACCCACCCCATGGAAAACCCCACCCCACTCCGATGGATAGCATGCCCACCCCCTAGATAGCCCCTCCCCCTTGGACATCCGCACCACCGCCGTGGACACCCCCCACCCACGCGGATACCCCCACCCCTCCCTCGTCTGCAGCCCGCCCACCCCCTAGACACCCCGTACCGCCTGCATAGCCAAACCCACTCCCTTGGACACCTAGTACCACCCTAGACATCCCTGCCCACCCCTGGAGAGCCCCACCCACACCCTGGATATCCCCTTCCCACCCCATAGACAGCCTATCCACCCCCTAGACATCCCCTCCTCCCGAGGACACCACATACCCCTTGGACAACCCCGCCAACCCCCCTAGACATCCCCACCACCCATGGATATCCATCGACCCCCATGGACAGCCCGCCCACCCCCATGGACAGATCGCCAACCCCCTTGGAAAGCCCATCCACCCCTGTAGACAGCCCCCCCCCCCCCCCGGACACCCCTACCCCCTAGATAGACATGCCACCATCGTGGACAACCCACCCACCCACTAGACACCCCTATGGACACCCCCTGCCCCCCACCACCTGAGTCAGACCCACCCCCACCCCATGGACACCCCCAACCCCATAGAAGACCCCCACCCCTCTTATACACCACCCTGCCACCAAGACACCCCCACCCCCATGGATAGCCACCCCACCCCCTAGACATCACTCCACCCCCTTAGACAGCTCTCCAACCCCCTGGACCACCCTACCCCCTAGACACCACCACACCCCTTGAGCACCCCACCCCCTTGGACACCCCCACCCCCCATGGACAACCACACCCACCCCCTGGAAACCACCCCACCACCCTTGGACAGCCCCCCCCCCCCCAACCCACTGGATTGCCCCTACTCAGTAGACACCACCCCACCCCACCCCTTGAACACCCCCACCCCTTGGACACCCCCACCCCCTGGAAAGCACCCTAAAACCACTGGACACCACCCCACCCCAAGACACCCCCATGGATAGTCCACCCCCCCCCCCCCTAACCTCCCTGGACAGCCCCTCCCCCCAGCCCTGGACACCACCACACTCCCCTGGACAGCCCTCCCCACCACCCCTCCTGGACACCGCCATCGCCCCAGACACCCCCACCCCCTGGACACCCCCTCCCCCCCTGGACAACCAACCTAAACACATGATGATCCCATCAACCCCCTAAATTCTGAATTTAATTCTTTATATATTTAATTAACATCTAAATTATGTGTTAATGGTGTATGGGTATACTTGTGGTATGTGTGTACATGTTGTAATTAACTTATGAATTATGTGTTAATTCGGTATGTGTGTAGAGGGTAATTAAATATTTAATTGGAAGTATTAATATTTATGTATTGTGTTGGATGAATTATGTATGAATTCATACAGAATTATGTATGTATTATAGAGTCATACCTATTAATGGTGTATTGTCTTACTTGTTGTGTGTGTATGTTTTATACAGGTATGTTGTGTATGAATTTTTTTGGAAGTGTTGCAGCTACACAAGGATAATTGCTATAGCTTCATGGGGGTAGCTTCACCTGCATAGGGGGAGTCCATCAATTCTGCTTGCTGTAGGTACAAAGGATATGGTAATGGTTTGCAACCGTTGGCATATGTGTAAAAGAAGAGCTTATAGAAATGATTTTATGAAACCCGTTGGTATAAATATATTCCAATGGTTTATGAACTATTGGCGTAGATGATTTTACAGTATATTTACCAACAATTTTTGGGAAAATTTTGGTAAAAGTCTATCCCAACAGTTTAGAAACAGTTGGTATAGATAGAATTCTTCCTATTACATATGGTTTAAAACCACTGGGAAACATTTATACTGACGGTTTACTGAAACTTAATTTTTCAGACATATCCCAATGGTTCTTTGTGATCTGTTGGGATATGTCTATCCCTACGGCTCAATACCCAACGGTTTGGACAACCATTGTTATAGTTTATACAAATAGTTTTCCAGCCTTTACCAATGGTCTTAAACTATTGGTAAAGCTAAAATATCCATTAGTGATAATCAAATATAAAAATAGGGATAGTTTATGTAGCATAATGGGAACTAACTAACACATCCTTTTTAAGGTGATATTTCAACTAAGAGTTTGGACTATAAACTCACTTCTTAAGGATTTAGGTAAATATATACTTTTTTTATAAAATAATAAATATATAAAAGAGTCTAAAGATCCAAAATAAAATAAATAATTATTGAAACATGATTTTATGAATAAATTAGGATCCACCATTTCCTTAATTACATCTATCTCTGTTGTAGTGATTCCAAAAACTTGGTATTCTCCCATCAGCCACATATGTGGTAGGTTCCCTTGATGATTTAAACATTTCTTTGAATAATCCCTCATTTTTCTATAGTCAATGAACTATCTTGTTCATTTTTTATTCATTCCTCTTTCACTCATTAGCCATGTGATCCTTATCTCTACACTTATAACAGACTCACATGCCCACAAATCGTTCTCCTTTTTTTTATTTCTACAATTTTTACATTATGTTAATTGATTCATTCCCTTATTCTTATTTGACACTCTTCATTTTTATTTGTGCTCATATGAACTCTTCTTATCTAGATTTCCCTTAATGATATATGACATCAAAATTTCCTTCTCTAAATTGATAACACAAAAACATTTTTCATCATTTGATTAAGAGGGATGGGAAACCATTTCCCTTTCAATTTTTATATTAGGGTATTCAAATAAATGGTCAAAATTCCTCTATGGATTATATATGAAATACAATAGTACTTGGATTATCTTTTAAATGTATCCTCATACTAAAAAACACTTTCTTGGTCCTTTTTCCTTATGTTCAGGAACATTCTATTTATATTATTTTTTTATCATCATGGAAATATTTTTTGAAAAATGATAATCTAAAATATTTATATTTCATAAGTTCTATTTCTTATTCCTCCCCATTATACTTCATCAATGACCACAATTGATTAGAATATCCTCTAAGACAATACAGGTCCACCATAATCTTTTACTATTCTATGCATCCTGAGGAAAGAAATAAATTTTCATGAGAGTTAATCCACTATACATCTACCATTAGATTTGTAGTTCCATTATAAGATACAGGATTTTTTTACATGAATTGATCTGAGATATGTGTATGATGTCATGGATCATCTTTTTTATACATATGTATGAGGTTATTAGTTATAACCTAGGTCAACTATGCTAATATACCCATTATATTCTCAACTCCCACACTCGTTGCATTGTCTTTCTCAGCAGGGAAATACACACATTGACTATGTGTGTTTATTCCATTTCATCAATCAGGTTATATCACTAAATAAACGTAAAAACATAGTTAGCTCAGAATAATAATTTATATTTAGATTTATATTAATAATGTATTCAATGGTAAAAGTTCTCAAATAATATAAGGGTTTTTCATAATTCTCATGTTAGTTACAATCATTTTAAATTCTAATTATCAATGTTTTTATTTAACATCCATTAATACATACTATAAAAACCACAAAATTAATATATTAAGTACAATTTATAATTTATTAAATTAAAATAAGATAAAAGAGACCTCATCCCAATGAAATATTTAGTTTAGTAGTCTTGATGAAACATATATACACATATTTTCTATTATATACATTATAAATAAAAAAAAAACATAACAAAATAAAATATTCATCACCCATAAAATTTATTTAATGGTTTCTTCTTCATATCATAGAGAATATTAACAAAATAAGGGTGATCTAAAATTATCAATTGGGGTTAATAACAACCGATGTTGTTATGAGTAAATAAGGAGTAACTAATATATCCCGGTAAAAAACTAAAAACACATTTCATTTAACCAATAACTTGGGCACAAAATGAATCCACAGATAATATTATATGAAATAATCTCATGGATAATAATAAATGAATTATTGATGCACGCCTGTCGTAGGGCATGGCAAAACAATTATTTCCTATGTTAAAATGTAGTTAAGTGGTTGACCTAGGATGTCTCTTAAAGAGGAGTGCACACAAATCGGGTTGTCACTTTAAAACGAGGGTAAAAATGTTGTGAAAGGAAATTTGAAATTCAAATGATTAAAAAAACTATGAAATTAAACGGGTGATTAGGTCAGGGTCAGTTTCCTAATTATAATGCTATCCTTGTTCAATTTAATTCAAACCTCTTCTTCTTAGTTTATTAAAGTGAGTTTCCACAATCGTTTCTCTCACTTCCTTGGTGAAATTATTATGGTGAGAGAAAACCTTACCAAGATCTTGGTTTGGTCAACTCTCCTTCCATGTGTAAAATAGTTTTATTGAATATCCTTAATTTAAATGGGCAATACCCGATTGGGTTTTGTTTATCCCAAACAATCAAGAACATTCACTACACCTTTTACACGTACTGACGATCGTCGAGTACTTCACCACTAATTCCTGGTTTATTCCATCGTATATAAACCAGAAATTAGTGGAGGGAGATATTGATTATTTTACCAAGGAAAAAATAAATAACGGAATTAATATTCAAGAACAATCGAACTTGATTATAAAATCCGCTATAATAAATTGAAAACAACTTTGAAGAAGAAAAAAATTTATTCAATTGCGTCCAAGAACTCAAGCATTACAATGTAGAAAACTAACCCTTCCCCAATCACTCTAAAATTTTACCCCACCATGGTAAGGGTAATCGAGTTGAATGGGGGATAAGAAGACATTAACAAACTATGAAAAAGAAAATAAATAAAATAGAAAGCTGAAAAGTTCTCCTTCTTGGTGTCCTGGAAGGAATGGGGTGGAGAATGGATGCTTTGAGAGGGTGGAGCTCTCCTCCTTTTATAGCCAGAATGCTTCCCCCGAATTTCGACGAGTTGTAGCCCCATTAAATGACATCTTCACGCATTGAGCACTTCTTCAATGTTGTTCATAATTCCATTGGACGTGTCCCCTAAAAATTGCAGCGTATTTTGACATGTATTCCGAGAGTTATGACTGTTTTACTATGAGAATTTATTATGTCCAGTCAGACTCTCCAAAACAAAATACTCCGGATTAGGGTGCTTTAATGGCCCCATAAACGGCCCATTAACTCGGTGATTCCTTACTAAAAGATGCTCCAAAACTCCTTGCGCGTCCACCCACCAAATTTCACAAGCTTTGGGCCCACAGTGGATGAGTTATGGATCCCACATCAAAAATCGGCAAAACTGAAAACAGTTTTCTTGAGCCAACTTGTGAGCTTCTTTTGAGCTTCCCTATGGCCGATTCAGATTTTAGTCCAAATATATTAAATGAATCCCTGGATGTGTAGAATCTGTAAAAGAAATAATTTTGTAATTGGGATCAGTGTAGATAATGTTATGTCCAAACTACCGAAATAATTTAAAACTGTTAAAAATCCAAAATGGCCAATTTTTACTATTCAGCTCAAAATAACACCATTATCATAAAAATGAAACAATTCATCTTAGAGGAACAATTTTTTGGGTTTAAAACAATGATATTAAATATAAATTAATTGAAATTATTTGCTCTATCAATTCCCCCACACTTAGCACTTGGACTCCTGGACAAGTAAAAATCAAATCAAATCAAAATCAAAACACATATCAATGAGATCAATCAAATCAATTTCAAGAAACAAAAAGATATCATGCCTCATCAAAAACTGTTATTTCAATTTCTACATTTAATATTTTAATATATTTCCACTTCATTTCTTATCCCATGCACACAAAACACCTATCTCACATGAATTTTCTCTCATCTCACAAATATAAAGGCTGAACAAGGCTTTTCGCATCCAAACTCACACAAGAGTCACCATAGGTTTGATAAATTCCTACTTCTCCACCCGATGTGAGTCAAGGACATGTGTTTATCATGAGGAATTTTCAAGGTTGTTCTGTGGCTTCCGGTTGGTAGGATTTAGATGTTAAAAGTTCTGAGGCCGAAAAAGGAAGGCTTGGCTCTTATTGAAGCAAAATTGCAAGATTCTAGTTTTCACTCAAATATGGTCTCCTTCACTTCCCCTTTGTTGAAAAAAAACTCCATCATCATTCAATCAGCTCAGCAGCAAACATTTCAATCTTTTCAAAAATATTTTTTTTTTAAAGCTCCAGATAGGCACATCTTTCTTTTTATATTGGAAGCTCCAGAAAGGCACAGCTTCTCTTTTCATAAAAGCTCCAGAAAAGGCACAGCTTTCAACAGAATAATTTTTCAGCATCACACACATCTCTTCCACAATTTATTTTCCACCCAAATTATAACCAAATGAGGTATTACACCACAAGAATTCTTCCCCCACACTTAAGTTCAACTAGATCATGCAATTTTACTTCAAGAGCAGGTATGATAGGGAAAATTGGCGTGTAATGTGGCTAACCTAACAGGAAATTCATGGCTACTAGGGGCTACAATGAAGGATAAATGTAAAGGTGGGCCATAATGAAAAAGATTATTTTGAAAAGGGGGCTTCAAACAAAATAAATGCCTCAATCATTTAAAACACACGTACCCCAACCCTCAAGTTTTGAAAGGAATAAATCAAATTATGGTTAAAGCAAGCATGGTTTGGTTCTCTCAAGAAATGAGGTGAATGAAAAGAATATGACAAAAATGGTTCAGAAGCCTCACAGGAAAGTTATTTCAAAGATATAGACAGTGAAATATGGCGTGAGATTCAAAAATCATTGTACTTTTCATGAATTTCCAAAATATCTGAACTTGAAACAAAGTTATTTCAGCATTCATTTAGGATCAGTTTCATGAAATAGACTGGTTCACTCATTGACATGGGTTTCAAAAATGGTATTGATTATAATTTCAGCTCAAAAGTTACACCAAAAATTGAAAAATAAACACACAAAAATTTGAAAACACACAATTTTTTTATTTTTTTTTATTTTTGAAAACAAACATCAAATAAAAATCCTATACTACAAAGGTTCCCTCCCCCACACTTAAATAATGCAGTGTCCTCGATTCATTTAAGTGGATTTAACATGAAATCCAATTTTCAAATGAATCACATCATCAAGCAAGTGTGAAAGAGAGGTACAACCTGACTTATTGGCAATGCAACGTTGAGTTTGGCTCCAAAGTGTTTCTCTTTGAAAACCTAAAAAAGTAAAAACATAACATAAGAAATTTATTAAAAGAAATGAAAATAGAAATTGAATAAGAAAAAAAAAGACAAATCTTGGTTTAATCCCCCAAGTGGGCCCTGGGTTTTGACTGCCTCCAGAGGGGCAATTCTAATAAGTTATCCCCAATCTGATGGTGGGTGAGGTTTCTTTGATTTGAACCACCACATGTGGCTCTTCCCAGCTTTCATTTCATTGTTCTTGTTGAGGAGGACTCCATAGATAGAGTACACCAGATCCACCCCCTTATCAATGTGGTACACCGTGCATGGTGGGGGTAGGATGAAGTACAGAGCCTCCTCCTTCTTGGGTTCTGCATGAACAACATCATCTTTATTCTCTAGTGGTTGATGAAGGTTTGATACATCTGGGAAAAAATCAAAGGGAATGTTAGAGTTTAATTCTATTTGAAAAAAATTAAAGCATGAAGAATCAATATCAAATTCTTCCCTTTCAAATTAAGTATCTTGTGTCTCATTTTTCAGTAGAAAATCCACATTGATCTTCTATTGTACTCCCTCCTTTAAATGTTCAACAGGTTTGGGGAGCTCTAGATGTTCCTCTTCAGATGCATATTCTCCCTCCAAGGAAATACAAGTGTTGGATGAATCTGAAAAATTAAAACAAGGGGAGTTAATACTAAATTTAGTTTCAACAAAATCAAAAGATAATGAGTTTATGAAAAGATTAACTCCCTGATCTTGTTTGGATTCAATTTCTTCTTCAAAAGGAGGTGGATCTTGGATTTGAATTTCCTTAGATAGAGGTAGGTAGTCAGACTCCTCTATCTTCTCTTCAAATTCCACTGCTTGGTTTGTTTCTTCCTTCAATGTTTCTGAATCATCTACATTATCAGGAATAGTTTGATCAAGAAGTTCCTCACACTCATTCCAAAAGTTATCCAGATCTTTTTGATCTCCCATATGTATTTCAATTGCTAAATATTCTTCATCAATCTCATCCAACATTGATTGAGATGGGTTCAATGGATCTTCTTTTAATTTCATCAATGCTTCCATGGGTTCTTCAACTTGAAGGATTTGTGAGGATACTTCTTCCATCAATTGTTCTGGTTCTGGTTCTGGTTCTTGTTCTGGCTCCAGTTGTGGATCTTTGGATGCATGTACTTTTTCCACTATCCACTGTATTGAGGTCTCTAGGTTTTGAACTGTTTGACTAATTCTTTCAAATTGGGATTCAATATCTTTGTGAACTTCTTTTTTTGGTGTTGTACTTTGATTATGTCTTGATAAAATTCTGGAAAATACTCCTGAAGTTCAATTAATTCTCTGGCCAATCCCACCAACACTGGGTATTCGAGGTTCTCTTTAAGGTTTTCAATGAGATCCTTGAATTCATCCTCGGTTACAATTTGGATTCGAGCTCCCCGAATTTTTTTAGCCAAGAAAGAAACTTTATACTCTATAGACCAAGGTGATTCAATAATTGGCTCTCTCACTGGTGGGTAATTGTTAAATGAATTAAAGAAATAATCATTTGAAAACAACATGGAAAAAGTTTTTTTTAATTGAAAAAGTCAAATATTTACAATTAGTTTGTGGCACTACCTCCCCGGCAACGGCACCAAGTTTGACGCACGCCTGTCGTAGGGCGTGGAAAAACAATTATTTCCTATGTTAAAATGTAGTTAAGTGGTTGACCTAGGATGTCTCCTGAAGAGCAGTGCACACAAATCAGTTTGTCACTTTAAAACGAGGGTAAAAATGTTGTGAAAGGAAATTTGAAATTCAAATGATTAAAAAAACTATGAAATTAAAAGGGTGATTAGGTCAGGGTCGGTTTCATAATTATAATGCTATCCTTGTTCAATTTAATTCAAACCTCTTCTTCTTAGTTGATTAAAGTGAGTTTCCACAATCGTTTCCTCTCACTTCCTTGGTGAAATTATTATGGTGAGAGAAAACCTTACCAAGATCTTGGTTTGGTCAACTCTCCTTCCATGTGTAAAATAGTTGTATTGAATATCCTTAATTTAAATGGGCAATACCCGATCGGGTTTTGTTTATCCCAAACAATCAAGAACATTCACTACACCTTTTACACATACTGACGATCGTCGAGTACTTCACCACTAATTCCTGGTTTATTCCATCGTATATAAACCAGAAATTAGTGGAGGGAGATATTGATTATTTTACCAAGGAAAAAATAAATAACGGAATTAATATTCAACAACAATCGAACTTGATTATAAAATCCGCTTTAATAAATTTAAAACAACTTTGAAGAAGAAAGAAATTTATTCAATTGCGTCCAAGAACTCAAGCATTACAATGTAGAAAACCAACCCTTCCCCAATCACTCCAAAAGTTTACCCCACCATGGTAAGGGTAATCGAGTTGAATGGGGAAGAAGAAGACATTAACAAACTATGAAAAAGAAAATAAATAAAAGATAAAGCTGAAAAGTTCTTCTTCTTGGTGTCCTGGAAGGAATGGGGTGGAGAATGGATGCTTTGAGAGGGTGGAGCTCTCCTCCTTTTATAGCCAGAATGCTTCCCCCGAATGTCGACGCGTTGTAGCCCCATTAAATGACATCGTCACGCATTGAGCCCTTCTTCAATGTTGTTTATAATTCCATTGGACGTGTCCCGTCAAAATTTCAGCAGATTTTGACATGTATTCCGAGAGTTATGACCGTTTTACTATGAGAATTTATTCTGTCCAGTCAGACTCTCCAAAACGAAATCCTCCGGATTAGGGTGCTTTAATGGTCCCATAAACGGCCAATTAACTCGGTGCTTCCTTCATAAAAGATTCTCCAAAACTCCTTGCGCGTCCACCCACAAAATATCACAAGATTTGGGCCCACAGTGGATGAGTTATGGATCCCACATCAAAAATAGGAAGAACTGAAAACAGTTTTCTTGATCCAACTTGTGAGCTTCTTTTGAGCTTCCATATGGCCGATTCAGATTTTAGTCCAAATATATTAAATGAATCCCTGGATGTGTAGCATTTGTAAAAGAAAGAATTTTGCAATTTTGATCAGTGTAGATAATGTTATGGCAAAACTACCGAAATAATTTAAAACTGTTAAAAATCCAAAATGGCCAATTTTTACTATTCAGCTCAAAATAACACCATTATCATAAAAATGAAACAATTCATCTTAGAGGAACAATTTTGTGGGTTTAAAACAATGATATTCAATATAAATTAATTGAAATTATTTGCTCTATCAATTATCAATTATGAAAATTCATTATTTAGGTTGTCAAGATCATAGAAATTATTAAATCATTTACTAGTATGGGCATACGCAAAGACAGTTTAAACTATTTTTTGGAATAAAAAACCAAGATAATACGGCTAGAAAACTGTATTTTCTCATAATATATTTTAATGAATTTAGTGGATCTTTAAATATAGAACCCACCATCACAATATTTATAATGCATTCCTCATATATAAAATGATCAATTTAATTCATGAAAAAACATTCTTTATCAATAAATATCTATATTGAGTAATGAATATGAAATATCTATATTTCCCAAATAAATAAAATAAAATTCATAGTAAAACAAATTTTTTAGAAATGTTATGTATTTATGAAAATAATCATTTCAATGATATAGAGAATATATATATTTAAGAGAAATGTAATTTCCGTTGAAAAATGATCATATAAAATGTAATGTTTAAAGATAAATTTAATTAAAAAAATAAATGAAGGTATGAGAGATATCTATTATAAAATTATATTTAATAGTAATAGTCTCTTGGTTTCACCTTCAGATTCCCTCTAAAACCCATTGATGTGGGTCGGGTGTTGCCTCCAAGCGTTGTCTTTTCTCTCATTATTATGTCGTTCCCCTATTTTCTATTATCTTTCCTTCTTCCTTCCTTGTTAGGATGATTATTCATGGGATCTTCCCTATTTTCTCTTTCATGGTTGGTTTCCTCCAAGATTGTTTGCCTCTTTTTTCCCCTTTATTTTTGGACTCTAAGACCAGTCGGGTGTTGGTGTTCTGGTTTTTCTTTCATCATCTTCTTTCATAGTTGGTTTTTATGAAATGATGAAGGTTGTGTTAAATACTTTGGTCACTCATTTTCTTCTCTGACCCCACAATCCTTGTAGAATCTCCCTTTTGAATTTGTATTAGTGCATATAATGAGGTTATTAGATTTTTGGTTTGGTGGTTGAATATTTTCAGTCACTTCTTATGTCTACTTACCTTTTTTGTCAGATATAGTTTTTTGGCCTCCTTGATGATGTGTGTTTTAATCCCTCATCTTCCATTTACATAATATGATCCCTCGATCCTTTATAACTATCTAGAGAGGACCAATAGAGGTTATAATTAATTATTTTTGTGTGTGTGGTTCATCGGATGGTGGTACTACAAGAATGATACTTTTTTATGATGGTTAATACCATGAGGAAACATCATAATCATCTTAGTGAAGTTTCTAGATTGTCTATTTTGTTGTGTGTTTCTTCCTTATCCATAGATGAAGGTTTTTAGGTTTTTTATTTGATGCTCGATCTGGTTGTTTATTGTTCGGGTTGTTTTGAATTGTGTTTTTTATAGTCTATGATTATGTTATTATTTAATGGTTGGAAGAGACGATGTTATACATGTTTCTGGTGATGAGGTTGGTTTCTAGAATGATGGTTTCCTAAAATATGGTTTTGTTGAGTTTTGGTTGGTATGACGGTACACATTATGAGGTGGTAGGCTCAAGGAGGTGATGATGGTCTCTCTTTTAAAATCTGAAATGGGTGATTTGTTATGGTGTGCATAGTGAGGTGGTGATGATGGATCTCATTTGAATCATTTAAATTTTAAAATACAGTTTTCATATAGGATCATAGTGTGGTGTTGATGGTTTTGTTTTATAATTTCAATATTGAAATCTATAATTTGTTTTTTGGGCTTTTTTGTTGGTTCCCACTTAAACTTAAAGTGTTATTTTCAAGAAAAATAAAAAAAATGGATTGTGTGGTATAGAAAAATAAAAAAATTTAATAAATAAATAAATTGGAAAAGAAAACATTAAAATAATATTTCATAAATATTTTTATTTGTAAAATCTTTAAAATATTATATAATAAGATAAAAATTGTAAAATGGTTATGATGGTGGCAAATTTGTTAATGTTTTATATGATATAAAACTTTCCTTTTGTCTTTTTGTAAATAAAGTCAAATATAAACCTTTAGGAAAAAAATATAGTCCACTATAACCTTATAAAATTTTATATATAACATAATATTTCCTTTGAGTAAATTAAAAAGAGTTTTTTATAAAATAATTAAATAATATTTAAACGGTAGAAAAATATACTTAATCAAAATAGAAATAATATTGGGTTTTTTTAAATTTTATTTTCCTTATTTGAAGTGAAAAGGGGGAATAGTTGATAGATAAAATTGAAAATCCAGAAATATCTAAAGGATAAGAAAATACATGGATTTTATAAATAATATATTACAATATTAATTAATTAAAATAAGATAAATCCTAAAAATGAGACTGTAAAATAAATTCTTACCTCTATTGTCAAAACCCTGACCCCAGAAGACTGAAATCGGTGCTTGAAAAATGGTGTGATTTATTTTTATAAAACAGGTTTACAAACGAAGGAAATTTTTACATTTAGTCCCAATATAGATGATCGTCTCAGTTTAGGATCTTGGAAAATCATATGCTATTGAAGTACTCCTTCTGAGAACATGGTAGGGTTAAGCCTCAACTTAGTGTTGTTACAAAAAGTACTAAAGGCTTGAGCACCACTACTAAAATCCTTAAAAACATGAATTTAAACGAAGGGTGAGCATAAAAATGCCCAGAAAGGGGTTTTAAAAACATTTGGAGAAAATTAAACTTCAAAACAACCACCTTGAAAACAAACATAAAACAATTCTTGAGAGAGTGGTTTAACATATTCACACCATCAACATTTTCTGAGGTTACTTGCAGGCATTTTTCTGAAAGACCATTTTCATAAAAGTTAGTTGTGCCTTCCAAAAACATGAATCAGAGTGCACATGGGTATGAGATGTCCATAATGTATAACATAATCAAGAAAAGTTTGACATCCTTGTAAAGATTCTAAACATTCATATCATGATTCATTAAAACATAAAAAGAGATTCATGTGACTTTAACATTATGTATTCTTCCCTTGAATAACATGTTGTTTGCACACTTGATAAGCCTTATGATCATAAAATATTCTTATGTAAGGATCCACAATCCCTTGGTTATTCATTTTGTATTTCATAGTGAGGAAGTGTATAATGCTGGACTTTGTCAAGGCCTTGCTCCAAGACCGTACGGGTAAGAAAACCCAACATAATTGTGGTTAACTACCACACATGGTTGTGAACAATGAAAGAATCATGGTCACGCATCATTTCACTTAACGCAAGATACTTCATCACTTTACCCAATGCATTGGAGCGCTGTATAATTCCGAGTGCACATGTCATATCATTTTAAGTCCCATACATTCCTCATATGTCTTAGCATGATCTCATATTCATAGTGCTCATGTTGCATAGAACATGCACTCTTAGTCCATAATCCCCCTTTTTTATACATGTTCATACTAAAGAGGATTATGTAAAAGATTTAGACTTGTTGGATTCATATTAAATGGTGACATGTATGAAATATAGTACTATTATGCACATATAATAAGAACTTGTATACATAAAACAATGGGTTATCACATAAAATAATAACTCTTGCTTTTAAACCCTTAATAAAATGTCCCTTTTCAAACCATGTTGAATTCTTTTAACTTTAGGATCCCATTTAATCTATGAATCATTTATTTAAAGAAGATTAGAAAATTATCTTAAAGGGCCAAAGGTAGTTCGTGGAAAACATTTAAAATAAAAAACATGGTTTATTTCATATAACGTGTATAAAAGAAATATTTACACACGTGAGCTCATGCATAAATGTAAATTTTTATATGAACATAAAAACAACCATCAGAGACTTTTCTTGAGAAACCTAATTCAAAATGCATATGTATTTAGGTAAAGTTGATAATTTAAAAAAAATTATATACACTTAGAGTGTGTGATTGGGATCTGCACACCCCAAAACATGATTAAATAAATTCTTTAAACTATTACATGACTTAATTTTATAAGAAATGGTTTAGTAAAACCCTAATTATATCATGTTTATATATCCCAACATACATGAATTGCGAATAAGGGTATACAAAAAAAACATGAGGGACTAGTCCCCTTGCATGTAGTTTATGTTTTAAAAACAATACGCACAAACTAAAGATCACCTTTCAAAGATCATAACCCAAAATGGGTTGTTGTATATATACATATATATATGAATATATATATATTTTTTTAATTTAATATTATAAAATGGATTTAATGCGAAATTATATACATATATATATATATATAAGGAAGAGAAATTGGTGGAGAAGGGTTCACATGTAATATTGAAAGCACGAACCTTCTTGTATGTGTTTCATAATTAAACAGAAAACTCAACATGGGTTTTGTTTTAAATGTGAAATGAAATAGTATATATATATACATAAATGTATGGACCCATATATATACATGAGAGCTAAAGAGTTTTACGAAAAAGATGAAAACCAAAAATAGGTGGATCCCTTACCTGTCTTCGGATGTGTAAGGAGGATGGACAGTCACCGTTTTCATGTTAAGAGAAGGAAACCAGTGGTTTTGAGTGCAAGAAACCAGGTTTATATATATGAGGTGTTTCACATATTTTATTTATATAACATATCATAAATATAATAAAAACAAGTACTTGACTGAATTTAAAAAACCCAGCTGGTTTCTTATGAGAGAAGACAAAGAAGACAATCAGTGATTATAATACACACATATATATAAAGCTTGAAAACTATACCTAATAAAAGAAAACTAAAGATAATAAATAAAAATGGAACAAAAGGGATCAGGGAAGATCTCGTGGTTAGAAGTTGTGGCTGATCACGATTGCTGGTGGAGATTTTCGAGGAAGAAGAAAAGAAAAAGAAGAAGACGGATAAGAAGGAGGAGGTGATACCAGTGGGTGGACACTGGTTTTGAGGGCGATGGGGAAGACAACACCGAAGAAAAATCAAGGAGAAAAATGGATGGTTGAGATCGGTTTCAGAGCAAGATCCAATTGACAAGGTGAGGCGCGGAATTTAAACCGAGTGAATGGTCGAGATTCAATCTGAGGTAGATCGGACGGTTGTCGAGGAGCACTATAGAACCCCGGGGTCGTGCTGGAAAAGAATCGAGATCAAATCAATGGCCTGGATCGTGCGTAACACGATACAATAGCCTAGATCGCGTTTCCCCAGAAATTTCACTTCCCATATCGAAACGGAGCAAGGCTCAGGGCTTCTTTATAATCTTGAGGCTCTGCTATTCCACTCAGAAATCCCAGCACAAATGAAAGGGGGCCTTACACACGGGCTCCCACTTCCCTCTCACACCCCCGTAGGCCTCTACCTACCTGTTCTCTACCGCAGCTTCTCGCTCGCGGTGGCGTGTGCTTCTTCTCTCCCGCACACCATTCAGGGCACCCATGCTTGGCCATCCATAGCATGGGATGAGGGCTAGGCTCATCCACTCTATGTGTGCTGCCTCCCTCGGCCCAGCTTGTAAGGGCTGGCCAAAATGGTTTAATTTTTTTATTAAACCAAGACTTCAAAATAACTAACTAAAACAGAATATTTTACCTCCATAAAATTAGATTTATTTTATTTATTTTCATAAATCAAACTATATGACTTTTAATTAGTAAGGGTAAAATGTTTTTAGATTCAATAACATTACAAACCGATCTATATAACTTTTACTTAAGAAAGGTAATTTTTTTCTAATTTCAATACATTATACATACATTTCTTTGAATTAATGTGGACAAATATACGATTTTCAAATGCCACGTCTTCAAAAGATTAGTTCAATTTAAATATCCTCAACAATTGGATTTTAAGGCACTCAATTACTTGAAACATTTCAAGGTTATTTTACATATGGAGGAATCATTACAAATTATGTTAAAAAGAAGGAAATATTTACAATTTGTCATACGAGGGATCAATTTACAAAACCGTAATGTCTAAATATTTTTGAAACATTATAGAAAAGTTCATGAATTATGTTTTGAAATCATAAAACATAAATAAGAGTTAACGACTTAAAATTTTATTTTAAATACTTCAAAATCATTAATATTCATAGCTAATTAATCCACAATACCTGATGGTTATAATTATAGCCTTTGTAAACTCAACGGTTACTTAAATGGGAACGGTCAAATTTTAGGCATTATTAAACACGATTAGAGTATTCTAACTCCAATCACCGAGACACAAAATATGGTTCTATTCATCCCCTTGACACTTAGTACAATTGTAGTGGTTCTGGTTATGGTGTTCTTGGTCATGGAATATCCGAAGGAAATCCACTTCTTCCTTGGCATGCTAGTGGTGATGTGGTGTGTACTAATGATTGTGATTGGCCTTCTTGTGGAAATATTTGGTTAGTTATGGTCCTTATAACCTTATTTCCATCTATCCATTTCTCATGTTTTGAATGAATAATAAAGTTTTGTGTTCTTATTTTTCATGCATTGCCTAAAAAGAGGAAATTAAGTCAAGAGTAATAATTAAAACCATTATGACAGAAATTATGTTTGGAGTGTTACATTATCCCCTCCTTTAAATAATTACTGCCTCACAGTTCGGATACACCCTTAAATAGATCCAGAGATACTTTATGCTCAAGGTTTCTTCTTCCAGGACTACAAGTACTAGTAATCCACTGATGTTTCCCGGTGGATTCCTAGATTAGTTCCTGGTTCCTCGATCTCCTTAGCTGATATACACCATGAGCAGATAGGGTAAAACCTATTCAAAAATCATTCGGTCTTCCAAAGAGTTTCATGGGAGGTGTGGGGAATAGATAATTGGGAGAGAGCTACCTCTCTATAAATCCCTCGGACCACCTCTCATTTAAACACTTCAAATTAATAAATCATCCCATACATTCTCAAACTCAGGAACTGAAGCAGATAAGTTTCTCAGGTGTCACCCACAATGGCAGCTTCATGAAACATCATCAGGGCTAAGTGGTTCTCGGACAAGGTGAATTAAAAGAAGATTTCTTCATGGTACTCTCTTCTCCATCTATACTCTTCTAGTTGTGCAGTTTCTATGCGGTGATCAGCATGACCATTTACCTGGAAGGTCCAAAGGATGTTCGAGCTAAGGTATGACTTATAAAGACATTTTCATGACAAGGGAAGGTTGTCAAAAGGGTAATAGTGTTCTGAACATGTCTTGGTGATTATGGATTCTAGAAATTCCATAGGAAGTGATAAAAGGTTGGTTGATGATCTCACGTTTTCCATCTGAAAAAAGGTACATGTTTTACATAGTGAAGCATAACTAGATTACAATAAAGTCATTTCTTTTGTAGAATCATAATAAGATACCATAACATAAAACATGATTCCTTTAGATAAACTTGTAACCTCAAGGTGTTACATAATCATCGTGACATCTTTTCGCAGGTACTACTGGTGTTAGTGATTTCCTAGGTTCGTAATTAAATGAATCCCAAATTCGGTTCCAAACATTTCGATCTCTTCAGTCCAGATAAAACAAGTGCAACTAAGATCAAACCCATGTGAACATCTATGGTTCAGGGTGAGGATGGCACGATGTGTATGAAGTTGGGAAACATCGACATGAACTATATTTGGATAATGTAAACAAGTAGGATCATACATGAGAGATTCAAAGTCAATAACATTACCACAGAGACCGTAGGTTAAAATTTGACAAAGGTATACTGCTCGTAGGTCACCCCCTTATGTAGCCTCTTCAAAGTACTATCGAGACAAAGCATTATTAGCTATAGTAAAACAATTAAACAAACTCTCGAGGTATTTTCCTTGCTGTGCATAGAATAGAAATTGGGAATGTATTATAAAAATATAGTTGAGGCTTTCTCCTTGGTGATGTTGATGTACTCGAGGAGAATTGGAGACATGGTAGAGGGTTTTTCATGACAGACAGGTATTTTCAAATGTCTCATAGTTTTCCGCACAAGCCTTTCACACTACAGTCTCTAATAATTCTGTTGGAAGGGACAGAAGGTGTGATTCATCAGCCATCTGAAATATTAAGAAGGATGTTTCTTATTTTGAGGTAATTAGGTATTTTATGGCTGCTCTAATTTTCCAGAGTTTTCCTAAACCAATCCTATGATACCAACTATCACAACCCCAACCCCAGAAGACTAAAATTGGTGCCTGAAACATGGTGTGAAAAATATTTTTTATAAAACAAGTTTAAAAAAGAAGAAAATTTGCACATCTTGACCCAATACCGAGGATTGTATCACTTTAGGATCTTGGAAAATCAGATGAAACTAAATTACTCCTTCTGAGAACATGGTAGGGTTAATCCTCAACTGGGTGTCATTACAAAAAGTACGTAAGGCTTGAGCACCACTACTACAATCTTGAAAAACACGAATTAAAACATAGTGTGAGCACAAAAATGCCCAGTAAGGGGTTTTAAAAATTTTTGGATAAAATTAAATTTCAAAACAACCCCCATTAAAACAATCGTAAAAAAATTATTGAGAGAGTCATTTAGAATATGCACACCATCAAAATTTTCTGAGGTTACTTGCAGGAATTTTTTCAAAAGACCATTTACATAAAAGATATTTGTTCCTTCCACAAACATGAATCAGAGTGCGCATGTGTATGATATTTGAATAATTTATAACATAATCAATCTATCTTCGAAATCTTTGTTAAGATTCTAATCATTCATATCATGATTCATTCAAACATAAAAAGATATTCATGTGACTTTAACATTAGGAATTCTTACCTTGAATAACATGTTGTTTTCACACTTGATAAGCCTTATGATCATAAAATATTCTTAAGTAAGGATCCACAATCCCTTGGTTATTCATTTACTATTTCATATTGAATAAATGTATAATGCTGTACTTTTTCGAGGCCTTGTGCCAAGATTATATGGGTAAGAAAACATAATATAATTGTGGTTAACTACCACACATGGTTGTGAACAAAGCTACCATCATGTTCACACATCATTTCAGTTAACTCATGAGACTTCATCACTTTACCCAATTCATTGGAGCGCTGTATAATTCCAGGAGCACCTGTCACATCATTTTAATTCCCATACATTCCTCATATGTCTTAGCATGATCTCATATTCATAGTGCACAAGTCACATAGAACTTAAATTCTTATTCTATAATCCCCCTTTTATTATTCATGTTCATATTAAAGAGGATTATGTAAAAGATTTAGACTTTTTGGCTTCATATTAAATGGTGTCATGTACGAAAAATAGTATTCTTATGCACATGTAATAAGAAATTGTACACATAAAACAATGAATTATCACATAAAATAACAACTCTTGCATTTAAACCCTTAAGAACATGGCCTTTTCCAAACCATGTTGATTCCTTTTAACATTGAGTTTCCCATTTAATATATGAAATGTTTATTTACAAAAGATTAGAACATTAGATTAAAGTGCCAAAGGTAGTTATTGGTAAATATTTAAAATGCAAAACATGGTTTATTACCTATAACGTTTATAAAAGATATATTTACACACATGAGATCATGTATAAATGTACATTTTTATATGAATATAAAATAACCATCATACCCTTTACTTGAGAAACCAAATTTTAAATGCATATGTTTTTAGGTAAAGATGATAATTTAAAAAAATTATGTACACTTAGAGTGCGTGTTTGGGATCTGTACACCCCAAAACAAGATTTAATAAATTCATTAAACTGTTACATGATATAATTTAATAAGAAATGTTTTATTGAAACCCCAATTATATCTTGTTTATATATCCAAACATACATGAATTACGAATAAGGGTATACAAAAAAACATGAGGGAGTAGACCCATTTTATGTAGTTTATGTTTTGAAAACAAAACTAAAAAACGAAAGATCACCCTTCAATGATCATAACCCGAAATGGGTTGTTGTATACATACATATATATATGAACATATATATATTTTAAAATTTAAATTCTAAAACGTATTTAAGGTGAAATTATATATATATATATATATATAAGGAAAAGAAATTAATGGAGAAGGGTTCACATGTAATATTGAAATCACGAACACTGTTGTATGTGTTTCATACTTAAACAGAAAACTAAACCTGAGTTTTTTTTCTAAAAGTGAAATGAAACCATATATATATACATAAATGCATGGACCCATATATATACATGAGAGCTAAATAGATTTATGAAAAGGATGAAAACCAAAAACAGGTGGATCCCTTACATGTCTTCAGATGTGTAAGGAGGATGGCCAGTCACCGTTTTCACATCAAGGGAGGGAAATCGGTGATTTTGAGTGCAATAGACTAGGTTTATATATATGTGGTATTTCATATATTTTATTTATATAACATATAAAAAATATAATAAAACCAAATACATGACCGAATAAAAAAAACCAGCAGGTTTATTATGAGAGAACAAAAAAAATAAAATCGGTGATTATAATACATATATATATATAAAGCATGAATACTATACACGAAAAGAAAGAAAACTAAAGATAATAAATAAAAAAAGGAACAAAAGAGATCGGGGAAGATCCTATGGGTAGAAGTCATGGCCGATTGTGATGGCTGGTGGAGATTTTCGAGGAAGAAGAAAAGAAGAAAAAAGAAGATGCATAAGAGAAAGGAGGTGATACCAGTGGGTGGCCATTGGTTTTGATGGTGATGGGGAAGACAACGTGGATGAAAAATTGGTGAGAAAAATGGATGGTTGAGATCGGTTCTGGAGCAATATCCAACGGATGAGGCTAGGCGTGGAATATAAACCGATTGAATAGCCGAGATTCGATCCAAGGTAGATCAGACAGTCATCGAGGAGCACTGTAGCGCCCCGGGGTCGTGTGGTATAATAAGTGAGGTCGGATCAACGACCTGGATCACGTGTGATGTGATCCAATGGCCCAAATCACGTTTTGTCCAAAATATCACTTCCCACATCGTAACGGAGCGAGGCGCGGGGCTTCTTTATAAGCCTGATGCTTCGCTATACAACTCAAAAATCATGTCACACACAAATATGGGACTTACGCACAGGCTCCCGCTTCCCTCTCATACCCCCATAGTCCTCAGCCTACCTATTCTCTATCGCGGATTCACACCCACGGTAGTGCATGCTCCTGCTCTCCCATGCACCTTCGGTGCACCCATGCTTGGCTAGACATAGCCTGGACTGAGGGCTAGGCTCATCCACTCTATGTGTGCCTCCTCTCTCGTCCCATCTTGTAAGGTCTAGCCAAAATGATTTAATTTTTTTTATTAACCCAAGACATCAAAATGACTAACTAAAACATAATATTTTACCTCCATAAAATTTTTTTATTTTACTTCTTTTCATAAAACAAACTATATGAATTTTATTTAGTAAATGTAAAATGTTTTTAGATTCAAAAACATTATAAACCAAACTATCTAACTTTTACATAAGAAAGGTAGAAATGTTTTATAATTTCAAAACTTTATACATAATTTTCTTTGAAATAAAGTGGTAAAATATACTATTTTCAAATTCCATGTCTTCGAATGATTAGTTAAATTTAAATATGGTTAACAATAAGATTTTAAGGTACTCAATTACTTGAAATATTTCAAGGTGATTTTACATATAGAGGAATCATTACAAATTATGTTCGAAAGAAAGAAATGTTTACAATTTGTCATACCAGTGATAAATTTAACAAACCATAATGTCTAAATATTTTTGAAACATTAAAGAAAAGTTCTTGAATTATGTTTTGAAATCATAAAACCTAAAAAATAGTTAAGGAATTAATCTTATATTTGAAATAATTCAAAATCATTAATATTCATAACCAATTAATCCACAATACCCGGTGGCTATAATTATAGCCATTGAAAACTCAACAGTTACTTAAATGGCAACAGTCGATTTTTAGGCCTTATTAAACACGATTAATGGATTCTAACTTCAATCACCGAGACACAGAATATGGTGTCCTTATTCCCTTTGATGCTTAGTATGATTGATGTAGTTAGGGATATGGTGTTCTTGGTTGTGGAAGATCTAAATGAAATCCACATCTTCCTTGGCATGCTAGTGCTGATGTGGGGTGTACCGATGATTGTGATTGGCCTTCTTGTAGAAATTTTTGGTTAGATATGGTCCATAAACCCTTGTTTCCATGTATCCATTTCTCATGTTTTTTATGAATAATCATGTTTTTTGTTCTTATTTTGTGGGCATTGCCGAAAAATAAGAAATTAAGTGAACAGTAATAATTAAAACCATTATTACAGAAATTATATTTGGGGCGTTACATCTGTGGTAAATTTAATATTATGACCCACTAAATGAATAAACTTGAATTGAAATGATAGTCATCATGAATAAATTTATATTATTGGTAAATAAATAAAAGTTTCATTATATACACCATATAAATTTAAATCGGTGCATAATACCAAATATGACTCAATGGAAAGAAAATTTAGATAAAATCCCTTACCCCACTTTTCACTTTATGGGAAAATGATTTAAACTCTCCAATAATGGTTTTAAAAACATTAATAATTTATACCATTACCATATTATTTTTTATAATATCAAAATTTATCCTCTTATTATATCTTATCTCCCACTCAGTAACAATATTTCATTATCATCATTATGTTGGGTGTCAACTCCTTTATTTTCTCATGCATGTTTTTTCATTGAAGTTATGGTGCTTGTACATTGACTATGGTTTCATAATATATATACTGTTAATTGTAATATAAATAATATATATTATTTAAATATATATATATATAGATTTATCCAAAAAATATAACTGTATAAAAAAGAACTGTACCGTTCATGGAGACAGTTGCTCATACTTACACAGGAACATTATTTTTACATTTCAATAGATATAACTAAAGAATAGTAAATTATAATTAAAATGTTAAAAAATAAATTTAATATTATATATCTCATATATATTCATTAAATATATCCTTATTAACTTCTATGTAAATTGGAAATGATAATAAAAAGATCGCTTCACTTCGAGGTGGTGGTAGTCCACACGTACACATGAGCAACGTTATTATTATTCAATAGATTGGATGGATCAATGGTAGATATTATATTTCAAATATTGAAGAATATTTGTTTCATAAATATAATATATATTCATTATTTTACTATCTATAACCATCCACTTCAAATGGTCATAATAAATTAATTAAAGATATGTATAGAGACGACAATATGTATGTATACATGGGTGATGTTTTCACATTTTGTATGTTAGAAAAGTGGTTGAAAAAGGTTATCTTATAATCATAATAAAATATAAGTATATTTATGATACTATATTAATTATGGATAACTATTAAAAAAAATTATATAGTTTATATGAATAAATAAATTTGAAAAATCTGAAAAAGACGATTACCTCTTCTTTGGTAGACTTTCAATATATCTCTATAAAGGGACCTATGGTTAGTCCTTTGAAAAGACCAAAGACCCTATAACTTGTATAATTATATTTAGAAGATAAATTGGTATATTTTTTCAATATATGTTTCTCAATTTAGAATAATAAAAATAGAAAATTGATGTCATTATATAAGTGAGGGTATGAGATCTTTTAAAATTACTTAATGTATTAAATTAATATAAATCAATTTTCCTGGAAAAGATGATCCGAATTAATTTCATTCACATTTTAGATGATTATTGGTGAAAATATTCTTATTACATAAAAGTTGGATAATTTTGAGATATTTTTAAACCTGTATCACTTAGTATTAACCCAATGTAATCCATTATGACAATTGCCTTGGTATTAATGTTTTCTACCATTTAAGGATTGATAATGATACAATTAAAGGAAAATAAACCCATAAATGGACTAAAGATGTTATTATAAACCATAATTAATTAATTTTTCAAAATATTTAATATTTACTAATTTTAAATCATTTAATTAAACATTATTTATTATAAAAAATCATTACTTCCATTTTTCGAAATGTTCAATTTATTTGATATTTAAAATGAAAAGGTAAATTAAATTAAAATATAAACATTTAAAACATTTCTAATATATTATATTTTTCTATGAGATTATTTTTACACAATAATTCATCCTAATTTTATTAATTTTAATAATTTTAAAATCATTTTTTTATTTTTCTATTAACTGAATAAATACTACCTCGACAATACATAAGAATTTAAGATAATTATTCAATCACTAAAATTTAAAAAAAAATACCATGATAAAAATAAATACATTATGTTCAAAATAAACTTTATATTCATTCATAACACATTATAATTCTTATGTAAAGATGTATAATAAATAAAAAACAAGGGATTCAAATTTTAGAAATTTCATTACATAAAATAATTTAAATTCAATTAATCAGGTCAAATGGTACCATAATTACATATATACAAATTTGGGATGGATATTGTAGAATTCATATCAAAAAAATAAACTCATGTTATATGTTCATTTTTAATTCCTTATATCATTGTTTTTACCTTGATTACATGATTTAGAATCTACTGAGGTGATAACTTTTACCATGGTTACAATTAATATTGAACCAAAATAAAATGGACCTATTTACCATATTTGATAGTCCAAAATCCATATATGGTATAATTTCTAATGATTAAATATATTGAAATTAATTTTAATATAAATTCATAAATCAAAATCAATAAATAATTTTAAAAATTCATTTTTAAGCATAAAAATTAACAAAAATGAAAATCATAAAAATTATCGATTGAAATTATATTATTCTAATGAAATTAGAACATATGTAACTTAAAGGAAAAATTAGAAAGTATAATGGGATATTTAAAATAAAATATTTATGGAATGTAATTGATAGTATTTGAAAATCATTATTTTTAATTATTCATAGAAAACCCAATTATTTTCGAGAAATATCATTATCTCCACCTAAGATAATTTTTAAATGATAATTTCATTAATAAATTTTGTTTAAAAAGTACAAAATTTGAGAATTTGAGAATTTTTTTAATCCCATTATTGTATTAAAGTTTGTGTAGTTTGTTTTTTTATTAAGAAAAACATTTTTTTTATTTTAAATATAGTTGTTAAAACATCATTAAAATAATGTTAAGTGGCTCTATTATAGTGATTGGCTATCAGGAGACTCGATGTGATTTAGAGGAGCCCAAAATTGGGCAGAAAATCTTGAATTTTTTGGAAGTTGCGCCTTATCATAGGCATGTGTATAAAGAACCTTATATTGTTATTCTATCATAGATTTTACTCAGACATTTGGAATATGGTACTCACAAAACTAAACACTTAAATTAGTTTATGTTATCGTAAGAAAGATCACAATTCATGGAGTTTAACATCATGAAGTATTGGCCTTGATAACATAAAATTTATGTTTATATAATGAGGAAAGTGTCTATTTATTTTGGAATCATTAAGAATGGAATTTTTTCAATGTAGTTTAAAGTCATGATGTCAGGACATAAAAAGCATATATTTTGTGTTCATAAATATTTCTCAAAAGTGTCGTGAGTTTTATGATCATTCAATTTTCAACCTCCTCATTTGAGTCAAAAATTCCTAATGTTTTTAAAATATAAAGATATTTCATATCATCATGAACATGGAGTAGTGGATATGGAAAAAGATTTCTTGAAATTTCTAAATCAAATATAACAGAATTGTAACCGGTGAGAGTATGATAACCTATACTAATAGAAAAATAGGTAATGCATCGTCAGATAATATTGAAATGATATTAAGTAGAACCATTCCTAAAATACTAAAAATGTCCTCTATCACTTAATTGGTAACTCAAAAGTAAATTTTATACTCATCATTGAAAAGGTGATCTATTCAGATCAGTCTAAACCCCTATTGCTAATTTCTATGGGAGGGGAAACTAAGAGGATTCACTCAAATTTCATTGGATTCCCAGAGGAGTATCTCTAATCAGGGTAGTTGAATGATGGTGATTATGACAAGAAAATGTATTTATTCAGTTTTTTGGAAGAGGATAAATCCAATATCGATTTAGAATACTCCATTTTTAGACGATCCTATGTGAGGAAATATATTTGTGGATGATTAATATAACCTAATTGAAGAGTATGGTAAATCAATCCTTATAATAAATTGGTTGAGGAATCAAGATTTTCTGAGAATCTAGATCAGTAGTCATATATACAACTAAATAGGGGTCTCGTAGTTTATGGTTATTTGTGAATGGAATCACTAAGTAGTTTATGGTCATACGAGATAGATCATATACAATATTTTTTAGGGTTATATGAAAAAGATCACATGTCCTGACGTTTACAGTATCATCACCTAATATCAAAACGTTTATGTTATTTCAAAAATGACCCATATATAGGAAACTTCTTAATGATAAATATCACATACAATGTTTGATAACCTTTCATTACTGTTGACTAAATAGATAGAACCATATGTTAATGAAAAAAGGCATAGCCACCATAAAGAAATGTGGGTGATTATGGTTTATGATTGTGTATGAGATAAATGATATAGGTATCAAAATATAACCAATTCAAATAGAAATCAATTATTTATTGGACAGATAGTCCATCTATATTAATCTAGGATAGATATATGAGAGTAGGAGAGAAATTCATGAATTGTCAGGATGAAGGAAGGAGTGAAAACATAATGGAAAGTAAGAAATACTTCATCATTTGAGATCTATTTATGGAAATGGAATATATATTTTATACTAGTATAATAGATCCATGTGTCACTATTTATGATGATGTAGAATGAGTCAATCTAGATAATGTTTTGATAGAGGAATTTTAGACATAGGTTAGTTGATCCATGACCTTGGGTTTGGCCGGTACAGTCATAAGCATTAAATCATAATGAAATGGAATGTGAACATTATATAGATTACACTGTGAAATTGGGGGATAATTTTTTATCTAGGACATATAGAAACAATTTTTCATGACCCGACCTCGGGGCCCGTGCCGTGACTACCCAAGCCCACCTTCCATAGACCAGGGGCTGGTGACTAGCACCAAAGGCGTAAATCCTGTTAACTGGGAAGGAATTGCCTTTATAAAAGTAAAAAAAATGCCACAGAGTATAAGCGGAAGTAAAACACTAAGTACAAAAGAAAGTGCTGAAAAATAAAAAGGGCCAGAATACAAAACCAACTGAAAAGTACCGCTACAACTTAAAGGAAATAAAATAGAAAATACAAAGAGCTGGATGAATAGAACCAGCTCCTGGGTCATCCACCTCGGATCCTACCTGAAGGGTAGGTACAGATAGCGCAGTTCTTGGATTGTCCACCATGGATCCTACCTGAAGGGTAGGTACAGATAGCCTCCACAATGCTCTCGCCCGTCAACCTTTTCTGAGTATCGTCACGTCGTGAAGTCCACCTCTGGATACTGACTCATCGTGAGATCCACCCCCGGGTACCGTCCAGTCCTCGAACACACGACCTCTGTCAGCGCTGCCTGTCGTCTGCAACCAACACAATGAGGTGCGGGCATAGCCCGTGCAGGGGTGAGTATAACGATACTCAGTAGGGACCCCGAGACCCTCAAGGTCTCACTAAATCCAACAAGGATAACCACAATGAAAGATCTCAATAGATAACCACTACTTAGGTATATGCCCATACATATACCTAAGTTATCAAGTAACCCATCTCAATCATGTGGATACACAAAGATTATGAAATCAACAGATAACCACTACCCCGTTATATGCCCATACATATACCTAAGTTATTAAGTGGCCCATCTCAATCATGAGGTAAACACAAGGTCATAGACTCAGCTCAAACCAGGATTTTCATTATCGAAACCGTAACTGCTGAAGAGCCCCATCTCTGGAGTGTAAAGTGGTTCTGTCAGGACTCTGAGGTACTGGTCACTAACCTAAGACTGCTGAGGTACTCCTCCTGTCGAGTACCGCGGGCCAGCCACCCAAACACAGTAGTGCTTCCCGTCGGGATATGCCACCCAAACAGAGTAGTGCACACCCCCTAAGAGCCTGCAGAGTTACTCTCCGGACGAGTACCACGGGTCTGCACTATCAAACAGGTAGTGCTCCGTCCTCCATGGGTCTCCACCCAACAAAGTAGTGCTCCGTCCACTAGGCTGGTCGACTCACTCCAAGTCGAGTCAGTCAAGCAATCGTCAGGTCTAAGTCGGTTACACGGTCTCCGTACTCTGAACGCTCGTCTCCAGGAGGGTCCGCTCCATGAGCTACAGGTTGATACTTCAAGTATCTCAAAGTCCCATGAAGAAGTATCTCAAAATACTACCTCGTCATAGGGGTCTCAACGCAACAGACGGCGCGTCAATCAGACGCATGGTCTGTGAGTTATTAGCCTTTTCGTCCCAGGGGCCCGATTGGTTTCGTGTGCGAACCAACCCGGCCGTATCTCAACAATACCCCGAACTCTCATAGGGTATACTCAAAGAGACCTTTTCTCAAAAAGATCACTAACACCACTGACGGTCCGTCAAACGGACATCCAGTCTGAAAGTTATCAGCTTTTCCGTTCTAGGGGCCCGGTTGGATCATGGGTACAATCCAACTCGGCCATATTTCAAATGCATACAAACCTCAGTAAAAGTATACCAAAAGTTTCGTCTCATCAAGAGGCATCTAACAAATTCGACGGCACGTCAATCGGACATCCAGATCTCAAGTTATAAGTGTTTCTGCTCTGAGGGCCCGGTTGGTTTCGTGTACGATCCAACCCGGTCTTACTTCAAAAGACATCGGTTAACCAAACCGGACACACCATTGGGATCCATATGGAATAACACACGAGATGGACTACCCATTGGTCCAAAATGGATAGCCAGTGAAAAAGTTTCATTTCACCGCATCATGCGCGAACCGGGCCTCGTGGGGCCCGCACCTCAACCTTGACATAAATATCCATAATTGGTTTTGAAACATTCGTCTTAATTCCAGGGTCGCAACATCACAGACTGTAACGCCCCGACCCCAGCTACCCAGAGTCGGTGCATTAATTACATAACATTGGTATGATCACAAGAAAGATAAAATCTCGAAAGACCGATTGGTTTAGTAGCCTTGGAAACACTAGATATATTCATAAGTTTTACATTACATCATCAAAATAAAAAAAAACTACTACAGCAACATATTGTCCCCATAGTCCACACTATTAACCCTTCATAATATCCCTGCAGGTCATTCATAATTTACTTCTTCACTTCCTGGGAAAAATAAAACATAGAAAAGGGGTGAGCTCAAATGCCCAGTAAGGATAACAATATAGCGGAAACTTTCATAAATAAGAATAAACATTTAAGGCAATGTATAACTAAAACAAAAGCCTTTTAAACTTTAACTTCACCATAGTATGGCATAAATAAAATGAAATAATGCCATTTACTTATTCACATGGATATTCTACTAAACGAATAATCAAATGCAATATCAATAACCACTTTCATAATGATGGAATGCATAATGCCAGACTATCATAACCACATAGCCAAGGCCTCGTGCCAAGACTACAAATAAGATTTTTCCAAGGCCTTGTGCCAAGACACTAGTTCATCTCATGAGACCTACCGATGCATCGAGGAGCTATATCGGGCTCCACCCGTCACATATTAAGTCCAATGCATTCCCATATGAAAAGGTTTAAACATAACATAAACATTCGTATTAAAACTAGCATACAAAATGTCAATATTTTCACCATAAACCATGAATGGTATATAAAAAATAGCACATCCACAGTCAAACATATCACAAAACCTTCAATACAATATAAAAGTTTTGTATCATAATATATCATCCTCTAATAAGCGTAAAATCCATTAAAGGATGTTGACATAGATGAAATCAAAACTCTTTTTAAAGAAATATCTCTTTCTATTTTGAAATCATTTAAGAGACATATATTTATAAAATAAAACATTTTCTTTGAAAATATTCTTATAAGATTGTAAGGGAAGCTTTGACGATTTTATAACGACGGAAAATAACCACACCCGCCGTATAAGTTATAAAACATTCTTATCTTAATTCTGTCGAAAAGGTTAAAAAGCACCTTGTTTGGAAAACGATGGAAAGATTCCCTTATAAACCTCTTATAAAAGTCAAACAAGGGTATAAATGACTTTAACCCATATTCTTTTAAATATTAAAAATGTTTTGAAATACATTTTGAAGAAACATGGACGTGGATGATAACGAGGTCCCAGTAGATAATTATGTATAAACTACCTCGGATAATGAAGAGATTGCGAAATAAACCCTTACCTTGTACTTTTCCTTGGTTGGGGTAGGTTAACCTCCTGTATAATGGTGAAATAATTGTTATTAAATTATAAAATAATCATATACATTATTATGATATCATATATGATCTTTTAACATTGCTTTATTAATAATATCTTAGTATTATCGTCATTTCGGGTGATAATTGATTCGTTCTTCATAAATGTTTGGTTACGTAAGACATGTTTGTAATGGATAGATTATATCTTATTCATATCCATAATGATATTAAGTCCTTAAACATCATTTTTAAATCATCAAATGATAATTATACTTGAATGGATACGATGGAGAATGAATCTTATCGCGTTTGTGGAGACGGTAGTCCGTACGTACGCACGAGCGACAATATCATTCTTTTGATATTAAAATAATATATAAATGGATGGTATATCATATATACAGAATAATTAACATGTTATATTTATTATTTACATGAGTTGCACATCATTATTATACCCATCCAAATAATAATATATTGAATAACAATTACACCACGACGTGGAGACGGTAAGCCGTATGTACGCACGTATGGTGACATGTTATTAAAAGGGTGGATAGAATACTGAATATGGTTGTACCATATTTATAATAACATCAGAGTATATAAATGATACTGGAGTTATTATTTTAGAATGGTAACAACAAAGGAAGAAGAAGTGGAAGAAGAAATGAACTTGGAAAAGGGTGGTGAAATCATTACCTCTTCTTCGGGCTCTTCCTTTTGATTTGATCAAAAGGGCTCCTTAGGTTGGATTTATGATCAAACTAAGGCCTCTAGGTTGTAGTGAGGGAATTTGGGAGAGTATTTGGGCAGAGTTTGGCCGAACCAAAAGGCTTTGAAGGTGTGAAGAAATGAGAAGGCGGAGTGCCCTTTTATAAGAGGGGTGAGGGGCACCTTTGGAAAAGCTAGAAATATTAATTTATAATAAATTCATATTCGGTTTATAATGGCTCCAAAGTTGATTATTTAAATGTTAAGGTGTGGATGGGTCGAAAAAAACTCAACAAATAGAATTTAGATAGGTTTGGGTACTTATATTAACCTTATCTTTAAGTATTAACTCTAAGTTAATTAGTTTCACTTTTACAATGTCTCTTTGTATTTTTATATAATATGGTTAATAAACTTACTATATATATCCAAGAGATTCCCAAGTGGTCCATTAATGATGTACCTATCATGATATAAGTCTCTTTTCCGAATATTAGATTTTTAGAAATTTAATATCAATTAATAATATAATATTTGTTTTAAGAACTCTTTTATGTCAATTTTGACACTATTCAATAGTTGATTTTTTTGAAACTCATAACAGATTGATTACTTCGAACAAAGTCAATTAAATCAATCCTAATATATCATATTATCCTAGAAAATTAGTTTAATTCATTAAAAGTTTCATATTATATTTATTTGGGTATTTATAATATCAATTATTTTAATTTTTCACTATTATAGTAATTACTACATCATCATTGTGTCATAAATAAAACAAATTATATAATGTCTAAAAATTATAAATAAAATATCATTATGTAGGAAATATGTTTATCTTTCTAATGAATATTTATAATCTAAAATCCAACATACATAACCCTATGTAACAATTGTTTTTCTAAAATATATATGCTTGTGTCATTTTTGTATTCATTTTAACTTAATTAAAATAAAGTGTCATTATCACTTACAAGTGGATCCATGGGGTCCCCAAATGGACCCAAAGATGCCCATGGTCGACCATATATCAACCAATAGGTTTAATACACGTTTTAGGGTAATTTAGTATTATTATAATATTATTGTTTAACCCTTAATTACCGGATTTACCCTTAACCATGGTAAATAAAATATTTACCGAAGTAATTATTCAAAATGTCTAAAAATAAAAGTTACCTATTTACACAATTTGGATATACTGATTCCAAATATGGAATCCATTTTTCTAAATTCAAAACACAGAAGTGGCAGAAATTAATTTAAAATTAATTCCCGCTGTCAAAACAAAAAACGTGTTTTTAAGAGATAATAACTATCAAAAGATTGACACTTGCTTATGTTTGGTTTAATTGTAAAATTATGTCCAATGACCAAAATTATATTAAATGGTAAAAATATATTCTAAATATAATTTAAAACCACTCAAATTCATAATTTATCACTATTAATTATTTTGATTAAAAAAGTTGTTTTTAATTAAAATTTAGTAATTTTCACTATTCATCAAAATATGAAAGTTATCCGAAAAGTACCAAAATTTCACCTTAGGCTAAATTCGAAATTCCGAATCTAGAAATGAAGTCCATTTTAAAATATATAATATATATACTTTTGAAAAGTAGGTATTACTATTCATAATGGCTAGTTTGATTGGTTGTGGTGTGTGTTAAAACTCAAGGTTGCGTACAACACACGCTACTGTATTATTCAAAGAAAGCGTACCGTAGAAGCTTGGGATGTTTCATTTTAAATTTTTGATGTCCCCATTTAGTCAAAAAGTTTAAAATATTGTATTTAAAAAGGGTTCACTATTAAAATTTGATAAAAGTGCAATACTGAAAATGAATTTGTTCTTGCATTATATCTAAGAAACTCATAATATGGATTCTAAAATTATAAGGATTATATAAAGTTTAAAATTTAGATAATACTATTCATAACCTCTTTTGAATGGATTCTTTTTTTTTGTAAGTCATGGTGTGATTGAACTCTGTGTTGCGTGTAGTGCAAGTTATTGAATTATTTTGAAGAAATAACACACTATGAAATCTTGGGGTGTTGCATTCTCCCCTCCTTCAATAAATTGCGTCCTCGCAATTTGAAATTGTTCTTCGAAAATAAAAGGATGAAAATAGAAAATATATTTGTGGGAAAATCCACATTGGAAATTGGGTTACTAAAATTTAGTCTTAATATGGGGAAAAGTGAAATGAAAGGGTCACTACCAAATTATGATCTCGATTTGGAAAACATTGGTGGCAATTGGAGACATATAATTGGAGGAAAAACGTAAATATTTATAGGTAGTGATTGAGGTCATCAATCACAAACAAGTATAAAATTGAGGTCCTTAAATTCATCAATCTATGATGATTTGAAATACCATCGGTTCAACAAAACATAGGGTATTAGGATAACACATTTTTGACGTTTCAAAATATCTTAGTTGAAATCCCACATCGAAAAATGAATTAATGAGGCCTCTATTTAAAATAAAGAGTAGAAAGTATGAAGATTACCGAAAATAACACATACTAGGGTTCCATGTAGGAAAATATGGATATGGAAGAAAAATCTAACCATCAATTATCTGATGGAGAGTGGTAGAGAACATGGCTATGAAAAGGCCAACAATACCAAAGCCATAAATTAGTGATGATTTAAGGTTCCATCTAGGAAAACATTTTTGTTCTAAGTTGCTTTTCTTAATGTTGAGGAATTTATTTATGAGATTGGCTAAGATCATAAGGAGATATACTTACTTTATAATTAGATATTTATCCATTAATAAATTTCTACCACAAACTCATCTTTCACTCCAAAAGATAATAGAATGTAAAAAAAATTCTATTTACACTATTCGTATAGGGTTCCAAAATAAACGAATTTATAATTCATCTACAAGTTCTTTTAATAAAAACTACATTATTTAATCCAGGACATCTCGTGGGCCAGTGGTAGGTGATACACCCTTGTCGCCCTTCGGTTGTGGGTTCAAGTCTCGCAGCCTTTCCGGACGTGACGGGTTGCCGCCCGACCTCCGGGTTGTCCTTTTATGGCAATCCAAAATAATCCAAACTAGAACTATCCAAAATACTTCTGTCCAAACTCACAGTCCAACATTTATAAGGAAGGTAAACATAATATATATCCTTTTTACCCCGTAATAGCATATGAATACCTTCATCATGTATTACCATATTCCTTATTGATTACATTCATTCTCCCTTATTCCATATAGAATGCTGGATATACTTCATCAATCCAAAAATGTTTTAAACCCCAACAATGATGGAATAGACAAATCATTAATTAGCTTCAAGGTAGTCAAGAATATCCAATATAATTTATCCAAATCAATCATGTATTATTCTAAAATCACTACCTCGGTATCAGAACCATATTATGGTTTATCTTTCTCTCAAACATATATTTTCCAAAAAATTAACCTTCTATTGAGTCACTTTTCTTTGTTCCACACAATCTCAAGTCCTTAATGAAATAGTACTGCAGTACAATCCTTATATACTCCATAATTATTATAACAAGTACATTTTTTATACAACACTCAATTGACATAATCAACATAAGAACTCTAATCATTCCTCTTCATCTGTGGTAGTATCATAACTTGATTATTATCCAATAACATCATTTGCGGCATAGTCTGATGACTGGGACATAGGTTCGCGTAGTGTCCAAACTCCTTGCAAATGAAGCATTGTACATTTAAAACCATTTTCTTACCCTTGCAGTCACGTACTTTGTGCCCTTTTCCTCCACACTTATAACAAACTCCCATTCCTTTCAGGCAAGTTCCAGGGTGTTTCTTTCCACAGTTACCACATATGGGAAAATTCTTCTTTTCCCTCTTCCCTTTATCCATATTTCTCTCTTCCATCATTTTCTTCTCTTGCTTCCCTTAAAAGCCATAGGACTCAGTAAACTCTTTACTTATCTTATCAACACATGATATTATTTCTTCATATGATGATAATACATGGGAGACTATTTCTGTTATAAATTCTAACTTAAGACCATGAAAGATATGATCCTTCCTTCTCTTTGGATCATGTGCATTTCTGGAGTTCTCATTCCTTCTACTGGGCGCCATTTCTAAACAATGACATACACTAGATCAGTTTATGAATCAAAATACATAATCTCATACTTATAAAACACTCAACATAAATTGAACTATTTATGGATATAATCCATAATCATAAAAATGTCTCCTTTGAGGAAGTATATACTCATAAACCCTTCATAATGATTTGTAAAGAAAATGAGAGTTATCCTAAGCATATCCCCCGGGAGTATCGTAACCAAGAGTGCAGCAAGGCCCGTTGTCGTGCACCAGTTCCCGTTCGAGTCTAGCTCAAAGCGGTGTTTTCGGGTTTTACCCCTAGGTACATCTGTGCCAGAGCCGCCTCTACCTGCTCGTATCCGGACAGGGATGTATTGCTCGGAAAACTCACAAAATCTCTACAATACCAAAATTCTAGAAATTTATTCTATACTAATCCTCAAAATTCATCTTAGTTCTACGTGCTCTAATCAGAGTTTATCTAAATCTAGCTTCCAAGGTTTGTACTAAACTTCCTCTGATACCAACTGTAACGCCCCGACCCCAGCTACCCAGAGTTGGTGCATTAATTACATAACATTGGTATGATCACAAGAAAGATCAAATCTCGAAAGACCGATTGGTTTAGTAGCCTTGGAAACACTAGATATATTCATAAGTTTTACATTACATCATCAAAATAAAAAAACTACTACAGCAACATATTGTCTCCATAGTCCACACTATTAACCCCTCATAATATCCCTACAGGTCATTCATAATTTACTTCTTCACTTCCTGGGAAAAATAAAACATAGAAAAGGGGTGAGCTCAAATGCCCAGTAAGGATAACAATATAGCGGAAACTTTCATAAATAAGAATAAACATTTAAGGCAATGTATAACTAAAACAAAAGCCTTTTAAACTTTAACTTCAACATAGTATGGCATAAATAAAATGAAATAATGCCATTTACTTATTCACATGGATATTCTACTAATCGAATAATCACATGCAATATCAATAACCACTTTCATAATGATGGAATGCATAATGTCAGACTATCATAACCACATAGCCAAGGCCTCGTGCCAAGACTACAAATAAGATTTTGCCAAGGCCTTGTGCCAAGACACTAGTTCGTCTCATGAGACCTACCGATGCATCGAGGAGCTATAACGGACTCCACCTGTCACATATTAAGTCCAATGCATTCCCATATGAAAAGGTTTAAACATAACATAAACATTCGTATTAAAACTACCATACAAAATGTCAATATTTTCACCATAAACCATGAATGGTATATAAAAAATAGCACATCCATAGTCAAACATATCACAAAACCTTCAATACAATATAAAAGTTTTGTATCATAATATATCATCCTCTAATAAGCGTAAAATCCATTAAAGGATGTTGACATAGATGAAATCAAAACTCTTTTTAAAGAAATATCTCTTTCTATTTTGAAATCATTTAAGAGAAATATATTTATAAAATAAAACATTTTCTTTGAAAATATTCTAATAAGCATGTAAGGGAAGCTTTGACGATTTTATAACGGCGGAAAATAACCGCACCCGCCGTATAAGTTAAAAAACATTCTTATCTTAATTCTGTCGAAAAGGTTAAAAAGCACCTTGTTTGGAAAACGACGGAAATCTTCCATTATAAACCTATTATAAAAGTCAAACAAGGGTATAAATGACTTTAACCCATATTCTTTTAAATATTAAAAAAAATTTGAAATACATTTTGAAGAAACATGGACGTGGATGATAACGAGGTCCCAGTAGATAATTATGTATAAACAACCTCGGATAATGAAGAGATTGCGAAATAAACCCTTACCTTGTACTTTTTCTTGGTTGGGGTAGGTTAAACTCCTGTATAATGGTGAAATAATTGTTATTAAATTATAAAATAATCATATACATTATTATGATATCATATATGATCTTTTAACATTGCTTTATTAATAATATCTTAGTATTATCGTCATTTCGGGTGATAATTGATTCGTTCTTCTTAAATGTTTGGTTACGTAAGATATGTTTGTAATGGATAGATTATATCTTATTCATATCCATAATGATATCAAGTCCTTAAAAATCATTTTTAAATCATCAAATGATAATTATACTTGAATGGATACGATGGAGAATGAATCTTATCGCGTTTGTGGAGACGGTAGTCCGTACGTACGCACGAGCGACAATATCATTCTTTTGATATTAAAATAATATATAAATGTATGGTATATCATATATGCAGAATAATTAACATGTTATATTTATTATTTACATGAGTTGTACATCATTATTATACCCATCCAAATAATAATATATTGAATAACAATTACACCACGACGTGGAGACGGTAAGCCGTACGTACGCACGTATGGTGACATGTTATTAAAAGGGTGGATAGAATACTGAATATGGTTGTACCATATTTATAATAACATCACAGTATATAAATGATACTGGAGTTATTATTTTAGAATGGTAACAACAAAGGAAGAAGAAGTGGAAGAAGAAATGAACTTGGAAAAGGGTGGTGAAATCATTACCTCTTCTTCGGGCTCTTCCTTTTGATTTGATCAAAAGGGCTCCTTAGGTTGGCTTTCTGATCAAACTAAGGCCTCTAGGATGTAGTGAGGGAAGTTGGGAGAGTATTTGGGCAGAGTTTGGCCGAACCAAAAGGCTTTGAAGGTGTGAATAAATGAGAAGGAGGAGTACCCTTTTATAAGAGGGGTGAGGGGCACCTTTGGAAAAGCTAGAAATATTAATTTATAATAAATTTATATTCGGTTTATAATGGCTCCAAAGTTTATTATTTAAATGTTAAGGTGTGGATAGTTCGAAAACAACTCAACCAATATAATTTAGACAGGTTTGGGTACTTATATTAACCTTATCTTTAAGTATTAACTCTAAGTTAATTAGGTTCACTTTTACAATGTCTCTTTGTATTTTTATATAATATGGTTAATAAACTTACTATATACATCCAAGCGACCCCCAAGTGGTCCATTAATTATGGAACTATCATGATATAAGTCGCTTGTCTGAAAATTAGATTTTTAGGAATTTAATATCAATTAATAATATAATATTTGTTTTAAGAACTCTTTTATGTCAATTTTGACACTATTCAATAGTTGATTTTTTTGAAACTTATAACAGATTGATTACTTCGAAAAAAGTCAATTAAATCAATCCTAATATATCATATTATCCTAGAAAATTAGTTTAATTCATTAAAAGTTTCATATTATATTTATTTGGGTATTTATAATATCAATTATTTTAATTCTTCACTATTATAGTAATTACTACATCATCATTGTGTCATAAATAAAATAAATTATTTAATGTCTAAAAATTATAAATAAAATATAATTATTTAGGAAATCTTTTTATCTTTCTAATTAATATTTATAATCTAAAATCCAACATATATAACCCTAAGTAACAATTGTTTTGCTAAAAGATATATGCTTGTGTCATTTTTGTATTCATTTTAACTTAATTAAAATAAAGTGTCATTATCACTTACAAGTGGATCCATGGGGTCCCAAAATCAACCCAAAGATGCCCATGGTCGACCATGTATCAACCAATAGGGTTAAGACACGTTTTAGGGTAATTTAGTATTATTATTATATTATTTTGTAACCCTTAATTACCGGATTTACCCTTAACCATGGTAAATAAAATATTTACCGCAGTAATTATTCAAAATGTCTAAAAATAAAAGTTACCTATTTACAGAATTTGGATATACTGATTCCAAATATGGAATCCATTTTTCTAAATTCAAAACACAGAAGTGGCAGAAATTAATTTAAAATTAATTCCCGCTGTCAAAACAAAAAGCGTGTTTTTAAGAGATAATAACTATCAAAAGATTGACACTTGTTTATGTTCGGTTTAATTGTAAAATTATGTCCAATGACCAAAATTATATTAAATAGTAAAAATATATTCTAAATATACTTTAAAACCACTCAAATTCATAATTTATCACTATTAATTATTTTGATTAAAAAAGTTGTTTTTAATTAAAATTTAGTAATTTTCACTATTCATCAAAATATGAAAGTTATCCGAAAAGTACCAAAATTTAACCTTAGGCTAAATTCGAAATTCAGAATCCAGAAATGAAGTCCATTTTAAAATATATAATATATATAATTTCAAAAAATAGATATTACTATTCATAACGGCTAGTTTGATTGGTTGTGGTGTGTGTTAAAACTCAAGGTTGCGTACAACACACGCTACTGTATTATTCAAAGAAAGCGTACCGTGGAAGCTTGGGATGTTTCATTTTAAATTTTTGATGTCCCCATTTAGTCAAAAAGTTTAAAATATTGTATTTAAAAAGGGTTCACTATTAAAAGTTGATAAAAGTGCAATACTGAAAATGAATTTTTTCTTGCATTATATCTAAGAAACTCATAATATGGATTCTAAAATTATAAGGATTATATAAAGTTTAAAATTTAGATAATACTATTCATAACCTCTTTTTAATGGCTTCTTTTTTTTGTAATTCATGGTGTGATTGAACTCGGTGTTGCGTGTAGTGCAAGTTATTGAATTATTTTGAAGAAATAACACACTATGAAATCTTGGGGTGTTACACAGACAGTTCTTCATTCTGACACCGTGTGAGAGAGATATGTCAGATACAAGATCTTGTAATAATAATAATGATAATGTTATTATACGGTGTATCGTGGGCCCGAGACATGAACCAGAATTTTGTATCCAACATTGGACTTGTATTGACCATTTTAAATACAGAGTCACGTCACCGCTGACGGTGAGTCAATCAGACGTCACACGCATGAGTTATGGCAGGTCAAAGATTTAATAATAATATTAAATCTATTAAGTATGATCATTTCAGGTACCTGAACCAAAAACCTGAAAAAGATATCCAATATTGGACTAATAAATTTCGTCTCAAAGTCAGGGTCGCACTACCACTAATGGTTCGTGAAACCGAGGTCGCACGAAGAAGAAACCGTCAAAATACGGTTTTCCCAAAAAAAGATAATAATAACATTATTATATTATTATTATTTTTAATTTAAATTAATCCCTCAACATATCACTGCCAAAATCCAAACATAAATCCATATTCAAATTTTTGTGCGCATGACCCATTCATCGGATTCCTTTTTTTCCTTTAAATTTTAAGTTATTTTCTTTAGACTTTTCTCTCTCTAATCTTCCATTTCTTCTTCAATCTTCTAACGCTCCAACCACATGCAGTGCCTCCAACCTGTAACCCTAGCGACCAGGTTATTCGCACAGGGTGAGTCCACCGGAACCGCCGCCGCGTCGGCGTCCCGTGCCGCCGGTGAATTCCGCGGGCCACCGGAGTTGCTCCGGTAGTCCGTTTTCAAATCCGACTATGCCGGCGTTCACCTCAGGTCTCTCACTTTACTGGGGAATCATCAAACCACCTCTTCGGCCCATTCCGTCAATGCCCGTCGATCCGCCTTCAATTAAACAATCTGTGGAGCCTTCGAATCGATGCAATGGCGCGACCCGACAGTGCGGCGCTTCTTCACCCGTTCTTCATTGTTTCCACGCAGTGCAGTTGCACCGCGCCGCCTTTCCTCCTGCCGCAACGAGTACAACCAACAAAAGGGGGAGGAGGGTCAGCCGTGTTCATGCGGTCTTACCTCCTCCCGTTATTACGATAACAGGCGTCTCAAACAATTATAAAAAAAATAAACAAAGGTCGGGGATATAATCCACATAAATTAAATTGAACCAAACCCCTACGTGGATATTTGACGTCGCACGTGGGGTGTCGCGGAGAACGACGTCGCGGGGTTGGATGTAGACTCCATGGACGTCGGGTGCATCCGAGGAGGAAACAAAATATCCTCACTTGTTTCTATGATAAAGAAGGAAGGCACGTTGTCGTTGGTGGTGATCACCACGGTCGGTGACTTCTCCCTTGTCGTGGAGGAAGATGAAGACGGAAGAATCCAGTTCGCCGAGTCTTCTAAGTCGAAGGGTCGATGTTCTTCATCCGAGAAGAACCGTTCTTCACGTTCTTCAATGTGGAATATGAACTTCTATCTCCTCCCCTTCCCCACACAACCATCCAACCCCTAATAAAATAAGACTCTTCTTATTTTATTAACCATCTCATGCATTTTCAAAACATTTCAAAATGTTGTATTAACTTAACTTAATTAATCTTGAGCTTGTCAAAATTAAATGAAGTAGAGTTGGCATCATTAAAGAGAGGATGTGTCACAAGGGGGGTTGGAGTGAGTTATGGAAGATGAGATATCACCCACTTAATGGAGAGGTTACAGGAGGTTTAAGGAATGTGAAGGGGTGGGGTTCGTGTGGGCCCCACCTCACCTTTAATCCTCTCATAGGTAGTTAACTACAAGTGGGTCCCACCCCTAACTCCCTTACATAGGTTATAACTACATAAGAGAGGGATAAAGTGTTGTGACACAACACTTAATCTACTTAACAAGAAATGAAAATATAATGGTAAAACAATTATATTTTTATTCCTCACTTTTTGTTTAACAACTCCTCCCGATAAAACGCAACTCCAGAAAGGGTCTTCTTAAGCAATTACTGGCGCTGCGGTTTAATCGGTTCCCTCGGATTTCAATTCCGAGCACCGGTTAAAATGTTAGGAAAACACACTCGTTCGTTCACTGAACGTACCTGAGCTAAAGTTCAGAAATTTATTTCGGGCACACTGGGCCTCGGAATCAAGTGTCGTCAGAAACTGCATTCTTGTAAAATCCCAAAGAAAATTAAGAAAAAATTTCCCTTGAATTTTACGGGTCTTTACATTACTCCCACCTCAGGTCTTTACGTCCCCGTAAAGCTATAACACAAACTACGGAAACAAAAGTTGTACTGAGAAAGCATTTGAGCCTTCCGCTCCCATGTGCTCTCCTGGAGGTTCTCATGCTGCCAGTGAACGCACCTGTGGAATCGACCGTTCACGTAGGACCCGCTCCTGTCGATCCTCAATTTCCTCTAGAACCTCCATACATGTCTCCCTGTCATCGACATCCAACTCCCTGAGGTCGATGATGTGTGAAGGATCTTCCACGTATCTCCCCAGCCGAGGTATGTGGAATACTTCATGCACCCGTTGCAACTGAGGTGGAAAGGTGAAGCGGTAAACCACCTTGCCTACCCTTCTGGGGACCTAGAAAGGTCCGTTGAACCTTGAAGATATCTCGTAGCCTCGGCTACATCTTCATAAACCTCGTCGAGGTGAGACCCATATAAGAATGTGGTTGCCATCCTCAAACTCTAGAGGTCTCCCTTTCCTGATTAGAACTGAAACTCAAAACTCTTGCTGCCACGAGGGTAAGGTTGGATGACCTATGAATGATCAGCTACACCCTACCATGCACGAGTATATCTTGTGTAGCCTGGGGTTTCCTTTTCGCTGACCTAGGAAAACCTATCTCAACTTTTTCCTAATTCCGTCAACTTAAGTATGAGCAGTGATTGCCCAATCCATACTCAAACTAACGTCGTAAGGCCCCGACGCTGCCACCAAGAGGTCCCAAACGAGACTCTCACCTCAAGGGTCATATCACACCGTCGGCGTAAGTGTGACTATCGAGTCTCCTCCCGAAGGTATCTCTAGATGTGAGGGTCAAGTCAACAGCTTAACCGGAAACTCTAGGTCTGGGACTAGATTCATGGAAGGAAGGGATGATTTGTATTGATGTCTGTGGCTACGACAGCTAGTAGAAGACAAAGTCCGCACTTTGAATCATCCATAGAGCCATTTCGGTCGCACTCCTTGACCGCATGCAGCTACTCTTTTCCCCTACCCTCCAGCTCCCTGAGCCTGGAGGGGACAACAAAGGCGGGTGGTTGTAATATGTTGAAATGTAGACCACGTCATAATGCTCTCATAGCTCTTCCTGCATGTCTAATGCTCTAAAGATTTATCTGTCCTTAACATTTCCTCTTCTGGAAACATTCACACGCCCAAGTCTCTGAGACTGGAACCATCTCGCTGCGTTCCAACTTCTAACATTCTCTAGCGGTATTCATTCATCCAAAGAACATTCAACCTCAAGGTTCTTTCTATCACCCTAACTTGAGTAGGAATGCATAGAGGAAAAAGTTATGGCTCAAATCGTATTCATCGAATACCCGGAATGTTCGGTACGCCTCGATGAATTATCATCTACCGACATGTCATCCTACCGATGTTGTATAAGCTCTAGAAAACTCTCAGCCACCTCCTCAGGCCAGTCCTTAGCCGCCTGTGAATCAGGTTCACCTCGGAACTTGAGGGTATCTGATGTTAGAACACGTGTAAGGTAGTAAGCTTACATGTGTCACCTACCGGTACCGCTGGTTGTAACTACTAACCAACAGGTAGTGATGTATAGCTGACACACTACCCGAAGGCACTATCTCGGGCATCAGTCCACGTACAGAAGCCTCATCACTATGCGAACCATCCTCATGGTCATTCACTGAAAAACACTAGTGGCCAAGTCCACCATCCACTCTCCTGATGTCTCAGCTAGGCGGAAAACTCTAGCAATCGCCTCCAGCTAGTCCTCGACTTTCTGGGAATGTACCTCGCCACGTAACCTCAGAGGACTCTACTGCTGGAACTCGTGCAATGCGCTCTACCAGTATGCACAGCTCTCTAGTATTGCTGTTGGCATCTGCTTCCTAACAGGTGGTGGTGCTGCTGGTACACCACCCAAGGGTGACAAAATAGTAAAAAGGGCCCCGCACCAGAGCCTCATCGCTCGGTGAGCTGTCATCGAGTACTCTCTTGGAACTCCAAATGACTGTCTACGTGGAGACATCCTGAACAGATGTGACACGGTTAACGTCTTATAGCTGGTGAGCTGACATGGATTGAGCTGACTTTAAAACTTTTGGAAACACGCACGCAATCAGTGTTTTCATGCCCAAAGTCGGAAATCAGTAGTCAGGGTCCTGGTGTACAGATACGTCGGCCGCCGCACCAACACTGGACTCCCTGAACTGAAGACCACACTCGGTACCCTTAACACTATTGCTTCATAGAAATGAAAATATTAGAGTTATAAGTCCTACTGTAGAACCAAATCCTATGATACCAATTTTTCACGACCCAACCTCAGGGCCCGTGTCGTGACTACACCAAGCCCACCTTCCATAGGCCAGGGGCTAGAGACTATCACCAAAGGCGTAAATCCCATTAACTGGGAAGGAATTGCCTTTATAAAAGTAAACAAAACACCATAGAGTACAAGCAGAAGTAAAACACTAAGTACAAAAGAAAGTGCTGAAAAGTAAAAAGATCTAGAATAGAAACCCAATTGAAAATTATAGCTACAACTAAAAGGAAATACAACAGAAAAGACAAATAGCTGGAAGAGTAGAAGCAGCTCCTGGGTCATCCACCTCAGATCATACCTGAAGGGTAGGTACAGATTGCACAGTTCCTGGATCGTCCACCACAGATCCTACCTGAATGGTAGGTACATATAGCCTCCACAACACTCTCGCCCATCAACGTTTTCCGAGTATCGTCACGTTGTGAAGTCCACATCCGGATACTGACTCGTCGTGAGATCCACCTCCGGGTACCATTTAGTCCTCGAACTCACGGCCTCTGTCAGCGTTGCCCGTCGTCTACAACCAACACAACGAGGTACGACCATAGCCCGTGCAGGGGTGAGTATAACGATAGTCAGTAGGGACCCCAAGACCCTCAAGGTCTCACTAAATCCAACAAGGATAACCACAAATAATGATCTCAACAGATAACCACTACTTAGGTATATTCCCATACATATAACTAAGTTATCAAGTAACCCGTCTCAATCATGAGGATACACAAAGATTATGAAATAAACAGATAACCACTACCCAGGTATATGCCCAAACATATACCTAAGTTATTAAGTGACCCATCTCAATCATGAGATAAACACAAGGTCATAGACTTAGCTCAAACAAGTATTTTCATTATCGAAAACGTAACTGCTGAAGAGCCCCGTCTCTGGAGTGTACAGTGGTCCTGTCATAACTCCGAGGTACTGCTCAATAACGTAAGACCGCTAAGGTACACCTCCTATCAAGTACCGTGGGCCATCCACCCAAACACATTAGTGCTTCCCACTGGGGTATGCCACCCAAACACAGTAGTGCACACCCCCTAATAGCCTGTAGTGGTACTCTCCGGACGAGTATCGCGGGTCTGCACTGTCACACAGGTAGTGCTCCGTCTGACATGGGTCTGCACCCAACAAAGTAGTGCTCCGTCCACTGGGCTAGTCGACTCACTCCAAGTCGAGTCGGTCAAGCAGTCATCAGGTCTCAGCCAGCTACACGGTCTCTGTACTCTGAACGCTCGTCTCCGGGAGGGTCCGCTGCACGAGCTACAGGTCGATAATACAAGTATCTCAAAGTCCCACGAAGAAGTATCTCAAAGCACATCCTCGTCATAGGGGTCTCAACGCAATAGACGGCGCGTCAATCGAACGCCTGGTCTATGAGTTATTAGTATTTTCGTCCCAGGGGCCCGGTTGGTTTCGTGTGCAAACCAACCCGGCCATATCTCAACTATACCCCGAACTCTCATAGGGTATACTCAAAGGGACGGTTTTTCAACAATATCACCAATGCCACTAATGGTTCGTCAAACGGACGTCCAGTCTGAAAGTTATCAGCTTTTCCGTTCTAGGGGCCCGATTGGATTTCAGGTACAATCCAACCCGGCCATATTCCAATGGCGTCCAAACCTCAAGAGAAGTATACCAAAAGTTCTGTCTCATCAAGAGGAATCCAAAAATGTCGACGGAACGTCAATCGGACATCCAGATCTCAAGTTATAAGCTTTTCCGCTCTGAGGGCCTGGTTGGTTTTGTGTACAATCCAACCCGGTCTTACTTCAAAAGACACCAGTTAACCAAACCGGTCACACCATTGAGATCCATACGAAATAACACATGAGATGGACTACCCATTTTTCCAAAATGGATAGCCAGTGAAAAAGTTGCATTTCACCGCATCATGCACGAACCGGGCCTCATGGGGCCCGCGCCTCGACCTTGACATAAATATCCAAAATTGGTTCTGAAACATCTGTCTTAATTCCAAGGTCGCAACATCGCAGACGGTTCGTCATTCCGACACCGTATGAGAGAGATATGTCAGATACAAGATCTCGTAATAATAATAATAATATTATTATTATTCGGTGTTTTGTTGGCCCGAGACACAAACCAGAATTTAGTATCCAACATTAGACTTGTATTGACCATTTTAAAGACAGAGTCACGTCGCCGCTGACGGCGAGTCAATCAGACATCGCACGCATGAGTTATGGCGGGTCAAAGATTTAATAATAATATTAAATCTATTAAGTATGAGCGTTTCGGGTACCCAAACCAAAAACCCGAAAAAGATATCCAATATTGGACTCGTAAATTCCTTCTCGAAGGCAGGGTCACACTGCCACTAACAGTTCGTGAAACCGAGGTCGCACGAAGAAGATACCGTCAAAATACGGTTTTCCCAACAAAATATAATAATAACATTATTATATTATTATTATTTTTAATTTAAATTAATCCCTCAACATATCACACCCAAAATCCACGCATAAATCCATATTCAAATTTTTGTGCACATCACCCATTCATCGGATTCCTTTTATTTTTCCTTTAAATTTTAATTAATTTTCTTTAGACTTTTCTCTCTCCAATCTTCCATTTCTTCTTCAATCTTCTCATGCTTCAACCACTTGCCGCGCCTCCAACCTCTAACCTTAGTGACCAGGTTATTCGCACGGGGTGAGTCCGCCGGAATCGCCGCTGCGCCGGCGTCCCGCTCCACCGGTGAATTCTTCTGGCCACCAGAGTTGCTCTGGTGGTCCGTTTTCAAATCTGATTGTGTCGGCGTTCACCTCGGGTCTCACACTTTTCTGCGGAATCATCAAACCACCTCTGCGGCCCATTCTGTCAACGCCCGTCGATCTGCCGTCAATTAAAAAATCTGTGGAGCCTTCGAATCGCCGCAATGGCGCGATGCGATGGCATGATGCTTCTTCACTCGTTCTTCATTGTTTCCACGCGGTGTCATTGCACCGCACCACCTTTGATCGTTCCACAATGAGTACAACCAACAAAAGGGACAGGAGGGTCAGCCTTGTTCGTGCGGTCCGACCTCCTCCTGTTATTACGATAACAGGAGGCTCAAACAATTATCAACAAAAATAAACAAAGGCCGAAGATATAATCAACATAAATTAAATAAAACCAAACCCGTACTTGGATATTTGACATCGCATGTTGGGTGTCATGGAGAACGATGTCGCGGGGTTGGACGTAGATTCTATGGACGTCGGGGTGCGTCTGAGAAGGAAACGACATCTCCTCACTTGTTTCTATGATAAAGAAGGAAGGTACGTTGTCATTGGCGATGATCACCGTGGTTGGAAACTTCTCCCTTGTCGTGGACGAAGATGAAGACGGAAGAATCCGGTTCGCCAAGTCTTCTAAGTCGAAGGGTCGATGTTCTTCATCGGAGAAGAACCGTTCTTCACGTTCTTCAACGTAGAAGATGAACTTCTATCTCCTCCCCTTCCCCACACAACCATCCAACCCCTAATAAAATAAGACTCTTCTTATTTTATTACCCATCTCATGCATTTTCAAAACATTTCAAAATGTTGAATTAACTTAACTTAATTAATCTTGAGCTTGTCAAAATTAAATGAAGCAGATTTGGCATCATTAATGAAAGGATGTGTCCCAAGGGGGGTTGGAGTAAGTTATTAAAGATGAGAGATCACCCACTTAATGGGGGAGTTGGAGGAGGTTTAAGGAATGTGAAGGGGTGGGGTTCGTGTGGGCCCCACCTCACCTTTAATCCTCTCATAGGTAGTTAAATACAAGTGGGTCCCACCCCTAACTCCCGTACATAGGTTATAACTACATAAGAGATGGATAAAGTGTTGTGACACAACACTTAATCCACTTAACAAGAAATGAAAATATAATGGTGAAACAATTATATTTTTATCCCTCACTTTTTTTAAACAACTCCTCCCGAGAAAACGCAACTCCAGAAAGGGTCTTCTTAAGCAATTACCGACACTTCCGTTTCATCGGTGCCCTCAGATTTCAATTCTGAGAAGCGGTTTAAAAGTTAGGAAAACCCGCTCATTCGTTCACTAAATATACCTGAGCTAAACTCCAGAAATTGATTCCCAGCACACCGGGCCTCGGAATCAAGTGCCGTTAGAAACTGCGTTCTTGTAAAATCCAAAAGAAAATTAAGAAAAACTTTCCCTTGAATTTTACTCGTCTTTACAAAATTCATTCACTAAATATTGGGTCATGTGATATAGACCAATACATATAGTTTAATGTCATCTGGGATGGACTACCTGACATAAATTTTAATGACATGTGATATATTACCTCATGTATTAATTTCATATAATTATCAATGTTCCCAACTAGTTTTGATCCATTCTAAATAAAATTTATTCCATGATTTTTATTTTCATAAAGAAAGGAATTATTCCACACTATTTAAATACAATTAGCCAGGACATTATTTATCTTTCCTGATACATCATAAATGCTATTTTTCTATTAGAGTGTGAACAAATCGCACACATATTGTTTGAGTCATATAATTATCCAACAACATTAGGACATCATATATATTCTATTAGATCCAATCATTAAATATAAGTAAACCATTAATAATATTTTGCAATAATTAATGATAGTGAAAATTATTGGGATGATCATCATATGTTAATTCCTAGGACTCCTGATCATTTAAAGCTTAAGAAGAACATGATTTGATGAAATGGTGTAGTATACATCAACTTTAACAATCCTAAAAGAAAAAATATTATTCCATATATCATAAAGATATGAGTAGAAATAATTTTTTGAAATAATTTGGGTGTTTTTATTTTGGATATTATTTAATAGAAATTGAGATTTTGATTTCATATATTCGCATGTCCCTTCATTCATCAACCTATGAATCTATTCCTTACAAATGAGGCACTAGTTGATTATAAATCCCAATAATAGATGATAGGGGAAGTAAATTGTAATTCTATAAAATCTAAATCCTCCCGTATCTTAATCCATTAAATCTCAATCAAATTATTCTCTATAGAAAAGGTGACATATTCATAGTCATTCTTCATTTGTAAGCAATATACCTTTTTCCATATAATAGAGAGATGAATGAAAATACTACTTCCCCTATGTTCCACATATACGTTAACTAACATGAGAACCAAGTTAAATATAATATTTGGAAGTTATTATGTTAGTATTGATCAAATTAGGGGGAAGATTTCAATGGTATTAATGACTGTAAATTCAATTATTCCACCACTAGACTAGATAACTCTTATTATCTTGGGGTTATAAGGTGATCACCAAGGATGAATGATGCAAAAAATTATCTTAATTAGGGTTTCAAAAATGTGAAATTGTTTTAGACTTATGGGAAATGATACTTCACTATAAGTAGTACATAAATAGAAGGATATTGGAATTTAACCATGTGGAAAAAATTCCTAAAAAAATCCACAGTTTTTTCCAGAGGTCTTTAATCTCTCATTCAATTACAAAATCAATTATTCAGAAATTATGATCTTATTATATTTAAGTGTTTATAGGAATAAGAATTTGAAATATCTTATATTTACTAATGTAAAGATGAGTGGATGATGGTTGGTGTCTTGGTGTGGACCCCAGTGACTAGATATGATGTTAAAACTAGGTACATTATATATCAAAATTGCATTCTAAGGCATCCACAATTTTAAAGATTCCATCGTTAAAGGTATATAAAATATATCATATCACAATTTCACTAATATTTGGTATAAAGGATGGTAAAGAACAATTGTACCAAATATGAATGATTTAGTGTTAATTAATATCTTTCTAGATGACCCTCATCTAAATGAGGGGAAAATTATCTAGACCTGGTTGAAACCATGTTGATGTAAATAGATGTGGACATGTTTTCATTATAAGAAGATGATCTCATTTAGTGATATTGTGACCATTCTCCAGATATTTATGTCATGATGTCAAGAGGGTTCTAGATTTATTTTTGAAATATTTAAGGATCCTTCCTTATAATAGTCTTGACTACTATGATTGTGTGATGTCCTTGTAGGTATATAAGTAGATGATATTTAATTTGGATATATAAAGAGAATTATGGTAATGATTTGTTGACTCATTCATGAACTTACATTGGAATATTCATGATCCAATATTTTATGGATCTTCCATTCATCAAAATCATAGGAATTTCTATATGATGAATTTTAATATTCAAATTTTTCATTTAGGATAATAGAAAACACATATTTGATAGGAACATTGGGATTGTACATTCCACTTAACCATCCTTGAAAATATTTTTGAAAAAAATCATTCCAAATGAAGCAATCTTGGATTGTGTGGACCACTAAATGACTTTAAGGAAAATCATTTAAGTCATATACATGTATTTCTATATCTATATTTTTGAATTATGGTAACATGACAACATTATTTTATAAGTCAAAGAAAATTGTTGTGAAACCTTATAGTTTTGGAATGAAAAAATTTTATTATTCATAATTTTAAGATTACATCACCTCACCCTTTCTTCATTGGGGTTAACAAGAGAATATTCTACTCTCCAACAGTTCCTTATTTTTAATTATGTTTCATGATCATTACTTTTCATAATTAACTAAATATCATCCTCTATACATTTTTTTATAGAATCAAACTCTAGTAACCCATCCAGATACATTAGGGGGCGAGTTTTGTTAAAACATCATCTTGAGGTTCTCCAAATAGATTTGAGTAATTATTCTTAATGAATATAGTTTTAAAAAATATGTTAGGTATTTCCATATAGTAATAAAATCACTAAAACTCTCATTATTTTATAGTTTGTAATTATATAGATCAATGATAGTTTTTCCCTCGACCAATAGATGAATTGGTAATGTAATTTATGACATATAATTACCTGAATGTAAGGATTCTCTACAAAGAAAGTTTTGAAAATTCTTATGTCATCATAAAGAATTAAAATTTATACCTCGTTCTATTATGGGGATTCCAATATTCATCCACTTTGGGAAGAAAATAGATGAGATGTTTCTCTAGATCTCTCATTCTATCAACTATTGAGATGTTGGCTTCTCCATTATGGGGTGGAGAAGGAGTTAAATACACCCATTCATGATGCAGATTCCACTCATGTTTAACTCATATATATTTTTTCCTTATATAGTATCAATTTGAGTGGAAAGATAATCTAGTAATTTTTAGGACACAACTTTAAGTTTGAACCTATGGTGAATATTTTAAAACAGTTGTTGAAACCTCTAAAATGGAGTAATTTCATTATAATCAATTGATGATACAATAAAATGGGATTATTTTTTTATTCTCAAGTTGATATGGTGGTACAATTATCATTTTGATGGTTAAGAGATATAACCACATTAAAGGGGTTCATTTATAGATGTTATGAACTCAAACTAAAATTTAATCATAGTTGGAATATTTCCCATAAGAAATTTATTATTGATTTTATTAGGCTCTTTTATTATGGCTTTTAACATATAAATATAAATTACTACTGAACTAGATTCTCTATTGTTGGGTGGGGGTGGGATGTAAATTTGGACACACATTTTCCTTTTTTATCATAACTATCCCCTTGAGTGTTGGTCTCTGCATATTTTTTCACTATAAATATTTTTTGACTGTATCATGTGTTGAAGCACTAATGAGGTCAATAATGATGACATTTACTGATGTGAAATGTATGGTAGGTAAAATATTTTCCTTATATGTGGTATATATATAATATTTGAACATATCTATCCAATGAATGATATTAGTGAAGACTATGGGGGTGAAAAACTAAACCATATGGCTTGGGATTACAAATGTGATATTATAGATGTGGTAGAATCTATCAGTGAATCCATGGATGATATACTTAAAGGTGTATGATTTGGTGGGATACCACTATGAGGACCTCCATGTGGGTTTTTTTACCTTTTCTATTGGTGATAATTTTGTTGAATATATCACCAATGATAGCTTTGATAAATTTTTAGGGTCCTGGTATGGTGTGATCTAGTGTTTCGCATTGTCTAATATCTAGATATGTCGATGATATTAAAGGTCATTGGATAGAGCTTGGTAATATAAATAATTTTTCATTTTAGTGGTTGGTGGCCCTTTTAAGGCTCTCCATTTAGGTTCCCAAGTCAGGATAAATAGGGAATCCATAACTTCTTCTATAACCTTGGATGGAATTAGGGTAGAAAATCAATAAGGATGGATAAAATGAATATAATACATTTTAGGTAGATTCTTGATGGTTTCATAGATGTGTTGGATATTCTCCTCTTCCACCCAAAGGCGGGGGAGGTATGTGTTAGTGTGCTAATGATATAGGATCCTAAATCTATTGTATATGAAAAAAATAATCCACCAATTTATCAATGACATTTTGTTGGTATGTTTCTCAATGAGACTCTTTCTCATAGATCATTTTGTGAGAATCCTCCAATGTTGGGATGTATTCATTAATATGTTTATATAGAATTATAAAATTTATCCATTTATTTGGGATGTTATGGGTTTATAATAGTGTCCAATGAGTTTTTGGGGACACATGTATTGTCATAGTTGAGGCATATGTGAAAAACCTCATCTAATGAGTAGTAGTAGCCTGAGTAGATCTATGGTGGAAATATGTTTGAGTTGGAAGACTAACATGAATTGATGTAGTAAAATAATATTATACTTTTAGATAAGATAATTCTCTATAGATCTATAAAAATACTATAGGAAAATACAAAAATGAAACTAAACAATACAACATCACAAGCTAGAGTGCATAGTATATAAAACTCTATTAGGGGTAAATGATTCATGTCAGTATCACCATTTTTAGTTCTTGTGGATTTAGAACATGTGGAAATTTTAGATCGAGTGAACCTTCATTCAAATGGATTTTATTAACTAAGAATTTATCAATGATACATTATAATATGCATTGTTTAAGAGGATGGGACATCAGACTCATCACCCACATTTGGGGAGAATTGTTACATACTCTAGGAAACTATTTAATATTTATGATATGTTCAGGAATCAATACCAAATCAATGTGAAAATAAAATTCCACCTTTTTATTTATAAATCAATTCCATTTGTAATTATGAACATATGAAGGTATGAGAAGATCTCCATTATTCTGTTATTAGTTATTGATTTAATTGTTTAAGGATTCTTGTATTGGAATTCTTGATTGTATCACCATTTATGGAGGTGGTATGTGTTTTATAGTAGGTATCATGAACATGAAAGTGGATTCTTATATATCCTTATAATGGAAATCAGAACCCACTTAGTTCAGAGCCACTTGATGGGACATGGGGTACCTTCTATGGTCACGAGTCATGGATCATTTTGGTTCCTTCAAAGGTTATATTGTAATGAATGAGTGTAGTTACATTTAATCACAAGCTTATAGGACTTATGTATTATTAGGATTGAACCTAAATTAAGAGCATTATATGTCTATATTAATTTAAATTAAAACCCAAAAACTTTATATTACATAGTTTAATATCATATGATTATACTGGTCTATATAGTTTAACATCACATGGTAAGGGTGTTTGTTTCATAAATGGGGTAAAAAATAGATTTATTGGGGAATATACATTGGGATTACCATATATATCCACCTATTTGATGGTAGATATATTGTAAATGTAATTTTATTACAGGAAGAACGAGTCCCACATTGGATGTGAGTTTTATAAAAGGGGAGAAATTATGGCACAAGGAATTTTTAATACATTATGTCTCTCTTTTATTTCATAAAATATATTAGAAACTATGATGGAGAGGATATAGTTGGAGATAACAAAATTAAAAAGGCCCATATTGGTTTCTTATTCCAATAAAGGGGTGGTAAAATTAAATAGGGAGGGTCTTAGTAATGAGATTCCATAATTAGTAATCATTCATGTTGGTAAGTAGACATAAAAGGATATGGTTTGGGTTTAAAAATAATAGGATTCCCATGTTGGATTAATATTCAATAAAATAGTGAAAAAAATAGGAGAATAATTAGTACATTCATATTATATTACTTAATGAATCATCCTGTATACTAATAGATTAACATGATAAGGGGTTGTTGGGTCTTACACTTAGTAGGTGGTGTTACACACATTCAGTAAAAGGGGTAGAAATAGGATACTGAGTGGGGAATATCCATTATATTAACAAATAATTCATCATATGTTATGGTAACTAGGTAAGAGAGTGTTTTATTGGGGATTAAACCTATTTAGAAGCACAGATTGGATACATGTTTTGTAAAATGGGTGAAATTGAAGACTGAGTGGGTCATATGCATTATGATACCTTATTGGTTCTTCTAGTCTGTTGGTTACTATGTGAGGAGAAGAAATGGTTGGGACTTAAACCCATAAAAAAACACTTATAGGGTACCTAGACCCTAAGGGGGTTGATAAAAAGTGATTGGATGGGGATTACACAAGGGGATTCCCTTTTAGTCATCTTGTATGTTAGTAACTATGAAAGAAAATATATAGTTAGGGATTCCACCTAGTAAGTGTCTAATATATATAATGATATTTAATGGTTCATTCAAATGAGATCATTAATGGGACTTGGTAAGGGTTCACACCTATATATTGGCCTATATTTGACACCTGCTTTATAAAATGGTAGACTATAGTAGACTAAGAAGGGATTATAAATGAGATACCTTCTCTGCATCATGTTTTCTATGGTTAACTATGTGGGAGAAGATATGGTTGGGGATTAAACCTATTTGAAAGCATATATAGGGTTAATGTTCAATAAAAGGGTTGGTAATAGGAAAATAAGGGATGCCTATGAATGAGAATCCCTAATAATTTGTCTTGTCATTTTTTAACTAGTAAATTTAAAATACAATTGTTCTTAACATCTAGTAGGAGGGCCATATATATATAGATATTTTATGTGTCAATGTAATGATACCATAGATGAGGTTATGGTTGGGGATCATACATATTCAGTGGATTATAAAGGATACATAGACCATCAAACAGGTGAAAATTGGATATTGAGATGGGATTACATGTGTGTTTCCCTAATGGTTCATTTTATCTACTAGTTTCTATATAGTAAAATGTGTTGTTTTGTATTACATCTAGAAAGAGGCCCTATTAGAACACATGGTCCATAAAGTAAGATGAAACTAGGTATCGATCAGAACTTATTCATGATATAAACTAATAAAACATTCTATTTTTTGGTATCCTTTCATGGAATAATATATATGAGTCTTACACCAAGTAGGATTCCCATGTGAGTAGATTACCAAGTATGTGAACCGAGTGAATGAGGTTCATGGTAGGTGACTAGGGTCAAATATAACCTAATTATAGAGGTGTGGGAAACATGGTATCCTATGATATTATACTAGGGTGAGATGAAAATATTGTATTATCCCTATGGGAAGTGTTTCTCAGTCGTGAGGTATGGGTGAAGAGAAGCTAGGGTAGGATGCTAAAGTGAATGGTCACCCATGTAAGGAGTACTTGGAGCATATTAAACTTAATTATATGTACTGAGTGAAGATTCATAGTATTATACATCTTTAGATAAGTCTCATACCAGCTAAGAGGCCTAGGGAAAGTCATTATTAAGTATAGGATTTGGGAACCCAAGTGTTTGGACGCACATAGTTGTATAATATTTGGTTGTGGCACCTGGGTGGGGAATAATGGTGGTTGAACATAGGTAGTTTTCCCCATGACTAGGAACTAATTTGGTGGCACCTAGTTTCACAAATTTAGGTTTTCTAGTTAAATGTGTATAATTTTGATTAATAGGTTATATGCATGAACTTTTTATTCCATATCCTTGGGTTTTTTATTTGAAAATAAACATAAATAAGGTTTTGGACGATTCGCGGTAATGTGGGATAGAGCACTATTTTATCATGTTATTTAAGAAAGATTTCATATGAAAATGAGAGGAAAGGGTTGCATTTATAGGAAAACAAATGCCTTATCACCTAATTATTATTGGAAAATACTTTGGTACCCACGTTTGGGATTGGGCATGCAAGACTACATCATGTAATAAGAAGGAGGGAATGCACGAAAGGGTGAAACTGGATAAGAGTGGGAGGATTTTTAGTTAGAGTAGGGTGTGAAAGGATATAGTTTTATACTATGTAATGTTAGGATGAGAATGTGTGGGAGGGTTTGAAGTAATGGTTTCCATGATTGAGAAAGTAGGGAAATGTGTATAGATTCAATTTTAAATGGTTTGGTGCTATAATTTGGGAATGTGATTATAGGTTATGTAGATTATTCCACAAGGTAGTGAATACAAGAATAATAATGATAGAAAGCATACAAAATTTGGGATTTCATAGATCTATTTTAAAGGTTATGCATTAGAGGCTGGTTGGGTGTTGAGAAACCCGCAATGATTAACACAATACCAGAATATAGAAAAATGTAATTCAACTTGGAAATACCTTAAATTTTTATATTTATGTTTATTTGGGATCTTTATTCAGTCAAACCAAATACTATGAAATAGAATACTTTATCAACTATACTTCCCCCTCCCATATAGAAGGTGTTTCCTAAAGAAAAAAATGCCTATAAAATCCACAAATCGGTATCACTGTTCTAAATATACATTACAGTCGAAATGGATAAAATATGTGGCCTAATCCATTTAAAAGGTTGTCACTACCACATCACTAGATTGGGAAATGTTTTTGAGGAATATTATTTCCATAGTGTTTGAGTAATCAAATGACATATAGTGATCCCATTTACATCTACTATGTGTAGAAAGATACTTTTTTCATACATTTGGATTTTGTTTATATGAATGAGGTTTTTTTATGGATAAAATAGAATTGGGTGTGGGAAAATTTTTAAATTATTAATGAAATAAAAAATCCATCATATTAACTTATTCAAAACTAAACATCTTCTTGAGATATATTTAATTAATTAATAGGAATGTTTAATAGTAATCATTATGTGAAGGGGATAAAAATTTTTACTCTTATTTTCATTGATTATGTTAAGAACATAAATTTTTTAAGAGATAAAAATAATTTTTTTGAATTTTTATAATAAAAATGAAAGGGTTTATATAAATTTCTATGCTTATAGAGATTAATTTCCTTATGGGATTGAACTTTTTTTAAAAGATAATATTATCATTATATCACATTAAAAATATACCATGAAATTACTTATGATGTTTGGAATAGTAGATTCCAATGTGTTATCCATACCCTTTCATGATTGGGTGGATAATATACACTATGTTAGAGTAAAAAGTATGATTCAGGAGTAATTATAAGTTTTTATTCGTAATGTTCTTTATCTCATTATATCAATACCAAAAAATTTCAATGGCCTGATATTGTATTGATGGTATCAAGGTGATATAATACCATATAAATTGATTTCTACCAATACAGTTCAAAAATAAATCATAGAAACATTAAATTATGGGATGCTATATATAATATGGGAGCACCTAAAACATGATTATATATACTATTGTTGACCAGGATGTAGATTATAATTACATGAAATCAATCAAAAGTATTATATTATTTCTAGGATAATACAATGTTTATTGGAATTATAAGAAGTATAACTTACTTAAACTATGATCCATAATGTTAGAGTATATGGATGATAAAAATACATGATCACAAATGATCTAGATGAGGAAGAAATTGGATGGAGTGAATATCAAAAATAGAAAAGCTATTGAGAATGACATGTGATTTCCAAATTGTAATTTATCGATGAATAATTAATGTTAAGCACTCTAGATAAAAAAATGACCTCAAATATCATTTTATTAATGATATAGTAGTAAGTAGATAATTGAGGAAAAATATATTCTAATAATAGATAATATTATATATATCTTCTATAATGACCTGGATTTTTTAATGTATTATTTAATTATATGGGAATATTATGAGTCTGTAAAAATTGATGGTGTGTGATTCCGAGGCCCAGAGTTCCCAAAATGAATTTATGAACTTTTTTCATGTATGTTTAGTAAATCTGGGAGTGGGTTTTTTGTAACTTTTGAACCAGTGCTTAGAATTGAAATCTGAGGACACCATTGAACTCGCATCACAGGTATTCACTTAAGGAGACTGTCACCTCGACCATAGTATGTCGAGGGTGGATGTTAGTTTTTCAATTTTTTGTGGAAGAAGAAAAATAAAATAATAATTTTTTTTTTTGTTTTTGAATCCTCCTTTTTGAATTATGGAGGAGGGGACCACCTGAGCTTGAAACCTCCTTTTTGAATTCTAGGGGTGGGGACCACCCGAACACTTCTTTATTGTGGGAAAATCCATTGGAATCCTCCCATTCAATTGTTCCAACACAATACAATTTATTGTGACTTTTAATTATGCCAATTTTATTTGCCAACAATAATTAACCTATCTTAATTAATATTCACTACTCATTTAATTGATGGAAATTGTTGGAAAATAGAATTGGGAGAGAGAAATAGAGAACTTAGAAGAACATTCTCCAACAACCCCCCCCCCCCCCATGAAGAATGAGGATGATGCATGAGCTCGGATCAGAAGCGTCTTGTGGAAGTGACGAACGTTGACATATTCTTCATCGACTATGTCTTCTTCCTCATGCCACATCCAATAGAAAATCAAGGTAGGGGATTTATGTATGATTGAATTTACTTATCGATTCATCATATTCTGGTTTCGCAATGACGATGGCCTAACTAACATGGACAACGCCTCACAGACATATCATGCCTCTTATCTTGTTTTCTTCACGTGTTTTTGTGTGTTTTCGATGCCTAATATTTAATGACGCTGGAAACATGGATTTTTTAGTGCAAAATATGCACATGGATTCCTCGAGGCAAGGATCACAAATATATAAATGTTTAATTTTTCGGGCATGAAACGAAGCCACAACGGGTCATGGAAGAAGTCAGCGACCAACACCCGACTAGCTGGGGGGGGAGGAAAGGCAGCACATGTCCACACCGCTGGTTGTGAAGGAGGCCATGGCCTATCGGCCAGGGTGGAGTAGGATGGTGGCCGAAATCTGGCCGACCACATGGAAGAAAGGCGGCATACATCCTTGCCTCCAGTGGAGAAGGAGGATGTGGCCGCTTGGTCGTAGGGGAGTCGAAGGGCGGTCGAAACCCAGGCGACAGCAGGTGGATAGCGGCACTGTCATGCCGCTAAAAGGAGAATCGGCCAGCTGAGGGACACCGTGCAAGAATGTTGAGTGGTCCCGTGTGCAGGTTGGGTGACCGAACAGACATCGTGCTGATTCGATTAATGGTAGGGTGCCTCCCTTGGGTTACAACTAGAGAGGATCACCTGCCCTCTACGGGCCGCCCAGCAGGCCGCACCACAGGCCACCCAATGGGCCCCGACAGCGGGCCACACCCTTCACAGACTAGACCAGACCACGGCCCAGCGGGCCGGGCACACCGAGACCCAGGACATCTAGGCCGGACTGGGTCGGGTCGACCCAAACAGGTTCGGGTCCATCCTGGCCGGGTCGGACCGTACCCGGGCCCATCTAGAACCAGTTTTACCTTTTTTACCATAACCTGAAAATCGTGCCTCCATTTGATGAACTGTCTATGGTGATGAGATCATTGGATCTAGATGGTCATTTTGGTATACTATACTTCATTTTTGGATAAGGTTCATGTATGTCCGGGTTTGATTGGACCCTTAATCCAATCGGGCCCTTATAGTAGAAACACTAATAACTTACAAACCGTGTGTCTGATTGACGTGTTGTCTATTGCTTTGGGTACCTTTTGACATGAAAAACCATTGGAATACTTTTTATGGAACTTTGGTGTGGTTTAGGTATAAACTATGTCATAAGGAGTGGTTCTCCCAAGCGTGCTACATGCGGAACCCTATGACTGGCTTAGATCATATTACTACTGTTCATTACTACTCAGAGTGACTCGACTAGCCCAGTGGAGAGCACCTCTGTGTGACATGGAAGACCCTTAGTGAGGAGTGCCTCTGTCTGACATGATAGTTACATGGTAATCGACAGGAGGAGTACCTTAGTAGGCCATGAGGGGGAGCTCCTCTGTGTGACATGGCAGACCCATGGTGGGGAGAGCCTCTGTGTGATGTGGCAGACACACGGTACTCAACAGGAGGTGTACCTCACCCATTCGAGATTAGTGGGAAGAACCTCTGTGTGACAAGGCAGGCCCACTTTACTCAATAGAGAATGATTTCTCTAGTAGTCAAGGTGTTTGACGATGTGACTGGGGATGTTAATTGTTACTACCCCTAGCATAAATCCTAGTGCAAGTTGAGTCTTATCTTGGTGGTATTCTTTCCTTCGTGGAATAGTTGGGCTTTGGGATTTTGATTTCGGAATTGTGTTTCATCATTATTGATATGGTTTTATACAAAATAATCAGTATATGTATGGTAATATACCTAAGTAGGGTTTCCATATGCTTTTATGATTTATGGATTAACCATTGTGGATTTTATGTGAACATCGAGGGTCCCGGGGTCCCTACTGAGTATCGTTGTACACACCCCTGCATGGTCTACACCCGCACCTTCTTGTGTTTGGTGGAGACGACAGAAAACATGGACTGAGGATAAGGGTAGAAGGGCTAGAGGTACCTCAGAGGTGGAATTTAGACGAGGTGTACCATAGAGAAGACTGTTCAAGAGTTGTACCTACCATTCAGGTAGGATACATAGTGGGTGTTCATAGGAAGTGTTTTCAGTTTTACTCGTACTTTTCAGTTTACTTCTACTTTTCATTTTGCTTGTACTTTATAGTTGGGCTTACATTTTGGACCCTTTTTACTTTCTGTACACACCCTTTTTACTTTGTATAGTTTTACTTTGTTCTTGTATTCTGCATTGTGCTTAGTTGTGTGAGTTTACAGGTTATAAATGCAATGCCTTCCCATTTTTTGGGGATACACTTTTGGTGCTATTCTCCAGCCCCTGGCCTGTGGAAGGCGGGATTGGGGTAGTCATGACATTGGCCCTGAGGGACAGGTCGTGACATCTTTACCATTAACTTTCCCAAAATAAAATCTAATGTCTTCCTGATAAATATGGATGTTCAAAAATTTCCATTCACATGAGAAAGATTAGTTTGCTCCAAATTCTTTCTGATATTATTTCAACAGTAATATAAAGCATCACAACTGTAGAGAACTGAACTCTAATAGCTTGGATTTAGTTTTTACATTATTAAAATGGTATAATATACAATGAAATAAATCCATAAGGACTGAATAGTTTAATATCCTTGGTAAACTAGATACAAACATTATATTTCAATTAAAATTTAAAATAGAAAATGAAAAAAATTGATAATTTCATTATCCCATATAGTGTATCAAGAATATAAAACATAAAATACTTACCCGTATGCTAGGAAAAATTAAACACAAGAAATAGGCGTGCTTAAATTCATAGTAAGGGTAAGCTTATAGCGGAAGCAATTAATAAATAACGAATAATCAATATGGAATTTCAAATATCTAAAATTTGTGACATTTGATTAATAACTTTAGTATAATATTGTAGGAATAAATTATGATCACATAATTCCATATATATAATTACATGAGCTTCAAAAAATAATCATGGATAATATAACTAATGAAGTAATCAAATGTAAAAATAATAACTGAATTTATTGTGATGGAATTATTAATGTTAGACATCTAATCATACCATCTAGTCCTTATGAAATTATATCAAATTTAAATTGATTTATTATTCTAGGACATATTTATAAATGTTAAGGGGCCTCATACATAACCCAATCTTGTTTGTCTCATGAGACCTACAAACTAATTAATAGGATGTAGAAAGACCTACCCATTACATACTAACTATATTGATTTCCTCATATAAAAGAGGTGAAAAAATGCACATAATTTTTTTTAAACTACCATACAAAATTTAAATACTTTCCCCAATCAGTTAACATAATCCTAAACAATCCTGAGTAAGAGAATGGTATCGATATAGTGCATCCCCAATCAAAAATATCATAAACCATCCTAAGAATAATAAGGATAGTATCACTAAATTATATCCCCATTGAATAATAAGTAAAATAAAATTATTTCTTCATAGATAGAAAATTTTTTTCATGGATCATTTGTAAATATTCATGAGGAAAATAATCTTTCTCTAAAAATCACCCTTTATATTTTAAAACCAGAAAAACCAAAAAAATTTGAAAAAATTATTTTTTATAGAAAATAACTTTTAAATAAATAATTTTGAGAATATTAGTAAAAATATATTCTTTTAAATGAATATTTTAATCATGAAAATTAATTTTCAAATAAATTATGGTCATGTGGGTAGGTAAGTCAGTACACATCATATAAGTTAAAAACAATTTGCGCTGTAAAATAGTTAGAAATGTGCCATTTAAGAGAAAAAAGTAGATTCCTTTTAAATAATTTTTAAAAATTCAAAAATTGGAAATAATTTCATTAATAAATAATTTTCTGAATGTTAAAATATTTTTTAAAACATTTATAGAGAACATGTTTTGGGAAGAAAAAGTATGTTTTACCGAAGAGATAAGTAACGTTATATTTTCATAAATAAACATTTTCTTGATAATTATAACTACCAAAGAGGGGAGAAATTGTTTTATTACTTGAAAATTTTTATAAATAAAAAAAATATATGAAAATAAATTGATTTAAAGATATAAATATCCTTTAATTCCTTGAAATTATACATAAAATAACAATCTTGGATAATGATTAGATTGTTAAATAAATTCTCACCACTTTGGTATCATTTGAATCATAAGCCCCATGAAAGAAATAATATTAAATAAAACCTTAAATACCATTTATATAATTTAATTTATTATACAACATATAGAAGTTAATTATAAACAACACAAAAAATAAATAGTTCATGAATATGTCATATGTCTCATGTAAGTAAAAGTGAGATGAGAAACCCATAACATGAGTCTGAAAAATTACATAAATTATTTATTATCTAGAATAATAAAGTTATGATAATTATTTCTTTTATTAAAAACATTTTTTAATTTTATTACTCATTTTATCTCACATATTACCATGTAATATATGATTACTTACTCAGTCAATTTTTCATCAAATGTTTCTATGATATTAGGCCTATGTGCCCAAAATGAATTGGTTAGGTTAAATATGGCCTAATAAATAATTATTTAAATGTATCCAGAAAAATAATCATGAAAAAATTGTAATATTTATAAAAATATTATACTTTTGTAACCAATCATGAAATATTTTTATAAAAAATAACTATGTATCAATGGTGGTGATGTTAGGCCTTACGTACCCATGAGTAGTGTTCCAATTTTTCCAAGATCGTTATGAAAAGAGGGTAAGTAATATTTTACATTTATAGAATGATAATAATATCATATATATTATATTATTTCTTTAAATATACTCTTATGTTTCATCCATGTGGTTTGGTGATGAAAAGAGATTCAAAACACCCCATGAAGGATGTAGTCCACACGTACATGCGTGACGTTATAATTTTCCAGTGTAAGAAAAAAATGACATATTACCTATTTAAAATGATGAATATGTAATTAATATCATAATAATGTCTTTTTAGTAACATATATTCATTAATATTATCCTTATTACCTTCGATGTAGAGCGTTATTGATAAACAAATCACATCGCTATGCAATGCGGTAGTGCGTCGTACGCACAATCGATGTTATTGTATCCCCTTTAGAATGAAAAGAATACAATTTACATACAATATAATGACTTTAAATGTATAATTATGTTGTAAATATTATTCATATGTTTTATATACACCCTCATAACCAACCATGAGAGGTGACAATGGAAAAATGATAGACATTTGTTCGCGAGGCAGTAGGCCATCATACACAAAAAGGATGATTTTGTATCCCATTTGATGGAAGTGGACATGGTTGTAGGTAATTAAATTAACATAATGAAATATAATTGTATTTTATATATTTTTTAATTATAAAATTATATTTTAATAATATTTTATGGTTATGGAGGAATAAATAAAAAAAATTCATAGATTGGAATTTTTCCACATCTCTGCCCTCCTTTTTAAGATTATACCTACAGTATTACTAGATTAAATTTATGAGAAAAAAAATTCTAGGATATTTTCATGGATTTTGGGATGTTATTTTGGATGTTATATGTTGAAAAAAATATGTTTTGAAGAAGATAGGAGAGGAATGGTTTTTTAAAAGTGAGGTGAGTTGCACACTTGTAATTTTTCAAATGAAAAAGTGATACCCACATTGTTTCTATAAAAAAAGGGCAAAATATGATTAATTATAATGAAATAATAAATTATAAGGTTGAAATATTTCCATAAAATAGATTTTATATATGTTTTTGGTCATTTTAACCATTATATTTTTACTTTAACCTATGGAAATCCCAATTTTACCTTCACAATGGTAAATATGATATAATGTTTTTACTATTAATTTTGGACTAAAATTAATTTTAACTTATCATATAATTTAAATTATTTTAATTATATATATATAGTCCATATTTCCAAATTAATTTCATAGTAGTGGAATATTTAAATTTAAAATTTATTTATCTGATGTGATAAAATAGTCAATTTTAATAGAGAAAATGTTTAAAAGTTTTCAATGTTTTTATATCAAAATTCAAAATTAAATAGTTTAAAATGGAAATATTTTTATGAATAGATTTATAATTGAACTATTTTGACATTAAAAAAATGTAAAATATAATTTATCTTTACAAATGTTTAAAATAAATGTTAGTTTTCAATTAAAATTTTTTATTTTTCAATATTCATCAAAATATTAATCTTTTGAGAAAAATCACAAAAAATAAACATAATATAATTTTGATTTTTATATTTAAAATTTATTTTTAATTTATAAAATAAATTTTATAATGTTGTTAAAAAGATTACCATAATTTCTCAAAAAGTGACGAAATAGTTTTCTTTGAAAAATATAGCTTTTTAGAAAACATTTGTTTTACTTTAAAAGTATTCTTATTTTATTTATAATAATGATATATCAATTTAATTTAATTTATATATGTATAAAACATATAATTTTCAATATTTGGTTATTACTATTCATACCCACCATCTTAACATCTTTGTTATAATTCTCATAATAAAATTTTAATATAGTCTCATGTTCCATTCAAACATGGTGTTGGGTGCATTGATAGCTAATAAAGAGATTTAATTATCTAAAAATAAATATATCCTAAAGTATCAATAGGTTATATTGAATTTTACACTTTTTTGTGTTTACTACATGTTATTTAATATGATGCCCATATTTTTTAAATACTAAGGTGTTACATCCCCCCACCCATTACTAGGTTCCTATATAGGAGAACATTGGTGGGAACTAAATATTTTGACATTGAAGAAAAGTGTAAGATACACATAATTATAGAGAGTGATATAGATCATTAATCGCAAAAATGCTAATGACAATGTGAAAATAAACAACCACAAAACCAAGATACCAATAAGTTTTTAAAATTGCATTAATATCATCAGAAATTATTATAATAGGATAATATTTTATTTAATGATCCTTTCCCTAATGTAGATTAATTTTCATAAAAAGTTTTAACATACTTAATTTCATTCTATTTCATATGAACAATATCTTCATTTGGTCGTGCCTTGATAAATTTCTACTTCGTCTCTTATATTGAGAAATGAAGATGAATTTTTTATTATTAAAGTACTAACAGATCACAATATCTATAATATAATGATAAGTCGCTCTATTGATATCAAATTATCATTATAATAAAATGGTTGTCATAGGTTATCCAACATGAATAAATCATCATATGGTGATGTAATACATTAGTCTCTAAAACCTCATCCAACGATCAAATTAAAGCATTTCAGAAATAGTTATCCTTATTGCCCTTAAAAATATTAATATCTAATATATTATGATGAAGGTCACTAAATTTACAGAAAAAAATCATTAATACCCCAAACAAAATAAAGTTTCTCTTAATTCTCACTTAACAAAAAAGTTAATTCCTTCAACATGTATTCTCTTGAAACATGGAAATAACATAAATTACAATAAAAATTATTGAAAACATGCATTCTTCCTTATTTGAATCATTAAATATATATTAATAGATAAATTTCTTAAATCCGAAGATGTTATAAACTCCATCAATGATAGAAAAAAAACATGATTAACAAATCATTTTTAATTCCTTTGAAGTTAATACAATAAAATTTACATTATCAATATAAATTATCTCTTTGTCAAAACCTCATTATCTCAATATTAGTGACATATTAACTTTCTTTTTTTCCTCATTCATGTGTTTTCCAAAAGCGTCAACATGCCACTAATTGATTTTTCTTCATCATCATTACCATTTTACATTAACATTTAAATAATTAATGAAAATGTATTATAGAACAATACTTATAAATTTCATAATTCTTATAACTAGAATATCATTGATAAAATAATAAAATGACATAATTCTTAAATTTACACATAAGAACAGTAATCTTTCCATATTATCTATTGTGATTTCATAAGCTTAACCATTATCCATTAGTTTCTTTTGAGGAATATTACATTAATGTTTGGAGAATTAATTTCCTAGATCCATGCATCCTTATAGATGAATACTTAATATATTCAAAACCATTTTATTTCCTTTTAAATAATGATCTTTGTAGACTTTCTCTAAAAACATTTAGCAAACTATCATTCCCTTTATGAAAGTACCTGGGTGTTATTTTTACAATTATCACATGTTGGAAAATTATTTTTTCCCTTCATTCATTTTCTATAATTTTCTTTATATTCCCCTAACTCTTTAGCTTCCCTTAAAATCCATAATATATATAAAATTATTTATCATTCTTGTTCGTATATGATATTATTCCCTTATTTGATAAGAATTTTTGGGAGACTATTTACCTTTTAGTTATTGGCTTAATCCTATCAATGAAATGATAATTATTACTATTTAGATTATGTTCATTGATGTGATTCCCAATCCTTCTTCTGGGTTAATTTTTATAATAATGGAATACACTTTATTGAATCATAAAATTATTAAACATAATAATAATCCCAATACTACTGAAATACATAATATAAATTGAAAAAAATATTCATTGCTAACCACATAATCATAAACATGGTTTCATTGGGGATGTTTATTTTTAAATACATCATAATGGTCTATAATGAAAATGTGAATTATCATAAGAAAATACTCATTGGATTCAGTCCAAGTGCACAGTAATGCCTAGTATCGTGCACCAGGTTATGATTGGGTCAAGCTAAATGCACCACTTTTGATGTTATTACCCCTAGGTAAATTTGTCTTAGACCCATGTCAATTTTTAGTATCCAGATATGAATATATTTTAGTAAAAAAACAAACAATATATTCCAAAACAAAACTTTATGATGTTCATCTGTACTTATCCTCAATTTCAATCATAATGCTATGTTCCAAAATTTATGTTTTCCTTATTCTAGTACTGGATGTTTCTACTAAACCTTCACTGATACCAACTACAGTGACTAAAACCCCAGTAGCCTAGATCTAGTGTTTACTTTATTACATTGGCATAATATACAAGTAATCACATCCTGAAGGATCAAACAAAACAGTATAATTTGTAAATTAGATACTTATTTAAAATTCACATTATATTTAAAATCATAAAATACAATAATAATTTACATTAATAATTGCTATATTCCACATATATTATCCTGCATATCAATCATAAAATACTTCTTCATATACTGGGGGGGATAAAACATAAGAATGGGGTAACCTTAGATGCTCGATAAGGGTAAGGGCACAATGGCAGCTATGAATATATAAATCATAATCAATATAGAAAGTTAAATAACATAAAAATATATAAATTAAAAATATATTGAGCTTAATATGGAAAAAATAATTCATGATCAAATAATTCCTTTAAAATAATCACATGATCTTGAAAACATGAGCATTTATATTTTATGTAATCGAATAATCACATGGAATATCAATAACTAAATCCATAATGATGGGATACATAATACTATAAATCTAAACATACAATCGAGGCCTTCTTCCAAGACATATAAATACCATTGAGGCCTTATGCCAAGACATATATATAAATGGGTAAGGCATCATCCATAACCCAATATAGTTTACCTCATGAGCCCTACCGATGCATCGAGGAGTTATAGAGCGACTCACCCATCAGGTAATAAGTCCAATAATTTTCTTATATGAAATAGGTGAATCATAATTCAAATTAATACTCATACTTAAAATATCATATTAAATGCAAATTCATTCTCCAATCAATAACCATAATTAGAACCCAAAAATGCTAAAATGAATGGTATCAACATAGTATATCCCTATTCAAACTGATCACAATCCATCCATAGATTAATAAGGACGGTATTGTTGGATTATATATACATTAAATAATATATAACATCAAATGATGTTTTAAAATATGGAATTAAATTTCAAGGATCACATGGAACACATCTTGAGTAAAATAACTTTTTTTAAAATCACCATTTTTATTTAAAAGGTAAAAATTTCATAAAATATTATCAAAATATTTTTCATTCAAAATACCTTATAAAAAATAAGTATTTAAATAATATCAGGGAAAAAAATTTATCTAAAAATTATCTTTTAAAAATTAAAATGAATATTCCATGAAAATTAATTTCATGATTTTATGTAATTATTTATATGTCATATATGTTAAAAAGACATTCATTTTTAACTGTAAATGGGATAGAAAATATCTTTATTTGGAAAACGGTGACAATATTCATTTCTTACCATTTTGAAACAATTAAAACATTGCTAAAAATTTATATAACTAATAATTTCATGAATTCTAAATTTTTTTTGAAAACATTATTATAGAACATGGTTTTTGAAGAAAAATAATGTTTGACTAAAGTGAGAAATAAAATCAGATTTCCTTAAAAATATATTCTTTATAATTTAAGTAACAATGATATATAAATTTCAATATTACTTGAAAACAATCATGAATAACAATTGTAGTTGGGGTTTGGATTAGTGGTAAGCACCCCATAATACTACATGAAAAATGGGGGTTCAAAACCCATTGGGCACAGGGTACTATAGCAGTACTGTAGTGGTACTGTAGCAGTGGTGGTACTGTTGATTGGCGGTACTGTAGCGGTGGAGGTACTATGCGGGTACTGTAGCAGCCGGGTTACTATTCATAGAATTCGAATTTGTGAAAAATTTGGGCCTACGGGCTATGTAATGGGCTACTAGCCCACTGGGCCTTCGGGCTATGTAATGGGTCTCCCTCTACCCAGTTAAAAGAGGTCTTTGCTTTGATTTATTAAGAAAAATGAGGCTTAGGCCCCAACCTTTTAAAAAAATCATGAATAACCATTGTATAGGGAAATATATTTATTATAATATTGAAATATAAAATATTACCCCTAAGGTATACATAAAGAAAAACAATCTTGAACAATCATGAGACTATTAAATAAACCCTTACCACTTTGGAAACGTTTGAATCATAATACCAATAAATGAAATAAATTTAAATAAAACAATAAATACCATGAAGACAAATTAATTCATGATATAATATTAAAAATTTTAATTTATATACCACACAAAATAAGTAAGTGGTGAATATGATGTATGTCTCATAGAAGTAAAAGTGAGATGAGGGACTCTTACTTTGAGTCTGAATCACCATGTATGTTGTATGTTTTCCTAAATAATAAACTTATGTTAATTATTTACTTTAATTAGAACATTTTTAGTTTTTGTTATTCATTTTATTTCACTTATTACCATGTTATATATGATTAATTCTTCATCAAGTTTACGTTAGATGTTTCAAAAATATTTGTTTTATGTGTCAAAAATGACATTAGAAGGATGACTATGGTCCAAGAGTTAGTTTTTTTTACAAATAAAAAATAATTATCAAGAAATAATTATCATATTTATATATAAATTACTCTTTAAAAATAAATAATTATTTATAGTTATGAAAAATAAACTTTGTTACAATCATGGACGTGGTATGTCATATATACACATGCGTACCATTTCCATTTTCTAATGATCATATTGGAAAGAGGGTAAGTAATGTTTTATCTTAATATAATGACAATAATTGAAAATATATACTATATTATTTCTTTAAATATACTTATATGTATCATCCATGTTCTGTGGTGATGAAGAGAGAGTCACATCGCTTTGGGAAGGTGACTTTCCACACCTATATGAGTAATGTTAACATATTGTATTTTAAGAAGTAGATGATATATTTTATTTTAAGAATTATAGATAAATAATTAATATATTAATTATTTAATTTATTTAAAATATATTTATTAACATTATTCTTATTACTTTCATTGTAAATTTTTAGTGATAAAAGAATTGCATCACTTCGTAAGGCGGTAGTTCGCAATACACACGAGCGATGTAATCATATCCTATGCAGAATGGAAAATAAAAAGGTATATATGATATAAGGAATCTATAAGTATATTTATATTTTAAATATCAATTATATAATCTATATCAATCATCATAACCATCTATTAGAGGTAGTAATGGAAAACATAAGGATGTCAATTCATAAGGTAGTAGTTCATCGTATATAAGAATGATGATTTCATATCCCATTTGATGGAAGTGGAGATGTTTGTAGGTCATTTACAAACCATAATAGCATATAAGAATGTTATATATATTTTTGTTATAATATAGAAAAAAGTAAAAATATTAGAAGGAGGTGGGTGAGAAAATAAAATAAAAATGTATAGTAGAGAGTTTTACCTCTTCTCATACCCCCTCTTTATGATTATATCTAAAGAATTCCTAGAAATTTTTAATAAATAAAAAACATTCATCTGATAATTTGTTATGGAATTTTAGAATTTATTTATGTTGTTCTTAGATAAATAAAAATAATTAAGGTCTTAAGAAGAGAGGTGAGTTGGTGTCATTTTAAAGGTGTAGTGTGTAAAACACATGTAATTTTTCAAAATAAAAAGAGATACCCATGTTCTTTAAATTAAAAAAGAATCTCAAAAGATTATTATAGAGAATTTTTAATTATATGGATTAAATATGCCTATAAAATAAATTTTTGACAAGATTATATGTTTTTTTAAAACGTATATAATTATTTTAACCCCTAGTAATCCTATTTTTTACCTTAACCACGTTAAATATTTTTTTTACTATTTAATATGGAAACAATTTATTTGACCATATTAGATAATAACTGTTATCTTGATTTAAAATTTATAATCCATATTTCTAAATTCCTTTCCCTTACATTTCATATTTTAATTTAAAATCAATCTCATAAACAGAACGAGAAAGGTGGTTTTCAGAGATAAATTTTTCAAAAGTTGACTAAGTTTTTATATAAGATTTAAAAATAAATTTGTTTCAAAAAATAAAAATTGAATTAATATATGCATAATTGGACAAATTTTTCTTTAAAAAAGTTTAAAATGTAATTTATCTTTTTTATTAAATAAAAAAATCCCGTTTTCAATTAAAATTCAGTGTTTTTCACTATTTATCAAAAAATGATACTTCTTAGAAAAATTCCAACAATTCAACAAAAAAAATTACTTGTATATTTGAAAAATTATTATTATTATTTCAAACATATTTTCAAAAGGTGAAAAAAATAATTTTATCATAAGTGCACAGGTTGTGACAAAACCTTTTTCTTTGAAAAATATTTTTTTTGGAAAACACTTACTTTTCATTAAAATGATCATTATTTTATTTATAATCATTAAAAAATCGTTTATTTTATGTTATAATTGTGTAAAACAAAAAAAATCATAATTTATTGTGTACTATTCATACCCACAAACTTAACAACTTGGATATAATGGTTATAAAAGTATTTTAAGAGAGCATCTTGTTTCATTCATACTCAATGTTGTGTTAATTAAAAGATAATGAAGAGATTGAATTATTGAAAATGAAATATATCATAAATTAAAATTATTTTATATTCTCATTTATTCTTGGTATTTTGTTTCATAAATAAAATTGAATATGATTCTAAAATTTTAAAAATATCAGGGTGCTAAAACAACCCTTTTGTATTACTATTTTGAATTAAAATAGATATTTATTGAACATATAGATAGTACTGAGTGTTTTGTTTGAGAGACCATTAAAATTACCTCTATAAAATTTCCTTACCAATGAGGAATAAAATTTCCTCAAAAACATTTATTTTATATTAATGTTCTGTGAGAACATTTATCATTGATACCGACATGATTTGATGAAATTTGGAGTGGGTTTTGGGGTTCACATAAAATATAGAAGGGGATACTATAGAACCCAAGTAATTAATTAATGCGAATTTTATTTATTTTCAACAATGAGTGATGATAATTAAAAATATTTGAGAATTTTTTGGAGATATATTATATTTGATGGAGATACCATGAGAATGTTTGAAGAGATTTAAATATTATATGAAAATGTTCTAGAAACATTAGATAGAGATGAAATTTTTCAAAGGTATAGATTGTATTAGGGTGTAACAGAACATTACTATTATGAATCGACCCAGTGAGGCCCTCCTGGCTAGTGATGAGCTGAGTGTGACAACCCTAATCCCACCTCCAATAGGTGAGTGGCTATAGAATAGTGTTAAATATGAAGAGCAAACCCATGGGAGTCTTTATCCTATGAACATGTATGCACACACACAATATATCCATGAAACGATGAAGTTATATATTAATGGTGAAATATTTGGATTGTATAACATGCATGAAAATCCCTCTAAGAAAACATGAAAATATAATATAATAGTACAAAATTGAAAATCGGAAGTTACACACCCAACTAAAGATGATTCCAAACCCAACTAAAACTAGAAATTAGTGAAAAATGAATAGATCATGGCCCCAATCTTCAATATGGACATCATACATGGTCAGTTATAAGATCTTTGATTCTCCAATTTATTTCATACCACTGGTATCACCATCGGCATGTTGGTCATCTATATAAGACACAACACTTGCTAGTAAATCCCATGTAGGGATGATTATAAACATACCGAGTAGACATCTTAGACTGAAAATTAAAGGTGAGTGAGTGACAAGAAATCAATCAAAAGTTTACCCAAACACATAGGTGTTTCACATCTCAAGACAACACATATATGATCAATGAAACCCAAATGGGGGACAAAGGGGATCTCCATCTTCATAGCCCAAATAAGAATGATGAGTCGGCCTATAGATCTCAAGGTCCATCTATGGTTCCCAACATGAGAGGTCATATATCCAATGACATGATCCTCGTGAAATATCATAATATTCCTATTTAATATTAATGCACCCCGCCACTGCACCCATATATGATGGAATAATTTCTTGAAACTCTGAACCACTTGCAATCTATCCAGAGATAAAATGGAAGGACCTACAATATTCTTGCTTCTACATGGATGAGAGAGTAATAACTCATAAACATCTCATGAAACCTCTAAATATCACATATGGAGAAGAATAAAACATTGTGAGTTGAGGGAGCCATAACCCTTAACCATATATAATTTGTATACAATGTTAGGGCCCACTCTTTGTAACTGCACTCTATAGACAAGGGATCTCAAACTCCCATAGAGGACTCACTCCATGTTAAAGCTCAAAGATGGGGGTACCACTCTATATATAGAGGAAGGTAACCCTTGTGTATGGGAGTAATTTCCTTATCTCTATGAATGATATGGGGGACTGACACATAAAAGTGATAGAGGGTACTAAACTGGTGGGGAAATACTCTATGAGTAGAGGACCCATGCCTGTTATGGAGGATTATTTCCCCAAAAATTCTGATAGGTAATGGAAACATGGAACCTATTATGTTAGGGGACTAATAGTCCCAAAGTCTCATAAAAACCTATCTAACCTCTAATATCGTTCATGAATTGATAGAAGTAGTGTAATTATCATCACATAATGAATCATATTACTAGATAGGATATGGGCATCACACCCTTGTAAAATGAGAGAACCTATCTAGCGACCTAAAGTGTCTAGGGGACAAGAATCCTTGTGTGAAAGAAAAGGTTATCAATCTAGAAATCTCTCCAATGATCCATTATAATCATAATCCATGGTCATGAACCACTGGAGTGGGGTCTTTATTGAATCATGCCATATATTACCACACAAGGCTCTATGAAGGATACTATCACATTATACCTGGAAATATATTTGATTTAGGATATTCATAAGACTAAATATGAGTCCCACGAAAAGTGATATATAAGGACAAAATCTCAATGAAAACTATAAAACATGTACTAGGGTCCATAGGGCATGTAATCCCACCTAAAAATCTGATTTTTTCCTCTATTACATGGAATGGATAGCCATGTGAGCATAGATGTCATGTAGGTGAAGTACACAACATGTTCCACCTCACCCATACCCTGTCCATGTTTTATTCCACTCGGTCTTGGTTGGACATGTCATCAAACATGTCTTGAACCCCTATTACATAGAATTCCCTATAATCCAGGGTATATGGACAGGACCTCTAGCACATGAAAATATAAGGATCATGTGACCCGGTGCTCTGTCTATGTACATCCACACATCTATATCCCTTGAAAGGTCATGTCTTCCCATGTCCTCAACCCCAAATCCAAATACCACTACACCGTGTGTACACCCAATATATAGCATGCAGTCCTCAATGATATTCATCCTTAAACTAGAAGAACACATGATGTTTTCTCCTACAATGCTTGTAATTTTATCAAAATTTATAAATTGTAAGTCTATATGATTCACCAAAACATATGATTTTTCCAAAAAAATATTCTTGGATTAACCACCATGGGATCAATAGCAGTAAAAATAGGGCTTTAAAACCATAAAAATTACATAAAGGGGTATCTAAAAATAAAAATAAAAACCTTTAACCTAATGGAGAAATTCAGAAGCATTTAGTGCAGATCCACACTATGAATCCACTACACCATGATCTAGGATAAAACTCCATTATGTTTGGGATGTAATAGCTCTTCCTCACTCCTTGAATCACCAATCACTACAAGGGAGAATACCTTCCTTCATCTGTTGATCGTGTGTTCCATATGGGTATGGGTAGGTTTATTAATTTAATTATATTGAATTATTAAACCTTTATTTAACTCTATACCAATGGTCGCCAACAACTGGGAGCTTGACACCAACAATATTTATGTCTCTCTAATGGTAAAATCCACTTTCTAAACTCAAATATTTGTCTCAAAATTATGATTCAAGACTCCTATCATGAGTTATTTCACTTTTATTGAAAAATGGTGTGTATGTGTGTGATAAAATATATTTAATATTTTCAACATCATCCCCAAGAGGCTATCTGATCCCTGGAATCTCATTCCATCATAGCACCTACCTTCGAAAATATTCCTAGAAATATTCTAATGTCATATAGATAAAATTAGAGTTTCAATATTATCCACTCCTTCAATACTTCTCATCTAGAAAATCCCAAAATACACATGAATGGGGGAACTATTCTTTCATTAATTTCTAGTGTGATTTCAATGCATAAAAATTGACTTTAGGATAAATCCACATTGTCCTATAATCTATGGCCAAAGTCTACCAATCTTAAGATCTTTGCATACCCTCTAAATCCTAGATAGCATGCTTGACCTTCCTATCACAGAATAACAATGTACATATTCACCATGTCATAGGTATGTACAAAGAGAAATGATAAACCCTATAACAATATCCACACAAAATGTGACTAAATGCATTGTCCATTCATTCAAAAGGGTCATGTTCTCCCATACTTTAAAAATCCAGCATAGTGAATCTTCGGAAGATAATTTGTCTCATAAGACCTGATATTCAAGGTCTCACAATGGATCCTCACAAGCACTTTTATGTAGTGGAGGATCCATCACCATCTACTAGAGATATACTACACCCCTCCCCTCCAGGGTTTGATACAATAAATCTAATAACTTAAACATTCTCTGCACAACCTTACAGTGAAAACACACACTGCTGACTCTGGGTTTGGAGTCGTATATTTCTACTCACCACAATTGATCACTTCTTATATCTACATAAACATTAATCTTAAGGAAAAATTTAGTGGAATATATAAATAATATGAACTTAAAGTACCCATACAGTAATCTTAATATAGGATAACTTGTTAACTAGAGTCTCAACAACTTGAGAGATCACAAACACTACTTCTCCCCATGGTCTCTCTCACCAACAGTAGAGAACCTTCATCAACCACATGGAAACATCTAAGTCCCATGTGATGAAAGTTTACTAAATCACATTCTGTGGAAAACTAGTCCATGAACATGATGGAAAAACAAGGTTTCATCATAGCGACCCAAAGGTCCCCTAAAATCACTCCCCATCAGAACAACCTCAGACACACAAGTCAAAGGAATTCAACCACCAAAACATGACACTATCATCTTTGGGAGACAATTTCACACTCATAAATTTTAAATTTACTTACATAGAACAAGTTTTAATGGGTGAAGCATCCCTCCTCCTTGTATTCTTGATGCATGATAAAAATATGTTGATATATTGATCCATTAAAATTCTCTATATCATTGAAGAAGTGTGAATTATCAATATCTCTACCTTAAATGTAAACAAAAACCTTCAGTAGATGTGAAAAATAGGCGAATCTCCCCAAAAAACCTATATAAAAAGTTTCTATGCTATAGCACCAACAGGAAACTCCATATATCACAAGAGGAATAGGGATGTGAAATATATGACTCACATCTTATGTAAACAAGTACAAAGTCAAAATTATAGAATACACAGTGTACCTTGAATCATCTCATGTATATTCTATTTATATCCCTCTATGTCCTACAACTGACCATGACATTTTTCACCATCTCCTTGATCTTGATGTGGTCCAATAGCTGGTGGTGGTTGATTTAACTCATTTTGTCACCATCAACAAGTAGCTCATTCCTTGGTATGCCCAACTCCTCCTGCTCCTCTACGATATCCACCTCTAAGGTGGTTTGACTTGACCATCCATGGTAGATCCCTAGGTATAATGACGCCTCTATTTAGGATTTCCATCCACTCACTAACCAGCATCTAAACCATGATGTGTTTATAAATCACGTTCATTGTGACCTCTCCACTCACAACCATAAAACATCCCCTCACTCGAAAGATGGGATCCTTGTCATGACTCTTGTTAGACTAACCCACATTTTTGAGTATATGCATGGGTGTACAACCTATTTCATGATCCTATCAACTGATATCTGCTAGCTATTGTAGACGACTCATCCTCATAATATCCACTACTGGCACCATATGCTAGACCCTCTTCCTAAAATCTCTCTTTCACAATTTCTTTCTCTAGAACCCCCATTAAAGAGGGAAGGTAGTAGGATACCAAAACTGTATTGATGTATTTTTGGATTCCCAAATCAAGCATATACATCCCAAAGAATCCATGTTACACCATGTCAAGTGAGTAATGTGTGAGGTCGGTGGACTACATGTCATATTCAGCAACTGACAAGTCACCCTAGTGTAGCTCGATGATCTCCTAAATACTCATAGACCATAATCCTTAAGGGTAGTACTCATCACAACATACCAACTTGATGTATGAATCTTTGAGATTCACCTCATCTTGTCCTTGCATAATCTAAATGAACCATTTCCAGGCTACACCCAAAAGAATTCTGGACACAAGCACAATCATCTGATTGATTCGTGTCACACCTACCTGAAAATGATGGCCACCACCTCAAGAAAATCCTCTTCTTCTTAAGGTTAAAGATTGTAATGGAAACTTGAGGGTCTCTTTCACAATAACTCATTCAATGCACCATGCCTTAACACATCATCATCTTCCCAAACTATGAGAACTATCAACTTATCAACTGGTTATTATTTATTCACTTATTCCAATGGAGGTGGATCTATACAATAGTCTACAGGGGGAAACACTTATCTTCACCCACCATGATAAAACACCTCATCTGGGCATCCATAAACCAAGTCCTTATCACTCAATAGATCATCATCATTATCATGTAGAGGTAACCTAGATGGATGTCGGTTTGGAGTCATCCTAAAAGTGATCAATACATACCATAGTAAGATGAGCATACAAATATGGATATCTAAATCAAAAAGGATAGTTAAATGACTCAATCCAAGATGATGATTGTATCTCTGACCCCCATAACCAATTTCATGGTATTTTGAGTCATCATGAAAATAGTTATAGTCTTGGTGAATTGATACGTCATCTGCAAACCCATAATTGGGCTCTCTGGCATGAATTCCACACATGAAACACAATGATACAATTGACTTATGTCCAAACCAATCCCAATAAGGGGAAAAATCCAAACACCATCCAAAGGAATAATATACCCTATTACTACTCTATCATAACCTAGACTAAATAGGACCACATAGTTGTCCATGAGAAGAGTGTGACTATCACATGCATGTATCCAATAGGCCAGGGGATGGATACATGCACCAATCAATCATATAAAACACACAAGAGGCACTATCCTATGAACATGAACATAGGTTCACAAAAACTCCATAAAAAAGTACAGAAGTATATAAATTTTGAAGCATATATAGTGTAAACCATCAATGAAACAACATCTAGGATAACATAAAAATAAAAATTTGTAGTACAACAGTGAAAAGGAAAAAATAAATGTCCATCCTAAAAATATTTCTCACTAGAATAATATAGGAAAAGAGGAAAAACTGAAGTGAGCCTAGATCTAATATCCATGCCTATAACCTTGCAGGGTTAGCATGAATAGAAACATTGAACCACTATGTCTAATACCACCAATATAATTGTGGATGTTCCTATCATTTTAATATGACACATCCCTTATGGGAAGGTCCCATTTAGTGGTGAGAATAAACATAACCATTAGGCTATCTAGTCCTGAAATTAAATGGGAATGACTTCTATACAATCAATAAAAATATCAAACTAAACAAATAGGTATTGGTAAACTAAATATTAGATATATATTCTCAAATAAACCCAAAAGGGAATGAATGATGATATCTTTCTCCACAAATCATATAATAAGGATGATTCAACCTACATATATCTAGGTCCAACTCTGGTACCCCACACTAGAGGTATTATATTCACTGAGTTACACAATGTACAAGTTCATTAGATCCGTAGTGTAGAATACATCTCCTTTCCACTACACTCATAGGTGATTGAAAACATTCACTGAACCATGTACCATGTGAAATCTCTCATGAGATAAAAAAATTGACCTACACATTGGAATTTTCCTACAGTTGAGGGAGTACTACCATATAAACATCTCATGAATCCTTTGATGTTCCCATATGAAGAGGGTCATACCTCTCTGCATCAAGGGAGCACTAACTCCTAAGAATCCATCATGCATATAAAGTGGAGGGGACTAATTCACGCAATTTCACTCCATAGATGAGTATTCTCCAACTCCCATGGAGGAATTTTACTTCAACAAAGCTCAAAGTTGGTGTAGTACCACTCTTTAGATAGTGAAACTCACTCGTGTGCTGAGTAGTTTCATCCCTATCCTTATAAACAATATGAGGGTACCTTCACCATGATATGATAGAGTAGTATTGACCCCGTTGAAAACTACTATGTTGGAAGATGACCCACACCCACTTTGGGGGAGTTCTATTGTTACCGTTCTACAAGGTAAGGGAAACCAATGTTATGTTATTACATGTGAGTACTAGTCCTTTAATCTATCTAACAAATAGATATTATATCCATCATTTTCTAGGAATCACTAAATATTTAATAACTCTCATCATACATAATATCATATAACATCCATAGATAGATAACTCTTTCCCTGGTAATAGGGAATTGCTGCTCTACAGGCCTAAAGAGTCTAGGGGACCTACATCATAGTTCAATAAGGAAGGTATCTGACCCTGACATATCTCTGGTGGTCCATCCTCACCACTACCCATTTTCAAGCATCATTGGAGTAGTATATTTCATGAATCATTTCATTTATTATCTCACATTCCACTACAAAAGAAACTGCCACATTCTATATAGAAAAGTACTCATGTTAGGCTACTCATTGTCCTAAATATTATTCCTGAGGAAGGTGATAAACAAGGAGGAAAACTACACAAAAAGTACAAGGCATAGGGGTCCACATGGAGTGTGACCCTACCTAGACACCTAACCACAACCTCTCCTAGATGAGTTGGATATCCATTTCAGCTTGAATGTGTTCCCATGATATACATGGTGTGTCCCACCGCATTGAGGCCCTTTCTATGACTTCATCCACATGATACTGGCTAGCCATGTCTACAAACATGATGTGTACCACTGGTACATGGTTTCTCCTAGTATACAAGTCATATGGTCATGTCCTTTGGACCATTAACATGTAACTATCTTATGTCTATACACTCTAGGAATGTAATACAACATGGCCATGTCACATGACTTGGCATGTCAGCTCATGTCCTCAACAAAATGACAAAAGGCCACTAAAAATAGTGTACCCCCATTATAGGTCATGTAGTTCACAATGATCTTCTACATTTAATTGGAAGAAAACATGGAGTTTTCTCCTTCACTACATGCCATGTGATAGAAAATTCTAAACATGAAATCCATGTGTTTCACCTGAACATCTGTTTTTCCCAAATTTCAATCAGAACGAATCCCAAGATACATATAATAGTAGTAATAGAACTTCATTGGCTTAAAAAAATGAATAAAAAGGTTTTTCATGACATAAAACTCAAAACCAACCACCTCATGGTGAAAAACACCAATGATTAAGGGTCATATCAATACTTCTAATAAACTTCACCATAGTTCGAGAGTGATTGCAATCATGTTCATAGTCTGATAACACCTCTCCAATCCTTATTTTATCTATTATCATAAGGGATAAGACCACACCTCATCTACCAAGAATGGGTTCCAAAGAGATATGAGTGGGTTTATGAATTCATTATTATTAATTTTTATAATCCTCTATTTATCACTCTGTCAATGGTCACCTCCAACCAGGTATCTGATGCTAACAGACTTTATGTCAGGCCTAGGGTAAAACACACATTTTAAACTCAAATGTGGTCTCATATATTTGACCTGATTCTCTAATAAGTATTTATTTCAATTTTATTTAAAAAAAACATATGTGATATAATATATTTAACAATTCCTATATCACCACTTTGAGCCTCTCAAGCCCCGAAATCTAGATCCAACTCAGTTTATGGCTTTGAAAATATTCATAGAAATATTTCAAAGTCATACAAGTGAAAAAAAATATTCTACATTATAAAATAAAATCTATAAGTTTTTTATAAGTTGACATTGATATATAATGGTACTCATAATGATATGTATACAAAAGTGTAATCCTGAAAATCTATATAATGTATAAGGGTTCCTAGACTGAAAAATTAGAAAAGTTTTCATAAATCTACACTATGATATATATATATATATATATTATGGGGTTTCTTATTGACACATAAAATAAAATTAATAAGGGTCTGATATCATTAAATTTAATAGATGATAAAGCCCCTCTTTGTAAATGATTTATAAGTATTTTTTGTGAATATGTAATTTTTCAATAAAAAATATTTAATAAGTTCTTTTAAGGAAAATATGTAAGCGTAAAAGACAAAATAGAATAATGGAATATTCTATGGAATATTATCATAGTTAAGCACCAACATAGTGAGTGATTCTAAGGCCCATTTATCCTCTGTATAGTTGAAATAAAAATATTAAAAATATTTTATATTGTGTTCATGATTTTTCCAAAATAATTGAATATCTCTAAAATAGTGTTTTATTTGACAAATATGAGAACACCAATAGGTATAGTACATGGGTTTTACCCTAGGAGTTGCATAAATTTTATGTTCTCTGTGTGTTTGATAAGATAAAAATTGTGAGGAACTTATTTAATTTTTTTATTATATTGTTTTGAAATAATTTAATATCTCCCAAAAAACGCGTCATTTGAGAAATATGAGACCACCAATAGGATCAAGACCTAGGTTTTACCTTATGAGGGATATAAAATTTTTTCATGTCCTGTGTGTACTTACATCAAGCTTAATTTTAAATTATTTAATTATTTAATTATATTATTATTAATAAGGGAGAAAGTAAAAAAATGTTTTCTGGGTTATCCTCCATCCTCGAATGAAAGGTCCACAATTATTATGAACCAAATGACCCGGAATCTTCAATTTAGAAATATTTTCACCCATTTAAATTATTAAAATCATAATGTGGAATAATAAATGACTCTTTCATAAATTTCAAGTTCAAATGGTGATTAAAACAGAGGTTTAATTTGACGTTTTAATTTATACATTTTTTTAATTTTAAATACCCAAGTGATTCTATTCCTCAGTGTTGGATGATCCAATCTTGTTAGGGTGACCCAAGATCTCATCTTCATAGATTAGGTAAATCATGATTCATAAGTTCTAGTTATTTTCAATATTCAGAAGCAAGTGACTTTATTCTTCTTCCCTAGCATAGTGCCCATGGTTCTTACTCGGTTGTATATTTCTAAATAATTATTTTATTCTTTTTTTTACATCTTAAATATTCTTAAAATTAAATATGAAACTGATAATTTTTCAATGGATCGTTTTTGAAAACTATAAATGGATAATTTATAATATTATCAAAGGGAATTCCTAAAAATTATGATAAAAGAAAATTTTATCTATGAATTATTGAGTGATAATTATTTGAAATTATCTAGTGGCCATCATAAAAAGGGACAATCACATTGTTTTATCAAATTATAATTTATGAATTTATCAAATAGTTCTTAAAAAGATTATTAAAGAATATTAATGTAAATAATTATCAAAAATAAATGTGTGAACTTGTCAAATATAATTGTTAATAATTATCAAATGATAATTATAACCAATTATTAATGGATAATTCCACTATTTTTTCAAAGATGATATTATATAATTTTCAAGTGATAATTTATAAGAAATTAATATAACTCTATTATCAATGGTTAATTTATGGTATTTATCAAAGGATAATTTATTATAAAAGGTTAATTGTGTGAACAGTCATGTGATTATTCTATGAAAATAGAAAATATTATTATTAATAATTATGAATTAACAATTTCACCTAATTACAAAGGATAATTATGAATTCATGCATTGATATAAAAAAATAATTTGAAAATTATCCATGGGGGATAAAATATCATCACATGGGATATTCTAAATGATAATTTGGAAATTATCCAGGAGACATAAAATGTTATCACATGTAAAAATTTAAATGATAATTTGAAAATTATCCCATAGATTGTATGAACTGTATGAGTAGTTTGTGATGTCATTTATGCTGATGAACATGTCAACAGTGATCCTGTATTTCATGAATAATATATTCTATCCATGTCTAGAATCATTAATTGTAGTGTTATTATATTAATTCCTACTCCAATCACCATCACTAGAGCAGCATTCTAGCCACCTAGAGATAATCCTTGGTATTATTGGAGAAAAAGGGATTTATGAAAATTAATTAAAGTGTGTCTTTTGGATTATATAGGTGAAGTTACTAGGATATGTGGTTTCTAAGACAAGTATATCAGTGGTTCGAGAAAAGTTTGAGGTAGCTATGTCCAATAAACATCCCTAGAATGTGTTCGATATCATGATATTTCTTTTCTGAGCTAGATATTACCAGTAGTTTGTCTAGGGATTATTCCAATCATGAGAACTTATGACACCACTAAAGAAGATATTATTGAGGATCATCTTTTTGGATTAGTTTGAAGGGGGGTTTTATTTAGTTTAAGAAATGGTTGATGATATCTCTAGTATGGATACTCCTAGATCCTGGGATTGGTAAATCTGTGTATTGTGATGTATCATGTATTGGACTAGGAGTAGTTCTAATACAAAGTGAGTAGGAAATATTCAATGGGTCTCATCTTCTATGACCCATTAGAGGAACTATCCAACACATGAATGTAAGCTGGTATTTTTAGTCCATTCACTTAAGTGTTGGAGTCACTATCTATTCAGAGAGATACTTTTTATGTATTTAGATCAGAATAGCCTTTGTTATATATCCACATAGAAGAATCAAAAACTAAAACATAATAATTGGGTAGATTTTTTTTAGATTTCGTACTTTGATGTGGATTATTCACATGGGAATGGTAGTGTCATTATAAATTCTCTTAGCTATAAGACGTAGGTAGAGTTAGAAGTTGGTGAACAACCTTTGAGGAAGTAGCTAGATGGAGGTGATATAATCCGTAGACGGTCAATGGATGATAATGATGTGATCTTGGTACATGGGGTATTAGTAGTCATTTCATTCATCATAGTATAGTGGAGAATGGATTATTATACCTCAAGATAGGTAGTAAAAAATGCTATAACCAAGATGTATCATGACTTTAGGATGATTTTTTGGTAGCCATGGATGAGGAGAGAAATTGCTAGCTTCATCTCCAAAAACCTTAGCTACCCGAGGGTAAGGACTAAGCACCAGTTTCATGGTGGGTTGTTGCATCCACTTCCAATACATATGAGGAAGTCAGAATACATCATGATATAATTTTTTATGGGGTTACCCAAAATCCCCAAGGAGTCATGTTATAGTATGGGTGATTGTCAATTAGTTAACAAAGTATTCTCACTTATTACCAATCATCGAGACTCACTCGGTGGAGGATATGAGAAATCCATATTTCTGAGAGATCATTATCCAACAGGGAATTACCCTGATCATTGATTTGGATAGAGACTCTCCTTTTACATCATTCATATGGTATGGATTATAAAAAACCATAGGGTTGTAGATGGGATTGATCATGTTGTATGATACTCTGATCGAAGAATTTTCTGAGTAGAATATATGCATATTATAAGATACTCTTTTATTGGGCATGATAGACTTCTGTGGAGCATGGCATGATCACCTTACCTTGATTGAGTTCACATACAATAAAAGATACCAAGATTCAATTCAGGTTATAACTTATCAGGCTTTTTTTGGATGTTATCTCTCTCATCACTATGTTGGCATGAGGTAGGTCAGACAGCAGTTGTTAAAACAACTATGGTTTAGGATACCACAAAGAGAGTGTAGTAGATAAGGAATAGGTTGATCACCCATTAGAGCATATAGATACTTTATACTGAATGTAAAAGGATACTATTGTTTTTTTATAGGTGATCATTTTTTCTTGAGAGTGAATACTCAGTTAGGTAATATATTTCTGGGGAAGAAAAGAATGCTAGTACATTATTTTTTGGACCCTTTTAGATAATGGAGAAGATAGATAAGTGGTGTAACATCTAGGCCACCCTTCTTGCTATCGAGGTATGCACACGATGTTCCATTTTTCACAGCATTGGTAGTACATACCCTCCCATTTCCATATTAATAATTACATTGAAATTGATTTGGAGACCAATTCATATTATGAGGATCATCTGGTTAAGATCACAAATTGAAGTCGAAAGGTGTTACGAGGAAGGACATTACCATTAGTTTGGATTCAATGGTAGCAAGGAAAGATCATCCAGGAGAAGTGGGAATGTGAATATGATTTTCGAGCTTAGTGGCATGATATTTTCAAGAAATAATGATAGAGATACTTCTCAAGGATGATAATTCAGTATTTCTAGAGAATTATAATGTATTGAACATTTAATGATAATAAAAGAACCTAGTTCTTAATGATCAATATATATTTTTATGTAAAAATGAAATTTTTCAATAAAAATCATGTTACAATGTTTTAACTAATTTCTATAATGTTAAAATCTATAATATCAAATAGGAATATTTTATAGAATATTTTTTAGTACTAGTCACTAATTTAGTGTGAGATTTTGAGGCCCATAGGGCCTCTAAACAGAAAAAAATAAAAATATTAAATATATTGAATCATGTACCTTTATACGAAATTATTGAGTACCTCTTGAACATTACATCGTATAAGAAATATGATATCACTGTTAGGTTGGGGATGTGATTTTTACATGAGTTGGGGCATAACTTTTTTATTTTTTGGGTGTTTTATATGATAGCGGGTGAAGATAAGTTACATAATATTTTTAATATATATATTTTTAAAAAAAATTAATATCTCTGAAATAGTGTGTTGTTTGAGAAATCTAAGACCACCATTTTCTCTAAAATGTGTTGTCAGAGAACACATAATGTTTTGTTATTTAATAATTTTATTATATTGTGAATATTATTATAAATATTAATATTGTTCTTTTGGTTCTCCTTCTTCCCCAAATAGATAGAACTCTATTATCATGCCCCAAACAATTCCAATACTCCAATTTAAAGACATTTTGACCCATTAAAATTATAAATACCTTAATGGGGTAGAATTAAAAACGTCATAATAAATTTTCAGGTGAATGGATGACTATAAAGGGTTTTTTAATTTTAGGTTTTAATTACTACGATTTTTGGGGTTATAAAATAATAAAATAATTATATTCAATAGATTTTAATGATCCGATCAAGTTAAGGTGAATAAATATCTCATATGCACACATTCAATAAATCTTGGTTAATCTATTTCAGGTTTTTTCCAAATTTAGCCCAATGTGACTCTCTTCTTCTTCCCTAGCATAGTTCCCATAGTTTTTATCAGGTCTGGTTTTTTAAAATTAATTATTTTATTATATTTCTTTCCCTCTTCACAATTATGATAATAAATAAAAACATTACTTTTTCAATGGATTATTTTATTAAAATTAACAATGGGTAATTTATTATATTGAAAAATTTATTTAGAATAAATATAGTAAAAGAATAATTTTTAAATGAATTAACAAATGATACTTATTTCAAATTATCTAGTGATAATCTTAAAATGGGATAATCGCATCAATTTATCAAGTGATAGTTTATAAAATTATAAAATAGTATGTACATAATATCGTCATAGAAAATTTATGAAAATAATTATCCAAAAAGAAATCTGTGAAATTATCAATGAAAATTTAAAAGAATAATAAAATGATAATTAAAACCATTTATCAAAGGATAACTGCACATGTTTGTTGAAGATAATATAATAAAATTATAAAATCATAATGTATAATTAATTAAAATTATGTTATTATCAAAGGGTAATTTATGGAATTGATTAAAGGATGATTTAATATCAAATGATAGTTATGTGAATAAAAAGAAGATAATTTTGTGAAATTATCAAATATAATTGTCAAGAATTAAATAATGATAATTTAATCTAATTACCATGTTGATTACAAATGACGAAATTGACATAAAATGATAATTTTAAAATTATCCAGGAGGGATAAAATATTATCTCATTTTATTTTTTAAATTATAATTTCAAAATTATCTAATAGAGATAAAATATCATAATATTTATTATTTTAGATAATAATTTTAAAATTATATAGGAGAGGGAAAATATTATCACATGTAATATTTTAAATGATAATTTGAAAATTATTCTAGAGATATAAAACATCATTGCATGTGATATTTTAAATAATAATATGAAAACTATCATGGGCATAGAAAGTCTCATCACATTCAATTTTTTTGAAATAGATTAACTTATTTTGGTTCATGTAAACCTTGAAAAAATATAGGCTTTGAAATGATAATATTTGTGATAATAAGGTTGTGAAAAGGTGTTCTTGACTATTGATGTTTCCAGTCCTTTTATTGAACCACATAGGGTGGTTAATACTTTCCTTTGACGTCTACAACTTCTAAGGTGGTAAGTTCTTAACCTCATGGGTCTTGTTTACACATGATTCCATATTTGATTTATGTGTTGGTTTATTTATTATAGTGATTCATTTTGTTCACATTTGGTTATAGGTGTATACCATAAGACCCATTTTGATTTCAAGAGTGATATTAGTCTAGGTTTTATAAATGTTGTATTTGATCACATGTTTTTTTATTCTTTAATATACTCATATTGGTAGGTTATATCTACTTGTGTGATCACCCTATATTTGTGTTACCACACCTCAGTAGTTTTTAGTTGTATATGTTAAAGGTGTACTATTATGAAATATTCATCCCTTAGTGGGAGAGTATACTTGATTGTGATGATAGCAATGTTAGACTTCAGTATAGGGTTGAGATATGAGGTAGCCAAGGTTTCGTTTCCAGGGCGTGTTTGAGGTAGAATTGATTTTTAAAGTTACTTTCACCATGTCATAGCATGTTAAATGTGACTACTAGATATTCTCTCCTAGAAGATCATGGTGACATGGTCCTCTTGAGGGATATATTACATAGAGTATCATCTCAATGGCATTGTGATGATTCCATACAAGGGATGGTTTTGGTTTTTCCAGGGCATTCCATTATCTTCAAACATAAAACTAATCTAGGTATAGTTGGGGGTTTCTGGAATGATTGTTAGTGAACTACCACTCAATTATCGATTTTATATTTGTGACATTATGGATTTATTATTACTATGTAATAGGCATGTATACTTGTGCACATCAGGTTAAGGACACATTGGTGGTGTCTTACTTGGTTTTTAATTGCAACCTACATGGGAATTTTGATGCACTTGTAGATTTCATGATAAAACCGGTGAAGTGAAAGGTCCCTATGGTGAATGGATGAGTAGGTGGAGCATAGAGATTGCGTAGACTATGATAGATACCGTAAGACCCCACAATTATTTTATTATATATCTACTTTCATTACTCATAAAATATTTTCACTTTTTGAAGACCAAATTATATACATTGTACTCTATATTTAGTTTCAGGATTTACTCTAATTATTTAATTTGTTTTATTATAATTATTATATATTATCCATATCTTATACCAATTTTTATCATCCCAACCTGATCCATCAAAGTATGTATGAACCGTATGAGTACTTGGTGATATCGTTCAGACTGATGAACATTCCAATAATTATCATGTCCCTCATGAACAAGATATTCAATCTATACTTGGAAACGTTCATCATAGTGTTTTTTATGACATCCACATCCACTCACCAACACCAGAACGACAAGATAGTAACCTAGAGATAATCATGAGTACACATTGAACACACCAACTTTACAAAAAATTATTGAAGTTTGAATTTTTTATTAGATATGTGATTTTACTAGGTTATGTCATGTCAAAGACCAATATAAACATGAACCCTAATGTGGAATAGGTATTAATGCTCTAGAAAAATCCCTCGAAGATGTTTTAGATGATGAGCTTTCTGTGCATAGATGAATATTATCGGTAGTTTATCAAGAGATTCTCATGACCATATGAACATATGACTAAGATGATGAAGAAAGGAGTAAAGATAATTTGGTCAAATTAGTGTTAATATGATTTTTATTGTGTTTGAGGGAAGGTTTATGACAGCTTCAGTACTAACACTAACCAATCCTAGGATTGGTTATGTTGTGTACGGTGACACAGTATGTATTGGACTAGGTGCACTATTGATTTAGAGAGAGAAGTTAGTGGACTATGGGCCTCATCATCTATGACCACAAGAGGAACTACCATACACATGAATTGGTGGTGGTACCCATGTCCCAAACTTTGATATCTTTAAGACACTATCTCTTTAGAGAGAGATATTTTTTGTATATGGATCAAAAGATCCTTCAATATATCTTTATACATAGGGACATGAACCTGAGACCGAGTTTCTGGGTTAATTATCTATAGAAATTGGACTTTGGAATGGATTATTCACCAAGGAAATGCATCATTATTATAGACATAATTAATCTTAAGACGTAGGATGAGTAGGAGATTGGTGAATAAACATCATGGGAGCTGTTGGGTGTTGGTGAACTGATGCCGAGATAGTCAATAGATGATGATTATGTGATCTTGGTATGTGGGAGATTAGTAGTCCCAACATCTATTAGAGAGGAGTTGATGATGGATTATTTTACCTCTATATGGACAATACATCCTAGTGTGTCCAAAATATAAATGCTCATCTTACATTAAGAACCATCTATCTATTTCTAGAGTAATGTTGAAGATATGTAGTCTATTGTGATACATCCTGCTCTTGTTTGGGATTTATTCTCATTTATGGAGATCATTTTTTAGATTATGGTTCAAGATAGTTATGGGTGAATGAAAATAATTACCTAACACATGATTTGGAGTTAGTTTTTTTAGTATACACCTTCAAAACATCACATCGTTGTCTCTTTGGTGAGACATTTATAGTATTTGGTGATTAAAATATATTGAAACACATATTTTCGTAGATATAATTTAATTTATGTAAATGAATATGGATGGGATACATTAGTATGTCTGAGTTTAACTTGATTTATATTTATGGTAAAGTAAATTTTGTGTACAATGCATTGAATATGAACTCATATAGTTAGATAACTAAATATAATTTAGATTAATTGAAACTGCTGATGGTAATATCTGATAAGAATTGGTATTTTTTAGATAATGGAAATGTTGTGGTTTTCTTTCCTATTTCCATTGTTTTAGATTTTATTGAGAAGGATAATGTTTCTCAGGAATCTGATCTGAAATTTATAACTATTATGTCAAGACTCAAAGATGGGTAATCCATTGAGGGATTGATGTATTGGAACCATAGTCTCGCTATGCATGAATTATTTTATGGGTTGTGTTTGATTTCAATCCTCTGTGGAAGTTTAGAATGTGTGTTAGCAAAGTGATCATACAGAACAAGATGATAACAGTATTGAATGTGGCACCATTTTCCAGTGTTTTCCAAATTTTTGGGAATGAAAATCGACAAATAAAGAAAAGTGTTTTTTGGAAAAGAGGCTTGTGTGTCGTTGACTTGAAGGAGATGATATTTGCATGCCTTTTGTTTTTCAAGATCAGAACATGAAAATATGGAAATAGAAGAACGGCACCCAAGTTTTTTTCATTGGTCACGCAAGTACTTGCGCATTGAAACATGCATGCCGAGGGAGGACTTGTGCACTGCTGTGCAGGGTATGCAAATGCGTATAAATAGAGGACCACACATCTAAATTCCTAACGAAGATCAGACTTAGTGAAAATCAAAGCTCCCATCACGCAGGTGTAGTGGTCACGCAAGTGGTGGTGGGACACGCAAATTGAAGTTATACAGTGGTTGTTTACTGCACGTCCAAGGTGGTTAAGGTGAGAAAGGGTGTGGGTCACCCAAGTTTGGATTTGGGGAAGGAAGTGACGGGCAGGAGGTTTGGTGACACATGCTCGCCAGAATTTGAAGCAGCGCGACATTTGAAATTTGCGTGCCAAAACCTATTTGGGTGGAAAAGAATGTGAGTCACGCAAGTTTGATGTTGAAGAAGTGAGTATCCCACAAGTGGGAGACCTGGACTTGTGTGCTGTCTTGAAACCTGCACGGTAGTCTTGGAGATGCGTGCCAGGTGTAGTTGAAGTATTCCTGTCTTTTTGGGGCTGCGCGAAAGATGGTTATTTGCCCGATACCTTTGTTGTAAGGTGAGATTTTTCTACTGGTAGAAATCGGACTTCAACAGAGCATCTACATACAAAAGAAAATGAATAATTTTGCATTGATGAACAGACCTTCACATCTATAAGCTAGGTGGGACTTCACTAAGGGCAGTGATCAAGGGGGAGTCAATGGGAGTGACCCAAGGGACGCAATAGGATATCCCTAAACAATTGTAAAGTTAGTGAGCCTCGGATAGAGTGACTATTCCCAAATATTTGTAATCCACAATGAGTGAAGAATAGTGGAATTTGGTACAACCAAAAACCTGTCAGTGTATGCTCCGTGGACGCAGCCCTTAGTTGTGAGCCAATTAAAAAGTGTTGTGTCATCTCTTTGCATGTGAATGTCTTATTTATTCTCATATCCATCATATAGGTTAATCTAGTTTCTACCAATGTGGGAATAAGATCCGTTAGTTTAGAAGAAAAAGTTGATACCCTGATTCTCTCATCCCCTCTCAGGGTGTCCTGGGGTCCTTCAAGTGGTATCAGAGGGAGGTTGCTAGTGTTTGATCAGTTTTTTACCTCCATAGAAAATTCAGCTAGTGTTATGGGAGTTCCACTCTTTGATGGACATAATTTTTAGATTTGGAAAAACAGAATGAGATCTCATCTAAGATCCCTTGGAATGGATGTTCAGTTTTCTACTATGCAAGGTATACATGTTACTGATCCAATAGGGATGGCTATGACTGATGCTGAGAAAAAAATTCATGATGATGATGCTAAAGCACAGAATGCTCTCACCAAAGCCCTTTCTGATCAGATATATCTAAAGGTGATGACTTTCACCTCAGAAAAGTCCATGTGGGATAAACTTGAAAATATTTATGAAGGAGATATCAAATTTAAGTAGGTGAATCTACAAGTCCTATAAAATAGGTTTGATGATCTGAAGATGCATCCTAAGGATAATTCGTACTCCTTCTTCAATCAAATTACTAAACTGGTTAGAGTAATTCGGGGTCTAGGTGAAGAAATCAAAAAAGTTGACATTGTAAAGAAAATATTAAGAATACTTCCACCCCTATACAATGAAAATGTGTTAGCCCTTGAGGGAAGATATCGTTCCAAACATTCTTTAGATGATCTGTTGAGCATCCTAGTGGCATATGAAATGAGAGTCAAACCATAAGATGCTACTACACGAGTAAGCAAGGAAATATAGTTCAAATCCATAGAGAAACTGAAAATATAAAAATATAGCAGTGGTGAAAATGATGAGGAAAAATAAATTCTTTCTATCATTTCCAAGAAGTTCCAGAAGGGAAAAGATAAATTCAAAGGGAAGTTACCTCTAGCTTTCTTTCATTGTGGCAAAGTCAGGAACATTGCTTCTCAGTGCTTATGAAAGATTGATGATGGTGATAGAGATGCTGAAAAAATTGAGAAGCCACAGAAAAGGTTTTTCAAGAAGTTAGATTTCAAATATAGAAAGAAAGTTTTGAAGAATAGTTTTTTATGTGAAGAGAAAGAAGATGATAATCAATTCTGTGATGAAGAAGAACCATAATTTAAAACAGTGAACCATGCTTCCATGATGGCCACTATTGAAAAATAAAAAGATACTAGTGGAGAAAATCATTTTAAAACTAGTGCAGATCCCAAGTTAAAACTTAAGGATGATGTTAGTAAGCTTAAGATTTCATGTAAGAGTTAAAATAAGTAGAAATCAATTTTAGAAGAATCAACTGAATATTTTGATCAACATGAAGCTGAAATTGAACGACTGGAAGAATTTGTGAAAGTACAGTCTAAAATCCTTCAAAGCAATGACAAAGTAGTGGATCTAAAGCTGATAATTGAAGAGCAGGGAAAGGTATGTTGTCCTTTTCATAGATGATTACAGTAGAATGGAATGTTTTATGGTCATTCACAGGAAACGACAAGTGCTTGACTGCATGAAAACATAACAGTGAATTGACAAAAATGATACTAGATGAACAATAAAAGTGTTGCGATCTAACAATGGAGGTGAATACACACCCATTGGATTTGAAAATTACCTAGATAATCATGGGATACAACATGAGGTATCTTCTGTAAGAAATCCACAACAAAATGGAGTTGTTGAAAGTAGGAATCGACAGGTGAACAACATGGCACGAACTATGCTGATTGAGAGTCGTATTCCATAACATTTCTGTAAAGAGGCTGTTCAAGCTGTGATGTATATTCAAAATCAAATAGGACTTTATATGGGTGAGACGAACAAACCATATGAATTGGGTCATGGAAGGTATCCCACTTTGAAATAATTTTATGTTTTTGGAAGTAAATGCTTTATTAGAAGAAAAAAATGAAATCAAGGGAAGTATGGTGATAATATAGATAAAGGAATTTTCCTCAGATAATCAATGAATAGAAAATACTACAAGTGTTTCAACAAGAGATTAGGATGGATTGTGGAAAGTAGTGATGTTATGATAATTTAAGGGAAAACCACAAATTCTTCAAGGAAGTCATATGATGATGTGATAGAATGTGAGGAAGAAAGTGAACATTGAGAAAATACAAATATAGAAATAGATGAAGTTGTACAAAACACTCAGTATTCACATCATGATGTTGACTCAAAAGAAGAATCTGAAGAAGATACTATGGCTGGAGAGAATGAAACTGACCCTCACAGGAGAAATTGAAGAGCTCAGATTGATCCATCTAACATATTTGGGGATAGGAGTGCACCCACTCAAACAAGGAGGATGATGAATAACACGCAATCTTAATTTCTTTCAGTTCTAGAGCCATCCTTATTTGAAAAATCTACAAATGATGAATCATGGGTGAAACCCATGAATGAAGAGTTAGATCGGATTGATAAGAATCAGACATGGGATCTTGTCTAGAGAAATAAATCTCACAATGTGATTGGTACAAAATGGATATTCAAGAACAAGTTTGATGAGTTTGGAAGTGTTATTAGAAACAAGGAATGACTGGTATGTGAAGGATACTCCTAGATTGAAGGCGTTGATGTTGAAGAAACCTTTGCTCCAGTGTAAAGACTAGATTCAATCAGGGTTTTCATTTCCATGGAACTATAAAGAGGATATAAATTTATCAAAAGGATTTCAAGATAGTATTCATGAATGGTGTACTCGAAGAAGAAGTCTACATCGAACAACCAGTGGGTTTTGTTCTTGGTACTGATGAAAAAATGGTCTGAAAACTAAAGAAAGCTCTATATGGATTGAAGTAGGCTCCACGAGCATGGTATTCCTGGATGTACTCATATCTCAAGATGCCGGAATTCAAAAGAGGATCAGTAGATTGCAATCTATATGTGAAGAATTATCCAAAAGATCAGTTCATGGTTCTAGTCTACGTTGATGACATTATTTTTCGTGGCAGTAGACGGAAATCTATGGATGAATTTTCCAATAGCATGAAATTAGAATTTGAAATTTCTATGATTGGGGAGCTCACATATTTCTTGGGACTGCTGGTGATTCAAAGGCAAGATTACACTTTCATTTTTCAAGAAAAGCATTTAAGAGAGATTCTGAAGAAGTTTAATATGCATGACTACAAACCAATATCAACTCCGATTATAGTTGGAACCAAACTTGGATGGCATGAGGATGGGGCATCTATAGACCCCACTATGTATAGTAGGATAATTGGGAGCCTACTGTACCTGATAGCGACATGACCAGATATTGTCTTTGCAACTTGTCTAGAAGCTCGCTTTTAGAGTAATCCAAAGGAGGAACATATGACAGTTGTAAAAATAATCATGAGGTATATTCAAGGTACTCACAATTGTGGCTTATAATTTTATACTGGAAGAGACAGTGAATTATCAGCCTTTTCTGATGCTGATTGGGCTGGCGATGTAGTAGACAGAAAATCCACCAGTGGTGGAGCATTCTATATTGGGAATAAATGTTTTGGATGGTTGAGCAAGAAACAAGAAAGTACTTATCTTATTACTTCTAAATCTAAGTATATCACTACCATAAAGGAATGCACTCAACTACTGTGGATGAAAGAACAACTAACAGATATTGGTGATGAGGTAAAGCAACCAATGGTATTTATTGTGATAACAAGAGCGCAATTGATCTTACGAAAAATCATGTTTAGCATTCTTGTACAAAACATATTGAAATTAGGTATCACTTTATCAAATAAAAAGTTGAATAAGGTGTGATTAGAATGGATCATGTCATAACTGATGAGAAAGTGGAAAATATCCTGACTAATCCACTGTCATAGGCTGTGTTTGAGAAACATCGGTTGAACCTCGGTGTTCAGCCACCTCCCAGTGCATAAGGAGGTTATGAAATTCCCCTCTCACTAGTAATGTTAATTGTTTTTAATCTGTTTATGGATGCGATGCAGGTTTGTGGGAGTGATACTATCTAGGGGGAGTGTGGTTTGATCTTAACAATGAACATTTACCGGTCTTTGGGTTTATTTTCAATGGGGGAGAAAGGAATAAATTCAGGCATGTAATTCTTCTGTGACACTGTAAGAGAATTGTTTGGGCGTTATTGAGAATTCCAAAACATGGGAACCCAATTAATTCTTTCCCTCTTGTTTTCTACACTGAGCATTGCTCATGTTGACTTAGAGTATTGGATGAGTTGATTCTTGCATTTATGGTTTGCCTAAGGCTGGTGCTCTATTGAATTTATTTACTGATCTCCAACAAACCCAAAGGGTGAGATTGTTGGAACCATAGTCGATCTATGCATGAATTAGAGTATGGTTTGTGTTTGTTGTCAATCCTCAGTGGTAGTTCAGAATATGTGCGAGCAAAGTGATCACACATAATAAGCTGATAACAGTATTGAAGGTCGCACTAGTACTTGCACGCCAAAACATGCACGCTGAGGGAGGACTTGTGTGCCGCCGCACAGGGTATCCAAATGCCTATAAATATTGGACCACCCCTCCTCATTCCTTACAAAGATCAGACATAGAGAAAACCAGATCTCCTGTTGTGCAGGTGTTGTGGTGGCGCAATTGGTGGTGGGTCGTGCAAGTTGAAGTTGCACGGTGGTTGTTTGGTGCAAATCCAAATTGTTTTGGGTGAGAAAGGGTGTTGGTCTCCAATGATTGGATTTGGGGAAGGAAGTGTCGTGCAGGTGGTTTGGTGACACTTACACGCCAGAATTTGAAGCATTTTTATAGTTGACCTTTGCATGCCAAAACCTATTTGGGTGGAAAATAATGTGAGTCGTGCAAGGTAGATGTTGAAGAAGCGAGTGGCGCACAAGTTGGAGAGCAGGACTTGCACACCGTCTTGAAACTTGTGCGCCGGGATTGGAGAAGCGCGCCAGGTGTGGTTGTAGTATGCCAGTCTTTTTGGGGCTTCACGAAAGCTGGTAGTTTTCCCTATACCTTTGGTGTAAGGTGAGATTTTTCTACGGGTGGAAGTAGGACTTCAACAGAGCATCTATATACAACAAAGGATGCATTCTTTTGAAATGACGAACATACCTTCATGTCTATAAACAAAGTGGCACTTCGCCAAGGGCAGTGACCAAGGGGTAGTCAATGGGGTGACTCGAGGGACACAGCAGGATATCCTTGAAAATTTGTAAAGGTAGTGAGCCTGGTACATAGTGACTTTTCCCAAATATTTTTAATCCACAACGAGTTAAGAATAGTGGAATTTGGAAAGACCGAAAAACCTGTCGGTGTATGATCCTTCGATATAGCCCTTATTGGTGAACCAAGTAAAAAGTTTGGTGTCATCTCTTTGCATGTGAATGTTTTATTTATTCTCATATCCATCATAAAAGTTAAACTAGTTTCCACCAATGTGGGAACAAGATCCGACAGTTCAGAAGAAAAAGTTGATATCCTTATTCACCCCTCCCCTCTTAGGGTGTCCTAGGGTCCTTCAGAATGCTATATGGGATATATGTGTTCTATTTTAGGGATCATATTATCATTCCTCATACTTATCAGGAACATTTTATTTCTATATACCACCACTTGATATGGGTAGTTCATTACAAAATTTATAATAGGTACAAGGAGATGAGAATACAGTTCTTGTGGGATGGCCTAAAAATATGGGTGGTAGAGTATACCTTAAGATAACTCACCTATTAGTAGGTTAAAGAAAATCACCAATTTCCAGGTTGTATATTGTAACCTTTAAATATACCCTTATTGTAATGAATATTGATAGTTATTTATTTTGTGATAGTTTTACAAAATATAGTTAGAAACACAATTTCATATGGTTGATTATGGATCAAATCACAAAGTCAGTCACTTCATCCATATTTATGAATCAAATATCCTTGGAGACATAAAAAAGCATACATTTTGAAAAAATTTATGTTTCATAGAATGTCAATATAAATTTTTTATAATTGGGAACCAAGTTTAACATCATGAATTTGGAAATATTATATCAATCCCCAGTAAACCAGTTAATCATGATAACATGTTGTAATAATAAAAGGTATGGATATTCTAAACAGATGATCTAAGCACTAGAATACATTCCAATATATATTATTATAGATTTTTTAGGATCTTGGGAGTATCATTTACCATTAGTGTAGTTATAAAATAATAATAGTTTTTTTGGATTGAATACATATGAATACAATGAAGTATTTATATATTTATCCTTTTTATTGTCCATTTTTTGGGTGTAAATAGTTTAGGCTTCACTTATTGCATATATCATTGTACATGAAATGATATAGATGATTTATAAGATCAATAAAAGTTTGTTGGTGGAATTTATTTGTCCAAATGCATATGTGGATCATCCTTATTGGCCATTTTAATTCTATTTCAGTGATTAAGTTTTCTTGAGAGTCTTTATAATACATGGGCATCATAATTTTGGTAAGTAATGTAAATTGTCACCTCAGTACATTTTCCCTTTTGAGATACTAGAATGAATTTTTTATATGTCTTATCTGTTGAATTTTCCACCAAGATTCTACATTATAAACAATTTATATGATGTATCTAAATTAGAGTACAAGCCTACTCTTAAACATGTGATTTTACGGACCATATTGATCTTGGTCCAGAAACTACATTGATTAACCAGACGATACAGACTATAGATATATAGTGGATGATCTATCATCAGAAAAATTTCAATATAGTATGATTCTTAGGGTAGTGTGTTTATTTTTATAAAGAGGCATGTGAACATGAGACAAAAATGTGGAAACAATGGCCTATACTCTTCTAAATAAATTTCAATCTCCAACATCTATTGATTTTTTAGAAAAAACCCATTATTTATTCACCCAAATATTTGTTTTTAAAATTATATACATAATATGTTAGATAATTTTATTGAAATAATGTGGCTTTCCAAAAGATTGGTTGTTGTTGAGAACATGAAATATGTGGTTGTTTTGTGTTCAAAAAAATGAATTACATCAACTTTATTTTTTCAGGATTGATAATTTCAAACTTGGTACATTCCATTATGTGATGAATTAATGATGGGATGGATCACCACTCATGATTATTGGGATGATCATTGAAAATGAATTTCTGTGTGAGTTATTTAATGATGATTCCAAGTGATTGTGGTTATTGTAACTTGTTTTGTTTCCATATTAAGTAATTATTTTATGACTAACTATACTTATATTTATTATAAATATTAATGTGGCATAACTTGTTATTAGTCATAATGTCATGTGTTTGGATGTATTTAAGGATTACCTACTATGTTTTATACTCACCCTAGCTTGGTCACTTTGTTTTATTTGTAGATTTTATGTACTAAGCTATAATTAAAGGTAGGGTGTCATACTTATCTACTAATGCATTATGATACAGTGTAATTAAGACTTAAAGTCCAATTTTTGAGCTTGTCAGGGGAGATTCTAATGTTGATTCCACTTTGATGTCATTGAGTCATATTTTCCAATGTTTTTCCAGTGTTTAATATTTTTATTGAGTCTACTACTTTGATGTTACATTCTTGTTTGAGTTTTCTTATAATAAATTCCATGAATCAATATTATTGTTATTTATCATTTTTTATTTAGTGGGACTTCCATGTTTCATAAAAAATATTACCCCGATGATATAGAAATCCATAGGCACTTGTACTTAGGCTTTGGTGGCCTGGGGAAATTATTTGTTGTCATTAACACCTCTAACCTATCCCAATCTAATGGGATTAGCAGAGATGTTACATGTGACACCCTTTGTTTTTAAATCATTCGATTTATGTTTAATATAATATTATTATCTAAGGGAAATCATGTAGTTGTTAATTTATATATGAATGAATGTGTTTGGGGTTTATTTCATGAATAGTTTTTATATGTGAGATAAGGATTACATGAAACAATTTATTATTTATATGTGTTCATATTATGGTTTCATATATCATCAATTCCATTTGTGTTAGAGAATGGGATTTTATGTCAACTAAGTGGGTTATCATAGTTTGATGAGAAATAAATTTTTGTTTCACAAAAGTTATTGTCTGAAAGATTGGATTTCTCTCTATATAGTGGTATTCCACTAATGGGGTTAGTTGAGAGTATGATGGGAGATAATTTTTCTTTAAACACAACATATTCCAACACTTAGTTAGAACAATTTTTGTTAAAGATCATTCCATTTGTACCAAGTGAGTTTCCAATTATATTTTTTTATTATATTATTTTTTATTATCTAACACTTATTTAATAACATTACTATAATTTACAATTCTTATATTGGTTTTATTGAATTACTTGTGTTTCCTTGATAGTTTGGTTTTACTATTACCTTATGTTTCATGAATTGTAACTATAAAACATACATTGTATTTTTTTCTTATTATTATTTAGTTTAAATACATATGATTTTTTCAAGATGATTAAAATATAAGATATTTATTGGAGACAAATTACCCTTACATTATTTTCATAAACTAGGAATCATCTCTTTTCAAGGATTCAAATAATATTCTAACCTATATGGTCGTATTACTATCGATTTCAATAAAATGTGATAAAAGTTTTACAAAAGGGTGATGAAATATTATTCATTTTATTATATTACATCCCTTGATAAGAACAATTATATTTAAAGTACATAAAACTAAAATTTATAATGTCTAATAAAATGAATTATTAACACTCTTTGGTGAAATAAAATTAGGCATGTCAATCTCCACACTATATATGTGCCCAAGTATGTATGTATTTTTTAAGGATTTGTGATGGAATTATATGTATTATTAGGACCAATTAACATGTTTTATTGATCACGATAATTGATATATTAAGATATGGATATTACATTAGGTCACATGTAGATGACTCTCTTAGGATCTTGGATCTTATAGTTTGTCTTCAGTTGTGTATTTATTAGTAAGTTTCAACATTTGAATATACAGTTCCCTATTATATCAGTATTATTTATGTATTACCAGATGATAGTTACATTTATATATGTATTATAATGATTAGATTGAACATGAACATTTTTTTTAGTTTTATCCAAAATATATTATTAGAAATTAAAAATTACTCAATGTTTGGATGCACAATATTTGATCCTGAATAAGGTTCCATGAATTTCTTTTTGATATTTAAAGGGTTGGCTCATGCTCAATTTCTTTTTTGGATACCCTAAACATTTTTCACCATTTCATGCTGATTGAGAACATATTTAATGAATTTTAGAAATTTAATCCAGGTGGCATAGAAGGTTGAATATGGGTGATTCATTATATAAATAATAATTTGAATCAGTTGTTGAATAAAAGCAAAATTAAATGATATTATTTTGATTTAAATCATATATTTAGAGAGATAAATTAATTTGATTATAATTTTATGGATTTGATACTAATTAAATCCATTTTATTTAAATATCATTAGATTCATTTAACTCAAGGGACTTATGAATAAATAAGAAAATATTTTTCAATCAAAAAAATATCATTGTAAAATGATATCTTATTTCAAATAGCATTATTTTTTTCATTCAACTTATATTTTGAAATTTTGTTTTCAATTTTTATATTTACATATATGGTGATTAGGGTTGGAAATTTCTATGAAAAATAATATTTAATGGTAATCATATTTTTATCAAGGATGAGATTTCATAAATGTACTATATTATTCAATTGAAATTTTAGTTTTGTGGGATGCAAATTATAAGTTCTAAACATCAACACCTTTTAGAGATATTGATTCTAAAAATCATGACCAATCCATGAATGAAAAAATAAACATTTGGAATAAAAAAATATTCAATTCATTAACCTTCTTAGATTTAATGTGAATTTTCAAAAAGTGATTCATATTTAGAGGAAGTAAACATACATTATTTTATTTAATAGAAACTACTACTTTTATTAAATCCATATTAATTTTCATTTGATGTATAATTTCTATTATTGAAGTAGATAAACAAAAAAATACTAGGGAAACTATAAGTTACCCATTTAACACAATATTTCAAACATAATATAAATAATATAAATAAAAATCACTTAGGAAAAATAATTTTTAGACTAAGGAAATGATAAAATAATGAGCAGAAAATTTTAAAAGAAAATTAATAGGCCCGTGAATTTAAATCCCACAAAAAATTTGTCTAAGATTATGAAAACAATTTATATTTATTTATAATCCCTCAAAATAATGATATTCAATATTTATTCAAAAATACCTATTGTATTAAAATAAATATTCAATATGTGAAATGCGAGATGTAGTTTTTAAAATATTCTAACTATATTTATTAAATAAATTTCATTTTAAAGGAAAATGTACAATAAGGTATGATAAAAACAAAAAAACTGATATCACAAGTTTATAAAAAATTAATAATAGAATTTTTTCCCAAGGAATTGATTCTTAATATTTATTTACTTATTAAAAAACAAAAAAACAGTAGACATCAATGGATCCCATGTGATATTTGGACACACTATCTAGGTAAAGTAATTAGAACATGAACTCCTATAGTTAGCATGATCTAGCACTAAATTTATATTAAAAAGTTATTTGATTCATAATTTATATGTTTTCATTATTATTAATAATATTCAATGGATTTATAAGTAAGACAAAAAATAAAAAAAATTATTTACATACATAACCATTATTGTATTTTGAAAATTTAATTCCATGTTTAATAGGGCTCTTACCCCTTCATCAAAAAATGTTTTTCATATAAATACTAATATATTATTAAGATTATTTATAACTTTAAAAAAAATGATGTATTATATATCTAAATAATTTTAATTTAATAAAATTTAATAAAATGATTAAGGTATATGCCTAAAAATAATCAAGAACCATTAAGAACTCAATTTTTTATTAGCAAATATCTAATATCTTATTTTAATTAGCATATAATTATTGTATATTAGCATAATCAGATTTCAAATTATATGTTATATAGTTTTTTTTAATGAAAATGGTTACTTGATCTAAAGTGGTTTATTTCTACATGAAAATAAATGATATCATTTTCTCAGTAGCTTAAATAAGAATAAATTAATTAGAATTTGATAATCAAATTCATATTTAATCAAAAATTATGTATATTTTTTACTCACATATATTGTAACATTCAATTTTTTTATTAATAAAATTAATAAATGGTTAGTTAATGATATGAGGAGCTTTATATGAAACATTTATAAGGAAATATAGAAATATATTTATTTTCATGATATTTTTTGTCTTGAAAAATTTTATTCTTTTATTAAGTAATAAAAACAATTATAGAGTTGGGGAGTGAGGATTGATGGGTTCGACTGCAATTGATTTTTAATTCATTTATATGAACATTTTTCAATCATTTTGGAACAAAAATATAAATATGTTCCAAATAAGCCCAATCGTCATATATATTTTTAGCCTTTTGATATAGCCTCAATAATAATCTTTCATTAAAATTACATTATAATCCTATTATAAGAATATTTGATTCAAATAATCAATTATAAAATTGAGAAATTCATTTATGAAATATGCCAGTGATAATGATGTAAATCATAATGATTCATGGGTTAGAATATCTATTTTAGAACAGAATGCTTATATATGTGATTTTGTGGAATTTTTTATTTGTAAATAAGTGAATTTAGTTTTTTATTAAATGTATTATTGAGTTTTTAACATTCTGTTTTTTTGGATTATTTTTTAAGAGTTCTAATATTTAATTGATTTTTTTATCAAGAGTCAAACAATTATCTGCAGGGAAATTTTATCTAGTTTATTGTTTTCTATAGTTTCATGGTTTCATTTAATTTTTTAATAGAATATTATTCTGAATTTATATCATAGTTTGTTTGGTTTTTACTTGAGAACACTTTGGAAGAAAAAAATAAAAAAATGATGATAATTATTTAAATTATATTGAAAGGGTTTCATTTTAAAACTTTACCCTTTAAAAGGATGTGTTTTTTGTAAAATCAAAAAAATAATCATGTGGATCTTCCCATTCTACATAGGAATCTACTATTTTTTTAAGATATCCAATAATTTATAATTAATGTTTTTAGACTTTTATTATAGAATATTTCATAATACCGCACCAATTTGGAATTTCACCACAATTATATAATTAAAATCAAATTATATTATCATTATGGTGGGTAAAATTATATGAGAGTGCGGTCCCATTGCATAAAAAAGATAATTTATCTATGGATACAATTTAAAATCATGAAGAAGGATGCCGAATTATAATGAAGTAACCAAAACTGGAAGATTGAGGATATATATTTTTTATCTTGTTATCTTTTTCACTAGGTTTCATTAATGGATGACTGGGGATTTTTATATCATAATTAGGTTGAATCCTAGATGAATAATTTCATTATTGTAAATTAATAATTTAATTACATAATTAGTTAAATTTACACAGTGGTAAATAAGGGAATTATTTATTTAGAAATGATAAAAATTTATTAAAGCAGTTCTTCATTCTCTATTGATTGTGTAATACAATGAATCTGAATTCAATTAGAGGATAAAAATGGGTTTTCACTTATTAAATTCTAAATTTAAAATTACAAAATAGAAGTTCCTTATAAATAATGGGGAACTAATTTTGGGCAAACATGAATATTTAGAAATGATTGAATTATTCACATTGTATTTATTAAAAAATTGATTTATAAAATATTAATTATTTTATTTAGTGTTATTATAAAATTCTGAGTTATTATTTTTTTTGATTCAAAGGATTCATCATATATCTAGTCCCAATATCATAAAACATCTTGAATACCAATTATTTTAGAAAATTTCACTTTTTCAACAATCCATTACATTTTCTTAGATTTCACTCATACATCTACTATGTCTTCTTAGTTCTTTATAGTAAACCCATAACTATGATAATAAAAACCAATATTAAATAGATAGGGATATAAATTTCTGAAATCCTTATACCTAACCAATATATCACACACCACACATATATAGAAATAAGATTACAAATCAAAATGATATATATAAATCATCATGAATAAATAAAACATACATCCAAATAGTTTTATAATACATTTAAAAAACATTAATATGAAACAAATTTCACATAATGTTAAAAAAAGAAATTAATCTCAATGTATAAGACAAAAAAATTTATTCAAACCTCACTCAAAAAAATATTTCCTAAATGTTACAAAAAATATAAAATATATATTTATAAAAACAGAAACTGGTTTCAAAAATAACATTTTTACTTCTAAAAAAATTACTTAAACATGAATTAATAAAATAAATATTCTTAGAAATAAATATTTCTCAAATACTTCCTCGTCCATAAAATATTTTCCTCAAACATATATGAAAATTTTATCTTCTCATATTTTCATAAATAAATGAAAATAAATTATGTCAAAAAATAATCTTATGAATATATACTATACAAAAAAATTAATATTTTTTCAATACATTCCAAAATCATATTAATGATGAAAATTAATTATGAACATAGGAATTAAAAAAATAAAAAATGATTTATAAATGATGATAAATTATATATGAGGAATAATTTCTATCTTGGTCCCCTATCACACAGATATATCACTTGTAAAATATATAAAATAAAAGTACATTAACAGGCGTCAATTAATATGATGATTTTATTAAAAATCCATGTTGAATTATTATTATCTATAATGATTGTGCCCATTTATTTTTATAGTAACCTGTTGATTTTTAGATTTCTAACCACAATAAATACAACTAAATTGAATATTAAATCACTATCTGAGATACCATTAAGTAATTTTATAATGTAGATATAAACTGAATACTCGTTTCATGATATAAAATGTCAACTTAAATATTCCCCCATATCAAAAATAGTTTGTTTCTAGTTTTGAGGGAATGCATATTTTCTGGGGGAATCATTTCTCGTTGATATAATTTGAGAGCACATGTCACATATTTATTGAAATTATTCTAAAAATTAATCATAACCTGACTAAAACAAAATACTTCATGAAAAATAATAACATTTTCTGAGTTATTCAAAAAGATCACATAAACACTTTTTAGAATTTATTCTTAATTATAGATATAAAATTCATATTAAATCTTCATACTCTACCATTATATATGTTCTATATACAATGATATATATATATATATAAATAAAACCCAAATGAAAAAAATAAACATTTTTATCAAATTATAAAATACGAAATGATATAAAATATAAAGCATTAAGAAATCATACAAAAGAGATAACCTAAGATAAAAAACAAATTTAGAGGTTTGTATCCATTAATAGCCAAAATGATGACATATAATCCAATGTAAAAAGAACATTCAAGTCTCTTTCCTTATCCCCTGGGGATTCCCATCATAGAACTGATGACTTAAAATAATAAATCAATGAAATGGGTACAAAATACCACATATAAGGGATGAATATAACATATTTTGTTCTATTTCCCTAGTGACTCTAAAAATTTCCACGGATTGTATAATAAAAATAACATCATGCTATGATAAATATAAAAATAATTTCAATTCAAGGAATCTAATTCCATGAATTTTAATAAAATAAGTAATAAAACATTTATTTTTCAATAAATATCTACAAATGAATTTTCTAGGAAGACATTTTTCACTCTAAAACATGAACTATTTTTTGAATATTAATTATATTCTATATATATATATATATATAATCTGATACTAAAATAATGAAAATCTAAACATAGTTTAAAAATCACCAAATAGAAAATAATTTGAAAATATGATCAAACTAGGGTATCCCTATGGTGATTAAAAGTAATATAATATATAAAAGACACTGTATAACTCTAACAAAACATTGGGGAATCACATTGTGGTTGAAAAAATTCTCAGCTAACCAAGTCATCACCTAGACCAAACTCTAAACCCAATCAAGGAGTGTTTCTCATTCCTTGGTTTTTCGCCAAAGTTTATTTAACACTCTCACAAAAAGAAACCTAACCATTTTTATATTCTTGGTTATATATATATATTCCCCAAAACTCAACTTAGCCCCCTTTAAAACTATTCTACCAATACCTTTTAAAATAAATCCTTGCATACTCAATATTTCATTTAATTTCAAAAAATATATCTGATATGAGTTTTAAAATTTAATTATCGAGTGACAAATAGATATATAGTATTTTTAAATAAATAAATATTTTTTTAAATGAATGTCAACCTAACATAGAAAAATTTATAACACTATGATAAATGACCAGATCTATTTATATATTATTTGATACATAATATATATTCATGGATTGAATGATTGTAAAACAATCCAAAAATTTCACATATAAAAAAAATAAAATCATTAAACACCTAAAAAGAGAAAAATCTCCCAAAATAAAAAAAGAATCAGTATTCACTATGTAGGAAACAGAACAATTTCAATAACCTTTTCAACTATTTTTATCTTCATACTCAAATTCAAATCTATTAGACATTAGATGAAACCCCTCATCAAGGTGGATATTTCTATATCTATGTATAATCCACTATCCAAAAATATTTATTATAGATAAAAACATAAAAAATATAAATAAAAGGAATGATAAGATGAAAAAAGTGGAGAGATTGGTACGTTTACAAGGATTTGAGGACATAATGTAACACCTCGATATTTTTAAATAGGAAGTTCATTTTTTATTGAGTGTATGAAACAAAACTATGGACCTTTAATAAAATAGAACTTCCTATGGCTTTATGATAAATTTCTGTTTAATTCAATCTCTTCTATAGCTTTTGATGCATGTAACAAATTGTTTAAATGAAATACAATACTCTATTGAAATATTATTTCACCGTGACTATTTTAAACGAGATGTTAAATTAGTGTCTATGAATATGGAAAAATAAATTATGATAAATATATGGTTTACACATGTATAAAATAAATTTTATGGTTACATATTTATTAGATATATAGTAATAACAACTTGGTAGTAAATAAAATGTTTCCTTAAAAATAAATTTTTCTAAAAGGTGGTTAACATACAATTTGTACGCAAAATATATAATCAGATTATCCCCTTTTATAAAATTTAATTTTCAAAATAATTTGAATTTTTTAAATATATATTTCAAAATTAACTTTGGGTAAGGTTTTGAAAATTTTCTGAAAATATTTATTTTTTAATGAATAGTTAAAATACTAATTTATATGGAAAATTGTATTTTCATTTAAATTATTAAAAAAGATAAATTATATTTAAATTAGTATTAATGTAATATTAGTTCAAATATATTTCAATTTTAAAAAAATTGATTATTTTAATCATTTTCATATTCAATTTTGATATTAAAACTTTTTATATCTATGAGATTTCTATCTACGGAAAACCGCTCTTTCATCGCGTCTATGTTTTAATTTTAAATTGCATTCTCCCACTTCTATGATTTTAATTTGGAAAAATAGATTATATATTTTGAATAGTAATAATTTATATTATCTAATAAGTTTAACATAATTTTTTTTCCATAATTAATAGTTAAAATAATAAAACTTAATTGTCGAGGCTAATGTAAATATGGGTTTACCGATGATCAAACTAAGAGGATAATGAATTAAAATAACTAAAAACTTATCAAACACCCATTTAATTTCTATATTTAGACCCTATAATATCCAAATATCCCTAATGAACAATATTTTAGTCTTATCAATTAATTAAAACGTTTGTGCCACTTTATCTTCTCAAAAATTCCTTATGTGTTCTCTCCCCAACTTATGAAAGGCCACACCATCTCGACCCATATTCACACTACCAAAACCATTTTTTCCAATACCTACCCATATTTATTACTCAATACCGTAAAATAATCATAGAGGCTATATTTTTATTAGTAATATATCTTAATAAGGGTTTAGTTGTAAACTTAAAGAGTCTCTCTAAAGAAGTGGTAAAATTATTAAACAAGCATATTTTTTATTTATTCTTCCACCACATTAAACCTTATTAAAAAATGATAATATAATGAAACTAGTATTTAATTTATACTTATATTTTATTATTTCAATGTTATTACATGCATCCATCTACATGTATATCAAATGGGAAATGAAATCGTTGATCATGCGTATGACGGACTACCACATCGCTAACCGAAGTATTTCATTTTCCATCACCACCCTTAAGGGATGGATATAATGATGGATTAAAGATATTTATAGAATATTTATTAAATTTATATACTTATGGATTTTTTTATCATATATACCTTCTTACGTCCCATTATGGGGGCATACGATAACATCATTCATGTGTTAAGAGTAATACAACATCACGAAGGGATGTGATTAAATTTTCTCATACACATTACATTATTGTTAGTAATGATAAAAACTGAATATATTTGATATTTATTATATAATAGTTTTTTAATATAATATCACATTTAACATATTACCTTCTAAACATTTAGAAAACAATAACATTGTCCTTGCTTACATGTGGACCACCACCACCACGTAACGAAGTGAAATGTTTTTTAATTTATTTTTACATTAATGGTAGTAACGATTTATTTTATTAATATAAATGATATATATTAAATAATAAAAATTCTAAAAATATAAATAAATTTTTTTTCTTTCCATCCCATCTATAATGAATAATATATACAATATTCATACATACGTACGGTATATAGTTCATTTTTTATCTCTAATTATTATAGATTACTAAAAATAAATATTATATTAATAAATATTATATTTATATTATTGTAAAAATTATGTATATTTTTTAATGGTGATGAAATTAAAATGACCAAATTATTGAACTAAACATGAGAACTGATGTTATTATCACTTGGAAGCATGATTTTAACAAAGAATTGATAACAAACAACTGAAAAAAAGAATATAAGTAAATGATATATGGTATGGGATATATTATTATTATTTTATAATAGATATATAATAAACATATATTTATTATATTGATGGTTTAGACACATACAAAGGAATTAAAACTCGACATAATGGTTTCTCGTCTTACTTTTATATATGTGATACATAAACTATATTCGCCACTTATTCTATTGGTTGGTGGATATAATTATACTATTGATATAATATATCATGACCCTATTTATCTTCATTGTATTTAATGTTTCATTTTTTGTTATTTATTTTATAGGGATTATGATTCAAATGTTTTCAAAGTGGTAAGGGTTTATTTCACAATCTCATCATTATTCAGGATTGATTTTTTTTAGGTATCTATTAAGGAAATTTTATGATATTCCTATCTTAAAATAAATATATTTTATTATCCTATAGTTATATAGGAACTTTTTAAAGTAAGAGAACTATTTTACCACTCTTTGGTACTTAAAATTATTATTACTCGTTTTAAGAAAATTTGACATTATTTCTCTCTTCAGTCGAAAATCTTTTTTTATAAAAATCCATGCTTTCCAAAAAAAGTAAAAAAAATATATTTACCATTTCTAAATGATTTTATAAATTAATATTAACCCATTTTTTCTTTTAAACAAAAATTTTAAAGGATTCTTCATTTATATTAAAAAACATGGTCTGTTTGAGTTTTACTAAAAACTATAAATGGAATATTTATTTTAACATGTAAGACATGATTGAAAATATATAACATAATGACCACTCAATTATTTAAATAATATTTTACATTTTTATAAAATAAAATAAAATAAAATTATTTTAAAAATACACTTTGAAAAAATTTTAGAATATTTCTATTGTGAAAATTTTATTTTCCTCTAAAATGTTTTGAATGTAAATTCTAAGTTATTTACATTCATCAATGTCATCAATGATTTATTTTATATATGACCAAATTCAGTTATTTTTTATTGATATCATCCTTATTAATTCTTTAGATGTCCTATTATCAGTGTCAATGAATATTTACAATTTTATTAGCATTCTTTATATTATTCTAGATGGTTTATGATTAAGTTTATTTTATTAGGATAGGTATTAACATGTACTATATTAGTTTTTCAATAAAAATGATTATATTGATAATGTTTCACCCCATTAATGTTATGAATTCATTTTATATAGTATGATATGGGTGGGGCATGGTTATACATATCCTCTTGATTCATTGATAGGTCTCATGAGACAAATTAGTTAAAAAAATAACACAAATTTCTACCCATAGATTTAATTTTTCTTGTGAAAGATATTGATAGTTTCATATTTCTAGAATTTTGAATTCCATGATTATGTGATTATTTATTTATGGCCATGTGATTATTTGATGAGTTAGAATATCCATGGATATGTTTTAGACTTATGTGATTATTTATATGGATTTATTTTATTATCATTTATTTATTATATATTATACTCAGCTTCTTTATAAATGGAATGTGATTCATATATTTAGCATCACATATTGAATATTAATCTATATTAATTAATGATTTTGTTGTGTGCTAACAATTACTTAGTTCCTGATCTCACATGCTTCTTATGTTTTCTTTTCCCTGGGATACTAGTAAGTGTTTTTAATTGATATGAAAGGATATGTTTGAGGAATAATGGTGTTCTCAAATAAAACACTTTAGATATTTAACGTTTTAAATATTAATGTTAATTTAATGTATGTATCTAGTTTACCAAGACTATTAAGTTATTAAGTCCTTTTTTATTTGATTCTTTTTATCTATTGATAATGTAATAAATTAACTACTAGCTTTGGTTTATCGGATTCAGGGATATTGTAGTTGGTATTAGAGGATGTTAAGTAGAGACCTTAGGAACTAGATTTAGGAATAACATTATTATGGAATATAACTCAATTGATTAATTTAAGGATAATTCTTATTATATGATAATATCCATTTTTTCTGTATGGTATATATTATTTTGTTTTCTTAGTAATACATCCATTTGTAGACAATAAAATTTGATGTGATTCTACCATAGATGTTCCAAGGGGTAATAACTCCTAAAATGTTGTGTCGTTCTTGACTCAAATATTACCTGTTAGAAAAAATATGGATTTACTTCACACCTTGTTTGACACTCCCTAGGGATATTCTTTTCTTAATTAACATTTTCTTTTTCAAACCATTATAACGGATTTGATCATATTTATATGATCTGAAAATATTCCTGATGAAACCAAGATTTTGATTATGAGATTATCCATGCATAAAGTGTTTCAATTAATTCAAATTTTTTAACTTGAATTGGTGTTATAAATTATGTTTTATAATGATATGGTCTTATATTGTATATTCCGTCATTTAGAAATGGATCCTATAATAAGGGATGAGATCTATATTAATATATGCAATCCAAAGTGTATGAATGATTATTTCCTTGACGATCTTAAGATAATATTTTGAAGAAAACTAGTCCCCCAAATATTATCATGATAATAGGTAATTTTATCATGTAATATCAGGACATAGAATTTAAAGACCTAGAAATTTGAAGGAAATTTTTTTTCTTAAATACTTTGGAATTTTACGAGTCTGTGGTTTCTAACAGCACCTGATTCTGAGGCCCGGTTTTCCCGAAATAAATTTATGAAGTTTTGTTTGGGTACATTGAGTAAACGTACATGCGGGTTTTTCTATCATTTGAATCGGTGCTCAGAATTGAAATCTGAGGGCACCGATGAACTCGCAGCACCGGTATTCGCTTAAGGGGAGCTATACTGTAGTTGTGTTTGCTCGGGAGGAGAAGTTAATTTTTGGGGATTTATATTAAATTAAATAAATTTTTTGAACACAATTATATTGTTTATGAGTTGGTTATTTCCTACAAGGGGGATTTAGAGGTGGGGCCCACAACCACATAACCTCCCATGAGAGGATAATGTGTGGTGGGGACCACACGAGCCCCTAACCCTTCAACATCCATTAAACTCCCCATTAACACCCCTTTATTTAATTTGAAAACACCTCTAATTTATTATGGAGGATCCTCTCCACCTCCCACCCATTGATTATGCCAACCCATCTAATTAATAACTTCATTAATTAATTGGTACCTCTCATTTGAATAAATTGGAATTACATGGCTACTCTATTAAAATTGGGTAGCTTTTATAATATTTTCTTGGAAAATATTTCAGTGGAGAAACCTCTAGAGAATTAGAAGAAGGTGTTCCTCTCTCGACGAAGAACAACGTTCTTCAACGAAGAATATCTTTGATGAAGAACGCGAAGTCACCAACGATTCTTCTTAGTCAGATGCACCCCGACATCAATGAAATCGGCAACCTTTTTCCATGACGACCGTCCTCCGCAATGTTTTTCTTCCATGACTTGTTGACGTGCTCTGCTCTTGAAATCGAGGTAGGGGGTTTGATATAATTTTAAGTGAATGAAAATTATATTCCATCCTTGTTAAATGCTTGTATTATCTTTGGTCAACTGGTATAGCCTAACGCAGAGGGCACGGGCTGAATGAACATGGCCTGGAGACCCTTCGATGGTTCTTGAATATTTTGACAGTGGCAACAGGAGGTGGTGGTGACTGGAGGTGGTGGCGAAAGGAGGCGACGGTGACCAGAGGCTGCGGCCGCGCCCTGGGCGCGTGAAGGAAACCGCAACCCGCATCTGTGGGCCACTCGGTAGATGAACCGAACCGTCCGGACATAGAAGGACAGGATGGAGGACCGCGGAGCCTCTCAGGCGCCACGCTGCGGAGAACCGTTGACCTCGCTACGCGGGCCACTTCGGCGACGAACTGGCCAGACACCTACCGGCCAGGTTGAAGGAGGCGGCGGCACATGTAGGTGTCGCGCGGGTGTACCGAGGCCCACCCGTGTGTCCCGCTCACACCTGGAAGACTGTTTGGCTTTGTCCGGCCTGACAGGATTGGTGGCGCCACCCGACGCCGCCGATTCAGGAAACCGGGGGGTTGCGCCCCTATACCTCTCGGCCATCTGGGCAGAGCCATGGCCAGCCGCGGGCCGGGCCGGGCCGGGAGGCACCCAGCCGGTCCAGGCTGCGTCCCTCCTAGATGGTCCATGCCACTCTGGGCCTGGATGACCCCCCTACCAGGTCGGAACCACCGAAATAGGTTGGGCTGACCCGGCAGCCCACTGGACTTGACGGGCCAAGCCCGTTTCACTTAAACGTGAATAACTTTAAGACCGCGTGTCTGATCGAAGTGTCGTCTATGGCACTGGGACCCTCATGCTTAATTAGACCTTTTTTGATACTCTATGTGAGTTCTGGACAAATTTAGAAAATTTCCAGGTTTGGAACGAGCGTAATTCCAACCGGGCCCCTAGAACTAAAAATCCAATAACTCTCAGACCGGGAGTCCGGTTGACACGCCATCTGTCGTGTTGGGTTTATTTTGATGAGATAGAACTTTGGGATTAATCAACTCTGTACTTCATGATAGTTTATTTATCGACCCCTTGTCTCGAGGAGAGGACCCTCTTAGAATCAAGCGTGTTGTGTGTGGGAACCCTAGAGCTGGTTACGACTACAACGACTACTGTACTGGAATCCTCCGTGGGTTCGACGATGATTAAAACTATACTAGAATCCTCCGTGGGTTCGACAACGATGACTACTATACTTGTATCTTAAGTGGGTCTGACAGTTTGACTTCTGTACATGTATCCTGAGTGGGTCCGACATAGTAGCTGGTCTAGTATCCTACGTGGGTCCGACAACTTAGTTGGTCTAGTATCCTACATGGGTCTAATAGATTTGATGAATCAGTTACTACATCTGGTCATCCCTATCGCTTTAAAAATGATGTATACCTATGGGAGATGAATCTTGACATTCAAACATTTTCATCGATGTGATTGACTTTCTTTATTTTGTGGATTGGGTTGCGCTTGGGATCGAGAGTTGGAGCCAAACTGAGATTGATAACATAGGTATAAGTATGGGAATATACCTATGTAGAGTTGGTTGATACTTTTTAATTGTATATTTCTTCTGTGTTTTGTCCTTCGTGGATTCTGAGGGACCTTTAGGGGTCTCGGGGTCCCTACTGAGTAACGTATACTCACCCATGCATGGGTTATGCCCGCACTACGTGTGTTGGATGCAGATGACGGACAACACTGATCGAGGTGGAGGATTGGGGAGTTGGATGATACCCAGAGGTGGACAACTTGGCAAGACGTACACAGAGTGGATGGCTGGAACCGAGGTGCTAAGGAGACCATCTGTAACCAGCCTTTAGGTGGGATTCCCAAAGGACGACTCAGTGCTTGTTGTTTTACTTTACTGCAGTTGTACTAGCTTTTCAGTTTTACTGTACTTACTATTGGGATTGTATTTCCGGCCCCTTTATTTCAGCACTAAATTTTGTATTCAGTATTACATAGTTCTTTCTTCTGTTGTGTACTCTGTTGTGATTTTTTACTTTTATAGAGGCAATACCTTCACTTTTTATCGGGATTTACGCCTTTGGTTCTAGTCTCCAGCCATTGTCCTGTGGAAGGCAGGCATGGGGTAGTCACGGCATGGGCCCCGAGGACAGGTCATGATGAATTGGTATCCGAGGAGTCGGTTCTATCACAGAACTCAAAACTCTGATCATAAGTTTTTGTGAAGCAATAGTGTTAAGTGTATTGAGTGTGGTTTTTTAGTCTAGGGAGTCCAGTGTTGGTTCGACGGCTGACATATCCATACACCAGGATCCTGACCTCTAATTTCCGACTCAGTATACAAAAACACTAATTACATGTGTGTTTCCTTTGAAAAGTTTTATTTGTGATTACATTGTGTCAGCTCACCAGGAATACTATTTTGAAAGTGGTGCAACTGTTTATTTTCAGGATGGACCCATGAAGGCATGTAGCTAGGGTTCCAAGTTACTTACGGGATGGTAGCCCACCGAGCGACGAGGCCTCGGTGCAGGGCCCCATCACAGCGGAGGTACCAGCGGTACCACTACCTGCTGGGCCACCGATACCACCAGCCCCAGCAGCAGAGAATACACACTACCTGAGTGCGTTGCATGAGTTCCAACAATAGAGGCCACCCAGGTTCCACAGAGAGATGGACCCACAAGAAATTCAGGACTTACTGGTGGCTATCATCAGAGTTTTCAGATTGGTAAGGACACCAAGCCACATTATGGTGATCCTTGTTGTGAGTCTCCTGCATGTAGTAGTAGGTAGATGGTGTAGCCTGATGATCCAGGTGCATGATGAGGCATCTTTACTCTGGAAAGACTTCGAGAGTCTCTTATGCTCAAAGTTTGTTCCAGCCACCCTTCGTGCGGTGCGGATTCAGGAGTTACTACATCTGTAGCAGGGCATCATGTTAGTAGCTCAGTACTCAGTGAGGTTTACCGAACTCTTATACTACTCCATGGATAAGGTGCAGTACTCGTTCTTCAAGGCTCGGACATTCGAGCAGCAACTCAGGCATGAGATCAGGGCTTCGACGGTTCCCCTCAGCATCCCAACGCAGGCGGGGGTGCTGGAGCGAGCCCTTATAGTGGAGAGCTTCCTCACTGAGCTGACACCAGTAGCAGGACCCACCACAGTGCTACACATGGCAGAGTCTTCTGCAGCTGAAAGTAGACAGATGAGGCAGATGTCCAAGCAGACCAGGCCATCAGGTGGGAAACCTCATGATACTGGTTCGGTTGTGTGGGTCAGCCAAAACAAAGCCAGCTATACGAGGAGCAGGAAATTCTATGCGTGCGGCTGGTAGGTTCATATGGCTCGGGACTGCCCGACCCGCCATGCGGATGAGAAGAAAATAGTAGAGGGTCCTCCCAAGAAGAGGTAGAGGTTTGACCGTGGTGGTCTGGCTGGAGTGGGCGGACGAGGAAGAGGAGCCGACCAAGTAGCGGGTGGTGGATGACGTTTTGATCCTCTGCCACCACCACCACCAGGAGGTCCACCTAGACAATAGGGAGCTGGCGGACAGAGGTGGGTTCAGCTCCACGCAGTCGAGGCCTATGACCATGGTGCACCATAGATGATTCAAGGTACTATCTGTGTCTACTTTACCCTTGCTGTAGTATTTATAGACACGAGAGAGAGTCATTATTTTATTGCTGATGCCTTTGTTCGGAGCTCGAAGATTCTGACAGAGCCATTGGCTCGATCCTTACAGCTAGAGACTTCTACAGGAGTAGACTTGACGGTTACGCACTAGTGTCGGCAGAGTGAGCATACTTTAGGAGCCAAGTGCTTCGGTTGGGATATTCTTGCAGCAGTGTCGAGGCCTTATGACATAATCTTGGGTATGGACTGGTAATCTACAGTACATGCTCAGATCGACTGTATTAGGCCCAAAGTGTGGTGTATCCGCATCGATGGTACCAGTTTCACCTTCACTAGCAAGAAGGGATCCTTTGCAGTGTAGGATGGACTTTAAAAGAGGAGAGGGCCGATCACACATCAGTTGTCTAGTCTCATCCTCGAGCGGTTGATGTGCAGAGTCCAAGTATTCCTATTGTGGTGGATCAGTTTGGGAATGTTTTTCCTACCAATGTTCCAGGACTACCTCCTCGTAGAGAGGTAGGCTTTTACATATACCTATACCCTAGGAAAGCACGGATATCTACACCAGCATATCAGATGGATCCCACCGAGCTTTGTGATCTGCGGGTACAGCTGGAGGACTTGCAGGGGAAGGGATTTATCCGACCAAGTGTTTCACCCTGGGCATCTCTTATTTTGATCGCCAAGAAGTTAGATGGGATCTTGCGACTGTGTGATGGCTACCGACGCCTGAATCAGGTGACCATGAAGAACAAGTACCCAGTCCTGAGGATTGATGACCTCTTTAATCATCTCAAGGGAGCATGATGGTTCTCGAAGATAGACCTCAACTTAGGCTATCACCAACTCATAGTTTGAGATGAGAATGTGCATAAGATGGACTTTAGGAGTCGGTATGGCCACTAAAAGTTCTTCATTAAGCCTTTCGGCATAACCAATGCTCTAGTAGCGTTCATGAGTCTCATGAACAGGATCTTCCAGCCTTACCTCAATCGATTTTTTGTAGTATTCATCGATGACATACTGATTTACTCAACTACTGAAGAGGAGCATGCCTACCACTTGCGGGTTGTACTGGATAAACTCTGAGAGCACCAGCTTTATGGTAAGCTCTCGATGTGACAGTTCTGGATTCGATAGGTTCACTTCTTAGTACACGTCATCTCAAAGGCTCAGGTAGCAGTGAATCTAGCAAAGATCAAGGAATTTCTTACTTGGGAGCCACCCCGGAGTGTAATGGAGGTTCGGAGTTTTCTAGGTCAGGCTGGGTATTATTGGAGATTTGTGCCAGACTTATCCAGACATGACGTACCACTTTCAGCTTTGACAATGAAGGGGAATCCCTTTGTGTGGTCAGAGAGATGCCAGCAGAGCTTTCAGAAGATGAGGAAGATATTGACCAATACTCCCATCCTAGGGCTCCCGGAGGAGGGCGTTGGGTACATAGTTTATTGTGATGCATCAGGGACTGAAATCAAGTGTTTTCTGATGTAGGAGCGAGCAGTGATCACGTATGGTTCACGACAGTTGTGACATCATGAGAAGAACTATGCTACCCATGACCTGGAGTTAGCAGCATTAGTCTTCACCTTGAAGAAGTGGTGGCACTATCTTATGGGTGTGAGATTTACAGTCTACTCTGACCACAAGAGGTTCAGGTACATATTCTCATAGAAGGACATAAACCTGAGACAACAGTGATGGCTCGAGTACCTCCAGGACTATGACTTCGAGATATTCTATACTCTTGGGAAGGGGAATGTAGTAGCATATTCTCTGAGTATGAGATCAAGCATAAATCTACTAGGGAGGCGACAGAGCATCTAGCCGCATTGCAGATATCCTTTGTGGATGGAGATGGAGCAGACTTTCTACTGTCTCTCACAGTCAGTCCTCCATTACTTTAGTGGGTCAAGGAGGCATAACGTGGGGACATTGACTATAAGATGGTACATTCTCAGATATCCACAGGGTAGGCACCTGATGGATTTTATGAAGGAGGGGAGCACATCATCCTCTTTAGGGGACATTCCATGGTACCAGTTGCGCAACATGAGGAGGTCCTGAGGGAGTTCCACACTTCTCCTCTAGTGGTACATCTAGGAGTGGTGAAGATGTATCAGGACCTCAGATGATAGCACTAGTGGACGGGTATGAAGAAGGTTGTAGCAGAGTTTGTTTCATGATGCCTCATTTGTCAGCAAGTGAAGGCAGTGCACCAAGTACTAGTAGGCTTGGAACATCCCTTAGAGGTCCCAAAGTGGAAGTGGGATGGTATATCCATGTATTTCATGATGGGGATTACACGTACATCCAGAGGTCACGACTCAATCTAGATGATCGTAGACCAACTCACCAAGTCATCCCACTTCATACCGATTAGAGGGCAGGGCTCAGTAGAGGTATTGGGATGCTACTAAATTCAGAAGATCGTACAGTTTCATGTTGTACCATCGATGATTGTCTCTGATTGGGATGTTCGTTCCACTTCCCGGTTATGGAAGGGGTTGCATGAGGCTTTTGGGACATAGCTTCGTTTGAGCACCTCCTTCCTTCCTCATACGGATGGACAGATTGAGGGGACCATTCATACTCTCTAGGACACGATCCATGCATGTGTACTCGACTTTGGTTGCAGCTGGGAGGATTAGTTACCCTTGGTGCAGTTTGCGTACCCTAATAGTTAACACTCCACCATCAGGATGGCACGATACAAGGCACTGTACAGCCGACCCTGCAGATCACCTCTATGCTGGACTGACCCAGGGGAGTCAGAACTTGTAGGGCCAGAGATGGTTTAGGCTACGATGAACAAGGTTCATATCATCCAGCAGCGGATGAAGACATCATAGAGAAGACATAAGTCCTATGCTGATAAGAGACGGAGACCGCTGGTGTTCGAGGGCGGTGAACATGTCTTCCTACGAGTCTCACCTCTACGAGGTCTACAGAGATTTGGTCGGGGTGGAAATTTATCTCTGTGTTTCATCGGACCTTTCTAGGTGCTCATCAGAGAAGGTGAGGTGGCTTACTGCCTATCCCTTCCACCTTAGTTGCATCGGGTTCATGATGTCTTCCACATATCTCGGCTGAGGAGATACATTCACGATCTGTCCCACATCAAAACCCATGGGGAGCTGTATATAGATGACGGGGTGACATTCATAGAGGTCCTGGTATAGATCAAGGATCGATAGGAGTGGGTCCTATGTGGATGGTTGAATCCTCTGGTGTGCATTCACTGGAAGCATGGGAACCTCTAAGAGAGCACCTGAGGGTGGGAGGCTCAGATGCGTGCTCAGTACCCTCATTTGTTTCCGTAGTGTGTGTTGTAGCTTTTTTGGGGATGTAAATCCCTGAGTTGGGGTTAATGTAATGACCTGTAAATTTCAAGGAAAATTTTTTCTTAAATACTTTGGAATTTTCTGAGTCTATAGTTTTTAACGGCACCTGATTTCGAGGCCCGATGTGCTCGGAATGAATTTTTGATGTTTTTTCGAGTATTTTTAGTAAACGTACATGCGGGTTTTCCTCTCTTTTGAACCAGTGCTCGGAATTGAAATCTGAGTGCACCGATGAACTTGAAGCACCGGTATTCGCTTAACGGGACCTTTACCGCAGTTCTGTTTGCTCGGGAGGAGAAGTTAATTTTTGGGGATTTATGTTAAATTAAATTAAATTGTTGTACAAAACTTTATTTTTTAAGATTTTTTATTTCCTACAAGGGGGATTTAGAGGTGTGTCCCACACCCACATAACCTCCCATGAATGGATAATGTGTGGTGGGGCCCACACGAGCCCATAACTCTTCAACTTCCCTTAAACTCCCCATTAACACCCCTTTATTTAATTTGACAACAACTATTATTTATTAAGCAGGAGCCTCTACACCTCCCACCCATTGATTATTCCAACCCACCTAATTAATAACTTCATTAATTAATTGGAACCTCTCTTTTAATTCAATTGGAATTGCATGGCTACTCTATTAAAATCAGGAAGCTTTTATAATATTTTCTTGGAAAATATTTCAGTGGAGAGACCTTTCGAGAATTAGAAGAAGGTGTTCCTCTCTCAAAGAAGAACACCATTATTCAACGAAGAATATCGCCGATGAGGGACGCGAAGTCACCAACGATGCTTCTTCTTCGGACGCACCCTGGCGTCAACGAAATCGATGTCCTTTTTCCGCGATGTCTGACCTCTATGACGCTTGTCTTCTGTGACTCGTTGATGTGATTCGCTCTTGAAATAGAGGTAGGATTTTTTATATAATTTTAAGTGAATGAAATTATATTCCATCCTTGGTGAATGCTTGTATTGTCTTCGGCCAACTGATATCACCTAACACAGAGGGCGCGGGCCGAATGAACATGGCCCGACAACCCTCTGATGGTTCTTGAATATTTGATGGCAGCAACAGGAGGCACTGTAGACCAGAGGTGGCGGCGAACGGATGTGGTGGTGACCTGAGGCGTGGCCGCGTGAAAGAAACCGCGACCCACATCTACGGCCACTCGGCAGATGAACCGAACCGGCCGGCCTTAGCCGGCCGTGCTGGAGAACCGCGACGCCATTAAGGTGCCGCCCTATGGAGAACCACGGACCGCGCTCCGTGGTCCGCTTCATCGGCGAACCAGAAGGCCCCCTACTGGCTGGGTTGAAGGAGGTTATGACACCTGGCCTGCCCGTGCGGGCCGCTCGTGGAGGGATGACCGGCCGACTTCAGCCGGCCAGACAGGGGGGTGTCGCAGCTCGGCACCGCCGGTTCGGGAAACAGGGGGGTCGCGCCCCACGCACAGCTCGGCCTGCCAGGCCACGCCACACCACGACGGCCCAGGTCGCGCCCCGTCGGGATGGACCACACCCCGCCGGGACGGGCCACCCCCATGTAGGGTCAGACCCGTCGAACCAGGTCGGGCCGACCCTCCAGCCCACTAGGCTTGACGGGCTGGGCCCATTTCACTTAAATGTGAATAACATTAATACCGTGCGTCCGATCGGTGCACCGTCTACGTCATTGGGACCCTCGCGATAAATAAGTACGTTTTTTATACTGTAAGTGATTTTTGGATGACTTTGGTAAATGGCTGGGTTTGGAACGATCATAATTCCAACCGGGCCCCAGGACAGAAAATCCAATAACTCTCAGACCGGGTTCCTAATTGACACAATTTCTGTCGAGTTTGGTTTTGTTTTATGAGACAGATCTTCGAGATACATCAACTCCATAATTCATGATAGTTGATGTATCAAACCCTTGGTTTGAGGATATAAACCTCCTGGAATAGAGCGTGTTATGTGCCGGAACCCTAGAGCTGGCTGCGACTGTGATTACTATTGTACTGGAATTCTACATGGGTTCGACGAGGACGACAACTATACTGGAATCCTTAGTGGGTTCGACAGCAATGACTACTGTACTCATATTCTAAGAGGGTCCAACAGTTTGACTTATGTATATGTATCTTGAGTGGGACCGACAGAGTAGTTGGTCTAGTATCCTACGTGGGTCCAACAGCTTAGCTGGTCTAGTATTCTATGTGGGTCTAACTGCTTAGATGAATTAGTGACTACATCTGATCATCTCTATCACTATAAAAAATATGTATACCTATGTGAGTTGAGTCTTGACTTTCAATCATTATCATCGATCTGATTGACTTTCTTTTCTGTGTGGACTGAGTTGCGCTTGGTCTCGAGAGTTGGAGCCAACCTGAGATTGATAACTTAGTTATATGAATGAGAATATACCTAAGTAGAGTTTTTTGATACTTCATGATTGTATATTTCTTCTGTGGTTTGTCCTCCGTGGATTCTGGGAGACCTTCGGGGGTATTGGGGTCCCTAGTGAGTATTGTGTACTCACTCTTGCATGGGCTATGCCCGCACTACGTTGTGTTGGATGAAGACGACGGACAACAAAAATCAAGGTGGAGGCTTAGGGAGATGGATGGTACCTAGAGGTGGAACACTTGGAAAGACATACACAGAGCGTACGGACAGACCCAAGGTGTTGAGGAGGCCATCTGTACCCACCCTTCAGGTGGGATTCCTGGATGAAGACTCAGTGGTTGCTGTTTTACTTTACTGTAGTTGTACTAGCTTTTCAGTTGTGTTTTACTTACTATTGGGATTGTATTTCCGTCCCCTTCCCTTTCAGTACTTACATTTGTATTCAGTATTACATAGTGCTTTCTTCTTTTGTATACTCTATTGTGATTTTTTAATTTTATAAATGCAATATTTTCCCTTTTTATCTGGATTTATGCCTTTGGTGCTAGTCGCCAGCCCCTGGCCTATGGAAGGCGGGCTTGGGGTTGTCACAGCATGGGCCCTGAGGATGGGTCATGACATATAAAGAATACTCTATGTATTATGGATTTTAATTGAATCAAGAGAATGAGATGATGATAAAGAAAAAAAATATTAGGGGAATAAGGGAATGTGGTATTTCCACCATGTTATAATGGTTGAAAGAAACATCATGGTACATTCATGAAAATAATTGGAGTTTTCTATAAGTATGGAGAGAAAGGAAATAAAGGTTATTATTTCATAGGTAATAAAGAAAAATATTATGTTCATTTTTTCAATGATAAGGAGATGGGACAATATGGAAACTAATTCTCCAATCGTCAAGGTAATATACCTTAGAAGAAGATGATGGATCAATGTCAAGCTTGTAACATTATTACTGATGAATTTTTTTACTAACATACTTGTGGATTTAGATAATATAATTATGTTATAGGATTATTTTAACAATTACATTCTATTTATATAAAATATTAATTTATAAGGTTTTTATTATAGTAATTTTTTATTTAGGATTTGAGAGAATGTGTTGAATGGTACTAATGACCAAGAAAATTGATCTAGTGTAAAGTCGAAATTCATGGAAAAAACATGATTGGGTAATGATAACCATTAATATATGATCTATGTGGAGATAATAACGAAAATGATATGTTTATATGATATTATTGGTAAACATAAAAATTGTTAGTGATTTTAGGGGTTTCATTATCTTTGATAGATTTTACCCCATGTTTGGATTTATGGAATATATTCAATGACATAATATTTTATTTTTTTAGAATGAATTTTTAATTAAGTTTTTAGATTGATCAAGGTAATGAAATATTTTTAATATCACATTATGAGACACTTAATATTTTTTAGGGAATAAAATGTTGATTTAGTGACCTCCCTTATAAATTTTTTACATTGAAATTGGTCAGACATATTTCAGAAGAGTATGGTGGTTAACTATTTATGAAATAAATTAATCCTAATTTTGGGAGATACTGTTTTTGTTTTAGTAATTATTTTATTATATTAGATAAATTGTGTTGACCATTTTGGTTTTGGAAAATACCAAGAGATAGAGGAATAACATGTTAATATTTTTAGATATTATAATCCATTAAATATTATTTTCCATAATTCAAGAATAAAAATTTATATAGGTTTTTGATTTTATATAGTAAGATTTTAAGTAGTAATTGATCGAATAACAACCTAAGGATGAAACTAGATGTATATTTTCTCGTGTTCTCTGTCATAATGGTAGAGAAATACCTCAAATTTAGAAAAATGATCTTGAGAAAAAATGGTGTCCTATTAAATTCATTTTAGTTGAATCAATGGTCTTTTAAATTGGCACATATTTATGGATTTTTTGTTAACTTTATCATGACAATGTTCTCTATCACATTCTATTAATCCTTGTGCATTTTTATTCCCTTCTATTTATAGGTTTTCATATCCCACCTATTTCCCCTACATTAAAACCAAATAATGTGTTATTCTGTATGATATTCATACTTCCCTTTATATCTTATAAAAAAGAATTTTTATTTTCCCATTTTAAAATGTGGTTTTATAGAATATATATTTTAATATTTCAAACCCTTGATTACTGAGATCAATCTTAAATTGTGAGGATGTGATTTTTAAGGAGTAAAATGTTACACCTAGATATTTTTAAAGTAGAACATCAGGTTTAAAATAATGTTTAACAAGGATCATAGTAATTATAATAAAATATAACACCATGTTACTTTATGATATATTTCTTTTTATTAAATATCTTAGATAGTTTTCAATTTATGAAACGCTAGGTTTAAATTAAATATGATGCCCAATTAAAATATTATTTAAATATCAACATTATAACCTTGCCATTAATTTGGAGGGTATAAATTTGAATAAATAAATTATCAAAAATATATGGTCTAAGCATGTATAGAAAAATCAATGGTTATCTATTGATTATAAATAAAATAAGAACATTTTTAAATAAAATGATGTTTCTTTCTAAAAAAACTATAATTATCTAAAAGGTGGTTTAGTCTCAATTTGTGCACATTATTTATAAATAAATTTTACAAGTTTTCGAAATATTATTTTATAAAATAATATTAATTTATTTAATATTCATGTTAAAATTTTCTTTGGTTTAATTTTTTTTAATTTTCTATGAATATTAAATTTTTAACAAATAGTGAAAATAAAGATTTTTATTGAAAATTTTTCTTTTCATTTAAATTATTAAAAATGATATATTATATTATAAATTTGTTATATAGTATAATTTTCTTAATTATATTACAATTTAACTAATTTATTTTATTTTAATAAATTCCATATTAAATTTTTATTTTAAAACATTCTATACAAAAGAGAATTTCTCCTTTGAAAAACCACGCTTCATCACATCTATAGTATAATTTTAAATTTAATTATTCCACTTATCTAAGTGGAATTTGAAAAAAAAATATTCATTATTTGGAGTACAATTAAATATATCATATAATATGTTTTACATATTTTTTTACCATAATTAATAGTGAAAATAAAAAATAATTACAATCATGGTTACGGTAAAAATATGTTTACTAGAGGGGTTAATCCTACAAAAAAGATTAAAAATAACATAAAAAAAGTCCAAAACCTATTACCTAGGCATATTTGTATCCTATTATCTCTTCATTTAGATAATTACTAATTTTTAGGCTTTTTTCATGAGAAAATGTGGGTATCACTTCATCTTTTCAATAATTACATGTGTGTCCTATCCTCCACTTATAAATGGTCACCCCTTATCCATCAATATCACACTTATAAAACCATTTGTTTCAAATAATACCTAACAAATCCATTTTTTAATTCCCATCCAACATCCTAGTTCGTTTATATTTATTTTCAATCCATCTTATTAAATATTTAGGTACATTCCTAAAGAGGCTCTCTGATGAAGAGATAAAATTGTTAAACATTCATATTGGTTTTATTTCTTATTCCACCACCTAAAAACATTATTAAAATATTATAATATTATTTTAGATATTTGAGCACAAAGGATCTAAAATTAAAGAAAAGAAAACTTAAAAGTGTCTAAAGAAAGGAATTTTACATCAACTCGAATAAAAGTAAGAAGCATGGTAGAAGGAAGAGTTTTAGAGTAGACACTCCACTCTTAAGTTACCCATTTTGTTTTCAAGACCATTATAAATATAATTGTCTTCCTAAAACATGTGATTGATAATATAGTTCAAAGAAGAAATCCTGTCAAGAAAATTGGCCCATTTTGATATCAGCTTCCATGAGAGGTGGATCATTCCCATCATGACAGTTTGAACAATAGGGGTGGAGTCACACTCAAACTAGATGTTATTCCGTCTTTGTTGACATGAAAAGTCAAACACCCTAATGAAGCCCAGCATTTGTTTATTATAGTTCTATTAAATGGCCACAAGAGTCATAATGTAGTTCTAAAACATACCCATTGTGGTCTCTAGATATGATCCCAAATCTTGATGGCCCCAAGTTACCCCTCAAGACCCATCATTATTGAATTTTCGATATTAAAGAAAGGGATATGTACATAATAAATCAATTGTTCCATGAGTTCAAGAGAATTTACCTAAAATGTTAATCTGTCTCTGTAACATGAGATCTCCCACTAAATTAATGCAACTTTCACTGTGCAGCACATTGGCATTCTGTATAGATGAAATAATGATTGACATATCCTGGGGAGCATTAAAGGGTTTATTTTTTATGATGATTTTTCTCTAACCCTCTATATAATTTATATTAATTTAGAACTATCCACCCTTATAAGAATACCAATCAATTTGGATAGTTGTATATCAAAATGATATGCTAAAAGTAGCTGGAGAGAGTCTATTTGAGAAGGTTGAATATCAAATAAAAGTAAAGATAAATTTATATATGGATGAGGAAGTTTTGATGTATAAAATGTGGTGGTTTATATCTTCTCGATGTTGATGGCACATAAAGCATTTGGAAAACAATGTAATTGCAGAAAATTGGAGGTTATCATACACTTCTACTTTGTTAAGAGAGAGCCCATATAAGAGCGTGAACCTAGAGGGAGGCATCTACTTTTTTTGGAAGCTACCAATCCATTGGTGCTCTCCTTGAAACAAGTGACATTATAACATCTTTGATTCCATCCGACCATTTGATAAATTCTCCCATATAAGAATATCATCATCATTAATAAAGTCATGGGAGGAAACTGTTATTGAAATGTCACACTAGAGTAGGTCCAAGTTTTCTAGTTAGTCCTTAATAGAAATGTTGTATTTAGTTCCAGGGTCCAATGAGATAACCCAATCAATCAGAGGGATTTTGTACATTTACAATTACAAAAACCAAGAGAGGTGTTCGTACTAACCAACCAGTCCGAGTGCCTATAAATCTTATAGAATATTGATCTTAAACTTTTCCATATTGAGGATTCAAATTATCTTATATTTCCCACAATGAGATTATGGAGGAATCTTGACCTACGAAATTCCAATTAGGTAGATTTATTATTGATTAATCACCACACAACTAGAATTTCAAGTCTTGATTAACGAAATCTAGATTCCTGATGCCAAGACCTCCCATATGATGAGGCATTAAAAATTGTTTCCAAGAATCTATGATGATTTTCCTCTCCATATTTCTTCCACTCAATTCATTATTAATCATCGTAGATTTTATTAATTTAATGACAGAGATAATACATCGGTACACCATAAATGAATAAACCATCTTTGAGACCACCCCATCTTTGAGATGGAAAATCTATCCAACCATTGAAATTTATTTTACCTCTTATAAGCCAATAGTTTTCTAATTGACTCGAGATATTAGAAAGGTAAGAGTCATGCGGTCTTCCCCATAACATGGTAACTCCAAGTTAAATGAAGGGCAGATACCCTTCCCTTATTTTCATGTCATTGATGATATAGTTCATCCTTAAAATGAAATTTCATTCCAAAGTCAGTAAAGGACTTTCTCTAATTAATGTTTAATCCTAAGACATTTTCAAAATGAAGAATGAACTTTTGATATTGTTGATTTTATTCTTATTTACTTGAGTGAAGATGAATATGTCATCATAAAATAAAAGTTGTGAAGAAGTAGAGATACCTCTAGCTGCTCGGATAGTTACCACTTCACCGTTGTCCACCATGTGAAAAAGAATCCTTCTTACATAGTCCTATGAAATAGAAAATATAATATGTGAAAGTGGATCACCCTGCCACACTTCTCTATAGAATTAGAAATATTATTCTAGGGACCCATTAATATGAATGGCTATACATGAATATTCTAGTAGAAATTTGATCAAAGAATAAACTTCATGATTTATCCAAAACTGTGAATACCATTTTCTCTAAATCCCAAATCCATTGTGTAATTTTTTTTCTTGATGTAAAATTTGAGGGAAATATTTCTTCCCTAGGTGAGTTATCTGGGGAGATTGACACACTCTAAGGCAGTGACAAGATAATATTGTACGCTCCTTCTTTTTACAAATCAAATTTATTTTAGGATATGATCCTATCTGAAACATGAGAAAGCCTATTAACAAGGAACATTGTAATAATTTTATGAGTTTTGATGATAAATGGAACATGTTTGAATTGACTTTTTCACTATTATTTTCCACTTTTCGGAATAAGTAAATAAACATAGCATTGAATCCTCGGAGGAACGATCCACCTCTAAAAAAATTCTTGACCAACATGCCCACATAATTCTGAAATACATCCGAATTTGATTGGAAGAAATTATTTGTAAACCCAAATGGTCCAAGAGAACATTATTTTTTTAGACCAAAAAATTATTCCATGATTTTAATATCTAGAGGGGTGGAGGTGAGAAAAATGTTAGCCTACTTAGATATTATTTTTGGAATGTTATTTTCTCTTAACAATGATTTGTTTGGCAGTCCATCGAAGTGATTCATGTAAAAAGAGACAATCTGAATGGATAAATCAAGTATTTACTACAGGATTTGATCTCCATCATTGAGTAATGAAAGGGGTGTATTTCCTTCTGAAATCTATGAAGAGCATTGAAATACTTGGTTTTTCTACCCCCCTTGGCAAGCCACCAGATTTTGAAGAGGTCCTTTTTAATGTTTTCTTTTATATTGATGAGGACTCGGAGCTTGTGAGATAATTCAGCTTCTTGGGAAGTGCCTTTAGAGAAATTGAACATAGTTATTGACTCTTTGATGTCATGAAGGGAACACTATAAAGAATAAATTTGAGCATCGAAAGAGGTGAACTTCACTTTAATCCATTCTTTTAATATTTTATTGAGAATTTTAATATTAGATATGTAGGACAACAAGTTAGCATTACATTTATCTAATTCACAATATTCCTTGACAAATATTTATCACTCTAGGAGAGTAGAACATGATTTATTGAATATGAAAGGGATATATTTTCCCACTATCCAGAAATCATATCAACATAGGGTGGTGATGAGAGTTGTGTTTTTCTAGAGTGACAAATTAAATTGATCTCTAAAAACCAAATGATGGCTCATTTACAAAGTTCATGTCAATTTGGTTCACCCTAATACCATTTAGGTGCCTCATGTACCATATAAATTGGGCTCTAATAAGGTTGACTTAAATTAGATTGGCCTCCTCCAAACATGCTCTAAATTCACAGATTGATGTGGTTCTAAAAACATTACATATTTTATCATCTGCATGTAGAATTCTGTTGATGTCTTCAATAATAGCCCCTAACTCAATGATAACATTGGCAAGATCTTTTATGTCCCTCCATAATGCTCTCTTGTACATGAAACTGTTAGAGACATACATTATTGAACAGAATATTTTATAGTATGAATCTAGAAAATAGTAGGTGACAATTTAATCATCCTGCTAAATAATGGTCTGAATCTCCACACTACTGTGGACTATAAGACATATCCTATTAGGGATGGAAAAAACATAATTAGTTTCCATCATAGAGTATACCCTACATATAAAAAGAGTTCCTTTATTTTTATAATTTTTCATTGGCTCTACAGGATCAATAATATCAATTTTATACTACCTCTAACAAGCCAAATAAAACCTTCTCTTCCATGATTGGCTACTCCCCATCAGTTCCAAAAGAGAATCCACATTGAGATTTTTTTTGGTTGATGCCCCCCTTTTCATTCATTCCCATATGCCTTTTAAATTTTCAAGAAGTCCCTGCCTTTATGTAATGTTTACCATCTTTTGATTCATTTAATTTTTCATATACATGGTCCATTATGGGAGTAGTGGTCTCCTCATTTCTAGCATTATGGATAAGAGATTATTCCACTAGAGTTCCATCTACATTCTAGAAATGTGTCTCAACCAACCCCTTATAATGAATAGAATCATTTTTAATTTCCATTGGAACAACTAGGAAAATCTATGTTTTCATTACTGCACTTATATCAGAGGAGATGAGATCAAGTAGAAAATCCTCAGTTTTTATAGTAAGAGCAGTTGATAAAAAGTCGGATGACAGGGTAAAGATATGATTATTGATATCAATAGTAGTGTTTCACAATTTATTTCCCATAGGTGGGATGACTTCAGACACAACATTGTCTCAATCGTTTTTCAACCATTGCGGCCCATGTGGTTGGAGTAGTGACTTTATTTATTGACAGTCCATTCATTGTATCGGTGGTATCGTTCCTTCCCTTATCTACAGGGTTGGCCTTATTTTCCCTTGATACCTCCTTCTAAAATGAGTTTTTAGTTACTTTCTTGATTAGATTTTCTAGTACTCGATAGTTATTGAAATCATGTCTTACCATCTGAGAGTGTTCACAAAACAAAGATAGATTCTCAAATTCAAAACTAACCTTCATTTAGTAATCATTTTAAACAGGGAGACCCAACCAGGTGGAGGGAGTTACATGTTAATTTCAACAAGCACCCTTGCATAATGACCAAGATCCCCACTAATTGTGTGATTATCAATATTTAGAGGGGTTTCAATTCCAGAGACTATGTCATTTTGTATTTTTGGATTCCAATAAAACCATGGCATTCTACCGATCTTTGTCTATACCTAATAAAAGGAATTCCTTTGATTAAAAGGGTTAAAATTACCATCCAAATCATGGAGCCAGAAAAATTTTGGTTTCATATTGAGGTTCCCAAAATTCCAAAAAACATCAATGTACTTTTTGTTCTCAAAAATGAAAATGAAAAAAAAAACTACTGTCGATCGGGATAAGTCTATACATCGAAGAAATCCAGCATTGTGAGATCTTATCTTTCATATCTATATAGGACCAAAGCGTCACATATTTTTCATATAAGATGTGATTGATCATTGAGAATTTTCAAATATTTATCTTTTATTTGACTACATCATGATACTAAATAATTATGATTGATTCATCCCCTGAATTTTTAAGAAAATGTGGTTTTCTAAGGTTAAACGATACATTTAGGGGTCCACAAAGGACCTCCATGAATGATAGAGCTTTTCAATGTAAGTTATAGGAGTAAGAGAATAAATCATATTAATTATATTGAGAAGTAAATGATATTTCCTAATCTGGAATGAAATATTCCATGGTCAAGAAAGATATCATAAGAAAGAAGATTCTCCATCATTGAGTTGAATGTGGAAGCTTCTCGATCTCACCATCGATAGTGTCTCCACCAACAAACACAAACTATTATAATATTTTAACACCAGTATAACCTATATGATAATATTTTATTATGTAAATTTAATAAATCATATCCCTCTCCACTTCTGTTAAAAGGGTTGCAAAAATTATGATCGTGTGTATAGACGACTGCCGCCTCGTGAACCGGTGTAATTCATTTTACATCAAAACCTTTTAAAGATAGATATAATTATGTATTTAAGATAATTATATTATATTTTTAACATAATTATATTTATATGTTAAATTATCACATATACCTTCTTACTTTTCATTCGTTAGGTTATAAAATATAGTCGCTTGTCAGTACAATTGATTACACTTCGTGAAGTGTTGTGATTTTTTTTTCTCTTACACATTATATGAAAGATTGTAAGGATAAATTTAATTAATATTTGTTATATTTTTGACCGAACCATAAATACAGAAATATAATATAATATATAAAATTTTACCTCCAATCGTTTAGATGACTATAATGTTGCTCGTGTGTATGTGTGGAATATCACCTCAACGTAGAAATCTGAATTTTATATCAGTTTATTTTTACAAGGATGGTAATAAGGTTGTATTTTTTAAATATATATTATATATATGAAGTAATAATTATTATATAAAGATGTATGAATAATTATTTTCCTTTTTTATATTCTATTATAAAAATGGAAATAATGTTAATTAAACTTATGCCCTTCCATTTCTATGAATAATGTAGTCTATAATTTATCTCTAATTTTAATAAATTAAACTAAATAAATATATAATTATTATATTGGATATTTACATAATCATTTTAATTATATATATGTTTAATCCATGATTAAATTAATATGGCTAAAATTATTAAACTAAAACACACTTGAAAAATGTTGCAATTATCACCTCCAAAGGTGATTTAACAAAGAATTAATGACAAACAGGTGATAAAAACAATACGAAAAAAATATAGGGAATGAGGTCTCTGATTGTGGTTCTTTAATATATTTATCCTAAACCTATATTTTTTAAACAGGTTTTTTGGGTACATATGATGGAATTCTAACTTGAGGTAAGAGATTCTCATCTCACTTATACTTACGTGAGATATACACCATATTCACCACTTATATCTCTTGTGTGGTGTATATAATACCACATTTGATAAGATATATCATGAAAATATTTCACTTAATGGTTTTAAAATTTTTATATTATGTTATTTCATTCATGGGGTTTATGCTTCAAATTTTATTAAATTTGTAAGGTTTATTTTACAATCTCATTATCATTCATGATTATTTTTTATTAAGTATCCTTTTGGGGGGATTATTTAATTTTTATATCTTAAAATAAATCAATTTTCTTATAATCTTGTAATTTATAATATTTTCTATGCAATAGTAAAATTTTCACTCTTTTGTATGTAAAATTATTGCAAAAATTATTATAAAAAAATCCCACATCAATTCTCTCTTTAGTCAATTTTTTTTGTCAAAATACATGTTTTCCAAAAATGCTTTCAAAATTTAATTTAAAATTATAAAAATGACTTATTAAATATAATTTTACCCATTTTTATTTTTTTTAAACAAAATTGAATGGAATATTAATGTCACATTCAAAATTAGGATTGTTTTTCTTTTACCAAAAATGTGAAAGGAATATTTTTTTAACATGTCTGACATGAATAAAATTTTCCACCATCCCTACCATTTAATGATTTAAATCGTATATTAATTTTTTTAAGAGTTTATTATCATATAAAAGTATTTTGAAAATATTTTTTAAAATATTTATTTTAAAAATATTGTAAATGCGAAATAGTTATTATCCTCAAAAATGTTTTTAACAAAATGTTTATGGTATTTAAATTCATTAATGAAATAAACCCCATATTTTAATTATTATCCATTGGTGATATATTGTATTTATATAATATTTATTATTTATTTGGATGTGATATAATAATTTTTACTGAGGATGTAATATATTATCATCATTCACCATATTAATCTATATGGGTTCCGATTTTGTTTATTTGATTGCGGTAAGTATTAAAATTTCATATATTATTTTTTATAAAATAATTTTTATGTTGTTTATGTTTCACCCAATTTATATGAAAAACTCATTGAAATTTTTATGTGATGGGTGGTGCATGGTAATATATATCCCATCATTGTATTGACAGGTCTCGTGAGACAAATCATTTTTCCAAGTTAAATGGGTGTTTATCCATTATTTTAACTTTTTTGTGAAAGGTTTTGATAGTTCCAGATGTTTGGAATTATGAATTCCCCCATTATGATAAAATTTATCTATGGCCATGTGATTTTTATATTAGTAAAAATATCCATGGATAAGTTTCAAGATTTTGTGACTATTTATATGGTGTTATTAGATAATAATTTATTTCTTCTATATTATGATCAGTTTATTGATTAAATGTACTGTGTTTTAGTTGTATACCTTCTAATATAAAGTATTCTTATTTTTTAATGATATATTATGGTTTACACTTACCCTTAGTGAGAATATTTTATTTTATTTTCTCTATAATACGAGGAAGTGTTTTGGGATTAACATGTAAGGATATGATATGGGGAATAATGTTGTTCCTAAAGAATCCACTTTGTTCTTTTTATGATTAAAATTTTAATGTGAATTTCAATTGTGTATCTAATTTACCAAGACTATGAAAAAAAATTCCTTCTATATGTAATCTTGTGTATCTAGTAATAATATTATAGTGTAACCACTAGCACCAGGTTAAGAGAGTCTGGGTCATTAGAAATAAATCACAATATAACAGTTATATATGCCTCAAAATTGAAGGATAAATAAAAGAGGGTGATAAAACATGTTTGTTTAATATTTTACAGATAATAAATGATTTAATTCTTTAATATTGATAGATTCATGATGATTTATGTAATTTTGTAACTTATATAAGAATTTGAAAATGAAAATAAAATTCCCTTTTTGAAACTTTCAATACCACACCAATAGTTTTTAAAAAAATATTTTTTATGGAGTGTTTTAACATTATAATAGTTAATAAAATTTAAAATATTGTTTTATAAGTTAAATTTAAATACAAGGATCTATATTAAACATTTTAAGTAGGACTATAGTCCTTAAGGTCATTAATAGACTATATTTATCAATCTTGGATATCACTTCAATAATTAACCCACTTTATTTTCATTTCTACTCTTATTTGGATGAAATTTTGTAAATTTATAGAGGAATAAAATTTAAAATTGGTATTAAATATTAGGAATATAAAATTTTATCATTTATATGTTTAAATATGTTGCACTGATGTAGATATTTTCTTTGACTTTATTTTGAATAATACTTTTATAACCTTAGTCTCTCATCAACAATATAATTATTTATAATTAACCATGGTGAGGTGACTTTTGAGTATTATAAAGTGATTATAGAAATTTAAGAGTTTCATTCTACTTGTCTAATAAATTGGTATAAAAAATTCTTACTTTCAAGGATCACTTACATGAGGCATTCACTTTCTTCTTGTACATTTTTTACTTTGGTATACGCATTTATACTATCTTTTATTATAAATATATTTTTATATTATACTCATCACCTATTTATTTTTTATTATTTGGGATATAATATATTACTTGAGACAATATTTGTTCTTACCTGTAACACCCCAAGATTCCATGGTACAATTCTCTTTGAATTATACAGTAGCGTTTTTTGTACGCAACTTCAAGATTCTAACACACCGCGACCAATCAAAGTAGTCGTTATGAATAATAATACCCACTTTTTGAAATTTTATAAATTTTATCTCTCAAAATGTACTTCATTTTTGAATTTTGAATATTGAAATTATGCTAGGGTGAAATTTTGGTACTTTTCGAATAACTTTTATATTTTGATGAATAGTGAAAATTACTAAATTTTAATTAAAAACTTTTTTTAATCAAAATAATTAATTGTGATAAATTTTTAATTTGAGTGGTTTTAAAGTATATTTAGAATATATGTTTACCATTTAATACAATTTTTTTCATTGGACATAATTTTACATTTAAACCGAACATAAATAACTGTCAATCTTTTGGTATTATCTCTTAAAAGCACCTTTTAATTTTAACAACGGGAATTAATTTTAAATTAATTGCTTCCACTTCTGTGTTTTGAATTTAGAAAAAAAGATTCAATATTTAGAATCATGATTTCAAAATTTTTTAAATAGATAACTTTTATTTTTAGACATTTTGAATAATTACTTTGTTAAATATTTTATTTACAACGGTTAAAGGATAAATCTGGTAAATTAGGGTAAAACATAATATTATAATAACAATAATTAACTCTAAAACATGTCCTAACCCTATTTTTTGATACATGTGTGACCATGGGAATCTTTTTGTCGATTTTGGGACCCCATGGATCCACTTTTAAGTTATAATGGCACTTTATATTAATTAAGTTAAAGTAAATACAGAAATGACATAAGCATATATCTTTTAGTAAAACATTTTTTACATAGAGTTTTATATATTATATTTTCGAATATAAATATTCATTAGAAATATAAAAATATTTCCTAAATAATGGTATTTTATTTATAATTTTTAGACATAGGATAATTAAATATATTTATGACACAATAATGACGCAATATTTTCCTTATTAATGAATGAATCAAATAAATGGTATTATAAATGTTAAAATAAATATAATTTTATAGTTTTTATTACATACAATAATTTTATTGGTTAAAATGACATGTTGGGATTAATTAAATGGATTTTATTCTAATTAATAAAGTTGTTAAGACTTTAACTAAAATCAATTATTAAATATTGTCCAAATTGACTTAAATGAGTTTTTAAAACAAGTATTATATTATTAATTGATATTCTATTCATAAAAATCTATGGATTTTTCAAAGGACTTATATAATTATAGGTGTATAATTAATGGACCACTTGGGGTCTCTTGGATGTATATATATTTTTTATTAACTATATAATATAAAAATACAAAGTGACATGGTAAATGTCAATCTAATTAACCAAGAGTTAAAACTAAAAGATAAGGTTAATATAATGAACAAAACCTGTCTAAAATATATTTTTTGAAATTATTTAGAACCATACCCACCTTATAATTTTAATAATATACTTTTTATCCATTATAAATTGAATATTAATTTATTATAAATTAATACTTTAAGTTTTTCCTAAAGAGACCCTTGTCCCCCTTATAAAAGGATACAATTCTAACGAATTCCTCACACCTTAAAAGCCTTTTGGTTCTTCAAAACCCTGCCCAAATACTATCTCAAATTCCCTCAATATAACTTAGAGACTTTATTTTGATCAAAAAGCTAACCTAAGTATCCCTTTTGATCAAATCAAAAGAAAGAACCCGAAGAAGAGGTAATGTTTTCACCACCCTTTTTCAAGTTCCTTTCTTCTTCAACATATTCTTTCTTTGTTATTTACATTCTAAAATAATAAATCCAGTATCTTATATATAATTTGATGTTATTATAAATATCGTACAACCATATTCTATATTCTATCCATCCTTTGAATGACATGTTTCCATAATGTGCGTACGTACGTCTTACCGTCTCCACGTCGTGGTGTAATTGTTATTCAAAAACATTATTATTTGGATGGGTATGATAATGATATTTAATTGATATAAATAATAAATATAACATGACAATTATTCTATATATATGATATATAATCCAATTATATATTATTTTAATATCAAAATAATGATATTGTCGCTCGTGCGTACGTACATACTACCATCTCCATGAACGTGATGAGATTCATTCCACATCGTATCCATGAAATTATAATTATCATTTGATGATTAAAAATAATTTTTAAGGCTTTTATATCATTCTGGATATGAATCAGATACAACCAATCCATAAAAAACACGGCTTATGTAAATAAATATATCAAAGAAAATGAGTAAGTTAACACCTGAAATGATGATAATACTACGATATTATTAACAAATCAATATAAAAAGATCATATATAATATCATATTAATGTTTATGATTCTTGTTTAATTTAATAACAATTATTTTCCTATTATACAGGAGCTTAAACTACCCTCAACCAAGGAAAAGTATAAGGTAAGGATTTCTTTCACAATCACTTCATTATCCGAGGTTATTTATACATAATTATCTACTGGGACCTCTTTATCATCCATATCCTTGTTTCATAAAAATGTGTTTCAAATCATTCATACCATTTTCTGGATATGGGTTAAATTCATTTATACCCTTGTTTACTTTTTATAAAGTAATCTTTCCGTTGTTTTCCGAACAAGGTCCTTTTTACCTTGTCGACAAAATCAAGGTAAGACTGCCCTTTTTAACTTATATGGTGGGTGTGATTATTTTTTGCCGTTATAAAATCATAGAAGCTTCCCTTACAAGCTTATAAGAATATTTTCAAAATAAATGTTTTCTTTATAATTATGTGACTCTTAAATGACTTAAAAATAGAAAGAGATATTTCTCTAAAAAGGGTTTTGATTTCATCTATGTCAATATCCTTGATGGATTTTAAGTTTATTTGAAAGTGATTTATTTTTATACAAGACTTCCATATTGTATTGAAGGTTTTGTGGTATGTTTTACTGTGGATGTTCTATTTTTATACCATTCATTGTTTTTGGTTAATGTATTGACATTTCATATGCTAGTTTTAATATGAATGTTTATGATATGTTTAAACATTTTCATATGAGGAATGTATTGGACTTTGTATGTGATAGGTGGAGCCCTCTATAGCTCCTTGATGCATCGGTAGGTCTCATGAGACAATAATATGTGGAATTGGTTGAGGCCCTTTCCCAATTTGATTTCTGGTTTTGTCCGATGCCTTAATCATTTTTAGACGTCTTGGTTGAGGCCTTGAAAAAATGTTTCAGAATGTATGTAATTATACATTTTCTCTTTATAGAAATAATATTGATGGTTCATGTGGTCATTAGACTAGTAGAATACCAATGAGTTTGTTTTATTATGGAATTATTTAATAATCATATATTCTTTCCATAATGTTATTCTTTTTTATTTTTGTTAAAGGTGTGTGGTTTAAATTATTTACAATTCTTAATATTTATGTCATTTTCCTCTATATTACTTACCCTTACTGAGCATTTGATCTCACCCAATTCTTATGTTTCCTTTTCCTAGGATATTAAGAAGTAAGTTATGAGTTACCTTCAAGCATAATCTAGGAGGCTTGGATGTTTCTAATGAAATATATTTGTGTTGTATTTCTTTTCAAATTGTAAAGTTGAACTTATGTATGAATCTTGTTTCCAATAATACTAAACTGATCGGTCTTTCGAGACATGATTTCTTTATGATCATGCCAATGTTATGTAATAATGCACTGACTCTAGGTAACTGGGGTCGGGGCATTACAGTTGGTATCAGAGGATGTTTAGTACAAACCTTGGATACTAGATTTAGATAAACTCTGATTAGATCACATAGCCCTAAGATAGACATTGAGAATTAGTAAATAAGAACTTCTTAGAATTTTGGTATTGTAGAAATTTTATGAGTTTTTTGAGCAATACATCCATGTCTAGATACGAGCAGGTAGAGGAGGCTCTGGCACATATGTACCTAGGGGTAAAACCCAAAAACACCACTTTCAGCTAGACTCGAATGGGAACTAGTGCACGACAACGGGCCTTACTGCACACTTGGTTACGACACTCCCAGGGGATATGCTTAGGATAATTCTCATTTTTTAAAAAATTATTATGAAGGGTTTGTGGTTATATACTTCCTCAAAGAAAACCTTTTTATGATTATGGATTATATCCATAAATAGTTCAACTTCTGTTAAGTGTTTTACAAGTATGGAATTATGTATTTTGATTAATAAATTGATCTAGTTTATGACAATTTTTAGGAATGGCACCTAGTGGAAGGAATGGAAACTGTATCAATGCATGGACTCCATGTAGGGATTTCTCTCCTGCTCAAGATAATTATAGTGGAGCTGGTGATATAACTGGTGCTGATCAGCTTATCACTATACTAGGACAACTCACTCAGGTAATGAATTTTAACCTTACCCATATAGAGCACCCTGATCCACAGCGTGGAGAATCATTGTTAGATCGCTTCATGAGGAAACAACCACAGACATTCATTGGGAATAAAAATCCAATAGTAGCTGAGTGATGGATAAGTTCCCTTGAGAATATATTTCAAGCTTTGGGGAGTAGTGAAAGGTAAAACGTTGTCATGGAAGTTTATCGCGTCACTAGAGATGCTGATCGATAGTGGTCATCGATTCAAAACACAACGAAAGATGATGAAGTATAAAATATGGAATGGAGGAAATTTAAAGATATTTTCATAGAAAAATACATTCCTCATGACCATAAAGCTGATATGGAAAGACAATTTCTGAGTTTGAGGCAAAAGGAGGACAAGAATGTTGCAAAGTATAAGTCTAACGATACAGGGCTAGAAAGGCATGCTGCAGATTATATATGTAACCCAAGAAGTAAGATCGATCATTTAATTGATGGGTTAAAACCATTTCTTCATCGAGCATTAGTCTCACAATCCTTATAATCATAAAAAGATATTGTCTCATGTAATATCAAGATAGAAAAAAAATATCTAAATCTTATGACAATAATATAAATCAAGAGAAGAAGATAACAGTTGAGAAAGTTATAGATAAAGGGGAAAAGGGAAAGAATGATTTTCCATTATGCGATAATTGTGGGAAGAATCACCCTGGTACATGCCTAAAAGGAATGGGAGTTTGTTATAAATGTTGATAAAAAGGTCACCAAGCTCGTGATTGCAAGAGAAATAAAGTGGCTGTCAGTTTTGAATGCTGCAATTATAGAGAAATGGTACATTATGCAAATGAGTTCCCTAAGTGCCAAGGAAACTTACCTCAAAAAAGGCCAAGGGATCAAGGCCAAACTTATGTTTTTACTACAGTTAAAGAGAAATAATTAATGTATTTGTGTTTTTTTAGACTCAAGGATTATATTCTGGTTATGAGAATAATGTGATATATATAAGGATTTTACTATAGTACTTGTTGCATTAATTAAGATTTTAATATGAAAAAGGTAATCATATTTTTAGTATGTGACAATAAGATAAACATTACTTTGTTTGGGAAATCTGATGTTGCAATTGATTTTGGAATTTAGATACCTTTTGTAGAGAGTCTTGACAGAGGTACTCTGGATAACTATAATTTTTGGAATGGATTAAGTAGAACATTTTATAGTATTGTTTAAGGTTAAAGCAATTCTTATGATTATTTTTGGAATATTATGATACTATAGTTTTAGTAAAAGGACAACCTTTAGGTCGGTCGATAACCTATTATGTCGGACAAAGCTGCAGGAATCAAACCCACAACTATAGTGCGACATGCCTTTATTACCTACCACTAGCCTACAAGAAGTCCATGATTATTAGAAAATATTTTTCATCATTTTAATGGTATGTGTTAATATTTCGAACAATATACGATTAGGGTAAATATAATATTTTTGAGTTCTATTATCTTTTGAGTGAAAGATGAGTTTGTGGTAGAAATTAGTTGAAGGATGAAAACCCTACTTGTAAATTATATATATATATATATCTTATTTTAAGAATAAATTAATTATTAAACTTTAGGGAAGGGATATTAAAACAAAAAATGTGTTATCCTAATACCTTATGTTTTGTTGAACTGATGATAATTTAAATCATCATAGATTGATGGATTTGAGGCCCTCAATTTTACACTTATTTGTGATTGATGACCTCAATCACTCCCTATAAATATTTTCATTTTTCCTCTATTTACATTTCTATAATTTCCACCAACGTTCTCCTATTCTAAGCTCTAATTTTTTGGTGACATTCTTATTTCCCTTTCCCTCGTATTAGAACTAAATTGTATTAACCCTATTTCCGATATGGATTTTCCACAAAGGTATTTTCTATTGTCAACCTTTTTGTTTCAAAAAACAATTTCAAATTGCGAGGATGCAATTTATTAAAGGAGGGGAGAATGTAACACCTCAAGCTTCCCCGGTACGATTCTCTTTGAATAATATAGTAGCATGTGTTGTACGCATCTTCATGATTCTAAGACACCGCGACCAATCAAAGTAGTTGTTATGAATATTAATACCCACTTTTTGCAATTTTTTAAATTTTATCTCTCAAAATGGACTTCATTTTTGGATTCATAATATAAAATTTATCCTAGGGTGAAATGTTGGTACTTTTTGGATAACTTTTATATTTTGTTGAATACTGAAAATTACTAAATTTTAATAAAAACAACTTTTTTAATAAAAATAATTAATAGTGATAAATTATGAATTTGAGTTGTTTTAAAGTATATTTAGAATATATTTTTACCACTTAATACAATGTTTTTATTTGTATATAATTTCACATTTAAACCAGAAATTAACAACTGTCAATATTTTGATAATTACTATCTCTTAAAAACACGCTTTTTGTTTTAATAATAGGAATTAATTTTAAATTAATTTCTGCCACTTATTTGTTTTGAATATAGAAAAATTAATTCTATATTTATAATCAGGAGGTCCAAATTGTTTAATTATGTAACTTTTATTTTTAGACATTTTTAATATTTACTTCGGTAAATATTTTATTTACCATGGTTTATGGGTAAATCCGGTAAATAAGGGTAAAAAATAATATTATAATAATGATAATTTACTCTAAAACGAGTTATAACTCTATTGGTGGATAAATGTCTGAACATGGGCATATTTGGGTCGATTTTGGGATCCCATGGATCCACTTGTAAGTTATAATGACACTTTATATTAATTAAGTTAAAGTAAATACAAAAATGACATAAGCATATATCTTTTAGAAAAACTATTTTTACAAAGGGTTATATATGTTATATTTTTGACTATAAATATTAATTAGAAATATAAAACAATTTCATATATAATGGTATTTCTTTATAATTTTTAGACATTGAATAATTAAAGATATCTATGACATAATAATGATACAGTATATTCCTTATTAAAGATAGAGTCAAATAAATGGTATTATAAATGTTAAAATAAATATAATTTGAAACTTTTGATGGCATCCAAGAAATTTATTGTTTAATATGACATTTTATTATTTATTAAATGAATTTGGTTCGAATTAATAAAGTTTTTATGACTTTAACAAAAATCAATTATTAAATATTGTCATAATTGACATAAATGAGTTTTTAAAACCAGTATTATATTATTAATTGATATTCTATTCCTAAAAATATAAGGTTCCTCCAAAGGACATATATCATGATAGTTGTATCATTAATTTACCAATTGGGGGTCTATTGGATGTACATAGTATGTTTATTAACTATATAATATAAAAATACAACGTGACATGGTAAATGTCAATCTAATTAACTAAGAGTTAAAACTAAAGGATAAGGTTAATATAATGAACCAAACCTATCTAAAATCTGTTGGTTGAATGTATTTCTACCCATACGCACCTTATACCTTTAATAATATACTTTTTATCCATTAGAACTCGAATATGAATTTATTATAAATTAATACTTTATGTTTTTTCTAAAGAGCCCCTCCTCCCCCTTATAAAAGGACACAACTTCTAACCAATTATACACACATTCAAAGCCTTTTGGATCGGCCAAAACCTACCCAAATACTCTACCAACTTCCCTCTCTTCACCCTAGAGGCCTTAGTTTGATCTTAAATCAAACCTAAAGATCCCTTTTGATCAAATCAAAAGAAATAACCCAAAAAAGAGGTAATGTTTTCACCACCCTTTTTCAAGTTCCTTTAATCTTACACTTCTTATTTATTTTTTATTTCCATTATAAAATAATAACTCCAGTATATTCTATATACTGTGATGTTATTATAAATATGGTACAACCATACTCATCATTCTATCTATCCTTTGAATGACATGTCACCATACGTGCGTACGTACGGCTTACCGTCTCCACGTTGTGGTGTAATTGTTATTCAAAAACATTATTATTTTGATGGGTATGATAATGATATATAATTGATATAAATAATAAATATAACATGAAAATGATTCTGTATATATGATATACCATCCAATTATATATTATTTTCATATCAAAAGAATGACATTGTCGCTCGTGCGTACGTACAGACTACCGTCTCCACAAACGCAATGAGATTCTTTCTCCATCGTATCCATGCAATTAAAATTATCATTTGATTATTAAAAATAATTTTTAAGGACTTGATATAAATCTAGATATGAATAAGATACATCCAATCCATAACAAACATGGCTTATGTAACAAAATATATAAATGAAAATGAATAAGTTAACACCTGAAACGATGATAGTACTAAGATATTATTAAAAAATAAATGTTAAAAGATCATATATGATATCATATTAATGTATATAATTCTTTTATAATTTAATAACAATTATTTCACCATTATACAAGTGGTTAACCTACCCTAAACTAAGTAAAATTATAAGTTAAGGGTTTATTTCACAATCTCTTCATTATCCGAGGTTGTTTATACATAATTCTCTACTGGGACCTCTTTATCATCCACATCCATGTTTCTTAAAAATGTTTTTAAAATAATTCTTACTATTTAATGGCTATGGGTTAAATTCATTTATACCTTTGTTCAAATTTTTCTAAAGTAATATTTCCTTCATTTTCTAAATAAGGTCCTTTTTTACATTTTTGAAAAAATTTAGGTAAGAATTTCCGTTTTTAACTTATACGGCAGGTGTAGTTATTTTCCACCGTTATAAAATAATTGACACTTCCCTGAAAATATTATAAGAATATTTTCAAAATAAATGTTTTCTTTAAAATTATGTGGCTCTTAAATGATTTCAAAATTGAAAGAGATATTTCTCTAAAAAGGGTTTTGATTTCATCTATATCAACATCCTTGATAGATTTTAAGTTTATTTGAAATTGATTTATTATGATACAAAACTTCCATATTGTATTGAAGGTTATTTGATATGTATGACTATGGATGTTCTATTTTTATATCATTCGTTGTTTATGGTTAAAGTGTTTACATTTCGTATGTGAGTTTTAATACGAATGTTTATGATATGTTTAAACCTTTTCATATGAGGAATGTATTGGACTTAGTATGTGACGGGTGGAGACCAAAATAGATCTTTGATGAATCGGTAGGTCTCATGAGACAACTAGACATGGAATTTCCTGAGGCCCTTTCCAATTTGATTTATTGCTCTGGACGAGGCCTTAATCATTTTTAGACGTCTTGGTCGAGGCCTTGACAAAATGTTTCAGAATGTCCGGCATTATACATACCCTCATTATGGAAATAATATTGATGGTTCATATTATGACAACCCTGCTTTTTTATTACAACTTAGACATGCTTTATTACATAAAAATTCACTTGATACAACAAAGAAGATCGAGATGTTTAGTGTCTTTGGGGCTTAGGATCATTACATAAAAACTTTAAACTTGAAATACAACATCCTTATTGAAAACTTCCTTTACATGACCACTACATTCCTTCGTACTTAGCATTGCATGGGATAACCTGAGGACATGCATAAGAAAAGGGTGAGCTATAAAGCCCAGTAAGGGAGTACACAATGAATAACATGAGGAGTACAATACATGTTAGGCAATAGGCATATCAATAGAGCATAAGAGAGACATGAACATAAAGGCATGATAAAGCATGATAATCATAACATGGAAATGTGGCAACAACACTTAACATTGAATTAGCATGAGCCAAGGCTCATTGCACATGGAGCATGAGTAAACCCTCATTGCACTTGAAGCACGAGTAAACCCTCGTTGCACTTGAATTAGCATGAGTCAACACTCATTGCACATGACGTATCATGATACTATACTTTACCCAATGCATTGGAGCGCTATCAGGGCGCACCCTTCTTAAACATTTCATTTCATGCATAAGTGTGCCACATGGATCATAAAACATGGATTCATAAAACATAATCATTTCTTCCACGATAAAGGAAAGTGGAATTCATACATGAAACTTTATAATCAATATGTAAATGTGCATAAAGGTGAATACCCTTGATGGAGAAATGGGCATGGTATTCACTACACAAAGACATTGGCTTAGAAAATTGGTGCGATTTCGGCAGCGTAACGGCGTGACATAAGAACTCATAAAAAAATGTTGATGAGAGAGAAAGGGGTTCCTCATCATATTTACATGAAATGGACAGTAAGGAGATCATATATATACATGTCCCAACAATAGAAATGGAATTTAGATTCATGATACAAAAGTATTGCTTGAATGTAAAAGAAGAGAGAGAAGTTCCTTTCGGAATTTCGGCATAGTAACGGGTGTACATGGGAGGCATTTAATGAGAGAGAAAGGTTTCTCCCATCATTAAAACAATAATAGGGCAGTATGGGGGAGGTGCGAAACCATACCCCAACATTCATAATTGAAATAAAAAGGGAAATACAACTTAAAGAAAATTGACAAAAAAAATGAGAAAGGAAGAAAAACCCTTACTCGGAAGTGTGCTTCCAAAGGCTAGAGAGAGGCTTGTGAGAGGCTTCTTGGGAGCTTGGGGCACCTTGGGAGGATTCTAGAGAGAGTAGGGCAGAGGTTGGACGAACTTAAAGGGCTTTGAGTGAGGAGGAAGTGGGAGCTTGGGTGGGTTTATATAGGAAAGGTGAGAGAATTCTTTATTATTTAGGTTTGGGACCCCTTATATTAAAATAGTCCAAACCACAAACCATCCCATGGTATTTGCCCATGGTTTCTGGAAAAGAAAAGAGGAAAAAAATATTTTACAAGTCCAAGGTCCGAACTTATTAAAAAATTAGGGTTGCTTATGTGGAGGTGAGTCACACTCCCATGGAAATTAATTTAAAAAGGCAAAGTGTTGAATAAGTCTTGAGGGCTCCATTAATGCTTTGAAAAGTAAGTAAAACAAACCCAAAACCTCATTATTTTAATGATAAAACACATATTGGCCGAACATAAGGATTATGGTATTTTATTACATCACCATTGGGTCATTATGATGTCATAAAACACATTATATATTTAAATGGTATTTAATTTTTACCCAAAAATTTGACTGTCTCAGAAAATTATGAAAAATTCACCGTTGGATAATTTCGACGTCCTGATTCCAAAAATAATATTTATTTTATCTAAATAATTTTCTAAATATGTGAATTTTCACTTTTAAAATAAAAACCGACATTTATAAAAAATTCACGGGTTTTGACAGAAATGGCTTTCAAACCTTAATAAAAATTTTAATTGCATTCATAAAATTATAAGATCATTTATATTTAATAAAAATTAATTTAATATTAATAATAATATTTTATTAAAATATTATTTAATTCAAAAATCCTTTAATTTAATAAAATATAATTCTTAATTAAATAATAACTAAAAACATTATTTGTACTTTAAAAACTAATTACAATGCATCAAAAATGACTAGAAATTATATTCATTATTATATACAAAAATAATGTACATGAACATGGTGCTACTTATTTGTTACATAACCCCTTAAAATAGCTGCATAAGACCTAAGGGTAAGGTGTGCGATGGTGACAGACTCTTGGGGTTGCTCGGATAACATCGCTCGAGTGGTAATCTCTATCAACTTCCATTTTTCCCGTAGACGATCACGTTCGAGCTTGACTTGATGAAGCTCAGCTTGGGTTTGGTCAAGGGAAAAGCCCAAAGACGCCACCTCCTTTCCGAGATCCGACAAATGGGCTTCGTAAGGGGCAATTCTACTGGATGAGGTCATCGCTTCCTTTGTCTGAGTAGAAAATTGGTTCGTTAAAGCCTTATATTTAAACTACCCAGATGATCACTGTTCAACGGCTATAAAAGTAACGGTCACAAATCTTAACGTAAAACTTAAAGAAGTTGAAATCTTATAAAAACATTTTTTTTCATAAATAAACATTTAACTGGATCAAGAGGGATTTTCCATTAATGAAAACTTTGGGTCGTTACAACATTCCCCCCTTAAGAAATTTCGCCCTCGAAATTTTCCTTTTCCCACACTAAAACAAATGTGGGTAACTTAGCTTCATCATATCCTCCGACTCCCAAGTTGCTTCTTCAAACTTGTGGTTTCTCCACAACACCTTGACGAGGGGCATTGTCTTATTTCGTAGAACTTTTTCTCTACGATCTAAGATCTTCACTGGTTGCTCCTCATAAGATAGATAATCTTCCAATTGTACCACCTCAGAAGAGAGTACATGTGAAGGGTCTGGTATGTACTTCCTTAAGAGGGGTACATGGAAGACATCATGCACCTTGGCCATAGTAGGTGGAAGTGCTAGTCGTTAGGCCACAACCCCAACACGATCAAGAATCTCGAAGGGGCCGATGTACCTTGGACTTAACTTCCCTTTCTTTCCAAACCTCATGACCTTCTTCCACGGAGATATGCATAAAAACACCATGTCTCCGACTTTAAACTCAAGGTCTCGTCGATGATTATCTGCATAACTCTTCTGTCGACTTTGGGCTGCCTTGATATGCTGCTGAATGGTTTTCACCTTCTCCACCATTTCTTCGACCATTTCTGGTCCAAGAAGCTTACGTTCACCGACCTCATCCCAACATGCCGGTGTTCTACACCTTTTCCCATACAGGGCTTCATATGGTACCATTTGGATGCTCGAGTGGAAACTATTATTATAAGAGAACTCAACTAGAGGAAGATGTTGATCCCATCCTCCTTTAAAGTCCATTGAGCACGCTCTCAACATATCCTCAAGTGTTTGGATAGTCCGCTCGGATTGGCCATCAGTTTGAGGATGATAGGCCGTACTGAAGTTCAGTTCAGTATTCAGAGCATGTTGAAGACTCTTCCAAAACTTAGAGGTAAATCTTGGATCTCGGTCAGACACAATAGATAGTGGTACTCCATGCAACCGTACCACTTCCCTGATATATATCCGTGCCAGCTGATCCAAAGAGAAATCCTCTAGAATAGCAATGAAGTGTGCAGTCTTTGTAAGACGATCCACAATAACCCAGATTGCATTGTTGCTTTTGGATGTCCTTGGAAGTCCAGTGACGAAGTCCATGGTGATGTTCTCCCATTTCCATTCTGGTATGGGCAATGGTTGCATCATCCCCTTAGACTTCTGCCTCTCTGTCTTCACTTGCTGACACACCAGGCACTTTGATGTATATTCGGCGATCTCCTTCTTCATATTATCCCACCAAAAGTTTTCTCGGAGATCTCGATACATCTTTGTGCTCCCTGGGTGAATAGAGAAATTTGAACTATGTGCATCATCCAAAAGTTCCTTCTTCAGCTCCGAACTTGATGGGACACAAATTCTTTTCCCAAACCGCACAATTCCTTCTTCATTGACATTAAACTCTGAGGATTTTCCCTTTTTGATAGCTTCCACTTTTTCTTGGATTCTCGCATCATCCTTTTGAGCATCCTTTAACCTTTCCAAAAGAGATGGTTGAGCAATCATTTGTGAAAGGATTGATGATGTTCCCTTCTTTATGATTCCCACGTCCATCTTCATCAAGTCTAAGAAGATTGGATCCTTCTCAATTCTCATCATTGATAGAATTGCTGGATCCTTTCTACTTAGGGCATCCGCCACCTTGTTCGCCTTCCCAGGGTGGTAATGTATTGAACAGTCATAATCCTTTATGAGCTCTATCCATCTTCTCTGGCGCATATTAAGCTCTTTCTGTGTGAATATATATTTAAGACTCTTGTGGTCAGTATATATCTCACATTTCTCTCCATAGAGATAATGCCGCCAGATTTTCAAGGCAAAGATCACTGCCTCCAACTCCAGATCATGCGTTGGATAGTTTCGCTCATGGATTTTCAACTGCCTTGAGGCATAGGATATCACTTTATCATTCTGCATCAGCACACATCCTAAGCCCTTCTTCGAAGCATCACTGAATACCACAAAAAGCTCCCCACTTGTGGGTAAAGTGAGCACAGGTGCAGTGATAAGCCTCCTTTTCAACTCCTTGAAGCTTTCTTCGCATTCATCACTCCAAGCAAACTTTACTCCCTTTCGAGTTAGCTTGGTAAGAGGGTTGGACAATCGTGAGAAGATTCTCACAAATCGTCGATAATATCCAGCTAACCCCAAGAAGCTATGGATATCAGTTACCGATGTTGGCCTCGGCCATCCCTCAATTGCATCTGTTTTAGAGGGGTCCACAGATATCCCATTGCTTGTGATGATATGGCCCAAAAATGAGACCTCCTTCAACCAGAACTCACACTTGCTGTACTTGGCATAGAGCTTCTCCTTGCGCAAAGTCTCCAGTACAGTTCTTAAATGCTCCTCATGGTCCTCCTTGGTTTTGGAGTATATTAGAATATCATCTATAAAGACTACCACAAATTTATCTAGGTAATCTCTAAAGACTCTATTCATCAATTCCATGAATATTGCTGGAGCATTGGTGAGTCCAAAAGGCATTACTATGAATTCATAGTGCCCGTACCTTGTACGAAAAGCAGTCTTGGGGATATCTTCCTTCTTCACCCTTACTTGATAATATCCCGACCGCAAGTCGACCTTGGAGAAGTATTGTGCTCCACGCAGCTGATCAAACAAGTCATCGATTCTTGGGAGAGGATACTTGTTCTTTATCGTGATTTTGTTAAGTTCACGATAATCGATGCAAAGCCGCATTGACCCATCCTTCTTCTTGACGAAGAGGACTGGTGCACCCCATGGTGATGCACTTGGGCGTATAAACCCTTTATCCAGATTCTCCTGTAGTTATTTCTTCAGTTATTCAAGCTCAACCACAGCCATTCTATATGGAGTCTTGGATATTGGTAGCGCCCCAGGTATAAGTTCAATTGAGAACTCAACATCTCTTCTTGGAGGAAGACCAGGAAGTTCCTCGGGAAATACTTCAGCGAATTCCCTCACAATAGGCATTTCTTCGAGGGTGGTTTCTTCCTTGGACTCAATCATCTGAGCCAGATATGCATGCTCATAAGGCAGTAATATTCATGCTTGAGATGATGGAGCTAAAGGAGATTCATCTTCCTCCTGACACTTGTAAAGAATCGGGGGTCGATTCTCCATATGGAGTGTGATTTCCCTCTCCCGACAATTTATGTTGGCTCTATATAAGGAAAGCCAATCCATGCCAAGAATTGCATCAAATTCCACCAAAGGGAGACGAGGTTCGCCGGGAAATTCAATCCACATATTATAACAGGGGAGGACTTATACTCATGGGATGCAATTATTGCCCCATTTGTCGTACTCACCGACATCTTTACTTCCAGGATTTGTGGTGGTGCAGGGATTGTTCTGCTAAACTTTTGAGATATAAAAGAATGCGTAGAACCTGAATCAAAAAGTACGTTCTCTATTCTTGAATGAATAACTAGCGTACCTGTCACCACTTCGTTGTCGGGGTTCACTTTGGCAGAAGTGATGGCAAAAGCTCTTCCTTTCTGTCTTGGAGGTTGTTGATTGCCTCCGATAACCCTTGGATTAGGGCACTGATTCGCAAAATGACCCGGTTCTTTGCATTTGAAGCATTGAACAACGCGTTGAGGTTCGAACGGAGCGTTCCTCCCCTCCGTTGCAGTCGCGGGTCCTTCTTGATGACAGTTAACAGCTAGGTGCCCTTCTCTTCCACACTTGAAGCATTTTCTTGTCCCACTAAGGCAATTTCCAGGGTGCTTCTTTCCATACTTTTGGCAAGTGGGGTGCTGGAATTTCTTAGCGTCGTTGGATTTATCCATCGGACCACCAGCATTGAAGTCCACCTTCCGCTTCTTGTCCCCATGATACCCCTGTGATTCTCCGATCTCCATTTCAACCTTGAGGGCACATCGGACAATTTCCTCATAGCTGTCGAAGTCACGGATCGCTAATGCTTTCCGCAAGCTAGGCTTCAGCCCACCAAAGAAGCGGTCAACCTTGCATTCGGGGGTAACGACAAAGCCGGAAGCGTATCGTGTAAGCCTTGTGAAGTTTGCCTCGTACGCTCCCACAGATTCCTCATCTTTCTGCTTGAGGGAAAGGAAGTCCCTTTCCATCTTAAGACGGAGGGTGCGTGGAAAATATTTATCGAAAAACATCTTCCGGAATACCTTCCATTCCAAAGCCTCGATCTCCTCCTCAGGCTTCGTATTTTTGATCAATGTCCACCATTGATCAGCTTCACCCTCCATACGATAAGCCGCCAGGAGAACCTTCTCTTTTTCAGAGCATTGGAGGATGGAGAATATCTTTTCAATGGAGTTGATCCATTGTTCAGCAATCGTGGGATCGGATGATCCACTAAAAGTAGGAGGCCTTTGTCTCATGAAGCTTTCAATAGCGACTTGTTCTTTCTTAGGGGGGGTTGAACGTTCCTCTTGACCACTGTTTCTATTCAAAACTTGAGTTAGCTGAGAGAGAAGCGTGACAAAGTTCGCGATTCCCGCTCCCATTGGATTGGGCATCTCATAAGTAAAATCATCACACTGATCTTCACAACGGTTGTTAGCCCGAGTTCTCCTATTACCGGCCATTGGCTGGAATAAAAGGAAAGTTAGGGGTAACACATAAAGGGTAACACAAAGAAAAAAGTTGATGACTTATAAATAAACTTTAATCTCTTTAACTCATGAGTCTATAGGATTCAATCCAGGCTTTTCATGATCTTCCTTCTAACATATATTCTTAGGGGCATTTTTCCCTTAATAAGGGTTCATACTAAGATTGTGAATTTATCAAAACATATCCCCCGGGAGTGTAGTAACCAAGAGTGCAGCAAGGCCCGTTGTCGTGCACCAGTTCCCGTTCGATTCTAGCTCAAAGCGGTGTTTTCGGGTTTTACCCCTAGGATACATCTGTGACAGAGCCGCCTCTACCTGCTCGTATCCAGACAGGGATGTATTTGTTTGATAAAACACTTACTTAGTATTTACCAAAACATAGGGATGTTTTTATTATGCTTAGTCTTGTATCTAAGGCTTTACTAGGGTTTCCTAATCCCAAAAATAACTAAACCTATCCTCTGATACCAACTATGACAACCCTGCTTTTTTATTACAACTTAAACATGCTTTATTACATAAAACTTCACTTGATACAACAAAGAAGATCGAGAGGTTTAGTGTCTTTGGGGATTAGGATCATTACATAAAAACTTTAAACTTGAAATACAACATCCTTATTGAAAACTTCCTTTACATGACCACTACATTCCTTCGTACTTAGCATTGCATGGGATAACCTGAGGACATGCATAAGAAAAGGGTGAGCTATAAAGCCCAGTAAGGGAGTACACAATGAATAACATGAGGAGTACAATACATGTTAGGCAATAGGCATATCAATAGAGCATAAGAGAGACATGAACATAAAGGCATGATAAAGCATGATAATCATAACATGGAAATGTGGCAACAACACTTAACATTGAATTAGCATGAGCCAAGGCTCATTGCACATGGAGCATGAGTAAACCCTCATTGCACTTGAAGCACGAGTGAACCCTCGTTTCACTTGAATTAGCATGAGTCAACACTCATTGCACATGACGTATCATGATACTATACTTTACCCAATGCATTGGAGCGCTATCAGGGCGTACCCTTCTTAAACATTTCATTTCATGCATAAGTGTGCCACATGGATCATAAAACATGGATTCATAAAACATAATCATTTCTTCCACGATAAAGGAAAGTGGAATTCATACATGAAACTTTATAATCAATATGTTAATGTGCATAAAGGTGAATACCCTTGATGGAGAAATGGGCATGGTATTCACTACACAAAGACATTGGCTTAGAAAATTGGTGCGATTTCGGCAGCGTAACGGCGTGACATAAGAACTCATAAAAAAAAGTTGATGAGAGAGAAAGGGGTTCCTCATAATATTTACATGAAATGGACAGTAAGGAGATCATATATATACATGTCCCAATAATAGAAATGGAATTTAGATTCATGATACAAAATTATTGCTTGAATGTAAAAGAAGAGAGAGAAGTTCCTTTCGGAATTTCGGCATAGTAACGGGTGTACATGGGAGGCATTTAATGAGAGACAGAGGTTTCTCATCATTCAAACAATAATAGGGAAGTATGGGGGAGGTGCGAAACCATACCCCAACATTCATAATTGAAATAAAAAGGGAAATACAACTTAAAGAAAATTGACAAAAAAATGAGAAAGGAAGAAAAACCCTTACTTGGAAGTGTGCTTCCAAAGGCTAGAGAGAGGCTTGTGAGAGGCTTCTTGGGAGCTTGGGGCACCTTGGGAGGATTATAGAGAGAGTAGGGCAGAGGTTGGACGAACTTCAAGGGCTTTGAGTGAGGAGGAAGTGGGAGCTTGGGTGGGTTTATATAGGAAAGGTGAGAGAATTATTTATTATTTAGGTTTGGGACCCCTTATATTAAAATAGTCCAAACCACAAACCATCCCATGGTATTTGCCCATGGTTTATGGAAAAGGAAAGAGGAAAACAATATTTTACAATTCCAAGGTCCGAACTTATTAAAAAAGTAGGGTTGCTTATGTGGAGGTGAGTCACACTCCCATGGAAATTAATTTAAAAAGGAAAAGTGTTGAATAAGTCTTGAGGGCTCCATTAATGCTTTGAAAAGTAAGTCAAACAAACCCAAAACCTCATTATTTTAATGATAAAACACATATTGGCCGAACATAAGGATTATGGTATTTTATTACATCACCATTGGGTCATTATGATGTCATAAAACACATTATATATTTAAATGGTATTTAATTTTTACCCAAAAATTTGACTGTCTCAGAAAATTATGAAAAATTCACCGTTGGATAATTTAGACGTCCTGATTCCAAAAATAATATTTATTTTATCTAAATAATTTTCTAAATATGTGAATTTTCACTTTTAAAATAAAAACCAACATTTATAAAAAATTCACGGGTTTTGACAGAAATGGCTTTCAAACCTTAATAAAAATTTTAATTGCATTCATAAAATTATAAGATCATTTATATTTAATAAAAATTAATTTAATATTAATAATAATATTTTATTAAAATATTATTTAATTCAAAAATCCTTTAATTTAATAAAATATAATTCTTAATTAAATAATAACTAAAAACATCATTTGTACTTTAAAAACTAATTACAATGCATCAAAAATGACTTGAAATTATATTCATTATTATATACAAAAATAATGTACATGAACATGGTGCTACTTATTTGTTACATAACCCCTTAAAATAGCTGCATAAGACCTAAGGGTAAGGTGTGCGATGGTGACAGACTCTTAGGGTTGCTCGGATAACATCGCTCGAGTGGTAATCTCTATCAACTTCCATTTTTCCCGTAGACGATCACGTTCGAGCTTGACTTGATGAAGCTCAGCTTAGGTTTGGTCAAGGGCAAAGCCCAAAGACGCCACCTCCTTTCCGAGCTCCGACAAATGGGCTTCGTAAGGGGCAATTCTACTGGATGAGGCCATCGCTTCCTTTGTCTGAGTAGAAAATTGGTTCGTTAAAGCCTTATATTTAAACTACCCAGATGATCACTGTTCAACGGCTATAAAAGTAACGGTCACAAATCTTAACGTAAAACTTAAAGAAGTTGACATCTTATAAAAACATTTTTTTTCATAAAGAAACATTTAACTGGATCAAGAGGGATTTTCCATTAATGAAAACTTTGGGTCGTTACACATATGGTCATTAAACTAGTAGAATACCCATTATTATATTTTATTATAGAATTATTTACTCAGCTCATATTCCTGCAATAAAGGTATTTATTTCCGCTGTATTACTTACCCTTATTGAGCATTTGAGCTCACCCCTTTATTATGTTTCATTTTACCAGGAAATTAAGAAGTTAGTTATGAGTGACCTGTAAGTATAATCTAGGAGGCTTGTATGTTTCTAATGAAATATTTTTGTGTTTTATTTCTTTTTACGTTGTAAAGTTGAACTTATGTATGAATCTTGTTTCCAATAATACTAAACTGATTGGTCTTTCGAGACATGATTTCCTTGTAGTCATGACAATGTTATGTTATAATGCATTGACTCTGGGTAACTAGGGTCGGGGCGTTTCATTACCCATCAAAACCTTTTCTTATAAAAATCATCTATATAATGACTGGTCCATCCATGGAAGCATAATTCCTTTATAGTAATGTTAATTTTCACTATATTCAATGGAATATTTTTTAAACCATAATCCTTATTTCATTCATTAAAATATTTTTAATTAATTTATTCTTCAGAATTAAGGAACATAATCGATTAACACTGAAAATATAAGGATGAGTCAGTGTGATTCGTGAGATAAAAACATAAATTTTAAATTCTAATTTATGTGGGAAATATTATTAGGGTTAAAATATAATCTAAAATCTAAATTAATTATAATTATAGAGCTTAAATATTTTAAAAAAATTGATAATAATTTGGATTATGTGTTATAATAAAAGTAGGGTATCATATTTTGATACTCTATAGTTAACATTGGTTCAAAATCATCCATATTGTATTGTCTTATAAATTTTCATAAGTTTTTAGAGATTAAAATATTATAGGATCATAATTATATTAATTTTAATATATCAAATATAGATAAATAATTAATTTAATTGTTAGGATATATCAGTTACAAAATATTAAAAAAACAAAAAAATCACCTTTGACTAAACATTTTTCTACTTTGTAATACAATAATAAAATTCTCCTCCCATTAATTTTTGTTTTTTTAATTTCTTTCATAATTAAATTTAATAAACCCCACCAATATTTATTTACTCTTAAGTAATTTTTAAATTTGTTTTCTTTAATATAATATGTGTTTTTTAATTCACTTCCTCTTCAAGTAAACTATATTGGTAATCTATTATACTATAAATAAATAAAATACATTTAGAGTCCCCATGAAAAATATCATCAAATTTTTATTTTATTTCTTAATAGTTTATTATTTTATCCAATATTTTTATATATTTTTTTACTTTGATCATACCCATGTAGCCTATACACAATTGGAAGAACATTAAAATTTGGTCATCATGTTTTCAAAATAATATTTATAACCACAAAATCAACCAACATATGAAGAAATATAGGAATAATACCTAATCTACACAAATTATTTTATATAACCATAAGTGTGTAATAAATTTTCCTATAATAGGACTTACATCCTTTATTATTATAAGTACGATATAAATATTTATGATTACATGAGGGAAATATGAATAAAAAACATTTGAAATTTGTAAAAAAGAAAAGGGAAATAGATGAGTAGAAAACCCAAATTTCTAAAATGGCTACTTCTATCAAATATTATTGGGGAAAATTTTATATTTTCAAGATGAACCATAAATTGAAGGCATCCGACAAATGATATTTTCAATTTTTTTCATAAATTAGTCCATAATGACATTTTATGAGTTCCCACTACCCAACCCTTCAAGATTTTTTCTAGAATCCTTCCATAAAGAAAAAGATATAGAAGTTAAATAATATGAGTGATTTTTTATAAACCATAACCTTCACACATGTACCTTTTTGATGATTAAACTCTAACTCATGTTAATTTGGACATTTTTAGGTCAAAATAATTTTTTTCTTAAACTAGAAGATAAAGAATATATCACACAAGGTATGTTTTATTTTTAAGATTGAATATAGGAACACATTATAATCTATAGTGAGGAACATGAGGATTATATAAAAAACATTGGATATAGAGAGTAATAATTTTTTGATTCCAAATTGAGATAAAACCCACATTAAAGAATTTACATTAAAAAATCATTAAAACTATAATCCCATAGGCTAATGTAAATCATGAGGAACCTTATATTGTCTTTTCACTGCAACTAAACTATAATTACTTAATTGAGGAGGTAGAAATATATTATACTTTTTAGAGGTAATTTTAAAATAATATATCATTGTTTAAGAATAAAGAAGTTACAAAGATGTAATTGATCAAAATAAAAAATCCACACCCCCTTTAGGTTTTTGATGAATATAAATGATTACCAAGATGTAGATAGTATAAATGAATCATTTATGGTTAGATAACATAATTTGAATTTGTTTGTTTTGTTTTATTTAGGTTTATTTTTACTTTTTTTAATAAAATTTTTTATCTCTTTTTATTATTCTAGGAATGTATGTATTAATATTTTCTTTTTGTAGCTATATTCCAAAATATGTTCACCAGAATAAGTATATCAGGATTTTTTTTATCATCTAACATTTATTTTATTTTTCCTGATTTTATTTCTAATTTAATTTTCATATATCACTTCCTAGAGTAATATTGATGACAATACATCATTTTACTTATGGTAAAGGGGTATCCTTTTGAATATATTGTATTTTATTTTTTGGGTTTTTCCATTTGTTATAATTTTTTAGGTGACTTTCGATTAAATGAATATTTATTACCATTCTTCATTCTTGAGCTTATTTTTAGATGTTATACATTATTTTGGAAAAAATTATTTTAAATTATTATTAATATGGTATATTTTTTGGTATTTTAATTTTCAAAACATTTTTATGAGATTTCCTAATGTTTTGAAATATATACCCATGAGACATTTTCCATAATAATTTTCTCATCTTGAGTGGTATTCAAAATCATTTTGACATAGTTTTTATAATACCCTCACTTTCATGATAAAAACATGGAAGTAGTTTGAAAACTATAAAATTAAAATAAATATTTTTAAAATATTTGGAGTTCATGGAATATTTTTAATATGATCATGGCACTTATTTAGATAAATATAATTTTATATTGAAATTTACCCTTTATATCAATCAATTTTTATACCTTAGAAAACATGAATTGCCATATACGTTTAATACGCATTATAGTCCAATTACCTTTTACCAACCATCACGCTTAATATCTTTTCAAGATTATTTCATGTATCTGTGTGTGGAAAAAATATTCCGTTTGTGTTCCTTGGGAAGCAATTCATTGATTGGGTGATGTGGTAAAATTGCATCATCATTTTTGGTATTTTAAAGAGTGTAATGTAATGATTCATTATCATTTATTGTGTTTTTTTATTATAATAATATTCTCTAAAAAATTAAATAAAATAATAATTTCAAGAAAGGATATCATATGGAATTATATTTTATCCTTATTTATCTAACTCATAATCAAAGAAAAAAATTTAAATCACCATCCAATAGACAATTCATTTTTTATCCCATTATCATTGAAAAAATATAAAAGAAATTGAAATTAAAGATTAAATAATTTATTATTTTATCTAGAAAACGTGGATCACATCAAGAAAATGTATTATGGTGTCATATTTTAAATGAAAATTGATTGTGAAATTTAATATATTTTAATATGAATATTCATGTCCTTTTATATGAGTAAATTATCATATAGGGTAAAATACATCATGATAATATTATAGGGCATCGATGACCTAATTATGATATAGGATTCTTCAACTCATACCTTATTCAATAGAAGGGGAATTCCTCCCTTCCTTCTTATAATATTAATAGTATCATCCATCATTTCATCATGTCCCATTATCTGAATAAACACCTTGTATTCCCTTTAATATTGGTTTTCCCAATGGTTAAATGTTTGATAAATGATCAAAAAATGTTTCAAATTATCTAGAGGATTTATTTGAAGATTCATTTTTTTGTTTGACCTAGATTTTTTAATATATTTTAGTCATTATAAGCCTTCCATTGATGAATTTTCTAATCATGTTAACAAATTTTAGGGAATAAAGTATAATTCCATGACTGGGCTTCTTGGCCCTCATTACTTTCTCTTATGTTTTTCTAATAATAAATATTATGAAATTTATTCATCTATATCATTACACATTTTTGTCTCTTTTAATTTATATATTCTTCACTAGAAATTTTATGTCCCCATGAATTTTGATCCATCGACCCTTGGGATATGGATTCAATACCATGGTTTTCCCTTACCCATTGAAAAAACATTGATTCATGGAATGATAAAAAATATCTCTGATGATATATCTACTTAGATCTCTAACACCAAAACCATAATTCATCCCATTATCCCATAATATATATGTCATATTAAGTATCCCAAAGAATCATATGGATTTATTTGGTATTTAAATTGATGTTTACTATCAATTTATAAAATTTATCATTTTATAATCATGGTTTGTTTTTTTATCTTATAAATTCCATGATCATTTGACCACAATATTCTGGTTGTCAAAATTGGGAGAGAATTAGAAATAGGTTGGTGTACCCTTTATCTCAAGGGATCCAAAATTTTCTCAAAAAAAATATTTGGATAGATGAAATTAAAGTAGTGAAACTTGGTTATATTGACTATATCATCATTATAAGAGTACAAAGAAAAATTAACCATTGTGGGGGTTTATTTTTTATTCTCTTATTAAACCTATATATGGGAATGAGAAAGTAGTTAGTCCTTAGAAACATAGAGCCTTTGATGAATAACCCATTATTGGTATATTATTAAAAAATTATAGACTAAAGAAAATTCTCTAAAAAGGTGGGTCTCAGGTTATCTCATGAGTGGATGGTGTTGTTAGTATATTTTATTTTTTATTGGGTAGGTTCATTATTTTTTGAAAACAAAAATTGATTGTGTATGAGAATGAAATTTATAATAATATTTGAATATAGTTTTTAAAGATAGTGTTATAAACATAAATCTCTTATACAACTTACCTAATAAGTAATAATTCAAAATAACTATCTTAATATCTCTATCATTATTTATATCTCCCTCTTTAATCAGCTTAAATCTCAACTAATTGGCTTCACCATGTAATTTATAATTAAAAATAGAAATTAAATAACAATATCATTCATTGTATTTTCTTATATAAGTAATTTTATGACATTAATCACTCATAAATCATCCTATTCACCACAATTACATGGAGTGATAAAGTTCCTAGTGGACTTTGTGTATAAACTACTGATAAGAGTATAATAAATTAAATGGGAGAAAAATTAAAACCTCATGTAATCAAAACAAATAAATTTCCTTTAGAGATAATGACATAAATATATTTAACTATTAAAATAGTAACTCACTAATAGGGTGGGGATATTCTCTTTGGATCAACCAAAAAGGGTCTAGTGTGTCAACACTATAGATTATAACAAATGGAAAAAAGAATCAAAATGATAAAATAAAGCAATAATAACTCATCTTGATCGAACAATATAAATTTATAAATTTTTTAGTTAAAAATGGTCTTTTCATAGGACTTATAGAATGATAAAGGACAATTAGGTAATTCAGTAGATTCTTCTTACACATGAGTATCACAAACTTCGTCTTCTTTCTCAGATGATCATTCTACCTTTATAACCATCTTATCTTTTAGTGACAAGATCATATATCCTTAATGGAAACCAAATGTAAATATATAGGGTCTAGATTATATCAGATGATAATCTCTCAATCACTCACAACATCAAATTCTTTCCTTGTGAACTTTCTCTTCTTTAACTATATGGATGATGGTCATGTGTATGAGTAGGATAATGTTTTTTGATTTGTCAAAATAGTGGAAATATGATTTTGATTTTAGTTTTTTCCCATCATAAATTGTGAATATTTTATTTTAATTCTCATTGTGAAAAATTTTTAAATTTTTATAATTCACATTCATGGTAGTTATCTCATTTCATATGAATTTGATGTCATATGAAATCTCGAACTTTTATTATTACTATATGAACTCACAAAAAATGACTAAAGTTATATGATAATGTCATAAAATCTGTAATATGGATAATAAAAAATCATATACTCATTGTATAAAACATAGATATGGTCATATGTGATTCTTAAAAGTCATATAAAATGATTAAATTCATATGCTCTGGTAATTAGATGTCATAAACTAAAAAGAAATACATATGAAATCTTTAACGTGTTATTGTTTAGGGAATGTATGATATTTGGGTCAAAGTTAAACATAATCCATGAAATATAATACCTATATCTAATAGAGAAGTTAAACATACCCCAAATACATATGAAATTCATGGAAATCCATAGCAATCTTATTGGATTTTTTTACTAGATTCAAACATGTTAACCATGAAAAATACAAAACGAAAGTTATTTTATGCTTTTCTAAATTAATATTCAAATGAATTAAACAATAGAAAACATATTTATAACACTTATGTTAGTTTAATAATAGAAATAATAAATTAATATATATATATATTCATTTGATCCCAAAATGAATAAATCAATTGAAAAACATTATTTAATCCATTTAATTACATAATTACTTATTTATAAAAGTAAAAAAATATGAATGAATTTATTAGGTTTTAAAAAATCTATAGGGTTGTATTTCATTGAATATAGATCAGAAATTTGAAAATTATGGATCTTATCACTACCCAACACATACACTATTTCACTCCAAACCAGTATAATTATTTCAAGTAAAAATGGTGATTATCTTAAAAATTTACAAACACACAACCTAGAAAGGAAGAAAAATCAATGATCCCATCCATTGTTAAAAAATACCATGCATGCTCTATTAATTTAACTCACTACCCATTTCGTTTAACTCAAATTTATAACCACTAATTCTTTTCCAAGTTAATAAACAACCATCCAAAAAAGGGAATATTCAATTTTCAATCTAGTAATATATGAAAAATTGTTTATAATCATTCTCAGAGATTTTTTGATCCACCATTGGCATTCAAATGTCATAAGATCTCTAACTAAATAATCATAGGTTCTTCTCAGCAGAGCATCCCATATGTTAATTTATGTTTTATATGTTGTTATGATTTGAATATTAAAAATATAAGGTAGAATATAACATTTTAATATCCTGATCATATGACTCAATAAAACTAATTAGGTGTAAAAAAATTTATTGTAAATCTATCAATCCCCCACTTGATGTAAATATTAATTTAGAGGACACAGACAGGATTAAAGAGGTCTGAAATGGTGGAGGCAAAGAGAACTCCCAGTGGCTAACAAAATTAAATTTAAAGAGATTATATCCCACTAAATAGAATACTTGAATATGTTAAACTATTTTTCCAGTATATTCCAAGTTTTTTGCGTCTCTATTGCACTCAGGCTTGGTATAAGTAATCTCTATTCCTCAGTTAAGAAAAATATTTTAATTTCTAATGTAGTAAGTAATTGAAAAGTGGGTACAAACTCATCAAGGATTTAATGAACAAGGGAAGGTATATTTGACCCCCCATAATGTATCACTTTTTAATCACTCTACCCTTTGTTTTGTTTTTGTGGGTCAAAGCCCTGCTGAGAATAATAATGAATAAACTTACCCTTTTAACTCTTCTAACTTTTAATTTATTTATAAATATTTCATTGTCACTATTTTTTTCTAGATATGCGTATAAATATTTTAAAAAAATTACATTATAGATAAATAGGTAAATTTGTGTAAAATATAAAGATTCATTTCTTTTTAACCAATGACACAAAAAAATGAAGGCATCATTTCACACACCCTAATAGAGAATATTCTGCCTTTAAATTTACATGAAAACACCATCTTCCCCACACATGATAAAAATATGAAAAATAATTCACACAAGATATAGTTAATGAAGGAAAACTATATCTTGTAATATGAATTCCCAAATAGGTATTCCATGGTTTTCAAAGCTTGAGAAGGGTAAAATTTCATCATATCTTAAAATAGTGGATAATTGAAAAAATGGATTTTCAATTGAACAATGACCTCAATCATGAATGTATCACACATGGAGAAAATGGTTTCATGTATAATTAATGAAATGTATAGTGTGGCTACAAGATGTGATAATATCCTAAAATTTATTATAATAAAGAATATAAAACAAAGGTATTAAAATTTCACTTGAGTAAGGTATTAAAATTATTTTGCTAGATATTTCATGGATTGGGAAATCATTTAAAGTTTACCTAAACTAAGGTTTAATATATGGAAAAGTGGATATGTATACTTATATATTATAAAATTCAACAATTTAATAATCCATTAATCTCTATAAAGTACCATGGTTCTCTTCACTATGAAATAAAACATCTTATTCAATTTTATTAACTTAAAAATACACCAAAAATAAAAAAATAGAAAACAAAATATCGGAATGAAAATTATAAATTCATTATAAAAACATATTTATCATCATTTTATTATTTTTATATTATTTTAATATATTAAAACACTTAAAAAGAAATAAATAATAAAATATTTATATACTAAGCTTTATTTTCTTCTCCCCCATAACTATCACAAACACTACTTCTAAAAAATTACATCATGAATTTTATGAATGAATAAATAACTAATATTGATGTATCTATAATAATTTGATGTAAATAGTTGACCAAATGTTCTGTTGTTTATAAGATACCAAGAGTAGTTTGTTCTTCTATATTGGTTCCTTCTAAAAATCATCCTAAAACTACTTTATTTTTTACTCATTTCCTCTATAAGGTTTCAATGATTCATCTCCCTTAATCGTAGTTACACTATATCATGGGGTATTGTAAATATTATTTCAAAATATATTTTTATATAAATTAAAACTTCACTTACAAAGAAGAATTTCTGATAGTCTATTTTAGTAATACATCAAAATATTCCCAATCTAGATCCTCAAACTTCTCACTAAAAAATCTATTTCCAAATTTAATTCATTCTAAAATATACAAATATTTAAAAAAAAATCAAGTGACTCTAAGGATTCTTACTATTTTATTATCTCATTAAATATTTAAATCTATTATTTATAACAATATGGAATGTTAAAGTGAGATAGAATAAAAACATATTTCACATGTTGAGGATATTTCATTGGATCTAAGATATTGAGATTCACAATTTCCTTTCAAAAATTAATTAAAAATATCTCATAGAATTGTTTTGGTATTAGGAATTTGATTACCTATACTCAAAGAAAAATGTTTTATACTTATTTATTCCACATTATTATGTTGTAAAAATTAGTAGGAAACTATATTCCTTTCACACATCCCATGACATCTTCTATAACTCCCACTAGGTAATAAGTTGTTTAGATAGCTAATTTTATAAAAATCTAGTTATATTGAGTTCTACTACATATATTTATGAATAAACTAATTAATGGGTTTCATTAATTAAATCTTCCAAATCACAAAATGCATTATCAAAATTGATCCGCTATGGTGTAATGGAATGTTACATTACATAGGTCCTGAAATATCTTAGGTAGGTGTGGGGTTTTTATGAAAAATATATACTTAATATCACTTCTTTAACTCCATGAAATTTTATTTCCTTAGAGAATATGTCCTCGAGAAACCTTTCAGACCTCAAACTTTCGTGGATTCAATCCAAAAAATAGATATCAACTTCCCCTTTATTGAATGTTTCTGGAATTTATTTTTATCAGGTCTCTTGATCAGTATTTTTGGGTTAGTTTATCATTTTATATATGGGATTATGGGGATTAAATAACTTTTAAATATTTTAGTATCCATTATCCTTTTTACTATTTGAATGTCTATAGATATATCCTCTTATATTTCATCTCACAGATAGATTTTTCTTCCCAAGGTAGTCCAGTTCCAAATTCATCTCCCGGTAGTGATTCCCTACTTATATTTACTTATCAACCACTTTTTAAATATATTTAACTTAGATTTTATTTATATATGGTAATTTATTGTGTAATAAGATTAACAAATACTTGATTCACTGTGTTTTTTTAGAGTAAAAATAATATGCACAGACTGACCTTTTACCACTATTAGCTTAGATCCATCGGTATTTTGTTTGGATTGATGGTTGTTTGGTGATTTCACAAGCTATCTCGATAGGACCATCAGTAAGGCTTATTTTCTTTATTATTATTTGTATATTGTAGAGGGTTGTGAATCATTTCATTGAAATGGTCAGGGATTGAAATACTATTGGAAAGATGGACTTACAAAATACTTGTTTCCAACTATATATTGACTTGTAAAATATCATATAAACCATTGTTTTTTGTTTGGTTTATACTATAATATCCTCTAGTATAAGGAATCAAAAAGTTCTTTCACTTCAAGTAATTCATAATTTAAATTTTACAAAGAATTACACAGTTGGAATATCCTTTTCGCTATGGTTAATGATTCTTCTTATACCTTATTTAATTAGAATTAATTCATAATATATGTAATTTCATCAATTTTTTCCTAGTAAAGGTGATTTGGAATATTTTTACTCATGTAGTCATATAAAATTGGATCTTTTACCAAATTATTAGTGGCTTTTTTATAACCTCTCTATCATATCTCTAGCTTTAGAGGGTGAGTTTTCAATTAGTGATCACCTAAAAGAAGTTTAAAAAATTATATATTTTTTCAAAATTATATTGTAAATGAACACCATGAAATGGTGGTATTAAAAGGGTTTATGTGTTAGAGATTATGGATGCCTCTTGAATATCTCCCAAAATTCATATATAGGTTTTCCACTTTTTTTATTATCTAGATTGACTCTCTCATTTGGTTTTTTCTTGATTCAAGTACGAAATTATATAGGATGGCCTTAAATATTTAATCTTAATTTGTGACTTATCTAGGATATAAGATTTATATCTATTCTTTATTATATCCTTTTAAGGATAATAGAAATTAATTCTATCTAATTTGAGCCGTGGGGACTCATATAGGTTTGAAACTATTTCATGAATCCTTGAATTCCATTAAATTCATATTTTAATCCTCTCAATTAAAAACATTAAAATTAAATAGTAGATAAATCATTCTAGTTTTAAACTCAAAATCATATTTATTATTCAATTATAATAGTTATTTATTTTTATTTTTAATGTTAAGTCTATATAACTCTTGAAGTGTATTATTTATATGATCAATATGATTATCCATTTCTTGACATTGTCATGCAGACCCAGTGGAAGAAATAAAAAATTATGGAGATTTTTTTGAGGTAATTGTGACAAAGTCCCTATTTAAAATCTCAGTAATACTTAATTTTCATTCTCTTCGCTATAAAAATTTATTCACCCTATAGATCATAAAAAATAGGTCATCCATGGTTGATTTATCCATATATAAAACATGCTTCAACTAAAATAAAAATGAAACATACAAACAAACTATCCTATAAGAAATTACTATATATTAATGAAGATCCTATTTTTTATCTCTTGTGAAAGAAAATTATAAACCCAAGAAAATGTAGTGAAATAGAGGGAATCTGGTTTTATCCAAAGTGGAATGTTTTTTAGTATGTTTCCCCCTTATTTTGCGTGGGATGAGTGTGTGATGAAAAAGTGATTTATTTTTTATAGAATAATTTATAATATTTTTTTATTTCAATTTTTATTTCTAGTGATTTATCTTGAGATATTCCCCTGACATTCATTTTGAAATAATATGTCATATTTACACTCATTTTCTATGTCTCTCTAATCAGCTGAAACCTCAATCTATTACCCTCTCTTAGTTGTTTTAAAATGAATAGATAGATTAACTAACTTGTTTATTCGATGTATATTCTTTTTTAGTGATTTGATATATCCAATAACTCAGAAAATGATCCACTATTCAACATCAGGAATAGTGAATATGCTTTAGGTAGAATATGTGTAAGAATCAGTGATGAGTGATGATGAAATATAATTCAATAAATATGAAAATAATTTTTATACAAATAAATCAATATTTTATAGAGAAAACTGTAAGAAGGTTTTTAATAATTTAAATCATAATTCATTAACCGGGGTGGAGAAATTCTCCCTAGATCAACTATTAATGGTAACAAATGTAGTTAAATATGTTAATGGTTGAAATTTATTAATTTAATCTCAACTCAATAAACCAATATGAAAATATCCCTCTTTAAGAACATATTCATCTTCATACAGGTGTTAAACAATGATTGGGTCTCCTTATTCACTTTAGTAGATTATTCTCCCCTGTGAGAATTAGAAATATCTTCTGCGTCCTAGTTTATTCTTATGCCTTTAGAATCCTCTTTTTTTCATTTACCAGCTTTTATATTATTGATGAATTCCATTTTTATAGATCTAAGATGTAAATTCCATAAATTTATCATCACTTGATCACTTCCATCCATAAGGTCCCTCATTTTGAACTACTTATTATACTGATTAGTGTATTATGGTTGTCTAGAATCTCAATAGAAGATCCAATTGATTTAGAAAAATAGTGAAATTTATATTTTTATTTTAGTTTATTCCCAATATAAAATGATAATATCATGTTTTAAATATTCCTGGTCCAAATTTTAGTAAAATTCTCAAATTAATATGCTTGAAAATATGGTTATTTTGTATGACATTGATGTCATATACAATTGGGAAATCGTATATTTATAGTTAATATCATATCCTTAAATTATGATGCACGTAAATAGTCATATGATATAATTTAATTTCTATGTAAAAAAATTCATATTATCTCAGTGAGACAAATTCATACACTAACGGAAAAGTTAAAAAATATGTTTGATGTCCTAATTTTGGGGGAAATTAGATATATAGGAAAAATTCATAGGGATCTATGAAAATTATTATGTTAAACCACTAGGGAAGTCATGCACACCCTGAAGGCATATTAAATGATAGAGAAGTCTTACAAGAGTTGGTCCTTTGTCATTTTTTGGATTTTGACTAGCAATCCATGAAAAACAAAAAACAATTCAATGTAGGCTTTGAAATGTGCAAGATTTACCTAAATAAAACAATAAAAATGCCATTAAAAATTATTTCCTAAGTTCAATCCTGAAATATTTAAATCAATGGATTTATTCCCATTTAATCACATAATAAATAAAAAATGTAAAAAATAATAATTTATTTCATTTAATAATTTAATTTCATAATTTATAAAAAAAATATGAATAAATTTACCATTTTTAAAGAATTAATGTTGTTAAATTACATTGAAAAACAAATCAAAATTTTGAAAATGGTGGTTCTCATCATCTATTCTTATGGTAGATCAATATGTTCTCCTAGATGTTATTAATAAACTACTTAGTCTATTTTACCAAAATCTATATGTTTTTTATATCCTCAAATATCTAAAAATTTATTTAGAATGAAGGTCGATTGTGAAGTCAAACAAACTCAATACTCCCCAGGGAAGGAATCAACATCCTATGTTGCAATAGGATCCCTAAACTATATAGTATTCATATGAGCAACGAAAAAATAATTCTATATTGGTTATGAAAAAATATAAAAGGGTAAACTCTAATTAATTTATTTCACACTGATAAGTAATAGATTCCCCACTAAAGTATGATTGCTTGGACCAGCTGACATTTATTTTTGGAGAAACTATCTCAATCCTAGTCTTAACATATAGTTTAATGTGTGTTGATATAGTTAACATGGGTGTAGTAGATGGTTGGAGAAATATGTCATCCAAAAAGATGAAAAATATGTTGGGTGATTGATAAGGACAAAAATTTTACCTCACTTGTGTGTGAGAATAAAACAGAATACCTATAAAAATTTTGTCAATATGGTATTATTAAACCCAAGATAAATTAGTGAATGGTGGAGACATTATTGAATGAGACTATTATTTAGAAATAATAAATAAAAAAATGGAGTCCTTATTTAATGTCGATAAATACATAATAGCTCTATTTTAGAAAGGAAGGTGATGTAAGAATTACTATATCATTCCAAAACTAATATAGATCAATTCATAGATTAAATATATTAGGTTAAGTGAGTCATTACATAAGGCCATTATAATTCCCATTAGATAACTAAAACTCTCTAAAATTGAGGATCAACGTTCAAATACTAAGTATGATTCCTTAGAGAAGGAAATTCATGGATAAATCATATACCCCACAAAACATTGCCTTAATTATGGAGGTTTCTAAAAATATCTAGAATAATGATAGTGGTGTCTTTTAAGTATATATGATTAGTATATTCCTACTCCACCCCCCCCCCCCCCCCACAAAAAATTCCTTAAAAGTATGGAATTAACCTATGATAAATGTGATAAAGCTACTATGGTCGACTTTATTGATGATTATTAATTGAGCTAAAATTATATCAATAGTAAATAGTTAAAGTGAAGAATGCAATATATCCCTAAAGCTATAATAGATATCTTTTTTAATATAATGTTAGAGAATTGGGTGATTTTTCTTGATTTTTTCAAAAATCATTACCCCATTAATGAATATGTTCTTATCAAAAACTTCATTTTAGTTATGTAAAATGAAAACCTATGATATATTCCTAAATTAAAAAATAGTAATCTATCTTGTAAATGTAGCTACGATTGTCCTTGGTTAATTTTAAAATGTATTTTTGTAGGTATTTGGTTGTATCATGAAACTGTTTTTTTGTTATTTTTCTAGGTTTAAATTATTTTGATGTGGCTGGTTCAATTTCCATGGTTGTAGGGTTCCCACTCCCCCCAAAAAAAATTGGTTTATTTCAAAAATTCAACAAAAATGGATTTTGAATGATTCTAATACTGACATGAATTTCAATTTGGGGTAATTTTTTATTAGATCATGGATAGATATTTTAAGACTATAATTTTAAATATCATAAAATAGAATTAATTTTTTTCATGAATGAATCATAATAAAATTCAATATTGAAATGAATTTTAAAAAATATTCAATTATGGGGTTTTATTAACATTAATATGTATATTAGATGAATGGATAAGAGTAAAATATTTAAATATGCGGAAACTAATAAAACCTTCTTTATATATATATATATATATATTATTTAGATAATTAATGATTTAATTCTTTCACATTTATCTATACCTAAATATTTAATGGAAATGTTTTAATATAATATGAATAAAGAAATGTCATGGAAATTCAAGTTTTAACCCTTTGATCTGCACTATATGTTATTTGACATAAAATATTTTTTGTATAAATTATGAATTGATATTTTTTAAAATAACTATACAAAATTATGATACCACCTATATTTTAATACATGGAATCATATCACACCTTTTAATGGACAATATGGGCTATGAATTCATTATTGGACTAAAATATTCAATATGAAAATAAATTCTAGGATCGGCACACTACATTATTATCCATCGTCATATTGTTTTGAAATATAAAATATGTTAGACAACATATACCTAATGATTTATCTCAACTATTTAAAAAATCAATTTGTAAGTTTACTAGTTCAATGACATGGATCAAAAATATATATTTCTTTTGACCTAATTATGAATATTCCATTTATTATATTTTTAATCCCTATCCTCTTATCTACTATATAAATATTTGTTTTTAACCATTAGAAGAATTGAATCAAAGATTATATAGTGATTATCCAAATAGAGTGGTTTTACTCTACTTATCTGACCAATTAGTAGATTGAGGGATTCCGTGAAAGGATCTATTTCATGAGGATTTCACATTCTTCTTTTGCATCATTTTATTTTGTTTATGAAAATATAACATCTTTATCATTTAAAAAATATTATGTTTCCCATTATATATTTTTATCTATTTCTTATTTATGATCAAAATTAGGTATTAAAAAACTATTTGGTCTAACCTATATAATCCCTTACATATTAAAACCATCTATATAATGACACATCCACTAAAAGAAGTGTAAATCCTTAGTAATCAATCTAATATAAACCTTATTAAATTGAATATTGTTTTTCCACAAACATAATTTAATTAATAAACATTTAATTCTTTAATTTATTCTTAATAATTAAGGATCACCATCAATACATATTTATCACATGATGCCATGTTTTTTGAATCATGAGACCGAAACATAAATTATCAAATCTAATCAATTTGTAACAACATTATTGGGTTCAAATATAATCCCAAAGCTTAATTATTTCACATTTATAGAGTTTAAATGTGATCCTGATTAGCCACTTATTTAATTTTTGATTTTTAATGATTATCAAATAATGGTGTCATGATTTGATATTGTTGGGATAACCACGGGTTCATCCTCTTCATGATTGTTTCATGTTAATTTTCATATAATTTAAGGTATGAAGGATTTATAAATCATAATTCAGTGGTTTTTAATATATTGGATACTGATAAAATATTAATTTAAGGGGTGTTCTCTAATCATAATGTGTTTTTAACAAAATTATAAAATATAATTCTTATTTTATATTTTTTTTAAATTATAATCATGTAATCAAATTTCCTGCTTGATATTAGTTTTTGATCAATTCATTTTTTCAAATATAGTAAAAAATCACAAAATTTTCAACAATATTTAATTCAATTTTTATTTTATATTATACTATCCTATAAATGTATTTAATTACATTAATATCAAATGAATAAACAATATTATACATAATATTTAAATTTTTAAATTCATACAAATCAATTAAGAGTACCCAAAACTCTCAACAGAGATACCTTGGGGATTGATAATCAAAAAAATGTGATTGAATATGGGATGTAGAGTGAATCCAAAAGCATGAAATAATATATTATTTCAATACTTATTTGGTTTTTGTAATGGTATATAGTAATTTTAATAATCAATGCAAAATAACCATCAATTAGGCATCATCACAACCCAAGGATGGGGGTCAATGTAATGAAATCAAATTTACATCCTCATTACTACCAGAAAGAAAAAATTAATGTTTACTAAATGAAAAGTCAAGGATGATCTATTAGGAATAAGTAGTTTAAAATAATTGCATATTTGGATATTAATTGTTTGTTTTCTAAATTTAGGTATAGAAAGAAATTAAAGGGGAATTGAAAAATAATTCATCAACACATACACATGGAAATAAAATCCCTTCTAATCAAAATAAAATCCATTTTTTGTAGGTTAATCGGTTGTATTTGTTCTGAATAACTATCCATATGTTTTCCTTTTTAAATTGTGGGTGATGGAGTATGTATCTACCCACTTACCAAAAATTTAAATTAGAATCTTCCCATACTTACACAGGTAAATATGATGCAACGCATGAATAACTGGTTGCATATATTTCTAAGAATTTATCAAATTAATCAATTTAGGTGTTATCCATTTTTATATATAATGAAACTTAATTGTGGAATTATTATATTTCTCTCTATAACTTTATATGAAACTATGGTTGAACATGTTTATTGTTGAACTGTACTTGAATGATTGTAGAGTTTTATATAAATGAAAAATACTAGTTTAAATAATTTTTTTAGAAAAATAAAATTATGTAGAATCCACCCTTGAGTTTTTTAACATGAATGATATGGAATATAGTATCTAATAACACTTGGTGTGATATTTGAAAAGTAATGAGTGACTTAAAGAGTCCTATTAATTAATCTCACAATGTTTTTAAATTTCTGAGCATCACCTATGAATTTGGATAAGTAATGAAACTCTTACTATTTTTAGAGAGACACCTCATAAGGTTAAGAAACTAGTACATATGCTTTAAAATTTCCCTTTTAATTTTAGTTTAAATCCATTTATGGTATTGTATATCTTCTTAAGGTTAGAAATACTTCCCAAGATCATAATATTGATATATAGTCACATAAGGTAAAGACATTCTGTCATAAGGTTGAGCCTAATAATTCTTATGGATGATAAAAAAGAATATTAAGGATTTTATTATTCTACATAAGTCTATAAAATATATTCCTAGACATAATGTCGTTCATTCCATGTGAAATTTTGAAACAATAAATTGATTTTATATTTTTAGGTGAAACTGATTTTGGTTGATTGCAAAGATATTTTTATATGATTTAAACGTCATAATTAAATATAAATACATGATTCCTGAATATAATTGAATTATATAAATGTGAATATCAATAATTAATTTGTTTTTGAATATCAAATGAGAATAATTTAATTTCAAAAAAGTTTTATCAAAATTAAAGAATAAATTGGATGGTTTCTATTGAAATATAGTGACTAAATATCATATAATTAATTTTAATTCTAGTATTATTTGTTTGATAAATTTATCTTCAACCTGAGAGAATGTATATCAACAAATAAATATAAAATATATCTTCTGTATTCATGATGAATATGAAAAATTATATGAATGAGATAAGTTTTGTATGTGTTTTATATAAATTTGGATGGAAAATATACTAGTTTTATAGGATCTATCTTAATACAAGATGAGGATACATGTTGTGTCAGTAGATGTTTTTATATTTTAAAGATCAATGGAGATTATTTTTTTATATATTTTATAAATGTTATTTATAATAGAAACTCAATCCTATTGATAGAAATAATAAACTAAGAAAAATCATAAAATAAATAAAGTGTTAATTATGAAATTTTGTTATAGATTATGAGATAGTTCCATGATACTTGTTGGTGAGGAGAAAATATATAGGATATAATATAATAAAAATGGTTAATCAATCATTATGATATATATTGGTTGTATCAAGACATATTTTAATATACCATTTTTGGTATAAAAAAATACCATGAATTATTTTCACTTCCTATATATAAAAATACATCTAAAATAGGGACAGATAAAATATTATTTGGGAAGAAGATATAATACTTGGTATAGTTTGTACTCAAAGAATAGAGAGAACATGAATTTGAAAAATTATAAGAATAGTGTTTTGATAAATTATAGTGAAGTATATAATTTTTGAAATTGATGAAGAATAAGTATTTGATAAATCCAACCTAAGATATGAAAGTTTGATTTAGTTGAAGAAGAATTCATTTGAAACTAAGTATCACAACATTAGTGAAAAATAAAGGCTGATTTGAATAAATTTGTATAAAATATATAAGGGTAGGTATGATCCTTAAAATTTACATGATACTAGATATTAAGTGTCATAAAGTTATTATTAAAGAACCTAAAGATGATGAACACTCCAATTTTAAGAAGTCATATTTACTGTTGGTGATTTAGTGGCATCTAATACTAACTTGTAATAAACATAAATGGATTAGATAAGTGATGATAAATTGTAAGATCATTCGTAAAGAAACTTATTAGAGAAGTTCACATTTTCATGTTTAATATGGTAAGAAAACACCTGTGTAATATGGTGTGATACATTTTAGGATGATCCATGGATACAGACATACAATTGATGAAAACTTATTAATGAAGAATTTGTGACATAGTGAAACCTAGTCAAATGAAAGGAAACTATTTCAAACCATGGGGGAAAACCATACAAAAATATTCTGTATTTCTCACTTTTTATAGACATTATTGCATGTAATTATGTAATTTTAGGGATAAGATAAAAGGAATAATTCAAAACCTAACATATAACTATGGTTCAAATATAAAAGGTGGTAAATGGTTATAAGAGTATTTTGACTTTTTTAAATGTTTTCTACACCGATTTCATCCCCATGTACCCCCTCCCCAGCCTCTCAAGTTCACCAACATAATTATTGTGGTACTATAAAAGAAAAAATGGTTAATTTTAAAGTATGGTTTAACTAAAAAATATTATATCCATCACTTATGAACATAATAGAATAATTTAGTTACTATATTCTTAAAAAAAAATTAATTTTACTTAATTAAATTTTCATTATTACCACTATAATTAATTAAATTCTTTATGATTAATGAAATTTATACAAAATAATAAAAATTTTGTTCCAATATCAAATGAAAAAGAACAAACAAGACTACTCCATTTTCTCACTCTTCCCTTACACATTTTTGTCCCTCTAATGATAATCATTTCTCTCTTATAATAAATATGTAATGGTATACAGAGAGAATTACAACATGATACAAATTTTAACATAGTAAAACCCAAAAAATAAATCCAAATCTTTTTAAAAATGGGCATCCGAATAATCTTAATAAAAAATTATGTATATATCTACTAACCCATGTATAAATAATGATCAATCATGAATAAATATTTAATCTTATATTACATGAAAAACATGCAAGGATAGATTAAAAGAGAAAAAATCATTCAATTGAATGGAAATACTTAATTTGGATTCAAAAACATGATCCATGTAAAACAAATCATTGTGTTCTTCATCCTTTTACATTACAGTATTGTAAAACATATCAAATTTCACCTTTTATCATAAAATAATTTTAAAATTATGATTTTAAAAACCTAAATAGTTTCAAAGAGAAAAGTTATTTATTTAGGTATGGAGGTGTGTGTTAGAAATATATCTCTCAGGTATTTTATCTTTTTGTTAGAATACTCATAGTATATTGGTGGGTGTTAGGGAAAGATTTTCATGTATTCAAAATTTTCAAATTCACACCCACATAGAACATAAAATGGATCCAAAATTTTTAGTAGTGGTTTGGATCACTCTCTATCATCAACTGGTGGTTTCACCATGAAGTATGTTCTACTAGTGGTGTTTAAAATTAGTGATGAATTGTATTTTCTATCCATATATAATTGTGTTTCTATAGGTATCCTCACTAAATTATACTTAATTTATTGAATTTATCATATATTACTCATATAGAGATTCATTTCATGGCATTCATCATCACACTATAATAAATCCAGATATTTTCTAATTTAATCATTCTTAGATGCATTATGGAATAAGGAACCAAATCATGGAACAATGGATCACTAAAAGTTAATATATTTTCATTGGTATATAAGGTTATTATATAATGATAATATTGGTTTTATCAATTATTTATTTCTATTTTTATAATATATGTATCTCTTGATGTAGACTATGATGTGTTAAGGATACTTTTTCATGACATTCCATATATTTTATAATTTCATCTCAAAGCATATACAAAGAGTCTAACACCTCTTTTCTTCCATGTATCACTAAAAATGAATAATTAAGTTGTACTTGATCTGTTTAAATATTAAAAATATGATATAATGTTGTATAATGTTTTGGATTGTTGAATTCTACCAAAAATGAACAATCGCGTGTCCCTAAAAAAATCAACATCAAATAATATAGAATTGAAAACACATCAATGGAAATATTTAATCCTTCGTATTCATAAATTTTTATTCATATCATTGAATTAAAAAACATATAACTTATCCCAATAAATGATTCCTTGTTATGCCTTATAAACAATTCCAATTCCAAATTCCCCACATCATTTATATTAACTATTTAACACCTCATTTATATGCATGTCATGAATGATTTACCTTACTAAATAATAACTTCATTTATCACCCAATATAATTTTATTAAAAATATTACGAATATTATGAATATATACTCTAACCATATTATTTCAATTTATCTTAATCCCAACATAAAAATTAGATTACAAAAAACAAAAAGTCTTTTACAAGGCCTATTCGGAAGTTAAATGTTGGTAGATCGTAAAAAGTAAATTCAAAATTCAATGTTGTAATTTAAATGATAAATTGTTCAATTTAATTTTATAAAAACCAATATTTTTCAAAAAATGACAAATATTCCTTAATTTCCCATTTTTAAATGAATTCTAATGGAAAAAAATACAATATAAATGGTTTTTAAAACTCACATAGCACTCTTTGTCTTATGGAATTTTTTTCTTAATAATATAATATAGTTATCTTGAGGAGATTAATTGTCTATTATTTTTTATGTTAATGAATTTTTAAGGGTATTATTTCTTGAAGGATGTTTGATGGTGAGATAAGGGGTTAATTTTTTTATTTTATTATTGATATTTTTTTTATTATTATTTTAGGTATCCTCACCTCTATTTTGTTTTTGGCATAGAAACCCTAGATAACTAGGTTATAGATAAGAGATTGATATTCCATTAATTATAATTTCTCTCTGACTGGTGTCTCCGAGATTGGATTGCACTCTTTTTATGAGATTATACCTGATAAGGCTAGTTGAGATTATATTAGGAGGTAATTTTACAATAAATTTAACAAAGGCTAATAGTTGGTTTAACCAAAGTATGTCCCAAATCATCCTAATAGAAACCAGCGAGTTTCTCTTGATACACATTATATTAGATTAAATTATTATTTGTTAATAAATTTTTGATATGTTTATAATTATTCTTTATTTTTTACTATTTTTCTATATTATTTGTGTATTCATGATAGTTTTATTTTACTCGTACCTTTATTATTCAGAATTGTCATTATGTCTATTACATGGTGTTTTCTCTTTTTAGGTTTTTTCATTATTAGTTATTTCTTAGATGATTGTAGAAGAAGGACATTGAATAGGGAGGAATAAATTTTTGTTTATTTTTAAATACTCTGAAGAATTTATTTTTAATATTTCAAATTATATTTTATTCAAAATAGACATAAAACTTTTAGTTACCAAAAAAAGGGATGACATTTTCATTAAATGATGATTACAAGTTATTTATTTTAGTAAATTCCCTCACATTAAAAAACTATATTCTAAATGTACTTATTTTTGATGAAAATGTGTCATAAACCATAGAACATATGTTTTTTCTGAGAGAAGGATAAATTATAGACCCAGGGACCATTCTATAAAAAATTAATTGTTGTGCAACTTTCGTAAAATTTTCTCAACTTATAAATTTTTTTCAACTCACTTTCATAAAAAAGAGACATAGAACACAAGTATTTGGGTACATGAAAAATATTAAACATGAAACAAATAAAATTTTTCATTTATAATATTCATGAAATTTGGGAAAACATGAAAATATTTATTGTTATGTGACAGAGGTGATGTCAAATGATCACGTTCTATGGAAGACCACCAACACAGAAGGAATTGTTAATGTACACCCAATATTTTCATTGTTCTTCCTAATATTTCATGAAATATGTGGATATTGAAGACACAATTTCCAAAAATTAAAAAAAATTATAAATAGGTCATCACCTTTCTCCATTTTGGGGATGTCCCTATGAAAGTTGAAGAGTCTTTCTCTAATTCATGCCACACATCTATCATGAATAACACAGAAATAGAGCCACCTATGGATTCCAACAGGTCATGATATTGTGGTAGAACCATGACATAGGCACCAATTTTCATCATCTTGTGTTAGAGGTAGCTTCATTCAAAATACATTGATGTTTAGATGATTTTTTGCAAGATAAGTTTCCTTTATGAATCTATAGCTCATACGTAACATTAAAAGGTTATATATATATATATATATATATTCATCCCCCATAAATGAAAGTTCCTTGTTCTATATATCATGGTTCACACATCTTTTATTATGTCCACAACTCCAATTATGTGCGACACAACCTATAAGACCTTGAATCAGTGCCTCTTTATGCCTAATGTAGTTTCCTGAATGTTGAGTGCTCATATTTCATAAACCATTTTAAATAGATATTGTTAATGTAAATATAAAGTACATGGAAAATATCACCAACCTTCATCCTAATCCATTGTCTCAATGTTTGGGTTGGAAGTCCATGTTTCCTTCTATTCCTTAGCAAAGGCATCGTAACCTCAGGAACTTCGTATGCTACCGAAAATAGGCAGTTCCCAAACCACTTTCTCTTTGAAATCACCTATAAATCAGATATGTAAGCCTTAGTGGTTTCTTAATCAAGGGAAACTAGCCATAATTTCTATATATGATCACATAAATGACCCTTATATCCTTCTCTCATCCAACTAGATCCTTCTCTCGTCCAACCCTAATTAGGACTAGGAAACTCCACTCAAAATCCCAACAATGCCTCAGTTTTATGATGTTATAATTAATATCCTAAAATCCTAGTCACATGATGTTAAATTGAACAAACAAAAATCAATATATTATCTTAAACCTTATTCTTACCATATGTGACAATAACATGGTGTATTATGTGACCAACATGAGGCAACACTTTTCAATATTCGAGCAGCTTCCATTCATAAGCCCCACACTATTCCTCATTTTTTATTCAGTCATTACATGAGTATCATTACAGCATGATTTCAACTTTCATGGACAAGTCCTATCACATGAACATAAACTATATAGTTTAACTATGTGGGTTTCGATCCCACTGTTGGAAAAGGGTACATAGGAAGCCTCCTTAAGGCTCAATCCTAATATCCTATCATTTTCAAAAATTTCTCTTCCCCTTAGGAGGAAACAATCATAATATTTTTCACCTCATAAAAATATAATCAACCTATCCCCAAACAAAATAGATGTCCCCATAGGGCCTTTTTTTTCATATAGCATTAACCAACATTTCCCAGTATGTGATGAGCATACATGGGAAACATGCCCACTGGAATTTAAACTTGTGACCTCTATTATGTGATGAACATGTATAGAATATTCCATATTGGATACTAAATATGTGAAACACACTCACCTGGATTTAAACATATGTCCCCTCATGATCCATCAAAAATAAAACCCTTTTTTATAGTCTAATGAAGTGTATATGATGAGCATTAAATCTTATTTCGCTACTTTGAGGAATAGTGATCAGCCTGAGTCTATACATCCTGTAATGAGCATCAAATGCCTTGTGTGGTGATAATAAGTTTCTTAGTGTGATTATTGTCAAACTTATCACATGTAAAATGGAAACAATGAGTCGTATTGTGTGGCGTGCACATGATTTATGGTGGGTAGAGCCTTGGATGACATACAAAATGGACATAATTTTCCCCATAGCGGTCAGGGGGTGCCTCGGGTTTTGAACCTGAGAAAAATTAGGTCACATGTATAATATTCACTCACAATATTGGATGAGTAATACTTTCATATATTCTTAGGTTAAAAAATTCTTTCATAGATTCCTATCACACCAAATATCATCGTCATCTCCTACCATAAAATTCCTCCCATTCACGACATCATGTGGTGTAATTAACTGTTGTCCATGAGAAGTTGGAACTGAGAATGAGATTCATGAAAATATATTATATCTATTTGGAAGACACAAACTATGAAAAAAAATATATGATATAACAAATGTAAGGAAGAGTTCACCACCCATAATACAATTATGATAAAGGAGATAATATCATCACACGTGGTGATAGAATCCACCCACATTTGAAAAGTGTGAATAAATGGAATCCAAGAGTGGTCATGAATAGTAAAAGGATGTGGGATACTCAATGGAAAGTGCATGTAACGTCTCGGTTACAGAAGCCACCTAGAGGTACCTCGTACCCAGTTGGTCACATGGCCTCAAGTGCATTTACCCAAATGCTAGAGGCTGTCAACTAGCAGCGAGGGCCTTGGATGTTATAGTGGAAAAACTATGCCCTCATTTGAAGAGTATACAACAGATGTAATCAAATAAATACAAGAGAGGAAGCAATAATCATGACATATAATAGAAAACTGAGGGTATAAACTGAAGAACATATATAAAATGATGCATAATATATATATCTAGGAAAATAGCCAAACAAGTCACAATGTTGGAATTCAATAGAACTAAACCAAAGTACAAAAGAAAGAAGATAAAATACCCAGCATCGCAAGCCATATCTTGGTCACATGATCTCTAGCTCAACAACATTTCAAGTACCTAAAGTAGAAGGGCACTTTCCCTTATCTATACAAGCAACAATATAATCTTTTTGGGCCCAAAATCATGTCCCAAATAGGGGGTGAGACTAAATCCCAGTAGGTAGTCAACACAAGATCTATGCCAAATAGTCAGTGAATATATGGCAGGAAAAAATACGGAAGTCAGTAAAATAAAGATGTACTTAGAAGTAAAAAATCCACAGTTCAATCTATTCAAATTACCACCCAACATGCAACAGCTAATCAAAGCAGATAAACACAGCATGTAACCCTCTAGGAAGTACCCACAGCCTATCCCCTCTGGTCCTACCCAGCAACACAATCAAGAAGCTAAACACAATTTAACCCTCTGGGAAGTACTCACAACCTATCCCCTTTGGTTCTACCTAATAAGTACAAGAAACCATCTTCACAGTACATTCAATCTATCCCTTCTGGTTTAGCTTAAGCATAGACTCTCTAAGGAAGCACTCACTGTCAATTCCCTCTATAGTATCGTAACAGTACTAAAGGCACTCTGGGGAAGAACTCAATTCCTCATTCCCCATGTGGCCCAGTTTGAGGAACTCCACACACTCTGGGGAAGCACTAAACATCAATTTCCCCTATAGTCTCGCATCCTAAGTAAAACAGACACTTTGGAGAATCCCTTAACATCAATTCTCCCTATGGTGTCTACACTAGGTTCTCATGACCCTGTGTATTTCTAACAAGTGTAGAAGCATGTAATGGCCAAGGAAATCCTCATGAACTACTTGGCTAGCATTCTATAGCACAACAGCATAATAGAACAACAGTCACACCATCCTACAATACTAGGCATGGGAAAGTAAACAACAACCTAATAAACAATCAAGACCCAAAGGTCCAAATAGAAAAAACATTCATGGGGAATACATCCAAAGAAAAACAATTCACCTTGTTCATAATCAATAATCATCTACTCATGCATTCCATCATAGCAGAGAAACAATAGGACTGAAACGGTAAACGTGCAATACCTTGTTCATGGGTATTGGGAAAATTTCCACATAAAACTCAAATACTTTCAACCGAAAGGAAAAACCACCTACCTAAGCCTTGGGAGATCAATATATTTGATTCTAGAGGATTTAATTTCCTTATAATTTCGTAGATCTATAAAAACGTATAAAATTTTCAACCCATGATAACTCACAAAAGAGGAGAAATCAAGGGATATTGATCTAGGAGAAGAGAGAACTCACCGATGCGATTCCAATGCAACTATCGGTGTATGATTCGGAGGACATACATTCAGCCGGGGTATCTTCAAAGATCTGAGGCTGCTCAACGCTCTCGGACGAACTAGGGTGAGAAGGAGATATTTTTGTCTGTCAGACATGACCCCAGTGCGTTTAATGAAAAAACCAAAATAAACGGTGTGTACATTTGAAGTACACATCGTGTACTTTCCATTTCTGTACTCCACTTTAGGCGGCCTCCAGGTATCCCACATGGCTACACACAAGGCTACTACATAGCCAGCACACAACTACCCAGAGTAACCAAGTACACGATGTGTGCTCATAAAGTACATGATGTGTACTCATAAATAACACGATGTGTAATCATAAAGTAAATGGCGTGTAATTAAAAATTTTTCAGAAACTCCTCTTTTCTAAATAATTCTTGAAAAAGAAAAACATTCCTGAAAAGAATATTCGGGTTCTTACAAACTTCCCCCTAAATGAAAATTTTCCCCGAATTTCCCTAGCAAGGCGGCGTAGAAGAAGAAACCCCGAACTGCTCCAGCCACTACAATCGTACATCAGGTTCCCTCTCCCAAGTCTCATCATGTACTCGCCCGTGCTACCATAGCACCCGTACCAGAGGAATAGACTGGCCATAGTGAACCTTCCTACTTCGATCAACAATCCAGAAAGGGTGCTCCTCTAATGATGTGACCACTTCCAACTCAATCTCCTCTTGTTGTAAAATATGAGATGGGTCTGAAAAATAACGTCAAAGCTAAGAAACATGGAAAATGTCCTACATATCTATGTACCTCTGAGGTAACTGTAACCGATAGGCCACCATCCCAACTCTCTCCAACACCTCAAATGGTCTGACGTACCATGCCGAAATCTTACACTGTATCCTAATACTCTATTTCCCAACCTTGGTGTGACACGGAGAAAACCCTAATCCTGGACCTCAAACTCCAGAGGTCATCTCCTCTAATCAGCATAAGACTTCTGTTGAGACTGCGTAGTATTCATCCTCTTCTGAATCCACTCTATGTGCTCTAAGGTATCCTGAAGAAGACAAGGTCCCAGAAAAGTTGTATCTCCTACCTCTATCCAACATAAGGGTGATCGGTATGGCTTACCATACAAATCCTCAAAAGGTTCCATCATAATAGTTACATGAAAACTATTTTTGTATGAAAACTTCACATGAGGTATATTCTTCTCCCAAGAACCTCCACAACCAATAATGCATGCTCGAAGCATATCCTCAAGCACCTGAATCATATGCACAGACTGGCCATCTTTCTGAGGGTGGTAACATGTAATCAAAAGTACCTGTCTACCCAAAGCCTTCTAGAGCCCCAGCCAAACCCAAAAAGTAAAATGAGAATCTTTATCTAAAACAATGTATTTTGTAACTCCATGCATACGTTCATTCTCATGGATGTAAAACCTTCCCAGGTCATCAACACAGAAGGTTTCCTTGAATGGAAAGAAGTGATAAACCTCTGTGAGTATGTCGATGACAGTCCATACTAAATCATTCTCTTAAGGTGACCTCAGGAACCCTGTCATGAAATACATCACTACATCATTCCAATTCCACTTAGGAATGGATAAATACTACAAAAGTCTTGCCGGTCGATGATGCTCTGCCTTCACCTACTAACAAGTGGAAAACCACATGACAAAACCAGCAACGTCCCTCTTCATACCTAGCCACCAATACTGACAGTGTAGATCACTGTACATCTTAGTGATGCGAGAAAGAACTGCCAAAACTGAGGAATGAATGTCTTGCATCAGCTCCTCACGTATATCTGCTGGAAACCATACGCGCTCCTGGAAACACAAGATCTCATCCTCCCCTATGCTCCATCCAGAAATAGTGTTCCTTCCGGACATAATCTTTCTTAGGTCTAGTCCTTCAGAATCTGATAGCTTCCTCATTCAAACTCGATGAAGAAGAGTTGAGGTAGTAGCTATAGAAGATAGAAAAGTTTTTCCATGTCTGTCACGCACCTCCAAATTTATCTCAAAGAACAGATCGATAAGCTGCCACACACTAATGGCCTCCTGAAATGCCTATATCTGATTCCTCTTTCTCAACGCATTAGCCACTAAACTACCTTTCCAAGGCGTGTAGGCAAGCTCAATGTCAAAAGAATGAAGGTACTTTACCCACCTTTGTTTATCAAATTCAGATCATGCTGAGTGAAGATGTACTTGAAACTATTGTGGTCAGTGAAAACACAATATGACATCTCATAAGGTAATGTCTCCCACAATGGAAGGCATGAACAAAAGCTGCCAACTCCAGATCATGTGTCAGGTATTTCCTCTTGTGTGGCCTCAATTGCCGAGACTCGTATGCAATGACTTAATCTCCCGGCATATGAACATCTCCGATCCCAATACCTGAAGTATCAAAATAAACAGTATATCCCTTGCTTGGATCTGGAAATTCTAGTATCATGGCTGAAGTCAACCTCCCTTTCAGCTTCTGAATGGCTGACTCACACGAATCTGACCATAAGAACTTCAGAACCTTCTTAGTAAAACTCATCAGTGGTGCTGCTACGTATGAAAATTCCTATATAAAATATTTGTAGTATCCATCCAACCCTAAAAAAGCTTCGCACCTCAATGAATTTCATCAAATTCTAACATGGAACTACACCTCTCACTTTCTTCAGATCTACGGATACTCCTGACTTTGAGATAACATGACACGAGAAGTAAAACTGATCCATACAAAAGTGGAACTTAGAGAGCTTAGCATATAACTGGTGCTCCCTTAGTGTACTCAGAGAATTCTCAAGATGGGTAGCATTATCATGTCTAGTGTGAGTGTACCCCAATATATCATCAATGAAGACCTTCAAGAAGGAATAAAATAATGGATGGAACAATGGTTTGATAAGTTCTATGAAAACTACATTTGCGTTTGTGAGATCGAACGACATAACCAAGTACTCGTATAGACCATACCTACTCTGAAAAGCAGTAAGAGGTATATCGGATGGTCTAACGCACAACTGATGTTGACCAGACCTCAATTCAATCTTCGAGAACACCTGGGCTCCTCAAAGCTGATCAAAGAGATCATAAATCCTATGCAAGGGATATTGGTTCTTGAATGTCAACTCGTTCAACTTATGATAGTCCACACAAATCCTGAGGGGACTGTCTGCCTTCATCACAAATAGGACAGGAGAAACCCAATGATAAGTATTTGTTTGGATGAAACCCATTGCATGAAACTCCTCCAACGACCTCTTGAGAACCTGGAACTTAGGTGTAGCCATCCTATAAGGAGGAATTGACATCGGTTCCTCTCCTGGCACAATCACAATCGAGAAGTTACCTCACCCTCTAGAGGAAAACCTAAAAAGTACTCTGTAAAGAAATCTATGAAATGATCCACCACTGGAGAAAAATATAACTATGAATTCCCATGGTCATCCAGATATGGACTAGCAATCTGGGATGTAACTCCTCCCATCCCATGATTCTTGGGACCCGCTCTTCTCTCCTGGACATCTCATTCACCCATATGAAGAAAGGATCCACCCGCTGGTGATATGAAACTCACCCTTCAATGATAACAGTTGAAGACTACTTGAAAGGGAACTAGCCAGTCCATTCTAAGAATGACATCATAGCCTGTCATCTTTAGGACATACAGGTCCCATAAAAAGTGACACCCACAAACATGTAGAGGGAACTCTCTATAATGACGTACACTAGCCATTCTAGTCCCCAATGGAGTTTCTATCATCAAGATATATGCAGAAGAAAATATACAGAGACCAAGGCTCTCCATGAAAACAACAGATATAAATCTATGGGAAGCCCCTGTATCAAAAAGAGTAGAAGCTAAAACTGAGGCTAGTTAGATGGTACCTCGAACAGTAGAAGATCCGGGATCCTTCTCCTGCTGAGTCTGCTTCACTGTGAAAGTCTGGCCTATACCACAACCCTGTGACCCTACCTGAACACTCTGAGCTGATCCACCCTGATGTGACTAAAAACCGGTTGACTGGATACCACGACCACGAACTCCACCTCATCCTGAATGGCCATAAGAACTCCAATTCCCTGACTGGTGAGAAACTAGTGGCATTGCTTCTGAATGAAGAGTTATTGAAGATCCCCTGTCACCAACTACTGGAGAGAAGATCTAACAAAAGCACTAAAGATGGCCCATCTTTCCCCAAGATCGGCACTCTACTAGGACTCTCGAGTAATGTGGCCTCATATTCCCACTCTTTCTTCACTGGTAGCACAAAACCTAGCTACCAGAAAAAGTGTCTTGCCTCCTCAGATCACCGCATGAGGACTCCCTGTGGCACTTCCTACTATCAGTAAGAGGAATACTAACCCCAGATGTAGAGCCACCATGGCTCGCAACTCTAGAATCCCTCAAATTGTGTTATGTGATCAGTGCCTAGTTGACTATATAAGTGATAGATTTTAACCAGAATATGTTCACCAACAATCGGATTTCATGCCTCAGACCATCCTCGATCATCCTTGCCACAAACAACTGATCAAGTCCTGGAATAGGTGTGAAGCACTGCATATTGGTAAAGAGGGAGGAATACTTCATAACAGAAAGAGTACCCTTGTCTAGAATCATAAAATCCCAGTCTTGATCGGCCCTCAGGGTCTCCAAATATAAGTAGTCATAGAATATGCGTTGAAACTCATCCCACGCCATAACCTGCTGGCGTCCCGCCTGTGAGATCACATCCCACCACCTTATGGAGATGTCTCGATTCATATAGGTAGAGAATGAACCTTCTCTCTAGAGGCATATCCAGATGCACAATGTTTGTTATCATGGATTCTTGCCATGACTCTACAACCTGAGGTCCTCCTTCCACTGAGAAAGGAGGAGGATGCTGCTACTGGAAGACCCGCGTCAAATCAGCCATCGATGGGGCAGGAGGCGGAGCTCCCTGAAAGGTCTGCATCATCCTCAGAAATCCCTCCCTGAAATGTGCATTTCTACCCATTCCATGTACACTGGATGGTTCCAATGCTAACACAACTCGGGGATCTGAAGGTGGTCCTTGATCAGCCATGTCCAGTGTTTGATCACCACCTGGAAACTGCCATACTACTGGAGGATGTCTCACTGGCGTGACTCTGCAATGTCAAGCGCTCACCTTAGATCAATATTATCAAGGACTAAAAACATATAATTGAAAGAAGTTAACAAGACAATTAAAATATTCATGTTTTACAAAACAAGAATACACAGCGTGTACAATTCCTACACAGCATATTCCCAGAAGTCATACACAGGGGCGTGTACGCCTACCTAAACTAGTCTTGTAACACCCAAACCACATGAGGTGTTTTCCTAACTCACAGTGCGTACTTGAATACCCTTTCTTTTCCCATGTCATTCTACATGGCTATGCCACACATCTCTCTTAAGACAAGACTACACGACATGTTCAAGATAGACACGACATTTACTAGACAAGCTTCACCTGGCCCGTGATGTCAATGACACTACCTGACACATGGCTCACACTACACGGTGTTTTCCAGAAAGACACGGTGTGTATGTGAAAGGATAACACCAACCTTTATTGTTCATGACATGGTCAGGTACCTGGATCCAACTACACAACATGTTCAATACTAACACGACATGTATAACTTAAGGTTTCAGCTGTCTGTGTTGTTAGTTACACGAGAAAACATAGGTTCAAAACTACACGGAATGTTATTCTAGTGCACAGCGTGTTCCCACTAGAGTTTCTCCATCCTGTATGCATCTTCCCACATGACCTATGACACAGTTTGAGACTATATGGTGTTTACATAAAGTACACGGTGTGTAGTTAAGAAAATTAGTTTCTTCCCAAAAAAAACCACACATGGCGTGTACCTAACATTACACAACATGTATTCTAGGTTTTTCAGGACAGTAATCCTTAGAAACTACTATAGAACCCAGAAAACACTGAAACAAGCATTGAAGGAGCCAAAATATGATCTGTGAGGGCCCATACTCTCCCCGCGAATCATATTATGGAATCTTTTACACATTATAACATGGAAAATAAGGCAATAATCCACTAAATTCTGGTCTATGAGGGTCCATAACACCCTAAGAACCAAAGAATGGTGTCCATTCAAACAAATATCTACACAAAAAAATACCCTGTCAAACAGCAGGTATTTTTATCAAGGAAACTATCACAACATCATGCATATTTTACACATCATCTATCACAACAATAAGCAATCAGTAATGACTCCTATATGGACTAGAAAAAATGCATGACATGTGATTTTTAGCAAGACCCTGTATGATGTATGAGATTGCATACCCTCGTCTCATTAGGTTCCAACAGAAATAGAACCCTAATGACATCATCAATAACAGAACAAATCATGTGAATCACTCAAGATGAAATCTAATCAACTATAATAATTGAAAAACTAGAAAAACTACAATTAACGAGGTAGATTGGGTTTTCCATGTACACGGGTTAGCTACTCCGGGGAATAGCTTATTACCAAGTACCTATTCCGTCCTATCCTTGGATAAAGGCTCCAAATAGAAACTCAAGAGAAAATAAATTTTCTGATACCACTTTGTAACATCCCAGTTCAAGAATCCACCCAGAGGCGCCCCATACCCGGTTGGTCACATGGCCTCAAGTGCATTTCCCCAAATGCCAGAGGCTGCCGACTAGAAGTGAGGGCCTTGGGTGTAATAGTGGGGAAACTATGCCCTCATTGGCAGAGTACATAGTTGAAGTAAACAAATACATACAAGAGTAGAAGCAGTAATAATGACATAAAAAAGAAAATTGTGGGTATAAACTAGAGAACATATATAAAATGATTTATGATTCATATGACTAGGAAAATATCCAAACAATTCACAATGGTGGAATTCAACAGAACTAAACCAAAGTGTAAAAGAAAGCTGATAAACTCCTCATCATCGCAAGGCATAACTTTTTCCCATGCTCTCCAACTCCACAGCAAGTCAAGTAGTTGATGTAGAAGGGAACTTTCCCTTATCTATACCTATAACAATATAATATTTTTGCCTCAAAAGTATGGCCCAAACAAGGTGTGAGACTAAATACCAATAGGAAACTACCACAAGATCTTTACCTAACTATCAGTGAATATATGTAAGGTAAAAATACAGAATACAGAAAAACAAGGATGTACTTAGTAGTAAACAATACACTGTTCAAAGCATTCAAATTACCACCCAACATGCAACAGCTAATCAAAGTAGATAATCACAATAGGTAACCCTCTGGGAAGTACCCACAACCTATCCCCTTTGGTTCTACCCAACAACACAAGAAAGCAGCTAAACACAAGGTAACCCTCTGGGAAGTACTCACAACCTATCCCCTATTGTCCTACCTAACAAGTAAAAGTATCCATCTGGGTAATACAATCAGTCTAACCCCTCTGGTTCAACATAATCATAGACTCTCTGAGGAAGCACTCACTGTCAATTCCCCATATAGTATCATAATGGTACTAAAGGCACACTCGGGAAGCACTCAATGTCTCATTCTCCCTGTGGCCCATGTCGAGGAACTACATACACTCTGGGGAAGAACTAAACGTCAATTTCCCCTGTTGTCTCACATCATAAGTAAAACATACACTCTAGAGAATTCCTTAACATCCATTCTCCCTATTATCTCTACACCAGGTTATCATGGCCTTGTGTAAATCTAGCAAGTCTATCAGCACATAATGGCTATGTTAAACCTCAAGAACTACTTGGATGTCATTCTACAATACAACAGCATAACAGAACAATAGCCAAACCATCCTACAATACTAGGCATGGGAATGTAAATAGCATCCTAATAGGAAATCAAGACCCAAAGTTCCAAACTGGAAAAACATTTATGGGAAATACATCCAAAGCACAACAATTCACCTTATTCATAATCAATAATCATCTAATTAGGAATTCTAGCATAGAAGATAATAAATAGGGGTGAAAGGGTAAACGCACAATACCCTATTCATGGGTATTGGGAAAATTTTCACATAAAACTCAAGGGATTTTAACAGAAATGAACAAACCACCTACCTCGACATTGGGAGATAAATATACTTGAACCTTGAAGTTTGAATAGCCTTAGAATTTCATATATCTACAAAAATGTATAAAATTTTCAACCAACGATAACTCAAGAAAGATGAGAAATAAAGGGATAGTGATCTAGGAGAAGAGATAACTCACTGATGTGATTCCAATGAAACAGTCGGTGGATGGATGCTTGGTTTGGGGATCGTTAAATATCTGTAGCTACTCGGTGCTCTTAGATGAACTAGGTTGAGAAGGAGACAGTTCTGTCTATCAGACATGACCCCGGTGTGTTTAATGAAAACACCAAAATTCATGGTGTGTATATTTGAAGTCAGTAGCATATAGTCGTTGTTTCTGTAATCCGCTTTAGGTGGCCTCTAGGTCATTCCACATGGTCGTGTGCAAGGCCGGTACACGGCCAGCACACAACTACCCATAGTAATCGAGTTCATGACGTGTACTCATAAATTACATGACGTGTACTCATAAATAATAGTACATGTACTCATAAAGTACACTATGTGTACTTAAAAAATATCCAAAAACTCCTCTTTTCAAAAACTATTATAGAAAAAGAAAAACATACCTAAAAATAATATCCGGGTTCTTAAAAAATTTCCCCCTTATAGAAATTTGTCCCCGAATTTCCCTCAAAAGGTGGTGTAGAAGAAGAAACCCTGAACAGATCCAACCACTACTATCGTACATTGGCCTCCCTCTCCCATGTATCGTCTTGTACTTGTCTGTCCTGCTATAACACCCATACCAGAGGAACATACCGGCCATGGAGAACCTTCATACTTTGATCAACAATCTGGATAGGGTGATCCTCAAAAGATGCATCCACATCCAACTCAACCTTCTCTGGTTGTAAATCCTTAGACGGGTCTGAAAAATAATGTCGAAGGTGAGAAATGTGGAAATCGTTCTGCATAGCCTGGTAGCTCTGAGGAAACTGCAACTGATAGGCCACCAGCCCAACTCTCTCCAACACCTCAAACAGGCTGACATACCATGGAAAAAGATTACCCTGTCTCTTAATCCTCTTGTATTCCAACCTCGGTGTGACACGTAGGAAAACCTGATCCCCGACCTAAAACTCCATATGTCATCTCCTCTGATCAGCATAAGAATTCTGTCGAGACTACGTAGTAGCCATACTCTTCTGAATCAACTCTATCTGCTCTGAGGTCTAGTAAACAAGATGATGTCCCAGCAATGTTGTCTCTCCTTTCTCCAGAAAACATATGGGTAGTCAACATGGCCTAACGTACAAAGCCTCCTAAGGTGCCATCAGAATAGTTTCTTGAAAACTATTGTTGTAGAAAACCCCATAAGAGGTATATGCTCCCCCAAGAACCTCCAAAATCAAGAATGCATGATCGGAGTATATCCTCAAGCACCTGAATCATACGATAAGACTGGCCATCTATCTGGGGGTGGTAACATGTACTCAAATGTACCTATGTACCCAAAGCCTTCTGGAGCCCATGCCAAACCCAATAAGCAAAACGAGCATCTCTATCTAAAAAAATGGAGCGTGGAACTCCATGCAGATTTACAATCTCATGGATGTACAATCGTCCCAGCTCATCAACACTAAAGGTTTCATTGGTCGAAAAGAAGTGATCATCCTTCATGATTATTTCAATGAAATCCCATACTGCATCATTCCCATGAGGCGACCTCGGCAACCCTGTCGTGAAATACATTGTTACGTAATTCCAATTCCAATCGGGAATGGGTAACTACTGTAAAATCCCTATTAGTCGATGATGTTCCACCTTCACCTGCTGACAACTGGAACACCACATGACGAAACCAGAAATGTCCCTCTTCATACCTGGCCACTAATTTGGACAGTTTAGATCACGATACAACTTGGTGATGCCAGGATGAACTACCCAAACTGAGTAATGAACATCCCACATCAGCTCCTCATGTATATCTGTTGGCACCCACACGCACTCCTTGAAACACAAGATCTCATCCTCACCTACAGTCCATCCAAGAAAAAGGCCCCCTCCTGGCACACTCTCTCTTAGGACTAGGCCTTCAGAATCTGATAGATGCCTTATTCAAACTCGATTAAGAAGTGTACAGGTAACTGCTACAGAAGATAGAAGAGTTTTCCCCTGTTTGTTGTACACCTCCAAATGCATCTCAAAGAATAGATCCATAAGGTACCACTCACTAATGGCCTCCTGAAATTCCTATATCTAAGTCTGCATGCTCAACGAAACAACTACTATTTTTCCTTTCCTAGGCGTGTAGGCAAGCTCAAAGTCAAAAGACTGAAGGTACTCAACCCACATCCACTTTCTCAAATTCATATCACACTGAGTGAAGATGTACTTGAGACTATTGTGGTCAGTGAAAACCATAATATGATCTCTCAGAAGGTAATGTGTCCAACAACATAAGGCATGAACAACAACTACCAATTCCGGATCCTATATCGGGTAATTCCTATCATGTGGCCTTAACTGTCGAGACCCATACACAACAACTTAATCTCCCTGCATATGAATATCTCCTAGACTAATACCTGAAGCATCAAAATAAACAATATATCCCCTTCATGGATCGGGAAATACAAGTATAGTTGCTGAATTAAACTTCCCTTTCATCTCCTGAAAGGCTGACTCACAGGAATCTGACCATAAGTACTTCGCAACCTTATTAGTAAAACTCATCAGTGGTGCTGTAAAGTTTGAAAAGTCCTACAAACAATGACTGTAGTATCCAGCCAGACCTAGAAAGCTCCACACCTCAAAGACGTTCTTCAGATGCTCCCAAGTAACTACAACTATCACATTCTATGGGTCTACTGATACTCATGCCTCTGAGAAAACATGACCCAAGAAGTAAATCTTATCCCTACAAAAGTGGCACTTAGAGAGCTTAGCATATAACTGATGCTCCCTCAGTGTACTCTAAAAGTTCTCCAGATGGGTAACATGGTCATGTAGAGTGTGAGAGTACACCAAGATATCATCCATGAAGACCACGATGATGGAATACAGGAATATATGGAACACTCGATTCATTAGTGCAATTAAAACTATAGGTGCATTTGTGAGACCGAATGGTATAACCAAGTACTCGTATAGACCATACATGCTATGAAATGTAGTAATAGGTATATAAAATGGTCTAACGTGCATCTGATGATAACCAGACCTCAATTAAATCATCGAGAACACCCAGGATGCTCAAATCTGATCAAATAGATCATAAATCTTTGGAATGGGATATTGGTTCTTGACTGTCAACTAGTTCAAATTCAAATAATCCACACAAAGCCTGAGGGTACCATCTGCCTTCTTCACAAATAGGACTGGCGAACCCCAAGGGGAAGTACTTGTTCGGATGAAACCCTTTTCCTGCAACTCCTCCAATGACCTCTTGAGCTCCTGCAACTTAGGTGTAGCCATACTATATGGAGGAATGGACACCATTTCTACTCCTTGCACATGCTCAATTGGAATTTCTACCTCACTCTCCAGAGGAAAACCTAAAATTTCCTTTGGTGAGATGTCTTCAAAATGATCCACCACTAGAGGAATGTTTAACTGAGAAGTCCCCTAGTCATCCAGATATAGACTAGCAATCTGGATGTAACTCATCCCAGCCCATGATGCCCAAGACCTGCTCTGCTCTCCTGGACATCCCATTCCCCCCTATGAAGAAAGGATTCACCCTCTGGTGATATGAAACTCACCCTTAAATGATTATAGTTGAAGAATGCCTAGAAGGGAACTAGCTAGTCCATTCTGAGATTGACATCATAGAATTTCATATCTAGGACATAGAAGTCCCATAAAAAGTGACACCCACAAACCTGTATAGGGCACTCTCTGCATTGACGTAAACTAGCAGTTCTAGTCCCCAACGGAGTGACTACGGTCAAGATATCAGAAGAAGAAAATATATAGAGACCAAGGCTCTCCACGACAACAACAGATATAAAGCTATGGGAATCCCCTGTATCCAAAAGATCATAAGATAAAACTAAGGCTTCTAAGATCATACCTCGAACGATAGAAGGTTCAGGATCCATCTCCAGCTGGGTCTGCTACACTGCCAAAGTCTAGCTTGCACCACAGCCCTGTGACCCAACCTGACCACTCTAAGTTTATCCATCCTGATGTAGCTAAATACTGGGTGACCGGATACCTCGACCATGACCTCAACCTCCACCTGAAGGGCCGGAAGAACTCCAATTCTCTGACTGGTTAGAAACTAGTGGTGCTGATCATGAATGAGGAGTCATAGAAGATCTACTATCACAAGCTGCTAAAGAAAAGATCTGATAGAAGTGCTGAAGATGACCCATCTTGTCGCAATATCAGCACTCCACTAGTTCTCTCGAGCAATGTGGCCTCGTATTCCCGCACTTTCCACACTGGTAGCACACCACCTAGCTACCAAAAGAAGTGTCCTGCCTCCTTTGATCACCGGGTGGAGACTCCCTGTGGTGCTTCCTGCTGTTAGTAAGAGAAATACAAACCCCATATGTAGAGCCACCCTGGCTCACATCTTCATAATCCCTCAAATTGTGCTCTGTGTTCAGTGCCTGGTTGACTATAAAAGTGATAGAAGTCAGCAGGAAGATGTTCACCTACGATCAGATGTCATGCCTCAGACCATCCTCGAACATACTTTCCATGAACAACTGATCAAGTCCTAGAATAGGCATGAAGCACTACAGCTCAGTCAAGCAAGTGGAATACGCCATAATAGAATGAGTACCATTATCTATAATCATAATCTCTCAGGCTCGATCATCCCTCAGGGTCTCCGGATAGAAGTAGTCAAAGAAGATGCGCTGAAACTCATCCCATGCCATAACCTAGCGGTGTCCCGCCAGTGAGATCACATCCCACAACCTCTTGGCAATGTCCTAAATCATATGGGTAGAGAGCATGACCCTCTTATCTGTAGGTGTCTCTAGATGCTCAAGGTTCGTTAGCATGGCTTCTTTCCATGACTCTACATCCTGAGGTCCTCCTTCCCCTGAGAAAGTAGTAGGATGCTACTACTAGAAGACCCGTGTCAAATCATCCATCAACGGGGCAGGAGGCGGTGATCCCTGAAAGGTCTGCATCATCCTCAGAAATCCCTCCCTGAAATGTGCATTAGCAACCATTTCAAGTACAACAGCTAGTGCCAAGGCTGGCACAACTGGGGGATCTATAGGTGGTCCCTGATCAGCCATGTCCGGTGTCTAATCACTGCCAGTCAACTGGCGTACGACTGGAGGACGTCTCGGTGGCATGACTCTGCAAGGTCAAGCACTCAAATTAGATAAAGATTATCAAGGACTGAAAACATAGAAGTGTAATAAGGGAACAATAGAAAGAAAACATTAATGTTTTAAAAAACAAGACTACACAGCGTGTACAATTCCTATACGGCGTGTTCCATGAATTCATTCACATGGGCGTTTACTCCTGCCTAAACTGGTCTTGTAACACCCAAACCACATGGGGTGTTGTCCTAACACACGGTCTGTACTTGAATCCCCTTTCTTTTCATGATTCCTTCTACACGGTTATTCCACACAGCTCTCTTAAGACAAGACTACACGTCATGTTCATGATAGAAACAGTTTGTACAAGACAAGCTTCCCCTGGCCCGTTCTGTCAGTGACATGGCCTGACACATTGCTCACACTAAACGGTGTGTTCCAGAAAGAAACGGCGTGTACGTGAAGATATAACACCAACCTGTGTTGTTCGTGACATGGTTGGGTACCTGGATCCAAAAACACAGTGTGTTCAATACTAACACGACGTGTTTAGCTTAAGGTTTTATCCGTCCATGTTGTTAGTTACATGGGCGGACATAGGGTCAACACTACACGGTGTGTTCGACTGGTACACGGCGTGTTCCCACTAGAATTTCCCCATCCCGTGTCTCATCCCACATGACCTACGACATGGTTAGAGACTATAGGGTGTGTACATAAAGTACACAACATGTACTTAAGAAAAATAGTTTCTTCCAGAATAGTAGAACACATGGAATGTACTTAACATTACACGTCATGTATTCTGGGTTTTTCCAGACAGTATGACTCAGAAACTACTCTAGAACCTATAAAACACTAAAACATGAATTGAAAGTTCCAAATTCCGATCTGTGAGGGCCCATAATCCTAGAAAATCAAATTTGGGCATCTTGGAAACATTATAACCTGGAAAACAAGGCAATGATCCACCAAATTCTGGTCCATGAGGGCCCATAACACCCCAAGAACCAAAGCATGGCATCCATTCAAACAAATCTCTACACAAAAAATACCATGTCAGACAGTAGGTATTTTTATCAAGGGAACTATCACAACATCATCCATATTTTACACATCATCTATCACAACAATAAGAAATCACTAATGCATCCAAGATGGCATGGAAAAAATTCATGACATGTGATTTCTAGAAAGAGCCTATATGATGTATGAGATGGAATACCCTCATCTCATTAGGTCGCAACATAAATAGAACCCCAACGATATCAACAATAACAACACAAATCATGTGAATCAGTCATGGTGAAATCAAATTGACTGTAATAATTGCATAACCAAAAAAACTGGAATTAATGAGGTAGATTGGCTTTTCCCTATACACAAGTTAGGAACTCCCAAGCACAAATTATTACCATGTACCTATTCCATCCTATACCTGGATAAAGGCTCCAAATAGTAAGTCAAGAGAAAATAAATCCTCTTATACCACTTTGTAATTTCCCGGTTCATGAATCCACCCAGAGGCACCCCGTACCCGGTTGGTCACATGGCCTCAAATGAATTTCCCCAAATTCCAGAGGCTTCCAACTAGTAACGAGGGACTTTGGTGTGATAGTGGGGAAACTATGCCCTCATTGGCAGAGTACACAGCTAAATTAAACAAATACATACAAGAGCAGAATCAGTAATAATGACATACATTAGAAATTGTGGGTATAAACTGAAGAACATAAATAAGTGATGCATGATACATATGTCTAGGAAAAAGTCAAAACAAGTCACAATGCTAGATTTCAATAGAACTAGACCAAAGTGAAGAAGAAAGTAGATAAACTCCTTAGCATCACAAGCTATATCTTGGTCCCATTCTATCCAGCTCCACAAAAATTCAACTACCTGTTGTAGAAGGGCGCTTTCCCTTATTTATACCTGCAACAATATAATATTTTTTGGCCCAAAAGCATGGCCGAAATAGGGTGTGAGACTAAATCCTAGTAGGAAACCACCACGAGATCTATGCCTAATAGTCAGTGAATATATGGAAGGTAAAAATACGGAAGGCAGTAAAACATGGAAGTACTCGGTAGTAAACAATCCAATGTTCAAAGCATTCAAATTATCACCCAACATGCAATAACTAATCAGATCCGATAAAAACAACAGTTAACCCTCTAAGAAGTACCCACAGCCTATCCCATTTGGTCGTTCCCAACAACACAAGAAAGCATCTAAACACAAGGTAACCCTATAGGAAGTACTCATAGCCTATCCCCTCTGGTCCTACATAACAAGTACAAGCAACCCTCTGGGTAGTACACTTAGTCTAACCACTCTGGTTCAACTTAATCATAGGAGCTCTAAGGAATCACTCACTGTCAATTCCCCTTATATCCTTGTAACGGTACTAAAGGCGATCTAGGGAAGCAATCAACATCACATTCCTCCTATGGACCATATAGATGAACTACAGACACTCTGTGGAAGCACTCAATGTAAATTCCCCTAGTGATCTCACATCGTAAGTAAAGTAGTCAATCTGGAGATGCCCTCAACGTTCATTCTGCCTATGGTCTATACACCAAGATCAAACGACCCTGTGTAAGTCAAGAAAGTGTAGCAGTGGATAACGGCCAAGGTAAACCTCAAGAATGACTTGGCTATCATTCTACCGCACAACATCATAACATAAAAATAGTCACACCATCCTACAATACTAGGCGTGGGAAAGTAAACAGAAGCCTAATAGGTAATCAAGACCCAAATTTCCAAACAAGAAAAACATGCATGGTTGATAGATCTAAATCACAACAATTATTTCTATTTAGAATCAATAATCTTCTACTCTGGCATACCAGCATAGCAGAGAAACAATAGATCCGAAACGGTAAACACGCAATACCCCATTCATGGGTAATGGGAAAATTTTCACATAAATTCAAACAAATTCAACAGAAAGGCACAAACTACCTACCTCAGTATTGGGAGATCAATATTCTTGAACCTTGAGGCTTGAATCACCTTATAAAATCATAGATATATGAAAATGTATAAAACTTTCAACCCACAATAAATCAGGAAAGATGAGAAAACAAGGGATGGTGATCTAGGAGAAGAGAGAACTCACAGATGTGATTCCAACTCAACTGTTGGTGCTTTATTCGTAGGACGAACACTCGACTGGGGGCTTATCAAATATATGTGGCTGCTCAACACTCTCAAAAAAACTAGGTTGAGTAGGAGATGGTTCAGTCTATCAGAGACGACCCTGGTGCATTTAAAGACAAAAAACAAAATACACAGCGTGTACTATTGAACTACGCCGCATGTACTTACCATTTATGTACTCCGATTTGGGAGGTCTCTAGGCCATCCCACATGGCCGTGTTCTAGACCGCTAAATTTACAGCACATAGCTACCCGTGGTAACCGAGTACACAGTGTGCACTCATAAATTACACAACGTGTACTTCAAAAATTTCCAGAAAATCATCTTTTCTCAAAAACTCCTGAAAAAGAAAAACATAACAAAAAAAGATATGGTTTGTTATAGTGTACCTACATTTATCCCAGAAAAATCATGGAAAAATTATTTAAATAGATATAAAACACTTCTTCTATAACTTGGGTAATAATAATAATATTGGATATCTGTAATTATATATATTGTTAAAATGAATCCCTTCTTGGATATGTATTCCATGAGAGGAATTGGTCACATGGGCCTCTCCTTTTCCAAAATTATACTGACGGTTGACCTCATATTTCATATAGGACACCTATTATTAGAAATGCTTGATATCCCTCCACCAAATAGTATGAGGGATAAATAATAGATTGGTTGGAAGCCCTATATAATAAATCTTTTGTTATGAGATCCACCAATCCAATATCTCTTGGAAGCCCATGAAATGTCTCCAGTTTCATGCTTATTCTAAAAGGGGTGATAAATTCTCTTTTTCATCATCATGAATAATAATTTTTCATCCAAACTAGGTATATGAACCAGATGGATTTTGAAGCTATTGAATTGCATTGATTTCATATCTCATAGGTACCACTCAAGGTGTATATCCCTCCATTACCACAATGAATTGTTTTAGGATCCTCTACCAAGACTTATTCAGTTTTTTTACACTATGTTGAAGAAGTAGGGACACTATGATCGCACATTCTATGATTTCCACCTGGTGTCACCTAGGTGGCCCCCGAACAGTCACTGATTCTAAAAGCATCAATTAGTTCTGCAAGCTAAAGATTATGATAAGAATAATCTCATTTATACTCCACTAACCCCAGTCCAAAATATATTTCACTAATATAGGTTTAATCCACTAACCATAATTGATAATAGGATTCTTCATCAGAACCAATGTCCCTCTACAATTATGACACGCCTCATACTTCCCCAACCACAATTTGGTGGAATTTCTCTCCCCAATAGGATCATGACCCTAGTCATCCACAATAATGGTTTGTTTGAAAATCCTCAACATGGGTTCCACTACAAACAATCAATGGGGGTCACCCAGTAATGAATGAATTCATCATATAGTTTTTCCCCATTATGATATCATTCAACACAAAGTCCCTCCCATGCCCAAGACTATAACACTTGGAATTTTTGTCCCAATGTACAAGGACAGTAAAATTTCATGGTGTCCTTAGACATAGAACTGATCATACAAAACATATTATAAATCCTCAACACGTTCATGGGATTGTTATTGAGGAATTAGAACATAATTATCAAAGGCTATGTCCGGGGAATCACAATTTCACTATCTACCTCTCATAGGACAAGGTGATAGTTAGATCGATGGAGATTTCTCTGTGTCCACTGCCAAAGTTGGGATTAAGATACTATTATTTGGGGAAGACTATAACTAAATATAAGATCCAAAAGGTCTATAGGTCCCTCATCAAGTAAAATTATGTTGAGGAAATATTGAATTGTTTTGGACTCTCTCTGTAGCTATCCCAGTTGTCATCAGATTCTAGCCTCTCCACCTCGACCATTGATGTTGGGAATACATCATGGTATTATTTGTCAACCTTAGATGAAGGTGATAGGTCAATTGAGACAAATTAATATAAAAAACATCCAATCCACCAGGGGACCTTAGATACCCCCATAATATATGGATATTGTTGGGAAATTGTTACAGTCTCTAGAATACACTCTTTTATTTCAAGGATGTTTCACCCATGTCATGCCACCTTTAGTTGGAAATCGATAGTAAAGAAAGGATGCATCACTACATCACCTAGTTTTTTGACAAATGATGATTGGTTTTTAGGGTGATAAAAATTAGGACTATCCTCTTGGAGATGAATAGAATGAGGTAATAATTTTGGAAATCCTAGACACCAGCTAGTTGATGGACATATTTTTTCCACTCTTCACTACACACTTCGACATGATTGAGTTGATTGTAGAGGATCATGTGGCGTACCTTCACCGAAACTTGAGTGTTTTGTTAAAAAAACTATGAGACTACTATATGACCTATTCAATAATCCATAAGCACCATCAGGTCATCCATCTATAGTTTTATAGGGTTTATGTTACAGAAATCTTTATGGATTATCACCCCACCTTGTATGGGTACCACCAAATCATCTGGAGGACTTTCATCATGAGCCTCATTATTCTCCATCAGATCATGGAAAAAGGCATATCCCCAAGTATATGAGGATAACTGACATATATTTTCCTCTAGATTACTCCCCCACACATAGAAAATATATGATCCTCATGATAATCCTTCCTAGGAAGGTTAAAATTATTCTCTACCTACCATAACTATGAAAATTTTCCAAATCAAAAGATTGAATGAATAGAGGAATCATGATCATAACTAAGAGAATAGTGTTTAAAATCTACCACAATGGGAGGTGCATGAAAAGGAGGATCTCTGATTATGTTCCCAAAATTATAAACTGAGATAAACATTGGGGGTTAGTAGTACCACATAGATGTTATCATACACCCACTAACATACCAAAAATGAAAGGGAATCATTGAGCCTATTGGCTTATCAGATGTTGTATGAGAAACTAATATAGATTCTAGACTATCTTCCATTTTCTAGAAGTATGAGGGTTACAAAAGGGAAACCATCAAACTCTTCATCAAATAGTTCTTGAAGTGGGAAGATATCTTATTGGACTCATCCACTCCCTCACTAAAAAATAGTTCCTTCATGGATAGCCACCTAGTGTTGACAAAGCTTGTCCCGCATACCCAATCTAGGAGGAATATAGTGGGTCCATAACATGACCAAGGCATGAAACACCATCCACAATTGATCTGAATTACATCCCACCATTGGACTATGACCACTTTGCTTCTCCAGTTATCAGGACAGTCAAATCATCAGTCAATACTAACCTGCATCCTGATGATTTGATTAACCCACTCAATACTTATATTTAGGATTTAAGGATACAAGAGGCCTCAAGATGTCCTAAATGGAAAATGAGTTTCACATTTTTAGATCATGTTCATCCACCCCCATAATTTGGCATTCTGAGCGTCACCCAAGTCAATTTTACAGGTGACCTTTCATAATATTAGGACCATTTATCTTCCGAGTGTGGCCTGTTTTTGGGAATTCTAGAGTAGTAGTATCCAACAAAACTCCCCTGTTTTGTGTGGAATTTGAAGGTAACTACATTCATTTGGTTCAATCAGATGGATCATAGGTTTGTCGTCTACTGGAAAGATCTCTTCATATAAGTTCATTATATGTTAAGCTCTACCTTATTCTTAACAATAATCATTGACCTTTATAAGTTAGTGTATTGGGATGATGATTGTTTTTTTTTACTTTATTTCCTAATAGAAGAGGTGAATGTACTCCCTTGACATGTATTTATCTTTAGTAATATCTATTTAGGATGTGTGTAAATAATTTTAGAGATGAATCAGTCTCAACCCTTCTCTCCTTGAGGTATCCATGCGGGTTTTAATAATTCACTAAGTGAGAAAACTATATGGAATAATCCTTGATGTAGACCAACCAATGGTCATGCCCACTACCTCTTACATCTCTGATGTGAAATATTGTGAGGGAATAGATGGTTGCTGCTGTGAAAATTGAGGTCCCTAAATAGGTCCACCTTTAGGGTCCTCTGCATTACAATACAATCCCCACTGAGTGTAGCCACTCCATTAAAATTCCACTCAAGACCCTTGTCAGAGCAAAGCACCCAAGGATTCTATTATAGAGTTAAAGAATAAGGTTTACTCTTTAAAATAATATCAGGTCCAAGGATACATTATTTATTCCATGGAAAAGTACCTATTGAGGTATCCAGAATCTATGAGACCCTAATTGTGTGTTCTAATACACTGCATTATTTATTATCCATACCATAACGTCCTTGGGAATATTATCAATGTGTGATTCATCTTCAAATATTTGTTCCAAGATTATGTATATCAGGATTATATAGATCTAGGTGATATCCCAATGAAGTTAAAATATGTCTTTTGCAAAGTTGATTATTATTATAAAGACTCCACTGAATGAAATCATGTTCCTAGCCTAAGATCATAGATGTTTGAAGATTGGGTGGCTCATAATATGGTCTCTCATTCCTATGGAATCATCTATCCCCGGTTGATTAAACTGGAACATATTATTGTCGAATCACATCCTCCATCTACCAAATTAATATCAATACCATAAATATCCTGGAATAATAGGAGTAGTGAAACACCCCTAGGTTTTGTGAAATTTATTTTAGAATTATTTTAGTCTTTTTGATATTTTTCATTTCATGAAATCTATTTTATTGAACAGTATTTGGATTGTGTTATACACAACACCAAATTAATCATTAATAACACCAAAAATAATTTTATCTTCCCTAAATGGAATATAGAGGTCTTCTTATGTTACACGCAAAACTGACTTTCCTCAATGGCATTCATAATACGGAAAACTGAGTTTCACCAAATAATAATATATTATTATAATATTATTTTATATAATAAGATATAACCTATCATTTAAAATTAGTTGTTATGAAAATGGTTAGATAAATAATAAAAATATATGGTTTAAATATATATATAATTAATTCATTGGTAACAAATTAATTATAAATAAATATGAAAACTGACTGAATATAAAAATATATTATTATTTTATATTCACAATACAATTATATATGAATAAATTAACATAATTAAAATTTTTATGTGATATTAATGTAATATATATATATATAATATATATTCAATAAAGTGCCTTCTAATATGAATCCAACATATTTTATATGCTCATGATTTAAAAATAAACCTAATTTCACCCAAAAAAATACTATATTCTTATTAAGGAACTTTTACTGCCTTTTAATAGAGAAATTATTTTAAATACAATTTTTCGAACTTTTATAAGTATTATAAGTAAAAAAATTAATCTTAGAAATAAAAATAGAAAAATTTTCTTATAATGAATTTTTGGGATGTTTTAGAGGAAATTCATTTTTGGATGAATTGTGAAAAATACTAAATTTTAATTCAAAAATACTCTTTCATCTAATTTATTTATTCAGATGAATTATTTTATAAATTGGATTAAAAGTTTAATTAGATCATAATTTTATAAATTATTCCAAATTATTCCCTTTTAATCAATTTCACTTTCAAATTGTGTTGAAAAACATAGCAAACTTTTGGATTTTTTTACATTAAAAACATTCATTGTCCTCCCATATGTGGGATTAAATTTAAAATAATTTCTTTCAAATCTATGATAGTAATTTAAAAAAATTGGTATAAGAATAATTTATATTTTATAATATGGTCAACTTATCTTTTGACTAACAAAATTAGTGAATATAATTGAAATTAATTACAACGTTTAAGGTAAAATTAATTAAGCTTAATATTAGACTAATCCTTAATCTTAAGGGAGACAAAGACCTAGAAACTTCTTAAAAACCATTTTATAAAGAGATTTTTATCCTATAATACCTTTTGTATAATTATTTCCTTTATGGGATCCACTTTACATGATAAAAATTTATGGGGAATTCCCTTTCCCAAAATTCACAAGAGTATCACTACTCCACTAAAAAGGACTCCTCTCCTCCCACTTATCCAGACCTCTCAATCCACTTAGTATCACCCAATATATGATCAAATATCATCTAGAAACCCTCAATTAATCATTTAATCATCCATTTTGGGAATTAATCCATCCAATAAATCCCTTTGATGCGAACCAAAATAAGTTACCCAAAGAAGAGATAACATCTTTCCTCAAGCTCATTTCTTTTATTTTATTTCTCCACCAACTCAACTCTCCATGTTAAATGATTAAAAATAAAACATGTATCCACAATTTACTGATATATTATTATTATAATTTTTATACCTATAGTTTCACACACATATATCTAATGTGTAACAACCATATTTTTATGTGTACACCGAACTACCACTTCACAAAATGATGATTATATGTTTTTCCTTTACCACCTCTCGTGGTGGGAATTATAATGGATACTATTTTTATATATAATATATATGATATTTATTATTTATTTATACTTAATTAATTCTTTTGTAACACATACCTTTATACTTTCCATCTTAGGTAAATATGATAACAATGCTTGTGGAGGTGTGGACTTCCGCCTCCTCAAAGTGATGTGATTCTTTCACACTCTACATAGTATGTATTAAGGATATGATTATTGATTTTATAAAATATATATGATATAATAATTATACTGGAATAATATATATATATATATGTATATATATGTCAATTACATTTTTTCTATCAGAACAACAATAATATTGAAACAGCGTTCATGTGTACGTATGACCTACCATCTCCGTAAACGGTGTATTCTATTTCATACTTATATATTCTACATATTATTACAGAAAAAATATACTAAATATTATAGATATTTGTATGATGTTTTACAATATATAAATCATGATATATGTGTAAGGACCAAATATATAACAAATTAAGGCACAGGTGAAAAATAAAGCAGATATTACCTGATGTGAAACCATAACATAGAATTGTTAATAAGAATGTAATATAAATTAATAATCAAAATATATATAGTAATATATATATTAATATGGTAATTTGATATATTTGTAATAATATTATGTTTTTTATAAATAATCTTGTATAATTACGAAGATATTCAACACATAAGGTAAGATAATTTCATCTCACTTCTTATATCTATCATATACATGTCATGTTCACCACTATTTTATTTTTTTGTGGGGTATGCACTTACCATGAATTTATTATATGATTATTATTATTAAACTAATGTTTATTTACATATATGTTCTGTGATATTTCTTTCATGGGGTTGATTTTTCAAAAATTACCAAATCGGCATGATAGTTTTCTCTCAAATTTCCTTCTTTAAGACACATGTATTATTATGAACCAAAATTATTTTTTGAGGGGTATATACTTCAATTATACATTTTATATCATCAATATCATTTTTTGAGACATTTTAAAATTCAAGTAATTTCATTTTCTTACATGGATTGTATTATTTCATGTTACCATATGGTAAATGTTATTTGAAATAATATCACCATTTATCTGGATTGTTTATGATTATGATTTCATTGATGAAATATTGTGATCCATCATTAAATAACACTCATGAATTTTATTATCATCTATTTATTAAATATATATCAACATAACAGTACAATATTTCCACTCTTCATACAAAAGATAGTTAATAATATGTTTTTAAGAAATATATTATTGTATTTATCTCTTCAGTCAAAAATCTATTATATTTCAAAAACCATGTTTTTAAAAATAATTTCAAAAGATATTTGACAATAATTTTCATGTAAAATATATTTTAAACTATTTTTATAGTTTTCAAAAATTCCTTTATTCTTTTTCAAAGATATTTTCCAATAAAAAAATTCAAAAAATGGCATAGGTTTTAAAAATAATTTTTCAAAGAAGATATAGTATATTCCTAAAGTAATTTTATTAAATATCATTAAAAATTATATCCCATTTAAAATGACATCTATTAGTTTTACTCATTCTTTTTTTTGGGAAATGAGTCAATGTTTCTATTAATATTGTTATTTTTAATGATTTATGTTTTTAGGTAATTATTTTTATCAAACCGATTTAACTTTCATGGGTTATATTATTTTTAAACCCACTTCTTTTCATGGGTTTTTATTTTGATGAAATGTTTATGAAACCTATATTTTTTATAGGTTATGATGCCATTACATTTTAATGATACCCATTTCATTTCATGGGTTATGATATGGTTGTTCCGGATTTTTTGGCACATGCATGTATGATTTCATTATGAGATACTTGGGACCTATATCTCCCTCTAATTCATTGGGTAAAGATTTATATCTCATGAGATATACTAAGGTGGTCTTTGGAGTAAAAATTTACTACTAATATGGCCATGGGAATGAACAATGACTACCACGATGGTATGAGGAGTGAACTCATACTACTAAGATGGCCATGGGAGTGAACCATGACTACCAAGATGGTATCGGGAGTTTTCATATACTACTAATATGGCCTTGGAAGAAATTACTTTACTACTATGGAAATCATTTTATATGATTATATGTTTTCCCCAATTCCATGTTTTATTCCAATTTTATGCTTTCATGGATTATTTTCGTATTTCCTTGTGATCCATATTTTATTAACATCTAATCTTTATTCCATGATTCATGTATATGGTATTTTATATGCATGGTACGATGTTCTATTTTCATGATCATGTTCTCAAACAATTATGCTCCAGATTGTTTTTACATTTCTCCCTTATTTACCCTTACTGAGCATATAAGATCACCCCTTTTTTGTTTTTATCCCTATGTAATGAAGACATGTGTTATGTTATATTTTTATATAAGGGTGTTATTAAAGAATAACCTAGTGAGAGATAATGTAGCTCACTTATGTACTAATTTTTATATTTTGATGTTTCCAATGGATCTAAACAAATACAGTCTTTGGGCATCTATTTTTGTAATATATTATGTCTTACAAAAAAGTGATGTAATGTCTATATATGAAAATATAAGGTCGCTATTATTGGTATCAGATCAATGGTTTAGTCATCCTTTAGAAACTTCGATGGAAAAATATTTTTGATATCACATGGAATATTTCTAAGGATATGTCTGGGGATATATCGAAGGATAATATTAAGGATAGGTAAATGTATAGAAAAATATCCTGGAATTTTGGTAAAGGATAGAGTGGTTAGTTTGCTTGAAATTAATCTATTTCTCGATACTAAAATTTGACGTGGCTCTCACATAGATGTACCTAGGGGTATAAACTACAATAAGGTGCATCAGGCTGGACTCAGCGTAATCTTTTACATGTCAACGGTCCATGTTGCACACCTGGTTTGACACTCCTAAGAGATATTCTTTTGTAATTCAAAAAAAACATCATAAAAATCCATGAAGGATTTAAATATAAGTTGACTATGAATAACTTAATATAAGCCTTAGGTTTCCTAGGAAGGTGTGATAATTTATATATCCTATAAAGTGATTAATCATGATTATATGGTTTTCCACTAGGATATGTTTTTCTCACACAATTATTTTTAATTTTAGTCAATGGAGGGAACCAGAAGGAATTGGATTAATGCTTTTGATGAGAATAAAAATGGGATAATCACTTGAGAGAAAGATATTGTGTTTATTATGAATAATCAATCGCAATATATGATTTACAATGTTAGATTTTGTGATAATCCTAACACATTGAATAGAGAATGATGGACTTTTATACATGTTCACATGGTAAGGTTCATAGAGGAAAGAATATTTTTCTTTCTTCATGTCAATAATAATGGAATAAGAACCATTAGTAATACCTCAAATAAAAGATAAGATGTTATCTATGTGGGAAAAAGGTTCATATAGTGATGAAATTTTATGGAGTTCAATTTATTATTTGTGGAGAACACGGGAATTACGAAACTCAATTCCCTAGTCTAAGAATTGATTTCTATAATGATTAAGAACCTATTCATTGCCGATCATTAAAGTGGAAGGATTGAAATATTTATTTATTTGGATTCCTGAATTATTATTAGTAAATTATATTAGGATTGTTCATTTTATATTCTTCATTAAGGATTTAAAAGAATGTGTTTAGTGGCTCCAACAAACAAGAAAATTAATTGAATGGAAATGTGATATTTTGAAATAAGGAAAGGTAACCCTTAATGTGATCAAAATTTTGAGACAATTGAATTTATCTTGAATAAAGATATGATTGATTTTTTTGGTAGTATTTATTTCCTCAAAAATGATAAAGGGTTTGATGAAAGAGTGGTATACATTATCAAGGATGAAGTTTACAACTTCTTGGATTTATGAAATATATCCAATTATCATTGTAATAAGGAAGAATGCATGTTTCCCAAAAGTCTTTATGGTAATTTAGGTTATTACAATGTTTCATGGGATTATATTATTATGGTATTAACACCAATGGAATATGATAAATAATAAAAACTTTGAGATATGTGGGTGATCAATGTTAAGATGCTTTCAGGACACTCTTTCTAAAGATTTGGATTTTGATATTTCAAAAGGGTTATAAGGTTAACAATTTTTGGAATGTTTAAGTAAAAATTAAAATGATATAAGTATGATTAAAGTGTTATCTCACCAAATGAGGATTTATGCATATTGGATAACATTATCTAACAATTTTGTGTTGATGATAACTATAGATAAATGGGATGGAATATCCTAGATCTCAGGATATATTAATACTTCAAAATGAAAAATCCATCATCCTTTAAAAAAAAGATGAATTAGATAAAGGAACAAATAAGGGTGAGGTTTTCATTGAATCATAGAATTATATATATTCATGAAAAATATTCATCTTTAGGAAAACGATCTAAAAATAAAATGTTTTCCTAATACATTAATTTTTTTGAACTGATTGCTTTTTAAATCATCAAAGATTTATGAATTTAAGGATCTGATCTTCTCATTAACCATTCAATTGTTTGTTATGGATGGCCTCAATCACTCCCTACTAAAATATACACTTTTCATCTAAGTTCATGTTTTTACATCCCATATCATTTCTTCTATGTGGGAGGCTAGTTATGAGTTTCATTGGGTAACTGTTATGTTTTTATAATTCCTTTATTAATGGAAGTTTTAGTATTTTTTTATGATGAGGGTTTCTATGAAATGGACTTTCAAGAATTAAACCATTAATAACATAGATTAATTTTATAGGTGAAATTTATTTTAAGGGTATATAAAGAATCACCTTCGGATTTTTTAAGAAAAATTCAAATTACTTTAATCTTTTTTATATTTCTCATTTCTTGCAACACTGAAAATATTCTTCTTTATAGCACTATGTTTGAATTTTGTTATACACAACAACATGTTAATTGTGATCTTCAAAAAAATTAATGTTTAACATTCCCTAAATGGAACACTATGGTTAAATAACATTACATGCAAGACTAATATTCTTCAATGGACTGCGTAACACAAAAAATCAGGTTTTACCAAATAATGATATATTATTAAAATATTATTTAATATAATAAGATATAACCTAACTGTTAAAATTAATTTTTATAAAAAGGATTCAAAAAATTATAAAAAACAATGGTTGACAAAAATATAAAATGATTTTATTGGTTACAAATTAACTAATATTGAATATGAAAATTGATTGAATATAAAGGAAAACATTATAATTTTTTTAACACAAAGTTGTTTATCCTAATAAATAAATATAATTACAATTATTAATTTAAATTAATAATATATATATATATATGATATATTCAATAAAATTAACATTCATCCAATATATTTTATTGTCTTAAGATAAAACAATTTCATTTTTAAGCATAAAACACTATATTTTTATTAAAGCACTTTTACAGCCTTTTAACGAAGAACCTTTTTTAAATCCAATTTTTGGAACTTTTATAAATATGATATTTAAAAATATATTTTATCTCTCAAATATGATCATAAAAATTATCTGAGGGTGAATTATTTGTATTTTTCTGAGAAACATCATTTTTTGATGAATTGTGAAAAATACTAAATTTTAATTGAAAACATCATTTAAATATAATATACTTATATGGATAATTTATATTTTAAATTGGTTTAATAGTTTAATTATATCATATTTTTAACAATTAATCTAATTATTTTCATTAGAATTAATTTCACTTTGAAATTGGGTATAAAAAACCTAGCAATAGTTTGGATGTTTTTTATTTTTTTAAACCACTTTGTCATCCCGTCTTTGGGATTAAATTTAAATTAATTTCTAACACTTATGTTAATGGAATTTTTAAAAATGGATTCCATATTTTTAACTTTTATAATTTATAATTTTATATAATTTAAAATTATTTTTTGACCTAAAATATTAGTGTATGTAATTAAAATTAATTACAACAATTAAATTAAAATTAAGCTTAATATGGGACTAAAGCTTAACCATAAAGGATTAAATTAACTATATACATTTACAAGATACATTTTATTTACATATTTATACTTAATACTCCATTGGATAAAATTTTTTACATTATTGGATCCTTTTTATTTGGTAAAAACTTCATTGGAATCCCTTTCCCAAAACTTTACAAGAGTGTCGCTCCTCCTCCACTATAAAAAGACATCCTCTCCTACAAATTATTTACACCTCTCAAAACAATTTGGAGTAGAAAATATCTACTAAAATATCATCCAAAAAACCCTACCTTAATAATTTAATCCTCCCTTTTGGAATAAATCCATCCGAGGAAGCCCTTAGGTGTAAACCAAAAGGAGTTACCCAAATAAGAGGTAACATTATTCCTCAAGATCATTTCATTTATTTTATTTCCCCACCACCAAAACTATCCTTATTCCAAGATTATAAAAAAAATATTATCCTCAATATAATGATTTTTTTATTTTAGGTTTTAGACATACACTTACACAAAATTTCACTCAATGGGTAACGAACATATCGTTTATGTGTACGGCAAACAACCACCTCGCGAAATGATGATCATCTGTTTTTCCTTTACTACCTCCCATGGTGTAAATTATGATGGAAATTATATTTATATTTAATATATATGTTATTTATTATGACTTTATAATTCTTAATTTTTTATAACAAATACCTTTATACTCTCCATCACGGATATATAGGATAACATCATTTGAGGATGTTTGGACTACTGCCTCCTCAAAGTGATGTGATTTGTTCACTCTATACATGAAATATATTATTAATGGGTTTAGTGAACTTATATGATATATATAGAATAATTATTTTAATGGAATAATGAAATATATTCATATATTTCTTTTAATTCCAATCGTTCAATATGAAAATAAAACAGAAACAATGTTCATGCATACATATGGCCTATTGTGTCCATGAACGGTGTTTTCCATTTCATACTTATATATTTTATCAATAATTATAATATAGATATATTAAGTATTAATTATATTTATATGATGTTTTAAATTTCAGAAATCAAGATATATATGTAATGAAAAAATATATAACAAATTAAGACACATGCGAAGAACAGAGCAGATATTACCTGAGGTGAAACCTTAACATATAATTGTTAACAAATGGGTAATATAAAATCATAATCAAATTATATTTGGTATTATGTATAATAATATTGTTATATTATTAATATATAATAAACTTATATATATTATTTAGAAATCTTGTATGAGTACGAAGAGTGTCAATACATAAGGTACGATAATTTCATCTATATTTTTATATCTGTGAGATACATTCCATGTTCACCACTATATTATTATTTTTGGTGTATATAATACCCATGAATGAATTTCAATATTATTATTTTTAAATTTATTTTTATTTAAATATTCATTCTAAACACTTTATCTCGTATATTTAATGTTTCAAAAATTACCAAATCATAAATATAATTTTGTCTCAATTTTCCTTCATTAAGACACATGTTTTTTATGCACATACAATTGTTTTTTATGTTTATATACTTCAATTTTTTAATTTTTTTCACGAATATCCTTTTTCATGATATTCTATGCTTTTTTTATTTTCATTTTCTTACATTGATAATATTATCCCCTATTACCATGTAGAAAGAGTTTAATAAAACAATTTCATCATTTATCTTGGATTTATTATGATTATTCATACATTGATAAATATTATGATCCATATCTTAAGAACACAATAGAGTTTTATATTAATCTATTTGTTCAAGACATATATATTTACTAGTACAATTTTTACACTCTTTGGTACTTAATATAATTAAAAAAATTATAAAAAAATATGACCATATTTCTCTTTTTGGTTAGAAATCTGTTTTATCTAAAAAACCGTGTTTTCAAAAAAAATTATTTTTCAATATAATATTTATGTTAAAAGTGTTTTAAAATTTTTATGGTTTTCATATATTCATTTTAGAGTTTTCAATGAAATTTTCTAAGAAAATCCCTTTCAAAAAAATTTTATGTTTTAAAAAGCATTTTTCAATGCATAAAGGATATTTTCTTCATGAAAAGTTTTTAAAAGTTATTTCAAAATTATTTCACATATAATATGACATCCATTGGTGTTACTCTTTATTTTTTTGGGATATTAATCAATGTTTCCATTCATATTATGTATTTGAATGGTTTTTTATAGAATGATGATTATGAAATCCATTTCTCTTTCTGGGTTATATGATTTTGAAACCTGCTTCTTTTCATGGGTTATGATTTTTAGGAAATGATTATGAAACCGATATATTTTTCCATAATGTTTCATATGATTAAATTTTTATGATAACCATTTCATTTAATGGGTTATGATATGATTTTTTATGATTTTTTAGCACATGAATGTATAATTTCATTATGATATGGGAGGTACCTATATCTCCGTCCAATTCATTGGGTAAAGATTTATATCTAATGAGATAGAATAATTGGGTCTTCAGTGTAACATTGAGTTCTAAGATAGCCACAAGAGTGAACCATGACTACTAAGATAGTATGAGGAGTGAACTCATACTACTCAGATGGCCATGAGAGAGAACCATGACTACCAATATTGTATGGGGAGTTAGCCCACACTACTAATATGGCCTTGGAATTAATTCCTAGGATTCTATGGAAATTGTTTTATATACATATGTATTTTCTACAATTCGATGTTTTATTCCATTGTTATGATTTCATAGATTACGTTATTATTTCCTTATGACTCGTGTATCTTGAACTTCCAATGTTTATTCCATGAGTCATGTATATGATCATTGATATTTAGTGTACGATATTCTATTTTCATGATCATGTTCTCATTCCCTTATGCTTATGATTATTTTCACATATCTACATTTTGTAACCTTTCAATCATCTCATATCACCCATTTTTATGGATTATTCTATAGTTTGTGAATAATTTTATTATGTTTTAAGTTTCTCAGATGGGTTTTAGTCAAGAAGAACCTAGTGGGAGATAATTTAGCTCACTTATATTAGTGTTTATGAATCCATGTTTCTAAAGTCACTAAACTAATATGGTCTTTGGGAATCATTTGTTATGTTTTAAGTATTCCTAAAATGTGATTTAATGTATATATATGAAAACTAAGAGTCTATATAGGTAAATAATGTAGAGGTAATTAGGACCCACCACCACTGAAAAAATCAGCTTTCACTCTCAGTGATTTTATTCCCCCAATATTGGGAGAAGGCCTCAAGGTCCATTCAATCCTAGAACATTCCACTAAATAAGAGTATGTATATTCATATATCAATTTAATCATGATGGTATATCATTTCATATAACCCACCAGTGATGTACGTCACATAACCCCTTTAGGCATCTCAGGCCAACATCTTCGATAAAGGGGTATGTGATATGGATTTAAGAAAGATTCTCAAGCAAATAACCAAGAAAGGATAGTCCATGATACTAACACAAGGAAACATAATTTACATGGGGCTCAATGAGATGAGTCCTCATAGACTGTATCATTGGGTATACCACCACTACTAACTAGATTGGATGACCATGAGTCTCAGCCACAACATCCCAATGACAAGTTTTTGCTGGTCAAGGTTATATCACAGTTGCCTAGTTCGCAACCTATGTCATTCCACTAATAATAGAATATGACATACACCATTCTAGATCCATCACATCAATCGATTTTTTCAACAATACATCCTTTTAACAGTGGCCTATATTAGTAAAGAATATACCCATTTTCTCATATATATATAATGTACTATAAAACCTTTCTATCACAATTGTGTGGCTCTAAAGCCTTGATTCACACCACCAATCAAAAGAGTTATGTGAGACCCATATTCAGTTCCAAGAGATCCCTCTCTTGTTTTAGGCTATTATAGAAGTATCCAAGGCCTATTTCATAGAGAAAAATGAACATGAATAATTCTATAAAATAATATCATTCTCTATGGCAAAGGAATGTTCCACCATTCACATGCATATAACCCTACTCTATATATCATTTTGGTTCAATTTCTTCTAAATTCATCACTAGTTGGTGGTCAAATTCTCTAGGATCAATCTCATCCCAACCCAGACAAAAAAATATAGGAATAACTTAGGTATACTTTACCCCATCCAACCTGACATCCAAGGGAATAAATAAATTGAGAAGAATTCACATGAAATGACTTTACTAGATACATGTTTCGGTGACATGACAGTGAATACCAAGTTCATGTTTATCTCATAAGACACTTCCTACAATGCCTTTTTTGGAAATAACCAATCTTTATATTTAAATATAAAACCCTATTCATATTACAAAATCCTTTAATTATCTATTAATGGTTAATTAGGGGTACTTCATTTTGATTATACCCCCTTCAAAACCTTGGAATCCTAATTCCATGTTGTTTTCTATTATAAAAAATTGGGGATCTAACTCCACGATGAAGTGTTTCAGTGTTTCAATGCTCTTAATGACTTGAAAATCACCTCAGTATATCCTTGAGTGCATTTGAATGATATATTCACACTATCAATCAAATAGGTGGAATAAATAGTCCTAAACATTGGGAATCATTTCATCATCCCCATAAAAAAGTAATACACATAGATTGCCTATAATTACTAAATAGTTCAGGCATCATTAAAGCCAAATACCCCCACTCCAACTGTATAATGAATGTTTCATCCCATGGACACCAACCAATGACATCATCGTTCCATCTGAAGAGATAGTTTGGCCAGATGAAATTTGACCCATCATTATTGTTTCGACATTAAAGGTGGACTGTTCTATTTTAAAACACATGGGATAGGCTCATTAACATTCGTCACCATGGTCTCCATAGAGTAGGAGTCCCTCGATAAAAATCATACCCCAACCAAAGTAGATTAAAGCATTGCCTCATGATATCCAACTCTTTTAGAGACATCTGATTCCTCTTATTCTTTTTCCTCTAGTGATGAGGATAATTTTTGATAAATTCCCTATAGCCTTTGTGGATGGGTTCTACACCAATATAGAGCAATTGACATGAGTGAATCTCAAAATAGAGGATGATATAAGGCCAATGTTTTTATAGTGTATTCATGTATATAGTTTACAAATATCAATATCTATATTTCCTAAAGCAACAATATGATGTGTGCTCCATGAACCATAAGAAAATTCTAAATCCTTATCCCATGTTTTTTACATTGATTTATCCTTCCCACATTCTATAATGGGTCAGAAAATTCCCCTATAGGGATGAATCCCTCCCATGTCCCAATGGTAGAGGTTGAAGTTGATAAGATAATCAACTATAAAATTATCAAGGATTCCTAGAACCCTAAATGTATGGCCAACATCATCCTCTTCCAGAAGTATAATGGAATAATCTGGGTATTTATTGACTTCTTGGACCTTAATTTACACTACCCAATGAAAAATTTTACCATCCTAGTGATAGAGTTTTTTATTGAAACATAAATTAGTTTATAATCACTATAATTTATGGAATGGTTCTGTATGTATAATCAAATCTTGATAGCCCCTAAAAAATTAGAATTGAAATCTTTTAGGGAACCTCATGGAACAATTTTATACCAAGTAACGTCATTAATTTGAAAGAATGCTTGATCCACTTATCTATGTGTCATGCCTCACATCCTCAATATAATCCTCTTTAAATTGGTGGAGTACTATATAGATGACATAGTGAAAAAATCAAATCTACAAGATCACAATCTCATAGACCATGATAAATATTTTTATCTTCTCTTCTCCCGCCACCTGAAGATGAAACCCTAGAATTGTTCATTTGTGGTTACCTATGGGAAGCTCCTTAAATTTTTATGTAAATGTGTTATCAAACTCAATATAAAAAATATAAATTCCTTTATCCAAATTCCTACTTCATATAAACTATGGGAGTTGTAAGGCCTCCAGGGCTACCTATCCTACATATAGAATTTTATCACCTACCTTGATGGAAAATGTAAACCCTTTATAAGCCTTATGAATAAATGAATATCTTATGGGGGAATAATTAATTCCATGACACATTTGATAAAATCTTGAATTATTTACTACAATCCCCCGATCTAGATTCCACCCATCCGAAGGAATCCTTTGGTCCTTTATATGAACACCCTATAACAATCTATTAGTAACCTTTTAGATTAGATTAATAAAGAAGGAAATGAAACCTATAATTATTATATCATTAATATTTCTCTTGAAACTAATACAATATATTCTCAATTCAAAAATAGTTTCCTCTCCCTAGTATTCATTGTTAAAAAAAATTAGTTCTACCAATAGTATTATGATGTACATGTGATATCCCGTGTCAACCCAATGAAGTACATCCTTAACTACCCCATGATGATTGGATTATTTGTGTTATGGGAATTGATCCTTACATAGTTTAACATTATGTTTTTGTAAAAAAATATTTCAATTTTTTGTCACTAGAATAAATATTGGTCACACATCCTACCTATGAGGAGAATCCATTGGTTTTTGACTTCCCAAATGAACACGCCCTCTATTTTGTTTATGTTATTCTATAATGAAAGATAGAATTTGATGATGCCTTCTTAATCCCAACTTGGAGAAGGAATGATAATCATAAACTCAATGGGGTTTTCCTTGAGGGCATCTTCATCACTCTCGTGCAATCTCTCATGTCATATTTTTTTCATTTTCAAAAGGATGAAACAAAAATGAGGTGTAGTATCATGCCCTTATTAGAGGAAACGATATGGATCTCATAATTTAAGGGCCATTATTTCTTGTAAATGGTGAATTATATATAATTATCAAATTAATCAGTGTTTATTATATTTTAAGATAATATTATCACATACCAACATGGGAGAAAACCCCTTAGTTGATAGATCAGTTCCACTCCAGGCAAGAAATGACTTTTGTACCTCGATCCTAGAATAGTTGAGTAGATTATTTATAAATATTGAATTAATACCCTGAATATTCCAAAAAACATGACATGGTAATTTATAATGTACATCAAAGTGTAATTGTCCTTATTATTTCTAATAAATAAGACCAGCAAGTACACCAAATTATCATTCTCACATACTTAGTTGAACCTACAAAATCTCCCTTATTGAAAAGGAATCACTTGAATGGATGAATCCTATTATTGAGTACCTATAGTATTGATTTATCCCTTCAAACTAAGTTTATAGTGATAAAATATTTCTGTGTGCAATGAATTATACCCTCTAGGATATTCCCAACCAAAAGAGAATTCATTACAAGCATGTCTCGGAAATAATCCTCTTCTATTTTATCCAAGAGATAGGGATATCACTAGTCATATTGGAATTCCAAGTTGGGTAATATAGGACCCATTAATAAAGGTTTTATTACTATCACTAGATCTGATAATTCATGTACTTTTAGCCTAGTATGGTTCATAACTACATAAAATTCTCCAAGAAGTGTCATGATTGTTAGATCTAGGTCAACATCATGCATCAGTACACAGATCTCTTCAATGTCATCAAGTAATGTTGGCATTTTTTCCCATGGGGAATCGGTGTATTATTTAATTATCTACCAGTGATAGCTCAGCAATACAAGTACATCCCAATAAATAGCGAATTCTTCTCCAAGAAAGAGGAATTTAACCCCTTAAAGAGTTGAAGACACATTCCCTAGTTGGGTTTTTAATATCCAACATCATCCATCAATTCTGGATTCCTCACACCATTTTCATGTTAAAACCCTCTAATTTTCATGCTTCTGATCTAATGAAATTTTATATAAAGTACAAAATTCAATCGAATAATTCCTCCATCTATAATATGTTTGTGAATATAAAGAATGATTCATTTTATTAAACAGTTTATAACATAATATATAATATTGTTGGAAAAACAAATATGGGCCAACAAGCTCTCCAATTCCCTTTGGGCCTACAGAATGATGACCTGAAATTCCACCCATGATAATTCATACTCCCTGGTGTGTGGGACATAGGTAGTTTTACCTATAAATTTATAGCTTCAATCACTTTGGATATAGATTTACAATTAGTAGATATAAGGTAAGAGAGATATGGTTTGTTTGTAATTATTTGAATCCCTTGATGAGAAAATTCTCTAAGTGAACAAAACCTCAATGTTTATTAAAACTGTGTATCATGGTCATTCAACAAAATGGTTCACCTATTCTTCTTCCTTTATGGTGACTTGGTGTTGGCACAAAGGATGTCAGAGATACCCAGAATGAATCCACTAAAGTTTAAACCCATATGGTAGGACCTTATTAAAATTAAAACGCTTTCTCAAATGGTTTATATTCACTAATAACCATGGATGTGGAGCACGTCACACCTCCCACCAATACTAAGTTCATCAATGTGTAAATTTCATAATCCTTAGTCATCTGAGTGGCAGAAAATTAATCTACAAGAGAATGTCTTATTCACAAGATGATAAAATATATGACATAATGTCTTGATTGTACAATGATAATATATAAGAAAATATCCTTTTAAAAAGATGTTAAACAATATGACATGTCATCATCACCATATGACATTGAAATATTTTTTCAATTCCCTTTTCAAAAGGTATTAAAATCCATGGTACATATCCCCATCATATGATGTGAAACTCCATGATATGTTATCCCTCTCCCAAGAGTACTCCCCCATAAATTCTTGTCTCTGACCATAATATGTTGATAAACTATATGTGTATTGATTCCCATTTTATTGGATATAGTGTGACCAACAGATCTCCAATATTATTTTGATCCATATATCTCCAATCATCATCACCCAGTTATGGTACTCTATGTTCTATTATTTAGTTTCCATTTTCTTCAGTCTAGTGAACTGCCTTGGTTCCTTTTAGGGAATGGTAAAATCTATTACACACCTCTCAAGGGTTTGAACATCTAATCAGAACTAGTGAATTTTGGATATATTATTTAATGCAAGATACTGTACCCCCCCCCCAATGTGGATTAAATCTCTCTTTGAACTCCAAAATCAAACACTACACACTATTTCCTTGGATTTTGTATTACCTCACTAATCCTCCATGTTAAAATGGACTCCCATATGGTGATGGTACTTGGCCAAATTATTCTCACATCCCCATCCATGGAACATTCCCTATAGGACATCTAATAACAAAATAATGATCCCCATGTTTCAAAAAGATAGACAGTTGATTCCCCTCACTATTTCCCTATATTCTTGAAAATGTGGTGGTAGAATATTTATTTGTAATTTGGTCCATAATTATCCTCCTATTACTCATAAACTCCTTTGAAATTAAAATTTTCAAAGACAAAACATACCATCACATACTCCCCTATTCATAGGTATGGTTTTTAAACCCTTTTTGTCCCATATTCGTACATGCCAATGTATTACCTAGTTAAATAAGCCTTATAGAATCCTTCTTAATCGATTATCTCATTTCATTAGTTCTCTCTATATTTGACACATCATTGAAAATATGACCCATATAAGGACTCTCAAGTGAAAATAAAATCCCTATATTTTCCTTTGTTTCACACACTAGTCATGGATTAGGTGGGATTATGGATTTTCAATGGATTATGTCACAAGAGTTATTAAAATTTTCTCTATTCATTATCACATGATTTTAAATTGTGGGATGAATTCCTAGTCATGAGATATTTAATCATATGACACATCATCCTCCCCATACAATGATAAACTAATTATTCAACATTATTATCAAAGGAGGTTAAACAATATAGTCCACATCCCAATCTCATAACATAAAATATTATGATATTATGACCCTCACTCAAGAGGAACTTCCCTTTTGGTGTTGGTAGCCTACACACCGCCTCCTAAAACTACTTATTTCTTAATTCCAAGTTTCATGGGATATGTAGATATTCCTTGATATCACATACTTATTCTATACTAACCACTAACATACAATAGGTATTTATCCTTTGAATGATGTTTCAATACCCACTCACAAATAAACCCATTCAATGTGATCAAGAACATGGTGGAATAGTTCTCCAATAATTAAACTCCCCTCAATCATCCCATCATGTGCACATGCACACTTCAAGTATTTCTCAATTTGGATCCTCATAATCCTCCAGGTCTAAATGAGAACCCCTATGGTTATGTTTCATGGCCCCAATAGTCCCCCGTCAAATCCAGGGCACACACCCCAAATGATTTATTACGAAATGTTATGATTCCTATATTTCAAACATGGTCAGCCATTGATTTGACATTTCTATCCCAATACATAACTAAAAAAATTGTATAACTAATTATTTGAAAATTGTATCTAGTTATTTCCCACTCATCGGACTCCTCCTTTCATGGTATATATCATATAATTCTTGATTTACTTATTTTCTACATCCCATTGTTCCAATGTAGTTTTAATACCTTTAATACAACCCCTCTTTGAACTTGATCATGTTGATTCAAAAAATTAGTGTCTTTGGGCCCCTCCCAATAATAATTCACTTTTCCCATGTTATGTTCTCCCATGTGATAGGGTATATTCTTCACCACTCCTTTACTCTTATAGTGATTAAGGCTTAAGTGGGCTTAGGATTCATTGTAGGGTCTCCTCCAATGTGGTCAAGAAACAAAAGTGTTGCCATCCAGGAAGTTATATATAATCTTCATCCATGACCTTATCTTTTATTATATTTTTCTTATATAGGGTTTTTTTAATAAGGCCTTATTTTTCCTCCATTAATGACATATTACTACTCTCTTTCATCTCACAAAAAATTCATTGGGACACTCTCATTTTATTTTGATATTCACGACCTTAAGCTAATAGAATCCACCTAGTCAAAGCATCATGACCGTAAAATATGTGAAAATATTGACATTCATAGTGTGAAATACCCCCTTTTCCCTTCAATCACATTGGGTCCATATTCTATTTTTGACTGTTAAAACTAACTGGAGACACCTCCTTTTAGTCCATGCATCATGACCATAAAATATAATCTCCTCTTTCTAAGAGACACATATGCTTATGAGGATTATGTTGGGACCAACCTTAGACCTTCCATTCACATTGGGTATGATCCAATATAGATCAATAGGTAACCTCATCACTAATGGTCTATGAATCATGACCTTAAACAGCATGCATCAAGTCCATGTACTAGGACCCTAATATGAGTACATAATCCCAAATCAAATGCTTGTTTTGGTAGTTTGATGCCTCCCCAACCATACATTTACATTGGATTCACATTAACCATGGTACTATAAAAACACCCTCCTCCTTCCCATCCTAAATGCATGATGTTAAAATACACAGTAGAGTCCCTTTCACATGACTTTAAATTGTGTGATACATTGAACCCTCATTATAGAGGGTTCCCCTTCCTGGTTTCAGTCTCCTAACACAACTCCTTATAGATCTCTATTTGGTTTTATTCCAATTTTAGCAGTATATATAGATATTCATGGATCCCTTATCTTAGGACCAACCAAAAATCGCCCATTTTCTTACACCTTACCTCGATAATCATCATTTCACTGTCGAACCATAGTGCCTCCATACACACCAAGGTAGTGTGGCACTCGAATGGAGGTTGTCCAATCATTACAACATTAACGAATGAGAACATTTACCCGTAGCACCGGTACTCTCATTCCCTCTATTCATATCTGGTTAATATTATCTTTCATGTTGCATGGACTTCCCGATGAAATTTTTTTTCCTACTGGCATGTCCATAAACTTCCCAAGGAATAAGGAACAAATATATATGAAGTTGTAAACCTGTAAGGTGAAGCCAAATAAAAAATACTGATTTTTCTCTCCATGTCAGACCTAGGACATAGGAAAAATTAATTAAATAAATGGAAAATTTAAGAAACAAATGAGACTCACCATTAGGCCCAAAGTAAGCCTGATTATGCTCACTAATCCCATTGTGTTAGGTTGAAGTAGAGATAATACATTTATCTTTTTCCCCTATTCATATCCCCATCTTATGACATAAGCGTACATGTTTTTTTGTCCCTCCCCTTATAGTACCTCCACATATCATGCTAATATACCACCACCTAATCTTCTAGAACTATGTGTTTACTAATTCCCATGTGAGTATTATATAGTGATTCCCTCCTTTCATGTGCCCAGTCATGACCTTCTTCATCACTTGTGAGGTTTCTTTCATTATAATTGGATCAAACATGGTACATACATTTACATATGGTATGTTTTGACTTGTATAGTATCCTCATCATCCACTATTCCATATTGTATAACCTTAAATATAAATACTTGTGGTCTTAGTTTCACTAACTTAAACCACATCACACTTATTGTTCCTTATCCCACATCCTTATAATGTGATACCCATGGTCTTGGCAACACAACCCAAAATTGAATTCCACATGGTAAAATCTATAAAACCCTAAATTTAGAAAAAAATTATACCACTCGTATCCTCCTTGAAGTAGGATCGGACAATACACTAATAAATTTTATATTATTGGCATTTTCTATTTAGGATTTACATAGGTTTAGAATGATAATATAATAATTCCAGATGTATAACAATGAAATTATAGGGGGTTTTGAACTCTTCCAAATCATCTAATTCATTCATCAATGCACTTTGTGTCTCTATGATCTAGATTTACATACATATTTATTTTCCAAATGGGATCCCCTATGACGATGGTGCATGGAAAAAATAGGCTCTCCTCCCATATTGGGAACATTCCTTGAGGATTCATCTTAATCAACTATAAATGGAATTCTCTATGTGAATAGTGCATGGGAAAAATAATTCGACCCCCAATTCAAGAAAATTTTACCAAAAGGGATATATTTAAAATAATTCTAATGGTACTAGTGTTTCAAACATGGTCAACAGTTATCATCAACCCACTTTACTACAGTCATCGATAAAAACTTTTGAGGTCATGATTTACCTTGTCTTATGTTTCCCATTGATCAGTTGGAATCCCAGAACCCATTGGATTGCTCCCTCAAGCACTTTTTACATCAATGAAATACTGAAAAACCCTGGAATCAGACCATCACTTATCCTAATCCATGTGTCTCATTAGCATTTGATGTAACATTATAACCCCAACCCTTCATCCTTTGTTTGGAACTCTCATATAGATTAGTGGTGTTTTTTATTATCATATTTCTCACACTGAGAATCACTCACACAAGATTATAGAATTATATAATTTTTTATTATTAATATGATAGAGATCAAATAAATATAAAAATATGAATAATTATGAAAAATAACAATTTTTATTCCCTTAAATAAATAATTGAAAATGAGGGCCATCCACATGATAAATCCTATTATTTATTATAAAAACAAATGTCCCTATAGATCATCATTTGCAATGGAAAACACTCTCCCATCCGGTAATCATTGAGTTTCCTTGAGGGCATATTGCTGACCAGATTATTTTGAAATACATTTTCCATGGATGTGGTCGAGGAAAGCATGGAAACTTGAGAAAAAATTCAGGACAAAACAACCCAAAAATCTAGATAAGATTCTTGTTCATAGAGTTTAAAATCATTATGAATGGATGTGGTTTCCATAATCCCCCAACCACATGAAGCATTTATAGTAACCATCACACAACCTTTCAGCTTCAAAAAAAGATCTATATTTATGAAACCCAGAAGCTTCATTAGTGAGAGATAAGTTGTATTTAAAAAGATATCCATAATTAATTTAAACAACTCCTATGAATTTTTTATAGCCTCATCCCATAGTAGATATTCATATTTTGGAATTTCATGGCCTTAATGTAACTAGAAATATCTTTGTGGCTCTTGGGGTTTCATGAGATCACTATCTTTCATGAAACCATCCCTATTGGAACCAAGAATACAATACAAGGTAGGGATACCAAATTTTTCGAAACATACTCTTTCATGAGACCCATGATCTTCATGAGACACTTTTCTTTCATGACACTCTAACCTTCACAAAACCTATTCTTAGGGTCTCTCTATGGTTCCTCCTTTCATCCAATCCCCTTTCGAAAAAGTTGTATTCTTAGGGCCCCTATTCAAACCCAAATCTAATTCAACCAAACCCCGAGTCTCCATGTGATTAGTTCCACTCATGGTACCTTTTTCTCATAATAATAGGTACCCTAATTCCTTTTATCCAAAAAATTGGCACCTTTACTTTGGGCCTCCAGAGTTCCACCCCTCCATGGAAGTGTTTAAGCCATCCCCAACATAAAGTCATATAAGAAATATTAAAATAATCCCTAAAGGTGGAATGAGCATAGGAAACCTTCAGCCAAAATTAGTATAGGGTCTTTATGAAGGATCATCCTCTCTCTTGACACATTTCCCCATTAGGTGTAATCCCCAAAAATATCTAAGCTTTCTGATATAAAACTTCCTAGTTCGATGTCCTGGTCATATGATATTAAACTGATTTACAATGTCCTCATAACATGACATTAAACTATAGACTTACCCTATGTTAAGAACATGTTATTCCCCATATATGATCATCCTAGGATACAATCTTCTCCCCTGCCATAAGATGATCCTACGGTATCGATCAACTTCTATATGTAAGCCCAAAACCATCATCTCTCAACATGGGATGATCCTACTTCTTTGGTTGGTCCATATGTGTATGCTCCACAACATCCCTCATCAACGCTCCTTTTGCGACATGATCATTATTTCCTCATGAAGTAAAACTGGATGGACTGGCCCTATCACATGACCTTAAACTATGGCATTGAACGACATGGGTTTTGATCCCTGTTTGTTGATAGGTTACTTATGACACCTCCATGAGGTTCAATACCAACATCCACCGAAACCATGTGTTAATTCATCCCCATTGGGTACACACTCTCTCAAAACAAAGTGCAGAATATTTCTCCTAGGGATATACTCTATCAACCAAGTGTGAAATTTTCCCCCTTGGGGACAAACTCTACCAAATCCCGACTTTGAAATCATTCCCCTTAGGGACACATTAAACCACCCAATATATCCCAAAAATATTTTAAACATATTCACATCTCCAAAATATGTTAAAATTATTAATTGATCTTGAATCTATGCCGCATATAATAAATATATTATGATTGAGGTAAAAAGACTTATAAAACTTTCACCCCTGGCATCGACTACCTCATAGTCGACATGGGACACCTTTGGTTCCACACCCAAGATACCTCACATTTGATATTCTCTCTAGAATAGTAAAATGTTATAGGTTCCAAACCTACCTATCATTCATAAAATCCTAGAAATGACCAATGCTACTACATACTCTAACTAAAGGTTGCTTACCTATCAAGACAAAATCAACGTAATTAACTAGTGTCCACTTTGACATGACATTTGTAAAGATTTCCTAAAATATGTCTTAAATCTATGAGGGAGACCTGAACTAGGAGATGAGATACACAAAGGAATCCATGTAAAGAGGAGACAACATCCCATCATTCTATTTTGATCAAAGAGACGATATCAATGATTAATGTGATGGAGGCTTCCCGCATTTGGAATTATGGAATGAGGTTCATAAAATAATGTTTGACACGACAGACTTGGAAAAATAATTAGAAATAAAAATTATTAGACTGACGTGAAACTATTCCACTTCAACCATGATGACTAGAAACGTTGGGTCACCATCAAGTTTACATGTCGCTGAATACAAATATTCAGGACCATGTCACATCAAGAAAATGGTGGGACCATAATGAAACTTCAAGTGACATGGATCATAATCCTTTAGGTATCCTTGGTTCATGAAATTTTCAATTACTCGTGTTATGGGATGTTGGAATCATAATGCCTATAGGTGCAGGGTATAAGATAACATTAGCACATAAATCCTTAATTACTATGTTCCTACCGTCACAAACTCTTCATTTTCATCTATTGGGAACCCACACCAAATATCACCCTCTGAAAACATCCACACAAGGGTGATTGATGCCCTCATCCACCTGTATCAATAGAAATATGTCATTCCCACTAGGGATATTTCCCATCAAGATCATGAAGTATTGAAACCTTACCAAACACCACCACCCCATAGGATATTTCAATAGGAAACCATCAAACATTATAAAAGAGAACCTCATTATGAACCTCTCTTTGGTGTGATCTGATGGTTCACTCCCCAACACTTTGGAGGTATGGAATGTTCAAGTCTCACATGTCCTCTCCACCACTTGGGAGATGCCCAAGAGGGATCCTACCAGGCCATGTCAGTGCCAGCACCAACTAGTTCTTAAAATAACTATGGAAGATGAATTCATCCCCACTCCACCGATACAAATCCATAAAACCTGGTGCCGATGTCAGGGGAAATCCCAGAACATTTCGGGATAAAAGAAACCTTCTATAGCTTCAGTGGCCCCTACCACTACTTTCGTATCCCACTCGATCCCTACAATAGGATAACGGGGATCCCTCTTGACCCACCTCAGATCGAGACCCTATATACCTCTCATGTAGTTTGGGTGGACTCTCTCAGTCTCTGGAACCACCATTAACCATTACATTCCATCCTAGTATGAATAAAATTAACACGGAGGTCATCCCCATACAATCACAAACCAATGAAAATGTCATCCCTGCAACATCACAAACCAATGAAGAGGTCCTACGAACATCATCATCGACCATTATGGAGGTCGTACTCATGATATCACTAATCACTGTATTCATCCTTTTCACACCACCATCAACAATAATAGAGGTCCTCTCTATGACATAAACATATTATCTCCTCATGAATCATCCTGTGGAAGTAGGGTGAACACCCTTCATGGTGGTCATGCCAATGGTATAGGTCATGACACGCATGGGGGAGCCCATGTGACTCCCAGCAGCTTCTACATAGAGAACTATCACACCATCATAGTTGAACCCTGGGAATAATTTTATCGTCATCGACCTCTGAGACCCCAAGGTAAAAAATGAATCGACAAGGGAACATTTACCGCCACTACTATAGTATTGGGAAAAATCTTGTAAAATGAGGTTTACAATTATAGTATACGAAGTCCAAAAGATTCCTAGATCCATCACTGGGTACTTGTAGGTAGAGAATATCCAAGCCTTCTTTTAAGGACTCAAAGTGGAATAATCTCTAGAACTATTAGTTTCCCTCCTATCCACCTCCACACGTGAAGTTGGAGAGAATTTAGGATTCAAGTTGATGCCTTTATATAATGTTTAGCGCCCATTTGAGCCTAAAATGGATTTCAATTCCCTTAATCATGAAGAGTTTGTACACACCCCATTCTATAGGGATATGAGATAATGTTGGCTTTGCATATAAGTGATATTACAACATATAGAGGACACCTTACCCACACGTCGCCCCCTCTCTCAGTTAATCATCAGCAAATTGGGTTTTTTATAGTCCCATGAATATTCTGGAATACACCAATTGGGGAATGGGATAACCAGGAGCATGACTATACCTCTGGTGATGAGTAAGAAGATTTTTGGATCCTCTTAACCATTAACTAACTAGTAGTCACTTTTTGGTCAATTACAGCTCTGTACATTAATATCCTGAATCCCATCATAAAGGAACTGGTAGTTTTGTTTTCCACAGGGTCTGGGAGACATTTTATTCCATTCAAAACTATCATCTAGCCTATCTTCAGATCTATAATCACCATGATTTCATCCACCAACAATGCAAGAGGGTTGATGTCCCAGTGCTCCCATTGTAACAATGTTCTAAGTCATATAAACACAGCCAGAATCTTCTACAAACCTATAGTAAGAGCCTCACTATGCTTTCTCATTAATAAAATTGGAATCTTCACATGTGAAGATCAAAATATGGGGGAGTATGCTTAAATACATTTCAACCCAAGCCTAGATTAGAAAAAATACAATCAATTCATCCCATCCACCAACAAGGAAGGGTTTTCTCTGACTACCACCATTGTAAACATGGTCACCACTAACCTGCTAGGGGATCAATGAAATATGGCCACTAATTTATAGATTGACAAGAAAAAACCCACCTCAAGGGGTAAAAGATTATCAAGATACCCTTCCAATGGGAATTCCAAACCGTCAATAGAGACTGGTTCTAGGTCACAAGACTCCCCCCAATGAGATGTTTTTTTCTTCCCCCAAGTAAGTTGATAACATCAAGGGGCCTCCTGAGTTCATTGATCCACATTAGGATTTTTCCAAAGTTGAGTTAGATCCCATAATCCCCTCTTTACTTTAGGATATGGAGGGATATAAAAGGTTTTCTACCAATATTATTTTTGAGATGATCCCAGTCCATAAAAACATCATAAGGGACCCCATTTCTCCTTGAGTGGGGCTACCAATCTTCCATGGTTAGGAACCCCAATTTGTACTCAGTGGCCCCACAAACCTATTTAGAGATGAACCCATAGTATAAGTAAATTGGTTGAGATATTAGTCACCAACCCCACCTATGTATCATGATTATCCACCTCTATATCAAGGTCATTTTGTTACCCATGTTGATGGGACATTCAATGCATTGTTAACCACAAATATACAGCATGATAAATTGATGAAATCTCTTCTCACCCATATAAATTCTTTCAAAAAAAATGAGGTGATTAAACCTATGGGGAATCTTTACCTAATATGGGTGGACCCTCTCTGAGTGCCACAAAATTATGTAATATTAGATTCACCTCGTTTATTGAGATGGGTGATCCATTGTAGTATCTAAACAATTTTGACGTAAAAGTGTGGACCAATGTTTGGAAATCTAGAGTATCAGGAAGCTTCCAATATCTAATTTTTTTTCCATACACTAGAAGGGTATATGTTCATCTGCTATATTTATTTTTCCTTAGGGTCAGTTTCCAGTTGGGGGAACCATTATAGACAGTTCCTCTACTAGTTCTGTACCACATCTCATAAGAAGTGCTTCTCGAACCACTTCTTGAGGAAGAAAGTCCTAATGAGTTGGTCTCATACTTCATCACTCAATGAAAGGGGCTCACAAATTCACTCAACATTTCGATGTCCTAGTAAAAGATGCTTACGACGTGTCTAGAGAATATCATGAATGAGATGGTCCTACTCTCATCTCCCTAAAATACCTAGGTGGATTTTTAGATTTCATTAAAAAGGATTAGAATTTGGTAAAAGCCATGCAGGGGACTAAACGAAAGACATATCTATTTCCCCATCCAGTTCTTATGAGAATGATAGTGAAAGTATATAGAATCGATGTTGCACACACAGAGGTTCCTGACCTAGTACACCTACAAGCCCTTTTTTAGGATGTTCCTCACCATGTGTAGCCACAACAAGTGTAAACTCACTAAGAATAGCCTCATCATGAATACATTCCTCAATAAGAGAATGTGGCTCTATCTCCCAATCAATGTTAGGATACTAGGATACTTTTTCCAAAAAAAAATGAACAAAACATATTCTTTCATAGGTTTTCACATTCTAGGATATTTCATCTACACCTTAGAAAGATGAATCCTAAGGTTTTCAGAATGCAAGAGAACCGATGAGGGTCGACCCACTGGAAAAGATGATTATTTCCCATACCACAGAATCATCATTCCCACCAAAAAATAATCATTTTTATGTAAATATTGTCTCCATGAACAATAAAATCATGGTTTAGTAAGATTGGTTGATTTCTTGAAATTGGTGACACATGTCTCTAACGAACCTAAAATTAATAAATATTATGGCCAGTAAAACTGGGTCCCCTACCACAAAACACATAAGTAAGGTGATAATTTATCCCACAAGGTAGTTTATCATTCCCATGGTATCATTAATTCCTACATGAACAAGTCAGATCCTCTTGTGGTTTTCAGGCCTCCCCAACCACTACCACCACATTTGAACTACTCGCTTCCATGCCTTATAAGAACATATGTTAGTAGAGTATGGAAATCAGATTCCACCATCGGTGCCAAAACCTCCTCTCACCCTTAGGGAAATTATACCTCCCTATTTTGGAGATTCACCAAAGGTACAACCGATTCTATATTATTCCTCTAATGAGGATAAATAATAAACATCTATTAATTATGTTCAACTAGTGGAATGATTCACAATGCCCGAAGCTAGGGAATGCTATGTAAACCCCCACCCCTTAGTCACCTTTGGCCGATGAGGAAAAAGGAGGGGCATGGGATATGTGATCCATCAAAATGCTCAGGATAGGGCTTTGAACTTGGTTGTCCATACTATTGAGTCCATGATATAATCCATGAACAAGACTCAGTAGGCACAACCCTCCCGGTCTACCCTGGAAGTTCCACCACTGCATATGACTCTGTTATTTGATTGTGAAACATAGCTATTGTAATGTCGTGATTAGCCAAATCCATCCAGAACCTAAACTAAGTTTACCATAACCTAGCCATCAATTGTTAAGATCAGGCCTTTGATTTAGTAGTGGAATATCACAAGTACAAGAAAATCCATAACAGTTTAGCCATCAACATCTACCAAAACCTCTACTACATAACAACCCTTTATAGGTAAAAACATGCCCCAAGACTAGAAATATGATGTGCTCAAGGACCTCAACTGCATACCTGTTAGGATCACGATTTTCATGGTCCGTCACCATTCCATGGAAATATGTGAGTCCCTCAATGAATATTTAAAAAACCCAATTCAGTTTTAGACTGAGGTAGCTTCTGATGTGACCTACTTCATAAAAGAGGTCAAGTGAGAGTAATGGTAGTCCATTATTTCATTTTATAGACAATATGAATAAATAACAATTTAGGGGTACGTGCACTCCCTTTATATCTTATTCTACTTCAATTTTGTGGAGATAAATCATTATCTAGTGTATAATTATTCCAAGATTAACCTTATCCTCATGTTGATGCTCTATAAGATGGGTCATATAGATGTAGATCTGACCCACTCCAACCAAACAATATAGAAATATGAAAAGGGTGATAAGAATCTATGTGGGAATATTCTGTTGAAGACTCAGTTTGGTAGCCTGGTACCAATAACTGAATTTATGGTAGTCACACAAGATACTTCATACAATGAATTATTCAGAAGGAACTGGATCCCTTAGCATGAAGTGATCCTCTATTCATACCACTAGTTTTCCAAGTACTCCCTTTATTATCGAGTGGGGTAATCCAAGGTGATTCATCCCCATTTTATTCATTTGAGGACTATTATCTAGATGTTGGATAATACAAAATGGAGGGAAAGAAGGTATAGAATAAAAACAATTAATGAATCAATTACCCTAACAACATAATGACCACCACAGCCAATCCATTGGTAGAATTGAAAGAAATCATCAATAATTTGATTCATCAGTTAGATCTTTTGATGGGATACCTAGGAGGTTATTTCATTATATCTAAGAAAAAGGAGTGCTCATAGATTACCTCATACTCCTACACTAGACAATCTGGTTTGATACTAGAAGCACCTACTCTTGTAAAGTACTATGAATTTATCCCCTTGGGAACTAATCCTTGAAATTTTAGCATGTTCCAAAGAGTATGTATGAATCAATAGAGGTCAATCAATAATAATTACTTTGATATCCTGAGTGGACCACATGGTTATAAATCGAACAAAATGGGCTCAACGGCTTATGTCACCAATGTCTCCAAAGAACAGAAACCCCTTTAGAGGATTTTATATCTTCCAGAGAAGACATCAGTGCTACCCCCCCCCCCCACTCCCCTTATAGTTTCATCAAGACCATAAAAGACTCCCACACCCTCATGTTCCTCTACCTCAGATGAATAAGTGGATTTGGAATATTCCCTCTTGTATTTGAAGGGGGTTTCTACATCACCATTGATGAGATGGCCCAGGTGAAACATGGTATAAAGGAAGATCCAAGGAAAACACTAATCAACATACCCATGTCCTAATAGGAGTAGTAGTATTACATTTCCTTCCTAAAACCATACTGTGATGTAGTCACCTAAAGCTATGAAGAGTTTCCAGGACATGACAATTTGGTATTTTTTAATCTCCTTAGCCTCTCAGTGAGTCATCATAGGTTTAGACATCCAACTTGAATGATCCACTCCCTCTATAGTGCTATGGTCAAGATTAAAGTTGAAAATATCACTTAATCCAACTTTATCATGGAGGTCCATTACCCCAGGTGGCTAGCCAACATTGTCCCATTTAGTAAGAAGAATAAGTATAATAGAGTCGAAATAATGTTTTGGGACCCCAATCTCTATTTTAAGAAGGATGGTTTTCCCCTTTAATTGATAGAGATGTTGATATATTCCAGGTATAGATTACAAGACCTTTCATTCAAGAATGGATATTCCAGATAGAACCAAATCTGGATGGCCCTTAAGGATGAGGAATTCACTGGATTTAGAGCACCCCAAGTGACATTCTGCTACAATGTGATTCCTTTAGGCATAAATAATTATATAGAAACATACCATTGGTCCCTACACCACATATTTATGTAAATTATCATGACATTAATAGAGTGTTACATGAATGATATGGGGGTAAAATTCCAACACCATTAGAACCATGTCAATAAAGTGGATAAAGTTTTCTTGTTCCTCCAATCTAAAAACTTGATGATGAACCCCCTAAAGTGTGCATTCAATGTTACAAATGGAAAATTTCTCTTCTTCCTAATAAGATATAAAGGCATGAATATTGATATAGGGAATATTTATATAATCAATCAAATGCCTCATCCATGAGACCTCTAAGATTTGGGAGGCCTCCATGTCCACAAAGACTATATATGCCAATTCATTTAAAATATAGATGGAAAGTGCAAGACCATCTCGAGCCTCATAAATAAATGATAAATTTACCAATTGGATGAGGACTACCAAACATTCTTTTTTATATCAATATGTACACACTGAATCAACCAGTTTTGATTCCACCTATCTTAGGTGAGCCTTTGGTCCGTCAAGTGACCACTCTAAAATGGTCCCTTAAATCTCTTATAGGCTAAAAAATAATCTTTGTAGAGAAAAAAACATTTACTGTCTTAGACACATGCTCCTTGACGTAGTGACCAGATACCCCTCCCCCCATAAAGAAGAGTATTTATGCTCATAATTTTCTGTATAAATGTTTCGATATTATTTCCAGAACCATGAGATATAGATGGTGTCCCAAGTAGACCTGCTAATGAATATCCTCAATCGACCCATGTTGATGGTATGATTGTAGAACTATGCACTAATCCTATAGTAGTTATATATCTGGTTCATTCCACAAAAATCCATTAAATGAATGGAATTGAAAGACTTCATGGACCCATATCCATCCCCTAAAGAAAATACCCTGGATATTGATTTCATAGATGAGGCTATCATTTCAGTGGATTACGTAGTTCCGTGTTGGAAAAAATATTTTGATGGTGCCTCTTAGTCTCTAACCAGTAGAAGGATAACCAACCCCATACTCAAAAAAAATATGAGTGGGGACCATCTTCATCTCTCAGATATAGTACATCTGTATTTACTATTTTTTATTATTAGAAGGAAACACCAAAACTGAGAAAGAGTATTGAGACAATATCACTTGTATTGAGTTGGACATATATATCAATGTAACCTATTTAAATGTGAAGGGAGGATTGGATATGGTCATTAATTTTATCAAAGGTGACTACATCATCAGAAAGTAAGAGATCACACCCATTCTATAAGGAACCTATCAGCTGATGGCCCAATTCCCTTCCCATGTGAAGGTGTCTCATGTTCATTGATCACAGAACTATCTAACAAATTCTTTAAGAAAACATATCTATGACACTTATAGAACCAAAATAGGATGACATAATCATTCATGTGTAATAATGGATGTTCATTACACTTTCCACTTCAGATGATGACAATATAATGGTATATAATCTAGCTACCGATAATTCCAAGCTAGTATCTTAAAATACTCCCATAGGTGAGGTAACTTCTAATTGGAAGACTTCTTTTGTTTTGTATCTATGGTGTGACATATTTCCCCTAGACTGAGCCAAGAATGATAAAATTTTCTAGTATTCATCATGGATTACCCTCCATGATGGCCCTGACCATGTGGAAGAACTCTATAGGAATTGGTTTGATGGAATTATCCTATGTTGCATCCAAGGATATGAGATGTATTAGGTAGTGAAAAAGGTACGTACCAGATCTGGAGGAACTCATAAAGTGCGATTAAAAATCTCCCACCAAATTTTGAGGTTGGGCTACTTTTGGACCATTATTGTTCACGATTTCATTGAGTTCTCTAAGAGGTCTCACGCATGATAGGTCCACACTAACATTATGCATCGACCACCAGAGGTCCTACACACCCCAAAATATTACTTTCCAATTTTTATGTTAAATCAATGTCTTGGGACATTAAAAACAAGTAATGGATTGACAATTCCAGTTCCTTTTGACTGCAATAGACATCTTCTCCAAATGGGAAGAAGTGGTTCCATTTTGGGAAGTTAAAACCTGGAATGTGATTGAGTTTGTAAACCCCCCACATAATTCATCAATTTGGAGTGACCCGTGTTATTCTCATAGAAAACATTTCCAAATTTTGGGTTGTTGAGATGAAGAAAGTATATTCAAATTACAACATCTAGTTCAATCTCTACAAATTTAAACTAAGAGAAGATAATAATCAATGCTATGCAGACATAAAATAAAGCTACCACATTCCAAGCTCTATAAAATTAAACTATAATCTATCTACCATTCTATATCTACCAAATTAAACTAGATTCTACCTATAGTCAAAGATATGAGACCATAAACCACATCAAAAGTGGTTTATTCACTATGACCTTAAACTATAATATCCTTATTTTCAAGCTCTATGACCTTAAAATAGAAATTTATTATGGTCAAATTATGGTGATCTTAAACCATAGAAACCTGTTTCTAAAATCTATTACCTTAAACTAGACATTTTCTATGGTCCAAGTTCTATATATCTAAACTTGAAGCTGCCTATGGTTAAAGCTATTCAACATTAAATAGAAACAATCAAAGTCTAAACTCTATGAAATTAAACCAGGTGTCATGGTCAAATTGATGTGACCTTAAACACTATAAAAACGTTTATGAGATCTATTAACTTAAACTAAAATCAATCACTATGGTCTGAAATATATATCCTTAAACTAATAGAATCCATAGTTTGACTTGTATGACTTTAACCAATAATGTCCAACATACTCAACACATGACATTAAACCACAAAAATACCATGTGTAGTGGACATAGAATACTTCATATTCCCAACACGAGATAAACCAAAAATTAACATCCATATTGAATGACATTGAACTATACTATTACCTTGTGCATTAAAAATATTATTCCTCATAAGAATTGAATGGTATGATTCAATTTCATCACCATAGAGGTTAACCCCACACTTTGGGAATTGGTCTTATACCAAGCCGCATTCCTTAACTAAGTATGGCTTGATTCCCATTCTCATAGGATACATAGTGATTCCTAGATCTCTTATATTTGGACCCAACTATAAATGCATCAAAAAATACCCCATTATCCATAGAAATATTGCCCCTAAATTCCTTTATGGGCCTCCTTTTTCCGTTTAATCCCCAATCACATTCCTCAAATTTCTAGCAAGTAGAGACAGCCTCATGAACTGATAAGAGGTAGAAAAGAACATGTAGTCCAATGTGTAATCCCCAAACACATCCTTAAGGGTCCAATCACTATAAAATTATATTGGGAGTATTTTTCTAAGCACAATGACCTTAAATAATGTGACAATGGATTCAGTATTATTTTATGTGGTGGAAGGCCTCTTAAGCCCCTTAGTTATTGGGATTTAACTTTTACACAACACAATCATACTCAAATATAATTTAAACCGTAGGTCCATAAATTATGAACATAAAAAATGTATGTCATTCCTCCTCATAGACCCCTTATTCACATGGTTTTCATCACCCATAGTGTTTTAATAATCCAATCACATCCTCGCTTGAGAGGATCTCTCTTACCACTATCGATCTTCTCCTTAGCCATGTTTCAAAACTATGTGTGGCTTGGTCCCATTCTTAAGGGATATATAGTGATTCTCAGATCTCATATCTTGGGTCTATATCCTGCCATTAACTCATCACGAGGTCTTTTCCCACTTAGCATAATTGAATCAAGTTGGATACTATTTATCAAGTTTTTTGAGCATAAGGTCCCTTTTTTCCTCCTTTCACATCAATTTATTATTCTTTAATGACACAAAATCCTCCATAGGACAAAAATTCCTCTATTTTACTTGCTCATAACCTTAAAATACTACCCCTCTGGCCAAAGATCCCAAATCATAAACTAGAAACAGTCGTGTTATTTCTTTTAAAACATTAAACTGAAAATCAGATTGTCATCAGTTCTTGATTTTAAAATATAGCCTTATCCTATACCAAAATGGGATTCCTCACATTTCCAACGTGCGATGAAAGAAAAAAAAATCAAAAAAACATTATATTAAACATTATCCTTACCCCATACCAAATTAGGATGCCTCACTTGCCCCATGTGAGATTAAAAAATTCTAACGTCCTTTGTATGAAATGTTAAACTATATCCTTACTCCATAAAAATCGGGATTCCCCATATGATCAGTATGGGATGATTCAATTCCACTTTTGAGAGTAAATTTCTCCATCATCATCAATCATCTACCATGTTATGTTTTATAACAATGTGAGGCATGATTTCTATTTCTGTGGGATACATAGTGATGACCAGATCTCTTATCCTAGATCCATCCCTTTTAGTTGTCATTTCTATGACTTTTCCCCTTTTTGATTGGCCTAATCCCTTCCTACAACCATCCATTTCATGTTTTCCTTGATCTGGGTAATCATCATCCCCCAATCATATCATGCTCCCTAGTGGTAATGGGGCTTGGAAAAATTGTCTCACCCACCATCCTAGGCTCACACCTCAAAGGATATTTGGTAACAAATAGAAGATCTCATGTTTCAAAAGAATTCAATAATAAATCCCACATTTTTTTCACACTATCATTGAGTGGAGAAAGTGTGGAAGTTATGTTTTGAACATGGTTAGAAGTTGTTACTTACCCATCATTCCTCCCCTCTTCAATATCCAAATATTGAAAATCATTATATACACTCATGGGACTTCATTATGTCATCCACCATTTCTGTTTGATTTTTCAACCGTTCAATTAATGCTAAACATTCACTAAATCTTGTCTCTCGCGTTGAGTATGAGTCATGTGGGATTAGAATTTGGGTGGAATTTTTCCTTAAGAAATGTTGAGACACATGATGTCCCCATCACACTTAGTCTAAACTCTATGGACTTAAACTGTATCCTTTGTACAAGAATAACAGTCATAAACTATGTTCAAGTAGACTCAGAAATATTTTATGTGTAATTTTGTCTCACTGGACCTCAATTCATGTTAGGTTCTCTTTCTTCTATCTTAGGCACATACTTCTTTTAGGAACACCCGCATTGGTTTAAGAATTATGAACTTAAACCATTTTCAACTTATGGTTCGAACCATACAACCTTAAACTAAAATACCTCATATGAGCATCATGACTTTAAACTATGTCAAATGTCAACCTGGTAATGTTTCACATGGCTCTAGGACTCATTTTTCCTCATTTCTATTGGGTTGTAACTTTTTCATGCCATGCAATATTTTTGGGACACACACTCATAAGTCCAAACTCAATGAATTTAATCTATGGGTCTAGGTTCAAGAATCATGGCCATAAATTTTGTGCATGTTTTCTCAAGAATTTTTTGTGTGGTTTCAAGCCTTATTGGACTTCAATTCAGATCATGTAACCTTTATTCGATGCCACATATATTTCTTTGAGGCGAAAAACACGTGGTCAAATACATATGACCTTAAACAGTGGGTATTGGTTTATAAATTATGAATGTAAACTATTTTTAGATTATGGTCCAATAATTATGACCCTAAACTATTTGTGGCCCTTTTTCCTGATTTCTATGACCTTAAACATGAATTCTCAGTCTAACTATTATGACATTAAGCTATTTGCAACCCCTTGGTTTGAGAATTACAATATAAAACTATATTCAACCATTCTTATTATTATGACCTTAAACATTCCAAGGAAAGGATAATATATGTATTCTGAGTTGGAAAACCAATGGGGAAAACTAAAAAAAAGTTGGACTACCCTACCAAGTCACTATTGTGACTTAAATAAAAATAAATACTTACAAAGCTACTGCGAACACATTATAGACCCTAGTAAAAACATTATTCTCACTGAATCATTTGGTTCATGAAAAATTAATAGAAATATATTATTATCCCTTTTCCTCACAATATTATATAGGAGGTACCCATCATAGTGTTACCCTGTTACACCACCCATAACATGGGATTGATAGTAATTATTCTTTTTTGTTCACATATCCTGACCACAAGACACTGAAATATTCTATGAATATCTAAATCACATGAAGTTAAAATTTGTAATGAATCATCCTCACCATATAACATTAAAATATGTTTCCATTACCATCACCATATAGCATTAAATTGGGTGTACATCATCCCCACCATATTATGTTAAATTCTATGTCCATCATCCTCATTGTATGCCCTTAAAACAGCATGTAAAACATCTTAATCACATGATTTAAAACTGTTTGATTAATCAGCCTTATCATATAATGTTAATAATATGTATCCATCATCCTCATTTTATAACATAAAATGGAGAATCCTCTTAACCCATCACCTGAGAATATATTTTTACCCTTCAGTTCTAGTCACTTATCCCATCAACGATGACCCTAAAATTTTTCTTAGCATCCAAGATGATGGTCCCAATGGAAGATGGTTCTGAACTATGGTTAGATCGATACGACTATATAATGTTCTAAAAGTCATGATGGTGTATTTCCAAGAGTGATAAACTCAATTCAAACATTACATAGATTAAACCCTACTCTTTTCATGTCCCATTATTTGGATCCCCATAACATTTTAAAAACTGAATGACCCCCCTTGACGATATGGTGAATTGAAAAATTGGCTCACCAAACATCTCAGGAACTTTCTCAGAAATACTTATGTTCACATTTTGAGATAAGTTTATTTATTCAATCATTTTCAATGGCCGACCATCATTTTTTTCCTTATCCTAGCAAAATAATAATGGATTATATTTTTCAATCATGTTTATTTGTTATACTCTATAATCAAACCACTCTTTTTGTGTTCTAGATCCTATTTGTTGGGATTCATTTTTTTCATAACTCTCCCTTTTTTGTTTAGAATTAAATTCCCTTATTGTTACCCCATTCATGCAGTAGTGCACATTGAGAATGAAATTAAGCTATATAGATATTATAAAAATCTATCCAAAACATTCTCTATTAGAATAATACTAATCGTAAATAAAAAAGTTCAAACACATAATATTTGACCCATGTTTAGTTCTCTTAGATAAATGAGTAATCTTTTTTTCGTCCCATGTTTTTAAAACAGAGCATCACTCATGTTGTCTTGGGGTTTAATTGTTTCTCCCCTTATTAATATGATAAGTGATGCATCAAAAATATATATTTTTAAAGAACACCACGAATTTTAAAAAACCATGAAATTTTTTTGATGGTTATACACATGTTGGAAACTCTCATTTATTTTAGGATAGACAAACATTTATCCTAGGGTTTTTCTCTAGTGACCAAGCACTCGAGCTCAGCCAGCCACTGTTGAGTAGAATCTAGAGTCTTATTACACTATGCCAGATTGGTTTTCTCTTCCTATACATCAAGATGAACTTCTTCAGGCCTAATTCATTCCTAGTACTAGTCATCATAGAACTTGGTCACTAGATATGGATCCTTTTTTCCCCTGGCCTCATCTAGTGCCAACTAAGCCCTTAGTTTTCCAATGCTCTCACCCTGATCATTGATCATGTATACTTGAGAATGTGTTTGCTCCTAAATTTTATAGATCTATTACATTGTTTCTTTAAGGACCTCAATGCTTGAATCCTTTTGTTTGTTTCAAGATACATTAAACTCTTGACACTTGTCATGTGAAAATTCAATGTGGAAGTCCTAATATTGTAATTGGAGGCTAGTGGAGTCCACCTCAATAGTCCCCATATTTTCTATCAAATTGTTGAGAGATCCCACATGGTTTGGGAAGTCATATAGTGGATTGTGTGTGATGAAATTCCACACACTCCTCTGCACCTTGTGATGGATGTCCTGATTCTACTCGGCGACATCCAATCTAGAACCCTTGAAATCCTTAGGAGGTGAAAGCTCATACTAAAGGAAAGTCTTTAAATATGTTATTGGAAGGTTTTTCTATAGGCAGGTCCTCATGTGATTTAAGCCTAGGGTATAGAGGGAATATATCCTCACCAGACCCCTCACCAAAAACAAAACCCCTGTCACCTCATGTGGCACTTTTGAGGAATGCTCATCCATCATAGCCTCCTCAACCACCTCTATCGATTTCAAAATCTCGACCACCTTCATTGAGGCCTTAGCTCTAGCATGCAACACTGATAGCACTTCTAAGGTTGGAATAGACATCACATCCTCCTTGAATGACTCCGTTGTTGGCATGATTACCTCCATCATTGAGGCTTCATCTCTAACAAACACCATATATTGAACATATATGGTAGGATCAGCCACCACATCCCCCTAAGATATCCCTATATTGGGAAACATTTTGACCCCCTCCATCAAGGTTTTGGTCTTAGCATAATCTTATGGTGACACCTTTATGGTTTATTCTACCACCATAGCCTCACCATCCATCATCGTTGGGATAGAGGGGCCCACTGCTGCTACCTCAAATTTTGGCTCCACTCAATCTATTGTTGGTGTTGGTGGTTGAGCCCCAAATTTGGCTTCACATTTCATTTATGTATTGGTTATACATACATCAATTAGAAAGAAAAATTATAAGTGAAAATAGGAAAATGAGAGGCACGGTATTAAAAAATGGTACATCATGATGAGTACCTCAGAAAGATTCATAGGTAACCCCCTATAGACAGAATTACCCTAGTTATTATCACCGTAGTTAGAGGCACGACATTAGTCAATGGTTGGCCTCCAATAGGAAAAACATATGGGATAGGCCCCACACTCTACTCTCAATGAATGGGGATCTTTATCCCTATTTCAATGGTTAATCAAGATCCTACCCTCCTCAATGGTCATTGATTCTTACACAAGTGTAATGGAAGTTTGGTAGCAATTCAAAAGGATAGGTAATATTCAAGGTATAAAATATCAAAGGATTTACCTTATCAATGGAAGAACATCCATCTCAAGGAGAGTCATAATAGGAATCCCTTTCTAAATACTCATACTCCAACCCCTCTTATGTAGGTTTTTGAGAATCTATCTCACATTCTGAGGGATCTGGAGAATATTTCATGCCCATCAACACCTTCAATCAGTAGGTTAGGGGATGCGTAGTGCTGTAAGGGTAGAAAAAATCTTCTAATTCTTCTATATATTACATTACCTCGTCTCGGGGGACATGGATAACAACCCTTGCATGAACCCACCCAACAAGGAATATCTCATCTATATTAACACACTTCCATATCCCATAGAGAGTGGTGATATCTTTTTTTGATTCCCCAAATCTCAAAGGTTCCAAGGAAGACAACGTCAGAAGTAACATTTGGGGAGTGTAGTCTATTCACCAAACCAAGGATTTGTACCCTTTGGACTACCCAAGAAGGTCTATCTTCCTTCCAAATCTACTTTCCTAGGAGAATCGAGACTATTTTCTCTCCCCTTCCTATGGATCCCACTAGTTTGGGGATAAGAATTGTTATCTCTACAACTGATGCTCCACCAACTACACCAAATCTTTCTATTTGGTGGCCCCTTCTTGCCGCTCTCCCTCAACACCATGGTTATGGGAAATCTTTTACCTCACCAACCCGAGTGGTTTACAAACTCATCATTTCCCTTAGGTATGAAATCTTCTAGATATTTAAATAATCATGGGTGAGCCCATAAGCAATGGTGCATGGTTGAATATCACTTAAAACTCTTCCATATTAAAATTAAAAAACAATCCATATATGTTTGGGGATTTAGGGTTGGAGATCATTGTATACCGTTGTTTAAAACATTAATTTAAATCATTGGAGGCATCAGAACAACCTCGCAAAGTGGTGTGGGGTGTATGGCTCGTAGGTTTTCATGTATTCCAACCTCACCACCAGTACCGATATATGAATGTACAGAAGGTAATACAGTTGTTTGATGGTCCCTGTGCCATAATTTTTCACCATCCCCATGATAAGGGATAACTCGTGAAAAATTAAGTGGTCCCCTAATACGTGCTAGCACATCAACTGATCCATGGTTGAGAGTATGACTTCCTATGATGTTGAGGATTGATTTCCATATTTTTTTGGGAGGTAAGATGGGGTTTGGATATTCATATCCCCCAATATATAAGGAAACCTGCCGATATAGAATGTGGAAGGTCATGCACACACGTAAGGGACTCTTATCTAGACTGATTTAATGGATCCTTTTATATAGCTTCACTAATACTAGGACCACCAGTTTGGTCTTATTACTCATCACCATCCCTACTGCTATGATGAAGGTGTTCATTCGAAACCCTATTTGTCCCTCCTGCATAGGGTGTATCCATCCAGAGATTAGTGAATTGATTAACCCTTCCATCTAAGCCAGGGGAATCATTGATGTTACATTATATCCCTACAACCTTTACAGTATCACCGTCAAAATAAACTAATATTTGTGCTCTTTTCCTCACTAGAGTGCCCTAGAGAATCATTGTTGCCTCCCCATTAGTTTGTACACAACTTCATTCATAAAATACTAAATCCAAATAGATAAGGGTATTCCCTTCATCCCTAGATTGTGTTCACTCATCCCATGTACAAAGAAAATCAAACCCCTTTTATGGATAAAAGTTCCTCCTGGTCATCGAAAAAATTCTCTTCATGGAGGAATAAGTTAAACATGGCTCTGTGGACTGGTATCCATGTAATCTAGTAAATATATTATAAGAAGAATCCATCCTCCCCATGGTATAGATTGAATGTGTTGGTTCTTGATTACCACCTACTCAAAAGCCCCATCATTATTTCTAGGTGATGGTAGATATGAAACTTTGAGGACCATGCCACCACATACCTCCCAACCCACTTTATCTCTGACTCAAATGTTTGGTAGCAATATCATTACTTGTATTCTCAATTCCATTCATTTTTAAAATTGTTGCACTGTATCATGTCTCATTCCTTGTTCAAACCATTGATATGGTCTATTGAAACCCCCTCGAGAATATTCTCATACTAATGGGGAGATGAATCTACATACAATGCCCTTTTTTATGTTTTTCATGTTATTCCATAGGGTTTGAATGGTAAGGGATCCATGGTCCCTCATAATGTGGCCCCAAATATACTTATGCCACTCATGTTATCCAGGCATTCTCTTAAAAATGTATGAATGCTTATCCTCATCATCATTAGGGTTTAACACATCATACCACAAACTGAATCTGTATAGTGGAAGCCTCCCGAACAAAAAAAAATTCCTATTGATCCTTTGTTATTATTGCAGTGAGTGTGTCATGAACTGACATTCAATAAATGCTCTCTTCAGTCATGATATTTCTAACCATGTCTCTTAGGCAATCAGAAACCACCTCAGCACCTTCTATGTCTATTTTATCTAATACATAGAAAGATATTAGGAGTGTTTCATGAAGTTCTGCTGATGAAATTTCTATTCCCATATGTTTTTAGGCTCAAGGTAGACTATTTGAGGAAGATAATTTTTTGAAGATCTGAATTTCACGAGTGGTGAGGATCAGGATCCCAAAATAATTCATATATTTTAGATTTTTGAAAAAAGTTAGCACTCTCCTGTATTTTGTGAAAATATCATGGTCACCTAAGGCACCCCCATATCTATTTATAGTCATTTTGTTATGCTGGATTTTGTGAATGGTACTTGATAGTCACCAATTTTTGGAATTTTTCTGAGAACATTCATTCCCTCATTCACCTAATTATATCCAATATTATGCGGTGGAATTTGTTTATGATTAGATAAAAATTTCATATAAGATGTCACAGATGTAATGGAGAGTTCTAAAACATTCATTCTAAAATGACCCAAAATCCACATAAGGGTCTAGTTTATAAAGGTCAAAATATTCACAAATGGTAATGGTTCCAGGAAGCCCCTGGTCATGGAAAGTATTGATGCTAACCTTCACACAACTTATGTCTAGTTCAAGGAATCTCATTTCATAGAATTAACTATCCCTGAAAAATCATTGATTGTAACCTAATGGTGTCATAAATCTTGTTTGTGTATCACCATCACTTTGTGAAACTCTTAATCATTCGTGAAAACCATCATCTTACACAAAACAAATGTCTTTGACTCCATTGGGCCAATAAATACCCTAATGATTCCAACTGTTTAAGTGGATTAAAACATTATTATTCTAAGAAAATATCTAAATTCCAAAAACTTAGCAGCTTTTTGAGTAAGGGAGAAGATTGATTTCCAAAGGTATCCATCATTCACAAAACCACCTCCCAGGGGTTTTTGACATTATCAACCAATGGTAGAGATTCTTATTGTGTAAGTATATGGAATTCACATTTGAAAAAAAAAATCCCTTTTTCTATCTTTGGGTTTCATGAGATAACTATAATTCACAAAACCAACCACATGGGTATCAATACTTTACTTCGAGGTAGGGTCACCCTATTTTTCAAAACACACTATATCCCAAGACCCCTAACTATCACGAGACCCGTGAATTTCACAACACCCTAACCATTAAAAAATATATTATTAGGGCCTCTCTATGGTAACATCCCCCATCCTATCCCCTATAAAGAATTTTGAGTTCCTAAGGCCCCTCTACTCACCCAAAACTAGTTCAACCACAACCCAATTCTCCATGCAACCAGTAAAACCAATACTACATTTTTCTCCTAATGATAGTTACCATAATTCTTTTTCCACCAAAATATAGGTACCCTAAATTCTTTATTAATTATTTCCAGTCCAATATGACATTGTTTACATCATACCCTACCCAAAGGTGCAGTAGGGGTAGACATGTAATCCCTAAAGGGGAATAACCATGGAAAAAAACCAACCTATCTTGGTAGAGGGTTCTTATGAGGGATCTTCCTCTCTCCTTATTATGGTTCAAAATTGGGTGTTTTCCCCATCCACATAAAACATGCATGGAATAATAATATATAGCTCTATATCCTAGTCGTATGATGTTAAACTGGATTAAAATATCCTCATCACATGATGATAAAATTTAGCCTTACCATGTGTGATGAATATAGGATTCCCCATGTAATACCATCATGGGATTCTATCATATACCCCAATATGGGATGATCCTCCAACAATGGAAATCATCTAGGTGTAATCATCACACCATACACCATCAACATCAGATGATCCTCCTACTTCAGACATCCCATATGTGTAATCGCCACACCATCCCTCGTTGATTCTCCTTCCGTGACATGAGCCTCCTTACTGCATGAAGTTAAACTCGATGGACTAATAATTTCACATGATCTTAATTTGTGACATCAAAATTTGTGGGTTTTTTCATTTTTTACCAATATGATATATAGGAAATATTCATGAGGTTTAATACAAACAACCTACAATACCAAGTGTGAGATATTCCCCCCATAGGGACACACTCCATCAAATCCAAATATGAAATATTCCCTTATGGGGACACACTCCATCAACCAAGTATGAAATTTTCCCCATTGGGGACATGATCCACCAAATATTGAGTGTTAAATAATCACCATTAGGGACACATTCAACCACCCAATATTTTCTTGTATGATGTTAAACTTATGATTGTATTCATAAGAGGTTAACCATGTGACCTATTACAGAATCCAAACACCATACAATAATTTTGGGATGCATGAGGTAAAAATTCCTAGAAAATATTGTGCCCTTATCACCAAATACCTCATGACCAACATAGGATTCCTTTTTTTACAATCTCAAGATTCCTTACATGTGAGATACTATCAAAAAGAGGAATACATTAAGGGTTTCTAATGTACCAAACATCCATAAATTCTTAGACATTTTGACATTACTATATACGCTGACTAAAGGTTGTTTCCCTATTAATATATAGTAATCACATTTCATAGATATCCTCTATGAGATAGAAATGGGAAAGAATTTTACTATATGACTTAAATTTATGTGGGAGACTCAGGCTAGGCAAAGATCTCCAATGAATAATCCCTGGAAAGAGGAACAAAAAACCCATCGTCTTGTTTCAATTAAAGAGACAACATCACCAATTAATGTGATGGAATCCTCCAACTATTGTAAATCAGGAATGTGGGGAAAAAAGTGTGTGTGATGTGTTTTCCCTAGTGAATGTTTCAAAAACATGGCTGGAAAGCTCCTTCATCTTCTCATCAGCTAAAGATGAACATCATTGCATTTAATTTTTATATGAAAAAGTTCATTCTGACAGTCTTCATGTAATGATTCAATTTTTTTACTTGTAACACTTTTGAATATTTTAAATAAAATTTTTCAAGTTAGTCATGGAGTAAGGATAGGTTCTTGGGGCTTCTGGAGCCATAGTGTTGATATATTAAAAATATTAAATATAATATGTCACATAAGTGATTTTTTTATTAAATAACATAATATATCATGAAATAATTTTTTAAGGAAAAAACTAAAGACACCAATAAATCCATAATTCATGTTTTACCCTTTTTATGAAATAACCTTTTGTATGCGTTATGTTTTTCTAGGGTAGTCCCATGGGGAATAATGAACAGATAAATTAATAAAACAATTTATTATTTATTAATTACCGATGACCAAATACTATACGATTTAAATATGGTTACATTCAAATCCTAGGGTTGGTCGCATAACCCTCAAGATTTAATAAGACCATGGAGGAGATCTTGGATAGATCACAATGGGATCATGGATCTATGATTGGTTTTCAATGTAGTTTGTCATCATTAATAGAGTTATTTGGTCTCACTAATAAAAATGAAGTGGTATTGATATTTATTAGTGATCAATCCATTTTAAGTTAAAAATTTCATATTTTATATTAATTTATATTTTTTATTCCACCATATAGATAAAGAATTTATTCCATTATAAAAAATTAATTTTTTGATCGATAGTTGATCTATGATAGATGATTTATCTCCATGAAATTAGGTTTTAATAATCATTTTTTATCATTTTTTATTCATTGATTTTATTTGTTTCATCATTAAATTGATTAAGGCCAAATATATAAATGGTTATTATCCATTTCCTCATATTTTATTATATTCTTTTCTCCCCTCATTCATTGAACATTTATCATTGCTCTTTCATTTGATCAGTGGTTTGATTATATCCATAATTTGATCATCAGAAAAGTCAATATTTTGTGAAATGAATAATTAATGTGCATTTAGAATATAGATAATATGATTGATCATGTTTTATGATGACAATGATAGATTAAAAATTTAATTGAGAGCTTTCATTTGGTAGGTTTTCATTTCCATGATGCAGTGTGACATGAGGTGGTTTTTTAGCAGATTGGTTGCTAGATTTTAGTGACCAGTGATGGATCAGTCTTGATCAAACATAGATATGATATCTATGGTCTATTTGAATGGTGGAATTGAATGTGGTGGTGTTATGAGGGAATAATGTTGAGAGTTTTTAAATTTTTATAAAATTATAACATACATTAAGTGTAGTTCGAAATAACACACACAATGTAACCCACTTATGTGGTGTCTAGGGATATATGTTGAGTTAAATACAACACATCATGTGACCTTTCCACACACCTTGTAACCTGAAGCTAGAAAACTAGCATGTACCCCTAGGTACCTGTCCATGGGAATGGGAAGTGTATGCAGGCATGAAAAGAGTACATGGAATGACCAGTGCACAAATGGAAGGATAGAGTACATGGGAACATAACAGATGACATGGTTTTGATCATGGACTTGAGTATGTTTTGACTAAGTCGGGATCATTTTTTATTACCCATACATGTTCTGCACCACATTCAATGTAATTTGTATATCATGTTATCTTTGGGTTAGATAACTATGAAACATTACATTCCCTTGGTCAATCTACATTAGAGTATAGTAAGGAAACATATCATGATCATAGGATCAGTCATCCCCACTATGGGTTAGTTCAGGAAAGATGAATTTATCCCTCCATGTGGCTCAGGGAGTGATCCTCTATAATTTTTCCTAGGTTTGATTAGGTATTATTTCAATAAAATTTAGGGAATGAGATCCCCATCCTAGTGTTATTTTTATGATAGGTTTAGGAATCCCCCATAGTCCCTAGATGTGATCACATAACAATGTATCAAAATATTGTGTGTTCTAGTGTGTGCCTTTTCATTATTGAGTTCATTGAGAAAGACCTCTCAAATTAGAGAATTCATTGTTAGAAATACCAGAGTAATGAGTTCTCTCGAATTATTTTTTATTAAGAACCTCGAGAACAAGCCTTGGATGGTAGTGTGGAAATAAATTTACATTAAGAATTTTTGTATATCTATGAGCACATACAGTTTATTTTCATCATTTATTTTTAGTTGGATGAAATAATTCCTTACGTTTTGAGACTTCAGGGTGTCCTACTAGGTTTTTTATACTCACCCGTGAATGGATTTTACCCACACATGTCATGTATTATGAAGATTGAATTATTATCAACTAATACTTTAGAGGAACTGGAAAAGGTGGATATTAGTTGAGCTAGAAAACTATAGTCATTTTTTGTAGTATCATCGGGGAATAATTCCTCTTCTTACTAGAAGGTTGGACTCTTATAGTTTTGGTGGGATTGTTTTCCCTTTTTATTTTCCATACTTGTGTTGTACTTTTATGTAGTATTAGCTATATGCATGTATATTTTGTAGCATTTTCCTCCCTCCATTCTGTATTTTATTTCTATTTGGAGATGTGTGTGTGTGTTTAGAGGTTCTATGGGATAAGGCCTCCCTTGTGTTTGATTTCTCTACTCAGTGTTAATTTCCAACCCATATCCAATTAGAGGTGGGATTGGGGTTCCACATTCATCTTTTCAATGGCTAGGAAGGCCCCAGTGTGTCGAGTCATGATAGAGTGGTATCATAGTGGGTTAACATAAGACTAAATCATGGAGATAGACTAGCTATAAGTTTCTTTTTGGAACTAAGAAAATAGTATTAATGTTTCTCATGTTCATATCTTAGGATAAGGAACCCAGTTATGGTATATAATCCAATGAATCCATTAACCAAGACTCTAATAACATAATTTTTACATCATTACATATATGAAAATATTGTGGGTAAAACATCAGATCTTGCATCATTTAAGAATGAGTTTGGTTTTCATGTCCTTCTTGAGTCATCTCCCTAGATATTCTCCTTGACTATTCTTCTTCTTGATATTTTTAGGATACCACTTTCATGAATTCTAGCTACGATTTCATTATGGGATCATGATGATGATACTCTTAATAATGAGGTCCATGTTCAGAGGATTGTATAGTAGGTGGTACCTATGGGTGGTTTTCGATCTTACCTTCACCCTTTGAGCAGATATTTATCCCAAAAATACTTAAAGATTACATGAACATGATCAGTAAACATCATGAGTTTCATAAGTAGATACCCCTCATGTTTTGAGGTGAGCTAGACCCTCAGCTACCCGAGGACTAAATCGAGGCATTGGGTGAGTTTTCCATTTTCTTAAGACCCCTCATGGTCAGATAGTGGCCCTAGTAGTGAGATTTTTCTATAGATTTATAAGTCATTGGGGGATCATGGGGATGAGAAAACATGATGAAGAAACTCCTACATGGATAGAGTTTGATAACCTCTTATGATAGGAGTTTTACCTAAATACATTGTAGGCAGTTCATATCAAGGAGCTTCTACAACTCCAGTGATGTAGCATGTTAGACACATCTAGGTTCATTAATCTCTTATCGTACTCTATTGACATGGTTCGTGATGCATAATTTTGACTATACACCTTCATGTGTGGAATTATTTTAGATATATGGTCTAGTTTGGTAACTCTTTGCATTCCTTCATATATTGGTTTTTTAGAGTGTGCCTTGGTGGGAGTGATCTTTATACCTACGTAGTCACCGATAGTTGGATCTAATAGTCAGAAACCTAGTGTAGAGGCTTTGGTATCTAGTATTGAATGTAATAAATAAAGGATATTTGAATATTATGAGTTTTAAGAAAGTCTCAGTATATAAGTTATGCCATCTAGGGCTCTCAGGAAGGTTCCAGTCAGCCGAGGGGTAAGCGATGTTACTCCTCTTATTGGAAAGGACTTATCATGTGGCCTAGTCCAACTCAATGTGAAGAAGATAGGGAGATAGATAATGGATCACCTAAATATATTTATATTACTAAATATTGAGTTCCACATGGTGAATCATTTGGTAGAGGATATTGGAGAGAAATAGGAGGTGGTTGATATTTTGATCTTTTACCACTACCACCACCCCTTGGTAGTTCATGCCCGGGTCAAGGAGCTGGTGGTCAAAGATGTTGGTTGTTACAAGTTGTGGAAGATTATAAAATATAATATTAAAGGATTATTTGAGGTAATATTCATGCCTTATTGAGTTTTTCTATAGAATTTATAGACATATTCATGAGAAACTCTCTTTCTTACACATCCCTTATTCAAGATCTTGAGATTCTGGTGGAGCCTCTAGCCCAATACATGCATTTGGTGACTCCTAAAAGGTTAGATTCAGTGATCACACACTTATTAAAACAATTTTAGATGAATTATAGAGGATATAGATTCTTGTGGAATCATTCTATGTCAGTGATGTACAAATGACATCATTCATCATATGGACTTTCTCTCCAAATTTCTTGCACATATTGATTATTTTAGTGGAGGACATGGTGAATCTGAGCTGGTAAGATGGTATTTTAAATAATGAAAATAAAGGAAGGTCTTGAAGAGTAGGATTTGATCATACACAGTATGTTATATATGATTACTCATTAGTTGTATAGTATTATCCTTAAGAGTATTGGATTTTAGGAGCTTTTCGCTTCCTCCAATAGCGGTGGGGTATGAGAACATCATCACTGAGGAAAGGTCCTGATAAACTCACATTGAGAGATAAATTTATTCCTAAAACATTACCCATGAACTACCCTAATATTTTTTCAAACATATTAGATATCTCCAACAATGTTTCATTAGATGATGGTGTAGTTGGATGATTTGTAGAGGAAGGGATTTGTCAGCCCCAGTGTGTCTCCCTTGGCTTCCTTGGTGTTGTTCACCAATAAAAAGGATGGGATATTTAGGTTATGTGTGGATTAACATAACATAAATCCTAATATATTTAATAATAAGTGTCTACTTCTAAGAATCGATGAACTATTTTACTAGTTGAAATGTGAGAGGTGGTTCCCAAAGATTGACCTCATGTCAGGGTATCACCAGTTTAGAGTACAAAATAATAACATACAAAAATTAAATTTCAATATCAGTATGTTCACTATACATATTTACTAATTCCATTTGGTTTAAATAATTCCAAATAAAGTTCATGTGACTAATAAAATAGATATTTCAAATGTAATTTTATCGTTTCATGATAGTCTTCATAAATGAAATCTTTTTTACTCGGTGCTAGAAGATTAGAATGTGAGATATTTGAGGATGGTTATAGAAATTACTCAAGAAAAATAGCATTCTATAAATCTCTCAATGTTTCAGTTTTTTATTTGAGAGGACCACATCTAAGTAAATGTTATCTCTGAAGAGGGAGTGGGGTCGTACTCAATAATGGTTGAGGTGGTGATATCATGGGAGCCATCAAAGACAATAACAAATGTGTAGAGATTCCTTGGATTGGTAGGCTACAATTATATATTTTTTTCAAATTTCTCCGTGATTTCAAAACCCCTAAATAGATTTAAAAAAGGGGATCCTTTTTTATGGAAAGAGATATGTTAGCATGATTTTTGGTTGTTTTGGATAATGATGAAAAAAACACTCATCTTGAGACTGTGGGAGAGTGTATTGAGATTGTGATGTTCTATAATTCCTCAGGAATTATGCTTGGATGTGTTTTGATGTAGTGAAAAGAGGTGATTAATTATACGTCTGAATGGCTAAGACCCCATATGAATAACTATTCAACCCAAAATTTGGAGATATTAACACTGGTCTTCACCCTAAATATATGTTGACACAACCTTATGGGAGAGTAATTTATTTTCTATTAATACCCCAAGTGTCTCAAGTAGATATTTTATATGAAATATATTATGTTACAGTAGATTTTATGGCCATATATCTTGTATGATTATGAATTTGAGATAGTATATACTCTCATAAAGTGCAACATGGTGGAAGATTCTCTTTGTAGGATATGTTGTTATTATTTTATATGTGATTAATTAGATTAGGTATCCTTGAATATTTATTCTTATTGGATGAGGACAGTGTATCTTAATACTAGTAAAAAAATTCCCCTATGAATCTTCATCATGTAAGGGACTATTACATTGGAGACATTTATTTTGAGTCATTTCATGGCTAGATAACCAAAATACATGCTCTGGATGGATTCTGTGTTGGTAGTGAAAACATAATCCCTTTCTGAGTACATAAAATGGTACTAGTCCTGTTTTCGAAAGATGTAGTGTGTGAGTTTCATACCTAAGAATTATAAGTACATCTAGAAGTGTAAAATATATAGCTAAACCTTTCGGTCAGTTATAGTATCTAGGGTTTATCTTGTGTGTAGGTGAGTTTATATATAGATTCCTAACATTCTAACAGGTGAAGGCTAAGCACCAGGTTCCATTAGGATTAACTCACCCTTGAGGTGTTTGATTGGTAGTGTGATGGTTGATCAATGAACATCATGATAGGTGTTTTTTATTCATCTAGAGTTCATAATTCCATCTGGGTGATTGTAAACCTACTCACTAATTTGGACAAATTTCTATTCATCGGAGTGAAGAGTTCAGTGGGTCATTGATATTCCATTATGTGAATGATATAATACATCTTCATGGAGTTCCCTTCATGTTCATATCATAATTTTATGCCCTCTTAAGATCACAATTATGAATAGGAATATAGGAGGCCTTTGGGACTTAGTTTTGGAAGAGCATGACATTCCACTACCAAACAGATGATGAGACAGGGTGAACCATTCATGTTCTGGAGGAAATGCTTCGATAATTCATGTTAAAATTTCTCCATAGTTTGGTGGGTCATATAGCTTTGTTAGATTTTTTGTATAATAATATCTTCCACCCCACCATCATTATATAACCATTTTAGTCCTTGTAAAAGAGACCCTATAGGTCACCATTGTACATGACTGATTCAGGTGAATCAGTACTCTTATTCTCCAAGTAGGTGTGAGTGATAATAGAGAAGGTTCATATCATCTTGGATTATATAAGGATAACCCATAGATATTATATATATTATGAAAACCAAATACGAAGACCTTTGGATTTCAATGAGGGATTCCATGTGTCCCTAAAGGACTTTCCACGATGAGGACTTTGAAATTTTGGCTATAGTGGAATGTTATCTCAGAGATTCATTGACACATTCTAGATACATCATAAGGTCGGAGAATTTGCATACCACTTACCCCTACCACCACATTTATAAAATTTTCACATTTCTTCTATGTGTCATAGTTGAGTAGTTATGCCCATAGCCCATTAAACATTATCGACTAAGGTAATTTGACATCAAGGATGGAGCATTCGTCATAGAGTATATATTAGACTTTGAGGATAAATAGGAGAATATAATTTTTTAGAGAGTGATTCCATTGGTGCATATCTAATAGCATCACATTAATATTTATGAGTTCACCTTGGAGGGGGAAAACCTGATGTAAGCTCAGTACCCTCATCGTTTTTAGTAGGCTTTTTTATTTTTGAGAAAAAAAAGCACAATGATTAGGAAAATTTAATGACTCTATTTATTCATTATAACACGTTAGAATATTTTAATGTATCTTTCTATAGTTAGGTGTTGATTAAGTAAGATATTTTGGAATTTTTAATTCTAGAGGTTGATATATTAAAAATATTAAATATAATATGTCATGTGCACACAATTTTTATGAAATAACATAATATCTCTCAAATAGTGTTCTTGTTGAGAAATCCATAACAACCATTAAATTAAAAAAATGGTTTTCACCCTATGAATAAGAAGATCATTGTACACTTTTTGTTTTTTATTTGAGAGAATTCATGGATGAATAAAAAATAAACTAATAAATTAATAAATTAATTTATTTTTTTAAATTTCCATGACTTAATCCTATCATATTTAAACATGTTAAATGAAAATTCCTGAGGTAAGAAACATAAAACTAGGGATTTTAGTGGAATTTTGAGGAGAGGATTGGTGGATAAAAAGAATATTGTGGATCAATGATCGTTTTTCCAAGGAGTATGTCATCTTCAATGGAGTTTTGGATCTCACTAATGACAATGATATAGAATCTTTCTTCATTAGCAATCGATCCATTTTCAAGGAAAGTTTTTTTAGATTAATCCCCATTTTTTATTATCCCATATCGACCTCAAATTAATTCCTTTAAAAATTAATTAATGGATTGATATTGAATCTATGGTTGATGATTTTTCTTCCAATAATTAAGAATTTATATGTGGTTTGTTGATCCATGTTTATTCTTTAAGGATATTCATTTACACCATCAGTGGAATATGGATAACCTAAATAGTGGTCAAAATTAATTTCCTTAGTATTTTGTTTAATTCTTTTCTCCCTTCATTCTGTAAACGTTCATTATTGTTATTTCATTTGACTAAGGGTTCAAATATAAAAAAATTGATAGTTGGACAATAGATATTGGGCACAATAGATCATTACTCTGGGTTTGAACTCATCATCAATGTCATGATCATTTTTTGATGAATAAAATTATATAATGGAAATTTAATTAAGATATTTTATCTATTTGGTTGGAATTTCAATGATTAGTTATGATGGGAGGTGGTTTCCCAATACACGGGTGGTCATAATCTATCCTTCGGTGACTGTTCAATCTTGGTCAAAACTATAATCATAATCTATGTAGATTAATTTAGTAGAACTGGAGATGATGGTGGCATGGATGAAGATGAAACCTATTTTTAATCTTTATGTGAAAGTCTAACATATGCATCATGTAGTTTGTAAGAACACATTATATGTGGAACCCCTTCCACGTTATCTAGGGTTTCACATAGAGTAATGTATAACATTTTTTGTGGCTTATACACCAACCTTAGGACCAAAAGATGGAAACCTGGTGCATACCCTTGAGTACATGGGCATGGAATTGGCCATTATATATAAGAATGACCACAGTATAAGGGCATAACCGATATACATGGGTATGACCAAAGTACACATGAATGGCCCGAAGGACATGGACATGGGCCCAGACTAGGGTATATCTAAACTAAGAAGGACACACTTTGTATTTCCTATACGTAAAATTTACCCATTATAGAGAAGGTTTTAAACCTTTTTATCTTTAGTCTATATGAGTCTCAATAGGGTATGCTCCCTTGGTCTATCCCTATGAGGGTTTAGTGATGAATCCCTTCCTGATAATGGTATGAGTGATCCCATATAAAGCTTATTTATGGATCGATTTAGGTATCCCTCTATATGGATTAATGTCAAACCCACTATCATTATTGCCTAGGTTGGGTTAGGTATCCTATTACTGACTTTTAGGGACTTGGTTCCTATCCAAGTAAAATCTCCAGATAGTGTTAGGTATCCCCCAGAGGCCCTTATAGTGATCCCAAACATGTGTATCAATGCCTTCTATGTTCCAACATATACCTATTAAATTTTGGGGATGATGATTATAACCTATCAGATGAGAACATTCAATGTTATCAATTCATGAGGATTAAGTTCAATTATATGGGAATTTTATTAGAGCCTCAAGCATAATCCTAGGATAGAAGTGTGGATGTGAATTTATCTTGAGACTTTTTTTCTATCTCTGAGCTTATCTGGGTTTTTTTCATCCTTTTAATTGATTTGAATCTCTTTTGATGCCTTATTTATAGTGATTTACGGGTGTTCTAATGGGTATTTTAATACTAACCCAAACTTGGGATATGATCACATGTGAAATTTATTACACATATTAAAATCCATTATAAGGAGTCCTGGTGGGGGACTACAACGGGAGGATCTTAGTTTCAATAGATAGTCTGTTGTCTGTTCCAAAAGTTATGAATTAACTGTAGACCTATTTTTACTAGTTGGTCAGTCCCTTTTACAATTTTGGTGGGATTTTATTTATAACTTATTCTTTTATATACACATTTCATACTCTGATGTGGTATTAGTTATATGCATTCATATTTTCTATTAGTTTTTTCATTCCATTTCGTATTGTATTGGAGTTTAGAGATGTGTCTGTCTATGTAAAGGTTCCATAGTCTAAGGCCTCCCATGTATGTGATATGCCTAATCGGTGTCATATTCCATCCCATTTCTTATTGGATGTGGGATTATGGTGTCGTATTCATTCTTTTATTAAATATGTCCCTAGTTGGTCAGATTATGACAATGTCATCAAGGATGTTGCTCCTGCCAACTCTACCCCATCCACTATTAACTAAACCCCCATATCACTAATGATTTTTTCCATTATAGAGATAATGGAATCAGGATTGTATCCATTCTCATCTAGCTGGGCATGCTCCTATTCAGCCACCTTAAGTTCTTTGGTGCCTTCTGAGGTATTCTCATACTGAGAGTCATAAAATTCATACCAATATTTATTCACTCACTTGTTATTGAAGTACAAATTTATTACATGAAGGGGGATATAGTCCACACCAATAATCCCTAGGTTCACCAACCAATGGTGGAGGGACCTCATCTGACTAATCAAGTCATCCCATGGAGTATAGGTGATGAATATTTTGATTCTCCTCTATACCCTACACCAGAATGCTCAATTCTCCTCAGAAACATTAGATCTGAAACCTTCAAGATCCTTGGGTGGAATAGGATGGTACTCCAAGAATGTTTTCAATTGGTTAGTAGTATGATCTTCCTTGGTCTCCATTTCAGATGTTCTCGGCTCTATTTCAAGGGAGAGATCAGCTTTTCCTAACCAATCACCAATGCTGACATCTATAGTATCTTAAGATTCTACTAGCTCTATAGCAACCCAAGCTTAACATACATGGATATTATATAATTTTATAGTAATAATTATTACATTGAAAAAATGCATACCCATGTACTTTAATAGTATGGAATATTTGGAAACATGGAAACAAAATCTTTTATCCTAGTGAAATATCTTTAACATTAGCCATAATGATCCACACCTTTAGTACATCTAGGTAAAACCTTTATTCATAACCTAGAAAATGGAAACATAATAATGTGGTGAGATAATTTTCTCAGTAAGGGTATATAAATTAAATGTTTAAGAATAACATTAATAATAAGGTTATGGAAATAGAGCATAGAATTTTAAGAGAATACCTTACATGTAAGAGATTATAATAAATATTGGCAGTTTATAAGACATAGATCATAATATAATTATGACCATAAGTCATAAATGGATAACATATGAATAAGGTAAGTAATTTTTGGCATGATTATTGGTTTATAACCATGTAAACATGAATAAGTAGGAACATGTTAACTTATTAAGTTAAGGACACGAAATCAGGACCAATCATAAACTTGTATACATGAAACCAGGTCCATGCCTATCATTGTGAACTTGTAATCATGTTCACTCATAAACTTATAGAAATGAAACCAGGTCAATGCATAAAATTTTGAACATGTAATCAAGTTCACAAATAACATTGAGAATATGTAACCAGGTTCACTCACAAACATATAGACATGAAACCATTTCCATGAATAACATTATAAACATGTAATAAGGTTCACTCATAATATAAAGAACATGTAATCTGGTTCATGCATAATCTTATAGACATGAAACCAATTATATTCATAACATTGTGAACATGTTATTAGGTTAATTCATATCATTTTTACTCATGAGTCATCCATTGTTACCTAATTTATTTGAGGGAGATATAGGTCCCACCCATTAGGTAAAAAATCAAACATAAAGGTTCCCTAGGATAATAGAACATTCATCATATATTGATCCATAAAAATAGATGGTTTTCATATAAAACAATCATAACCTATAAAAATAAATGGGTATCATTAACATTTCATCACATCATAACATATATAAAATATGTAGGTTTCCTAATCATTTCATTAAGGCATAAACCATGAAAAGATGTAGGACTCATAGGAATATAACATGTACAAGAGAAACAGTTATCATAATAATCCATTTATCCAAACATAAATCATTAAAGAAATAATATGAATAGAACATTTAGATCATTTCCTAGAAAGGCATGAGTAACATCAGTTGATTTCATATTAGATGTTATTAAATATTTTTCACAAACATTTCTTGTGGAAAATATCCTTTATTTTATAAAAAGGATTTTTGATACATAACACCATTTGAAAATTCATTTTCCTTGAAAATACCTTTAATTATTATAAAGAAGGATTGAAATCATTTTAAAAATATTTTTTCCATAAATATTTTTAATATCTGCTTGATTTTTTTTGGAAACTAACTTTACAAGAAAATTACTTTAAAAAACAACATCATATAGGTTAGCCTTTTAAAAATTTAAAGGAAGCTTCAAATAGGTTATCATATGATGACATTTTTGGATAATATGGGACACGTATTTATGATTTTCTTATGTGATGGGTGGGATCTATATCTCACTCCATTTCATTGGGTAAATATTTATATCTCATGATATGAAAATAGGAAATAATTCATAGGAATTGATCCACAATGTGAAATAGGTGTTTTATAATCCATAATGGTAAAGATGTGTGTCTTGATCTATAAGGGGAAACAGGTGCATCCTGAACCACTATGGGAGAAGGGTGGAACCTGATCCAATATGTTGATGGACATAGAAGCCAACCTTGACACATGAAATGGTTTTCTATATTTATGATGGTTCAATACTTTTAGGAAATGAGGATATAGTTTATGATTTATTTATGAAGATTTCTCATTCTTATGTCCCATGTTTTCTGAAATGATAAGGTTTTATCCCTGACTATATTTTATGACCCGTGACTGGTTGAGTATGATCCTTTTAATTTATGTTCATGATCACAAGACCTTATTCTTATATTATGCTTTCATATGACCATAGATTTATATCTCTTATTTTTACCCATACATAGGGTATGATCTCACCCTTTCTTATGTTTCCTTTCTCTGGGTTATGAAGAATATTTTTATTTAAGGTATGGCTATGAACATTACTAAATAAAAAGGACATTATGGGAAACACTAAAATATTTCACTTGTTTATAATATTTTGTACCAAGTTTACAATGTAACTAAACTATTATGTTCCTCAAGCATGTGTTTGTGTAATTTAATCAATATTAATCAAAACAGATTTAATATATATGTATGAGAATCATAAGTCTCTATATAGGGTCTCTGACCCCCTTACTTTCTCGTTATCATAAATTTATCTCATCTGGGAAATTTTGGTTCTATAAATGAATATTATATATTTCATTATTATGATTCATTGGTTGATTACTAATTAAGATCATATTGATAGTTATCATTGGTTGATTCTCCTTTACTACCCCTAATGGGGAGTGTTTTTATGATGAATGGGGACTAAGGTCGTGTTAGGAAGGATCTCCTCTTATAAAGATAGGTAGGATGATATCCATGCTTTATATTTAACGAGACTAGGGATATTTTGGTGGTGGTACTCCTTCGATGGTGGCTAAATTTATTGATGTGTTCCCATTATAATTTCTATGTTTTCCTCCAGTGATCAGGGTTGGGTTTTCTATCATTACAGTACTGGGTACCTAGTCTAGTTATATTTTCTCTTATAATATGGAACTAACTAAACTGAAGGTGTTAAATATGTAGTTTGATTTCTTGTTGTCTAGTGGAATAATATGATCCAATGTGTCACCTTTGGTAGAAAGAGTATTTTTTACCAATAAGGATGGATGAGCTCTTCACCTTTTTATTGAAAATCAAAAGCTCAAATGAGGTGCAATCAATAAATATTTTAAATTTACATGGATTGATGTAATTTTTAACCCATATAAATGTGTGAAATTCTTCTAAAGTACTAATATTCGGTCTTTTTATCACCATCTTAGTATCAAAAAATATGATATTCTTAATATTACATCCAAGGGATGGTATGGTGATTGCAATTATCTTCTTATTCTTTTTGGTCCCGCAAATTCTCTTACTATGTTTATGGAACTGATGAATAGGATTTCCCACTAGTACCCTGCTTTATTTAGTGTGGTACTCATGGATGACATCCTATTTTACTAAAAAAATTATTTTTACTACACTAGAAACCTAAGATCAATTATTAATATCTTTATAAATAACTAAATTTATAAAAATATTTAAAAATTACATTTATATATTTTAGAGAAAAAGTTCATGGGACATATGGCTTCCATGCGGGGTATCTCAATTGATCTTGAGAAGGTTGAAGCTATTAGGACATTGGATGAACCATGTAATGTCATTCAGATTCAAATATTCTTGTGATTGATAAGTTATTACTGTCATTTGGGAAGGATTTCTCAATGTAGGATTTCCGATTAGCTTATCTCACATAGATGAGAGGAATGTTTTTTGGGGATTAAAAATATATGGCTTCTTTTTATGAGTTGAAGTTTCACTTGAATGTAGTGCTACTATATACTCGTCTAGAGTATTTATAGGTTTATTTGGTCTTATGTAATCTCTCAAGATCAGGTTTGTGTTGAGTTCTCATGAAGGGTGATCATGTGGTAGGATATTTTTCTTTTCATATTCTACCACATGAGAAGCATTATACCATAAATGATCTTGAACACATAGTCATGATGTATGATCTTATGAGTTGGTAGTCCTACCATTTTAGTTAGTGTTTTAACATTTATTCTGACCATAAAAACTTGATTTATATCTTATATTAAAAAGTTAAACCTTCAATAGTAGTGATTCTTAGACTACTTGCATTATTTTAACTTTTACATTTCCTATACCCCAAGTTAGTGGATTGTCGATGTTGATGCTTTGAGTAGGAAAATGTAACCTTGGGGCATAAAATAGTCTTTTAAGGAATGGAACCTAATGTATCTATTTTCTTATATGCATTTGGGAGTCTAGATGGATGATACCATAATTTATTTGGTGAGTGTTCAGTTGAAATCCTCACTTCTCAAGATGATTCTTCAAGAGAAAAATCGTAATGATGAGTTTAGAGGCATTTGAGAGCCTTTATATGGTGGGGAGACCATAATTTAATGTTCTATATATTATTATGGTATCCTTTGTTTTAGGAACCATTATGTTGTTTCAATTATTATGAGGATGGAGGGTATAAGGTATTTTCATCATTCCCAAAGGGTGGTACACACGGGCATAAAGAAGATCCTTCATGATAAGGGTCAGTGATTCCAGTGACCTGATATAAAAATTATTAATTTTGTTTCAAATTTATATATTTTTTCTTATATTATGTCTAATAATCAAAATAATTTATGTCTAACTCATCCCTTTCAACTATCGACTTCGAATTTGGATGAGATATCGATGGAATTTGTGATTGGGATTTCTACTTGGGGATGATTGAGTTTTCCAACAATAATTGTTACCTATCATCCATCGTGATGGGACCCTTTGTGGCCTTATATGTTTTTACTTAAAAATATCCACTATTTTGGTAAGATATTATTTAAGCATCTTGGGTTGGATGTAGAGTTTTCTAACATATAAAGACAAAGATTCAATAGATTCATCAAATAATGGTAATTAAATATAACTGATATAAATCTTTTGTTAATCATCATCGACACCCTGTGGAATTATTGTTTAATGAATATGTTTTATTGAGAGTATATCCATGGTTGGGTCATTAATACCATGGAAATATGTAAATTTTACACCACGATACATGGGACCGTTTGTGGCTATTGAGAAAATTAGAAAGGTGGATTACTATTTAGATATACCACCTTATTTGAAATCGATCAATGATGTGCTTCAACTGTCATGGCTCAGAAAGAATCTTTTGGAGTTTTATCATGTTTTTAGTATTGAGTAATAAGATGTGGAACCTGGTTTATCAATGATCAAGAAGTTGGTTTGAATAATTGATTCTGTTATAATGTTTCTTCATGGAAAGTTCATAACTTTGGTTTCGGTGTTATGGAAGAATTCTTCTGATTTTCCAAAGAACTGGTTTTGTGTAGATTTAATGAGAGAGAAGTGGTATCACCTCTTTCCTATTGAATCTTATTAACCTTCCTTATAGGGTAATAATTCTTTTATGGTGGGGAGAGTTTTACTATCTCGACATTTTCTTTCAGGTACACTCTTTGGTTTATGTTGTTTTGTGTGGTTTTTTATTTATTTTTCCTTTAATAATAAATTTAAAAAAAATCAATTTTAATTTTTCCCTTATATAGATAATGGGGTCTATATAAGGGAAAATTCCATTTACTTGTACACAAGATGGTTCATGGGTGTTGTGTAAATGTAACCTTGGACATCTAAGGGTTTTGTAAGGGTAAAACAAACACTGTGTAAGGGTAGGAAGAAGTTCCAACAATTACATAAGGATTATATAGAGAACCTTATACTCATGTAAATGCAATATAGTGTTTCTATAAATTATGTAAGGGTAAACCCTATAACTGTGTAAAGGAAACTATGATTTTATAAAGGTTGTGTAAGGGTAAAACCTCAGGGCATAAGGGTAGTCAGACCTACACTTAAGGGAAACTCCTAATTTCTAAAAGAATCATAATGGTGGGACTAAGTTACATAAGGTTAACTATATCCTTATAAAGTATATGTAAGGGTAAACTAGTGACATCATGGTCCAACAATGAACTATATAATGGTAAATCCTAGTTACCCATACACATCACAATTTTTGGGGGGAAATGTTTTTAAAACATGTTTTAGTTTCTTCTCCCCCACCCCCAAGAATCTATAACACTTCATGATGATTTTAAAATACTAAAATGTTAGGAATTTAATTTGTATGATTTTTTAAAGGTTGTAACACCATTTTTAAAATATTTTAAACCTAATTTATTCAAGATTTAATTAAATATAAAATTAAACAGTGATTTAAATTTTGGGTTTTTTAGGATACGAACAAAAATTAATCTTGTATTTTTAAAATGACCCCAATCTTTGTTACCTTGAAATTTTTATATCCATATGAGGAGGGTTTTGTTCATCCAACAACTATAGGAGGTGATTTATTTAATTTTGATAATTTCATATTGTTACTTGGTACAAAACTAGGGGATGTGTGGTGGGATTGTTTTCCTTGGATGTTGTTCACGTACCTTCTCTTGTTACTATACATTATTCTTTCATCCTGGTTGTGGATCCCATGATGGGTTCTTCATGATATTTTGGTTGAGGTAGAATATTTTGAAATCCAAACTCCATCAACCAAAACATTTTATTCTTTTCTATTTTAAATTTTTTAACCAGTTATTTCTTAATGCATCAATTGTGTTTCTTGATAATGATTTGTAAATGGCATGGTGTGTGTGTATTAAACACTTTAGGTATGGATTTTTAAAAACATAGGTTTAAAAAGTGGCTTTGAAGTGAAATAATGATTTTATAGAAGACTATATTAAATTATTGTGTGATATGATTTATGAAATCGAAATGAGTTATTATGAATGTTATGACTTTTAATGAAAATCCATTTCATGTTGGTTTTTGAAATGTGATGGAATGTTCATGAATCATTAACATTGGGATGATGAAATGATTGATTGTTTGAAATGATATGATAATGTTTGAAAATAATTATAGCCCCTAGAATGATCTTGTTCCCTTTAAGAAATTTGGATCTTCGCTATATAAGTGGGATGAATATGTGCTTGGTGTCTATTAGCACTACCTAGCAATTGATTGATGATCAAAATGATAAAAAACTAAATGAATGAAAAGATTATATTATTTGGTATTTTCTCTTATTTCCTTTATTCTTTGTACCTTATTATTTGTGCACATTTCTATCCATACTTCATTAGGATGTGTGATAATCCCCACACAAACCTACCTATAGGGATTATAACCATGGTCATATAATTTATTATGTATTATTGAAGCTATTTAAACATGAAAGTGTAAAAAATGTTTTAATCATTTCTATTTCGATAGAAATTATTATTCATGCATTTTTTTATGAAAATGTACTTTTATAGATGTTTTACTCTAGAAATTAGTTTTTTGGGAGATGTGTTTTAAATTGAACTTTGAATGGATTTCCATGCCTTTTTATTATATGAAATAGAGAATGTTTATATTATTTGATATATATAGCTTATTAAATCATTTGGTTGAATCTTACTTGGATTATATTTCTCATAACCAACGTAGCCTTTGGGATTTTGTATATTCTCTAATTTTTGGTCCAGTGAAAAGGAAAATCACCACTCGGATTGGTGGATGTTGTGGATTGGTGGGACATGGGATTTGGGGTGACCATTGGAACATGTGACCACTTATTGCATAGAGTTTATGGGATGATGTATTGATGGTCTTATCTAATGAATTTGTTTTATGTATGATTTTGATAATTTTATTTGTCTACTTGTGGTACCTGCTCTCTAGTGGAGTATTTGGAATATCAAATGTTTGTTCCTTTATATCTATTGCTTTGTCTTGATGAGTTTTTATTGTAATGAAATTATTATCTCTTGTTATTATTTTATGCTTAGGTGCTAGTCTATAGCTATTGGGGATTGAGAATAGCCTCTCGGACATATCATAAATGATTCGGGTACTTTTTAGGTCAGATATCTTGGTCAGTTTATGACATTTCCCACCTAAAGGATGTGTAAAACAATATTGGGAACATGAACACAACCGTCCAATTTGTTTCACAACTCACATGTGCGAGGAAGAGGACGTTTAACTATAGGTGTTGTGTAGTAGATTGATATGACCACTGAAATAATGGATAGTGTGTTCATGGAACATTCATTCACTGTGTGTAAACTCGCAGATGTTTATTTTTGGACAAAAAAAGAGTTGTTAAATGGTCGAGTTTCACAACTGATTTCTGGTGGAAAAGGGATTCGCATCATGGAACTCACAGTAGCATGAAATTACCTAATGTTGCATGACACAGGTGGAGTTGTGTGACATAGGGATCAAAGAGGCCAAATGGTATATAAATATAGTATCAACCACAATTTTTGGGATGTACCTTTGGAAGTTGAATGACCATGCTCTCATTCTAATAACTCCCTATTTCATAAATCTCAATAACTAGAACATCCCATGGATTCCAATGGGTAGATAAATTGCATGATAACCCTCACTTAGGCCCCAAATCGCTTTATCTTTTATTAGATATGAATTCATACAAAATCAATTTAAGGTTATATGAGTTCGCACAATATATAATTTCTTCATAAAACTACTTTCTGTGGAAAACACCAAAGGTTGTGCCCAACTGTGCCTCCACCATCAATGATTTTTTCTTTTTCTAGAGATCATGTTTTGTGAAACTTCAAATATACCTCCAATTCCAAATATGTGTGACACAACCTTAATTTATCTAACTTAGTTCCTCATTTAATCAAACATTGATTCACATAATGTGAGTACTCACATTACCAATACACTTTCAAACCAGTCATATCTACATGAATCTTACCCACATGATCGGTATCATCAACCCTCATGACCATGCCATTTTCTCCAAGCATAAGCTGGGAAGCCTTGTTACCTTCTATACCTAAGCACTGTCACCCTACCATTGGGACCCCTAAATTCTTCTTGAAATAGGTATTTCCTATTTTTCTTTCACTCTAATGGAACCTATGAAGTTGAAAAATAAACCCCTATAGTGGAGTCATCAAGGTAAAATGGCCATCATTTCCATCTATAAGCACAAGATGGATAGCAGGATCCTTCTCTCATCCTATTGGATCCTTCTTTTCTCCCACCCAATTAGGGACTTGGAAACTCCACACAAAATCCCAAAAAACATCCTAGCTATAATATATTAAATTTCATAGCCTAACATCTTATTCGTATAATGTTAAACTACCCCAAAAATTATCTTTATATGATATTTAATTATAGTCTCACCCTATTGACAAGCATGGGATGCCTTATTCAAGGATCATGAGAAGAAACCTTTCATCATCTAGACAGTGTGAAGTGTGATCTCTGTACCATCCCTTAATGTATCTCCTTTAATTAAACCAACATATTTACCCCCTTCACCCCCTTCACGAAGCTCGATTTACATTCTTCCTTTCCACAAGTTCCTCTTGGACCGAATGTTTGAGAGTTGCTCGATGGATACCCTAATCTCCAGTTATCAGCCATAGAGTTCTCAAAAACATCATATATTCTAAATAAAACCTTTATTTTTATGTTTTTTTAGCGATGACCGTCAGTGGACAAGTTTTATAGGCACATCTTTGGTGCTTGGGATTTGCAGGACAGGGCGACAGTGGGTCTGTTGGATAGTCGACATATTATGATACGATTCTCCCCGGAGGATGATCTCTTCAAGGCGTGGTCAAGTGCATCTCGTAACTTCAATGGATTCAGATTTTTACTATTTCAAAGGTCCTTTGATTTTCATACAAAGCGTGATCCTTTAAATATGGTGACTTGGGTTTGTTTTACCAATATCCCCCTACCATTTCAAAATTTTATAGTTATGCATATGCTAGGGAATTTTCTTGGTAGGTACATGTGTTCGGATAGCCGAATAGAAGCACTCTGTCACCCTATAAATCCATGATTATATATTAAATTGGATGCTTCAAGGGTTCCATTTGAGTTTTTTTAGATCACTGTGGGTGAGGAATACTGCTGCAAGCAAAGGGTGGATTACAGAAATTGGACTAATTTCTGTTCTTGATGCAACCGATTTGGTCATTTGCTGGATTTCTATCATAGGGGGTCTCAGTGCACATTAATGAGGGGAAATTATCGTGGGAAGGAACATGGATGATAGGTAAAGGGAGAGGTGTTGAATAAGAAGTCTACAACGGAGGAAGGGAATATGGGTGGTGAGATACTTCTTACAGTTTTTAATTGGAGGAGGAAACTCTCAATAATTCAGCTATGTGTTAGGGGAATTTGTGGCAGGGTCTAGTCGGCCTTCTACTTCTCGGTCTCATATGAAGAATACTTTGGTTCCTTAAACCAATCCTTCAGTATATAATGTGTTTAATAGGTTTAGGCTGGACCTGGACTGACCTTCTACTATTCTTGGTGTGGAAAAGTGTAGTCTGGTTCAGCAGGACTTAGTTAGTGTGGAAACCCAGGATTTTGGTAGTTAGAAGACTGTGTTGCTGATGTTGGACAGGGGGTAGAATAATCTATAACAGCCAACAGGGCAGGTTAGTGGTGTTCTGCAGTAGGGGTTGCAGGGGCTTGCTTTGGAGAAGGATTGGAGTTTTGGTGAGGGGAAGTCTGGGGGTCTTGCTTCTATGTCACAGAATTCAATTCCCCTGGATAACAAATTCGGTAGGCATTCTAAGGTAGTCTTTAGTGCTTTTTCTAGTTACTCAATGGAGGTAGTTCAAGGATGCAAATATGAATACAAGGGAGATTATCACAGCCATTCGGCAGATGAAACACCAAGCCCAAAGAATAGGGGCAATAGGAGGAGGAATGGAAGGAAAGACAACTCATCCTTACCTCCTCCATTAAAGACCCATTCTTCTAGGAAGGATAAGTTCAAAAAGGTTGAAAATTAGGAGGTGAGTCTTCAGGGATTAGAGGACCAGGGGGAGAAGCACTTGGAACTACTGTTTTGTTCTGTGGAGGGAGCAGTTGAGCATATCTTACTCCTCAATGCGTCTAAAAAAGATGACACTAAAATGATAGTGAGACCTATGGAAGAAACACTCAATGAGAATCAATACACTTGGGTGGACAAGAAGTATCTAATTCTTATTAGTAGTTCAACAAAGGTAAAATTAGCATTGGGGATTATATACAAACGTGGGATGAACTGGCCCTGAATTTGAAAAATTGGTGACGCAAACTCCTAACCTGTGGGTAATATCTATTTCATGGAAGTTGTTTAAGGAAAATGAATCTGTTAAGATTAAGATTATCTTCAATTATTCTATTTAATTTAGTGGTGGTTTCTAACTAGTTTGGGTGCTTTATGGTTTGGTTTTATTCTACTTCTGTACCAACTTTTCATGTGTTTTCTGAAGTAATATTAGTGTGATGCATCTCGACATCACTGGGTCTTCCTCAGGTGGGATTCAGTGGATGAAGCCTACACCAATGCATGCCATTTTGATATGGTAGACTAAGATGGAAAGACTTCTCTATTGGTACCAGCCCCAATGTTGTGTGGGATAGTTAGCCAACTGGTATGCATTGTTGAAGGTTTGTTGACATGTGGTTCATGCTAGAGAGAGGCAGATCTGGTTCTTATGTTTGGGTCTTGTTTTTCCTTATTTTGTTTGTATTTCTGGACATTGGGGTTTCTCACTTTTCCACTAAAAGTGTTTTGATAATATAAAATTTTAATTTTCACTCACTCACCTGAACATATATAGTTGAACTATTTGGGTTTTGATCCCTACCTTCTAATATGGTATATAGGACACCTCCCTAAGTTTCATTCCCAACATCTTAATATTTTCACAGATCCATCTTCCCCTTGGGAGGTGAAACCAAAAACTGTGATCAACTCATAAGAATATAATCAACCTCTCACCACCCAAGATCAAGGTACCCATTGAACATTGGCATAATTATGCTATATTAACCGCCAAAGACTAATATTTGATGATCATACATAAAATATTTCTCTACAATAATTTAAACTCTTAACCACCCACGAGTGACAAGAATAAGTGAAATAGTCCACACTATACTCTAAATATGTGAAAATTCCAAACTCTGATTTGAACTTGTGATTCCTCCTGATATATCAGAAACCCAATCCCAATTGATGATCCTAGGTTGCCTTTGGTTAATATTCTAAGAAGTGTATATGATGATAATGAAATAATTCTCTACCACTCAGGTGATGGTTGATGATCTCAACTTCATACCTCATGTGATGACCAAGATATGCCTTATGTAATGATCTTAGGAATCCTTATGTGATGAGAATACGTTTCTTCCATTGATAAGAACAATATACCTAACATAGAACATGGAAATAGTGAGTCTCCTTATGTGATGAGAAAAGGAAGCCTGAGGTGATGATCCTTGGATGAATTATGTACTGAGCATAATTTTCACCATAGTGATCATGGGATGCCTCAGGTTTTGAACATGATAATCCTTATTCCATGTGTGTAAGATTCCCTCACAATCTAAAAGGAGTAATACTTTCACATATTCCTAGTATACCTAATGCCTTCATGGATTCCTACCACACCCATCATCATCATCTTCTCTAACGTAAAGTATTCACCCAATCACAATAACAATTATATTATTTAACCAGTGTCCATGAGAATATGGAATTGGGAAAGATATTCATGAACATGTCTTAGATCTATTAGGGAGACCCTAACTAAGAGATGACTATAAGGAGGAATCAATGGAAATAAGATCTAACATCCCATTATCCCATTTAAATCAAGTAGATGACATCATTATCCATGCTAATAAAGGTCTCTTGCCTCTAGAAAGTAGGAAAGTGGGGTAACCCAGAACATTATTGGCCAGTCTAAGGTTGAAAACCACTCTAAGTAAAGTTCACTAATTGGAAATTTGGAGGAATCATTAGAAAATAATATTTCAAACATTAATTTAAGAAAATATAATTTCAAAAACCCATTAGTGAAATCCTACTAGAAATGTTTATATCACACCCTACATAAACACCCTAGTGTGTGTATAGTCATTATATCATCATGCATGTATTCTGGGTTTGATTTCAAATTGACTAATATTTTTTTTAATTATAGATAATGGATGTATTTATATGTGGCATTAACCTCGTGTCACATGAAGATCATGTGGTGGCCCACGATCTTATGTATTATCTTGGTTTGTATATGTATAGGTCACTTCATCCATTTATATATTCTATATTATCTTTAATTGATACTTGTTATGTATTACTCTCATAAAATATGTTCATATTAATTATTTATTGTATGTTTTATATTCTATTAAAAACATATTGTCTGATATCAATGGATGTTCAATTTATAGAAACCCAGTTCTAGTCTCTTATCAAGATTTCGTGACTTGTTATTGATACATATATGTGGAAACTACTTACAAGATCTAGTTTTGATACCCCAACTTATTTTTCAAGGGTCGTTGAAAATGAAAACACTATTCATGTAATGTAATTTGTTTTTACCCAGAGGGACTCAGACCAATATTGAGTTTTGATTCCTCGAGACCATTCTTGGGGTATGATGATAATTCTATCCCATTTTTTGTCCTACTAAATTTTTTTATGGGTTCCATTGGTTTGGAAATATGAGGTCTACACCAGGGTTAAGCTATTTGGGAAATACGAGTGTCATGTGGCCTAGAAAAATTATATAACCAAAATGATATTTTATTTATTATTCTGGGATGGAACGTTTCATATGAAGTGTATTTATTTCTTAATCAAATCCATAAATGGTAATATTTGATCAATTTTGAGTCATAAAGGGTGAGTTTACCCTATGATAAACTTTATTTTAGTTCGAATTTATATTCACAATTTTTTCCTATCCCATGTATAATAATTAAAATATAATTATATTATTAATTATATTAAATTTTTAAAAACATAATGCTATATATATAATCCTCCTTATGTGGTATCTCTAGGGGTTTCCACATTTTTCAATAATAAATCCTAGAGAGAGGATATGATAAGATGAATGTGGTGTGGTGATAGTGAATCAAGGATCAAGATTTGATTCATAATTGTGTCTATGGAAGGATTTCTATGGGGAAAATAAAAAAATATATGGTTTTAAAAATATATGTAAATATTATAAATTTTCCATTATTTTAGGGATTTTTTATTTATTAAATTTGTCCAAGTAATAATATTTTTAGAACTCGGATTTATTAAACTAGAATTAATCATATGGTCTTCCTGGTATAACCCTGTTAAACTATGTTTTTATTCCATTTTAATTAATTTTGATTATTTTTTATTTTTTATTATGATTTCAACCCTCTCTATTTTATTCCCAATTATGAATGGTCACCAAACCTATCATGTTTGTCATTGGATCCTTGCTTTTTTGTTTAAGGGATTTATCGCTCCATTCTATATATTCTTATCCCTAGTTTTCATTTTGTGAGTGGTTCAACCATTACTGCAAACCAAATTCATTATTTCATTGATTTTTGGTTCTATATATAGTTGTTATTGATTCAACATCATGGATTTTGACCTAGAAAAAGGTTAGTGATGATGGTGTAATTTCACGGAAGGATTAGTAATGGCCACTTTCATGGGATGATGCATTGAGATGATGAGACATAGATGGAAGGTGATGATGATTCAATTTTCCCCCCAATTAAGGATTATATGAATCAGATTTTTAGTAAGGAATTTACTATCAATCAACTCAGTTATGAGAATTTCAGGCAGACTGTGCAACATAATCAATGGATGGGGTGTGAAGATATTGATATTCATTGAATAGGTGAACATTACGGAAATTTGCCTACTATGTGGTATGTAATAAACAATCACACATTTCATCTAATCCAAATTCAATGGTACTATGTTTTATAGTGTTGGAACCATATGTCATGTGACCCTAGATATCTTGGATCAAAAAACATAAGAAGTGCATTCCCAGTGATGTTTTGGTGGCCCCCAATTTGTTTAGGTTGAGGTCATACCTTAAGTTATACCTAATAGAGAATGACTCTAGTAGAGGAACATGATGAATACTGAACCACAACACTCTGAAATATGAGGCTTATTCCACACACAATGTAGTTTGTCTTTTATAATACATGTTGGGAAGCAAAATATGGTTAGGTGGTTTGATTAGGATAACAGTTTTTTCACGCTTATAACATTCCTCGTACTTCTTCAATAACTATAATAGTTCAATCATATATGGATTTTTAACAGAACTATTCCTAGGTGTAGTAGGTATTTCACCCTTTAGGATAGGGATCCTCTTGGGGAGTCAGAACATCGATAAATTAAGTACAGTTATGTGATCCACTACCCTATTAATCAGATATAGTTATTATTTCACACACATTATAGGGAAGGAATCCTTTTTCCATAAAGTGTTATTTTTCAAATCTATAGAGATCTTAGAGTATATGGATACTCCACTAGATTCATTATTTCATCCATAGACATGGTACAGACATCCCCCATCATCATCTGAGGGAATAATCATATAGGATGTTAAGGATTCTACACCAAGAATAGATATATAAGAGTTAATTATGTCTGATGAGATATTTTATATTATATTCTAGGACATGGGTTCCACATGTACTAAATCTAGGTATAACCTTTGATTTTGGGTATCATGCACTAACACGGTGAGTGATCGAGCTTTAGGGCTGAAACAACACTACCTATTGGATTTTATAGGTGGCTTGGCTACTAGAATACTATATTTTGTCGACATTCATGAGACTTTTGATTTATCGAAACCTTAATGATTCAATTTGAGGCATAATGTTATGGCTACCTATCAACTTTATGCTTCTTAGACTCCTCATTTTTTTGAGCATCACTAGCTACTTGTGAATTGTGGATTTTGATATATTTGATCTTGATGTTATAGAATTCTCATTAACATTGAGTCCTATAGTGTTTGAAAATATCAATATTTTCTTCTTGACTTTTATTTGGATTCTCCTTACTGTCTATATCGTTGAGATGATTTGATATTCAGTTTTCCCAATTTTCCTACTAGAAACATCTAGTGATACATGCAAATGTGATTGTTTCTTCATAATAACATTATAGATTTTGGGGAATCATTCTATGTATGTTTATACTCACTCATGCATTGGCCATGTTCTTACACATATTATGTTATTCCAACACCACATTTACAAAGGTCTTCAAGTATCAATTTTGAATAAGTTATATCAACACCACTTTCATATATATAAATATATATGAACTATACATCATCTCTAATAACATATCATGTATGAGAACATTGCCTATGCATGGGTGATGGCTTCTTCATCAAAGCTGGTTTTTAGGTTTCTGTTCAAACAATTGAGCATGTATGTTTTCCAATTTATTATATTTTATTCATACTGGTAATTTGGTATATCTCATTAGATTTCTCATTTTTTTTTTACATTGAATACATTTTATTGAATTTTATAAAATCCTACTGAAATTGTATCTTTCCTTATGAATTAATAATATGAGTCTAATATACATTGACATAGTCTAAGGCCTCACATCGTGTGATATTCCCGCTCGATGCTAGTCATCATCACTTGGCCAATTAGAAGTGTACATGGGGTGTCACTTCTTACAATCTCCCGACCTAGGTGGGGCCCTAAAAAGATTGGATTTTAAAAATTGGAATCATATAGGGTGTATTCTAGAGATGGATATATCAGTTAGTAGTCGTGTGAGGTTTGTATTGGGAATATTTAGAAATGATATTAATGGGGCTTTAGTGTAGTTAGTAGAACAAGGAAATAATCATGGGTGTTGTGGTCAATGTATCATTTTTATCTCACTCTCATAACCTATTAGTTGTCCCAGAATACAAAGATATCGATTTTGGGGTAAAAGATGTCAGTACATGCATCATTTAGTGGTCAGTTGTGACCATCCATGTCATTCTTAAGTCTGATCATCCAGATATGTTCTATCTATTGGTGTTGTAACATATCAATTTTAAGGTCCCGCCTGTTGGTAGCCTTATTTTATTTAGAGGCGTGGTTATGATAATCTCATGTCTGTGTTTACTCATTTAAACAATAGATAGTGAGATATAAGGTATTATTTCAAAATACATATATGGTAGGTTCTCTTTCACCATGATTTGATGTGGAATCTCTTCCTTGTAATTTGATGCAGATCTTCCTCATTAAGAGGATGGTAGTTTCCATCAAGTTAGATAAGACTAACTATGAATTTTTTGTGCTACATGTTTTCAATGATAGATCCCTCATGGGTTTTTGAGGTGAGATTGATCATTGGGGGATAAGGGGTCATTATGAATCTCAGTCTTTTTACTTCATCTTGTTCAGAATTATATTTTTAGATGTTGTTTCATGTATTAAACTTCCTATATGGCACCCTGAACCATTAGTTGAGGATGTACTCCTAGAATCATGAAGGGACTACTCATCCATGGTTGGATTTTTATATTTTGGTTGGGATAGAATTATCATAAAAGGATATTGCACTTTTCATAGGGTGGCACAACCATGTGTAAGTACATGTTGGTATATTTTTGTTTTGACTTGTTTTTAGGACTTTTTTGTGGTATATATGTTTTATCTGAGTAACCCATGAAGACTCTAGATGAAAATATGTTCTATTTGTGGTTGAACACCACTGAAATGCCACTTGTATTTGATTCACTTGAGAAATCCTAGGTGAAGACACACGATTTTCATTGGAAGTTGAATGTAAGAATCTCTCATGAAGCAGCCAGACTGGTGTTTTGGATGTGATTCCATGTCATGGATGGTAGATCTGGTTATATCCTTATTATAGGTCCACATTTTTTTAGATATTTTTAGTAGAGAATAGGTTCTATGTGATTTTTTTGTTAGGTGATGTGCTAATTATATCTCATGATCCCCACCATTTGATTGGTTTCTGAATAACATAGTGGGATTATTACCTGGGTTGTGGGATTATGTGGGTAAAAGATGTTTATGATTACATTAAAACTATTGGGAACTAAAGTATGACTTGTTCTTAGTTCCAGATGTTCCCACCAATTATTTTGAGTAGGAATGCATTTTCCACATATTATTTTATATCCAAGAGTTGGATATTCTTCGGGAAACTTGGGAATGATCTTATTCAGATAGAAATCTTCCATTTATAGTGAGCATTTTTCACTTATCCTCATCATGGGGTGATTTTAACTCTAATGGGGTAATGTTACTTTTTTGAGTTCCTTCATGACAGGGAAGTAGTTTTATAGTTCCCACATCAATATGAAATGTTTACCCTCTATGGGTATTGTGAGGTTTAATTATTTACATAGATAGGGATGGTTATGTCTGCATAGTGAGTATTGCTTCTCCTACAGTGAGAAAAACCACCAAAATTTAATCAAATCCAACCTTTTGGATATTAAGTTACATTATCCTCTTTTAATAAGCCAAGATTTTTTGTGTGTATATGGATAATACATTCCATCCCTATGGATGTTTTGGATTGTTTGAATGATTCGTATGGGCACCCTATGGTCGAACCTTGGCATGAATTTAGGGTGTACATTGACCCGCATATCAGGAATGATGAGTTCCTTTTTTATTTGTGATTTAGTAAAATGAGTCTCTCCTTGAGATGATTCATGATGAAGACTATCCAACATTCATATTCTTGTTTTTTTTTTTGAAAACCAGATTTATGGAGTGTCGTGGTATTTTACAACTGAGACTATTGAGGTGAAGGAGATCAAAACAGCAGAGTTGTGGCATATATGTTGGTGTTCTTCAATAAAAGACTATTTATTTTTGGAATTAAAGAATAAGTTGAGTAGTGTTTTTAGGTGGTTGATTCTAGACTAGAAGTAGAGATGTTTTTTTCCTTCAGTCTATGGTATTCTCCTTACACGTATTTATTTTGTGAAGGACACTATGTGATTTATTTCCAATATTTCTCATGTGTAAACGGGTGTTCTAAGAAGTAAAACTTGATTTTGTATTCATGAATGTTTGAATAATTCCATCCACTTTAATTGGTGGATATATATTCCACCCTCCTAAAAATGATGAGTATTGTGAAGGGAATACTTATCTAAGATTTCTATTTTCAGGTATGATCCATTATAATTTATGATCAGTTGTTTGGATTAGGTATACACATCTGTTGTAGAACCTTTTTTAGGTGTATAATTAGGTTATCTTAGTAATTTTTTGATGTAATTCATTCAAACAAGTTCCTTCATAGGTTCCACAATAAAAAAAGTAGGGTTTTCTAAGTGTTCTATACTATTTTCATGGGTTAGTGTGGATCAGTTCACCCAATGAGTAGTTGAGTGGTGTTGATCAGTCAGATAGGGGGGTTGTTTCAAATGACGTTCCTATCAAAATATTTCACAAATGAGTTATAAAAACGCAATTTGGATATCCTCAATTGAGTATGTGAATTGGTTAATGATCATCTCCCAAAAGGGGAAAACCTTAGGGATGTTATTGTCAATGTTTGGGTGGAAGGCATGTTTTTCTAATATTCTATTAGCTAACGATGAGGGAGATTTAGCAATGTTGGATGTTTATGGTAGATTTTTTTGATGAAAATCTTAAATAGCATGAAGCCTTTTATCTTCTTCAGTATTTGAATGGAAGATTGGTTAAGTGATTTTTGGTGTCATGAAAAATGGATGGGTTACCCTCTACAGAGACCATCTGGGACACTATTAAAAATGTGGGGAGTATGGAACTCAATTTTTTTGGTATTTTCAGTGAATGTTTGGAGGAGATAGATATATATATTCATTGAATTTATCTCTTCCAATGTGTTTCTGAAGTAATCAAATAAAATGTAATGGTTGGGAAGATTGTTCCTTAAGTGAAAAAATGTCCATATTTCGTATTACATCTAGAGTTTTTGAGTACATTACCTTCATAGATAAGGGGGTTATTCTTCTTCTTATGTGGTGATGTAATGTTTTCCCTTAGAGTTATCATCTCACATATAAAGTTATTGAATGTGTTTGTGTATAGATTCTCCATGAGTTCAATTCAAAGCCTTTTTTCATTATCCTTGGTTATTTAAGTTGAAAGTATAAACAGTTTTAAGGTGGAGAGAATGTAACATTCCGGGTTTTTACTTGAGTGGTACATAGGTCTATTTTCAGTTTTAATTTATCGGGACCTTCCTAGGCGTAAAAAATTCATTCTACCCCAATATTGATATTGCAAAATATTATAATAATTTTATTGGTTCCATAATATGGGGCTTACCCAAGGGTTGATATGGCATTGAAATGTGACTATCATGTTCCCTCTAAACAAATATTATAGAAACATTATATTAATTTTAATTTTTTATAAGAGTGTTTCTAATGAAATTAATATATCGTTATTCAAACCTTGTATGAGAAAAATGATACCATCACTATGTCTAGAATTAGGTTTTAACCATAGGAACAATGTTATTTCAATTTGCATCTTCATTATCGAGTGTTCACTGTCATGATGAGATTAATTAAATAATTTAATTTTTTAATTAATTTTTTTAATTTACACTGAAATGTTAAGATAGGTCTATTTAATCCTCCTTATACATCAAATCTACTGTTATCCTCATTTTTCATTGATAAAATATGGATATGGGAGAGGATATGATGTTCTTGTTGAAGTGATGATGAATCGAGGAGTTGGATTGTATTTATGATGATATCTATGGATGAATTTCAATGGAAACAACAACTGAAATTATGGTTTAAAAAATGATCGAAGAATCATAAATTCACCACTGAGGTAAGGATTTTATATTTATGGAATTTATCATCATTCAAGTTTTTTTGGGAACTTCTATTAATTCCTCTAGAATAAAAATGGTGATTTTTCTTTCATGGCATTATTGAATTATCTTATTATTCCTTCTTTAGGAATTTAGAATCTTTGTTCATGATTATTAATATTTCTTTTTTATCTATTCAAATATGAAAAAAAAGAATAGTGAATAAGATTAATAAAAACATTTTTTGATCCTCATGTTTCTGTTTAATATATTTTCCCCTATATTATATGTGTGTTCATCATTAGTCTTCAATTTTCGAGGCGTTTAGCCTTTGACGATGACCCAATTCATTATGCTATTGATCATTCATTTTTAAAATCAACATTGTAGGTTTTACATCATGGGTTGTGGCATAACATAGGTTTGGGAATGAAAGTGGAAATGTGAGGAAGCATTGGGGATGGCCATTTTCCTGAGTTGGGGTTTCAGAATGATGAGACATCAATGGAAGTTGATGATGATTCAATTCTAACAATGGGTGTTCATAATTTGATTTACAATAAGGAATTGGTCATTTCACAACTTGGTTGAGGCCATTTCAGGAGGATTTTGATACAGAATTAAAATGTGGGGCATAAGGATTGTGATACATTTTAAATGGCTGGACATTCTAGATATTTCCTGACTACATGGCATGTAATTTGGGAGAATATATGCCTTGTAATCTAGATTTTCTGGTGTTACTATTTCTTGTGCAGAAAAGTATCACATGTCCAGATAGTGGGCCAGCATGATGTTTAACTCTAGATGTATTGGTTTAGTATATATAATAAGTACACACTCAAGGAATCCTGAGTGGGCCACACATCGTGTAAGTTAAGGCCACACATAATGTACCAACTGATGGAGCACAGCTTAAGAAGAGGCACATGATGAGTGTTGAACCCTAATACCACACACCATGTGGCTTTTTCCTCCAACAATGTAGTTAGACTTTTACATTCCATGTTAGAAAATAGAGTACAACCAAGATGATGGCTTGAGATAACACACATCATACCCATTGAACATATCATGTACTTCCTCTTGGCCAGGAATAGTTCGGTCAGTTATGGATTTGTATACCTCACTATTCCTAGGTAGAGTAGGTATTTCACCCATTAGGACTAGGATCCTTCCGAGGAGTCCACATTTCGAAAATATAAGAATGTGTATGGGATCCATTGCCTTCAAAATCAGATATAGTTGGTATTTCACCAATATAAAGGGTCACAGATCCTTATATATGGAGTAGGATTTTTCCCATAGACTTGGGGAAAAGATACCCCAACATCATTTGATGGAATTACTATATATGTTGTTATGGATTTAAAACATAGAGTAGGTATGGGAGGGATCATTTGGATCAATGATATTTATTGTCTCATACTCTAGGATTTCAATATCTCTAATTCCAAGCATGGGAATTGCCTTTTCCCTCATGTAGTGAGCTTTACCTTGGTGGTTAAATGATCTTCAATGATGACTGGACTCCCCTTCTTGACATAAAGAGTAATTGTGGCTACTGGAGGCATGTAAACTACCATATTATATGAGACTTGTTATTCCTCAGCACCAAGGGGTTTCTTTTCAGGATTGATGTTGTGATTGGCTATCGAAATCAAGCTTTGTGGAATCTTTAGTGTTCCTAGCACCACTGACTACTCATGAATCATGGATTTTGAGTATTGGAGATTCATAATAGGGAATTTCCCATCATGCGAATGATCTATATTATTTGATCATATTTTTATTATTCTTCTTGGATTTATTTTTTCTACTCATTGTTTATAGGATACTTAATCTAAATTGATAATACTTTTCCCCCTATTATCCTCCAATTAAAAACCTCTAGTGCCAGGATTATAGTTGATTATTTTTTTATTATCACTTTATGGTTCCCAAGGTTCCCTTATATGTATGATCATACTCACCTCTATATAGTACATGGGACCACATGTGTTGTATCAGTACAGATTCCATATATATTGGATATAGATTTGAGAGAGTGGGGATTGCCTTGATTGTTTATAATAGATTCCTAGAAACTGTGGTGGATATTTGGTTGGCATAACATTGGTGGTACCGGTATATAATGGTAATAGAATTAGTTATTCTTTAGATCCATCATATTGTGTGGGCCACATCACCTTAGCAAGTTTTTAGTTTTCTTTTCCCACTATTGGACATGTATTTTGCTTATTATTCTATTTTATTCATACTTGTTATCTTCTGTATCAAAATAGATGTCTTATTAATGTGTTACATTCAATAAATTTTATTTAATTGTTTGATATTCTACTGATGTTGTTACTTTCCTTATTCATTTCATATATGAGTCTATTGTAGGTTGTTATAGGATATATCCTAACATTTTTGTGATATTCCTACTCATTTCAAGTCACTAGAGCATGACCTATTAAGGGTGGTCTTGGGGTTACACTTTTGGGATGTCGCATGCTTGGTCTAGCCCTCAGTTGATTGGGATGTGACATTATATGCCTTATGGTGAGATAACTAGAGTGATATAGTAGGTTAATCCAGGATAGTTTAAAACCAAATGGTATTAGAAGCCTCTTTATATTTAGGTAAATCTTGTTGATATGAGATATGATCATTTGAACTCTCTATATAGGTCTGGATTAAGTTCCTGATCAAGAACCTTCATGATGAGACATTATTTATCTTTAGTAATCAAGATGTGAGTCATGAATTAGATTCATGTTTTTGAGTTTTTTTTAGTATTTTTGTCTGAGAAAAAAAATATTTTGATCTATATTGTGATTATATGAGTTATTTTGAAATTTGTCATATTTTGGGGTGTAAATGGACGTTTGAACAATTATTTATGGATATATAACAATGTAAATAACCATTAAACAATCATGTATATTTTTATGGACACATAACAGTGGTTTTCACACTGTTTGTGCACGACTTTCCAAACAACTCAACCAATCTATCAGCTATCATAAAACCATTAATTATTTTGATTTCACTCCCTTTGACTTCTAAATTGAATCTAAATTAGTTATCATATATTTTGACATAATCAATTGATAATTTCTTCATGTTTAAATTTCATCAAAATAAAAAAATGTTTTATATTTAATGTTATGATACTTGATTTCTAGTTATAAGGGATTAGTTTCATGAGTGAAGGATAATTATATAAATTCATTCTTTTACAATGAGGTTTCATTTTTATTTGCAAAAATCCTTGAGTTTCATAATGTGTTTTTAAAATAGATAATGATTTTATAATGGTTTTAAGAAGTGTTTTGAAATAAAAGTGAGTCATATGAAAATTTTCAAGAGATGAATTTCAAATTTTTCCAAAATTATATTGTGAATTAAAAAATTTGTAAAATGTATTGTAACTTTAATTATGAGTTAGTTTATCAAATGTCACTAATTTATAAAGGGAATGGTAATAGTTTCCAAACTAATGTAAATATGTTAACTACAATATGAGAGGTTAGAAGAAATGGGTTTTCCTTAGTTTTCTAAATTAACAATAATGTTTACAATTTATAAATTATTTTATAAAATAATTTCTTAATATCATTATCATGTGTTTTATGTTTTCAAGAATATAAGTTTAATTTTTTTTACATATGTGAATTTTTGTTTGATCTTCTAGTGTATATTTTAATTAAATAAATTGAATTTTTGAAATTGTTTTTATTCTGTTTGATATTTTTTTGTTAGATTATACCTGCTATAAAGGTTCCAATGATACATGGGTAGTGCACTTAAAGGAATATTACATATTTTAGTTACATTAATATCCTAATAAAGGTCATTTCAGTTATTGACTCTTCTGGAACTCATAAAAAACGATAGAGAAACGTTATTTAATACTATTGTACCCCATAAAAGATTTCATGAATCCAAATCATCCTATTTTCAAAGGTGATTATGTTTTATAATAGTAAATAGGGTGTCTGTGGGAGATATATGGACTCTTCTATCCTTTGGGAACTCTTGAATCCTCAAATGTGAAAGTCTCCATAACCACATTTAATGGAAGGAATTGAGAATGGTGGTAAAATGGTGTTACACTCAATCTACATGATGAATCATCTTGGGATTTAATCAATATAATGTTCAGATAATTTTTTTATCATGAAAACAAGAATGTATAGGAAATGATAGATTTCCTGAGTGTCTTGTAGGGTCATCAAATAATGAAAAATAATTTTTACAATTTATCAAAACATGTGATTTTAATTCTAGTTCTAGTCACTAATGACTCACTAAAAGATTGATTTTATGAATTATATATTCATCAAAACCTTATATTGACCATTCTGAGATTAATCCAAAAATTCTATATAGAAGTAGTCAAAAAGGCTGTGTGTATAGAGTTAAAACTTGAAAGGAATCATTTCATTGGTAGTGCCTCTATTCCATTGGGTATATGAAATGGTAGATACTAAAAATTAAAATTTTAATATTTGAACACTTTTATGTAAAAAGTGTGCAACCTATTGAGTTAAAAGAAAAGTCAACCAGAAGAAAAATAAAATAACAAAATCATTAAAACCTAGTTTGAGCATACCATACGAGTTATACCTGTATAAACTCCATTGGAGAGAAGGGAATTTCATAACCGAGCTATCCTTGAGGAGATAATCAAAATGGTAGACTATCTTGTCCAATGTTTTATGGTACTCTTCAATTTACATCTTCCTTTTGTTGGAACCACGTATCAAGATGAGATATTTCTTATTGATCCACCCACATTTCTCTTTATTTATAGAAACGTGAATCATTCTTACCAAGTTTATACCTGATTTTCCAAAATGGATCCATACAAATCACGTCTCAATCCTTTAGATATTTCTGAAACCATTGGATCTAGATTTAAGGGTCTTTCCTCTTTCAGGATGGAATCTATAGAGTACATCTTTATTGCCCAGTTGAACAACTGTGAGTGTAACAGAATGGTCTGGTGGAAATGACTGTCTATCAAGATCCTCCTTATAATATCACTAGAATTTCGAGACAAGATATCCCAAGTGTTTACATGATGAACCGAAATCTATCGAAGAGTCAAAAACAAAATCATCCTTGTATCGGTATTCCTCCCCCATAGCAATCCAACCCCACTCCACTAGAGGCATGGACACATTGACTTCCACACAAATATGAGGAGAAATAGGGTAAAAGACTAAGATTTTATGGCTATCAGAGCATAGATAAAGACCAATAAGTTTCCCGATCATACAAATAGATGAAGGATTTTGGAATGGAAAGGGATGTAATAGAAAACATACCCATAACATTGTAGGAGAGTCACATTTCATGTGAGAAGCATATTTCTAATGGAACAGATAGAAGCGACATTCATTATAGGATCAGGGAGCACTAGACCATGCAAGGACCAAGTAATTTTATGAAGCTAAACAGATCATTATATGTCGTCTGTAAAGAAGACAAACTTCCACTCATTCTTGAAGACCCTAATAATGAAAAACGAATATGTTGAATGAATAAATCGAAGGTTGATGGTGTCTGAACAGATAAACCATGGTCTGATCATGAAGTCCCAAAGATTTTCTTAACTCTGATGTAAAAATATCTAGTTAAAGCTAATTGTCAAATATATTGGGAAATTTTGGTAAAATCTTGACTGTTTGTAATGGTGGAAGAAATTTGTTTTTTGGTAATGGACGAAAATTTGGGTTGGGGTCTGCAGGTGAGGCTATTGCCGCTTAGGGATCCATCGGGAGGGAGCTCCGAGCCTTCAAGTGATCTCTGAACTCAATATATGAAAGTGTACTTAGTCTTATGGTAAATAGGGTAATGATGGGATTGAGTAAAAAATTATAGTTGATATTTATCAATCCATTTATCCTTTTTTCATTCGTCTTAAAATAATCTCTCTTTTTGTTTTTAATATCACAAATTTTCACAATCTAATCCCCCAATTAAAGAGAACCCAAGATCTAATATCAATGAAGCTATCTTGGTTATCTTTGGTAGTATTTTAAATTGAATTAAGAATAAAATAATAAATATTGGATGAAACTCAAATCTAGTTAATTGTCTATTTTGAGACTTATGTTCTATAATCCTAAAAAAAATTGGATCCTATTCGAGGTACGTCTTATTCCATGTACCATTTTTGAGAATTATTTAATATCTAGTTTCATAATATGATTTTGAATATCATGATTTTATATTTTAATTTTCAATATTTTGGTGTTGTTATTTGATTGTGTTTGTGGATATGGAATAAGTTATTAATTTCATGTTTTCCTCCTTGTTTATGGAATGTGTTCTGTTTGGTTATAGTTTTATTGTTAATGTACAACATTGTTGGTTTTTAAAATTTATAGTGATTTTGAAATAATGGGGATACATCTTTCAATTCTGTATTTTCATATAATTGGACATCATGAATGGTTATTTCGTTTTGGTGACCATTTTTTGTGGTTTTATGAGTGTGTAATACTATAAAATTCAATACTATTAGTGGCTTGAGATGAATAGAAATCCATTGTTTGAAGATTTAATCATTCTATTTAGCTAGATAAACACCATGTTTTCTATGAATGGTCATTCTATCTAAATTTTTTTAATGGGTTTTCTATGAATAATCATTGAACTAATCATCTAATGGGATCAACACATTGAACTTAATTAATTTTAAATTATGGATCATGTTATGACCTAGTACCATATTGCGATATTCAATAATTGGTTTTGTTATCCCTTTGGGATTCATAAAAAATCAAACCCGTATCATGTTATTATATTATTCTAAATTCTATAATAGTTTGAAAATCCCTAAGTGTTATCATATTTTATTTTCAATGGAATATCATGTTCCACATTCACGTTTCCAACTAAGGGTTACTTATGTTTAATCATTAACCATATCAAATAGTATGTTGTAAATGAGATAACACATTTTTATGGGATAAAATATCTTTTTTATAATTACTATATTGATGATTGAATGATATATCTACATGATTATTTGGGTTAGTAAACTTTAATTTTTTTCAATTTTTAAATTCATCAAAGAATTTCAAGGGAAGAGAGTGGAATAGTGGGGAAAATTATAACACTATGATGTCGTTTTTATGTAATATTTATTATTATTATTATTTATCTTTAACATAAAGTTGTTTGGATTTTATATTTTAGAAATATTTAGAAATGTTCACAGCCTGGTGGTTGGAACATGATTGGGATTAATTGTGTAACCTAATCATGGATAGTGTACAACCCTTATCCAATGGTTGATCCATGGTTGTCACATAGTTGGAATTACTATGTAACCTAGCCATGTGGGTTTTGGGGTTTCATCCGATGGATTCTACATGGTTTCTTCATAGCTTACCAACCCTTGTTACTATACCATGTGAGCATCCTATAAATAATAATTTTTGAATTTCTTACTCTACTATAATTTCATTTTTACACTAATATCCTCATTTACTACTCATTTTAATTGTTTAAATTAATTATGATACCTAACTAAACTTCAATCAACAACATCAAGGTTACATTCTCCTTCCCCATGATTCTAAACTGGTTGTCTAAGGTAAACATCAACTACTCTTCTTACTAATTCCACTCATTTATCTGACATCACATATTCTTATTCTTCAATAAACCGCAATGTTAATAAACACTGATGCCTAGTCTATGGTTGGTCTAATATTTAGGATTTTATTATTTAGGGTTTGAGAAATTCATTTCCTTCCTTTTTCTTTCTTCCACTATTGAAGTAATATTGATTCCTTCAACCTAAGGTCAGTGTTATTGTGTAATTCCATTTATTTAAAAATTTAGATGATACATGAAATTTATGAACCCAAATTATATGAATTATATTATTATATATGATAAGCATGGTGAGTGTGTAAATGTTTTCTAACTCTTTTAATTAACTCCACACATGGAATAAATAGGCTTTCCATGGGTTCTTAGTTCATGTTTTAAAAATTGATTATTCTTACTTGCTAGGAATTTATAAAAATTAATAATATTACATTCTAAAATGAATTTTATATTTTTCAAATGATTTCTTAATGGGAAAATGTAACACCCTAAAAATTATTTTTAAGAGAATAATTATCTTTATATCATCCTTAACATGCAATACTAAGCCTTAAGCGAATATAAAATAGAAATATTATTATTTAAATGTTACCATTATAAATCAACTATTTAATATAAATGTAAGAATACGAGTAAATGAATTATTGAATATATTTTTGTTGGTTCTACTCAATTCAAATCTATAGATTAATTCTTATTAAATAATTAATCAATATTTTGTAACGTCATTTTATACATAAATAATACTTTTTCTTCAAATAAAATTTATTTATTTATTTTTGTGAGTAAATATTATTTTCAATTTATGATACATTTATAAATTTTATTTAGTAAAATTAAATTAATTTTTAAAATAATCATATAAGTTTTTTTTGCTAATTTTTATTTATTTTTCTAAAATATTTGATTTTTCAATAAAAAGTGAAAAATATCGATTTTTCAAATACTATCATTTCTTTTCATTAAATAAAGTAACATAAAATTATCATTCTATTTTAAATTTAGAATTAAAGGGGAATATTATATATTATATTTATAATAATCTAGTTATATCCATTTGAATAAGTAATATTCAGTATTTTGATATACATCAATTCGTAAGCTAAAAACACATTCTAAAAGTTATTTTTATTGTGTTTTATGAAATTATATTAAAATTAATTTAAGAAACATATTTAAGTTGAATGTTAAAAAATAGAGTCTATATTTGGAATTATTATATTAACATTTGGAAAATAATCCCCTATTATTTTTAGTCATTATGAATAGTAATTGTTATAAATATATGCCAACTTGATGAGGGTAAAATGGGTAAAACAAGAATAAAAGTATTTGAAAAGACTTTATAATAACCATAAAACATTATTTTAATCTAATTTATGAAATTTTAAAATTTCCTCATATAATATTTGTGTTTTTGGAAATTGTGTACCATTTTTCTTTGAAAATGACTTATATATTATTTTAATTAAAGAAAATTAAATAATCGAACTCTTATTTCTCTTAAAATCTCTAATATTTTTCATAGGGTTAAAAAGGTTTTATATTCCATTCTAAATGATAATATAAAATATTAATAAATTATTTTTTATATTAACTTATTTTTAATTATTATTTATTTAATTATTGTATAATTACATTAAATTCATACACAACATTGACACAGTGCTTGTGAAATCAGTAGAAAACATTACTAAGATAAATTAAAAACATTAAAATAAATATATTTTTGATCAATTGTGGAATTATAATATTTTTATGTGTACTTATAATGTATAATTTATGGTGAAAGGGACTAGATTAAAAATACTTTTATATCTTCTAAACTTTAAAGTCAAAATAAATGAATAGTCTCAAAATAACATTAATGATATTTTATGTTATATAATACTTTATTAAATGACTTAAAAATCCTAAAAAATGTTTAAATAAGAAAATGGGATAGGATATGGTCTAATAATTCTTCCATGTACTATTTTATTGGAAATTTTTACAGTAGAAGAAAATTTATAACCATTCATGATTAAAAATGTGTTATGGTAGTTATAGAAAAAAGTGTTAACGCGGATTAATATAAATAGATAAGGGTTTAAATTACCTAAAAACTTTTCTAAATATTATTAGATGAGTTAATTTAGATATTATATCATAATTAATTCTAAATTAAGTCAATTTGAAACCACATGGTCAGGAATGCAACTTTATGACATTTTATTGTTTTCAATAATTGCAAGAGTGTCTATTCCCTCGTTTATAAAAGGTCATCCCTCCTCTCTCATATTTACAACACACTGATCTACCTAGATTGAAAAAAAACCAATCCAATTATACTCTAAAATACCATATCCACAAAGTTTATGTTTTTCCCTTAAAATATCATTCCAAGGGTCCTTAAGAATGGATCTAAATAAGGTCAACCAAAGAAGTGGTTGTCATATTACACGACCTATTTCAATTTATTTCTTTGTTTACCTCCACTAAATCTATGGTATTCTTCATAAAATATTAAATTATGTATAATAAATATAATATAATGTCGTTATTATTATTTAACCACCATTTTAAACCCAATTTTATAAAGAATTAAAATGAAACAATTGCTCATGCAGACATGTGGATTATAGCCTCAATGTACCAATATAATTTATTTTCCATAACCCTCAATAATGGTTCATTATTTTGGTAAATTTTATGTTTGTATATTATATTTATGATATAATTAATTTTATTTAATGAAAACCCATTATTTATAATTCCGTCATTATTTTCTTTATAAAATGAAAATAATGTTCATGCTTACATGAGACTACCATATCCATGAATGGTGTATTTCATTTTTCTATATCAACATTTTATGTATTATTTTAAAAATTAATATATTTAATATATATAATATTTACATAATCATTTGGAGTATGGTTATTTTTTAATCATGATCAATGTTCAATGACCGGTATTTCAGAACAAATATTTTCATGTAAAACAAAATAGTTATCACTCAAAATAGACAATTTTAATAAGGAATTATTAAAAAGTTGGTCTTAAAATTATATAACTGGATAATATATGATATTATATGCATGGCCAGGATTTTTTATTGAATTATAATAAATAATTATTTATTATATAGGAGGGTAGATCCCTTCTGAATCATGTCAAATATAAGTTAAGGGTTTCTCATCTCACATTTATTTATGTGAGACTTATTCTTTATTCACCACTAATTTCCCTAGTGTGGTCTATATACTAGCCTTGAATGTATTTTATGACTATTTTATCAAAAAGTAATATTGATTTAAAAATCTATACAATGTCTTCTATTTAATGAATTTTTGATACAAAGATAACCAATGTTCTAAGGGTTATTTATCACAATATTGTTTCATTGAGACATTTTTTATGTTATGCACCTATTTATGTTTATCAGGTGTATATAATTCCCATTTAATATTTTTTTTCATGAATATCCTTTTTCATGGTATTTAATTTTTCATTTTATATCATTCCATTCATGGGATTTATGACTCAAAAGTTTCCTATGAAGTAAAGGTCTTATATTATAATATATTATTACCGAGATTGTTTATTCTTAAAATTATGATGATGAAATTATATGGTATATATCTCCAAAAAATAATTGTTTTTTATTTCTAGTATTTATTTATTTAGATTAAATTAATATCTTTCATTTTAATCTCTTTATGTTCTCAAGTGAGTGAAGAAATGTTTTTATGAAAATCTATCATTTTCCCTCTTTGGTCATGTATATTTTTCTTCCAAGTTTACATTTTCATATAATGATTTGAAGAATATTTTTATTTTAATCCTTAGATTTTGAAATACATTTTTACCCATGTTTAAATTTATATAAATATGTTTAAATTTAATCATCTTTTCATTATTTTAATGAGGTAATTTTGACTTTTCCCGTAAAATGTAAAAAGAATATTTGTTTTATTGTACTCAATATGAACATATTTTTGTGACATCATGACCACTAAATTATTTCAAGATTACTTTTCATATTTCCATTTTTATTTTGATCCAAAGTTTATTATTAATATTTTGGAATTTTTTTATATTATAAATTACTTATTTTAAAATGACGAGGTTGTATTCCTAAAAAAATTATAATGATATTTTAAAGTAATTTTTTCATCTCTAATATAATCCTTTGATATTACTTATACTCCACTCGGGATATGATCCTATGATATTGTTTTTATTCTTAATCTGGTTGGTTTATGGTTATGGTGATGACATATCAATGAAACTCATTTTCATTTTTATGGGATACATTATGATGGAATGATAAATGTTTTTCTGACCACGTGGTATAAAAATAAATGTATTTTGAATATGTGATTGGTGGGAATAGAATTATATGATACACAAAATAACTGGGTAATTATTAATGTTTTTTGAGAAAAATGGTACATTTTAGGTTACCCAAACCATGGAATAGGGTACATGGAAGGTTACCCCAACCCTGAAATAGGGTGCATTGGAGGTTATCCCAAGCCCAAAGCTGGCACACAGGTAGTTAGCCTTAGCATAACATGTGATGAATGCCTTTGTGGGTATATATGACATAATATGACAAGGATTATTAATATTCCACACTTTATCTGACTTTTTATGATATGAAATCACTATAGAAAAAAACTGATTTAGAGGTGACTTTTTCGCTATGATTTTGAAAACTGCCACTAAATTAATTTCACAAAAATATTGAGCAGTGGTTTAAAAAACACCTCTAAATGATTATTAAATTATTATTATTTTTTTAATTTTTTTTCAAATAAAATCTAATCATATTTTTTGCATTGGTTTTTAAAAAATTGATTGGAAATAGTTGTGGCTTTAAAAAACCGCTGCAAAATTAAAGGTAATTTTTTAAAAATATAAAATATTTAAGTATGAATTATAATTTTGTAACTCCACAAGCTTCCATGGTACATTTCCCTTTGAATAATGCAATGGTGTGCATTTTACGCAACTTAGAGATTCTAACACACCATAACCAATCAAACTAGCCATTATGAATAGTAATACCTACTTTTTAAAATTTTAGAAATTTTATCTCTCAAAATGACCTTCATTTTTGAATTCAGGGTATCGAATATAGCCTAAGGTTAAATTTTGGTACTTTTCGAATAACTTTGATATTTTGATGAATAGTGAAAATTACTAAATTTTAATTAAAAACTTCTTTTTTAATAAAAATAATTAATAGTAATAAATTATGAATTTGAGTGGTTTTAAAGTATATTTAGAATATATTTTTACCATTTAATACAATTTTGGTCATTATACATAATTTCACAATTAAACCGGACAAAAACAATTATCAATCTTTTGATAGTTATTATATCTTAAAAACACGCTTTTTGTTTTGACAGCGGGAATTAATTTTAAATTAATTTCTGCCACTTTTGTGTTTTGGATTTGGAAAAATGGATTCCATATTTGGAATCAGGATGTCCAAATTGTGTAAATAGATAACTTTTATTTTTAGATATTTTGAATAATTACTTCGGTAAATATTTTATTTACCATGGCTAAAGGGTAAATCCGGTAAATAAGGGTTAAGAAATAATATTATAATAATACTAAATTACTCTAAAACGTGTTCTAACCTTATTGGGGGATACATGTCAGACCATGGGATTCTTTGGGTCGATTTTGCGACCCCATGGAGCCACTTGTAGGTGATAGGGACACTTTATTTTAATTAAGTTAAAATAAATACAAAAATGACAAACCATATATCTTTTAGCAAAGAAATTTTTACATAGGGTTATATATGTAGGATTTTCGAATATAAATTTTCATTAAAAATCTAATATGATTTAATACATAATGGTATTTTATTTATAATTTTTAGACATTATATATTTTAATTTATTTATGACACAATGGTGATACAGTAATTATCTAATTAATGAAAAATTAGAATAATTGATTTTCTAAATACACAAATAAATGTAATTTGAGGATTTTTATAAATAAAAATAATTTTATAAGATAATATTACATGTTAGGATTGATTTAATTAACTTTTTTCCAAGTAATCATTCTGTTATGATTTTTAAAAAAATCAATTATTGAATAGTGTCAAAATTGACATAAAATAGTTTTTAAAACAAATAGTATATTATTAATTGATATTAAATTCAAAAAAATCTACGTTTCGGAAAATAGACTTATATCATGATATTTATATCATTAATGGACCACTTGGAGGTCTCTTGGATGTATATATTAAGTTTATTAACCATATAATATAAAAATACAAAGATAAATTGTAAAAGTGAAACTAATTAACTAAGAGTTAATACTTAAAGATAAGGTTAATATAGTAACCCAAACCTATCTAAATCCTATTGGTTGAGTGGTTTTCGACCTATACCCACCTTAAACTAGAAATAATCCACTTTGTATCAATTATAAACTGAATATGAATTTATTATAAAATAATATTTCTAGCTTTTCCAAAGGTGCCCCTCACCCCTCTTATAAAAAGGCACTCCTCCTTCTCATTAATTCACACCTTCAAAGCCTTTTTGTTCGGCCCAAACCTTCCCAAACACTCTTTTAACTTCCCTAAATACAACCTAGAGTCCTTAGTTTGATCAAAAAACCAACCTAAGAGCCCTTTTGATCAAATCAAAAGGAAGAACCCGAAGAAGAAGTAATGTTTTCACCACCCTTTTTCAAATTCATTTCTTCTTCAACTTCTTCTTTCTTTGATATTAACATTCTAAAATGATTAATCCAGTATATCCTATATAATTTAATATTATTATAAATATGGTACAACCATATTCAGTATTCTATCCATCCTTTGAATGACATGTCACCATAGGTGCGTACGTACGGCTTACCGTCTCCACATCGTGGTGTAATTGTTATTCAATATATTATTATTTGGATGGGTATAATAATGATTTGTAATTAATTTAAATAATAATTATAACATGATAATGATTCTGCATATATGATATACCATCCAATTATATATTATTTTAATATCAAAAGAATGATATTGTCACTCGTGTGTACGTACGGACTACCATCTCCACAAACGCGATGAGATTCATTCTCCATCGTATCCATTAAAGTATAATTCTCATTTGATGATTAAAAATAATGTTTAAGGACTTGATATAATTCTGGATATGAATAATATACATCCTATCCATGACAAACATGGCTTATGTAAAAAATCATATAAAAGAAAACGAGTAAGTTAACACCTGAAATGACGATAATTCTAAGATATTATTAAAAAATCAATGTTAAAAGATCATATATGATATCATATTAATATATATGACTCTTGTATAATTCAATAAAAATTATTTCACCATTTTACATGAGGTTAACCTACCTTCGACCAAGTAAAAAGTAAAAAGTAAGGGGTTTCTTATCTCACTTTTAAATCCGTGAGATTTCCCTTATTCACCGCTTATTTATTGCATGTTGTGTCTGTATTTCCCATGTTTGTATTCATTAAGTAATATACTTTAATTCATGTATATTTACATCATCATTTTATTATCCTTCTTTCATGGGTGTATGTTTCTTATGTTACCAAATTGATAAGGGAATTACAGATTTCAATTTCCACTCATTCAGCTTTACACATACTTCATTGATTATTTTACTCCAAGATTATGTGTGGAATAATTATTCATTTGATTATGTTATAATTTCCACTCTCATTTATGTGGATATACTTTTGATACACATAATCACTCCATTGATAAATTCTCAAGTCATTGGTATGAACTTGATAAGAGTAATTTTTACTCAATCTCCATTTGTTGAGTTAAACATCCAATTCATTGGGGTTGTTTTTACAAGAATATGTGTGAATGTACTTTGATTGTTTTACACTGAATATCCAATCATATTAAGTGTATTTATATTTTTCACACATAATTATGTCGTTGATTTATCCTTAACCTAAAGATACGGCCTTTATGAGATATTTCATCTCAATTTACATTCCATTGAGACTCCTTAGTTTTTATACACCAAATCACTTTTATATGGTGTATATAATGTACTTTGACATAGTATATCATGAATCCATTTATTATCATGATATTACAATGTTCTTATCACCTAAATTATTTTTATTCAACTGTCTCTCTTTTGTTTAGGAACTCTAACTAAAATATCATTTTAAAATGTTTTAAAGATTTATTATTCAAAATCATTCTCATTAATGTCCATGTTTTAAAAATGGTTTTAAGGATTTTTTTTATATGGACATTAAAGTTTTCAAATCAAAATTCTTTTTCAAAGTTTCACAGTGATATGGGACACTTTGATTCAAAAATCTATTTTAAATGGCTTCTTGACAGATAGAGTGACTTTTAAATGTTTTCAAAAAAAGGGGGATATTTCTCTCAATTGTTTTGATGATTATTTTCATCTATGTCAATATCCTTCATCATTATCGATTGAGGTTAATCTGATACAATAAAATCTTCCATATTGTATCGAATGAGTTATGTTTGACTGTGGATGTGCTATTTTTATACCATTCATGGTTTGTGGTTAAAGTATTGATATTTCGTATGCTAGTTTTAATACGAATGATTATGTTATGTTTAAACCTGTTCATATGAGGAATATATTGGACATAGTAAGTGACGGGTGGAGCCCGCTATAGATCCTTGATGCATCGGTAGGTATCATGAGAGAAACTAGTGTCTTGGCACAAGGCCTTGGAAAAATATTATTTGTAGTCTTGGCATGAGGCCTTGGCTATGTGGTTATGATAGTCTGGCATTATGCATTCCATCATTACGAAAGTGGTTATTGATATTGTATATGAATATTCGATTAGTAGGTTATCCATGTGAATTAGTAAATGTCATTATTTCATTTTATTTTTACCATTCTATGTTGAAGTTAAAGTTTAAAAGGCTTTTGTTTTAGTTATACATTGCCTTAAATGTATATTCTTATTTATGAAAGTGTCCACTATATTGTTATCCTTACTGGGCATTTGATCTCACCACTTTTCTATGTTTTATTATTCTTAGGATGTGAAGAAGTAATTTATGAATGACCTACAGGGATAGTATGAGGGGATAAGAGTGAAACTATGGAGGTTATATTGGTGTAGTTTTCATTTTATGATGTAATGTAAACTTTATTTATGTATCTAGTTATTCCAAGGCTACTAAACTAATCGGTCTTTCGAGACTTGATCATTCTTGTGATCTTTCCAATGTTATGTAATAATGCACCGAATCTGGGTAACTGGGGTCGGGGCGTTACATTTGGTATCAAAGGAATTTTAGTACAAACTTTGGAAGCTAGATTTATATAAACTCTGATTAGAGAACGTAGACCAAAGATGAACTTTGAGGATTAGTATAGAAGAACTTCCTAGAATTTTGGTATTATAGAGATTTTGTGAGTTTTCCGAGCAATACATCCCTATCTGGATACAAGCAGGTAGAGGTGGCTCTATCACCGATGTACCTAGTGGTAAAACCCGAAAACACCGCTTTGAGCTAGACTCGAACGGGAACTGGTGCACGAAAACGGGCCTTGCTGCACTCTTGGTTACGACACTCCCGGGGGATATGCTTAGGATAATTTACATTTTCTTTACAAAACAATTTAAAGTATTATATATATAAGTTGATAGTAAATGACCTTGGATAATCCTAATATGCTTCAAATTTAGAATATGGTGACATGTTAATCTCTAAATAATTTTATGACTACTGTTACTCACACAATGCTTTCTGGTTTTAGTCAATGGTTGGATTCCAAGGAAGTCATTGTGACTTTGAGAATGATGTACAAGGTGGGAATGGTGGTGGCAATGAGAAAAAAAATGGAATGTTGATAGGCGTAAAAGATATCATCTTTATGACAAATCAATTTTCCAAAAATATGATCAACAATATATATATTAACCAATTCTCGGACTCAAAAAAGAAGAGAAAGTTAATGAATGATAAGAGCTCCAGTAGTGGAGACCATGGAGAAAGGAATCCTAAATTTCCACCATACAGGAAATGTGGAAGGAGACACCCAGGAAGGTGTCTCAATGGGACAAAGAAATGCTTTACGTGCAGGAATGAATGACATAAAGTGAAGAATTGCCGAAGAAAAATGAAGAGTACTATGGAAGATGATAAAAATGGTCCCAATAATCCATTTATAGTCATTTTCCGTAAATGTAGGGCACTTGGACATTACCCGAGTGAATGCCCTATTCTATAGGATATTTTCTTGGTTAAAGAAGAAGCTATGTGGAAATAAACGGTTGGATAAATGTTTAAAAAGTATTAGTTATCCTTGTTGATGGGTTTAATTTGGAATAATTTTCTCTTGTATTTTTAACCCTGCAGTTTTCCATGTGAGAATGATATCTGAGGAAGAATTATCTTTTCTCTTGTGGATATAGTTATAAATAACCATTTGGTTTTATATGATCATTGGGTTTGAGGAATTTAAAAATTTTATAATTTGGGATGAAAATGCAAGGTATGAGATAACATTTGTGGTTAAATTAGGTTATGGTTATTTTGAGGAATTTATCTCATTTTGGTATTGTAATAAAATATAGTTTTTGAAAAAGGAAAACACACAGACCGAGTGACAACCCATCGCGTCGGACAAAGCTGCGGGAATCAAACCCACAGCCAAAGTGCGATTGGGATTTATCGCCTACCAGTGGATACGTGAAGTCCCTGGTTAGTGTGACTATTATTTTTAGTTAAATTATTTTATTGATCAATAATAATTTGATTTGGGATATTATGTATTATCAAATGAATACCCTTAGTATAGGAAAATGATTTGGTGATTAAGTGATAAAGGTTATTTTGGAAGTTGTTCGCTTTTTTGTGAACACTATATCCCAAGGAAAATAGAATAGTATGGGATTTAATTTGAGGAGTAATGGTGGATTTTTATCTATGTTTTTATTGTTGATTTATATTGATTTGGGTTATTTATGGAAATTATTAGGTTAATTACTTTTAAATATGTGACTTTAAGAGTAGATGATGTCATTTGGAGATACAATTTAACGTAGAAGACTACATTCTTATAAGTTTTGTGTTTCAATATTATTTTGGATTATATTGAAGGATTTTAATGACAATTGATTATTGAATGGTATTTATTTAACTTTGGTGTATTGATGGTTTAATTTTAGAAATTAAGATCAGTGTTTTTTTTCACTAATGGAATATCCATTTGGGGGATCATCAGATATTATACTAACCATTTTTGTTTTGATTAATCTCTAAATACAAGGTAAATATATAGTTTATCCTGCGTGTATCATGTATTTCTATAGAAGTTTATTCTAGCTCTTCCATTGTGACCAAGTCTTCTTGAATACTCATTGTTCAAAAATATGAGTTAGTGGTAAAAATTTATAAATGAATGAAACTATACTTAAAAAGTAAGTATATCTCTTTATGTTCTTATTCAATATCATAAATGATCTCATCGTCCTTATGTAATGTAACTTAAAACAAAAAATCTTGTCCATTTACTTTTCCTACTGGGAGACTAATGACCGTTTGTCCCAACACAAGTTTGTGATTTTCTTATTGTTAACTTTCTCCTGATCATGTTTTTTATCCCTCTCCATTAGAACTTAACACTTAGTTTATCATCCATATCCATATTTTCTTACATTTAATCCTAGTATGGGTTATCTTGGGTGACCTTTATACCTCTCTTCCTTTCTTTTAAAGTGATAGTTTTATCGACACTTTTTCCGATGTAGGACTTTCCATTTTATTCTCAAGCCCAATTTTTTTAAGAAAAATTTCGAGGATGCAATTTATTGAAGGAGGGGAGAATGTAACACCCCAAGCTTCCACGGTACATTTTCTTTTGAATAATGCAATGGTGTGCATTGTACGCAGCTTCGAGATTCTAACACACCACAACCAATCAAACCAGCCGTTATGAATAGTAATACCTACTTTTTAAAATTTGAAAAATTTTATCTCTCAAAATGAACTTCATTTTTGGATTCAGGGTATCAAATTTATCCTAAGCTGAAATTTTGGTACTTTTCGAATAACTTTAATATTTTGATGAATAGTGAAAATTACTAAATTTTAATTAAAAACAACTTTTTTAATCAAAATAATTAATAGTGATAAATTATTAATTTGAGTGGTTTTAAAGTATATTTAGAATATATTTTTACCATTTAATACAATGTTGGTCATTGGACATAATTTCAAAATTAAACAGGACATAAACAAATATCATTCTTTTGATAGTTATTATATCCTAAAAACACGCTTTTTGTTTTGACAACGGGAATTAATTTTAAATTAATTTCTGCCACTTCCATGTTTTGAATTTAGAAAAATGGATTCCATATTTGGAATCAGGATGTCCAAATTGTGTAAATAGGTAACTTTTATCTTTAGACATTTTGAATAATTATTTCGGTAAATATTTTATTTACCATGGTTAAAGGGTAAATCTGGTAAATAAGGGTTAAGAAATAAAATTATAATAATAATAAATTACACTAAAACATGCCCTAACCTTATTGGGGGATACATGTCAGACCATGGGATTCTCTGGGTCGATTGTGGGACCCCATGGAGCCACTTGTAGGTGATAGCGACACTTTATTTGAATTATGTTAAAATAAATACAAAAATGACATAAGCATATATCTTTTAGAAAAACAATTTTTACATAGGTTTATATATGTTGTATTTTCGACTATAAATATTCATTAGAAATATAAAAGGATTTACTAAATAATGGTATTTTATTTATAATTTTTAGACATTATATATGTTCATTTATTTATGACACAATGGTGATGCAGTAATTACCTAATTAATGAAAAATTAGAATAATTGATTTTATAAATACCCAAATAACTGTAATTTGAGACTTTTTATAAATAAAAATAATTTTATAGGATAATATGACATGTTAGTATTTATTTAATTAACTTTTTTCGAAGTAATCATTCTGTTATGATTTTTACAAAAATCAATTATTGAATAGTGTAGAAATTGACATAAAATAGTTTTTAAAAAACATATATATTATTAATTGATATTAAATTCTTAAATATCTAAGTTTCGGCCAAGATACTTATATCATGATAGGTATATCATTAATGGACCACTTGGGGGTCTCTTATATGTATATAGTAAGTTTATTAACCATATAATATAAAAATACAAAGAGACATTGTAAAAGTGAAACTAATTAACTAAGAGTTAATACTTAAAGATAAGGTTAATATAGTAATCCAAACCTATATAAATCCTATTGGTTGAGTGTTTTCGACCTATCCCCACCTTAAACTTTAAATAATTCACTTGGGATCCATTAGAAACCGAATATAAATTTATTATAAAATAATATTTCTAGCTTTTCCAAAGGTGCCCCTCACCCATCTTATAAAAAGGCACTCCTCCTTCTCATTACTTCACACCTTCAAAGCCTTTTGGATCGGCCAAACCCTACCCAAATACTATTTCGACTTCCTCACTACAACCTAGTTGCATTATTTTGATCAAAAATCCAACCTATGGAGCCCTTTTTATCAAATCAAAAGGAAGATCCCGAAGAAGAGGTAATGTTTTCACCACCCTTTTTCAAATTCATTTCTTCTTCAACTTCTTCTTTCTTTGTTATTACCCTTATAAAATAATTAATCTAGTATCAACTATATACTATAATATTATTATAAATATGGTACAACCATATTCAGTATTCTATCCATCCTTTGAATGACATGTCACCATACGTGCGTACGTACGACTTACCGTCTCCACGTCGTGGTGTAATTGTTACTCAATATATTATTATTTGGATGGGTATAATAAGGATTTTTAATTAATGTAAATAATAAATATAACATGATAATGATTCTGTATATATGATATACCATCCAATTATATATTATTTTAATATCAAAATAATGATATTGTCGCTTGTGCGTACGTACGGCCTACCGTCTCCACGAACGCGATGAGATTCATTCTCCGTCGTATCCATTCAAGTATAATTCTCATTTGATGATTAAAAATAATTTTTTAGGACTTTATATCATTCTGTATATGAATATGATACAACGTATCCATGACAACCATGTCTTACGTAACAAAAAATATAAAAGAAAATGAGTAAGTTAACACCTGAAACGACGATAATTCTAAGATATTATAAACAAATCAATGTTAAAAGATCATATATGATATCATATTAATATATATTATTCTTCTATAATTCAATAACAATTATTTCACTATTATAAAGGAGGTTAACCTACCATCGACCAAGGAAAAAGTACAATGTAAGGGGTTTCTTTTCTCACTTTTAAATCCGTGAGATTTCCCTTATTCACTGCTTATTTATTGCATGTGGTGTGTGTATTGCCCATGTTTGTATTCATTGTGTAATATAATTTAATTCATGTATATTTACATAATCATTGTATGATCCTTCTTTCATGGGTGTATGTTTCGTATGTTTCCAAATTGGTAAGGGAATTGCAAATTTCAATTTCCACTCATTCAGCTTTACGCATACATCATTGATTATTTTACTCCAAGATTATGTGTGGAATAATTATTCATTTATTATGTCATAATTTCCACTCTCCTTTATGTGGATATACTTTTGATACACATAATCACTCCATTGATAAATTCTCAAGTCATTGGTATGAACTTGATAAGAGTAATTTTTACTCAATCTCCATTTGTTGAGTTAAACATCAAATTCATTGGGGTTGTTTTTACCAGAATATGTGTGAATGTACATTGATTGTTTTACACTTAATATCCAATAATATTAAGTGTATTTATATTTGTCACAAATAATTATGTCATTGAATTATCCTTAACCTAAGGATACGGCCTTTATGAGATATTTCATCTCAATTTACATTCCATTGAGACTCCTTTGTTTTTATACACCAAATCACTTTTATATGGTGTATATAATGTACTTTGACATAGTATATCATGAATCCATTTATTCTCATGATATTACAATGTTTTTATTACCTAAATTATTTGTATTCAAGTGTCTCTCTTTTTTTATGAACTCTAACTAAAATATCATTATAAAATGGTTTAAAGATTTATTATTCAAAATCTTTCTCATTAATGTTCATGTTTTAAAAATGGTTATAAGGATTTTTTTTTATGGACATTAAAGTTTTCAAATAAAAATTCCGTTTAAAATTTTAAAAGTGGTATGGGACACTTTGATTCAAAAATCTATTTTAAATGGCTTCTTGACAGATAGAGTGACTTTTAATTGTTTTCAAGAAAAAGGGGGATATTTCTCTCAATAGTTTTCATGATTATTTTCATCTATGTCAATATCCTTCATTATTCTCTATTGAGGTTAATCTGATACAATAATATCTTCCATATTGTATCGAATGAGTTATGTTTGACTGTGGATGTGCAATTTTTATACCACTCATGGTTTGTGGTTAAAGTATTGACATTTCGTATGCTAGTTTTAATACAAATGTTTATGTTATGTTTAAACCTATTTATATGAGGAATGCATTGGACTTAGTAAGTGACGGGTGGAGCCTGTTATAGCTCCTTGATGTATCGATGGGTCTCATGAGACAAACTAGTGTCTTGGCACAAGGCCTTGGCAAAATCTTATTTGTAGTCTTAGCACGAGGCCTTGGCTATGTGGTTATGATAGTATGGCATTATGCATTCTATCATTATGAAAGTGGTTATTGATATTTCATGTGAATATTCGATTAGTATGATATCCACGTGAATAAGTAAATGGCATTATTTTATTATATTTTTTCTATACTATGTTAAAGTTCAAGTTTAAAAGGCTTTTGTTTTAGTTATACATTGCCTTAAATGTTTATTCTTATATATGAAAGTTCCCGCTATATTGTTATCCTTAGTGGGCATTTGAGCTCACCCCTTTTATATGTTTTATTTTTCCCAGGATGTGAAGAAGTAATTTATGAATGACCTGCAGGGTTAGTATGAGGGGATAAGAGTGTGGACTATGGAGATTATATTGGTGTAGTTTTCATTTTATGATGTAATGTAAACTTTATTAATGTTTCTAGTTATTCCAAGGCTACTAAACTAATCGGTCTTTCGAGACTTGATCTTTCTTTTGATCATTCCAATGTTATGTAATAATGCACCAACTCTGGGTAACTGGGGTCGGGGCATTACAAATTTATTATTTAATAAAATATGTAGTTTATTGTTTATAATTATAATTAATTATAAATTTTTAATTCATAAAAATTTATAATTATTAAGTAATAAAAATTTGAAACATAAAATATATCTTAAATTAGTTGAAAATCAGACTTCGGCATCAAATGACCATAACTTTTGATCTAGGAGTACATTTCAGTTCCAAAACTAGTCAAATAAAACCATATGAAATGAAATAAAACAAAATTAGATTTAATTTTTTTTATGTTAAATAATCAAATTTATTATAGTTTCAATAAAAGTTGTAAAACAAACTTGAACATCAAACGATGATAACTTTAAATATAGGTGTTTGTTTGGTATCTACCAAAAATCAAATTGAAGCATGCAATAGAATCTATAACTGTTTCATTTGGGAGAACCATGGTCACATTTTTCGAGGCCTGAAAATGCTTATAATTTCTCAAAAACTATGTTTTTAGTCGGGGTATCCCAAATTGTTAACATTCGATTGAATTTCATCCTCGTTTAGGGGGATCTTATTGTCTTTTTTAGGTAGGGACTAAATTTATTCCTAGGGATTACATTTATATGGATATTATGGTTATGAGGTTTTATCATTCATCATAATGAAATTTTACTTATAATTAAATATATTCATATTTTCTCCAATTTACTAATAATAAATCACTTGTTTACATATATATTAATATAGAAATGTATTTTCAAACATATAAATCGTATGAAACTAAATATTTTTATTCATTTCATTTAAAATAGATAATTATTGATTTTATTTACTTTATAAAAATGATTTAAAATGTATATATATACCTATACAAGTAGTGTTTTTATATAAATATTTCTATGTCAATAAAGAAAATTATATTTATTTTTATATTATAATATTTGTAAATAAATACATATAAATATATGTAAATATTTGTGTCCATATTTGAAAAATATAAATATATACCTGTGTGTCAATAAAATTGTATGTATACAACATTTATAAATGTACTTTTATATAAATATATCAGTATCATTAAATATATTATATAAATGAATTTACAGTAAAACTATATGAATATATAAATACATATATAAATAATTTTTATATATACATAAATATCTGTATTGATAAAAAGATATACAATTACATTTATATTCTAATATATGTAAATAAATATTTATATATAATAAATTTAAATAAATTTCAGTATATATTTCATACACATTCAATGAGATTTCATCATCATTTAAGAGTGTATTCATATGATTTTTATATTGTTTATGATTTTGTTCTATAGATTTATATCAATATATAGTTATATATATGAGTGTTTTTATATATATTTCTGTAACATAAATGTGTGTTTCTATATATTAGTTTAAATTATGTTATATGTATAAATATTTATATATATTTATTTCCACCAATTATTTTACTATTTAATATTTATCTATTATTTATTAATTTTTAATTATTATTATATTATTATATTATTTATATATTTTTTGTTTATTATTTATTTATATATTATTTATTTATTTTTATTTATTTTTTACACAATAATTATTATTTAATTAATATTAAATTATTAATTTTCTATTATTTTTTTATTATTTTATTATTAATGTCTAATTTATTGGTTATTTATTTTTTTATTTATTTTTCATTATTATTTTATTATTTATTATTTATTTATTTGATTATTTTTTTTTATTATTATTTTATTGTTTATATGTTAACATTTTATTTATTTTTAATTATTATTATTTTTTATTTTATTATCAATTTATTATTAACGTATTATTAATTACTTATTTATTATTTATTTATTGTATATTTATTGTATATTTATTCACAAGTTTTTATTTATAATTTATAATTTATTATCTCTTATTTATTAATTTACTATCTATTTATCATATAAGTTAGGTACTGGGACGGCAGCGGAAGCCGATGGGCTGGGAATTAAAAAAAATTGCATCACTTGAGTGATGTAACAATGTATAATCAAGTGATCTTATCCTGATACAGTCTGAGGACCACACATGGATTTGACAGAGCACAAAAATAAAATTGAACCTGTGACTTTTTCGGATCAGACGGGCAAAAGTCTGTCGCAGGATTCCAGTGATCATTGCATGAAGACTCTGACATCGAATCCCTCTAGATCGTCCACAAACAACTCTTAAATCTACTCATGTGTCATTTGTCGAAATCTGGGTGCAATCACGGTACACCAACGATCACTTCAATGCATCGATGATCCCTAGAAGCAAGAGTCTTTGATCTAAGAATGATGAGCTAGAATATATTTCTTACTTCAGAGAATCTCTCTCTAGAATCTAGGAGGAGAGAGATACTCTCAATTCGTACAGATGAATAGTTACATGGGAAGAGCGTCTCTCTTACTTATATAGAGAATATCTAAAATACCCGATATGGGTTCCTGACCCCTATGTAATAGATATTCACAGTATAGGTATTATAAATATTTATTTACAATAATTAAATTCTACCATAAATAATATTTATAATTTTATCACTATCTGCAATATATATTAAATATATATTGCGTGATAATCTTGATTCTATAACTTGACTCGCATCTCCTAAAAATATTAGACGAACCCGGGATATTTAAATCCATCCGAATAATATTTTAGCTTTTTATTTATTTAATCACATGTAAATACATGTTATAAATAAATTCAATGAATTATTCAAAACGTGAATAATTAAAGAATCTATTTATTACCTGGTGATCCATATAACATGGATAATAACCGAACACCGTGGTGGGGCCCACCATGTTCTATATTCCTTTCCAACAAAATAGGGATGATTCTCAAAGCGCTGTAGTGTGTGACCCTCTAGGCCCTTATATGAATTGTCATGAATAATATTCACCGACCATAAGCGGGGTCTAGCAACCCATCGATGCTCCTATAGAGATAATGTAAAATCAAAGCAACGACTACCTTCCTACGAACATGGTATTTGTAATATAATATCTTCGTCATCGATATCTCAATAAAGCAGAATTCACACTAGTGTCATCATCCATTATCTTTCTTTATTTTATTTGTTGAATTTTCCATATGGTCTTACATTCCACTACTATGGCTATGTATTTAATGAAGGTACAACAGTCCTAATCAACCAGGCCTGAGATATCTCTTCCTCAACTCGAATGTGATAAATCCTATCTTGATTATTCAATCAATATCATGTCATCAATGACATACCCAACACAAACTACCTTGTCACGACTTCATTGCCATGGTTTTCATCTTGCATCAAATTAGGAAATTAAATTATATACATTGATAATGATATCAAATCTAGAGACCATTACACATGTCCATAGATAAGAATGACCAATGACACCTAAAACATGTGGTGTTCCTATTATATGTGTCAGTGCTCATGATCTCAACTAATAGATATCATCAACTGTGAACTTCATGAGAAGAAGTCTCAATGCTTTTGATCCCCCAACAGATAAAAGTCACACATCATCTGTGTCCTTTTAGAATGATGTAACTGGTCCATAGGAAATTACTTTAAGATTACTATCATGGCATCTCAAGGTTCTCATTATAGAATGGGATCTTTTATAACCCTTTGATATGACTTCTAATCTAAGGAAATTGTCATAAAAAAGTAGATGAATATGTATCTACACTATTATGGAAATATAAACACATGAATATATAAAAAACTGTATGCATGTAGTGGTAATCAAAGTACAACACAAGTTGTGTCTAGGGCACCCACTTTCAACACTCCCACTTTCTCTAGATCCAACTGCTAACAATTTTCAATCCTCTAGCTCTCACATGAGAATCATGCTTCTGTTGAGAAATGGATTTAGTTAGGGGGTCTCCCAAGTTATCCTCTGTGACTACTCTACTAACCACAACCTCACCACTTTGAGTTAAATCCCTCAAGAGATGAAACTTCCAAAGAATATGCTTTTTTCCTTTGGTGAGACCCGGGCTCCTTGAAAATCACCACTACAGTGGTATTATTTCAATATATTGGAACATGGTCTTCACTGCTAGGAACAACACCAATATATAAGATAAAATTGTGTATCTAGATTGCTTCTTTTTCTATATCGGAAGTTCTAATATATTCGGACTATGCTGTAGAATCGACAACCACAACTTGCTACAAGATTCTCCAGCTCACTACACCACCATTCATGAAAAAGATGTAGCCTAACTGTGATTTCAGATCATCATGTTCTATCTAGAAACTAGAATCATTTTATCCTCTCACTACTAGTTCCTCATATCCTCCACACACCAGGAACATATCCTTTTTATGCCTCAAGTACTTTAGGATTCTTTTAATAGCACCCCAATGCAGCTCTCCTATAATACCTTGATATCTACCCACTATGCTTAAAGATAATGCGGCGTCAAACCTAGTACATAACAAGTCATTTCACGAACCGAATCGGGTCGCCATCAACTCGACACCCGACCCGGCCCGCGGCAAGGCCCGAGGGGCTTTCCCGATCCCAACGGGCTGGCACAAGAGCCCGGGTATCAATTTAGAATTTTTGGGAACGATTTACCCATATAATAACCAAAACAAACCATGAGTAAACTGAATTCCGAAATCAACATTACAACCACAAGTTTTGAAAGCAGCACAAATGAGTATCAACAAAAAGGGAAACTATAACTCCATCACAAAAAACTCCCAAAAAGGGTGACCAATGACCAAATCAGCAACTGTCACCTGATGGAAGAATATCACTATCAGGCCTCCGCCACCAGTGCCAAATCAGATGAACCAACTAACAACTCAGACCACCATGCTCAAAACCTTGGCATTTCCCTGCATCAGACATAATCAGATCTACTTACACCGGCACCAGAGAAAAGATTCCGCATAAAAAGGGTCAGATGACCAAAGTAGTTTGCAGGTTCAAATTTTAAAGAAAATAAATAAATGCACTAACATTTTGATGGAAACAGTTTTAAAGAAAGGAATAAAGTTATAAAAATAGGAAAAAGGGGTTTTTGGTATAGAAATAAAAATAACATTCTTACCTTTTGAAACCATAGAAGTCACCAAAACTAACAAGTGATGAGTATATAATCGCACAGGGGAAAAAAGTGGGAGAGGCCCTAAAGTACTAAAGGTGTGTGGGACCCTAGAACCTCACGTTTCGGTGAAACATATCATACATTTCCCATGCATGAGCCACCAGTAGTGAAACACCTCCTACCGTAGTGGTCTCTAGTCATCATCCAATGTTTAGTCAGTGTTCTAATCGTCAATCCTGCTAAGTGAAACTAGGATGAGGCCACTCCCATATCACTAGCACAATAGTCTAGTCTACCCACCTAATACAGAGGCTTCCCCTTTTGTGCTCATTATTCAATGTTCACCCTACTCATCAAGGTCAGGTCACAACACACAACATAGAACCTCACAACATGCAAGAACTTTGACATTTCGAGAACCAGACTAAATTTTTCCAAACATTTGAAAAATTGGTTTAGGAATTTTAAGAAAATAAAACCACATGATCAATAGTGAAAAACCCACTCAGACACACCCTAAGACATTAACAAGGATCAAATTTCAATTGCTGCATTTGTTCAAAAACCAAGGCACAACACGGTATAAACCCGGAAATCTAAACAAGCCACTAATAAAATTAAAACATCACGCTCTACCAGTCAAACCGACAACTCACAACAACATTTAAATAAAAGACATATTAAATTAATCAAACTAGTAGACTAGATGATCAAATGCCATAAGCATGCGAAACCACCTACCTCAAATAGGTATGAGAAGAGACATGGCGCAAAACTCTCGTTGTGCATCGATCGCACCGTATGAAGCCGTCAAAAAGGTCCTATAACAGTGGATCAAATAACCTCAATGCCAAACCAGTTAAACATCAGCGGTCCATAAAAAAATAAACATCAGCAATTAAATAATTCAGTTAATCGATAAACAGGTTCAATAATAATTAAATAAATTAATTAAAAATTAAACCAAAATAATTAAATAAGTTGGTCAATAAGTATACAACTCCAAAACTAACTAAATAGATTAATTAATAATTTAAAATTTTCAATTAAATAAGATGATTAAAAAATTTAATAATAATCAATTAAATTAATTAACAATTCACCAAATTAAATAAATTAATTATCAATTTATCCAATTTAAATGAATAAAATAATTAACAAATTTAATAACAATAAATTAATTAATTAACACTTAAATAATTTCATTAATACTTAAATAACTTAAATATCAATTAAACCAATAAAAATAATTAAATAAAATTAAAACAAACCCTTGTGGAATGTCGAGAAAGTGAAGATGGGGTGGCATGGCGGTCCGGCTGCACGAGCGGGGTGCGGGAGGTGGACCGGCAGCATGAGCTGGGTGTGGGAGGCAGTCCGGCAGCGTGAGCAGGGTGCAGGAGGTGGTCTGGTAGCATGAGCAGGGTGTGGGAGGTGGTTCGGCAGCGTGAGTAGGGTGTGGGAGGTGGTCCAGCATTGTGAGCAGGGTGTGGAGGCCGTTGTCCGGTGAGAGGAAGGAGGGGCGCCTGCTGTTGGTCGGTGAGAGAAAAGAGGGACGCCGACTGCTGGTCGGTCCGGGCAGGGAGGAGGATTGGAGGAAGGGAGTTGGGGGGGAGGCTAGCCGTGGAGTAAAGGAGGAGAGGGGAAGTGGGGCGTGGCAGAAGAGAAGAGAAGGAAGGGAGATAAGGAAAAGAAGAAGGAGAAGAAGTAAGAGAGTAGGAGAAGGGGGTGGCGCGCGGAGCATGGTGCGGTGGAGAGGGGAGGAGGAAGGAGGCGCGACACGATGCTGGAGGGAGGTTGGGGTAGTGCGGCGGGTCCGGGTGAGAAGGAGGATGGGGGAGTGCATAGGGAAGAGGGGAGAAGGGAGGGAGAAAGAAAGAAGAGAGGGAGAAGGGAGAAGGGAGGAGGGAGGGGCGTGGCTGAGCGGGGAAGATAGGGTGAGGGAGGAGGGAGGCCACCAGAATGAAGAAAGAAGAAGGAGAGAGGGGATGCGTGGGGAGGAAGAAAGAGGAGAAAAATGAAAAAAAGAAGAAAAAAAGGAAGAAATAGGGTGGCGGCTAGGGTTTATATGGGGGAGAATTAATAAAAAATCAATTAAAAAAATGATACAACCCAATACAATAAATAAAAGATCTAAATGCAATAAAATAAAGATAAAAGGCTTTAATAATAATAAAATTAATAATAATAAAAATAATGATAATAATAATAATAATAACAATAATAATAAAAATTATAATAATATAAATAATAATAATAAAACTGAAGTTAATCATCCAGTATTTGAAACGTCCGCGCAAAGGGCACCGCACGTTAAAATGGCAAATCCATACAGCTGCGCTCGTGCCCTGCCCGTGCGTCGTGCGGTGTACGGCTCGCGCGCGCACCTCGTCTCCACAACGGGCAACCCACATTGGGTTCAGCCCATGTTACAACCAAGCAATTTAAATAAACAGTCAATTAATTCATGAAATAAAAATTTAAAATTAATGTTGTACCTCAACGAAGTCTGGGCATGACAATTCTCCCCACCAAGAAAACATTCCGCCCTCGGAAAGTCAGCTTGATGCCTGATCATAGAATAGAAATGGGTACTCCTTCTCAACCCACGACTTCCGCTCCCAAGTCTCGTGCTCATCATTCTCGTGCTGCCAGAGAATACAGACCAGAGTAATGGACTTTCCACATATCACCTTCTCCTGAGAATCCACTATCCGCACTGGTCTCTCAAACACAGATAAGTCTGGCTCAATCTCCAGATCCCCCCAATTCAGAAAATGCGACGGATCGGGGTTGTACTTCTTTAGTTGAGAGACATGAAATACGTCGTGAATCGACGTCAACTGCGAGGGAAAATCTAACTTGTATGCCACCTTGCCAATCCGCTCAAGAATCTTGAAAGGTCCGACATACCTCGGTGTCAGCTTCCCCTGCTTCCCCAAACGACGGTGACCCATGCGAGGGGACACTTTCAAGCACACTTTGTCCCCCACTGAAAACTCAAGATCCTGCCACCTTTGATCTGGATAAAGTGATCTATCTTGGTCAAACGATCAATCACTACCCAAATCTCATTCCTTCCCCGAGGTGTACGAGGCAATCCAATAATGAAGTCCATGGAGACCTCGACCCACTTTCAGGTAGGAATGGGTAGTGGCTGGAGTAGGCTAGATGGTCTGTGATGATCTGCTTTCACTTGCTGGAAAGTGTAGAATCTCGATACAATGTCATCTATGTATCGTCTCATACCTGGCCACCAGAACTGACGGTGAACATTGCAGTACATCTTGGTGGTACCAGGATGAATGGCCCACTGATATTGATGGCTATCCTGTATCACCACCTTCCGCAGAGGCAACAGCACCACAACATGAACCATGAAGAACAAGACCCTCTGGGAAGACAAAGACCAATCTGAAGAAGTCTCCCCACCATGAAGAAACTGCATAGATCGCTGACAGAGCTCGTCATCGGGCTGCTCCTGCTGAATCAACTCTAGAAGAGTAGGAGTCAGCTGAATGCTAGCCAAGAAAGTACCTCTGTTGTGCTCCCTACTCTCCAAGTGCATTTGGGAGAAGAGCCCCATCAAAGTCCACTCATCGCTGGACTTCCTCAATGCCTGCACTGGTACTTTCCAGCTCAAGGCGTCAGCTACCACATTACCCTTTCTAGGTGTATAGACAATGTCAAAATCAAAACCCTGCAGGTACTCAACCTAGCGGCGCTGCCTCAAATTGAGATCCTTCTAAGAGAAAATGTAGGCTAGACTCTAATGGTCAGAATAGACCACAAACTTCTCCCCAAATAGATAGTGACAATATGCCTTCAAATCATGCATCACCGCTACCAAATCTAAGTCGTGAGTTGGATAATTTTTCTCATGTGGCTAGAGCTGGAGAGAACCATAAGCCACAAAAAGGTCATCATGCATGAGAAAACATCCAAGGCTCGTACCTGAAGCATTAAAATAAACCACATACCTCTTTCCCGACTCTGGTAAGGTCAGCACAGGTGCAGTGGTCAACTGCCGCTTCAACTCCTCGAAGGATTCCTGACCCTGAGGGCTCCACTCAAACTTCACCCCTTTCTGGGTGAGTTCCATAATGGGGGAGGCAAGCCCCGAGAAGTCCCAGACAAAGCGCTTGTCATAGCCATCCAATCCCAGAAAACACCTGATCTCAAACACATTTCTTAGATTATCCCATGACATAACTGCCCTGATCTTCTCAGGATCCACTGAAACCCCTCGTTCTGAGACGACATGCCCCAGAAACTTCACTTCCCTGATCCAGAATGAGCATTTCGAGAGTTTGGCATATAGGCGATGGCCTCGCAAAGTTCCCAGAACAACGCGCAGGTGATGCTCATGTTCCTCCTCAAATCCAAAATAAACCCGGATTTCATCCAAGAATACCATGAAAAATGAGTCGAGATATTGGTGGAACGCCCTATTCATGAGCGCCATAAAAACTGCAGGGGAATTCATCAATCCGAAAGGCATGACCAAGTACTCGAAGTGACCGTACCTCCTTCGGAAAGCCGTCTTCGGGATATCTGCTTCTCTCACCCTGAGCTGGTGGTATCCTGAACACAAATCAATCTTGAAGAACCACTTTTCCCCCTTCATCTGGTCAAACAAATCATCAATCCGGGGAAAAGGGTATCAATTTTTTATGGTTACCTTATTCAATTTCATGTAATCAATGCACAACCGGAGGGTTCCATCGGCCTTCTTCGTGAATAAAACCGGGGTGGCCCAAGGAGAGACGCTCGGGCGAATGAATCCTTTGGATTCCAAATTGTCTAGTTGTATCTTTAATTCCCTCAATTTGGTGGGGGCCATGCGATATGAGGGAAGATATATAGGCTTTGTTCCCAGTGCCAACGAAAATCAAGAACTCCAAGTCCCGCTCTAGGGGTAAGCCAGAAAAATCATCTTGGATGACCTCTGGGAACTCATCCACTACATGAGGTAACCTGCCCTTAGGAACACCACCATCATCCTCCAGTGCGAGAGACAATAACTGATAAGAAAGATTTCCCAACTCAGGGAGTGGAGGTCCCGTGCGTCCCGACCGAGGATCCCATTCTCCATGAAATAATCGAGGAGTCCCATCTGGTGCCGTAAAACTGACTCGACACCGATAGCAATCAATGTGCACCTAAAAGTGCCCCAGCCAGTCCGTACCGAGGATCACATCAAATAGGTCCATGTCAAGGACCAAGAAATCCAATTCCATCTCGACTCCTGACACAGAGAGTGCGCACGATGGGTACCTAAGGCCTTGCTCCCTCTTTTTCCCCAACGGTGTTTCCAACTCCATAGCAAACGATAACAGCTTAGTGGGTAGGTTCAGCAGATTCACAAGGCGAGCAGATATAGAAGAAACTGAAGGACCAGTATCAAATAAAACTACAGCTATAGAAGATACAACCAGAATGGTACCTCGAACAGTTGAAGGCCCTGCATCAGATCCCGCTGGTTCCTGATCCACAGCATGCAGTTGCCTGGTCCCTACCTGAGAATGACTGCTCGTCAGCGGCTCCACCCTAATCTGGCTCTACCTAGAAGATGATCTGGTCTTGCCACCATGACCATAAAACCTAGATCCTGGCGTCTTGGTCAGCTCTGATTGCACTGATACACATTTGGAAGCTACAGATCCAGTCCCACTCTGTTACGGGCATACAGTCCCGCAGAAACACTATAGGTTCCCCATGACTCCACACCCATAGCAAGTTCTGGGAGGATGTGGACATGCAGGTCGGATGTGCCTTGCCTTTCCACACTGATGGCATACAATGGGCCTCGCATCAGAAGCCTCAGATGATGTCTGCCTGGAAGGATGGCCTGAGCCACCACCAATCTTCTTCCACTGCTCAACATGCTTCCTCTTCTCTCCTGAGGAACTGCCACTTCCAAATCCTGACACAAATCCAGATACCCCGACTTTCCTCTCTGGTCAATCTCAGCCATGCAAGCATGATCGACCACCTCATCATAAGTCTTCATCTTGAATAAGAAAACCTGACAGTGGATTTCTAGTCGAAGACCCTTCTCAAACTTCCGAGCTTTTAAGAATTCGCTCGAAACTATCTCAGGTGCATACCGCACCAGCTCAGCAAAGCGGTTCGCATATTCCATCACTATCTGATTTCCCTGCGAAAGCTCCATGAACTCTCGAGATCTAGCGTAGGCTAGAAACTCTGGAAAATATTGCTTGCTGAAGATAACCTTGAAATCTTTCCAACTCATGTGATCAGGTTTCCCAGCCTGGACCATTGATTCCCACCATTTGCGACTGGGAACCTCTAGCTAGAATGAGGAACACTTCGCCCTGACTTCCTCAGGTGTGTCAAAGAAATAGAACATGTGTTCTATCTTTTAAAGACATTCCTCTGCCTCTTGAGGTTCTGAACTACCTTGGATAGAAGGAGGTTTGTTCTTCAGAAACTTCTGAGCTCTATCCTTCCTGGAGCCAGATTCTTCCCCTCTAGCTGGAATAGGGGTGGGGGTAGGAGTCGCCCCTTGTCCCAAAGCCGGAACAGCTCAGACCACAGTCTCTACCAATCTCTGATCAAGCAGCGTGGGAGAACACTCTTTGTGTTCCTCCCGTGGGTGCATGGGAGTTCTCCGGGGAGGCATCTTGCTGCACAGGGCAACAGTCATAAAGGAATACCATTAATATCACATATCTAAAGAGGAACCAAATTTTTCAACAGGATAATAATCATCAATAAACCAAACATGAAAAAACAACATCACGTCATAACTATACTTTCCTGCATGGCGTCCACTTACAATCTGTAGCTTGTACGTCCTACATAGAAAAGAAGTCAAACAAGGACCCTGACATCCCATGGTGACTCAGTATCTATCACGAGGCATGCTGGCCAGGCACCCTACTCGCAACATGAATTCCGAGCCCCGACATTCCAAACTTCTGAATAACCCAACTCATCCTAAAAACATAAACCAAGAGATCAACCTGCCCTGATACCATTTTTTCACGAACCGAATCAGGTCTCCATCAACTCGACGCCCGACCCGGCCCACAACAAGGCCCGAAGGGTGTTCCCTATCCCCACAGGCTGACACAAGTGCCCAGGTAATAATTTAGAATTCTTGGGAACAATTTACCCATATAACAACCAAAACAAACCATGACTAAACTGAATTCTGAAATCAACATTACAACCAAATTTTTTGAAAGCACCACAAACGAGTCTCAACAAAAAGGGAAACTACAACTCCAACACAACAAACTCCCAAAAAGGTTGACCAAAGACCAAATCACAAACTATCACCTGATGGAAGAATATCACTGTCAGGCCTCCGCCACCAGTGCCAAATTAGATGAACCAACTAACAACTCGGACCACCATGCTCAAAACCTTGGCCTTTCCCTACCTCCGACATAATCATATCTACTTACACCCAATGGTGTAGGTAGGGTGTGAGAAATGCTCAATAGTTTAGCACCAGAGAAAAGATTCCACATAAAAAGGGTCAGATGACCAAAGTAGTTTGCAGGTTCAAATTTTAGAGAAAATAAATAAATGCACTAACATTTTGATGGATACAGTTTTAAATAAAGGAAGACAATTTTAAAAATAGGAAAAAGGGGTTTTTGGTACTGATAGAAAAAGAACATTCTTACCTTTTGAAACCAAAAAATTCACCAAAACCAACCAGTGGTGAGTATGTAATCGCACAGGAGCAACAAAAGTGGGAGAGGCCCTAAAGTACTAAAGCGTGTGGGACCCTATGACCTCACGTCTCAGTGAACCATATCATACATTTCCCATGCATGAGCCAATGGCATGGAAACACCTCCTACCGCAGTGGTCTCCAGTCATCATCCAATGTTTAGTTAGTGTTGTAAGCGTCAATCCCGCTAAGTGAAACTCGGCCGAGGCCACTCCTTTATCACTAGCACGCTAGTCTAGTCCGCACACCTAATACCCAGGCTTCCCATTTTGTGCTCATTATTCAACGTTCACCCTACTCATCAAGGTCAGGTCACAACACACAACATAGAACCTCACAACATACAAGAACTACGACATTTCGAGAACCAAACTAATGTTCACCAAACATTTGAGAAATTGGTTTAGCAATTTTAAGAAAATAAAACAACATGATCAACTGTGCATAACCCACTCAGACGCACCCTAAGACTGTAATAAGGATCAAATTTCAACTTCTGCATTTGTTCAAAAACCAAGGCACAACACGGTATAAACCCGACAATCTAAATAGGCCACTAATAAAAGTAAAACATCACGCTCTACCAGTCAAACTGACAACTCACAACAGCATTTAAATAAAATACATATTAAATTAATCAAACCAGCAGACTAAATGATCAAATTCCCTAAGCCTGCGAAGCCTCCTACCTCAAATAGGTACGAGAAGCGACACGGCACAAAACTCCCATTGTGCAACGGTCGCACCGTATGAAGCCGTAAAAAAGGTCCTAAAATAGTGGATCAAATAACCTCAATGTGAACCCAGTGAAACATCAACGATCCATAAAAAAATAAACATCTTCAATTAAATAATTCAGTTAACTGAGAAACAGGTTCAATAATAATTAAATAAATTCATTAACAATTAAACCAAAATAATTATATAAGTTGGTCAATAATTATACAACTCCAAAACTAACTAAATAGATTAATTAATAATTTAACATTTTCAATTAAATAATATGATTAAAAAATTTAGTAATAATAAATTAAATTAATTAACAATTCACCAAATTAAATTAATTAATTATCAATTTAACCAATTCAAATAAATAAAATAATTAAAAAATTTAATAACAATAAATTAATTAATTAACACTTAGACAATTGCATTAATAATTAAATAACTTAAATATCAATTTAACCAATCAAAATAATTAAATAAAACTAAAACCAACCCTTGTGGAACTTTGGGAAAGTGATGAGGGGGTGGCACGGCGGTCTGGCAGCACGAGCAGGTTGCGGGAGGTGGTCCGGCAGCGTGAGCGAGGTGCGGGAGGTGGTCTGGCAGCGTGAGGAGGGTGCGGGAGGCAGTTCGGCAGCGTGAGAAGGGTGCGGGAGGTGGTCTGGCAGCGTGAGCAGGGTGCAGGAGGTGGTCCAGCAGCGTGAGTAGGGTGCAGAGACCACTGTCTGGTGAGAGGAAGGAGGGGTGTCGGCTGCTGGTCGGTGAGAGGAAGGAGGGGCGCCGGCTGCTGGTCGGTCCGGGCAGGGAGGAGGAGAGGAGGAAGGGAGTTGGGGGGGGAGGCTGGCTGTGGAGCAAAGGAGGAGAGGGGAAGTGGGGCGCGGTAGAAGAGAAGATAAGGAATGGATAGAAGGAAAAGAAGATGGAGAAGAAGAAGGAGAGGAGGAGAAGGGGGTGGCACGCGGCGCGGTGGAGAGGGGATGAGGAAGGGGCACGGCGCGACGCTGGAGGGAGGGTGGGGGAGCGCGGTGGGTTCGGGTGGGAAGGAGGATAGGGGAGCCCACAGGGAAGAGGGGAGAAGGGAGGGAGAAAGAAAGAAGAGAGGGAGAAGGGACAAGGGAGGAGGGAGGGGTGTGGCTGAGCGGGTAAGAGAGGTTTAGGGAGGAGGGAGGCTGCCAGAGTGAAGAGAGAAGAAGGAGAGAGGGGATGCGTGGGGAGGAAGAAAGAGGAGAAAAAAGAAAAAAAAAGAAAAATGAAGAAATAGGGTGGCGGCTAGGATTTGTATGGGGGGAATTAATAAAAAAACAAATAAAAAAAGGAAATAACCCAATACAATAAATAAAAGAACTAAATGCAATAAAATAAAGATAAAAGGATTTAATAATAAAAAAATTAATAATAATAATAATGGTGATAATAATAAAAATAATAAGAATAATAAGAATAATAATAACAATAATAATATAAATAATAATAATAAAACTGAAGTTAATCATCTAGTATTTGAAACGTCCGTGCAATGGACACCACACGTTAAAATGGCAAATCCGCAGAGCTTCGCTCATGCCCTGCCCGTGCGCCGAGCAGTGTACGGGTCACGTGCACACATCGTTGCCACAACGGGCAACCCACATTGGGTTCAGCTCGTTCTACAAACAAGCGATTTAAATAAACATACAATTAATTCACGAAATAAAAATTTAAAATTAAAGTTGTACCTCAATGAAGTTCGTGTGTGACAAGTCATACATGATAGAACCCACTAATGAGGAATAAGGGATACTACTCCTTCTATTAATCTCCTCCTCTGTTTATGGACACATTTTCTTGGAGATATTTATACCATGTGACTTATGCAACAATCCCTTCTTGAATTTTCCATATTGTACCTTTCTAGTACCTTATCAATATATGTACTTTGACATAGCCCAAGAAGCCTCTGAGATATATCTCGATAGATAGTAATCCCTATAATTTAGGTTTATTCACCTATGTCTTTCATGGAGAAGCATTCATTTAACCATGTATCAATTGACTGTAAGACTTGCACCTCGTTTCCCATAATTAATATGTCATAAACATAAAACACTAGGAAAACAATGGCATTCCCTTCAACTTTTTTATATACACAAGTCTCGCATTTGGTTTTGAAAAAACCAAATTCTCTTATGTCCTCATCAAAACGAACATTCCATAACCATGATGCCTACTTCAACCCATAAATGGATCTCTGTATCTTGCATACTTTATTGGAAATATTTTAATTAAAAAACCCTTCAGGTTGAGTTATACAGATGTCTTCAACCAACATACCATTTAGAAAATTATTTTTTACATCCATTTTCCAAATTTCATAATCATGAAAGGCTTCTATTGCAAAAAATATTCTATTGGATTTAATCAAAGCTACTGGTGAGAAGGTTTCATCATAGTCAATGCATTGATGTTTCCTAAAACACTTTGTAAATAGTCTTACGTTAAGGGTATTGACCCCACCATTCATGTCCAGCTTCTTTTTGAATACCCATTTGCAACCAATGGAATTTACATTAGCTTAAGGGTCTACCAAACTCCAAAGGTGATTTTAGTACATGGAATCCATCTTAAAATGCATGGCTTCTTTCCATTTAACAACTTCTTTTCCTTCTAATGATTCCTTGTAGGTTAAGTGCTTCATCATCCTCAAAGACTATTGTGTCACCTGACTGGATGTCACGAAAATCATAACACTATGGTTCTATAACCTCTCACATAGACCTACGCCGTATTTGTTTCCCATGAACAACTTATTCCTCCACTTTCTCTTGTGGAGATTGTTCCTCTACCAACTCCAGTGCATATGAAGAATTAACTTCATCTAAGGCAATGTTTCTCCCACTATTTCTAATAGAAACATGTTCCCTTTCTATAAATATGGCATGTATTATAATAATTTTTCTATTTAAACGTTAATATAGTTAATATCCTCTGGTTTCCTTAGAATAACCTATAAAGATGCACTATGTGCTTCTGGATGCTAATTTGTCACTTGGTAATGACATGGAAAATGCCTCGCATCCCCATACACATATTTATGTTAGATTGGGTTTCTTTATATATCATAACTCATATATAATCCCATATGAAGATTTAGTTGGTACTTGGTTAAGGGTATGTTTTGTCGTCTTCAAAGCGCATCCCTAAAAGGTTAATGGAAGAGTTGCATGATTCATCATTGATCTGACCATGCCAAGCATGGTCCTATTCCTCCTTTCACTAACACCATCCCATTGTGGTGTATAATGATGTGTGAGTTTGGATACTATCCCATACTCTTTCAAGTGATCAATGAAAGATTGGTTAAGATATTCTCTTCCTTAGTTTGAGAAGAGTGGTTTTATCTTCTTACCAAGTTGGTTTTATACTTAATTTTGGTATTCCTTAAATATTCGAAAGGAATCATACTTATACCGCATTAAGAAGATATAGCCATACCTACTATAGTCATCAGTAAAATTAATGAAGTACGTAAAACCCCATTACCTCTACTAGAAATGGCCCACATACATCAATAAGTATTAATTACAGTACAAGATTGGATCTTTCTTCCTTACCAGAGAAAGGTGCTTTGGTAATATTTCTTTATAAACACGTTTGACATACATCCAATGGTTGTAACTGTACTGAGTCTAAATACCCATCTTGATTTAGTCTTCTTCATTGATTCTCATTTACATGACCTTGCCTAAAGTGACATAGGCGGGTGATTTATGAGTCTTGTTGGCTAGGTGTTTCATTGATTTCCATTATGGGGTTCTCGAGTTCCAGCATGTATAAACCATTGTTAAGATGTTCCATACCATAACATATGTTATACCTATAAAATATACAATATTTACTTCCAAACATGAAATACAATCCAATATTTTCTAAACTCGACATAGAGATAGTGTTCCTAGTTACAGAAGGTACATGAAAACAATATTTTTAAAACTAGAACCAAACTAATTGGCAAGGTTAAGTGATAGTCTCCATCTAACAACACTACTGGAAAACTAACCTTTACCAACGGTTTGGAACCGTTGGTATAGGCCTCCAAACCGTTGGTATAGCCTATACCAACGGTTTGGAGAACCGTAGCCAAGTAAGACGTTGGGATAGGTCTATACCAACGGTTTTCCAAAAACCGTTGGTATAGGTAATATGAAATCTATACCAACGGTAATGGAACCGTTGGTATATAAATTCCAAAAATAAAACATCCGCCGGGATTTGATCCCAGGACCCCTCGTTTATAATCGAACGACTTAACCACTAAGCTAACATCACTTTTGTAAACATAATTTCATAAATATATATATGTATTATCATAATTATTTAAAATTTTGATTTATATAATGTTCTCGGTTAGTGGATCTGGAAAAAAATTAAAGAACCTATCCCAACGGTTCACCAAAACCGTTGGGATAGCCCTTTCCCAACGGTTCACCAAAACCGTTGGGAAAGGGCCTCAAAAACACACCCTTTCCCAATGGTTTTGGTGAACCGTTGGGAAAGGGTGTGTTTTGAGGCCCTTTCCCAACGGTTTTGGTGAACCGTTGGGAAATGGTAGCTATACCAATGGTTTTTACAAACCGTTGGTATAGAAGTGTTGGGAAAGATCATGTTTCTAGTAGTGCAAGGCTTCCAAACATGCACCATTTGTACCTTAGTGATCCAATTCACCTCTTTTAATATTCTTGAACCTACATGGTTCATGTATATGAATTAAAATGTGTGAGCCACATGCCATATCCAATAACCAACTTGTAGATAAAGATAGATTGCATTCAATGAACAAAATACCTGAAGTAGAAGCATCAATTTTCTTCTTCTTCCCGGCTCTGCAATTCTTCTTCCAGTGGCCAATCTTGCCACATCCAAAGTGGACAGCTTCCTGTTCATTACTCTACCTCTGAATCTTTGGATTCTTTGCAGGATGATGCATTGATATCTTTTTCCATGACTTGGCCATAGACCCCTTTTCCTTGCCCTTGTTTCTTTTTTTCACTTTAAGGACATATGATTTGTTATTTTTCATATCCTTCTCAACTTTCAGAACTAAATCCAAAAGGTCTAGGAGCAACTTTGTCACATCATTCATTTTATAATCGACAATGTAAGTTAGGAATCATGGCGGTGCCCTTCTACTAGATAACCATCTTGAGTACATAAGGACCGGCTTAGTGTCCTTCTTCTAGGTTTCACTTATAAAGGGAACATGAGATATCATACCTTTCCTACCAGGCCATCTCTAGATATAATTCTTGTAGATGTGAAAGCATCTTTTAGAAATCCTCATGCTCATGCATTTTTTCAATTGGATGAAAATAGATGAAAACATTATGCATTTAAAATCAAGTGCATCGTCTACATGATTTTTTCCATTTATCTTTTTCCGGCTTACTTGATCCCTGAGGAGGCTCATCGAGAACTGAGGATTCCATCACATATAACTTCCTCTCTTGGCACAGTACTACGCACAAGCACCAATACCACTCCTAGAATTTATTGTCGGTCATGATATTTTATTTATCCATAATTTGTCGCTGTGATAAAGTACTTGTGGTGTTAGTGATTTCCATTTTAAATCTACATCAAACAAACATTAGCAGTTAGTACATTGTCTTGATTACATTTTTACATTTATGATTAACAATTTATTATATTATTTTAATGTGCCACACTATTTTTGTGATCCTTAATAGACCTCACTATTAGATTTGGAATACATTGTACCTTGAGTACTCTAGTGGCAAGGATCCTCAAAACGTCAATCATAGTATACAAGCTATGGCTATGCCACTACTCAGAGGGTTTCAAGGTAGATACAAGGCTGGAAAACCACTTGACTCGTGGTTCCTTGTATTGTTGAGTAAAGTACTGGCTTTTAGAATTAGAACCTGATTCCTGCAACATTTTTCCTCTAATGTGATAGTAAGTAAGTTATGACTAATCCTTGACTACTCACTTTAGTTATGTTGACCCAGTTATTTCATGAAAATGCCCATGTAGTAAGAAGAACTCTTAACTATGGCTGACAAGAATCTCAAACACCCGTTTTTTTAATGTGAATAATGGAAGGGATTTACGACTTTATATATCTTCGAGGTGTTTTTTATATTTATTGATGAATATAATCCTTTATAATTTATATATACAAACTAGATTCTCACACTCACAACTAATCATGCAATAGAAATACATTAGTCACTAATTTATGCATTTTTTATCCTTTTTTTATATTCTATGTGATCAAGTAATAATCATGCACTCTCTTAAAACAATAAAATGCCTAAAGGTAAATCGTGCAATCTGAATAGTCTGGAGAATTCTCTTATGATTGATCCTTAAAAGATCAATCATCACTGAGGGGCATCTATACCAGAGTCGATACCTGACTCAGGCCACAGCTAGCCCTAGTGCAAAGAGATCGGCTCTTATATGGATTATCTCCTCGACTTGGTGGTCTATGCGTCTTGAATCATCCTCGTATAATTACAAATATACTCAAACACATGAGAGAGGGTCTAGGGGTATAAAATAAAACTAGTGCATTGGACGTGCAAGCCCTTATACATATTAGAATTAAAAGACGATTTGCAAACCATCATTTATCTAATTAATTATTACAATCATCACATACATTGAATAAATAATTAAAAAAACCAAACATTCATTGTTAGATTTTTTTCTCCAGACAAGTCAATATAAATAAAGTTCAATTAAAATTAAACTACAATAATTTAAAATAGTATGAGGGTGTTCTAATAAATTTAATGAATTTATTTAAATTTATTTAATTTATTTATGAGTTGCAATTGTTTAATTTAATTTTAATTACAAAAATTAAATTAATCAGTTAATTTAAATTTAATTCTAAAATTAAATTAAACCATTAATTTGATTTTTATTCTAAAATTAAATTAAACCATTAATTTAATTCTAATATTAATTAAATTAATTTTTCTAATTCTCATTAAACATACAACCAAAAATAATTTTAATTACTTTAATTTAAGAAACTAAATTAATTAAAACTAATTAACGGGTTTACCTCTAGCAGGGGAAGGAGTCGGGAAGGACTGAAAATTGTTGTGAGGGTGTCTTACTAGAGTAGGGCCGAATCACTGCATGCCAGCGACGTGTATGCCTGATCCAGCAACACCCTTGTGGTGCCAGCGTCCTCCGGCATGGTATGAGGGCGGCGAAGTACTGCTTCGACGAGCCACGAGGGTGGCAACCTGGTCTGACTGAGACGATAGTGACGGGTGGGGGAACCTCTGGGATGGTGCGGGGCGGCACACGTAATAGGGAGGAGGGCTCTTCTCTTCAGCTAGGATGGCGAGGCGGAGGTGGCCCGGGGTGGCGCATCCTGGACAAGGCGGTGACGAAGGACTCTGGGAGGGCGCAGTCTGGTCGGGATGGCTAGGTGGAGCCGGTGTATTAGGGAGGCAGGGCTCAGTTTCGGCGAGGCCCAAATGGAGGGAGGTTGGGTGTGGGGTGTTCAGACCAAGACAGCGGTGGCGGTGAGCTCCGAGGGTGGCACCGCCGTAGAAAGCAGAGAGGGTTTTAGGGGGTTCCCCACGCTAGTCTATAGAAGATGATCCCTTTCCTTTTTTTTTGTTTTTCCTTTTGAAAAAACAAACCCCTACGCCCTTTAATTATTTGTTTATTTATTTTTAATTAAAATGAGAAGACCCCTTTGGGGTCTTGGTCTCATTTTTTTAATTAAAATTATAAAGTCTCAAGATTTTAATAAAAAAAGTGATGACTTGATTAAAAGTCTAAAAGACTTCCCCTTTCTTCAAAATGTGATAAATAAAATAATATTTTATTATAAGATATTTTATTTATCTCCTAAAACTAAACTCACCACAAAAATTCCTGCGACCATATTTTGGAAAAAGTGTGGCTAGATTTTGGTACATTGAATAACATATAAATAAATTAAAATACATTCCTTATTAAATAATAATATGAAGAATTTAAAAATGATGACGTCGATCCAATTAAAATTTTCAAATGGCTATAACTTGGCCATTCAGAAATAGATCGACCTACAGCCCGATCCATTGGAACTGATTTTATGCCCCATACTTAAATTTAATGAAATTTATTTTTTTTCTTTGACTCAATGAAACCAAGAGTCCCTATTATACAATTATTAGGTACCATGAAGGTTAACGAATGCCAATGGTCCAAGAAATAAATTTTTTTCACATCACCGGAGTGACGAAACAATGTCGACTCCAATGATCTTATCCCAAAATAGTCTGAGAACCATGCCTGGATTTGACAGTGCACAAATTTAAAATTAAACATGTACCTTGTTCGGATCAGATGTGTGCAAGTTCGTAACAGGATGCCAGCGACCATTGCTCAAAGACTCAGACGTCAAAACAGTCTCGATCGTCCACAAACGCCTCTTAAATATACTCGTGTGTCATTCATCGGAATATGGGTGATATCACGGTACACCAATGATCACTTCTACACAATAGTGATAACTACAAGTAAGAGTCTTCGATCAAAGAGGGATGAGCTTGAAGAAATTCCTTATTTGAGAGAATCTCTCTCTAGAATATAGGAGGAGAGAGAGGCTCTCAATTCCAACACATTAATAGTTACATGGGAAGAGCCTCTCTCTTAATTATATAGGGAATATCTAAAATACCCAGTATGGGTTCCCGACCCCCATGTTATAGTTATTCATAATATAAGTATTATAAATATTTATTTATGACAATTAAATTATGCCATAAATAATATTAATAATTGTATCACTAATAATAGTATATATTAAATATATATTGTGTGATAATCTTGAGTCTATAACTCAACTCGCTTATCCTGAAAATATTAAACGAAACTGTGATATTTAAATCCATTCAAATAATATTTTAGCATTGTATTTACATAATAACTTGTAATTAAACGTTATAAATAAATTCTATGAATTATTCTAAAATTGAATAATTAAATAATTTATTTATTACTTGGTGATCCATAGAACTTAGATAATACTCAGACCCATTGGCAGTGCCCCCAAAGTTCTATATTCTTATCCCACAGAATAGGGTGGATTCTGAAAGAACTGTAGTGTGTGGCCCTCTAGGCCCTTATCTCAACAGCAGTGAATAATATTCACTGGCCAAGAGAGGGGTCTAGAAACCCATCGACACCCCTATAGAGATAAGGTAAATCCAAAGCGACGACTACCTTTCTACGAACATGGTCTTTGTAATATAATATCTTCATCATCGATATCTCAATAAATCAGAATGCATACGAGTGTCATCATCCTTTATCTATCTTTATTTTATTTATTGATTTTTTCGGATACAATGACCTTCCACTACCATCACCGTGAATTTAGTGATGGTGCAACCATCATATTCAACCAGACCCAAGATATCTCTTCCTCAACCCGGAAGTGACAAATCCTATCTTGATCATTGAATCGATGTCATGTCACCAATGACGTACCCAACACAAAATACCTCGCCACAAATTTATAGACCTTTTTTTTGCCTTTCATCAAAGTATGCAATTAAATGACATACATTGAAAATGATCTCATGTCTGGAGACCATTACACATGTCTGTAGATCATAACGAAAAATGACACCTAAAACATGTTGTGTTCATATTATGCGGGTCAGTGTTCATGATATCTACTATGAGAGATAATCAAGTGCGAACATCAGGATAAGAAGTCTCAATGCTTATGAGCCCCCAACACCTAATAGTCACACATCATTTGTGTCCTTTCATAATTATTGAACAACACCATAGGACATAAATTTATGACTATTGTCATGGCATTTCAGGGTTCTCATTATATCTTGGGATATACTATAACCCTTGGATACGACATGTTATCTAAGGACATTTCCATAAAAAAGTGGATGTAGAAATATCTACACTATTATGGAAATATAAACACATGTATATATAACAAACTACATACATGTAGTGGAAATAAAAGTACAACACTAGTTGGGTCTAGGGCACCCACTTTCAATAATATATTAACTTATTTCTAAATAAATTTTCTATTTATACATTTCATATATATTTTATATTACATATTACATATTACATATTACATATTATATATTATATATTATATTATATTATATATATTTTTATGTATATTTTTATGTATTTTTATGTTTTATTTTTTATTTTTTATTTACTATTTATTATTTGATGTCTATTATTTACGATTTTGTATTTACTATTTAATATCATATTAAAAAAATTATATATCAATCATTTATATTTTATTTATTAATTATTAATTAGTAATTATTAAATATTAATAATTACTTATTACTTAATTTTTTTAAATTTTTAATTTTTAATTATTTAATTTTTATTTTGTATCTATTTTATATATATTTTTTGTTTTTTAATCAATATAGATATATTTATGTACATTCAATTCTATGGATTCAACACATGAAGAACCTGATGGAGTGGTAAATTCTTTAGAGAATAAGTAAGAGGTAAGGGGTTTAAATCTCACCGGGTGTTGACTTTTTATATATTGCATATGCATGCATTTCCATGGTAATAAATAAATTATAAATTATAAATTAATTACGAGAATTAGAAAACTAACAATAATAATAATATATTAATAATAAAAAATAAAATTAAAATAATAAAATTTATAAAATAACAATAATATATTAATAATTACATCATAAATAATTAATTATGAGAATAATAAAATAATAAAAAAAATAAATAAATTATGACAATAACGAAATAAATAAATAAATAATAAGTAATAAATAGTGAATTAAATAAATAATTTATTTATTTATTTTGAGAATTATGAAATATTAAAATATTAAAATAAAATAAATAAACTAATTGCAAAAATTATAAAAAAATTATAAAAACACCACTAAATGACTTCCCCTAGTTTAGAAAACTGCCGCTAAATCTTTTCAAATTAGTTTTGTTGATGCACAATTTAGTAGAGATTTTTCGAAACCCTTACAAAACGATTTAGGGACAGTCTAAACCACCGGTAAATGCTTATTTGGGTGTTGTGAATTGTTCCAATGTTAAGCTCTCATAGATCATATTGCTATGATTCCTTTATTATTCATATCTTATGAACTATCAATCTTTATTCCATGACTCATGATTATGATTTATGAATTATTGGGTATGGTTTTAAAAGGTTAAGCTCATGTTCTCATTGACATATGCTCATATTATACTTAAATGATCAGTAATATCTCTCTAATTTACCCATACCGAGGATTTAATATCACCCTTTATTATATTTCATTTTCCCTAGGATATGAAGAATGTTTCATGTATGATATGTCAAAGAAGGGTTCTATTTTTGAATAACTAAGTGAGAGATTATGTAGATAATTTATGCATGAGTTGTTTTTTGTATCCAGGTTTCCAAAGAAACTAAACCCATATAGTTATTATGTGAATAAAAATGGTATGTGGTGAATATTCATCTAATTAGATAAAATATTTATGTGTGTAAAGCACCGTTCATTATATTCAGTATTTGAGTAGGGTTTTGTTTACTTTTAAAAATAACGATGTGTAAAATTTAAGTGAGAACACGTAAGATAATCCTAAGTATACAGGAATATCCTATGTTATGAAAAAGTGAGTAGTTTAGTTTTCCTTGAAAATAAACCCATGTATCGATAATTTCAAGTGGATGTTGTGGCGGTATAAAAGAACGTAAGAGTAATAACTCAAAATGGGGTGGATTGGGTATTAACTTGATTGGTGCACCCTGAGTGGGCCTAAGACTGCATACTTTTCTAGACACTCATGGGGAATTTGCTTGGGTTAATGAAGATTTTATTTATAACCCATAATTAGGGATTTGAATAAATTATTAACATGAATAGACTAGGTTAAACCTAAGGTGTGATAGACTAATAAGATGTTTTTAGGAATTAGACATCCTTTAAATGTGCAAATGAGAGCAGGGTACTATAGTGGCATTGTAGCAGTGGTGATAGTATAGTGGCAGAGGGTACTGTAGTAGGTACTGTAGTGACAACGGTACTGTAGCTCCTCATGTACTATAGTAGTACTATTCACCAAATGGCCATTTCAGTCAAAAAATGGGCTTTCATACCTTGTATTCAGGCCACATGGTCTTGGGACTTTGGACTATGTAATGGGTCTCCCTCTAACCAATCAGAATAACGACCTTTGATTTAATAATAAAAATAATGCTTTAGCCCCAACCTTTTAAAAAAGACATCCTTTGAATGATTTTCCATGATTACATGATTATTGACTATTATTTCTATTGCTTACACTATGATTTTAGGTTTTAGTCGACGGATAGAACCTAAAATTATTGTGTTAGCACTGAATGTGATTGAAAATTCAATGATTTTTTACATGATAAATCAAATTAAATGCGATCAAGAATGTAAAAACTTGTGATTATACCCATTAATCCATCACATTATATGATTAAAAACATCAACTTCTATGAGATTATTAACGCACTTAACACAATAAAAAATGGAGTTTCATGGGATTTTAGTTGACGAAGTCCATAAACAAAAGAAAATACATCATACTATGTGTCATGAATGTGAGAAGAAGAACCTATGTAAATATCTTAAAGGAACCGAATGATATTTTACTTATGGAAAATAATGGAATATATGAAGTAAATTCTAGGAAAAACAGAAGGGTTTGATAGAGAAAAATAAATTACATCCTAAAGTACCAATTTTAGTTCCATTTTTTATGTCTAGAAATATGGGAATTATTTTGGTCAATTCCCCAATCCCTGGATTATTTCCTAAACAAAGGAAAAAAATTTGTTATGTTAATAATTTAAGTGGAATAAATTAATGGTTTATGTATTGGGTTCCATGAATTATGTTATATAAGTGTTTTATCAATGATATTTATGGTATAATAATCATGAAACGTATAACGATTGTTCAATAGTGGTTTTTCTTAAGGATTTCTAATCATATTTCAAACAGTGTTGATAAACATGAAAATTGATTTAGTGAAAAGGTGATATTTTTCGGAAAACACGTAATTGAGTGGTAAATAACATTTAATATGTGATTTATGTTGAGATGTTATTTTTTATTTGGGATAAAGAAATGATTGATATTGATAATATAAATTTTATGTTATCAGTGACTGTAAAAATGATTAGTGATTTGATGGTAAAGTGATTTATAATGAAGTTTTTTTGAATTAATAGAATATATTAAATAATATATGATTTTAGTTGATAAATAAATATAGGGATAATTATTGGAAGCATACATGTTTTCATTGAGGTTTTATATTGATTCATGTTATTATCATGTTTAAGGAGAATATATGATCATGGAATTCGCATGTTTGGTATGTGACATTATGAGATACTTCGTGCTATTTTGGGATAAAGGATAATGTTGATCTTAGAAATAATTGGGTGACCACATCATTAATATTTTTGGGTTTTGAATTTTTTTAGACATATTTTGTAGGAATCTTAAGGTTATTTATCAATGTAATGGATTATATTGAACATTGGGTGTTATTATTCAGGTTATAGAAATTAGTGTATTATATTTTTCTATTTGGGAAAACGTTTTCTAAACATTTTTGTTTTGGTAAATATTTACATATATAAGTAATTAATTTTCCTTAGTTTATGAGTCTTATGATATATTAAGATCATGTTTTAGTTCTTTATGCATATAAAACTAACATGAATATTCATTTCATGGAGTAAGAAATGAATTGTGAAATTAATCAAAGAACAACCAAATTCTGAAATTGTGCTGAGGAAATTTAAATAAATCAAGTAATTATATTTTATTTTAGTAAAATAATCCCCCAAATTAAGTAAACAGATCTTGAAAAAAATTTTATTCATTTACCTTCATTTTTGATGAATTCATGGTCTTTTCACCCCTCACTAATTTATGGTTTTGTGGGATTTAAAATTTTCATGATCATGTTCTCTATCACTCAATATTATTCTTGGGAATTTAGTTTTGTTATCCTTGTATATATTTTATCTTTCTACCAATGTTAAAATTATCTGGGAACCAGATTAAGTGTTTTCTTATGTAAACATTATGTTTCCCACTCACCTTTTTCAAAGGAAATATTATTGTCCCTTTGAATAATGTGGGTATTTAACAAAGGTATTTTTAAATAATAAATTAGTGATGAAAAATATAAAATTTAAAGGATTAAATTTATTTATGGATAGAATGTAACAACCTAAAAATTTATTTTAAATGAAAAATATTCCCAATAGCATATTTAACCCACAATACTGTGTTTTAAGTGAATTGCAATATAATAAAAAACAATATTATTATTTAAATGAGATCATTATAACCATGCCAATTCATTGGCTGGTATGGTTATGAGTAACTAAATTATAAAATAAATTTATAATTTTCCTCTTCAATACAAAACTATTAATTGATAATTAGTAAATAAAAACTAAATATTTAGTAAATTTAGTTAATGCATCAAAAATATTGTTTCTAAAAAAATAGTTTAATTGATTTTTGTGAGTAAAAATTGTAATAAATATCTGTAGAGTTTTGAAATTTTATTTTATAAAATTAACAACATTTTTTAAATCATCATAACAGAATTAAATTATGGTTAAATTTATTATTTTATCGGAATTTTTTGATTTTTTAGTGAATAATGAAAAATATTAATTTTTCAAAATACAATCATTTATTTTAAGTAAATAAAGTAATTTAAAAGTCCCATTATATTTCCAATTTTTTCATGTTCTTTATGATCATTTTTTCTTATAATAATATATTAATTCCCTTTTCAATTAGTAATATTTATGATTTTGTTATAAGTTAAATTTTTTGTGTTCATATTTAATTTTTCTAAAACTTCTTTTTCCTTGTATTTTTTGAATTTATATTAAAATAAATTTATTTACATTCAATGAAATTAAATAATGGAAAATACACTCTATATTTTTAATCTAGAGGTAAAAATTTGGTAAAAAGGCCCCTTTTATTTTTTTCATTATGAATTTTAACCATGGAAAATATTTTTCTTTTACTAAGGGTAAACGGGCAAAACATGGTTTAAACTATGGAGTAAAACATCCAAATAACCCTAAAACATGATATTGATATATTATATGAGCGGGTTTGTACTATTCTCATACAATATTTGATGTTATGTCATTTTAGTATTTTTTATTTGATAATGATTTATATGTTATTCAAGGAAAGACAAATACAAAATGTCACTATATTCTCTTTTAAAAAAAATTATGGGGATAAATTTTTTTCTGTTATAAATTGTTTTTATAATTTTAATAAATTATTTTGATTATATTATAATTTTTTTATTTTTTTAATGATGTCATTATAACCTTAAATGACTACACAACACCGAAAAAATTATTTTTTTCAAACCATTGGAAAATTTTCTATGAAATTTTTAAATAATTAAAATAAATAATTTTTGGATGAATTGTAGAATTACATAAATTTAATGTTTCATTTTAATGTATATGTGATAGTGAAAGAGTCTATATTATAAATATATATATGTTGTTCTAATTTTAATGTCAAATTAAATGAATAGTCTGTAAATGACATTAATAAAATTTTATATTTAATATAATTTTATTAAATGATTGCAAAATATAAAAATATTGAAATAGGATACAGTGTAATGGATTTGGTTCAAAATATTATAGATTTACCATTTATTTCTACTCATAACATTATAAGTAAATTTATAACCCTTAAAGACAAAAAAAAAGTTTCCACCGTTAATGATAAAAAGGGTTAATAGGGGTTAAACTAAAAAGATAATGGTTAGAAAAACCTAAAACCTTATCTAAATCCTATTTGAGGAGTTTATTTTGATTCCATATCATATTTAATTCTATTATAAGAAAACTTGGATCCCCTTTTCCATGAAGGTGACTTAATAATATTTTAATGTTTTGAAAAATTACAAGAGTGCCCCATTTTATAAAAGGACACCCCTACTCTCTCTTCATTACACAAAATTGAGCCTCCTTAAATAAAAACACATACCCGATTCTCTTATAAACATACCTATCAAATAATTAGATGTATTTTCTTCTTAAAATACTATTCCAAGTGTCTTTAATAAGGGATCTAAAGGGGGTCTACTGAAGAATAGGTAATCATCATACCAAACCTCTTCAAATTTATTTATTTGTCTAAATCCTCTAAAAATATGGTATTCATCATAAATATATTAAAATTTAATTATTAATAATAAATAAAAATTATCCACCCGCTTCTCTATCAAATGGGAAAGGAAAGTATCACTCATGTACATGTGTGGACTATCACCTCCACGTAGCGATATAATTCATTCTCCATCACCCTCATTAATGGTTGATTATTATTTTTTATTTAGTGATTATATATTATAGTTTTGATATAATTGTTTTTATTTAATGATATGATATTGTTTATCTTCCCTTCATTATTTTTTTGGAATAAGAAAGCATCGTTGATGTGTATATACAGACTATTATCTCCATGAATGGTGTAATTAATTTTTCTATATAAACATTTTATTGATGACTCTATATCTATATATAATAAATATATATGATATTTATATCGTGATTAAAATTTTTTCTATGAAATAATCATGATCAGTTTACAAATAACAGAACTTATGAATTTAAACTTTCATGAAAAACAAAAGTATTAATACCAAAAAACAATGATTTTAATAATGAATTATTAATTAATGCATGTTAAAATATAATAAGTTTAAAATATATGATAATATAAGTATTTAAATTATTCTATTATAAAATTATAATAAATTTAAAATTATTATTCATAAGGTTAGAGCACGTACAAAGCATGTGATATGTAAGGTAAATGTTTCTCATCTCACTTTTATTCTTGTGACGCATATTCTAGATTAAACACTTGATTCCATTGAGTAATATATATTTTAATCATGAATGTATTTTATGATTTTTTTGATGAAAATAATTGGGATTAAAAAATCCATTTAAGTTTCTTTCATTCATGAGGTTTTGATTCAGAGATTACTAAAGTTATCAAAGTTCTTCATCTCAATATTCATTCATTGAGATATGTTGGATGCTATATAACTATTCATAGTTATGAGGTATATATAATACTAGCTTTGTATGTTTATTCTCTAATATACTTATGTTTATGGTATTTAATAATTCATTTTATTTTATTCTTTAAATGGTAATTATGAACGAAAAGTTACCAAAGTAGTAAGGGTTTCATATTACAATCTCATTTTTACAGGGATTGTTTATGCTTAAATTTATGATGATGAAGTTATATGATATATCTATAAAAAATATAATGAGTTTTATTATCCTATAGTAATTTTTATAGATTAAATGTCTTACTTTCATTTTCCCTATTTATGTACTAAAGTTTCAATAAGAATGTTTTTAATAATAACTAATTTTATTTCCCTCTTTTGTTAGGAATATTATTCTTTTGTTATCGTGTTTTCTTAAAATATTTTCAAGATGATTTTTAATATTATCTTGTGATAGTTTAAAGTCATTTTAACCATGTTTTAATATCTATAAAAATGTTTCAAAGGAATCTTCTTGTCATTTTCTAAATGAGGTGCTTATGTCCTTTTACTAAAAATGTTAAAAGAATGTTTGTTTTAATGTACACGGAATGAATAGAATATCTCTTCATCATCACCACATAGTGATTTGAATCATTTTTTTTCATGTTTCCATGGTTTTTTAATGGTAATTTGTTTTTCATAATACTTTTTAATTTTTTTATATTGTAAATATATGATTTAAAAAGGAAAATGTAATTTTCCTCAAGAAATATTCATATGATTTTTTAACAAAATTTTACATCTATGATAACATCCTTTTATGTAACTTATACTTAATTTTGGTTATTATTCTATAATAATCTTATTTTTCATTAATTGTATGGTTTTTTTATTATGATGAAATATTTGTATCACCCATTTTTTCTATAGGTTAATTTATAATGGAATGTAAAATGTTATCCTGATCTTTTTGAATATAAATGAAAGGATTGAGAATATGTGATGGGTTGGCCTATAATTATATTTCCCTACATTTAATTGTGTAATGATTAATGTTTTATGAGGTTAAAGGTTACAGGGGAGGTTATCTCAAACCTGAAAGAGGGTACATGGAAGGTTATCCCAAGATGGAAAAGGGGTACGTGGGAGGTTATCCCATTCCCAATAGAGGGTACATGGGAGGATTTACCAATCCCAAAGTAGGTACACATAAAGTTAATCCAATCCTAACATGTGATGAAAATCTTGGTGGGTGTACTTGACATAAAACTTATATGATTATGATTTTCCCACACATTATTCTACTCATTTATGAATTGAACTTGTTTAAATATTATACTCTCAGGGCTTCTATTCTGTGATTACTTTATGATTCATATCTTCTGCAAAAACATGATTTCTTCCATAACTCATGATTATTATATTTTAATTATTGATTATAGTTTTAAAACGTTCATATCATGTTATTATTCCCTTATACACATTTTATACTTAAATTACCATTGATATCTCCGGTTTTTACCCTTAATGTGTCATGACCCACCTTCTTCAAGAAGAAAAAAAGAGAGATAATGACCCCTGAGTCATGCCTCTAGTAGGCCCCAGGGTGGAGACCTGCACCAAGGGTATAGAATCTTACAATATGGGAGGCATCACCCTTTTTTAGAAAACTAGGTCCGAAGATAAAGTGGTTCATTCTAAAAAAATAAAATCAAAATATATAAAAGGAAACTATAATCTATCCAATATGCATATTCAAAAGTAAAACCATAAACAATATAATAAAAACTCCAAAGTAAGTACCAAAAACAAGCTATGAAGAGAACTGGAAATTGCTCAATGTACGAGCTAGTAAAGTCTATCACAGTCCATATAGTCCTACTAGAAACCTGAAAACAATTTTATAAACATAGCGTGAGCATACATGTATACTTAGTAGGAAAACCAAGGTCTCTTGTGCATAAGTGGTAGAAGTATACTAATTCCCCTGTGAGAGAATAGTAAAAACAAACAAAACCTAACAAGGAATACTATCCATCCCAACCTCACCATGTAATAATCACCAAATAATTATAGTTATGTAAAGTAATATAGTAAGCACATCAATATTTTTGGAACCCCACACCACTTTCTATTGGTCAACTGCTCATACCCTAATGGAAAAATTCCTGGAGCTACCTCACTCTTCCAAAAGCCCCACATCACAATCCACCTATAGACACCTTGTTCTTAGAGTTAATCCTAAATCTAGGCCAAATTAAGCAAACCACATCCCTCCCATAGAAACATAGGCCACAACAATACCACATCCCACCTGCAGACACCTGGGCCACAACCAAACCAAATCTTTCCCACAAACACCTGGGTATCATCTTGAAAACACATGGGAAAGAATAACACATCTCTTCCAGAAGAATCCTGGGAAGAACAACCCAACAAAAAACACCTGGTCCTCATAACCAAACGATAACCTACACAAATAGTTTTGGGATACCGAAGCCTAGAAGAGGGAGTAAGGTGGAGCCAATAACCAGCCATCCATCCTCCCACTGGGATGTTGGGAAGACCCCCCCCCCACAAATTAAAATGGGGGTGTTTGGAACATAGAACTCAACTTGGGTGAGGTACATATATAAATCACATGAAAGAACAAGTATATATATAGGTATCAAACACTCATCCCAACCTATGGGGTTTTTACAAACAAATAACAATCCCACAAAACTGCCTTTGCTGCTACCTCTAAATGAACTACTACTCAACATGACACAATTTAATTCATTACCCCAACCAAATAATTTAACCAATTACAAGTCTATTTTAAAAAATTCATTTGTTCATTCCATCCCTGCCCTGGAAACTACCAACCATAGCACACAATATTCCACACAACATAAAACACACAAGGAAGAAGAACCATGGTAAAACAACCCACTGCACATTTCTTCTCCACTTAACACCCATTCCAACCACTTCCATCATCATTAATCAAAGTCATTCCACCAAAAACCATCCCCCTAAAGAGAGTAAAACCCCAAATCATAGTCAATCCTAGCAAAAAATATCATCACAACCAAACTCGTCAGCCTTGCTGTATAACTCCATCACACCCATCACATCCAGTAGCACAACAAACCACATCCCAATGTAGTCCCAATTCACAACATTACCAACCCATTCATAAACAACAATATATCACCATGATATTCCATTACATCACCAAAAGAACCCCACACATAGTCATGCCCTCAATCTCAGCACCACAAAACCACACAAAGAACAATACAAAACAAAAACACACACAACACACATCCACACCCAACAAGAAACCTGTACTTAGATTTAGAAATCACTCCTAATTTAATTTTACATTGATAATTTAGGGGGTGATCAGAGAATGTGTATAATCCTGGGGAATCCATTTATTTAACTGAATATAAGTGGATAATCATTTTTATGCATACATAGTCATTAAACATAAATTCAAAAAAATGCATCGACAAGACATCACCCATGCTCCGAAAAAGACCACCAATGGATATGATTTTGACCAGGAAATATCCCATACAATTCAAAACATGGATCAAAATAATAGATAAAACAATACGATAATCATCATCATCTTCCCATACCCTCATTTATTAATTAATAATAGGTTCGATATCATTGTTAAATTTGGAGTCAAACATATTCACAAGGAGATATCCATACACCCACCCCTCATGATGCACAAATAAAAGAGAGATGAAGGGATCCCAGCCTTGAAGAACATATGATTAGAAATTCATTCTTGTACTAATATAGGGGGTGCCTAAGTAGTAGAAAAAATCATCGAGGAAACTCAAATGTATGCCTATAGAACAAACGCATGACTCCTTGGGGAAGAATGGTTTTATGTACATCTAATATCATGATAGAACAAGAAGGAATGAATGAAGGAAGGGTGCTCGACTTTGAAGAATCATATCCAAGGATAATGGGATATGAAATTGTTTTGAATTAACTATTAAAAGTGAATCTTGAAAAAGACCATGTGATTGGCCATTTAAAAGAATTATGATTTTAGAATGGAAAACGATATAATTTATGGCACTTGAAATGGATTAAAAATCACTTAAATATGATTTCAAACACATTTTACGTCAAAAGCGTGTCAAAAGTGAAAAACAGAAAAGATATGGAAATTTATGGAAATTTGGAAAACTATTGGAAATGAGATATCACTAGGATGAGACACTACCAAGATGACACACCACTAGAATGAGACACTACCAGGATGACACACTGTCAGGATGAGACACCGCCAGGATGAGACACCACCAAGATGAGACCCCGCCAGGATGAAACACTGATAGGAAAACATATTTCTAGGATGAGACACTGCCAAGATAACACACTACTAGGAAGGCAGAATTCTAGGATGAGATTCCACCGAATTGAGACACCTCCGAACAAGAAACCGCTAGAATGACACATTGCTAGAACAAGACACCCCCAGAATGAAATACCATTAGAACGACATGCTGCCAGAACAACACACTGCCAGAATAAGACACCACCAGAATGGGACATCACCAGAATGACACCCTACTAGAAAGACACACTACCAGAATGTCACACCACCAGAACGACACAATGCAAGAACTTCATGTCATTAAAAAATTACAAATTTGGAAAATGCTGAGACGCTGCCAGAATGAAATTTTGTTGGAAGAATGAAAATTTGGAAAAATATGAAACACCATTGGAACATCTCACATATCACAAAGACACCTCAATATCCCCCCAAACACCTCAAACATCAAATTTCCCACAAAGTAATGGACTGGAAGGTCTGGGTCATTACATCAGATACCTATAAACTATTATCTCCATCAAGAATTCAAAACCAAACCCAGAAGAAATAAGGGTCCAAAAAACCACCACAAAAGATTCCTCTTAAAGGTATTTATATACTTGAAACACCACTAAGATTTGAAAACCCCAAGATCTAACAACAAACCACCCCATGTTGGTTGAAGTCTGGAGTGAAATATCAACATCCAAGAGGAATAAAGAGAGATAATAACCCCCCGAGTCTCGTATCTAGTAGGCCCCAAGGTGGAGACCAGCACCAAGGGTATAGAATCTCACCAAATGGGAGGCATTACAACTTTTATAGGAATTAAGATCAAGAGATAATATGGTGCATCTGAAAAAAAATCCAATCGCTATATATAGAAGGAAACCAAAATCCATACCACATGCATGTTCAAAAGTAAAACTACTACAAATGTAATAACAACCCCAATGTAAGTACCAAAAAGAAGCTAAGTAATGACACAAAAAATTTCTCAACATATGATCGAGTAAGGTCCATCACAGTCAATATAGTTTTCCTAGAAACCTAAAAGTAGTTTTTTATATGTAGGGTGAGCATATAAGTATACTCATTAGGAAAAATAAGGTCTTTCATTCACAAGTGGGAGAAGCATACTAATTCCCCTGTGAGAAAACATTATAAACCAATGGTGTCTAACAAAGAATACATGCCATCCCAACCTAACCAAGGAATGCTCACTAAATAATGGATGTCAAGTAAAGTAATATAGTAAGAACATCGATGATTTGGGTACACCACACCACTTCCCACTGGTTAACTACTCATACCCTAATGAAAAAAGTCCTGGTACTACCACAATCTTCTACAAGCCCCATGTCCCAATTCACCCACACACACTTGTGCCTCAGAGCTAATCCCCAAACCTAGGAAAAAAAGCTCAACACATCTCGCCCATAGACACCTAGCACACAACCATTCCATACACCACGTATAGACACTTGGTCCACAACCATACCATATTCCGTCTGCAGAAAGGTTTTCCACAACCATACCACATCCTACCAAAAAACAATATTCCCTCATCCCCAAAACAACTATGAAAGTACAAAACATCTCATATTGAAGGAACCTATTAAGAACAACCCACTCGTAGACACCCGAGACATACAACCAAGTCATAAACTACCTGAAGAATCATGGGATACCAATAACTAGAAGAGGGAGTATGAACAAGCCAATATCCAACCATCCATCCTCCCACCAGAATGTGGAGGAGACTCACTCGCCCATGACAATGGGGGTGTTTGAAACATAGTTATCAACTAGGGTGGGTGTGTATATAAATCACAAGAAAGTAAAAGTATATATATATGAATCAAATAATCATCCTAACCTATGGGTTTTTTTCAAACAAACAACTAGCCCACAAAACTACCTTTAATGCTACCTCTAAATGCACAACTAATCAAAAAGTCACAATTCAATTAATTAACCAAATCAACTCATTTAACCAATTATAATTATTTATTAAACAATTCATTTATTCATTCCATAACTACCCATACATATACCAACCACCGCATGAAACAAGACACACAGTATAAAACACATAAAGAAGAAAAACCATGGTGAAACAACCCACTACACATTTCCTCTCCACTTAACACCCATGTCAACCACTTCCATCAGAATTAATAAAAGTCAATCCACCCAAAAATATCCCCCTCAATATAGTAAACCCCAACTCAAAGTCAAACCGAGCAACACATCTCATCACAACGAAACCTGGAAGCCCCGATGTATAACTCCATCACACCCTTCACATACAACAATATAAAAATCCACAACCTAGTGTATTCCCACTATAAAACACCCGCTAAACCATTCATAAGCAACAATATCTCACCCTGATATTCCATTACACCACCCAAACCACCCCACACATAGTCGTTCTCTCAGTCCTAGAACCACACAACTAGAAAAGGCACAATATAGAACAACAACATACATAGAAAACAACCACACCAAACAAGTTACATGTATTCATATTTAGAAAAAACTCATTCTTTAATTCCCCATTGATAATTTAGGGGGTGATCAAAAAATGTTTATAATCCTAAGTCATACATTTATATAACTAAATATAAGTATTTAATCTTCTTCCTACATATATAGTCATTCAACATAAATCCAACAACAAGAATTCACAATATATCACCATGCACAAACAAAGAACACCAATGACCATGATTTTCAGAAGGCAATAACCCATACAATTCACAACATGGATCAAAATAATAGATAAAACAATACAATAATCACCATCATAATCCCAGACCCTCATTTATTACTTCTTAACAGGTTTGATTATCATTATTAAATTTGGATTCAACTATATTCACAAGGAAACATCCATACCCCCACCCCACCCCCACCCCGCATGATGCACAAATAAAAGAGAGATGAAGTGATCCCTACCTCAAAGAACAGATGATCAACAATTTCTTCTTTCACCAAAATAGGGGGTTCACATGTAGAAGAAAAAATCCTCAGTAAAAACTCAAATAGACCGTTATAAAACAGAAACACGACTCTTTAGAGAATAAAGGTTATCGGGACACCTGGTATCAGAAGAGAACAAGAAGGAATAAATGATGTAAGGGTTTTTATCTTTTAAAGATCACATCTAAGGCTAATGGGATACAAAGGTTTTTCAAATCCCCATTAAAGTGGATATTAAACAAGACCCATTGATTGACCCTTTAAAAGGCTCAAGACTTTAGAAATGTTGAAGATATGATTTATGGCACCTGAAACATGTTCAAAATCACTTAAATATGGCTTTAAACTCATTTTATGTCAAAATGGGTGTCAAAATAGAAAAACTTGAAAAAATGTGGAAAACTATTGGAAATGAGACATCACAAGGATGAGACACCACCAAGATTAAACACCTCCAAGATGAGACACTGCCAAGATGAGACACTGCTAAGATGAGACACTATGAGGATGACACACTGCTATGATGAGACACCGAAAGGAGGAAACATCGCTAGGATGGAACACCACCAAGATGAGACACCTCCAGGATGAGAGGCCACTAGAACGAGACACTACCATAAAAAGATGTAGCCAGAATGATACGCCACCAGAATGAGAAGTTTCCAGAAAGAGACATCGCAAGAATGACATTACACCAGAAAAACACACCAGTAGAATGAATCCCTTCCAGAATGACACATGACTAGAATGACACGCCACAATAATGACATTCCATTAAAAAAATAGAAATTTGTAAAAAGATGAGATTCCACCAGAATGAGATGAAATTGGAATACTGGAATTTTGGAAAAAGATGACACACCATTGGAACATCTCACATGTATCAAAACACCTTGGATATCCCCTCAGACACCTCAAAAATCATATTTCCCAAAATGTAATGGACTGAAAGGTCTGGTCCATTAAATATTAAGCATCTGAGATCACCCTTTATTATGTTTCATTCTCCTTGATATATGAAGTAATGTTTTATATATGATATTTATATTAAGGGTTCTAGTTGTAAAGAACTATTTTAAAGATGATGTACATATTTTATGTATGAATTATTTATATAATCAATTTTACAAATACACTATACCTTTATAGTTTTAGTGTGGATCGTCATGTAATGTAAATAATATTAATCTAAAATATGTATTATTTTTTCATGAAGAGAATGGATTTCTATAAGTATCCCATGTTTATAAGGAATTATACCTAATTGAAAGGTTTGATTGGTTGGTATTGAATTATCATTGATATTTATTAGTCAATTGTGATGTATTGTAATATTTATGTATTATTTGGATTTTATGATGATGTTGTTTTAATGGATGTGTTGTTTATAGAATTTTTATCAAATCATTAATTTATAACATTTATTTCCAGTTGTTTTCTAAAGCATTGTTTGTTAATTTATAAATGGTTTTCATAAAACTTGTAACACCCTTGGTTTTTTACACCTTTTTAGTCGGAATAATAAAATCATATTATTTAAGGGATATGAATTGGTTATTATTTGATATATGAATAAATTTTCAATAATATTCATTCTAAAAGGTTGTTTGCTATTTATATAAGTGATGGCATATCGTGTTGTATTTTTTTCATATGATGATATTTATTTTCTATATCCTCACCACCATTTGGAGTATGTCTTTAAAACCCTTGTAAAATAAGTTAGAGATTAGAGACTGATGCTACACTATTTATAATTTTTCACTAATTACTATCTCCTATATAGGATTTCACCAAATTGAATGGATTTCCCTAGTTAGGTGGGTTGAGTGTAATTCATTAGGTAATTTTACATGAAACACAAAATTGGATAACTATTGGTTCCTCCAGAGCTTGTATAAGAAAATCCAATTAATAACTAGTGTGTTTATTATTATACTCTTTATACCTGATTATTTTTTTTCTAAAAATACTTTTTTAATACCTTTACTATAATTATTTATTCTTATATTGAATTCATTATGTTACTAGTGTATCCTTTATAGTGTATTTTTACTCTTATGTTGTTTTCTCATAATTTCGATTGTTGATTTTACATGGTTTTTTCTCTTACTAGGATTTAATTTTCATTTTTAAAATTTTTAAAAAGGTGTTTGAAAGTGTAATATTTAATTTAATAAATAAATATTTTTTTAACAAGCTATAAAGTATCTATTTTGATGTTTTCAAATAATATATTTTTTAAAATGGCCATATCACTTTTGATTTCCATAAAAAGGAGTCAATTATTCATAAAAAAATGAAGACATGTTACTTGTTTTATTAAATTCCCTCACATGATAAAAAATAATTCATAATTATAGTTCATAATTGAATTTATGAAATTTCTTATAAAATTAATTTTATAAACTATTTATAAAAATGCTTTTGCGAATGTTTACCTCACATGGTACACATGCACCCCTATGTGTATATTGTTCTTATGTATTCATTAAGGTATTTGAGGTATGATATCAAATTGGTTTGTAAGTTTTATTGATTTGGATGATGTACTTCATGGAATATGGAGGTAATATCGGGTGACATGAAGAAGATCATGTTGTTTTTTGGGATCTTATAATTAGTCAAAATTTGTGCCTATATCTATATTTATATCCATTTGTATATTATGGTTTATAATGTTTTAGTTATCTTTATATATTGATATTTAGTGTGTGAAATCATCCCTTATGCTGATTTTTGATGCCCTCGACACTTTTTACTAGCTCATTGTGAACAGGAACATGCTTCAAGACTTACGGTGAGCTGACTCAGGTGACAATGCATGTTGAGTCTGGTAGATTCATTACTTAATTAATAATATGGAATAAACTTTTATTAATATGGTTAAAATTTGAAGATTATATTTGGATATAATTCAAATATCTTGTTTTTTTAGGATAACTTAAGTAGAATTGATTGATTTGATAGTATTAAAATCAACATAATTTAAAATCCCTTGGATCCAATTAACCCAAAAAAATTTATGAATGAATAAGGTAAATTATTTTAATAAAAAAAGCATTGTAAATTGATATATTATTTCTTTGTAAAATTGATTTTTTTTCATTCAAATTAGCATTTAACACTGTTCGTCCAATTTTTATCATTATAAATGAAGTTATTAGAATTTAAAATTTGCATGAAATTTTTTCATTAAGTCTTAACATTTCTTCCACTTGGATGCAATATTTTAAATGGATTGTATTTTTTCAATTGTAATTTTAGTTTTAGGGTATATATTTATAAATTATAAACATTTATGTCTATTTTAATTTGTTGTGCTTTAACATCCCAGTTTTTCATCATGTTATTCTTTCTTTTATTTTTGGTTCAACTTGAAAACCATGCCTTAGGGCCAGTGGTTTTGTTTCTAGAATTGAGGTTTTAGGAGGGATGGAACCTAGATATGGACAAGATACATGGAATTTATCTAAATACATGATGTGTAGTAAATAGACAACATGTATTTGGTTGGTTAGGCATCTTTCAGGTTGTGTAGAAGTTTTTCTATGGGAGAGAAATCCAAAGAAATACACGACCTGTAATGAACATACACACCATATAAACTCCAAGGACATATTTTTTTAAAAAGGGAATGGGATATTTTTAATAGAGCCCTATTTTATTCTCCCACATAGAGGAGTCATGTGATAGAGTCCTTAGATTCCCATCATAGGTTCCCCCATACCTATTCCATCCGAGATTTGTTTCCTTTATCATATGTCATGTTCAATCTACAACAGTAAGCTCTCCACTCTACCTTATTCTATTCATAGTTTTCCTTCTATCTCTTATGTTATTTGGTATGGCTTCATTTACCCTATTTTCTGTGTTTTTGCATCCCTTGTTATTTTCTCCCATTTAATCTTGATTCAAGGTTCAGAAATGGATGAGTGGTCATCTATGAACCTATTTTATGTTGTATAGATTATATCCCTATGTTTCATTGATTTTATATTATGTGATGATGTGCCTCATTCTAGACTTTCTAGTGATCCCTCTAAAATTTATAGTAAATTAATTTGTATGGTTTTTCATGCTTAATACAATCCTAGATAAAATTTAATCACATCATAGGTTGTTTAATTTGTCATGGTCCACACCTATGGGTTTTCTTTACCTTAATATCATATATTCCCTCTATCTGGAATGGTTAAACTATCCTTGGAGGGTGTGTTTACATGTAGTAAATACTTTTGGAAGTATGAATTTAATTACAAATGATGTTAACCATGAGTGAGGCCTTATGTCCTAAGCCTAGTTGAATTTAATAAATAAAAGTCGTGTCTAAATCCATTAAATATTTATAATTGCAATGAATTTATATATGGAAGAATTATAATATCTAATTAATACATCATATCCAAGCTGAGAGTGATACATGAATCCTTGTGGGATTCTATAGACGACCTCATCGATATTTGAAATGAAAACTTCTATATGGATTATATGTGAACTTGGAGTGATACTAGGTATTATTTTCATGGGCTCTATGTGTGTTTCCCTTACCTCAAAGTGAGTTATAATGATTCTCTAGGGGAGACACTATTGAATAAATTGGTGGATTGATGGTCAGACCATGTCATGAGTGATACTCGGTCCCCTACGTGAGATATTTGGGATGGTCTTGGAGTGTTTGTTTCACAGCGCACTGAGAGTGGTACTTGGGACACAAATTATGTATCTCCTTTGAAAGACTCATACAATATTGGGAATTTACAATTCTCCTAGAGTGATACATATGATTCCTTCCAAATATCCTTGGATGGGATAGGGTGCCTCTTCTTAAATTATAAAGATGGTATTTAATTAATGAATAAGTATGTGTATCTGAAATTTCAGAGACAAATTCACCAAGAGAAATAATGTTATTGAAGATGGTCCATCCTTTAATACTCTAGTTATGATGACCCTTGTATAAATTGAATCAATATTTCATAGGTAACCTTAGTTCTAAGAGATTCAGATCAAGCCGAATCAAGTACAGTTGGTCACGTATCCCATGAGAAACCAAGTCTGATGTATTTATTTCATAATTTTTTGACCTAAATTTATTATTATTATTAGAAAAATAATACTGTTATTTGATCTAACTTTATTGATCTAGACCCCATTGGTGGTGGAATACTGAGTATAAATCACACCCTTACTGGTCTATCTTTGGTACCCAAAGACGAATTCATGGTTTTAGGTATAGATAAAGGTAATTGGCTAGCTTTTGATGATTTATTTTTAATTTTAGGATGGAGTATGGGTGTAGGGGACCAAGCCTAAACTCTTGATTCTAGTTGTAGTTGTTTTTGAGAATTTTGTTATTTTTATAGCATGTGGCATATTCTTGTTTCCCTTATATTCTCATGTACCCTATTTTTGTATACATACATGATCACTATCATAATTTTGTATCTATTTACTATTTAGATTCTACCTGTTATTACTTTGGATGCTTATTTATTATTCTGGTGCAATTGTTTTTTATTATTTCCACTACTTAACTATAATTATTACCCTTTTCACCACTCTAACTCTTGATAAAATAGTTTACCCATGGAAATACCTTAGGCCCTCGCTACTAGTCAGAAACCCTTCGTGTACGGGAAGTAGTGCCTAAGGTGTTCTGGACAATCGTCTTTGGAAACAACTAAGTGGGTTCCACGGTAGAATTCTACAAAGTGGTATCAGAGCATTTCATTTATTTTTTTATTTATGTTTGGGTATTAGATAGGAGACTAGGATATAATGGAATTTTTTAATGAACCATTTATTAGTTGTAGCTAACTCACATATAGGGGAAACCCATATTACATGGGACCGGTTAATATTGTTATTGGATTATGCCTGTTAAATTTGATATGATTTCACCATAGGGTGACATACTTGTTTTGTGAAACTGTTATTATGGATATTATTATTATGATGGTTTTATTTAACTTAGACCCATTAAATGAGGTCATATCATCTAATGTATCATACTAGTCACCTTAGTAAAAATTACAAGTATTATTCCATGCCATATCTATATTTTTGTGTTCATTGTCTTTATTGTATGTTCTTGTGGTGTGTGACTTTATTTTTCATAGGATTAAGCTTGATAACAACATGATTCATGATTATACTAAACATAGGTGGGATTAAACTAGCTAGGACAAAATTCATCAAGGTATGGTTTAGATGGGATTCCAGACAGACTTCTCTCATTTCCTCTTCCCCTAGACATTTTAATAGACCGTGCTAATGCATTTATAAACCTACAGCTGGGTTTCATGTTAGTGATGGAGTACTCAACTTATTTCACAGATCTTCGACATTATGAACTGACTCTGACTGGCGATGACCAGACCACTATGAAAAAATTTGAGAATGGTCTTATGCACGCCATCTAATCATAGGTTAATTTCTTCTAGTTGAACACCATTTATGAGATAGTGAAGCAATCCCTCATAATATAGATGAAGCTGAGAGAAGGTGGAAATGTGAGCAAGGGTTGTTCATCTTCTAGTTAGGGAGATGGTTTATCAAGGGTTGCAAATAAATGTTTAAAGGGAGAGTGTGGGGGAAGTACCAGCCAGATTACATGCATTGAATGCTATGTGTTGTGTCACTAGTGTGTCAGGACAGGTCATATGAATCCCTAGTGCATAAAAACCTGATTGAGTGCTGATCATGTGGTAAGATGGGTCACCTTAAATGTTTCTACCATGAATTCCCCCCAAATGACAAGTGAGAAGGGATATGTACCGATACCACTTTTAGGCACATGATTCATACCTCCATGTCAGGATAAGAGTTTTTCAAATACTGGCTGATCAGGCTGAGGAGTTGGTCCTAATCAAGGTAGTTAGACTTCTAAGGTTCAACACCAGTAGAGTGGATATTCCCAGGTCAGTCAAGTTGCATATCAAATTCATGGTTCATGCCATATCATTGTTGTTCATCCTACACCTAAGGAGCAGTGTCCAAATCTATCTATTATATGAGGTACTATTCTAGTATACATTATTTTAATTTCTATATTTTTTAATATAGGGGAATCAAAATCCCTTATATATAATGAAAATTTTAAAGGTCCGAGTCTATAAATGGTGTAATGTTATGGTGTAATCACTCTCAACACACTACTAGGGGTTTGATCAGAAAATATATTCTAGTTAAAGGAGTGCCCCTTTGATATAGGTAGGTTTTGTATCTTTTTTAATTTCTTCATCCTGATGATGACCAATTTTGTCATCAATATCAATATGTACAGGCTAGTGCCTTATCATGACAATGTTTATTACTATCACCAGAGGTTTTCTTTCATATCTCCCAACTGTATTTTTTATATTCATAGAGATTAATTGGATATCCAAGTGATTAAAGCTACAATCAAGAGTTCTGGGCTAGGTAGAGTGAAAACCAAGATGGCTAGTCTCTTTATGAGAGACTAGGGAATATGACTTGTGGAATTCCCCCTGTAGTGGATCATTTATTGGATGTCTTCCAAGATGATTTCTTAGGATTTACTCATGTGAGAGAGGTGGAGTTCACTATAATGTTAGTGTTAGGTTTGGAACCAGTTTCCATTCCTCCCAATATGATCAAACCTACTAAGCTCTAAGAAGTCAGGAAGAAGTTTGAAGATCTAGAAGAAATAGGTTTTATCTAACACAGAACTTATCCATGGGGTTCACCAGTAATTTTCGCAAAGATAGAAGATGGTAACCTAATTTTGTGTGTGGATTACATATGGATGAACCATTTTATAGTAAAAAACCTGTATACATTTCTTCATATAGATGACCTCTTCGACCAGCTCCATAGAGTGAAAATTTTCCCTAAGATATATTTTTAGTCTGGCTAACTTCAGGTGCATTTGATACCAGTCAAAATACCACATACTACGTTCCAGGGAATGTTTTTATTCTATGATTATTTGATTATATCATATGTTCTTATGAACACACCAATAGTCTTTATGGAATTGATGAATTGGGTTTTCCACCCATAGTTGGATTCATTCATGTTAGTCTTCATTGATGACATCATGGTGTATTATTAAATAGTACATGGCCATTCCAACCATATTGAGATCACATTTATTACACATATAGAGAACCATATATATGTGAATATTAAAAAATTCCACTTTTGGATTGATAAGGTTCACTTCTTGGGTCATATCATTTCATAGGAAGACATATTTGTTGACCCAAAAAAGGTGACTATTGTGGTTTCCTTGGAGAAAATGAAGAATTTAGTTGATATATATAGTTTATTGGGGAAGGATAGATATTATAGGTGGATCATATAGAACATATTATTCTTAGAATCACCACTTATAGGCTTGACTATAAAGGGTGTGAATTTCATATGGTCATAAAATTATGAGTCATCTTTCTAGGAGTTGAAGGGGAGGCTAACATTAGAACCAATCCTAATTCATCAAGAGTTGGGAAAACTATTTACTATAATTCTTTAGGAGTCAAGATACAATCAGTTTTGAGATAGGTTGATCATGTTATATCGTATAGGTCCCTCCATCTAATGCATCATGAGGGGAGTTTCCCTAGGCACGACCTAAAGCTAGCAAACATATATCATGGTTTACATTGTTGGAATGATTTTCTAATGGGTGAGTAGTTCATTATTTATAGAGATCAAAAAATTCTCAAATGCATCTCCTCATAGTGTGTCTTGAATATGAGGCAGTGCAGGTGGGTAGAATATGAATAGTATTTTGATTTTGAGATTTATTATACACTCAGGGAGGGTAATTCAGTGGATAATTCCCCAAGCCAAAAGACTCAAACATAGGCTATCCAGGAGTCCAATAATGAGCTGTAGCTGATAGGATTATTTTTTGAGATTCACCTAGAGGTTCAGGAATGTCATGGGACATTTATTTTAGCAGCTTCCACAAATCGAATTTTGAGCATTTGTGCATTCTAGAGTGGAGAAACATTATCCACTACCATTTGGCGGTCCCTAAAGGGTGTATTAGTGACTTCCATTTAGAGATCTCTAATACAGTGGCCGGAAGTTGGGAAAATCCTGATGGTTTTTTATTTTAGTATTATAGACCACCATTTGGCAGTCACTAAAGGGTGTATTAGTGACTGCCAAATAGAGGTCTCTAATACAGAAATGAAATACAACTGGATTTTTTCTACCTTCTATCTTATCTTCTTCACAGCAACACTCTGAAACACATCCCACCACACACTGCCACCCCCTACTGCCATAACCCCACCTTGGTCTCCGATGGTCAACACAGACACACCATAGCTACCTTCCCATATCCCTCTAGTCTCCCTCCGAACATCTACTCACCATGCCCCGACCACCCATAACCTACCCGAAAACACTCCAGCTGCTATGAATCTACCATGGATGGTGAACCATGGTTTTAGAAAACCTCCCTTGTCTCATCATGTCACCCGCATCACCCACTACTTCTAGGACCAAAAATCACTGGATTTTGAGGTGGATCTTTTGTGGCCGCCAAACAGAGGATGATAAAGGATTTAGAAGTAATCCAAAAACATCCACCATTTAGCGGATGCTAGGAAGATTCTAGAAGGATTTAGCGATGGGTTCTAGTAGTCTCAAATACCCTTATTTCTAATAGTGTTTAGTAGTGAAATCCTCCCTTACGAAAGAGGTGCAGAAGAGAAAGCTATTAGATCCCGAGGGACTTGTAGGGAGGGAAAGTGTCATAGGTTAAAACCTACCGCTCAATTGTGTTATCCATGAGAATGATATCCTACACTTCTTTGGATGTATCTGGGTTCCATCACACATATGAGAAGAGTTTTTGTGAGAATCTCGTTCCCCTTTTTGGAAAGTTCATCATATTATTACCAATATATACAAATACATATGTCGATAGTATTGGCGTTTAGGTAGAAAAAGGTAGATTTTTGTTTTTGTATTGAGGTGTTCAACATATCACCGAGTGAAGGCAGAGCACTAGGGACCTGTTGGAATTTTATAACCTCTATCCATTACTGAGTGGAAGTGGAATGAAATCACCTTGGATTTTAGGAAAGGATATCTAATATTTTCTCAAGGTAGTTATGTGGTATGGTTGATCATTGATAGGTTGAAAAAGGTCTCACACCACCTACCTATCTGGGAAACCTTCTCTATTGATGAGATTCAGATGCTATACATCTAGGATATTTTTCAACATAATGGTATTTATATTTTTATTATATCAGACCAAGAATCTCACTTTACATCATGGTCTTATTATGGTTTGTAGAAGGCATTGGGTTCATTGGTTCTCTTGAGTACAACATATAACCCTTAGACTGATGGGATGTCAAAGTTTATGGAATAGGTGTTATATGACTTGAATCGGGCATGTGTTTTTTATTTTCGAGGTTCATGGGGGAAACATATACCTCTTGTTCAATTTTCCTATAAAAATAAACTTAAAGAAATGATTTATATTTCTATATATGAGTCCTTTTATGGTTGTTTGTTAAATTATTCTATATATTGATTAGAGGTTGGTGAGGTAGCACTACAAGGTTCATATCTCATTTAGGAAACATCAGAGTAATTCCAATGAATTAAAAACATATGGATACATCTCATTCTATGAAGAATTCTTACATTGATCATCATCATCATCGACCTCTACAATTCGAAGTGGGGAACCGATTATTTCTATGAGTTTTACCAAGATTTATTCATAGATGGATTTGGTGATAGGGTAAGCTATCACTCCTTTAAATTGATCCTTTTGATATCAAAGAGAGAGTCGAGATGATATCCTATCGATTTCAATTAACTTAGAGGTGTCGTGACATGGATGATGTTTTAATATATCATACCTTCCCTGGTATCATGTTGACCAACTCATTTGTTTGACACCAAGGATATTGAGCTAGAGTCCATTGAATTATTTAAGGTTCATCTAATATATATTGTTGAATAGAGCATGAAGGATCTCTAAGGCGGGCCATTCCCACTGTTATATGTGTTATGGAAGCACAACTATGTATAAGATGGGACCTGGGAGAGAGAGACTGATGTATGAGACTAGTGACTAGAACTTTTATAAGATGATGATTTGTTATCCTCATAAGGGGAATTCGGGGATGAGTTATCTTAAAGATTATAGGTTTTAATATCCAATATTTTAAGAGAGGTAAATTTTCTTTTTGTTTTGGTTGAACCCAAAAACTACACAAAAGGGTTGTTTGGTTTGTTTTTGGAATTGAGGTTTTTCGAGGGCTGAAAACTTGAAGAAGACTAGATACAATGGGTATCTAAATACATGACATGTATTTGTTTAGACAAGCCCCTTTCATGATGTGTTTAGGATTTTCTCTAAGAGGGAAATATTGAGTATTACATGATGTGTGATTCACTTACAATCTATTTAAATTACCAGGTCATGTTTTTAAAAAAAGGGTAGGGGATATTTTTAAAAAATCCCCCTTTTCTTCTACTGCATAGAGGAGCAACGTGAGGGAGAGCCCTTTGGTGTACAACCTAGGTTCCCCCCTTATTCTTAAAAATGAGATTAATTTCCTTAACTGTCAGTCATGTAGGATCCACAATGGTAATCTCTCTACTCCACCTCCTTATATTAATATATTTTCTTCTAGTCACTTTTTCTATTTTGGTGTAAACAAATTTTCCCTATTTTCAGGGTTTTTGAATGCCTTTCTATTTATCCCATTATAACTATATTTAAGGGCCAAGAAAAAGGATTTGTTGTCTAAAAACATAAGTTAGGTAGTATAGCTTCTTTACCTATGTTTTATTTCTTATAAATTATGCATCATCTTCCCACATGCAGGAAATTTAGACGACACCTCAAAATTTTTTAGAAAACTAATTTTAGTGGTTTTTAGGCTTAATGTGATTTTATCTTATGGTGAATCACATCATAGGTTGTTCTATTTGTCTTGGGACACATCTATGGTTGTTCCTTACCATGATAGTTTATTTTACCTCTACCTTAAATGGTTAAAACATCATTGGTGGGTGTGTTAATATGAAATAAAATCTTTTGGACATATGAAATGAATTAAGAATGATGTTGACCATGAGTGACTCCATTTTCCCTATGCATATTTTAATTTCATAATTAATCAACTTTTCCTACTTGATTAAATTGTTACTACTATGGTTCCTTTTTAAATATATGAATTATAATAGATTATACATAACTTTTATCTCTACCAATAATGACACTTGTATCATAATTGGATGCCTTGGATGGGTTCATCAATCTTTGTAATTAGAACTTATACATGGATTTTGTAAACACTGGGAGTGGTACTGGGTATGCCTATGATGGGATCACTATGTGTTTACCATACCTCCATCTGAGCGATACCGATTACCTCATGGGGACACCAGGGATGATCTTAGTGGATGGATAGTAAAACCATGTCATGAGAGATACTCAGTACCCTATGTGAGATACTTTGGATTGGACCAAAGTGGTTTTTAACACTATTACTAAAGTGATACTTGGGATTCCATTTATAGATCACCTTAGATAGACTATTATGGTATTGTTAATTTACAGTTCCCCTGGAGCGATATGTGGGATTTCTTCTAGATCACCTTGGATAGAATTAGGGTACCTCTTCTTAAATTATAAATATGTAATTTTAATTAAAAAATAGAATGTGTAGCTGAAATTATAGGGTCATATCCCCCAATCCAAATCAAATGCTTGGAAAGATTCATATTTCAATACTCTAGTTATGGTTAACCTTTTATACATTATGTCATTATTTAATAGGTTACCTTGGTTTAGAGACATATAGATTATGCCTAAGAAATTAAATTCGGTTAGGTATCCCATGAGGAACCTAGTATGATGTATTTATTTATTTTCTTTCATTTACTATTAGTGGGATACATCCCATTTTGTTTTCATCAACTAGATTGTTCTAGACATCATTTTTGGTGGCCTAATAAGTGTATATCACACCCTGATTAGGTCTCCTTTGTTACCCATGCCGACTTCATGATTGTAGGTATAGATTATGGGAATCAATCACCTTTGAATTATTGATAATAATTTTTAGGATTGAGTATAGGAGAAAAAACAGATCATATAATTGCAATTCTAATTATACGTGCTTTTTGTCTTTTTAGAATTTTTTTTATATCATGTATAATACTAATATTTTCCATGCATGCCTTTGAAAACAATTGTTTTTATAGATAAATGATCATCATCATCATTCTGAATATAGACACTCTTAGGTTTCCACCTTTTATTACTTTGGATTTCTATTTATTATCTTTCTTATACTTATTTATCTTTTCTCTATTTATTATCATTATAGATTATCATTATGCTACACTCTGAATCATGAGGGAATAGTATCCCCAGGGACACTCCCTAGGTCCTCACAATTAGTTGGCAACATCTGGAATATGGGGAGGCACCCTTAAAGTCTTGTAACCAACCCTATTAGGGAACCACTAAGTGGTTTCGGGGTCCAAATGCTACAAAGTGGTATCTGAGTACCCGTTTTACTTTTGTATTACTATTTGTGTATTTGATTGGAGAATAGTATACCAATGAAAATGGTAATGATCCTGTATCAGGGAGTAGATTTCCCTTGAATAGGTGGGTCTAAAATTACTTGTGATGGGTTAATACTGTTATTAGATTATGTCTATTATAGTTGATATGATTTCACAATAGGGAAACACACATGTTTTGTGACATAGTTATTACTTATATTTTTATTATGAAGGGTTTCTTTACTCTGGCCTGATGAAAAAATGGTTTATCATATCATGCATCATACTAGGAAGCTTAGGACAAATGGAATGTATTATGCCATGCCATATATATATTTTCCATGCACTACCTATATTTCATGTGCTTGTTGTGTGTGCCTTGATTTTTATATATTGATATGTTCAAATGTTTTTGTATGAATGAAAATATTGGATTAATTAAAGTCCCTACATTAATCTAAATGTTGTTTTCCTGTATATATTGATTATGATTCCTTAATTGACCAATTATTCCACAATTGATCCATGAACCACTAGTTCTATGGGATAAATTATTTAATGATTTAATTCAGTAATGATGTTAAAAATTTAAGGAGAAAGTAATTATATAAATTGAGACTATTAGTTATTAAATAAAATAACTATAAGTTAAATTTTATATCCTGGTACTATACATACAGTTCATTTCACAGTTACTTGACATGTGAATTAAAATTTATGAGGAGTATGGGACTTTATAAATTGAGAATGGTGAGGAATTTATATGGAATAAGAAATCTATATATAAATAAATATGAATAAATTTTAGTAAATTAATATTTTATTATTAATTTTTTTTCACTATATAGGGATTCTAATTGAAATGTAAATGGTGTTTTCCTTTATACCTTGTAATTAAAACTCCATATACTAGAACGTCTACTGTGTTATGTAAGACTATGAACCTAACCCAACCTTAGTAGTGGGAAGTAGGTTGTGTCTCTTATAGTATTTTATAATCATTATTATCCCCTAGTCATGGATTCCATAGTATGAAGATATGTGTAACTCATTATAGGAAGGTTATATACCTATTCCTTACTACTTTCACTATTTCTTATCTTCTATTATTAAATATTATTTGATGCATTTTCTTAGAAATTATAGACCTATTACACCACAAATTCTTTGAGTCTTACGCCATGAGTGTGTAAATAACCATGACTCAGAGGTAGTGGGCCATAAGCCATTTGTTTTACCTCTAATAGTGTCACGTGAGGCACCGCTTATTGATCTCCCACTGGGTGTCGATTCGTAGTTCTGGGATAGATTCTATAACTTTATGTGGTCTGTAAAGGGAGCTATATGGCCTACCCTTACTATGGTAGAGCTAATTCTGGAATTCTAGTAGCATAATCCTCTCACCTTCATGGGGGATGGTAGTCCTCAGGCCATTGAGTTTTGGATAGAATGCATGATTTTGATCTTCAAGAATTTATAGATGCCTCCAATGTGGAGGGTCAGGCTCGTGATATACATACTTTGCGATTCTACTAAATATAGTGGAGATTTCATCACCTTGGTTGTATGTCATCAAGGAATGGTATGTGATGAATTAAACAAATCCTTATATGTTATATTATCCCCTTATAAATTGTGTACAGTTCTTTCTTGTGAGTTTATACACCTCCAACAGGGTTCCATGTCATTTATGGAGTACTTAGTTCGGTTCAATGAGAATCGATGTTTTTTACTGAGTCTACCCAATGATGAACTAACCACTGTGAGGTGAATTGAGGATGGAATTGTGTACACAATATAATAATTGGTGAATGTATTCTAGTTGAACGCTATTTCTTAGATAGTGAATAAGGTCCTCATCACATATCGGAACTTGAGGGAAGGTGGCAATGTCATCCATGGTGGTTTAACATCCAGGCTGGGAGACAATTTATCTAGTGGAAGGAAGTGATGTTTCAAGGGAATATATAGGGAATGTAACATCCATATGAAAAGAAATGATAGCTATATGATGTGTCAAAATTTTGGCAGTATAGTTTATAGAAATTCCCAGTGTTTGAGGAACACGATTGAGTGTGGAGCTTGTGGAAGGATGGGTCACCTGTAGAGTTTTTGCTAAACTTTTCACCCATTGCCAAGTGATAAGGGATATCTTATGACACATCTTTTGGGTACATGATCAGTAGCTCAAATTTAGTTTAGGATTCAGTCTACTACAGTCTAGTCAGGCCGAGGAGGTGGTCATGGATGAGGTAGTCATATATCACAGTTTCAACACCAGTAGAGTGGACCTACCCAGGTTAGTCTGGTTTCATCTCAGGGATATGGTTCTATCCATAATCAAGGAAGTGAATCATACACTTGAGGTAAAAATTCTTAGCCCATCTAATGTATGAGGTACTATTCTAGTATCCTCTACATTAGTTTCTTCACTATTTGATATAGGTGCATCACACTCCCTTATATATGTTTAAATTATTGAAGTTATGAGCCTAGAAATGTAGTAATTAAATGTAATTCTGACTCTTGACACATTTTTAGGAGTTCGATCAAGGAATATATTCTAGTGTAAGGAGTTTCCCTTGAAATAGGTGAGTACCACTTCTTGTGGAATTTATTCTTCCTCGAGATAAATTTTTTTCATGGAGGTGGAAGTTTTATTGGGGGTTTGTTGATGTTTTTACCTCAAATAGGTTCTTTCCTAGGCTCTGGAGTCAATATAGAAGTGTTTTCTGAGTGCTATGGACTTTCTTCTTAGGTTAGTATAGATCGGGTAACTCGATGAGTAGTGGAGTGGTGCTGATCAATCATATGGGGTGATAGTTAGGACTGATGTGCTAGTCAATAGATTTAAAAAATGAGTGATTAAAACCCTAGTGGGGTATCTTCGATTGAGTATATGAGTTGGTTGAGGATCATCTCTTGAAAGGGGAAATCCTCATGGTTATTTGTGTCGATGTTTAGGTGGAGCTCTTTTGTTTCCAATTGGCTATTATCTAGTGATGATAGAGACTCTTCATTGATGGAAATTTATGGTAGAGGTTTCTAATAAAAAATTATTAACATATTGTATCCTTATCATTTCTCCAATGTTTTACTGGAAAATTGGTTATGTGATTTTTTTCGGTTGTGCAACATTGATCTTTTACCCACTATAAAGACAATTTGGGACACTATTCAAAATGTGTGTAGTAGGGAACTCTTACATGAATTAATATTATTAGTTATAATTTGGTAGATATAGTCATAGATTTAGGTAATTTATCTCATCTCATGAGTTAGAGAAACTATCAAATGAAATGTAAAGTTTGAGAAGATCTTTCCATAGGTGGAATAGTGCCCCATTTTTTCCTTTCTTAGAGACATTATGAGACAAATATCTTCATAGATTTGGGGGATGTTATCCTTCTTAAGTGGTGATGTAATGAGTTATCTTAGAGCTTGTATCTCCAAGGTGAAGGTATTTCATGTGATTGTGTGTAGATTATTCTTGATTTTAATTTTGATCAACTTTTTTCATTAGCTCTGATTATTCAATTTTTAAGGATGAAAAGTTTTAACATGGTGAGAGTGTAATGTACTGGGTTTCTACATGAGTGGGACATAGCTCTATTTTTAGTTTTGATTTCCTAGGACCTTCCTAGGGGTAAACAATTCATTCTACCATAGTGATGACCTCAAAAAATATTATAAGAAATCTACTAGTTCGATAACATGGGACTTACCCAAGGGTTGAGATAACATTGAGAGGTGTGTGTCATGTGGCCTAAAAAATCATAATAAAAATATTATATTAATTTTCATTCTATACAAGAGTTTTTTGAATGAAATTATTATACCTGTTGATTGGGACCTTGTATGGTAAAAATGAGACCACCATTAAGTCTAGAAAAGGGTTCTTACCTTATGCATGATGTTAATCCAATTCACATCAAGATTTTGGGGTGATCACCATCATGAAAAGATTAATAAAAAATATTAATTATTTATTTAATTATTTTTATTTATAGAAAAACTCTATTACACATATATTTAATACTCATTCTATAGAAACTCTTGGGTTAGCATCATTTTTCATTGAAAAATAATGGAGAGAGGATAGAATAGGATATGTGTGTTGGCATTAATGATGAATCGATGAGTGGGATTGGATCAATGATGATATTTATGGATGATGTTCAATGGAAAAAAATAATGAAACTATGGTCATAGAAAAGGATCAAAGAATAAAAAATTAACCACTGAGGTTGGTATTTGTTATTTTTTTAATTTATCCTCATTAAAACATTAATTTGGGAACTTGGATTAATTCATCTATAATTAATCATGTTTTTTTCATTACATAGCCTTATTGAATTATATTTTTATTCCATGTTAAGGAATTGAAAATACTTTTCCATCAATATTAATATATCTTCCACATATATTCGAATCATGATAATGAATTGTGGATAAGTTGAACACAACAATTTTTGGATCATTACTTTTTTTGTTTAATATATTTCTCCCTCTATGCAATGTGTTTTCATCATTAGTTTTTAATTTTCTAGCAGTTCATCCATTAATTTTGACCAAATTCATAATGTGATTGATCATTACCTCTGAAGGTCATTATTGTAGTATCTACATCATTGATTTTGGCATGAAAGAGGTTTGTGGCTGACATTGGATACTTCAGCAAAGATCAGGGATGGTAATTTTCATGAGTTGTGGTGTTGGAATGATGAGACATCGATGAAAGGTGATGATGATTCAATTTTTTTAGATGATGGATTCTCACAATAAAATTAATGATAAGGCATTGATCATTAGTCAACATTATTGTGACCATTTTTGGAGGATTTTGAGATATAATTGAAGGATGGGTCATAAATATTGTGATATATTTTAAATGGGTGGAATTTGAGGAAATTGTTTGACTATACAACATATAATTTAAAAGAACACATGCCATGTAATCTAGATTCGTTGAATCTAGGGTTTTTGGAGGATAATAATATCTTATGGGAAAATGGAGGGACAATAATATGTTTTTCATAGATACCCTAGCTTAGCATGTATAAGAAGTATACACTCAAGGAAGCTCGGGTGGCCCACACACCATGTAGGTTGAGGCCACACCTTGTCTACCACTTGATGGAGCATGGCTCAGGTAGAAGAACATGTTGAATTTTGAACCCCAACCCCACAAACCTTGTGGATTTCTCCACATTTTATTTATTTAGTATTTTACATTCTATATTTTAATGTAGAACACAACCAGGTGGATGGCTTGGGATAACACACTATGTACCCAGATAACACTATGCGTACTTTATCTTGACCTAGAAGAGTTTAGCCAAACATGTATTGTTACACATCACTATTCCCAATTAGAGTAGGTATTTCAGCCTTTGGGACTAGAGTCCTCATGGGGAGTCTATATTTCACCCATATAAGTACAGGGATAGGATCCTATAACTTTAAAATAAGATATTGTTAGTACTTTGCCAATATAAAGGTTAGGGATCCTTTATCTATGGAGTAGGATTTTTCCCATATATAGAGCTCAAATAAGAAATTTTATTGTCCACTAGATTAATTATTTCACCCATATTCATGGGGAAGATATCCTCCAGCTTCATTTGATGTAGTGTGTATGTAGGTTTTCGTGTATTTATAACCAATAGTATGAATGAAAGAGATCCTTTGGTTGGATGATATGTTTGAAATCATACTCTGGTACTTGAGTGTCTCTTATTCTATTATTGGGTATATACTTTTCCCATAGGTAGTGAGCACTACCATTTCAAGTGAATGATATTCATTATTGAGAAGACTCCCCTTCTCGACTTTTAGAGGCATTGTGGCAACTAAGAGCAAGTACAATTCTAGTTTCTTTGGGACTTTTGATTCCTTAGTACCCTGGGGATTCTTTTTAGGATTGATGTTGTGGTTGGCTTCCAACATTAGGATTAGTGGAATCTTCTATGTTCCTAGGACCACTAACTACTCATGCATCACATATTTTGATTACTTGATCTTGATAATAGGGACATTTGAACATGAAAAAGTGCACTAGTGATTTAACATATTTTGTATTATTCTTATTGGATTTATTTTTTCTACTTATTATATCTAGTATCCTTAAGATAAATTGATATTATGTTTTTCATTTTATCCTCCTCTTAGAAACATCTAGTGATATGATTTGGTTTGTTTATTATATTATTCCCCCTTTGTGGTTTCCAAGGTGTCCTACTATGTATGTTCATAATCACTCCTATATAAAACTTTGTCCCACATGTCTTTTTATTGATAAATATTGTGTATAGATTGGATATGGATCTTTGATATTTGGGTTAAATAGATTTTATAGAATTTTTTCCTTGACAACTTCATGGATATGGTTTTGGAATAACATTAGTGGTTCTAGGAGTTAATGGTAGAAGGTGTAGTTATTATTTATATCCATCTTGTTATGAGGGCCTCATAAATTTATCTGGTTGTTAGTTTTATTTTCTTATTGTTGGACATGTGTTTTTTTTTATTCTATTTTATTAATACTAGTTATCTTGTTGATATTAGTTGTGGTCTTATGCATGTGTTACATTCAGTACAGTTGATTTCATTTATTGATATTCTACTGATGTTGTTACATTCCTTTTGTATTGGAGATATGAGTTTGTTGTAGGTTGTTATAGCCTAAGGCCTACCAAATGTGTAGTATTCCTACTCAATGCTAGTCACTAGACCATAGCCTATGGAGGGTTGGCTAGCAGTTCCACTTCTAGGATTCCACCAGCCTAGTCGGGCCCTTGGTTGTTTGGGATGTGACATTTTATTCCTTATTATCATGAACAATCTCAATATGGATCGTGTCATGACTCCCCAATCCCACCTCTAATAGTTCAGTGGAAATTGAATAGCAATGAGTAGGAATGTCTCTAGAATGGGAGGCCTTATCCTAAATACATGTACACACTCACAAATCTTAGCCCATAAAACATTGAAATGTGAAAACAATTAAACAATGATGCATGAATTCATCTAATCCCACAACCAGAGTATGACACAAAGTAAAAGAAATTAAATAGGGATAAATACAATCCCACCACAAAGAGTCTGAAAACAAACCAAGCCTGAAAGTAATACTGAGGACTAATGTCAAAATTCCATATGAACACACCTTGATATTTCGTCTCTCACTAACCAACATTTGGTTATGGTCCATCGAGGACTCTGTCAAAGGTTCCATCATGTACACAAGACACGACGCGTGCAAGAAATGCTCATGCAGGGGTGAGTATAACAATACTCATTAGGATACCCTGAAACCACAAAGAATACAAAATTAAATAAATACATATCTACATAAGTATAAGTCTTCATCACATATAATAAAAATATCCATATATAATCAATAAACGCTCACAATCTAAAGGTAAGTCACAGCTGCAATAGAAGCCTAGGATTCTAGCTCGAAGATTCCATTTATCTCTCTTCCCAAAAATTACATTCTTGGGTTTTATAGCACTGATGATTTCCATTCGAGAGGTAATGCTCATCAAGTATCACCATTATAAGTACACAGTGATGGTATGAAGTGATACGATACAAATATGAGGATCACTCCCAAGACCATGGGGTATACCAACAAATAAATCTGGAATAACCCTTTTGGTATAGGATCGGTTCCCACATAGTGTAGGTCATGATGATTACAAGAACTTCAACTAGGGCTTGAAGATGAATAGAGGATCTCACTATGGGCCTCATGAAGGGATTCAAGAAACACTATTTATGGAAATCTTGTTGAAGGGATAATTGTATTATGTGTCAGAGGTGATTCCATACTAACCCCTAGGGAACAGGATATGGTGATCATAAAATAACAAATATTGTCCAAGATACACATGAAAAAGGATTTGAGAAATGTCTTATATATTACATGTCATGTAGAACGGGTCACACGCTCTGTACCATGACCCCAGGTCCTGCCCATGTAAACAACTCATGCCATAGGCATGTGTCCATGTAACATTACATGGCATGTCGGCAGCCCATGTACTCATCCTGTGTACTATTACACATCTTATCCCATGTACATGTCCATCTTGTGTTCGTGTTTAGGAGTACAAGGTGTTCTCCAAGAAATGTACCCCAAAACCTATCTGTATACCCTTTGAGGTACTTTCTGAGTTACTAGGGAGAGGAAACATGTTGTGTGACATGGTCATATGTCGTGTGATCCCTAACATTTTCTAAAATCATATCTTCTACTAGGAGGATCCCATACAGTGAGTGGATCTACATTACATGGTGTGTAGTATGGTACTATTAAGGATCCCAGATCTTTTTTCCATGTTTTATTCCATTCTTATGATCTTAGATTCATCAACCGCCTCATTGAAAAATCAGGAACCATGCCACAATGAGTTGTTCTATCATTGGAAAACAATATACGAACCTTCAATTCGTTCAGAAATAGTCATTGTTCTTCGTTCCTCATTGCGAATGGAAGAACAAAAAGTATTGGAATCCGTCTAATTCACCACCACTTCCATCATCACAAAAGTATTGCATCATGATGATCACATATCTATGATATCAGATAATTTCACCAAGGAACACGTGCACAATGATCAATTCATCGAGATTTTTCAAACCATAGGACAAACAAAGAACGCCTATAGTGAATAAATAATTTGGGAACACATTTAGAAACAAAAACCTAGGGAATGAACCTCTACCAATGTTCATGTTTTGCATGATCTATTAATATTATAATAACAACAAAGAATCAGTAATCTCAATGTAATTCTCCTAATTAAATCCATGCTTATAAACCCATCCCACAAGATGACCGATCCATGAATCAATCCATTGGTCGATTGATTCATATTCATCATATAAATAAAAACAAAGAATGAATCTAATCTAAATAAACATATTTCTTTGATTCAGATTGATCACCAATGTAGAACAAAACTACGCCTAGCTCTTTGGTGAGATCTATTAATTCTGTCTCATACAGATCATCAATCCTCAATTCGGGGGGCATAAATCAACATAATCTCATTCCATAATCTCCAGTGGCACTCTAATGATATATATAGTTATATGGATAGCCCTAAAAATTTTCCATAATTTTTTTAAGAAGGCACTATTTCATTATTTTAATGAATAAATAAATAAATAAATAAATTTTATTTTATTTTATTTACTTTATTCTAATGATAAATTTTCTACAAATTCCCATTGGAAACTAAAGATAATTCACTCTGTAGGTGAAATCAACAATCTAAAATCAGTTGTTCCATTAGATTTCTAATCTAGGACCCCATTTAGAAGTGATTGCACCTTTTTAGGAAAATTGCATTCATGTTCTATTTAATATATTTATTATATTTCAAATCATTATTTTAAGAACACTAGTCCTCAGAATCCTATGTCGTCTCAGCTCCATGTCTCAAAAATAATTCTTACAATATCTAAAAATAATCCATAGAAAATATAATTCATGAAATTATCCCAAACATGGGGATTTACATCTTGAATAGCCAAGATAAGGGAAACCTAAAGATATGTGAGTACTAAGCATGCATCTAAGCCTCTCACTACCATGTGCCCTCATGTATATTCTTATTCATCCACAAAAAACACACTAAAGGAATCGATTGCCCATGAAGGATCCTCTCCCATCTATACTCTTTATAAACTAGGTTACCAGTAAAGGTAGCTTTATCCTTGATGTCTAGCTCACCGCAGTCAATAACATGTGATGGTTCATGCACATACCTCCTCAGTTATGACACATAGAAGATATCATGTTCCCATCCAAAAAATAGCAGTATAGCTAATTATTATTCCACCTCACCAAATATACATTGTATCTAGAAAGGGACAATGAACTTCAGTGATAGATTTCTACCCTCATCAAATCTTTGTAATCCATGTTGAGGTGAAACTTGTTGGGACACATGGTATTCTCTCTCGTACTATAAATCCCTCCTTCATCTCATCCCCATAAGACTTATGATGGATCTTTGTAGTATTCATCCAATCATGTATGATCTATACCTTATCAGTAGTTGATCGTACCAACTATGGGAACATGAGTACTAACACTCTTATATCAGTCCAGCAAAGTGGTGATTTTTAGGGTCACTCATAAAAATACTTGAATGGTACCATAATAATAATGGAATGGTAGATGTTGTTGTATGAAAACTCTACCAGTGGTTGGTGATCCACCCAACAATGTCCAATGTCCAACACACAAACTCATAACATGTCCTCTAGAGCCTAAATGGTTCATTGAGTCTAGACATTAGTTTTGGGGAGAAATGATTTTCTCAAATTTAACTGAGTCCCAAACACCTCCAATAATACCTTCCCCAATCGATATGTGAGGTGAGAATAATGAACAAAAATTATTATCGATGTAACTCCATGGATTTGGACTATCTCTAGAATGTATAAACATCCCAAGCTCTCTAATAAAATCTACACTCAAATATCTAAGAAGTTTGATGACATGGTGATTCAGTCTATGATCACCTTGACAGAATCATGTCCTCAAGACGTATGTGGTAATACGATCATTAAGTCCACAAATATCCCATACCACTTATACTCTGGAACCTCACTGGGTTGAGATAGGCCCTCCAGAACATGGTGCTCAGCCTTCACTTACTGACTACTGATGCACCAATATACAAACTCTACAACTCCTTTCTCCATCCTTGGCCACCAAAACCAACATCAGAGGTCATAGTACATCTTTTCCAAACCTATATGTTTCATTTAATGAGAAGAATGAAACCCTCTCAAAACCTCCTCCAACAACGTCACTGATACAATTGTGCATTCTTTGAAAACAAGAACATGATCCTCATATATAGAAAATCCATGAGAAGCATTTATAGTGGATATCTGAGTATATAGGGTCCCATATTCGGCATCCCCAATATGTTCCCCTCTGACTCACTACAAGAGTGGATAGGTGAAAACCATCGACGTGAGGTATGATGATCCATCTATATATATAAAGGAAAACTATAATGAGGATAAATACACTGATTTCTAATTTAGAAAATGTAAGAAATCTATTTTTCTAAGAGAATATTCAACCAAATTCCGCTTCCCATGAGTATAGAAAATTTCAAATTCATAATCCTAGAGGAACTCTATCCATTGCCTCTATCTCATGTTAAGATACTTCTTAGTGAATATATACTTGATACTCATGTGATCAAAGTATATGAAAAATTTCTCACCCCTCAGGTAGTTCCTCCACAAATTTAGTGTGAATACTCCAACTAATAACTCAAGATTAGGGGTCATATAGTTCTTCTCATGTTGTCTCAAATGATAGGAACCATAGGTAATAATCGACTACCCTTACATAAGAACACAACCTGACCTAGATATTAATTCATCGCAGAACACAATGTACTCAACACACTCTTTTAGAAATCTCAAGATGGGATCATTTTTAAAAATGTGCCTTAACTGTTGAAAAGCCTGATGGATCCCCTCTATCCACATGAAAGGCTACCCCTTTTAGGTCAAAAATATCTTGGGTGATGGAATTATAGAAAAACCAGGTACAAATCTATAGTAATATCCTACCAACCAAAGGGTTCTCCACACCTCCATTGTGATTTTGGGTGACCAAATGATAACACTACCTCAACCTTGGTCATATCCACTATCATTCCATTGGATGAGATAACATGTCCCAAAAATTGGACAACATGAATCTATAATTGGAATTTTGAGAGCTTCCGACAAACTTGGTTCTATCGTAGTACATCTAGAACTATTTTCAACTATATCACATGCTCCTCCCTAGACATTGAGTACACAAGGATATATTTTATGATGACTACCACGAATCGGTCTAAGAAAGGTTTTAAGATCCAGTTCACGAGTCCCATGAACAATACTATGATGATCTTCATGACCAAGGGCATCATTAAGTACTCATGGTGACTGTAGTGACATTAGAATCTCATCTTTAGTATATCCTCATCCCATAATCAGAACTGGTGATATCCCGAAAGAATGTCAACATTTTAGAACCATTTTGACCCTCTCAACTGATCAAAGGGGTCATTGATCCTCGATAGTGGATACATATTTGTCACAGTCATTTGTTTTAAGCACCTATAGTCAATAACAACCTCAAGCTCCCGTATTCCATCTTAGTGAACAAAAATGGGACTGTCTTGGATGGAACATTGGGTCTAACAAATCCATTCCTCTAAAAGTACATCATATGCACCGTCATATCACGAAGATCTATGAGATCCCTTCGATATAATTGCACGTATATCATAGTAGTCTTGAGTTGTAGTTCAATGCTGAATTCTATCTCATGACGAGGATGTATTTCTATGACATCTTTAGGGAAGACATCATCAAACTACACTACTTATCTACGAAATTTAAAACTCCTAACCTCTACTATACCAAGGTTTATTCAAGCAAAATAATGAGTAATCAGATGAAACCTCCTATGATTGAGTCCATTCGGTGCTATCTGGGTTTCCTTTTCACCAAAAAAGGATAACCTAGTTCCATCATTGTGGACACACCACATACTCTTCCAAAAACAATTTATCTAGGTATGAACTTTAGATAACTTTTACATACAAAAAATGTTGTCGTAAGGCCTCATCGTTGCTACCAAGATATCCCAATAGAGAATCTCACATTCAAGAGTCAAGTAACACTATCGTAAGAAGTGTTTGATTGTTGGGCCATCTCTTGTAGGAGTTTTCAAGTTTAAATATTTATATAATGGATCAAAAAGAATCTCTATGTCTCAAACAAGATATGTGGAAATAAAGGAATTACTATCACCTATGTCTATCAATACTATAAATATTGTTGAAAAGACACATATCATACCTTGAACTATTCCCGGAGCCTCTGGGTCATATGTATTGACTTCCTGAAGCTATCCCCCCTTGTCCCCTAGCTCCCAGAGCATGGCATGGACCACATGGGGGTGGTGGTGGTAATAAGTCAAAGCATCAACCACCTACTACTACTCTCCCAACTCCTCTTCCACATCTACCAACCTATGGACCTATCTATCCCTGCAAAATCCTCTATCTCAGAAGACCATCCACGGTCTCTCTATCGGCTATATGACTAGTTAGAAAATATCATGCAAGATTTCCCCTAGTGTCACATGAGTATCAATGCCTCTATCATAGCTAACTGCACCCACCATATTATACCTAAGAAATAGATCCTCCATCTTGGGATCTCCACCTAAACTTTCTCACATGCACAGGTCCCTAATACTAACATCATCTCCCTACTACTGATGTATCTTCTCTAGTTTGCCCGCTCCTGGAAACCATGAGATGTATATACTCATCCAATAAAATATCTACCACCAAATCTCATTGTGGAACCGAAGAATAGGTAAGAATTTATATAGGGATACTTATATCTTCTATATCTCTACATAGTCCTCACTCAACTTTCCAAACCATAAATAACTGGTTGCAAATCATATACATCGAGTACCTAGAGTGGTTGGTAAACCTCGATGAATAATCCACTACTAGCATGTTGCCCTATTGGATCTACAAAATATCTTGGATACGTACATCCCTCAGTGCGGCTGGAGAGAACACCTCTCTAGAAAAACTAAATCTTTGACCACACAAGAGTAATTTCATCGTATGACTAGGTCACTAACTCCCACCATTACCCTGCTGAGTTATGAAGAAGGCTCGCTACTAGGACCATAGTCTCCTCCACTAATTTCCTGGCCTGATGGAAAACCTGGGTAACCACCGTAGGCCAGTCATCATCCACCTATGGGTTAGGCTCACCTAAGAACCTGAGGGGTCTCTGTCTCTGAAACTCATGGAGTGTGATCAACTTTCACACCTCATCTGCTCATACTATGGGTACCATCAGCTGCTCAGCAGGAGGTGTAGCAAGTACACCACATTCAGGTAGTGTCTCTGGAACTGTTCCCTGCATCGATGCCTCATACATGATGGGATCATGTTCGTAATACTAATTTTTAATACTATATGGAATATGTAACATAGGCATCCTAAAAGTAAATAAGATATAACAAAGTCAATGAGTATATCTGGAGAGCTGACTCAATAAGTACATGAGAACTATAACCCATTCCAACATGATGCATATAACATTGTTTTCCATTAAAAAAATTTATTCATACACTGATTCGAAAACCAGGTGATCATATTCTTGGTATATGGATACGTCAATCGATGCACCAGCACTAGAGTCCCATGGCTGAAATCTAAAATCTAAACACTTAAAATTGTTTAACAAAACCAATATCACATACTCTCAGTCTTAATGTAGAACAAAATCCTCAAATGCCACTCTATCACAACCCATCCCAATGAGACCTATTCCATGACTCCCAAGCCTACCTTGAATAGTCCAGTGTATAGCGACTAGAACCTAGTAGGCATATCACTAACATGGGAGGACATAGCCGATGTACATGTACACACACACACATCTCAAAGCCCATACAACATTTAAATGTAAAAACAACTGAATATGAAAGCATGCATACATCTATATCCTATCAATGGAGTATGATAGGAAGTAAAGGAATGTAAACATGGCAAAATAAAATATCACCATAAAAAGTATTTAAACAATCCTAACATGAATGTAAGACTAGGGACTACTATCAAAATTCCTCCAAAACACACCATAGTTTATCCAATATCACTAATCACCCTCAGGTCTTGGTTCATCTAGGAATCTGTAAAAGGTCCGATCATCTTCACAGGTCACAAAACGTGTGGGAAAATACTGTGAAGGGATGAATAAAAAAATTCTCAGTAGGACACCGTAAAACTACAAAGCACACAAAAAAGAAATGCAGTCATACCTACACGTGTATATGTCTACAACATATATAACAATAACATCCATATATACTCAAAAAATATGCACAATATAAAGGTATGTCACGGTCATAAAGCTAGACTTGGATTCAAACTCAATGATTCCACGTAGCACTCATCTAGGAGAACACATTTTTGAATCATAAAGCACTGATGATGACCATATGAGAGGTAATTGTCATCATGTCTTTCCATTTGAAGTACAAACTAAATGTATGAAGATATACGATAAAAAATATGGATCACTCTCAAGGCCATGAGTTATACCAACAAATAAATCTAGATTAGTTCCATAAGTAGAGGATTGGTTCACACATAGTATTGGTCATGGTGATACCAAGAACTCCACCTAGGGCATGATGATGAATAGAGGATCTCACTCCGGGCCTCACAAAGGGATTCCAACAACACTATCCAATATGTTCTTCTGAATTAATCATTGTACTATGTATTGGATTTGATTCCATAATAAACCATAGGAGATATGATAGGGGGAATGTTACCTAATGAAACATGTATGAGATATAGAGGATAAGGGATTGAAGAAATGTCTTATAAATTAAATTACGTGTAGAAGTGCTCACATGCTGTTTCCATTGAACCCAAGTACTACCTGTGTATAAAACCCATGTCTCATGCCCATGTTTATGTAATAGTACATAGAGTGTTGGATTCCCATGTACTCTTCCCATTCCTCATTACATAGATTATCTTGTGCACTTCTCCAGGCCATGTCTGTGTAGGGGAGTAAATGGAAAGCTCCAAACCATGTGCCCCAACCCGATTCTGTGTACCCTATGAGGTACACACCGAGTTATCAGAGAGTGGTCATAAGCTATGTGATAGGGTCACACACTATGGGATCCTTAGATTCTATGAAACAATATATATTTCAAGGAAGTCCCACATGGTGTGTGGCTCTACATTACACCTCGTGTAGTGTGTAAATTTCCAAAATCATAGATCTAGTATCCATATTGTTTTCCATTCATATGATATTTGAACTAGAAACTGCCTCATCATAAAATAATGAACCAATATATGAAGAGTAATTAAATCAAGGAACAATAATATTAGATCCTTCAATTTTGTCAGAAATTGGCCTCATTCATTGTTCTTCATTACATAGCAAAGAACATGAAATTAGGTATCAAAAACCATCCGACTCACCGCCACTTTCATCATCATACCACCATCGTGTCATTCCAATACCAGAACTAAGATATCTAATCGTTGAACTTTTAAACATGTTTGAAATGATTAATTCTTCTAGATATGTCACACCATAATCTAGAAAAATAATGTTCATGGTGAACAAAGAATTATGGGGGAAATGCACCACAATAAATATGGGTAATGAACCTCGACCAATGTTCATATTGGCCTCAATCCATCACATTTCTAATAATAAAATAATCAACAATCAAAGAGTAATTATCTCGATAAAACACCAGAAAATAATCCCAACACATAATAATACTGATCTAAAAATCAATCTGTTGGTGGACTGATTCGCATTCATTGTTGAAAAAAAGAATAGGGAAAGAGTCCAATCAAAACAAAAACCATACCTCGATTAAAAGTTATCATTATTGAATAACATTAGTTGTGTTGTGATCATTGGTGATATCTTTTGAATCTATCTTGAACTGGCCATTGATACTTGATTCAGTCATCATCCGTTAACTGAATCTCATTACATATGTTCTAATATCTCTCCAATAATTTGCAATGTTTTTCATCTAACCCATAAAATTTTCCATAAGTTTTTATTTAAAGAAAGAAAAGGGTTTTTCCTTCATTGAATAAATAAATAAGTTAATTTTATTTATTTTATTAATTTTTTGCCTGTGATGAATTTTCTAAAAACACGTTATATCGACTAAGGTTATGTCACTCCTGGGGTAGAACCCATTTTTTGAACTCAATGCTTTCTTCATATTTATGATTTAATCCCCTATTTATATATTATTTTAATTTTTCAGGAAAAAATTACACATGTACAATTTAATATATGTAATATATTTCAAACATCTATTACAGGAACATCAGGACAAAGAATTTCATGTCATCTCTATGCCTACTCTAAAAAATAATCTATATAATATAAAAAAATAATAAATGGAAAATCAGATTCATTAAATTTATGGTGAGATGAATCTAATGATATAGTAGGTAAAACCAATATAATTTATAAAAAATGGTTTAATATCCCACTTTTTATTTAGCTAAATCCTATTGAAATGAGATAGGATAATATAAACTCTATATATATGTCATTATTAAGTGCATGATCATGACCTTTCATTATGAGACTTTAGTTATCATGAGAAGTTAAGATGTGAGTCTTGATTTAGAGTCCTGATTTCGAGTTTTTTTGTCTATTTTAATTTTAAACAAATTTATTTTGATCAATAATGTGATTTTAAGTGTTGTTATGAGTTTTTTAAATTTCAAAGTCTAATTGAAAGATTCAACAAGGGTTTACAGATGGAAGACAATGTGGAAAACCATGAAAGCTCATTTATATTTTTATGGACCCTTAACATTTTTTTTCACATGATTGTCACATGAAATTCCAAAAAATAAAGAAAATATGTTTTCAATCATAAAACATGCATAAATTTGTTATCTGGATCCCTTTTCATTCTAAATTGATTCTAAATTAATTATCATATATTTTGAGATAAACCAAAGATAGTTTTTATATTGTGTTAATTTCATAAAAATGAAATGTTTTATATTTCTTGTTATAGTACTTGATTTAAATTTATAGGTTCTTAGTTTCATGAGTAAAAGGTAATTCTAGGATTTTTTTTTCATTTTATAATGTGTTTTTTGTCTTATTTTTAAAAATACAATGAGTTTAATAATGTTTTTTTTCAAATAGATAAGGATTTTATAATGTGTTTAGTATGTGTTTTGAAATAAAAGTGAGTCCTCTAGTATTTTTCAATATATTCATTTCACAATTTTCAAAATATTATATTGTATCTCCAAAAATATTTACAAATGTATTGGAAATTTAATAATGAGGTAGTTTCAAAATTTTCATTAATTTATAAAGAGAAAGATATTATTTTCCAAACCAATGTAAATATTTTTATCTTCTGTATGAGGAGTTAGAAGAAATGGTTTTTTCGTAATTTTTTAAATAAAGAATAATCATTATAATTTATACATGATTTTATAAAATAATTTCTTTGTATCCATATCAAGTGATTTATAATGTGATGTATTTACGTATTATTTTTTAATATGATATTTTTTGTTTGACCCTTTGGTTTATATAGAATAGTATAAATTAATTTTTTCCATGTGTTTTTATTGGTTTCAATATTTTTCTAATTAGAGTATACCTCCCATAAAAGATTCAATTATTCATGGGTTGTCAACTTTAAGGAATATTAGATAGAGTAGTCACTTTCATACAACAAACACAGTTATTCTGATTTTTGACCCCCTTGAACTCTTAAAAAACATGTTAATATTATGTTCTTCACTACTATATGACTCAATATAAGATTTATTGGCATATTTTCCATGGTGATCATGTTTCACAAAAGGAAATAAATTGTCTATACGAGATTTAGGGAACCATTTATCTCTTATGAACTCCTAAGTCCTCGATAGTGAAAGTCTTCATAGGCACATTTAAATGACTAAATTGAGAATTTTGGTAAACTGATGTTCTACTCAAGCTACATGACGACACATATTTGGAATTTTTCTTTGCAAATTTCATCTAGTTGTTTTATAATTAAAAAATGTATTAAAATACATGATACAGTTTGTGAGTTTCTACTAAGGTCATTAAGTGATAAAAAATAATGTTAAACTTTTTTCTAAGGTAGTTTTTTTATCTCTAGTTCTAGTCAGTAATGACTCTCTAGAAGCTTGATTTTTTCATGCATGAATTCATAAAAACCTCAAATTAACCAAGATGTAATTCTTCCTAACATCTTATATAGAAGTATTCATCAACACTATGTGTATAAATTTAAAGCATGAAAGGAATCATGTTATTGATAGTGTCGCTATTTCATTGTTTATATGAAAGGGTACTTAGTCTTATTGGAAATAGAGTAAATATGGGCATATGTAAAAAAATTCATGTTAATAAATCTATTTATCCTTCTATCATTCCTTTTAAAAATAATATTTCTCTTTTTTGTTTTAAATTTGGTAAATTGGAACACTCTAATCCCCCAATTCAAAAGAACCCAAGACATTTCATCAATTAATATAGATATTTTATCATTGGTAGTATTGTATGTTGAATTAAAAATATAATAATAAATATTGGATGCAACTAAAATCTAGATAACAGTCTATTTTGAGACATGTACTCCATAATCATAAAATACATTCGATCCTATTTAAGGTGCCTCTTATGCTGGGTTTCATTTTTGGGTGCCTTTTCATTTATATATTCTTAATATTAGTTTGAATGTATTGATTTTATATTTTTATTTCCAATATTCTAGTGCGATTATGTGTATGTGTATGTGGATTTAGAATAAGTTGTTTATATGATTTTTCCCTCTTTGATCTTTGAATGTGTTCTGTTTGGTAATATTTTTCCGTTAATAGAAAACATTTTTTGTTTTTAAAATTTATAATGAGTTTAAATAGTGGGTAAACCTATTTACATTATTTATTTTCTAATAAGTGGACATAATAAATGGTTATTTATTTTTGGGGAACATTTTTTGTGGTTGTATGAGTGTGTAATACAGAATAAATAAAAACTATTAGTGGCATGAGATGAATACAAATATATTGTTTGATGTTTTTATCATTCTATTTTGTTAAATAAACCCTAAGTGTTCTATGAATGTACTTTCTATCTAAAATTTTCTAATATTTCGTCTCTAAATCATCCTTTAATTTTTCATCTAATGGGATCAAACCTTTTAACATATTTTATTTCTAATTACATATTATATTATGATATAGTACCATGTTGTGATATCCAAGGATTGGTTTTGTTAATCCTTTTTTATTCATAATTAATCATACTTTAATCATGTTATACAAGTATTCTAAATTCTATAATAGTTTGAAAATTCATAGGTGATATCATATTCTATTCTCATTGGAATCTTGTGTTCTTCCTCTATGTGTCAAATAAAGGATACTTAAATTTTATTTTTACTCATATCAACTCATATGTTTTGAATGAGATAAATTATTTTAAAGAGTATTAACTAACTATTTTATAATTACTATATTGGTGCTTTAATGATATTACCACATCATTATTTTGGTTAGTTGACTTAAAATATTTTTTATTTGTAAATTTATCAATGAATTTATAGGGGAAGAGAGTACTGAAGAGGGGGAAATTATAACACCATAATGTAATTTTTTTGTAATTTTTTTATTATTATGTTTTATCTAAAACTTATAGTAGTTTGGATTTGAGATTTTATAAAATTTGAGAAATTTTCAAGGTCTTCTGTTTAGAACATGATTTAGAGTAATCAGGAAGAAAAATAATTCATACTGCACATTCCTTATACAATGTCTGATCTATTGGTTGGATATTTGGTTATTTAGGGTTTATGAAGGTTATTTAATTTCATAAACTTACATTCACCATTAAAGGAATATCAAGTCCTTCATCATAAGGTTAGTGTCATTGTATAATTCAGTCTATTTAATATTTTACGTTATTAATGAATTTTATAAACCCATGTTCAATAAATTATATTAATATATATGATATATTTGGTGAGGGTGTAATTATTTTATAATTATTTTAATTTATTCCACACTTGGAATAAATGGGGATTCGACATGTTCTTAGTTCATGTTTTCAAAAATGATTATTCTTTTATGGAAGCCTTTTTTAAAAATCCATAAGATCCCCTACTCAAATGAATTTGATACTATCAATTGATTTATAAATGGTGTAATATAAAAACCTAAAAATTACAGTTAGATGAATAATAATAATGATATCATTTTTAAGACACAATACTGATGATTTTGAAAATATTGGATATATATATTATTATTTAAATGTAACAATAATAACCTAGATGTTGAATATGAGTAACCAAATTATGAGTAACCGAGTTATGAAATATATTTACCATTAACTAAATATTGAAATATATATATATATATATAGTGGTCTGAATCAAAAAAAATTATACATTAATTATTATGAATTAAGTACCCAGTCTTTAATGAAGTCATTTTATTCATAAAAAATATTGTTTCTAAAAAATTGGTTTTATTGCCTTCTGTGAGTAAATATTATAATAAATATATATAAAATTTAGAAATTGAACTTTATAAAATTAAAATATTTTTTAAAATCATCTTATCAAAATTATCTTAGGGTGAAATTTTGTGTATTTTTTTTTGAAATTGTTGATTTCTCAATGAATAGTTAAAAAACATATTTTTCAAATACTATCATTTATTTTCATTAAATAAATTAATATAATATTCCCATTATATTTTGGATTTATTATTAAAATGGAATATGATATTTTTTATTTATAATATTTTAATTTATTCCATTTTAATCGTAAATAGTTTTGGTTTTGATATATGTTAAATTTTAAGCTAAAAATTAATTCTAATTTTTTTTTGTTGCATTTTATGAATTTATATTAAAATAAATTTCTAAAACATATATAAATGGAACCACGAAACATGGATTCCATATTTCTAATCTTGAAATTAAAATTTTTAAAATAAGAACCTTTTATTTTTTTCATTATGAATATTAATTGAGGTAAATACATTCAACCTCAGTAAGGTTAACATGGATAAAACACGATTAAAAACATTTGGAAAGACTTTATAATAATTATAACACTTTATTTTAATCTAATTGATTATTTTTTCTGACTATCCCAATCAAATATTTTTTATGGCATTTTTGTTCCATTTTCTTTGATAATGTCATATATATTATGCTAACAGAAGAAAAATAAATAATGACACTCACTTATCTTTTAAAAAGTCAAATATTTTTTCATGATGTTAAAATATTTTTATATTCTGTTCTAAATGATTATTTTAAATATTAAAAAATTATTATATTACGTTATTTTTATTTTTTATGGATGGGAAGGTGGTGATGTAGGCATGATGTGGTCAGGTGGTGATGTATGCTTGATGCAAGCAGGGATATCAGGTTATCCAATGGTGGGTCAAAATCCTATATAATAAGGACATTTGATCTATGTAATGGGTTTCATTCCCACTTGGCTATCAGCCCAAATATACAATGTAATAAATCAGCTTGTTGGGTGGGTTATCCTTTTGGAGGCTGTGACCTAACTTTTTTATTTGTATGTGTGTGTAATGTTTGTGTGTTTGAAAGTAATTATATCCCCAATCACCTAATACATACATATATATATATATATATAATTACCTTAAATTATAACACAACAAAGACATAATTCTTATGAAGCAGTATAATATTTACAAAATAATATTAAAAACATTAAAATAATAATTTTTATAAGAATTTTATTGGTAATTGTAATGTATAAGTGATGGTGAAAGGGTCTATATTATAAATACAATTAAGTCTTCCTAAAATTAATTTCAAATAAAATGAATAATCTTAAAATAACAATGATGATATTTTATGTTATATAATAATTTCAAAATATTTAAAATCTTAAAAATACTGAAATAGGATAAAGGTATGGGATAAGGTATAAAATTTCATCAATTGACAATTTCTTTCACAATTATTACATTATAGGTAAATTTATAAGAGTTAATGATTGAAAAATGTGTTTACACGGTTATGGATACAAATGATTAACGAGGCTTAATCTAATGAGATAAGGGTTTTAGTGACAAAAAACATCTCTAAATCCTATTATACGAGTTTATTTTTATATTATATCATCATTAACTTGAAATTAATTCAATTTGAAACCACATTCTTATTAATTGGACTTTATTATATTTTAACGTTTTGAAAAATTATAAGAGTTCCCCTTACCTCCCTCATAAAAGGAAATCCCACCTCTATCTTTTTTACACCACTTTGAGCTACCTAGATCAACCAAAACCTATCCATTTCTCCTATGAAATTCTTTATCCACGAATTCTAGGTTTTTTTTCATAAAATACCATTCCAACAGTCCTTAATAATGGATCTAAACGAGGTTTACCAAAAATTAGGCAGCCATCCTACCTGACCTCATTCAATTTATTTCTTAATTTACCTCCACTAAATCTATGTTATTCATCATAAAATAATAAATTATGTATCCTAATTATACTAAAGTGATAGTATGATTATCTAACCACCATTTTCAAACCTATTCTCTAAAAAGAATTAAATGCAACTATCGCTTGTGCATACGTGCGGACTACCGACTCCAGATATCAATATAATTCATTTTCCGTAATCATCATTAATGGTTGCTTATTATAATGAATTTATTGTTTATATTTGGTATTTATTATATAATTATTTCTCAATAATTATAAATCATTATTTATATTTCCTTTAAAATTTTCTTTATAAAATGAAAAAAACGTTCATGCATGTGTCAGACTACCATCTCCATGAACAATGTATTTCATTTTTATATCTAAAAATTATATGGATTATTACAAAAAAGTATATTTTTAAAATATATGATATTTATATCTTTATTTACATTACGGGTATTATTTAATCATGATAAATGTTCAAGGACCAGAATGACATAACTAAAATGTTCAAGAAAAAAAATACTGTTAGTAGTCAGAAAAGATAATTTTAATAATAAATTATTAATAAGTTGGTGTTTAAATGATATAATTTTTTCATATATGTTATTATATATATTTAAAATATTTTTTATTTAATTATTATAATTAAATATTTATTGTATAAGATATTGGAGCACTAATGAAGCATGTCAGATAAAAGGAAAGGGTTTTTAATCTCACTTTTATTTATATGAGACATATTCCATATTCGCCACTTATTTTCCTTAAAACACTTGAATGTATTTTATGATGATTTTAAGTAAAAAAATTTATATTTTAAAATCCACAAAATTTTCGGTCTTTCATGCAGTTTTTATTCAATGATAACAGAAGTTTTAAGGGTTATCCATCAATTTACTGTTTCTTCGAGATATGTTTGAAATTATAAACCTATTTATGTTTATGAGGTGTATATAATTTTTATTTAATATTTTGTCTTGTGAATATCCTTTGGTTCGTCTTATTTAATATTTTATTTTATTTTATTCCTCTCTTTGGAATTATGACCCAAATGTTTCCAAATAAGTAAGGGTTTTATGTTACAATATAATTATTACTGAGATTGTTTATTATTAAATTTCTCATGAAGAGATTATATTATATATTTATCTAAAATATCATTATTTTACTTCTAATATCTTAATTTTTTTATATTTTACATTTTTCATTCATTTTAATCCTTATATGTACTCAATTGACTAAAAAAATATTTTTAAAAATACTTGATTTTATTTTTCTCTTTGGTCAAGAATATTTATCTCCCATGTCTGTGTTTTATAAAATTTTTTTCTTAAATATTATTATTATTATCTTATGATTTCTTAATGTAATTTTTACTAATATTTAAATTTTTATAAATATGTTTTAATGGAATATTGTTGTCATTTTTTGAATGAGGTACTTTTTTCTTTTCATAAAAAATGTGAAAGGAATATTTATTATTGTACATGATATGGATAGAATTTCCTACCATCATAACAGCTATAGGATTAGATTTTTCATTTTCATGTTTCTAAAGTTATGTTAAAATAAAATTTTATTCTTAATATTTTTTAATTTGTTAGTATTAAAAAATAGTGATATAAAATTGAAGTTTTTGTTTTCCTCGAAACAATTCAAATCATATTCAAAGTTATCTTTTTCATCTATGATAACATACATTGAAATTAATTATACTTAAATAAGGATATAATTAAAATATATAGTCTTTATACTTCATTTGGATGGTTTATGGTTATAGTGATGAAATATAAAGGAAACTCATTATCTTATATATGGGTTCTACCATGATATAATGATAAATGTTTTCATTCTCATGTGGCATAAAAATAAATATATTATGATTATGTGATGGGTGGTACTGGAATTATATGTTAATCCAATTCATTGGGTAATTATTAATGGTTTTTGAGATGAAATAGGTACATTATAGGTTAACCAGATCATTAAATAGTGTATATGAGAGGTTATCCCTACCCCGAAAGAGGGTACATGGGAGGTTATTTAAAGACCAAAGTAGGTACACTAAGATTTAGACAAATCCTAACATGTCATGAATGCCTTTGTGGGTAGACTTTAAAAATATATATGATTATTATTATGACACTCTTTTTCCTAGCCACTTTTGATATGTACTTGGTCCAATATTATGATCTCATGGCTCATGTTATTTGATTACGTTTATGATTCTTTTCTTATAAACTACCATAATTTCATCCATGACACATCATTATGATTAATGAATTACTAGGTATTGATTTAAAAGGTTAATATGATGTTATCATACCCTTATTCTCATGTTATACTTAAATGACCATTGATATCTATTTTGTTTTCCCTTATGGAAATTTAATCTAATGATTTATTATGTTTCTTTTTCCCTATGATATAGAGAATGTTTTAAATAGGATATGTAAAATAAGGTCTCAATTTGTGAATAACTAAGTTGGATATGATATAGATTATTTATATGATAGTTTTTTTTTGTATTTATGTTTACAAGGACACTAAAACCATATAGTTCTTATGTTAATTTTAATGTTATGTGATGAATATTAATCTAATAAGATGTAATATTTATGTTTGGAATGTATCAGTCATTATAGTTTGTATTTGAGTTGGGTTAAATTTATTTTTGGACACAAGGATGAGAAAACATTTTCTAAGAACCATTAATACAATCATAATTATTTAGTAAAATCCTATGTCATGTAAAATTAATTAGTTTAATTTTCCAAGAACTTATATCCATTTCTGGACACTTGAGAGTTGATGTTATTATGTAATAGAATCACTTGGGGTTAACAAGTCATAAATGGGTGGATTGGGTATTAACTTGTTCATAATTAGGGAAAAATGAGTGGGATCTATTCACACCTAGATAGAAACTCATGGGGAATACGCTTCAGTTAATTAATATTTTAATTTTAAATAATTATGTGCAATTTAAATACATAATGACCTTGAATAACCAAGACTAAACTTAAGGTGTAATATATTAATAAGAGGGTATTATGAAGTAGACATCCTATGAATGATTTTTCATGATTACATGATTATTTACTATGATTATTTTTTCTCACACTATGATTTTACGATTTATTCAATGGAATAATCCTAAAATAACCATATTAACACTAAATGTGATGGACAATACAATGATTTCCCACATGATAAATTAAATGAAATAGGAGAATGAATGCGAAACCTTTTTATTATGTCCAATAATATATCTAATTATATAATTAAAAACATAAACTTAGGAGAGATTATTGACACACATAATAAAATAAAAATATATTTATGGGATTTAAATTGATGAATACCCTAAATTAACAATGATAAATCTATCTTTGTGTCATTAATTTAGTAATATGCAGATAAGTAAATGTGTCAAAAAAATAAGAGGATGTTTTATTTATAGAAAATAATAGAATTTATCAAGTAATATATAAGTTAAAATGAAGGGTTTGATTGAAAAAAATAAACTAAATCCTAATGTGCCATTTATAGTTCAATTTTTAGGTGTGTTAATATAGTAATTATCTAAGTCAATTTTTGAATACAATTTTTAAGTCCTATATACTGGAAGGGATTATGTTCTGTTTGTAATTGATTTCAAATAATTAAAGAGTTAATGTTTTTGGTTTCAATAATTATGTTGTAGAAGTGTTTCATTAATGATATTCAATTTATAAGAAACCTAAAACATCTAGGGATTGTTCTATAATGGTATTTATTTTGGTTTTCCAATCATATGTTGAATGGTACAAATAAAATTGAAAATTGATTTTTTGAAAAGGTTTTATTTTTGGAAAACACGTTATTGATTGGTAAATAAAGCATAATGTGTTCTTGATGTTGAGATAATAATTTTTCTTTGGATGATGAATAATTGGTATTGGTAATGTAAATTTTATATTATTTTTTCCTTTAAAATTATTAGTTATTTTATGATAAGGATATTGTAATGAATTTTATTCAATTTTTGGATTTATGGAATATAATTTATAGTCTATGATTTCATTAGATAAATAAGGATGTGGTTAATTTTTAGAAAATACATGTTTTCATTAAGTTTTTAAGTTGATTAAGGTTATTAGCATATTTTAGGAGAATATATAATCATAGTCTTACCAAGTTTTGTATGTGACATTAAGAAAAAAATCATGTTATTAAAGGATAAGTTTTAAATTTGATCTTAAAAAAATGTTTGATTACATAATTTAGATTTCTGGGTTTTGAATTTTTTTTAAAACACATTTTTGAGGATTAGTAAAGATAACTATAGATGAAATGGATTATATTGAACTTTGGGTGTTATTGTTCTTGTTTTATACATTAATTTGTTATATATTTCTATATTTGATTACTTGAGATAACCAATTTGGTTTTGATAAATATTTAGGGATAGATGGAATTTCTGGTTATTATTTTATGAATTTTATGATACATTAATAGTTAATTTTAGTGATTTTTTTCATTAAAAAGAATCTATAATATTCCATTCTTGGAGTAAGATATGAATTAAATATTAATAAAAGAACAACTGAAGGATGGAACTATTCATATGAAATAGAAATAAATCATGTAATTATATTTTCTTGTAGTAAAATAATCCATCAACATAAGGAAATGAATCCTGAAATAAAAATGTTATTTTTTTTCTATCATTTAAAATTAATTAATGGTCTTTCCCCCCCTCAAAAAATTATGGTTTTGTGGGAATTTACATTTTCATGACGATGTTCTCTATCACTCTATATTATTCCTTGGACATATTTTTCTCATCCATGTATACATTTTAACTTAACACTAATATTCACCTTATTTAGAAACCCGATTATGTGTTATTTAAAGTAAACCTTATGTTTCATACTCCCTTTTTTAATAGATATTATGTCATCCCTTTCTAAGATGTGGGTATTAAAAAAATATATTATCAAATATTAAATTACTAATGACCAAGACAATAATAAGAGAATTTAACACCATAAATTTTTTTAAAACCATAAGTGTCACACCCAGGTTATTATTTTCATTATTTGTTCCAGTTCATTTTGGGATCTCTATTTTTATCTTGAGTTCTATGTGTGATGGGTTTGAATTTTTAGGTTAAATTTTTTATCCTTCTTCCTGAGGTTATTCCATAGTTTCCTCTATGAAGTTTTTGTAGGAATGATTGATTTATGGGATTTACAGCAGGTTTTACCCGATATGCGTATAGTTAGTGGAAAGTCTGTAATGTGCTCTAGGAAAATGTTGAGGTCCATGGAATGCTTATAGTTTAAGGAGAACGGCCTACACGTGATTAGAAACACATTGTGGTATGTGTTTTGTGGGGTTGTATCTCAAGGCATAACCATCTCGCATGTTTGGTGCGTGGTTTACCAAACCAGGTGGTCAAACCATGTGAGCATCCCAGATCTTAAAAATTATGAAATTAATTTTCTGCCCTATTATAATTTTAACCCCATAATGTCTACCCTCTCTTCCCTCTGGTTTGTGTAACCCAAATGGAGCTCCTCCCTTTTTCTTTAATCCTTCACTCCTCTCCTATGGGGTAGATCTAGTGATTCTTCATGTTTTGTGATAGATTTCTCAAGGTAGCCTCTTCTTCTCTTCCCCCTCTTCCTCTTCCTTCCATTTTTTGATTTATTCATCTCTTATGGTATCGTGTACCTAGGGTTTATGATTCCATTGGTTTATGTTGGAGGGTTTGCTTGTTAAAGGTTTCTCTTGGTCAATCTTGGAACTTGCATCATTCATAAAGTGGTTTCGAGTTGGCATTGTCAAAGCGCATAATATATGAGGTAGGTTTCCCATTGAACTTACCCTTAAATTTAATAATTTTTAGTTTCATGATATTCAAACCTCATTTATATGTTAAAAATCATTGTGTGATCGTGGGATTATTTTTTTGGTGTGCAATTTATAGATCTATTCCTTGTTTTGTGATGAATGGAATTGTTTTGTTACATGTTGTACACCAAGTGTTTGATAAAATTCCAAGTTGGCTTTTGCATGTAATTTTTGAAACATAGAGCTTTCTTTTTCATTATAAATATATTTTTTATATGTGAAATCATGATTTTTGTTTGTTTAAATAGTTTCCAAGTGGTTCTGGATTTAAAATAAGCATGTATTTGTCTTTTGAAAAAGATTCAGCATTGGTTGGTGATGCATGGCCCATTTGGATTTTTTTTAAATGTGGGTTCATATTGAAAGTGTGATTTGAATGTTTAATTTGGGTTTTATAAATGTTTGTTAAATGGAAATGGGGTTTTGTACCCTTTTGGAATGGTGTATTTTGTTCTTTTAAAATGATGGTTTTTGAAGTGTGCTTGAGGCCCGTTTAGTACTTTTTTTAAATTGGTGAAAATATTTATCCGGAAAATAGTCCTTGGAAAATCTTATTTCATTATGCATATATTTAATTGGTGGTATTTCATCACTATTGAATCTTCATGACTGATTTACTTTTAGCAGAATAGGAGATCCTCGGTATGGACTCCTCAGTGATCTATTTTTTTAAGGTAAGATATTGGCCGTTAGGGAGACTCAAGTGATTCTTATTTTGTGAATTATTATAATATATATGTGTATGATATTGGATGCTCAGATGGAAATGGTTGTCTCACCATATTTATAAATAATGAAAAGGGGACCTGGCATAGTGAGAACATTTTATAAGAACGACTATTTCACTACCTAGATTAGACCCTAGATAGTGGCCCATACTATGGGGATATAATGAGTATTATTGCTATAGGATTGCGCCCCTCAGCCTATACCATGTTGGGGATGGAAAAGCGTGTGAGGGAGTTATTGATTTCATCGATTGAGGCATGATTTTTGGGATGATTCAACATGTATTAGTATGTTTTTCATTATTTATGAGCTCCTATGTTTACCCATGTCTATTGGCACATAGTTTTCCAAATCAAATCATCAATATGATTGTTGATTGGATACACTTCTGTTCTTATTTCTATTTCCCTTGTTATATGATCATTATTGGTGCTCTTATTTGGGCTGTATAGTTTTGGAATTTTTTTTACAATATTTATCTACTTTCAAATGAAATGCCACCTTTCTCTATTAAAATGCATATAGTTCACCCTTAGTAAAGTGTGTGGTTTTAAATTGTAAAAAGTGAAATGTATCTTGTTTTTATTTAAAGTGGGAATTGTGTAGAAAAGCTTACTCTCATATATTTTATTTCAATATTGATGTTGATGTTTCTCTTATCTTAATTGAAGTTAATTGGTAATATATTTTTTTGCACACCTAACGGGTTTTAATACTCATGCCTTTGGTTATTTCATGTTTTTAGATTTTTGTATAAGTTCAGCATGATCTTGATCGTCATGGGTGATGGTTGGTTTTGGTTTCAGATAGTGACCCTTTGGGTCACATGGGGACGTGGTTGTCATCATTTTTCATTTTGATGTTGTTTTATTTTTTTTTGTATTTTGAGTTCATGTATAAAGGATATTTAATTGGAAAAATGTTTATTATTATTGGGATCCTCTTTTGTTTTCTGTTGTTCAGTTTAGTTATATATATTGGGATAAAGCATTACCTTAATTACTATGTTACATCCTAACCCTAGTTGTTAGCCTTTGGGGATTGGGAACACCCTTTGGCCCATATCGTGGATCATCTCTGGTTAACGGTTTAGGGTCTACCCAGGTTGGTTCATGAAAAAATGGTATCATAGGAATTCATTATTTAGAGGACCTCGGTTTTAGAGAACCCTTTATTATTTATTGATGTCAATGAAGATAGAGTAGGACTATCATAACCCTATGGTGTAGGTATGATGGAGTTTCTGGAAAAAATTTATACTCCAAGCCTTGGGTTTTCATAGGGAGTCCAGTTTCTTTTGGGTTCTTTGGTTCTTGTGGGTTTTTTGTGCTTGGTAAATGAAACAAGAGTTGGGCTAGTGGGGTCTATGAGCTCTCAGAGCCTATAAATCCATATGGATCTTGGTACGTGGTCCTAGAATAATCTCTGTGTTGGTGGTGTGATTGTCATGTGGTAGCCAACCATGTGGCCATGTTACCCATCGACACTAGTTTCCCCTAGTGAGTTGTATTTAGTTCCTCAAGATTATGAAATTGTTCTGGGAACTCCTATTTTTAGATTGTGAAAACATTATTTTTAAATGGGAATGATTTGGTTCTGGGAATATGTAAAAGGAGTTTTTAGTTTCATTTTAAATAAATCATTAGAAAATTGGATTTTGGTAAAATGATTTATGGGGTTTATCAGAGTTTCTTGTTTGGAAAGTATATTTTTTTTTGAAAAAGGGGTATATGAAAGTCTTTTTTAAAATATATTTTTTATGTTATTGAAAAATGTTTTTATTATTATGAATTTGATTTCGAGAAGGGAATCTAGGATATTTAATTTTTGTGCATGAATAAATGGAATTTAATGTTTAATTTTAAAATGGTTTCTAACTTGGTTTATAGTGAGATTTTGAAGCATTTTGTGAAATTTGAATCAGAAATGTTTTGTTTTGACCATTGGTGTTTTCATGGGTGCTTACATACACAGATGTGTGTAGAAAAGTTAATGGATAATGGCATGGTTGGATGAGTACCCAGATTTGCATGACTGCATGAATACTTGGGGTGGTATGGAATGTGCATGTGTGAGGCTCCATGGAATACTAATAGTGGGTGTTCTATCCACCAAATCATTGTTATCTAAAAAGTGATTTCAAGAGGAATGTTTTAATGTTTTTAATACTAGTGGTTGTGTGGTTCTTTTTATTATGATTTGGAATTATTTTTATGTGGTGTTTCAAATTTTTAATGTTGTTGGTCATCTAGTTTTGAAGTGATTTTTAGTGAATTTCTAGAAAAGAATTTTGGGAAGCATTGAGTTAGTTCCCATTTTCTCTGGTTCTTGGTTCGCGAACAAGATGATTTTTGGATTGTTAGTTGGTTTTATTGAGCTCTTGGATTTACTATTTTCTACTGTGTTCCCCCATAGTGATTCAAAGGATGTTTGTGGTATAGGTATGGGTATCTCCCTATTAACAAACTTTCCAATTGATCAACCTAAGGATTTCATTCATGAGTTTCGAATGTTAAATATGCCTCTATATTATGGTCAATCATATTATCTCAAATAAAAAGAGTGTATGTGGAAAATAAAAGGGATCTTATGCCTCATTATGTTACCTAAGTCATATAAGGTAAATTTTTTTTACCTTTATTCTTGAAATACCGCCATGGAAGTAGTGGAAGTTGGTCTTTCGAAACAAGCATCAGGACAATCTTACATGGGAGTTATTCACGGCTCTGTTATTTTATTAGTATTTCATTGACATAATGAAGGTGATAAAGGGATAGAGATGTGTTTTTTTTCAATAGGATGATAAATCATTGTTGGATTACTTCCATCATTTTTTGGGCTTTGTTCCTTACAATCTTGAGTGGTCAATGGATGATTCCTTGAAGGCTCAACATTTTGAGTTTGGGCTTCGTCCAAAACTATAATATAAGGTTTTATAATTCCGTTTACCCAATTTTTTCCAACATGGTGAGGAAATTTGTTCATGTTGAATCCATGTTAGAAGTAGTGCTTGAGGTATTCATCCCTCCTTCAGTCCCTGGATGTGGTGAGGGGAATTCTAGAAAGGAATTGTGGAAGTGACCAGAAGCTATTGGTATTGGTCGTGGGATGAAACGGTCATTGGATCATTTTTCAGCATCTTCTATGATTAGGATCCTAGTGTTACATCAATGTGGTAATCCAGATCATAACATGTCATCATGTAAGAATGATCTGAATAATTTTCATGTATGTGGACTCCTTGTTCACTTCCATTAGTTTTGTTAGAGTGAGTCTAAGAAGAGATATGGAGCTAATATGCAGGAGTATATTTTCATTATGGATGAAAATTATGTCCATTTTTGTGTTCCTATTTGGATATTTTAGTTATTTCTAGTGGCCTCATGCAGTATTGTTTCCACATTAATTTATATGAGTTTATGTTTTGGATCACCTAAGAACTCATATTTTAATAAAGGTGTGTTTCTCTTTTAGAAATTATGAATCCTTATGTTCTAAGTAGTAGTGTGTTTAGTGTAATTGAAGCATAACAAGTAAGTAATTAATAATAGATATTATTATATATGTCTATTTGTGAATTAGATAGTGTTTTAGAGGCTTAAAACGAGAATAAATCTAATCATAAGCATGGAATACAATAATATTTTTAAAAGATTATTTTACTGCCTTTTGATGGAAAACCATTTTTAAAACAAACTTTTGACAATTTTATAAGCTATATTTGTCAAAATAATATTATTATTTATTATTGGGACATTGAAATTTACATTGGATATTTTGTTTTTGTATTTTTTTGACAATGTTCATTTTTTTAATGAATAGTGAAAAATACTGCATTTTACATCAAAACTGCTTTTTCATCTAATTTAATTATATTGTTAGATTATCTTTTTAAGTGGTTTTAAAGTTTAAATAGAATATATTTATACCATGTAATCCAATTGTGGTAATTGGGATTAATTTTACTTTGGAATTGGGCATAAACAAGTGCCAAACTTTTCATACACGTTGTTTCAAAAAAACCCGCTATTTGTTTTGACAACGGGAATTATTTTTAAATTAATTATTGCAATTTATATGTTTGGAATTTGGTAAAATGGATTCCATATTTGGAATCAGAAGATCCAAATTATGCAATTAAGACTCTTTTGTTTTTTGACATTATGAATAGTAACGACAGTAATTATCTTTAATTATCTTGATTAATGAGTAATCGGGTAGTAAAAGATAATAAAATAATATCATAATAATAAAAAATGACCACAACATGTGTCATAATGTTACTGGTTGTCTCATTTCCAACCATGGTATTCCTTGTGAAAAACTTGGGGACCCTATGGAATCAATTTTGCGTGAAAGTGACTTTTTATCTTTTTATTTTTAAAGAAAGTTAAATATAACAAAGAATGTATCACCTGAGTAAAACATTTTTAATTTTTTCTACATAAATGATATATTGGACTATAAATAATAATTGGAAAGATAAAACAATTTCCTACATCTTAGTAGTTTTTTTTAATAATTTTTAGACATTAAATAAATTAAATTATTTATGACATCATGATGATGCAGTGATTACCTCATTATTTAACGATTTATATAAAATGAAAAGATAATGTAAAATCTAAGACCTACACATGTAAAAAACCTATTGGATGAGTGTATTTCGAACCCTTATCACCTTATCCTCAAAATAAATCAATGTTGGACCTTTAAAATCCGAAACTCATTTGAAAATAAAGTAACCTTTTATACTTTCCAAGAGTGCTCCTCCTCTCCTCTTATAAAAGGCCCCCACCTCTACCACCTTACCCACACCTATCAAGCCTTTATCTCGGACAAAACCTGACCATTTTGTCTCTCCACATCCCTCTCTTACTCCTAGTAGCCTCACTTTGGGCATAAGTCTTCCCAAGAAAGCCTTTGAGCTCAAATAAAAAAGAGTTATCCATTTTAAAGGCAGTGTCATCTCTTGTGATCTTATGTTTTATTTTTCTTCTCCAACCACCTAAACTCTTTTTATTCATTTATTTTGTAATAAAAAAATTATATTAAATATACTAGGATGTTTTTATGAGAATTATTAGAGCTACACTTACACACACCTTCATCTAATTGTTAAAGCGCATACTGTTTTCGTGGATGGTGAATTTCTTCCTCACGAAACGATGATTGTTCAATATTCTTCTAACACCTTCAAAGGTGGCCATTAAGATGACACTATATTTATATATGATATATATTATTTTTATGTTTTCCTTATGCTTCTGTATTTTTCATTTTTGGCATACCTTTATGGTTTCCATTGTGGGTAAACACAATAATTTCATTTTATGAAGTGCAGACTACCACCCCCTAAAAGTGATTTCATTCGTTAATGCCATATGTGGGACATATAAAGGATGGAGTTAATGATATTATATATGAAATTATACTGTAATTATAATATACCTTTTTTTCATTATTATTCCCTTCCATAAAATATGAAATTGAAATGAAAGTAGTGTTCATGCGTACATATGACTTACCGTCTCCATGAACGGTGCATTTCATTTCTTACCTCTAAATGTTATGTAATATTATAAATGCATGTATATAATGGATATATATTATATCTAAATAATGAATATAATTTTAGATATAATGGATATTTTACCACATGAAAAACTTGTAATTACAAGAATTTTATTTTTGACTCAAGTGCCCAGGGTTGACAAAACGACCATTATTATCCTAAATAATTACATAGTGTTCATGAAATGGTAATAAGTGATATAAAAGGAATAATGAACTTGAAAAATATTCTTAAGAAAGTATAAATTAACTCAAGTTTATTATTCAAAAGGTTAAAGAACGATCGAGTCAAGTCGAACATGAGGTAAGGTAATATGACTCAATCTCCTTTCATTGAGGCATATTTTATTTTATACACAACTTTATTTTATATGGTGTATAAACCCCTTTTACTTTTATTATTATTCAAAAGGAATCTTTTTATACGAAGTGTTTACTAAATGAAAAAATGGAATGTTTTTTTGTCGTACGTATGCGGCGACAACGACTTCTCCGCTGTCGTGACCATTATTTGAGTTTCGACTTCCTCTACAAGCCATAACTTTTTTTGAATGAAAAATTACTACCATGTTTTACTTTTATTTTATTTTGGTATTAAAAATGGTTTTCATAATGTTTTTATATCAATGTGTTGTATTGGTATCTTGTGATTGAAAGGTGGAAATATTATGTTTCCTTTATGCATGTTTTATGTGATATGATTTTGTTATGGTTCTTGGGCATTGTTATGAAGACGGGTGGTTCCGTGATAAACTAAGGGCGGGTGAGCCCGATATAGATCTCCAATGCATTGGGTAATGCGAAGGAGTCAAACGTTAAGGTTTCTCCGAAAAGATTTAGGGAATATACTATGATGGGTATTCCAAATGTAACCAAGAGGGTTACTCCCTACGTAAGAATGTTATTAATGCCTCAAGATACCTTTATGTCTTATGATTTCTATGATTTATTCATGTTTTGATGAGGTATGTTAAACATCTTATGTTTTATGGGTAAAGTATGATTTCATTCTTATGTATATATGTACTCATGTTTCCTTTCCATATTTTTATAACCCTTACTGAGTTTTAATGCTCATCCCAAGTTTTTGAAATGGTTTTCACAGGTCACAGAAATGGTATATGATATGATGATCGTGTCAAGGAAGATTCAAGAAAGAATCAATGTTTTATTTTAAATATGTTTCCGTTGATGGGAAAAATGAATACTATATTTTATTTAACCACTTTGTTTATATGTGGAATGTAATGAAAGTTTTTTTATCTAATTACCTAAAACTCTAAACCTGAAAAGATCCTCAATGTGTAATCTTGTAATAACTCAAGATTAAGTAAGGTTTAAGGCTGGGGCCTTATAGTTGGTATCAGAGGTCAGTTTAGATAACTTTAGGAGTTATAATTCTATTAAATTATTATCCAAAAATATATATTTTTTATGGTCAAATTTAAATGATATAGCATTCGAAGATTACCATGTTGCTTCATCTAAGACATGTTTTTTCATAATGGTTTTCCACAGAGGAAATAGGGAGACAGTTCTAGGAAGGAATACAGAAGGAAATGACCTTCCGAATCAGCATCCTGAGATGGTCAGAATTGGAACTGAATAGTTTATTGCAGTAATGGCACAATTGACTCAAGCAATAAATGGAGGCCGTATCTATACACGAGATCATCCAGATTAACCGCAGAGGAACATGTCAGTAGTGGAACATTTCATGAGGCAACATCCCCCATCATTCAGAAGATCATCTGACCCTGTGCTAGCTGAAGGGTGGATTAAAGCACAAGAGAATATTTTTGATGTCATGGGGTGTTCATAAAATCAAAAGGTTAGTCTTGCTATTTACCGTTTGGAGGGTGAAACAGATCAGTGGTGGTCGATGGTTAAAAATATCAGGGACGCTGATGAGATTGATGCTCTCGACTGGGATGAATTTAAAGGAATGTTTCATGAGAAGTATTTTCCTAAGGCTGTTCGACTTAGGATGGAAAAACAATTCCTGGAATTGAGGCATGGGGAGGACTCAGTGGCTGCCTATGAAGAAAGGTTCACTCAATTGGCAAGGTATGATCCAAATTTTATCCGAGACCTTGATAGTAAAATCAATCATTTTTACTCAGGCTTAAAGCCAAAATATCGAATGGATTTAACTTTTCATGAGTTAAAAAGTTATGAAAAGCTTGTTAGATGTGTTGAGAAGGTGAAAATGGAGTTTTCTGATGATCAGGTGTTCTATAATAACCAATAGAAGAAGAGACCGAGGTGGCAGGATAAAGGGTAGAATTCTTCAAAAAAGTCTGATGGTAAGAAAACTATATTTCCTGTTTGTGATAAATGTGGTAAAAGGAATACTAGGGAATGTCTTCTGAATTCTGGAAAGTGCCACCGATGTGGTAAGATGGGATATAAGTATCTTGATTTCACTGAAAAAGATCAGGGTGATGGTAAGACCAAATTTGATTTACAGTCAGTGAAATGTTTTAAGTGCAATGAGATGGGTCACTATGCAAACGAGTGTCCGACAAAGAGCTCGAGTGATGAGAAGCAGTCAGACTACAAGCAGAAAGGGGTGGTGAAATCATTTGTAACTACTTCAGCAGATGTCGGGCCATCAAATGAAATTGTATCAGGTACTTTGTTTGTTTTTTCAGATTATGCCAGTGTGTTGTTTGATTTGGGGTCTACACATTCTTTCATCTCTGAAAACGTTTCTTGTAAAATGGGAATACCATCTCATGAAATGAATCCTGAACTTGTGGTAAAAAAACTTGGGGGAAATGTTGAGGAAAAAAGAATTTATAAGAATCTTCCTATCCTTATCCGTGGAAAGAACCTACTTGCAAACCTTATTGTTTTACCTTTAATAGAGTTTGATGTTATCCTATGTATGGATTGGATCTCTATTTACCATGCTAAGATTGATTGTAGAACTAAAGAAGTTTATTTTCAGAAAGAATATCTGTTTGTGTACAAGAATGAACCCTTACTATTGATAACATATCAAGAGGCCGAGAAACTTGTAAAAGATGGAAATGAATGTTACCTTTCACACATCATTGAAAACAAAGGAACTGTTCAGATTAGTGATGTGCCAATGGTAAATGAGTATCCTGATGTTTTTCCTGATGAGTTGCCGGGAATAATACCAGATCAGGATGTTGAATTTAGTATTGACTTAGTTCTTGACGCTAAGCCAATTTCAAAACCCCCTTATCGAATGACTCAAACTGAACTTTTAGAGTTGAAGGAGAAATTGCAAGATTTATTAGAGAAAGGTTAGATTCGACCTAGCACATCACCATGGGGTGACCCTATTTTAATTTTTAAAAAGGAAGATGGTTCTATGAGACTTTTCATTGATTATAGAGCCTTGAATAACATCACTGTTAAGAACAAATATCCTTTACCTCATATCGATGATTTGTTTGATCAGCTCCAGGGAGCTCAGTATTTTTCAAAATTGACCTGAGATCGGGGTACCATCAGTTGAAGGTAAAGGAAGCAGATGTTCTGAAGACTGTGTTTCATACAAGATATGGCCATTATGAGTTTTTAGTAATGCCTTTTGGGCTAACCAATGCACCTACTGTATTCATGGACTTAATGAATAGAATTTTCCATGAGTTCTTGGATAAGTTTGTGGTGGTTTTCATTGATGATATTTTGGTGGTTTCTAAAATTAAAGAGGAGCATGAAAGACATTTAAGGGTTATTTTTCAAACCTCAAAAGAAAATAAATTGTATGGGAAATTCAGCAAGTGTGAGTTTTGGTTGCAACAAATTTCTTTCCTTGGTCACATTGTTTCTAAAGATGGGATAACTATTGATCTTGCAAAAACAAAGGTTGTTGAAGAATGGCCAAGACCCACAAATGTAACTAAGATTCGTAGATTCCTTGGTTTGGTAGGCTATTAACGAAGTTTTATTAGAAATTTTTCATGGTTATCTAGTCCAATGACTAAGATAACTCGGAAGGGTGTTAAGTTTATCTGGATAAAAGAATGTGATGATTGTTTTCAGGAATTAAAAATAAGATTCGTGAATGCTCTAGTTTTGGCACTACCTTCCAGAAATGGTGAGTTTGTTATCTACAGTGATGCTTCATTGAAAGGAATTGGTAGTGTCCTAATGCATAATGATCAGGTAATTTCGTATTCTTCATGACAGTTGAAAAATCATGAGGTAAATTACCCTACACATGATTTGGAATTAGCTGCTGTTGTTTTCGCTTTAAAAATTTGGAGGAATCATTTTTATGGAGTAAAGTGTGAAATATATACCGATCACAAAAGTTTAAAGTATATATTCACTCAGAAATAATTGAACATGAGAAAGAGGAGATGGCTAGAATTAATCAAGGATTATGATTGTACAATTCATTACCATCTGGGAAAAGCAAATAAAGTGGCTGATGCTTTGAGTCGAAAAAGTAATTCTTTATTAACCATGCTATTTTTGGAACAAGATCCTTTGGTTTTTGATTTGATGAACATTGGAATAGAAGTTGTTGGTGCAGGAAGTTCTTCTGTTCTGTTCTAGGTATCAGTGAGATCATCTCTATCAGACAGAATCAAGCAAGCACAGAAGAAAGACAGTGAGTTGCAGAAAAAGGTAGAGCTGGTTCAGAAGGGTAAGTTTCCTGAATTCAACATTGATAATGATTGTGTTTTGAGATTTGGGAAGAGATAGTGTGTGCCTTATGATTCATAGTTGAAGAGATAGTTGTTATGTGAAGCTCATAGTTCTCTGTTTTCAGTTCGTCCTGGCTGTACTAAGATGTATAGAGATCTGCGGGAGTATTACTGGTGGGATGGAATGAAAAGAGATATTGCTAATTTTACAGTGAAGCGTTTGACTTATCAACAGGTTAAAGCAGAGAGGCAGTTACTGAAAGGGATGATTTAGCCTTGACCAGTGCCAAAGTAGAAATGGGAAAATATATCCATGGACTTTGTTGTGGGATTATCGAAGACATCTCGAGGTAATAATGCAATCTTGGTTATTGTTGATCGCTTGACTAAATCTTCTCATTTCCTTCCTATTCGAGATACTTTATCTCTAAATCAACTTTCTCGATTGTATCTTAAAGAGATAGTCAGGTTGCATGGAGTTCCCCTATCCATTGTATCTGATCGTGATCCCAGGTTTACTTCTAACATTTGTAAAGGCTTTCAGAAGTCTTTGGGTACTGAATTAAATTTTATTACAGCTTTTCATCCTCAATCAGATGTGCAGTCAGGACGAACAATTCAAACTTTGGAAGATATGCTACATGCTTGTTTGATGGATTATTAGGTAAGTTGGGACCAACATCTTTCTTTGGTTGAATTTTCATATAATAACAGTTTTCATTCCAGTATACAGATGGATCCATTTGAGGCATTATATGGGAAGCGGTGTCGAACTCTAGCTTTCTGGGATGAAGTGGGTGAAAGGAAGCTGATGGGACCAGAATTGGTAGAATATTTGGCAGAAAAAGTTCAGCTGATACAGAAACCCATGATAACATCTCAGAGCAGGCAGAAGAGTTATGCGGACAATAGGAGGAAGGATCTCTCATTTGAGGTAGGTGATCATGTTTTTTTCAAAGTCTCACCATGGAAAAGGGTGATGCAATTTGGTAAGAATGGAAAGCTGAGTCCAAGCTTCATTGGACCATATGAAATTCTAGAGAGAGTTGGATCAGTTGCTTTCTGAGTGGCTTTACTTCCGATTTTATCTCAGGTACATAATGTTTTTCATGTTTTGATGTTGAGAAAGTATATGCCAGATCCATCTCATGTTTTGAGCCCAGAGGTAGTTCAGTTGGAAGAGAATCTCTCTTATGAAGAACAAACAGTCCAGATTCTTAACCACAGGGAACAAGTGTTACGGAATAAGGTTATTCATCAGGTAAAGGTTTTGTGGAAAACCTATATGGTTGAAGAGGCAACGTGGGAATCTGAAAATGCTATGAGGGCTAAATACCCCCACCTATTCGATAAGTAAATAAATTGCGGGGAGGAAATTTTATAAAAGGAGGAAGGATGTAACATCCCAAGTAAGTAATGAATAATATATATTCTTATCTATGTTAATTTATGAATTATATTGTGTTTTAGAGGCTTAAAATGAGAATAAATACAATCTTAAGCATGAAATACACTAATATTTTTAAAAGATTGTTTTACTGCCTTTTGATGGAAAACCAGTTTTAAATCAAAATTTTGACAATTTTATAAGCTCTATTTTTCAAGATAAACTTATTATTTATTATTGAGACATTGAAATTTACGTTGGATAATTTTTTGGTATTTTTCTGATAATGTTCATTTTTTTAATGAATAGTGAAAAATACTGCATTTTACATCAAAACTGCTTTTTCATTTAATTTAATTATATGGTTAGATTATATTTTTAATTTGTTATAAAGTTTAAATAGAATATATTGTTACCATTTACTCCAATGGTGGTCATTTGGATTATTTTCACTTTGGAATTGGGCATAAACAAGTGCCAAACTTTTCATAGATATTGTTTCAAAAAAACCCGCTATTTGTTTTGACAACGGGAATTATTTTCAAATTAATTATTTCAATTTATATGATTGTAATTTGGTAAAATGGATTCCATATTTGGAATAATAAGTTCCAAATTATGTAATTAAGACTTTTTTTTTGGACATTATGAATTGTAACGACGGTAATTATCTTTAATTATCTTGATTAATGAGTAATCGGGTAGTTACGGATAATAAAATAATATCATAATAATAACAAATGACCACAACATGTGTTCTAATGTTTCTTTTTGTATCATGGATGACCATGTTATTCCTTGTGACAAACTTTGGGACCCCATGGAATCACTTTTGTGTGAAATTGACTTTTTATCTTTTTATTTTTAAGGAAAGTTAAATATAACAAAGAATGTATCACCTAAGTAAAACATTTTTCATTTTGTCTATATAAATTATCTATTAGACTATAAATAGTCATTGGAAATCTAAAAATCTTTCCTACATCATAGTATTTTTTTATAATTTTTATATATTAAATAAATTAAATTATTTATGACATCATGATGATGCAGCGATTACCTCATTATTTAACGATTTAAATAAAATGAAAAGATAATGTAAAATAAAAGCCCTACACATGAAAAAAACCTATTGGATGATTATATTTCGAACCCTTATCACCTTATCCTCAAAATAAATCAATGTGGGACCTTTAAAATCCGAAACTAATTTGAAAATAAAGTAACATTTTATACCTTTCCAAGAGTGCCCCTCCTCTCCTCTTATAAAAGGCCCCCACCTCTACCACCTTACCCACACCTCTCAAGCATTTGGATCGGCTAAAACCTGCCCATTTTGTCTCTCCACATCCATATATTACTCCTACAAGCCTTACTTTGGGCATAAGTCTTCCCAAGTAATCCTTTGAGCTCAAATCAAAAAGAGTTACTCGCTTTAAAGGTAGTGTCTTCTCTTGTGTTCTTATATTTTTTTTGCTTCTCCAAACCCCTAAACTCTCTTTATTACTTTATTTTGTAACAAAACCAGTATCTTCAATATACTAGGATTTTGTTATGAGAATTATTAGATCTAAACTTACACACACCTTCATCTAATGGTTAAAGAGCATACTGTTTCCGTGGATGGCGAATTTCGGCCTCACGAAACGATGATTATTCAATATTCTTATAACACCTTCAAAGGTGGCCATTAAGATGACACTATATTTATATATGATATATATTATGTTTATGTTTTCCTTATTCTTCTGTATTTTTCATTTGTGTCATACCTTTATTGTTTCCATTGTGGGTAAACACGATAATTTCATTTTAGGAAGTGCGGACTACCGCCCCCTCAAAGTGATTTGATTCGTTAATGCCATATGTGGGACGTATAAAGGATGGAGTTAATGATATTATATCTGAAATTACACTGGAAATATAATATACATTTATTCCATTATTATTCCATTCCATAAAATATGAAATAGAAATGAAAGTAGCGTTCATGCGTACGTTTGGCTTACCATCTCTATGAACGATGCATTTAATTTCTTACCTCTAAATGTTATGTAATATTATAAATGCATGTATATAATGGATATATATGATATATATGATATCTATATAATGAATATAATTTTGGATATAATGGATATTTTACCACATGAACAACTTGTAATTACAAGAAGTTTATTTTTGACTCAAGTGCCCAGGGTCGACAAAACGACCATTATTAACCTAATTAATTACATAGTGTTCATGACATGGTAATAAGTGATATAAAAGGAATAATGAACTTGAAAAAGGTTCTTAATCAAGTATAAATGAACTCAAGTTTATTATTCAGGAGGTTAAAGAACGATCTAGTCAAGTCGGACACGAGGTAAGGGAATCTATCTCAATCTCCTTTCATTGAGGCATATTTTGTTTTATACACAACATTTTTTTATATGGTGTATAAACCCCATTTAATTTTAAAATTATTCAAAAGGAATATTTTTATATGAAGTTTTTACTAAACGACAAAAGGAAATGCTTTTTTTGTCGTACGTATGCGGCGACAATGACTTCTCCGCCGCCCTGACCACTATTTGAGTTTCGGCTTCCTCTACAAGCCATAACTTTTTTTGAATGAAAAATAAATACCATGTTTTACTTTTCTTTTATTTTGGTATTGAAAATGGTTTTCATAATGTCTTTATATCAATGTGTTGTATTTATATCTTGTGATTTAAAGGTGGAAATGTTATGTTTCCTTTATGCATGTTTTATGTGATACGATTATGTTATGGTTCTTGGGCATTGTTATGATGACGGGTGGTTTCGTGATAATATAAGGGTGGGTGAGCCCGATATAGCTCTCCAATGCATTGGGTAATGTGAAGGACATAAACATTAAGGTTTCTCCGAAGATATTTAGGGAATATACTGTGATGGGTATTCCAAACGTAACCAAGAGGGTTACTCCCTACGTAAGAATGTTATAAATGCCTCAAGTTACCTTTATGTCTGAGGATTTATATGATTTATTCATGTTTTGATGAGGTATTTTAAAGTTCGTATGTTATATGGGTAAAGTATGATTTCATTCTTATGTATATATGTACTCGTGTTTCCTTTCCATATTTTTATAACCCTTACTGTGATTTTTATGCTCATCCCAAGTTTTTGAAATGTTTTTCACAGGTCAAGGGAATGGTACATGATATGATGATAGTGTCAAAGAAGTGTCAAGAAAGAATCCATGTTTTATTTTAAACATGTTTCCGTTGATGGGAAAAATGAATACTATCTTTTATTTAACCACTTTGTTTAAATGTGGAATGTAATGGAAGTTTTATGATCTAATTCTCTAAAACTCTAAACCTGAAAAGATCCTCAATGTGTAATATTGTAATAACTCAAGATTAAGTAAGGTTTAAGGCTGGGTCCTTATAGTAATAATCCTATAATTCCCTATTTGGGGGAAGTCCTTTGTTAAAAAAAGTGAGTTTTGTGGGGTTTTGTGATCATGTAGTTCTATCTAGGATATTGTGTGGCTGCCATTGGCACCAAAGGAAGGGGTTCCAATTTGGGATCATTAAATCTTGATAGTGGGATAAAAAATTCTTAAAGCATTAGGGAACCATCCAGAGGTCTCAGAGTGATACTTTTAAGATAGGAAACCATTGGGGGTGGGGAACTTTGTCTTAGTTAATGTATCCTTCTTGGGGTGAGGCTATTTAAATTTTCTTTTTGATGTTCTATGTGTTGTTGTTACTTAACCTTTTCAAATAAATCATGGTGGTCTTGTCATCGTGCAATCTATGTGGTTGATCCTTTTCAAATATGAATCTCTAATCCTTTATCTTGTGTGTTTAGCCATTTGTGGTGGTATTCTTCCATTTCCCTTCCTGCTCAAACACTTATAGTAGAGGGATTTTGACCCATGTTTAGGGGGGGCATTCATTGGATGGTTTAAGCTTGTTGATTTTTAATGGTTGGGAGACCCAATATTGGTATCATTGAATTTCTACTAGAATTGATCAATACTAGTTGTTTCTTAATAGTGGTGAGTCCATTCCAACCACACGTGTTGATGGTTTTATTTTGGTTGTTGTCTTGTTTCAGGCAATAGGCGTAAGTTCTATTTGGCTATGATTGAGATGTTCTTGGTTTGAGAGGTTGGATTGTATAGTTGTGGGAATCCTTATCCTTTGATAAATAAATTTGATGGTATGTTATCATTATTGGGGAATAAAGTGTTAATGGTGGGTAGAATTTCCACACACTGGTTTTTATTTTCATCCTTTGTTCCAGTTCATTTTTGGATCTCTATTTTTCTCTCACGTTCTAGGTGTTATGGGTTTGTATTTTTAGGAATATATTTTTTATTTGGTCTTTAATTTATTCCTTAGTTTCCTTTGGTTATTTTTTTAAAAATATTGTGTTTTGGGATTCATAGTAGGTGGCATATGGTCTGCACATGGTTAGAGGGAACCGTGCGGCATGCTCTAGCAAACCATGTGGGCCTTGGAATGCTTCTGGTTGAGGGTGCGTAACCTATGAAGAATTATAAAAACCATGAGGGAAGCATTCGGGGAGGTTTTTTCTCATGGTTGAACAATCACACATATTTCCCGCATGGTTTACCAAACCAGATGGTCAAACCATGTGATCTATGTAGATCTAAAAATTTATTAAATTACTATTCCACCCTCTCAGGATTTTAGCCCAAAATGCCTCTCCTCTCCTCTCTCTAGTTTTTGGGACCCTAAGGTGCCTCCTCCCTTGTTCTCCAAGCCTCCACTCCTCTTTTATGGTGTGGATATAGCGATTCTTCAAGTTTGGGGCTAGATTTCTTAAGGTAATATCTTCTTCTCTTCTCCATATGCCTTACATTTTCATTTGATTTTTCTTCTCCTATGGTCATTTATAGCCAGAGTTTATGTTTCCCTTATTTTATGTTGGGGTTTTTCATATTTAAGGTATGTATTAGTTGATCTTGGATCTTTGATACTTTTTGAGTTGGTTTCTGGTTGGAGTTGTAAAAGCGCATGAGATTTATGGAAGTTTTCACTTTAAAAATGACTTCAATATTAAGAATTTCTAGTTTCATTATTTTAAAACCACCTTTACTTCTTAAATATTAATGCTTAATCTTTTGATTATTTGTTTGGTGTGAAAAGGGGTGATTTCTTCAATGTTTTTTGAAAAATGGAATTGTTTTGTTAAATGTTTCACACCAAGTATTCAATGAAATTCCAAGCTGGGTTTTACATGAAATTCGTGCTACCTAAATATTTGTATGGTCTCGTAAATATAGTTGTGAAACATGAAATGAGGATTTGGGTTTCTTGAAAAATTTTAAATGTGGTTTGGAATTAAAATAACTATTTATTTTTATTTTTAAAAATTATTTGGCATGTGTTGGTGATGCATGGACCATTTGGAAATTTTTATGAAAGTGCATTCATCTTGAAAGTGTGATGTGAATGTTTAAGTGGGGTTTTTGAAATGATTAGGAAATATAAAATGGGGTTTTTGTGCCATTTTTTGGAAATGTGGATTTGGTTCTTTTAAAATGATGGTTTTGTGAAGAGTTCTTGAGGTATGTTTGGCTATTTTATGAAATTGGTGAAAATTATTATCATGAAAACTCTATTTAGAATACCATTTTCCTTATAAATATATTAATTGGTCGGATTTACTCCTTATGGAATAATCACGAACCATTTAATTTGAGCATAATAGGAGAGCCTCTATGTGGAATCCTTAGTGATCCATTGGTTTTAAGGAAAGAGATTGACCCTTGGGGTGGCTTGGGTGAAGCATGTTCTGTGAATTACTATTATATATATGAATGTGTTAAAATTTTCAGTTCGAATCAGTTGGCTCAACCTCTTTATACATCCTGACATGGGAACCTGGTATAGTTGACAAGTTTTCTGAGAATGATTGTTTTTCTAAAAAGATTAATCAGTGGCTAGTGGCCCATAGTCGTAGGATATATTGAGTATTATTGTTATTGTGTAGTGCCCCTAGAACTTTACCATGTATTTTATGTCTGAGCATGTGACAGAGTGTTTTATTTTATTGAGTGAGGCATTAATTTTGGGATGATTCAACATGTTTTTTTTATTATTAAGATAATTTAAGAGATTCTATGTTTTCTCTTGTCTTTTGGAACATAGTTTTCTGTAGTGAGTGATTGAGATTCTTATTGATTGGATACTCCTATGTGCTTCTTTCCATTTCCCTTATTTTTTTATCATTGTTGGTGCTATTTTGTGTGGTGTATTGTTCTTGAAAAAAATGTTTTCTACTCTATTAATCTACTATCAAATGAAATGTCACTTTTCTTATTTAGAATGTATATGGTTCCTCCTTGGAAAATAATGTGGTTTTAAATAGTTAAAATTTATATGAATCATGTTTTTATTTAAAGTGATAAATGTTTTGAAAATATTACTTTCATATATTATATTTCAAACATAATATTGGTGTTTATTTTATTTTAAGGGAATTTCATTGGGAATAGATTTGTTCAAGCATGCCTACTGTGTTTTAATACTGAAACATATAGTTTTTTCTTGTTTTTAGCATTTACTATAGGTTCAACATAGTCATGGTTATCATGTGTAGTGATTGGTTTTTGTATCGAAGAGTGGCCCCCAGGGTCACATGGAGGCGTGGTGTTCATCAATTTTAGATTGGGTGATTTTTATGGTTTTGTTGTTTTTTTTATTTCATATATAAAGGATATTTAATAAAAAATATTTTTTTATTACTAAGATACTCTGTTGTTTTCCACTATTTTGTTTTTTTATTGATATTGAGAAAAATCATTTCCTTAATTACTCCATTTATGCCCATCACTAGTTTCCACCCTGTGGATATCAGGAACAACCTTCGGGCCTTACCCCGAATCAGCTTAAGTGACCAGTTCAAGGTCAAACTAGGCTGGTTCATAACAATAATAAGATCAATAGTTCATGTAACATGAAACTTCAAGCTTTATGTGAATTGTGATATAGTATAAAAATATTATAATTTTAATGTTATTGTAATAACCAAGTTATTTAATTGGATAGTATGAATATGAGTAAGAATATTATGAAATATATGTAAAATTTTCCTCCTCACTATAGATTTATGTATCAATTCTTAGGAAATAAAAACTCACCTCTTAGAAAAGTCATTTAATGCATCAGAAATTCTTTTTCTTCAAAAAATAGGGTTTATTGATTTTTGTGAGTAAAGTTTGTAATCAATTATATTGATTTTTGAAATTTAATTTGTAAAAATGAAAATACATTTTTAAATCATTATAAAAAATTTTATTTAGGTGGAAATTTTTTGGTTTTTTTGAAATTATTAACTTTTCAATAAATAGTTAAAAATTCTGATTTTCAAACACTATAATTTATTTTCAATAAATAAAGTTGTTTCAATGTCCCATTATATTTTAAATTTGGTCAAGTTTTATCATATGATTAATTTGAGTAATAATAATATAATTAATTCCATTTGAATTATTAATATTTATGATTTTGATATAAGTTTAATTTTAGGCTTCAATCACATTTTTTTAAAAATTGGTTTTCATTGAACATTATTAATTTATGTTAAAATTAATTTTTTAGATTTAAATAAATTAATTAAATAAAAACATACTCTTTATTTTTAATAAAGAGGTTAATATTTATTAAATATGATCATTTTCATTAAGGTCATTTTTAATAGTAAACATCGTAAATATTTTTCACTATAATAAGGGTAATACCAAAAAAGAAGGGTTTAAACTATGGGATAAGACATAAAAATAACCCTAATAATAGTCATTTATCTATTCGATTAGTGGTTTTATACTATTTTTTTACAATATCTGATATGATTTGATTTTTTTTCATTCTTCATTGATAATTACTAATATTTTTTATATAAATACAAATATATATTGTCACTCTCTTCTCTTTTAAAAACACTAAAATTTCTCTATGGGGAAAAAAGTATTTTGTTCAGTTTTAAAATAGTTTTTTGAATATTAATAAATTATTTTGACAGTACTAATTTAATTCTAATTTTTAGACATGGTATAATTACCATCAATTATTACGCAACACCCTCATAGTTATTCTTCAATCAATAGAAATATTTTCTAAATAATATTAAAAACATTAAAATAAATAATTTTTGGATAAATTATGGTCATATATAAATTTTATTAGTGATTATAATGTATAACTAATGGTGAAAAGTTCTATATTATAAATATATTGATTTCTTCCTAACTTTAATGTCAAATTAAATGAATAGTCCCAAAATGGCATTAATAAAATTTTATATTATAAAATATTTCATTTAATGAATTAAAATTCCAAAAAATATTAAAATTATAAAGTTTTATTGGATTTGATTTAAAATTTCATACATTGACCATTTTTATGTCAATTGTAACATTATAAGTAAATGTTAGACCATTAATGACTGAAAAATGTGTTTCCACAGTCAATGACAAAAATCATTGGCATGAGTTGAACAAAAGAAATTAAGGTTAAAATAACCAAAAGAACATACATAAATCCTATATTATGAGTTTATTTTTATCCTATATCATATTTATTTCTAAATTAATAAGAATAAAATCCACTTTTCCATGAATGGGACATTATAATATTTTAATGTTTTGAAAAATTTCAAAAGTTCCCAACCCATCCCTTATAAAAGAAAACCCCTCATCTCTCTCCTTTACACCACATTGTGGAACCTAAAATAAAAAACCATAAACAATTCTCCTATAAACATAATTATTCACTAATTATAGTTGTTTTTATTCTTAAAATCCCATTCCATGTGTCCTTAATAAGGGGTCAAATGTAGGTCTACTGAGGAAGAGGTAATCGCCATACCCACCTTCCATAAATTTATTTCTTACTCAAACTCTTATATATATATATATGGTATTTATCATAATAAAATAATTCAATTTTCATAAATATACCAAAATTTATTTTTTATTATACAACCATTATTCACCCTATTCTCTATCAAAATGGGAAAGGAAAGTATTGCTTGTGCATACTTGTGGACTATAGCCTCCACCTGGAGATATAATTTATATTCCATCACCAACCATCACGGTTCATTATTTTGATATATTTAATAATTATATTTTATATTTATGATCTAATTTTGACTATTTTATGATAAAATATTATTTATCATTATTTATTTATTTTCATTAGAAAATGGAAACATCGTTCATGTGTATGTACGTATTACTATATCCACGAACGGTGTAATTCATCTTTCTATGTCAAAGATTTATAGATGATTATATATATATACATAATGAATATATATGATATATATATCATGATTAAAAATTTTAATTTGAAATAATTATGATCAATTTACTATAAAATTAACTACCAAATTGATATTTCATGAAAAATGAAACAATTAACACCTGGACACAATGATTTTAATAAGGAATTATTAATAAATGAATTCTGAAATATTATAAGTGGTTAATATATGAAATTATAATTATTTACATGATTATGGTATAATATTATAATAGATTAAAAATTATTTTATAGGAGGTTATAGCAATTATGAAGCATGTCGAATATAAGGTAAGGGTTTCTGGTCTCACTTTTACTCTCATGAGAAATAAATCATATTAAAAACTAGATTCCTTTGTTTGGTGTATAGACTACCCTTGATAGTATTTTATTATTATTTTACATAAAATAATTTGGATTAAACAATCCATTTAAGGTTCTCTCTTTCATGAATATTTAATTCAATGATTAACAATGTTATAAAGGTTCTTCATCTCAATATTCTTTAATTGAGACATATTGGATGTTATGCAACTATTTAGGTTTATGAGGTGTTTATAATACCACTTTGACTTGTTTTATCATTAATATCATTAATTTTATTAAATTTAATGTTTCATTTTATGTTATTCATTTTATGGGAATTACGACAAAAAATTTACCACAACAGTAATGGTTTTATGATACAATCTCATTTTTATAAGGACTATTTATGAAAAATTTAATGATGATAAAATTATATGATATATATTCCCAAAATATAATGTGTTTTATTATCCTACATATACTTTTATAGATTACATGTTTTACTTACATTTTCCTCTATTTTTTTACTAAAGTTCCCAAAAAATGTTTTTATGGAAAAGTAATTTTATGTCCCTCTTTAGTTGGGTATATTTTCTTAGTGTATGTGTTTTTTTAAATATATTCAATAATGTTTTTAATATTATCTTATGGTAGTTTACAATAATTTTACCCATTTTTTACTATTTATAAAAATTATTTAAAGGAATCTTCTTAAAATTTTATAAATGAGGCACGTTTTAATTTTTACCAAACATGTTAAAGGATTTATTGTTTTAACTTAAAAAGAATGAATAGAATATCTCATCGTCTTGATCACACAATGCTTTAAAGATCTATTTTTAAGTATCCATGTTTTTTTAAATTAAAAAAATTTACATAATATTGTTAATTATTTTATATTTTAAATATAATATTTAATAATTAAAATGTAATTTTATTCATGAAATAGTCAAGTGGTATTTTAACATAATTTTATATCTATGGTAACATCCTTTTATGTTACTTATGATTAATTGTTTAAATGATTCAATGATACTCTTCTTATTATTTATTTAGATGGTTTATGGTTATTATGATGAAGTATCAATGAAACCCATTTTCTTTGCCATGGGTTATATTTTTATGGAATGATAAATGTTTTCATGATCATATGGCATATAAATTAAAGGATTTATAATATCCACTGGATGGGCCCATAATTATATATCCCTCCAATGATGTTGGTAAAGATTAATGTTTTATGAGATGAAATCATACATAAGAGATAATCCCAATCCTAAAATATGGTACATGGGAGGTTATCCTAAGTCGGAAAGAGGGTATATCATTATTTATCTAATTCCCAAAAGAGGGTGCACGAGTGGTTTTACCATGTTTAGAGATCGTACCATGTTGGTTAACCCAAGACTAAAATGTTATGAATTTGTTGGTGGGTAGCGATGAAATAATATTTCTATGATTATTATCTTTTCACACTATTATCTATTCTTTTATGATATGAACTTGTTTCAATGTAATACTCTTATGGCCCATGTTATATGATTTCTTTATTATTCTTGTCTTCTAAATAACCATTATTTATTCCATGACTCATGATTAAGATATATGAATTATTTTTTTAGTTTTAAAAAGTTAATATAATGTTCTCATACCCTTATACTCATGTTATACATAAATTTTCATTAATATCTCACTTTTTTACCATTTCTGAGCATCTATGCTCACCTGAAATTGTGTTTTCTTTTACCTAAGATATGAAGAATGGTTTATGTATGACATTTATATTAAGGGTTATCATTTTGAATAACTAAGTGGGAAATGTTTGAAATATTTTGTGTATAATTTATTTATGTATCCATGTTTCCAATGACAAGAAACCTTTATGGGTTTTTTATTGAAATTCATGTTACTTAACAAATATCAATCTAACAAGATGTCATATTTTAGCATGAAAATAATTGGTTACTATAATTAATCTATAATTTATGGAATTATTCAAAATTTAAATGTATGATTGGTTGGTATTGAATTACCATTTAGATTGATTATTAAATTTTGATGTTTTTTAATATTTATGCTTTAGTTGGATTTTATATTGATATTGTTTCAATTGAAATGTTTTTTATAGAATGTTTATCATATTATTAATTTATAACTTGTATTTTCAATTTTTTTCTTAAAATGTTGTTTGGTAATTATAAAACGTTTTTATGAAACTTGTAACACCCTTGGTTATGAGCCCCTTTATGTTAGGAATTATATAATCATATTCTCTATGAAATATGAATTGATTATTATTTGATATATTTGTAAATTTCTAAGAGTATTCATTATATAATGGTGTTTACGAGTGAGATAGGGATTACATATTGTGTTTTATTTTTTTATGTGTGATGATAGAATGGTTTTTTATATCCTCACCAGCATTTGGTATAGGCCTTTAAAACCATTGGTAACTAAGTTATAGATTGGATATTGATGGTAAAATGGTTATAATTTTTCACAAATTGTTATCTCTTTGATATTATTTCAAACTATTGATGGTAGTTCCCTAGTAAGGTTGATTTAGAGTGATTAATGAGGTAATTTCAAATTAAATATAATATTGGATGATAGTTGGTTACACCTAAGAATGTATTGGACTATGTAATTAGGACCTAGTAAGTTTCCTATGATTTTTTATATACTATATTATGTTTTTATATAATAATTCTCATTTAATACCTTTAATATAAATCTATATTCTTATATTTACTTCATTGTATTACTAGTGTTTCCTTGATAGTTTTAATTACTCTTATTATTTTTGTCAGAATTTAGATTTATGGTTCTACTTGGTTTATTCTCTTACTAGGTATTTGTTTTCATTCCTTCCAATTATTATAATGGTTTGGGAAGTATAATATTTAAAGTGAATAAATAAATTTTGCTTTTTCATAAACATGGATGTATCTATTATTAATTTTTAAAATAATATATTTTTTAAAATCTCATTTTCCCTTTTTATTTCCATAAAAAGGGTAACACTTTCATTAATGGATAAAGATATGTTACTTGTTTTATTAGATTTCTTCACATGATAAAAAAATTTCCTAAATTTAGTTCAAAATAGAATTTATAAAATGTCTTATAAAAGTAATTTTATACACTACTTATTGAAATTTTGTTGGGAATGTTTACCACATATGATATTTATTCATCCCTATGTGAATATAGTTATTAGGTATTCATACATGTATTCATGGTATGGTATAAAATCGGCTTGTATATTTTATTGATTTGGATAGTGCATTTTTTGTGATATTAATGTAACATAGGGTTACATGGAGATGTTCATGTGTTGTTATGGGATCTTATAACTTTCCTTAGGTTGTATCTATATCTTTAAATTTATCTATTTGTATATTATTTTTTATCTTATATTGGTACCCTTTATGTGTTGATATTAATAGTGTGAAATCATACCTTAAGATGACTTTTGATACCCTGAACACTTTTCAATAGCTCTTAGTGACCAGAAACATGCTTCAAGTCTTATAGTGAGCTGACTTGGGTGACAAGGCATGTTTACCCTAGTCGTTTCATTGAATCAATAATAATTTGGAATCACATTTTATGGATATGGTCAAAATTTTAATCTTATATTGTGACTCTATTAAAAGATCAAGTGATTTAGGTTGATTTAAGTATTACTCATTGATTTCATAGTCTTGAAATCAATTTAATTTAAACACCCTTAGAACCAATTAATATAACCAATTTATGAATGAAGAAGATAACATATTTCAATAAAAATATCCTTGTAAATTGATATCTTCTTTCTTATAATATTGATTATTTTTCATTTCATTTAGGATATAACACTAGTATCAATTGTGATCGTCATAAATAAAGATATTTTCCTTGCATATTTTTATGTAAAATCCTCATTAAATCATATCATATTTTTCACATGCAAGTGATATTTTACGTGGAATATAATTTTCAATTTTAATTTTAGTTTTAGGGAAGAGATTTATAAATTCAAGACATTAACTGCTATTGTAATTAATTGTGACAATGGTCTTTCCTAAACTAAGTAAGGAAAAATAAAGTCCCTGGAAACAATAGTCATGAATTCATCCACCATCTTGTAAACAATATAAATATTTCAATATTTCTTCATATTTGGAATAAGGATGAATACATTTTTGTATTTCAAGCAATCTATTACTCCAATTAACCAAATATTGTTTATAATTTAGTGTACAATTTTTTTATTGAATTAGATAAAAAAATCTTGACGGGACACGAAGTCACCCCTTTAAAACACTATTTCAATCATGAAAAAATGTTAATATAAATTAAAATCATTTAGGGAATCTATGTTTCAAATTCATGATATACCAAAGAACATGGGAGTGGGAAAAAACAACTAAAACCCATATGAATTTACAATAACCACATAAATTGTAGTGGTTTACAATAACAATTTATATTTATTTACAGTGAATCAAAATAAATATATTAAAAAATATTTTTCTTCAAAGTATATAATATATTAATAAAAATATAATTTATGTGAAATAGGAGATATAATTTATTAAAGTCTCTAATAATAATGGTTTAGAGAAATTTATTTTTTTATAGATAATATATCAGAATTTTTGATAATGAAAACTACACCGATGATATCATATTTTTACAAAGAACTATGTATGGAAAATGGTTTTTAAGGAATAAAATATATTATTTCATTCATTATTAAAAAACATATAATTTTAATCATCAGTGGTTACCATTATATGTATAGACACGCTATCCATGTAGTATAATCTAGATGTGAAATCTCATTTTTGGTATGATCATACCCTCAATACCTTTTATAAATTTTTTTAATCATAATAAATTTTTTTAGATTATTCCAAATAATATTCCATGATTTTAGAAATATTTCACGAAAATTTTATTATTTTTAAAATTACTATTAACATTCATGCTCATCATTACTATTTATTTATTAAATGACATATTTGAGAGGAAAGTTATCAATTTTTTATAAAATTATTTTCATCTCCTCAATAAGATATCTCGGGACAAGTTACAGAAATAAAAATAATATTTATATATTATATAAAATATTTTAATTTTATGACATAAATTAAAATTACTAATGAATATGTTTAACTATCTTCATGAACCACTAATACATGTTATTTTAATTACTGAATATTAACAATAATATGTTCATTCTCACCCATTTATTAAATATTATCTTGATTACATTTTATTCTATGTACTGAGGAGCAGTTTTTTTTATGAAAGTAATTATTTGAGGAAAGGTGAGTTGTTGATACATGAATAAATATAATGATGGAATTTTCTTTGAAGCTCTATTATAAATGTATTTATTTAATTATAAAATTATAATTATTTTTAATTCTATAAATAGGCAGATTATGTGGTCACATATTTGGAAAGTCTAAATTTTTTGGTTACATATAAAATTAATAACAAATTAATTACATATATTAGGAATTATATTTGGTTTTTTATAATAAAATATAAAAATCTAAATCTTTTCGTTATTTTCTGAATAAAATTCTCTTTGTTATATTAAGTATATGGAATTATTTTTATAGGAATTAATATTAATGGAAGTCAAATGGGATTAATTTTCAATGAATTATCATAAATATTTCTCAATCCTTTTGAACCAAAAAAATCCAATTTTCACCTAATAAGCCATATATTTATATTTTTTCCACAAGATATAGCTTCAGTATTGGTGATAATTTTTAATTAAAATTAATGTATATGGGAAATAGTTTGAAATTCGATAGTTAGGATCTATGATTTAGATAATTTAGTAAGAATTTTCAAAATTCGTTTTTTAGAGATGATAGTGATAGTGAGGTTTTCCAAAACGATTCATGGGTGGGGATGGTTGTTCTTAAAAACAATTCATGTATAGTAAATTATATTTTATATTTTTTTGTGATTTTAAATCAGGAAAGTTATTTATTTAGTAAATGGAATGAAGAATTTTTTTATCTTTTTATTTTATTGGATTTATTTTATTAATTTATTTTGTTTACTATTTATTTTTACTAGTAATTAAAACATTTTTGGATACTGTAAATTTATCTATAAATTTTTTTGTAGTTATAGTGATTATTTAATATTTTTATTAGAATTTTATTATTTTTTTATCTTATTTTTTTAGTCATTTCCTTGTGAAAACAATAAAGTGAGAATATCGTAAAAATTAATAAAAACTGTTGATGTTATAAAGAAATGCTTTAATTTTTAAATTTTATTATTTAAAAGATGTTTTTCTTGAAAATCCTAGAAATTTACTTGGGGATTGACTCATTTTGCAAAGAATTATGATACTTTATTAAGCTAGATAATAATTAAGATTTAATGTGTTTAGACTACAGTTATGGGATATGACATAGTATGATGATAATTTGGAATTAATACATTCCAAAATAATTAAAATGAAATTATATGTTCGTTGTTGGGGTGAATCTAACACCCCAACTCAAATCACCATATTTTGTTCCCATGTGTCACATGACCTCATATTTTCATTCTCATATGTATGAGGTCAATGACTAGTGGTGAGGGTCTAATGTAATATAGAGAGACTATACCCTCAGTAATCATAACCATCCTAACAAAAAAGTATAAGACAACATGAGTAAATGTTATAACAGATGTCTTGTCAAGTCACACAATTATAATCAGTTGGATTCCTAATGTTTCAGTTCAACAATTAACACTGGAAAAGCTAAACAAATAAATAAATAAACTATATAAACCATATGTTTTTATTCATGGTACTAAATTCATCCCCATGATCAAAGTACTACAAAAACCTATCAAAGGTCCCTTTACATGCATTGGATACCAAATAATGAAATCTGAATTCACATTGAGATGTATTTTTAAGAATTGATTATAAACCTAGTAGGACCCCACCAATGCATATTTTACATAAGATCACACATATATAGAGGTGCATTATAATATAGAAATATAAATTTTCACACAAGAATAGAGCCAATCATGTACATAGCGATCATGTTCTTACCAATGTCCCTTGAGCCCTAGCAATACCTGCTTCAACTATGTGCTAGAAGAATGATCAGGACAGTAGTCAGGATATTGGGTTGACCATAGGGTACCCTTATAAATAATTTATAAACAACAAGTAAAACATTTATTGAGTCAATCCACAAGGACATAAAGCCTCGTATTTATCATGGTTTGTGCCTCAAGGTCATCATACCCCAACCTCTACCTTAGGTTAGACAATATGGTCATTATATTCTTACATTGTCTTCATCCAAGCCACAAGATCTCTGTTCCCTGTCCATATGTTTCATCACATCATCATCATCATCTCTTATCACATATTCTCCACCACTAAGTGTGAGGCCAACTATAATGACCAACCTATAATTTTCTACTACAATAAAAACCTCCAAATTTTATACATATATACATAATAGTTCATATCACATATAGGCTCAACATAGTATATTATGAACTAGTATCAATATCGACGCACACACACACATGTTATCAACATCAAAAAACAATTCCAAAGAACACAAGAACTTATCACTATATCATTCCAATAACCATATAAAATAGCACTATATGGTAATGATTTTCTTAAATTAAACAAATTGATTCCAAAATTCAACTTCTACCAAGGGGGTTATCATCTGTATCTAAAACATGCTTGAACACCATACAATACAAGACAACATTCCAAGGATTCCCTATAAATTATCCCAAAACATCATCATAATATTTATAGTGAAATGTTCATGGAGAGATGAATGTGTAGAGGATATAACCACATCAACATACACAAGTAGGATAGAGGAAAACCAAATAAAAAAGAAGATGAAATCACCTAAAATAACCAATAGTTGATCCTCTAATGTCAATAATGAAAGCATGATCTTGGGGTTCGGAAGATCTATTGAAGATACCATGGAGTCTACCATTTCTTGAGTGGAAAATCTAAAATATATATGTCTTTTCAGGTCTTAGGAATTTAATGGGAAAACTATGAAACATATAACATGGTGTAGTCCTTACACTATAGATTAATGGGAATTTATTTGAAACAAATCAATGGAATAAGGTAATAGACTATTATATAATGGTTCTTAGTCAAACGTGTTCCTAGAATACATATTGTGGTTGATGTAAATATCTTATATACTAGGGAGAGAAAAAACACAACAGAGAAACCACCAAAAAATATAATTCTACAGAATAGAAGAAGGCCACACCAAAACCAATATCAATGGCATAGTGACACCAAAATTGGCAGAAATAAAGGAGACATTCCTTCAAAGACATCATTTAAAAGACCACCCATCCCACCTCATCTATTCTAAAAAAGTCAAAACCAAAAATTCAAACTACTATGTTGAAGTTACCTAATCACATCATAGACAAAAACTTCACTGTGTAAAATAAGATCAATGTCATAGTATCTACTTCTATTTAATAAAACATTGGGTCATTACAATATACACCAATAAGGGCTTATTATCCTAAATAACTATGTCTAGTGGTCCTTCTCAAACAAATAGGTTCATTTATCTCATAAACTATATTCCATATCCAAAGTCTCCTCTTTGATACGTCTATTCTAGAATAGGAATATAACAAGTGAAACTATATTTACTCATAAAAATTTCTCAATATAATTAATGAATTATACTAGATACTCTACAAATGATGCCTTGGGATCAAGATCAATTTCATTATGGCTGATCACATTCATAGCATTGGTCATCTACCTATGAAGTTGAGAGACATGGAACACATCATGCGTACCTCAATAATATATAGGAAGATAAACATGGTAATATAATTACCTTATATGCTTAGAAATCTTAAATAGTCCAACTAATATTAGATTTAGTTTCCCTTACTTCTGAAACTATTGATTCCCCAGTCGGGGAGTCACCCATTATAAAATTCATCCACCAACAGTGAAAAAAGGTCACATCCTCATATCATCCTAGGATCATTGAATCCTTTCTGTGATGACTAACCACTTATGGATTAATTTAACTCTCTAGAAGGTCAATTATACTATACTCATCCCCACAATTACTACCCCACCTTTCTCATGTCAATATATAAATGAGACTTGGTCGATTATAAAGATCCTTGAAAGGTGCTATGAGAATTGAATAATAGAAGCTACTATTGTATGAAAATGAAACCAATAAGAGTTTGTCATCCCAAGATCTACTAAAATCTTGAACACATTCTTATTGAAAATCCTATAAAATTTGGATTGTCTGCTCTGAATAAACATCAGTTTATGGATAATAGTTCTTCTCAATTTTATCATGGTACTAAAAGTCTTCTATAAGATTTTCCATAAATGTGATGTGAATAATGTGTCACTGTGTAACGTGATGCTAAAAGGATATTGAATACAAGAGTATAATATCTAGTATCTACAGACTCCCATAACCATTCACTGAAATATTCTCTTGAATTATCAAGAAATGATCCATTTTTTCAATCAATCAACTATCACCAAAATAGAATCAGGAATCCTCAGGGTCCAAGGTGACCCTATCATATTGTCCATGGTCACATCATCCCTCTTACATATAGATACTAGAAGTTTCTAATGATAACCACTAGGAAACAGATGCTCTACCTTCACCCATATGAAGGTAAGGAATCACAAGACAAAACAGGTAACATCCCTCTTCATGCAAGGAATCCAAAACTAGCATCCAATATCATGTTACATCTTTACCAAAAATTCATGCACTACCCATTTTGAAGCATGAGTATCTCATTAATTCCTACCTCAAGTAATCTATCATAACAAATATCCCATGACCATAAATAATATTTTTATCATATAAGGACTACCCTATAATAGAATCATCTCCTACTATGAATTCCTGCATCACTACACACTTGGGATCTAACACTTGGATTTATTTAACCTGGTCTAATAGAGAAGTTTTCTTTGCCAGGGGAACACATGTTAATACTCCATGATCATTTGATGTATCCACCAACCACTTATCCATCAAACTCATTATCCACCATTCCTAATGTGAAGGATTCCCTTTAGGCTCATGTGACTCTATCATTTTCCTATTGATATAATCCATAATAAAATTACCTTTCACCAGAGCATAGGTCTTCTTGAAGTAAAACTTTTAAAGGTACTCTATCTAACTTTTCTGCCACAAATTTGGATCCCATGTTAAGAATTTGAATTGTAATATATTTTGTTCTATGTAGATTATAACACTCCCATTAAAGAGATAATGTTTCCAACACTTAAGAGTATTGAACGTAACTGCCAACTCTATGTTATAAGTTAGGTGTTTTTTCTCAAGGGGTCGTAACTAATGTGTCCCAAAATAAATAAAATCCCACTATATCTACACAAATCCTAGACCAAAAACTTGCGCATCATATTGAACTATATACCCAATCACAATCTATGGAACAATCAAAATTGGTGCCATCATCAATTTCCTCTTCATATCAAATAAAACCAATTCACACTAATTAGTCCACTAAAAATCACCCCCTTTTTAGTCAACTCTATTATAAATGATGTAAAATAGAATAAGTACTACCAGATGGCCCGACAGTTCCCTAAAATCCCAAGGAAGCTCTAAATATCAAACACAATCCAACGAAATAGCCAAGACATAATATCCTTAACCATATATAGGTACACTAAAATTCTTACCTCATAAATCTCATTACCAAATAATCACACCTCCAAAATCAATAAGTGTCATTTTAGATTTTAGCATATAAATGATGCACTCTATGTGTACTAAAAAAATATCAAGGTGTCTAGCAAGAATATTTGATTTCTAGGAATATATGAGGTCATTATCCATGAATAAATGATGAAGGAGTAGAGATATAGATGGAGAATCCTATTAATGAAATCCATAAACATAGTTACAGAATATTCAACCCAAAACGAATGAAAAGGTACTATAATAGTTTATATTTACACCTAAATAATTAATTTGGTATATAATCCTCTCTAACACACTATTGATGGTATTCTGAATGAATATCAATTTCAGAAAACAAATGGATACCCCATAAATGATCAAATAGAACATTAATATTTACTAAATGGTACCTATTATTCCCATTTACTCGATTAATCTTCCTACAGTAGACATAGAGTACTATAATAACATCTTCCTTATTATAAAATAATACAGAAGTGTATTAAGGAGATATTCATTATAAGTACATGGCCTTAAAACATTACATAATCTTGAATTGAATGAATAATTTACATCAAGGATCTTTTCATGTTTAGATATTTAAAGAATTAGGTCATAACATATTCATAAAAATTTGAATATTACATGTGAACACTTCTAATCAGTATCTGTTTTTTATAAAATAAAAACTATTGAAAAAGAGTCTTGTATAGTTCCATATTTTAGATATCATGACTTTTCATAGATCCCATCCTTGACCCTATTCATATTTAGGTCCTGGGGAATGTATTTTAAAAAAACTTGGGATGAGCATAAAATGATTAGTAAGAGATACACAAAGAAGGAAAACTGTTAGTTTTTCAAAACAATAAGTAAAACATGAATTCACATGAGCCTCAGCCTAGTTGGTGAGGTCTCTCTAAGTGCATCCATCAGACCCAGGTTCAAAACCAAGTGGAGGCATAATTTCAGGGTATTGTAGCAGCACTATAGCATGCACTATAACAGGTACTGTGCAGTACTGTAGTAGGTACTATTCGGTACTGTAGCATCCAGAACTGTTCTCCTTGGGCCACCATTTTGGTCTTGGAGTCCTTATGGCTTTCAGGCCACCCATGGCCTTCGGGTTAGTAAGGTTTTCGGGCCACCTCATGGCCTTCGTGCCTCCTTAAGGCCCTTAGGGCCTCCTAATTTGCAGTTGGACATACAGATTCTACAAGGAACCACTCCAGAGGAGGAAATAGCATGACACATCCACTAGAGCAGGGATAAACGAACTTTGGAAGAATGATAGGGTATGGAATTTTCCATTAGTACTGAGCCTGTGCACCCCTGCACATGGACATTCTAGCCGAACAGTCATGCAAAGGTGGAGAGCTGATCATGATGTAGATGTTGGGGAGGAGTAGTTTCAAGTAGTCATAGTCTGTATGATTTCCTTAAGACATACGGGTCATGTAATGTCTCCAAGACTAAATACAATGTAATTCCTGATCCTACAGGCCTTGTAAGGGTTCCCCCTCATCCCTTAAAATGAGGGTTATCACAAAATCAATAAAAAAGAAGGCCTTCAGGCCATTAAGTCATAATTTAACCATGAATACATTATCATAATTAATACTTTTTACCTTTCTTAAGTAGTAAATACTCTTCACTGAAATAATATCATTTATTACCCTTTTATAAACAAAATATTACCGTATAACCCATAGAAAACACAAATAACATATATATGCAATTAGGGAAATAAACATATTTAAAAAGAATAACCATACGGTCGACTTCCACACATATCACTAAATGGAATATCCATACGACCGAATTACATATGCAATGAATTGGATGTTATAACTTAACCACCCATAATGGTTTATCATGACACCACCTTTTATTTGGTTTGTTATGTAACCACCATCCAAATATCCGAGTACCATTATGAAATCATAACACATAAAATATTGCAAATATTAACCTTTTACTAATAACATTTCATTTGCAATAATAAAAAGTAATATCAAGTTATTGAAATAATCAATCTATTTCAAAAAACCATTTTCAATACGAAAACATGTAAAAAGGGAATAAGGGATTTCTTTTCCTTTAAAAACATTAATGCATATAGAGGAAGCCAAATAATGATTACAGTGGCGGAGAGGTCATTATCGCCACATACATTAACAAAAATTCTTTTTTCCTTTAGTAAAATGCTTCTTCGAAAAAATATTCCATTTGAATGAAAGTAAAATTTAAAGGATTTTATTATACACTAGGTAGAGGAAAGAGGTATATATTATCCAAACATGCCTCAATAAAAGGACATTGAGATGAAGTCCCTTACCTCATGTTTGACTTTACCCGTTTGTACTTTAATAACCTCAATAATAAAATAATTTTAATTTATACTTTCTTCATAACATTTTTCAGGTTTATTATTCCTTTTATATAATTTATTACCATGTTATAAATATTTTATAATCCTATAAGTTAATAAAGGTTGTTTTGTCGATATTTGGTACTTGAGTCAAAAATGAAGTTCTTATAATTAAACTTCATCCATGTGGTCAAAAGTCCATTCTACAGAATGATATTCTTGATTTAGATATCATATATATCATATATATTGAGTATAAATATGTATTTATAATAGTACATAACATTTCAAGATAAGAAATGAAATGTACCGTTCATGGACACGGTAACTCTTATGTACACATGAACACTACGTTCATTTCTATTTCATGTTTTAATTGAATGAAAAAATAATGATACATAGGTACATTATAATTCTAGTATAATATCATATATAATTTCTTTAACTCTATCCTTTATACATCCCATGTATGGAATTAAAGAGTCATATCACTTTGAGGGGCAGTATTCCTCACTTCCTCAAAAGAATTAGTCGTATTTACCCATTAGGAAAACCATAAAGGAATGATATAAATGAGAAATACAGATTCATAGAGAAAACATAAACATAATATATATCATAAATAAATACAGTGCCATCATAATGGATATCATGAGAGGTGGTTGGAGATATTGGAACAATCATTGTTTCGTGAGGCATTAGTTCGACGTCTAGAGGAACAGTATGTTCGTATCAATTAGATGGAGGTGTGTGGAAGTGTATTTCAAATAATTATCAAAAAAACTGACTATAATATTTAGGATACTTCTTATTCTATAAAATAAAATAATAAAGAGAGTTTATGGGTTTGGAGAACTAAAATAAAAGAAATGAACTTAATAGAAGAGGTTACCTTTAAATCGGGTAACTCTCTTTGGTTTGTACCAAAAGGCTTTCTTGAAGATCCTTAGACATAAGATAAGTCATCTAGGAGGAATAAAGGGATGTTGGGAGATTATTTGGACAAGGGATAGATGATCCAAGGTGCTTGAGAGGTGTGAGTAGTGGTTTAGAGGTTATGTACTTTTATAAGGGGGAGGAGGGGCTCTTTAAAAATGTTTGAAATAATTATTTTATTATAACATGATTTTAGGTTTAAAAAGGTCCAAAATGAATTAAATTAGAATATAAGATGACTATTGTATGAAATAAAATCATTAAATAATAATTGGACATGTTTTGGATAGTTTTTTAAATTTTATAATCTCATTTATTTAAAGCATTCATTAATAATTTAATCCTTGCATCATTATTGTGGCATAAATAATTTTATTTATTTGATGTCTAAATATTATAAATAAAATACCTTGATGTAGGAAATATTTTTAGATTTGAAATTAATATTTATAGTTGAATATATAACTTATATACCCCCATGTAAAATTTTATTTACTAAAATATATATGTTTATGTCATTTTTGTCTTTATTTTAAATTAATTAATATAAGTGTCATTATCACTCCCAAGTGGCACCATGGGGTCCCAAAATCAACCAAAAGATTCCCATACTCTGACATGTATCAACCAATTGTATTTGGACACATGTTAGGGTAATATATTATTATTATAATACTATTTTTACCCTAATTTACCAGATTTATCCTTTAGTAATGGTAAATAATATATTTACTGAAGTAAATATTCATAATGTATAAAAATAAAAGATACATATTTACACAATTTGGACCTCCTAATTAAAAATATGGAATCCATTTTTCCAAATTCAAAACAAAAAAGTGGAAGAAAATAATTTAAAATTAATTCCAACTGTCAAAACCAAAAGCGTGTTTTTACGAAATAATAACTATCAAAAGATCGATACTTGTTTATGTACAATTTAAAAGTTAAATTACTTCCAATGACCAAAATTAGATTAATTGGTAAAAACATAATCTAATTAAACTTTAAAACCAATTAAAAAGATAATTTAACCATAAAAATAAATTATATTAAAAGTAAGTTTTGAATTAAAATGCAGTATTTTTCACTATTTATAAAAAAATGAACATTATCGGAAAAATACCCAAATTTCATCCAAAGTAAATTTTGATATCTCGATTCTAAATAATAATTTTATTTTTTCAAATAGGACATATAAAAGTGAAAAAACATTATTTAAAAAGGGTTTGCAATCAAAAGGCGGTAAATCGACCTTTTAAATAATATTAGAGTATTTATGCTTAAAATTGGATTTTTTCTTACTTTAAGCCTCTAAGATTTATTGGATAAATGTAAAATCATTTAACAAACATGTATAATCATATTTTAGTTATTTATGTTCATTCCCACAAATACAATGATTATGAGTTAACTACCATTTAAAATAATAGTATTATATTAATATTTTTTAGTATAACTCAACATTGTGTGCAATTTCAGTTTTCAAGGAAACCTGTTGTTGTGTTTTGGGTATGCCATCAAACATAGAATCCAATTTATTTAATTCAAAAATATTAATAAATATTAAAATATCATATTTCTTTATTTACCTGAGATTTTACTTCATTACCCCCTTTTGGGAATTGTTTCCCTGCAATTCTATTCACTTATCAAATAAATGGGGGGTATTTATCCCTTATAGCATTTTTAGATTCCCACATTGCCACTTCAACCATATGGATTTTCCACAAAACATTTACAAAATTAATTACCTTATTCTGCAACACTTTCTCTCTTCCGTCAAGAATCTAGACTTGTTATTTATCATAAGGGAGATCTTATTCCAACTAAACTACCTCTAGGCTAGAGACATGAGATAGATCTGGAATATACATTCTCAACATTGAAACATGAAAAAAAATGTGTACTGGGGATAAAAATGGAGGTAAATCTACTCTGTAGTAAACTGATCCAACTATATCTAGGATTTCATAGGGCCTAATGAACCTCAGACTCAACTTTCCCTTCTTACCAAAATTCATAACACTTTTCCATGGAGAAAAATTGAAAAAAATGATCACCTACCTCAAAAGAAAGATCCTTCCTCATGTTATTCGCATAACTTTTCTGCCCGCTCTGAGCTGTTCTCATGTGCTTCTGAATCAACTGAACCTTTTCTACCATCTCTACTACCAATTTTGGTCCCATCAGTTTCCTTTCACCTACTTCATACCAACAATCTGGAGTTTGACAACAGTTTCCATATAATGCCTCAAATGGAGCCATCTGTATGGTGGAATTAAAACTGTTATTGTAAGAATATTAAACCAAAGAAAAATATTGGTCCCAACTTCCCTGGTAATCCATTTATTAAACATGTGACATATCTTCCAAAGTCTGAATTTGTCATTCTAACTGCCCATCTGATTGTGGATGAAAAGCTGTACTAAAATTTAATTCAGTACCCAACGACTTCTGACGGCCTTTCCAAAAGTTACAAGTTTCCCTGAAATCACAATCAGATACAATGGAGAGGAGAACTCCATGTATCCTGATTATCTCTTTAATATACAATTGAGAGCATTGATCTAGAGACAAAGTATATCGAATCGGTTGGGAATGAGAAGATTTAGTCAATTGATCAACAATAACCCAGATTGAATTGTTAACTCAGGAAGTATTTGGTAATCCCAAAATGAAATCCATGGATACATTTTCCCATTTCCTCTCTGGCACTAGTAAAGGATGAAGCATCCCTTTTGGTGACTACTTCTCTACTTTAACATGTTGACAATTCAAACACATATTTGTAATGTTAGCAATATTTTTTACATTTTATCACACTAGTAATACTCCTGATGATCTCTGTACATCTTATTACTATAGGGATGAACTAAAAATAGAGAACTATGAGCTTCATATAACAACTCACTCTTAAACTGTGAATTACAAGGCACACATAATCTATTTCTAAACCTCAAAACATAGTCTCTATCAATGATAAATTCAGGTAACATACCCTTTAGAACCAACTCTACCTTATGCTGCAACTCACTATCTTCCTTATGTAGTTGCTTAATTCCGTCTGATAGAGATGACTTCACTAACAGATGAAACAAAATAGAGTAATTTTCTACACCAACAAAATCTATGCGAAAGTTTATCAAATCATTAATCAAATAATCTTATTCCAAACGTAACATGGTTAATGTAGCATTAATTTTCTGACTCAAACCATCATCCACTTTATTTTCCTTTCTTGGATGGTAATGGATCGTCAAATCATAATCCTTGATTAATTATATCCATATCCTTTGTCTCATGTTCAATTATTTCTGAGGTAATATATACTTAAAACTTTTTTGGTCAGTATATGTTTCACATTTTACTCCATACAGATGATGCCTCAAAATTTTTAAAGCACAAATAACAATAGCTAATTCCAAATCATGTGTTGGTTAATTTAACTCACGAGGTTTCAACTGATGTGAAGCATAAACAATTTCCTGGTCATTTTACATTATGACATAACCAAGTCCTTTCAATGAAGCATCACTTTAGATAAAAAATTCACCATCTCTGGAAAGGTAGTTCCAAAACTGGAGCATTCACCAATCTTCTTTTGAATTCTTGAAAACAATTATCACATTCTTTTGTTCAAATGATATTAATATCTTTCCAAGTTAACTTAGTCGTTTATCTAGATAACTGTGAAAATATTTCAACAAAGCTTCAGTAATAACCTGCCTAACTAAAAAAACTATGAATCTCTGTGATATTGGTTGTTCTTAGCCATTCTTCAACAACATTTGTTTTAGCTAGATCAACAGTAATGCCATTTTTTGAGCCAATGTGACCAAGGAAAGAAATTTTTTGTAACCAAAACTCACCCTTGTGGAATTTCCCATAATTTTTTTTTCTTTTAAGGTTTGTAAGACAACTCTTTAATGAATTTCATGTTCCTCTTAAATTTTGTAACAAACTGAAATATCATCAATGAAAATAACCAATAACTTATCTAGGAACTCATGAATAATTATATTCATAAGATCCATGAATACAGTAGGTTAATTGTTAAAACCAAAAGGCATAAATTCAAATTCATAATGGATATATCTAGTACAAAAATCAGTCTTCTGAATGTCCTCTTAATTTACTTTTAAATAATGGTACCCCAACCTCAAGTCAATCTTTGAAACATACTGAGCTCCATGAATTTGATCAAACAAATCATTAATATAAAGAAATGGATAATTGTTCTTAACAGTGATGTTATTCAATGCTCTATAATCAATGAAAAGTCTCATTGAACCATCTATCTTATTAACAAACAAGATAGAAGCACCCTGTGGAAATGTTCTAGGTTGAATGAAAAATTTATCTAATTTCTCCTTCAATTACTACTTTTACTCTAAAAGTTCAATTTGATCCATTAGATAATGGTGTTTTGAAATTGGATTAGAATCAGGAACTAGATCAACAGTAAATTCAACTTCCTGATTAGGTATTATACCAGGAAACACATCAGGAAAAACATCAAGATACTCATTTACCACTGACACATCATTAATATGAAAAATTATATTATTTTCAAAAGTATATGCAAGGTAACATTCAATTCCATCATTTAATAGTATCTCGGCTTCCTGATATGTTATCAAAAGTAAGGGATCATTCTTGTACACAAACTGAAATTCTATCTGAAAAGAAACCACTTTAGTTCTGCAGTCAATCTAAGAATAATAAATGGAAAGCTACTCCATTCCCAAAATAACATCAAACTCTACTAGAGGAAAAACAATAAGATTTGTAGGTAGATTCTTTCTGCACACAGGGAAATGAAGGTTATTATAATTTATTTTTGTCTAAAAATTTCAACCTTGTGTTTTTAACATAATTTCATGATTCAAATATTGAGATGTAATTCTTAATTTACTAGAAAACTTATCATAAATGAAAGGATGTGTAGACCCCGAATCAAACAACACATTGGCATAATCTAAATAAACATATATTGTACCTGATACTACTTCATTAGATGACCCAACATCTACTAAAGGTGTTGCAAAGGATTTCACCACCCCTTTCATCATGTAGTCTGACTACTTTACCTCAGTTGAGTTCTTCTTTGGACACTCATTTGAGTAATGACTAATTTCACTTCACTTAAAACATCTTACCACTGGATTTTCATTGTCTTCTTGACCATCTTACAAATAGTTATGAGAAATATGAACAGATTTACCACACCATAAGAACTTTCCAAACTTCAATAAACATTATCCAGGATGGTTTTTACCACACTTCTCACAAGGTGGATATTTAATTATCTTACCTTTATTCTTCTTTGATGAATTCTTTCCCATTTCTCACCAACTGGACCACTTCTTTTGTTTTCTCTCTTAGAACACCTGATCATTGAAAAACTCCTTTTATACCTTTCTGGAACATCTAAAAATTTTCTCATAGCATTTGAATTCACGAGAGGCTAATGATCTTTGGTATCATGGCTTCAGTACTGAGTAAAATTTATTTATCATACTATCAAGATCCCAGAAGAAATTTAGAGCATACCTTGCCGGTTGAGTGATTTTTTCTTCATAATCAGCCACTGATTCATCCTCCTTCCTCAATTCCAATAATTGTTTTCCATCCTAAGATGAACCACCTTAGGAAAATATTTCTCAGGAAACATACCATTAAATTCATCCCAATAATGTGCATAAATCTCATCAGTATCCTTGATATTTTTCACCATCAACCACCACTGGTCGGCTTCACCTTCAAAATGGTAAATAGAAAGAATTACCCTTTGACTAATTGTACAACCCATGACATCGAAAATCTTTTCTAGTGATTTGATTCACCCTTTAGCTTGAACATGTTTAGATGATCCTCTGAATGATGGTGGAAGTTGCCTCATGAAATGCTCCACTACTGATATATTCCTCTGTGGTTGATCTAGATGATCTCATGTATGGATACCCCCACCATTTATAGCCCACGTCGACTATGTCTTCCCTGCAAAAACTATTCATTTTTCATTCGGACCATCTCAAGTTGTTGATTTGGAAGGTTATTCTCTTCTGTATGCCTTCCCAACAAGGCTTCCATGTTTCCTCTACAGAAAAACATTCTGAACAAAAAAATATCTTAGGAGACACAATATGGTAATATTTAAATGGAATATCATTTCAATCTTACCACAGATTTATTTATGGATATTAATTTAACAATATCCTAACTTCTAAAGTTGTCTATGCCAACCTATGATACCTACTATAAGGACCTAACCTTAAAAAAATTCATAATATTGATCTAAATGAATAACACTCATTGAGGATCTTTTTATGTTTACATCTTTAGATAATTATGTCATAATATATACTTAACAATTTGAATATTACATGTTGACACGTCTACTCAGTATCCATTTTTTATAAAATAAAAACCCTTGAAAAACGAGTCATGTATAGTTTCATATTTTAGACATCATGACTTTTTCTTGATCCCATCCATGACCCTATTCATCTTTAAGTCCTACGAAAAACATTTCAAAGAAACCTAGGATGAGCATAAAAAGCTTCGTAAGGGATACAAAAATATGAAAACTGTTAGTTTTTCAAAACAACATGTAAACCATGAATACTTTAACATAAGTAATACTTTTCATCTTTATGAGTTAGTAAATACACTTAACTGAACGAAAAATCATTGATTACCCTTTTGTAACCAAAAGATTACCATAAAACCCATAGAAAACAGACATAACATATATAGGTAACTTGGGACATAAATATACTTAAATGGAATAACCATGTGGTTGACTTCCACACATATCACTAAATGGAATAACCATATGGCTGACTTCCATACCCAATGCATTGGTGGTTATAACATAACCACCCATCCTAGTTATTCATCGCACCACCCTTCATTTAGTTTATCACGTAACAATCCATCAAATGTCTAAGTAACATTATAAAATCATATAACATAACATTTTTCAAATATAAATTTTTTACAAATAACATTTACTTTGAAATAAAAAGAAGTATTTTCAAGTCATTGATATAATCAATCCATTTCAAAAATCATTTTCAATACCAAAATATTTAAAAAGGAAATAAGGTATTTCTTTTGCTTTAAAAATATTAAGGATTATAGAGGAACCCAAATAACGATTATGGCGGCGGAGTGGTCATTGTTTCCACATACGTTAAAAAAATGTTCCTTTTATTTTTTAGTAAAATTATTTGTAGAAAAAATATTCCCTTTGAACTGATGTAAAATTCAAATGGTTTTATTATACACAAGGTAGAAGAAGGAGGTGTATGTTTTCCAAACATGCCTCAATAAAAAGAGATTGGGATGAAGTCCCTTACCTCGTGTTCGACTTGACCCATTCATTATTTAATCTCCTAAATAATAAAGTAAAGTTAATTTATAATTTCTTCATAACCTTTTTCAGGATTATTATTCCTTTTATATATTTTGTTACCACGTTATAGACATTATATAATCATTTAAGTAAAAAACTGTCCTTTTGTCGATATTTGGTACTTGAGTCAAAAATGAACTTCTTATAATTACATGTTGTCCATGTGGTCAAAATTACATTATCTCCAGAATTATATTAATGATTTAGATATCATATATATCATATATCTAGTATATATATGTATTTATAACAGTACATAACATTTGGATATTAGAAATGAAATGCAACATTCAGGGAGACGGTAAGCTGTACATACGCATGAACGCTATTTTCATTTCTATTTCATATTTTAATGGAATGAAAACATAATGATACAAAGGTATAATATAATTCCAGTATAATATCATATATAATTTCATTAACCCCATCCTTTATACATCCCACATATGTCATGAATGAGTAATATCACTTTGAGGGGGCGGTAGTCCGCACTTCCTCAAATGAAATTATCATTTTACCCATTATAGAAACCATAAAGGTATGACATAAATGAAAAATATGGATGCATAGAGAAACTATAAATACAATATATATCATATATATGTACAGTTCCATCATAATGGACACCATGAGTGGCAGTTGGAGATATTTAAACAATCTTAGTTTCATGAGGATGTAGTTCGCCGTCCACAAAAATAGTATGTTAATATCCATTAGATGGATGTGTATGAAAGTGTAGTTAAAATAATTCACATAAAAACAACCTAGTATATTTAAGAAAATGGTGATGTTATAAAAGAATGTAATAAAGAGATTTTAAGGGTTTGGAGATGTAAAATAAATCAAAAGAACTTAAGAGAAGACATTACCTTTAAACCGGGTAACTCCATTTGGTTTAAACCAAGAGGCCATTTAGAAGTGTCTTTTGCCTCAGGTAAGTATTATATGAGGAAGATATAGTTGTTTGGAGCTTATTTTGGTAGATTTTATATGACCCAATGGGCTTGAGATGTGTGAGTAATGGGTTAGATTTGATGACTTTTTATAAGGGGGAGGAGAGGCTCTTTAGGAATGTCTGAAATAATTATTTTATTATAAAATTATGTTCTATTTCAAAATGTCCAAAACTCACTAAATTATAAGATAATATTACTATTTTACAAAATAAAATCATACAATAATAGTTGGATCGGTTATGGATAGTTCTTTAAATTATATAATCTCATTTATTTAAATCATTAATTAATAATTTAATCACTGCGTCAACACTGTGTCATAAATAATTTTATTTATTTGATTTTTAAAAATTATAAATAAAATACCATGATATAGGAAAAAGTTTTTATATTTAAAATTAATATTTATATTTTAATAGATAACTTATATAACCCCATGTAAAATTTTATTCACTAAAAGATATATGTTTATGTCATTTTGTATTTACTTTAAATTAATTAATATAAAGCTTCATTATCACTCCCATGTGGCTCCATGAGATCCCAAAATAGAACCAAGGATGAAAATGGTTAGAAATGTATCAACGGATAGAATTATTACATATATTCGTGTAATTTAGTATTATTATAACAATATTTGTTTACCCCTATTTACCAGATTTACCCTTTAATCATGATAAATAAAATATTTACTGAAGTAAATATTCATAATTCCAAAAAATAAAAGTTACCTATTTATGAAATTTGGACCACCTGATTTCAAATATGGAATCCATTTTTTTAAATTCAAAACACGTAAGTGGTAGAAATTAATTTAACATTAATTCCCATTATCAAAACAAAAAGCATGTTTTTAAGAAATAATAACTATCAAAAGATTGATACTTGTTTATGCACAATTTCAAATTGAAATTACTTCCAATGACCAACATTGGAATAATTGGTAAATACTAATCTAATTATACATTAAAACAAATTAAAAATATAATCTAACTATATAAGGAAATTATATTAAAATCTAGTTTTGAATTAAAATGCAGTATTTTACACTACTTTTAAAAAAGTATGTTTATCAGAAAGATACCAAAATTTCATCCAAAGTAAACTTTTATGTCTAGATTTTAAAGAAAAATTCTATTTTGTGAAATATAACATATTAAAGTGACAAAAAAATATTTAAAAAGGGTTCTCCATCAAAAGGCGGTAAATTGACCTTTTAAAGAATATTTGAGTATTTATGCTTAAAATCTAATTGTTTCTTATTTTAAGCCTCTAAAATTTGTTGGATAAATGTAAAGACTTTTAAAAAACATGTTTAATCATATTATAGTTACTTATATTCATTCCCACCAATAAAATGGCTATGAGTTAGTTACCATTTAAAATAATAATGTTATATTAATATTTTTCAGTATAACTCGGCATTGGGTGCAACGTTTGTTTTCAAATAATCTTATTGTTTTGTGTTGGGTATGCCATAGAACATTGAATCCCCTTTATTTAATTCACAAATATTAATAAATATGAAAATATACTATTTATTTATTTACATGGGATGTTACATGTGTGGTCATATAAATCAGTTCACCTTCGATTCATCAATCTAAACCATCAACTCTTTCAACTCAGTTAGTGCCTTAAAATAATGAGAAATTGATATAGGTTTCACCCAAGAAATAAGCTAAATATCAAAATTAATTTTTTTTCTAGAGGAATACATATGACATCATCTGGTAAAACATCCTAATAATGATCCACCACTAGAGGGATAATAGAGGGTCTAATGTCGATGCAACTGTAAGAGATAATCCCACTACTTTTGTAATGATAGGTCTAATAAATCCTAGATCAATCACCATCCTGTGTACTCCCATATCCCACTCACTGGTAAACATGTACCTCTATTCTCTAGGAATGGTGAAATTCACACATATCTAATAATAATAAATGTGATATTAATAAATGGTATACCATTATATTCTAAATATCACATCAAAATGGGTTATCTCTAAGATCATGAAGTACCATATATATTTTTCACTAGAAACAATTATGGGACATTCAAGGATTCACTAGATACATTCTACTCTCTTTACTAGTGGTGTGTCAAGGGAGGTTAACTCGAAAGATAAGTTAACTGGTAAATCTAGGCTAGTAATAACTTTACCAGATAAAAAGAATTAAAATATCATCTATCAAACAATATTGTTAATATCATAATGTCAATCTTGACCTACCTTTAACTATATGAGTTCCCTCTATAATGGATGTTGTAACCTCATCCATCACAAAAATTATTCCTATATTTGGATCATGAATATAACATACCTCGCTCCTAAACTCTATCATGTGGCCAGAAAGGGTTGGTTACGAGACCTCAAACATGCCTCCCTGAATGCCAGAGGCCGCTGAATAACAATAGAGTGGGATCCATATATTTAAGAGAATATACCTCCTAGTATAGAGTTACATGGCAGTATAAATAAAAAATATAAATTTCATAATCAGAGTAACAGATGAGTGGAAAAAATATCTCACAACACTAAGAAATATAAGGAGTAATAAACAAACCAATATTAATGAATCATGTAATGACATGTTTATATGTATCTAAATATAAAACTGAAAATAATAAAATAAAATAATTTAGCAAACTCAAAGAAAACCCACAAGACTCAGGTCCCAAACCCCATGTTAGTCCCATCTCTAAAATCCAAACCATCCATCATGAGACAAATCTATAGTAGGGTCCCTTTCCCATGTCGAATCATATATCTATGTAATTTACATAGTTACCAAATGGAGGACCAAATAGGGTTTGATTATAACTTAGTATTTTGATACCACTATGTCTAAATATAACCATTCATATAATAAATGTATTAAATAAAGTGATAATTAGGTGTTTTAATTAATCAATTAATACAAAAAATAAAATAACCTACTTGAGAACCTAGTTAAAATATCTCTAAGAATTGGCACAATCATGCCAACTAACAACCATATAACCATGGAAAAAGATAACATGCTTCAACACCATTTTGAAATGTATCTGAGCATATATCATAATCATACCAACCAACAAACATATAACTAGGAAGAAAACCCATAAATTTGGTTGAAACAAGATATATAATCATTTAAACATGGGACTGGGTAGAACCCACTAAATATAATCATTTCAACATGGGATTGTGCTAGGATCAATAAATATAAGTATTACAACATGGGACAGGTCCTATCCCACTCTATATAAGTATTACAGCATGGGACTGGGTCAAACCTACTCAATATTTTCATTATAGTATGGGACTAGTCATAGCCTACTCAATATAAGCATTAAATCATGGGATGAGGCATAACCCACTCAATATAAGCATTGAATCATGGTACTAAGCATATCCCACTTAGTATACTCATTATAGCATGATAATAATAAAAAGTCACAATAGCATGAATATCTCAATATCACATCATATATCTCAATGGTTAATTATGAAATTTACCATTTATATTTCAATTTACCTTCATTTATATACAAAATTATGAACAATCATATCAATAAGAAATAATACATTACCTGTGGATTCTATATCAAGAAATCACCATGGGTCTCATGTCATTGGAATCACACTTTAATCTGTTATCCAATTTATAATAATCAAGGGTTACTGGTGACTAAAATATAGCTCATAATAATTGCATCCAAATGGATTCCAAATAATTATCCAAATCGTCATTTAATAAATTTAGTAAAAATCCATGTTCTTTCAATTGAATTTTTTTACATACTTTTCAATTTAGAAAACCATAGGGTTAAGTTTTAGATCACTGCCTTTGATTGACGATCAAACAACACTTCTATCAGGATTCACCAATGAGAACAAAGGCATAGATAATCACAATAAGGATCCTAGATCACATATGATCAAGATCAAAACCAAAAATAGCCACATTGAAGATATTACATCACAATTAGTAGAGAAAAAAATGGAGAGAATGTAAAGTCAAAGTAAAGACACTATCTAGGGATGAAATGCATGTTTGTGTTGTCTGAAATTAATGCAGGCACTCCAAAATCACCGATAAACAACCCCAAGGTTGAGAGAGGAAATCTATAATTGATATAAAAGAGTAAAACAATTTCATCTCTCACTTAAAACTATTGGTTCCATGACTAACATGGCATGTAAGTATATTACATGATGTGTAATCCTTACTTATGATATACACCAAAAATCAAGTCACCTCTGGTGATTTCTAAGCATTCCCAAATATTATATGATATGTAATGTCTTAATGAAGGGTATTAATTTGTAATAATAAACCATCCTCATAGATTGTTCCTAGAAAAATTTACACATCCTTTTACTTCATTACACAGTGTGTAATTGGTCTGCAGATAGTCTTTAGCATGTTTCCCATTGAAATAACCCAAACTAGCTCTCAAGTCATCCAAATCATGGAAAACTATCACAAACCTATTTAGAACATTTATACCTATACTCTATTACTTTAGAAAACATACACCCCTAGGATTTATGACTTTCCCCCCAAAAAAGGATCTGCATCTACAAACAAGACATAGCCACCACATCTCAAAAAAACCTAAAAAGGGACATAATTGAAAAAAGAAATGAATTTACAACCTCCCAACCATATAAAAAATCATCCCTGAACTACGCTGGGAATCACTGTGGGGTCATGGAAAACAAGTCTGGACACTGTGCCTAAATATTACACTCCCTCTCCAAGGTCTCATCTTGAACACACCCATGCTTTCACTGCACTCAAACCAAATGTATAGTCCAACCTCAGAGATACTTCTCAATAAATTACAAAATCTGTATAAGATGCTACTCAAAGAACACATCATCACTAATATCAACATCAACAACATCTACGACATGAGAAGGTTCTGGATAATATCTCTGAAACTATGACATGTGAAACACATCCTGCCTGGAACTGTAGCATTACGGAAGGGATATTCAAAATGCCACTTGACCGACCCCCAATTTCTCAAATGAAATGACAAACTTTGCTCTTCTCCAATGGTCAGCCCAGTATTTATACCTGCTCTGTGTAGTTAAAAAACACTTCCTAATCAACAGAAGTATCTCAAATGTCTCCCGTACAAGACTAGGCCCAATAAGCACGAATTTACCTACCTCCAACCAACAAAGAGGTGAAAGTAATGAATAGACATAAAAATAATCAAAAGGTTCCATTTGGATCAAACACTAAAAGATGTTATTATATGAAGACTCTATGAGTGTCATATGAGGCTCCTGTGAACCACCAAAATCCAAAACACATTCTCGTAACATATACTCTATAATCTGAATAGTCTTCTCATATTAACCATCACTCTGAGGATGGTAATCCATACTCAAAAGAACCTATGATACTAGAGCATTATAAAAATCTTTCCAGAACCATGATACGAATCAAGGGACTCAATAAGAAACAATACTCCTCAGAACACCGTGTATCCAAACTACCTCACGTGTGGAATGACTACCCACATCATCATCTATGATATTCTCCTTAAATGGAAAGAATTGGACTACATTTTTCAGTCGATACATGATCACCCATACTGTATTTTTTTCATGGTTTATCTATAGTAATATTATCACAAAATCCATATTGACATCACCCCCTTCCCAAAGAGAAATTGGAAATGGCTGGAAAATCACAGATGGAATCTAATGCTCTACTTTCACATACTAACAAGGAAATCATCTAGCCATGATTTTTGATACCTCTTTCTTCATTCCCAGAAACCAATATTTTCTATGGAGATCACAATACATCTTTATCAAACTAGGATTTTTCACCCATAAAGAATCATGGAACTCTTTCACAATATCTTCATGCAATACCATAGGAACCCACAATTGGTCATGAAAATGAAGAGTAATTTTTTAATTCCAAGTGACCATCTTGATGGTATATCCCCACCATATATGTTGTCTCATATAACTTTGACCTATATATTATATATCTTCTGTATCATAATCCTATCCAAAATAATGAGTATAATAAATTTCTATGTCATCACTACTTGTCCTTGAGGCTTCTGAACATATATATGCATCTCTACAATGAGTGTCATGATCTTACACTCATCTCAAGACTCTAAAACTACCTATATAAGCATCTTTCAACTCAATGAATTAGAAACATAATTTCCCCTACCCGTTTTATAAGCTAACTCAATGTCAAAATAATTTAGATACATGAACCATATCATTTTCCAAAGGATCAGGTCTCACTGAGAAAATATGTACCTGGGGATCTTGTTGTCTATGTATAAAAAAAACCTCTCACTTATGGGATAATGACACCAACATATCAGGGAATGTACCATTGTTTCTAACTATGGATCATGATTATGATAATTTCTCTCATGCGATCTCAACTCTTTAGATGCAACAAAAACCACTCGATCCTCCTATATAAAAATTGCTTTGAGTCAAACTACCGAAGTATCCCAGTAAATGGTATATGGTTGACCTAGTATAGGTAATGTGAGGATAGGTATTGAGCTCATTCAACCTTTTATCTCTTAAAAATACCTCTTACAAGCATTTGACCAAACAAATTTCACTCCCTTATTGGTCGGTCCTAACATTAGTTCTATCAGATTGGAGAAGTCCTAGATAAAGCACCGATAATAACCTACTAGACCACCAATGCTCTAAATCTCAAAGAAATTATTTGGATTATCCCGAGATACCACAACACAAAAATTCTATGGGTCTAATGACACTCTATCCTCTAAGATTTAATAATCAAATAAGTGTTCTTTATCAATCCAGAAACATCATTTGGTTGGCTTCAGATAAACCCGATGTTATCTCAATGTACCCATGATGTTTTCAATATGTTGGGAATGAACATATCTTGAATGGGTGTGAAATAAGATATCTTTAATAAAAATCACCAAAAACGGGTCATGAAAATTATATAAGATCGGATTAATTAGATCCATGAATACCACTGGTGTATTGGTCATACCAAACAACATCACTATGAACTCATAAAATCCATACATGCTTCAAAAAGTAGTCTAAAGAATGTCTAGTTGTATCACCCAAAACTGGTTGTATTTGGATCTAAAATACATCTTGGAGATCATTTTAGTACCTCTAAACTAATATAATAGATCACTAATACATTGAAGGGGATACCGATTCTTGACTTTCACTTGGTTTAATCTCCAATAATCCACACATAAGTGAAAATTCCCATTAGCCTTCTTGGCGAAGAGAACTATAGAACCCCAAGGATACATACAATTCCATATGAAAACCTTGTTTCTAGATATTCAAATTGAACTTTTAGATCATGAAGCTCTACTTGTGTCATCATATAACACGAGATACATTTAAGCTCTTCTCCCAGCACCAACATAATCATGTACTCAATCTCTCATTCAAGAAGTATATCATAGAACTCATCAGTAAATACATAATAAAAATGTTATTCCACTAAGGGAAAATAATCCTTCAACATTCCTCCATTATCTAGTGAATTTCCATCTATCTGAGTAATGAGATAATTCAATCTCCACAAAATCGGTCCTTTATGACTAGCCTAAAGATCTCACTCACCCTAACGAGAATATCTGCCAGTTTCTAGAGATAGAAAGTTAACTCTCCTCTGGAAACAGTAGATATGAGCCTAGTATAGAATGAGACAATCTAAACTATTAATAATATTTAACCATTCCATTTCTAGCACAAATGTTTCTCAAAAAAATGGTATCCACTAATCTCTAGAGAACACACCTTGCAATTTTTGACATTCGATAATCACAATATCAGTAATGTGTTGATGGTTAATGAATAAACCATGATTTCATCATCCAATACCAAAATATTTTAAAAAGTAGATGATAAAAAATTAATGTGATTATCCTATACCGAAAAACGAAAAACACAAGAAATGATAGATGATATAAGAATTGTACCTGTGACAGTAGGTGTTCATCCATCCACACTAGCCAGATATATTGGGATAACGTGGAAATAACTATCCCCTCTATCCTATAATCCATTATAATATACCTAATCTTTTCTCTTTTCCTGATTATACCATTCATGCACTGGGGTTCCACATCCCCTACCTTGACCAGAAAATCCTATGAAATTCCATCAACATAACTATTGAGGAGTAGCAGTGCCCTTCCTAGAATATGGAACCTATCCTGATCCCCTTCCACTACTCTACTACTACATTCCCCTATAAAATATCAATAGGTGTCTTATCCTTCCACAATATTGAACCTCTAAAGTGAGGTACATACACTGAGCCTATTTTTGGACCAAAATTAGACAATGAAAACACTAAAATATAACATGGTCCAAAAAGGATTCCCACATACCTAATTGCTCTGAACACTAGTTCCTTGGTGTAAACTGTCATAGCAGTGCATCTTTCCTCTAGATGAGGTGCTATTTTTTCTCCCTACTAAAACGACTTGGTTTTTTCTGGTGGCCTTTCTCAGATTCCCTTCTGTGATATGTTCTTAATTCATCACATCCCTAAAACTACTTAGATGGTATATGTTCAACTGCAACCTGATCTCATTAAGAAGACCATCCTAGAAATGTTTCCCCTTAAAGATATCATTAGTATCTAAATATATCACAAATCACTATAGGTCGGTTAAACATTTGGTGTAGTCCATCACTAACATGCCATCCTATGTCAGGTGAATGAAATAAAGAGCTTTCTCATTCCTTAATATCTTTGGATAGAAATGGCTCAAGAAATTCATATCTGATTCCTTCCAAGATAACTCATCTTTCTTCTATCCTTGGTCTATAATATCCCACTGATACTTTGAAAGTACAAGAATCCAATATGCAGTAAGCTTCACACTCTTATCTATGGGTATATCAATACACATAAAGATCATTTAGACTAACTCGATCTACAACTCTGTTGCCTAAGGTCCTCCCTCCATAGTGAAAATAGGTAGATGATGCATGTATAACTCTATCATCTTCTCATACATCAAAGGCACATAAAAAAAATTATTCTTTTCCATGGATAACATGACCCTCTATAATCATTCGTTAATCTAAACATCTATATGATTCTCATGAGCTACCAGAAGCTCTGGTTCAACTGTGTTAGGAGTGTGTTAATTACCACTCTTCTTATTCTCGACTCAAAGATGTTGAGGATTTGTTTTACCTACAAGAAAAATAAACTCTATTGAACACATGGTATAACAATAGGTTGAACCTAAATGTGTGAAAACAACAGAGAACCGCTACTCTTGGTGTCTCTACACATCATCTACAAGTGTTTTACCATAACATATCAATTTATTTCATTCCATTTATCATATATAATAGGTATCACATACCAATATTCACATAGGTAATTATATATCAAAGGAAATAAATATCTCCCTCGCATAAGAAATACATATCAATATATATCCATATGTGCCTATCATGATTCATGCATAATTATCTCATGATATATCAAGCAAAGATTAAAAATATCAAGAATCTATAACATCACAAATAATAACCTCACACAACATGTGAATCACCCAAGGTGAATAACACCAATGGTACGAAGCGAAAAACATAAATAGCAATACCATCCATGGGCACTCAGATATTCCCTCATACATGGGTAAGCTAATCCTATGAATAAGTTCATTAGGAAGTCCCGACACATCATATTCTCTATTCTACCTTTCAAAATTGTAAATAAATAGAGAAAACATTCTCCTTTGATACAAATTTTTAACCTCTCCCAATATAGGATTATGTCACATGGCCAGAAAGCATTGGTTGTGAGACCTCAATTGTGCCTCCCCATATTCTAGAGGCTTTCGACTATCAGTTGTGGTGTGATGAGTATATCAGGGAGATTATACCCTCAAGTATGGTGTTATATAGAAGTGTAAATAACCAAAATAAATGAAATAATTAGAGTAATAGGCAAGTAGAACAATATCTCATATCATTGGGAAATTAAAGGAAGAACAAATAAACCAATTGTAATGAATCATGTAATTAAATTTTGAGAAGTATTGAAATTAAAAACTGAAAATGGTACAATAAAAGAATTCAGTATACATAAATCAAAAACAAAAGAATTTGGTCTTGAACCTCATGTCGATCTCATATCCAAATTATATCCCATGCACCTATAAAAACATTAATAGCATGGTACCTTTCCTTTATCCAATGCTGCATCCCTGCAATCTTATCAGGTACTAAATAGTGGAATGAATAGGGTGTGAGTATAACTTAATAGTTCAACACCACCTTGTCTAAATATAACCACTCTAATAATATGTGTATTTAATAAAGCGATAAATAGGTTTATAAATTAATCAATTAGTATAATATATAAAACAACTTTCTTCGACACCTAACTAGAATATATCTGAGCCTATAACATAATCATGACTAACAACAACCATATAACCATGTTAAAACATAACCAACTTCGGCACCATGCTGGAATGTCTCTATATAGCACAATCTTGCCAACCAACAACCATATAACTATGGTAAAACACAAAAATATAGATCAAAACCTACTCTATAATAATTTCAACATTGGACTAGGTAGAGAATGCTCAATATATGAATTATAGCATGGTATAGAGCTGATACCATTCAATATAATCTTTAAAGCATGGGAATGGGCCTAACATACTCAATAAAAGAATTAAAGCATGGGATTAGGCCTAGCCTTATCAATACAGGCATTACAACATGGGACTTGGCCTAGCCTAGTCAATATAAGCATTACATCATGGGACTGAAAAAAAATACTCAATATTAGCATTATAGTAGGGGACTAAACATATCCCATTGAAAATCAGCATTTCAGTATGATAATACAATAAGTCACAATAGCATTAATATCTCAATATCCATCACACATCTTAATGGTTAATTATGAAAATTACCATTTATCTTTCAATTTAACTTCATTTATATCCAAAATTATCAATAGTCATATCATAAATAAATAAGACATTATCTAGAGATTTGGTATAATGAAATCACATAAGGACTCATGTCATTCTAAAAACACTTTAATACATTATCCAATTCATATTAATCAAGTTTTTTCTCACCCAATGGGTATCCAAAAGATAGGTCATAATGTTTGGGTCTCGGGGGATTCCAAATATTTATCTAATTAATATTTTAATAAATATAGGTGCAATTTATGTTGGTGAAATGAAAATATTTCACATTTTTCAATTTAATAGACCATAGAGTTTTGATTTAGACCCAATACATTTAACGAATGATCAAACAAAGCTTCCAGTAAAATTCACCAATGAGAAAAAAGGTGTAGATTTTTGAAAAAAATGATCTGATATCATAACTGATCAAGATCAAAACTAATAGTGACAATGGTGAAAATATTACACCACAATGACTAGAGAACAAAGTGATATATGGGAAATCCAAAGAAAAAACACTCACTAGGGATCATATGTGTGATTAGTATGTTCCAAATGAAGGGAGATGCTCCAAAATCACCTGGAAACCACCCAAAGGTTGAGAGTGGAAAGCTACTGATGAGATGAAATAGTAAAAAATATGCATCTCTCACTATAAACTATTTGGTCCATAAAATACATAGGTTATATGTTTATAACATGACATGTAATCCTTACATAAGAGATACGCCAAAAAACACGTCACCCCTGGTGATTTTAAGCACTTATTGAACATTATATTATGTGTAATGTATTCACAGAATGAATTCATTTCACATCATGAACCAAGATAATGGATTTTTCTTAGAAATAGTTAAACATTTTGTGACATCATTACATTGCATGTAATTTCTCTATAGACAGCCTCCAGCCTGTTTCCCATGGAAAGAACCTGAACCACCTTTGAATATATCCAATGAATGGAAAAACCTTCTAAACCCAATTAACATGTTTATATTCAGACCCTATTTATTTATACAAAGATACATCACTTTTATTTAATCCATTTTCAGCAAAAAGTGATCTCGGTCTACGAACAAGACTTTCCCACCATGGATCAAATGAAAATATCAAAGAGGAAGATACCTAGAAAATGGTGGGATCATATAATGAAATTTATTCTATAGTGCATGACTCACATAGGAAACCAAATTTTATGGGGTTAGAGTCCACTATGAATTACCCTAGATAGAAGTCTAATTCTTATCTTTTGTTTTCCCCACACTACTATGAGATCCTACCTGTAATAGACTCATATAGAACAATTTTGGAAGACCCATCTTACCACATCCATGAAACCTAACGTGAGGCCTTGGGATAAATTTATGGTAATATCCACTAAATGAAAAATTGAAAAACTACGGACCTACACCGACCATATTGGGGGTTGAAGAAACAACATGGTAATCTAATTTTAAGGAATCAAAATGTTGTAACAAATCAACATTCATTTTCATGATTCCAAAAAATCACACACAATAGTACCGTAAGGTCCCCCAGCTAATCAAAAAAGATATGGAAGGTATTATTCTTCACTATCCTTTTTCGAACCTTTCTCAATGTTCATTTCCCTTGTGAAGCACCTGTGTATATATCATCATGTATAATCCCCTAACCTAATGTATAATATCTGACTAATGTCCAACCATAATCATCCTTGTTGTTGTGCCTCATTCTCACATAAAATAGGTGAAATGTGTAGCAACTCCATGTAATGATCAAGGTAAGAAGAAATTGATATTGGCCCTTCTTAAATCTCCCAAAATTCCTATTCTTACTTAATCTTCAACATTTAATAGAATAAAGTATGGATGAAAACCATATTGAAGGCCTCCCAAGTAAGATACTCACTCATACCTTTATGTCCCATGATGCTCACCTCCCCTTGGTAGGATCCTGAATCATATAGGACTCTAAAATTAACTTCCCATAAAAACAAGACTCTACCTAATCAAAGATTCCCTCAATGATTTCAATCTAGTCCTTAAAATCCTGAGGACCACTAATTCCCAAGAATGCTGGAGGATGATAGATATTAAAGTAGCATGAATAATCAAATAGAATCCTCTATGTCCCTCCATCCCAAGAAAGTAAAATCTATAAGTACGTTGGTTTGGTAAATTTTACCAACTTAATAAATAAAGAGAGTGTGGGGGAATTATAATATATATCTTCCTACATAGCATAGGGTGAAATTTGTGCACCCTCCATAACAAGATAATTTTTTAATATTTGAGGTGGTATTTTTCTAATATTCCAAATGGGAACTTAAAAATATTATTATGAATTTATTATGAGAATAAATTGTGAATTTATATGGTACACTTAAGGGATTTCAATTAAAAATCCTATCAAAAGACCTATCCTATGATATACTCGCACCCAAGGTATAACCCTCCGAGTTCTATCCAAGGATCAAGCCTAGTCCTCCATGTTTGAGTTGGAGTTCTAGAAAAAAACTATTTATACATTTGATTAAATTTATATTCAATGATTTTAATATTATAAAAACATCATATTACATATTTTTTATAATTTTTCATGACATTAATGTAATAATGTCGTATAGTATCTATCACATTTATAAGGGAATACGAGTTCATTGTTATTGGAGTAAGCTTAAAACTCCATGATGATATTCTTATATATAGTTCTACATTTAGATAAAAAACTATATTGGGATACATAAAATATTGATTGTTATATGTGAGTAGTCATAACCATATAAGACATATTTTCATAAAGTTCACACTTGGTAATCCCAAAGATGAGAGATTATGATAATATACCCACATATAGAAATTATTCTTTTTTATATGTCATCAGAATTGCAATATGCGAACATCTGTAATGGTTCTTAGAATTTATGATTATTATTAAAATATGGCATGCCTTGTGTTCTTTTATGTACAATCAAAAATTTTGATTACATATGTTGGAAAGAAGTACAAAATGTTGGGTGTGTAATAAATGATTTGTTATTAATTAATAATTTAGAGAAGTATTTTTTTCCTTCTATATCAATATAATTTGATATATATTTGTTTTGATTAAATTAGAACTATCATAATAAATTCCATATGCATGGTGTAATGTTGATTTTATATTAGATAGTCAAAGAAATATGTATCAAGAATTTAGGTTGAAGGCATGTGGGTGAGACCTTATTGAGGAGATATTGAGACAAATAGATTATATTACACTGTAAGTGTTCATGTGTGGTTTTTACATTACAAAATTAACTTCATTCACTAGGGTTATATGCCCCGTTTCAAGATAGTAGTCCTAGACTTTACGAATCACTTTCCAATGCCAAAACGAAAGAATCAAATATGGTCACACACAATGTGTTTTAACTGATATAAAATAATCTTATTTGAATTTAATTATTATAACAAATATTATTCTTAAGACCAAGGAAATTTTTTTTTAAGATTTATTAATCGTGGATATTTCAAAGTAATAAATAGATATTTATTAATTAATTTATAATTTATTTAATTATGTGAATAATCAATAAATATGTATTTTCATGACTTTGAATTGAATATTTATTTATGAATAAACAGTAATTAAATATTTATTTAGGTATTAGATAAATTACTAGGAGGATGAGTGGACTAAGATCATGTTTTGTGGTAAATATTAATTTTCAAGACTATAAAATAATATTTTTTATTAAGCTAGATAGTACTCACCATAAAAAAATAATATTAATATTATTATTATATGGAATGGGGTTAGATAAGGTATATTATATTTTGTGAGGTATGCTATGTAATAAACTAATATTTTAATATAAAACCAAACTCTATAAATTGATTTTTGTGTATATTGTTTAGTGTTAATGGAGAATTTAGAATTGTTGTACACGATGGACTTATCTATAGATTCCTCTTTCTCTCAACCTCTTAAGAATGGGAAGAAAAAGATAAAATATTTCAATCCTGAAGGATCTTGAATGGATCAAGGTTAACAAAATATACAATCATTCTACCATGATAGAACCTATAATTCCCTCAGTGTTGTTCAGAGATCAAATAACCACATGTGGATCACTACTAGAGGGGCTCTACTTTGAATCTTGCTTATAAAATAATAGTAATCTGAAAAGGGTATCATAAAATCAAAATCATCACTATAGAAGAAAATTAATATGAGGTAATATTTATTCAAATATACATAAGTTGTTTTTTAATTTAAGGATTAAAATGTATTCTCTGCATTTCAGGTTTTTTATATCAAAATTATATGGAAAAATTTCACTCTACATGAATTTTACATCTTGAAAAATTACTAAATGATCAATTGAATCTGTCAAGAACCTTATTTCTTATTCACCTACCAAGTGGATCATCCACATATAGAACCATCAAGTGGTATTGGAGTGGTCAAGTATAAATTTATTATTATTTATTTCAATATTGATATATATATATATATATATGAAGTAATGGTATGATCTTGGATTTCAAAATTATTAATTCCTTAAATATAATGTTTAATCAATAATCATTTTACATTTTAAAATTTATCATTCAATATTCATATTTTATTAAGTCCTAGGAATAGATAAGGAATGATTGGATTTTCCATCACGTGGTTACAAAATTTTTGGCTAGTTGATTATGTTACATACCGTGTAGTCAAAGTACATGCCATTTACCCAAGTACACTTCACCTTGATGTATTAGGGGATACATGATACTCTAATAAATTATTATAAATATTGACTTTATTACACACCATTTGTAAAATTATCCAACATGGAACATTCTTTTTAGATTACCCAGTTTGTAGCCGGCATACACATCATGTAGTCTGCATGGTTTAAAGGAAATGTTCATGCTAACCAATTTGGTAAACACATGGTTTATAATTGCATGTGACTGATAGCCTAAATTTTTAATGGGACACATGGCATGTAGCCAGTTTACACATCAAATAACCCATAGTATCATATCTGAAGTGCACATTGAGTCAATGGGCATGTTATATAGACACACAATAAATTGGAACATACAGTGTGTAACTACAGTACATTCCGTGTGATTTTGTTCAGAGAACATACTGATTCAATCAATGGGTTACCAAGACACACGACAAGTGGAACTCATGGAATGTAGCTGGTTAGTATATTACATTTAGTCTAGATAAGGTACATGTCGAAGACCTAGGTTCTTATCCCAGGTACATAGAATTCCAATAACATAGAGTGTACTTTGTAATAGCACACCATTTAGTCTCCCGATAAATAAAAGAATTAAATTTCATTAGAATATTTAATTTTAGAATTGAAAAATAATTATTGTGTTTGTATAAGATGTTTTTCTATGTAATAAAAGGTTTTTAGTGTTAATAAATACTCAATTAATAAATTTTAAATATCTATAATTATTGGTTATGTTGTATTATGTTTCATGGAAGAATTAATTATGGTTATCTCTAGGATATTTGGAATGGTCAATAAGTTGAATGGAATTAATCAAAAAATCAATCAATACAACTTTGTTTATATTATTGATAAAGAGAATTTTAAAGTAAATGCTAGCTAGTTTACTTTTTCATATTTTCTGCATGTGTATGGTTATTCATGACCTTTCGACAAACCTATGTATTTTTTCATTGGTATGAAATAATTTATGATTAAATTAAATATGATGGAATGTTAGTAATACCTCTCTATTTTTTTATTTAGGACCTATGTTTCCAAGGTTCTTTATGTAATTCCTAATAATGAATCCTTTATTTCCCCTACATCTATGTGATTTATACACATATGTAACAAAAGGATTATAATAAGGAACATAAAGTTTGGTCAATATGGAAATTAGATGAAACTAACTTGGGTAATACATAAGTGGACAGATGAATTATACAACTCATGCCATGACCAGTACAATGAACTTTCCCTTACGGTCATAGTTGGATTTATAATACACGCAATAAATCAACCATTTGATAAGATCATGATTGATTGAATTATTTATTTATTTATTTATTTTTGTTTTATGAATTATTTATTTTCTTGGATTCAAGACAACAATCACATAAATAAATGGACAAATAAGCAACGATGGAATTTAATTAAATTATTTATGCATTACTATTTTATTGAAACATGGTCATTCACTTAAGTAATATCCATTTAAAATTAAGAATACATGTAAAGGATAAACAAATAAAGAATTTATGCATATTAAATAAAATACCTCAACATAATATTATGTCAAACTAAAGAATATGACACTTAATTAAGAATAAAACCAATAGAACTAAGTGTTTGAGAAACCTATGTTGAGACACTTATGTTTATATAGGAAGTTATTATCAATATTTTGTGTCAAAAAAACCATTTTACATCAAGTAGAGTATGACTTTCTAGGGATGGTTTAACTTCGAGCCAAGTGTTGATAAAATCCTAGTTAGGATTTTAGGATTGGTGAAACCACTCAGTAGATCATGGTGTTGCAAGTGTTGGAACCACTTTGTGTATAAGGTTGTATTTGTTGTCAATAGTTGTCAATGCAGATCAAAATGAAGGAGATCATGAAGTACTCCGATGAAGTAGAGGAGTGGTGATTCAGACGATTGTTGTACTGATCGGAAGTTCAAAGAACATGTGTCAAAGGTGATACATTGTTTACAACAATGCAGAATGTGAGGTATAATCCATCCAAGGTATAATCCATCCAAGGATGATCAAAGAAGAATGAGGTTTTTGGATGAAGTCCATGCAATTACTCATGATTGCATGAGAACCATGCAAGAGACTTCCTGACGAATTGAATCGGTTTGCATGAAATACATCATACCAGTTGATGAAGAAGACAATGTGCAATGATTGGACTTCTGAGATAGTCATGAACATCACATTGTCATAGAAGATGATGATGATAAAGCTGTTCCTTCAAAGACTACATATCACAATAGTGGAGGTTGTGATAAAAGCAGAAGAGTTGTTGAAGTATACAGATCACCAAGATGAAGCGCTGTTGAGGTGATCGTCCTTGTCGACAAAGCAATCAAACGACATACAAATTTGTTGGGAAAAGAGTTTCTATGGAGGCAGGTCGAGTTCGAGGACTGTGGAATAATGATCCATGTTTTTATTCAAGGAATGTCGACAAAGGAATGGATGATATGGAGGCGGACTAAAAGAGCAGATACAAGGTGGCGTCGTTTTCCAGTGTTTGCCAAATTTTTGGGCCTCAAAATCGGAAAATGAAGACGTGGATTGTCAGCAGAAGGAGGTTCGCACAAAAAGGAAGTGGTGCGCGAAATATAAGAGGCTTGCGCGAAATACTTAAGTTAGGCGCGAAAAACAGCGGGATGCGCGAAATAGTTTTTCGCTCAAACAGTGTTTCGAAATCAGAGAGGTGAAAAATGGCAAAGGCATGGGCTGCGCGGAAAATCAGGGATGTGCGCGAAATGCTTAAGTTGGGCGCGGAAAACAGCGGGATGCGCGAAATAGTTTTTCGCGCAAATGATGCTTCAGAATCAGAACATTGAAAAATGGTAAAGGCATGGGCTGCGCGAAAAACCAGAGTTGTGCGCGGAAAAATGGGAAGGTTGCGCGTAATTCAAAGAACTGAGAGACAGTTTTACGCGCAAGAAAGAGGGTTTTACGCGCAGGATCAAAAATGTCTATAAATATGAGGTGAACCCCTCTCATTCAAAAACGCTCGACACTTAGACAAATCTTGAGCTCCGGCGCGCGGAAAAATTAAGGTCCAGAGGGTTGCGCGAAAAAGAAGGCGTTGCGCGAAAAAGGGAAGTTTTGCGCGAAAAAGAAGAGTTGCGCGAAAAGCCTTTTACGCGACAAAAGTTATTTTTACGCGCAAGGTTTGAATTTTACGCGCAAGCCCCCGGGAAGGGTGCGCGGAAAATTTGGGGGTCCCGCAGGCCTTTTGACAGGTGCTTAGCACTCTCAAATCTGCTTTGCGAAGAGAAGAAGAACGATCGTGCAACCAAAATCTGATCTGCACAGAGAGAGAAATATATCGATACACTCAGGTGTCAGAACTGGGAATTGAAGGAAGAGAAGGAGATTTAGTGCATTCAGGTATTGCACTGAAGTAGAATATTGATTTCAAAAGAGCATCAACTCAGGACTCTGATGCAAGTAAAGTCTCATGCTGAACAGGAGACAAAGACTTCAATGCATATCTATTGAAGAGACCTTCACGTCTATAAACTGAGTGAGACTTCACCAATGGCAGTGAGCCAGGGGGAGTCAATGGGAGTGACCCGAGGGACGCAGTGAGCTATCCCTAAACAATTGTAAAGGCAGTGAGCCTGGGACAGAGTGTCTGTACCCGAACATTTGTATCCGCAGCTAGTGAAGCATAGTGGATTTAGGTACGACCGGCAACCTGTCGGCGTATACTCCTTGGACGTAGCCCTCAGTGGTGAACAAGTAAAAATAGCTGTGTCATCTGTCTCTGCATGTGAATGTTTAATTGCTGATCATATCCATCATACAGGTTTAAGTAGTTCCTACCAACGTGGGAACAAGATCCACAACTTTAAGAAGAAAAAGTTGCCACCCTGATTCACCCCTCCCCTCTCAGGGTGTCCCGGGGTCCTACAAGTGGTATCAGAGGCAGGTTAACGTATGTTGGATATTCTCCAGTAATTCTATTGAGAAGAGGATTTGAGTTTCTTTCCTAAAGTCAACAATGAAGAGCAGTCTTGATGAAGTTTCTGAGCAGACGTCTACATCTAGAAAGACCATGACAAACAGGAAAAAGAAAGAGAAAAAGCAGCTGAAGAAGTCCCTCATATCTAGAGAAGATGCAATGTTTTGTTCTCCATGCCATTCAAAAAATGAAGAAACATCAGGCATGGAAAGTATCGAGCAGGTGACTCAGAATTCTTCCAGAGGAAAGGATGACACCCCCAATTCATGCTTTCAAGAAAAACTCAAAACATATCTGCATGATATTCCAGAAGAAAGGGTTGTTATTATCTGTAGCCTATTTCAATCTATGCAGGTTGAGATCACTAGACTTGAAAGGGAAGCGGACAATATGGAAAAGGGACTGGAAGGAAAAATTATGGAAAGTATGAAACTCACCAAACGGGTGAAAGCCCTTGAAGAAAAAGGTGAAGTCAGCAATACTCTAGAAGAACGGATCCATGAACTTGAAGCTGAGCTGAAGAAGAACAATGAAGTCAAGAATTTTTGTCTGGAAGAAACGTCCATTAAATTCAGGGAACTTGACTCTTTGTTACAAAACAAAGTTAAGATGCATGAAGATGAGGTTCAAAGGTTGAAGAAGAATTGTGAAGAGAAGATGATCACGATTGAAGATCAGAAGATCATCCTCAATATTGTTGGTCAAAAATTGGAAGCTCAATTGACCAAGATTGAGAACACACATATTGAGACTTCACAAAAGAATGAAATGAGTGATGCTTGCACTCAATGTTCGTTGGAGGAGTCTAAAGCTGAAATGCCTCCAACATGTGACAAGAAGATTATGACAACTCTTGATTATCCACATCAAGAATCAGTTGCTGCCAGTACTCAATGCTCAATGGAGGATTCTATTGTCAAAAGACCTCCAACATGTGATAAGAAGATCATGACTTCGCTCATTGATCTATCACAGGCAACTGAGAAAGTGAAGGTACCATCCAGACCATCTTGTACTCATGTTTCTAAATACACTCCGAAAATCAGTGCAGGTGGGAAGAAAAGCTCTAAACAAGTATGGATGAGGATAGGTGAGAAGAATAAACCTACCACCATGACTAGGGTGGATAGGAAGAAAAAGGAGGAAGCTTCTTCCTCAAATAGAGCACAAACTATTAAGCAGATGGCCCAACAACTTAATACTGAAGAAACAAAGAAGAAAAGATTTGTGGGCCAATGTTGGTGCTGCAATAGATTTGGGAACTGTGCACTGGATTGTTTTTATAATCCCTGTCATGGAAAAGCACAGGGAAAGACTATATCAAAGGGGAGGAAGCCAGAGAAGAAGAAGCAACATCCGCAGGTCCAGAAGCATCTGTTTACTGCAAACAGATTTGGAATTCTTGATAACATCTGTGATGTATGCAATGGCAGCGGTCACAATGCAGGCACATGTCCACATCAACATGCTTTCACTGTCGAAAAGAAAAGAAGACCCTTGATGTCATCAAAGAATGAAGCAGCTACCTTGGGGAGAAATCAAAAGAATGTTGTGAACACACACTTCCCCAAGAAGATCTCAAGTAGGGAAGCTGAGAAGACCCAGGATTTTAGATCCATGAAATTGAAGGGTCATTCATCCAAAAGAAACACTAAGTGGGATGAATCTCGGATGAACCCATGTGGAAGATCTAAACCAGCTGCAAAAGTTCCAAATGACATATTGGTCATCTGGCCAGAAGATTTGAAACGAATGAGGAATCTTGAAGATGAAAAGGCCAGGGCTGGTGATAAAGGAAAAGGAAAACTTTCACATGATGAATACACGGTGCTTGGGAGATCTCAAACAAAGAGAAGCACTCGTGTCAAAGAAGTTCTGTGTGAGAGATGCAAGAAGTCTGGTCACATTGAAAAAGGTTGCCTAACCTTAATACCAGAGCAAGAGGCAGTCCTTAAGAGGAGTAAGAATGTATCATTCATGATGGCTGCTAAGCAGAACAATTCTCCACACAAAGTAGAAGAGAGTGTGAAGAGAGCCATGCCACACCAACAGATGTCAGAACATATGTTCAGAGGAGCAGGCATGAAGACTGGAATGAACAGAGGAACTTGGTTGAGAAAAGAACCTCAACCAAGCAAGTGTTCTTGATGAAGCAAGAAAGAACCACCTTATTCCCGTAATCATTTGTGTATTGTATTTGTGCTAACAATGCAGGGAATTGAAGGTGAAGCATACTCTCTGGGGGAGAACCTGAGAAGTAGTGAATGCTGTCAACTCTTGATAGCGAATCTGAAGAAGTTTCCATCCTTAGTGGATTATTCAATTAATATTCAAGGATTATGATGATGAAGGATCACTCTTGATGAAGATGATGAGGAGTGTTTCACTTGAGGGGGAGAAAAATGAAGAAGCTTCCATAATCACTGTTTCAATCAATATCAACTCCAGGTGGACTCAAAAGCAGTTATTCTGTGAATTTCTTGAAGAACACACCAATGGAGAAGGTATGTCATTTCTCAATCACTATCCCTTGGTTACTCAGATCAAAGATTATTTTACAAAGGGGGAGTAACTGTATTGATCAGTGACATAAAGAGAATGGAAGTGCCCCAAGGTCACTTATCCTGTCGATTGCACTTGAATGTTTTTGATCTCTTTGCTGAAGTGAGTGCAGGAGTTTCAGGTTGATTATGATCTATCATAGTTGATCTTCCTCTACCTGAAATAGAAGTGGTAAACACTTGAAGACAAGAAACATGAGTTCTCATCTCATGTTGGTATCATGATCTGAGAATAATGGACAGCATTGTTGACTTAATCAAATCCTCTTGTTTTCTACATCAAGCATTGCTCAAGTAGACTAAGAGTGAAATGATTAATGAAACTTTGCTTAAGTGAGGATTGATACCCTCCCTACCATGCGCTTTGTATTTCTTGTCAATAAGGGGGAGAGAAAGTGAAATGCAGAAGATTCTCATTTTGACATTGACGGATTCATTTCAGAAGATGTTTAAGGTATTGACAACAAAATACAAAGGGGGAGATTGTTGGAACCACTTTGTGTATAAGGTTGTATTTGTTGTCAATAGTTGTCAATGCAGATCAAAATGAAGGAGATCATGAAGTACTCCGATGAAGTAGAGGAGTGGTGATTCAGACGATTGTTGTACTGATCGGAAGTTCAAAGAACATGTGTCAAAGGTGATACATTGTTTACAACAATGCAGAATGTGAGGTATAATCCATCCAAGGTATAATCCATCCAAGGATGATCAAAGAAGAATGAGGTTTTTGGATGAAGTCCATGCAATTACTCATGATTGCATGAGAACCATGCAAGAGACTTCCTGACGAATTGAATCGGTTTGCATGAAATACATCATACCAGTTGATGAAGAAGACAATGTGCAATGATTGGACTTCTGAGATAGTCATGAACATCACATTGTCATAGAAGATGATGATGATAAAGCTATTCCTTCAAAGACTACATATCACAATAGTGGAGGTTGTGATAAAAGCAGAAGAGTTGTTGAAGTATACAGATCACCAAGATGAAGCGCTGTTGAGGTGATCGTCCTTGTCGACAAAGCAATCAAACGACATACAAATTTTTTGGGAAAAGAGTTTCTATGGAGGCAGGTCGAGTTCGAGGACTGTGGAATAATGATCCATGTTTTTATTCAAGGAACGTCGACAAAGGAATGGATGATCTGGAGGCGGACTAAAAGAGAAGATACAAGGTGGCGCCGTTTTCCAGTGTATGCCAAATTTTTGGGCCTCAAAATCGGAAAATGAAGACGTGGATTGTCAGCAGAAGGAGGTTCGCACAAAAAGGAAGTGGTGCGCGAAATATAAGAGGCTTGCGCGAAATACTTAAGTTAGGCGCGAAAAACAGCGGGATGCGCGAAATAGTTTTTCGCGCAAACAGTGTTTCGAAATCAGAGAGGTGAAAAATGGCAAAGGCATGGGCTGCGCGGAAAATCAGGGATGTGCGCGAAATGCTTAAGTTGGGCGCGGAAAACAGCGGGATGCGCGAAATAGTTTTTCGCGCAAATGATGCTTCAGAATCAGAACGTTGAAAAATGGTAAAGGCATGGGCTGCGCGAAAAACCAGAGTTGTGCGCGGAAAAATGGGAAGGTTGCGCGTAATTCAAAGAACTGAGAGACAGTTTTACGCGCAAGAAAGAGGGTTTTACGCGCAGGATCAAAAATGTCTATAAATATGAGGTGAACCCCTCTCATTCAAAAACGCTCGACACTTAGACAAATCTTGAGCTCCGGCGCGCGGAAAAATTAAGGTCCAGAGGGTTGCGCGAAAAAGAAGGCGTTGCGCGAAAAAGGGAAGTTTTGCGCGAAAAAGAAGAGTTGCGCGAAAAGCCTTTTACGCGACAAAAGTTATTTTTACGCGCAAGGTTTGAATTTTACGCGCAAGCCCCCGGGAAGGGTGCGCGGAAAATTTGGGGGTCCCGCAGGCCTTTTGACAGGTGCTTAGCACTCTCAAATCTGCTTTGCGAAGAGAAGAAGAACGATCGTGCAACCAAAATCTGATCTGCACAGAGAGAGAAATATATCGATACACTCAGGTGTCAGAACTGGGAATTGAAGGAAGAGAAGGAGATTTAGTGCATTCAGGTATTGCACTGAAGTAGAATATTGATTTCAAAAGAGCATCAACTCAGGACTCTGATGCAAGTAAAGTCTCATGCTGAACAGGAGACAAAGACTTCAATGCATATCTATTGAAGAGACCTTCACGTCTATAAACTGAGTGAGACTTCACCAACGGCAGTGAGCCAGGGGGAGTCAACGGGAGTGACCCGAGGGACGCAGTGAGCTATCCCTAAACAATTGTAAAGACAGTGAGCCTGGGACAGAGTGTCTGTACCCGAACATTTGTATCCGCAGCTAGTGAAGCATAGTGGATTTAGGTACGACCGGCAACCTGTCGGCGTATACTCCTTGGACGTAGCCCTCAGTGGTGAACCAAGTAAAAATAGCTGTGTCATCTGTCTCTGCATGTGAATGTTTAATTGCTGATCATATCCATCATACAGGTTTAAGTAGTTCCTACCAACGTGGGAACAAGATCCACAACTTTAAGAAGAAAAAGTTGCCACCCTGATTCACCCCTCCCCTCTCAGGGTGTCCCGGGGTCCTACAGCAAGACTATAGGTTTAAAATACATTCTTACCTAAATATCTTCAAGTAATTTACTGACAACTTATTTTTGTTATGAGAAGGGTAATATGGATCCTTGAAACTGGAATATCTAAGAAACTAGTCATCCTGAGTCCACTAATAGTGGGATATTAGGACAAGATAAAATAGTGGGAAACTTAATAAAATTAAAATCATTACTATCACTCATATAAATTTTAGTCAACTGATGTATTAAAAATATATTCTTTTATATTTTTATAATAATAGAATGTTCATCAACCATATTATCTATACAATAAATTTTAAGGAAATACTATCTATTTACTCATGATATCTTCTAGGAATGGTTTAGATGCCTATAGGTTATGTTTCATCATGAAGTGAAATACTACGTACTAAAATCCTCACTACCTGATTTTCCTATAGAGGAGGTATGTGATTAAGAGTTAACTGTCTATAATAAACATAATATCAGTGCAGTATAAATTTCATTTTTAATTATTTCATCCATTTATAGTGAACTCATGAAGTCACATGAATATGTGGATGCTTATAGCATGATCCATTATCTTTTTGGTGTATATATGGGATAAATAAGAATAGTCTGATATATCCAAGGAAATAATTCAAAGTAAAATTCGATAAGGTGTTCCAAATGGGCCTCAAATATTAAAAATCTTTAGCTACATTGAGTGACTATATGTTCTAGGGTATAAATTTCTTAACCAATTTCACACTGATCTCATTCTTGCATCGATTCCTCATAGATCATCCAAGTTTATTTTTAATTTTAATATGAAAAATATATTGAATTATCTAATATATATTCTTAAACTAATTTTAGAAGATGAAAATTATATGAAGTGTAAAAAAGCATCCACCATTAGGGTGAATAAAAATATGGTCTAAGGAAATATCTCTAAGTCTAAATCTTCATCACAATGCCCTTACAAGAAGAGAAATATCAAAGGGTAAGCAAGGAAATAAGATGTTATATATTTTTAATGTTCCAAGATTGGACACTAGAAGAAAAATTGTATCTAGTAAAGATAACCAAGGGGATTATTTAGGTTCATTTGTTATCATGTAAAATATATTTGTTTCTAAAAATTGGGAATCATATATAACATATGGTTCTCATATATGTATTCCAATGTAAGAACCGGGTATATTTCAGAAGATTGTCAAGGGGTAGATCGATGAGTATCCAATGAATCTAAACTTTCTATCATGGTTATTAGGGTATAACACCTTACATTTCTGAAAATAATGATCATGACTTTAAAATATTATTATTATGTTTCATCTGTTATCAAAAATATTATTTTTCTATCCAAACTTGATATATATGGATTTATTTTCAAATTTGGGAATAAAATTTTCTTATTATATAAAGATATCTTCTTTTATGGTAAGGAATATTTAAATAATTTTCTTTATGTGTTTTATTAAACAAACTAAGAAATATAAAGTAATAAAGAAACTACATCACAGGACTTATACCACCCCCAATCAAAGAATCAACAGCTAGGTCATGTAAATGAGAAGAGTTTGACAACATTATACCAAGATGGATATTTATATTCCTTGGAACTAAAACCTCTTGGTGTATGTAATTCATGTTTACAAGGAAAATTTACCAAATACACGTTTATTAAAAAAATTAAAGGGATATAGAGCATATTGAGTTGGTTTATACTGATGTTTGTGGGAAATTTGTAGTTAAATAAAGGGGTGAATATTAATAATTCACAACATTACTATTGTTTTTAGTAGATATAAATATATCTAGTTGATGATGTATAAGTTGGATTATTTTTATAAATTAAATTAATAAAATAATGAAGTTAACAACCAGATCGGTAATAAGATTAAAAAGAAGAACCCATGTCATGGATGAGAATAACATAATCAAGACTTCATTAATTATTTATAGTATTTTAGGATTCTATCACAAATCAATCCTCTGCACACACCTTATTGGAATGGTGTGACTAAAAGGATGAGCCACAACATTTTATAAATGGTGACAACAACTTAGTGTCATTTGAATCATCCTTTATCCTTTTTGGACATTAATTATAGATAGAATCACATTCACTAAACCAACTTCAAACTAAAGTCACAAATGGTATTAAAAATGATCATTTTTGTGGGTGAAAAACCATGATGTTGAATTTATAGGTGTGGGTTTGTGAAGTGATTGTAAAAGACTATTTGTGAAAAAAACTATCACCTTGATGAACAAAGTGTACCTTTATAGGATAACACAAGGAAATGGGGGGATTTTACAAATATGAACCCTTAACAAAAGTTAATAGTATAAATACATTCTATATTACTTGAGAGGGTTCACATCTCTAAAAGTGATAATGGGAGATTGAAAAGATTTAATGAAGTCTAAGATTACTTTATATAACATTTTTCATGAGAACAAATTTCAAATATACTAATGGAAGTAGAATTTCCAGAGACATAAGTACCATGTAGGAGTATAAGGAAGGATAGATAAATAAAAGGTTATGATTTTCTAGTCACTTAGGATAGTTACTCATATTTGGTTGATACTAACGATCATGTAACCCACAAAGTAATAATTGGACCAGATGTTTCCAAATGGAAAGATGTTATGAATTAAAAATGGAACCCATAAATAACATCATATTAATATTTTCATTTACTTCTCAGCCACTATTTTGATCATGATTTTGTTGGGTATCATTTAGGGGTGTTGTGGGTGAAATTTTTGAATTTTTGAAGGGCTCTTGGGCTATGTATGATTGGAACATGATTTTCAAAAACTATGCACCCTGCTAGTAAAAACTATGAAAACACATGTAGTGAGTTTTTTCATGGTTGGTGTAGGGTTTTGAAAACCATGCTACCACTAAGGAGGAACCGTGAAACCCTTCTAGTAGGGGTGCATGGTTAGGGCACATGTTTTGAAAAATTATACAGACCTTCCCATCATATAATTTGTGTGGAGTTATGTATTCTAATTTTTATTTAACAATTTATGAATCCCTATTTTGACCCCCTATTGGGCCTAACTAAACATAGAATGATTTCTAGGTCATTGAAGCTCTCAAGGACCCATTTTCACTCCTTTAAAACCATTCCAATTTGAAGAAAATAAAGGTGAATGTTGTTTGATATCCTCCAGGTATGTGAGTATACTCCTCTCAGTCTCTCATGCTCTCTACTTCTCTCTCCCTTAAAGTTATCTATATATCTATGTTGTTGGAGGATCTAATCCCCGTTTTTTAGATCTTGAATCTAGATTTGGTTCTTTGGTATACTTTTTTGACATTCTTCATTGGAGTTTCCCATTATGTTTATTGTGGTTCTTGATCCAATGATCCAATTATAGGTCATTTTATTTCAGATTTTTCAATTGATTCAACCCTAAATTGCTTGATTAAAATTAAATTGACTCAATTGTATTGTGAAAACCAAATTTTATGTAAATTTGATTTTGATTTTATTTAGCAGGAAAATTAAAAATCCCGAATTCATATTAATTAGGTTGTGATTTTGATTTGATGCAAATTGTGAAACTCAATTTGAGGAAATTGAAATGTGATTGATTTGGGAAATTGATTTTAAATTTTTATTTGAGAAAAATGTATTTAAATAGTTTTGATAATAACCCATTGGGTTTGACCATAAAAAATGCATTAGTTGATTAAAAACTTGTATTGGTTTTTAAATGGAATTTTTTCATATTGATATGGGAAAATGATTAATTATATTTTAAATTTTTTTGAAATAAATTGTGAATTATTAATTACTTTTTTATCACATGCAATCTTAGGTAGTTAATGAGTTATTAAGGACAGACATGCTAGTATGTGAATTACCTAGAAATTGATTGTTTCTTTATAACCTTAACATAAACATATTAACAGATATTTTCCCTAGTGGGATGCTGGTTAGTCATAATTGGATAGTGTTAAAGAGATGTGTTTGTACATTTCTATTATCATCATATTAGTTTGTGGGGATCCCATAACCCAAAAATATCATACCTCTCAGAGGATGACCATGTTGATTTTTTATGATATTATATATATAAATTCCATTTTTTATAAAGTGTTTTACATATTCCTTTGGAATTTATATCAATTTTTTATATAAATTTTTTATTAAGACAATGTTTACAAATATTGTCCATAAATTGAAATGTAAATAATGAGTGGTTTTAAATTTTATTTCTTAATTCTATGAAAGTTTATTTTAAATTGATAATTTCATTTGTTAATTAATGTGGAATATTATAATGGAATATTTAGTGAGACCCTACTAGTCTTTTATATGATTCCCCACCTGTGCCTTTAGGAATTTGTATATTTCCTCCTTCCATGTTCGAGCAAGTGTAAAGAACCACTTGGAAGATGTAGTTATTGTTGATCATTATGCTTTGATCTGTTGTATCTATTAGGATATGGGTTTCTTATCCTATATTGTGGTAATTTTTTGTTATTCTTTGGGTTTTTATATCTCATTGTCTTCTAGAAAATTTTCTTTATGTAGAGTTTTATTTTTTTCATATCGAACTACATCTCTAGATTCTGTTGTGTCTGTGGAAAATTCATTCCCACTTTCATATTGTATGATTCTAGGTGCTTATCACCAGCTGGTGAGTATAGGGAATTCCCTTCATGCTATTTCAGTATTGGATCAGTTATCAGGGTACTAGGGTATCCTGGTTAGTTCATGAGAAAGTGGCATTAAATTGAGGTTAACGATCTGGCCCTGATGTCAGTATGTAGTTCTGTAATCTTTTCGAGGCTTATGAGGAAGTTATGACTGAGTGTCTAGACATCACTCACCTTAATGAGCCTTAACTCATCAGGGGTGTTTTGGGGAAAACTTTTTGAGGTTTATTTCTAGTATTTTATCATATTTTTATTTTGATAGATTGAAATCCAAATCTTGTAATCTATCTATTGGGATAAATTTTTCTCTTGTTGCTCTTTTTGAGTGTTAATCTGATGTCTTGATTATTATATGTTGATGTTGTGTAGCATGATTCCTCTAAAAAGATGTATGAATATGATATAGGAGGAATCTATAAATATACCTATGTGAGAAAATCCTCATATTGACTAGAATCTGGTTGAAGTTATTCTGCATGTTTTCCAAGCTCCGGGTCATTCACCTGCACTTGTTCCCATTCAGGATCTAGTTGTGGAACCATAGAGGGTCGGCTTAAGAATTCATGGTCAGGAGTTCCTTCGACCAAATTCACAAGGGTTATAAGGCTATAATGTTCTTCAATATTCTAAATATAGGTTGAGGAATATAAGGATTCTATATGAGTTCATGGAGATGACTGATGAAATCAAGGTGAAATGTGCAACCTTAAATCTTGAGGGACCTAGTAGGAGACAGTGGGACATGATTATAGTGGAGAAGAAGCAGGATTAAATATAGTGGGAAGAAATTAAATCTCTTTTCAAATAATATTTCTATTTGGATCTGATGGTGTTGGCTAAAGATATTGAGTTTTTCAAACATGAGTGGGCTAACAGGACCATGATGGAATACAAAAATCATTTTGTTGAGCTTGTGTTTTTTTCTTCTAATATTGTATCGAATGAGAAGATGAAGACTAAAATGTTTGATATGAGACTTATATATGATATTCATTCTTAGTTTTTCTTACTAAATCTTCCTTCTTATGCTCATGTGCGGGATAGATCATTAATGGTAGAGAAAGACCTAGCTAGAAAGTTAGGGTTTGCGGGAGTTCCTTTTTCTCCTAGTGGTTGTGTAAGTTCCATTAATGGAAATCAGAAGGATGATGATTCTTATAGTGGTTCACAACAGTAGGGTTCTTCCATACCTCATTAATTTCATGGAATATGCCCTTTAATTTTCTACTAGTGTCAATATCTAGGGAATTTGAAACAGGTTTTCACAGAGGAACCCAAGGTATGTGGTTCCATTGGATTCTCATGTCATTTTCATAAGTTTTCCTAGGTTTATTCCACTCTATATAGTGTAACATGATCATTAAAACATTTTAAACTAAGGTTCAATCATATGCTTCATGAATAAAGGGGTAAAAAACATAGTAATTTGGAAGGAAGTTTCTTTACATATTGAAGAGTCTCCAGAGGAAGCAGATACAGGTCTAGCAAATGTGAGAGGTACCATCACTATGTCTTCATCATTAGTGACTACTTTATTTGACAATGGTGCATCTCATTCATTTATTTAAATCCAATTTTTTAATCTTATTTATCTTCCAATATAGATTTTATTTTATTTGATTGATATTACTACACCCCAAAAAATTTAGGTATAAAAATTTCCCCATAATTATACTTGTATTTTAATGTAATCAATGATTGAGCATGCTTGGGATTTTCTAGTTCTCGAAATAAAACCTCTTAAAATCAGTTTTGGGATATATTGAATCATTTCCAATAAAAATAGGATTAATTTTTATCTTAGATGGGTTTCATTTACTGTGCCCGATGGGGTGTGTAACATCTTTCAAGGAGAATGGGACTTGAGGTCTAGTAGAGCTAGAACTTCATATCTAGAGTTGGGGAAACTAAAATCTATGATTTCTTTTGATCTGTAATGAGAATCTTGGATCGATTATCTCCCCTAATTATCTTGGAGTTTCTCAAAATTTTCCCTTTTGAATTATTTGTTTTTCAACCAGTAAGGGAGTTAAATTTTTTTTATCAACTTAGTTCATGTTACTCAACTAGTATCAATTTCTTCTTACAGCATGGAACCATCTAAAATGAAAGATAATAAGACTAAGTTGGATTATCCTTTAGACAAAGTATTTATGCACCATGGTGTGTCACTTTGGGAGGCTCCGGTTCTCTTTACTAACGAAGCGGATGGGTCACTTTACCTTTATGCGGATTATCAAAGACTCAATAGAGTCCCATTAAAGAAAAAATATTTTTACATAGAGTGATGATTTTTTTTGACTATTTGAAATGGGTGTGGTGGTTTTTAAATAATGATCATTGATCTACTATCATCAATTGAGAATAAAAGAATCTGACATTCATAAAACCACCTTTCAAAGAAGGTATGGACATTATGAGTACCTCATCATGACATTTGATTTAACTTATGATCCTAATTTCTTTGTAGATTTAATGAACATTATCTTCCATGAGTATCTTGATACTTTTTTGGTGGTCTTTGTGGATGAAATCCTTGTCTACTCTTAATTTTAGGAGGGTCATGTGTGTCTGAGATCAGTTCCAAAATTTTTGATAAAACACCAACTTTATGCCAAGATATCAAAATGTTATTTTTGGATTTGAGAAGTGAATTTATTGGGAAACATGCTCTGAAAACATGGTATTTCAATTAACCCTAAAAAGGTGAAAGCTTTTCTGACATGGTTGTAACCAATAAATGTTTTTGATATTTAGAGCTTCTTGGAATTAGGTGGGTTTTATCACTGGTTTTTAATGGACTTTTCAATGATAGATTATTCAATGACCATGCTAACATTGAAGGGAGTAATGTTTATTGAGATAAGAAATGATAGAATTTTTATTGAGATAAAACATCTTTTGACTATTGTAGTAGTGTTGACTCTTCCAAAGTCTAGGTAGGGTTATATTGTCTTTTGTGATGCATTAGGTTCAAGTTTGGGATGTTTTATTATGTAGGGTGATCACACCATTTCCTATAGCTCTCTGCATCTTAGGACACTTGAGAATGATTATCTGACCCATAAACTTAAACTCACTTTTTGATGCATGTGCTTAAGACTTGGTAGCATTAAATTTCCAGATAATAGATTACCTTTTATTATAACCATAATAAAATGAGTTATATATTATCTAAAAAATATTTGAATCTACACCATAGGTAATGGGTAAAATACCTAAAATATTTTTATTTCGACATCGCCTACATCTAAAGAAATAGAAAGTCCATCACTGATTCATTGAGTAATAAATTTATGACCTAGACCATGAAATAATCATTATAAGAGGTAAACTTGATGGATATTTTTTCACAGTTACAAATAGGAGTTTGATAATTAGGGGATAAGGTTGTTTTGGCTAGTGTTTACTTAATTCCTTCTCTTCTTGAGATGATTCTTTTGGAATAATATCTTGATGATGAGTTATTTAGCATTATAGACTCAATTTGTGGTGGGGAGACTGTTGTTGAGTGTTCGTTATCCTAGAGATAATTCTATGTTATCAATATCGTTTTGTGGTACCGTTATCGATCAAGAAGCTATTATGGGGAATTTTCATAATTTGTAGTGGGTAGTGAACCTAGGAACCATGAATATTTTTTATGACATGTGAAGAATATTTTGGTGACTATTTATGAGATGGGGAATTACTTATTTTTTATATCTTTGTTATATATTTCAACAGGTAAAGGTTGAGAACCAAAAAACTATGGGTATTATTCAACCACTTATAGTAACAACTTGGAAGTAGGATGAGATCTATGTGGTTTTTCTGGTTGGGTTTACATCTACTTTGATAAAGAAGAACAATATATGGGTTGTGATTGATAGCTCGGCCAAATCGGCTCACTTTATACCCATTCATGGTACAACCATATTTGAATAGCTGGGAAATCGCTATGTGAAAGTGATTTTTTATTTTCATGGAGTTAAATATGTTATAGGTTCTGATATAAATTTCCATTTTACATATCTCTTTTGGAAAGGCCTTCTGTAGGCATTAGGATCTCAGGTCCATTTGAGAATGGAATACCATCCACAATCGGGTATCTAAATAGAAAGTTCTATAAAAATTATTGAGTATATTTTTTTGTGCCTACATATATGAATTTGGTGGAGCTTAATATGACCATCTAGTGATGGTTTAGTTATCTTATAACAATATTTACAATTATGCAATTAGGATGTCTCCATTTAAGGCCTCGTATGGTCATCCATGTAAATATTCATTGTGTTTGATAGAGATTAGTGAATGTTGCTTGGTTAGACCGAGCTTGGCTCAAGAGACAAAAAAATAATTCAATTGATTCATCAGATAATGTTTATGAAAAACTTCCATTATAAATCTTATGTTGATCTTAATTATAGACAATTGTAATTTTTAGTGGGTGATCTGGTGTTATTGAATGTTTCACCTCAATTGGGTCATCACCGGCTTAGGATGAAAGGGAATCGTTCTCCTCATTTTGTGGGACCTTTTGAGGTTGTTGAGTAGGTGTGGAAAGTTCCTTACCATTTATCACTTCCTCCAATGTTGATATTGATACATAACTTGTTTCATGTATCTCATCTATGAATGTATCTTTCGGATCTATCTCATGTTCTGAACTCGAGTGATCTTGATGTCGGGCCTGATTTAATCATGACGAATCACCCAGTTAGGATAGTTGATATAGTAACCAATGTACTTCATGGGAGGATGATACCATTGGTTTGAGTTTTATGGAATCACAATTCTGATTCTCTTGAGACTTAGGAGGGGGATTCACTGATGATAGAGCAGTGGCATTATCTTTTTGACCTGGAATCTTCTTAACATGCTTTCTGGGGACATAAGGTTTATATGGTGGGAAGGTTGTAACATCCTATTACAATTTTTAGGTTTCACTAAACCCCTATTTTGATCATTATTTGGTTTATAATCATTAAGGGGTGATTTGGGTGAAATTTTGGAAATTTTTAAGGGCCATTGGGATGTACACAGTTGGAACATGGTTTGCCTAAACCGTGCAACCTCCTAGTGAAAACTATAAAAACTTAGGTAGTGAGGTTTTCCATGGTTGGTATATGGTTTAGAAAACGATGTTTTCGCCATATATAATCCTTGAAAACTAACCAATAGGGGTACATAGTTATGGATGACGATTAGGGTGCATGGTTTGAAAAACTATGTGTCCCTACCCACTTAATTTTTATGCAGAATTATTTTATTCCAATAATTCATTAAAAAATTATGAAACAACAACTTTGACTCCCTATCAGGCCTAACATGGCCTATAATGATTTCTTAGGTCTATAAAACTCTCAAGGACCCATTTTGGATCCTCTAAAACCCTTTGCATGTTGTATAAAATCAAGGAGAGCATCATTCGATCTCATTTGGGTATGTGAATATTCTCTTCTCCATCTCTCCCACTCTGTCCTCTCTCTTCCTTATGGTTTATTAAATCTTCATGTTGTTAGAGGATGTAATCCTCATCGTTTTAATTCATGAATCTAGGATTTATTCTCAGGTATCATTTTCTAACATTCTTTGTTATAGTTTTTTATTTCATGCATTGTAATTCGGGATTCTCTGATCCCAAGGTAGATGGTTCTGTTTAAGATTAACTAATTGATTCAACCCTAAATGGCATGATTAAAATTAAATTGATTTGTATTGAATTTTAAAAATATGATTTGATATAAACTGGGTTTTTTATTTTATTGTGAATGAATACTAGAAAGAAAAAAATCTATTGAATTGGGGTTTCATTTGGATTTAATGGAAATCATTGAACTTGATTTGTGGAAATTGAATTTTTATTGATTTGTGAAATTGATTTCAGATTTTTATTTGAGAAAAATGGATTAAATTGTCTTGATAATAACCCATTGGTTTTATAATTTAAAAAAATGCATTAATTTATTAAAAAATCATTTTTGTTTTTAAATTGAATTTGGAATATTGAAATGGTAAAAGGTTTAATTTTGTTTTAAATAGTTTTGAATTAAATTTATCATTATTTAATATTTTTTGAGAACATGAATGAACTTGTAATTAGTGACTTATTTGGGAAAAAAACATATGGTAATTCCCCATCAATAGATTTACACATTAAAACTCTAACAAAAACTTGTTGGTAGATCATATCCCCATTGGGATTTTGGTTAGTCTTCTTTAGTCAGTGTCAGAGAGACTTGTATGCACATTGTCGTTATCATCACATGAGTTTTTTAGGATCCCATAACCTGGAACTATAATAACTATTTTCATATGAACATGTTCGACCTTTATGATTGTTTATATATATGTGACATTGTTTGTAAACTATTTTACACATTCCTTGAAAATTTATATAAATTATTTTATATAAAATTATTATTAAGAAATTTTTTAGAAATCGTTTCCTTCAATTTAAATGTGTAACATGATTTACATTAAATATTATTTAATACTACAATGAATTTTTATTTAATATTGAAATCTTTTTTAGGCTAATTAATGTGGTATCTTATTTTGGAATCCTTGGGGATACCCTACTAGGATTTTAGCTCACACCCTACCTGTGCCTTTGGGAGTTTTTAGATTTCCTCATCCTGGATCAAGCAAGGGGAAATAAACACATTGAGGTGGTAGTTATTGTTGATCTTTGAGCTTTGAGATGTTGTGTCTATTGGGACTTGGACTGTTTATTCAATTTTCTGGTACATTGTGGTTGTACTTAGGTTTGTATACAAGCTTGACTTTTGGTACTTGTTCTCCCTATGGATTTTTATTTTTTTCATACAGAATTGTATCTCATAATTCCATTTTTTTTGGGGAAAATTAATTCCTACTTTCATATTGTTTGATGTCTGGTGCTATTTTCTAACCTATGAGGATTGGGATTAGATAATTGTCAAGACCATCTTAGTTATCATGGTACTAGGGAATCCTAGTTGGTTCTTATTGTCATCTACTAAAACTAGGTTTGGATTTTGGTAGATCCTGTAATTAATATAAATCTGATTTTTTGTAAATGGGTAATTAAGAATAAACTATACATGGATGAAAAAACACTACTTAAAAATCATGATTGTTTGCTAAAGGGTTGAAAAAACATCAAGGAATGGAATATAAGGGAACAATTTCAACTATTTCTATATTGAAATAAATCATAATTCTACTTACTATTATGCCTTTACATGGTTATGAGATTTGGAAAATAGATATGAAAATTAACTTCTTTAATTTGAATCATATTGTAGATGTCTATATAGAAAAATCTGAATGGTTTGTGACCCCAAAGGGTACTAAAAATGTATGAAATTTACAAAGATCCATGTATGAATTAAAGTAAACATCCATTTCATGGAACCATCAATTTGATAAATCCATAACAGAATTTGGTTTCATAAATAATGAATATGATCCTTGTGTTTATAAGTGGTTTAGTGGTTGTGGGGTTATTTTCTTAATAGTTTATGTTTATGACATATTATTTTTTAGAAATGATACACTAGTATTACAATCTGTTAAAGTCGAGTAAAATAAATTCTTCTCAATGAAGGACATAGGTGAAGAAGCATATATTCTTGCGATCAATATCCATTATGGTAAATCCAATAGGTTTCTATGTATAATTCAAGATATATATATTGGAAGGATAATGAAGAGATTTAGTATGGAACAATCTAAGAGGATATTGATTCCAATTTCACATGGAATTCATATTTCCAAGAAAATGTGTCCTTATACACATTAAGAAAGAAAAATGATGGCAAAGATTCTATACACATCATTTATTGAGTTAGTCATGTATGTTATACTATGTACTATCATATTTTTATTTAATGCTTTATGTGTGGTAGGAAGATGTCAAGCTAACCTATGTGTCCACCATTGTATGATAGTTTAGACTATGCTTATGTATATGTGGAAATATAATTTTATGGTATTGGTCTATGTAGGAGATATGGAACTAGTCATCATAGGATATATGAATGATATATTCAATATAGTTTAAATGGTCTAAAACAGTATACATGATACAACTTCGTGCTCAATAGAGGTGTTCTAGGCTAGAAGATCTCAAAAAAATTAATGGTCACAGATTTAATAGATCATTCCTAGTATATTGAGGCTTCAAGGATACTAAAGAAGAAATTTATATATTAAACTTCATCCAAGACGTTAATGTGGTACCTAGAAATAAATATAATATCACACTATATTATAAAAATACTGTAGTGGGGGCCTTGAAAATGATCCAAGGTTACATTAGTAGATGAAGAACATACATTTGAAGTATCATCTCTTGGGGTATTCTTCTAAAAGATTTGAATTTCTTATAGGCATAATATCCATGAATGGAATTATGATAAACCCCTTCACTTAACCCTTAACACACCAAAAAAACTATCATCATCAGGGGTCTAACAAACAAAAATTCATAGTCATCTGGCCCTATTCTACGTGGGAGTATGTTGAATTTGGTGTTTTAGAACCAACTACTTATACTTGAGATTACATGCATATTTAAAATTTTCAATGCTAATAAAAGATCTTATTACATAATATTTAGTATTATTCATGGATTTAATGTAATAATTTACTAGAGTATCTATTAAATTTATAAGATTATATAATGTCCCATTTATGATGAGAATATTTAAATTCTATGATAATATTCTTAAATATAACTCTATAGTCAGATAACATACTATGATGGGAAATATATAATGTTTACTAACAAGTGTGAGTACTCATAACAAGATAAGACTTCTTGTCATGATGTTCACACTTATTAATCTACAAAATGTGATATTATGAGAGCAAACCTACTAGTTGGAATTCCACATGTCTATGTTTCATTGGATATTACTATCTGTGAGGGTTTGTAATGGTCCTGAGATTTTAAGATTATTATTAATTTTTTTCATGACTCGTGTCCATTTAATTAATGACAAAAACCATGAAACCATATGTTCATGGGAGGTAGGGTATTTTGGATGAGTCATGAAAGACATATTCTTAATTAATAAGTCAATAAAGGATTTGTATATTCAATATTAATAGAAGTTTATATATCAACACATTGATTGAAATGAAACATCCACATTAATTTCCATGGACATAGTGTAAGGACAATTTTATTTCAGATAGACAAAGAAAGATTTATCAAGAATATAGTTTTATAAATAATGTGTGATACCAACTATATTAGATATTATAATAAATGGATAGTATTTCATATTAAGAATTCATATATGGTTTTCAGTATTGTGACATTAGCTTTTTTCTCATGGGTGTCTTGACTAATTACTAGACAATAATCTTGGACATTAGGAAAAAATGCCTAATGATGATGAGGGGTAAGAATAAAGGGTAACTCACTAATAATTTCAATTAATCTCAATTAACTTATTTTGAAATTATGTATTTGAATAAATATTATTTTTTCAAGGAACTATGTTTTCCAAAGGGGTCAAGATCCCCACCCGGTTTGAATTTTTTCAACTAGTGGCGATGCTACATTTTTTTTCTTGAGAAAAACACAATTTTTAGAGTTCTGTTATCCTTAAATGGTTTTTTGGGATTATTTTTCAGTCTAAGGGAGTGACTCGAGTGTTCATAAGGGTTTCATAATCATTGGAGGACTGGTTTTTTGGATGCAGGTACAGGCACGCAGTTTAGGGAAACCGTGCGACTAGTGGAGCACGACCGTGTGAGCTTGTCTACACAGAGATATGTGCACGGTATAAGGCCCCAGCCTTAAACCGTACTTAATCTTGAGTTAATCCACGATTACACATTAAGGATCTTTTCAGGTTTATAGTTTTAGAGAATTAGATCATAAAACTTGCATTACATTCCACATTTAAACAAAGTTGTTACATAAAAGATAGTCTTCATTTTTCCCATCAATGGAAACATATTTAAAATAAAACATGGATTCTTTCTTGACACTTCCTTGACACTATCATCATATCATGTACCCTTCCCTTGACCTGTGAAAAACATTTCCAAAACTTGGGATAAGCATAAAAAGCTCAGTAAGGGATATAAAAATATGGAAAGGAAACATGAGTACATGTATACATAAGAATGAAATCATACTTTACGCATAAAACATAAGCACTTTAACATACCTCATAAAATAATGAATAAATCATAGAAATCATAAGACATAAAGGTAACTTGAGGCATTCATAACATTCTTACGTAGGGAGTAACCCTCTTGGTTATGTTTGGAATACCCACCACAGTATATTCCCTAAATCTATTCAGAGAAACCTTAACGTTTCACTCCTTCGCGTTACCAATGCATTGGAGAGCTATATCAGGCTCACCTACCCTTAGTTTATCATGGAACGACCCATCTTTATAACAATTCCTAAGAACCATAACATAATCTTATCACATAAAACATGCATAAAGGAAACATAACATTTCCACCTTTCAATAACAAGATATCAATACAACAAATTGATATAAATACATTATAAAAACCATTTTCAATACCAAAATAAAATAAAAGTAAAACATGGTATTTATTTTTCTTTTAAAAATAAGGTATGGCTTGTAGAGGAGTCCGAAACTCAAATAATGGTCACGGCGGTGGAGAAGTCGTTGTTGCCGCATACGTACGAAAAAAACATTCCCTTTTTTCGTTTAGTAAAATGCTTCATATAAAAAGATTACTTTTGGTTAAACGTAAAAGTCACAGGGGTTTATACACCGTATAAAAGGAAGTTGTGTATAAAACAAAATATGCCTCAATGAAAGGAGATTGAGATTAAGTCCCATACAAAGACGGTATCCTTGGATCAAGGATAAATCGGTTACATAACTATGTGTGACAAACGAATACACGAAATATAAGTGGGTATTAAGTGTAAAAAAATCAGAGGACATTCAAACATAATCATAGAACTACATATTCAAGGTGTAAATGTTTATCCCAATGAATTGAAATTGGGTTAAGAAGTTCCCTTGCAAAAATTCGACAGCCTAACGGCGTCACTTCAAAATTCAGAAAAAGAGTTGATGAGAGATAAAAAGGGTATCTCATCAATTGGACATAAAATTTACATCAATAAGGATATAAAAGAATATATCCCAAAATAATATTATGTGAATTAAAAGACATAACAAAATAAGTCTTTTAAAAAGAGGAGGGTGAAAGGTTCCCTTACCGACATGGGTATCTTTCGAAACATACGCCCCGTGAAAGAAGGACAATACAACATTGATTTAAATACTCATAAATGAAATAATATTACAAAATGAGTAAAATAATGGTTAGTACATACACCACCAAAAGGAAATTGTGGAAAATGTAGCATAAATCTCACGGGAATAAAAGTGAGATGAAAAATCCCTTACGAAAACTCGGTAGCCTAACGACGCCACTTAAAACTTCCAAAAATGGATTGATGAGATAAAATAGAGTATCTCATAACATTACAATAAAATGTAAAGAAAGAGGAATATAAAATAACATCCCCCATCATAAAAAAGAGGAGCTTAAAATAAGTGACCTAAAGGAGAGTACTTAAAGAGAAAGAGAGAGGTTAGATCTCTTACGAAAATTCAGCAGCCTAACGGCGCCACTCAAAACTTCCAAAATGGATTGATGAGAGAGAATAGGGTATCTCATCATATGAACATAAAAATTACAGTAATATTAATATAAAATAACATCCCAATAACAAGAAAGATGAGCTTAGCAGGAATGACATAAAAGAGTGCACTTAAAAAGAAAGAGAGGAGTAGGATCCCTTACCTCGGGTCTGACTTGACTCGATCGTTCTTTAACGTCCTGAATAATAAACTTGAGTTAATTTACACTTTATTAAGAACCTTTATCTAGTTCATTATTCCTTTTATATCACTTATTTCCATGTTATAAATATTATGTAATCATTTATGTTAATAATATTTGTTTTCTCGATATTTGGTTCTTAAGTCGAAAGTGGACTTCTTACAATCACATGTTGTTCGTGTGGTCAAATGTACATTATATACAAAATTATATTCATGATTTGGATATAATATATATCATATATATCAATAATATACATGTATTTATAATATTACATAATCATTTAGAGTTAATAAATGAAATGCACCGTTCATGGAGACGGTAAGCCGTACGTACGCATGAACGCTACTTTCATTTCTTTGTCATATTAATGGAATTAAAACCAAATGAGAGGTATGTATATTTTAATTACAGAATTATATTCATCATTTATATGTAACATACATAATATATAATAACTTTAAATCCATCCTTTATACAACCCACATATGGCATTAACGAATCAAATCACTTTGAGGGGGCGGTAGTCCGCACTTCCTAAAATGAAATTATCATGTTTACCCACAATGGAAACCATAAAGGTATGAAAAAAAGAAAAATACAGAAACATAAACATATTATATATCATATATAAATATAGTGACATCTTAATGGCCACCTTTTAAGGTGTTATATGAGTGTTGAACAATCATCGTTTCGTGATGCAGAAATTCGCCATCAACAGAAACAGTATGTTCTTTAACAATTTGATGTAGGTGTGTGTAAGTGTAGCTTGAATGATTCTTATAACAACATCCTAGTATATTGAAGACACTTGAATTTTTACAAAATAAATGAATAAAAAGATTTTAGGGGGTTGGAGAAGCAAAATAAAACAAAAGAACACAAGTGAAGACATTACCTTAAAATCGGGTAACTCTCTTTGGTTTGAGCTCAAAGGTTTCCTTGGGAAGACTTCTTCCCAAAGTGAGGCTTAAAGAAGTTAGATAGAGATGTGGAGAGACAAAATGGTCAGGTTTTGGCCAATCCAAAGGCTTTGGATGTGTGGGTAAGGAGGTAGATGTGAGGGCCTTTTATAAGAGGAGAGGAGGGGCACTCTTGGAAAGGTATAAAATGTAACTTTATTTTCAAATGAGTTTCAGATTTTAATGGTCCCACATTGATGTGTTTCTAGGATAAGGTGATAAGGGTTCTAAATCCACCCATACAATAGGTTTTGTACATGTTTAGGTCTTATATTTTACATTATCATTCCATTTTATTTAAATCGTTAAATAATGAGGTCATCGCTGCATCATCATGATGTCATAAATAATTTAATTTATTTAATGTCTAAAAATTATAAAAAAAATACTATGATGTATGAAATATTTTTAGATTTCCAATAAATATTTATAGTCCAAAAGATCATTTATTTAGACAAAATTAAAAATATTTTACTTAGGTGATACATTCCTTGTTACATTTAACATTCTTTAAAAAATAAAAAGATAAAAAGTCACTTTCTCACAAAAGTGATTCCATGGGGCCCCCAAGTTTGGAAAAAGGAATCCCATGGTCTTCCATGAGAAAACCAGTAGACTTAGGACACATTTTGTTGTCATTTTTGATTATTATGATATTATCTTATTTTCTTTAACTACCCGATTACTGATTAATCAAGATAATTAAAGATAATTACCGTCGTTACTATTCATAATGTCCAAAAACAAAAGAGTATTAATTACATAATTTGGACCTTCTGATTAAAAATATTTAATTCATTTTACCAAATTACAAACACATAAATTTATATAATTAATTTTAAAAAAACTTCCCGTTGTCAAAACAAATAATGGGTTTTTTTGAAACAATATTTATGAAACTTTTGGTACTTGTTTATGCCTAATTCCAAAGTGAAATTAATCCCAATGACCATCATTGAATTACATGGTAAAATTATATTATAATTACACTTTAAATAAAATTAAAAAGATAATATAACCATATAATTAAATTATATGAAAAAGCAGTTTTGATGTAAATTGCATTATTTTTCACGATTCATTGAAAAATGAACATTGTCAGAAAAATACCAAAAATTTACCCAAGGTAAATTTAAATGTCCCAATCATAAATAATATGTTTATTTTGAAAAATAGAGCTTATATTATTGTCAAAAAGTGTATTTAAAAGCGGTTCGCCATCAAAAGGCGGTTATTCGACCTTTTAAAGAATATTAGAATGTTTACGCTTAAATACTAGATTCATTTGCATTTTTAATCCTCTAAAATTTATTGTAAAGAGTAAAAATATTTTACAAAAATATATAATAATTTTTTAGTTAGTTCTTTTCATTCCCGTCATTACAAAGGCTAGGCGTTAACTACCATTTAAAATAATATTATTTTATTATTAGAGTGCAACGTAAGATTCCCAAGAAACTCCTTGTTGCGTATTGGGTACGCCATCGAGCATAGAATCCCCTTTAAAGTAATATTAATATTTTATTTACAAATATGGATAAATATAAATATGTCATATTCTTTATTTACCTGGGGTGTTACATCCTTCCCCCCTTTTGTGAATTATGTCCTCGAAATTTTAAAATTGGGCTTGGAAACATCCTTGAAAGTCCGACATCGGAACAAGAGTCGGTAAAACAATCACTTTAAAATAAAGAAATATAAGTACAATGGTCACCCGAGTTAACCCATACTAGGATTCCAAGTATGAAAATATGGACATGGAGGAAAAAAAAGGGTCATGTTCTGATGGAGAGTGATAGAAAACATGTTTAGGAGAAAGTTAACCACAAGAAAATCACAAACTTGTGATGGGTTAAACGGTATTCAATTCCCTAGTAGTAAAAGTTAATACACAAAATTTTTGTTTTAAGTTACTTTTTATTAAGGAATTTATTCATAAGGAAACATAATCACTTATTATGTTGACTTTTATCTTTTATTAAATTCCTTACACAAACTCATATTTTCTCCAAAAGACGAGTATTTAGGAAGACTTGGTCACATTAAGAGTACTATAATCAACTTATAGAGAATCACCTAATCCACAAAAGAGAAATATATACTTCCCATGTATTTAGACTTTAACCAAAACCAAAACCAAAATGGTTAGTACAAGATCAGATAATCCTGAAAAGGATAACCCTTTATAAAAAGAAAATCTATTCTTAATCTCCAAAATTTGTCCAACATGACCCAAAGTTCAACGAGGACCATTCTATAATCAATTTTTCCATAAAATTATTCAAATTAAACCAAACTAAGATTGAAACCCAAACATTTGAAAGATTTAGTCACATAGTCTTCCATGTTAAATCGTAACATTTATCTCCAAAAAACATTAGTTGCTCTTAATGTCTCATATTGAAAAGTAATTAACCCAATTACATATCCTCCATGATAGGTTAATAAATATCCATAGATAACCCAAAATCAACTTACTCTTAATTCATAAAATCATCTAAGTAAAAAGAATCAGTCAAACTAACCAGGGACTTCACGTAGTCCAGTGGTAGGCGATAAATACCAGTTGCACTTTGGTTGTGGGTTTGATTCCCGCATCTTTGTCCGACGCGACGAGTTGTCACACGGTCTGCGTGTTGTCCTTTTTCCAAAACTATATAATTCTCAAATCATTCCCCAAAAAGAGATAAAATCATCAAAAATAACCATAACATAATTTAACCTCAATTTTATCTCAATCCATTCACTTCTATCATAACATATAGTAACCCATAATTACCTCAAAAGTAAGGATCCTATAAACCCAAATGGTTCTTTATAACTATGTCCACAAAAGAACAGATAACTATTCCTTGAATAAAATTTTCATATATCAAACATCAGGGTTACACATACTATAAAAAGTCTTCTAATGTAACCCTATCATCAAAAGAGACTTAATACTCTTAAAATTTTCACCATAACTCTTGAAGCCCTTATATGTTGAAATCTTACACATTCAACATTCTTCATGACCCATTAACCATTCCTTTCCAACTTATTCTGAAATACTTTTTTCCTACAAACAAAATCATGAATCATATCCTAAGATTCCAAAATAGGAAAACAATAGTTATGAAATAATCCATACCTTTGATTGGTCATTTTCAGTTTCTTCATCCTTAATCGGAATGGAATTAGGTATTGGTAAATGAAAATTTGTACGATCTTGGTGATCCCATTCACAAAACTTCTTCATAGGACATGTGTTTGCAAAATGACCATGCACACCACATTTAAAACATTCAATTGATCCCTCAGAAAGAACTTCTTTCCCTTTCCTCAAGTCAACTGGATGCTTACTTTTTCCATGGCAGGTTCTTGCTTTATGACCTTCATTTCCACATCTATAGCATATTTCTATCCCTTTGAAACATTTTCCTATGTGTTTCTTTCCACATTTTTTACACATAGGTTTTTGAACACACTTACCTTTATGATTATTACCTGTAGTTCTGTAGGGATTTTTTTCTTGCATATATGATGCCTTAGAGAAAACACCAAGGTTTAGGTGGTCAATCATTACTCCAGATAGTTGGTTGAGGATAATCACAAGAGTTCTCATTGCAGCTCCCATATCATTCAGTTGCTTGCTCAAAAAACTGTCACAATTTCCTTCACATCCACTGTTACTTTGGTGCCTGCTAGATCCAGCCATTTAATAAAACCAAAAAGGTCAGTGTGAGTATATAAACAAAACCATCATGTACTAATGAGGAAGATAAACACTAAGATATACTTACTCATTCACTTTATCTAAAACTAGGACTCTTTTTGAAATCTTAACCATTATGGTAATGTCAATTATGCTTAAAGAATACCCTAACCTCTAAATTTATCTAAACCGACCTTTGATACCAAATATAAGGCCCCAACCTTAAACCTTACTTAATCTTGAGTTACTACAAGATTACACATTGAGGATCTTTTCAGGTTTAGAGTTTTAGAGAATTAAATCATAAAACTTGCATTATATTCCACATTTAAACAAAGTGGCTACATAAAATATAGTATTCATTTTTATCATCAATGGAAACATATTTAAAATAAAACATGGATTCTTTTTTGACACTTCTTTGACACTATCATCATATCATGTACCCTTCCCTTGACCTGTGAAAAACATTTCAAAAACTTGGGATGAGCATAAAAAGATCAGTAAGGGATATAAAAATATGGAAAGGAAACATGAGAACATATATACATAAGAATGAAATCATACTTTACCCATAAAACATAATCACTTTAACATACCTCATAAAATCATGAATAAATAATATAAATAATAAGACATAAAGGTAACTTGAGGCATTCATAACATTCTTACATACGGAGTAACCCTCTTGGTTACATTTGGAAAACCCACCACAGTATATTCCCTAAATCTCTTCGGAGAAACCTTAAGGTTTCACTCCTTCGCATTCCCCAATTCATTGGAGTGCTATATCGGGCTCACCCGCCCTTAGTTTATCACGGGACCACCCGCCTTAATAACAATTCCCAAGAACCATAACATAATCTTATCACATAAAACATACATAAAGGAAACATAACATTTCCACCTTTCAATAACAAGTTATCAATACAACACATTGATATAAATACATTATGAAAACCATTTTCAATACCAAAATAAATGAAAATTAAAACATGGTATTTATTTTTCTTTTAAAAAGAAGTTATGGCTTGTAGAGGAAGCTGAAACTCAAATAATGGTCACGGTGGTGGAGAAGTCGTTGTCGCCGCATACGTACGACAAAAACATTCCCTTTTGTCGTTTAGTAAAACGCTTTGTATATAAATATTCCTTTTGGATAAATGTAAAAGACAAAGGGGTTTATACACCGTACAAATGAAAGTTGTTCATAAAACAAAATATGCCTCAATGAAAGGAGATTGAGACGAAGTCCCATACAAAGACGGTATCCTTGGATTACGGATAAATCTGTTACATAACTATGTGTGACAAACGAATACAAAAAATAAAAGTGGGTATTAAGTGTAAAAAAATTATAGGAAATTCACAGATAATCATAGAACAACATATTCAAGGTGTACAAGTTTATCCCAAAGAATCGAAATTGGGTTAAGAAGTTCCCTTGCAAAAATTCGACAGCCTAACGGCGTCACTTCAAAATTCAGAAAAAGAGTTGATGAGAGATAAAAAGGGTATCTCATCACTTGGACATAAAATTTACATCAATAAGGATATATAAGAACATATCCCAAAATAATATTATGTGAATTAAAAGACATAACAAAATAAGTCTTTTAAAAAGAGGAGGGTGAAAGGTTCCCTTACCGACATGGGTATCTTTCGAAACATACGCCCCGTGAAAGAAGGACAATACAACATTGATTTAAATACTCATAAATGAAAGAATGTTACACAATGAGTAAAATATTGGTCATTACATACACCACTCAAAGGAAATTGTGGCAAATGTATCATAAATCTCACAGGAATAAAAGTGAGATGAAAAATCCCTTACGAAAACTCGGCTGCCTAACAGTGCCACTTAAAACTTCCAAAAATGGATTGATGAGTTAAAATAGGGTATCTCATCACATTAAAATAAAATTTACAGAAAAAGGAATATAAAATAACATCCCCCATTATAACAAAGAGGAGATTAAAAGAAGTGACATAAAGGAGAGTACTTAATGTGAAAGAGAGAGGTTAGATCTCTTACAAAAATTCGGCAGCCTAACGACGCCACTCAAAACTTCTAAAATGGATTGATGAGAGAGAATAGGGTCTCGCATGATATGAAAATAAAAATTACAGTAATATTAATATAAAATAACATCCCAATAACAAGAAATATGAGATTAGAAGGAATAACATAAAAGAGTGTACTTAAAAAGAAAGAGAGGAGTAGGATCCCTTACCTCGAGTCCGACATGACTCGATCGTTCTTTAACGTCCTGAATAATAAACTTGAGTTAATTTTAACATTATTAATAACCTTTATCTAGTTCATTATTTCTTTTATATAACTTATTTCCATGTTATAAACATTATGTAATCATTTAAGTTAATAATGTTTGTTTTGTCGATATTTGGTTCTTAAGTCGAAAGTGGACTTCTTACAATTACATGTTGTTCGTGTGGTCTAATGTTCATTATATCCAGAATTATATTAATTATTTGGATATAATATATATAATATATATCCATAATATACATTTATTTATAATATTACATAATCATTTAGAGGTAAGAAATGAAATGCACCGTTCATGGAGACGGTAAGCCGTACGTACGCATGAACGCTACTTTCATTTCTATGTCATATTAATGGAATTAAAACCAAATGATAGGTATTTATATTTTAATTCCAGAATTATATTAATCATTTATATGTAACATACATCATATATAAAAACTTTAAATCCATCCTTTATACATCCCACTTATGGCATTAACGAATCAAATCACTTTGAGGGGCGGTAGTCCGCACTTCCTAAAATGAAATTATCGTGTTTACCCACAATGGAAACCATAAAGGTATTCCACAAAAGAAAAATACAGAAACATAAACATATTGTATATCATATATAAATATAGTGACATCTTAATGGCCACCTTTTAAGGTGTTATATGAGTGTTGAACAATCATTATTTCGTGAGGCAGAAATTCGCCATCCACAGAAACAGTATGTTCTTTAACCATTTGATATAGGTGTGTGTAAGTGTAGCTCAAATTATTATTATAAAAACATACTAGTATATTAAATATACTGGAGGTATTACAAAATATATGAATAAAAAGAGTTTAGGGGGTTGGAGAAGAAAAATAAAACAAAATAACACAAGTGAAGACATTACCTTAAAATCGGGTAACTCCCTTTGGTTTGAGCTCAAAGGCTTCCTTGAGAAGAATTATTCCCAAAGTGAGGCTTCAAGGAGTTAGAGAGGGATGGGGAGAGACAAAATGGGCAGGGTTTGGCCGAGAAAAATGCTTTGGAAGTGTGGTTAAGGAGGTAGAGGTGGGGGCCTTTTATAAGAGGAGAGGAGGGGCACTCTTGGAAAGGTATAAAATGTAACTTTATTTTCAAATGAGTTTCGGATTTTAATGGTCCCACATTGATGTTTTTTGAGGATAAGGTGATAAGGGTTCTAAATCCACCCATCCGATAGGTTTTGGACATGTGTAGGTCTTAGATTTTACATTATCTTTGCATTTTATTTAAATCGTTAAATAATGAGGTCATCACCGCATCATCATGATGTCATAAATAATTTAATTTATTTAATGTCTAAAAATTATAAAAAAAAATACTATGATGTATGAAATATTTTTATCTTTACAATGAATATTTATAGTCCAAAATATCATTTATGTAGACAAAATTAAAAATATTTGACTTAGATGATACATTCTTTGTTACATTTAACATTCTTTAAAAAAGAAAAAGATAAAAAGTCACTTTCTCACAAAAGTGATTCCATGGGGCCCCGAAGTTTGGCACAAGGCATCCCATGGTCGGCCATGAGACAAAAAGTAGCCTTAGGACACATTTTGTGGTCATTTTTGATTATTATGATATTATCTTATTTTCTTTAACTACCCGATTACTCATTAATCAAGATAATTAAAGATAATTACCGTCGTTACTATTCATAATGTCCAAAAACAAGAGTATTAATTACATAATTTGGAACTTTTGATTAAAAATATGTAATTAATTTTTCCAAATTCCAAACACATAAATTTCAATAATTAATTTAAAAAAAACTTCCCGTTGTCAAAACAAATAGCGTGTTTTTTGAAACAATATTTATGAAAAGTTTGGTACTTATTTATGCCTAATTCCAAAGTGAAATTAATCCAAATGACCATAATTGAATTACATGGTTAAAATATATTCTAATTAAACTTTAAAACAAATTAAAAAGATAATATAACTATATAATTAAATTATATGAAAAAGCAGTTTTGATGTAAAATGCAGTATTTTCACTATTCATTGAAAAATGAACATTGTCAAAAAAATACCAAAAATTAACCCAAGGTAAATTTCAATGTCCCAATCATAAATAATATGTTTATTTTGAAAAATAGAGCTTATAAAATTTTCAAAAAGTCGATTTAAAAGGGGTTCTCCATCAAAAGGCGGTTAATCGACCTTTTAAAGAATATTAGAATGTTTACACTTAAAAACTGGATTCATTTGCATTTTTAATCCTCTAACATTTATTGTAAAGAGTAAAAATATTTGACAAACATATATAATCATTTTTTAGTTAGTTCTGTTCATTCCTGCCATTACAACGGCTAGGCATTAACTACCATTTAAAATAATATTATTTTATTATTAGAGTGCAACGTAAGATTCCCAAGAAACTCGTTGTTGCGTATTGGGTACGCCATCATGCATAGCATCCCCTTTAAAGTAATATTAATATTTTATTCACAAATATGGATAAATATAAAGATGTCATATTCTTTATTTACCTGGGGTGTTACACACAGTTTTTGAAATGTTTATCAAACCATGTGGAATATACTTGTGAACCTGTATCCATATGTGGTGGATTCTACATAGTTTTCACACAATTTGGAAAATGTGTGGGTATACTGTGTGGCCCAGTAATGAGGAAAAATTAAAATTGTTCCATTTTTTATGTTTCCTTATTTTATCCCCCTTTATTACTTCCTAGTCATGCATAGTAGGGTAGAGCAACCCCTTTTTCTCCTTCGGTGGATTTTGATTCTATCTCTCCATATCACCTCCATTATTCGATATGTTAGTAGCTATAGGACCACCTCAGTAAGGATAAAATCACTCATACCTCTTCTTCCTTGATCCTTCATCTTATGAACTGTTGTTTCTGTCTAAGGAAATTTCATGGTTAAAGATAAAAACTCAAATCTACATCAATCAGCTTTGAATTGGATCTTGATATCCGACATGCCTACACCTATTAGTCTAAGGTAGGTGATTCATATCTTGTTTTCATTTTTTTTGGACTCTTAGAGGTTGTGGATTTTTAGAGAAGTAAATGGGTTTTTAACAGAACCCTGTTATAGATTATTAACCTGATTGTTAGACCGTGAGGGATGTCTTGGGAATTCCCTATACCTATTATGTTAGAGAAAGGTTGGGAGAGCAGTTTTTTCTCCATAGAATATTTTTTCCATGAGTCTAAAATGTTTTTAATTGAATTGTTTTAATATTAAATATAATATTAAAATTGTTAAACAATGATTAAGAAGAATAGAGGCATTCAATACCTCCTTGTTGTTATGTTAGAATTGGTAGCTTAGACAACTCAATATGTTTAAATTGAATTTCTTGTTTTAAGTGCTTGAATGTGTTTTATATTTATGTAATTATTGATATTACATATGTTGAGGCCCTTGGTATTTTAAAAATATTGGCCCAGGGTTGGGATGGCATGTCCATCAGGTTTTAGTGATGCTGGTGACTGTTTGTGCTTGACATGGATTTTCTTGAGTGGTTTTGACCATAGGATTTGGAATCATAGGCAGTGGTTTAAGGCAGTGTGACTTTCAGGTTGGGTGAGTCATTGGATACTTATATGGAAAGGCCATCAAATTTGAGTGACATGGTCTGAGTGGAATGAGCTTCCATAGATGGTGTGTCTTATGTTCTTATTTAGTTATTTGCACTCACCCATGATGGCCAAAGTGTTGATTGAGTCTTTTGAACATAGGTTTACTCCGTGATAAGGTGTTTTTGACCACTTATGTGGGTAGAGGACCCTGATTTTTGCGTTTTATATATTATAGTTGAGGGGTGATTACCGTAGAAAGTTACATAGGAACCTTCGGTTGATAACAATGAAGTTATCGGGTTGGGAGTTGAGGATCAACATGATAGAGGCCATGGCCCTAGATATTTATTTAAATACAGATATCTTTGTTCCTCTATTTGTTGTTCCATGGTCCAACATGAGCTTTCAAGTAGCGGTCTGTGAGATCAGGATACTTCTGTTTGGGTGTTCCTTCAAGAAGTCGGTACTTTGAGACATGAGGTGTTAAAAGGCATGTGGTGCTGGGATATACGATTGAGTTCAAACCTGAGGGTTCACCCGGACATTGTAACGGTAGGGATACCATGGGCCACTGGCCAAATAATCTCTTTGCTTTTGAGATTCTAGTGATTGTCAAAGCACGTGACACTCCCAAGTGGCTACTGAGAACTAGTGGAGGTATGTTTATTTATTGCATCACACTATTTAATTTCCATAGAGATTAAAGTCTTCTTAAACACTTATACTAGGTATGAACCATTGGTTGGTTTCTTACCGAGACTCATCTCACACCCTACATAGGCCCTTTGGGATGTGTGTATACTTTATGGATTTATGTACATGTAAAGGATCAACCTTTAGAGCTAGATCATAGTACAACTAGGCATGAAGATTGGAATGGACCATGAGTTTGTTGCTAGCTAGATATTTTCTTTGGTTTAGCTTTCATTATTGTATTATCATGCCTATTTTTTATGTAGTTATAGTGGTTATCCATGATAAACCTTTGTATATCGACATGTATGACCTGCTATGTATGCATGCCTTGTTTTTTTAGTAGTGTTTACAAGTGGTGTTTGGTGTTTGGAATGCTTATCTATTTACTTTAGGTGATTGTTTCTGTTTATTTATCACTTCCAAAAATTATTGACTTTGGATGAGCTTCCACTTTGCGGGTTTGGTAAGAGTCTGTTGAGTCAATATTTCCTTTGTATATGTCAATATTATGCTCAGACCAGTATATTATCTATTCTTTGAGGGTATATCCTGCCCACTATACCTTATTACACACCCACTGCTAGTCAGAAGCCTTTTCCGTTCTGGGAGGTGTGCCTAAGTCTAGTGGAACTCGGCTCGTTAGCATTGTTCGGTTGGCTGTTTGGGCCAGGGATGCTATAAGTGGTATTAGAGGAGTTTCTTTTACCTCTTTTTTGGGAATTACAATTTGGGACTATGGTATATTGAATATAGGTTGTTGTTGGAACTATATTTCAAAATCATGCTCGGGTGTATGTAGCCCCATATATGAGGGATGTATTGAGTTGCCTTGGGTGGGTTATGGTATTTTCCTTTTTCTCATATTAAAGTTTATATGATTTTCACATTGGTAGCTCACATGGTTTGGGTGGATTATTGGTTGTGACATATGACACTTAACCCTATGTGGTAAGGGATAATTAGACCTTGGCCTAGTAAGGAAAGGCATGTTTTTTTTGGATTTTGATAGGCATTTTTTTAGGGTATTTTAATTTCATATATGCATGTATGCTTTGTGAAGTGATAATACAATCTGAATAATATCAAATTCCATGTAGAAATGTGAAATGAAATGATTTAAATGCTTTTGAAATGTGAACTGTAATATTCCATGCTTTATATATGTGTGAAGTTGCATGTGGCATTGGAATTTTCCATGTCTCCTATAAAAGTAGGAATGTTTTATGGATGAGATGATTTTGATCACCAGGATTGGGTGACTAGGTCATTGGTTTGTGGAAACATTAGTTGTTAGCATAGTCAGGGCCCGGGGATATTGTGATACATGGCTCTGTTGAGGGTGGGTATGAAGGTCATGAGGATGGGATATCATGGGGCATGGTTGCGATGGGGAGGTAAGGGTAGTTTTTATACACTACCTTTTTACTGCTTTTTCTTCCTACATTGAATATATTATAATATATATATATGGGATCTCTAGACATTTATGGTATTCATCGGGATCCTCCTAGATGGCATGATGGAGCGTCAGTTGGGAGATGTTACAATGTCGTAGGATCACAATTAGTTTCAAACCCTAGAGGGGTAGGCAAAGCATGAGTTGCTTGTATAATATCAGGGGCAGGATCAGGTTTAGGATCCAATGCAGGAAGAAAAGCTACCATGCTTGATATAATTCATGCCATGGCTCTATGAGCATCTTTGGTCTACCCTGGTATATGTTTTGAATGGGATAAGAAAAGGTTCTCAATGAAAAGATCCATTTATGTCATATTTTACTCAGGAGTTCTAGTCGCACCAACTTCCACTTTTCCAGGGTGAGGGTGGTCCACTGATGACTGAAAATTGGATAGAATGCATGAATATGATTTTCAAGTAGCTCGAGATGCCTCTATGGTGGAGGGTCAAGGTGGAGACATATATGTGTAGAGGGATAGCTAAATGATGGTGAGATGTTTAGGTTCAGGATCACAGACCTGAGGGACTATCCATGAAGGACATCAAGGATATGTTCTTCAAGTACTTTTTCTCTGAGACACTAAGGGAATGGATAGGTTGTGATTTCTTAAAACTTCAGGAGGTAGACATGTCTATCATAGACTATGAAGCTACTTTCATATAGTTTTTTTACTTTTCACTAGGTATGTAATGTAACAACTTCAGGGTGAGGCACTATGAAGATGGCTTATGGAACATCATACAGGTGTAGGTGAGCTTCTTTTGGATGGCCACATTCTTAGAGGTGGTGAATCAAGTGATCATATATGAGGGAAACCTGACTGAAAGGACTCATTAAATCTGGGAGGTGGCTTTAGGTAATAGTTTAGATGGATGGAAATGAAGTTGGGATGAGTTCCAATTGGGTGGTCAGACCAAGAACCCAACTAGACCACCTCATGGTAGCTTAATACTAGGTTTCATTCTGTGTAGGAAATCAGGGAATGTACAAACTCAGTGTAAGTGTCCTTCAAAGAAGTATCAGGCATGTGGGAAGGTAATTCTCTTTGAAAGGTTCTACAGGCATCCTTTCAATTTAGCCTATAGATAGGGATCGAGGATGGAACATTCTTCAGATATTGGTTTAGGATTGGTACCAGGTGAGGGTAGCCGAGTTTTAGCTACACGCAGAGGAAATGGAAGAGATAACAGGACCCAATAACAGGTTTAGTGTCCAACAGATGGGGCAGTATCATATGGAGAATAGGCTTCAGGAAGCCGTGTGTCAGGACAGGTGCATGCTGTGGAGAAAACAGGGGCAGAGAAGGCTGGAGATGCAATGATGGTTAGAGGTATACTGCATGAGTGGCCTTAGTTGTTTTTTATTTTGGCATGGCATATTGAGGCATGTCAATTCTGAGTGAATGAGGTGCACAACATGCATATAGACTGGCCATGTGTTGGTTAGTGGGTTGGAACCATCTCGGGTGCATGAATATATATATATATATATATATATATATATATATATATATATATGAGGTGCCTTGGGAATCTATGAGATACATGTTAGTTATGTTTACCTGGGCATCAGCGCATCAAGGATGCGATTTGGGATGGATGTGTGAGTCTCTAGGTTGTTTTGATCATCAATGGGATGTTGGACCTCATTATGTTATAGGTGTCATTGGCTAAAGGTGGGCACCGATGCGGTGCAGGATGTAATTGGGTGTCGAGAGTGGAACAGGAGAACCTAATGTGGTGTAGGGGTGACGATGCATCACAAGAGTACCGTGGGTATAGAAATAGGTCATTGGATCTTGATTGATTTGAGATTGGGGTCAGGATTGATCGGGTTAGGCAATTCCTTTGGTGGGAAGCATCCCTTGAGGAAGTTGACCTATACACATGAGACCGGGGTAGCCTGGGATACTGGGATAGGATGGGTATGTTTGGTACCATCTATATGTTTTGTATTATAGTCCAGAGAGGAGATATGTTATGTTGGGTAGATTGTAATGGGTCATGCTTTTGGAATGGGTCAAAATCCCCAACTTGTTTTAAAGTTTTCAAATATTATCAATGTTACTTTTGGTTTTGTTGATCATAACTCAATATTTAAAGTTATGTTGTCCATAATGGTGTTTTTGGGTTATTTTGGAGTCTAGGATAGTTCATCAACTATTCATAAGGGTTTTAGGAGCATCAGAGGCCTGGAGAACTAGTTTTTGCGAAGCAAGTACATGCACACGGTTTAGGGATGTAATGCGACTAGAGGCCTATGGCCATGGGAGCTTGTTTGTAAAAGTTGTTGAGTGCTACTCATAGTTTCCACATGGTATGTCGAACCGTGCAGGGTTTCCATGAAGTCTTACATCCATAGATAGTGGCATTTACATAGTTTCTGCACGATTTAGAAAACTGTGTGGGTTACCCATGCAACCCAATAATGAGTCAAAATTACAATTTGGACTATTTTTATATTTCCTTCTTTCCTCCCTTTTTCTTCTTTCTAGGATGCACACAGTAGGAGAGATCTACCCATTTTTCTCCTCTGAAATATTTTTATCAAGTATCTTCGTCCGAACTCCATTATTCGATCTGATGAAATTTATTGGATCACCTCAGTAAGGCTCACCCTACACATACCTCTTCTTCTTTGATCATTCTTCTTACAGACCACTATTTTTGTTTGATCCAATTTCATGGTTATCGATGGAAACTGATATATATATATATATCGATCATCTTTGAATTGGAGATTGATATCAGATGTGACTAAACCTACAAGTCTAAGGTAGGTGGTGCATACCTTATTTTGAGTTTTCGCAGACATTTTGGTGTTTCATATTTTTATCCCAACGGTGGGTTTTCAGTGGAACCTTGTTATAGCATGTTAAATTAACTGTTAGACCATGAGAGATGTCATTGGATGCCCTATATTAATTAGGATGGAGTGAGGATGCGTGATAGGACATTTATCATTGGAATATTTTGGTTGGGGGTGCCAAAATTATTTTAATTGAATTGTTTTAATTTAAAGTGCTATGTTTAAATTGTTAAATCTGGATTAAGAGGATTATAGGCATTCAAGACCTCCATGATGATATGTTAGAACTAGTATCATAGAAAATTAGATATGTTTAAATTGAATTTATTTTTTAATGTTATGAACTCTGTTTTATATTTATGTAATTCTTGAGATTACATATGTTGAGACCCTTGGGATTGTAATGAGCTTGGCCCACAGTTGGGATGGCATGACCATCTAGTTTGAGTGATCTTGACCACTGGTTGGTCTTGGCCCAAATTTTCTTAAGTGGTTTTAAAAATATGATTGTGGTTTATGGACATAGTTTTAAGGAAGTGTGATTTATTAGGTTGGACAAGGCCCTTAACACATGGATGGAAAGGCCATCTGATTTGGGCCACATGGTCGCAGGTGCATGAGGTAACCGAGATGGTTTGTATTATGTTATTATTTGGTAATTTCCACTCACCCTTGATGTCCAAAGCATTGATTAAGACATGTGCACATAGATTAAATTTTTGATGAAGTAATTTTGACCACTAATGTGGGTAGAGGCCCCTAATAGTTGAAGTTTAGGTATTAGGGTTTGGGGGTTCTTTCCACAGAAACCCATGTGGAAGGCAAGGCACCTACGATTGATAGAAATAAGGATATAAGGTTGGGGGATAGGCTCGCCATGATTGAGGCCATGGGAATGAATTTTTATTTTTTGTCAGAAATCATTGTTCTTCTAGTTTTCATGTCATGGGATGACATGTGCTTTTGAGCGAGGGTCAATGAGAATGGGATACTTATGTTTGGGTGTGCCTTTGGGACATTGGGATTTTGAGACATGAGGTGTCAAGAGGCACATGGTTTCAGGCTATATGATTTAGGTGGAACCTGAGGGTTCACTAGGGCTTTGTGACTATAGGGGTACCTTGGGCCTTGGGCCAAGGACTCTCTTTGCTTCTGAGATTCTGGCGATGGCCAAAACAGGTGACACTCCATGGTGGCTATTGATAACTTTTGGAGGTTATGTTTATTTATTTCTTCATACTAGTTGCTTTTATTATAGATGCATGGATACTTAAATACTTATACTAGGTACTCACCATTAGGAGTTATCCTAATGAGATACATCTCACGCCCTAATCAGGCCCTTCAAAATGCTTGTAGACTTTATGGCTTTCTGTACAGGTAAAGGATATGGCTCATGAGCTGGAACATAGTAATGTTTGGCATGAAGATTGGCATAGACCTTGATATCGTTCATAGATGGAGTCTTACATTTGTTTATATTTCACTCTGGTATTATCATGCTTATTTTTTATGTAGTTATAGTGGTTAGACATGGGATCCCTTTGTATATTGTCATGTAAGACCTACTATCGATGCATGCCTTATTATTTTTTGTAATGTTTACATGTGGTGTTTGGCATGCTGGTCCGTTTCCTTTCTGTTGTTGTTTCTATTTATTTATTGCTTCTACTATTTATTGATTTTTGATGTGCTTCCACTTTGTGGGTCTTTTTTGAGTTAGTTGAGTGACTATTTAGGCCACATGTGTAACTATTATGCTCGGACATGTATATTATCTACTCCCAGAGGCTATATCCTCCCTACTCCACCTATATACACCCTCGCTACTATTAGGTATCCTTTAGTGTTTGGGGAGGTGCGCCTAAGGCCAGTGGAACCCATACCATTAACACTATTCAGGTGGTTGTTTGAGTCAGCGATACTGCAATTCTTAAGACAAAAGAATAATTTTAGTCAGGATTTATTGTTAGAAAATATTCATAAGCTAATAAATATTTTTTTTCATTAAAAATAACATATTTAATTACATGAATAGTTAATAAATATTTATTATTTATATTGTGAATAAAATATTTAGTTTATTTATAAAATATTAAATAAATAATAATTTCCTCAACAATGAATAAATTATTTTTTATGAATAAATATTTAATAAATATTTATTCATCTATTCAATAAATGTCAAGGTTGATGAGAAGACCAAGATCATTTTTGGTGATAAATATTAACTTGCAATCCAGTAAAATAAAATATATCATTGTGCTATATAGTGAACACTATATAATAATAACATTATTATTATTATTAGATGGGTTTGATAAGGTTTATTATATAATTTATGGTTCATTTTGTAATTAAATAAAATTTTAACCTAAGCTTGAAATTAATAAATAGATTGTTATTTATATTTCATAGGGTAATTCGAGAGTTTAGAATATTTACAGACAACAAACATCTCTATGGATTCCTCCTTCTCCCATCCACTCAAGAATGAAAAAATTAAGAGATAATTATTCAAGGCGGATGTATCTTGAAGAAATTAATATAATCAAAACATGATTATTGATCTATGGTGCTCGAACTCAACATTCCTTCGGTGTTGTTCGGATATCAACATACCATTTGTGGGTCAATGATAGAGGTTCTATACTTTGGGTACTCCCTACATATTTATGGTAATCCAAAAAGGGTTTTATAAAATTGACATATTCATCATACAAAGATCCTAATATGATGTAATTTTTCTTCAAATATGATTAAATTAATTATAAATTTCACATTAAAAGTATCACCTTTGTGTTTCGAGATTTATATCGCAATATTCAATGGAAAAAAAATTGTTTTTGACGTTCATGTGTTGTAAAATTAGAGAATTATTGATCAAATTCAAGAAGAAATTTAATTTTTATTCAACAACCAGGTGTTTCCACTATGTTCATATTCTTTACTATGTACCAACACATTTTTCATAGTCACATATATAAAAAATATAACATCATGCATAAGTTCAACTAACTAATTGAAGCATTGATATATCACAATAACATAGAGTAAAGATATATCATAGATAAAAGCATAATTCAATGAATTTAATTAATGAAATATTATATGGAAAAAAATAGGTTACATGACATGAGATCCTACATTCCTACTAATGATGCATGAACACAAAAAAATCCCATAAAATTTTAATAGTAATCCTATCATTGGTAACTTGGAGGTCAGTTACAAATGGTTTCTCTCAGAAAATGTAAACTCCCCTACCCCGGTTCTATATATCCTATCTCCTTTCCACCATGTCTATGAATAACTATGTAGAAAATAAAGGAAAATATTGATCTGATACTATTTTGTAACACTCTGACCCAAATCACCATGTTTAAGTTAAAGTTCCACATAACCTCATTCACACCTCTTCATGCACAAGAGGCAGTGAACTAACAGTGAGGGCATAAAGTAATCTGGGGAGACTATACCCTTAGTAATTATTCTCATCATGGGATAATAAAATAAAAATATAACCCAACCAATAAAATAATATATATAACATTAGTAAATGTTATAATATATTCTATTTCAAGTAACACAAGTATAATTAAATTCACCCCAATGTGGCATGTCAAAAAGTACAAATACAGGAGATAAAAATCTCTGGGCCACCATAGTGATACTCAAATAAGATAGGGATCTCCTTAGAAAAAAATATAAATCATTCATGGAGATAGTGGATCATCACGGAGAAGGGGGGAAGGACACTGGAGGAATATAATTGAATGATTGAGTATATTTATTTTCCATCTTATTATTTATCATTTCACCTAGTTATATTAATGGACGATTTAGCATTTTAAAGTCATGAATTAGATGAAGCCCAAATAAATAATTTTTTAGGGTTAATGAATAATTAATTTCTATAATTAATTTGATTTTATCAACATTTGATAAAGTAATTATAATTTTTTTATATTATTAAAAATTATTGAATGAGTTATAGATTCTCCTCTAACTAGGTAAATCTATTAATCTATGTTTGATTTGAGTATTCAAAGGGTTATTCAATGATTAATTTCAATATTTAAACAGTCAATGCACTATTTCATAGAAAATAATAAAATATGAGTGTGTATAAACATGGATCATTGAAAAAGTGTGAATCATTTCTATATTCTTGATAAATATAGATGATATTGAATTTATTGTTAAATTCAATAAATTTTATGAAATCATTACAAATTAGGAAATAGTAGAGATTCTGGGGCCTTACTAACTCTTTAGCCCTAGGTTCATAAAACCTCTCAAATGTTAATTATTTTAAAAAATAATCTTTCTAATATCCCACTGCTTGTGCTTGGATTTTCATCATATTTTCACTCCATGAACACAATTATCCTTTCTTGACCCCAAACTATCATATTAAGATCCAATATTACAGTTAAAGGGATATAAATTTCGACGCATTAGGTGCACACTCACAACAATTTATTGTACACCTATATAGAAACTCAATTAACAATCTTACTAAAATATGTAGATTAAAATGTTTTAACAAATGTTTTTTACAAATATTATTTTAATGGATTATAATAGTTTTTTTCTCAAAATAATATTCACAAAGAAGTAGAAACAAAAATATAAATCCCAATTTGTAAAATAAAACATATTTTTGAATTCAAACCTATCTAGAAAAACATATTTCATAACCCTAAACCACCTAATATAAATTCAATTTATAAAAATTAAATTTGATTTTTAAATTAAAAATTTCACTTCCAATTTATTATTTAATCATGAATTAATTAAAAAATTCCCTTATAAGTTATGTTTTTTTATAATATTTCCAAATATATAAAATATTTTCCATAAATACATATAAAAATAAATATTATCATATCATTTTAAAAATAACTAATATATTTTATATTGAAATACAAACTTTTGAACATATACTATACATAAAAACCAAACTTTTTTTATACATTCAATGATATTTTTATAATTTATAAATCATAAAAAATATATGAGGTCAAGAACATAAAATATGATACTTACATGTAGTTAGATGATGCATGGAACCTAATCATTTTCTGCTTCTATTATCTAATAGACACATCACTTGTAAAATATTAAGATAAAACTACCCAGGAATGGATCAATTAACATCTCACATTACATAAACTTCCCTTGTAAATTTATTTATTCCACAAAGATAGTGATTAATCATTTTTATTGGTACCAAATTATTTCCAACTATCCAACCACAAAACATACCACTAAATCTACTTCTAAAACACTATATTCTATATAAATAACCAATTCCCTAGAATAAGTTTAACCTGATACCCATTTCAGGATGTTATATGACCTTTGAGACATTCCCCCTATCATATATGGTTTCTAAATTATAGTTAGGGTAAGTGTAGGCCTTTAGGGAATGATATTTCATTAATATTTATTGAATCCTCAAGCCACCTATTTCGTGAAAATATTATATATATTATTAATAATTTGAGTGAAAAAAAACCATCTTAATAAAACAATATTCTCTTAGTTACCCTCAGAGAGGACACAAACACTTTCCAACATATATTCATAAGGTCACTTATACAATTTAGATTAAATTTATATAGTCCATATTTATATATGTTGGTTATATAATTATATATAGATAAACATAAACCAAATGAGAAAATAAACATTTTATCCAAATATATAATAATCCCTGATATAAAAAATAAAAAAAATAAAAAATAATACAAAATAAATAAACAAAGATGAAGACAATGATGAAGAGGTATGAAATAATACATAACCCAACAAATACACCACACTAAAATTAAAATATATGTTTCATATGTTCTTCCTTATGTACTAGTGATTCCGATCATATAAATGTTAACACAAAAAAAAAAAAAATCAACAAAATTTATTCTAAAGAACACATATCGATGGTGAATATACCATGTACAAATATATCACACTAATAAATATTAGGTATTTTACTTGAAACATTGTAAAAATAAGAACATTACATGAAAAAATTAAATTCCAATTAAATCCAAATAATAATATTTTTTATATTTTTCTAAAACAAGATTTAAAATTATAATTTTTAATAAAGGACCACAAATTCATTTTAAAATAAAAAAACGTCACACTCAAGAAATCACATTAGTTTTTTAATATTAAAAATATTCTAAAAAATTATAAAAAATTATCATTATGAGGTGATATAATCTCATGTAAATCTTTACCTTATTAAAGAATCTCAAAATAGAATAAAAAACGAAGATCTTACCAAGGAACCCAAATGTTGAGGAAAATGACAATACTATGTATTATTCATTCTATAACTTCAACAAAATTGTGGTAAAATACAACAAGATTTAAAAAACCCACCTACCAAAGTCATCATGAACACTGAATAATAAACCTCATATTTGATAGTTAATGATGATTTTACATCTCTCCAAAAATAACATTCCTACCAATTTAAAAATACATACTATCTATATATTACTAGTAAAAATAGGTATATATATATTCTAAAATACTCAAATAGACCCATTTTCAAACTATTAAATTTATATTTTTTCATGTAAATCAATGATACTTATAATTTGTTTTAAATTCCTAAAATAAGTGAAATATCAGTTTTGAAGCATAATCGTCACATTAAAACCAATTATACATAATTTTTAAAAAGGAATATTATTTAAAATGAATTACAACCTAACATAAAAACAATAAAAACACTATGATAAATGACTATATCCACCTACTAATTACTTGATCCATAATTAATATTCATATTTCCATAGTTACAATACCATCAAACAATATCACAAAGAAAAAACCGAAAAATATATAAACAAACAAACTAATACAAATATCCCAAAATTAATAATAAAGGAACTCACTCACTTAGAAATTTGAAAATTACAATAACCCTTTAAACTAGAATCAATTTTTATAATATCATCCTCATATATTAGCTTTTTTATGAAACCCAATCATAAAGGTTGGTTTTTTAATATCATTCATATCAAGGTAAAATATTCCTTCAATATTTCGTTATTTAGGACACCAACATCCCAAAAATAAATATAAAGAATAATATGATGAATTAAACTAAATATATTGATACCACAACTTCATTTTGAAAAACTAAATCTGAAAAAATTGACTATATATGTCTCTCTATGGAACGATAAACAATGCAGAGACGTTGAAGTGTGACCATGGGGAAAATGTGATTAAATGGGGGAGTGGGAAAGATTCCAAAAATCATAAAATATTTTTTTTAATTATGATTAAATTTTCTGAAAATGTTTACAAAAATATATATTTTAATAGTAAGATAACCCACCCATGGGCCCTGTCACTACCCAAGGATGAGGCCAAAGTATAGAAAATAAATTCATAGCCACTTTTTACTAAAAATACCGAAATTTTTCTATATTTATAAGCTCAATCGTTTAGAAAAAAATATCCATAATTCATGACCTAATTTTTTTTCTAGATTATTAGATTTATAAATTTTGAATTAGAAAAAATATTAAATAAAAAGATAAAACCAATTCATAAAAGAAAAGTAATGAACAAAATCTATTTTATTTAAAAAATGAAATTGTTAATTATAAACGATGGCTTAACTGAATATTATTTTCTACTTCACTTTTATATTCTCTATATTAAATTAGATTCAAGGTTCAAAAAATAATAACTATCCTTTATTAGTTAAATTTCCATTAATATTATTCTAATTCTTTAATTTCATTATGATAAATTAAATCCATTTAAACTAAGGTGAATTGTTCATTAATATCAAGTGAAAAATAAAAATAGATGCCTCTCCCATATTTATATTATTCTATTTGATATTTATGTTCCTTCCATATTTTCTATCTCTATCAAATAATACATAAGCAATGATTTATGGATTGAATTATGGAATTATAATCAATTTAAATCAATCAATCCCAAATAGAAATTCTTCGATCCCTAAAAATGATATATCTCCTACTTTTAATCCAATAGTCTTTAAGTAACTATTATATCTTGAATAAATAATTTTCAATCATTAATGAAGATTCTACTTAAGATATATAATAATCATGTGCCTATAGAAGAGAAAAGAAACAATAATTCAAAAGTGTTAGAAAAATCTAATTGGAATAAAAAACCTTGATCTCAATAATACATATCAACTTATTCCACATCCTTAATCACCACTGGTTAGTATAAATTATCAATAGTGCCTCATTATCATAAAATAATTGAACAATAATAAATTTTAAAACATTAATTCTCATTGTGTCATGAAGGTACGTGCCACAAATAAATTTATCATATATTTTCTCATTCAATTAGAATGCTCAGAATCCATGTGTAGGTATTGGGGAATTATTTTCTTTTCAACAAAATTTTCAAATTTAAACCCCTATGGATCATAACATAGATCAAAACATTTCAGTGTTGGGTTGGATCTATATATATATATATATATCATTATTTGGTTGTGTCGGTAATATAGTTTTATATGTGGTGCGTAAAATTAATAAATTAATTTCTAGATAATTTTTTCCTAATTTATGTGTGAAGGGAAACTTCAAAGCATGATTATTAATTTATTGGTGTTCTCAAAATTTACACATATATATCTTCATGGAATTGAGGCTACTATAATAGTTCAATGAATCCTCAATATTTCTAATTTAATAATACACAACTATGTTGTGGAATGTAGATCCTAATAATGGATCAAGGGATCAATCCCCTTATATATTTTATTTCTATTTATTGTCATTATATCATGATGGAATAGAGTTTCTTAATGAATCTTTAGATTTATATATCCTATAACTTTTAAAGTACCGTATGTTGTGATGTGACTTGTTTCTATGTGATTTTCTTAATAACATTAAATTTCATCTCAAAACATTACCAAAAAACTAAAACATATCATTTCTTTTAAATATAATTTAAAAAAGACATATAATTTGTGTTTGATCTGTTTAATCATTTAAAACATGGAACACTACTATGGATAACAAAATTCACTTATCATTGAACAATTTCTTATCCCTGTGAAAAATATTGACATAAAATCACAAATAATTCAAAACTCATTAAGAGAACTATATAATCCATATTACTAATATATTTTTATTCCTAACTAATAACTAAAAAATGAACATAATGCATCCCAATCAATTTTTCTTAATAATTCATTATATATAATTCCAATTAAAAACTCATATCATCTCTAACTTACATTATTCCCCATTTTATTAATAAATTTACCACATGAAATCTAACATACCAAAAAATAATTTCAGTCATCAAACATTGTCATTTAATCAAATTTATTCTCATTATAAATTATATTTATTCTCTCCGTAATATTTCATGTTATCTCAATATGTACATAGAAATCATAAAATTTAAACCACTATGATGTTTACAAGGTTTATTCTGAATATGATGGTACATTGTTCATAGTAAGAATATTGAAAATTCAATAATAAAATAAGAGGGATAAATTGTTAATACATAAAGAATGAAAACAAATCATATTAATGAATGATAAGTTATCCTTTTTTCTATCTAAGTTCCTTAAATAATTTTTTTCTATTTTCCTGACATCATGAACACTCAATACGTAGATAAAATTTTCTATTTTCTAAATTATTATTTTTTATCTTTTAATAGTGTTTTTTCATGATTAGTTCTCACAACCTTGGATATAAATCCACACTAGAATGTTAATCCCCACCTTCAATCTTATCTAGAAACTATTTTTGATAGTTTGAATATAAATTAAGATGTCTGTTATCCAATGGTCAATCTAATGTATGGTATAACTAGTTTTATTCAAAAAGTAAATGAATCAACATATATAAATAAGAAAAAATTAATCCAATGATTTAGTAACCTAGAGAAAATTATTATAAATTTTTTCAATTTATAGGAAAACATCCCAATAAGTTAAGAAATTAACATAAACTCCATCATTAATTGAAATTAAAAAATAATAATTAAATTGAATTAGGTGTAAGAAGAAAGATCATTCTTGTATTTTTATTTCCTATAATTTTATTAATAATTTTTATGGTCTTGTTAAATATTTAGACGTAGGGTAGATCTCGATATCAAATGGGATCAAAATCATCAGGTCATTTGCCTTAGTTATTTTCATGTGCTTTAAATTAATCTTGCATGGAAATTATTATGTAATAATTATATATCAGTTAAATTTATCCCTAGAATCTATTATGAATGTGGGTAGAATATTTGATATAACAAAGGGGTTTAGAGTGTAATGTACTTCATTTTTAGACTATGGAAATTAAATTAGAATTTGAAATTTTCATTTGGTGGATAAGTGAAATGTTAAACTATAATTAAAATGTAAATACGGTCACTGGAAAAAATAAAAGAATAATTTTTATATGGGTTTTCCAGCATGAGAGGTGTCTTAGTAGTTCTATCATGTTTTAGGAGAGGCAGGCTCCAAAAACTATTTTTTGGGAAAAATAGGAAATGGTGTATGGTTTTTTTATAGACCATGTGGCCCTATAAGTGAAATTTTGTGTCCCTAAATTGGGTGTCACATGGTTTTACAAACCATGCACATGAGTTCGTATGACCATGGAAAAGGTATGGAATAATGGTGCATGGGTTGCACACAATTTTTCAAAAAACATGGCTAATTGTGTGAGGAGATGTTCCTAATGGAATGTAACCCCGCACAAGATACACATAGTTTTTTTAAACATGAACCTACCCATGGGAGAATAAATCCCTTTGGATAGTAGGCATACATAGTTTCCACATAGTTACCCAAATCCTATGACCTAACCATGAACCACATTAAAGATATGAAAATTCAAAATTTCCCCTCCCTCTTCTTTCCTTCCTCGCCCATTTTCTTCTCATCCATACACATATCAGACCTCCACTCCATCTCCCCCTTTGATACCCTCATAGGAATATAGATATCTCTACTATTTGGAAACAAAATCATACATTGGTTCCATTAGATAGCCCTCAGTAATTTCTCAATTCCTATTGTTTATTTTTTAATATTTACTCACCATATAGAATGATAAATACCTACAAGATATTTCCCATACTTTCAATGAAATTTTTTCTTAGTTCATTTTCTCTCAAACTGGATCAAATCAATGCTTGATAATGGAATGGTAAAGTATCTTAAGCACAAGGTTTATAGTCTCATGATTTTTCCTTAAATTTTAGATTCTTTATAAATTATATTTTTATGTCACATGACAGATCTTCCATGCATCGCCTATATATTATGAATCATAACTTCTAAATACTTATTCCTAAATTAATAGTGACATGATGCTTAAAAGTTCACCATTATAAGATTCTTATATAGACTCAAACAACATTGTTGGGTGTGTCATTCATATGCCTTGTTCCCTTATGCTTATCTTTGTAAATAAAACCACCCCTTGAGGTGTGATAACATTCCTAATTCAAAATTCAATGATGAAATGGGTTTACATGAATTACATGTGGGATGGATGAATCACATAGATTATTATCATTATTAAAATTATTATTCAACCACCCCCTCTAATGGAAATGTTTAATTTCTGATACATAAACAATTAATTGTAAGGATTACACTTTTATATGATTATCTTGATAAATGTGGTATTTTCATCATTATTAATTGTAAATGTATGAAAAATAAAATAATTATGATTAATGATATTGTGTGGCATGGACATACATTATAAAACATATGTACAACTTAAATGTTGAATGGTTGGAATACCATCTCCTAGATTATGTTATGGAATTGCATGAAAAAATTGATTATTACGCATTTTTGACTAATGAGCAGAGCGTCACTTATATTATGATTCATGGGTATGGTGTCCCTAATATTATAATTCACGGGAATGGAATCCCTAGAGCTTAGAATTTTTTATCTTATGATTCAATCACATGGAATCTTATAGTAATAAAGTCCCTTATATTATGATTCATGGTCATCGAATACCTTAGTCATAGAATTCCTTATATTATGATTAACAACATACAATCCCTTGTGCATTAAATTACATATATTACGATTCTTGGGCATGGTGTCCCTCAGGAATGGTTCCCACATTATTTATGATAAGCAGGCATGAAATCCTTTTTGATTTTTGTTACATGGCCATGGAATCCCTTATTGTTCATTATACATGGGAGTTTCATCCCTCATTGTTCCATGAGAAAGATGGACATGGGGACACTAATTTTAAATATGAGTCTATTTAAATTATACATGGACACTTGAGTAATCCCATGAATATAGGCTAGTAATACATACATATATGTATATATATGATAATGTATGTTGTTGTAATAGTGTGTATGTATATATATTTACTTGTTCATAGATCTCTTAGATTAGGCCAAACAAGGTATAGTCGGTCAAGTGTCCTAGAGGAACCTGATCTCAATTTGTTTACATGTATTAATATTTCACTTCTTACTTTTATTAAACCTCTACACAACTATATTTTATAATCACATACTACATAGAATTTGAATCAATTGGATGTGTACTACTGATTTTATCACACGTCCTATTTATCCCACCATTTAGTACATGCAAAGACCTCATGGTTGCATATTTAGGATCATGGATATAGTATCTTAGTAGAAGATGAATGAGTTGATGGTTATGCTACTCATAGAGATATAATTTGGGGATTTTAATCATTTAGTTATATAATTTTTATGAATTTACTAATTTTATTCCATTTCTTGTATATTTTAGTATCACATGGATATGAATGATTTTCTTATTTTTCATTGAACAGAATGTTCATTATTTATTTTTTCTTATTTAAAGGTTGTAGTCTTTATTACTAAGTTTAATTTATACTATTTCTTATATTGATCAATTACTTATTTTATACCATTTTAATGCTCTAATCATGTGGGTATAGTGTCCCAAATATACCATCAATGGACCCTCACTACTATTTAGAAGCCTCTAGTGTACGAGGAGGAATTATTGAGGTTGTGTGATTGACTGACTTGGGGAAATTTTTTAGTGGATCCTAGGTTGGGACATTAAAAAATGGTATCACCATAATTTTCTTACTTTGTCTTTATTTTTTGGGCTATTAGATAGGTGACTAAGAATGTTTCAATGCTTTTTAAATATCCATTTTTGGGAGTGATCAACCCTCGCATGTGAAAAAAACAAGTTTCTAGAGATGGGATTATTGTTTGTGTTATTCATTATTACATTTGATTATTATTTCACATTGATTGAATAATTACCATATTAAGATTTCAGATATATGATATTGGAGTATTTTACCCATATCTATAAGGTAGGTAAATATCAATACAGGCATCATTATAGGGAAATAGAGATCCACATTCCATGTATATGCCATACCATGTAGGTTTCATTCATAAACTACCGGATATTGTGTTATGTGGATTGATAGTTTAACATGTTCATGTAATTATTTATCATGCTTAGTACTATACCATGTTTAGGTATTTATTTATAATTCATTCCTATATACCATGTTGTGTGATAAATTTCCAGGTTTACGTGTAATTATTTCTATCTGATACCATGACCTGTGATAGTTATGGTATGTGGTTGGTTAAATAAAATGTATGAATCAACATAATTTTTTTTTTCACACATCACTTTATGGTAGAATTATATTTTACTATCCTATCATGACATGTTTGAGTAATGTATTAATAGTCACAAGGACTAAAATGTGAATGGTTACAATTAAACGGGTCTCAATTTTTATGTTTCTAATGTATATGGGTGATTTTTAAATTGGGAGTGGAAATCCACATAATTGAACCATTATAAATTATGGGTTTCAGTTACATGAATTACAATTGTAAATTATAAATACATTTACCATTATAATTTGTTAATGGTAACTCATTTACCTGGTCCATCAAATAAATATAACATTTATTAAACACTGACCTATAAATGACGTAGTTACATTTAGGTTATACGGCTGATTCGACCTAAGTAGGTTGGTCTTTGCCCATTATAGCATGAGAAAGAATTGACTCAACCCAAGTAGGTCAGTCATGGTTGCTTATTATAAACACATGAACCTAATAAGAGTACATTAAATATTTAATCAATCAACAAATTTTGGGTTTCATTTAAATGGAACCATGATGTTATGATGGGACCTTCACATGCCACTTTTATATTTTTCATGCCTTAGTGGTTAACCCATGTGGATATACTTATGGAATATGGGACAATTATTTAAAGTGTTTGCAACCACATATAAGGGTTATGTATAAATTTATGGTGGCACATTACTAAAATAGTTCCCTTAAAATTATAAATATCTTTTAGTCTACTTTTGATCTTTATCATATGAGGATTTATTTAACTAAAATAAAAATTACAACCTAAATGGTGTTTTCCTATATAGATTGGAATTGGAATTTTCTTTAACTAAGTCAAATTATGATATCCATATGGATAAATAAAATTGATAATGTGAAATTTTAAGATAAACTATTTTTTTTGATAATAAGTTAGTAAAATAAATAATATTTGAAAGGAAGTTTGGTATAACCTACAAATGATTCCTAATAGAGATATCAAAATAATTTACCAAACACTTTTTCTTTATAATGTGTACATGATGTTCATAGAACTGAGACTTTGAAATTTTAACGGTCAAATTTGAATTTATGTAATGGATGAGAAGAGTCCTTATTGTAGTTTACATGTTTCAACCCTCGTGTATGTTTTACTAAATATTTTCTTAAGTTATCTCTAGGATGGAAATTTGAGAATTTATCATATACTTATTTTATAATCAACCAATCCTCAATGATGGGTGGTGTATCCTAGTGATCTTTGTTTAGGTGAATCTCGTTTCAGGATCAATGATTTCTGTTAAAAATGAATAATCTATCTTGTTTTTGGTAGCAGGATCATAACAAAATGAATTTATAAATGCTATGATGGGTTCTTATACCATAGGGGTCATTTGGGATCTATTGTACCGAGTAGTACTCTATGTTTCTAAAATGACACTTGTGTGTAATTGGTGGTGATGTGGTGAATTAGACCTTGTTAAGGATGGGATAATCATTTAATACTCGAGTACAATGGATTATAAATTCCTAGGGAATTTTTGGATACTTATTAGGTTATTTGGCCCTTATTATTCTACTCCAGTGATAGATGAATCAGTAAGTCATCATTGAGTTTAACATTTATATGGCGTAATATAACTATAGACTAAAATATTCTTTATGGGCCACCAGATACTAGGATATATGTAGGGATGATATGATTATAAATAAAATCAAATGGTATGTTGTTGTGTTGATGAAATAACTGGGTAGTATGCATCATTACATGTGGTACCCATCATGTTGCAAAAATTATGCAATGAACTATATGAGTTCGGTGGAAATTATTAAGCCTTATGTTGTTATATTTTTATCATAGGTCATCTTCAATGTAGAGTGTCCTAGGTGTTAAATGAAATATGATGCATCCTAATTTTATGTATGATATTGTAAATGGATCGGGTGTTGTAACACTATTTTTTAGTTATATTCTCCTAAATTTAGTATGTTAATGACATGTGTGATCACAGATTAGGAATGTGTCATGTGTACATCGAGAATAAATTCATATCTATCATAAGTTTAAGTGGGTATTTTACTTTACTTTCCATTTTAGTTATGGATAAAATATTGTAATCTACATTTGTATCTCATGTTTGATGGTATAAATCATGTGTGCTATGGAATGAGTTCCCATTATTAGTAAATGATCACTTGAACACTCTTAAGGTGGAAAGTGTCACATCATTTGTGAAAAATCATGTCCTTCCAAGTAGAGGGAGTGAAATATTAAAGGCCATTTGAACATAGTCGAACCTTATTTTGAAATATAATAAGGCTAGTAGTTTGGGTTATCTAGTCCTTGAAAATTATGCTTGGGAAAGAACATAGTTATGGGTTTGGATGTATTTTGGACACCAGATTTAGGCTCAGGGTGCATGAGAAACAATGGATTTTAATGATTTTGAAGCATCCTAATGATTTCAACACAACATAATGATAAAATAGTTGCTTATGCATAAAACCTTAGAATACATCATTACATAGGTTGTACTACACTAGTTGTTCTTAAATGATAATAGAATGCCTCAGTATGGAGGGAGACATGGTCGGTTAATGATGATGTGTTGGAAATATGCCCTCTTAGTATACTCATTGCATAGTGATGATCATTCCTATTATCTTGACATTGTACAAGGTACGTTGATATAATGTTAGTTAGACGTTGATATAAAAATATAAATTAAACAAATTGTTAGAATAATAAATAATCTCATTTAGGATTGTTCTATAAGATCATGTTTAGTTGTAAAGGCTTGGATTTTTCAGAGTAATACATATAATTTATATGTAGGAAGGCCTTGGATGGACTCATGGAAACTAACTGATTCTATGACATGACCATCAAGTGAGGTACCACATATCAGTTCATTCAGTTTTCTTAAAATGTTAAAATTTAATCTATGTATTGACATCTCACAATTATTCTCTTGATAATGTACTACCTTGTATAATCTCTTTAGATTATGGTAGTTGATTGCGAGTTTACCAAAACATGTAGTCGATATTGGTTGATATAATGTGTGTGTGACGATCTAAGGATGCTGGATTTGTATACACCTATCTTCATTCCAAGTAATTATAATAGAAATTATCATTTTGAATAGAAACATCACCACAACATAGAGATTAGTTTTCAATGACCAAGAACAAAACAAACTCGAGGTGACTTGGAAAAAAAGGCATCATCGTTGAGTTTCAGATACACTAGATTATAAGAAGATTTTTTAATAGATAGTTAGATAGTAGTGTATTGAATTGATTTTATTTTATTTGGGTAAATGAAATTAATGAGGAACTACACCAAAAACATCATTAGGATTAAACAACTATTGTGAAAGGCCAGCAGAGTACTTTCAAATAAATATTGTCTTGGCCAGGCTAAATGTGGTCAATTAGTAATTTACTATTTGATAATTGGAGAATCATTTTAGAAGCATTATTATAATGATAAAAGTCGTTCTTGTTAGGAAACTATGACATTGTAAATTACCATGACTCATAATTGGTTCTTGAATGTTATAACCTACGGTGAGAAGCATTGTCGGTTTGATAGTGATATAGATGATGATGTGGCCGAGTGTTGGGTTTAACGGGCTTGTATAAGTGTTTTCATTTTCACATTAATTGGTGACTATATGGATTAATCATGTTTTTAATAGATTATATATCATATAGTTAGAAGTGATGTTATCAGAAGTGTAGGAAATTTAAAAATAAACCTAACTATTTTCATGGAAGTTTTTTTTAACCTAAGTAGTTCAAGTGGAATTGTTTTTGTTGCCTAAGGCTTATCATTGTTTAGATGTTCTATGGTAATGAAATTGTAAGGTCCCGAATTTTTGGACTGCTAAAATTATAATGGAATTTAAATTTTTTTTGGATGGTCCAAATGTTAAACTAAGTGTAAGAAAGTAAATTTTAGAATTTTTATAGTTAATATTTTTGTTTTTATATGGGGTTCAAGTATTGATAAGGGTATTGGGTGTTCTATCGAGTCTCGGGAGCATCGGTCTGAAAATTGTTTTTTTGAGAAAAATATGAAATGGCACATTATTTATTACAAACTGTGTATCCATCTAGGTAAAAATGTGGAGCCCTAAAGGGGGTGGAGCACGGTTTGAAGAAATTCACTCTCAAGTTTTCTTGACTATGTAGAAGTTTTGAAATAAATTATAGAAGAAGGCATACATGATATGAACTATTTTTCAAACTATGCACTTATTCATGTAATGGGATGTGCCTTATGAATAGTAGCCTTGCACGGGCTGTGCATGGATTGTCTAACCACATGCCTAATTATGCAAGACCAGATACCATTGGATATTTTGTGCACGTGTTTGGTTCATGGTTATCCAAATCATTTCATCTAACTACATTCATCATTAATTTGGGGAAATTAGGATTTTCCCTTGCCTCTTTATTTCCTTTACCATTCCTTTACTTCTCTTCAATGTGTACAGTAGCCCTCCACTCGAGCTCCCCCAGAGATCCCATCCTAGGAGTTCATATATCACCCTCATTCTTGTCTCTAATCAATCATTTTTTGATGCACTTGATTCATATTTCTTTTTTTCCTCACTATGTGGAAGATTAAATCCACATGGGCTCTTTTTCCTTATTTTTACAGAATGTTTCTATTCTCCCATTTTCTCTCATCCTAGATAGAATCAATGATCAATAATGGGTGGTTGAATTGTACTATTCATTATGTGTGTGGAATCTTTATTTTCCCTTAAATTATCCCATGTTCATAAATTACGTTGTTGTGTCGCATGTCAGACCTTTTGTTAGTCACCTCAAAATTGTGAAATTTAACATGTTAATTATTATTCCAAAATTTATATTTTCATGATGATTTAAATTTTACAAATATATGATGTATATATTTACATGAACTACCCCTTTGGGTGTATTTTTCATATGCCTTATCCCCCTAACACTTAGAGTTGGAATTAAAATCACCCCATCATGTGTGATGACAGGAATATTATTAAATAAAGTGGTTAAATCGGTTTACATGAATTACATGTGGGGTGGATGACTCACCTAGTGTGTGATAATTATTAAAATTATTATTAAATAATACCCTATAGTTTAAATGGCTATTTTGAGATAAATAAATAGTTAATGGTAAGGACTCTCCATTGAACCAGATCAAATTGTTAAATGTGGTGTTTTACCTCTTTATTAAATTTAAACGGATTGAAAATAAAATGATCTTGATGAATCATATTGTGTAGAATGGGACTTTATAATAACACTTATATTCAACTTAAATTTTGAATGTTTAGAAAACCATCTCCCAGATTATGTTAATCAATTTCCTGAAATAATTGATTTTTACACATTTTTGACTAATGAGCATGGTGTCCCTTATATTATGATTCACAGTCATGGTGTCTCTTATTTTATGATCCACAGGCATAGTGTCCCTTATATTATGATTCATGGGCATGAAATCCTATGGGCATCAAATACCTTATATTGTGATTCACGTTATGGTGTCCCTTGGGCATGGAGTCCCTTATATTATGATTCTCGGGCATTACGTCACTTCTGAATGGCATCCCTCAGACATAGAATACCTAATATTTCATGACACTCGAGCATGGATTCTATTATGATTTTTGATTCTCCATCATGGAGTCAATTATTATTCATTATGCATGAGCGCTGATTCCCTCATTTTTCAATGAGATAGACGGGCATGGTGACCCTTCATTGAAATATGAGACTCTAATAATTATTCATGGATGCTTTAGTTACACCTTGTGTCCAGGATACTACTACATATCTACATATGTTGATATATATGTTTCTACCTATATAGTGCATATATATACATACATACATGTATGTATACATATAGTCACTTGTTCATATATCTCCCATCTTAGGATGGAGATGTTATAGTCGATCAGGTGCCCTTGAGGAACCTAATCTTTATTTGATAACATTTTTTAATACTTCACTACTTAATTTTATTATACCTATACACAAATGTATTTTATACTCGAACACTTCATAGAATTAGACAATGATGGTTTTTCCCTACTGATTTTATTCCACACACTATTTTTCCCATCATTGGGTACCCAAACATACCTCACGGTTGGAAGTCTAGGAGCATGGATATGGGAGCTAAGGAGCCAATGACTAAGACAAAACATGGAATTATCATGGAGATTTCCATTGGGGATTTTATTCTTTTAGTTATATATTATTTAGGTATTTAACTATTTTATTAATTTCAGTTATATTGAATAATTACTTGTTAATGGATGATTGTATTATTTGGAATTAGGCAATTTATTTATTATTAATTTATTTTATTAACATATTATAGTTTTTACGCCTTTCTTTTATATTATTTCTTATTTTGATCAATTATTTATTCTATACCATTGTTATAATCGAATATTGAGGGTATAGTCTCTCAACATTACCATCAATGGGATCATTATACTAGTCAGTAGCCTCTGGAATTCGTTGAGGCATGCAATAGGCCATGTGACTGGCTATCTCAGGGAAATGGTTTAGTGGCTCCTGGTTTAGGATGCTACCTAGAGTACCCCTCTATAATTGTAATAAAAAAACCTATTCCATCAGATCAAGGTATGAACAATAATAATCATTATAAATATTGAAAATTTCCAAATATTATAATCATAAAAAAGATTAATATCATAAATCACTTTGAAAACAAGTCAAAATCATTATGATTACACCACATTTAATATTTTTAACTTATGAATTTAAAATTTAATATTATAATAAATTATTTTTCCCATAATTGAAAAATTTACATTTAGATAGGGAGGTATCATTAATTAATCCATTGGAAAATAAAAATTTGGGTCTAAGGATACCACCACCATATATTAATTAAACACTGACATAAATATAAAAGTTGTGTTATAGAGTTTTAAAATAATTAGTATGTATACATAATAAAGAAGTGACTTAAAATATAACAAATAGTCATAGAATATTCCATTATTAAGTAATGATTAATTTAATAGTTCATTCGATCAAATTAATTTAATTGAATATCACACACATGGTTGGAGTATTGGTCATTTGAAATTCTGATAACATAAAAATTAATCAAATAATGGTTGAGTTCAAAATGATATAGCTATAATGATCAAATGTATTGATTTTAAAAAGGGTTATATTTAATGTATATTAGCTAAATAATATAATATGATAAACCATGGGGTTAAAAACTAATGAAGTAAATTATTATTAGAAAATATTAGCAAAATATAAAATAATAGATAACCATATATAAAATATTTGAGAATGATTTCCTAGGATTCCACGATTTCATCATGAGGTTGCTACTAAGAACTAAGGTCATACATGAATAGATCTTCCAAAGGGTTAATGAATCGTCTAATGAGTTTTGCATTGTTATTCAGCATAAAATCAGAATATTTGAGTGTGTATTTTTTTGTCAAACTATAATCTAATGGAATATGTTGGAGGATGGGAATGATTGAGATGACCCAACCATAACATACATACCAAATACATATTTTTACATGAATATGAGTTGCATCTCAGAATAAATCACACACTCAAAACATAAAGGTTATGTGTCTTAGAATATAATCTACTTACACAATATATTTTAAAATAAGACTTAAGCATAATCAAAAAAATTAATCACACATGATATCCTTTTAGACATATTACAAATAATACCCCCTATATACTGAATAATGTACAAATAAGAAAAAAAATGAAATTGGAAAATCAATAAGGGTAAAAATAATATATATCAATCAACATTCAAAAGTGAACATAAGAAAAACATGTTGGTATGATAACACACTCAAGTTGTGTGAAAATAACAAAATAAAATCAGACCTATTAAATTGTAGATCATTAATCCTGGGTTATGGCATAAGACATTTGGTATAACATAATACATGATTCATATGAGTGTGAAAACATGAGTCAATAATCATGATCCATGAAAACATAACATAGAAATAATTTTTAAAATAGAGATGTTCCAAAAGAATGTGAAATGTATATAACCATGTAAAATAATTTATTATGTTAAGTATTAAAACTTATAACATCATCAAAGTCCCATAATGTTGGATTCAAACCTATAAATAGTGTTAAATTTTTTATCAATCAAATATTCATAAAATATGACTACGGTATTGAAATTTTAATGAACATTTAAACCATATTAATATATTGAAGACACAAAGATATGACCCACTCCAAGAGAATTAAGTGTATAGAAATTAATAGGTGATATAAATTGTATTTATATAATTTAGGATTAGGATTTATGATTGAACAAGAATAGGGAGTTAGTTAAATATCACCAATGTTTCCTAGCCTCATGAGATAAAAAAGTAGGTTGTGATGTTCATCACTCGATCAATATTGAGTGATCACTTCTTGATTAGGTGAAGATTGGAAGTAAAATAATGTGATATATGGATGTTAAAGTGGTATGAATAGAACAAAATGATTCAAGTATCGAATTATTCTCACCCTGGTGATGTTTCACATGCTGTTGTGATTTATGGAATATATGGAATTAACCCTAATCTTAAGGAGTAGTTCACATATAGTTTTGTTGAAGATAGATGCGCACAACTACAGAATAAAGCACATTGTATGAATTCAGAAGCCTATAATTGGAACTAATAATTTATAACTTTTCAAGTGTTTACACAAATTTGGTTCATAAAAATTTGAGAAGAAATTAGTTAATGTCTCATGAATTTTTCATAATGTTTCTATAGAAAATGGAAAGTCTCATGAAAAATAAAAGGTTGTGTAAACATGGTAACTATTTTCCATCTCATAGAAATATAAAAAAGTAATGGTTTTCACACAATTTAATTGCATGAAAGGTATTTTTATTATCTAAAAGTGGTGTTAAAATAAATATTCAAATACACCTCATTAAAATACATAAAATAAAATTGATTCATGAATGATTTTTTGAAGATGTAAAGTAGTGTTAACATGTGAAAATATTCAGGAAAATAGTTCTTTAGGATTTCATATTTAAATTTTGAAAAGGAAATGATTTTTTAAATGTTTGTAGAAATCAAAAAATCATAATTTAGTTATACCATGTAATAAATATAGTAATTTTTCAATTCTAGTTAGTTTTGTGCTAAAGGAGATGTCAAATATTATATTTTAGTTTAAGATAAAATTTTTTCACAAGGTCAGTGGCATGCATGGATGTTTCACGAAGGGTCATATGTGTATATAAATACGTGGCTACCCCCCCCCAAACATGCACACATTTGCAGATATAGAGAGAGATAAAAAATAAAAATTTTATGCTCTAATTTGGGAATGAGTTACACAAATATATTTCATGTGTAAAGCATTAATGCTCACATAATTTACCCAAAATAATTTCTTGTGACAAAAAGTAATTCTCACATCAGTTGTGTGAATAAAGTAACAAGATTCTATTTAGAGTAAGTGAGATTCATGAAACTTCCATGCTTCGTGATAGTCTACGTTGTGAAAAAAGTGAATGTTTTAAGATACTGTAATTAAAACAGACATGAATATATGTTTCTTGAAATGACAGTTTCATGAAATTTAGAAGTTTCTAAAAAGAATAAGTTATGGAAACAAAACAAATTGAATATAAATTTTAAGAGTACATTCAAATAGTACCACATCAGGATTACAATGAAATAATATTTGTGTTCTAATTAAGAAAAAATCCTTATTATTCTAATATATTGAATAATACATATGAGTCTATAAACTGTGGAATTACTTTCATCAATGAATTGTGGAGAGGTGGGGAAGAGGTAGTGTTCCATTGGTGGGGAGTATCTAAAACCTAAATCATATAAAGTTAGTGCACCTAGAATTGAGTGACCATTTCCGAATCGTTTTCAATGTTCTATTATAGTTATGTTTAGGGGATTCTGGTATGTGTGACACATAGTTTTTTTATGCTACTTATACTAGCCATTTCTTGTAATCTAAGAATAAATACCTATTTCCCTTAAATATTTTTATTTATTTCATATTTTTTATATGTCTCCCAGATTCACCCCCCCACTCTTAGGGTGTATCTAATTTCATCATATATTAGATTTTATTTTCTCCCCATTTACATTAACATAGGGGATTATGTTCACTCACTAGTCCTATATATGTAATCTCATCATACATAAGGCTTTACCTAATAAAATAGAAGTCTACAAACTTTTAGACCACCCATTAAATATTTCCAACCATATAAATGTGTGTGACATGAAGATAAAATTAAACATTATTAAAAAATATTCTAATTAACTAATAAAGAAGAAATAAGTTTTAATGAAATTTTCACATGACACGAATATCGGTCATCCAGATAAATAATGTAGATGATAACATTATATCATATCCCCAATTAATTATTATAAAGATCAAATAATATTTACATGGATAAATAATTATTTACAAGTGACTATGAAAAAAACTTTTAATAATAAAGATAAATATCCTTCAATTATATTTTAAAAGTAAATAATTTATAAAAAATAGTTCTATAAAAATAAAAGGATAAATAAATATTAAATTGAGAGACCATGAAAACAAAGAAATTATACTTCTGAAAGAAAACTGAACAAAAAGGCGAGAGAATGAAACCATGTAGAAAAAATTAAAAAATATTCCTTTCAAACATTTTAAAATAAAGTTAATTTCAATATAAAATTAGGATAAAAGATCATATAATTTTTGATAAGGTTATATGAGAAATGTGGACATAGAAGAGAAATATCACTGACTAAAAATAAGAGATAAAAGTATTCTACTTACAAGAATCATTTTGGTAAAACTATTAAAAAATGGAGGTTTAACGTTGAGATAAAATAAAAAACCAAATAAATATCCATATTAGAATAAATTAAATTTTTTTTAGAGAAAATTAAATATGATATTTCTAAATGAAAATTTATATATGGACAATCACGATTTCAAAGTCAAATTTGAAATGAAACCTTTACCTCATATTTATTCTTGTAAAATTATTTTTAAATCCCTATATAAAAAATTGAGGTATGTTATTCATATGTAAAATAATCTTATTCTTATTTATTTTCCTTAATACTAGTAATATATAACTCTTTATTACTCATATATGTATTATTTATTGTTAAAATGTATATTTGAGTGATATATGATTTGTTTTTCCATGCAAGATTTTTACAGGTCCTTACTACTTGATCTATCATTAATCACCTTCATAATTTTCATAAAGATATAATTTATATGTTTTATTTAATTATAAAGTCTCATGGTTATTTCATAGAAATTATAGTGATAGTTCTCATAGAATTAATAAATATATTATTTTCAGTGATTAATGAGTCCAAACAATAATTGATTTTATTGGTGAATAAACCTTGGAAACTTATTATTATATAATTATAAAAACATTTTAAATTAACCATTATTACAAAAAATTACCCATATTTATTTTTTCTTAGTCATTCATAATATAAATTTTAAAGAATCATTCATGTATGTGGGGAATCTTACCCAAATAAGAACTTATTATAAGGATTGAATGAGTAAAAAATATTAATATATAGTATTAATATCACTTTTATATATGATTAATTATTTAAAAGAAATTTTATTAATGTGATATATCATATTTAATATTATTTATATGATCATGAAAAATAATAATCATTAAGGAGTGGATAACACTTATGTTGAAATGTAGAATTTTCTATTAGAGGGCCTTTTGGAAATGAGGGATTTGGGATTCCATATTTGGACTATAAGTTCCCAAATGTGGTATAAGATTATTAAAGAGAGAATATGGGTAGATATACAATAGGAAATGATGTAAATTAGTGGTTGGAAGTGGGTAGAATATGGGTTGTTTTATAAGTTTTCCCGAGTGAAGTTTTCACATACAATAATTCCTTAATGTGTAAGAAATAAATTTTTTACATAGAATGTGAATAAAAAGTGGAAATACAATTTAAAAGGTATGAGGGTAAGTAGATCATACCCAAATACACTCATTTAAAGGTAATATTTAATGATATTTTAGGCCTTTATACCTTAATTTATCTTCATCAACTTGGTGTCTATCTTTTACCCTTGTAAATATTTTATGCCTTAAAATGATATTGACCATTGTAACTAATTTTTACATGATGATTTAAAATTTTGAATTATTTTAATCTAATTAAATTTAAAAATAGGGGAAATATAATTTTTTATGAAACAATAAAATATATAAAAAAAATTAAATGAAAATTAAACTTTTAAAACATCATGTTTTATTAGAGTTATTTCATATCAATTACTAATTAAATGAATTTTAACCTATTAGTTTATAAATTTTAAGGTTATGATTTATTATAGTCATCATTAAAAATTGATAAATTTATTTTTTTAACATAAAAACACACAACACATAAAAAAAATTCATTGAAAATTATTTTGTTTACATTAATTGATTTTAATCACATCCTATTAAAATTACTTATTTATATTTTTTGGGTCTTGAAAATTAAAAATTCAAGAAAAAGAGATTTCTATAAATTTGGAAAAATGTAAATATAAAACCAAAAGAAGCATTTTAAGGGAATGAGATTTAGGGGCCAAGCCAAGAAGGAGGACAATGGTTCACATAGAAAAACCATTATGTAGAACACCGCTCTACACAGCATTCCACCACTCTATGTGGTGTCCAAAAAATGAAATCATTCATAGGATGATACAGTACCTCTGGTGCTCATGAATGAAACTAAATCATTTTTGGGGTCATATGGGGGTTTTCCCTAGAAATGACGTCCCTATAAATGATAAATCATTCAATAAAAGTGGAGGTGATTTTCGACACTTGAAAATGAAATATTTTGTAGGACTAGGCATCCTCATTGGGATCCCACAAATGAAATCTCTATGGCCCTCCATATATGATCAGTCATACATATTCTTAGTCCCTATAATCCTCTATAAAATTACCCTGAGGGAAACCAAAAAAAGAGAAGAATAAGGGAGAATGGTGGAGAGCCAGAAGGAAATCCCAAACACTAAAAAAGGTTGAAGCCTTCTATTCTATGAAGGTAAACCCACCACATAGCATTAAGAAATAAATAGAATTCACCATACCATCCAAAAACCAAAAACCCTCTATAGCCACAATCCCACAGATCACAAAAGGATGGCTCCTTTGCAGATCATCACCTGGTGTATTAAAAATCTACACAAAGGGATCCCTACCCCACATACAAATATGATATGTGGGGGGAACTTGAGTCCATGTAGGAAGACTCTATATGGATGAAACCCCAACCTATGTAGCAACATGCTACATGGTGTGAACCCATACCCACATAGAAAAGTGCCACATGGATTTCCCCCTCACCCACATGGAAATATGTTATGTGGAGGGAACCCCATCCCGTTTAAGAATCCACTATATGAAATGAAGCATCCTAGGGTATCCTCCTCTCCAACTCCCATTGATTCCCTCTATTGTGCTATTTGATATCACTTGGGACCCTCTGTGAACCATTCTAATGAATTAAATACAAATCCTCTTTCAAAGCCATCCGGTATATATATAATCAAATTATTGGGAAAATCAACATTCCCCCTCAAGTCATAATCCCATGGTAACTAGAATCATGTGTGTGACCTCATCAACAATGGGGGTCCTTAGAATTTTATGAGGTCTACATTACAATGGTAATGAGGGTCCCAACCTTGGAGTTGCTCATGACCTTAGAGGTGCGCATGACATTGAAGGTTCCCATGTAAACTTCCCTATTATTGTGATTGAGGGTTACCAATGGACTTTTCCTTTAAGGAGGGTCGGTGTTGGATACTCCTCTCTTCTTAGGGAATGTGTAGGGAATCCCTCCTTGAGTAAGCACCTACCCATATTTTGTGGGAGGAGTCACTCTTGATCCTCTACACAAGCCTTGGGTACAAAGATGGGAGTAGATATTCCTAAACGACCCCCTACCATTCTGTTCAGGATATGATAGAAAGATAGAAGATGAGTGTCTAAGATCTTTCTTTCCATCTCCCTTTGGTCTCATCATCTGTCCATCAATGGGAAAAGTGGATTGTCTGATCTTTAGATCTGCTGCTTCCTATTGTTTCTCATACTTAGAATGCCTCATGTGGGAATATAATTTACTGGTGGTCATGATATCCATATAATCACAAGATTTAATTAAGCCTCTAAATTGGTATAATCAGCAACCATAACTCCTTAATTGGTCTCTTACATGGTATAATCCCCAACTGTACCTCCTCAATGGTCCTCCGTCATGGTATAATCCCCAACCATTCCTCTTTAATGGGACCCTTACTTGGTATAACCCCCAACCATACCTCATTAATGTGCCTCCTACATGGTATAATCCCCAACCATAGCTCATTAAATGGCACCTTACTTGGTATAATCCCCAACCATACCTTCTTATAAGGCCTCCTACTTGGTATAATGCCCAACCATACCTCTTAAAATGGGCCTCCTAATTGTTATAATCTACAACCATACATCCCTTTGGACATCCAACATGGTATAAGACCCAACCTTTTGAATTATGTAGGATTTGATTTTTGACCAATTGGGAAATGTAGGAAGCATCCTTGTGGTCCAAACCCAACATCCCGAACACACCATAATGTTCTCCGGTCTATATCCCCAGTAGGTTCATATGAAACCAATATGGTAATGTCCCTTATGTAACCCTTTCAGCAACTTCTTTATTAGGATATATTTATAATAGGATCATGCCCACACTTAATAAACCTTCTTTATCATGAGTCATCTAGGATTCCTCGACGTAATTTCCATACCACACTTTGACTAGTAACCTTCCACCTAGGAATCCTTGATTCATGATGTTAAACTACATGGATGGTTCCTTATAAAAATGTCATAAAATTCACGTTTCGTCCCATTAAGTGGCACCAAACTATGTGGGTTATGATTATATTCATGAGGATATGTAGAAAGACCATTTTATTGGATTAATCCTAACATCAAAACAACTCTTTTCCTCTTAGATCGAAATAAACTTGAAAACACCACTGTCTGGATCAAAACTAGAATCATTAAAATAAAAAAATATAAGGATCTTTTATCGACATGTACCATTGATGGAGAACCTCAGATACATGAACATCCCTCCTTTTGTGGAGAAACTTAGATACATACAGATTATTCCAATCCGACTATGATAACAATTGATTGGTGATTCAAGGGTGATTCATTTCGAACTTGGGAATCAACCAAGGATTTATAAATATTTATTAAATATATAAGAGAGTCCCTGAGTAGGAAAAACATCCACAAAAAAGGGTGTGATGATCTCGACCTCCGATCCTATAGTCCAATGTGAGTTCATAAGTATCATTGGCCATGTTACCTAATGAGCACATGCCTTTGGAAAGAAGTTCCATGATTCATCATGTATATGAGATTCCTTGGGTGTTCCTAGTTCTAAGATTATAACCCATTTGAAATCGACACATTTTGTGAGAAATAATAATGATGAACCTGTTATGAATGATTGTTCAATATTCACCCCCCCAAAATCAATTATACTAGGCACACAACACTACCACCATGATGTTTTCATAATAAAAATGGTTAACTTTATGTGAAATAGTTTAACTGTGACATATACTTCATAATATAAAAATGATAGACTACCTAATTCTCATTAGACCATATTATTCATGTCATATGGGTAATCTACACAATGATTTCATCAGAAAATAATGGTAAACCCAACATTAATCCTTAACCAAAATTACAATGTCACCTTCATGTCAAGCCCTTTATGAATCTAAAACAAAAAGGGTCAAGGAAAATAATCATTCAATCATTATTTTGTTTATATAGATACTTCTTTCAAGGGGTTTTTGTACTTTTTTTCCAATATATTATAGGATATTTTTTACCATAACTCTCTTTTTTTCAAATAGTGACTCCCAAGTTCGCATAGAAAAACACATTTGGCATTACACAGTTTAGGTCTTCACCTAAATAGACGATTACATCACCCACCAACATCTTAAACAATGGGTTTCAAACAAATTAGTCTAGGAGTACCACCATCATGGTACTCTCCCCACCCTGGAGGTGGCCTAACAGACCCTATAGAACATAAGGCCCCACTATATGTCCACTCAATTATGGTTGACAGTCCAAAAGAACACAACACCCATTGTCATATCAACCCATTTTGGGAGATTATAATTGGAACAAGATAATGAGTTCCTCCCTTATGTTAGGGAAGATGATGAAGTGATCATCAATTTCTTCATCCTGATGACATAGGGGTCTGTCTCAAGGGATCCTACCAATCAACACAACCATCAATGCTTTTTTATCCAGCATCCTCACCATGAAGATAACAATTCTATATGGTATTAATCCAAATCTAATTTTACCTGGGGCCCCAGAGTGGCCCATAGAGGGTGAAAATTGAACAACTCATGATGGGACATCATTATTGCTTCTCATGAGGATTCTCATCAGGAAAATGATGAATAGAAACATCAATAAAGGAAAATAACCTCGCATGAAAATCATGATCATCGTGAACATTAGAAGAAACTCATGAAAAGATGCAAATACATTCTCACTCACATCTATACCATCCTAGAAATATGGAGGAAACTCATGAGAAGATGAAAATCTCTACTCATGGACATGAGAACTATCATGAAAATACTGTAGAAACTTATGAGAAGATGTAAATTCTTAATCATTCACATCTTGATCATCAAGAAAATAATACATCAACTCAGAGAAGATGAAAATCCCTACTCATGAACATCATTTATGTCATACAAATACAGTAGAAACTCATTATAATATTAAACTTCCTAATCATGCACATAAATTTGGTTATACAAATACATTGGAAAATCATGAGAAGATGAAAATTCATGGTGATTCACGTCAAGCCTACCATGAAAATATAGTGAAAAATAACGAGAAGATTAAAATAAATTCTCTTTAACATGAATACAATCATTAAAATATAGTGGAAACCCATGACCATCTGAAAATACATATTCATGCACATCAAGAAATCCATGAAAATACAATGTAAATTAGAGGGCCAAGTTGATGTATCTTAATTTGGAATCATAGGAAGACACATATTCGTACCATAAAACCATAATATGTATAAATCATCATTCCCACCAAGGATTTTTACCATCATGTCCTAGAAATGATGGATGTTTATACATTAATCTCTGACCACATCCTATAAACCTTATATAGATTAATATTTTCAATGAAAATACCAAGGAGTTGGGGTCATGGACTTTCATCTTCAAGTGGGGTGACTTGTACAAAAAATTAAAGGGTCACTAATGAGTATACATACATCTCTACTCCCATCCAGGATAGTCATTGTAAATATTCCATGATAAATAGATAATACGATCTAGAAAAAATAATCGTTCTAACTGGTGGTTTCTGGTCCACTCTAATGATCGCTCCAAGATAAGCATATATCCTTTCTAGAATTCCTAAATCTTACCATCATATTTCAGTAACACCATGGGATCCTTTTGAACGGGAACCCATATATGAAGTTCATCACTTATATAAAGTATCCCTAATCACTAGAGATATAGTGCATACAAAATAATGGAAAAGGTGAAAGGAAAATGAATAAAATACTCATAACCCTACTTTGCTGGAGGATGGAGTTTTTGAGGCCATCAAACATCAATAAATGGTGTTTTAGGAACCTACCAATCCATTAGAAAATTAAAAAATTAGAAATTTTATATGTGTATTTCATCCGCATAATATTGTTTCGAAAATCTCTAGAGGCCCTCCCCATAGCATCTACCATGAAGGATTCCTTTGTGGGTGTAAATAAACTGATCATGAGCGCCTATCTCATGATGAGTGTCGTGGTATCCCTCCTCGTGTCCAGAAGATCAAACAGTAAGAAGGTCATACCCCTGTTACCATCCACCATGAAGGTCCTCCCTAGGGTATACACTATATAAATTATCCCTAGAATCAAACATCAAGATATGATGGTAGTCCTCCCCATGATGGATTCTACTGTGAAGGTCCCCTCCATAGTGAAATTTCATTTCGATAAGAATGTCCTCCCCTTACCGTGTCACATATGAGAATGCACTCATATTCTGAGGCACATGGATGATGGGTCTGGTCATGCTATATACCATATAAATGAAAAGAGACTTCCTTTCTTAGTTAGAAGATGCTTTAAGGTATTGTTCATCCTCCGAACCACCACTGGAAGATTTACGCGCTGATGAGATCCTTACTAGCTCAACTTCCTATGAAAAAATAGTCAAGAAGCACCCATGTTGGGTTGATCGGGTGGATGAATATTTGGTAGAAGAAAAAAATAAACATTTATAATGAGATGAAATTTGTAAAAATATGATATAAGCATCATGTAATTTACCTAATCCACTTATCAATTTAACATTATAGAGCCATTGTAAGAAGAATGCATACCCAACATCTGTCTGAATCTAAAAATGAGTTATCACCACTAGAAATCAAAGTTCAATCCTTAATAAGGGTATTAAAATCTTGTAAATGTATTGATATATATCTTTCATCAAGTAAAATTGGAAGCTCTTCCATCAACATGATGACCCCGATCAGAGAAGCAGTGAAAAGATATTTAAATGACTTGCATAAATTCATTGCACAAGTTATATCTTCTACTCCTCAATCCCTCCCTGGAGTTTATATTTAAGGATGGGGAGACCATGGATCTCTACAATTCACCTCACATCTTGGTCATAATAATTCACCAAAGGTGAAATCCTATAATGTTATCATTCCAGGGTGGCTACTAGGAAAGATAACTAATTGGGGAAGATAACGTATTCAGTAAGAATCTACCCATGAATAATTCTCAAAATTTTAAGTATCAATGAGAGTATACAATCAATAGAATCCTCAGTTAGGTAACAAAGAACATTAATTTGTCTTCTCATTTAAGGGAATTCAATAAACAAGTATTTTTGATATCCCCAGAGGTAATATGTTCATGTACATATCATACAACTCACCTAACACATGATTGAAAAAAATATTTATCAGATCATGGGGGCAGCAATAGTAGTAGTATCCACTTCGATATGGGATCATCCCCAACCCATAGGTTGGGTCATTTGTAACACAAATTTTCATAACAAATCTAAAAAATTCATCCCAATGAATAGAAATGGAATAATGAGAGAAACCCCATCCCATAGGGATGGGGGCATTTTTACCTCAACCCCATCTTCAATGGAAATCCATCTTTTCATGTTTGGGGGGAATACCATTGAATGAGGTCTCCCAATTCATCCTATCTCAGGGCGCATTTCCCTAAAAAATAACAGAAAAAACAAGGCTATTTGTTGGTTCTCTTTGTGTCACTCATCTCTAAGAAGATTGAAGATGATATAAGAAAGTAAGGAAAAGATCCAGGAAAGGTGTGAATAGTTCTCCTTCAATTCGGTAGTCAATATGACACAAACAATGCATTATTCATCGGAGAATGTCATGAGAATAAATCCTATGGATGGAACCAAAGATATCAATAATTATGAGGAGCATGGAGAGGGTGGTTCCATCTATAACATGGTCCACACCGATACTGAAGGAGGTATGCGTACCTGGATCTAGAGACTCACCTTGAATTTGGGTGATCCCTCGACCAATGAATCACTACCTGTTCAGTGAATTTTTAATAAATAAAATGGTAAAAACAAGGCTAATAATGACCTGAGTCTCAAAGAGGTTAAAAACCTCACTCCTGAAGAGATATTCGGTGGAATGGAGGGGGATATGAAAGAGTTGAGAATACTCAATGAAAAATTTCTTTGAGTCTTCATTCATTCCAAATATACTCCAAGGGTAGAAACTCAAATCGCTGGTGTAACTTAATGGCTCAACCTGATAACTGAGGTAGAATCATGAAATCCGCCAAATCTAGTACTCCAGCCATTATATTTTTTGGATCCAATCATGGGTGGATATAATGAGTTCCCTGCACTAGGGAAACAACCATGTCATATTCTAGAAAACCCTCCAATGATGTCCCATGCTAGATATTAGCCATAAATACTAGAATATCTAACACATCATTCCCTAGAAATTTCTACCCCTATTCATGCTCCTATATTACCAAAAACTCATCTAGGGATTATCGACACCCTCAAGGCATTGGTTACTCGATATGAAGCTATTGAAGAATGGCATGCACCCGTGTAGCCAGAGTAAAACCCTTACCCTGAGTGAGTGACCAACATACCACCCCCAAAAAAATTTAGAAGTACTATATTTCTGATATTCAATGGCTCAGAAGACCCTGAATAGAATATGTCGCACTTTGTCTCCTATTTTGATCTCTTGATGGGAACCCTCAAGAAAAAATAAGTGGAAAAACTCAGATGCTTCATAAAAACCTTTCAATGAATAAATTTCATATGGTACAAAAGTGTTCCACCTTTTTCAATCATGGGGTGGGAAGAACTCTATTAGAAGTTCTTCTCTTAGACTATCTCATTTTTGCAAAAGAAATCAATCTTTTACCATCAAAGTATAAACAATTATAAAATTAGAAAGTCTCAAATTTCATTTCCATATTGAAAGGGTTGACCTATTTTCTTAACCTACCACTTCCCCATGAAGACTTTCTTACTATTTTTATAGAGAACCGCCATGATGAATTTTGAATGTTTCTCATACTAATGAAATATAAGGTAAGGTTTCAAAATTTCACTATAATTTCCCAAATAATGGAGAATTACATATGGTGAAGTAATCTCAAGTCCTATGTGACCCCACCTGTCCAAGGGAAAAGAATAGAAAAAGTAGAGGCTCAATCTGTTACACTTAATCTAACCTTTGGATGAGCTCCAGTTCTAAATCCTGCACTATATCATGTGGAATCCCCTGTGAATCAACATAATACACTACCTCATCAGGATGAGTGTAGGGGACCCAAGATAAATCCATTAGATGAGAGAAGGAATAAACTTGACTCATTATGGGATTAGTAGGCATGCTGTTACTTTATAGTAGTAACGGAAAATGGTTTACTTCACCATCTAGAGCCTAGGAGTCTTACCTGGTAGGTCTTGATGAGTAGAAATATTATTTTCCCTCCCACCAGACTCTAGTGTAAAATATTCAGGAATTAGTTATCTTCAACTAACTCTTGAAAATATTGGTGAACTCTTGGAAGGGGGAGTTGGGGAAACCACCATCACAAGTAGTGTATGATTCTATTGCTTTTCCAGATGAAGGAGGTAAATAGAAAGAAGTTGATAGTAAAGCGATATATAACAATGATTGATGGATGACTTTGAATACAATAAACTGAGGTCATTCCATGCTCTGTGCATAATCAAAGAAACCAACTATTTCTCCATCGAATTTCCCTATGACATAGCTAACCCTACCTATATCATGGTCCTCTAGAAGATTGTCTTTCAAGAAATAGTCTATCCATGATGGAAGAGAGAAAATAAAGTGAGTTGAACATATTCCAAGGAATTAAATTTATTTTAATCTTCTATAATTTATTACCTTAGATGTGAAACAAAGTTCATCATCCCATTAAATAGATATACGAACATTCTCCCATCAAATGGTAGAATCATAAGTGATCATCCATAAAGAGCCCTCATCTGATGACGAATTGATCTTTAACACAACTAATGTTTGCTCCATTAATTTTATTAATTTAGTTGATACATTCTTGTATGATTAGTATGACTATAAAACTAAGTTCCCTACACTTGATTGGGGAACCAAATGAAGAGGTCACAGGAGTCAAGGGAGTAGGGGAAGATACCGTGGTGGAAGAGACAAGAATTCTGGTCATGGACACACTTCGACAGTTAGTGATATGGAATCTCATAGAAGAGCCTTGAAGTGAGTCCAATTGGAATAGGGATACTCCCCTTTAGATACAAAAAATTCACCCAAACCCAATCATTTTAGAAAAGGTACAAGTGTATGATATCTCATGTCATGGGAGCATACCTTCCCAGCATAACCCACTGAGAATAGGATCACCATTAGCTCCAATTATGAGGGCTTATCCATATAAATCGATAAATTTATATCCTAATTATCATTTGAAATAACATCTATAAATTGGGAATCACTATCCATTAGATCATAAGTATGACATCATGAAGAACTAGCCTTGGTATAGCTAAGTTGATAATTATGGATTCCCAAATTCTATGAAAATAACATAGATAAGTATTCATAGAGGCCTTGTTAATCCCCTAGGATTTTGAAGATGAGGTTTCCATTGGTGAAGTCTATCAGACAGATACTGATCCTGTAGAATGAGATGTGGTTATCTACTTTATGGATCAAGATAGAATGTTGATAAATAGGGACACATTAGACCCTTGTATGTATTTGGAAGGATAAATGACATTGATACCAGATGATATTTCATTGATAATGGATCGGAAGTTAACCTTACATCATTACAGAAACTTCTCTAGTTGGGATACAATAAGGATAACCTCGAACCTTCTACCCTAACACTACAGAGATATGATAAAAGTGATAAAATTCCAATGGAATAAGTCATGATTAGGGACCAATATGGGTACCTCTTATCAAAATAACAGTTTTTAGTTATTCAAAAGGATAATACCTTCAATGTTTTTCTAGGAATCCCTTGGTTTAATGAACATGCTGAAATTATCTCAGCATACTACCAATTCATCAAATACTTCACTGATGAAAAAATCAGAATTGTTTATTCCAATAAGGCCATATTTGAATCTAATGAGTCACATTATATCAATGAATGATTCTATTTGAGGAGGTAAAATTTACCATGGTTGATAGTATTACTAGGGTCACTGCCCTGAAGGATCTGGAAATGATCCAGCACAACCCATTCAATGAACTCAGTGAATAGTTTGTGTTTCCCATCAATCATATTGAGAAAGTGGACCCAAATACAAGATCATATTCATTCACCATCATGGTATATTTCATAGAAATAGATTCCAATGACGATTCCAATGTTATAGACTCCTATGATGATGCTCAAATATCATAATAAGATGCCCTCATTCCATCTTCTAATATTCATGAAATCTATCCCTCATCATCTAAGTTGTATGTGGTTGTCACGGCACCATGGTAAAGTAAAGTGGATCATCCCCTACACCACATCACTCCTCTAAAACATCAAAAAGTATTATGCAACATCTATTGGGTTAGAGGAAGTGTCTTCATATTCCAAATTCCAAAGCATAAGCCCCCTTCTAGCTCTAAATAATTCCCTTCACCCATGAACCCTATAGAATAAGAAGAAGAAGATAATGTGGAAGAGGGTCTGGAAGATAAATAGGTGTATAACCTCAAGCATTCCCTTCTAGTATTCAAGGATGGTGTCTCAACTACCAATAATGAACTCAGAGAGGTAAAACTTTGTATAGAAGAGGTCCACAAAACACATTTAATAGTGTTCCAATTTTGTGTGATGAGAAAGAAATATATTCACCTTTAATGAAGTGGCATCGGGACGTGTTCACCTGAAACTACATAAAAATGATATTCCATAATCTCTAGGCGACCACTCACCATCCAGATTTTCTAGAAGACCACTGGCGCTATATGTGGACATCTATAAGGACACATTCGACTCATGCTACCAAAATTTAGGATGAATTTGACATACTCAACATGTAAAAATTCATTCGGGATATCCAATATCAAAAATTGCTATCTAATATAGTCTCTATCAAGAAAAATAATAGGAAAATCAGAGTCTACATCAATTTCAGATATCTTCACTGACACTATACAAATGAAGATTTTCTATTCCCAATCATAGATGTACTAATTAATGAAATGGATGAATATCAGGACCTCTCCTCATGGATGGCTAGTTGGGGTACAATAAAATCTGAATGTATCCAGAAGATAAAGAAGAAAATACCTTCAAGGCCCTTTAGGGAGTACTTTTCTATCTGGTAATTCCCATTGTATTGAAGAATGTTGGTGCCATATACCAATGTTATATACATCTCATCTTCATACCCTTATTGGTTATGTTTTTCAAATGTTACATACATGATTTGGTGGAAAATTATCTACAGTTTTTCGAACACTTGGCTGAACTAGAAACCTTCTTCAACAAGATACAACATCACATCATAAAACTGAACCCTTGAAATGTTCTTTTGGACTTACCTCAGAAACAATTCTTGGCTTCATTGTACATTATTGTGGCATCTAAGTGGACACCAAGAAGAAAATGATTATCATTAACATGTCATATCCTCAAAACCATAGATAGTTGAGAGGAATTTATGAAAATTTGGACTACATTTGATGTTTTATATCCAACATTGAAGGAAATTGTTTGACCTTCACCATGTTGATGAAAAAATGGATTACATATAAGTGGAAAGATGATTTTATGGAAGAATTAAATAGTATTAGTAAGTATATTTTTATCCCACAAGTATTAATTCCTCATATCAATAGATGAGTGCTCATTTTATATATGATATGCCTAGAGAAATCATTGGCTACCTTCCTCAGACAAAATAATCATGTCGGTAATGAAAAAATACTTTACTATCTCATTCAAACCATGATTGATATTGAGAATCATTATTCAGATATTAAAAAAAGTTGTGTGGCACTAGTATTCTAAGTTTATAATATAATTCATTACCTACAACATCATGAGGTCCACCAGGTTTCTTGCAAAAAACTTGCTAAAATACATCCTCAACTATCCTATGTTGATTGAGTGTCTATCATGATGGGAGTTCATACATCAAAATTATGATATCCAATTAATTTATCAGAAATAAATGAAAGGTCATGCATTGGAAGACTTTCTCATGTAACAAACCTCAGTGAAATGATGTCATTGGATAACAAGATTCATAATGATGATATTTTAATTGTTCAAGCGAAATCCCCAACAAGGAAAATTTATTTTGATAGTGCATCAATAAATACAACTGGAAAATGAATGGATGACCCTAAGCTCAACAAGGTTTGGCTGGTATTCATGCTCATCGTTCTAGTCATGTCAGTACTTCTTTAATCCTTCCTACTGTTGGTAGGGTGAAAGAACAATGAATCCAAATATCAGTCTATCATTGTAGGGCTAGAGTTGGTACTCTAGGTAAAATTTAATCACTTGATGATAATGGAAAATTTGGAACTAGAATTCAAGAAGGTCAACCATGATTATTCCATAAAAAAAGAAGAGTTAATCCTTTCTATGAGATTATGTTCAAGGAGTAATTAATGATATCCCATTGGAGCCAACATTGACTGACATCCTGCACTCACAAAATTCTAAAGTTAATGCATTGAAAAATACTTCCACAACACTAAAAAATCCAGACTGAGATAAAACAGTCATCAATATTTCACATCTCTGGATAGTCTCACATTTTATTTAAGAGAAAATAGAAGTGATCGATGAGGTGAGACATGTCCCTAAACTATATGGTCATACCACGAGGTTGATGGTTCTCATTAGGGAAAACCTCTAAAATAGAACACTCCCACTAGATAGAAATGGAAACGAAAAAAATATTAAGATAAAAAATTATCTTTATTTTGAATAATGACACAAATAATCAAAATTTCCTCTATTACGGGGTCCTTACCAAGTATATTTATGGAGAAAATAATGTCACCGTTATAAAAGATGTTTACTCAAGATCCTTTGACACCCACTAATCAGGGCTCAAAATTTCTCATCAAATTTAGAGCCTTGGGTAATATTGGCCCACTATGATTCATGATTTTGAAAAATTCACAAAACAATGTCATTCCCACCATGTGAAATCCATATTTATTCATCATCCCATAATTTTTTTGATTTTTTTCAAATACTCCTTGTTATTTATTCACATGGGGAATAGACATCACGATACCATATCCTCCATCTATTACAAATCAGTTAAAGCATATTCTCAATACAATCGAGTTCTTCTCTAACTAGGTCAATGTTGTACCCCTCAACAATTTTAGAGAAATAAATAACATCATATTTATGAATGAAACCATCATTATTATATTTTAGGTCCCTCATAAAATAGTTATGGATAATGTGACAAACTGAGGTTTTAATAAGTTAGAGAAGATGTATCAAGATTATAACATCATATACAACCATTCATCTTGTTATCCTATAGAGGCTAATGGACAGATAGATGCCTACAACAAGACCCTATTAAACATATTTCAAATGATGGTAGATGAGGATAAAAGGTTATGTAGAGATAAGATTCTATATTCCTTGTGGGATTACTAGAAAACCACTAGTACCTTCACATGAGAAACCCCGTATCATTAGTATATGGGTTAGAGGTAGTTATTCCATTCAATGTTCAATTTCAATAACTCTATGTATCTATATTTGATAAGTTATCCATAGATGATAAATCCTAAAAATGGATGGATTAATTGGATGAATTGGATGAGAAGAGATTACATACTCTGTATCATCTTGATGTTAACCAGAATTGGATTATGTGAGACTTTAACAAAAAAACATTACTTCTGATCATTCCTCAAAGGCGAGATGGTGTTGGTCTTTACGGATCTAACGATACCCAATAAGAAATCTCCAAATAAGTAACCAAAGTGAGAGGGACCTTTTTCCATACACAAATTATACTCCAATGAATCCTCTTCATTGATTTCAATTATTCATAGCTCATTACAACCACCACCAATGTAAGGTTCCTAGAAAAATATTTTTGGTAATCACATAACAATTGTCTTGGTTACATGACTTCAAACTAAATGACCCCCATCCTGATATCATGATATTAAAGTGGATGATACATTTCCACATCATGAGAAAATGAATTTTGTGACACCTAAATCCTTGTTGTATGAAATTAAAGTACATATCTTTTTTTCCTCATTGCATGATGTTAAACTATAGAAAGATCATCATCTAACCAATAATTCGCCACACACGAGATAGATCGGTGTGAAAGGAGAATGCAGTGCCCATGTCCCTATGTGAGATCCTAATACATATAGGGAATATCTTCTTCCAAACTATATGTGGTTTGATTCTAATTTCAGTAAGATACTTTTTGACACTGGGATCTCCAATTCTAGGCCCAACCACAACCATAAAAAAAGATTTCCCTCCATGTGTATGGATCAGACCTGTATGGGGAACCTATCCCATAATCATCATATTAATTTCATGATGTTAAACAGTATGATAAATCATTTTTGGAACATGATAGTAAACTGTATCCAAACCCTATGTAAAAGAATCGGGACACCTTGTATTGAAAATGTGAGGTTTTAATGTCCTCACTAGAGAGGACATCACCCATGGCCTCAATTATCTACCTTGTTGTGCTCCAAAAATACATGTGGATTGATTTCCATTCATTGGTATATGTAGTGACACTCAAAACATATTACCTAGGACGATCCGTGAAACTATGAAAAATTCCTCGCTCCCTATATATGGGTTAGACCTATGCTAGGAGCCCATCAAGAACTAAGTATGGCATGATTCCCACCTTAAATGGGATATATAGAGACACACAGGTCCCTTGAACTAGGTATATCCTCATAATCATATCATCATGAGGATATTTTCCTCCATCATTTTGACAGTTACCTTCATGCGATATGTTCTTAATATTTTGTGTGGAAAAATGCCCCCTTATACATTTTTTATGTCGGTCCATCAATTACTATCCTCACTAAGACATTTTCACCCCAATAATCACAAATCCAATCCAATAATTAATAGAATTATTACCTCATTCCAAACATATGGTGCCTTAAGAAACTGAGGATGAGAGGAATAAATCACCATGTCCTCATCACATAGAGGTAAACAGTAACTTTACCCATCCCTTAAATATGTAATTCCTCACAAAAGCTATTGGATTTTCCAATGTCCTCGCCATAGAGGGCACACCATTATTGATATCATTATTCTATCATGTAATATATATGAACTATACATGGGATGATTCATTTTAATTACAGGATACATAGAGATTCTTAAACCTCCTTCATTAGGCCCAATCAAAGATTTACCCACATTCATAAGATGATTTTCACCAACCTTTGTCCTGAAGGCCTCTATTCACTTTAGGATTCTATTTCTTAAGGTTATACAAATTTATATTTCTATATCAGAACTATGGGTGGATTTATTCCCATCCTCATGAGATACGTAGTAAAATTCATGACCTATTTCATAGTCTTGACATCAAAATGTAGAAAATCCTCATTCTCTACATACAAATATAATCGATACAGGGAACTCCAACATGGGTACTTTCATACATTGGTCTATTCTAAGTTAAATTCCATCTCTCTATAAAGAAGACAAATATGTGTAGGAAATCATATTCAGAAAAATATTTGTATTGATTTTTTCCATACATGATCTGTAGTGACATCTGGATCTCTGATCATGGTTCTATCTTCAATAATCATTGGAAACAATTACCCCATCTAGGTATGGTTTAGACCTGCATAAAGTGTTTTTTGATCAAAAACTATGTGTGGATTGACTCTTAGAAATGTAGGATACATAGTGACACCTAGATCATTAAGATTGGTTCTAGCTATAATATTTCCTTTTTATGTTGGGAAACCTATGTCCTCAATGAATGAAATTAAACTTCAAGGATTATGTCACCATTTCATAACACTAAACATCATGATTACCTAAGTACTCAGTGTGGATTGATTATCATTCAAAAGAGATGAATAATGAAACATAGATCTCAGGTCCTATCTCCATCCATGGGGTAAGGAATATAAAAATAGTTTCCGCCATATCCTGCATAAAAAAATATATATGAATGATATCTTAATTTGGGTTCCCTCATTTGTGGGTCCATCAAGGAAACAGAAATATCTATTCTTACATTGGATTCAGAACTATATTTGGAGCTCTACACTCCATGGCCAATGTTAGTTTAAATGCTTCTTACATACGAAAACACATTCCTCTCATATGTCACCCTATGTGTCTTTGGTAATTTCAGATATTCGATATATTTCTCTATCCATCAGTAATAGGGAAATTCATTATCATAGGAACACATTTTGTTGACTATTCACAATATATACCTATTGTATTTTCATCAATCACACCAGTTGGCCTATCAACTAGAGGAAAATTTATTCTCAGGAGAGGCACTATATATCTATATAAACCCTAAAGGAATTATTGTCCCCATCATTTTCCCTAATCTTAGATCCCCTAAAACTATGGTTTAAATATTCCCTCTTCACATCTGAGGTGTGTGAAAACATATTATCTTGATAAGCCTTTCATTGCTCATTATTTTAGAAACATGATAGTCCTAGATGTATGACCCAAAACAGTAAGAGGACATGTCAACATAATTACATGTCATTAAACTACATGATAATGTCTTCATCACATGATGTTAAAATATATTTTTACCTTGTGTCTCTATCTTAGGATTCCCTGGAAAACTATCTCAGGAAACATTGTGTCACAAGCACGAGATACTACCCAGGAGGTGATTCTCCGAATTCCCAAATGCCATTTATAGGGGTTTTTTTATTTTTTTTAATTATGGTCACCCATGTCCTTACAACATGAAATTAAATTTCATGGATAACATTCCTCTTACCCACTTTTTAAATTCATCATCTTTGTATTTCTTGACTCCTGTTACCATAAGAAAAATAGTGATGCCCAAATATCCAATTATTGTCCTATACGCAACATAAAAAATGACCCCCTTTCTTATGCATGGACCAAACCTGCATAGGGAACTTTTTCCATGGGAACATTGTATTTCCCAATTCTCACATTAGTGAGATATAAAGTGATACTTGGATCTTATATCTTGGTCTATACATAATTAAAAATCTCTTAACTCTCTAATGCAAAAGCTATATTGGCATAGGGTAGTCAACAATAGATTCTCACTCCATTCATGAGTCCATATTCAATAGAAAAAAAAATTTCCTCTCCTCACCAAGAGTTTGATCATGGTGTGGGTAAGTCTACCCTAAAACTATGAATGGAATGATTCTTACTTTGATGAGATATGTAGAGACTCTCAAGCCTTATGTATCGAGCCTAGCCTTATAAATACCCCTTTCATGCATATTGGTCAGACCTAGAGAGGGGATATGTTCTTGTCCATTATTATGAAATTTTGATATATAATTATCAATCTATATTTGGGACCATTATTTAAACAAAACAAACAATTTGATTGAGGAACTCTGAATCTCCATAAGCTTCCTCTGGCCATCGAAAATGGAAGGTCAGTGTCCTGAAGACCCCTTTGGTTGACTCTTCAAAATATTCCCCAGTTGTCTTTACATCAGTCACCCCTATAGTCCTATCAACCAGAGTCAAATTATTTCTTAGTATAGACCTATTCACTATCTATAATAAATGATGACATTTTTTTCCAACTTCACCCCTTAGGTTCAGAATCCTTCATACTAAAGCTTACAACTTTACCCCTTCTAGCACAAAAATGGTGGAATTCTCTTGAACAAAATTACAATGGAAAGTGTAAGATACTAATCCTTAATTAAAATATAAATTAACTTAAATCATATACCTCAAACATACTTATCATAATACGTTAAACTATGTGGTCCATTTTCTATTCACATTATGTTAAATTGTTGTTTTTGATTCTTTTGTTGGGGCATGTATTGTCATGGTGATGCACTGGTTGTTGCTCTTCATTTCCACATTCCAAAGGTGGGAAACATTTATCACTTCTTTATAGATTTTTTCTTCATAATTTAAATATGATGATGAGATCTTGGTCTCTCCTTCTATGGATTACTCCTCAAAAGTCATCACCTAGTCTGGGTATCCCTTAAAGATTAAGATGTTTTTCATGTAACTCATTCATGGTGAGATATCTTTTTGGACACTATTTAATTACATTGCTAATATAAATAAATTCCAAAGGTTAAAGTTAGAGAAACAACCTTCAGTTAAGAGTGTAATAATGTTGGGCATTGATGGAAAGTTAGGACACTAAAACACTGGAACACCTGTAATCTTCCTCATCAGAGGGATTCTCAAGCATGCAGAAACCTGAGGGTTCCCACATCGATCACAAGGTATCTTATGCCAGATGCATGTATCTGATGTTTTTATCAACATCCCTTGATTAATACTGGGTATTCTGTGAGTTTAATTTCTAATGTAGAGGCATCAGACTGATTAAAACACCTGTGAAGGTGGGTCAGATAGAAAAATCTCTATAAGGGAGCACCAGGAAGGTTTACCGGATGTGTGGATTAGAACAACGAAGGTGGAAAGAACCGAGTATGGCGTGTCCTAGAAAGGCAAGGTTGCACACCGTGAAGGTTGATCTGGACACTACTAAGGGAGGATTAGGGAGGTGGGGACCAATGAGGGCAACAACAAGCTTTACCATTGGTTGGGATTGAACCTCAGCGAGGATTCTTATGTACCATGTCTAGAAGACAGAGATCAAAACCTACGTAGTTTTAAGGGGTATTATCTGGGGCTTACACATGGTTAGAAACCCATAAAAATAGGATCAATATTGGTTGAATTATTATGAATTGTGTGGGGATTATGCATGGTTAGCTTCCCGGGTGCCGCAAAGGGAAGAAATTGAATGAATGGGTCTTACGCTCTGAGACAGACCATGCTGATTTGTATGATTCCACAGGGATGTGGATACTAGGATAATAATCATGATGGATAATGGTGAGTGGGGTGAAGTGGATGGAATGAATGATATGGAACTGACGTGATGATGATAGAGTTGGGATTGAACCTTCGGGAGATTTCTTATATATCTCGGCTAGTTGGGTATCAAATTCCATGATGTTCTAATAGGGGGTTTTGGGATTACATGTGGTTAGTATCTTAGGTGGATCCGAAGGGGATATGACTAATGGGAGGGGAATTATTCTCCTGAGATATAATGGATCGAGTTAAAGACCAAAATAAGAGTGAGTGATGGGATTAAACCGTTGGGATGATTCCTATATATCTCAATGGATCTAAACCAATTTCTAAATTGTTTCAAAAGTAGACATAGGATCATGGAATACTCATGGCCAAACATTCATGGACATGTTGGGGATTACACATGGTTAGTATCCCATATCAGTGCAGATATTGACACCACTGAAGGTGGATCAGGGAGGTTCACCCCTTGAAGGGGGCACTTAATATTACCTTTGGTTGGGATTGATCCTCATAGAGGTTTCATATATACTATGTTTAGAAGACATGGATCAAAACCCACGTAGTTATATTAAGAGGGAAATGGGGATTACACATGGTTAGTGTTCTATATGGAGTCATGGTCACTGTTATCTTCCAATCCCACATGATTCATGATCGATGTGAGAAAAAGAGGAAACAGTAGACCAGATGGTCGCTCACAAAAGATGTGTCAGCATGTAATAGAGTGAGGATTATGCATTGATGCATCCTAGGGAAATAGATATTAGGAATTACACCATAAGGGAGGCCCGAAGAGGTGTTTTGGGGCTTATGTGGGGACTGTCTGAGGTTCTCATAGTGACAGTGTATAAAGGGAAAGAGATAGATTATTGAAAAGGTGGGAAGAAAAGGGTTCCCAGTTTAATCCCTTCTTTGATTCTATATGGTCAGCCACACATGTGGAAATCATAGTTTAACATCATGTATTGAGGATGTAAGATGCTAGTAATTTTAATGTCCTGTAACTTAGATGACTAGGACTCTCTCCTCTACCTTATGATTTACATGACTGCTTCACTATAAACCTTGGTGAAGGGAGGGTACCAACAATTCCACGATATAACAGGGTGGAGGAGTGGTTGATAGTGGGGACTATGTTAGCAAAGATAATTTAATAAGAAATATTTTTTATCATACCTATGCAAATAATCATTAGGAATAGAAACAAAATATAATACACCATATAAGGGACCAGGAAATCACTACATGAAAACATAGAGGCCCGCATGGAGGAGGTGCGCACAAGATATGGGTGTTTCACACAAGAGGGTATAGAACATGGTGATTTTTGGTAAAGGCTACCCATGGAGTCTATATGAAGTGGTTAACACATAATACTTGAGTCTTACATTAAAAAAAATAGGGGTCTTGAGTGAAAGTGGTATTACACAAACGGTCATCCTTACACATAAGAGGGGTCTTTTGAATGCACTTTCCTTGGGAAAAAGGGATTAGATGAAGATAAAGTCCATTTGGGCCCACCCAAAGGCAGACCCATGGGGGACCTATCATGAAAGATCCAATACCATGATGCCATGACATCCATGCAGTCATGGAAAGGGTTGTCTTACGCACACAAGAGCGGTAATTCAACTTCCCGAGCATTACCCTGAAATGGGAAGGGTTCTATTATATTTGTAGGTGAAAATGTCGGTCGGATCATGTAAGAGGGTTGGAATGGAAGAGGCTAGTTGAAAATGCGTTGGGTGTAGAAGAGCCTCCTGCACAAGCTGACCATTTGCATGCTACACTCCAAACTTACACACACTTTACTTGTCCATTTTTGCGTGTAGGTTCTCAAACATGCGCTTGACTTTCTACGGGTTCTCGAAAATGTCCACGAAGTTCAATTTTGGCCTTGAATATCTCAATGATTCCTATGTGAGGCCTTAAGTGGGATTCAACACCAAAAAATCTCCCCTAGGAATCTGAGCTGAAAGGGGAATCGAAGCTTCAGTTCTGAGGGAAACAATAAAAAGAACAATGTGCTTAATGTGGTGCACACATTATTTCAATTTCAGTGCATAATGCACCTTGTGAGCACGTGGAAGATCTGGGTCCATACCTATAAACATGTAGAGGGTCCTAAGGAATAGTACCTTGACTTTCCATATGACAAGTGATTCACTCTCATACACGTAAGTTGCTCAATTCTGTGCAGAATAACCCAATTTGGTCAGTGCCTTCTGCGCAACTGTTAATATTTGTCTGATACATACTTATCCAAAAAAATCATCAATCTTCCAATCTTGCATGTAACTGTTTGTTTTATGTGCCAAGATTTACTTTTTTTCACTAGCTACTTTGAGCATCCACAATATGGCTGACCTGGCTGGTGAACAGATCGATTCTGAGAGGGATGTTTCCAGGGTTTCCTTTGCAGCACGAAGGGGTGAGATGATTGTGAACCCCCACATTATTCACACGTGAAGGGTATTATCAGAGAAGCAAATTCTCTTAGGCATGTTGATACAAGCTCAAAAGGATTACAACCTATGTAATAGTAACCTGGTATGGATATTTATCATTTTAGAGAAAGTTTCATTTTTGGGCTTCAAGATGGACGTGCCATACTCATTGTTGATGTGCAAGGATAACCTTTCAAGGTATAACATTATGAATAATTTCCATACTTCTAGTGATACATAGGAGATATCTATCCTCATCCTAAATTTTGAGAGCCTTAATAGTCGTGGGGAGTAAATAAGTGGCTGAATAATTTCCCATGCATTATGTAAGCACTTTATAAAGTAGCATCACTGATGAGAGAAAGGGATAGCAGTAGGACTGGGACCTGAGTTTTGGTGGCAATTTAACTAGTGAATGGGCATGGGTGTTTTAGGTGGGCCAAACATGCTAGGAATTTGGGGAGGAGCTTTGAAACATCAGGTCGTTTGAATCTGTGTGGACTTCACAGTTTCATTTCTATCATCAGTAGGACCTGGTTCCAAAGATTTTCTGTTGGTGGTATCCCAACATGAATAATTTCCACCTCCACCATGGGGCGGTTGATATTAGTATTTTTGAAATTCACTACATCAATGGAATTTCTTTGGAGGTAATTCTATATGATGAATTTCTACCGAAACAAAATATCTGGGGAGACAGGGCACAAGTCAACATATTTCCATTGAACATTAAAGGCATATATAAAGAGAGGCTAAAGGTCAACTATACCCTGAAGGACATCTCCAACCCATCATGGTTTAGCTTGTTCCTTAAGAGGGATTATGAGGTGAGGATGTTAGGACAAGGAAAGAAACTCTTAAATGCAATGTAAAAGGGAAAGGAAGGGTCGTATTGGGTGATCCTAGAAGCAGGTGAATACCACTCATGGGGATTTAGTGTGAATGAAATCCAAGATCCAAAATTATGATATGATAGTCTCTTAATAACATTCCTAGGTGACTGGCTACTTCGGATGAGGGACATGAGAATGGGGGTCCATCAAGGGATGCTGGTGTTGTCTAGGATCATGGAATCCCACAACAAGGTTAAACTTGGACTGCCTATACTAGAAATAATGTACAACATTTTGGGGAACATTTCATGAGGAAGTATTCCCAATGGAATCTACGAGCCATTCCAAATTCTTTGTGGCTAGGTCGTAGCTTACATCAGTAGATATGATTTCCCAAATTTCATCTTTTCTCCAGGTGATGGATTGCAACCATCTCTACTAAATATTGTGGTTGTCAAACCACAAAATCTCAATGAAAAATGGATCAAACTCTATATTGGTAATCATGAAAACATAAACATCCACCCCTTCCACACCATGGTCTGTCAAGTTGTGGATGACCGGTGGGGTCCACTAAAGCATAGGGAATGTTTTCGTAGTAATAGGGGTGGTGTTCTAATAGCCAAGATCGATGAAAAGATATTTTGTGAACCCTACATGCAATCATGGTTAGTTAGACAGTTTGGATGCCTAAAATAGTTTCTGAAGAAAGTTTATATAGGGTTCTAGGAAGAGTGTCACCCATGTTTCCTTCCCTAATTGTGGCTCATGTTTACAACTTTAGTATTTGTTGAAAAAATCACATTTCCTCTACTAATGTTGATGACATCATGGTGACATAATATACTGATCATTGGGTGGTGGCATTTCTAGATGAAATTCTATAAAAGTGAATTTAGAAAATCAGGGTAGAAACTATGGATTCTGGGTGATGAGGGGGGAGGTGGGATAACACTCAAGGAGAAAGAGTAGAGGAAAACGAGTTGGATAGGGAAACACGAGTTAGAACCTCAATAGTAGGAGCATCATAAGGTGCAGTCGTGCCTCCTCCTTATGAAGAGAGATGGTCCCACATGCGACCTCATGGGCTAGCTCAAGAATCTGCTAGAAAGAAAATAAGATATCTGCTACAACTGATTATAGAAACTATTTTTCCACCCCTATGGTATTCTTGGAGAATGCTATGACAATCAGTTCCTGCTAAAGATCTTTGGTAAAACCTAGTGCACATTGTGCTTGATCTGTCTGATTTCAGGAACATTCATGTGGCAGATAGTGTGGAATTTCATCACTGACATGCATAATGGATAGGTATAGATGTCTATTCTTGGTAACAGTGGCAGTATGAAGAACCACATATCGTGGTTAAAGTAATGCTTGGTAAGAAGCATGATCACAATGAAATGACACTAGAGGATGACGATGATGATAAATAAGAAGAGGAGGAGGAGGAAGATGAAGAACAAGAATAAGGGAAGTCTGAGGATGAAGATCATATAGGTGTGGAGTCTTAGGGGGTGGCCAATAAAAGGATCCCACATGAGAGCAATGAAATCATAGGCTTTGATGAGGAATTATCTTGACATCTTGAAGTAAGTATCAATACATTTACCTATTGGTCCCTTTCTTTGTAACCTTGGTCCCCTAACCAAACATCATCCTATTCAAGAAAAAATTTGTGAGGATCAAGAAGCTAATACTAAAGGGGTGAGGGTGTGCTAATGGATGTGGAGAGACATCTCCCTGAGCCCGCATCTGGGTTGGATTAAAGGGTGGATCAATCATAACTAAAGCAATTGGATGTGAGTCAGGTGAAATGGATGAAGCATGAAACTTGGAATCTTAGGTTGTCCCCATTTTCATATGTATCGCATGTTAGTCATTAATATAAAAATCACTAAGGGGTCTCTGGTGATAGAAGTTCCTATGTTGTCCTAACCACTTAATCTGAAGACACTTAGCTCTTGTAACTATCTACTTTTGCAGACCCATATATGTTATATGAGGATATGGCTAACCAGGGCATTCATTCCACATAGTTCTCAGAAGACTACAAGATCAACAAACCAATGTGTCATGGAAATCTACAATATCTCACTTAACGGTTGTTCCTATCCATGAGAAGTCATCCATTCAGGTTGATCCAACCTTGGCACCCAATGGGGTGGTAGTTGTGTACATGGATGACACCACTTCTAGGGCAGAACCTGAGGCTGATGAGGGAGGATTTTCCTATAGAGAAGAAGTGAATGCAGATGGTCACCCAAATTTCATAGATACCAGACACTCAGATAGGATTTTGAAGGAATACCCTATCACTAAACATCTAGACATATTTTCTAAATAAAGAGTTACACACCCTGAGGATTTGGATGATTCTGATCCAAACACATTCGAAGAGAGTCATATGACATGGATCAGGTCATGTAAATTCATAAATTGTTTCCTTGATCTCTCAGAGGAATAAAATATAAGGTGAATAGGTTCACTATGTAGTTTGATACAATGAATTTGTGTCGGAGGGGTGGATGCGGACCATCATCATATGATAATCTGTGACTATCTCACTAGGAAGGTGCTGGAGAGTAGGAAACACCTAGACACTTCCTGATGGAAAAATAGATTTTTATAACATCCAAAAATTACTTGAGGATGAGAGAGAAATCCAATTCCCTAATGAGTTGGCAAAAAATCCTTTTTTATTCATTATCAACCAGTCGAAACTCGTTCAACAACTGAAGTCCCCGCTGGTGGAGGCCTGAGAGGATCTATAACACACAATCCAACCATGTGGCTATGCTTTAGGAAAAACAAGATCGAATGAAAATTATTGCTAATGAGATTTGATTTGTAGTTTTCGAATAGAAGAGGGAGCTTAGGAAGTGGTTAGGGATTCTGGAGGCCAGGTTCTAGAAGGTGGTTTCGTTGAAGCATTCCATTGAAGGGGAAGATCCCTAAGGGCCATATTTCGGCCAGCCTCAAGAAATATACTAATATTTTCTTGATGATCTATTTTTAATGGATTCTATGAGCACACTTCTTGTATTCAATAATTAATTAACCTTGATCATATCTATTAAGAAACTAAAGATCAGTCCTCAAGATCATGTGGGTTATACTCAATGTGATAAACAAGGGGTGATCGCGTAATGGATCAATTTCTATGAGAGTGCAAACTAAACACTAAATAATCAGAGTATTTTATTGTTTTCTGGACATCCAGAGTATTAAGGATGAGGGAGTTTGTGTTTTGATAATAGGGCCCTCAGAATATTCAATTTTCCTTTCTTGATGCACTCTAGTGTATGAATATGATAATGCCAGATGAGTTGGAATCAATCCAAATAAAGTGGAATGAAAAATGTGAATCAAAATACCAATAATTTGGAACACAAAGGAACCAGTGTCATGGTGTAGGATAACTATTCACCATATTTGACAACACATCATCTATACTGTGTGGCCTGAGATGGGGAAAAATAAATGAGGGTTGACCGTTTACCATGTTCGAATAATGGGACCTATCTCAAAATACATTCCAATGTCTTCAGAAAATTTATCCAAAAATGGTAGGTGATATAAAGAGGCATGGGACCAGGTGGTGGGGGTACCTTTATACATGAAATAGGATGAAGTTATAAATAAGGGGCATGCATATCAAGGAAGTGGATTGATGGAATTTTAGAAAGGATTCCAATAATTTGAATTATGACACTGTATCTTGAAGAACAATGGTGTGGGAACATTGGTTTGGAAAAGGATCAAACCTATATTCCAGGGGGTGTTTCATCTCAAATGTTGAGCGACAGATGAATATATGAGCAATGTAATAGATGACCAGAACTATGGGAGAGGACCACTCAGGATGACGACCAAAGATGCTTTTCATTTTCATTTCATGGTAGTGAGGATGATGAACACGTAGTTTAATGTCATATGGTGAGGACGATGCATTGAACAATTTAATATCATGTGATCACGATGTTTCTTGTAGTTTAACATCATGCTATTAGGATGTTTCACACATGATAAATTAAAACAACATGGACCATAGAAAATATTTCAAAGTCATGTAATATGGATAATGATTTCTATTCACATGATGCTTGTATGGAACATAGAAGATGAACCTGATGCGAATGATCTGAAGGAGGCATGTCTGCCATATAAAAATTAAAGAATATATGGGAAGGTGGTAACAAAAGATATTAAATGTATAAATAAAAGGGTGAAAGGTTTTTAAAGGCTACCTTTTAACCACATTTGAAACATCAAGGCCATGAATAACTAAGGATGGGGAGAGAAAATTTGGGATCAACTATTGACTATGCTTGAAACACACGACTCGCTACTTACTTCCATAGGTGCATTAGGGAATTGGACTAGGATGGGAGGGGATCTAAAGAATCATGAGACCATCATTGTTAGGGGATCCATTTAGATTTAATGGATGATTAAGGACCCAAACCAATAAGGGATCAAAGTGGATTGAACGTGTCATCATAGAGTAGGACATAGACCCTAGTTTGAAAATAGTTTAATTTAATACTCTGTAGACCATGGAAAATAGTTTAAAGTCAAGATTCTTGGACTAAAGTGAACCTTTTTAAAGTCATGTTTCCCAGACTACCGAAAAACCTATAGTCTTAGGGTATATATAGCATGAAGGATGAAAAACCTAACATAAAAGAGAACTAAAGCGGGATCACATGTAGATGAACCTATGGCTAGGCTAGTGAAAACTTGTTTGGGAATCACTATGTGTCATATAAGGGAAGGAATCAAGCCACATGTAGTTCTTGAATCTAATGTTTTTTAGCATCGTGCAATACAGAAGAAAATGATTTGATAGGAAAAGGGAAAAAATGTTGTGAATGGACCCAATATTGATGACCCATGGGTCACTATGTAATCCATAGGGATGGGAATAAATACACACATAGTTAATGAAAGTAAATTTCACCTTATGGGTCTGACCCATGAATTGGTAAAAGAGGAATTAGATATTTCTTGTTAGTTCTTTTGTTGCACATTTTTTTCCAAAACTATACCATGATAAAAAGTCAGGGTGCCTCTATAAGAATAAATCCTTATGATGGTATTGATAGGTGGCATGGTGGATGTGATAGAGTTAATATTTTCATTATTATTTATATGTTTTTCAATGATTTAATCCCTCCCAATTATTCAATGTGAGTGTATTTTCATCATTTATGTGTTTTTGATGTATTTTGGGCTTAAATGTGAAAATGGTGTAATTCGGTAAAATTGTCAGTTTTATATAGATTATTTTTTTCGGGAACAACTTTTATAATATGGGTCCAATTGAAGTGAATCTTTTTTGTAGGATTCCTATACTTGTGGGAATAAAATGTTCCTTCTGGACCAAGAGCCAATTCAAAACCAAATGGTGAAGAAAATTAAATCAAGTGGAGAAATCAGTTTGGAAGACAGAATAGACCCCACTTCATTAAATATGGAATATCTCCTTCAGCCAACATTAAAATGAGGTGATTCCAGCTGGTGGGCAGAACAGAGGAATACTTCTGGAGGAAAGAATCTAGAGCACCAAATTTTCTGTTCTTTGTTTTCTCTAGTTTGTTCTTCTTAGTTTTGTAATGAATTCTTCTCTGCCCATAGTCACAATTACCCTTACCATGGGGGTGGGGGTAAACTTCTGTGTGATTGGGGAAGAAGAGGTTTTCCATGTTGTATTTCATAAGTTCCTTCTCTTAATGTTTTAAAATCATCTTCTCTTATGTGAATCAGCTTCAATTTCCTAAAACAGTTTTTATTATCATGTACGATTATATCTGATTTTAGATTCTCTTGTTCATTTATATTTGGTCAATGATCAATATCTCCCTCCATAAGGTTCTGGTTTATAAACAATGGAATAGAATGGGATTTAGTGGTGAAGTACTCGGTGATCACCGGTATGTGTGTGAGGAGTAGTGAATGTTCTTGATTACTTGGGATAAACAAGACCCGATTGGGAATTTCCTAAGATAATTGGGAGTATTTTCTATAAGTCTATTACACATTGGAAGCAGATTAGACCAAACTAATATTTTAGTAAGGTTTATTCTCACATTTTTAATTGACCAAGGGAGTGAGAAGAAACGATTGTGGATTCTCACTCTTAAAGGTTTATCAGAAGAGAATTGGATAAATTGGAACTATGATAGAATTAAAAATAGAGAACCAACTCTAACCTAATCACCCTTATCATATAATAGTTTAAATTACTTGTTTTATCAATTTGTTCTCAATCCTTTTCTTAAACCTCTTTCCTTCACTCTTGTCTTTTCAAAATCAATCAATTTCTAAAAACATCCTCACTTCTTTATCTTATTTTAAGATGATAGCGTAATTGTTGTGAACTCCTCTCTGGAGACAACCTAGGATAACCACTCTAAGGAATTTTAACTTAGGTAATATTTGTTTTTTTCACACCCCACAACATGCACGTGTCAAAACTTGGCGTCACTTCCGGGGAGGTAGCGCCAACATTTCTTTTCTTTTTCTTTTCTCTCTTTTCATCTTTTCTATTCAAAATTGCAAGACTCGAACCTCAAAAACTGAACCTTTACCCATAGATCCTGAAATTGAAAAAACCTTCTTGAATATAATTAGAAACATAAATTTGGAATCTGAATTTGAGGAAGTTCCCCTTGAAGACTCAAGTGAATCTTCAAGTGTTCACTCTGAGCCTGTCATAATGGCTGAAAATCAAAACCAAACACTTAGAGACATCAGTGCACCACAAGTCCTTAATCAAAACAATCAAATTGTCATGCCAGTGTTACAAAATGATTTTGAAATGAAACCTAACATGATTCCTTTTCTTCCAAATTTTCATGGTATGGCAGGTGAAGATCCAATCAAACAAATTAAAGTGTTCACACATGTTTTCTCAACTTTCAGACCCCGTGGAATTACCGAGGAGCAAGTAAAGTGGAAGGAATTTCCGTTTTCATTGGATGGAGCTGCTAAAGAATGGTTGTACAGCCTACAAACATGAGACGTACATGAATGGAGTGACCCGGTAAGATGTTTTATGCAAAGATTCTTCCCTACCTCTAGAATCACAGCCATTCGGAAGGAAATCTTCGCCATACAACAATCATCTAGAGAAACCCTTTACGAGTACTGGGAGAGATTTAAGAAGATATGTGCCAGCTGTCCGCATCAAGCCATTGAAGAACACCACATTCTTGTCTTATTCTATCAAGGACTACTGGAAAATGACAGAAACCTTCTTGATGCATCATCTGTAGGTGCCTTGATTGACAATTCACCAGAAGAATCCAAGGGCTTGATTGAGAAGATTTCCCAAAACTCACAGCAATTTGGAACAAGAGGTATTGGAACAAGAGGTGTTCATGAGGTACACACTTCTCATCCATCACCCTTATTATAAACTAAGATTTAAGAGCTTACTAGTTTGGTGAGACAGATGGCCTTGAAGTAAGTTAGTGACCAACAAGATCCAGCTAAGGGATGTGGTTTATGCTCATCACCTGATCATTTTACTGACCAATTTTCTGAAATATAGGGAATGGAAACATGTGCAGTAGCCTTTCATCCAAGGTAGTTCCAGTAAAATCAAGGATGGAGAGATCCTAACCAAGTCCAATATGGATTTGGAAATCAGCAGAATCAAGCTAGGCCCCCGTACCAAAATCAGTTTCAAAACCAACCCCCATTCCAGAATCAATTCCAGAACCCTCCACCATTTCAGCAAAAACAATCTTATAACAAGCCTTCTTACCAAAAACAACCAATCTCCAAATACCCTATCAGCAACCATCCACCAGTTCACATCCTCAAATTCAAAACCAACAAAAATCTGAGTTTGAAGGACTGAAAGACACTATTAAAGATTTTTCCAACAATTTTGAATGTCTCATGGACTTTCTGACCAAACATCCTGGTAAACTCCCTTCCCAAATAGTCCCAAACCCAAAAGATAATGTTAGTATTATAACTACAAGAAGTGGAAAAGAGCTCCAACCACCTTCCACCATTGAACCTGAAACAAGAAAAATTAATCTGGGTGAGAATGAAGTTATAAATGATGAAAATTCTATGAAAATGCATCAGGAAGAAGATAAGAAATTGGAGGATGATAATGATAGGACAAGAAGGAAGAAAAAAGAAACACCATTTCAAAGGAAAAAAATGGAGAAGAAAGATATACCACCACCATTTCAATCAAGGATGATTGAATCAAAGAGGTTACAAGAAGAAGCACTGCAAAAAGAAATTTTAGACGCCTTTCAGAAAGTGGAAATCAGCATACCTCTGCTTGAAGCACTAAAACAAATTCCAAAGTATGATAAGTTTTGGAATGATCTTTGCACCAAGAAAAGAAGACTCAAAGGGAATGAGAATATCAATTTGGGAAGAATAATTTCAGCCCTTATCACACCACAATTTCTAACCAAATGTCAAGATCCAGGGACTTTTTCTATTCCATGTACCATTGGTTCATTAAATTTCACTAATGCTTTGTGCGATTTAGGTGCATCAATTAATGTATTTCCTCACTCAGTGTATACTTCTTTGCAGATGGGAGACTTGAAGCCCACAAGAGTGGTGGTCCAGCATGCAAATAGATCCACAGTATTCCCACCAGGAGTTCTGGAGGATGTCCTGGTAAAAGTCAAAGATCTTTTATTCCCTGCTGAATTTTATGTGTTGAATATGGAAGATGATAGGATCCCATCACACTCACCCATCATTTTGGGGAGGCCATTATTAAAGACGGCCAAAACCATCATCTATTTCCATGAAGGGGCACTTGCCATGGAGTTTGGAGATAGCACTGTCCACTTCAATATTTTTGAATCCATGAGGCACCCATTAGATGATCATTCACTCTTCGAACTCTCCCATGAAGATGACATAGAACCAATTGAAGAATCAGGTATGTTTCATGAATTTTTATCATTAGGAGAGAATTTTTCCATTAAAGATATCACTGAACATATGGATTCCCAAACTCTTGGAGGTTTTGATGTCCTATTGGAAGAAGAGGTAAAATCTGATTTCGTTGATAAATTGTTAAACAATGATGAAGATGATATGATTTCTTGTGTGCAGGATGTCAAACCATTGGAAGTGGAGAACCTCAATTTAGTTTCATCTCTTGAGCATCCTCCTGATCTAGAATTAAAACCACTCCCCACTGATTTAAAATATGGTTACCTTATGGAGGGGGAGAAATTACAAGTAATAATATCTAATAATCTATCTGAAACTCAAGAAAAATCATTTATTGAGATTTTGAGAGAGAATATCCGAGCAATAGGGTGGAGATTAGGTGATATCCCTAGAATAAACCCAAAAATTTGCTCACATAGAATTTTTCATGACAAAGATTCCAAACCTGTCAGACAACCCCAAAGGAGGCTGAACCCTACCTTGATGAAGGTTGTGAAAAAAGAGATTGAGAAGTTATTAGAAGCTGGGATCATCTATCCCATATCAGATTCACAATGGGTTATCCCCATCCATGTAGTCCCAAAGAAAATTGGACTAACCATTGTGAGGAATGAAAAGAATGAATTAATCCCTGTATGAATTCAAAATAGATGGATAGTGTTCATAGATTTTAAGAAGTTGAATCAGGTCACTCGAAAAGATCATTTCCCTATCCCTTTCATTGACCAGATCCTAGAGAGATTGGCAGGGAGAACTCATTATTTCTTTTTGGATGGATTTTCAGGTTATTTTCAGGTACCCATTGCTCCCAAGGGTCAAGAGAAGAGTACATTTACTTGTCCTTTCGGAACTTTTTCTTAAAAAAGGATGCCATTTGGATTGTGTAATGCTCCAGGTACATTTCAGAGTTGTATGGTAAGTATATTTTCTGTTCAAATTGAAGATTTATTGGAAGTTTTCTTGGATGATTTCACAGTTTTTGGAAATTCTTTAGACCATTGTTTGAAAAATCTGGAAAAAGTTATGAAAACTTGCATTGAAAAAAACCTTGTTTTGAATTTTGAAAAGAGTCATTTTATGGTTGATAGAGGAATTTTACTTGGGAAAGTCATTTCTCATAAAGGCATTGAAGTTGATAAATCAAAAATTGAAGTGATAAATTCTTTTCCTTACCCAACTTGTGTGAAACATGATAGATCATTTTTAGGACATGCAGGATTCAACAGGAGGTTTATAAAAGATTTTAGTAAGATTTATCTCCCTCTCTCTAGATTAATTTTGAAAGATTCTGATTTTGATTTCAACAGTTCATGTAGGGAATCATTTTGATGAGTTGAAGATGAAATTGATTACACCACCAGTGATGCAACCACCAAATTGGGAAGAACCATTTGAGCTACTTTATGATGCTTCAAACCAAGCAGTTGGAGGTATCCTTTCTCAGAAAAATGATGGAAGGTCACAAGTCATTGCATATGTCTCGAAAACCTTAGATGCAGCCCAATTCAACTACACAACAAAAGAAAAAGAGTTTTTAGCATTTGTTTTTTCTTTAGAAAGATTTAGATCGTATCTTCTTGGAACTAAAGTAATTTTTTTTCTTATCATGAAGCTCTTAGGTACTTGATGAAGAAGGCTGAAGCAAAACCGAGGCTAGTGAGATGAATTCTACTACTACAGGAGTTCAACATAGAAATCAAATATAAGAATGGATCTAAGAACCAAGTGGCTGATCACTTAAGTAGACTACCCAACACCGCTGAAGTTGAAATTCCAGACACTGAACCACTAAATGATCACCATCCAAGAGAGTAGTTATACTTGATTGAAGGAGAAGTACCTTGGTATGCTGACATGGTCAATTATCTGGTAACATCTCAGGTCCCATCTCATTTAAATTATCACCAAATTCAAAAATTGAAATCTGAATCTAAATATTACATCTGGGATGATCCATTTCATTGGAAGATTTTCAATGACCAAATGATCCGAAGATGTTTGCCTAAAAATGAAATTGAATCAGTCTTTAGGTTTTGTCACACATTAGCTTGTGGAGGACACTTTGGACCTTAAAGGACAACGAGGAAGGTTTCAGAATCTGGACTTTATTGGCTAATACTTTTCAAAGATTCTCATGAATTTTGTAAACGGTGTGAAAAATGTCAGTTTACATGAAATATTTCAAAGAGACAAGAAATGCCCCAAAAGCCACATAAATTTTGTGAAATATTTGAAGTTTAGGGGATAGATTTAATGGGCCCTTTCCCAATGTCATTTGGAAATTCTTATATTCTTCTTGCAATTGATTATGTTTCCAAATGGGTGGAAGCAAAAGCCACCAGAACTGACGATGCTAATGTTGTTTGTGATTTTGTCAGGGCTAACATATTTTGTAGGTTTGGAGTTCCTAGAGCCATCATTAGTGATCAATGGACTCACTTTTGTAATTGGAGAATGGAGTCTTTGTTGAAAAAGTATGGGGTGCATCATAAAACATCAACTCCCTATCATCCACAGATTAATGGGAAAGCGGAAGTGTTCAATAGGGAAATCAAAGGAATTTTGGAAAAGACTGTTAATCCAAATAGGAACGATTGGAGCCAAAGGTTAGAAGACACATTACGGGATTACAGGAAAGCCTACAAAACAACAATTGGAATGAGTCCATATAGGCTGATTTATGGGAAAAGTTGTCACCTACCTGTGGAATTGGAACATAAGGCATACAGGGCTGTGAGGAAGATGAATCTGGATCTTGAAAGTGCTGGGAAAGAGAGAAGATTGAAATTACAGGATTTGGAAGAAATTCAAAGGGAAGCATTTGAAAATTCCAGGATTCACAAAGAGAAAACAAGAGTGGCTCATGACAAACTGATCCAACCAAAGGACTTCCATCGAGGAGACAAAGTGTTGTTATTCAATTCAAGACTCAAGATGATGCCAAGTAAACATCGTTCCAGGTGGGAAGGTCCATTTATAGTTACTCATGTATATCCTTTTGGTGATGTGCAGATTGTGAAGGATCCATTCACTGTTAATGGGCACAGATTGAAGAAATTCCTTGGGACCATGCCATCAGTGCCAATGGAGGAGATCACACTCCTCCAACCTGTTTATCAATAAAATCCATCAGGTCATACCTCTCTTTTATATTTTCATGATTGTTGTGATTTAATTTCCAAAATTCTTACATGTTAAATACATTCGAATTCATTGTGGTCACTGCATCATTTAAGTGTGGGGGAGGGAACCTTTGTTGTGTAGGATTTTTTATGTGTTGTTTGTTTTCCTATTTTTTTTTTAAAAAAAACATGTGGGTGTTTAAAATTTTGTGTGTTTTTTTTTATTTTTTTTTGCGTTTTTGAAACTTTTCAGATGAAATGATTATCATTGATATTTTTGAAACCCATCTCTATTAGTGAAATAATTTATTCCTTGAAACTGAGCATAAATGAATGCTGAAAATGACATTGTTTCAAGTTCAATTCTTTGGGAATTTCATGAAAAATACTCTGTTTTTTGAATCCAATGACACATATCACTGTCTTTATATTTGAAATAACATTCCCGTGAGGCTTCTGAACCTATTATTTTCATATTATTTACATTCACCTCACTTCTTTAGAGAACCAAATCATGCTTGATTTAACCAGAATTTGATTTATTCCTGTCAAAACTTGAGGGTTTGAGGTACTTGTGTTTTAAATGATTGAGGCATTTCTTTGGTTTTAAAGCCCCCTTTTCAAGATAATCCCTTTCATAATTTCCTACCTTGAACATTTAATCCTTGTAGCCCATAGAAGCCATGAACATCCTGTTAGGTTAGCCACATTACAAGCCAATATTCCCTATCCAACCTGCTCTTGAAGTGAAATTGCATGATCTATTTGAACATAAGTGTGGGGGGAATATGTCTTGTATTGTACTACCTTTTTTTGAGGATAATTTGGGTGAAAAAATGTTGAAGAGATGTTATTGCTGCAAAAATATCATTCTTCTGAATGCTGTGCCTTTTCTGGAGCCTTCATGATGAGAGAAGTTGTGCCTTTCTGGAGATTCTAATGTAAAAAGGAAGTTGTGCCTTTTATGGAGCTTTCAAGAAATATTATATTTGAGAAGTTTGAAATGTTTGCTGCTGAAATGATAAACTATGAGAACATTCCTTGATATTCCATGGATAAGGAGTTTATTTTCTTCTAAGGGGAGTGAATAGAAGACCATACTTTTGTGAAAATTAGAGTAATGCAATTTTGCTTCAAAAAGAGCCAAGCCCTCTTCATTCAGCCTCATAATTTTCACATATAAATCCTACCAACCTAAATCCACAGATCAACCTTAACAAGTCCTCATGATAAACATATGTCTTTGACTCACATTGGGTGGAGATGTAGGAATTTATCAAGCCTATGGTGACCCTTGTATGAGTTTGGATGAGAAATACATTGCTAAAAAATTGAAATTTGTGTAATGAGATATAATGAAAGTTAAGTAAGTGTTTTGTGTGCATGGGAGGAGAAATGAATAGTGAATTTATTGAATGATCCTAAATTAAGAACATGAAATAATAGAGATTGAGGAGGCATGATATATTTTATTTCTTGTTTTCAAATTGGTGGCTCTCATGGATATGTGTTTTAAATTTACTTTGAATTTATTTTGATTCTGACTTGTCCAGGAGTCCAAGGGATAAGTGTGGGGGAATTGATAGAATTAATATTTTCATTATTATTTATATTTTTTTCAATGATTTAATCCCTCCCAATTATTCAATGTGAGTGTATTTGCATCATTTATGTGTTTTTGGTGTATTTTGGGATTAAATGTGAAAATGGTGTAATTCTGTAAAATTGCCAATTTTATATAGCTTCTGTTTTTCGGGCATAAGATTTATAATATGGGTCCAATTGAAGTGAATCTTTTTTGTAGGATTCCTATACTTGTGGGCTTAAAATGTTCTTTCTGGGCCTAGAGCCAATTCGAAAGTCAATGGTGTAGAAAATTAAATCAAGTGGAGAAATCAGTTTGGAAGGAAAAATGGACCCCACTTCATTAAATATGGAATATCTCCTTTAGCCGACCTTATAATGAGGTGATTCCAGCTGGTGGCCAGAACAGAGGCAAACATCTGGAGGACAGAATCTGGAGCACCAAATTTTCTGTTCTTTGTTTTCTCTCTTTTGTTCTTATTAGTTTTGTAATGAATTCTTCTTTCCCCTTAGTCACAATTACCCTTACCATGGTGGGGTAAAATTCTATGTGATTGGGGAAGAAGAGGTTTTCCATGTTGTATTTCATGAGTTCCTTCTCTTAATGTTTTAAAATCCTCTTCTCTTATGTGAATCAGCTTCAATTTCCTATAATAGTTTTTATTATCATGTACGATTGTATCTGATTTTAGATTCTATTGTTCATTTATATTTGGTCAATGATCAAAATCTCCCTCCACTAGGTTCTAGTTTATAAATGATGGAATAGACTGGGACTTAGTGGTGAAGTACTCGGTGATCACCGGTACGTGTGTGAGGAGTAGTGAATGTTCTTGATTACTTGGGATAAACAAGACCCGATTGGGAATTGCCTAAGATAATTGGGATTATTTTATACAACTCTATTACACATTGGAAGGATAGTAGACCAACCTAAGATTTTATTAAGGTTTATTCTCACATTTTTAATCGACCAAGGGAGTGAAAAGAAACGATTGTGGATCCTCACTCTTAACGGTTTAGCAGAAGAGAATTGGATAAATTGGTACTATGATAGAATTACAAATGGAGAACCAACTCTAACCTAATCACCCTTATCATATAATAGTTTCAATTACATTTTTTATCAATTTTTTCTCAATCCTTTTCTTAAACCTCTTTCCTTCACTCTTGTCTTTTCAAAATCAATCAATTTCTAAAAACAGCCTCACTTCGTTCTCTTATTTTAAGGTGATAGCGTAATTGTTGTGTACACCTCTCTGGAGAAAAACTAGGATAACCACTCTACTGAATTTTAAATTAGGTAATATTTGTTTTTGTCACACCCCATGACAGGCACGTGCCAGGTTGACGGGTGCCAATTGTGATGTCCTATCAAGTGAGAACCCCAAAATTGTACACTATTTTTCATCATGTGAGCAGGACAATGATGTTGCATTTTATGTTCATTTGATAGGAATGACATGTTAATTTTAACCTCATACGATAAGGACATGATAGTTTAACTTCATGTGGGATGGGAAGAACAATTTAACATAATGTTTTTTTGAAGGAAAGAGATCCCAGTTTATGTTCTTTGAACACAGATTGAGGGGTTTCAAATCATCTCTATGTGGGTTTGACCCTACCAAGACCCTTAAGCCCATGTGAGCCGTACTTGATGTGTGAAACAAATAATGATGTAAGGTTGTCCCTATCACATGAGAGTTCACAATAATATAAGGGAAAATCTAAGTGGGGAAACCCCACTGTGCCAATAAACCTACTCGACATTTGCGGTTTCATGGAGGGACACCAATGAAGGTATTAGAGATCCATAAGAACATGAGATGGAAGGAAAGTGTGAATCACAACATCTGATGTTTGGGATAAAATGAGGATGGCATAATGATGGAGGATAACTATTTACCAAATTTGAAACAAAAAATTCACATCGTGAAGTCTAGAATGAGAACCAAAAAATGAGGTTCAACCAATGACCATATTTGAAGTGCAGGACTGATCTAAAAATGTCCTTAGAAAAATCCTCTAGGGCATTGGCCCACAATGGTAGGTGAGAAATAGGTCAGAAAATCCTACAACTAGGGGGTCCCTTTACATGTGAAAGGTTATGGAACTAATAAAAAGAAACACATGAATCATGGAAATGGAGTTGGGGAAATGTCCCTGTGAATTCCAATGATTCATGTCTTGAACCACCACACATTAAAACATGATGGAGTGCAACATCCTCAAGCGGGATCATATCTGTCCCCAAGGATTTTGTTCCTGAGAAGTGTTATGAATAGTTTAAAGGTCATGTTTCTTGGACTAGAATCTCTCGTTTTTAGGTCCTAGAGTGTGGACCATAGGTTCCAAGGTGATCATCATACACATGGGACGTTCCCATATAGTTTAACGTCGTTCGGTAAGGATGAAGGTGTTATGTAGTTTATCATAATGTGACTTGGACATACTGCATTCTGAAGCAGAATGTGTGGTGCGGTAACCAACCTGAGATGAATGAGGAACAATGATGTCTTAGCACCACATATTTTCCAAAGGGGAACCCAGAACAAAAGGTCCAAAAAAGGTGAATTTCAATGGCTGGTCCTAGGGACAGGATGTCAAAGCATCACTTCATATCCCATAAGGATATGAATCAATCCACACATAGTTCTTGAAGGTGTAATGTTAGATGTACAATTACAAAAGGGGGTGATATTGTATCAAATGATAATATTGTGGTTATTATGTCGATTACTTTCATGCGAGATATGACACAAAAATCCTAGTTTTATGTCATATAATTCAGACTGCATGATGGGGCTTCCAAAGGTTAAATGTGTAGTGTGGCACCATGAAATAACCTGATGCGAATGAGGATCATGGGGATCCATACCACACAATAAATTCCCTAAGGAAAACCCATACACCATTTAATTTCATAATTCTTGTAATTGGATGCTCAATTTAATTCCATGATCCTAGGGCGCAAACACATACTCTAAAGTCATAGAGTTTGAACCAATAAGATGGTGTGATTCCTCTATATGGGTACAAACCCAATCATGGACCCTGAGTTTGCAGGACCCATGATCATTTTGGAAAAAAGGGGTGAAAAGGATTTTACTACACATGGAGAATTATAAAAGTGGAAAGGTTAAAGTCGGGTTAAGGATGTCCCAAATACAATGATCGGCCTGTTCAATGTGCTAAGGTGCACATAGGGGTAACACCAAGGGTGTTCATGTTACTCTTAGACATAGAGATGTGGAAGGGGATATGAGTCACAAAGTTTGATATTAGGAATGCAATGAGGGTAGTATAATGATAGAGTATAACTATTGGCCAAATTCAAGACACACCATCCACATTGTGTAACTGGAATGGGAAGAAACAAATGAGGTTTTTCTGGTAACCATATTTGAAGCGGGGGACCTATCTTAAAATTTTGTTCTAAAATACTCCGAGGGATTGGCCCATGATTCTAGGTGATCCATAAGGATGAACATCACACCATTAGGGGGTCTCTTCAGAAATAAAGGGTGATGGAGACCCAAATAAAAGAACACGTGAAACATGGAAATGAAATGTGAGAATGTACATGAAGAATCCAACACTCTAGTTCCCACACCAAAACACATCTAAGCATATCAAATAGAAGCATCCAAATACCTTATTAAGAGAATAAGACCTAAAAGGGCTCCTAGATATGGAATGTTAATAGACTAATACCATCTAAGAAGTATGAGGGATAAAATTAGGCTAATGGAACCAGGGGATGTACCCAAAGACGAAACATCTAGGCATTCCTATGTATCTAATAAGGATGTAAATCAAGACACACATAGTTATTGAATACCGTGTAGTTTAACATCATGTGATAAGGATGAAATACATCTTATTTTGGGGTCTTAGAACTAAAAACATGTGTATTTTATCATCATTCCATACAAAAGAATAGTTTAACATCATCCGGGACGTAAGGACCCCGGTCATGTGAAGTACTCTTTGATTAACTTGGCATTGGTGGGAGGAGTGATTCACTTTCCATCCATGGTGACCAAAGAGTATGCACCATTAGGTTAAAATCTATAAATGATATTGGTTCATTCCCATTTGGGCTCCATCTTTGGTGGCTTCCTTCCATGTATAATTGGAGTCCTCAAAGACAATAACATGTCACATTAAAGGAAGGATCAGAGATGAACATTATTATTGAAAGCTCTGGATATCTTTTTTTGGTGCCTCTATAGATTTTGTAAGACCTGAAGCATTTTTTCATCAAGGGTGTCAGGTTTTGCCAAATGGACTAATGCTACATTGTCTGACGACTACTAATCATAGACAACTATATAGAGTGATGCTAGAAAAATCTCAATGGGAAGGAATTACTCTATTTTATAAACTAGGGAATATGGGGTCACCTGGGTGGAATTCTGAGTCTTTGTCTGATAGGAACATGGAGAGTTGGGTATCTTACCCATATTTTTTTGTTCCACTATATTTTGAAGAATGTTAGAGAGGGTTTTATTGAATGCCTTGATCTATTGATTTTCCTATTAATTGTCGAAAGAAGTATGGTTAGACAAGATTTTGTATTTGGTATATAATTTATTTAGATCAACTGCTAATAAATTGGTACTATTATCGGTGAGAATAGTGTGAGTAACTCTAAATCTATGGATGATATTAGATCTCAAAAACATAATGATGGAATGAGCCTCTACTTCCTTAAGCGGGACCTCCTCTTCCAACATGGAAAAGAAATTTATTACGCTTAAAATAAACCTATATTAGAGAGATATTTTTGGTGGGTATGGTTCCACGAAATCGAGTCCCCATACCATGAATTTTTAAGAATACTTAATGGTATGATGGGGATTAGGCTGTTGATGAACAAAGTTGAAATGGATATGACATGTGTGGAACCTCCTGGTGCACACAATTCATTCATGTACCATGGTGGGCCAAAACTATTCCGACCACTAAATCTGGTGAGAGAGTTTTAACCCTTCCTAATGGGATCTGCAAGAACAATCATGGAATTATTGCATAACCTGGGAAATCTCATCACCTTGAATAAAAAGTAGGAGAATCCAATAAAACCTTAATTTGTAGAGGATCTTCTCAAGTTTGGGACTGATCTGGAGGGTGAAATGCATTTGACACTGATAAACATGAGAACACTTAGTTTTGTCTCTTATGATACCACCGTGCTGAAGATACTCTTTGAAAGGAACTATCCAATCATATGATTCTTCTACTATTTCAAGGGAATCTAGAGTACCTGATTTGGAAGCATCGGTGGTATGTTGGCTTACCTATTGGTTCTCATCATCATCTAAGGAGATGAGATCGATGACCATTTGATGAGACACATGGATAAATAAGTCACCCTAGTAAGGTTCCAATAGAGAGGAAGCAAGACTGACCAAGGCATTAGCTCAACCATTCTGTTACCAGGGATCACGAGAGACCTCTGTTTGGAAAGGGAATTGGGCCATCATCTAGAAGGTGTGCTCTAACAGGGGAATGAGCTCCATATTTCTAAAAACATACTCTCCATTGACCTTGTTGATTATTTCGTAGATTCACCACTCACAAATAGGTGGGAAACATCAATATATCGGGAAAAACCAAGACCAGTGATAAGGGCTTGATCATATTCCTGATTTTTGGTGCATACTTCTAATAAAAAAATTAATAAGGCATGACATCCTATTTAGGCATAGTAAAGAAGATTCCCAAGCCTACTCTATTGAGCTTGGGATTATTGAGCCTTCTACCAATGAGACTCTAGGAGGCACCATCCAAATGCATCTTCCAACTTGAAATAGTCCCATCCACTTAGAGGATGAACTCATCTAAAAATTCAAGATCTAGACAATGCTCTATAGGGGCCGGATGGGTGGCTAGAAAGTCTGATAGCTCTCGACCCATGATTTCCTTATGTGGGATGAATCTGATATCGAACTAATGAAGGATCATAGTCCACTGATCTATATGGATTTTCAATAGAGATAGGTTAAAAATATAATTTTTTAGATCCATATGGGATACCTGTTGTATCTCATGATGCTACAGATAATGAAAAACCGTCTACACTATGAAAACCAGTGCGAGATAGCTCTTGTTGATAGAATAATATATAGTCTCTGTGTTGAGGAGCATGGGACTCAGATAGTACAAAATGTTCTATATCCCTTAATTATTATTCTTACTGAGAAGGGAGCTGAGGGATCATTCCAAGGTGGTCAAATAAAGGACTAAAATCTTTATAGAGTCTTGTGGCATCAGAATCAGAGGCTATTGTAAATAATGGTTGATTTACACAAAGGTGGAATAGCACTCTTCATCCCATAGATATATGGAATATTTCGTCATGATTTTGGGAAAGTTATTTCACTTTCATTCCAAATTCAAGATGAATCAGTGTAAATATGATAATTATCATTGAATGCCTCATATCTCTTGCAGGTTTCATGGATGAGGCATCTGACTAATAGCCTATATCTTCTCTGGGTTGATCTCAATGCCTCTGTATCTAACAACTATGCAGAGAAACTTCCCATAGGTAACCCCTAAAGGAACACTTTAGAGGGTTCATCTTCAGATGCTGGGAACGGAGGAAGCTGAACACTTTCTCAAGATCTCTGTGATGTTCCTAATGCTGGAAAAATATGACCACCAAATCATCAACATATCATTCCAATAGAGTCCCCATGATTGGAATGAATATGCAGTGCATAGCATGCTAATAGGTGGCTTCTACATTATTTAATTAGAGAAAATTACCCGATAGAAAATGGTTCTCTACAGTGCTTTGAAGGCAATGAATTATTCATATTTGGGGCCATATAGATCTGATTATACCTAGAATATCAACCCATGAAGGAGATGGCTTGAAATCTAGCAGTGCCATCAATCAACAACTCTGTCACCGGAAGGGTAAAATCGTCCTTCGAATAATGGTGGTTGAGATCCTAGAAGTCGATACAGACTCTGATCTGTCCATTCTTCTTCCTGATTGGAATGATGTTGGCTAACCATCTAGGGTACTATACTTATTTGAAGAACTTTTCTTTCTATAGATTATCAACCTCTCCCTCAATTATAGCACCCTAAGAGGGTGAATCTTTTTGGGAGGCTGTTTGAACCCATGATGAATCGTCAAGAGGCCAAGGTGGTGGAAGGAGACCCAAGGGTCCAGTCATGGCCTCTCTTCATAACTCAAGGAAAATACATCTTATTTCTACTTTATAAAATTCACATACTTCTCTTTTTCTTCAGTAGGCTTAGCTGAGCTGATTAGCATTGTCCTTTGGTCTTCCTAGGTACATAGATTCACATGTACCAACTCATCTATGGTGGTAGAGACACCTTATTTGAATGTAGAAGAAGAATCTTCTAGATCCTTTTAATTATCTGAAGTAAGGGGATCATTGGGAGGAGGCAATTTTTCTGAGTTAGATGACCTTGGAGGGATCATGGTTTCGACTTGAGTGGCAATGGAATCTTCACTTGAAGGGTCCTGCACTGTTGAAACAATGACAACAAAAGTTGTTGAACTGATTTCTTCAGGATAAAAATCGAGGGACCAACACATGATGATATAAATTTAGTGGTGATGGGTGGGTTCGTGTCGACATATCCTAGCTCTATGAAACTGGTAGGTGTGACATACTCCTATGTCCATGGGTTGAACATCTCAATACCTAACAGGATTGATAGGCTCATGTATCACTCTAGTCTATCCTATGTAGGGGTACAAGGTAATATTTTTACATTCCGTGTATATGTGAATGTGTCTTCCCTTTATCCCAAACATGACCAATAAATGTCCCAAGTATGGGGTTATGGAATCTAACTAGTGAATTGGAAGGATGGAGGCATTATACTGGTCCACGCAGTGATCAATTATAGCAGCAGTGTGCTCAACCTCATTGGACTAAACTTTTTTGTCTTTGATCCTATAATAGTTAGTGTCCAGATAGCTGGCTTCAAAATTTGAGAAGGGATTTGAATCACTTTTAAGCGTGACTATTTAACCATTAAGGGAGAATATAAGACATTGGTGATATGAAAAGGGAACTACTACATGCATATGGATCGAAGGTCTACCCATAAATGAATTGTAGGTGGTGTCGTAGTAGATGACCATGAATTCAGTGATATTAACCAAGACAATGAACTAGGTATTCAAGAAAATCCTACCACATGTCCTCTACTCTGTACTGGCATAATCTTGAATCCTTATTTCTGAGGGACTCAGATCTACTTCAGACAATCCAAACTTACAGAGTATCTAAGTCAGGCTGAGATTGTTCCCATAACCTATGTTGAAAACACAAAATAATACATCCACATCATAGAGATGGATTATGATGTAAAATTGGGGGATGATACCCTATACAAGGGAGCCATTATCTTCTCCTAAGAATTAGATGATGTGTTGACATTCTTCTTGCTTTACTTCCTCAGTATGGAAGTCATCTGCAGCCACTACCCCTATTTTTAACTATAAGAGACTTTTCAAAGTCTCTATGAGGGATTCACAGATTTCATCTGATAAAGGAATGGCCTTGTGAATCAATAGACTTGAATTAATGATGGAAATATACTTAAACACATTGTACTTATACTCTAGATGCACGTTTTTTCTTATTGGAGATCACTCTTCGGTGGGATGTATGATGAAAACCGTGGTTGGTTGAACTAGCTAATTCTATCTCATGCTAGGATGTCCCATTTATTACTAGATAAAACTTGTAAAATTACATCCAAATAAAGGTCAGATGACTGAGTTGTAGCCACAGTTTGACACAACAGATCTATATGTGGTCGCAATAGCTCTACCTGATCGAGCAGTATGAACAATGGTGGAATGGAATCTAATGATACAGGAGATGAGGAATGTGTATTCTGATATTTACACCGATCCTGTTGTCTTGTATCAATAGCATTCATGGAATGGTTATAATTGATGTCCTTGGAATTCTGACAGTCAAATTTCTATGACCTCATTAGAGATGGCGTCAAATTGGAACTTTAGGATGATGTGTATAATGGTCTTAACCTCTTAGAACCACATAAGGGTTCACTAGATCTACGGTATTTATGGAGGCATACTCCTGATCATCTTCCATGTAATCCTTTAATTATGGGTTAATAATTGGGTGACTCCCATCTCTGGGGGCATGAGGTCACTGAGAGTGCAAGATAGATTTGACACTAGTTGGGGTCTCTACTTTCTCTTGTGTCGTCAGTGCATTCTATTTTGATAAAATGATGAAGACTGAGATGTAGATGTCGAAGGGGTAGCCGGGTGAGGCATGTCAACATTAGGAGGCTTGGGCCAATTCAAATTTTCCCGAATGATACCATGGGAATGGGTGACTGATCTATGGTCTAACTAATCACCGTACTTTGGGAACCCATGGATGGAGACCTACTACTATTCACCTTTGATGTTGTTGTTAGGATTTATTGAAATGCATGATACCTTTTCCATGGTAGGAACCAATATGACTACATTGTTTTCAAAATGATATTTGATCCAATACTTGGACATATATCATTGCTTAATAGTATTTCCAAGGAACTAGTGACAGAGGTAGTAGTTAAGGAAATAAATGAGATCAACCTCATTAGGTATCCTATATTTTGGAAACCTTAGGATCCCATGACCCAAGGAACTATAGAAATATATAGAAACATAATCCTTATTATATGAGTATGTCTATTTTCTCTTTTCAGGGAAAGAATATCCAGCAGCCTGACCCTGATGAGGGGCTGGAGTTGACAAGGAGCAAAAACTAGATTGTCTCACCTAGGTGGTGTTACTTGATGTGGGGGTATCAGTTGATTCAGAGGTGGTAGATGTTGGGCCTGAGGGTGTTTCCTTAACAAGGCTATAGAAAAATCCCTACCAATAAAAATTATAGTGGTCTAAGGGCCTTTACCTACGTGATGTTGGTGGTCTCATCCTTAGAATCCCTTTTTACAATATATGTGGGATGCAATGGTTATGCCTACTTGGATTGCTGCAATGTTTCTTTTAGGTGATGATACTTGTCATAAAAATCATTGAACCCTCCTGGTAAATTTTGAGTGATGATAGAGGGAACCAATTTAGCCCCCACATTCCCCACACACATCTTCAGAAGCTATTCTTGAGTCAGTGGAATATCGAGAGAATAAGTGAGGCCTTTCTAACTGGCGACAATGTATGTGACTCATTCTTCTGGCCATTGTTTCACATGAAGAGATCAGAAATATTGGTTTTGCAAGTGGTGGGTCTAAACTAATACAAGAAATATATAAGAATATATTACCAACTAGATATGAACTATATAGGTAGCTAGTGGCACCAGAAAATTGTAGGTCCTTCCAATGTCTATATGAAACACAAGAGCTTGGCAGCTTTCTACTATGTTAGAGTTCCTAGCATGGGCTGACACCTTGAAATAAATTTTTCTAGATGCTACAGCGGATTTCCCATCCCTTTGAAAGGGGAAATGGTAAGGTTTCTGAAATTCGAGTTACTGTCATAACATTTACCCATGCTATATACAAATTTTCATCATATGGGATTAGCACATTTCATGTCTCAAGGCTTCAAGATGAGAATTAAAAGTGGCCATCAGATCCTCCATATGGGGATTCCTATTTGGGTGTGGGTTCCTGACTTCTATCACATTGGTGGGTTCATCAACACTACAGTCGGTCCCAATGGCGCATTGAGTGGCTGGTGGAATCACTATAGGAACAACCTAAAGAGATTCTAGAGGGAAAAACAGAACCACGTCCCAAGGGAGATTCTCATTCAGTTCAGGAAGGTTTGACGTTGTATATCACAACCATTTGTCATGATACCAATCCTCTACCCTATCAGGATGTGAAGGATTGTCAAGATTAACAGGGGAACCTGGATGAAGATGAAATGTGGTCGTACTTACTGCTCTAGTAGAGGAGGGGCAAGAACATACTGAGGATCACCATAATTTGGATTCCATCTTACAAGACACTCGGCTAGAAGCTCATTGATAACCCTTTTCTTTTCAAAAAGATGCTAGTGAAAGGTAGTCATAATGGATTCACCTGTATTTTATATAATTAACATGATGGGTTATATGGGTTAGACGGCTTGGTATCCCCAGGAGGACTTTTACCCTTATTGGTGTCTCAACCTAACGACAATGAGTCAGAGGGCTCTTTAAGGCTGAGGACATGCCTCTGATGGCAGGTGACAATGCCTGGGGGTCCTGTAGATGTCATGTTTCCCCAGGGGTGGTTAATCCTCTTTGGACCCTACTTTGGTGTCTCTATCATTAATCATGCTAAGATCGACCATATTTACCGTGACTGTTCCTGGAGGCATATCCTCGATGTCACTGGGCAGATCCAGTTGTTGCAGGATTTGGCTAAAGGGGAAAGCCGCATATTTCCCCCAACCCCAAATCTACACATGTGAATACACCTCTTTGATGATTTTGTAGAGCATGGAAAATATTTGAATGAATATCTACTAGAGAACCTGGGGATAACTGGGTGATGTAGTTTACTAATCCCCGAGAAGTGTAGCTAGGTCAATCATGTTACATTGCTGACTGATGTCGTCAAACTACTCTTAACTCCTCAGATAATACAAATAGTTGTTCCAGAGGTGTAAATGAGACACCCATATGGTTTGGAAGAAGCACATAACTTTGTCTTTGTTTAGAGACTCCGAGGTATCAATGTTTTGTATCACTACAGGATAGAACATCTTGGATAAATGGTCTGTTGCACGAATTTACCACAAACTTCTTTTTTTTAGAATCAGGACCCAACTCTCGGTTTCCCAACTATTTTTCTAGTGGTGGATGAATAACTAGAAACAACACTGATGTAGATCATTGTGATGGTGGATTGGTTGTTGGAGAGGACATTTCATGAGGTGATAGGCCGCTGCAGATTGGGTCATCTCTTAGGGATGGTACCAATCGCATCATCTTGTCCCTGTAGGATAGGGTGATTACCACCACTTCATGTGTGAAGTCAGTGGTTGATGATGGTGAATCTAGATGGAACTCATCATCTACCAAACCCCATAACAACTCTCCATGATCTCATGTCTAGGTAGAGAACAATCCTGGTGATGATAAAGAGGACTACATGACAAGACCCTATAAAGGAGCCAAATATGCCTCCTCAAACATGTGCCTGTAGAGGGTTTCAGGGATCGTGTGCATTTCTCTTACTGGAAGGATGAAACTCACATATTTGGTCCCTACCCTAGATTTTGATGTAGAGGATCGGTGTGAAGGTTCTATCATCAATTCACATTCTGCCTCAGAATCCAAAAAGAGGACTGGATTGATGATGATCTAGCGCTTATCGGATTTATTCCTTTGGTGGTGATGGTTCACCCTTCTTCCCTAGGATGGCTATTTAGGGTAGGGTAAATCTACAACAAGGGGAGGAACTCCATGAAGATTGGTATTGTAGTATGGACACCATCCACTAGAACTAGTTGTGAAATGAGGGGGGATCATACCAGTATTCATTAGAGTAGGGAGGACCTCTTCTATAATGACATATGGTGTGAGGAGCACCTAGGCATATGTCGAAGGGAACATGAGGAGTGCCTCTGTGTTGATTTCTAGAAATGTGGGGAGGAACTCCACTTTAGGTATTTTTGGAGTGGGGAGGACCTCTAATGGGGTTATTGATATCATGTGGAGTATCTCCATGTTGATGGGTGATAGAGGAAGGAGGACCTTCACTATGATCAGTGCTACTATGGGGAGGACCTCCTATTAAGATGGGAATTACATGAGGAGGTACTTCATATTAAAGACAATTTATATGTTGAGGGCATCCACATCATGGATCATAGGAATGGAGACGACCTCCTTTTTTGGTGTTGATAATGTGGGGAGAGCCTCTGATTAGACTGATGATGGTAAAATGGGGATGACCTCCATGAAACTTTTTAACTAGATGGAGAGTGACTCTAGGACTGATGATGGTAACATGGGGAGGACCTATATGCTATGTGAGTGAGTGGGGAGGACCTCCACTCTAGATGAAGATGGTATGAGGAGGACCTCCACATTATATCTCATCATCATGGGTAAGCCCACGTTAGCTGCTGATCATGTCGGCAATTGAAAGAGTCACCCCATTTAGTTTTTGGGGAGGTTGAGGTCTCGATCCTAATCAGACATTGACGTTACCCTACTCTATAGTAATAGGGAACTAGTAGTATGCATTGGTGGTGGCAGCAGACTGTAAAATTGTATAAATAATTACCCCTAATGGGCATCTTCTTGAATGTATACCTTATGTTCAATTCAGGTCAGCCGAACCAGAGCTGGTGGTGCAGTAGTGTAGGATACATATTCTACCTCTTGAAGGGATGATAATTGGTAGTGTTGAAGAGGCCTAGTGGGATCCCTCCTTAGTGGCTCCTTGGTGTTATTTGTCACCAAGATGTCTCGTACACCCTTTACCATGTCATCATAGGGTCGTGAGTCATGTGAGAATTCTAGGGAGGAGATCCTTAAATGGTTGGACATTAGAGTGGGTAGAAATGTCTCCCTGTGCGGCCCTTGGGGTGGTGGTGATGGTGAGGTGAAAAATCCTCCAAGTCCTGACGGGACATATATCTCGTCGTAATAACCCCCTCTAATTTGTATTTTTGGACAACAGTATCTATCAAGTGACTATGAACAATTTCTAAGGGCGAGATAGGATGTGGGTGTTGGAGTTGGTGGTCTAGAACCAACTACTTTGTACTTTATTCATTAAATAAAAGCCTTATCACATATTGATTGTTCTTCTATGTGACAAGTCATGTGATAATGTCCTAAGGATAACTGTTGCATTAAAGGGTCATAGAGGATCCCTGCTATGATGAGAACCTGGAAGTTCCATAACACTGTTCTTGAATATATGTTCTGTGGATGGATGATATTATTTGACGGACACAAATAATACAGGTCATTAGGGGTGAGGACTCATAAAACTTTGAGGCACCTTCTCATGGTGTGCGCCCTTGGTAATATCCAGGAGGATATTATGAGAACAAGACCCGCCAGTAGGAAATGAACATTTCATAGTGTCATTGGATGTTCCTATCTGCGGACATGTGTATTGGTCCTTAGACTTTAATATTATTATTAATGGGTGTTACAACTCATGCAATTAGATGTATTGACGAAAACTGTGACGACACACTGTTCGTGGCGAGGTAGGATACGTTCGGTGCGTCACGAGTAATACTGCATTAATAGATAATGCAAGAAAGGATCTGTCCCTTATGTTCTATAATGGAAGTAGATATCTCAGGCCCTTTGATGGAATTGATATAACCTAAATAAATCCATGGACATGGTAGGGTACGGGAGAGTTCAATTCCGGGAAGTCAAAGAAATAATAATCGAGCACATGGGTTGATGGCACCAACATGCAACCCGCTTGATTGGAGATATCGAGACAAAGGGATTATATTACACGGTAAGCGTTCGTAGGAGGTGACACGTCATTGCGGAGTTAACTTCTTTCTCTATGGGTGCCTTGGCGTGTTTCTAGACGCTAACCTTGGACTTTAGGCAGGCTCCGCCTAATGACACTAGGAAAGAGGCCTAGAGGGTCACACACTAAGTGTGTCCATGTATCTCAGTTAAATATTAATTTAACAAGTTGAATAAAGATTATTACCGATTGTGGTTTAATAATTATTCAAGGATGTCTGATCACATTTATTTTGACACTAGTTATTCGAGAGAATATATTGTGGGCGAAATAATATATATATTTATTAGCAGGTAATGTAGTTAAATTTATTTAAGAAATAAATAGTCATTACTCAAGGTCTAATAAATATGGTGGAGGAAATAAAAAAAATTGAAAAAATAAAAGTACACGCTGTGTATATTTATATACACACCGTGTAGTTTTTTTTGGATTTGTGAGAAAAATAGTATTTATTTAATTAAATGATATTAAATGTGATACATTGGATGCATGTCAAGTAATAATGATGGTCAATTGTCATTATTAAGACATGGGGTATTACTAAGAATTAAATGAAATAATTAAATGATTTTGGGAAATTAATTCATTTTATTAATTCTAAGTATTATAAATCCCAATGACATTATTCTCAAAAAGGTTAGCCATTTTGGTTGTGCACAAAGGATTGGAAATACTCTCAAGCCAAGAGTGAATTTGCTTTCCACCAAGAATGCTTTCAAGTTACGAAATCAAGATCCTCCACCGGATCAAAGCGATCGAGGATGGACATCGCAATCAAAGGATCATCCGCGCTAGCACACGGAGCTCCCTTCGGCAACGTCCAGAGATACGTGGAACACGTGTGGATCACTGCTAGAGGAATCCTATACTTGGATTCTGTGATGCAACGATGGATCACAGGATCGTGACCGGAGACACCAACGAAGAAATAATTTCAATGAGGTAATTCATATGAATTAATTAAATTAATTATAATCAACATATAATGATCCTCCTCATGGGTTCCGAGACTCTTCTTTTCTTTTTCGTTCTTCATTCTATTCTGAAGATTCAGCGTTTTAAATCGTGACATATCTTGGATTGAACGTTGTTTAACGTTAAAATTAAAGTTAGGCAAACCCACCAACACACTTCCGCTGCCCCCGGATCCTACAAGTGGTATCAAAGCGGTCATATCATTGATTATAATTATTTAGTTTTTCGTTGGTAATTTACACATTTAATAATTTAGTTTTTTCAATTCAAGTTTAATCGTTCTAAAAATCTGAATATCGAGATCCGTTCCTCCTCCCTCATTTCTCGATCACCTCACAGAAACGAATTTTTCTTTTAATTTTGATGAAAATAAAATAGAGGAACTCATCCGGAGGAGCCAAACATTTCTGGCCGTATAACACCAGAATACACGGCGTGTATTCGGAAGTACACGCCCTGTAGTCTAGGTTCAATGCATTGACCGATTCTCCAAATCAGGCCATGTATTGAGGTCATTTATGACACTGTGTGTTGACCAGAAACAGGTGTCACACGGTTTCTAGATTACATGCCGGGCGGTCCAACTGAACATGGCGTGTAGTCCCTTCGAGTTTGGGTTGCGCCGTGTACCCCGTACACGGCCTGCCCAGCTGGAAACTGTGTAACACGGAAACTACACGGCGTGTGTCGAAAATAACACGTCGTGTACTCCAAAAATTTCCGAAGTACATTTACACGCCATGTCCCCGGGCGTGTACTTCGGATGGATGGTGGAGAAAAATTACACGCCGTGTAGTCGGAACTACATGTCGTGTACTCACCCAAATTACGCAGATTTATTAAAATTTAATTATTATATTATTCAAACCCTTGAGATGTGTACCATGGTGTAGGCGTAAAGTTGAGGCACAACACGTGATAGGTGTTTTATATATATGAGTTTAATTTAACATCTTCATAATGAACGGGAATTCACCGGGTTTCCTCCAAGGTACAATTTACGTACAAGGATAATTTTAAATGAATTTATTTGTTTAAAATTATTAAGGATGAGAATCTCAAGGAAGTTCAGAAAAGGATTTAAGATAAAAGGATTGATTAATTAAAGATAATTAATTGATTCGAGCATGATTTATCTTCAATAAGAACGATTAAAGAATTGAATGCTATGTTTTATTTATGCGTAAATATCGTTGCATGTATAGATGATCATGATCTAGACCGAGACCTTTGTATGTGAATGGTTTATTTTAATTTATTCATTTAAATTAAATTTGTTGGCCTGCGAGCCATATCCTCATTAATATGTAGGGCCTGCGTGCCCAAGGATTCTTTTATGTAACAACCCCTTTTTACCCGTCACCTATGTGTGAGATAAATGCAAATGTAATGGATGGATCTCCCATGCTATTGGAGGTGGCTCAAGTCAGGAGCCAAGGTGAAACCAATCCAAGGAGATACAAAGGTGGACATGTGAAAGCTGTAAACACGAACCTGCAAGGTTCAAGGTGTTTCTCCCCTAGGCCTTGGGTTAGTTTATCAACCGCTAGATAAACTAACCAATAGAACAAGCTCATGATCATACCATTTATTTTATTTCTGTCAGTTGCATGGTTTATTTATTATGGGTGTGTTGTCACGATCACACAATTAATGAATATAACAAGCATTCAAGATGGAACTAAAATAAAACTGACTTATACGTAAATATTATCTTAGACATGGTTAATCACTTAAGTATATCCCACTTAATATTAACAAGCAAGTTAATCAAAGATAATAAAATGGAAATTTATGTATAAGGATAAAATCCCTCAAAATAAATATTAAGTCGGCATAGCCTTCCATAATCTTGGTTAGAATCAAACCATAGTTCAAAGTGCTTGACCAACTTTAGTTGGGGTGCTTTCAATTATCGTGGAATTATAATTCAATTTTTTGGGTTGAATTGACTTGGTTTGCCTCAAGGGTTGACTGCCACAACAGGACTTGGTGTGACCAAGAGGAAAATGTTGAGGAAATCCAAAAAGGATTTCAGGATTGGGGAGTCCACTCAGCGGATCAAGGAGTTGTGAGTTAATACAGTTGGCATTTGGAATGCCTACCTAAAACCCTTCAAGTTTCTTGAACAACCCTAGTTGGGGTAATGCGAAGGGCAATATGGATCCTTGCCACTAGAATATTTACACAACAGAATATTCCGAAGTCAATGGTGAGGGCTATTGGATTTCGATAAAATAGTGGGAGACTAATAAGTATTAATTTATTTATTTGTCTCAATTTTTATAATAAAGTACTAAACCTTTGCTCATCTTAATTTGTAGAAACGACAAGAAAATGACTTCAAATATATCATTGCGCACCATACTCTAAAAATAAAACCTTCTCACTGGCACCAATTTCCAAGAGTGGCAGAGGCGTTTACGCGTCGTCCTTCACCACGAAAGGAAATTATATGTGCTGGAAGAGACTATTCCAGTTGTGCCTGGGAAAGAGGCTAGTGATGAGGAATTATCTATCTATATGAAACACATGGATGACTCCACAGATGTCTAGTGTTTCATTATATCGGCCATGTCTAATGATATCTTGAAGCAACATGAAAACATGGACGTGTATACCATGATGTCTCACATTAAATATCTCTACCAAGAGAAGGCGAGACAGGAGAGGTATGAGATCTCCAATGATTTGTTTACCACAAATCTTGGAGAGTCTGTGCCAGCTGGGCCACATGTAGTCAAGATTATTGGCTACATTGAATGCTTGGACATCTTAGGGATTAAATTATCAGATGAGTTGCGTACATATCTCATCCTATCATCACTGACCAAGACCTTCTCTAGCTTCATTATCAACTATAACATGAGCGGCAATGAGAAGAGTCTATCGGAGCTTCTGACCTTGATTCGCTAGGTAGATAAGGACATGGGGCGTGACAAACCCGCGGTCCTTATGGTGAACAAGAAAAGGAAGGACAAGGCAAAGGGGACAAAGACTTATAAACGGTCCGAAGCCCCCAAGCACTGTCCCTCCAAGAAGGGGAAGATCCAGAGGTAGGGAAAGGAACGAGAAGCAGTGTGTTTTTCATGTGGAAAGCAGGGCCACTGGAAGAGGAACTGCACCCAGAAGCGTGGGGACGCTAAAGGTGAATTTGTTATCGAGTTCAATATTTCTATTTCTACACATTGGATATTAGATACAGCTTGTGGGGCTCACATCTATATTCAAATTTAGGAACCAAGTAGATTTAGAAAGATCTCCAGAGGAGAGGTGGATCTTCGAGCTGCCAATTGCGCAAGGCTGGATGCGTTGGCTATTGGCGACTACCACCTCTCATTGCCGACTGGGATGATTTTGGTTTTACATAACTGTTATTATGTGCCTAGTGTTACCAAGAACATAATTTTCTGAATCTTGTTTGGATATGGATGTATTTGTTTTCAAATTTGGAAATATGGGTTGTCTCTTTTATAAGAACAACGTATGTTATGGTATGGCACAATTAAATAATGGTTTGTATGTATTGAATCACGAAAACCAAGTGTTGGCAATCGATAAATAAACAAACTCACATGACTCATACATCACCCAGTTATGGCATCACCACCTTGGTCATGTGAATGAGAAGTGTTTGACAAAGCTCTTCCAAGATGGCTATTTAGATTCTAATGAGCTAAAACCACTTGATAGATGTCACGCTTGTTTACAAGGAAAAATGACCAAGCCGACTTTTGGTGGACAAGGTGAAAGGGCCACAGAGCTTCTAGGATTGGTACACACAGATGTGTGTGGACCATTTCCAATAGAAGCTAGAGGTGGATATTCTTACTTCATTACTTTTACTGAGGATTTGAGTAGATATGGCTATGTATACTTATTGATGTATAAGTCAGAGTCCTTAAGGAAATTTAAGGAATTCAAGAATGAAGTAGAGAATCAGCTTGGTAAGAAGATAAAGAAGCTTCGATCGGATCTAGGTGGAGAATATCTGAACCAAGCGTTCATCGATCATCTACGGGAGTTTGGGATTCTATCTCAGCTCACTCCTCCTTATACACCACAATGGAATGGTGTTAGTGAAAGGAGGAACCACACCTTGTTGGACATGGTGAGGTCGATGATGAGTCATGTGGATCTTCCATTATCCTTTTGGGGATATGCATTACAAACTACATCATACACATTAAACCGAGTACCAACTAAGGCGGAAAATGGAATTCCATTCAGGTTATGGAATGAAAGGAAACCCACTTTGTCGCACACACGTGTATGGGGATGCGAGGAATTTGTTAAGGCCTTCTCAGGCAACAAAATAGCACCCGAGGCATGAAGTGTATCTTTATAGGATATCCTAAGGAAACGAAAGGATATTACCTATATAACCCTTAAGACAAGAAAGTGACTGTTGTCAGACAAGCCATATTTCTTGAGAGGGAGCACATCCTCAAGAAGGATAGTGGGAGCAAGATTGACTTTGAGGAAGTTAATGCTCAAGATACACAGGAGTTGGTACAGGAACAAGTTCCACAGGTCCCCATGGAAGAGGTTCCAGAAACACAAGTACTGCGTAGGAGCTCAAGAGAGGTAAGGGAACCATAGAGATTTAGTTTCCTAGTCTCCAAGGATGGTGAATTATTATTATTGGACAATGATGAGCCTCTCTCTTACAAGGAAGCAGTAGAAAGCTCAGAAGCTGTAAGATGGCTAGAAGCTATGAATTCTAAGATGGATTCCATGTATCAGAACCAAGTTTGGGTTCTGGTCGATGAGCCAGTTGATGTAAAGCCTGTTGGATGTAAATGGGTATTCAAAAGAAAGCTGGACATCGAAGGTCAGGTTATCTCCTAAAAAGAAAGGCTAGTGGCTAAAGGATTCAGACAGCATCAAGGAATTGATTATGATAAAACCTTCTCGCCAGTTTCCATGTTTAAATCCATAATAATCATACTTGCCATAGCAGCTTACCATGACTAAGAGATTTGGAAGATGGATGTCAAAACAGAATTCCTTAATGGGAACCTTCAGGAAGATGTCTATATGACACAACCAGAAGGGTTTGTGACACCAGGTGAAGCCAAACAGGTTTTCAAGTTGCAGATATCCATTTATGGATTGATGCAAGAATCCAGGTCATGGAACATTCGATTTGATGAAGCCATAAAAGAATTTGGTTTCATTAAGAACGATTGTGAGCCATGTGTTTATAAGAGGTTTAATGGGAATGCGGTCGTCATCCTAGTGGTATATGTTGATGACATATTGCTTATTGGAAATGACTTACTAGCCTTATAGTCAGTTAAGGACTGGTTGAACAAGTGTTTCTCCATGAAGGACTTAGGAGAAGCAGCCTACATTCTAGGGATAAAGATCATTCGTGATAGATCCAAGAGGCTGCTTGGACTAAGTCAGGGTACATACATTGACCAGATACTAAAGAGATTTAGTATGGAAAAATCCAAGAGGGGATTGGTTCCAGTGTCACATAGCTTACATCTTTCTAAGAAAATGCGTCCCCAGACACAACAGGAGAAAGATAGTATGAGGAAGATCCCATACGCTTCGGCTATAGGATCCATCATGTATGCCATGTTATGTACCAGGCTTGATGTTGCCAATGAACTGAGCATGGTAGGCAGATATCAAGTAGATCCAGGAGAACAGCATTGGACTGCTGTTAAGACTATCCTTAAGTATCTGAGAAGAACTAAGGATATGTACCTGGTGTATGGAGGAGACGAGGAGCTTGTCATCAGAGGGTATGCTGATGTTGGTTTTCAAAAATATCAGAATGATCTGAAGTCGCAATATGGATATGTTTTCTGTGTCAATGGAGGAGCTGTGAGGTGGAAGACTTCAAAGCAGCCAGTTGTCGCCGATTCTACAGCTGATTCTGAGTATATAGCGGCTTCTGATGAAGGCAATGAAGCCATCTGGATTCAGAACTTTGTCCAAGAGCTTGATGTGGTGCCTAGCAGTAAAGATCCCATTACATTGTATTGTGATAATACTGCAACGATGGCTCTTTCAAAAGAACCATGGTCACATCAACAGACAAAGCACATACAATGGAAGTATCACCTCTTGAGGGATTTCTATAAAAGGGGTGAAGTTGCAGTGAGAAGAGTTTCCATGGAAGAGAACGTGGCAGACCCCATGACTAAAGGCCTATCTCAGCAGAAGCATTAATATCATGTGAGAGCTAGCGGGTTAATGGTTGTTAGCAGTTGGCTCTAGTCCAAGTGGGAGTCTATTGGAGTTGGTGGTCTAGAACCAACTCCTTTGTACTTTATTCATTAAATAAAAGCCTTATCACATCTTGATTGTTCTTCTGCATGACATGTCATGTGATAATGTCCTAAGGACAGCTGTTTCATTAAAGGGTCATAGCGGATCCCTGCTATGATGAGAACCCGAAAGTGCCATAACACTGTTCTTGAATATATGTTCTGTGGCTGGATGATATTATTTGAGGGACACAAATAAAACAGGTCATTAGGGGTGAGGACTCATAAAATTTTGAGGCACCTTCTCATGGTGTGTGCCCTTGGTAATATCCAGAAGGATATTATGAGAACGAGACCCGCCAGTAGTAAATCCACATTTCATAGTGTCATTGGATGTTCGTATCTGCAGATGTGTGTATTGGTCCTTAGACTTTAAGATTATTATTAATGGGTGTTATAACTTGCGCACTTAGATGTATTGACGAAAACTGTGACGAAACACTATTCGCAGCGAGGTAGGATACGTTGGGTGCGTCACGAGTAATACGGCATTAATAGATAATGCGAGAAAGGATTTTTCCCTTATGTTCTATAACGGAAGTAGATATCTCAGTCCCTTTGATGGAATTGATATAGCCTAAATAAATCCATGGTCATGGTAGGGTATGGGCGAGTTCAATTTCAGTAAGTCAAAGAAAGAATAATCGAGCACATGGGTTGATGGCACCAGCATGCAACCCGCTTCATTAGAGATATCGAGACAAAGGGATTATATTACACGGTAAGCGTTCGTAGGAGGTGACACGTCATTACAGCATTAACTTCTTTCTCTATGGGTGCTTTGGCGTGTTGCTAGACTCTAACCTTAGACTTTAGGCAGGCTCCGCCTAATGCCATTGAGAAAGAGGCCTATAGGGTCACACACTAAGTGTGTCCATGTATCTCAGTTAAATTTTAATTTAACAAGTTGAATAAAGATTATTCCCGATTGTCGTTTAATAATTATTCAAGGATGTCTGATCACATTTATTTCGACACTAGTTATTCGAGAGAATATATTGTGGGCGAAATAATATATATATTTATTAGCGAGTAATGTAGTTACATTTATTTAAGAAATAAATAGTCACTACTCAAGGTCTAATAAATATGGGGGAGGAAATAAACAAAATGGAAAAAATAAAAGTACACACCGTGTATATTTATATACACACCGTGTTGTTTGTTTTTTCAGGACTTGTGAGAAAAATATTATTTATTTAATTAAATGATATTAAATGTGATACATTGGATGCTTGTCAAGTAATAATGATGGTTAACTGTCATTATTAAGACTTGGGGTATTACTAAGAATTAAATGAAATAATTAAATTATTTTGGGCAATTAATTCATTTTATTAATTCTAATTATTATAAATCCCAATGACATTATTCTCAAAAAGTTTATCCATTTTGTTTGTGCACAATAGATTGGAAATACTGTCAAGCCAAGAGAGAATTCCCTTTCCACCAAGAACGCTTTCAAGTTACGAAAGCAAGATCCTCCACTGGATCAAAGCGATCGAAGACGGACATTACAAGCGAAGGATCTTCCACGCTAGCACCCAGAGTTCCCTTCAGCGACGTCCAGAGATACGTGTCAAACGTGTGGATCACCGCTAGAGGAATCCTACACTTGGATTCTCCGACGCAATGACAGTTCACAAGATCGTGACCGGAGACACCAATGAATAAATAATTTCAAGGAGGTAATTCTTATGAATTAATTAAATTAATTATAATCAACATATGATGATCCTACTCATGGGTTCCGTGACTCTTCTTTTCTTTTTCGTTCTTCATTCTATTCCGAAGATTTGGTGTTTTAAATCGTGACAGATCTCGGATTGAACGTTGTTTAACGTTAACATTAAAGTTGGGCAAACCCACCAACGTGCTTCTGCTGCGCCCGAAACCTACAGTGGGCACCCAATAGCCATTTTCATTGATGATGTTGTGGTGTAGGTGGATCCATGAAGGAATACCGAATTTTTGTTCCACTTTCGCATGAATCTTCTGGCCGGGTGAGATTGGTTTCATATAGATTAGGTCTTAAAAAGCAGGAATATTTTTCCATCAATACATATATTATCATTGCAATTCCCAATTCCCCAATGCCATGCAGTATTACATGTCTAGAGAGAGTGATAAACAACAGAAATACCACATATCATAATTCCTAATGATTAACTACCCTGGATTATGGTGAGTTTTATGTCAGGACTACTATTTTATTGGAGGGACCTGGTACTGGATAACTGGATCTGGTGACATTCTCAATTGTTGATGTCTCAAGAGATATTAATCCCCATAGTTGGAGGGAAAATTTTTTATGTCAGATTCACCATTTTCAGTTTATGATATTATTTTGGGGCCAGCATCATCATGGAGTCATGCTGGTCATTGCCCTGCATTCCAACTTTCCAAACCCAAACAACATTCAACACTTCTTCAGAGATTGTTTCTCCTTGATTGAAATGGGATGATGGGATGTAGTTCTATCATTCTATGGATTCCTCCTCAAAAATTCTCTCCTATTATGGGTCTCCCTTATAGATTATGACTTTTTTTGGAACTTGTTTCGGGTGTCATATCATTGTGGACACTAGTTAATTACACTGTTTCTATCGGGACATTCCAAATGGTCAAGTCAGGGTAGCAACCTTCGGTCAGAAGAGTAGTGATGCTGGGCATCGATGGCATGTCTGGAAACTAAAGGACTAGAACACATGTATTCTTACTTGTTAGAGGGATTCTAAAGGGTGAAGAAACCCAAGGTTTCCCATATAGATCGTGGTGTATCTTATTCCACATGCATTTCTCCGAGGATTTCCTCAGATTACCATGTTTAAAACAGAATATGTCACAATTTTAACATCTAGTAGAGCTGGATCACACTGATCAGAAAACTTGATAAAGTGGACCAGATTGGCATATCCCTATAAGGGATAACCTTGAAGGTTTACCAGTTGTGTGAGTCAGAACACCGAAGGAGCACAAAATAGATAAGGACGTGACCTATAAAGGGAAATTTTCACACAATGAAACCTGACCTGGACACTGCTGAGGGTGGATCAGGGAGGTGGGTCCTAATGAGGGGAACACCAAGGTTTACCATTTTCTAGGATTAAACCATAGGGAGGATTCCTACATACCCTATTTAGAAGACATAGATCAAATGCCATGTAGTTTGAAGGGGTATGGTTCGGGACTTACACATCGTCAAAATCCTATTGCAAGAGGATCACTCTTGGTTGAATGACTATGTATTGTGTTAGTGTTAGGCATGGTGAGATGCCTGAGTACCACAAAGAGCAGAAATGGAATGGATGTGGATTATACACTGAGACGACCGATGTGTATTGGCACGATTCCCCGAGGATCTGGGGGGCCAGGTAAGAAACAAGAGTGATAATGGAGAGTGGGGTGAAGTGGATGGAATAAATGATATGGAACCAACTTGAAGATGAATGTGTTTTTTATGAACCTAGAGGAGGTTTCCTATGTATCTTGGCGGGTTTGGAATTAAATTCCACATGGTTCTGATAGGGGCATTGGGGATTATGCATGGATAGTGGCCTAAGTGGATCTGAAAGAGATATGACCTTCAAGTGGGGAATAATCCTTCTAAGATATAATGGATTGAGGGAAAGATCGTGATGGGAGTGAGGGATGGTCTTAATCCTTAAGGAGGATTCCTACGTATCATAGTGGATAGGAATCAAGTTTCACATAGTTTATAAAGGAGGCATAGGATTAGGGCATACACAGGGCCAGTGACCCGGAGAAATGTTGGAGATTACGCATGGTTAGTATCCCATATGAGTGTTGATCAAGACACCAGTGAAGGAGAAATAGGTAGGTTCACCCCTTTAGGGGGGGGGGGGACCAATGATTACATTTGGTTGGGATTGAACCTTGTGGAGGTTTCCTACGTACCATGTTTAGAGTACTGGGATCAAAACCCATGTAGTTCAGTTAAGAGGGACATGAGGATTACGCATGGTTAGTAGACTATATGGATTCATGGTCTCTATTAACCTCAAATCCTACATGATTCATTGTCGATGTGAGAAACAAGATGAAATAGTAGACTAGATGATTTAATCGCTAAATATTCATTATCATGGAATAGAGTGGGGCTTACACATTGATGCATCATTGGGTGATTGAGATTAGGACTTACTCTAGGAGATAATCCTAAATAGGTGGTTCAAGTCTTATGTGGAGACTTCCTGAGGTGATCATGGAGATAAATCCCAAAGGGAAATAGAATACATATTGAAAAGGTGGGAAGAAAAGGGTTCCTAGTATCTTCCCCTATCTGATTCTCTCAGGTCTACCATGAATGTGGAAATCATATTTTAACATCATGTATCATGGCTTTAGGATTCTAGGACATTTAACTTCCTACATCTCAGACGATGGGGACTTAATCATCATCTCTATGACTTACATGACTGGAACTATAAAAACATTGGTGAGGGGAAGGAGTCATAAATTCCATGATATGATTGGATGGAGGAGTAGTTGATAGAGGGGACCATGTTAGTGCAGCTATTCAAAGAAGAAATAGCTATTAGAATACCTATGAGAATAAGCATTAGGTAGAGAAACACTATATAAGACACTACACAAGGGACTAGGAAATCCATATGCGCAAACTTTGAGGGCCACACAGAGGAGGTGCACGCAATATATGGGTGTTGTGTGCCTGAGGATCTCAAACAAGGTGATTCCGGCAGAGGAATCCCATAGAGTCTATATGAAGGGGTTCACAAAAAAACAAGAGGTTTGTGTACAAAAAGAGAGGTCTTGAGAAAAGAAGGTACTACATAAGGGGTAAGACTTGTGTGAAATAGGGGTCTTTAGAATGCACTTTCCTTGGGAAAAAATGGGAACTGTGATGGTCAAGCCCTTGTGGGCCCACCCAAAGGTAGACCCATGGGGGAACTATCATGGAAGATCTAATACTTTGACGTTATGACATTCACACAGCCATGGAAAGGGTCATCTTATGCACATAGGAGCACAGATTGACTTTTGTAGTGTTACCCTGAAAATGGGTAGGGTTCCATACTATTTATAGGAAAAAATATCAGGGAGATCACATAAGAGGGATGATTTAGAAGATCCTACCATGATGGATTACAATTATTCTTGTACAATCCAAACTTCTTCACACATGACTTGGCCATTTTTGTTGTCCGATGTGAAATATTTCTTATGGAATTACATTGGTCTTGAAAGGGCCTTGCACATGTTTGTCAAACATGTGTTTAGGACACCATTGCTTAACTCTGTATACTACATCCATGTTGGATTGGTATCAATATCCCTAGTGGGCCTGTCAACCCGGGGAAAAGTTTTCCCAATGAGAGGCTTCTTATGTCTCTGTAAGCCTCTCCAACATCATGATTGGAAGATAAATTTTGATCATGTTCCCCATTCACTCCTCTTATACGTGTCCTCCATCATTATTTAAATCCAAATATCAAAATATTAGGACTTAAAAATTTCCCCCTTATATTTTAAAAAATATTAGGACATTCTCAACTATCCATCCTTGTTTAGGGAATCATTTCAAAAACCATGGTCAAAACTATTTGACCTAAAACACCAGTTTCATTAGTCCGACTTGCAAGAATAAAAAATTCCCAGAATAATTGACACAATACTCACTAGTATTAAAACCTACAAATAGGGCCCTGTGTAAAATTCAAGTACCATCTCACTGGACCTATACTTTTCATGGTTTAGTAAATAACTGATAAATAAAAACTAAAAGGTCACAAAACATTCTATGTAAAAATCCCACAAAGGGTGGCCTAAGAAAAAGTTGAGTGACACCCACTAAGTATAAAAAACAATGAAATTGAGAAAAAATCAAGGTGATAATGAACAATGAAAAAGATTTGTAGGTTTTTTTCATGAACCCTTAAAAATATTCTAACTATTGTCACCGAGTTCCTCATTTCAGGAAATAAATAGAGGCGTACATTATTTTTTATCCAAATATGTCAACTCAAGTGCTGCTATTAAAATTTAAAAGGAAATATCAAATGAAATAAAAGATGATTAAGGCTCTAAAAATATATATTAATTTGTAAATTTTGGAGGAGGATCCACATTTTAGAGTCTCTCCCCTACAACATGGTTTAAATGGAAAACAATTGAAATGGATACTGTAAATCTAAGTATTATCTATTTAGAAGAATGAATAATTCCTAACACAAGCTACCAATAGCCTGATCTAGATTACTTCTCTTCCCTGCTTCAACTTCAGCTAAGGGGCACGACTTCTTAAAAATGGATTTCAACTCCTAATTCATCTGTTTGATTACTTTTATCCCCATCATTTCTTATAATAGTTTTGAATTTATTCTGACTACAAGAACCTCATTTTCTCAAAACTCTATAGAATGTATAATGATCCAATCATGGAGTCATGTTTCCTTAGTAATTTAGTGATGCAGCTTTGTGGTAGCCTCTTGCATGGTTTATGAATTATGATCATAAGAACTAAATTAGGAAATATTACATTCAAATACATCCAATTATTCTATAGTAATTAGAAAATGGTGAATGTGGACATGTATGTGCTAGTACTCGAACCCACCTACACCTAAGACAATGAAGATTTGATGGACACTATCCTCTATATCAATAATATCCACCAAAGAATCATCTGTGATGATGTTTTAAAGATGGTTCTAAACCCATTTTTACATAGCCTGATGTTCAATAATAGAAATTGGATCAAAATCCTGATTACCAATTGATATGGGTATAAAATATTGGATTATATTAATTATGGATAGGATCTCCCCAACATGGCACATTAGAGAGGTAAAATCCTCTATTTATGCTTCCTGTATGATCTCATGAACCAAGCTAATGGGTTTGGAATTGATCGGTGGGATACTCAATGTTGTCCCACTCTGAACAGATTCAGTAGGGTTTCTAATGGTACTAGTATGAAGTTTGGGTTTGGCAATACTCCCTAAAAAGAGTCCTTCATAATACATCTCCCTTATATTTTTTTGAATGTAGGGGTAAATGTATTTCTCCTTCAGTAATTGAAAAGAATGATGTGAAGGTAAGTGACCCAGAAGCATCTAGCTATTTATGAACCCATCAGTCCAACTCCCTAATACTTTATTTTTATAGTATTCTACCCTTTTCATGGAATATTCCCATGGCAGGTTGGTTCGAGCACCTATTAAATGAAAAATGATTTCCATGCCAGAATCCTCGTGCATCATAATCATCCATAATTAATGGTGGATGATAGGATGTGACTCCCTTTTAATCATGGTAAGGGGTAGGGAAGGAAACCCATTGGAAACATTCAAATTAACATGTGAACCTATATGGAGAATAGGGTTTTAAAATAGTTACACAATCCACTCAAGCATCAAAAAATCTATCCCACAATGATATAATATAGGAACTCCCTTTCAAGGTTCCCCTACTATTTTTTATCACTACTTCTAAAAGTGCAGGATATGGAGTGAAAACTAAATGGGAGTTATATCTTAACATCTCAATAGCACTTTTGGTGCCCAGTGATGTCGGTTGAACAACAGTAATGTCAAAATGTGCATGGTGAAAGGTTTAATGAGGTATTTTTACGGTGTACTAAAATTCATAGCATAAAAATTGATCTTCCACCAATCTATACAAAAAATAAAATGTCCTACAAAGAAATTGTGGGGGTATCCCATCTGAAATAATCCACAACAACACATTAATATGAGAAACAGTGGGAACATCAATATTGATAGTATATTCCCTAGACAATGTTGTCTCCATCACCAAGGTACAGACCTTGACCCACCTATAGGAATTGAAGCATCATCATGAAGTCGAATGTTGTATAGTGGTGATCTATTGGACATCCGGTAATTCATAATCCCTAATTAATGGAGACTCTTCAGAATAACCTATTTTGGAAAAATTTTATGGAGAATACCATCTTCAATGTTATCAATATTTTATGTTATTCTCTTGATCAAAATAATTAAAGTGAATACCATAGATATTTTATCCCTAAAGCAAAATAATCATATGTGAAAATTCATTAAATGTGTGTATAATGATGCCTCATCCCATGAAGAGATTTCCCATGAAGTGTTATTCCATGAAGTGTTATTCTGGTAGGTGTTAGCCCATGATGTGTTAGCCTATGGGGAGATCAATAAAAAAAATCATATGTCCACTATTCAAGATATTAAAAATTATTATTCATAGGTGAAGAGGTTAAATCTACCAAAAGTTTTCTCATAAGGGATGAAAACTTCACGGAAGCATTGGGAAATGTAAAATCAATGAGAATTCAGTTCGTTGATAAATTTTCTGAAGGAAAAATGATTTCAGACCCATTTTATAATTGTGGTCCCTTTTGTGGGATCATAATAATACCACAAACTAGATCAAAATTGGACCATTTCATCATCATAATCATCTCCTCTTCGTCTCGTTTAGAGAAAATTCAGATGGGGGATTTTTTTGTCCTTAATATTCCTCAAGAAAGAATAAAATAATTCCATGATTTTGTAAAAGGGTATAAATAAATTCAAGAGAAGAGTTTGAAGAATATGATCAAAGGAGGCCAAGATAATAATGAGTACAATGGATAGTGTAGAAAAACATCTATGTGGACCATCACTCGATATGGCATTTCGCTACTCTGTGAGACATTGTATGAATGAAATCGTTTGTGGGATGAGATGGTACCATCATAACATGTGAATGAAACCAATTTTTTTGTGGATACAAATAGTGTTTTCATCCCCTGAAAATTACTTCACATCACACACGATAAATCATTTGTGGGATGGGGTGGTGATTTTCAGCAGAATCAAACGAAATTGTTTTTGGGGAAAGGATCCCCCATCAGGCTCCCATTAATGAAAGCCTCATGGCCCACCATGGATGATGGCCATATCAGTACATGGTCCCTCTATTCCTCTATAATAAAACATAGACGAAAAACAAAAATGGAATTATAATAAGGGTGAATGTAGTAGAGCTCGGATGAGAGATGAAACATGGAACAAAGGTCCAAGATTTCAATTCTAAGCAAGTAAACCTACCACATAACATTAAGAAGAAAAATGAATTCCCCTACCATCTACAAACAAAAAAACCTCCATAGAAAAAATCCCAAGAAGAACAAGTAGATGGATCATTATTGGACCATCACCCAACATAGTAAAGTTCTACACGAAGGGATCCCAACCCCATATAGAAATACACTACATGGAATGAACTCAAGTCCCTATAGGAATAGGATATAGATTTAAAACCCCATCCTGTATAACGAAATTCTATATTGAGTGAACCTAGACCCATTTATAAAATCACTACATGTATTTTAATTTCACCCACATGAAAACATGCTACACATAAGGAACCACATCCTATATAATAAACTTGTAATGTGAAATGGGACATGTTAGAGTGTTCTCTTCTACATCTCCCATTTCTTCCCTCTATTGTAACATTTGGTCCCACTTGCCTCCCTCCATAAAGGATTCTAATTGTGTCATGCCAAGGCCACTTCTAAAGCCACCTGATATATATGATCATATCATTGAGAACATCAGTGTGTCCTCTTGAGTCTACATACCCATAGGATGCAGAGTCATGTGTGTAACCTCCTAAACAAGGGGGTTCCTTGGGATGTTAGCATGTCTACATTACCATAGTAATGAGGGTCCCAACCTTAGAGGTTCTCATGAACTCAATGTTTATCATGTAACCTCCCAATTATAGGAATTGAGGGAAACCACTAGCCTTTCCCTTTGATGAAGGTCAGTGTTGGATACACATATACTCTATAGGAACCCATAGGGAATCCATCCTAGAGTAATCCCCTAGCCTTTTTTTTGTGGGAGACTACACTTTGGATCCTCTTAACCCGCCTAGGGTAAATTGATGGGAGGATATAGGCATTAATTTCCACTCTTTAACCCCCCATCAAGCTCAGGAAATGAAAGAAAGAGAGGAGACGAGATTCAGAGATCTTTCATTCCCTCTCCCTTTGGGCTCTGAATCTATCCACCAGTGGGTAAAGTGGATTATATGATCTTTAGATTTAATGATTCATATTGTTTCTTGCACCAAGCACGGCACACATGGTCATAGAAGTTAGTGGAAATCCTGAGATCTACACAATATTAAGAATCAATTGGTTTATCTATTTGGTATCATCCAAAACCATACCTCCTTCATGAGCATCCTAATTGGAATAATCCCCAACCATACATCCTTAATGAGACTACTACTAGATATAATTCCCAACCATGCGTCATTAATGGTCCTCCTTCTTGGTATAATCACTAAACATATCTCATTAACGGTCCTCCTACTTGGTATAAGCCCCAAACACACCTCCTTATTTGGCCTCATACTTTCTATAATCCCCAACCATACCTCTTAAAAAGGGTGTCCTACTTTGTAGAATCCCCAACTATACAACCCTTTGCTCCTCCAAATTAGTTTATCCCTTATCATTTCAAAATATGTGGGATTTTATTTTTGAGCAATTTGGATGCATAAAAAGCCTCCCAGAGGTCCAAAACCAATATCTCAAACACATACTAATGTTCTCTATGTCATATCTCTAGTAGAATTGTATCCAAACTGGAGGTCCATGTCCCTTTTCAGGATCCTTTCATCACCATCATTATTGGTCCATATTCCTAATAAGATTATACCCCCACCTGATAGAATATCTATCTTTTCATTATGTCGGGTTACCTTGGTGTATGTCCCACACCACCCTTTGAATAGGCACCTTTTGCCTATATATCCTTTCCACATGACATTACACTGCGTGGTTGGGTCCTTATCACATGACCTAAAAAGGTATGATGTGTCTTGTTATGTGGTGTTGAACTATGTGGGTTCTAATTCCTTTCATGAGGATACATAAAAAACTAGGGGTGTCCATGGGTCTGGTCAGGTTGGGTTTGAGGGGTTTTCGGACCCAACCCAACCAAAGTAGACTGGGATGGGTCGGTTCAGGTCATATGCGTTTTTTTCATTGGACCCGACCCGACCCAAACCATCTCAAATTATGTTGGGTTGATCAGGTTAATCAGTTTATGTAAAAATATAGTTGTCCCTAGATTAATTTCCCATATGCTATCCGCACAGCATCCAGACGACGTCTCCATTGCAATCTTCTTCGCATTCTCCTCGCGGTGGGTGTGGTGGAAATATCATGATTTTTCAGCTTCATCTCCCTAACAGAGTAGTGAGTTTTCTAGATAGATCGCAGTGGCATGGATCGAATGTGTCTCCATCGTATATTCTTCATCAGTGATAGTTGTACATATGACTTCATCAAGTAAGAGGTGCATAGATAAAATGGGGTGAGCTCATGTGGATCAGGTATAAGGTGGTTCTCAATTTTCTCCTTTGGTAAGCTCAGGTATACACCAATGTTTGATTTGGGGTTTAAAAACTAGAGGGATAGGGCAACAGTTCTGAGTTTTGCAGGCTTCAATACTTCATCTTCCACACCACTCCAGGAGGACCTCAGTGAAAAATTGACCCCAAAATGATTTGGTATGCATCATGATTGGTTGTGGGATGCCAATTTATATCTTTTATTGTTATTCTACATTGGATCTGAGGTCATAATGTTCTTGGTGGAGATGTAGGTCAAGGAAAAAGAGGAGGGGTATTCTCTGATAGTTCTAGTTCTAGGGTCACAATAACAGTCGTCACGGTTGAGATGGAGGTAGAGTCGAAGGTAGAGTTGAAGGTGAAGGGGGAAGTTGTTGGTAGATATGGTGGGGTTGTGGTGTTGGAGACAATAGAGGTAGAGATGGTGCATTGGTCCTTGAGAGGCATAGTGTAGGGGTAGTGTTGGGTTGGTCGGGTCAGGTTGGGTCATTTTTCCCAACCTATGACCCAACCCAACCTAACCATAGGTCAACCCGAAATGATCCAACCCGGGAATATGAATTCATGATCTCAAACCCACCCCCACCCAACCAGATCAGGTCAAGTAGAGTTTGGAAACCCCTATAAGAAACCCATATTATGGGTTCAATCATGAAATCTAAATAAATCTCACCCCCTGGATGACAATAAACATCATAGAGTCACTATGTGGCCCAAAATCAGAATAATAATAATAATAAATATTAATATCTTTGGTTTATAGGTACCATTTATGGAGAACCTCGAATACATGTAGATCCCTCTATTTATAGAGAACCATAGATACATACAATAGACTCCAAACATCCATTATAACAATTTATTGTCGATTAAATAGTTATTTATGTCATACTTGGGAATTAACCAAGGATTTTTGAATAGGTCATAAATATTTAACAGAGTCTCGGAGCAGGGAATAATTCCCCCCAAAAGGGTGTGACGAGATGACCTCTCATCCTCTCAGCCAATACGAGTTCTTAAGTAGAATTGTTCATCTTACCAAATGAGTGTATTCCTTTGGAAATTAGGTCCATGAGTGATCATGGATATGGGATTCATTGGGTGTTTCAGGTTCCATAAATACACACCATTGTAAACTGGCCCATTGGGTGAAAAATTGTAATAGAGAACCTGATATGAATGATTTTTCAACATTCAAACATCCCACAATCCATTATACTAGGAACCAAACACTACCACCATGATTCCATGAAAGAAAAAATTGTGAACCTGACATTAAATAGTTTAAATACGACATCTCCTACACAATATAAAAAGTATAAACTGCCCAGTTCTCACCAGACCATTTTATTCATGACATATGGATAATCGCCACTATGATTTAATTGAAAATAATTTTCAAAAATTAAATTTAATCAATGAATTTGTATTTTAATATACCATTTTATTTTATAAACAAATAAAATCTTTATTCAAAAATAACAATAATAGTAATAATATAATGAAAAAATTCATATCTTCAAAATAAAGTATTTTAATTAGTTATTATATTTTTATTTCATTCCAAAATTATTTATTTTATGTGATTTATATCATTTCTAATTTGTTATGAACAATTTATTAGTTTCAATGTTTCTATTAGATATAGGTATATTCAATGACTATATATCTAATTACCATACATCCAACAACTATATGTCCAATGACTATAAAACTTAAAATCACATATATAAAAATCATATTACATTCTAATATATATCTTTTCATACATATCTAAAATAACACATCCAAATATTTTATTTCTTTTTAAATATTTTTTTATCACAATTACAATCAATTATTTTCTTTCTATTATTGTCATTAGATGTAAAATATTCATTGGAGGTCATGATAATGAGAATTTCACCCATACTGTATTTTTTTTACATGTGGTTTCATTCCATTAGTAATTTATGAATTATGTTTCATTTAGTTATCTAGTAAATTTAATCTCATAATATATTATTCTAAAATAATCAAATAAGTCATTGTCTAATTTATCATAGAGTGAAATATATCAGAATCTTCAAATAATCTATAATTATTTAAAGGAAAATACATACTAAAAATAAGGGGTGTTACATTCCTACCCCTATAAAAATATTTTCTATAAATCTGGATACTCTAAGGAACAAAATTAGGGTACTTTTCCATCATTACATATTCATGTTCTCATGTTGCTTCCTCAAACTCATGATTCCTCTAGAGAAAATAGACTATGTGAGTGTTCATGATTTATTTTTCTTTATCTCAATGACCCATTATTTATACCATTTATTCCATGAAAGAGAGATCATTTATCGATTGTTTTTCATCTTAGTTCAACACATGTGCTGGTTGAGGAATTTGATTCATCAAAAGTTATATATGGAACACATCATCTACTTGTGATAGGTTTGGTAGAATTTAATGGTAATGAGTTACCATACCTGTATCCTCGATTTTTTCAAAGGGGAAATTTATCTAGGGATCAAAATTATCTTCTTATATAATCTCATAGCCCTCAATCATGGTGATATTTAATGAAATACCACCTCTCTAAAATTAAAATCTAAATCTCACTGATGATTATTAGTATATATCTTCTAATAACATTTATGTAGCTTTAATGCTTTATTTAATGGTTTAAATCTCTTATATCATTTATTGGAAAAGATCTGGTCCAAGTATCTTACACTATACAAAATCATCCTAAATGAGGGATTTTTAATCTATTCTTATACAAAGCCTCATATGGTTTCATTTTAATGCTATAATTGAATCTATTGTTATATAAAAAATATATCAGGGGAAGGTTTTAATCCCAATAAATTTTAAAATCCATTTAATAAGATCATAGAAAGTAATCTAGAGATAGAATGTTCCTTTTAGATTGACCATTAGTTTAAGGATGATAATTAGTGCTAAAACTTATGTATGTATTCAATTATTTTTTAGGACTTCTCATGAACTTCAAAGTAAAACATAGATCTTGATCAAATACAATAGAAAGTGGTAATCCATGTATCTTTAACACTTACTTTATGTATATCTTAGTAGGTTGATAAAGTGAGAAATCTTCTTGAATAAAAATGAAATTTGACAACTTCATAAGTTGATCAAATAGAATACTAATGGAATTATGGCCTTTAAACTCTTCATGATGTCATATGATGGAATCCATGGTGATGTTGTACCATTTAAATATAAGTATAGGTAATGATTGCATCATCTCATTATAGTTTTATTGTTTATCCTTAACTTATTGGAAAATATATCAACAAAATATATACTTTACCATATTCCTCTTTATGTTGTCTCACCAGAAAGGATTATTGATGTCTTTATACATCATTGCGCTTTTTTGATACATAATGAAAAATGAGATATGTGCAATATTAAATAACATCATTAATTATAGTTTTTATGGGATCTATATTTATTACTTGAATACTATTATTCCACCAATTTCATGGTTTCATACTCTATTTTGTATCTCCATATCCTTATTCTATGCCTCTTAGATCTTTACTTGGGTAGATGGTTGAGTAATCACTTAGAATGATAGGATTATTTCCATTCCATTATGAATTCATTATCCATCCTTTGTAAATCTATCAGTATATTATCTCTTTAAATCTTTATCGTAGTTATTTGTTCATGATCCTTCATACTCAGAGAACAATCCACCTTGTTTTCCATCTTAGGTTTGTAATTTATTGAGTTGTCATAGTCATGATCAAATAAAAAAAACTAATTTGGAAAATATTCAAATCCTTTTGTGTATATACATTAATATTTTATGATAATTATATAATTCAAATTTTTCTCTATATACATAATGAATTCATATCATTGTTGAAAATATTTCCACAATTGGCACCAGAACATGCATCGAGTAATTTTTTTGAAAGAATTGTTAATTAATGTGAGGAATATTCCACCAAAACAAACATTTTTATGAGGAAACATCTAAATATATTCTTTAAATAATACTTTTATGTCATAAGACCTTCGATAATTCAAGAAATTTTGTTTAAGGTGATGTTATTGATATTATCTTGGGCTCCATGAAATTTTCATCACATTCATCTATCCATTGGAACATTACTCCCTTATGAGTTAAATTGGTTATTATATTTGAAAATCATGATATTTTTCTCATAAATATTCGATAGTATCAATCCAATCCAAGAAAACTATAAACCAAACTTATATTTTATGGACTGAGAAATATTTTTATCACTTATATATTTAAAGGATCGACATATATACCCTCAGTTATGCTTACATGACTCGAGAATGATACTATTTTAATCCACAATTCTATCCTACTTAATTCGGTATAAAATTTCTTATTTATAAAGGTATTTAACCCAATTCTAAAATGATCATCATGTTCTTACATGATTTTAGAATATATAATAATATCATCTATATATACAACCATAAATTGATCAATGTAATCTCTAAATAATAAATTCATCAAATCTATGAAGATGGTCAGGGAATTTTTATGTCTAAAAGGTATAAATATGTATTTACAGTGTAAATATATTTTAGAAAAGCAATCTTAGATATATCGTCCCATTTCCCCCTTAATTTATGATATATAGACTAATGACGGATATTTATAAGTTATGATCCACTAAATTTTTATTGAGAGATTCATTTATACTATGTAGAGAATAATTTCTTCTAATATTGATCTGATTTTGTTTTTGATAATAAATCAAAAGAAAAATTCATCCATACTTATTAGAAATAATGAGGAATAGTGATCCATATGGTGAAGCACTGGGGTGTATTAAACCCTTAGTAAGACTCAATATTATATTATTATTCAATTATAGAAATTTTATTGGGTCTATTCAATAATAATTCATTGATATTGGAATATAACTAGGTATGAGGTCTATTGATCACCCAAATTCATTATCTGGGGGAAGACCTAGACACTATTTTTAAAATAAATGTAAATATTCGTATAAAATAGATGTATCTTCAATAATTATTTTACCCTCACCCCTAACCATTTGATCTAAATATCACTCATTATTAGGTAACAATACCCATATAAGGGAAAAAACTCTCATATGTGGTTCATAATCAGTCTTGCACTTATAGATGATCATATGTTTATTTGGGACATGCAATATGACTTCAATATCCCATAAATTTTTATTATATCTATATAAAGATATATCCAATCCATTCCTAAAATAAGATAAAATTTAACTTAAGGGGGGATAAAAATATTTTTAGTAAGCAGAAATTATAGTGTATGAGTTGTATATATAGGATGTAATCATTTTACCCCAAGTATTTTTCATTGATAATTAAATATTTAATCATTTGGATAGTTATTTTATACTCTCAATAAAATTCTAGATATAAAAGAGTGGGTAGAAATAGAATAATATATAACATTTAAAACTCTTGATTGGATGATGATTGTTCCTTTCACCACATAATTTTAAGTTCTATCCACTTATTACTCAAAATATAATCCTCGAAATTAACTAAACCTCACTCTAATACCAACTGAGATTAACCATTCATAGTAAATATACATAATACATCATTATACACATAATATTTTCTAAATTTCATAATAAATCACACTCCCAAAACATTTAGATTTAGTGTATTTGGGTACTATCTACATGAACTCATTATTTTACTATAATTTATTAACATATGTAATAAAATTATCTATATATTTGTTTATGATGAAAATCATTATGCTCGATGATGGATTATGGGGGGCTTACATTTTGCACAATCATTCATTTTAGGTTTATCATTTTTGGATGGATTTTAATGAAATTAATTTGTGGATCTAAAATCACCAAATAGTCCCCTTATTCAGACCTACATTCCAAATATAGGTGGTTATTCAAAAATAAACCAACAATTCTTGGGGATTTTCCTTGGTTAAGAGGATGAGAGGTCAGGCTCATTGCACCCTTTTTGGGGGAATTATTTCGAACTCTAGGACTCTCTTATAGATTAAAGACATGTATGTAAATCCTTTATCAATTCCCAAGTATAATGTAATCCAACATTAGTTAAAATTAATTATTAGCATGTATGGAAGTCAGAATCATATGTATGTATCTAAGGTTCCTCATTGATAGAGATATCTTTTTGTAATTAAGATTCACTTTCAATTATACCCTCTTATATACTGACTAGAGATTATTTTGTAATTATTATAATGTTGTTGGTTTTGATCCACATAGTGGGTTCTCTAAATCGCATCATCATCTAGGGAGAAGAGAGGTGTTTTGATTTTATGTGTAGACACATGAGATGGTCTTTCTATATAGCCTTGTGAAAAGGATCAGAACCCACATAGTTTAGTGCCAATTAATGGGGCACATCAAACCTTTTAAGGAAATGTGAAAACAACCAAACTAGGCAGTTTAACATAATACAATAAGGATGTCTAGGTGAAAGGTTCCTAGTTAATGTTTTGTGTGAGACTTATGTAGAGGTGGCCCATGGAACCTGGAAGAGATATGGGCTCCCAAGATGAATAAGACCTTACTAGGAATGTGGCCCACAGTTAATAGTATTAATTTGTTGTGTTGTGATTAGACCTCATGGTGGCTTCCTACTTATCCAACTTAGACAAGAATCATAGCCCACATAGTTCGGTCATGAGGACCCAAGCCTATAGAGGCCCTCTGAAGGTTGTTTCTCATAGGGAATGAGTCCCCCTTAATATGGATGAATGGTATTGAGGAACCATGCGTATAAGGGCCCTCAATAGTTTATATCACAGAAGATATAGCCCTTTGAGATGGTGATTAAATAGTTGGTGATTATACTAGAAAGGAGGCTCGTGGTTGATTGGGGATTACACTTGCAATGATGCATGAAAGTGATTGGTCTCGGGGAATACACAGTATAAGAGTATTCCCTTACAAATGGGGTAATGAGGTATATATTGACTCATGTATATTTAGTATTTTGGTTTGGTATTACTCTAAGTGGGATTACCTTTTTATATCGATATTAATAATTCATCCTATATATCCTATGTAGAGAAAGAATCAATGTTCTCATAGTTATATTTATTATGTCTTACACACTATGGTTTCCTTTTGATGATATTGTAGCATATATGGATATTATTCCTAGAATGAGGCCCATTTGGAGGTTTTAGAGATCATGCAGTTTATTTATTGCCACTAACCTCTAAGCCCATGTGATTCCTGATCGGTGTGAGAAAAAGAGGAATTTGTATATCTGATGATCAAATGGTCCATTTTTCTCATTGGTGAATAGATGTTGGTCCCCAAAGGAAAATAGAGAGGTCTCATGAACATTCATATCTTACTCTTTTATTTTGGTAACCTGGATAATCAAACTCACTCTTAGCCATGACTCAGGAAATTGAATAAGAACAAGTGTCCCTCATCCATCAAAAATGACTAATAGATTACTCCATTAAGAATTACTTGGTGTTGGGTTTCAGGGATTAAAATTTATAAGATGAAAACCATGGATGTTTTTATTGGATATAATTGGGTATTATGCTGAATAGGATGTCCAATGCTTAGATAAATGTATTTGTGGGACCACACCTATGTAGGCACTCTAAAATAAGGTGAGAGGAAGATTTGGAAAAATATTATCTACCAAGAAATTCATCTAAACTTGTAGATGTCAATATCTTACCTAACATCTATACTCATGTGATTCATGCTTGAATGTGAGAAATAATAGGATAGTGTAGATTTGGAAAACTGCACTATAATTCTTCTATTAGTGGAAGATTTCGAGGTTCTTAGAGAAGAATAAATATATTTGATGTGCCCATTCCCTCCCATTATTATACCCAAGATAGTCACATTTGGATACCCACATGGAAAAAACCCATGATCATGGATAAATTGGAAGGAATAAAATATGAGTGGTCCAGTAAGAAAGGTTATGGGCTTACACATAGAGTGATTCCTTGAAATTGGTTCCTTGGGAAGAGGGAATGATAATTCACTACACCTCAAAGGGAAAGGTATGTGTGATCCTATCCCACCCCACTAAAACCAAAGGACCCTAGTCTCATTGTTGATGATATAAGGGGAAGACCCTAGTCCTTATGTCTAAGACTAGGAAGTCCCTTGCACCTCCCCAGGGGTCGAGGTCTTAATAAACATGGGAATACATATCTACATGCATTCCAAAAACCCTATATGTTAGGTAAGAAACTTTTAGGACACCTCTGACCAAAGGAATTCATATCAAAATGGGAGACACGTTTGTATGCCTCTTTCCATATTTTTTCATGTTTGGAGTCTTCATTGGATGTTGAAATTTATGCCCCATAAGATTAGGGATCTGAATTAATAGGATACCTACCATTGGTGGCTTAAAATATGTCTCAAAAGTAGGATCATGCAGGTCATGACTTAGTGAGAAAAAGATACTTTATATAGGGCCTGAGAGGAGCTGGAAGTGCTTCACATAATGGGGTTGACCTGCCTGAGATTCACACACCTTGGGAAATTGACCACCTAGGAAAAAAACATTGGTAGAGACTTAACCTTTGTAAAATGGGTCTCTTCAGGTGTCCCTGGAATGGGGACACATAGGTCCTTGTTTTGGGAAGGAACCTTCGCACTAATGGTCATTGACTATGGGAGAAATGGGTTCCTTGCATAGGTGTATCGAGTTCCAGACCCTAGAAGGTCGTTGATCTCAAAATCCCACTTCATTTTCTCTTATCTTGTGTTTTTTTAGGGCTGCCTTCGGAATTTTGGAGGAGATGGGTGGAGAGGTTGCATGACTAGAGCTTTAGGGATTTGGTTGATTTTTTAGTTGTGCAAGTAAGGAGACTAAGAGACCTATTTATAGGAAAATAGGGAACCTAGTCAATGAAAGTTATATGTGTGGTTACAATGTGTAGGAAGCTGGAATAGGGAACCCCATGAAGGGGTGTCTAGGATTTCAGTGTCGTGTAGGGTTGGTGTGCGAGGTACCTCATGGAGGGGTGGATATGACTTCTACGGTGCACTGGTAGGTCCTAAATGATCCACTTAGTATAAAATCTATATGCTTTTAAGACCACCTAGGAGAAATACATAGGAAAACCCATTACTCCATATACTATGGTATACTCCCATTCACCCTTGATTGGGACCACTTCTGGGATGTGGTCTCGAACCATTGGTTTTGTCCCTTCACTAATTTCACTGATCCCCGTGAAAAATTGAGAGTCTCACTATTAATATTTCATCCCAAATTGAGGATATTTTTGATCATGAACATGGAAATCTTTTATACTCCTATCATAACAAAAAAATTCTTCTCAAACTCATCATTTTGTGTCTAAATTAGTTTCACATCTTGAATTCTATGAAAATGTTATTGGGTTTCATTTCAAGGTGTGAAACACATTATATCATTCTAGATATACTATAAATATTTATCCTATTCATTTCATGGTAAACAGAAACATAATAAAAAAGTGAACTAAAATTCTTATTGAGTGTGAATATAAGAGATAACAATTTGAGATCATAAGTGAGCATAAGATGGACATGTTTGTATAACAACAAAATCATTGTTCATAAAAATAAACTAAAAAAATCATACCTAATAAAACATAGATCATAAATCATGATTTATTATAAAATCTTTTATCATAACATATAACATGAGTCACAAGAGTGTGGAAACCTATCCCAATAATTTCAATCCAATAAATCATAAAAAATGAATGTTTCATAATATAGATATTTTTAATAAGAATATGAAATCCACATAATCAAATAAAATCATTACTTATGTGAAGGCTCATTTTTAGGATTATCTTCTTGTAATGGGAGAAGTCTTGTGGTGGATTAGGTTTACTCGTTGTTCCCATAAACATAGTATATTGGGTTCACTTTCCTTTCCCTTTCATATAATATCATGATATATAAATCATTGCTTAATGAATTTTAGGGCTATATAATTTTTTTCCACCCATAACATAAAGTTAACCAAAATAATCTTCCCCTCTAGATCATACAAACATTAATAATTCCATATCATCTTAATTAACCCATGAGAAGGAAAATTGTTTCATGAAAATTTACACAAAACATTATCATATTCCACATAGAGAGAAAATGTAGATGGTATCATTAGAGCATATCCCAAGTGAATTATAAGTAACATTAAATGATATTAAAATTGATGGAATAATTATTATAATATTGGAAAAAATTTTGATAAATTAGAAGAAATATATTATTATTTTATTTTAGAAAGAAATAATTTATACAATAATAGTTATATAAAAATATCTAAAAAGTAAAAAAAATATTTTGTGTAAACATTAAAATAAAGAGATGAATATTCATAATTAAAATCTAAAAAGGTTGGGAGAGAAAGTAAATATGTATCTAGTATTAAATTTTTTTTCTTTATATACTTTTTTAATAAATGTCCAAGTCAAAAGAAAATTTTCTTAAGAAATAATAAAAGTAATGAAAAGGACATGTAAATATAATGGACACAAAGTAAAATGATTCATGACCAAAAAAGTGATAACATTGGCTGCACTAACAAGAATGTTTTATTTATTTATTTATGAACCAAAGGGAAGTGATATGGTGATAATACATGGAAACAATAAAAATTTTCCATGGTGGATGAAAATAAATGGGGTTTTAGAGGGAAATTACATACTAATTTTTCATATGGTAATTTTTACATAGAAAATGATATTACAATATAAACCCATACCTTGGATTTACACATGGATGAATGTACTCTAAATCCATGTATAATGAATTTAAATTTATGATACATATTTATAAGAATCATATTCATATTTATATTACTTGACCCCATTCATTTACAATTCTTTATTACCCATGTATTAATTTTTTTCTATTAACATTAATATTCAAGTGTTAATAGTTCCATTTTCCATGCATGATTTTGTTTAGAAATTTTTTCCCTTTGTCTTTGATCATGGATTAACCACCTATAGAATATTCATAGACATTTATTTTTTGTTTTTGATATAGTTCTGGATTCTCAGGGTCATTTCATTGAACATAGGAGGATGGTTTGTAAGGAATGCATTAAAAAAGTAATTTCAATGATTATTCAATTAACAAAAGAATTGAATTCATTGGTGAATATATATTGGAAAATTACTATTAAATAATTCTATTAAAATATTAAATCAATCATTATAAGAATATATTACCGGTATTTATGTTTTTATCCTAATTCATGTTGTAAATGTTATAATATTGTTCATATATGAGGAGAAACCTATCATATCCCGCCCTAGATCACTCTATGAATAGTAGTTGCACCAATTTTCCAAAAGGCCTCAATTGTACCTTCTTGTATGTCAGATGATGTTAAATATCATCAGGGTTATAAGGTGGTACTGTGAGAATACTATACCCCCTTATATGAGTGCACAATAATAGAAAAATAATAAATCATCATACTCATAAAAATATTCTGAAATAATAAATGAAATAAAAAATGTTGTAATAAAATGAATATCATTAATGGATTGAAAATATATTCAATACATACATTATATTCTACTAGGCCAATCATACATACAAGAAAATATAAAATAAAAAAATTAAGAGTCTCTACTACCAACTCCGAGTCATACCAAATACTTTTCCTCCAAAACCATATCATGTTACTCTACCCTGATCATTAGACTCCACATGAGTGGCCTCCCTCAATCATGCAATCTTGTTCCTCTTCCAAAAACATTGTGATTTTGTTCTCAAAATAAAAAAAACATAAGGTATGCACACACAATGAGGTGTGTGTACAGTGGGTGTGAAATAAATCTCAGTAAGTTATCCCCAATGGTGAACCCATAACATGTTTTCATAAGTAATTTCTCATGATATATTCCCAGCATAAAAAAGACACAACTAGAATAAAATAAATAATATATAACCATCATTGATCCTTATTTCCATGATCTTGATTGACCTTACCCACTTCATCCTGTGTTGGAGATGTATCTGAACAAGCTACATCACTATCGGGGGATATGTGTCCTAACACTTGGATCAACCATACCAGATTATAAAAACATATGAGTTAGAATTCCAAGAATTTGATGGACATACAATAAGTAAGTAATTGAGGAGTATCTTAGGCATCCTTGGAATACCACTCAAGCTGTGAGTAACTAGTGGAACCCAAAAAATGTATCAATGTTCCGTGTTCCTGTTCGACATCACATTACATGGCCTTGGTCTATATGTAACCATGAAATTGGAAATTGTAATAAATTTCTAAAGAGGTAAATCTTAGGAAATATATAATGAATTATCACTCGATCCAAGATTATAACACAACATCTATCAATAAAAAACTCTAAGTCTTATTCATAGATAGATTTGGGCAATCCATTCATGGAGTTTTTCCTGATCCTATCGAGTATCCTAGGAATCAATCATGGAAATCTTCATTGTCCTTGGGGATATCACAAACATATAGTTAGAAATGGAAATCCATCCACCCATCATTCTCATACATCATATGGATCCTAGAATTCTAGGAATACAAGTTGATATGCAAACTAAGAGAGGTTTTTGAGATTCACTCAATATCCACCTATTTTCTCTCATATAGGGATGAATCCTAGAAATACTAGTCATTACAGTAATGGTAGAACCAGATATTAGATCTTGATCTCTCTAGAAATAAAAAACTCTATAAGTATTAATTACTTTAAATTAAATGATTAAATCATAGTGTAATTTCTATCTTCATTAATTAAGTGATTGATACCAATATTTTGTTCATATTACTCGATATATATGTTATTTTATCCATCAAAATACACAAGTATAAATATATACATATGATTTTAATAATATAAAATATGATTATTTTCTCACCTTAGATTCATGTGGAACTGATATATGATGTAATATATATGTTTGGAAAAGTACTTTTTTCCCTTGGAATCCATCTATAAAATTAGTTGAGGGAGGTGCATCCCCCAATCCCTACTTGTTCATTTATAATTATCTAATTATGGTTAGTTTTAAATTAATTGATAAATTATTTGATACATAACATGAATTTGGTGGGTTGGATGAACACCAGAACCAAACTTATTACTACTCTCACTCAAGAAATGTTAACTACGGATTTTTTGTGGGATATGTTGCATTAATCCTGGCATGGTCACACCCACTCAAGGTTGAACTATCAATAGTCACCCACTTGGGTCCTGTGAGTGAGCATGTAAGTAGAGGAATCCCCCTTGGGATCATAAAATTTAATTCGTAAATAATGGAATACCTATTGGGAACATCTAGTCCAGGACACAAGTAGAGGAACCCCTCTTGGGTACCCTGGTCACAGACTATACTATGGGACCAATGACCGTCTCTCGGGGGTGGGGGTCACACAACCAACAATCGAATTCTATCACCTCACAAAATCCATTCAAAAAAGGTCAAACTCATAATGGATATATCCTAAAACTCATTATAATACACTAACATTTTATGAAATATTTTCTTTTAATTAAATTAAATTTCATTGATACCTTCTGTTACACAAAACAATGAGCATTAAAGAACCAAAATATACTACAATTATTATTATTTAAAAAAGACCATTATAATATAATTTTTTATATTAGTGGTATGAATATGAATAAAAAATATTTAATATAAATATTAAGGTTTTATATAAAAAAAATTATTGATAAAAAGAGCATGTTGTTTAGTAAACTGTATATATGCTACAAAAATACATTTTTCCAAAAACATGTTTTTTATTACTTTTTCGGAAAAAATTATTTTTTTTCTTCTTTTAAAAAATTTATTTCAAAAAAATTACATCATTTTTTTAATCTACAAGCCAAAATTATCTTTGGGTGTGTTTTTGTAATTTTTCTAAAAAGATAATTTTTAATGAATTATGAAAAATTTTGATTTTTATTAAAAACTCCCTTTTTGTTTAAAGAATTTACAAGTTAGTTTTTTGGTTTATGATGGATATAAAAGTAAATATAGTTCAATTATACCTTAATTTGTCTAATTTATTCCATTTTAATCAATTTGATATATAATTGTGATATTAAAATTTACTATACTTCGGAAAACCATTTCGTTGGGAAACCATTTTAACATCATGTCTGTGAGTTTAATTTTTATTTAAATTACAACCAATTTTATAAATTTAATTTGAAAAAATTTATTCTTTATTTTTAATTAAAATAATTAATAATATATAATAATGAAAATTTAATTTTTGGTCATAATGAACAGTAAAAACATTAAAAATTAACTACCGCGGTTAAGGTTAAAACTAGTTTAATGAGGGGTTAAACTTAAAAGAAAATGGTTAAAATGACCTAAAACGTTTTTCTACCGTATTATATGGATATAGTTCTACTTTACAACTTCTAAGGTTCAATAATTATCCATTTTTATCCTTTTCTATGTATAAAACAGGGTTATAACTTTTTATTTTCAAAAATACCAACCATGTCCTCTCCCCCACTTATAAAAGGGAACCCCCTCTATCTTATTAACTCTTCAAAACCCATTTGTTTCATAAAATACATTCCCAATTCACTTAATTAATTCACTCATAAAATCCTAGAGATATTATTTTGATTATTAAACCGTCATAAGAATGATTTTAGTGATAACCTAAGGAGGTTGTCTGATGAAGAGGTATCATTCTTAACCCAGAGTTTTTATTTTATTTTTTATTCCAAATCCTTAAAATATAATTAAAATATTATAATATAATAAAATAAGTATATAAAATTTAATTATATGTTATTATGTTTATGGTATTACCTTTATCCATCTCCTCTATCAAATTGGAAACTAAACCATCGATCGGGTGTACGACGAACTACTGCCTCAGGAACTGGTGTAATTAGTTTTCCGTCGTCGCATTTCATGGCTAGATATAATGATGATTTAAAAATATTTATATTATATTAATGAAATAATTGTACTTATTTCATGTTAATATTAGATATACCTTCTTACCTTCTAATATATTGAACAATGAAAACATCACTAATGAGTACACGTGGAATAACACCTCCACAAAGAGATGTGACATGTTTTTTATTTTATTTATAAATGGATGATAACAAGGGTATATTTAATAAATATATATGATAAAAAATGATTATTTAATGTTTAATTAATATTTATGTTTATTTTGTTACATCCATCGAGAAAATGGAAACAAATTTCATGCCTTTGTGCTGTTAACTTTCATCATGAATGTTGTAATATATTGTCTATATTAAACTTTTATGGATTACTCTAAATAAATATATAATGAATATATATGATATTTGTATCATTGTTAAAATTTTATAGATTATGGAACCATAATCAATGTAAAAGGAACAAAAATACCAAACCAAATCATACATGAAAAACGAAGGATTTATTACCTGAAACATGATTTTAACCAGGAATTATAAATAAATGGGGTAATAAAAGGACATTAGTAAATAATATATGGTATGCTATATGTAATTATGGATATAAAAAATATTTATACAAAAAATCTATTTATTATATAGGATGCTATAATATGTATGTATTAATTTGATACATTAGTTAGGGAATTTTCATCTAACTTTTATTTTTGTGAGACACATGCCATATCCACCACTTGTTTATTTTGTGTGGTGTATATACTACCCATGACTATATTTTATAATTATTCTCAAGAAATTATGGGGTATTAGTATCCTTATTATTTTCTATATTTTATGGGTCTTAAAATTCAACTTTTGAGTCAGAATCTTAATCTCACTCTCCAATTGAAATATATCACTTCTTAAATATGCCTAAATAAATTAATATTTAATTAATTAAATATTAAATATTTCTACTAATTTTGACCAGTTTATATTTCCACAAAATTCTAGTACTAGTATAAAAATACTATTATGGGACCAATGTAGGGGTCATAAAAATTATCCAAGCTCCTTTTCTAGGTGAAAATGACCATCTTACCCCCTAAGGTCCTCTGAAAATAAAAATTAAAATTTATGAAAAATTTATCAACCTAGAAACACATAGGGTTTTAAAATTTCTCAATTATAAAACTTATTTTCCTTGAGAGATTTAGTGGTCTTTAAACCACACATCCTAACCCACCTTTTCTTCATTTCATTATCAACTAATTATTTTATACATCGTAATGAAAAACAAGTTTCATCTTTACAACTCCATTGATAAGGCGTACAACCCTTTAATGGTAAAGCCCACACTTTTCGCCAGTATCAAACTTTGAAGATGGTTCCTGAACACACCCTTCCATCCTAATGCATCACGACATCATCCATAAATCATTATCTGGTTTACATTACTCCCCACTATAAAACTCAATCTTTAATGGCAGATTTGGATCCATGAAACATCCCACCATCAAGATCTTCTATCAAATAACATCTTTAGCTATCCCCCAACCCACTCAATTTGGACACCACTGCATCCTCAACCCTACCCACACATGGATTTTTTCACCTCAATTGATATTATACTCACTTCCATAGGAGTACCATTTATTTTTCCTCTTAAATAAACATCTACTCTATGACCAATGGTTCGTTTGTCACAAAACACAATGATTTGAATCATGAAACCCACTCATTCCCATGCCCCAACCCGAAACACCAAAACATATCCTATTCTTGTTTTCTAAGAATTGTTCCCACAAAAATCACTAAATTTCAACTCATAACAAGGGTAATCAACAATACATGTCCAATGGTTCAATCCCCACCATATGTCTTACCTTACACCGATCCTTGATAGAAATATCATCATGATCCACCACTACATGTGTGTCGCTCATCTTGAGCCATGCTCACATACTACTAACCCCTAACACCCTATTTCCTTGAAAATTTGTGTCAAGTTCCACCCTTGGGTCGACTATCCCAGGGAAACCAATCCATAATATATGTATCCTCTATGAAAGAGGTTCATGTATCATTTCATCATATTTCTCATTCTTTAAGGTCCATGGTTTTTCTCCGAAACCTTTGATCCTTAGCTGCCACATATCTACTCACTAATTTATAAAGTCATTGCAACCATCCATAACCATAATTTTTTGTTCATATCTTTCCCATCATAATGGGTGTAGAATTATGTACCACCTGACCATACCACCCAACTCAACCTTCTTTAAGGTGCATGTCACTAAGACCAAGATGACTATGTACATGACATGTTAGTCTCAACATTCTAGGAGCTCTATAGTAAATCCTCTTCAAAATTGGGCACCTTACCCAAACCATTATTTATCAAATGATGACCCACCTCATGATGTCATTTAAAAACCATATCACATCCTTGGACCAAGGAATTTCAACCACATTCACATGCTTAGACACCAACTAGTATCATTCTAATCATGAGAATCCATATTCTCTCTAACTAGTATGTTAATAGGACACCCACTAGTCATCAGTGCCATAAACCTGAATAGTCATACCCATTGAATCTATTATCAATACTCAATCACCGTATGTAATTCCTCAAAAACCAAAGTTGTGATCACAACTATTAAAGTTCATAGTATTAATGCACACGTATTGATATCTTCATGAGTGTACAACCACACTCACTACCTCTAAAGGCATCCTAAAACTCAGGATAACTCTTCTCATAGGTTTCGCATAATCAAACATAATGTTGAACCACTAAGGTATAAGTCAAATTAAGGGTAACTAGGTCTCCCACCTAGCCTTACCTATCATGTCTCTTGTTAGGGACACTGTGTGTGATAACATAACCCCTAGTTCTCCCATATACAGGTCATATCTAATTTTAATTATAATTCATAGGAAATATCCTTGTTACCACAACTATTACATGGAATTTAATGTGCCTAAAAACAATCTAAATGAGGTAATTTCAAAAAATATATAAAGATAGTATCATCCTGTGAGGGTCAAACCATGCCTACATGGGTTTTGTTATATGGGTTTTTAATTCAAAAATGTAGAGAAAAATAACCTATAACTTGTAATTGGAACCTAGTTTAAGTGAAGTCCATTTCTAGTCTATAAATATAAGATATGATTATAATTTCATAACCATTTACGGAATAACCATCCAAGTATCATCATACCCTAAATGGATCCTCTACGAGCACCCATATATAAAGATTATCCATATATGATCAAGACTCATTAGTCAACTATACACACACAACATTATCCCAAACAATTCATGTCAAAACACAAACCTGGTTTAGTTAAGTAGAATTAAATTTCAAGATATGTTTGAAAAAAATGATATAGGTTGTTACTGAAAATTTAAATTCAAATAACTAAGTATAAATACCACATAAGGGTCCAACACTTACGGAATTGGGTGCCCTACTATCCCACTAGGGCCACTACACCTCTTATGCATGAGGATTGATTCATTGTCCTCACCATAAAACTTCCCACCGTAGATCCATATGAACTACCATTAGAAGGAATTATCTATACAATTAATCCTAGTTGAGCATAATTTTATCAAGTACATATACAAGAAAATGTTTTATAATTAGTTTTTGACACTTTAATAAACTGAGCTTCAGTCATCAAAAAAATTACACACCAGCAGGCATATAACATGTGAATCCTATGTTTCTGATATAATATATGAGACACCTATTGCTTATATAATCTCGGAGTCAAATAAAATCACTATCCTCTTTGTAGTGTTCTAAGATCCACAAATACATCATAATTACTAAAATTAATACCAAAAGTGAGTCACTAAAATAAAAAATCATCGCAAATATAACATCATAATCTAATAACACCTATATCATAAACCTGGTAACCTAGACATTTTATTGGAACAAGTGTTCTAGATGCACTATTCTGATATCGATGATAGGCTCCAAAATATTCCTAATACTGTTTTCTACCATGATACAAATAGTAAAACCATAGGAAAGTAACTTCTCAGATACCAAATTTTCATGTCCCTCCCCAAATCACATTATGAATAGTAGCTAGACCAGTTCAACACAATACCTCACAAATGCCTCCTCGTACATCAGAAGTTTCCAACAAGCAGTGAAGTTCTTAAGAGGTACTGTGAGGATACTATACCCCCATATCAAAGTGTGAAATAACAAAAAATTAACCAAGAATAATAGACATAACATTATAGAAGAATAATTAATAAATAAAAAACATAATGATAAAATTAAATATAGTAAATTACCAAACATCTATGCCATACCTAAAAAAAATGATCACCCACAGGTCCAATCATAGATAAGAATAAATAAAATTAATAAATAACAAGATAATAAGGCTTCAATACCAACTATGAGATATACCACATACAGAGTCTCTAATACCCTATTGTGATGCTCTATCTTGATCATCAGACACCACATGGGTAGCTTCCCTTAATCATGAAATTGTTTTCCTTCCTTGTATCCATCATGTAGTTTTCTCTTCCTTAAACTAGAAAAAATGTATGACCATGCACTTTGGTGTGCATACATGGGTAAGAAATAAATCTCAGTATGCCACCCCCAATAGTGAACATATAACCTACTATAATGAGTGAAGTCTTATTAAATATTACTATCCTAGATGTAAAAAAATGGAATGAAATAAATAAAATAAATCCATCATCAATCCTTAAGTCTGTGATCCTAATTAACTGTAACTTCTTCAGTAATCATCAGATATATTTCTGAGAAAGATAAATCACTATAGTAGGATACGTGTACTAACCCCAAGATCACTCATACTCCCCTCCTCTAAATATAAGGTATAATTATAGTAATAATGTAGACATTATATATGTAATTGAGTATAACCCTAGGAATACTGGGCCTACATATCAAGCCATGAGTAACTACAGAAACCTAGATGATGTATCAACACTCCCTATTATAGTTTGATGTAGGGTTCATAGGTCTCATTCTATAGGTAACCTACACATTGGAAATTGTAAAGAATTACTAAGGGGATAAACCTTAAGAAATATATAATTAATAATCCCCTAATCCAATAGGATAACTTGGAATTTGTAAATCCTCGATAATGTATCCCATTCTCGGAGATCATTGGGTAATGAAATTATGGTGTGTCCACTTGATACTTTAGAGTATCATAGGTATCAATAAAGTCAATCATCATCAACATCGAGATGTCATAAAAATCTAGTGGTCAGGGTAAATGCAGCCAATCAAAAACCTCATCCATCATCTTGATCCTATCATGCGAGGCATCCTAGGCAATACACTAACTAATAGGTGTTTCTGAGATTCACATGAAAACAAAAAAAATATATTTTATAGAGGAAATCCAAAAACACTAGGAATTTGGGTAATCATACTATATAATATTGGATCCTAAGCTCACCAGGCATCCAAGGCCTATAATACTTAATTAATTTTAATTAAAACATTAAATATTAGTTAAATTACCATCTCTATTAATTAAGAGATAGATCAAAACCCGTTGGGAATCTAACTACATATATACATTATTTCATCCATCTAGATACACAAGTATAAATATACATATGATCTTAACAAAATACAATTTCATTAACACATTTTTTATTTGAGAAGAACCAATATATAATGTAATAAATATCTATGGTTGGGTCCCATATTCCCTTGGCACCCTACCATAAATGTAATTAAGTATTAAATGTCCCTCAAGCACTATTAATTCATTAACAATTATCTATGTTTGTTCAGTATTAATTTTAGTGATAAATGATTTGATAATTAACTAGAAGTTGGAGTGTTGGAAAAACTCAAATATCCTTCTTATTACTACTCTCGACAAAGCACACTTTACTATATAGTAATTATAGGATATGGTGCATTAATTTGGGTGTGATCACACCAAATTAGGGTAGGCCTATCAAATTTAACCGACTTGGGTCCTCTATTTTAGAACATAAGGAATGGAATCCTTCTTCAAATCCTTGACATTCGTACATAAATGGAGGAATCCTACTTATGGACCTATTGGTCAAGACACAAGTAGAATTAATCCTCTTGGGATCCCCAGTCACATACTAGTATCTTAGGCTAATACCCAACTCTCGGGGGGTTACACATCCTACAAACTAGTTTTAATTTTTCACAAACTCCCATGCCTAAAATGTGACATCTCATAAATGATATATAATCAAGCCCATCCCCTCTCCAAGTCACTCTCTGTTGTCTCAAACACCCAACTTATTCATCTCCTCAAGTCGAATCGCTGTCTTTCTTATAATAAACTATCCCCAAAACCATAAGTTGATTAACTTAGAAATCACATTCCACGCACTCTTATATTATAATGACCATCATCGGGGACTCATCTAATATTTCTCTCAAGTGACCTATGGTTCCATTTACTAGAGTAAACAATACATCCAATATAACTTCGACACCCTGAAACACCTCTCGGAAGTCATCAAACCACCCTAGGGGAACACCATCATAATCTATATGGAAACTAGTAAAAATGGACTCCTCCTTTATCCAATTATAGATATGGGGTGAAAAATAGCCAAACTGCTAAAATAGGGAAAAAGGGTGCAATACATAGCATGTACCCCATGTACATGGTGTGTACACCTAAATCCTCTCCATGACCATATACTTATACCTAGAATGGGTTCACCCAGGGTCTTTACTTTTACTATTGCATGGACAGAGAATACATGGGGTATGTTCATTTACTACTATACAGCCGGGGCACACTTGGGGTATAAGAGTCTACTACTACATGACTATATCTTACTCACACAGGGTGTCTATCCAAGTACTCAACCACATGTCCATGTAAAACTACATGGAGTTTACTTAGAGTAAATGGAGTGTAGTTCTGAAAACATCATCCTATTCAAATAGGATGAACACAAGATGTGCATTATTGAAACCACATGTCGTGTTATTAGGATTCCCCAAATAGAAATCCCTCGAATCAGCCCAAAACCCCTATTTTCCTTGAAATTGATACAAATCGTCCACCAGAGGGTCTTAAGAAATCATAATTGGTAATTAAAACAAAAAAAACTAATATATATGAATTTATGGCGAAAAATGAAAATAGGTCCTACATAGTGGTGAAAACACCAATGTTATGGGTCTAAATATGCACCCTAAAGCCATTATACCTTGATCTGGTGTCGATGACCACCATGGATAGAGTCCTAGAGAACCTCCTTTACCTCCACTCTGGTAAAACATTGAACAATGTAAAATATATCCCCCATCTATTATTCATAGGATGGAAATAGGGTGGTTGTTTTATTAGTGCAATTAATTAATCAATTAATTAAATTAAACTAAATTCATATTTAAAACACTCATCCTGAGTCCTGGAACCCAAAGATAGTTTAATAATCTCTTAAGTGAAACCCCACATTCTAAACTACACAACATTGAATGAATCTCAATATGATTCTCCATTAAAAATATATCATCATTCAGACGCACACAAATAAATTAAAATTTAATTAATTAAATATTAAATATTCTTCCAAAATTAAAACAACTCGTCTTTTCACCAAACTCATATCTTATGGTAAACACCATATTCCAAGACAAATATATTGGTCATAAAAATTATTTGATTTCATATTAATGGATAAAAGAACATATTACCCCTCACTATACTCTCTATCCAAAAAAATCAAATTTATCCCCAATTTGTGAACCTAGAAACACATGAGGTATTACAAAACTAGCCTAAAGAGGATACTATAAATTTTATATATACCAATAGTTCTAAATAATTTTTTTAGGAATGTCAACCATTAGTATATCCTATAATAATGGTTCCCCCATCCACTGGGTCTTGATCCATATGTGAAGTAAAATACCAACAGTTCTTAGGAACCATTGGTATAGTTCCATCAAGATTGTATGAAACAAATGGTTTCTCTGAAGCATTGGTATATTACTATACCAATTATTATAAAGAAATATTGGTATATGTCTATAAGAATAGTTCATAGAACCTTTTGTATAATCCCTTCCACCATAATGCACATTCCACCCATCCTACACCACCCCACAAACAACCTACAAATAATATATAATAGCCTATGAAAAAAATATGTATTAAACCAGTTAAAATACACATTAAAAATAGTTTATATATAGATTGTTTTATATTTAATTATTTGATAATATAACAAAATAAAAAAACATATATATAATCAATTTCATTCATTATAAACCATCCATATGGTTGCAAGTGTCATAAATATTATGTCATAAATGGTGGGGAAAAATATCTCCCACCAAATATTTATCATCATGACCATAAATAACATCATGCTCATAACATTCATCACCCTCATCACATGAATCCTTAATATCATCATCACCTTCAACATATTCATAACTATCACCACTAGGTAATTCATCACCTTGACCATCACATAGACCATCATTTCCATATCTTGTTGCATCAAAGAAGGAGAGAATCATCTATATGAATGTATCAAAAATAGTAGTACTATCTATTATAAGTTATGGATATAAATCTATAATATCATTTAAGAACTACTCAGGGATCATTTTATATCTTTAATTCTCCTTCATGGATAATTGTTTTTTGATTTTTTTTGCTTCAACATTAGAATATTACAACATAAGGATAACAACATTTAATTGGAAAATCATTGAGGGTTTGTATGACCTATAACTTAGTTTTGAGTCTACTGGTCTAACTAATAGATAACTCATGCTTATATGCTCTATATTGTTTCAATAATTCCATTAATTGTGCAAAACTCGATGCATGAAAATTATTTTGGTTCATTTGGGTTGTGTTATTGGTGACACACCATTCCATCAAAGAGTCTAAAAAATTACAAAGGGAATCCCCTTAGAAAGAAAATGAAAAAATACATAAAGAAAAATCAAGATTTTTCAAGGCGTGAATTTTGAATCACCTAGTCAAGCCAAAACTCTAGCGGCGCGCAACCTACTGGCGCTCCCAACTGATTTCTCCCAAGGTAATTTAATTTCCTATAAATAGACCCTTGGGTCCTCCATTTGTACAGATGAATTTCCTTAAAGCTCAATTGTTGCTCTGGTCACCCTAGTACTTCGCCTCAGTCTTTAGAAACATTCAACGTAGTTCTTAAATACCTTGAGTGGAGGATATAGGGGAGGATCATTGGACTTAAGTTCTTTTAGTGTTTTAAAACCATAACACTTGCATGCCTAAAGTACCCAACCTCCCCAAGTCAGAAATACTTTCCTGTCTCCCATTCCTCTCACAGGAACATGAGCACCCCACTTCTTGGATCACCTATGAATACTCATGAAGGCTTGAGCAAGGTCTCACCCAAGTATTACCGTACAGGTTGTTCATCACTTAAGTGAACATCAGGTTGCCCAAGTATACTTGTGCGCCCATACATGCGCTCCTTTCTCTACTTCGGTGACCCTCCTGGATTCACTTATTTTCTTCACTCTCTTTTGTCTACAATCCATCTAGCCTTCCTCATCCATTCATGGAAAGGCTTCTTCTTCATTGGATCCCTTATCTGAAAGAGATTCTGTTGAGACCTCCATCAAAACCTCATGACTTATCAAACATTTGGGAAAGGCACATCAACATGTCTCTTATTTGGGTTTGTATTTCTGTAGTCATAGGTTTCCAAATGTTTTTTCACAGAAGGGTTAGGATTTATGGAATTTCTATGGGTTTTTATATCCACAGTCAATTGGACCTTTCTCCCAGAAATAGTGTTGGGAAGTTCTCAGTTTGGAAGAGTTTTTGGGTCCTCACCTCACCCTTCTCAAAGAGACAACCCAGAACATCAGTTCTTTGGTAGGGAAGGCACACTTCACACTTGATTTTCCATGCAAGCATGAGAGAAGTCTCCCTCCATTATTTGGATCAATTTTTTGGCAGCCATCCAGGTATAATCCTCTCATCTTGACCCCTTCCTCCTAACATTGGACCCTTGTCCAATGTAAATAGAACAATGGGAAATTTCATCGCCTCACCCTCTTCCATGGTCGACACACCATCTTCTACTAATAGAGAAGGAAAAAATTGAAAGTGTGAATAATTTTTTTGAATTGTTGAAATTCTATTGTTTCTAACACCGATCATGACTCACGTGGGCTTAGAGATTTTTCATAATCACAACATTTTCACAATTTAATGAACTATGAGAACTCTGATTCCCATCATAATCAGGATACCTAGGAAGCCTTATTAGGGACTGAGCCCATTAGACATCCTCTATAGGAATCCAACTGTAATTCCCATAATCTGGGAATCCTCTTTAGGAATAAGACCCAAATTAAACCCTCCAAGTCATCAAGGCATCCTTTTCAGGAAGTAAGCCTAAACACATCTCTCCCGAAGGACCATACTCCACTATGAGACTTATTGAACTACGTGGGATTTGATCCTCATCCATATGGGATATGTAGGAATCCTACTTGAGGTTTAAACCCAACACTTCAAATCATCCTTTTTCTCCTTGGGATATATTCCCAATTGGGTCTTATTTCACTTGGAAACCCATATCCTTTCCATGTTCCTCGAGCTACTTCAACATAAGTCCCACACTATGTTTCAACTAAACACCTTCCTCTTAGAGGTCTTCATCACATAACCATAAAGGTATGTTGTGTCCCATTCAGTGGCACTGAACTATAAGGGTTTTAATTCCTTTCATAAGGATATGTAGGTAGCCTATCTTATAGGCACAATCCCAAAATCAAAACAAAACATTCGTCTCCCTGGATGAAAATAAAATTCCAGAGCACCCCACTGAGTGGATTAAAAACTAGTATCATCACAAATGATGAGTAAAATAATCTCTAAGCAGTATATTAGAGACTACCATTGATGATAAACTTCAAATACATACGGATATTTACATTAATGAAAAACCTTGAATGCATACTGATGATTCTAAATTTTACACATGTTAATAAGTGAATGTGAATTCCAAGGGATACTTATGATATACTGTGTAAATTAATAAGTATTCATGAAAATATCTTAAATTTAAAAAGAGTTTCCCGATGTAGATAGTAATTCCCCATAAAAGGGTGTGATGAGTCTGACCTCTCATCCTCTCGACCAATGCACGTTCTTAAGTATCATAAAGTTAAAACTTAACGAACGCTTAACTTTGGAAAGTAGGTCCTATTTGGATAAAGAACTATTTTATGTTTTCACTTCCATGAATAAATCAAATGGAAACTACCAGGAAACAATGATTCTTAAAACTAGAACACATGTTTCAAGGAACTATGAAACAATAATGGTGAACCCAACTTGAATCCTTAAGCAAGTTAATAATGTTACCCACCTTTTAGGCCCCTATCAATTGATAAAGGAACACCAGGAAAAATAATTAATAATGCATGTATCCATCTAAAAAGATTTTGTTTTAATATAACTTGTTGTTGTATTCATGTTTTCCATAGAACTCCATTCAATCAAAAGAATGGATTTCTCCAAGACAACATATGTGAACTTCCCAACCGCTACTCAAGTTGGATCTCCATCCACGGGAAGGATTTGATCACCAAACCAACATCTTCATCTCTGGGTCCTTAATGTTCTGGTAAATTAATATCACCAGCATGGTACAATCCTGACATTAGAGGATACTTGACAGGCCCTCTAGGTCAACAACAATCTTTGATCATCTCACCAACGATGACCAATAAGCAAGAAGCAAACGTTTCCAACCACCATATCCAACTGTTTCACATCTTTATCCCTAGATAATAACAATAAATACCTCCCATAATACAAGGAGGTGTATCAAGAGTTCACTCAAGGAATCAATTCAAGAATGCATGAGTCCTTCCCAAGGACACCCACCAGCAGTCGCTGCCAGAATCGTTTGGTAGTGAACCTCCAACACGGTGAGGGTGTTGTCAATGGATGTTTGGACCAGGTATCTCAGACTTAAGAATGCAAGACGAACTACCAAGGATAAATCCTGGTTAATAGGGAGAAGGTTCTAACCTCGGCCTACTCAGGAGAAGTCCATCAATTTAACTTCATGACAAACCATGTGTGGGAACATACTCCTATCCGTCCTAATTTTTCTGCGCAACAGACTCATCTGACAGCAACCCCCCAATCCACCAGATAAACCTAGTGGAGTAACATGAACAGGAACATACAACTTCTTACAAGTTATCATCCAGTCATCAGGCTCTTCTGACTGCATTTAAATATGTTCACCAATCTAATTTGGTGGAAACTCGTAAACAAGAACATACACCTGTTTTCAATCACCAATTCCTTCTGTAGTCTCTTCTTCCAGTATTGAAGGTATTATATCAAACATACATGATGGGAAACAGCAAGCAGGTATATACACCAGCCAATGTTCATCAATATTTCCCATAGTCTTTTTTGGTAGCACCTGGAGAAGTCAATCAGAAAGCGTTGATGACAAATTTGGGGCTGATCCAACTCTCTATACCCATGAATTAGCACTGTCAATACCCATTGATAGGAAAATGAGGATAATAGCAGACACATACACCTGCTCTCGATACGGAATGGACATATATTCCCATTCCAACCACTAATGTCACTAAACATATTCTATCAATGGTGAAAGGAAGACGTAAATACCTGCCCATATTCTAGAAACGTGCCAGGATATTTTAACTACTTCATAAGTATCAGGGGAATAGAAACATAAGTCTATCCCCAAAAATGGGATGACACATCGACATGCCATCCTGGAGAAGATACTCACCTCTGTTCCAATCCAGGAGGGTCATGGGGCATACTCCCATATATCATATGGACAACAAGATTAGTTACATAAACCCTTTCCAGTTAGAGGTAATCGGTCTGTTCTAGTAACCTCTCTTGGGTAGGCACATACACTTTCCCATGATAACCACTTTTCCCTGCAAGTAGCCCCAACTAAGTATAAGATAACATCCAAGAACAATTCTCACCATGTATTGTTGTAAAATTAAGTGTTAAGCTGTGATATGGCTCTTATTAATGATGGAGTTCTTGAAGCCCTTAGACATTTATAAGTTGCTGATCCAGATCTTATCCCCTCATTACCAAATTATGGGAGTTGTAGTTGTAATTCTAAAGTTCCCCATCAGACACTTCATCATGAAGTCTTGCTTCATGAAAATTTGGTCAATCTAGAGTGCCTATCTCCAGACGAGCGCTACGGAAACCCACCGTGTATGCAGAAGAACAAGGAGCAAGAAGATTTATCCATCATTGTAATCCATCATGAAGATCCTCCCCATGATTCCATTCACTGTTAAAGTCCTCTCCACAATAGTATTTTTCATTTTCAAGACAATTTGATAACTGACAATGTTGCGATGATAAATCCCTCCTATCTTGAGGCACATGAAAACACAAATCCAGTCATGTCTAATGCCTTGTCATTTATGGGTGAAACACTTTCTTAACCAGAAGACATCTTAAGGGAACGATCATTTTTCAAACCTCATTTATTTCATTTATCTTCTAATACAGAGCATCCACTCTGGTCAGATCAAGTGGAGAATCCTCTTGTGAAAGAAGATGAAGATGTGTTAAACATGATAAAACAATTAGTTAAAGGGGAAATACCAGTCATGTTCTGGCCTTTGGAAAATTCTCAGTATAACATTCCAGAATTTATGATAGAATATGGCATTCGTGACATTCATCTCAATTTATGGAATACTATTCATCATTTGAAAACCAAAGTCTTACCATATGATGTATATTAAAATCATGTAAAGGTAATAGAAGGGTTTCAGTGCCAAATTCACTTGGCATGTCTCTCAGTTTCCCAATATCCAAATGTTAAAAAATTGCATAGAACCATTTAGCATACATGTCTTAATTCTATAAAGAGGATATACCATTTAATTTATGATTCCTCATCTAGTGTTTGTATTAGAGGATGGGGTGCATATGGAGCGTTGCATTTCACTGCACTCCAAAATCCGAAAAGTCTACCAAAAGTGGTCTCATGCAATGTTATTGACCACAATTGGCCACAATCAATAGGTTTTGTTTGTAATCAAATGTACACTAAAGAAAAAGCCTCAACGAGTTCCCATCAGAATTGGGCCCAAAGAAAAGAAGTTTTTGATTTACTTTTATATCAAGCATCTGAGAATCTTGAGCAGGCATCTAACTTAAAAGATGTCTGGCATCAGATAATGGAAATGTCTGAAATAGAACAACGATCTTCCGAAATAGGTGATTTAAGTGATTGTTGGATGGTGCACCCTGCTAATGTCCGAACCAAAATCCACAAAATCAGAAGAGGAGTTTCAAAAATTTCATCCATAGCTATTGAAGAATCACCCCATATTTCTAGGAAGGGGTCTCATTTAATTCAAATTTCAAATTAATTAAACAATGTTCAATGATTTGAAGAAGAAGAATAAGAACATTCCCAGCATACAGGTCTAGGGGATTTTTCATATCCGCAATCCCCTCCTCAACGAAAGTCAGTTCTCTCCCAATTAGGGAAGAAGACACAAGGTAAGTGTAAAAATGAACTATCTAAGGATTCCATTCGGGTTACTATCCACCAAACAGTTCCAAGGAATTATTCATATAGAATAACTGAGTCTCATGGAAGACACAAAGGAAGACGATCTAGTTGAAATAATGACAAAATCCCATCAACACATTATGCATCAATGAATGTTATTAACACCATTGCAGAAGATCCTCCAGAAAATAAGTCCAGTTCAGGGGAATCAGAAGATGAAGTTCTTGCCTATAATATGGAACACACAAAGGAAAATGAAGAAGGTGTGTGTACCTAAAATTAGAGGCTTACCCAGAATCTAGGTATGCCTTCAAATAACCAACTCCCCCCCTCTCCGAATGGTAACTAACAAGAGGAATGGGAAAAAGTTAGATTTCATCTCACTTTTCAACTAGAGAGGGTCAATCTCTATCTCATGAAGAGTGATTTTCATAGAAAGAATAGGAAATGAAGGAGTTGAAAAGACTCAACATAGAGTTACATAAAAATATAATTTCTGGTAGACACACTCCCCAAGAAATTCCTCAACATGCAAATCATGTATGAGCTCCTCAACAAAGAGGATTTCTAGTAACTACAGATGCAGATAATGAATTCCATCCATTGGGTACACAATCAAGGTAAGACCATATACATCATGTTAGGCCTATTTCTTTTGGTTATCCAAGGTAAATATTAGCACCACCATCAGTGGTTTTATCGGTCGCTGCACTAGCTCAATCTCCAGTTTCTATACCTACACAGGTTCCATCTCGTTTGGATTTTCCCTAAATTCATTTGAACACAATTGATGCATTAACAGCTTGATTGGAAACTATGGAGGAATGACATGCATCAGTTCAGCCAGAAAAGAGATCTTACCCTAAATGGGTGGACGCAATTCCTCCCCCACTAATTTTTATGAATACCACATTCCAAATCATTAATGGTTCGGGAGATCCGGAACAAGACATAACAAGAAGCAGTTAAGCTTAGGTGTTTTGTGCATTCATTACAAGGACCGGCTTTTGTTTGGTATATAATTTTTCAATCTTGATCAATTACTGGATGGGAAGACCTTCGTCATAAATTCCTTCTCCAGTTTCGATTTATGCTACTAAATATAGCAGTTTTTGATCTTACTAATTGTAAACAAAGGGATAATGAAAGAGTTTCAGATTTCATTGCATGACGAAAAGCCTTATCATATTCCTTAATTCTAGCACTCCCTAAAAAATAATTTCAGCCAATATGTGTATAAAATCTACGTGATGAATTACGAACACCATTAATCACTATGAAATACACAAGAGGGTTTTAAGACCTTATATCAATCGCTCGACATATAGAAGACTATATTATAAAAACTAAGGCTAAAACTCAAGTAACTCTATCATATCTGGGGAGGAGGATATGAAATTCCGAAGCTTCTATAATCACCCTCAAACAGGCACATGTACTTGCTTCTATGTCATGAACCTCATTATACCCAATCAATCCACCTCCTGAGCATCAGAAACAACAACTGCCTCATCAAGATGATTAAAGAGATCAAAGGCAGAAACAGTTTGAGTAATTAAAGAATAATGTTTATTCTTCAACAAAAGAACTAGTTTTTGGTTACATCATATCAGCCTCAGAAAACAATTTGGTTCTGTTTCAAAGGCCAATGAATCCAAATATATATGTAGATGAAGATCTTCTAAATTATTGTCGCTTTCACCAGATGTTGGGACACCCCATTCAGGAGTTCTTTTTTTCATAGACCCTCTACAAAAGATGGTAGACTCTAGAAAAGTGAAAATAAAATGTTCATTAGCTCTAGTTGCATGTCTAACTACTACTAATATAGAGGAATAGGGCGAATGGAAAAGGTAAAAAGTAAAAATGTACAAAATTGTGATGATTGCATTATCAAGAAAAAAATCAACCGGAGTCATGTTATTTTACGATAATAGTTGAAATAATCAATTTTGTCTTCTTCCACTCCTGCCACAGCAAAAAAATCTTCATCAAAAGTACATTTCTAAAAGAAGAGAAGTGATCATAATGAAAAAGAGAAGTCAGAAGAACAAGAGCTCGTATCAAGGCCAAAGTTGTCATTGACCTTAGAATATTTTATGCCATATTTTTCAAAAGCACAAGAACCACCCTGCCAAAAGGTATAACAAAAATTACCATGTTAAGAAGAATGTTCATAAGATTAAACATTGATATGTGGTTTTGTTAATGTTATCCATTTAACGGATCCCTATTCCAATGGTGATTCCAATTATAGTGAGTCATAATTCCTTGTGCCTAATTGGGGAATAAGAGGAAGGGGCCAAGTTAGAGGATACAAAGGAAGATGTGGGAATTCAAAAAACCACCATTTTAACTCTACCCATGTACAAACCATATATATGGCAGAAACTCATGGAAGAGACCTTCAGCATGATCAACAAGAGCAAGGAGTCTGTTCAATGAAAGACAGGTTCGATTCTGACATAATTATTTTGGAAGACTGATTAGAAGCCATAACATATTCTTCTTAGCAAATGAATATACCTATTTAGTCTAATTTACCAAATCTCGTATTATTTACAGCTTCTTTTCCAACACAGAGTACATCTATAAGAGAAGCATCAACTTCCAAAGCAATTGGAAAATCACACCTCCATGCAGGGAAACACAGACCTTTGAACCAAAATTATGGCATCTTGAAACAATTGGCCCAATTACTAGACATGTTGACAATTCACAACGTTTTGAATCTGTCAGAAGATCTTCAAGAGGCACTCATTGAGGAATTTTCAAGCCCACAAGAGTTTGAAATCGAAGTTGATGCTGCTGAGGTTTACCTAATAAAGAATGATCTTGTAGAATTTCATCCAGTAAAATCTTTTATAGATCAAGATGAAAATGATGTTGTTCATTGTCAAATCAGACCTTTGTACTTTTATGGCATGGTCAATGACATAGACATCCGACGAGCCTTGATTGATAATGGTTATCGGGTCAACCTCATTCCCGTTTGTACACTTTGTTGATTAAGCCTTACTAAATCTAACTTATATCCTTTTACTTTAATGTTGCAAGGATATGACAAGAATGAACAAGAACCTTTGGGTGAGATTACACTAAGAACTTTGTTTGGAGATCTTGTGTCTAATTCATATTTCATGGTTGTTTGTTAGGACAGAGCCTTCAATATTCTTCTTGGAAGGCCATGGTTTCACCAACTTGCAGCCATACCTTCGTCATACCAAAAATGTCTGAAATACTATTTCAATGGTCAAATCGGAACATTGTATGGTGACAAGGCTCCGTTCAAAACAGGTGAATCTCAATATGCTGAGGCAGAGTTTTATAACACAAGCAGATCAAATCCCATGACAAAGGATATAACCAGAGTTAATGCTCCAAATGGGCTGGAAAAGATCCCATCAAATTCATTCATACATTTGAGTACATATTATGTGTTACCCATCAATCAAATTGAACGAGTAAATCCAAATCTAAATACTTTTCTAGTAACTTCCATAATGTCAATTGCAGAAATTGATCCTGATGACATGAGAGCAATTATTTATACGCCAAGCAATGACGGAAGCCTGAATTGAGATGTTTTCATCTCATCTTCTGATCTACAACAAACCACTACTTTTTCAACCGAAGTAGAAGAGATAGTTTTAATGCTAGAGGACGACAATGATGTTGATTCTCAATCCATCAATCCCTCTTTATTACCATCGGAAGACCCTTCTTCATCTGTAGAATCAGATATGGTGGAATTTTATTTGAGATGTTCAAATAAGGATTTCTCCCCTAACACTAAATGCTTTTCCTCATCATCTACAATGAAAGTGGAAAAAAAATAAGTAATACATAATGAAGAAGAAGATGAAGATCTCAGGGTTGATCCTACAGAATTTGAAGAATGTGTCTCTACCACCGTGGATGAACTCAGAGAAATAAATCTGCGTACAGAAGAAGATTCATGCCCCACTATAATTAGTGGGGCCATGACCTATGAAGAGAAAGAGGTGTATACTTCCTTTATAAAGAAACATCAAGATATATATTCTTGGAATTATATAGAAATTCTAGGTCTTAGCCCTGATGTAGCCACCCATCATTTGGGTTTTCCAAAATAAAATCTTGGATTTAAGCAAGCAACACGGAGAACACACCCAACTCATTCCTCTAAAATTGAAGCTGAATTTGATATGCTTATAAAGTCTAACATTGTAAGGGAAGTTCAGTATCCCAAATGGCTGGAGAATATTATCCCAATGAAAAAGAAGAATGGGAAAATTAGAGTCTTCATGGATTTCAGAGATCTTAACTGGAATTCTCCTAAAGATGATTTTCCATCCCTGATTATAAAACTTATAATTGATGAAACTAGTGGCTATAAATCTCTTTCCATCATGGATGGATACTCTAGATTTAATCAAATCCAAATGTCCCCAAAGGATGAAGAATATATAGCCTTTAGATCCCCTCAAGGGGTGTTTTTCTATCTAGTAATGTCATTTGGCTTAAAGAATGTAGGTGCAACAAACCAACGTTCCATGCACCATATCCTTAAAGCCTTCTTAAGAAAATTTGTTGACTGTTATGTGGATAATTTTGTGGTCAAATATGGACAATGTTTCCATCACATGGCTGATTTGAAAACCATATTCAATAAACTTTGGCAACACAATTTGAAGATGAACCCCTTGAAATGTGCTTTAAGGGTAACCTAATGAAAATTAATTGGATTCGTTGTACTCCATCATAGTATAGAAGTTGATCCTGAGAAAAAAAATCATTGGTATGTCACCTCGTTGAAATTGGAAAGAATTAAGAGGACTCTAATGACACATGGATTATATTCAGTGCTTCATCAACAATTTGGGAGGCAAGTGTTAAACATTCCCCAGATTAAGGAATATGGGATTTACCTGCTAATGGAGTGAAGATTGCCAAGAATCATTTGATATCCTCAAGAAATACCTCTTGAGTCCAGCAGTATTAATAACACCAGTTGGTGGAAGACCACTTATTTTTTTTGGAAGCTTTATAGCAATCACTAGGTGCCTTCCTCCCCCAAAAGAATGATACTGGGAATGAAAATAGCCTTTACTATCTTAGTTTAACTATGCTTGATGCGGAAACTTGATATTCAAGTATTGAAAAGTGTTGTCTGGCATTAATCTTTGCGGTTCAGAAATTGAGGCCCTACTTGCAACATCATGAGGTCCAATTGGTGTCTTGTAATAATCTACTCAAATTTACCCTCATTAGTCCTATGCTTACAGGACGTCTGGCGTGGTGGGAGGTTATTTGGAAATAATTTAATATCCAGTTTGTGACTAAAAAAGAAATAAATGGCCAAGCTCTGGATGATTTCCTTATTGGGCATCCTTCTGTAGAAGATACATGATTTAATACTGAACTTCCTAATGAAGTGGTCTTCTCTATTCAAGATAATTCCCAAAAATGGGAAATATATATTGAGGGTGCTTCCAGAAGTCCAATAGGAAAGGGAATGGAAAACCCTAAAATCAGCAAGGTTGGATTAGGAATTATCCTTACTTCCCCAGAAAAGGCAGTATTGCCTTATTCATTCCTATTATCGGAAGGTGGTACCAGCTATGAAGCAGAACATCAAGCTCTCATCGCAGGTCTGGAATTGGCCCTTCAGGTGCAAATGCATCATTTAAAGGTAAAATGTGATTCAGAATTAGTAATCAAACAAATCAATAGGGAATATTCTATCCGAAAATATGAATTATTTCCTTTGTGTGATTATGTCTAATGGTTAATGGATGAATTTACTTTAGAGATGACATTGTATTTTGTACCGCAATCACAAAATGCCCAAGAAGATGCACTGGAAAATGCAGCTATAGCCATGGAATATCCATATCGGGATGAGAAATTCATTAGTATAGATCATCATCGTGGGGTCTCACCTTCTGTTAAAACTAGAATGGAGGAAATTGATGAAATTTTCTCTATTTCTGAACCATATGGTCATACCACGGTATAGAGAATATCCATCATGGAATATCTTCAAAATGGGGTAATTGCATTAGATAGGGATGAGAAAAATAGATCTGGTGATGATCAGGCAATTTTACTCTATGTGATAGTCCAGACCACCAAAAGATCCGTTACAAGTGATACATTGATGGAATTATCTTCAGATGTATGGATGGAGAAGAGACCACAGCTGTCATGAAAGAAGTATATTCAGGAGCTTATGGTGCGCACCAATCGGGGCACAGACATTATGATCAGATCTGAAGGCTTGGATAGTTTTTGTCCTTCAACGTTGATGGACTGTACAGATTTCACTAAAATATTTATCCCTTCCAAGTGCATGCCAAATTCATTCATCAACCCCCAAAGTTGCTACATACAACTAAATACTCTTTAATATTTTCCACATGGGGAATGGATGTAGTAGGGACTTATCCTCTTTCCATGACTAAGATGTTCAAGTATATTCTCACTGCTACTGACTTTTTCTCTAAATGGGTTGAGGCAATACCTCTCAAGGAAGTTGGGGAAAAAATCATTATTAGTTTTTTCAAAACTAATATCATCACAAGATTTGGTGTCCATAATACTATTTTGATGGATAATGACACAAGTTTTTGTTCTGCTGAAGTAAATAAGGTGTATCAAGAACATAATATCAAGTCCAACCATTCATCTCACTATCATGCGGCAGCCAATGGATAGATAAAGGCCTCCAATAAGACCCTATCAAATATACTCCAGAATATGGTGGATGAATATAATAAATCTTATCCTGATAAACCTTTGAATGCATTATGGGCTTATCAGAAAATTACCCATATAACTACAAAAGCAACTCCTTATTCATTTGTATATGGAACCGAAGCAGTTTTTCCAATTGAAATAAAATTTACATCACATAGAGTTGTAATCTGTGATCAATTTTCTCTCGATTAAAGGTCTCAGAAATGGTTTGATGAGTTGGAATTATTAGATGAGAAAAGATTTCATACATTATATCATCTAGAAGTCTATCAGAATAGAATATCGTGATATTTTAATAAGAAAGTTCTCCTTCATTCATTATTTCTAGGATAATTTCTATTGGTCCTTATAACTCCAATGATATCAGGAAAGAAATATCCAAAACATGAGCCACTGTGGGAAGGACATTATTCCATACAAAAGTTCTATTCAATTGGAGCCTATTCCTTAATCTCAATGGATGGATAGCTTATCACAACTCCAACCAATGCAAGATTTTTGATGAAGTACTTTCTGTAGTTTTGTACAATTATTCATCACTACAAGGCTTTAAATTGCACATTGAAATTTCCTTACTGCAGGACTTAATACTACATAGCCCCCATGTCCTAGTTACAAGACATTAAATTTCATAACAAACGTTAATGTCCATGATGCATGACGTTAAAATGCATAGCATCTTCTTCCTTGTCGCATGATGTTAAACTGAATGACATAATTTGAACAATTAACGTTCTCTCTATTTGATGTTAGAATATTCCATAAACAAACATCAATGACATCATCACTAATTATTATTAGTACATGAGTCCCTCTCTTTCCTATGACTGAGTTAGATCTGTATAGAGATCATGTTTATAGAACTACGTATGGTTTGATTCTCATTTTCAATGAGATATGTAGAGACGCCTAAATCTCTGATTTTGGGCCCAGCCACAATCAAAAAATATTCTTATTTTCTTTTCTATGCTTATATATGAATCAGATCTATACATACTATTTACATAAGATATATGATTCGGTACTTATACCATTTTAGGTCTTAAGATTTACCGTTCTCTCAAAAGGTGTCAAAAGCCCCCATTTTTCACATCAAACTCAATTAGCGTGAGGAAAGATTGTTTAAATAACTACGTACAACTTGATTATCATCTATTTTGAGATACTTAGAGATGCCTAGATCTCAAATCATGGGCCCATCCATGGAAAAAAAGGTTATTTCTTGTATAAGAATCGAATCTCCATTAGAAATGTTTTAAGAATTATGAATGATTTAATCCTTTCCCCCACAAGACATATAGTGACACTTGGGGGTTATCCCTTAACATAGTTACAATATTTATTTTCCTTTCACATTGGTTAATTGTCATCCATACCGCATGACGTTAAACTATATAGAAATCCGACACCCCCATTCTTCATCTATGTCACCTTTTTATTATAAAAGAGACCCCTACTACTCATTGTTTCTCACACCGTGCATAACTCAAGTGATCTTAGAAATTGGATAAGGTAGTTATATATATAAGTAAGGTGTTTGAATTCCCTACGGGGGTTCAAAGGTTCAAATTTCATGACTTTAAATTGCACATCATATTTTTAATTTAGAAGAAACAAAGAAAGTCTCCATTTTACATATGAGTCAGATCTATGTAAAGGATGTCAAAATCATGGCCTATACTGGTACAAATATTTATCATATGAATTAACCATAAACCCTTTCCATATTTCGTACACTTAATTTTTAATCCTTTTCAGATCTTCATAATCATTCTTATGGTTTCTGGTAACATGGTTTCAAATATCTAAGAGCTGTTTTCCCTGACTTTGCAGCATGTTCCATTAGGTGGACTTTCATAAGTTGCTTACATAATAGGTCTGTCAGTGAAAAGATGCCACTATTTGGATATGCAGCATATGCCCCAGTTGGCCCTACATAATGGTTTTTTCATGTAATGATAACTTCGTTCTTAGTTATTGTATCTTTTTCCCCATTAATCTTTGAGGACAATATATGAGAATCTATATTTTTAAACAGTTATTCAAGTGTACTTGTCCTATTTATTTTCTCACAATATGAAAGTCTTCAAGACCATGGTTTACAGATTTCCCCCAAAATGTGTTCAATATAAAATTAAATAACCTTGAAATCACTTGTCCACATATTATATATTGTTTTTTTTTCTGGTCCTAGTTATATGACCTAAAACTACAGACGCCATATCTCTTACGTTTGGGTCAGATCTTTGTAAAAGTCATATTCTTCTGATTCTTTGTACATCTTGGTTTGAAATACCTTTTCCTTATTTGGGTACATTTCTCCATAAACCAAACTTTATGCTTCTTAAAATATGAATCTCTATAAACTTTCTTTGACTTTTGTAAATAGAACATTAAAAATCTAAGTGCTCTTTTGTCTGACTATGCAGCACGTGTGCTTAGGAGGCCTTGCATTAGTATCCTACATAACAGGCCTGTTAGTCAAATGATGCCACTATTTGGATATGCATCATATTCTCTAGTTGGCTCTACATAATATAGCCCGTATAATGGGTTGGTTAAGTAATTGTAACTTTTTTCTTGGAAAAAACTTCCTCTAATACTTTTAGCGCTCTTTCCCATATCATTAATCGGTTCCAGAAATTCCCAAATAACAGTTTACAATTTTCCCTTCTATACCTAAATATTATATTATGTTTCTAAACAAATTATCAAGAAATTGGGAGAGTTTTCTTACACCTTTGGTTAAATCTAAAGACCATAAATTAAAGCCACACAACATCCTCACTACAAGACATTAAACTACATAGTACAACGTCTTCACTGCAAGACATTAAACTGCACCGGACAACATCCTCACTACAAGACATTAAACTACACAGCACAACATCCTCACTACAAGACTTTAAACTACACAATACAATTTCCTTACTGTATGACATAAAACTGCACAGTATGATGTCATAAATTCCCCTTTCTGATAACTTTTAACCTTTACTTATACACCAAATTTGTATAGAGATGGTTTTCCTATTCATGACATATGATTATTTAAAACAACCCCTTTTCAATCTTAAAATTACTTTCCTTGGTAAAACCACCTACTATGGTCTTGAGTCATCCAAATGTTATTTTTTCTACTTATCTATCAATAGAAAAATGCTAAAATTCACAGAACTCATTTTTCCTAACTATGCAGCACGTGCCCTTAGGCGGCCTTGCATAATTTACCCGCATTATAGGTCTGTCAGTCAACAGATTCCCCTTTTTTTCTATGCAGTATGTTCCCTAGTTGACTCTTCATAATACAAACCCCATAACGGGTTTTTCATGTAATGGTAACATTGTTCTTGGAAGAGACTCCCCTTATGTTGATACAGGTTTTATATTTGGTGTCTATAAAAATGATGTCTCAAGATTCCCCTTGGAAATATTTAAATAATATTAAATAAATTCTTATCCACAATGATTTTTTTGGGATCTAATTCAATGGTTATGGTCAAAGATGTTTTGACCCAAAATATTTTCCCATTATGCTTACAGGGCACAATGGCTTAGGTAAAACAAAAGAAAATAAAGAAAGTGAAAAACATAAATGATTAAAGACAAAATAATTTTCATTTATGAAAACTTTTATAGAGAATAATCCATAAATTGGAATCTCACTCTTAATGAGTTTTTACAAAAGGCTTTATACGTAATTCCTCATTTTTTAATAGCTTCTTGAGACCCATAAACTGCTTGTTGTCATTTTTTTATCTGACCATCCTCGCTCTCTTCAACATGATGAAGTACTTCTTTAGCATCTGCGATGGCTTTTTCACCTTCCTTTTGGACTTTTACAAATGAGCTATGAAGCTTTTCAAGCTCTCCTGTAATGATATCTAACTCTTATTGAAGCCAAAATTTCTAAACAATCTTTTCTTTAAATGTTTCTATTAGCACCTTTAACTTTTCATTATTATTAGCGTCAGTTTGGGATAGTGCTACTTGTAACTCTTCAATTTATATAGAAAACTTGGATTCTATAAAGTCTTGTTGAAGCATTTTCTCTCTTTCCCTCCTCCAGATAATCTCTTTCACCATAGTATGAATTTCACTATATAAAAAACCGCCAAATCCTAGTGTGATAAACAGAGATGAATGTCATAGAATTCATGAAGGTAGTTCCTCAAGGGGCATCTCAGATATTATCTTCCAGATATTTTCCATGCTTTGCGATAAGTAAGAAGAAGAGCCTTCTGTAGTTCTAGGTCTGATTTAGAATCACTATCATAAGGAGGGTTATATTCTAGGACTAATTCACTTAAAGATTTGACCTACTCTGTTCCTTCTTGGAAAATGGTTTCTCCACCTTGAAATTTTGTTTGGTAATAGGTAGAGGCTTCACCTCTAGACCTAGGCATTGAAGTTGATAGCCCTGTATGGTAAATCAGGAATCATGATTATAGTTAAGAGATAATAAAAGAGAATGTAATCACAATATCGGTATCTCTTACCTAGCAGTAGGTTAGAATCTTGAGAAGAATACTCCCAAATGTTCTCAGTTTCAGAAATTGTATTTGATATATCTAGTTGAGGAGTTCTCTCTTTAATATGCTCATGATTTTCAGAGTGAATATCAGGAAGACCTGATACCTCAAGATTCACTTAAGCCAATGTCTCTATGATGGTAGGGTTGATGTTAATATCAACACCTCCTTCAAGTACCGTTACAACAGTAGTTTCTTTAGATTAAATTGCATATTTCAATCAACCATGGTTATAAGGTTAATCAAAACAATATTACTAGGAAGAATAATGATAAATCGCATCCAGTTGATTCTATATAAGGAACACTAGAGTCTTCTAAAGCATTTAATATTTTAACATGTTCTAATAGTTCATCAAAATCCTTTCTAAGGATCATCATTTCATACAGTGATATCTCAGATCCCAGGTTAGTCTTACCTGTGGGAACACTTGGCGTGTTTAATTCATAACCTTCCTCCGGCAACCCGTGACCCCGTGTAGCTTTTTCCGCAATAATTGTGGTGTCAACGTAAGTTGTTTCTAGATGTTAGAGTGAATGTGATGAGCCTAAAAGTGTCAAAAAATGGAAGTCAGGTATTTTTTCATTGGATTATTTATGAAATACCTTTGATTTACTAGAAGCTTCCATTTGTCTGATAGTAGGAATCAGATCAGTGTCAGGGATACATATTGGTTCCTTTGGCTTCAATGCCTCTTCAAGAACCACTAGATTTACAGGAATGTGTGTTTTCCCAATAGCACCCTCTACGACTCCTTGAATAATATCATTGGATTCTTTAAAATAAGAAATAGAATAAGCCCTTGTAATCCTGAAATATTTAAACACCATTTCATGAATAAAACTAAAATTCATGATTATCAGAGAGACTTACCACTACTAAGAAAGAACTTAACAATGGTTTTCATTCTTATATTCATTTTATTTTTAATCTTATTAGGAGGGTTTGCATCTTCATCTATAAGGACATGTATCAGAGATCCCAGCACCCTCTCTATTTCCTCCTCCATGCCCTGTTGGCCTGGAGATATTTCTCCAAGTTCATGGGGTGATCTGGTAGCTCCAAGAGCAGTACCTCCATGACTATATTGTGCTGAAAGAATTGCAGTTGTCATTCCTTTACCCAACTGCAAGTAAAGAAAAAATTTCTCCTAAGTAACAATTTTTTGATTAAAATTAATGTTTCAAAATCGAGGAAGATACAAAAGAAAGGGAACTTACATCCTCAGTATCTACAACGTCCTGCCATTCTTTATCTAATGAAGGATTAATCCGTTCGGTGGTACCACGATCTATCATTTACTTTACCTAATTTTTGGTAGGAATTGAGTCATCAGTGGCATATATAATCATTTTCCGATCTCGAATTTAGGTCCTTACATCATTGGGACTATCCTCAAAAAGAATGTCAGAATAAGCCCACAAATCCCAAGCTCCTAGAATATGCAGTCCTTAGCACAGATCCATCCACATGGTCTCAACATCACAATATAGACTCTTCCATGTTCGAACAGCCTCCGGTTTTATATATTCATAATGTATGTATGAGGGTTGTGAGGAGGATCTTACAACCTTGGAAGTTAGTTTCTTCCCAGCACCCGCAGTCACAGATGAAGGATTGGAAAGTGGAACTCACCTCTCTTCAGAATGATAGAGACTAGATCACCTTGAGAAGAATTTTGTAGGAATTGATAGAGTGGCTCTTTTTATTCTAGTAGAAGGATTATATATTCCACAAGGTCTGTTTGGGGGATTTCAATCATTAGAACCTCCACTCTCTAATTCTTTCAAGTCAGCCCCTGATGATGAAGAATTATCTTCCAAGTGATGGGGTTCCTTCCTGATACTTCTCTTTATCCCCACTCGGGGGACATCATGATTTAATACCCCTTAGGGGTATGATAAAACCCAGTTTTCAGCATACCAGATTTTTAATCTTCCTACAGCATCTGTAACGGGTAAATTAAAAATTACCCCAGTCTTCTCTACAGATGTCAACAACCATAATTGTTGGGAAACTATTGGGTGTTGATCTAATCTGACATGAAAAGGAAGGTATAAAGTATTTTGTTGTAGAAATTTGGATTTATCTTCAAGTATCTAAGGATCATAGGCCACACATATGATTTCTCCATCGATTTGGGTGGCTAGCATGCTATCTCTGCAAGCTAGAATATATTCCCCCAGTTCCAAACTGGAAGTACCATCATCAAAAAATATCCCTTTAGGAGGATCCCCTAATGAAAGAAATATAAGTCTTTATGCATTCTCAATCTAACCTTGTTTTCCTAAGCATTCAAAGGCAAAGGTGAAATACCAGAAAAGGCTTGAATAGACGGTCAGAAATAACTTCCAAAAACATATACTTTACTTTGTATAGCATAAGTTCTAAAGTGAGTATCAATCCATCTCCATAACAATTGGAATGGAACCGGTTTTCTAAATAGAAATTTTACTTAGTAAATATACAGTAAAATCCTATAAATATTAGACAAAATAGGATTATCCAACCTTACCATCCTTTTGGGACCTTGCTACAATAACAATGGTTCCCGACCTTACACCTCTTTTAGAGTCTTAGACTGGTAATAAATATACTCTGAGTCACATGACTACGAAACTTTCCAGATGTGTCTTTGTAAGAATTTTTGGGTTGATATCATATCCACATCTTCAAAATTCTCCTTTTCTCCTATGTTGTCCAAAATGTGTCTGGAGTGCCTCTCTTCTCTTCCCTCAGATAGCTATTTAGATGGGTGTATGTGGGCCCCTTTTCCTTCTTCTTTATAAATAATATTTCCATCCATTCCTCCAGATGAATTTCCCTCCTTGTGCAAGTTTTTGTGGTGATTGAATTTTTTAGTTTGTTAAATATTTTCATCAAGTCACAAGCCAAATATGGTGTCTTCTTTGAGTCATTCCATGTCACCTTGGGTGGAATAAACTCGCCGTATATGTCTCTAAGTATTGGAGCTCCAAAAAAATTTTAAACATCCCACAAGATGATACCTACCTCTCCATGTGTTTAATGGAAGGAAGTGGTCTATGGGCTCCACCGAATTAATAAATCTAGCACGAAATCATCATTCCTATACTCATAGGTTTGACTTACCCAGACAGCTTTATAAATCACAATGATTGTCAAATCAACTAAAAATTTGGAAAACAATTTCACACCCAGTATGCCAACATCCATGCGGGTTTTACACCTCCTCCTTGGAGGAAATCCCAACTTTTCTTCCAACCCTTGGACTAATCTATTTGAGAATCTCGAAAGATGGATGGATAATAGTGTGGCTATAACTTAGGTGTGTATGCATTCAAATTTGGAGTAGATGGGCTATGACGCATAATATATGCTTTCACTACTGTCCCAACACTGGGAAATGAGCTCCCAACAAAAACATTGGCCAACAAGATGTTGGTATAATCCTAAAACCAATAATGTTGGACATAGTTATTTGGATCTAGAATGTATGTATCCTGCAAATGGTCATAACTATACAATGTCACATAGGTGATCCTCAGAAAGTTGAAATGATACTTCTTCAAATATTTTTCTAAGTCTGGAAGAGTGGTTTCGCAAGCATCGAATTAATAATAACCAATGAAATTCATCATGTCATCATTCCTCTTTGTGGTGAGTTCATCAGCAGTTCCAATTCTTTTGAGATCCATTGATCCTACAAAAAGATAGTGATCATCTTTTAAAATTAGGTTCCTTTTTTTTCAAAAGAATGGGAATGGAATTAAGGCACCCACATTTTAAACACAGCACGCAAGTATAAGTCGGCACACAAGTATGGGGCCCAACTTATGGCGCGCTCCTAAAAATGTACAGATGCATCGCGACGAAATAAAAGCGTCTGAATAGAAGACTTTCACGCCAAGAGCTGAGAATTTGGAAGTTTTGAAAATTTTCCTAGATGTTAAGACATTATATATAAGTGACAGATATCATCCTGTGCGCCATAAATCTTACACATTACACACTTTCACATCTAGGTCTACTTGAGTGCCGAATACTTGCATGCCTCATTGCCCTTGTCTTTCTTATTCATTAAATTACTTCAATATTGGATCCTATTTTTATTTATAATCCAATTATGAGGGGGGGGGGGGTTATTGACACTCTATATTGTAAAAGAGTCTAGAAAATTACAAAGGGGATCCCATTAGAAAGAAAATGGGAAAATACATGAAGAAAAATCATGATTTTCAAAGGCATGATTATTGAATCGCCTTAGTCAAGCCAACACACCGGCAGCACGTATCCTAATTGTGTGCCTAAATATGTCATGTAGCTTACTTGTGTGATCCTATATGGTATTCAAGTCACTTGTGAACCCAACTCATTTCACCCAAGGTCATTTATTTTCCTATTAATAGACCCTTGGGGGCCCCATTTGCGTGGAAGAATTTTTTGGAAGCCCAATTGTAGCTCTTGTTTCCCTAGTACTTCACCCCAATCTTCCAAAATATTTATGGTAGTTGTTAAACACCTTCTGCAGAGGATTTAAGGGAGGATCATTTGACTTAAGTCCTTTTAGTTTCTGAAAACCATAACACTTGAGCACCTAAAGCACACAACCTCCCCAAGTAATAAATACTTGCGCGCCTCCCATTCCTCTCATAAGAACTCGAGTTCCCCACTTCTTGGATCACCATCACCTATGAATACTATTGAATACTTCTGCAAGGTCTGTTCCAAGTATTACTATACAGGTTGTTCGTTTCTTAACTGAACATCAGGTCACCCAATAGTACTTGCGCGCCCATACTTTCACACCCTTGTCTACTGGGGTGCCCCTCTTTGATTCACCTATTTTATTCACTCTCTTCAGTCTACAAGCCATCAAGCCTTCCTCAGCCATTCATGGAAAGTTCTATTCTTCATTGGATCCCTTTTCTAAAATATATTTTCTTGAGACCTCCAAAAAAACCTCCAGACTTATCAAAAATTTGGTAAAGGCACATCAGTGTGTCTCCTATTTCGGTTTGTATTTCCATAGTTAGAGCTTTCCCACATTTGATTCAAAATGGGGTTAGGATTCATGGAATGTCTGTGGGTTTGTATATGATCAGACACCTGGACCTTTCTCCTAGATACATTGTTGGGATGTTCAAGGTTTGGGGGAGGGTTTGGGTCCTAACCTCACCCTTATCAAAGAGATGACCCAGAACCTCAAGTCACTAGTAGTGAAGATACACTTTACACTTTCATTCCACGCAAGCATAGAAGAAGTCTTCCTACCTTATCATGATCATTTTATTGGCATCCATCCTGGTATAACCCCCTCATCTTGACCCCTTCCTCCTTACATTGGACCCTTGTCCAATGTAAATAGAACAGAGGGAAAGCTCATCGCCTCACCCTCTTCCATGGTTGACAAGCCCACTTCTACTAATGGAGGAATAAAACATTTGAAAGTGTGAATGCGTTTGTTGAATCATTGACATTATATTGCTTCTCAAACCGAGCATGACTCATGTGGGATTAAATATTTGTCATGATCATAACTTTTTCACAATTTAATGAACTATGAGAACTCTAATTCCCATTATAATCGGGATATGTAGGAATCCTTCTTAGGGACCGATCTCATTGGAAATATTTTTCAATAATCCAACCATAATTCCATTAATTCGGGTATCCTCCTTAAGAATAAGCCCCAAATTAATCCCCCATGTCTTTAAGGCATCCTTTTCATGAAGTAATCCCAAACTCATCTCTCCCAAAAAACCATACTCTCCTATGAGACTTATCAAACTACATGGGCTTTTATTCCCATAAATTTGGGATTTGTAGGAATCCTCCTTGAGGTTCAAACCCAACACTTCAATTCAACCCTATTCACTTTAGGCCATATTCCTAATAGGTTATGATTTTACTTGGAAACCCATATCCTTTCCATGTTCCTCGGGCTATCTTAGCATAAGTCATACACTATGTTTCAACTAAGCACCTTCCACTTTAGGTATTTATCACATGACCATAAAAGGTATGATGTGTCCCATTTAGTGGCACCGAACTACAAGGGTTCTGATTCCTTTCGCAAGGATACATAGGTTTACTATATTATAGGCACGATCCCAAAATAATAACCAAACCTTCGCCTCCCTGAATGACAATAAAATTATTGAGTGCCCCACTGAGTGGCTTAAAAAAAGTATCATTACAAATGATGAGTAAAATAATCTCTAAAAAGTATATTAGAAAATACCATTGATGGAAAACCTCAAATGCATATGGATATTTCCATAATGAATAACCTTGAATGCATGATAATGATTCTAAATTTTACACATATTAATAAGTGATTGCAAATTCTAATGGATACATATAATGGGTAAATTAATAAGGATTGGTTTTAGTCCATTTAATCATTTAATCATTTGTTTTTGGTCATTCGGTTCATTTTTTTGGTCAATCCATTAAGTCATTTGGTCATTTAGTCATTTATTAATTTCATCATTTGATCATTTTATTAGGTTATTTTGTTCATTTTGGTCATTCAGTTTGCTCCTTTGGTTATTAATCAATTAGGTAATTTGATTAACCTTATTAGGTTATCATATTTCATTCATTTGGTAATTTGGTTGATTTTGGTTCATTTAAGTTATGTTAAATTTTCATTTTATGAGTAAAGTATTTTTAGGTTAAATCATTTATTTAACTTCATGTTAGGTCATATGGTTCAATTTTTGGGTTAGATTATTCGGTCATTTTTTTATTTTGTTAAATTTTCATTCACTATGTTCATTTGGTTAATTTTGGGTTAGGTTATATAGTTCATTTTTGTGTTAGATAATTTTTAGGCTTGGTTGTTTCGTTGATATTTTTTTATATTATTTGGTTTATTTTTGGGTAAGATTATTTTTTCATTTGGTCATTTAGATTAAATTGAAACAATCTTCCTCTTATTTTAATTGGTTTAGGCTGTTTGTTTATTTGGTTAATTTTTGGGATAGTTCATTTGGTTGGGTGATTTTGTTTATCTTAGGTTAGGTCATTTGGTTCCTTTTCTAATCAAGTTATTTTATTATTTCTTCATTTTCTCCTTTGATCATTTGGTCATTTGGTCATTCAATATGGTAATTTGGATCATGTTAGGTTAGGTCAATTAGTTCTTTTTGGTTTAGTTCATTTTTGAGTTCATTCATTTGGTTTATTTTGAATTAAGTAATTTAGTTCCTATTTGGTTTAAGTTATCTAGTCATTTTGTCATTTGGTATGGGCATTTGGTGAATTTTTTGTTAAGTCTATCTATTCATTTATAGGTTATGTCATTCAATTTATTTTGGTTAATTGGTTCATTTTGGTCTACTACGGGCCAAATAGACATAAAAATGAAGGAGTCAAATTGAATAACCATTATTGAAATGGAATTAAATGCATTTAATTGAAATGATAAAAATAAAAACAAATCAAATGTACATAATGAAGATCTAATTAAATTAAACCAAAATAAAAATAACTAAGATAAAAAAACCATTCCAAAATATAACCAACATGAAAATATAATTAATTTGGTTTTGGTTGGTTTTGTTATGGTTAGTTTATTTTATTTAATATCACTACTAAATTGAATTTATTGAAAGGTTAAGCCTTTATAAATGAACCAAATTGTCATTTTATGGAATCATTATATTTTTCTATGATTAAAAATATATTTATTCATTTATTTTTATGTACTACCAAACCAGATTTCTGGAGAATCCTTTATGTGATATAATATATAAAATTTAAGCTATAATGAACTAAGATTAGGATATTTAAAGGTGAATATCAACATTATTGTTGACATTGTTTTCTTCTTTTTAGATAAATAGTATTGAATTTTTTTAGGGTACTCTAAAATTTTATGTGAGTTTATTTTAATTTATTTAGGGTCTAAATCCTGAAATTATATATAAATAAATTTAACTTATAGTTTCGGTTATGTCCATATTTATGAAAATTTAAATGTGTTTAAATTTGATTCAAGAAATTATGTAGAATTATATCTATTTATGTATGTTTAAATATGTATTTTAGAAGTTTAAATCTGTTTAAATATGTTTTCATAAAGTTTAAATATGTTTATTTTTTTGGAAAACTTAGTTAATTTAATAAAAATTAGGACTCCTTCTCCATGAATTCTGATTGGGAGATATTTAGAAATGATGTTTGTTCATAAACTCTAAATTAATTGATGATAATTTCCCCACCTGAGAAAAATTATGCTTTGATAAATTTATATGTGATAATTTTATGTATTTTAAAATTTTAATTATATTAATCTCCAAATTATATTTTTGTATAGGGAATTGATATATTTTTCTAAATTATTGTAATTTGGATATAAATTGTGAGTTAAAAAAAATTCTTAAGTTAATTTATTAAATGATTAAATTAATTTTTATTTTAAAAATAAAATTATATTTTTAATCCATTCTAGAATTATATTAGCATAAATTTTTACAAGGCATGGTTCAGTTTATTAATTCCTGGTTTGATTTTGTTTATTAGTTCAATTTTTTTTTAATTAAGAATATTAATATCAATAAAATATTATAAAATAAAATTTAATTATAATAAATATATGTTATATTAGTTTTGAATTAAATAAAAAGATGTAATTGATTTAGACGTACATAAAAAATGAAATATGTTTTACTGCATTTGTGAGAAACCATATTCATTATGAATATGGTTTAACATTAGGAAATAAAAGAAAAAGTAAAAAATAAAACTTAATCGATTATGAGAAGAGTGAAAGTACTTTTTGAAAAAAAAATTAAATGACTTAGAAGAATCTATTAAATGAAGTTAGCTAAATGAAACAAAAAAAATGATAGCATTTTAAATTGAAATATAAAAAAATAAAATATTGAAAATTGTAATAATAGTTTATTAAGTTACTCTAAACTAAAAATATTGAACCTATATAAATTATAATGAAATAATAAATCATTTTAAGTGTTTTTCAAATTTTATTAAATTATTATATCATATTTGAAAAGACTAATGTCTATAGTAAAAATCTATCACATTTTTATGTTTCTCGAAAATAGAATATACTAAAATCATGATAATATTAATGGTTAATAAACTCAAACATTATATATTTAAATATAGAACATTATAGTTTAACAAATTTGAACATTAAAATTTAAGATTTTCAAACATTTCATTTTTTATGTAACATTATAATTTTAAAAATTCAAGCATAATATTTTTTAAACATATAATATTAGTACTGAACAAACATCTAACTAAAATATGTCAACATAATGTTCATTTTAAAAATGTAACAATTATATATATTGAAAATGAATATAGAGAAATATACTTTCAAACATATATGATATGTTGTTAGTTGTTGAGAATATAAACATACAACAGGTATGAATTGAACTCTATAAACAACTCAATACATTCAATATCATTAGTGAATAGAGTATAATAATTATATAGGATATATATTATAAGAACAAATATGCAATATTGAAATAAAAAATAAACTGTAGTTATGAACCAATATTATTGACATGAATCTAAATAAATGGAATTTATTAAACATAAATAGAAGAAAATAAACAACATCATTACTATTTTAAGATGAGGTCAAAAATTTAAAATTAGCTTCATATCAAAGGTAATGACTATAAATAGTACATTACTATTACATCATATAGTGAAGATATTATAAAAATAATATAGAGTCGTATATTTAATATTAATTATACAAAAGTGAAACAACATTAAGGAATATACATAGGTGAATGATTTCCAATATTAAAAAGGGTTGTTACTAGTAAAAATAATAGTGAAATTATAATAATGAATCTAAAAATATTTAAATTTATCAATAGACATGTTTTTAGGTTTAGATGAGCCTTATATTTGAGGAACAAACATGGATGAAAATGTGATTGGAACTAGATTAGTAGATTTTTTAATATGTAAAACATTCCTAAATAATTGGGAAGAACAAGATATTTAAATACTCTTTGTTCAGATGTCTCATATATAACTAAAATTATTTTGAATGGATGAAAACAGTGTTTTTAAATGGTTACATTATAGAGTAAATATTTTTGAAAAAACATCCTTGAACTATTTCTAAAATAATCCCTATCAAATGAAACCAAAATAAAAAACTAAATAAAAGTTTCCCTTAAAAATATAAATTAATATGAAAAAATTGTAAACCTTCCCGAGATAAGTTAAATAAAACCAAATTAAAGAAACATGAATTTCACCTGCCTAAAGAACCCAATTTTATTTGTGCCACACATTAAACACAATTATAAAAATTTCTGGTTATAATTCCTCAATCTAAATCCTTGTTAAATGAAATTTATAAAAAATTCAACTTCTTTTAAAACTCATTTATAAATTGTCTAGTATCATACATCCAACTTATATCCATTATATTAAAAAATTGATCTTTTATTAATATCATTATAATATATTATAATATGAATAAAATTTATGTATCTTTTGAATAAATATTTAGACAAAAAATTATATATGTTTTAATTAGGGTAAACATTTATTAATGGGTTAGAATAAAAAGGGACTCCATTGGTCAATCTATGGGCATTTCAATTCTCAGAGAGACAATTCCAAGCCTTCTTTGGTGAATGGTTCTATTGGATAGAAAATCAAGGTAGAAATTCCAAAGCCTGCATCATGGTTTTCATAGTGGTTTGTCGAGTCCTTTGGGAATCCAGAAATAATGTAAGAGAAGGAATTCCTAATTTTGATCTTAGTATCCAGGTTCATTTAAGAATTATTGTTTCTAAATTTGGTACCCTTAGTCTCGCGGGACGGTTTGTGAATCACATCAGAAGAATTATACCTCAGAATGGAACTTATCTTGGGACTTTCAGACCACCATTTTCATAATGATGGGTGAAGTGGGAACCTCTTACTATATGCTTGAAATTAAATGTTTATAGGTCTTATGCCAATGAATATATGGTGGGTCTAGTTTAAGATGGTGGGGTATAAATTTTTATTTTATTTCTTTCTTTCTACATCTTGGTCAATTACATGGGGGTATATTTCAGGTCACATCATCATAGGATTTTAATTTGAAATCAGCAAAACATTTGTCCATCTCTGGTGCAGTCTGATTCTAAAACCATGGTGGTATATCTAAATGGAAACTAAAATATTCCGTAAGACATTATTTATTTTATGAAAAGATATAAGTTAATTATGGATCATGGTATAGAGGTTTTTCATACATAGAGGGAATAGAATTTTTCAGATGATATCCTTATGAGGACAAGGAGCTCAAGTGATATATTTTTACTTTACCTTTGTATTGGATCTTTTCTGGCTAACATAATGTCCATTATTTCTAGTGATACCCTTAGATTTCATCACTTCCTTCGACCATAACATTCATATTTCTTGAATAAAAATTTACTTTTGAGTGAATAAAAACTCTATAAGGATATTTTTTCCACAATTAATATCTTATAAAATTCAACAATTTTATATGAAAAGGCCCATAACTAAATTACATAACCCACTAATATATACTATATAACAAAATAATATAAAAAATAACATATTTAAACATGATTTGAAAACAATAGAATCAATTTTAATTATAATTAATACCCAATATATAAAAAAAATAATACATTATTTTGAAAAGAATATTATATTGAAATGGTATTTTCAATAAGAAACTCATAGAACCCTCAATAGGTATAAAAACAACATAAATATTTTAATAAATACTTTTAAACTCATAATGTTAACATTAAATTCAAAAATCATCATTTATAAAGCCAATATTAACTTTTATCATGACTTTTAAGTAAAATATCACTTACTAGTACATCATCATGCTTATAAAAACAATATAAAATTTATTCATCCAGGTAAAAGTTTTAATATAGGCCATAATTCTATATTATACCTCTTCCTTATACTAATTATTCCATTTAATAATACCTACTAAAATATATCATTCAATTGATAAAACTAATTATCATAATACATAAAAAATAGATTTATAGTCAATCAGCGTTGAAATAATCCATAAATAACATCTTTTTTTATTATAATTTACATTTATATAATATATTTTCAATTACTAAAATGATTATTCAACCATTTGAAGCCTCATTTTTATAAATTAATAAAACCATTGTTTGTGTAGTTTATTAAATAAAACTAAACATTAAAATGAAAAATTATGTAACCCCTAATACATTAAGGAAAATCAAAAATTAATATGGTGATTAATTACATAATACACCAATATATATAAAAATAATTAAATTTACATTTGACTTATGTAGAGGCAGTGAGTAAATATATTTATAAAATACATTAACTACAATAATTTTTATGACAAACCAACACGAGAAACCCCTGAATCAAGCACCCGAGCTAGTTTGTGGCAAGGCCTGAAGTGTGCTCCCAGTCCCCATGCGTCGGAAACAAGTTCCTAGGAATTGAAAACACTTTTTCATAATAGTTTCATTAAATGATTAAATCAATGGTTCCTTTACAAAAACCCAACATCACTCTACCATAAATTGGCGAGACGTGTATCATTAGCTATGTAAAAATAATCAACATCATAGAATAACAAATATCAAGAAAAATTTATGAGAGAATAAAACATCATAATTATGAATAAATGAAATAAAATATTAAACTGAAGTTTTCAAAATATAAAGGGATATTATGGGAATCTAATAAAGAGATACATTATTATAAGAATACATATAATGAGATAAACAAGAATAAACAAAAAGAATAGTTACCCAAATCCTTTTGACATGAAGGAAGATCCCATATTATAACCACCATTAAACTAGTTAAAATCAAGAACATCCACCACATCTAAGTGGTTCCTTTAACTTATCTACATCAGAAGAAAAAAGGTCTACATACCCTCAATGGGTGTATATAGGTTATGAGAAAAACAATCACAGCAAGATCCCACCAAACGTTTTATACACAATAATTTTCAGAAAAACAAGGTCATGAGAGTTTGAAAATAAAAAAAACCATTAAAAAATATATAATAAAACTATAAGTGTATTAAGAAAGTGGTATAAAATTAAACCCTTTGCAAAACATACCCAATAAATGTAATTTAAAAACAAGGAACAAAAGAGAACACATGAAGACCACCAAGTATAGGAGAATCTAGTAATTCCATCACACTAATCATGGAACCCCTCAAATAAAGGAATTAAAAAAAACTACATCACTTGTTAGTGGGATATAGATAAAATTTATTCACTAGTCATAGTGGAACGATAACTAATGGCATGGGAATTTCCCTCAGTCTAGGTCTTATTACCTAAAAACTCAAGAGTTGTCAAAAATCTTAATTAATATTGAATTTTTTATTAAATGGTATTTTATTAGCAAATTCATGAGAATGATTAGATTCAGAGTTAAAAAAATACTTTAATATCTATTTCAATTATCTAATCTAAAGGAAATTACAAGTAAAATTATTTTTATATAATTAGTTCATAAAATACCAGTATATAAAAATTTTATAAACTTTTACAAACTGGTATTTTAAAACTAATAACTAAATGTTCAACCAATAGAAATAGGATGTGGAACCACCTACTTTCAACTCTAAAATCACAATAAACCAGCATTATTCCACTTAAAAAGTATAATAATGATCCTTAGGATGAATTAATAAACCCTATACATCAAATCTTGTTCTATAAATTTTGATTATAAGGATCCTTAGTCCTCTATGAATTTGGGGGAAAAGTGAACACTTTTTAAGAAAAGAGATTAGAACCAAGAGGGGTGTATGAATAATTTACTAGGTTATTTCCTCAAAGAATCTAGGAAAACTTCTAGAAAAATCATGACCTAATAGAAGGGTATAGGGTGGTTCAAATGTGGGAAGCCCTTGGGTTTCAAAATAATAAATAACAATGTTTTATGGTTTTAAATTTGAATAGGGATAGATTATTTATTTTAGATTTTAAATGATCTAGTCACCCCAAACGGTTTGGCTGCATGGTTTTCTAAATCATTCATCAACAGTGTGGATCATAACATACATACTTGGGAACTTTATTAGTTAGGTTAAATTGATAGTCAATCCATTTCCCAACCATGAAAAAATAACTTTAGGATCATTTCAAATATTCAACATAATTTCCCATAATCTTGTGTCAATCGTGTGGTAGTTTATGTTCCCCATAATTTCAAACCATTCAAAGAAAAAGATATATAAGAGATAAAATTATGATTAAATACAATAAATATATAATCTGATACATTAAATTACATCATGGTTGTGACATTTCATCAAACTACATCAATTTTATTCCCTGTAATCCTCTCATACATTTTACTAGAGTAAAATACTAGATGAAATACCAAGAAAAAAGAAACATTAAATCATATTAAAATGGAGGTGGGTTCTCCCAACCTCATTAGAAAACTTATTATATTAATAAAACTCTAAACTTAGGGGCCTAATACCATTCACAGTGGACAATAAATAAATTTAATCCATAAATTCATATAATTGGATCCCAATAATAATAAATCACCCAAAAGAAACTGTAATCTAGAATTCACATAAAACATTTAATGTATAATAAAATTAAGATCCAAATTTTGAGCTCCCAGACCTAAATTAATACCATAGAAATTAAATATTAATATAATATAAAAAATGTGTTTTGATTCATAATAAAACCTTCATATAAAAACTCAACTCAAAATAATGAAAAATATACCAACCTAATAAATGATGAACCACTAAATAAGATGATAAACTATAAGGAAAATATTAGACTTACATCACATTCATAGAATACTAGATGTTTAGAAATTTAATAAAAATATATTTTATTCTAATATAGGTTTATAGAGAGAAATAAAAAATTAATATCATATGATAATATAGAAATCAAATGAAATTAAATGTAAAATGGTATTAATACCCAATATATCCCCCGTTTAAACATAACCAAATAATTTGAAATAAAGATAATTAAAAAGAATAGTGAGATTTTATCAATGAATTAATTTAATCTTTCATTAACAAATAAGTCATTAAAAATTATAAAATTTAATAGAAATGAGATATTAATCCATTTATATAATATCCTTATATTTTATAAGTATTTATTTTGAAATAAATTTGATGTATTTGATTCCATTATTTACTTGCAACCCAGAGTCTTAATGAACCATGATATAGTAAACCATTATAACATAGTCATTGGATTAGTGGGAATAAATAGGTTTAACCACATCATGAAAAAATATTTATAAATTTTTTATTTAATTGCAATTTGTTGATTAATTAAAAATAAATATGTACTCAATTTTTAACAAAGACATTTAAATATTGAAAATTAATTTTATTTCATTTTTTGGATTGATATTTTAATTAATTTCTATCAGTTTTAAAAATTGTATTTTATTAAAAATATATCATTTTTGAAATTATTATATAAAAATTATCTTATTCTGAAATATTGTTATATATATGAAAAATTTAATTTTTTTAGTGAATGATAAATAAATATTGGTTTTAAAGAAAACTATATTTTCCATTCAAGTATTTACAAAGTCCAATTGTTTTTTTAATTCATTATAAAATTTAATTATTTCATTCTAATAAAACCAAGCCTAATAAATTTCATTAGATTCAAAATTATTCTTATTTTTGGTATTAACAATTTGTTAAACTTAATAATGCATTTTTGGGAAAACATTTTTCTGACTAGTATTACAGGTTTATATAAAACAATCTCTTAATTATTGATTTTTAATTTGAAAAAACAAGATCCTTATTTTTAATTAGAATAATTAATATTTTATAATATGTTCAAATTAATGTTTGGTCATTATGAAAAATAACTAAGGTCAAACATAAATAGTATAGTAAAGGTTAATGTTGGTTTATTAGAGGTTAAATTAAGAGATATAAGTGAAAATGCCATTAAACTAGTATAAATCATATTGGATGCCCATATTTAGACCCTATCTTATCTCCAATACTCATATTAATCATAGGGATTCATTTGGATTAAATATGATATTATTATATTTTAATCATTTGAACATTTCCTAGAATTTCCTCTCTCTCCCATATAAAATAAAACCCCTACTTTATCTTATTTACATAAATTCGAGTCATATAGATCAAAAAATTCCTGTCTAATTATTTTTTTAACTAACTTATCTATAAAATAGAGGTTATGGTCTTCTTAAAAGTCAATTACAAGGGATATTATGAAGGTTTCTAGAGAAGTTATAAAAATTTATTTCTTTATTTACCTCCTCTAAATATGTGGTATTCATCATAAAATATTACTTTGGTACTCTGAATATACTTAAATTTTATTATTAATATGGATCTGCCACTATCCACCCTCTTTTCCATCAAATGGTAAATGAAAGTATCATGTGATCTTATGTGTGGACTACCACCTCAATATAGTGATATAATTAATTTTCCATCATCATCATACATGGTTGGTTATTATGATGGATGTGATTTTTATATATTGTATATATGATATAATAATGTTTTTTAATGATAAAATAATAATTTTATTAATTTATTTTTTCAAAAATGAAAACTGCATTCATTTGTATATGCGAACTACCGTCTCATAGAGCGGTGTAATTCAATTTTCTATTTCTAACATTAATAAATTATTTTAAATATTAGTGTGAGAAATATATATTATAATTATAACATTAAAAAAAATTTAGATGAAGGAATCATTATCATAGTACAATGATAGGAACTACTGAATTTAAAATTTCATGAAAAACTAAATACTTTACACCGGGAAACGACGATTTTAATGAGTTATTAATAAATGGGTATTTAAAGGTTATAAAAGGATCATATATAATATTATAAGTATTTAAATTATTTTGGTATAGAATTATATTAAATATAAATTTATTTTACTAGAGGTTAGAGTGCTTATAAAGCATGTTTAACTTGCGGTAAGGGTTTGATATTAAAATTACATTTTTACGAAGATTGTTTATAAATTGATTTACAGATCGAATTATATGATTTGTCTCTAAAAAATATCATGAATTTTATTCTACTATGGTTATTTCTAGATATAAAATTTTTTCCTCTCATTTTACACTCTTTAAGAACTAAATATACTGAAATAATTTTATTAATAAAAAATTACTTTGTTTTCGTCTTTGGTGATGAATATATATCTTCCATGTATATGTTTTCATAAAATGTTTTCAAGAATTATTTTAATTTTGTCATGTTATTTTTAAAATTTATTTTTAACCATGTTTAAATTTCTATAATTCTTTTAAAACAATCTTATTTTCATTTTTCAAATGACTTACGTTTTCTTTTTAGCAAAAATATAAAACAATTATTTATTTTAGAATACTCAGCATGAATAGAATTTCCCAACATTATGAATTCTAAATTCTTTGATGTTTTGTACATGTTTCTATGTTTTATTTTACTGAAAAAATTTTCTTTAATATTTTAATTTGTTTTTTTATTTTATATATGTGGTTTCAAAATGAAATGGTTATTTTTCTCAAGAAATATTCTAGTGATCTTTTAATGTCATTTTTATCCACCATATCATTCATTGATGTTACATATTATTTACTAGGGATATGATACAATGACACTATCCTTATTCCTTTTATATATGGTTTATGATAATGATAATGAATAGTCTATGAAACCCATTTTTACTGGTTATTCCTAAATAATATGTTGAAGGTTTTATGATATTTTTTTCAAATATATGAATGAATTTATTGTTAAGCGACAAGTGGACCAAGAATTATATATCAGACTAATAAATTGGGTAAAGTATAATGTTTTACAAGGTCAAAGGGCACCCAAAATGTTATCCCATTCCCAAAAGAGGATATACATGAGGTTATCCAAAGCCAAAATAGGGTACAAATGAGGTTATACCAAGATATAAAGAGGGTGCATGGGAGGTTATCCCAAGCCTAAAAGTGGGTACATAGTAGGTTACCCAAAACAATAAGTAGGTACATGGGTAGTTATCCCTAGGATAATATATAATAAATGTATTAGATTATATCCTTGACATAATATTTCAATTATTATTATTATTATTGTTATGCCATATGTTATTCCACTCTTTTATGTAATGATATTATATTAATGTTATTCTCTCATGGTTTATATTATTTGATTCCTTTATGATTAATTTAGTATTAACTATGAATCTTTGTTTCATGATTCATGATTATGATCTATAGTATACTGTGTTTATATTTTCTAATTTTAAGATCATGATCTCATAAACTTATGTTAATGTTATGTTTAAGTGATAATTGATATCTCCCTTGTATACCATTATTGAATATATGAGTTAACCCTTTATTATTTTCATTTTTATAGAGGATATGAATAAAGGTTTTATGTTTGATATGTTTAAGAAGGGTGATATTTTTGAATAACTATGTTGGATATGATATAGATCTTTCATGTGCTAGTTTTTTATGTATCTATGTTTCTAAAGATACAAAAAAATTATAATTATGGCATGGATCATAATGTTATTTAATTAATAATAATTTAATAATAATTAACATTTATTTTTGAAAATTATGGGTCTCTATATTTTGTATCACAACATGGTTTAGTTATTTTTTGATGTAAGGATGGGGAAACTTTAGTGATAACACTTAGGATAAGCCTAAGTATAAGAGAACATCCTATGTCAATGTAAAAAGAAGTGTTATTTTGATAGTAATTCATCCCTTCCTGGATACTAAAAGTGGGTGTGGTTTTAGAGAATATTAATTTAGTTGTAATAAAACCAAAAAGATTTGTTCAAGTGTATCTCAGCCATCATTCTGGTGTATGGTGAATGGCCCCTTACTACGCACCTAGTTTGAAACTGCTATGTGATGTTCACGTTTAAATTCAAATTTTCAATACACACCATTATGAAGGATTTTAATATATAATTTACATGGGTGAGCTAGGTTGAAAATATGGTTTCATATATTGAAAATGTGGTGTCATTATTTACACATCTTATGAATGATTTTTCATGATTATATAGTTTCTCACTATGATTATTTTTGCTCAAACTATTCTATTTTGTTTCAATCAGTGGTTGGAACCTAAAGTGACCTTTTTAACATTGAAGGTGAAGGAAAATAAAATGATTTTACCAATAAGAAACCAAATTTTTTGGGAGTTCAAATAAAAAATTTCAAATTTATACGTATGTATCTTTCTCAAGCCATGAACCATATTGATCTTTTAAACATGAAAAGGATGGAACAACATTCAGATGAGTCCTTAATTAGGAAACATCCAACTTATTTTAGTGGGTCTATTTATTATCTAATTATTGAGTGATTAATTAGTACCATTGAAAATATATTATTAATATTCTATATTTTGGATCTTGAAAAAATTTTATTTTTGTTTATCATATGGAAGGTGAAGCAGATCAGTGGTAGACTCTTATCAAAACCATGAGGAAATAGAAGAAAATAAACTTATGGAGTGGGATGGGTTCAGAAGGATATTTTTAACTATTAATTTTCTTTTATTCATCATATGAAAATAGAGAAATAATTATTTGAGAAAAATCATAAGGATGGTGAATCCATTAGTACTTATAAGGAAAATTTTAAAATATTTGTGTGGTATGCTTCTCGTATTATCATTAAACAAGAAAAAAAATTATCAACTCTTTAGTGGTTTAAAAACAATTATTTATAGGGAGTTAAATATAAGAGTATCTATAAGATACGAAGAAATTTTGATGTGATTGAATGTTATAAATAGATACTGAAGTTACCCATTAATCTCATGGTTTTGATAAGAAAAGAGATATAAAATTAAAAGTAAATTCTAATAATAATAACCATGGATAGGAAAAGTTGATTATACCTTTATTATAAATGTATGAAAAGAGAAATATAATAAATTATCTAAATTGGAATAGTAAATTCTTTAGGTGTGGAAAGTAAACATTTCATGTAATTGAATTTAGAAGTGATGTGAAGAAGCTTCCTATAGATTTGAATGGTGAGAAATCACCACATAATGAACCACCCACAGTCAAGTGATTAAAATATAATTATTATGGAAATTATGATAACTCAAGATCAAATATAAATGTTAATAATGGTGATCAATTTCATCATCCTCTTAATCTATAAGAACAATGGAATTCTCATTTGATCACTATTTTCAATGTGTGGTATTGTAATTAAGTGATTAAAGGTACACTTACCCTCCACTCTAGAACTAATATTGTCTTATTTGATATTTGATATACCCACTATTTTATATCTAATTAATTTTATAAGGATTTCAAAATATGATCTCAATTATTATATGTTGAACTAGTATTGAAAACGTTTAATGGTATGATGGTCACATATCAAGTATATGATTATTCTCTGATTGAAGTTTATGGGAGTGCGCTCCATAAATATCTCAATATTCTTCCACTAGTTGAATTTGATGATAGTTTGGTAATGGATTGGTTTTCTCTATATAAATCCAATTTCAATTTATATTGAGGGGAAATCATATATTGTATCCTAAACTAGTCTTTGATTTTAAATTTGTGAGAGGATAAATAAAAAATATATTGTAAATTACATCCATTGTGTGGGCCTTGATTCTTATTTAGTTAGTGTGTTTATCTCAGATGGTAGGGTATAAATTCAACATCAAATATATTCCTATAGTGTGTATAGATACTATTCTTTCCGTTATAATACTTTGAAATATATAAATGTATCATTTGGGATCTAGGCTCTAAGATGAAATGAGATTCTGAGACTCAATGATCCTGGAATTAATTTTATAAAAATATAAATATGTTTAATATCACAATCATGAATTATTTCATAAATAATGGAATATATCCTAAATAGAGTCCAGAATAAAAAATATAATACCACGGTTGAATCCAAGGTGTCTAATTTACCTTATGAGAAACTAAAATTTGTTTAGTGTCAGACGTTTAGATAAGGCATACCTTTGTGGGTACATTAAGTGAATTAATTAATTAATTAAACATCAAATACCTAATCTATAATTAACCTATTATTTATAATTTACAGGATTATCCATATGACCCTGGGATTTTTTAGAGAGGGATTCAACCACCCTTCATTGGTGAATCAAGATCGGATGATAACCATCAACTAAATCAAGTTGAATTGAGGAGGAACAAATGCAACGTGTCCTCATCATCATTAGAAAATACATTCTTAACCAAAAATCATTCCAAATCATGGTAGGTCACATCATTTAATGGTTTCTGAAATCTTTTTAATTAATAGATCAGGAGTTATAAATTTTCATTTATTTTTTCAAATTTCATAATGTCAAATGAGCCTATGTACCAGAATAAACAATCCATTTTATTTATAATTGATTATTACATAAATTACCCATGGTAATTCATGATTTAATGATTGTTGGAAACGAACACTTTTTAAATGATAATGTCACATTTGTTCTTTTTGTTTTCTTCCATCGTTCTCCATGTTCCTCACTATTGGCCTATGGGCACATAGTTCAACATAGGCGGGTAGGTTTGATCACGATCGAACCCCTAGATTCTTGGAACATTTCCATGCAACAAATGGATTAGTAGTTTGAGGATGAATCAAATATAATTTATTGTAGTATTATTGTATTCATGTATATGGGATATGATGCAGAGATGGAATTGGAATAGGAGACTCACTAGCAGTGGGCATGTTTCATATGGGAGAACCATATTCTAATTTTCAAAGAATTATGGGCTAGAAATGACATACAGAGGTAATTTCCACCATTTTTGGAGGTTAATGGGTGGGTTTTTGATGGGATACTATGATTTGGATGTCATGTGGGGATCAAAAGTTTATTCAATAATTGTGACTACACATCGTGTCATCCAAAAGAAGTCAAAACATGTTATTTGAATTATGATGCGCTAGTTTTTTTGATTGATCGTAAGTATCACACTCCATGTGGGATCCCACACACCGTGTGAACCAAATACGATGTCATGGTGTGTACTGTGAGAGTATACGTAAATGGGAAAGGCTAGGTACATAGAAAGGAACATTGCTATAACAATGGACATGACCAATAGCACATGTCTCTGCCCTAGGAGGCTTAGACATTCCATGTAGTACCCTAATACATCATGTATATTTACATGAATAAAGAGCCTTATGCAGGAGAAGACTCATATGGGATTCTATGTGAGGAAGCATGTCACGTGGACCCCCTTATACATCATTTACTCCTTGATGAATCCTTTATCTCTTGTATCTCCTTCGTTTGGACTTGAATTTTGGCATGTGATTAGCCTATCATGAGTTTTTTTTCATATATAACGTGATGGTTACCTTCGTAGTGGATTTAAATAATAGATGCAATATTTTTTTAGAGTGATTATCCTTTAGGTGTCACTTGACAATGACAATGATCAGTTAGGATCATCATAGAGTGGCACCCTCATACTATGGCATGGCTTGGGTCGTCTACCTATAGAGTGTAATTCTCTTTATGTGAAAGGAAATGGTTATAATACCTACTAAGTGAAATGATCCTACTATGAAAAAAATTGGGTCCTCTTGATACTGAGTGTCATCCTCTTACTGTGAGAGAGCATGGGTCCTCTACCTACTGAATGTCAACATTCTATTGTGACATGGAATGGGTCGTCTATCTACTAAGTGAAACCTGCCTATTATGATAGGGAATGACTCCTCTATCTACTGAGTAGCACCACTACAACAGAACCACCTTTTAGCGGTGGTTTGTTTTGCATTTAGCGGCTTCTTAAACCATCGCTAAAATGGTTGGCAGTGGTTTATAGAAACTGCCACCTAATAGGGAGTCAGCAATCTATTAGTGGCGGTTTTTAACATTTCGTGGTGGTTTCAGGAAAGCGTCATAGGTGACTATTTTCATGGAGGTTGTCCTGAATTTAGCGGCGGTTTTACGGGCCCTGGAACTCAATTTATTCACGGCGGTTATAACCGCCGTGAATAAATTCCACTTCCAGCACCCGTAAAACCCCCGCTAAAGTCACGGGAACCGCCGTGGAATGAGGCAACCACGATGCTCCTATTTAGCGGCGATTATAACCGACGCTAAAAGTAAATTTTTTTTACGTTTAGTGGCAGTTTAAACCGCCGCCAGTATACATTTTGCGGCGGTTAAAACCGCAGTGAAAAGCTGCCGAGAATAAAAAAAATTCTTTGCTTTTGCTGCACCAATGCCCTAAAAAACATATAAAACCAGAAAAAACCATCCCTGGTCTCCTACCAAGGACCAAGAGCTGAATATCCAAAATAAATCACAACATCCAGAAAAAATGTTTTTCTATTAATGAGAAATAATATTCAACTTTAATATTTAAAAATAGAAAAAAAATATAAAACTCTGGAAAATAAGACTTCCTATTAGAGAATGTATTATTAACACAACAGTCAGATATCCATCGAAGGTTCCAACACATTCCTCATACTCATGTATACAATATCCTAAATAATAAATACTAGGAAGATAAAACTCCATTGATAAAATATTGTAACATCCCAAACTGGATTCCACTAAATCTTATAGGTTCACTTTCTTTGGATAGATCATCCATAGCGATTCCACTCCACTTATAAAAATTGATAATTGATGAATTAGTAGTTATATTAGTACCAACCCATTTATATAATGATTTTTTTGGTTTTGTGGCCTAGAAACCATCCTTAATACTTATAATAAATTTTAACTGATGAAATATCTTAAATAACACATTAGAAATATATTGTTATAAAAAATCATATTGTAGGAATAGTTTCAGAGTTACATTGGGATATAGCTTTTATAGGAATGTGGATATTTCTAGTGAGACTTAGTTGACATATTTTAATGTTGGAATATAGGTTATGTGGGAGATTCTAGTGACCTTTTAGGAATAAACATAGAATTAGAGTTGATTCCTCATGTTATGTGAGGGGTTAACCTTGTTTTTCTAGGATCCTTGGATATATTAAGCATCATTGGATGCATCTTTTTAGTTTTTGGTCATAGAATGGGTTTTTTTATATTTTGGGATTGATTAGGACTCTATTTGTGGAATTATTCCCCAAGTTGGTGGGCGATCATGAGATAAGTAAAACTCTTAGGTGTTATGTGCATCTTTAATGCTTGAGATTAGTGGGACTGACATGCCAATCTAATTTTGTTTAGTTTAGTTTGTTGTGTGAGTTCAATTTCAAGGGTGTATGACTCAAGAAGTCATCGTCCATGTTAAATGGTTATGTAGGATAACGTGACCCTTGGGTTTGATATTTTGAGTAGGCTAGAAAATACCAAGAATGCACAGTGTCATTGGTCCTATGAATTATATGAAATGGGTGTTCCTATTTCATTGATGTAACATCAATTTAGTATTCATTATCATATAAATTTATTTTTTAACTAAGGTTTGGTGGAGAGAGTTGAGTGGTGTTTTGTGAAAAAATCTCTAGTCTCTGAGAGTTTGAGGGATGAAATCACAGGTAACACCTTGAAGGGTATTATCACATAACTACTTGGTTTAGGGTTGTGGGATCTAAAAAGGTTGTGTTAACCGATCACTCCCTGAGTGAGGTTACCTAGGTATTAACTATGTTGTGGTGAGTGATGTAGACCAGAGTTTTAGTAGAAAAGATAATTTATCCTAGTTCTATGGAAGAAAATGTAAGAGGATCAAGTTTTATAACATCATCAATCTGGGTTAAAGTTCAAGATGAAGTTATTGATTTTGATTGAATGTGTGTGCATGGAATGAGGATTGCATAATGCATGTGATTATGAATAGACCATTTATATTTATTATTATGTGTATAATGTAAATCTATGTGGTAGGAAGTAAACCACAGGTTGTTCAAGGATGGAATATTAGTTCCAGATGAGGCTTCAGCGTATGCCAAGGATGGATTGTCGTGATGGAACATGGTATAATTATGTTAACTCACATCCAGAAACCATGTTTAGTAGTGGAAAGAGTGTTTTTCATGTGAATTAGATTCCAAGTTTTATTAAAATGATGAATATTAAAATCCTATGGTGGGGAGAATCACACAGGTCATGGAAAATGTAACCTTTGGGAGAGTGGTTGTAGAAATAATAGTCATGAATGGTCAGAATGACTTTCAGAAGTCTGTGCTTCAAGTCGACATCCATCTTCGAGATTATATTTTAATTTATAAATTATTCTTGCCTATATTCATGGACTTATGATAATTTATCACCCCTCAGTCACACCTATATCTTAGTGAACCACCATTGATTTAGAACATTGTCATGACATTTTAGAAGATCTAGAACATGTTTAGATACTTTTGATGCTTAAATCAGACATTTTCAACAGTGGGACTCACCAAAGTGTCCACAACACTATCCCCTTGATCAATATGAAATGACCCAATTTGTTCAACACGTCAACAATGGGTTTAACTCCTAGTCATCCAAAATCTCGACTACCAATTCAAACACAGACCTAAATGGAATGATGTATTCCACACTTGAGAAATGAAGACATAAAAAGAAACATAAAAAATAAATAAAATGCATAAAAATAAAAATGAGAAATCAAGGAAATTTTAGGAAATGAAAATGTGTGGGGGATACTATGTGCCAAAAATGTTACATATACAAACCAACTGTTTCCATTTCTATTCAAAACATCAACAGTATAACTACTCAGGGTCCGATGATGCATCGTCACCCTCTCCACCTTCATTTCCACTTTGTGTTGTCACCTGTAAGAACATTATATTGAAAATTAAATACTATTACATATTTATATTAAAAAATACAACAAATGAAAGTTATAAAACTAAATGATTTTGATTTTCTGTGATTTACCTTCATTCCACCAATCCACAGATGGTGTGAGAGATGGTGCAGGGGGAGATGATGCAGGGTTGAAGGCAGCTGGTGCATCATATGTCATGTGGAGGAAGCCAGATGGATGGTCATCTGTCGCAAAACTTGATGAAATAATGTAACGCTTCTTCCTTGACATTACTATCATTTAATGAAATAAAATTAAGATTAGAATATATATTTCAAAACAATTATGAAGCAAAAAAAATTAAAAATGATAACAGATAGAGTACTAACAGACAAAATATATATAACAATGATAATGAATGACTGCAGAAATAAAACAAGTGGTTGCTAAATAAATAAATAATTGTACATACAATCATTTTCCCCTTCAATCATGTCAGTTTCCTTCTCTATTGATTCATCCACTTTATTCATCCTTTCTAGAGTAATATTTTCAATATCATGATGGACAAATAATTATGCTTCCTGTTGTTGATTAAATTCAATTTCAGAGGTCAAAGTTTCCACGTCATCACCCATATCATACAAATCTCGTTGTATTACGTGACCAACTACACTCCACCCTTAATCGGCAACATCATTCACATAATATACTATTTTTGCTTGCGATGCTAAGATATATGGATCATGCAGTTCAAAATCACCAACATCCATCAAGTGAGAGAAGTTCATAGAAGTAAATTTCAAGGAATCTCTTTTAACGCCTCTGATAATATTGACCCATTTTCATTTGAATAAAACAACCAAAAAATGTTTGTGGTAGTTTAATTCAATAATATCAATGAGATTTACATAGTATTCCACTTCAGAAAATGTAAATATACCACTATTCTGTGTTCTCAAACCCACTTCTTGATCGACTGTACAAAATCTAAATCCATTCACATTATAAGCATCGAACTTTCTAACTTCTTTTAGAGGACCCTACAAGAAACTTCAAATCTTATGACACCTCTGCTCAAGTATCAGTAATCATGATCTGAAAAAAGAAATGTACTTTATTAGATTTACAAAATTTATGTGTCAAACTAATATTCGTATTTATTGTAATATTTATGAACTTACATGTCATGCAAACCATTCTACATGCTCTTTATTAACAAATTTCGTTATATCTTTCTCATTTCGTGTTTGGCCTCTAATTCGTATCTTTGTTTGTATCCTAGACTCTTTAATAAATGGATCTGAAATTTCACTATTCAGCAGCACATATCTATGTGCTTGTAATAATTCCAATTTAGTCAGTGTCACATTTGAGATCCTCTCAACTGATCGGCCAATAGCAGGAAATATTTTGGATTTTTGATGTATTTGAGATTGAGTTGATGTGTCGTCAACACATCCAACTTGATTAAATCTTGTCTCAATATCATCCAAGTATTGAGAACAAAAGTTAAGACACTCCTTAGCCACATAGCCTTCAGCAATTGAGCCTTCTGGTTTAGCTTTATTTCTTATGTATGATTTCAAATTCCCAAGATATCTATGAAATAAAATAAACATAATTATGCATTTAATTAAGTACCAAAAAGTGTTTACATAACTGAAAAACATAAAAATAAAGTAACATTCAATTGGATACATGAATCGATAATGAACGGGGCCTTCTAATTTAGCTTCCCCAACCAAATGCATAGTTAAATTAATCATTAATGTAAAAAAGGATGGAGGAAAGATCATATCCATTGCACAAAGGGTCAATAAAAACCTCTCCTGGAGGTTGTAAAGCTGAAATAGATGTAGATATTTCTCACATAGTTTTATGAAAAATGTTCAGAACTGGAGTACAACAGCAGTAATTTTTTCAGGTAATAATATACGCAATGCCAATGGTAGTAACTGTTGTAACAAAATATGTGAATCGTGGATTTTCAATCCATGTAACTTACGATTCTTCAAGTCAAAACACCTAGAGATGTTACTTGAATACACATCAGATACCTTAAAATTCTTTAACATTTGAAGGAATGTATCTTTATCCCTATTTTTCATTGCAAAAATTGCCAGAGGATACTTTCCATTCTCATCTGTCCAGAGATCGCGTTTTATGTTCATTTCATGTAAGTCTTTGCGAGCATTGAGATGATCCTTCGACTTCCCATGCTCATTAAGCAATGTGAAAATCAAATTGTCACAGACATTCTTCTCAATATGCATCACATCAATATTATGCCGCAACAAATTAAATTCCCAATACGGATGTTTGAAGAATATACTTTTTTTCTTCCATTGTTGCATTCTGGTTTCGCTTGATGATGCACTTCAGACCCGTTTTCTACTATCATTTAAATGATGAACCTTCCCAAATTCTGTTTCAACACTTTCAAGTCATGCCAATATTTCAAAACCATTTAACAACTTTGGAGGTGGTCTATAATCAATGTAACCATTAAATTTTTATCTGTTCAGCCAAAATCTATAAGATTCATCGAGAAATCTTCGATGACACAAGAAGCAACATTTTCTACCGTGAGGTAGCTGTTTGGGCTCAAAATCAAAGTTACAAATGGGACAATCCAAACCCATGTAATTGTTCCAACAAGATAAATTCCCAAGCCCAGGGAAGTCACTAATGGTTCACATTAAAGCAGCATGCATTTTGAACATTGTTTTAAAAGAAGCATCAAATGTCTCAACACCCTTGCTCCATAACTGCCACAATTCTTCAATAAAAGGCTACAAGTATACATCAATATCATTTCCAGGAATTTGTTTTCTTGCAATAATATTTTAATGGATAAAAGATGTTTGTTACATACACATCCACGGAGGCAAATTATCAGGGATCAAAACAACTGGCCAAATGCTATAATTGGTACTCAAAGTCCCAATGGGTTGAATCCATCGGCAACCAATCCCAATCAAACATTCCTTGGATTAGCTAAGAAATTGAGATGCAATGAATCAAATGTCTTCCACAATTGGAAATATCGTGGATGTCTCATTAACCCATCATTATTATTATCTACAGAATTCCACTTCATGTGTTCGGCAGTTTTCGATGACATGAATAATCTTTGCAATCGAGGCTTCAAAGGAAAGTAACGCAAAACCTTTGCAGGTGTGCTCCTTTTCTTCTTCTCCATGAAATTATGTTCATTCAGACTTCCAACATCACCCTTTGCCTACCATCTATAAGAAGAACATTTCTTGCAATTCTGTCTACTTGAATCCTCTCCCTGATAAAGCATACAATCCTTGGGACACGCATGTATTTTTGTATAATTCAGACCAAGCTTGTTAACAACTTTTTTCATATCATAAAAATATTATGTGATTTTTGCTTCAGGAAATGCATCACGAATCAATTCCAATATCATGGACATTGACTTATTTGTAATACCACATAGACATTTTATATGGTACAACTTTAGCAAAAATTAAAGCTTTGAATATTTCAAACACCCACTATACAACTCTTGATTTCCATCATCAAAAAATCATGAATTTTTTTTCCCTCAGTGATGTTTTCTCTTACATTTGGCTCCACAGAATCAAGATGAGGATCCAATTATATGTGACAATCTTGATCTGTCTGTGTTACAGTCTCAAAAACATCACTTGTCACGTTGCAATTTGTTGCACCCACATCTGGTTGTTATAATATGTTTTGATACAGATAGTGGTGTCTTTCAGTGCCGAATGCATCATTTATTAGGTTTTTCATTTCATTTTCCATTGTCTATGAACTTGGGACCTCATTATGCGGATTAACATCAGTGCTCAATATTTCTGTAACGTTCGATTCTCCATGCCAAATCCAACACAAATATTGAGCAGGGAATTACTTCAGTATTAAATGTTCATAAACCTCATATCTCTTCAACCATGTTCTAAATTTAAATTTAGGACATGGAAATTCTATTCTCCCTTCAACAGATCGATTAGAAATTGAAAAATCTAAAAACTCATTCAATCCCTTAACATACTGAGGTGTGTTCCTCGGTAATGTGATCCAGCTGTTATCCATGTATATCACAATGTGCCTACACAAAAAACACGGAATCAAACATGAGACATCTTCTATAACCCCATCATAAAAAACAAATAATGATGTACAAAATTTCCATAATAGAGAAAAATTCAAGGATATATCAAAAAATGGGTCTCAAAATTCCTCAAAGTCCCTAAACTGGAAGCACAAAATGGATGAACTCTTTCTGTAAGAATGGGCCTTTTCATCATGTTTTGGTTCATCCTGCCTCTACTCCTTGAACATTGTATTCTCTTCATTCCCAGTATTAATTTGTTTTATACATGATAAAACTAAGGAATGAACAACCATCAACTTCCAAAAATATTTAGCTTCCATTCACATGTCCCTAGTGACAACCTCCAAAATGGATGTTATGCCCAAAGAAAGTAGAGATGTACCAAGGTATGGGTAAAGACCATCACCAAAGAAATGATATCTCTCATAATTGATGACCCCTATCTTTGTAGAATATATAACAAACCTTGAAAGGTTATTGACATATTCCCATACTGATCTATCACCAATAAAAAGTCTCATGAGCTCAGTCTGTTTCTCTACATTCATTCCCTTAGGAAATAACCATTAAAAAATCAATCTTGATGAGATTACAATTCATACATTCGTGAAGTTAAGAAGGTACCAATGACTCCCACAAGACTATACTAAAACTATAAATCCAGTTCTAAAAAATTATCACACACAAAGTATCAGGTTCCCTAAGATAATGGAGGATCACCTCAATTTGTTCCAACTCACTAACTGCTTCCACTGAACCTTGAAAAACACTTAATGAAAGAAAATTGTGATTCAAGAATCCTATGATGGTGTATGAGATTGAAAATGATTTAACATCAACAAGTCAACACATTTCTAGGTCGGAATAAGAACTAAATAATCCTTTTTGAAAATTACAGTGGAAAACAATAACCTCTAAATGAACTATATCAATTAAATACTCAAAATAAAGCCTAATTATTCTATATGAAAGTAATAATAAAAAATTCTAAATTATACAAGGAACACACTAATGAAACCAATGTTCAATAGAAGCTGAACATTCGTAGAGTTGATGGAGATGTCACGCCAATACAAGTGGTTGCTTTTTGCATCAAAACTGCCCAGGTTCAAGAACTCTAATCTTGTAATATTTGCGAATATTCATGCAGGAAATTTTCCGTGCATGTTGTTATGCCTAAAATAAACTATTCCAAGTAAAGACTAATTCAAAATAAATCTAGGTGCAACTCTTCTTGGTTCATTAGGAGTACAATTCGTAGATTTTTATGTTTAAATAGAAGAAACCAGGACGAATTCTTGGTCTCCATCTTGGAATGATGTTGCAATATTCAAGTTCAAACACATATTTTTCTTCATTTATTGTTTTAATTCCAAGAAAACTCAACGCTAACGGGTATGTAGTTACAACTGTATTGAATCTAAACAAGACTACCAGCACACACCCATAAATTCCCCTTAATCAACCCCATGACTACCATATCAGAAATCCATGACATGTTGTTTTTTGAAATAAGATAATAATGGTGGGAAAATAAACACAAAAGTGAAAAGAACCGTTGAGGATGTCATGTTCGTGAAATTAAATCAAACATGAGAGAGTACGGTCACCAAGAAAAACACAGGTGCATAGACTTTTATCCATCTCTATATTTCTGTAGTAGATGAAGAAATTGATGTAGTTGTCTTCGGTAAAAAAACGAAAATGAAAAATGAATCAGAATGATTCGTGGAAAAATAAAAATCAAAGAAAGATAAATTTACCCAAAAACAACAAGATCAAAATCATAATGATTTGTCGGGGTCGCCGGGGTCGGGGTCACGGGGTTGCTGGGGTCGCGGGGGGCCGGTGTTAGGGTCGCGGGGTCGCCGGGGTCGTGGGGGGCTGAGGGAAGCAGGGGAAGCGGGGGGCCGAGGTCGCGGGGGAAGGAGGGTCGGGGTGGGGGGAAGGGTCGGGTGTTAAAAAAACAATGTTTGGCGGTGGTTTATTATAAACTTCCATGAAACCATTTTTAAAAAAGGTTTGGCGGCGGTTCCAAGAACCACTACTAAACATCGGTTTTGTTGTAGTGCACCCACATATTATGACAGATCATGGTCCCTCTATCTATTGAGTGGCATCCTTCTTCTATGATAGGTCATGGGTTCTATAACTACTTAGTGGAACCATTCAAACGTGACAAGGAATTGTTCCTCTCTCTATAGAGTGGCACTCTTCTGTTGTACAAGGGAATGGGTACTCCACCTAAATATTGTTCCCCCTTGATTATGTGTTGTTGTGTTGAGGCTTGGATACATAGGGTTACTTATTTGAACCCTGAGATGTGGGGAATCAATGATGGACTCTTAGAACTATTTTCAAACTCATTATCCTTGTATTTTTTGTGATAGGGAGATCCACTTTCACACTAATTTATGTTTCTTTCATGAGTATAAAAGTATATTTATGTATTTGGATCTATTAATGTTAGTTAGGATGTATACTTTCATTATGTATTTTATTTATCCCCCTCCAGTTTCCATAGAGACCTACTGGGTATGTATATACTCACCCCTAAATGGAGTTTTCCCTCACGTGTTTCATCATATTCAAATCGACGGTGATTATAGAGGAGCATATGGATTTCTGGGTGAATTTGACCACCTACGGTGGTCGAGGATTGGATTAATGGAGATAGGATCTCTAAACACTTGTTTTCCAATTATTTCCAGGTTGGGACATAATTTCTACTTCAACATGTATTTTTCTATTTTACATTTGTTTTATACCATCGTGCACAATTTTATTAACTATAGGTTATTAAATGCATGTATTTACTCAAGAAATTATTGTTTTTTTTAAATTACTCCTCTTTACTTATTCACAAAGATGGCCAGATGTATGCATACAGTTATGTTAGGATAATGACTCCCATATTAGTGATTCATTATTGGTGATTTTCACTAGCCCCTGGACTATGTAGGTGGGATTATGGTAGTTGTCACTTGACATTTCATCTTCTTGGTGGGCCCCAGTAGGTCGTGTTATGATAGACTGGTGTCAAGGTAGTTCATTCCTTAGGATTTTTTTTGGAGTTTTACCCTTATGAGGATTTGTTTTGGGACTAGGGAAATTATTTAAAACTTTCTTGAGTGAAGATTTAATAATAGGGAACTCAATTCTGGTGTAGCGATTGAAGTATCAATCCACTAGGACTCTGAAAAGTTTCTAGTTAAATCATAATGTCAAGACATTAGTTACAAGGAACATCTATACACAAATAAAATAGGATTTTTTCATTGACATTACATATTAAGTTGGCTCCCAATATATATATTCTCATCTTAATATGGTAACTATTGATTAGTTTATTATAATCCTATAAAAATTAATCTTTCTAGGTTCCTTATTTAGGATCATGATGATGATCTGATGACTGATGAGGCCTCATTTCAGGGGCCATCTTGCGATATCATTCCTTTGAGTGGGTAGGTAGAAGCACCCTTGCCTATCAATTAGATGATTTTCCAGAAAATAAAGATGAATATGCATATAGTCTTATAGAACATCATGATATCCAACACCAGAGGATACTACGGTTCAGTAATGATCCAGATCCCCAAGTAGTGGAGGTGTAACTTTAGTTAGTGATCAGAGATTTTAGACATTCTCGGACCCCTGTTGATCAAATGGTTGCACTGGATGATAGTATTTTCAGTGGAGTATCTTATAACTAGTAGAGTTTTGTCACACATATGAATGATGAGTTGGAACTCTCATGGTCTAAAATTTGGTAGTATTTCATGAGAAATACTACCCCTCATTCTTACACTTTATTGAGAATCATGATATTTTAAATTTATAATAGGGAGGGATATTTGTTGTTGAGTATTCTATGAGCATAAATGAATTTATTTGGCACTCCCTCAACATGATTCAAGATTCTTACTTATGGGTTTGGTAGTTTAATTAGGGTCTCTACATATACATCTATGCTAGTTTAGAACCCCTATGTATTCCCACATATGTCAGATTATTGGAGTGGGTTCTGGTGACAGAAAGCTTCATATATAATGTGTTCCATATAGCTAGATATTGTAGTGGTTTTCATAGGGATAATTCACCTGTAACTACTATTGGGTGATATTCGGTATGATCATAGCATAGGATATCATCTCAGGACTAGATTCAAGCATGTGGTTATATAGATTAAGGATTTAATAGAGGAACAAAGTAGCTTAGAGAGTGTAGGTGTTATGAGTGTGATGGTAAAGGTCATAAAAAATGTGATTTTACAACCTCACATGATAATAATTGTAGGTAGATAGTGGAAAAAAACACCATCATAGAGGCAGGTTCTGATCATTAATCTCCCAGGCCGTGCTAGGGTGGCACCTAGGGAGGCATATATTATAGATGAGCATACATGATCCTAGAGAAAGATCTACTAGAAGTGGAAGATATTGTGATCTACTTCAACTACCCCCACTAGGCTACCCTTGTCAGGCTTAGGGGGGATGGGAATCATGGTCCTAGGCAGTTTCAGGCTATGGAGGAATATGAACCTGACAACTCAAAGGATGATTACATGTATGATCAATGTTTTTTTCTACACTTTATTTTGTACTAGTTGACACTGGTTCAAGTCATTCCTTCAACTCCTTACTCCTTGTGTGAGACTTGGTGCTCCAATTTGAGGATTTATCCTATAAACTTTTCCTTTAGGTTCTTACAAGTAGTGATTCTTCAATATCTGTTATCTCCTAGTTGCATGAGCTATCTCTTAGAGGAAAGATTTTATTGTGGGACCTCCTTTTCATTGTGATGAGACCTTATGACGTCAAATTAGTTGTGAACTATTTTTCCATTTTCTGAGCCTAGATTGAATGGAATCGTAAATGAGTCATATTCCTTTGGACATATGGGATGAGACTCTACATTATGATCAAGTGGTGGAGGAGAGAGTGGGACATATGAGTAGAAAGTTGCAACCCATCACCCATGAGTTGGAGACTTTATCCCTTGGTGTAATGGTGTCTTCAGGGATATTGATTTCCTCAATCATGGAGGATTATATGGGTGTTTTTCCCAAGTATTTTCTGAGAAACCCTATGAGGTGGGTGATGGATTTTTTCATTGACATGTACCCTAGGACTACTTTGATATCATTTGTAGCATATTGAGTGGATTATATAGAGATTCAAGAGTTGAGGTTTCCATTAGAGGATATTCTAGACAAGGGTCTTATTAGACCCAGGTGTTCCCCCTTTGGCAGCTCTGATTTGTTTCATGAAAAATTCGATAGGATCTTGAAGCTTTGTAGTGATTATCGTATCCTAAATTAATCCAGGATAATGAACAATTATTGATTTCTAAGACTGATGACCACTTTGATCAGTTGTAAGGAGTGATATGGTTCTAAAAGATCAATCCCAAGCCCAAATACACCTAGTTAGGGTTCTTGGGGATGATGTTCCTAATCTGGAATTTTGATGTTACTTCAAACACTATGAGTTTTTAGTGATTCCTTTATATGTGATGAATTACACCCACTATGTTTATGGATTTGGTGAATCCAATCATCTACATGTACATAGACTATTTGTATTTTCTTCATTGATGACATACTCATCTACTCTGTGTTATAGGATGATCATTTAGAGCACTTGATGATGGTCCTAGACTTTCTTTAAGAGCGCGAGATGTATGGTAATATCTCAAATCTATAGTTGTAGTTCCATGAGTTTCACTTTCTAGGGAATGTAATTTATAAGAATGGATTGGTTTTAAACCGATAGAATATATATTTTGTTCTTACGTTGGATCCACCCAAGAGAATGTGAAAGGTGATATGTTTTCTTGTATTGGAAGGGAATTATAAGAGGTTTGTGGTAGAAATTTCTAGGATTATAGTCCCATAGAATGTTCTAATGTAGAAAGTGAATCCATTTACATGGACTGAGTGGTGTCTGAGAGTCTTTGAGGAGTTGAGGCTGAGGATGATAGGTGATCCAATTTTGAAACTACCAATGGAGGTCATGGAGTACATAGTGTATTATAATGCCTATAGGGATAGGAACAACTAAATGTTGATACAGAGGTAGGAAGTGGTTAGATATGGGTCAAGGAATTTGATACCCCATGAGTAGAACTTCTTGAATCAGGGCCTTGATTTGGTAGTGGTAGTATTCTATATGAGGATATGAACATGCTATATTCTGTGAGAGTGTTTTTTTGTTTAATCTGACCACTAGATCCTTAGGTACATCTTGACATAGAGAGACAGAATCCTAGGGTTGAGTGGCTAGTTGGAGTTCTTGTTATACTGTGATTGAGATATTATATACCCATGGGATTGGAAACATGGTGGAATATTCCCCTAGTAATAGGTCGCAAGATCTATTGGTGGAGGATGTTTTTAAGCTATTGGATTCATTGCAGTTGTCCTTGGTCAAGGGGAGGGTGAGGCTTTTCTTAATGTTGATGTTTTTTATGCCTCTACATATCCATCATGTGAGGGAGGATCAGTTGGGAGACATGAAATGTGATGCCATACGTGACCATATATCCTACAATATTCACCAGATAGTTTTGATAATGGAGGGAATCATGACATCCTATTCCAGGGATGTATGGCGGTTCTAGTCATGATGAGAGAGGAGATGACGAGGGATTTTCACACTTCTCCTTGGGATATACATCATGATTTAGGGAATCTATATAGATACCTTCATCAATAATTTTGGTGGGCGGTAATAAGGAAAATAATGGATGAGTTCATCTCTTAGCGCCTCATATGTCAGCAGGTGAAGGTTGAGCACCAGGTTTTGGAAGAATTTTTACAGCATGTTGAGATCCTAGAATGTAAATGGGATGTAATATCCAAATAATTTCTCATAGGATTTCCATAGAGAGTGAAAATCCATGATTCCATTTGGGTAATATTTGATCGACTTATCGAGTCTACACACTTATTCGCTTTCAGGGAGTAGAGTTCAGTGGAGTGTTTGGGGTAGTTGTACATGTGGGGAATCATCCTCTATCCTGAAGTTTCCTCAATTATCTTTTATGACCGTGATGTGTATTTCACGTCACAGCTATGGAGAGGCATTCAGGATGAATTCAAGACTTAGTTGAGGATGATTAAATCTTTCCAGCACTAGATAGATGGCCAGACTGAGAACACTATTGAGGTGTTGGAAGATATACTAAGGGATTTTATGCTAGACTTAATCTATAGATGGGAGGATGTAACACCATGAGATATAATGTGATAGATTCTTTTTTAATTTCTTTGATGTCTTGTGTTTTACACTACACCAATATTAGCTTTCTCTATACGCAACACTGTATTAGCTTGCAGTATATGTAACACTATTCTTGGCTTGTGATTCATATAATTTCAAGTTATTTTGATTTAATTAAACACTGAGTATATATTTTGTTCAATGTGTAAATGAACTATGTTTGGATTATGTTATGTGCAACATTTCATGGCTTGCGTTACACACAAGAGCGACCTTCCTCGATAGCTTGCATGGTACTCAATACCGAGTTTCACTAAAAATAAAGATATATTATTACAATATTATATAAAATCGATTTTATGAATATTATTAACCACATTTTAAATTTTATATAACATTAGCATTGATTTTACACATTATATAAGATCAAAATCAATTTTTTAGATAAATGAAGCTTTTTTCAAAAAACAAATACAGTTTTACCACCTTTTGATAAAACACCCATTTTAAATCTAGTTTTTTGACAATTTTATAAGTTTTATTTGACAAGATAAACTTATTATTTGTAATTGAGACATAAAAATTTACTTCTTATAAATTTTTTATATTTTTATGGTAACTTTCATATTTTTATGAATAGTGAAAATATGCTAAATTTTAATTGAGAACAATTTTTTTCATCGAAATAAATTATTTTGTTAAAATATATTATTGAATTGTTTTAAAGTATAAATATAATATATTTTTATATTTTAAGAAAATTTAAGTCATTTTCACTAATTTTACATTGAATTCATTTTTAAAAACATTTCAATCTTTTGTAATGTTTTAAACAAAAACTTGTTTTCTTCGACAATGAGATTAACTTTTAATTAGTTTCTACAACATCTGTGTATTGAATTTGGAAAAATAGATTTCATATTTGGAATCATAATATTCAAATGGTTTAAGTAGGTACTTTTTATTTTTGGACATTATTAAAAGCAACTTATGTAATTATTTTATTTATAATGGTTAAAGGGTAAATCTGGCAAATAAGGGTAAAAATAATATAATAATAATATTAAACTACCCTAAAACATGACCTAAAACTATTGGATGAGATATGTCCTACTATGGTCATTCTTAGGTTGATTTTTGGAACCCATGGATTCACTTGGATGTGAAAATGATAATTTATAAGAATTAATTTAAAGTAAAGATAATTATAACCATAACATACATCATTTACTAAATCTATTTTAATATATGGTTATATAATATATCCTTGTGTATATAAATAGTAATTAGAAAGATAAAAATATTTCCTACATAATTTTTATTTATTTATAATTTATATACCTTACATAAATATATTTATGACACAATTATGATGTAGTGATTACCTCATTAATGAAAGATTCCAATAAATGAATCTATAAATACTAAAAAAAGTTTTATTTGAATATTTTGATGACATCCACAAATTTTATGGATTACATTGAAATATTAGGTATTATATAATTCATTTTGTTCTATGTAATGTGTTTGTTATGATTTTTTTTAAAAAGTCATGTATGAATAGTATCCAAAGTTGAGATAATTCATAACTTAAAACTTAAAACAGAAAATTGTTTATTAAATTATATTAAATTCCTAAAAATCTATGATATAGAAAAATGGTTAATATAATTCCAAATACATCATAAATTAATTTTTTTTGGATGTTTGACATGATATGGTAGTTACACTAACCCACAATGTATAAATAACATGATATCACAGTAAGATTAAAAAAGGTAAAATAAGGGTAAAACCAAAACGATAAGGATAAAAAACTTTTCAAAACATTTCAAAAAGTTATTAGATGATGGGTATTCAAATAAATAAAAGTATATTATAATAAAATAAGTTTTTTACCATTTTTGATCGAAATTGAATTTATAATAAATTAATATTTTGATAGTTTCCTAAAGAGCCTTTCTCCTCTCTTATAAAAGGGCACCTCCTCCCTCTCTACTTCACTCCATTTTGAGCCATCATGCTCGGCCAAACACTGCCATTTTATCTTATAAAAATCCATAGTTACATTCTAGAGTTTTTTTTATTCTCAAAATACCAACTCTACTTCCCTAAGAGAAAATTTAAAGGAGGGACGTCGAGGAAGAGGTAATATCTTCAACCGATTCTTTCAAATTTATTTCTTCTTCTAATTACTCTTATTTAGTTTTTTCATTAAAAAGTGATGAAATAAGTATCACTAATATATGTATATGTTATTATAAATATGAAACAACCCTATTTCACCTTCTATCCGTCGTACAAAAAATTAAATCATCGAGCGTGCGTATTTCACCTTATACGTTGTGGTGTAATATGGTTTTCACCACCACCTTAATTGGATGGGTATACTGGTGGAAAAAAATAACTATATATGTGTATTATAATATGATACTAATTTTTAGATATTATACACCATCCACATCAATACCATTCAATAATTATACGAACGATATCATCACTCGTGCGTACATACAACTTACTATCTCTACGACGCGATGAGATTCATTCCCCATGTTAACAATTAAAAAATGATTATAAAGTATATGTAATAAATAATCATGAAATATTTTAAATTATAATGCTACTAGATTTATGTATATATATATATATGTCATTTACTAACTTCCATTCTATTTAATAAGGAAACGAAAACAGCATTCATGCATACGTATGGCCTATAGTCTCCATGAACGGTGTATTACATTAAATTTATCAATATATTATATATATTAATATACTAAATATATATAATATATATATAAATCATTTTTTATATTCTGGAATTATGTAAATCCTGATATAAGTAATAATATGAAAAATAACAAGTCCAAACACATACGATTATTACCCAAAATATGGCTTTAATATGGAAGTGACAAATGCACAGGTAATATAATGTTGAAAGTGAATCATATATGATATCATAAATATTATAATGGTTCTATTAAAAGTTAATAATATTTTTAAACCCACTATACAGATGTTTCAGAAACATATGGAAGAAATCGAAGGTAAGGTAAGGGATAATTTTTCCAATCTCGTTTTATACAAGATTGTTTAATTTGTAAGTATCTGCTGGGAAAATATATATCATCCATGTCCATGTTTTCTATAAATATTTTCAAAAAATATTTAATATTATTCTATGTATGTTTAAATTCATTTTTTCCCATTTTTACTTTTACTACATGGTTTGGAAGGAATCTTTCTTTGGTTTACCATACGGGGTACATTTTGACTTTTTCGGCAAAAGTACGAGGATAATGTTTTTTTAACTTACACAGAATAATTGGATTCTTATGCTTTCATAAAGAATTATTTCCATGATTATTCATTTTAGTTTTCATGTTTATTTTCAATTAAATTCATTTCTTTTAAAATTTCATGACATATTGAGAGAAGAAAATGTTTTAGATGAATACAGGATATTTTCCTCAAGAACTAAGTTCAAGTGTTTTATCAAAATTATTTTCCATATAAGATGATATAGGGTTATTTTTCTATCCCAATTATTAATTTTATTTCATTAAATTATGATGGAATTATTTTTATAAAGTCTTTTTATCTTATAAGCATTATGTTATTATGGATTGATGTTTAAGAATCCCATTTTATTACATGGATTATGCTTTGATGTATGATTTATGATTTTGTGGCACACGTAAGAATGGTTTTATTATGAAATGGGTGGGACCTATATCTCCCTCTAATTCATTGGGTAAAGATTTATATCTCATGATATAGAAATGACTAGAACGACAGGTAAATCTGATTTAGTAATATATGGATGTAACGCAAGTAAACCCAGTTCAATAATTGAATTTGTCTAGTATGATGGTCTTAGAAACAATTCCTTCACTAATATGGTAATAATATTATGTAAATAATGGTTTTCCATAATTACATGTTTTATTCCCATGCTATTTTGTCATCATTAATGTTCCATTATGATATTTGCCTTACGTACTGCCAATATTTATGTCATTGATCAAGGTTTTTATGTTTAAGCATTATATTATTTTTTTATGTTCAAATGTTTATAGTTTGTTTTCTGTTCTCCATGTTTACCCTTACTAAGCATTTGATCTCACACATTCTATGTTTTCTTTTCCTCAGGATATAAATATAGGTTTTAGGTAGGAAAAAAGAGAAAGATCTCTATGAGATATGTTGAAGATCTTTCAAAATGATTAGAAGATTATGTTCCTAGTTTCCAAAGACACTAAACTAATACGGTCTTTGGGTATTTGTTTTTGTAATGTATTAAGTATTTTGAAAATTAAAATTTAATGTCAATTTACGTCGAGCTGGGGTCTCTATAGTTGGTATCAGTGCAAAGGATTAGTTAACCATTGGAAAATAGGATGTGAAAACTTTAGTGAGATCCCTAAATATATTTCTTAGGTATGTATAATGATGTAACAATGGTTAAGTATAACTATAGGTTATAGTACTATAATTATGATAACAATCATGAACAACCTAGGATTAAAACTAAGATGTTGTAGATTTAAAGTTATCCCCTTTGATTATGTTGTTTTCCTAGTATGATTTCTTCCTCTCACACTTTAATTTTTGGGTTTTAGAAAATGTCTAGAAGCAAGAGGATTCATGTTAATAGAGAATATAGTGGAAAATGGGATGATATTATTCATGAGAAACCAAATGAAATTGTATTTGGAAGGAAAAACATCATTATTATGCCTAATTAGCAATCTCATAATATGATCAATAATATCAACTTTGGTATGTTTCCTGACATAGCTAATAAGATAAAGATGGAGTTTCATGATGATCATAGAGAAAATAAAGATCAATTTTTCTCATTTAAATCATTTGGGAAGAGACATCAAGGAGAATGTTTCAATAGAACTTGAAGATTATTTTCATGTGGAAAAAAGGACACAAAGCCTGTAATTTAAAGTAAAAGGTTTCGTTAAAACATTAGAAAAGTATAATGGAATTACTAAGACATCAACAATGGTTAAATTCTTTAAATGTGGAATGTACATGCATTATGAAAATCGATTCCCTAAGGGAAAAATCTCATGAAGTGAATCAGCATAGTAATATGGGTAGTATTTATGTTTCTAATGATGATGATTCTACAAATGATATATGAGATGAAATACGTGTTGTGGAAAAAAATTATGAAGATCTGTCAATGGTTTATTAAGTAAATGGAATGATTTCATGATTATCAAGAGTAATGTTGTGTAAGTAATTTAATGGTACTATGGAATAAAGAAACATCTAAGGATTATTACACAACAATTTTTCATTATTTGAATGTATATGTTTAATGGTACTAGTAACCATGAAAGGTTATTCATATATTTTTGGAAAGCACATGATATTCACATAATGAATGGATAAAGAGATAAAGAGATTTTTTATTGTATTAATGAGATCATGACTGGTATAAGGACAAAGTGATATCATGGTTTGAGTATATAGAATTTATGGGATTTTAGTATGTGGAAAGTGTTAACTTTTGATAGCATTAATGTTTTCACTAAGGTTCTATGGTAATTCATGATTGAATAGAATACATGATTAAGGTATGAACATGTTTGTAATGTGAACAACATGATATATCTTATGATATATGGGGGATATATGATGGTATTTACATGCTTGTTATATGACCATTGTGGTAATTTTTTTCTTTGTACTATGATACTAGACAGATGTATTTTCGATAATCCTAAAGGTTGTAATGGATTAAGTTGGACATCAGACAGTATTGTTTAAGGATATAATTTTTTTACATATTATTTTTGGAATGTTATAATAGTATAATTCTAGAAAAATGATAACCCACAGGATGGGAGAATACCCATCGTATCAGACAAGGTTGAGGTAATAGAACCCACAACCAAAGTGCAGGAAGCCTTTATCACCTACGACTAGCCTACTGGAAGTCCCTGGATAGTAGAAATTAGTTTTATTTTATTAAGCGGTATGATAGATGAAGTATAAGTCCATTTTTTGAAACATAAATGATTAATCTCACCATATATGGACTTATGTATATTTAATAACTTGTACTAACCTTTTTGTTTTTTTGAAGAGATAGATGGAATGACCTATCATTCTATCGCATGATCTGCTAACACTTTAAGAATGAAAAATTTGACTTCATTTATTTAAATAAGAGATGAAGTGGAAATTTTTCAAGGCACGAACAATGGTGATATTGTACTGAAATCAAGTATGTATTTCTTCCCATGTTCTTAATCTTTAGGTAAATTATCTTGAAAAAAATGTTATCCTAGTACCTTCTTATTCTAAGAATCATATGGTCCCTTAAATCATCACAGATCTATGGTTTTCTAGTAGTTAACTCTCTTCATACCATATTCTTTATCGCTATCCATCAAAACATAATGGTTATATTTACCTTCCATATATATGATTTCAATTACCGCCTATGTTATCCTATGTGGAAACCAATTAACCAGTCACATTTGGTAACCATTATGTTATTAAATTTTCTTTTTAAAATTATGTTTTAGAATTCATCTTTACGATGTGGGTTTCAAGGAAAGAAACTTTCAAGTAGTAAACCATTTATAACCTCGATGAATTTCAAGGGGGAAATTCATTTTAAGGGGGGTGGAATGTAACACCCCAATATTTTATGATATATATTCTTTTTAATTTCTTTGATGTTTTGTGTTGTACACTACACCAATATTAGTTTTCACTATACACAACATTGTATTATCTTACAAAATATGCAACACTATTCTTGGCTTGTGTTGCACACAATTTCAAGTTCTTTTGATAGAATTCAAGAATGAGTATATGTTTTTTTCAATTTATTAATTAACTATGTTTTTATTATGTTATACTCAACACCAAATTAATCTTTCACTACCTGTAACACTAACATAGATTTCATTACACGCAATAGAGACTTACCCCGATAGGTTACATGGTACGAAATACCGAGTTTCACTCAACAATGTTATATTATTAAAATATTATATAAACTAGCCACTATAAATAGTATTAACCACATTTTGAATTTTATATAACATTAAAGTTCATCTTACACATGATGTGAGAGAAAAATCATTTTTTCGGAAAAAATAAGCATTTAAAAAAAACAATTTCACCGCCTTTTAATGGAAAATCCATTTTAAATCTAGTTATTTACACTTTTATAAGTTATATTTGATAAGATAAACTTATTCATTGGAATTGGGACATAAAAATTTACTTTGGATAGATGTTTGATATTTTTCTAATAACTTTCATATTTTGATGATTAGTGAAATTGTGCTAAATTATAATTGAAAACAGTTTTTTTTATTGAAATAATTTATATGGTTAAAATATATTATTTAATGATTTTAATGTATAAAAAGAATATATTTTTATATTTTTTGACAATTTAAGTCATTTTCATTAATTCTACATTGAATTTATATGTAAAAACATTTCAATCTTTTGTAATGTTTTAAAAAAACCTGTTTTCTCGACAACAGGAAGAATTTTCAATTAATTACTGCATTTTCTTTGTTTTAAATTTGAAAAAACAGATTCCATATTTGGAATCCTAAGGTTAATTTTTTTTAAATAGATACTTTTTATTTTTAGACATTAAGAATAATAACATCAGCAATTATTTTATTTACAATGGTTAAAGGGTAAATCTGGTAAATAAGGGTAAAAAATAATATTATAATAATGTTAAAATACCCTAACACATTACCTAATCCTATTGGATGAGATATTTCTGAACAAGTTCATCATTGGGTTTATTTTGGGTCCCCATGGATTCACTTGATTGTGAAAATGACAATTTATAAGAATTAATTTCAAGTAAAGATAATTATAACCTAAACATATATTTTTTACTAAATAGATTTTAATATGGGGTTATATAATATATCACCTAGTATATAAATAATAACTGGAATTTTAAATGATTTCCTACCTCATTTTATTTTATTTATAATTTTTAGACATTATATAAATATATTTGTGACATAATTGTGATGTAGTGATTACTTCATTAATGAAATATTCAAATAAAAGAATTTATAAATATTAAAATAAGGTTAATTTGAATATTTTTATTCCATCAAATAAATTTTTGGATGACATTGAAATATTAGGGATGAGTTAATTTATTTTTTTCTAAGTAATAATGTTGTTATGAATTTTTAAAAAATTCAAGTATGAATCGTATCCAAAATTCACATAATTCATTACTTAAAACATAAAATAGTTTATAAAATGATATTAAATTCCTGAAAATATAAGATTCATCAAAATGGTTAATATAAGTCCATATATGTCATCCATATCTTATTATGGGCCTTTTTACATTATATAGATTTTAAACTAACCCACAAAGTGTAAATAACTTGATAATACAGTAATATTTAAAAGGGTAAAATAAGTGTAAAACCAAAAGGATAAGGATACAAAAATATTCCAAACTTGTAAACTAATTATTGGATTGTAGGTCTTAGAACCAAAAACATCTATATTATAATTAAATAATTTTTGGACTATTCTTGATCAAAATTGTATTTATAATAAATTAATATTTGAGAGTTACCTAAAGTGCCCCTCTCCTCTCTTATAAAAGGGCACCTCCTCCCTCTTTTATTCAGTCCATTTTGAGACTTCAAGATCGGCCAAAACCAAAACTTTTATCTTCTCAACATCCCTGGTTACATTCTAGAGGTTCCAATCTTCTCAAAAGACCAACTCTATTTCCCTAAGAGGAAATTTAAAGGAGGCACGTCGGGGAAGAGGTAATCTCTTCTACCAATTCATTCAAATTTATTTCTTCTTCTACTTCCTCTTATTTAGTTGTGTAATTATAATTTAATAACATAAGAATCACTCATAAAATGATATGTTATTATAAATATGAAATAACCTTATTTCACCTTCTATCCATCCTACGAAAAATGAAATCACGACACGTGCGTACTTATGGATTAATGTCTCCAAGCCGTGGTGTAATATGTTTTTCACCACCACCTTAAATGGATGGGTGTAATGATGGAAAAATAACTATATATTATTATTATAACATGATACTAATTTTTAGAGATTATACACCATCCACTTCAAAACCGTTCGATAATTATGCAAATGATATCATCGCTCGTGCGTACATGCGGCTTACCGTCTCCACGACGTGATGCGATTCATTCTTCATGTTAACCAATAAAGAATGATTATAAAGTATATATAACAAATAACTTTGAAATTATTACATAATAATGTTACTACATTTATTTATATATATATTAAATTTACTTACTTCCATTCAATTTAATAACGAAACAAAAAGGAGTTCATGTGAACGTACAGCCTACCGTCTCCATGAACAGGGTATTCCATTCCACTTATCGTTATATTATATATATTTATATACTGAATATATATAAGATAAATATAAATCATGTTTTACATTCTTGAAGTATGTAAATCATCATCTATGTAATCATATGAATAATAACAAGTCCAAACACATATGATTATTACCTAAAATGATGATTTAACATGAAATTGACAAATGAATAGGTAATATAAAGTCATAAGTGAATGATATATGATATAATGAATTTTATAAAGGTTCTATTATAAGTTAATAATATGTTTAAACCCACTATACAGAAGTTTCACACACATATAAGAAAAAATCAGACCTAAGGTAAGGTATAATTTTTCCAACCTCATTTTATCCGAGATTGTTTAATTTTTAAGTAGCCACTAGGAATATATTTATCATCCATATCCATGTTTTCTAAAAAAATTCATAAAATTTTTACTATTCTTCTATGTTTTTTTAAATTCATTTTTCCCATTTTGAATCTTACTACATATTTTGGAAGGAATCTTTCTTTTGTTTACCATACGAGGTACTTTTTTACTTTTTTGAAAAAGTATGAAGAAAATGTTTTTTTAACATATACAGCATGAATAGATTCTTATAATTTCATAAAGCATTATTTCCCTGAATCGTATATTACATATTTTCAAGTTTATTTTCAATTAAATTAATTTCTTTTAAAATTGCACGACATATTGAGAAACGAACATATTTTAGAATAAGAAATGATATTTTCCTCAATAAATAAGTTCAAGTATTTTATCAAAATTGTTATTCATATAAGTTTATATAGGGTTATTTTTCTATCCCTATTATTACTTTTATTTTATTTCATTATGATGGGGTTATTTTTAAGAAGTCCTTTTATCTTAAAAGGATTATGTTATGATGGCATGATGTTTAACAATCCCACTTTATTACATGGGTTATGCTATGATGTGTGATTTATGATTTTTTGGCACACATAAGAATGGTTTAATTATGAGATTGGTGGGACCTATATTTCCATATAATGAATTGGGTAATTATTTATATCTCTTGAGATAGACATGATTGGAATGACAGGTAAATCTACTTTAGTAATACATGGCTAGAATGACAAGTAAACCCAATTCAGTAATGAACATTGTCCACTATTATGGTCTCGAAAACAATGCCTTGGGTACTATGGAAATCATATTATTTTCCTAATGGTTTCCTAAAATTCCATGTTTTATTCCCATGATATTTTATCATGATTAATGTTCCATTACAATATTTTCCTTATGTACTCCCATGATTTATTTCATTACTCAAGATTTGGATGTTTAAACATTATATTCAGGATTTTTTATGTTCAAATAATTTTGGTTTGTTTTATGTTCTCCATTTTTACCCATATTGAGCATTGAGCTCACCCTTTCTATGTTTTCTTTTCCCCATGATATAAATAAAGGTTTTAGGTTGGAAAAAAGGGTAAGATCTTTATGGGAGATGCTGAAGATCTTTCACCAAGATTATAATATTATGTTCCGAGTTTCCAAAGAAACTATACTAATATGGTATTTAGTAATTAGTTTGTGTCATATATTAATTATTCAGAAAAAAAAATGTAATGTCTATGTATTTCAATTTTGGGTCACTATAGAGGACCACTTACATATTTGTAGAGTGTGATTGTAATAATAGTTTTCACTCTATTATCAGTATGAATTCTTTTGAGGACCCTTATGGGAGACCATTAAAGTCACCCTTATGCAAGACTAATATCATTGGTGCATCTCTTGTTGGTCCAAAGATGGTGTAGATGATGATGGGGAAGTTCCAAGTGACCTATTATTGGAAGAGGATAGCTCAGAGTAGGCAGAAATCTTGTGATTATCGATTTCATATGCCTTTGGAATTTGAATAATGAGAATATATTTTCTAGAGAGTCTCTCCATGATGAGGTTTTCATATATTCAGTTCGATATTAAATATATCACCAAGGTTTATTGGGTTGTTTGCGATCCTGTAGAGGGTTTTAAAGGTTTCTTACCACCTATCCTTACCACCATAGTTGGAGTGGGTGCATCAAATATTTCATGTTTCACAGATGAGGAGATAAGTGAATGATCCTACACATGTTATTTATTAGGGAGATCTATACATTGTGTGTGGAAACACCTTCATGGAGCACCTGGTTGAGATCAGGGATCAACAGGAGGGGATACTACAAGCAAAGACCATTCCCATTATTTGTGTGCTAGGATAGAATGGCAGCAAGAATGACTATTTTATGTAGGCCTAGTATCCCTATATTTTTGTTTATTTTTTACTTTTCATGGATGAATATATTGAAGGAGGAAAATTGTAGAGAATCTATTTATCATTTTAAGACATTGAAATATTGCAAGGGATTTTTTTGAGCCATATGCTGAGATGGTGTGAGATTCCAAGCCCCGGTGAGCCTTGAAATAATTATATAAAAATATTAAATATTTTTTATATCATACATGTAATTTATTTCAGAAATAATGTAGTATATTCTCATTAATTAATTGAATTGAAAATCTCATAAAACAATTGAATTTGGAGAATGGTATTTACCTTAGGTATGACTTAATGTTTGTTAGAATCAGACATTCTAATAAGGCAGTCATTGGTTAGTATGTTATGTGAATTAATTAATTCATTTAATACCCAACACAAAATTTCCTATATATGTATCCAATCATGGAAAATTTATATGGTTAACTGCATAACTAGAAGATCCCTAAGATAAGTATTCCACCATCCTTTATTAGTGAATCAAGATTGGCTGATGATTGGAAACTGGATCAATGTGAATTGAGGTACAGTGAATTCAACATATCAACATCATCATTAATAACTGCATTATTCACCAATAATCAATCTTAATCATGTAGAGAATGGATTTTTTTCCTCAATCTTTTTAATTAATTGAGCCTGAATCATTTGTTTCTTGGCAATTTCCAACATTAACATGAGCCCATGAGCCCAAATAAACGATTGATTTTATTTTTTATTGATTATTTAATGAACACAACACTGAAAATTCTCAATATTATTATCATTGGACAAAAATGATTGGTCAATGAAGATACACACTTTTTTCTTATAATTTTCCCCCATCATTATTTGTGTTCTTTTTCTTTGGATTTTGGGTTCATGGTATGACTTTTCTAGGCAGTTTTGACCATGATAAAACCCCCAGATTCATGAAAAAATTTTATGAAACAAATGTATTGTGGGTTTGGGGATGAATTGGAGATGAATTTGGGAAGAAGTGATGGCTTTATAGATCTGGGATTCGAAGCGAATGTGGAAGTGTCATGAGAGACATGTCAACAACATGCACGATACATGTGGGAGAACTACATTCTGATTTATGGCCAATTGATGGCCGAAAAAATAGTCATATGTTATTAACACCATTTTTAGGTGTTCACCTAGTGGATTTCTTGGTGGGGGAGAAGAATCTATAATTCTTGTAGAGATCCAGAGTTTCTATGTAAATCATGACCACACACCATGTAGTTCCAAAGAACAAAAAAGAATGTTCTTCAAATTTTATGGTGCAAGGGTTTCTAGGTGATCATAAGTATCAAACACCATATGGGTCCCCCAACAACCATATGACCCAAAGCTGGTGGTCTGCAATATACTTTGGGAGTACATGAACATTGGCATGGTGAGGTATATGGATATTCACACAGACATAGCTGATAGCACACTTTTATGCTTTAGAAGGATGAGGCATACTAGGTAGTACCCTAAAATGATGTGTATTAGTACATGGATAGTATACCATTTTCTATATAAGACACATTTAGGTTGATTTGTACGGTCACATGTCATGTGGAGACCGTTAAAACCCTGTGTACTCCTTGATCAATCTTCTATCTCTCATGTATCCTTTATTTGGACTTGTATTTTGGATTACGAGTATCCTATTCTGAGTGTTTTTTCATGTACAACATGATAGCTCTATCCATACAGGATTGTGAGATATGATGAAATATTTTATGAGTGGGGAACTTTTTTAGGCGATAATCGATGATGGCATTGATCAGCCAAGATCATTCAGGAATGGAACCATACTATTTTGATAGGGCATGGGTCCTCTACCTTCTATGTTTCACCCTCTAAATGTGATATGGCATGATTCCCCTTCCTTCTAAGTGGAACCCTCCTACTATGATATGTAATGGGTCCTCTACCTACTGAGTGGATCCCTCCTACTGTGATAAGGAACGATTCATCTACCTACTGAGTTTCATCCCCCTTCTGTGACAAGGCATGGGTACTTTATCTTGTGTGCCAGACCCTCCTACTATGATAGGTCATGGTTCCTCTATCTTCTGACTATCACCCCCTATTTTTATATGGTATGGGTCCTCTATCTACTGAGTGAAACCCTCTTTCTGTGAAAGGTAATGGTTCCTCTACCTACTGAGTGGAACTCTACTACTTTGATAGGGCATATATCTTCTACCTACTTGGTTTCACCCTCCTATTATACCAGTACATGGGTCCTCTACTTGATATTATACCCCCTCAACTTTTTATCATAGTAGTGATGTGTTTCTTCACAAGGTTTCTTCTTCAAACAGACACACAAGATGTTGGGTATTGATGATGGACTCTTAGAACTATTGGTAAACTCATACTCATGGGATGGTCTATGAGATAAATATCCCCTTTTTTCTATCATTATGGTTTATCTTTTGAGAATATATGTATATCTATGTATTGGATTTTCTTTTTATGGGTTAATTTGATTACTTCTATCATGTCTCATATTTCTCTCCCATTAATTTTCTGGGAATCATTCTAGGTATATATATACTCACCCCTATATGTGATTGTCCTACATTTTCAGGTATTATATAGGCTGTAAGTGATTTTAGAGGAGTATAGGGATCCCATGGTGCATTTGATTTTTTATAGTGGCCAGGTCTTAGATATCTGGATCTAGGATCATTCATCAATTTTTTTTCTAGTTTTTATCATGTTGGGGAATATTTAAATTTTTGGCAGGTATTTTTTTACATTCCATTTTATGCTATAATAATCATTATTATTTGATAGAGGTCATTACATTCTTGGTTTTGACTCTAGATGTAATAGTATTTTATTATTATTCCTATTCACTTATTCATAGAGATGGTTGGGTGCAGGAATATAGGTACATTAGACAACGAACTCCCATATTAGTTTTGAATTATCAGTGCTAGTCTCTAGCCCCTTGCTTATGGAGGTGATCTTGCAGTATTTGAGGTTCTGCCTTCCAATGGCTAGGTGGGTCCCAGTGGGTCGGGTCATGTTAGTGCATGTGTTTGTTGATTCCTTTCTAGAAGAGTTTCCTCATCTTCTTCTAAATTTTGAAGTTTAGTTTTCAATAAAACTCATACATAATTCTACACCTATTTCAAAGATTCCATATATAATTTCCCCAATTGAGTTATAAGAATTAATGAATAAACTCTATGAGTACATTGGTAGGGGATTAATTCTACCAAATTTATCACTATGGGGTACACCTGTTCTTTTTATTATGAAGAAATATGGATTAATACTAATCATCATTGATTATTGGGAACTTATCATGATCACAATCAAGAATATATATCCTCTTCCCAATATTAGTGATTTTTTTGATCAATTATTAGGAAATCAATATTTTTCCAGGATTAATCTTCAACATGGATACTATCAACTTAGGGTCCCAAAATAGCCTTCCGTATGAGGTAGAGACACTAAATTTATATTGAGTCCATTTAGTCTTTCTAATTTCTCTTCTATCATTATGGATTTAATAAATTAAGAATTTGGAAAATAACTTGATCATTTTTTGTAGTCTTTCTAGATGATATTCATATATATTCCATGACTAAGGAATAATATAAATACCGCTTGATAAGAATACTGAATACCCTAATGAAGGATATGTTTTATGAAAAATTTACCAAGTGTGAATTTTTTCTATACAATTATTATATTTGGGTCATATAATCTCATGTAAGGGTATATCAGTAGATCAATAATATATAGAAGTTATTAAAAATTCATACAATCCAACCATGGTGACTCTGATACATAGTTGTCTTGGTTTTGTTTTTATATTATCAACACCTTTTGAATAATTTCTCATGACTATCTAATCCACTCACTAAGTTAACTCGAAAGTGAGTCAAGTTTCTTTGGATAGCTGAATGTGAATAAAATTTCAAAGATCTAAAGAGAAGGTTGGTTAATGAACTTATTCCTACACTAACCATTAGTATATAATTGTTTATTATCTATAGTGATGCATCAAAGAAGGGTATGGGATGCATCCTTATACTAATTGATATGGTGATAACTTATGTGCAACGCCCTGATATTTAAAAAGAGGAACATCATGTTCGATGGAATATATGATATGAAACACTAATCATAAAAGAGAATATAACACCCCGATAAATTATGATATATTTATTTTTAAATATATTTAATCACTTCAATAGCTTGTGATGCATGCAATAGCGGGTTAAAATCAAACATGATACTCAATTAATATATTATTATTTAAACATGACCATTACAACATACCCATTAAGTTAGATGATTTGAATATGAATAAAAAAATTATAATAATAAAATTTTATTCACATGTATAAAATAAATTAAATGGTTATTTGAGGATTCTAAATAAAATAAGAACCATTTAAAAGGAAAATGTAATATTTCCAAAAGTGAATTTTTTTAAAGAGCGGTTTCATCTTGTTTTCAGAACTTATTTTAAAACTTCTTTTACCTATTTTATAAGATTTATTTTCTAAAATTGAATTTGTTTTTTAAATAATAATATAAAAAATAACATAGATTTAATTTTTTATAATTTTATGAAAAGATTAATTTTTCGATGAATAGTGAAAAATACTGGGTTTTATTAAAAACTTCCTTTTCATTTAAATTATTTAAAAAGTTAAAATATATATAAAATTGTATTTAATGTAAAATTATTATATTAATATTAAAATTTAACTAATTTAGATACTTGGAATCTATTTCATATTGAAATTTGACATAAATACTTTTTAATGTTTTTATAGTTTTTCTTTGGAAAACCAATTTTTTTACATGTCTGTAGGTTTTGTTTTAAAATAAATTCTACCACTTTTGTGAATTAAATTTTTAAAAATAGATTCTAAATTCTGAATCAGAATAATTTATTTTATCTTATAAAGCTGCCTTAATTTTTTACCATATTGAATAGTGAAAATAGTAAAAATTAACTACTATTGTTAAGGTAAAAAATTAATTACTAGGGGTTTAAACTACAATTATAATGGTTGAAATGAAATAAAAACTTATAAAATCCCATTTTATAGAAATATTTAAACCTTATATAATATAATGTTTTATAATTGACCATTTTGGAGAATTTTATCATGATAAAAATGTTGGTATCACTTCATATTTTCAAAAAATACATTTATGTTCTCTCCCCCACTTATAAAAGAACACACTCTTTCCTCCCCTCTTCACACTTCCAAATCCCTTTAGTTCATCCAATCCCAAACAAAATATATTCATTACTTACCTCACAGCATCCTAGAAGCATTAGTTTTGTTAATAATTCCTCCTAAAAAGGATTGTGGTATAAATTGGTCTGTCCAACGGTTGAGTTGGGTCTGGTTGAGGGTGCTTTTGGGTCTGACCTGACTATAAAGGAATGGGTCGGGTCACATGTTTAATGAGAATCTAAACCAGAACAACCCCACCAATCGGGGGTTAGGTTATGTAATTTATTTCAAAATGACCCAACCTAACCAGACCCATTTTGGTTTGGGTCATTTCAGGTCAGGTTAAGCGGTTTTATGCGTCATACCAGACCCAACCCAATGGATCTGTATCCTGACCCAACCTAAACAATTTAAATAGTAGTAAAGAAAAATAAAATTGTAATATCACAATAATAATGGAAATTCAGTAGTAATGAAATTTAAATAAGTAGTAAGGCCACAACTACATTAATCTGAGCATCAAATCATAAAAATATCTAATAACCAAACAAAGAAATAGTGGAATCCAATTCGAAACACTACAAAGTAGGGGAAACAAATAGGTAAATGTGGATACTAATATGGGTAAGGGAATCAACCTATGAAATATCATTTAGAAATTCATTTATGGGTTACTTATATATAAGGTTCCCATTTGATCCAAAAAACTTTACATTTACACCATTAGGTTCAATCATTCTCTCTCCATTCCACTTCATGTAAACAGTGCAGTTAAACATTTTTAACCCTAATTCCTACTAAAATTTTAAAATGATTCAAAATAACTCACCTAAATATACGATTCAAGGAATGGAGAGGTGTAATAAAAAAGTTAAGGAATTAAAAGCCCATATCATTCCATAAACCTATATATTAACAATAGGTTTACCTTGAAACCTTTTCTTCAAACCTTATATATTGATACACCACAGAAAATATTCTACATTTAACATATATTAATTTATAGATCCATATTAATAGAATGAAACTCCAAAAGAATATATTCTACATATCTTGTAATAAAAAGTCTTTCTCAAAAAAAAAATCCATTACAAAAACTATAATTCTCATTACAAAAAGCATGTGTTTCACACCCCGTGATTACTAAATTATGGTGTCAAAATAGGTAAAGTGGTAAAAATAATAAAAAAATGGACCACAGTTATGATGATGAAACATTACCTAGATTGCAACATCAATGGATTTTACCTCAACCAATACACCTTACTAATAAATCTAATAAACTATAAAGTCAAAATAAACATTATTTTCTTGTTTATAGATGTTTATAAAAAAGATGTGAGCATTAAACCTAGTATGATTTCTCCCAATGACACCAAATTATTAACATGTCGATGTAAAAAATGAAATCCTATTAGTGGTATAAAATTCATAAACTAATACCGAATTACTAGAACACACACACACCAATCTATTCAAAAATACTCTCACAACCCATTACTAAAGAAATAAAAAAAATTATTCTAATCTATTTTATATGACATTAAATCCATGAAATCCTTTTCCAAAACCAAATCATTGAAACACAACACTGATTTAAAAAACCATATTTTTTTACCCTCCCTAAACATTTTAGTAGAAAAACTATAGTTTCTGTTCCTATTATTTTTAAAACATCCAAGTATAACATATGTGAACAAAAATCCATTTTGAACCTACTTGGAAACCCAAAACCTAAGTGAAATATTACTACCTTGCCTTAAATTTACACTTATCTACACAACCTAATAATCAACTCCATATAAAATTATTGGGATACTATAATCAAGTTTGAATTTATATAGATAAAAATTCATATTTGAAGGATGAGTATGCAACAATAAATTTGGAATCCATGGCCTCATTCTTATATAACTAACCTACACCAAAACACTCATTAATTAATAGAAAAAGATAATCTAGGTCATACTCTACATCTAAATGAATCCTAAATTCAAAACCAGAGAAGTTTTTAAGTTGATAATTGAAGAAAAAGAAATGTTAGGAATTTTTTTAATGCTCGTATTAATGAGTTGGGAAAAAGGATTGATTATCTTGGGGAAGAATTGGTTACATTAATTAAAAATATTGAAAATAAAATAAACGAGGTTCTCAATTGAAGTTGTAATTTATTTACACCCCAACACATATAAAGTAAAAAAAAATTAATTTATAATTTATTTAAGGCAATCATAATTCCCCCATATCACAATATTTAATTTTTTTTGAAATATAGAAAATGAATTTAATTAATTACCCAAAATAGTATGATATCACAACTAAGAAAATCATAAAAATAAAGTAGCTTCATCTCATATAATCACATAGTTAAACAATCCCGCACTACAAAAAAATAGTGTTTTGATGATTTTTGGCATTTAACAGTGGTTTAAATTGACGCTAAATGGTACACGAAGCTTTCTAAAAATATCTTGTATTTATGTGTCGGAAATCATTTCACGACGCTTTTTGGGCATGTTTTATTTCATGGTGTTTCGTTAGTAGGCATTTTTTTGTTTTAAAAAAAAAATTATTCACATAATTTATATATTTATTATTATTTATTTATGTAATTAATTAATTTATTATTATTATTTATTGTTATTACTTATTATTAATATTTAATTAATATTTCTTATTATTACTTGTTATTTATCATACAATGCATAAATATTCCATGCATGCCATGCATAAATCTGGAAAATATATGTGTTGGGAGATATTTGAACCCCTTACCTCTTGGATATACTTTATAGAATTTACCACTCTAGTAATCTCTTCATTTGGTGAGTAAACAGTATGTAATATACTTATACATATAAGGATAAAAAAATAATGATATAAAATAATAATAAATAATGAATATATAATAAAGAAGTAATAAATTAATAATAAACTAATAAATAATAGATAATTAATAAATAGATTATATATAATTATTAAAAATAGTAATAATTAAATAATAATTAAATATCAAATAAATACTCAATAAATAAATAATCAATAAATAATAAAAAAATAATACATATATAAAAAATAAAAATACTAAATAATGAATAAATATAAAATATAAAATAAATAATAAATAATAAATTAATACTAACAAATACGTAGTTAATAAATAATAATTAAATATTACATTTATATTTAATAAATAAAAATTAAATAAATAAATAGTCAATAAATAACAATAAATAATAATAAATGATAATAAATAATAAAGAATAAATAATAATTAATAATTAATAATTAATAATTAAATATTAAACAGTTTTTTGACAATAAATTTTTAAAAAACATATAACAATAAATAATAAATCGCTAATAAATAAATATTAAAATAATAAATAATAAAATAATGAATGGATATAAATATCTATATATATATGTAACAAAATGTACCTAAATATATATAAACCTGCATTTATGTTACATAAATATATATAAACGACATCAAATATATAATTATATATTAGTATAAATATATATATAAACATAAGTAAATATGAATAGATATCTATCTATATATATCTACACATATATGATATAAAAATATATAAGTATAAATATGTGCATATATTTTCAAATGTATATCAATATACACAAATACTTACATATATATGTATTTCTTTACATATATTAGAATATACACACAAATATAGATTTTTTATTAACACACTCATGTATATATATAAAAATTACTTGTATGAGTATATATATAAAAATTAATGCATTTTATAAGGTAAATAAAACTTATAATTATTTATTATACATGAAATAAATAAAAAATAATTATTTCCATATGGTTTATATGTTTAAAAATTAATTTATATGTAAATATGTATTCATAAATGTGATTTATTATAAGTAACTAAAATAAAATATGCATATATGTAATTATAAGTAAAAATAAATTTTGAAAAATGATAAAAATTTAAAACCATAATATCAATATTATTGGAATCCCTAAGAATAAATTTAGTCCCCACCAAAAAATGAAAATTAGACTCCTTAAACTAAGTTGGATTTCCATGAAATGTTGAGGAATTGGGATACCCTGACTAAAAACTCAGTTCATTATACCTTCAGGGACACTTTAAACCTCACAAAAATTGTGAACATGGTTCCCCTAGGTTATCACAGTGTAAAACACATTGTAGGCTTCGATTTGATATGTGTAAAGCAGAAACGGACGCATAAACCAATATTTATGACCATTTGAAATTCATGTTCGATTGCCTACTTTTCTTGAAACTATAATAATGTTTTTCATTTAATTATTATAAAATCAAAATCAAATGTGGTTCTATTCCATTTCATAAACTTTGATTTGAAGGGTTAGGGACCTAAAACAGACTCTCAGATCAAAATTTATGTTCAATTGATGCCAAAATAAAATTTTGAACTTTTGAACATCTGTTTCATGTTTCAAATTATTATTAACTAATAATTACAAATATTTATTAATTAAAACATTATAGTTAATTATAAATAGAAATATTGAATTATATATGATGGTAAAAAATAAATCTTAATTATTATTTTTTATTTTTTTCCACAATTTTAGTGGTAGTTTTTTAAAATCGCTACAATTTCCCTGTGGTTTTTAAAAAAATCACTGCAAAAAAAATAAATTATTTTAAAAAAAATTAAAAAATTAAATATATAAAATATTTCAAAACTATTTAGTGGATATTTTAACAACATCTGCTAAAAACTACCACTAAATATTTCTCAAGAAAAAATTTAGTAATATTTATCAAAACCATCCTGAAAAAACTGCTACTAAATGCCTATTTTGGCATAGTGTTAACACTCAAAATTATGTGATCCAAATATTTGTGAAAAATAAAAGTATAATATTTTTTCAAAAACATCACAAATACCACATTTTTTTAACACTAATACCATTTTTCAGAAACAATACAAATACCAATTTTTGAAAATTGATGTGACTTATGTTTAATATGGGTAACTTTTTCTATTTCTAAAGAACAATTAAACTTGAATATTGGGGGTGCATACTAGACCGCTGGTCTAGGTTATTATAGAGGCAAAACAAATCAATGGCATAAAATATTTTATTCTTATTCTGAATCAAAATTCCATTGTAGAAAAAACATGGATTTAGCCAATTATGTTGAGAGGATATTCATAACTCAATCAAATTCATTGCATTCTAGAAACGATTTAGAGAGTTATAAAAACAGTATGAATTGAATATGCAAAGGAATTCTCTTTATGTTTCATGTAATAACATTTTTCCTGAAAACATGTGTGCCTATAAAATTTTCAAGAAAACCTGACCAAACATTTTACTTCATAAGAATTATTTTTTAGATTAGATGTAATTATAATTAAAACTGTGCTCAATGAAAAAAATTAACAGAAAATTATGCCTTACCAGAGAATTTTTTTTAAATAATACTATCAAATACTTGGGAGCTTTTATGACACCTTAAAAAGATACTAAAATAAATATACCCGCTAAATAATTTATAAAACAATCATAAATTTATATCATAATGAAGAGTCCTCCATCATCCTTGCTTCTTATATATTATATAGTAAAACATTGATACTAAATCATGTAGGATGGAGTATATTAAAATAAAATAGAAGAATGAACAAGTCAGTATTTTTCTTTTTTAAGTAGTGGTTTATAATTTATTAATGTAAAATGATAAAAATCATAATATTTTTCATGGTACATAATTCAATATATTCAAATTTTTGTATTTTATATTGAATTTGAATTAGTTTATACTTTCTAAACCATTTTTGGGACAAAATTAATTCCTCAAAAGAGTTAAGTCTCAAAAAACAATGAAAGGGATTAAGGAATCATCCTCCTATAATAAATACTAACTCTGAAAAATACTATTGTTAATGAAATTCATAAAATATCTATGGAAATTCATGATATAACATGATAATTTCTTTCCTTTCCTTTCCACCATCTTAAAAGATAAAATCCATTGAAATGATACTCACAATCATCAACCTCTAGATATATTTCTAATTAATTTATTTATTGTGTCAATTATATTTTCCTATTATTTGATATATTCACATCCTTCCATTTCACATCATCCTTAATATATCTACTAGCCTCATGAATATGTGAATTTTGATGAGAACTTGACTCACATTGATTAACAGGGATGGGATATTTTAATTTTTAAAACTCAAAGAGATTATTAATAACAACAATTAATTATCTGATCAAATCATTCTTTCATTAATCATCAAACATCATTTTAAAAATATACCTAATATATTCTAATTTATATCGAGGATCAAGATCAACTAACATAAGTAATATAGAATAATAATTTGAACTAATAACCTAATACTTATCCAACATCACATTTATTTCAATAGCGAATTTATTGAATGTAATATCATTACTCTTCGTATATTTCTTGATTTTTCTATATTTTCAAAATAGTATGAAATAATGTGTCACAAGACACATTCATAGAAATATAAATTCAAAATTTCTTGGATAAAGTATTTTTAAAAAAATGAAAAATACACAAGAATGCTCCCAATCATTTGATGTAGGATCCCCGCCTTCACAGATAATAAAACTCCAAAATCATGAATAATTCTAAATGAAAATAAATATTTCTCATAATTAGGTGAAAAATCCAACATAAGGTGAAAATAATTCCACCTAGTAATCACATCATGAATTACGGCCTATTTACTATGAAGTTTTAACTCATTAGAAATTCTCTTGAAATGAGCCCACCTCAAATTTTAACTTCTCAAAAACTTATATCAAACATTGATTCTAGTAATTTATGTATATTTTTTCCTTCATCCCATCTCACACAATAATTTTTAAAATATGTCCACAATATCTCATATGCATATATACTCATTTAAGAATAGACTCATTCCAATCATTATCCCTCATTGTTGAATAACAGATCGTTGTATTATTAAAACTAGTATTTTCCATGGTAAGAGAAATATTCCTTTCAATCCCCTATTGTTTGAATGTATTTTCTAATACTCAACCAGTTTTTTCCCCTTTATGATCTGCAATAGGACAAAACCTGATTATTTTTTATTTAATATCAAAGTTTCATCAGTAAAATTTATAGTTAGACACATATTATTTAGATTATATATTTAAGTCCATGTGTCAGTGGTAAGACATAATATATATTAGAAAATTTAAAACATAGACTTTAATTTTTATTTCTCTGTAAAAAATAACTACAATTAATCTCTCGCAATTGTTTGTCTAGATGGAACATGAAATTGAGGTTGAAAAACTATAATAAATTCTCTAATTCAGAGATTATAAACCTATTTAAATGATAACTTATCAAGGATTATCATGTTAATAAGAAATATTATACACTCTTCCTGGTTAAAATCAGCTACTAATATTTTAACCAACCCATAATATTCATCTTCATAATTCTTTCTAAGACCCATGGTGGTTTGAATTTTACCAAGATTTTTGTATGGATTTTTTTTCACCTTGTCAAAAGCCTATTAAAATTACTAGTTCCATAATATCCTGGAAATCAAGCTTATTATTTTCCATAATAATTAAAAACATACCTTCCATTTTTCTTAAAAAATGATACCAAACTTGATCAACTCTAGAATCACGCACTTTAGGAATTTTTACACATTTTGAAGATCTTTTACCCTAAATTTATTCAACTGGTTTTCCACTAATACACCCTCCTATTTCTATTATTTAATGGGTAGTTGGAGTAAAAACCATCTAAAGTTTAGTTACTATATTAGTTAGAGGATTAGAACCACATTCTTTACCACCTCTCATGAATAACTAACTAGTTAGGATAGCAGTCTGTACAATAATCTCACCTGAGACTAACTGGTGAGTCTCTGGCTATTAAACACCACTGAAAGAAGAATAATAACTAGTTTTTGAGTGATAGGTGTAATACAAATGACAATATAAGTTAATGTGGATGATAAGAAAAAATAAAATGAAAAAAATAGATGCACACTAGAGATAACACATAACATTAAAAGGAGGAGGTGAATCAAGAAATTAGGGTTTCTCATGATCACTTTTGAGTGAAGGTCAAGGGAGGAGGAGAGTGATAATGTATTCTTGGGCTGGGTGGGTGAGTTAACCATGGTCTTAAATGAGAAATGAGAGGAATAAGTAGATGAATTTGAGATTAGGGTTTTCTCCTAGGTGAAGGAGAAGACATGGAGAGTCAGGGAGTAGGGTTTTCTTATAAGGGAATGTTGGGGAAGGAGGAGGAACGATGAGAAGAGAATGTGAGTGGGAGAGGAGGAGAATTAATGAAGGATTAAGGTTTATCAATTCATGAGGAATGTTTAGGTTTGGGTTGAATTATGAGAGTAGGTGAGCGTGAGGTAAGGGAGAGGTGGTAGATGACTAGAGGTATGGTGAGTGATTTAGCGACTGAGGTATTTTTTATACACCAATCAAGTCTATCAGTTTGGGTTGGGTATATATATTGATAACCAAAGTCTGAACCTGAACCATGCATAGGTCAACCCAACCTAACCCAAATTGAATAATTTTTTTATGTAACTTGACCCAACTTAACCCAACCCGGTCAGGTCTCAACACCCCTAAGTATAAATCTAAATAGGATCATTGAATAAAAACATAAATATTTGTTTTATTTCTTCTTCCATCTCCTTCATATAATTTTCAACCATTATAATATAATAACACTAGTATCCTCTATATAATAATACGTTATTATGTTAATGTAATGACCCATATCCATCTCCACTTCCATTAAATTGGAAACAAAACTATTGATCAGATGTACATAGGACTACTGCCTCATGCACTGATGTAATTCATTTTCCATCACCACCATTAAAGGTTGGATAAAATGTTAGATTTAAAAGAAATGGTTTTTATATTTTTTAAATTATTATAATTATATAATTATGATATCACATATATATTCCGACTTTCTATTCCATGGGGGATACAAAAATGTCGCTCGTGTGTATGGTGGACTACTGCCTCATGAAATGATGTGATTCATTTTTCGATTAAAAAATTCATAGATGGTATTAAGAATAAATTTAAACAATATATGTTATTTATATAACCCAACCATACTTATAGAAATATAATATCACATCTATCTTCTTTCCTTCCAATCCTTTGGGAAAACAATAACGTTTCTAGATGTGAAATTTTTTTAATTTTATTTCTACATGGATGGTAATAAGGTTGAATTTAGATAATATAAATTATATATATAACATAATAATGATTCATGGAATTTTAATTAATATTTATTTTCATTTCATTCTATCTATCAAAAAATGTAAACAACGTTCATTTTTTATGTATGGCATATCGTCTCCATGGATAGTGTAATCCATTTCTTATCTATCAATTTTATAAATTTCTATAAATAAATATATAATGAACATATATGATATTTATATCATTTTTTCATTTTAGATATTATGTAACCATGATCCATGTCAAAGTAACTGAAATACTAAATCAAAACATACATGAAAAACAAAGTTATTATTACCAAAAACATGATTTTAACAATTAATTATTAATAAATGAGTCATAAAAGGACATAAGTAAATAATATATGGTATTATATATATAATTTTTTCTATAATATATTTATAATAAACCTATATTTATTATGAATGGGTTTCAATCATGTATAAAGGAAATCAGACCGAAGTTAAGGGTTTCCCATCACACCTGTACTTCGAAGAGACATATTCCATATTAACCACTTATTCCTTGGTGTATTTTATATAATACCCCTTTTTATATGTGATATCATGAATATATTTACCTTAATGGTATTTAAATTCTCATTCTATGTAATTTCCATTGTGGGTATTATGAATAAAAAGTTTCCAAATTGGTAAGGGTTTATTTCACAATGTCATCATTATTCATGATTGTTTGTGTTTCAGTCTCCCTTGAAGGAATTATTTGATATTTATATATTAAAATAAATATATTTTATTCTTATATTTTTATTAATTAATTATTTAAATTAATACTATCAATTTTTCTTTCTTTGGTACATATAATGATTGAGAATGTTTTTAAGAAATTCCAATTAAATTTTGCTCTTCAGCCGAAAATATTTGTTCTTCCAAAACCATGTTTTATAAAAATGTTTTCAATTTTTTTTTATAATTTTATAAATTATTTATTAAATAAACTCTTACTAGTGTTTTTATTTTTACAAAAATAAAAAAAGGAATCTAGTTTTTTTTTCAAATAATGCTTTTTTGTATTTTACCAAAAATGGGAAAGGTATCTTTATTTTAACATCTATGACATGTAATAAATTTCCTCCATCATGACCTATCAATGTTTAAATTATTAATTTATAATTTTTAATGTTTATTTTAAAATAAAAATATATGAAAAATATTTTTTGAACTTTATCTTTAAAAATATTTTCAAATTGAAAAGGTTATTCTCTTTAAAAATGTTTTAATAATATTTTTAGGGTATTTTTATTCATCAATGACATCATACATTTATTATAATTATGAACCACTAGGGATATATTGTAATGATACCATTATTATTATTTATTTTGATGGTTAATGATTAGTTTTATTGGGTATGTTTTAGTATGATACAATTCGGATCAATCTGGATAGTTTATGTTCATGTTTATTGATTGGGTTAATTGTTAACATTTTTATGCTAGTTCTTCAATACAAATGTTTGTGGTGATTACGTTGAGATCCTTTAATATGAGGAATGAATTAGAATTAATAATTTATAGGGCATGACCTCTATACCGCCTCTATGATTTGATGGGTCTAATGAGACAAATCAGCATGGGTTTTTAACAACGGCCTTTCCAATTTATTTAACATGTCTTTCCACAAGGCCTTGATAGTGTGGTTATGATGAATGGAATTATGAATTCCATAATTGTGAGATTACTCTTCGATGTATTTTTGATTTATTATATTATTTATAATATTGATTGAAAATTTTCTAGCTCATGTGAATACATATATAGCATTTTTGTATCATTATTTATTCCTTCCATATTATTTTAAAGTTATTTATTATATGTAATGTGTTTCAGTTATTTACCTTTCCATATTGATCATACTTTATTGATTCCTAGATTCCTCCACACTCATACCCCTACTAAGCCTTTGATATCACCCCTTTATTATGTTTTTTTCCCTAGTATGCTAAAATGATTATTATGATTGATAAGCAGGGTTATTCTAAAGGAAGAAATGATACACTTGAATAAAACACTATGTGTATTTTATGATTTAAAGTATAATTTGAGATTTGATTATATATATAGTTTACCCAGAATACATAATTATTCAATCCATAGGGATATTATTCCTTGTATTTTATACTAATATAATAATGTAATCACTGACTTTGGGCTACTAGGGTCAAGGTCTTTGAAGTTGGTATAAAAAAAATTAATAGAAATATTGGATACTATATTTAGGAAAAAGTAGATTGGGTAATATAACCCTATGACATAATTTTTGTATAATTATAAGAATAATATATCATCATAATTTATTTTAATTAAGATATTATATGATTTTCCTTGAAATACATCCATGTCTAGATACTTCATGTGGACATGGTTTTGGAAAAGATGTATATAGAGGAAATAATCTTAAAAAAGGCGTGTTGGGCTTCACTTGACTATTACCAAATACAAAAAAATGGTCATTATTGTACACCTATTTTGAACATTTGAGGGGATATTCATGGATTGATTCACATTTTAATTACAATACATTATTAATAATTTGAAAATAGTTTTAGGATTTGAAACATTCCCATATAATCCATGTGTATTATCTTGAGATTAGTCGAGCATAAACTTTTCTGTTTATGCTATGTATATCACTTGATTCTGGATTGTATATGTTTTTATAATTTTATGATATAATCTAGTATATTCATTTATCTAGAATTGTATCCTAGAAATGTGAATAGGAATTGTATCAATACATGTACTCCATGTAGGGATTTCCCTCTTGGGATAGATATCAAAGATAGAGTTGAAACTGATTAAATTATAATCATATTGGGGCAGCTGAATTAGGTTATTAAAATAACCTTCCCTATATATAAAAACCTACTAATCCACCATACAGTTTAACAATGTCATACCAATTAATATGTTAGAAACCTCCATCATTCAATGGGACTACAAATTCATTTTTAGCTGAGAAATGGATAAGATCCTTAGGGATGATATTCCCTTCTATGGGTAGTAATGAAAGGGAGACGGTTGTTATGGTAGTTTATTATCTCTCAGGAGATACAGTAAAAAAGTGGTCAATTATTAAAGAAACTAATGACTAAGAGGGATTATAAAATATGTAATGTATGGACATTAAGGTACTTTTCGTAGAAAAATATTTCCCTTGAAAGAAATGAGTTGATATTGAATGAAAATTCTTGATTCTAAGACAAAAGGAGGATGATAATTTCTCTAATTGTGAATCCATCTTTACAGGATTATCAAGGCTTTATAAAGACTTCATTCATAATCAAAAGAGAAGGAATGACTATTTTATTATGGTATTAAGAAAAATTTCCTAAGGGAACTAGTCACCCAGACTATCTCATCATACACAGACAAAATATCTTGTGCTGTCAGGAGAGATACATAATTCTCCATTTCTTATAGATTTGAAGGAAAGAAATAGCAGAATAGGATGGTAGAGTAACAGTTAGATAATGGGAAGAAGTAAAATAAGTATTTTCCCACATGTGATAATTGTTGAAAGAAACACCATCGTACTTTCTTTATGGGAATGGGAGTTTGCTAAAAACATTAGTCAGAAAGTATACAATGCTCATGATTTCAAGGGAAATAAAGAATTTTTCAATGTTCAATTATACAAATTTAATGATATGGAGATCTATGAAAACTAATTTCCCAAACCTCAAGGGAATATATACCTGAATAACTTAAGGGATTAAGGTCAAGATTATGCTATTACGATGGCCGAAGTAGAATAATTACTTGTGTTTTTGGATTAAATAATTATGATGAAGAAGTATTTTATCAATTATTTTTTCATTATAATAATCATAAAACAAATAAGAATTGTACTGCAGTGGTTTTTGCATAAGTATTTGAGGACACATGTAGAATAGTACAATGAAAAGTGATTCAGTGGATGCTAATCCTTTTAGAAAACATGTCATTGAGGAAATATAACACTTCATAAGTGATCTGTATTGATATAATAATGATAAATATATTTTTATGTTATAGTTCTGGTGAATTTGAAATTCATGAGTGATTTGTGGTTTTATGTTATCTTTGAAAGAGTTTACTACATGTTTGAAATTATGGAATATATTTAAAAATTTAATATTTTATTTTTTGAAGCATGAATGTTTTCATTATGTTTTTATGGTGATAATGTTTTTCAGATATTTGGAATGTAATATTTCGATCTACTATATATTTTATTAAGAATATAATTTTGATTCATTGACCTTCCATCAAAATTTTTTGTACTTTAAAATTGTTCAAACATATTTTGGACGATCCATAAGGTAAATTATTTATTAAATGGATTATATTGAAATTTGGGTTTTACCAATTCAGATTATTGATTAAATTATTATACAGAGTAACTTTATGTAACCATTTTGGTTTTAGTGAAGACAAGTGGAATGACTTTTCAATATTTTATGGATATTATGACCCATTAAAAGTAAATTTTATTTCTTCAGGTATTAAAAAATCATTTTTGGATATTAATTTCAAGGATTAAGAGATGAAGTGTAAACTGATCAAAGCACAACCAAAGTATTAAATTATTCTTATTAAATATAAAGATTTCAAGTAACTATACTTCCTTATATTCATATATTTTAAAACAATTCTTCAACTTTAGAAAATGGATCTTGAAAAAAAATTATCATGTTACTTTCATATCCAATGAATAAAGAGGTCATTTAAATAATAAATTATTTATGGATTTTAGGTCCAGAACATTAAATTTATAATTAAATGTCTTTTTATTAATGATCACTATTAATATCTATAATTATTTACACCATTATTCAATTTCTAAATCATCACTTACCACTAATCTTCTCCTAAATGGAAATCGAGCTATGTGTTATTAATGATGAACTTTGTACTTAAATTTAACACTTATTAAGATCATATTTTATATCAACATTTTAGAAAATTATTTTTGAACAAATGGGTTTTCAATTGTCAAACCCTTGATCTAAGATCAATATTAAAATGTAAGGATGCAATTTGCTTAAGGGGTAAAATGTAACTCCTTGATATTTTAAAAGAAGAATATAATGTTCTATAGAATATATGACATGAAATAGAAATATTAGAAGAAAATTTAACACCCTCATACTTTATTATATATTTCCTTTTAAATAAATTTAATCTCTTTTTGGATAGATTGTGATGCATGCAATGCCAGATTAAAACAAAACATGACACTATTAAAATATTATTATTTAAACATAACTATTATAACATAGTCATTAAGATAGAGGATATGAATAGGAATAAATTAATCATTAAAATTAGATGGTTTGAACATTTAAAAAATAAATTAAATGGTTATCTATTATTTAGAAATAAAATAATAACCATTGGAAGGAAAAATAAACATTTCTAAAAAACTATATTTTTCTAATGAGCGGTTTCATCACGTTTCAAGAACTTATTTTAAATGTAATTGTTATCACTTTTATAATATTTAATTATCAAAATAAAATTAATTTTTTAAAATAAAAATATCAAAATTATCTTAGATTGAATTTTTGATAAATTTTTGAAATGATTTATTATTTAATGGATAGTGAAAAATAATGATTTCTATTGAAAACTAACATTTCATTTAAATTATTTACAAAGTAAAATTATTTTCTATTTTTTAAAAGTATAAAGAGTACAATTAAATTAAAATTTAAATAATTTAGCACATTTTTATAAATTTCATTCCGAATTATTATATAAAAGCTTTTTATGCTTTTGAAAAAATTTCTTCGGAAAAGCCGTTTTTTTTTTCGACATGTATTTGAGTTTAATTTTAAATTGAATTCTGCCACTTATGTGAATTGAATTTTAAAAAATATATTGAATATTTTTAATCATAAAAATTTATATTATCTGATAATTTATACTTAATTTTTTACCATAATGAATAGTGGCGATAGTAAATATTAATTATTGTGGGTAAGATAAAAACTAATTTATCAGGGTGTTAAACTAAAAAGATAAGGGTTAAAAAGACCTAAAACATTATCTTACGCCAATTAGATGGAATTAATTTGTCCTTATCACCTATAATGTTGTCTAATTACCCATTTCAGAGACATTTTTCAAGATAAAAATGTGGGTATCACTTTAAATTTTCAAAAATTGTATTTCTGTCCTCTCTGGCACTTATTAAAGGCCACCTCATAGTCCACACATTTAAACCTTGAAAAACCATTTTATTTGTCCAATACATACCCAGATATATTCCATAATTCCCACCAGACATCTTATATTCCTTATTTGTATTTTTAGTCCCTCCTAATAAGGCTTTAGGTATAAACCTAAATAGGCTCTCTAAAGAAGAGGTAAAATTCTTAAATGAGTGTATTTTTTTTAATTTCTTCTTACACCTACTTAATTTCATCTTAAAATATGATAATATAAAAAAACTAGTAACATATATATAATGATATGTAATAATGTTAATTTAATGTCCCATATCCATCTCTACTTCCATAAAATGGGAAACAAAACCATTGATCATGTGTATGCTGGACCACTACCTCACGAACAGAAGTAATTCATTTTCCATAAAAAATGTTAATTTCTGAATATAATGATGTATTTAACATATTTATGTGAAATTAATGAAATTATTATATCACATTTACCTTCTTAATTTTCATTTAAGGGGTAGAATTACGTCACTCTTATGTACGATGTACTACTGCCTCACGAAGTGATGGGATTCAATTTTCACTTATGCTTTACATGGAAGGTAGTAAGGTTGATGTTAATGAATATATATGATATATATCAACTAAAAATAATTTTGGAAGTATAATATCACATCTAACTTCTTACATTCCAATCCCTTGGGAAAACAATTGCATCCCTCATGCATACATGTGGACTACCGTCTCCGCATAGCAGTTTGAAATGTTTTCCATTTTAATTTTACATTTATGGTAACAAAGATGAATTTTATTAATATAAATAATATATATATCATAAAAAATATTATTTAATGTTTAATTATTATTTATTTTCCTTTCACTCCATCCATCAACAAATTGGAAACAACATTCATGCATATGTACGACCTATATTCTCTATGAAAAGTTTAATCCATTTCATATCTATAGATTTTATAAATTACTACGAATACATATATAATTAATATATATGATATTTTGAAAATTGTTTACATTTTGAAGATAATGGAACAATGATCAAAGAAAAAGGACAAAAAATTCCAAATAAAAAGATACATTAAAAAATTTGTTATTACCTGCAAAGTATTTTTAATAAGAAATTGTTAACATACTAGTTATAAAAAGACATACATAAATAAAATATTGTATTATAAATATAATTATTGTTTTATGATATATTTATAATAAATCTATATTTATTATATAGGATATTCAAACATGTATTGAAGAAATGAAACCAAAGGTATGGGTTTCTTATATCCCTTTTATTTTTGTGAGACATATGTCACATTCAGCAATTATTCCATTGTGTGGTGTATATAATACCCATTTTAATATTTTATATCATGAATATTTTTTTCTTTATGTTATTTAAATTTTTAATTGATGTTATTTCCTATATGTGGCTAATGATTCAAAAGTTACCAAAGTTGTCAAGGTTAATTTCACAATCTCATCATTAATTAGGATTTTTTATGTTTAAGTCTCCCTTGATGAAATTATTTGACATTTATATCTTAAAATAAATATATTTTCTTCTCATTTATTTATTGAATATATTTTTAATGTAATAGATCATTTTTCTCACTTATTGATAAATTTGTTTTATGAAATTATTACTTTACTTGTTTCCTCAGTCGAAAATCCTTTTTTTATTCAAAAACAATGTTTTTTAATTAGTTTTTAAAATTCTAAAAATTATTTATTGAAGAAATTTTTTCTCATTTTATAAAATTTAAAAAATATCTTCAATGGAATCTTCATGTAGTTTTCCAAGAAAGGCCTATTTGGATTTTAGCAAACAGGTGAAAGGAACCTTTCGTTTAACATGTAGGACATGTATAGAATTATCCCCACCATGAAAACAAAATGTTTTAATTTATTAATGATAACTTTAAATGGTTATTTTTACAAAAAAGTATTTTTAATTTTTTTTTGAAAAATTAGTTTTAAAAATGATTTCAAATTAAAATGCTTGTTTTCAATAGGAATGTTTTTAATGAATATTTTACGGTATTTATACTCAGCAGTGAAATCAGTCCTTTATTGTACTTCTAATTCCCTGGGGATATGTTACAATGATATTATAATTATTATTTCACTAGATATTTTATGATATGTTTTACTAAGGATGTAATAGTTTGATTCTATTCCTATAAATCTGGATGGTTTATGATTATGTTTATTTATGGGGTAATTGTTAAAATTTAAAATGTTATTTTTAATAAAAAAATTATGTTGATTCTTTTTCACTCATTTTATATGAAGAATGAATTATAAGTAATAAGTGATGGAAGAGGACCAATATATCATATCAATGCATTGGTTAGTCTCCTGAGATAAACTATCATGGGTTCTTGGCCATGTGTTTACCCATTAATGTAAAATTTAATAAGAAGAGGACTTAATAGTATGGTTGATATATCCAATATTATGATTTCTCTTATCATGATATTATTCATTGGTGTTCATGTGATTATTCTATTAGTTATAATATCTATTGAAAATTTTTACGATCATGTGATTACATATATGGAATTTTTGACCATTATGTACTCCTACAATATTATGATCATGTTATCGATTAAAAGGAATGTGTTTTAGTTATTTACCTTTGCATATTGATTATGATTTAATTATACATAGATTCTATTGTACACATACCCTTACTGATCATTTTATGTCACCCATTTCTTACATTTCTTTACACATGAGACCAAGATGTGTATTATTATTGATATGTAGGGTTATACTAGAGGAAATAATGATTCAATCGAATAAAACCCATTGTATATTTTATGATTTCAATTTTAATGTAAGATTAAAATATGTATGTACTTCACTAATACTTATAAATTATTCAGTCCTTTGGGATGTGATTCCTTTTATCTTATTCTAATTTAACAAACTAACCACTAACTCTAGGATACTAGGGTTAGGGTCTATACAATATTTCTCATTCCAGTTGAAGGTACGTGAAAAAATTTCTCAACTCATGACCTAGGGTTAGCCGTTGTAATAATTTTATTGAAGATATGGATTCATTATATTTATGGAGAAACATGTGACATATATACCGATCAAAAAATATTAAAGCATATAAAAAATTCAAAATAGTTGAATATACTCCATAGAATATGATTCGAGTTGATTGGAGCCCATGACTACTCAATACATTAATACAATAGGAAATAAAACTAGGTAGATGATTCTTTGAGTAAAAAAAATCATGCTAGAATATCAATGATGAGAATCCCATAAGATCTAATATTTATTTATTTTAAAATTATAGACTATAAAATATTTAAAATAACGGGAGAAATATTTTTTTCTCAAATGAGTGTTCAATCATCTATCCATGTAAATATTAAAGAGGTGTAGGAGAAAGATATAAAGTTGTGAAAGAAGGTGAAAAAGTTTCATGAGGTTAACCTCAATTATAATATAATGAAAAAATTCAGGAAGCTTATATATGTCTCATCAATACCAGATTTGAAGAAGAAGTGGTTGGATGAAGCTCAAGATGAAATATTCTCTATTAATCCCAGAATTTTTAAGTTTTATAGAAATATGAAATATTATTTTTGGTGGGATAGAATGAAGAAAAATATCAATGATAATGTATCTTGGTTCTTGGATGGTTATAGAGTTTAGGATGAGAGATAAATGTTTAAGGGGATTTTATATCCCTTACCTATACGAAAATGTAAATGGAAAAACATCACTATGGATTTCATTGTTAGAATACCCCAAAACATATAAATGATGTGATAAAATTTTAATTTAGTCGATATCCATAGAAATTAAACACACCTAGATACTATAAAATAATATTTATCTCTTGATAATATTTCCAAGATATGCATTCAGTAATTGGAAAGGTTTTATGGAGTACCACAGTCTATTTTATCTGATCAGGATCCATGGTTTACCTAAATGTTTTTCCAAATTCTTCATCAAGATTTGGATATAGATTTTTGGTTTGGTATTTCTTATCATACTTTGATAGAAAGGAAATCTAAGAGGATTATTCAAAACCCAGATGATATGTTGAGATACAGTTCTTTGTATTTCAACAGTTGTTGGGATGAACACCATCATCTTATCAAAATCTCTTACAACAGTAGCTTCTACTTGAGTATTTAGATATCTCCTTATGAATCACATTATTGAAAGAAGTGTATAACTTCAATGTTATGGGATATAATTTGAGAAATATATATATCAATACCTGAGCTAGCTGAGGAAATAGAAGAGAAATTTATATTTGGTTAGAAACAAATCAAGGTATCTCAATGTAGAATGATAATCTATGTTGAAAATCATTGGTGAAATTTGGAATTTGAATTTGGTAAGAAGATATTACTATGAATTTATCCATATAAGAAGGTTATGAGATTCTGCAAAATGGAAATCTTAACCCTAGATATATTGGAACCTTTGAAATTCTTATTCAATTATGGATGATATCTTATTGTTTGATTCTTCCACCAAAACTCTCTCAAGTTTATTATGTGTTCCATGTATATCTCTTGAGAAAGTACTTGTATGATTCTTTACTTGTAGTGAAATCATAGTTTGTACACCTATAGTATTATCTTTCAAATGATTAATAGTCCGTAAATAAATTATATCATGGGAATAATGTTCTATAGAACAATAAAATTGATCTTAAGTGTTTATTTTTTTTGTTAATGATTCAAAATGTGATGGTGAGTAATGATTAATTGGTGATTCTTAGAGAATTTTTATGAATTCATTAAATTTAATTGGATGTAATGTTTGATAAATAATCCTATAGATGATGGTTTTTGAACCTCTCTTAAAGCTGAAATACATGTTTCAATGGTGTTGAAAAAATAACACGATAATTGAAACAAAGAATTAAAGATATGTAGAATATGAAAAATAATAATTTTCTTTATGATTTTATCAGAATGTTGGCCTGCCATTTTATGTTGAGAATTATATGGAAATTATTTTGAATAATATATATGAATTTTTGGTTTAGACTTATATTAAACATAAGTCCAACCATTGACCATCCAAGGGACTTGTGCAACCACTAATTAAGGGGAAAGAAGTTCAACCTCATCCAACCATCGAGGCATGTGAGGATGAATAATACCCATAGGGACTACAAAGAGGGAGTAAAAAATATTTTTTATGCATATAACTCACAAGTTGTTCAATAGTGGTATTCAAGTGGGAAAGTGGGTGTGGACCACACCATATGTAGTGTGTCTGGGGTATCTAGGTTTCGACCACGGTTCTTTTTCAAGAGGCAGCGCGAATTGAAAATGTCATTAAGTAGAGTTTATATGAGTATGTGGATGATGTGGGATCACAGAAACATAAAACTATTCAACTGTATTAAAATGATATGAATATAATTTTTATTTTCCAATCAATATTGATTCAACAATTCATAAGCCTCTCCATAAACATCTAAAATCTATCTTATGTGATTATTTATCTACTCAAAAACACTCGAAGTGATTGTAAGTGATATCTCAGATCCAATAAACATTATGGATTGACTATGGCTATAAGTATTCACTTGTTCATAGTCAAAGAAACCACATGATGGATATGGTTCAACCATTCCTAGGTGGGTCAACTATTCCCAAATATATTGATTGCACACAAACACCATAATCGATCTTGAGATTATTTTGGATCGTCTGTGAGTTCATCATAATCTTCCACATGAAGAAAACAGTGACAACATGTGAAACATAGGAATCTTCCCCATTGATGAACTTATCATGATTTTAAACTAAGCTTCTATGTGAAATAAATACATAGTATCTAATATTTAATAAGATAATCCATCAAGTGGGTTTGAAATATCATGGAATGAATGCAAATTCTCTTATATGCATGAAAAGTGATTTGTGATGAGATAACCTATCATTCAAAAGATAATACTTCTGAGATGTGTTATTTCCTCATTAAATAAAGGGGAGTTAGATTCCTACATTAATATGAATAAAATTATAATAAGAATACTAATAATATATAGAAATATGTTTATCCCAACATTCATGTGTCTTTCCAGTTTATCAATATTTTTTTGGTATTTTATAGTGGCTTTAGTTTATTTATATGACATGATGCATTCATGGATATTGGATGATATTGAGTTTTGGTATCTTGTAGATAAGTATTTAATCTCGAGAGTTTGCCTATTAAATAAGAGTTTTTTCATCAAATGCGTTTAAGGTTCAATGGAGAGGATGTATTAAAAATTAATGTTATAGATTTGATGCATCAATAAAATTTATTCGTACGGATTGAATGTGTGAGTTGAAGAAATAATTATGACATGTTTATATGTTAACCGTATGAAGAATAAATTATAATACCTGAATTACTTACATATTTCTTCAGTAATTATTATGGGCTTTAAATCATGAAATAATAATGATTAGTTAATGATATATTTGTGACAATGAAATTATTCCACAATTTTAATCAAGAATATCATGATAAAGGATCTTGATTTATTCAAAAAATTATTATCTGTGGTATTTGATTAATGTAATCCATGTGAAGAAGGATAATAGGACTTCAATTTTTTAGCTATTTAAAAGATGAATTATTATTGGACATTTAACAATAAATTATGACTTATTGAATTAAGGAGGTCATTTGGGGATTCAATTATAAAATTAATATGAGTAAATTACTTTCTATCAAGGATCATAGTATTCCCATATTCATGGATAATTACTATGATAATAATGAGTATGATATTTACCATATTATTTTTGTGAATAAAAAATATACATTTCGGTGGTGATGGTTATTTAATATAGAGAGAACTATTATGCTTTGCGAAAGATAATTTTTGAGAATCATGATATAGGTTTATATCAAAGAAATATGTATTAAAGTTTAGGGAAATTCTATAATAAGATGATCACATGCCCTTAATTATTTAAAGAAGATAATTAAGGCCATTAAAGATCTAAAAATTGTTTATATTCCAAAAATATTGTTCCAAACAACTATTGAAGACCATTAATAATCATACAAAATTAAAGGGAATCCATGTTTATTTTGTAGGAATACTATCTGAATAATAAAATCTTTCTATCTCTATATTATCAAAGTTGAAGAATCTTAGAGTTGGGATTTCTAACTACATGTCATAGCCTTGTGATTGGTGTATATAAAGAACCATATAATAAGTGAAATGAGATTTTCTCACCAATTTCTAAGATATTGTTAATGGGGTGCTTAAACATGTGAATTCACTTAAAGTTATAGTAAAGAATCGAAGTTGGGGGGACTAGAAAATATGGAAATGAGTAATCTTTTATTACTAACCTTATAAACATTGTCCACTTCTTTCAATTTCACTGTTACTATACAATAGGTTATGTTGTGAGATAAAATTTTGTGGGTAAATAACTTCAAAAAGTTTAAGAAGATTAATTAAAATAGAATTTTTAAAATTATTATACCACTGATTCACCCCCCCCCCTCAGTGGTTTATTTAGCTTGAGCCACTATAATTGGTATTAGGGGAAGTTTCAATCTATAGTTGCAAAAAATTTTAAAGATGGAATTTGACCAGGATTCCAATGAGATCATTTCCCCTATCTCATAAAAGTTCAAAAATGGTAAAGTGAATATGAAAGGAAAAAAATTACCAAATGAAGGAAATTATAATGGAAATAGACACCTTTCAATAGATTTCCACCAAATAAATCTGATAAGTAGAAAAAAACATTTTGATTCGTCATTATCAATCCCACGATTTAAAGATTAAATTAATCATATTCACTTAATGATAAAAGGAACAAGAATAATAAGTTAAATAAATTAGGGTAAATCCTAAATATGAGTAATAAAAATTGATTTAAGGACTTCATGTTTTAGAAGATGGTGAAATATCTCAAGATAAATATGGCTATAAAGGATGGATTACTTGTTGAAAAAACTTAAATATATATTGTAGTTTAATATGAGTTGAAAAATGATATATAATTCTTCACCAATTTAATGAAAGTAAAATTTGTGTCCTCTCTACCTAGAGAGAAGAGTGGTGCAAGGGAATAAGGTAAAACATTTGTTTCAAATAATAAATGTGTTCAAAACAAATATTTTTTTTTCCAATAATGATGAGAGGAATTATCCCCATAAAAGGAAGAGTAGATTGTAATAATAAAATCACACCACAACCACCACCCTATAAACCATAGAATAATTATTTTTTAATACAACTCTCACAACATAAAACTGAAAAAAATGAAATTAACCTATAAATTCAAAATTCCAATGGATTTTCTTGTGTTGTGGGAGGTATAGGCATAAAGAATACTATTTATTATTTAATATACCTTTTCTAGTAAAAAAGAAATAACTAGAGATATTTGTGCTGAGAAACTGAGAATAAAAACTTAGAGGAAAAAACATTGAATATAATTTCATCAAATCAAAATAAAGGTCACAAGGCTAAATAAGGTCACAATGCTAATGATTTAATGAAAAATATATGAGGAAAAGTACATTATATTGTTAAAGTAAAAAAATTATACAATAATACAATATTCATGAAAATTTGAAAATATTAATAGGTAATATATGAATCCTAATGAAACATGGAAATCAAAGAATTATTGTTTGGTATGACCTAATGAATTGGAAAGAATAAAAAACATAGGATGCACAAATTAGTACCAAGAATCAAGGAAAATGGGTAGATAAAATTTCACCAATAATAGGTTCTTTGATGACTAATATATAGATAAAAACTCCACAAGAGGAATAAATTCATTGGTCATAAATCCCCCCCCCCCCACGGTCGGTTGGGGTTTTATGCGTGGGTTGCGGCTTGGGGTGTAGTCATGGGGATAAGTCCTCGAGAAAACAGTTTATTTACTATTTATTTATAGAATTGCATACCTCACTTATGGTCATAGATTTTTTTAATTAATTGGTAATAAATTATGTGAAAAATCCATGAATCTTGTCAATAAGAAAAAATAAAGAAGATCCCATAAAAATCTTGGAAATAAGAATAAATCAAGTATGAGAGGAAACAATCATCCTTATGATTCTTATAAAGAATGAAATAGGTGCATATATATTCCCTTATATATATACAAGATTATATACTATCATGTAATGAATTTAAGGATATAGATTCACCTCTTGTCGGGGATAATTGATGAGTATGAGTTGTTAAAGATTCACAACACAGTGAATGTTGAACTCCTGAACAATTTTGTAAATTTGAAAAATGCGTTATGAGAATCACACCCAAATCCCTACTCTAAATTAATTGATAATTATTATCAAATGGGGTTGATATTTGAGATAAATAGGGGGATATATATATCTATTTCAACAAAAACTTTTGTTTTTTTCGATAAAGTGTTTGTAGGGTCTTGAATTTCACTAATAAATCTGATTATTTTCAAGCCATAAAAACTAATTTCTAATTTATGGTATTTATATAACTTTCATGTTAGTTTATGGATAGTGTATAAAATATTGGTTGAATCAATCTTGTTTTCTTCAATAGTTTAGCCCACATATATTTAGAAAAGACCAAATAAATGATATTTGAAAAGAGAACCATGCTATATAATATTTATCTTTTAAAAAGGGGAAGATAAACCTGAATATCTTCAAAGGTAGAAGAAGAGGTGAGAAAACCCATTAATTACCCTTATAATTTTATTTCAAATAATGGTGATAAACTTTGAAAACAAATATTTACTTCAAAAAATTTATGATACATTGAAAAAAATTAAAAAGGGGGATGATGTTGATCCTAAGTATTTCATTTATTTTCAATTGGTCAATATGTGTTTGTGAGTGATGATAAAGTGCTTATATTTGGAGAATTATTATAGATTTAATTAATGTAATTTTATTTAATTAAAGAGGAATCATTTGTGTATATTAGATGATTGTTGGACTAGACATAAATATCATAGACATGTTCGAGTGTTATTAAAGAACTAACAATTTTTTTGCAAAATTAAAGAATGAATAAACACAACATGAAAAAAATAGATGATGATTTTATTAAAATTTTGGCGTGGAAGTTTATGTTGATAATTCTACGTAACTTATTTTAAGTAATTTCATAAAAAAAAATTTATACCTTAATTAAAAATAAGATCAACTAATGACTAGCCAAGGGACCCATGAAACCACTCCTTATGTGGGAAATTTGGTATAACCTAGCCAACCATAGAGGTAGATAAGGATACATAGCACCCATAGGGACCACACATATGGAGTACAAGAGAATTTCTCATGCATAGCGTCCATAGGGTTCATACATGCAGTGATAAGGGAGTAGGGGGGGTGTAACCCACCCCATATTCCGTGTATCTAGGTGTTAACCCTGGTGTTGACTTGAGTGTAAGATGTAAAGGTAAGTGTTATTAAATTGAGAGAATATGAGTAGGCAACCAATTTGGGATCCTGAACCCATGGTACTATTCATCCATATTAAAATTAAATAGATTTAATTATGGTCATCCACCCGAGGCTAATCTATTTCTAGATAAGATACTTTTTTTTATCCTCAAGATATCATATAAAAGGATTTTTATGCATGAAAAAACTCGAAGTAATTGTAAGTAATATCCTAGATCAACTTCACCATATGGATCAACTACGCTAAAGAAATCATGTGTGAACATTGAAAGTGACTACACATAGGCATTGGATCTATTGTTCCAAGGTGGATCGAATGTTCTTAGAAGGATGGGCTGAATGTAAACACCTAGATCGATTGTATAACTATTTTGGATCGACGGTGCCTACTTATATCAACCATGAGTTTATCCAAAGAAACAGTATGAATAATAGAGTGATCTCACATGAAACTTGTGCATCCATGCCATTTAATAACTAACCATTCATTGAGATGAATCTTATGTGTGCTAAGAAAAATAGAGTATATGTTCTTACATGAGAGAAGGATATGAGTGAGTTTGAATTATCAAGGCATGTATGCAGATGTCCATGAAAGAATATGAATTAAGGTATGATGAGAAAAAAACATTATATAGATAATACCACTAAGATCAGTTGTCTTCTCATTAAATAAGGATTATTTTAATTCTTATATACAATAAAATCAATGAAGAAGAGGAATAACACATGGAAACTAGTTTATCCTATGATTTATGTGTTTTATAATTTGATCATATTTTATTTGGGTATTTTATAATGGATCAATTTTATAAATATTCCATGATGCATGAATGAATAGAGGTTGGGTTCAATCTTTGGTTTTTTATAGATGATGATTCAAACCCAAGATTTCATGTATTAAAACGGATTGGCTGCATAAAGGGAATTTAAGACTGGATAAATAAGGTGTATTAGAAATTACATGCTACATATTTTATGCATGTATGTAATGCATTCATGTGGATAGAATGTGTGTGTTGAGGAAATAATGAGAACATGTTTATTAATTAACCATGTGAAGAAGAAATAACAATACTCAAATTACCTACATTTTATTAGGTTTATTATTATGGTTTTTCAAGCCTAAAATAATAATGATGAGTTATTAAGAAATTTTTCATGATGAAATTATGCTTCAATTTCAATGAATAGTATCTTGATATAAAATCCAGATTTATATAGAAAATTATGATTCATGGTGTTTAGTTAATGTAATCCACGTGAATAAGGTGAAGAATACTTCGGTATGTAGTGTTTTTAAGTGAAGAATTTTTCTTGGGCATTTGACATGAAATTATATCTCAAATAATTCAAGAGATAATTTTCGATTTAATTACCAAATTAAAATAATGAAAGTAATTTCTGTCAATGATTGTGGTATTTCTATATTCAAGGATTATTAGAGTTATAATTATGATCATGATATTTATAATAGTAATTCTATGAATATAAATGTTATATGTAGGTAATGAAAAATTATGTAATATAGATATAAATATTATGATTTTTGGAAGGGTATTTTTGAGATGCTTTATACATATTTGAATTAAATAAATAAAGAGAAAAATTATAGAAAACTTTATGAAAGTGAGAACATGTTCTGAAGTATTTAAATAAGATACATCATACCATTCATGATCTGAATGGAGTTTTTAAGCCAACAAGATTGTTCCAAACAAATATTAAAGACTGTGATGGATTTTACACAAATAAATGGAACCTATATTTCTTATAGAGGAATACCATTTGAATAGGAAGATATTTTTACCTCTAGATCATTATTGAAGAAAAATAATAGAGTTGGGTGTCTGAATAGGGTCTGGAGGCTTCTGATTAGGGTGTATAACCAATCATACAATATTATTAGTTGGGGTATCTACTCAAATTCTAAGAGATATTAATTAGTGATTATAAATATTTGAATTCACTTGTGGTAATATTAAAGAATAAACATTGGTTGGACTGACTAACTTGTAGAAGGAATAATATTTTATACCAAACCATGTAAATGTTTTATGCTACTTTTTATTTTACTACTACTAAACATGATGTGAGGCTGTGAGGTAAAAGTGAGTGGATTAATAACTTATTAATGTTTAAGAAGATAAATTAAAATGAAATTGGTAAAATGAGTTTACCACTCATTAACCCCTATAAGTGTAACCTAATTAATCCTTGCACTCTATAAAGACTACCCATCTGGTTTACATTCCCTAAAGAAATCACAAATTAAAATAAGTTTCATAGGAACTTATGGATATGATCCCATAGATATATCCACATTTTTTTATCATAGTGAAAAGGATTTGAGTAATAAATTAATTTCAATGTTGTTATAAGATAACTACAAAATATTTTATATTTTTTTCCTTTGAAATGAACTTGAAGTATTAAATAACTTTGATTATATGAAAACCTTGTCTAAAGGAACTGTGATATAGTATACCTTCATAAACCATCAATTGTATTGGTAGGTATGAATAAGATTAACCACATTATAAAAAAATTTATAAAATTTTTATTTAATAATTTCTTTGACTAATTGATAACAAATAAGCACCGAAATTTTATTAAAGTCGTTTTTTTTCTATAAAAATATGTTTTCTTGAACAATGATTTATGTTGCATATTTTCCACAAATATTATAGTTAATTTATAAAAATTAATATATTGAGTACTATAATTAAGATATAATTTTTCAAATATTCATATCAAAATTATATTAAAGTTAAATATTTGGAATTTTTCTAAAAATATTATTTTTTATTAAATATTAAATACTAATCTATTTTTTAGAAAACTGTATTTTTTATTCAAGTATTTAAAAAGTACCATTTTTAAAATTGAATTAAAAATTTAATTACCTACACTTGATTAAAAATAATCCAATAAATTTCATTGGAATCAACTTTATTCTTAACTTTTGTATAAAAATGTTTTTATACTTAAAAATGTGTTTTTCTGGAAACCCGTTTTTTGACATGTTTTACAGGTTTATTTGAAATGTAATTTATATGAATTAAAAATAATATATTAGAGTAAAAAGGAGTTTATATTTTGAATCAGAATAATTAATATTATATAATAATTTCAACTTAATTTTTGGTCATTATGAATAGAAACCAAGGTAAAAATTCATTACTTTGGTAAAATTTAATATGGGTTTACAGGAGGTTATTCTTTGAGAAAAGGTTTATATTTACATTTAAAATTTTCTATATACTATTATATAGAAATATTATAACTCTATGTCATCACATATTTGAATATGAGTCATTTTTAATCATTTTTCATGAGTATGAAATCATTATATTTTAATATTTTCACAAATTCTATGTGTGTCCTCTCACTCCCATAAAAAAGTACAGACCTCATCTATCTTCATTACATTATGTTGAGAAACTTAACTCAACAAATACCAAAAAATATATATTCTAAACTTCCCTAGATGTGAATTATATGTTTTTTATTCTTAAAATACCCTTCCAATTGTCTTTAGGATGGGATGTAATGGTGGATATTGAAGAAGATGTAGTCATTATACCCAACCTTATTCAATTTATTTCTTCTTATACCACCCCAAAATATATGGTTTTAGTAATAAATAATAAATAAAGTATCAAAATTATAATAAACCAGTATTATTATTATAAAACTAAAATAATCCATCTTTATTCCCATGAAATGGGAAATGAAAGTATCGCTTTTATGTATATGTTTCCTACAACCACTATGTAGCAATATATTTCATTTTCCCTCACCATCATTCGTGGTTGGTTATAATGATGGATATAATGTTTATATATTATATTTATGATTTCATTGTGATTTTTTAATGATAAAATATATTTATATTTCTTTCTATATTTTAGTTTGAAAATGAAAACAACTTTTATGCATACGTACAAACTACTCTCTCCATGAGCAGTGTAATTCATTTTTAAATCTCAACATTTTATGGATCATTCACGATATGAATATAAAGATTATATATAATATTTATATTATTATTAACATTCACTAGATTATTTAACTATGATTAAAGTATAATGATCAGAACTTTTAAACTGAAACATTCATGAAAAACGAAATAGTTAACACCCAGAAACAATGATTATTATAAGGATTTATTAATAATTTGGTGTGGAAAATTAATAAGTAAATAATATATGATAATATATGTATGTAAATAACTATTTAATATAATTATAATAAATTTAAATTTATTATACGTTTGGTTAGACTGCTTTTGAAGAAAGTTGATCTTTGGGTAAGGGTTTTATGTTACTATCAAATATTTACTGAGATTATTTATAATTAAATTTAAAATAATGAAATTATATGATCTATATCTCAAATATATAATTAATTTACTTCTAGTATGGTTATTTATATAGATTATTTTTTCCCTTTAATTTTCCTATCTTTAATAACTCAAGAGATCGAAATAATGCTTGTATGAAAAAATGACATTACTTTTCCCTTTGGTCGGGAGTCATTTTCTTCCTTGTACAAATTTTTATAAAATGTTTTCAAGATAGATTAAACTATTATAATTTTATTTTCTAAAATATTTTTTTTCATTTTTTAATTTCTATAAAAAAATCAAATTTAATATTATATTTATTTTTTGAATGACGTATTTCTGACTTTATACCAAAAATATGAAAGGAATATTTATTTTAACATACTCAACATGACTAGAATTTCTTGACACTGTGAAATTTAAATTATTTGATGTTTCATTTAAATTTTTTCAATGTGATTTTTAAATAATAATTTTTCCTTAATATTTTGACAATTGTTATATTTTAATTAACTGATTTTGAAATTAAAATGTCATTTTCCTCCATAAATATTCAAGTAATATTTTAAAGTAATTTTCATATATGACAACATCATTTGACTTTACTAATGATTTATTTTATATGTGATCCAATAATACTATCCCAATTCTTCCTCTTGATGGTTTATGATTAAGATGATGAGATTTTTATGAAACATTATTATTTTATATGGGTTATACTGTGATGATATAGTGAATCTTTTATGATCATGTAAAAGATATATTAATGAATTTATGATAATGTGATGGGTGGGATTAGAATTATATATACCTGCTGTTCATTTTATAAATATTAATGTTTTATGTTCTTAAAGGGTATACATAAGGTTATCCCATGAACAAAATAGGGTACACTATAGGTTATCATAAACCTAAATCAAGAACATGGGAAATTATCCCAAGAATAATATATAATGAAATTCATATTGGGTATCCTTGACATAAGATTTATATGATTGTGATTATGCCAAACATTATTCTACTCTTTTATGACAAGATCTTATACTAATATTATTATTTTATGGTTCATGATTTTTTATTCCCTTATGATTCATGTCTTATGATCTCCCAGGATAAATGCCATGACTCCTGATTTTCTTCTATGAATTTGTTGGGTATGATTTTAAAAGATTAATCTCATGTTCTCATACACTTATAATCATGTTCTCACACCCTTATGATCGTGTTATAGTTAAATATTCATTAATATCTCTATTTGTATCCTTACTACTCAGCTAAGCTTACCCTTTGTTATGTTTCTATTTCCCTAAGATATGAATAATAGTTTTAAGTATAATATGTATAAGAAGGGTGATATTTGTGAAGAACTAAGTGGGAGATAATGTGGAAATTTTATCTACCAGTTATTTATGTATCTAATTTTTCCAAAGACACTAAAACTTTATGGTTTTTCTATGGATTGTAATGTTATGTAATGAATAATCAATTAATAAGATGTAATATTTATGTATGAAAATAATGGGTGACTATAATTTCAACCCAAATGATATAATCTTTATTTATCAATTTCTCTTGGACATGATTGAATTATCTATTAGAGAATCTTATACAAGTGGGGGTTCACCCTTCCATGTTTTTCCTTTTATCACTCTAAAAATATAATATCACTCAAATAATTAGGTTAATTATATCAAAGATAAATTATGAAAATCTAACTATAAACAAATCAATTTGCAATATCAAATTTCTATTAAATAAAACATATAATAAAAGTATCATTCTAATCAAAATGTAAAGCATTATTATCACCCAAAACATATAGAATTAAATATAAATGAAAAAATGAGAATAATTTAAATTAGATAACTCTATGAAATTAAAAATATATCTTATAAAATTATTGTACTCATGTTAATTGTGAATATGAAAAAACTCCAAAAACTTAATTCAAAACCATAACATCATAGAGTCTAATCATAAAAAATATAAATATGGGATTACGAAAAATAAAAATTTTGGTTTAAAAATATTGACCATAAAAAAATAAAATAATGAAACTTAAATATGTGAAATAATTGAATTTCTAATCTTTAAGTTAATCTAAAACATAAAATTATGAAATAATTTAATTAATACAAAAAAATGTAAGTCATAACAAACATTTCAGAGCCACATTATATTATACCAAACTAGGTTCTATATGAAAATACCTTCTTCTATAAAGAATGAAATTATCTAACACATGGTAAATCCATACAACTATATAATACAAATAAAGGAAATGTAATTAGTGAAAGTATAATGTTAGGCTATAATTGATTCTTTTAAATTTTTTGAAACTATATGATATTGGATACTACTTAAAAATCAATTTTCTTTTTGAATTCTAGATACAGTCAATAAATTTTAAAAATTATATTTATAAATAAATCTCTAAAGGGACCATTATATACATTTATTTAAAAAAAACTCTAAAAATAGTATAAGGTAAAATTATTAAAAAATCCACACAATTCATTGAACACTGAAATTAAATAATACGTGATACCTTGAAAGATCAACGAATATTTAGAATAAAATTCAAGGTTTTCTCAAAAACACCCCAACTCTATTTAAAATTGAATAAAGACTGAGATATCTCCTTTAAAGTGTTATAAACATTTACAAATTCCATGAAAAATAATATCAGTAGAAATTTTTTTTGTATTAGTTGACTACATTTCCATTGAATCAAGAGTAAACACTAAATTAAATCCAAAAATTTGGAAAAAAGTTCATAGTTTTAAGAAAATTATAAAACAATAAAATCATTTACTTTCATTAAATTTAAGAAACCATCATGTATAAAAAAATTAAAACCACTTAAATCTATAAAATATTTAGATTTCACCCATTCAACTTCACAGATTAAGACACACACTATTCTATAAACCAAATTGGAAAACATTTTCCAATTATGTGCCCAATGAAATAATGAATTTAGAAAATCCATGAAACTTATCCAGAGTAACATAAATTTGCATAAATATTACTTAGTCGTGTGTCCTTCTACCATAAAAAACAACTGTTATGTAAACCAAAAAACATAATATCAGTATATATAACGTCATTGTAAATAAATGGTTATGAAGAAGGATCATTTCATAAAATAAGCATATAAGGGTAAAAACCCTACTTATAAACCCGTTTTTATTTTGAAACACTTCCCATGTAGGACCCTTGTAAACAATAGGACCATAAAATCACCATGAAGATCACTGGGAGAAACTTTTAAATAGTTCTAGATTTTTTTTAAAAGGTTACTCAAATTTTTAAATAAATTTTATTTTATTCCATCATAAAAATTTATAAAATGTCTTTATGAAATTTTAAAATAAATAAATATAAACATATAACTATAAATAGAAATTACCCACAATTAATAATACCACGGTAGAAAAAAAACATATCCCATCATTTAAAAACCTATTTTTACTTAGAGAAAAATAGTCATACCAATTTAAGTCCAAGGCTTTTATTAATTTCTAACTCCCTCCTTGAAATCTATCATTGTGTTATAAAAAATTTTAGAACATGAATAAAATAAAAATCAATTATTATTATAAAAACATAAAAAATAAATTAAACCATCATTTCAACATTCATATTGGAAAATTTTCTTACTTTTTTAAAATATTAAATTGATAAACCCATTAATTGTTTTTAAAGGATTTGTTACATACTCAGAACAAAAATAACCACCTTTATAATTTTTAAAATTAGGATATTCTAGTGAGGTGTCTAAAAAAATATATAATGATTATGAAATTTAAATTATAACACAAAGTTCAGAGCATTTTAAATGAAACTAAGAATGATACAAATAGTGACATGGCCCCAAGAAAAATTACCTCACTCCATATTAAATTCAAAATAAATTTAATATGGAAATATGAAACCTTATAAGTATCATGTACCAACCCCAATCTTAGTATCCTGATGCAGATAGTTTCTTTATTACATAGGCATAAGATTTAAGGAATTTCATCCCAAAGGACTGAATAGTTTATAAGTATTGGTAAACTAGAAATATAATTTAAATTCACATTTTATTTTAAAATATAAAATGTAATAGGAATTTCCTTTGATCATTCCATTATTACCCATTGTTTATCCATGCATATCAATCCCAAAATACATCCTTGTATCCTTGGGAAAATAAAACATAATAAATGTGTGCCCTCAGATGCTCGGTAAGGGTAACCATACATTTAAATCAATGAATAAATAATGTATAATAATTATAGAAAGGTAAATAACAAAAAACATAAAATTTAATAAATAAGTTGGGCATAATATGGTAGGAATAAATGATAATCAAATAATATATTATAAATTATCACATGAGCTTGAATCTTATGAATTGATACTCTAACTAATTGAATAATAACATGGAATAAAAATAATTGAATTCATAAGGATGGAATGAAAACTATTGGACATCAAAATATACAATCAAGGCCTTGTGCCAATACATATAAATAAAATCAAGGCCAAGTGCGAATACATCTAAATAAATGGGTAAGGCCTCAACAGAAACTCAACATAGTTTGTCACAAGAGACATATCGATGCATCAAGGGGATATAAAATTTTTGGGTCCACCCATAACTTAATAACTCCAATGATTTCCTCATATGAATTGTGTGAGACATAATCAACTTAAAATTTCATATTGAAAAACATGAATATGAAATGTTGAAAATTAACCAAATCAGTAAACATACTCATTTTCCATCCTGAGTAAAATTAATTCTGTAAATATAGTACATCCCCATTCAAACTAATCATAAACCATATAAAAAATAATAATAATGGAATAATTGTATTATATCCCCCATCAAATCATAATTAACAAAAAATTTCTTATTATATGAAAAATGATCTTGAAAGATCATTTGGAACATTACTTAAGGAAAATAACCATTTTTTGAATATCACCATTTTATTTTAAAACTAAAAAATTCATAAAATATTTTCAAAATCTGTTTCTTTAAAAATCACTTCTAAAAAATATGAATTTTCAGAATATGAGGATAAAAATTATCATTAATAAGAACTTGTGAACTTTTAAAGGAATATTTAATGAATTTACAGTCATAATGGTGGGAAACCCCATACATATTGTACAAGTTAAAAAGAATATTACTTTTTCTCTGAAAAAAGAAAGAATGTTTCCTTAGTTATAAACATGGTAAAAAAATTTAAAACTTTTTTATAAACACGGTTTTGTAAGAAAATATATTTTAAACTGAGTAGATAAATAAAGGCATATTTTTGTAAAAACATTTTATTTATAAAGTTAAGTACCAAAGAGATGAAAAATTCCACTATTAGTTTTAAATTTTCATGATTAACCATATGATAATAAAATATTTTTATTTTAATATTTAAATATCAAATAATTCCTTTAAGATAAACATTAATATAAACAATCCTGTATAATGATGAGATTGTGAATTAAGCCCTTACCACTTTGGTAACTTTTGAATAATAATCCCCATGAAACAAATAACTGAAAATGAAATATTAAATACCATGATGATAACATAATTCATGATATAACATAAAAAGGGTCATTTTATATATCATACAAAACAAAAAAGTGGTGAATATGGTGTATGTCTCACGGAAATAAAAGTGAGATTAGAAATCCTTACCTTGAGTATCACTCATCACGTATGTTCATTATATTTGTGAATAATAAACTTATGTTAATTATTTTACTTATTAAGAAACTTTTTCGAGTTTATTATTCCTTTTATTTGACTTATGACCATTTTATATTCAATTACTTTATCAATTATGGTATCATCGGGTGTTTCAATGATATTGGGCTTATGTGCCAAAAAATGACTTTGGTAGGTCAACTATGGTCAAATAGATCATTATTTAAGCATTTATTTAATAATTATTAAATAATTATAATAGTTATACATTAATTATACCTTTAAAACCAATAATAAAAAACTTTTATGGAAAATTAACTATGTTACAATCATAGAGATAGTAGAGAGTACCTACACATGAGTAATGTTTCCAATTTTCAATGATCATTATGAAAAGAAGGTGAGTAATATTTTATATTTACAGAATGGTCATAGTATCATATATACCATATTATTTATTTAAATATAATTACATATATTATCCATGTTATGTGGTTATGAAAAGAGATTCAAATCACTTTCTAAAGGTTGTATTCCACACATACACGAACGATGTTATCATTTTTCAGTATAAGAAATAAAATGATATATTATATTTTAAGAATGATGAGTATGTTATTAATATTATAATTATTTCATTTATATATAATATATTCATTAACATTTTCCTTATTACCTTCCAGGAAAAGAGTTAGTGATGAACAAATCATATTGCTCTATGAGGCGGTAGTCCGTCGTACACATGAGCGATGCCATCGTCTCCCCTATAGAATGAAAAGTAAAATGGTACACATGATATAATGATTATAAATGAATAACTATGTTATAAATAATATATATATATATATAATTTATATCCAATATCATACCCAACCATGTGAGGTGGTAATGCAAAAATTGGCGGTATCCGTTCGAGAGGTGATAGTCTATCGTACACACGAACAATGATTTCATAACACATTTTTTGGAAGTGGAGATATTTTTAGGTAAGTAAGCTGACCTAAACACATATAAGTTTATTTTTAATAATTATTTTATTATATCATCATGTTTAATTAATAATCTGTTGATGTTTGGGAGGAAATAAAATAAAAAATTCTCATTCAACAACGTTACCTCTTCATGGGTAATCTCCTTAGGTTTGCATCAAAATCTTTCATAGGATGGATTTATGAAAACAATAACACTTATATAATCATATAAGGGACTTTTTAAAGTTATTTTAGTTTTTTTTATCCAAAATGGTTTTATGGTGGGAAGAAGATAGGATATGGGTGGCCTTTTATAGGTGAGGTGAGTGGTGCACTTATAATTTTTCAAAAGAAACTGTTATACCCATGTCTTTTACCTGAAAAAAGATAAAAAATGTAGTAATATATAGAATTAGATATTATAAGGTATAAGAGATTACATAAAATATATTTTACATAATTTTTTATGTCATTTTAAGTATTTTATTTTTAGGTTAACCTGCCAATAAACCCATTTTTACCTTAACCGTAGTAATCCAATTTTGTTGTTTTCACTAATATTTTTGGTAAAAAATTAAGTTAAAAATATTAGATAACATATATTACACTGATTAAAAATATATAATCCATTTTTTGAATTCGATTCATAGGATGGGAAAATTTAATTTGAAAATTAATCCTAGAGAGGCGATGAGAAAGCAAGTTTTGAAAGAGAAAATGGTCAAACGTTTATATGGTTTTAATGTTAAAATTCTATATCAAATCGATTCCAAAAACCTAAATTGGATTCATAAAAGTATAATGAAATAATTTTTACTTTTAATTAAATGTAAAATAGAGTTTATATTTATAATTAATTTGAATGAAAAGGTTGTTTTCATTTAAAAGTTTAGTATTTTCACTATTCATCATAACATGAAACTTCATAGAAAAATTCAAAAAATTAATCCTAAGATAATTTTGATATGATTATTTCAAAATTTAATTTAATTTTATCATATATTTTTTAAAATTTTGAAAATGTTTATTTTAACTTATGTTTTCATAAAGTGATGAAACAACTTTTTTTGAAAATAGCATTTTTTAGAAAATATTTCTTTAACATTAAAATGATTCTTATTTAATTTATAATAAATAAAAAACCAATGAATTTGAATTTACATATTTAATTAAAAAAATCATATTTTTTTGTACTATTCATGCCATCTAATTTAACATATAGGTTATAACTATATAATATATTATAATTCATTTAAACTAGGGGTTATATGTTCGACAAGTTATACAGTAGATTAAATATAAATTAATATATTTTGGGTTGTTTAATATAATTGTTGTGTGGTTCATGTTCAATATAATAAAATTTCATTGTTTTATAATTTCAAGGTTTTATATACTCCTCACCTTAAATATATTCTGTTCTCATAATTCGATCTTGCGCTAAAAAATTTATTCTTTTCCATTTGAAAATACCTTTTTTGGAAACTCACTTAATAAATAGAGTAAATAAAATATCATCATGATAAGATCAGAAGTTATTTTTGATGGTAATCTCTAATAACACATACTAGGTTTTCGAATATGATAACATATGTGGGAAGTGAATATTTAGGCATGTAAGAAAAGCTTAATATCTGAAAAATGATGGAGAGGGATAGATATAATTGATCATGAGAAAGTGAATGATCTTGTGAGAATAGACAAAAATAAATTGATGAAACAAATATGTATGAAAATGTTATTGATAGCATCATAAATTATGGTAACCAGATAAAATTTTATTTTAAGATATTTTTTCTAAAGTGGATGAATGAAAATTTATACTTACATGATTTTATTCCATTTCATAATCACAATCTCATCCTTTGGTTCTACGTAGGTCAATTTACACATAATATATTACTCTAGGAAATGAAGATAAATTTTATATGACTAAAGAACAATGAGATCACAATATCTATAATACAATGATAAGTCATTCAATTGATCTCTATTTATCATAATAAAAAAATGGTTAGCATAGGTTATCCAATATGCATAAATCTACATATAGTGAAGTAATAAATTAATCTCTAAAACCTTTTCCGAAGTACAAATTAATACATTATAAAACTTTTTAACCAATAGACTCATCCCAAAATATTTCTTTTCCAAATTTAGTGTCCAAAAAAATGAATTAAGATTACTAAATCGACATTATATTCCTTAGAAAATATAAAGTGGTCCTTAATATCACATTCCAAATATGTGAATACCATTATAACTATAGAACCTTTATCAAAAAATTAATCCTTAAAAAATTCTCATGTTTTCAAATATATTCCATATCTGGACATTTAGTAAACTTTAGAAAAAATAACAGAAACCAACAAATCACTAACCAATTTCAAGGTCACCGATAATATAATATAAACATATCATTATTATTATTATCTCAATATATAGAACATATCAATGGTTACATTCCCTCAATCAGGTAAAATATCATCTTTCCACTGAATCACTTTTCTTTGTACTATTCAACACATGCTTTCAAATCTGTGAGTAGATACTACTACAGTAAAATCCTTATATGATTCATGATTATTATAAAGAAAATATAATAAATAAAATACTTTTGAAACAAATTTATTGGATTCAAATATTAAATAAAACATTTATTTAACTTTGTCAATATCAAAAGCATAATCTAAACCTTGATCCCTTAACTTATTCTAAGGTATATTCTAATGATTGTTGGGGCATTGGTTAAAATAATTTCCCATCACCATAAAGTTAAATCATTGAACATTGAGGGATTCTCCATTTCCTATCAATTCATGATCATGATGGACTTTTTCTCCATACATGAATCAAAATCCTTTTCCTTTTATTCATATACTAAGATGTTTACTTCTATAAGTATCATATGTTGGTAAATCATTCTTTCCCTTCTTCCATTTATCTATTTTTACTCTTCCATAATCTTCTTCCCTTTATTTTTATAGAATCTATATGACTTATAGAATTTATTATCTAACTTGGTAGCACATGATACTATGTCTTCATATGAGGATAAAGTTTAGAGACTAGTGACCTTTTAAGGATTGGATGAATCCCCTCAAATAAATGGTCCATCATGCTATTTTAATTACATATATAGTCTACATCATGCCTTACCAACTATTTAATGTTTACTTCATACTTAGAAACAATTTTCTCTTCTTTCAATCTTAGTCTCAGGAATTGTCTTTCCATATCTACTCATTTCTCAAAAGGAAAATATTTTTCCATCAGAGTACCTTGAAATCCTTTCATTCCATTTTTTCTATTTATTCTTCATCCTTAGTGTTTTTAATCAATGACCCCCATTTATATGCATCTCTTGGGATATGATAAACTGACATGACCACTTTCTCCCTTTCTTTAATTCCTATAACAATAAATATCATCTCTAAGGAACTTATCCATTACTTAGCTAGAAATTTATTGTTAGACACATTGAATGATAGAGGTTTATATCAAATGAAGTGGTATAAAATTTTTACGATGTGAGGTAGATCCGTAGAACACTCTACATAGGAATGTAAATTACTTAGTAATTGAGTCATCAACCCTTATACTGTTATAATTTGATCAGTCTCAATAGTAGTTCTAAATCCAGCTTCATTATCTTCCTAATGAGGTAAATACCTACATAGAGTATGTGCACTGATATGGTTCTCATTCCTTCCAATACGAACCATTTCTAAAAAAGGAAACACACTAGATTAGATCATAATATTATTATAATCCCCAAACTAGTGAAATACTTAACATCAATTGAAATATTTATACATAACTAATATTGTAATCCTAAATATGGTTTCTTTGGTGATATATTTTTTTATATCCTTCCTAATGGTTAGTAAATAAAATGTTAATTATCTTAAATATATCTTCTAGGAGTGACAAACCAGCTGCAATGTAAGGTTTGTTGTCATTCACTAGGTTACAAACAAGTCAAAATCCAATGCACCATTTTAGAGTTATTACCCTTAAGTACTTCCATCCAAGAACCACATCAACTTATAGTGTCTATACATGTATTTATATATAGAAAAAACTAAATAATATATTCCTTACCAAAACATTAGTATGTACTTCTATACTTATCCAAAAATTTTATCATATTGTTATTGTACGTAATTTTTATTTTCTTTAATATAGTTCCAAAGGTTTCTACAAAACATTATTTGTTACCAACTATAGAGACCTTATCACCACTTTCTCATAACCGGTGGTTAATTTATTATATTGGTAAAACATACAAGGAATCGTATCCCGAAGGACCAAATAGTTTTTTAGTCTTAGTAAACTCAAACTTTATTGAAATTCACAATACTTTTTAAAAAATAAAATACAAAAGGGATTTTCTTTGAGAATTACAATATTACCCTTAGAGTATCCCAGTATATCAATCAAAAAATAATTCCTCAAATCTTGTGGAAAATGAAACAAAATATAGGGGTGAGCTTAGATGATTTGTAAGGGTAAGCATACAATGTATACTATGAATAAATAATGCATAATCAATATTGAAATATAAATAACCAGAAAAACATGTCATTTAATAAATAACATGAGCATAATCTGGTATATGAAAATGATGAACAAACAATTCCATATAAAAAGACACATGATCTTAAAACATAACCATGTATATTCTAACTAATAGAATAATCCCATAGAATATCAATAACTCAATTCATAGTTATGGAATGCGTAGTGATATATATCTACACATATCGTAGAGGATTTATACCAAGACATATAAATATCATCAAGTCCTTGTGCCAAGACATATAAATAAATGATTACAACCTCATCCAAACCCGAATTTAGTTTGTCTCATGATAAATATTTATGCATCATGGGGCTACATAATTGGGGATCACACCCATCACTTAATAAGTCTAATGCATTCCTCATATAATGGGGGTGGAACATAATAAATTTAAAAACACATATTGAAAAACTATCATACAAAATTTTAATAATTATACCAATTAATAATCATATAAATAAACCATCAAGTAAAATGAATTGTATCATCATATTGCATCCCTAGTCCAAATTATCATAAACCATATAGAGAAATAATAAGGAAGGTATCATTGGAGTATATCCCCATAAAATCATAAAAAATTTAAAATTTAATATTATTAGGTGGAAAATTATTTTGAAAGATCATTTAAAATATTCCTTATGTAAAATATGATTTCGTTAAAAATCATATTTTGATTTTGAAGAGGGAAAATCCATAAAATATTGTCAAAATCCATTTTATTGAAAATAAATTTAGAAATATATAAATTTCTAGAATATTAGGGAAAAATATCTTCAAAAATAAATTTTTTATCTTCAAAATGAAGCATCAAATAAATGATGGTCATACTAGTGGGGAATTCTATACATGTCATACAGGTTAAAAAGAAAAACCATATTCCATTGTAAAAAGTTTAGAAAAGCTCCTTGTTTGGAAAATGAAAAGAATATTCATTTCAAAATCTTTTTTAAAAAGTAAAATATGTGTAAAAATTAGATAATAAATAATATGGTTAATTTTAAAATATTTTTTATAACATTTTTAGAAAATTTGGTTTGGGAAGAAGGATTTTTCACTGAATATAGAAATAATGCTAGATTTTCTGAAAATAATACTTAATAATTTTATGTACCAAAGAGAGGAAAAATGGTATTATTACTTGAAAATGTTCATGAATAACCTTATGAGACGAAAATAGATTTATTTCAAGATATAAAAATCAAATACTTCCCCCAATGGAAACTTAAATATAAAAAATCTTGAATAATGATGCGATTGTGAATTAAACCCTTACCACTTTTGAAAAATTTTAATAGTAAGCCCCGTGAAAGAAATAAATTAAATTGAAACATTAAATTTTATGATGATATATTAATTCATGATATTAGATACATTAGATTAATTATATATATAACATAAAATATATGATTGGTGAATATGGGGTATGTCTCATGGAAGTAAATGTGAGATGAGAAACCCTTACCTTGAGTATGAATCATCACCTATGTTCTTTATCATTCTAAATAAAAAACTTTTGTTAATTAATTAATTTTATAATTACCATTTTCGAGTTTATTATTTCTTTTATATCATATATAACCATGTTATATACAATTACTTAATAAATTAAGTTTATGTCAATTGTTTCGGGGATATATAGATTTTGTGTCAAAAATGACTTTAGTAGGTTGACTATTGTCAAAGAGGTCATTATTTAACCATATCTAGAATGATAATTATGAAATAATTATCATATTTATCCATAAATTATACATTTCAAACCAATCATGAAATATGGTTATGAAAAATGTCCTAGGTTACAATTATGTAGAGGGTAGGTCTTATGTACGCATGAGTAACATTTCTATTTTAGAATGATCATTAAAGAAATCAGGTAAGTAATATTTTATCATTATATAATGGTAATTATATCATATATACCATATTGTTTAATTAAATATTTCTAAATATATTATCCATGTGGTGTGATGATGGAGTGGTGGTTTCTCCCTTACTGGTTTATTCTCCTCCAACAACTTCACTGGACTGGACAACAAACTCAAAGACCACTATCACATCACCCCTCATACAAATCCTAAAAAATCTCTTACTTTTCCCTCTCTTAAATAGGTTATTCTTTGAGCTTTTTCTTTATTGGATGCCTCCCTTCCCCCTATCTATATATTTTAATGGACACGATCACTTTGGGTATGGTAGATAGATCCCTGAATCTTATCTTTCAAAAAGATTTATTTTCTATAGATTTTTTCTATCATCATTGAACCATGGTGGTGCAGTTTTTCAAGTATTTCCATCTCCTTCCTTGGTTCTAGAATATGTTAGCCTCTTGGGGATTGGAATCTCCATATTGGTTTTCACTTCTCAATAAAAAATCATTATGCATCATTCATTATTATAGGGAATACTTCATTAAGTAATTATTTCAAATCCATATATCATTCATCAATTAGATATTTAATCTATTCATATGGTCTTTTTGATTTGACTTCGGGATTGAATCTTGATAGACAGTAGTGTGGCTCAACAACTTGAGGCTTACCCTCCCCCTTTCACAATGTTTCATTACTACATTGGATAGGTGATGTGGTGTGATACTTTTTTGTGCAGATGATCACACCTCACAAGTGTTAAATTCTTTCATAGTGGCAATTTGAGTCAAGGTGGTTCTACCATCCCCTTTCCCAGATTGTATTATCCTCATAGTCAGTGACTCATTCTCATGAGGGTGGAGAATCTTCCTTAATTCTTAAGACCATTCCTATTCATGTTTCCTTTTTCAAAGTCACTCTACCATAGATTGAAAGAAACATAGTTATTTCCCTCAACCTAAACATCATGTTTCCCCTACTAGGATTTCATCTAATCCCCCACCTCCAATGCCAAGTTTAGTGTCAACCCCCCCCCCCTTCCACCTTTTCTTTCTACCTTTTCTCATAGAACTGATGTGGAACTTTCCCCAAATCTCCAATCTCGACATTCCTCCCAAATTTTGAGTGATCTAGTTACCAAACATCCCCCTAATACCACTTTCCTTCCCCCAGATAAACCTCCACTATGTTTGGACATGGTGGTCAACCATCTGTTGTGCCATTCGGTTGATTTTCTCTCCCTTATACCCGATATTTCCCAAAAAAATCCAACTTAGTGGATCCCTCACAATTTTCCCCACATCACCTATTACGGGATGTCACTGTACATCCTTGTTTCTCTCCTCCCACATTTTCCTTTTCTTTTTCTTCTTTATTCAAACAATTTCAATGTACCTTATAACCATACACTTATAAATTTTCTAAATCTTTACCTACTTCCCCTCCTAGTGGGGATTGAACTGGGCCCTAAAATAAATCCACCTCATCCTCCTTGGTTGTCAACCCTATAGAACCCTCATCAGTAAGATACAAATATAGAAAACCTCATATCCCATTATATCTTTTCTCATATATAATTTCTTAGTAAATGGTACTCTGGTTAAAAGTGACTTCATATCAAATCAACTTTCAAATTTTAATTCTTCATTAGAAAAAAATAGTGCATAAGAAAGAACCCACAAATTGTTTTTCACACAAAATAGTAATTAATGTTTTTTACATGATTCCCCTTAAGATCATAAAATATGGTTGTTTTATAAATCCAATATCATAGTGGAACTCATTTCAACTTACGATCAGTTCTTCACTATGAAAATAAGCAAGATAGTTCACTATTCATTCGTCACCTTCGTCTATGCCAAATGTGATGTGCATGATAGAAAGGACTTTTAGTGTGATTTTTAGTGCTTTAATTTGAGAGAGATTCCATAGATAGTGGGAGGATAATTAAGTTTTATCATTGAAAACATTGAAAATAATGTCCATAGTCCTCACTCATGGATGGCGAGCCCGAATGTTTTATAATTTATGTCTGATAATGTCCTATTAGATATGGGATATGCTTGTGATTTATTTTCATCTTGTAACAATTAGAAGAGGAAAAATACCACATGGTTTCATCTTGACCACTGTCATTCTAATATAAATTCCATCTCTGCCTACCCAGATTCTATGGTAACACATCATGATAGATCACTTTTTTACCACTCTCCCATCATTGTTGTTTTTCCTATCAAAGATAATAGAGGAGACCTCTTCTATTTTTTCCCATATATGGAACTCTTCTCTAACCTAACACCAGGTGGTGAGAACATCATGGGACAAATCCATATAGTTATTTTTTAGGAATCGTCATCACAAGAAGTGTATGCATCTCAAACGTGACCTTATATCTTGGATCAATAGTCGCCCCTCTTGTTTATTGGACTTGAACTCAATCAATTCTGAGATTGAAAGTATGGAATCCATGTAAGATAATTGATGGTATGAGGTCATCTTCAATGATCACGTTTCTAAGAATATCACCCAATTGGATCTGATATTGGAGCCAGATCGTACAATGTGCAAGAAAGCTAGAATTAAATGTCTTAGGGGAGGCAATAGGAATACAGAATTTCTCTAATCATATGTTAAATAAATTCAATGGATATTCAGATAAAATATTCATTTGGATGATGTCACCTTCATTGAATACCATAGTGTGGTGGGAGACATGGTCGAGTTATGCTTCATGTATTTTATTATAGGTCTTAATCAATACATTAAATGATATTATCTAGGTGGAAGTGATTAAATTTTTAATGCCATACATTTCACTTTTCCTTCCCATGACACCTCATTATTGGAGTCAGTTCCAAAAGAGTTTTAAATATACAAGGTAGTTCATTCCATCAAATCAAATAGTTCACTATGTATAAATGATTCTCCATGATCATTCTATGTGGCTTCATGGGACCTAGTTAGAATATATTTTTTGGGGGTTATGTAGTATTATTTTTGAGGTGGTCATACCCCCCATGTGTAGAGTGCCACTACTCATGTGTTGTTCCCTAAGATCAAAGAATTCATCTTAGCTCAAGAACTATTATCCCATTAGTATGTGTAACATCCCTTATAATGTTTTGGCCAGTGTTATCAACAAAAGATTATAAATGCAATTAACATTTTGGGTTTCATATAATTAAAATGCGTTTATCAAAGGGATATTGATTCTAGGTGAGATCAGATTGTCTTAAGAGTTGATAAGGAATAATAACCATAAGGTTGTGGGCTCCAATGTTGTCATCAAACTTTATATGAAAAAATCATATGATATTATTGAATAGAAATTTATTTTAAAGGATCTTATGTGCACATGATTCACTTCTTGGCCATCTAATTATTTGTTCATGTTCTTCAGCTCTTCACGGCTCTTAATCTACTTCATGGGGAAAAACTGTAGATTCTTAAAATCCATGCAGGGACTTACTAAATTAGATCTATTGTCTTTTATCCTTTTTATTATCATAAAAACACTATGAGTTGGTTAATGAAAAAACCTATAGTTTGATGGTATTGTTTTTTATCAATGTAGGAATGACTTCATTAGATATTCCCACCACATATATGTTGATGATACAATCATTTTCCCCAATGAAAGTGCAAGATCCATATATGATATCAAAAATATACTAGACTAATACTATAACTGAGTGTAACCTGGTTAATAGAGAATAAAAACATATATATTTTGACCTGGTTCACATAAATCTCGGCTATCTTTTTGGAGAAGAATCTGGGTATTCTCAAGTGGAGATTCTAGATAGACTAACATGGTTCCTTGATATCTTTGATCAGGATTTCAATACATCACTTCAACAAGGAAGTTGATTGGACCACCAGGAATATTCGTAATTGTGAAAATTAGTTTTTTATTAGCTATCACATAACTCTAGTAATCAATATTCTTAAATCAATTCCCATGAATATTCTTTATTTCCTCAAAGTCTCAAAATATATTATCACTAGTATCAAAAATATTTTCGCCCTATTTATTTTGGATTCCCACTCAGATGGAAAACACCACTGGGGTTTATGGACAAGGATGTTGAAGACGAATCATGTGGAAGGAATTAATGATTGTAGTGTATCTAGAAAGATTTATGTATTTCATTGAATGTATATATGGGAAGTTCTTGAGGGTGAGATGCTTTAGGATAGTCTCAAGGTGATGTATTATGTGAATAATATAGAATACCTGAATAAAAACTCTTCTCCCTTATAGCCCTCAACTCACCCTCACATCTGGTTTCTTCAGAACTATGCCTTTTGGATTTTTAGCAAGGGAAACATCAACTTATGGTACCATAAAATGGCAGGATTCAAGCTGGGTTTTTCAGGGTGTCCAGCCCCAGATATGATGTTCACACAAATGATAAGGTACCTGGGTTCCACTCAAGCTATCTTGGATGTGGATCATCACATTATCTTTGATCTCATTAAGCTTACCTCCGACCTTGATAAATGCATTTTTATGGGTCAAAGTCATGAGCCTTTTATAGGAAGGATTTCCATCTATTTCAGTCATCTTATATATATCTGTATAAGTGGGCTTACTTACTCTAGTGAAAAGATATCCCCACTAAAATTAAATTCCTTTTTTGGTGTATCCTTAATAATTATTTATCCATTGATGAGCACATCATGAATATATGTATAAACATTGATTCCATTCATTTTTTTATTTAGAACATCAAGAATATACCTCTTCCAACTTGTTCTTAAAATATAACTAGGTGTGGTTCACTTATAGAGAGATTACTGGTCTTTCCACCTAGGTTCCATCAGGTACCTCATTAATTACAGTGTGATTTCAAGGTATGGAGAACAATATCGTCGAGGGAAAGGAACGAGTTTTAATTATTATATAGAGTTGTTGGTGTATTTGGAAGGAAAGCCAAAATGATTGGTTTGAGAGTATCACTTGCTCGATGTTGGCCCTTGTTTTCAGAACCAGGAGCATGCGGGTTGATCTTTCTTATCTTATCAATAACAGGACTAATTCCCTGTCACCCATGTTCTTCATCCACACTATAACATCCAAACCTTCCTCCATAATGTTCTCCAAGGCTAGTGGAATTTCTTGAAACCTCATAGGTCTAGTTTCAAACATAATATGGATGTTTCGTGTAGAATGGGTACAATTTTGGGTGGTTTCATTGCTCATGATTCTAGGGGATCTGTAATTCTAACTTAAATTGATTTCTTTTTGAATTAATATTCTCTCTAAGATGAATCTAGGGTGATTTTTACGCGTATTTAGAAGTGAAAAAAGTAACATTAACCTGAATTTGGTTGAAATGGACAATAGAACCATTCATAACTCTTTTCTTGGCCTTTTTGGCGTCTCATTGACTATTGCCTACTATATTCGTTATTGCAAGAGCCTCATCAATAACTATATGGTCATCCTTCACACATTACACATGGTAAATAAAGTCACATATTTCTTATATTATTAGGCCAAGGAATGTGTGTTGGTTATTTTCTTATATTCTGTGAATTTTTCTCTCAGAAGGTGTTGACTTAGTTTAAGGGGATGCCTTCAGGCTTCACAATTTTAGACCCACATAGTATCTCTTCTTGTTTTTTACGTGGATTTATCCATCATTCTTGATAAAAAAATATATAATGATAATTATAACTATGTAATTTATATAATAATTATTTCATTTATATCACATATTTTTATTAGATTTATCCTTATTACCTTCCATGTAAATAATTAGTGATAAATGAATCACATCACTTCGTGAGGCTGTAATCCACTGTACACATGAGTGACATTATCATATCCCCTGTGGAATGGAATGGAATATAATATATATATATATATATATCATATAATGGATATGTAGGTATATTTATGTTATATATATCATATATATAATTTAAATCTATCATCATACCCTTTCTAGAGAGGTGGTAATAGAAAAATTATTGACATCTATTCGTTAGGCTGTAGTCCACTGTACACATGAAAGATGGTTTCATAATCCATTTGAGTGAAGTAGAGATAGTTGTAGTTCATGAAGTTAACCTAAAAAATTTCATTATATATAAGATGATTATTTTTTTATATCATCATGGTTTAATAATAATTGGATTTGTATGAATAAATAAAATAAAAAATTCTCGTTGAAGAACATTACCACTCCTTTGAGTAACCTCCTTAGGTTTCTACAAAACTCCTTCCTGGGATGGATTTCTACCAAAAATACATATTCTAGGATGTTATTATTGAATTTAGAAAGATAGTTGGGTAGGTATTTTTATAACCAAAAGGTTTAAAATTTGTAAATAATAGAAGATAGTGGGTGGCCTTTTATAAGTGAAGTGGGTCTCACAATTGTAATTTTTCAAAAGAAAAAGTGACACCTACGTTTTTGAAATCACAAAAGGGTAAAAAATGGATTATTATCAAGACTTGAACATTATAAGTTCAATATATATCTATAAAATAGTCTTTATAAAAACTTATAGGTCATTTTAACAGTTATTTTCTAGTTTAAACACATAATAAACCCATTTTTACCTTAACTATGGAAATTAATTTGTACTGTTTTCACTATTAATTTTGGAAAAAATAAAGTTTACATTATTATATAAAATAAATTATTCTTATTAAAAATATGTAATCTACCTTTTCAAATTCAATTCATATAATTTAATAATTTTAATTTAAAATTAGTCCTGTAGAAGTGACAAGAAAGTGGTTTTTCAAAGAGAAAATCTACAAAAGTTGAAAAGGTTTTTATAATAAAAATCAATATTAAATGTATTATAATGACCTAAATTGGATTCATATATGTATAATTGTAATATTTTTAATTTAAAAAAATTTTAGAATATAATTTATCTATAGTGATATTTTAAATGAAAATTTAGTTTTCAATAAAAAATTATTATTTTTCACTATTCATAAAAAATGTAACTTCTCATAAAAATATCAAAAAATAACCTAAAGATAATTTTAACATAATTTTTAAATTATGAATTTAATTTTATCAAATTTATTTTATAAATATGTAAAAAATTAAATTTATAATAAGTTCTAAAGATGCGATGGAACCATTTTCTTTGAAAACAATAGTTTTCTGAAAAAAACATTTCTTTTACATTGAAATGATTCTTATTTTATTTGTAATAAATATATTACCAAATTAATTTTTTCTATGTGTAAACCATATATTTTTTATAATTTAGTTATCACTATTCATATCCTCTAATTTAACATCTAGTTTATAATGATATATTATATTACTGTTCATTTAGACTTGGTGTTGCATGGTGCACAAGCTATCCCTGAGATTTAAAATAAGAAGATTTATTTTTATGGTTATTTTAGATTGGTGTTTCATGTAACATACACTATATAATAAAATATTATTATTTTATAATTTAAAGGTGTTACATATCGTTAATATTAATCACAGTAAATTCATAAATATGATATGAGATTTAAGAAAATAGCTTAGAAGTAGGGAGAATTAAAATCAAATCCTTCCCAGATGCATGATCCTGGTGTGTGGTCTATATCCAACAAAAATTTTCCATTTATCTTTCTAATTTCCATCCCAACATTCATAAAATGTGGAGGTGTACTCAAGAGGGAATGATAACTTACACCCTTTCTTATAAATACAAATCCCTAAAATACCCTATAAATTAAAGATTTAGAACCAAAAGTTTTTTCTGCACACTTTGATATGCCTTATTCCTTCAGATCTAATAGTATTATCTCATGTGAATATAACTTTCCAAATAACATGAAAAAAATATCAGGCAATAATTCCATTTTTTTCTAAACCAACCTAGGAAACCCCTAACTTGGGAACCCATGATAGTTTTTGGAAAACCCTGAAGGGTATTACTAATCCCCAATTTCTATAAAATATTTCTTGGGAATCAAGAATACCAATTGGGAACACATTCACCAAATAAAAAAATAGATGTTTCTTATAAAAGAACCAAACATGACTCCTCTATTCAATAGAGAGACATACATCAGTTACAAGGTCAATAAAAATAATTATCATAGAACAAAATTGTATCAATAGAAAACTCATAAGAGAATAAATCATCAAATCATGACTAGCTCAAATAAATGATACAATTGAAGATACTTAAATAAAAATGGATGGCATGGGAAACTTATATGGTTTTGCATAGTTAATAGAATACATACTATAATCCAATGAAAATAAAAAATATTATCTAGTAAACACCATGTGAAATAAAGTCATATCCAACCATGTCACCTCCATTGACCCAGATAAAGTTATCAATAACATTCACTATCTCCAAGTGATTCCTTTCCCTTACCTATATTATTATAAATTGTGTCTGTATCCCCCCATTGGTTTTATACTAAGTTTGATCATAACAAGCCCAAAAATATCTTACAAAGTATTAAAAATACAGTCTTTTTAATAAAAAAACAAAGTATTGTAGTTTGAAAATAAATATATTAAATAACCATTAAAACTTTTCTAATAAAACTACTAGTGTAGTGCAGGGACACTACAAAAAAACAACATATTTAGAATGATCCTAACAAATAATTTTTTAAAACAAGAAACAAGGGAGAGCACCCTATGTTCACCAAGTCTAGGGGAACCTAGTAATACTATGTCACTAATTCTACATATATACAATTTTTGGAATGAAACTATAAGCACATCACTAGTCAATGGTATGAAAAATATAATATGTTGGATGATTCATTCACCCAATCTATTATTTCCTACCCAAAAACCTTGGTTTCTAATAATGTTTAATTAAAATATTAAGTTTTAGTAAATGTTTTTTTAAATAAGAAATGAGTAAAAATCCTGAGATTAAAATTTTTAAAAATGATTTGAAATTCATTTACTTTATCTACATCCAAGAGAACATCAATGAAAACCATTTCCATAAAATTAGATTATACAAAGCTACCATATAAATATTCTATTTCATTTTAGAATCTGGTATTTGAAATCCAAGGACAAATTTCAACCCATAAATTAAGGATATATAATTTCCTAGCATAAATGATGAAACTACAAGAAATCAGGATGATTACACTTGAAAAGGAAAAGAATGAACCTTATTAGGGAAGCACAAATCCTATATATAAAAACTTATTCCATAAATTTCAATTAGAATGAATCCTAATCTTCCATGGATTTGGTTGAAAGTTAAAAATCATTAAATAATTGAGAATATAACTAATAGGGGATGATGAATCACTTACCAGGTGATTTCATGGAAGAATCTTTGAAAAATACCATTGAAATGAAGCCCTTAAAGAATGATAGATAGGTTCTCTAGTTTAGGAACACTGCTGGATATGTAACTTATACCAATGGTTTAGATTATTTTGTATTGGATACAAAGAAATTAATATAGTATATACCAATGGTTCTTTGAACTGTGAGTATTATAGTTGTTTATATAGGTATGTAGCAATGGTTTCCCTATAAACTATTGGTATAGCTACAAGAAAAATCTAATTACCCATAGTTAGAAGTAAATTGTGGGTATACATCTATACCAAAGGTTCATGAAACAATGGGTATAGAGTGTTTTCTATTAAAGATGTATATTAATGGTTTCCAAAACCATTGGCATGGATTCCTATCCCTAGTGCACAATAATACCATCCAGCACCAATTCCAAAAACTATAAATACATTAAAACCCATATTACACTTTAATGGAGTAAAAATATTTTATATCTTTCATTAATCCATCTTATTATTAATAGTTTTCAAAACAATTACAATACTATAACATATATACACATCCAACACAATCAATCAGTTTTATTCATTAAATATAATCAACAAATATTTCTCTTTACTATCAACTCAATAATGTAGGGGAACAATATCTCCATCATCACCACTAATTTCATCATAATCATCACCATCATCCTTATCATCATTGTCTCTTGGATCACAAGTATGATATTCTTCATAATCATCATCTTTATAACTAAGCGTATCATACCATTTACCACCACTAGGACCCTCATTGACATCACTCGATGCATCATATAATGAGTACATTGTTTTCATAAATAAATAAAAAACATTAGAATTATTTTATGGAAGTGATGGACATATAACTATCATAGCTTTCAGGAACTTTTCGGTGAACATTTTACCTATTTCACAGTCTTGTATAACTATTTATTTATCCTCATATGCTTCTGTAAAAAATTGTTTAATCTTGTTGGTGTGATATATTTGAGAGGCACATGATGGGGGCCAATATCAAGTAGTGATAATGCTTTTCCCAGGTCGACATTAGACTCTCCCCCAGTGCTCCTCACATAATACTATTCTCAAATGATCATTTGGACCAATGTTTTCAAATTTGTTCACATTGACGTCCTTGAGGGTAAACTTTTAAAAATATGAATAATATGTTTAATTATGAATTATATTTCAAAATTTAAAATATCATTAAAAATACTTACAATATTTACTTATTTCTATTCATTTATAGTACTTCCATCCATTTTCCTCCTACTCAAGAAAATAATTTTTCTTGATGAACAAGACTTTCAATTCCAAATTTTTCTTTATAAAAATGACATTGATTACTATAATATTACATTATTTAATAAAATGTAAAATATAAATAAACCAAAAACAAATTTGATTGTAAAGACGTGTGGTATTAAGAAGCAATTCATATAAAGTTAAAATTTTCCTACATTAGATTAAATTGTTGTGGTGAGTCACTACGTGGTATTAAAGTATATTGAAACATGATATTTTATACATATAAATTCAAAGATATTGAATTAATTTAAGGGGAAAACATCATCATAATCACTTTAGTTCATGTCCATTTTATAAATTGGGACCAAATGTCGCATTCAAGTAAAAGGACTACTTACTCTAAGGAAAATCCATAAATTAATTTAAAAAATGTTGGAAATGAAATTGAAACTTATACCAAGTAGATAGTTTTAAGAATACATTTCTACTATTGAATTGTTCAAGGAAGAAGTTTATATTGGACAACTAAAGGGTTTTAAAATCTGTAATGATAAATCAAAGATAATTTCATTGAAGAAGTATTTTTATGGATGAAAACAAGCACCTTGAGTTCGGTATGATTTATTGGACTCATACTTAAAGAAGCTGGAATTGATGAGATATAATGTCAATCAAAACCTCTAGGTAAAAGTGTTAAAATAATAGTAGTTCATGGTACTACTCTTGTTAACAAAATAATTTTTCATAAAAGGAAGAAGAGATCATTAAAAGTGTTTTTTGAATTAATTAATTCGGTGTTATAGATGTCCATGATCGATGAGGTTATATATTTTTAGGGATTCAAGTGAGAAAACTAACAGATATAGAATTTTTTTATAAATAAAAATATGCAAGTAATTTTCTAAATAAGATCAAGATATTTGATTTTATACTAGTTTCAAATCTAATTTAAATTGGAACAAAACATGGGATTCAAAAAGATGGAAGATATATAGATCTTTCTCTATATCAGAGAGTGATTAGAAGATATTTTCATAATAGAAAAAGAACAAAATATATTAAATTTTTATTTTTTGGTAGATCGATTTTGAAGTAATTTGAAGGAAAAAAATATAACTACCATGAAACTAATTATGAGGTATATTTAAGGTACTCTCAATTATACATAGTGTTAATGCTATAATTCCCATGATTTGATGGACTATCTATATGTGAAAAGGGTGTATATGATGTGGATAGAAAATAAAAATTGGTGAAGCATTCATTTTCAAGAATAATCACATTGTATATATAAGAAGGAAGTAAGATAGAACATACATTAGCATAGATAACGTATGTTATTTGTCTTATTTGAAGACATATATCCAGTTTATATAGATACCGAAAAAAGTGGAGGATCATAGTGAATATGTGAAGGTATAAATAGGTATTTTTTATAGAATTTTTATTTCCTTGATAAAAGGGTATGGTACAACACTCTTATAAAAAGAATGACAAAATTTGGTACCATTTTAAAAAGTAATGGGTTGAGTTAGGAGTCATCAAGATGGATTGTATTGGAATAAATTAATAAGTGTAAAAAATTATATGTTTGAAATCATATTTGGATCCATATTATAAAGGATTTTATTCAAAAAGATTCATTTATAAAAAATTAAAATGAAATAGAAGGGATAAAAGGAAAAGAAATATCTTAGTAAGATCATTGTCTAGTGATGATCATTAGAAAATCATCCATTGTGCAACTACTTTTGAAATATGGAAGATGTTTGAAATAGTCTATGGAAAAAATGTTAAAGTGAAGAATAAAGTGTTCCAGTCCCTAAACATAATTAATAATGCTTGATAACTAAATAGAAAAAGAATAAAAACAAGAAAAAGGATCTTATAAAGATTTATTCACCAATCAAGGTAAATAATTTTCCTTTTATTGGTATATCTGGTTCTTACATTGTAATGGGTGTTTGATGTGCATCTAAAAATTCATATTCACCTCTAATAGATATTAGAAGTATGGAATATAATGGAAACAATTAAAAAACATAATACAACTATGATACTCAAGAGGTTACCCAAGTCTTTTTGGAGATAGTGGATTGAATGTAAATTATCCATGAAGTGTGATATTCTTTCATATAATATTTATTCATAGATAATAAATGTTTGAGAGGTATAGAGGTATCCTTGAAGTTTGATATAAATAAAATTGGTGAAAATATTATGGATCAAAGAAATATATTTGAAGAAATTTCAAAAGATATATATAAACATGTTACCACGTAAATGGAATTGAATGACCATATTAATCATCTAAAAACACAACTAGAAGAGATAATTGGTCTTTAAATGAAGAAAAATCAATTTCAAATAATATATAATCTCAATTAAATAAGTATGGGATGATCAAGGATCTATAAGATAATATTAAAAACTCTCATGATATTTTGAAGTTCTCTCCCATCCTAAAATCAACTATTAAAGTCTATAAATCAATAAATCTAGAAACCATTGCTAAAAATAATCTATTTGAAAAATATTATAATAAACATATTATTATTGAAAGTCTGAAAGAGGTGGCTCTCACATAAAGTAAAAAAATAATGTTCTTATATTATTGTAAAATGGGGCACACCATTAGTGTGTGTCTAGAAGGACAATGTATCAATGCTAAAAGAACTATTTCCCTAACATCTCAACCAAGTAAAAAATAACATGTGTTAATTTTACAATGGATATTTTGTTTCTACTAATGCTGGACATATGGAGATAAATTGAAATAGAATTAAGGCCAAAGAAGCTATAAATTATACCTCAATTCCTAGAGTATATAAGGATATAATTTCATTGATAAATAACCCCATTGATCTTGAAAATATGCTTCGTTTTTTTAGAAAAATCATGAATCCCATAGGAATATTCACCAAACACTAAACAAGATACACATACAACCCACTTTAATATAAAACAAGTAAATATAAAAATTAAATAACCTTGATATTGCTGTTTAAAATGTGTTATAAAAGATTAATAAATGAATTCATGATAAAAGTTTCCTTTATTTTTTGAAAAAAAACATATAGGTATCGTGTGTGAATTAAAAAGATTAGAATTTTAAATTTAGGACAACCTAGTAGAATTAATTCACATTTCAAATTAGAGTGTACATGAACATGAAGGTGTGTGTGGAATTATATTGATAAATATACCATATTAACGATGAAACACTCAAAGAGTGAATTAAATCCTATTAAGAAATAAGTAGTCATTATTTCATGAATAAAATTTTATTTGGTAACCTAATGGCTTCATTTGAGTTATATTTCAATGTACACATATATTTATTGAATGGTATATAGTTTCTAAATATACTAAAATCATTTTAAAAAAATGGTGTCTCGAGGAGCATACATTCTGGTTGATTTGATGTTATGTATTAATAGAATAATTTACCTCACTTAAAGAACATGATAATCCCATGTAAAAGATTGTAATATGTATATTCAAGTGGAATTATTTGTTTGGTTTTAATAAGTGGTATCTATTGATGTTTTAAGTGGTATATTTTTCTCATCAATATGTTTTAACGATTTTGAGTAAACTATATTTGTGAGAATTTATTTGAGATCTCAGGAGGTGCAATTAGGTAAGATGTACATGCTTAGTGAATATTTAGTGAAGTAATAGTGGACAAAATTCATGGTGTGGAAAAAGAATCCAATTTTATATACTGAGCTTCTACTCATTGGGCTTAGTAGATTAGTTGAGAAGTCTTTTCTAAGTGGTGATTCACTCATTAGAGTTGGAAGGAGGAGTGTAGCAGTAATATGAAATGAATTATATGTTTAATGGATGAATCATAATTGAATAAATATCAAGGATGTTTGATTCTATATTGTTTTTTAGTTCAAATAACTATTTTCTATTTCTTTAATTTTTTTAAAATAAATTCATTTAAAGACTAATAAGGTTATGAAAATTTTAATTTAATGATTGATGAATATTGAAGTTCAAATAGTTAATAAAATTACCTTTCACCACTCATGCTACAATATTTTAGTATGCCCCAAAGTGTGCACATACTTCATAGAATCCTTATTTTTTATGTTTTTTCAGACACATACTGAAAAATGTAAAATTAATAAAAATTAAATTTTCAACACAAAAAATTAATGATTAAGATTATCTTAAACACATTAATCTTCCAATATATGATAATTCCTTAGTATTATGCTGTTGGAAAGTCATTGAATATTGGTAAAACCTCTAACTCAAAGTTTAAACTTCTCTGGTTTCCAACATATAGATCATTCTAATAAGATATCCACAACTCCCCTTGTTTTATCAATTGTGAGACCCTGATAGTTTGACTATTGGGAAAATTAAATTGATGCTGAAATGTATAAGATAATTCATATAAATAAAAAATAATATTGATTTCAATCTAATTAATATTCTTGCTTATATCTATGACCATGCATTCTCTTTGAATTCATTACCAATATTTCAATATGAGACTGGTTACACTAGAATGATATCATTATACATGGATAAAGTTTCCAAAAAACTTCAACATTGAGTGGTCTTTTTACCTATCAATTGATTTTATTCTTTGTAATCAACCATTGTTTTTTTTAAAATTAACGGCTTCACGCATACAGGTTCTCCCATTTATCCTTTTAAAATAAACCACTGAATAGGATAAAAGAAAAAAGAACGTTTAATTTAAAGTAAAATTGAAAAAATGATGAGACATAATTTGAAACACTTATAAAAAACTTGTTCTAGGTTGATTATTAGGCCCTGATGGATCCATGAACTATTCTAGGTAGATATCCTCTGACTGGTTTTCATATTCTAATGCATATATTTCTTCATATACATGTAGTGTAGCGGAAGTAGAAAGAGAATAATCATCATATCCGAGATGGATAATAAGAAATAGTGGTGAAAACATGGTATGATAAGGACAAAAGGGTTGGGGATAAATAATTGGTTATAAATATGGTATAGGTGAAAAAATAACTAGAGGTGGAATAAACCTATTATGATAATTAGATCCTAAATAATATGATGATGGAGCCAGGGATGGGAACATCCCAAGAGGCTCAAGTGGAAAAGGGAAATGTGTGGTATATGGGATATATACTGGCAGGTTAGGGTGTGAATTGGTATGATGGGTACTCTATGTAGCTCTAGGATCACCCCCTCTCGATCCCATACTAGTAGGATGAGGAGAGTTCAACAATTGTTTATATGAATTTCCTTAAACAAATTGATTAATATTATGAACCTGACATTAAATGTAATTTATAAAAAAATATTGTAGTTGTTATACTCACTAAGGGAAAAAGAGGGGGAAGCCCTAATTCACACATTCATTGATCATTATCAAATAGTATCTCCCTTCTAAATATTAAAAATATTTCATAATATAAATAATAATGAAATGTATATTAATTAGAAATAGTTTTCATAAACTTTTTATACAAATTTTAAGTAAAAGAAGATATAAGAAATATCATAACATGTAGTAGAAACTATAATTTAAAACCAAGTAATGCATGTTTTAAAAACTCATTTTCAAAATGCATTATAAACATAGTTTTTTGATTTTAAATAAACCTAATTAAATGTAGTGTAAATAAAAAAAATATCACTCCAAAATGAATCCAAATTAAAGTAAATATAGTAGTACTGATATTTGAAACCCATGTCATTCTAAACTAAATGAACTATAGATAGATATGGTTACTTTTATAAATTACCACCACAACTTAATTTTCAACATAAATTCATTAAATTGGAACATTTAAGTCATAAAATATGATTTTTATTTTCAACATCATTGGGTGATTAAATGGTGTCAATTTTTCCCCATCATCATCAACAATATATCTTGGGGTTATTTCAATAATGAAACTATGATCAGATCTGAGATGATCATTCACATACAAAAAAATTCATTTAAGCCAAAATATATGGTTCATCGGTATCCAGGAATCTAGTCTTGTTAATAACTCTAATTCTAAATTTATTTATAAAGTTTCTATTTCGCATCATTGAATCAAACCATTTTCATTTCATCATAGTTACTTGAATATGAGAGTAGTAATCCAAAAACAATATTTTCATAACAAGTCAAGAATAAATAATATTTTCATATTGAGGCCCACTATCTTATGCACTGGAATAATATTCCATTGTTTTAATTAAAAAAACTATATTATGTTTTGTTCTCATATTCAACACTCGATTAGTTGTAGAAAATTTATAACCATTTGTTATTAAAGATTTTCATTCACAAACCAAAGAATTGGAACAAAAATCCACTATTGTTAATTCATTAGAGGTAGATTCAATAGGTAAAGTCAATACCTAAAATATATATGAATGATAAAATTAAATGAATATATATTTTTTTAGTTAATTAAAATAGTGTTCATACCTTCTATTTCAACCAATAAAAAACTATTTTCTATGTAAAGTCCCTCTCCATCTAATGAAAAAAACCAATGAACTCCAAAAGAATTTGTCTTTATTATTATATATAATAATAATAAATGACTAAGGAATATGTAAAATGACATAATATAAGATAATATACAAATATTAAAATTACTTAATTTATACAGCCATCAAAAAAACCACAGTTAAACAATATTGTGTGATGTGCCATATCTCGCTCTTCAAGGATCACTGTAGCAAATGTATATAACCAATGAATTCATCATGTTTATGGAATATATGGAAATGAGGGATAAATTACCCTATACTACTCATCTTAATTTCTCATTGGTCAGTTATTTGTTATGATCACATCAAAAAAATACATTGAACAAAAATTCATACATTCTTGATCAGCATAAACTCTCACAATGGAACCTATAGGATAATTATTTTATCTAACATATGATTTCATTATAAAAATATTTCATTCAATAGGATATATCCATTGAAAATAAACAATTCCCCCTAGAAGTATTTCTATTAGAAGATAAAATATTAAAAGCAGTATGAAAGTGAAAAATGATGGAGGAAAAACATTCTCTAAATCAGAAAACAAACAATTGAAAGCCTTGTTTTATTTTTATCAAGAAATAATCAGAAAACCTTTTAGAACAAACACCACTTTAAAAATTGAATAAGAGAATCACTAACACCATAACATTATCATATAGTAAATGTCTGATTTATATTAGAATAAATTCATGAAGAATGATTTGAGCATTATGAGTTTTTAGGGATTTTAGTTCTAACTCCCTAATGTTGACTTATATATATATATTTGTAGAATAACCATCATGAAACATGATATTATCCACTAATTTGAAATATTGATTTATCGCTAAAGGTTCCATCATATAAAAAGCTTAGGTAACTTCTCATGTGTTTTCACCAAAATGCAGAGGACGGAATTCTGGTCACATACTTTAATACAATAAGTCATACTAAAATTGTAAGTTATCATTGGTCTTACCCTTGAGATATAGAATAATATAATGTTTCATTTCACATATATTTTTCTCAATGTACATTACTACTAAACAATGAAGTAAAAAATTGTTTAAAAAGTAAAGAAACTCAAAAAACAAACATTTCTATTTCTATTTTTAAGTGTATTCAGTGTCAACATTCTTCCAATTTTTATATTTCATCTAACCTTTCCCTAATGAAAAACTGACATCTTAAAATTAATTAATAAAATTTGTTTCTAACATAACTTGAGGTGGCTATCTAGAGTCAATAGTATTTTCAAACCTCCAGTGATTCTTCCTGTATTGATGATCCATTGTAAAAATCATTGATGGCCTAGGAAAATGAAAATATGATGATATTTAAGCCTTTTACATATTTTATTCATCATACTAATCGAACATGTGAGTTTTAACTTTTTAATCCAACCAAAAATCATTATATAAGAAATAAAATAATTTATATTCTATATAATTTATTCATTGATATGAAATATATTTATATAATAATAATCACCAAATGTGCAGACACCCATATCATAAAGCTACTTCAACTATTTTATTAATTATTTCAAGTGGAAATATAAATAATTAACAATTTTAGTATATAAGTATACTAAATAAAGTGAATTGTTTTCATAAAATCCATAGAGGAAGATTATAAAAATGAATATAAACTATCCACGTATTATGAGAAGTAAGCATCTAACCAAATGGATTAAAACCATAATGGGATTGACCCAACCTAATATTACACACCTCTGTTGAAAAATCAGGATTTCGTACAACAAATTTTCACCATGATAATCTATATTTAGGATGAAACAAATAATTATTGTATTCAATTCTCTCAAAATTATTCCATTACATATTTCTTGGTATTTTAGCATACATGTATACATTTTCAAGCATATGAATCAATATAAAGTGAGACATGACTTTTTGTGGCATAATATATTGTGTTATTCCCGCATTTATCTTCCATCAACATGTAGAACAATCTTTATATTCATCAAGGCCTATTATTTCTTCTCAAAAGAAACTAAAATATTTTATACAAGCATGGATTTTATTAGTAGAAAATCCAAACGTATAAATTAACTTCCATGACATATAATTATTCGAGGGGATGTCTACATAATTAGGAATTAAGTATTCAAAAATGGTAAGAATATAATTAATTGTGGAATTAGAATTTATATACATGGTTCTCCCATTTTATAACTACATTAAAATTTATAACTTTTTAATTTTAGTAAATTTTTTATATACAAGAGTTCTGGTACCATCCATTAATTTTTTTTACTCTATCAACATCATCATCTTAATTATTTTCCTCATGTGTATTGATAAAATTGTCTTATTTTACTGTGAAACTATCTTTCTGACTGAAAATTGTTTTTTATTATTATTTAAACACTTTTTAGGGAAAATTGAGAAACCATACATGACTTTACCATTTCACCACATCAAAACTTCACAACTTCACCACTTCCCCATGGTGGATCTATAATGATCTCCTCCGATGCTCTCTGTGTAATTTTAGTGGCTCTCCCTCCTACTGTTGTTTCAAGTTATAGGCTACATGGTGCTTCGTTTCATGATTCTCGGGCGTAAGTCCGGTTTACGATGAGGCCACTCTATTTGTTGTCTCACCATTTGGAGCTTTCGTGTGATCAAGGTTTCAGTAGGTGCGGTGTCATCCTAGTTTTTCAGAGCTGGAGGGTAGTGGTAATGATTTTTGGTGGATTGAATACTTTGAAGGTTTGTGGTGGTCTTTTTAAGTAGTACGGTTGGCGACGATGGGATTTTTTGGTTGATCTATGGCATCCCGACATTGTTATGGGTTCTCTGTCTCATCCTATTTTCTTTTTTTTTGATTTTGGATTGGCCTGTTGCTACCCTTTTAGTTTTATACATTTCAGAGTTGGACTTATTTGGATAAATCTGCTCTAGGGTTCTCGTGTTTTTGTTGTGCGATGGTTGCAAATGCTCTTTTGGCCTTCCAGAATCGACGATTTTTATGCTGGCTTGTTGGACTTCGGATTAGGTATCCTGCTTGATTTGATTTTGATCTCCTAATATTTGCTTTTGGAAAGAAATCGTGATGGTTTACAGTGGGAATAACTTTGGATGTTAGAAGAAACTATGAGGTTTCAAGTGTGTTTTTGGATTAAGCAATGTTCTTTTTTGATGAATCATAAGTTCATGTGGTTTAGGGGTTGTGTCTTCAGTGGGGGAAGATAGAAGATTGTTCTGGTTTAGGTTTGGTGGCATAGTTGGTTTTTTGGCAGCAATGTTTTGGCTTAATGATCTATATTTTATAGTTGTGGATATTCTTCTCATGATGTTTTTTAGCGTAGTTGAATTGATTTTGGTTTGAGGAGTGTCAACTGGCTCGTAGTTGTGCTGCGGTGTCTATGGTGTAGAATGAAACATCTGAACTGCCTAGTCTTCCTCATTCTGGTTTCTTCTCCGCCTTTTTTTGATGTCCTTTGGGTCATCTCACAACAATGGATGGTTTTGGTGAACTCCAACTTGAGTTCTTCGGTGGGTCTTTGTATTTTGGTTGGTGTCGACAGTCACACTGGTGGCCACATGAGGAGACCAGTTCAGTGTTTTATCCATACTTCTTCTTCCTTTCCATTCATGAACAATAAAAGATTATCTTATCATTCCCTTATGATACCGAACATAATAATTTGTATGAAATATTATTTTTTTCATTTGGTATGTAACTTTTTCTTGACATAATAAATTTGTTCCAAAATAATTATGACATGGAAAATTTATGGGACCTCCATATGAATCATTTTTAAATAAAAAATATAATAAAATATCAAAATTATTTTGAAACTAAGTTGAAATGTGATCGTTATGAAATATCTATATTTTGTCCATTCAATCATAGAAAAAAATTATATTCAAAATAAATAATATAAACTATAATTACAAACTTCATTATAAACAATTTTAATATGAAATTCCTTAAAGCATCGTGGTAGCTTTCTAAACAATGAATAAGATAAATAACATTTTCTATAAGTGATGCCTAAGAATAATAAACTAAAAAAGTATAAGACATAGAATGGTAGTAATCTAATAATTAATCCAAATAAATACCCATTTATTTATGAAACAATCATTTTTAAAACTTTATTATTTTTATTTTAAATTTAATCCAATTAAATCCACTTATATCTATGCTGGAAAACATTTACTCAATAATAACAAAAATGTGTCACCCAACATCAAAACCAAAAAAATGGCCTAATAATATAATGAAAATTTAACCATAATTGATATAAATATAAATAATCATACAATCCGAATATAATAGAAAATATCATTTATATAATAAAAATTATATCCAAAATGAAATAATGGAAATAGAAGACTGAAGTTGTATGATATATTAAATTTAGTAAAAAATTATAAAAAATTATTCATATCTCACTAGAAAGAAAAATATACCACTTATCTCCATCAATAAGACCAAATAACATCCAATGATCATCCACTAACTAAAATAGTCACCTTCAACTACAAGCATCAAAGTAAATTGGGTCTACATACACATAGAGTGAGCATAAATTGTGTAAAAGATAACTTTTACTAGGATGAAATTAAATTCTCCTTTATTAACAATTATAAAATAATCCATGATATTCTATTTTCAAATAAAACTATTACACTAATATTTTAGTTTTTAAAAAAAATAGACGAATAAAATCATTCATTCTTTCTACATCTCTTTTAATACATACATGTTATCCACTTTTAAAACATATATTCCAATATATTTATTGAAATTTATTAAAATATGAACATATAAAAAACTATCTTTAATTTATGTGGAGTAAAAGTGTCTTGTAAAAAAATCCACAAAGGATTATAGAATATCAAGATACAATGATATAAATTTCATTCATAAGGAAATAACTTTATGGTAAATGAAAATTATAATTTCATATAAAACGTCATATTATAGTCAACGAACATGATTATAAGAAATGAAAAAAAAATTTATAATTTATTTCATATAAATACATAGTTAATATAAAAGTTATAGGAATTAATAATTAACAATACCATTATAATGAACATAAATAAGAAAAAATAATAAATAACAATCAGATTTTGTGAGAACAATTAGATAAAATAAGGAAACATTAAAAGAATATCTCATAATAATTTTTTATAATAATAATCATGGGTGAGTACCAAGAGGGACAAGGTTGGGAAACATTAGATATCATTTTGATCATCATGTCCTTGAACTATATTTCCATGGGAGAACCATCTCTGCATAATTCATTTTATATGGGATTTCCATATAATTGGTCTATATTTCCATCATAGCATCTTGTCTATATTGTTTGATTTTGATGGGATAACCACATAGACAAATTATTTACTCCATTAGATAGACATATCCTTATAAAACAACACATAATAATTTAAATATTATCAAACCCAATTTCATGTAGACAAATAACTATGTACTTATCCTATGTTCTCACCAAATTATCCATGTTCTATCCTAAAACTTATTCTACATAATCATATGAAATATAATAACCTCCTAATAAATTAATAAAATTAACAAATTAATTAATTAATTAATTACATAACTAGTTAATATATATTAAAAAATTATATTTGATTTATGGGTAATTAATAGGTAACTAAATTTAAACAACATATATATCTATTACAATGACAATTAATATGAAATGCTATAACAAAAATAATCTAAATCAGCATTTTTCAATGAATCAAGAAGAATAATGACCTAATAGTATATTGGTTAGGTTTTAATACAATGATAGAAATGAAAGCAATAATTAGTAGAAATAAAGAAGGATTCAGAACTCACTAATGTGATGTTGAAGAATATTGGAATAAAAAAATCCCGGAATAAGCGGAGAATGCTGTAGTTGTTGAGAGGACGAGCTACCGCTCACTTGGGTAAATAGAGATTTTGGATCATGGGTGAGGAGGAGAGGAGGGGAGGATAAGGGTTAAGTAAGGATCCTATAACAATGGTTTTTAAAATACTATTTTTATAGATTTATATATATATATAAACGATTTATATAAACCATTGTTATAGACTAATTCTAGGAACTCTATACCAACAGTTATTATAAAATGATGGTATAGATGTATGGGTATTTCACTATTTTCTATTAGTTTGAGGAAACATGGTTTAAAATAAGAAATAATAAGGGGTTGGAATTTTAATTTCTATCATGGTTGGATTATTATTATATTTTTTAAATGATTTCGGAAAGATGAAAAGTTCTGTTCCATGGTTTTCCAAACCCAATTCCAACCATGTGTCTCAATAATGACTCTTTTTGGAACTTGTATGTTTGTGATTCCCTTAAACATGCACCAATCGTCTGAATACTTTAGTTTCCTAATATTTACAACATTAGAGAGAAAAAAAGTCAAAAGGGACCAAATGAGGATTAAATCCAATAAATAACCAATTTCATACCCTAAATGGCAACATGTATGTGATTACTTAGTTATGAAATAATATAAATATTACTCAAACAAATCTCAATTCAATTACTTTAGATGAATCATGTCATAAAAGGATCTCATATGTTATTTGATACCTAGATAAAAATGAAATTTATTCTCAGAATAATGGATAATGGACTTGATACTCAATGATTTTATGTTGATAGACAATTGAATAAAAAAATAGATGAATATGGGTGATTATTCTAGGTAGAATGAGTGGATACAAAAAGGAAATTGGGGATATTATGGATCATGTGGGAGAGGAGGTAATGTTGGTCATTTTTTGTTGACCACTATACTAATAGTTTAAAAATCATTGGTATATCCCACTTTATACCAATGTTTTTTATAAAAACTGGGATATGAAATATTATTCTGAACTATACAAATGATTTTTATAAACTGTTTTTATAAGGACCTCTATACTAATATTTATAGAAGACCATCGGCCTAGATGAATGGGTACAACCAACATTTCTGAGAGTGACAACACCACATTATAACGATTGAATGAGTAAGAATATGTTATTGTATAGAAATAATATCAAAGTTACACAATATTAATATTTATAAAAATAATATTAATGTGGTAAAATATATTTAATAATAAGTGTATAAATATGATATAAAATAAATATTCAGGGGATTATAACACTTATATTGAAGACTAGAATATTCTCTTAAAGTGATTCTTATCAATGAAGTATTGGGGACACCTCTTTATGAACAAAGATTTAAAAACATGGTATAGGAATATTAAGAAGATAATTTCGGTAGAGATTTTATAGAAATCCTAAATAAATGTAAGGGTTGAAGTTGGAGGAGGATCGGTCTATTTATAGGTGAGCTTGAGGGGCATTTTCTCAAATACCAATTTATTAGAGTGTGAGAAATGCCTTTTTAACAAGGCAAGTGGATAAAATGAGTGAAAATAATGGAAAAGGGAAGATGGGATGTTGATTATTCTCTCAGACACTCCTTTATAGATAAATTTTTATGATATTTTATGACTCTATGCATTAATTAAACACATTTATCATGGGTAATAACCTTTAACATGATAAATTATTTTTTTCCATAAAAATGAAATTCACCCTCTTACCTAATTTCAACACATTGATTGTAAATTTTAAAATTATTTAATCTAATTGAATTTTTAAATATGGAGGATTTTAATATTAGATGAAACATAAAAAATATATATATATAGTGTTTTTTATTTAAAAATAACCTTTAAAAACATTATCTATTATTTAAATTATTTCATATAAATTATCAATTAAATGAGTGTTACTATACTACTTTATTCAATGGAAAGTTTTATTTTATTACAATATTCAATTAAAAGTGATCAATTTATTTCATTAAAATAAAAATACACCACACTATGAAAAAACAATTCTTTGAAAATATATCTTTTTAATATTAAATGATTTTAATCACATCATGTAGAAATTATTTATGTATATTCTAATCATTAAATTTTACCAATACCTTATAATTTTAATGTTTCTTTAAATTTTATAAACATGTAAAATCATTTTTAAAAATAATAATTTTAGTAATAGTGCATAACGAATAAAAAATACATATTTTTATATTAAATAATTTTAATTAATTGTTATACTATTATTTCATTCCATATTTTTTTATTAAAAATTAATTATAACATTTTCAATTTTATAATTACAATTGCACAAATTCAATGTAACTATTGGATATAAACATATTCAATAAATATACATCCATTGTCTATATACGTATCAGCCGTATTTCATTCATATATATAGCCATATATATATCTAAAAAATGAATTCATCATATTCTCTATTTTCTTTATCAAAATTTTAATCATATTTCTAATGAGTTGTATTCCTTCTATAGTTACCATTTATAATATGATTTTCCAAGAATATCATGATGATGAGAATTTCAACCCTGTAGTATTTTTATTTACTTGTTGTTTCATTCCCTTAGTAATTTTACTAATTATATTTCATTAAGTTATCTTGTAATGTATTTAATTTGGTATTTTAATATTCTACCATAATTAAATAATGCACTATTTATTTTTATTTAGTGTTTCGTGTATTAAAATCTATCGAAAAAAAGGATTTATGTGAAATGAAATATTAGATAAAATTATACTGTGTTACAATGTTTAAACCCATGGGTTTCTGGAATTTAATTTTTAGATGTAGGGGTTGTTATATGCAATTAATTATTTGTAGGAGTATTGTTGATATTTTTACCAAGAATACACTTGGTACTGATAGAATTTCCTAGTTTCTGATCAACATGGGTCTCATGGTGCTCAATATCTTTATAGAAAAGTGTTTCCTTGATCATGTGAATAATTTTATTCCTTGTATCATGGTCTATAAATGGTTTATAGAGGGTGAATCAATCATATTCCCCAAACTATTTCATATATAATTAGGCTTTTGCTGACAAAAATCCAAGGTATCTACTTGTATACCTATTATCTCATGAAAAATAGTTTTATATTATGGAAACTAAAAAAACGTATGTTGGTAATGGGTAGTGGGTGGTGTCATGAGGGTGGTGGGTGTATAAGGATAGGTGGGGTGAAAATAATTGATGTAAAAAACATGGATGGTGCCCTTATAGGTGTCTGATATGGAGTAAATGGGGATGGAATAGTCTTCAGTGTATGGGACTATGAAAGTGGTTGTTCATTTTTCAAATATTATCATTTTCATGTTATATGATGAAGTCTAATAGTATAATATAAGCCGCACCTTAAAAATGGTTCAAATCCTTGAAATGAATAGAGGGATATCGAGAAATAACATGGATAGTTATATATTGAAGGGTTATAGTGGTTCATGAATGAGAGATAGCCTAAGAGTGGCCCTCATTAGCCACATCTTCTTTCTATGTTTATCTATAATTATTGTACCACTCATATCATTTAAATTAATTATTAAAGAGTCCCATATTATGTTGGGACAATGTTGGATGATGATGTTTTTGGATGAATGATGTATTGTCTTTTGTTTTCCTGGAATTGTGAGAAGAAAGGAAATCAATTCACTTTGTATATGTGGGTGAGGAAAGACATAAAAGTTACAATACTCTCCATGGTAAATCAGACGATTCTTTGCTAATATGTATTTCAAAAATATCATAAGTTGGTTGGAGAACATGTGATTAAATTGTTATGAACTAAAGGGGGAGAAAATATGTGGTCAATCAGTATGGTTGGTCTTGCAGAAGTAGGTGTCTAAGGAGGCGTAGGTTTCCAGTGTTTGCCAAATTTTTGGAGTCTAAAATTTGGAGTTGGGATAGAATTGTGAAAATGGTATTTCTTTGATGATCACATAAGAAAACAAAAAATGAATTAATTTCGTGAACATGGGCTTTATGAAGTAGATTTCATGATGTCATGAAGAATGTTGACAGTCTTCTTCGTGATTGTGATGGGCTTTGCAAATGGCCGAGTAAAAAAGCAACTCAGGTGAGCATTACAGCGGTGAAGGTGAAGAGAATTACGACGGCACAATGGAAGAAGGATCATCTTAGAGATGCAATGGATTTTATGGAAAACTTTACGATTACAAAGAACTTTGTAAATCCATAAAATAGCTATGGTGCTTCATGAAATAGAGTTATGTTTAGTGGAAATTCTGGAGCTCTACAATAGAAGATTCACGGCGAGACATTGAGATTTGTGAAAGAAGTGAAATTCTCAAAGCCCAATTTGTGCTTCACAAAATATTGAGCTCTACAATCTAGTGAGCTCTGTGAACTAGAGATCATTATGAACTAGAGTGTTCTGCGACGCTGGGAGCTTCACAAAGGAGCTCTGTGAAGGAGCTCTGTGAGCAGAAGATTTGAGTACAAAATTTAAGTGATAAATTCTTTCAAGTGGATCTAGATATGACTGGGGTTAAAGAATTAGTATTATTATGAAGTCCAGGTAGTTCCTATCAGCTTTTGGATAATAAAGTGAATAGTTGTCTTTAAATATCATATTTGAGAATGTTTTCTTTACTCTATTTATGTTAAGAGGGTTCACATATACTTGACGATTATCTCCCAAGTACTAAATGATTGAAAGGAAATATACAACCCATTTTATTCCACATAAAAGGATTGTTTTCCATTAGATTGTGTGGTACTAGATTATTTTTGTACCATACAAAGGACATAGATACTCTTGTTGAGTAGTAAACCATGTAAATCTTTTTTTCATGTGGTTGTGTGCATTCAGTAGGGAAAGAACTCTTTAACATGAGTTGAATGTTGTTTCAAAAAGAAAATAAACATTAAAGAAAAATATATCAATGATTCACACCCTCCCCCTCTCAATGATACTTGGATCCAAACTGGGTAACATCATCTTATAAAAAATATGTATATGAATAATCTAAATCATACCATGTGAGGAAATGTCTATAGATAGATTAAATAATCACAGATTCATTTCCTGGTTAGTGATGAAATTCCCACCAATAGTGGTACCATTATCCTTTTTTCTATGGCCCTCATAGTATAAAAAAATTTGTGTGAGAAGTTGATTTGCCACTGACTAAAAATAGTCTACAATAATAGCGCATATAGCTAATTTGTATTCCCCTTTGATTCATTATTTTCAAGACAATAGTGTGATATTTCTAGGTCAAACTTTCAATTAAATTAACCCTTATGTTATGGTATGATTATTAATAGATGTCTTATGATGTTTTATGTCCTTTCCAAATGTGAATTTCTATATAGGAAGTGATGTGATGCTTAACCCAATAAAATATTTTATATGGAGTTCCCATGTAACTAAATTTTTTACTCTGTGGACTAAGTTTTCGATTCATGATGACTTTGAAAACTTCATAAGGGTGATTCTATGGGGTATCATGACGATGTTGTACAAGATCTCTTGAAAATTCAATGTCATTTTATTACCCTCCACTCAAGTTATTTCATTGTGACCTCTTGTATTATATTGTGAGTGGAGTGTTCTTCTTATTTTCCCCCATTTATATATTGTTTTATAGAATTTACCCAATGATAAAAAACATGTAAACATTTCCCCCTTATAGAGTTTCAATCATGAAATAAAAAGTCACCTAATGATGATCACTATTACATTTCTTAAGGATGGACTATTACGTCATGGCTTGGGGTGATACACCGTGATTCGAAAAGCCTTTAGACCATTTTATTGGTCCTTTAGACAATTAATTATGTCATTTTTAGACAAAATAAAGTGCATTGTTCATATTCCTAGGTAACTATTAAAGGGATCCCCTTGAAAATTTGATAAGGTTACCTCATATTTACTAGAGTGACACATTTATTCTAATGAATCAATGACTAAAACCAAATTTAAAGTAAATGGATTCAAATTAAAAAAGGAAACATACATCGTTTTTACCTATACATGTTCTTTATTTTAATTTAAAAACATAAATTACGAATGTTACTTAAATAAAAATAAAATTAAAATATGTCTACACTTGAAAACAGTTAATTTGGTGCATGGGTAACAAACATTCTCCTTGAAATGTGTTTACTCAATCCTCTAAATGTCAAGAGATCCCTATCAGAATGTTCTTATCACCATGAATGCTTTTAACCATCTCAATATGAGTTTACATTGTAACAAATGAAAATATGGGTTTAAAATAAGTGTAATTTTTCATAAGTGTACCTCCTTCTTCAAATTAGCCAGTTAATAAATTTTATTGTTTCCTGTTTGTAGATTTTGGCATTAGAATAAGACCCTACCCTGATATCTTCTAGCCCTTATAGATCTAATATCATCTTTATTAAATCATCTTTGTCATTCCTATTCTATGTGTTGACTAACTAATGTATTTGTGGGAAATATTTACGAGAAGGTGGTATTTTTTTTAATTCACAAAATAGAATGGTATGATTCTCCATGGTGTTTTATAGGCTATTAAATAACCCTAAATTAATTATTGAATTTTATCATCCAATATTTTAGTCTTAAATAATCACCTACAAAATATTCATTTACCCTTGGTTGGAGAGTAACATTTATCACTATATAAGGGTGTTCTTGAAAATAAATATATTATTAAGATTTCAACAGTAGAAATGATAGATTTAACGTTGAGTTTTTTATGTCTATTCTAAAAAATCGATGCAAAATATTGAAGAAAAATGTTTCCAGCATCGGTTTTCATGAAAGCTGATGCCGAAAACTAAAATTGTAAGGTTTTAATCATCGTTTATCCAAAAAACTCAAGAAAAGAAGTAAAAAAATTTCTTCGACGTCTGTTATACAATAAACCGATGTCGAAAAATAAATAAAAAATATTGTTTCAGTATTGGTTTTTCAATAGGCCGACACTGAAAATCCTCTATTTCGATGTTGGTTTTATAGTAACTCGATGTTGAAAACCCAAATAAAATTTGGTGTCATATTATGTTGGAAATAATGCCCAAAATAAAAAAAAATTGTTTGGGCATTGGTTTCTAGAGAAACCAAGGCTCAAAAGTCTTTTAACATATTTACACGCGTGTTCAGTTATCTAAAACCCTAAAACCTCTCTAATTCTCTCATCTCTCCCAAATCAAAATGTTACTGATGGATTTTAAACCACCACACACAACTTATTTTTGTTGATTTCTATCATTTTAATCTTCATTTAAGGATCATTGATTCTCATACTTTCATACCTTATCTTTGGTTTTTCATTTATGTTAGTATTTCTTGATCTGAATTATTATTACGATGGCACCTAAACAGGTTTGATTTTTTTGTTCATTATTGATTATCTATCATATATACTACTTATTTTGTTAGATATTATAGTTTTTACTATCAAAAATAATTATAAATAGAAAATTGAGATTGTTTCTCAATTTATCATCTTCAAATTTGAATATTGTAAGTTTTTCATTATTTTAGAAATAAATTATTTATTATCTAATCTATTATATTAATTGGTTTTAATTATTTGTTAAAGATTTTTTATTTTATAATTATCTAATTCATTATTATCATTTTTTTTTATGAAATTGTTGTTTTTTATTAATTTATGAGTAAATTGATGACTAATCCTATCAGAGATTTCTAATTGATTGAATGGTAAGTGATGTATGTCATATACTTTAAAACTTTTTTAGTTCTTTTATATGTGTAATATGCATGTTTTGTGGGATTCTGACACTGAGTTTTATAAATGAATTGATATTTAAATGAATTCAATTGTGTAATTAATATTCATGTTATGTGTGATTATGAAAGTGAAATTTAACAGTGAATTATTGTTGATTTAGTGACTCTTTTGCATCTTTGTTCTAAAAAATCACATTACAGCAGACAATAAACTTGTTATAACATTGTTTTTGTATTAGTTAATTTTATTTTTTTATGTTTAAAATTTATCTATTTATATATATATATATATTCAAATATTTATATTTTTTAATATATTACTGATTATATTAAGATTTTAGGTACTAAATGGATTGTAATTGGATAAATATAGGAAGAACAACTAATGAATATGAAAAAGGAGTTGATGATTTCTTGGAATATTATTAAATGAAATCATCAAAACATATATTTTATTTTCGGTCCATGTGTGAAGTGTTTGAATATGAGAAATTCAGATTCTAGATAAATAAATTATGATCTCATTGTCTAGGATTTTAGCCTTAATTATACATGTTGTATCTAGAATAGTGAAAGAACTGTAAATTCAAAATATAATTTTGACGATAATATTATAATGTGATAGAGGATCGTATTGAATAATTAATTCATAATTTAGGTGTTGAAACTGCTGAAAAAACAATAAGTGTTGAAGGATTGTATGGAGACTCTAAAAAACAACTATTCTCAGGTTGTAGTAAATATACTGTGTTATAATCCATTTTGAGATTGGTTGACTTAAAAGCATGTAATTGTTGGAGTGATAAAATTTTCTCTAACTTACCTGTTTTTTTAAAGTACTACACACATAATCCAATGGGCATCTAGATTCCAATTATGAGGTGAATAAAATATTATTCCCCATGGTATTAGGGTATAAAAATATACATGCTTTCCCCAATGATTGTGTATTGTATAGGAATGAATATGAATTTTTATCAAATGTTCCTACATGTGGAACATCACACTATATGATGAACACAAAATTCAGTTCAGTTTCATTCTTAGGTACTGAAATCAAACCGCATGCAAAGTCAAATAATTTCTTCCAATAATCCCTTCATATAATTCCGATAAATTAACTTTCATTCATCCTTAGGTAACGAAATCAAAGCTCCTACTAAATCAATTTGGTACCTTCCAATAATTCCTTGTTTGAAGCATCTATTTTCAAATTCAATTGATACAAAAAGGTTAAGATGGCATTCAGATGAATGCATCTCGGATGGTCATTTATTCCACCCTATTGACTCATCACAATGGAATATATTTGAAAACAAAATTATGATATTGGAATTGAAGTTAGAAATATGAGAATGGGAGTGTGTGTAAATGGAATGAATCCATAACAAAGCCTAATTAGACAACACAGTTCGTGGCCTATTTTGTTGGTAGCTTACAACTTATCCCCATAGATATGTATGAAAGAAAATGTTATGATGATCTTGATGATTTCTAGACCAAAATAGATAAAAATGATATTGATGTGTATCTTTCACCATTGATCGGTGATTTAAATTTTTTATTGGAGGTAGGTGTTAATATTTTTTATGAATACAAGAAAGATTGTTTTCTTTTTCGAACTATGATTATGTTCTGTATAAATGAATTTCATGTATATGGAATCTTATCAGGATATAGTGTTAAGGAACATAAATTATGTCTTATTTTTGAAGAAGAGACTTCATATCCTCAATTGTGGAGTGGAAGAAAGATAGTGTACATGGGACATCAAAGATTTTTGTGAATTGATCATCCTTATCATAGATTGAAAAATTCATTTAATGGTTTATAGGAATACAATCATCCCCTATAACCATTGTCGATTGAATAATATTACAATAGATTGAAAAATATTGATTTGACATTTGGAAAGAAAATTAGTTCTCATTTTCCAAAAAAATATTTAGAAGAAATAGTCTATTTTTTTAACTAGCTTATTTGATATTTTTTTAAATAAAACATAACATTGATGTTATGCATGATGTGAAAAATATATGTGACAGTTTTATTGGAAATTTATTAGACATAAAAGTAAATAAAAAACATGGATTCGATTGGACTTGATAGTAATGGGAATACTGTTGGAGTTAGCTCCAACTATTAAAAGAAATGGAACATATTTACCTCCATCTTTTCACACATTAAGAAAGTGTGAGAAGTTGAATTTTTATCTGTGTCTGTATGTTATAAAATTACAGAGCGGATATTCTTCAAATGTGAAGAATTTTGTGTCATTGAAGGATTTCCAATTAATAGTTATGAAATCTCTTGACTATCATTTATTGATGCAAAAACTATTACCAATCGAACTATGTGGTATATTATTGTCCGCTGTCAGAAATAATATCATCAAGTGATAGAATTTTTAAGAATATATTTGTATCAAAGTTATTGATCCAAATTTGTTAGATGAGTTGGAGAATGAAGTTAGTCTTATACATTGTCAACTAGAAATGTATTTTACACCAAAATGTTTTGATATAATGGTTAATCTAGTGATTCATCTGGTACTTGAGATAAGAATATGTGAGACTATTTATTTACGTTGGATGTATCCTTGGTATGTGAATATTTTAAAGGGATATGTTAAAAATACTTATCCATCGGAGGCCTCTATTGTTCAAAAATATGTATCTAAATAGGTGATTGAGTTTTGTACTGATTTTTTGTATGAAGTAGAGCATATTGGTCTACCTATATCTTGAAATTTGATTGTTGATAGTGAAGGTAGATCGATTCGAGGCAAAAAAGTAAAGTTCTTTCCATGCAATGAAGTGATGAAGGCACATTTATATATTTTGAACAATGCAGATGATGTTCAATCATATATCACTTCACTTATTGCTGAACTAAAGAGAGATTATCCAAAATGAAATGAAAAGTGGTTGATAATTGAGAATAAAAATACATTTTTTTCATGGATTAAAGAGAAAGTGTGAATAGATATATATATACATCATAAACATTGAAATGGATGGCAAGGGTACCATTTATTAAGGTGATAACATGATCTGATTTTGATATTAATGGGTACACATTTTACTCAAAAAATCTAGATGAAAAAAGTAATGTTCAAAATTGTGGTGTGATAGTTATCACTGAAGTAGTGCATTTTTCAAGTGCCAAAGTTAAAAATCCAATTTCTACTTTATTGGCATATTTTGGAGTTCTTGAGGATATATGGGAAATTTATTATACAAAATTTTATGTCATTTTGTTTAAGTGTAGTTGATTTGATAGCAATTGTGGTGAAAAACATGATGATTTTGGATTTGCACTAGTTGATTTGAAAATATTTAATTACAATGAAGAACTATTTATCATGAAGACATATGAAAATCATATATTTTATGTCATTCATCCATTGAATGATCAATGGATTATTATTTTTCTTGGAAAAAGATACCATTTGGGTGATGAGAATGATAATGGTGATATTATTGATTTAAATGAGTCTTATTTATCTATTTTGTAATTTTCAGATAATTACAATGACTACAAGGAATATATAGTACATGAATTACGTAATGTTAATGATGAAAGAATATGGGAAAACACTAAATTATTCTTATAATTTTTATGGTAATTATTTATATTTTGTTTCTTTTTTTGAAACATACAAATGATTTTATATTTTTTTACATATTTTTTTCATCCTCATTTCTAAATATTCAGTTTTCTAATGATATGTTGGTACAAAAAATGTCATTACAATTTCTTGTGTCAATGTCATATATAGCGAGATAGGGGAAGTTACTAAGGTATATCTATTTTTCCATATTGTTAAATATTATGTAATATACTAATTTAAGGAAAGAAAAATTTTAATTCATAATTTATTTTATTGGACTACAGATGAATCCTCGATGGAGTAGAATTATCCTGTTATTACAAAGAAATAAAGTTATCAAGTTGGTAAACATAGTATTACACCTTTACCAAAACTATCACTTTCTCATGGATATGAGAGATTATATATTCATTTTGATGATAATAATAATTAAATTGGACCAAATTTAGTTCAATTTATCACTTATATATAAATTTAGATCCATTGTTGGGTTAGTATCTTATATCCTGATTGGAATTCTATGGACAATATGGAGAAACAAAATCATTGGGAGGACATGATGGTAAAATATCTCAATTGATTTATTTTATCTAATTTTTTAAATATTAAAATTTTTAAATAAAATTTTTCATTTATTCAATTACAGATGACATTAAATTTTGAGGAAAAAAAGAAATTTCGAAAATACATATCTCATTAGCAGTGGTTTGATAGAGAGATTTTAAAAAAACTAATTAAAAAATATGTTTTTGGAAAACAAAGTTTGAAAACCCATTCCATATGTATTTGTATATAGATGTAGATACATGGAAACAATTTGTTGAAAGATGTCATGATCAAAAATTTCATTTATGATAATTATTTTATACTGTAAAAATTATTATGTATTTTCTTAATTACATATTTTTTTATGAAACAGGCCTCTAGAATATCTCACCAAGAGATCCAATTGAAAAATTTATACCCTCATACTTTATCACATGAAGGGTATCTATTATTAGAGAATAAAATGATTTTAGAAAAAATTGAAGCATTAAGAGCTCGATCTTGTAGTGGTTTAGAAGAGGTCTAGTTTGGTCCTCTCTCTCCTCCCACTCCCCTTGAAATATGGAAATGGGCACGAAGAAGGAAAAATGAAAAGTATCTTACAGAGGAAACTAAGAAATTACCTGATAAAATTGTTTGTAAATATTATTTATTTTTCATGAGTTTTTCTATTTTATAAATTATAAACACGAATATAACATTTTCATTTTTCATCTTAGGATTATATTTAAGAGTAAGAGAAATAGGGATATTTTATCATTGATGGTAGGATGCGCATCCTTGTCATTGCTTTAGGAAAGGTAGAAAACCTCGACCATGTTCTAATATATTATGTGGGTGTTAGTATTCAGAAAGTTATTTGTCAGAGTAAGAAATAAAAAGACCCAAAAATATAATCCTTAAAAGTTGAACTGAGAGAGATAAAATAGTCTATGGGTGATCCAATTCAACCAGTCAAGAAAAATGTTTAGTTATATCACTTGAAAAGACAATCACAATATGCACAGCCTTCCCAACCTTCCCAGCCTGCCCAGCCTACTTACTTTCATCATCCACCTTCATCCCAGCCAGACTACCCTACCCAACCTAACTACTTTGATCCTCCACCTCCATCCCATTTGGAGTACCCTACCCAAATTGCCTACTTTGATCCTCTGCCTCCTTGCTCAGACCAAACTGTATACTATGAATTATTTGTTATAGATCCTCATATAAATATTATTGCATTAGGAATCATATATTTTTTGGAGATTATATACACCAAAAACCTATAAATGTGGTTCAGGTTTGAGTATCATTACTTGATATTATTGATCCTAAGGCTTTACTACCATTTCTTACTAAAAATATTACTAGATTTGGGGATTCTTTGGGTCATCATTTATTTTGTCCAATTGGTGTTATTCATTATATTTCTTATGAGGTCTGAGTTTTTCAAAATATTAATTACATATGATTGAAAATTACTTATAATTATTACCTAAATTTAACTTATATAATATTATATGATATCAAAATAAATTTCACAATTAAAACAACACGTTCAGAAATAATTAATAGTATATACGTCTAATATTTCTTATAGTATTAAAAGATTATGTTAGGATTTTTCTTCCTTGAATAATATTTATGAGTTTCGAATGAAATATGATATATTGGGAAGAGATTATCCTTTGAGATTACTCAAGGAAGATATCACACATCTAGTTGATATTGAAGCACTCATTTTGATTGTGTGGTGGTTTTTTTCTATATAAGTAAATTAATTTTTCAATTTTTATTTCTTAAATAAAAAGAGAGTTTAAATTGACTAACTATATTTCGTTTTTAAATTAGGTATCTATACAAACATCTTGTGAAAAATGATAGAACAACCATTAATGGATTTGTATATCCATAATACATTTCTATGGAAGTGAAACATGTGATGAATCTTAGTAGAGTTTCATTTATATGTGTGAGATTATCATATAGAGAGATTAGATTTTGGTTTTTCCATTTATTATTAAGTAATAAAAAAACATAATTATGAACTAATGATAATTATAATGTCATTAATTGTGAATTTTTTTATAGTAGTGGGCATTGGATATTAGGTGTATTTTTTCCAAGTGAATTCAACATATATTGGATTTTCTCTTTATCAGGGAGTGTTGGAAAAAAAATTCCACCTTATTAGAAGGGTAAGTTTTTTTTCATAATCTCATTATTTTTAATTCTCATTTTTTATACATTTATTATTAGTTCATATATATTAAAATTTAGTTCATGGAAAAATTTTAACAAAGAACACGTGTTGATAAATAAACCAAAGGCCATAAATTATGTGAAAGTAAAGGTAATTATTTTTTATATTAGCTATTTTCTTATTTTTTGAAATATATATATATGTATATATATATTGGTTTTTATTATCAATTTAATGTTTTATTAATGTAGTTCAATCTTCAATATGGACATTTTTAATGTGGTTATTATGTTCTATGAATCGTGTATGAGATAATTACAACTAGGGTAACTATTGAATTTGATATGGTTAGTTATAGTTTTATATATGTTCTGTCATAGTATTCTATTTATTAATCTCATATCATTCAATGTTATTGTATATATTCAATGGTAATGAGTCTTATACCCAAATAGAACCTACCCATTATGAATCTTTGTTTGCAAACGATTTTTTAAGTTTGATTATGATTTGAGGTAGGTATATTCTAATGTTTTTGAATAATATTACATTCTCTTAATAACATATTTTCAAAAAAAATTATAATAGGTGTTTGAACATAATGATATCAAATGAGTTATTCAATAATAACCAAAAATTATTATTTCGTCAATTTTTAGGTGTGTGTATTTTAATTCTACTTTATAATAAAAATGCATTGAGAGATTTTTTATTAACTAGATAAAAACATGTAAGTTTTAATAGATTTTTAGTCAATGATAAATACTATTTGATTTTTATACAATATTTTATTGTTGGGATTTTTTTTATTTTGGTATTGAAATATTTTCTATTTTCAAAAAAAATACTTTTGGCATTTTTTTATTAAAAAGGGACACCTTTTAAAAAAAATACAGAGTTTTTAGAGTCGAGTTATAAGAAATTGACACAGATAACAGTACTGCACTCCATTTTCAGCGTCAATATATTAAGAGATATCGAAAATTGGTTTTCAGCATTATTTAATTTTTAAAACAAATGTTGAAAAGCTTATACATCACCTCGTCTTTATAGACATTAGTAAAAAACTGATGTCAAAAATGAAAAAAAAATCAATGTTAAATCCAAATTTTTCACTAGTTTTTATTTTCTATATACCATTACATAACATATGTTTACCAATGTGTATTTTAAAATCACTACTGACTATCTTAGAATATACAAAAAATTAAAAAAAAATTCTTTAGGGTTATTAATGGAATTGTTAATTTCAACACATTTTTAATAATAATTATCACAAACAGGGATATATGTATGGAAAAAATAATTTGGGAAAGGATTGATGAAATTTATTCCTACTATACCAAAAATATAAAATTTTTATATGGGATACTATTTAATTTCATCACTCCAATTATTTCCAATAAATTAGTATATATTAAATATTACAACGATTCTTAATACATCTCAATTTATTTTTTCAGAAAAGAATGAAATTTGAATGATATTATCCAATATTCATTACATACCATGGTTTCCTCTCATTATTAAGGAGTCACAACACTCTAATATTGTTTCTACTTTTTTACCAATCCCACAATTATAAATAAACCTCTCCTTTCATTAATTTAATAGTTTATAATCCTACAAAAAAATTTCTACTTATTCTATGATTTTTTTCCCTTCAGATAGTCTACAAATTTTTAGTAATCCATACTAGTTTACTAGTAGTCAACAATGATGTAAAATCATAATTATACCAACATATTTTACAAAAATGATATTAATCTAAAAATTCATCCTTTATTCCTACTTCATAATCTGTACTAAGGTTTGGTATATTAATCTTTCATATATGTTCAATAATAACATTCTTTGAGCATTTATTTTCATTGATTTAAATGTTGAAGTCTATAGAAAAATAATCCATTGAATCTAGAAGGCCTTTCAATTATTTTTTGGAATACCCAAGATTCAACTAAAGTAAATAATAAATTCATCAAAAAACTATTATAAAATACACCTTTAATTATTCCAGAAAAATAATACACAAGAATACTAAAAGATTGAATTCACTACAATATCTTTAAATAGTACCATAAAAAAAATAACAATATATAGAAGCGCCATAATCATGAAATCTAGAGGATTATACTTTGAAAGGAATGATAGACACATAAGATACAATGATATTTTGAAAAAATAATAAGTAGTAGAATAATCTTTTTATAGGAAATAAGTTAAGGATTTCAATTATTTTATGTATTATAATGAAATGTATATAAAACAGATAATATTACCATTTTATGTGTAAGATGACTATTTGAATTTGGACATTGGTAATCATACAGTTAGAATAGTAACTTTCATATGAAACTATTGTAATAGTATTGTAATCATTATACATATAATTTTTTTATAAAATAACTAAAATTACTATTTAATAATATAATTTATAATTATTAATAATTTATATTGACTAAGGGATGGTAATATAATTACCCACATATGAATTAGAATATAAATAAGATTTATTAATGTGGATTTTTAAAAAAAATTGATCCAAATTTGTGGTTTTAAATTACAATAAAGGATTTATTTAAAAATAATTTTTTTTATATATAGGTAATTTTTCAAGAAAGGATTTCAAATTTAAAATCAACACCTCAAATTTAACCAATGGTGAATTTTTCCAAATTTTTTGAGATATCCAAATTTTAAGTAAATTGAAAAATTTTGTTTGAATATAAAGTAATCTGACATCAGAATGACTTAATAATGATGTAATAAATTTTATAAAGTCTTTACTGATCAAAAATATATTTATTAATTAAAATTTTGTATATTAAAATTATATAATTATTTTTATTTGAATATAAATATGTTTTCAAAGACAAATGTATATTTTAATATTTAAAAAATCCTAAACAAATATATTTTTCATGTCCAAAATAGTTATATTTAATGGAATTTAGTTCTTTAATATTATAAAAGATAAAATCTATACCTAAATTTCAAATACCATGGTTTAAAACAATTGGAAGGAAAATAGTTTTCTATATTTCCACAATCTAAAGTCCAAAGCCTAAGTTTAGAAATTAATAAATATTTCTCCATAATTTTTTATAATATCCATCCATTATAAAATGACTCAAGCTAAAAAATCATATATAATTCTTCATTTCACATGAGTATTCATTACATATCACAATTAATCATGCCTCAGAACTAAAATTTGAAAGGACCAAATAGGATATATATTTTTATTGATAGTGGAGGGGTGAATCAATGAACTTATCATTTTATATTTTCTTACTTATGAAACAACCTTCATCTATTATTAAAGAGATATTACGTTGTTAAAAACAAGCACATAATAAAAAACACGTGTATATAAGTAGTTCGATGTTTTAGTACTCAATAAGAGTAGTTAGTCCTTAGCATGGTTTGGAAATAATCCCACACCACCCAATCTACTTGAAAAAAAATCCTTTGTTTTTGGATAAAGCAAGCAGGGAATATCCTTACACTTAGGATAAACTATAATCAAACAACAATGCATATTATCTCTGCGAAGATAATATGTAGCAAATATTTATATAAAAACTATTAGAAACATTCACCAATAGTATTCAATATGTTATCACTATTTTTTTAATTTCTTTTCACATTCCCTTCTTAAAATTACTTCGTCTTCACATTCATTCATAGTAGTAAGGAATAAATTTCATTATTCCATTGGTTGTCCATACAAGAGTTCATCTAATATACTTTATCCTATATATGTATGGTATAATCTATTGGGTACCTTTTGTATACTAAAGACTTCTAGGCCACTATTCATCCTCTAAATATAGTATTTTATACATCTAATACCACCTAATATTAAAACTCTTTCTTGTATTCCTCAACTGATACAACCTTCAACAAATCAACTACTTCTTCTATACACAATTCTATTGATCATTTATTCACACTATCTATCTAATAAAATTTGATGGGGTAATTTATGTCTGATAATCATTTATTAGATTTTTCTTTACAATGACTGTCTGATCAACTGTCTAATTCTACATTGCCTCACTCAAATTCATCACATGTGAATAGAGTACAAAGCTAGTCTTATGAACAACCATTTATATAGGAAATCTCGCAAGAGTAAAATAAAGAATAAAAATATATTTTCCCACTAAATTAAAAACAAAAATATCAAAAATTACACTCATATAAATCCTTTGGATGCTTCTCAACACCTTTAAAATATTCTTGAAGTTTCTAGGAAAACATCAAAAACATGCATTCTTCTATGAATATCATTAACCACAGCATTGTGGGAACATTGAAAAAATTCCTTATTAATACAAGATAAAAAAATTGATTTTTAAATTTAGCATCATCATGTTTGATATATTTATTAATATTTTCATAATGAACATTTAACTGGTAATATTTTTTACCAAAAATTCATCTAATTAATCATTTTAGAAGCACTTTCATCTGATGCATCTCTGTCAGATATTTTATATAAAACATTATAGTAATGTCTCAGATATCTTTTTCTATAATCTACCATCTAATAATAAAACTCATCATAACTCTTTGATTGTTTTATTTAGATTCCGACTTCATTGAAAAATGTCTATTTTATGGATTCAACCAAAACCATATGTCTGATGAATCTGATTCTTATGTCTGATCACTAGCTCATCCAATATAATATAATTGAAGACTTTGTAAGAGATTGTTTAATATCCTTTTACTAATTTTACATTTTTTTTAAAAAAATCTCGACATATCCCCATTGTACTTCCACACCATTCATCAATCTGAAAAACATCCTAAATTAAAAAACAAAAATTTCATTGTTTTACATATACCTTTATGCAATATATGAATATTGGATAGTACCTTTATGTAGTATGATCATCTACCCTTATGTAGAATGAAATAAATATGTTTTACCTTTACACATAAGTTTAAAAAACCCTTATTAAATTCTTTATTAACTTAATAAGTTTCAGACACAAACTCTACTCATCCAAAACTTTATCCAGTAGCTTATGTCTAGTGAACTAACTTATGACTTCATAGTTTGAATGTAATTATGCTTATATAATGAAAACCTATAATTACAAAGATGTTAGAACATTGAGAACAAAATAACATCACTAAATTTCATTCATCAAATAATTTTTTATGAAACTTTTGAGCATCATAAGATAGACATTCTATAAAATACAACATCTGATAACATATATCTGATGGATACAGTCTAGAAAACTCATTCTGATTTTCTGTATACATTCAATCTGGTTGAAAATAATAACATGGTAAGGTGACTTTATGTTAGAAAAGAAAATTAAAAACTTAGATATCACCTTCATCAATACAAACTATCTTCCCCAAAACATCTTCTAGCTACTTCCAAACACTTTCAACCATCCTCGTCCCAATAATCTCCCCTTGTGATTTTTTTGTCAACAAAGGAACAAAAATAATTGAAATATTATAAATATTTAAATTGATTATTTATCCAATAATTATAATCCTATATGAAAGAAATTGGTGTAGGAAAAAAGATTATTTGATCAGTAACACCATGGTTTCCATAAGTAGTAAATTAAGAGACATTTTTAAACTCCTATTAATAAAATTCTTGTTCCACTTAAAACATTAATTAGAAAAACATATTTAAACTTTAAGAGAAATTTTGTTTAAATCCACTTAAAATATATGAAAATAGTTCATAAATTTTGAAATCATATCTTATACCTTTTAAGAAATCCCTTTAAATGCATGCTTACTCTCAAGGTAAAACACATACCAATTAATAGTTGTTTATCACAAATGTTTTGTCCCCATTGGACAACACCATATAATGACATGATAAAGAGGGTACAAGATCACATTCATTAGCCTTAAATAAAATGTGGTTTTACACCTATGATCAACCTCAGTTTATCAACATTTCCTTCATCATTGTTCTGTGATGATATCAGTAACTTCCACCACTATAGGAAAAAAATACATATTTATTTCATTCATTTTCACATACACTTTGATCAAGGGATATTTAATATAAATAATCTTTAAACAAGAATGTTGGTCTAGATTTTTAGTTATATTTGTAGAACTTAGATTATCACATCCCTTGAGAAGGGAAAAATTGACATCAAAATAACTCTTCCAAATCTGTCTTCATTGAAAAAAGTTATTTTACAACTTGAGTGGTAGCAACATACACATATTCTTCTATATTAAGATTCACTAATTCTTTCTTATTTTTTTCCATATAACACATATTTTACCCAGGAAAAAACTATATTAGATATGGATTTTCTATCATTAATATTTTATTCCCAATATACTTCTCTATAACTGAATAGATCAAGCATTCCTATTATATCACATTTTAACACAAAATAAGTTATCCCTCTAATATGTCTATGATTTAATTTTCCAACCATGAGATAATATTCTTTTTTTATACTCGTTACCTAGCACAAAATTTAATATAATACACTATATCTATCCTTAAATACATTAAATACAATAAAATTTAAACCATCATTCTAAAATATTTAACATCAACCTCATTTTCTTACCCATGTTTTTTCAACTTCATTCCCACTAAAATAGGTTCATAAACTATCTTTGAATCTTGCATACCAAATTTTTTTAAAAGTTTCTTAGAATACTTATTTTGAGATAGGAAAATATATTTATTATTTTGAGATATTTATAAGACAATAAAGTGTTTCATTTCTCTAATCATGTAAATTTCAAATCACTTTTTCCCCTCTTAAGAAAACTATATAGATATCACTTTATCATTCACTAAAAATAAGATATAATCTATATAAATATTCATAATGAGCAATACCTATTGATTTTATTTTATGTATAGATTATTATCAACTCTTTCATTATTTAATTTGAAATTCCTAAAGAAAGTATCCAATTTTGAATAAAAATCTCCCAGATCATGATTCAACCCATATATAATCATAATTAAGTTACACACATATATTTCATCATTCTTCATAATGAAATATAACCTTCTTCATTTAAATCTATTTTATGAAAATATGAATTAATATCCATATAGAAATTTTTTATCTATATTGTGTACTGATAAAAATAAATATTCTAAAAATTCTTAATCCATCCACTAGAGAAAAGGTTTCATCAAAGTAGATGCCTTCATTTTTATTTTAACATTTGCAAACTAGTCATTCCTTATTTTTTTAATTACTTCACCTTTTCCATTCAACTTTTTTCAGAACACCCGGTTTGTGCTAATCACATTCGTATTGTTTGGTTTGGGTATAAGTTTCGTGTAATCATTCATTAATATGATCTAACTCTTTATTTATAGCAAAATTCCACTCTTGATATTTCGAATCATTGTCAACATATATTGGTTTAACCTGTTAGTATAATGAACTATCTGAAAATAATTTTGATGCCCTTTAAGTTTGAACCTATTTTAATTAATCTCTAATTTTGTTATGAACATCCAATTTCTTCCTCATTTTAGGATGAGATAAATGTAATTATTCTTTACACTTTAGATGGCTTGCCCAGATTCCCCATCTTTAGTAGTTTCAGCATTTTTATTACCATTAAGAACTTTTCCACATTACTTAACAGAAACAACCATATATTTCCTTTCTTCCATATTTGTAATTATCTATGAAATTTTATTATCTTGTTATTCAAGAACATTCATACCTTTCAATTATACATTATTTTATGTTTCTTTATTATAATTCTTATATCATATACCATTAAGAGTGTATTCAAGAAATATTTCTTAAATGAATCTCTGGTCAATATTACAATGACCATCACCCATGAATTTTAAAGTACATGGACTATCTAACACCCTTAATTATTTCAAACATGGGTTTTCTTTATAAAATATCAATTAAGGAGTCATATCAGAGTTCATCATAAATAAACACTGATTCTAAACATAAACTGCTACTCTGATAGCTTACCTCTAGAAATATTGAGAAGCATTAATTTTGATCAACAGTGTTCATTCCATATCTACTAAAATTATATTCCTTATTTAAACAACAGAATTATATTGTGGTGTATATGGTGCAATAGACTCATGTATAATTCCATGATTTTTAAGATAATATCTAAACATCTCACTTGAATATTAACTTCCATTATCGGTTCATATTTTCTTCATAGAATTTCCACATTATTTTATTTCACTTATAAAAGAATTAAACATTTTGAGAGACTATGATTTATATTTAAAAACATAAAACATTTTGTGTATGTAAAATCATTAAAAAAATATAAAAATTACCTATATTTATTTTTTGATTTTTTACTCACGGGACCAAAGATGTGAGAATGTATTAGCTCTAAGGGGTGAGTTTAATATATCTCAAATTTATTAGGAAATTAGTTAGTAATATTCAATTTATGGTATATTGAGTAAAACCAATATCTTATTCTTTTATATCAGAAATATCATGAGTAATTTCTCTCTTCGTCAGTTTTCTCATATTCCCCTCACACATATGTCCTAACCTTTTAAGTCATATATTATATTCTTACAATATACCCAGATATAATGAGCTCTATACGTCAAAAACTTGGAAAAAAATTCCCTTGGTTCATTGTCCTTTCATTATAATTCTTCTATATTCTCTACTCTTATTAAAAACCCATATTTTTTTAAAAAAAAGTGTTACCTTAATTGCAATATTTGTAAATAATTAATAAATTTTTCTTTAATACATAAAAAAAGGATCTTTTGGATTTTAAATATTCTTCACCAATGATATAAAAACCAAATCCTTTGATTTTGAGTGACTTATAATTAAAAAAATAATTGTACCTTCTTCATAATCATTCACATTGTTCAAAAAAATTAAAATTTTCTATCATACATAAAGATCACATGTTTTTAATTATCTAAGGTCATTCTCCTTTTGTACATTTAAGAGTAGTTTCAACAACTAAGACCTTTTATTTGACTTTTTATTTATTCTCATACATATTTTTAGATTTAAAAAATTGTGTTGGTATCATGAAAATACATCATTTTGCAATATTTATAGGTCGATCACACATTTAACAATTAGTTTCCAAAGTTTGTAATCTATTTTAAATCTTCATAATGGATTTCTTTGGTTTTCTCCTTTGAGTGGTTTGACTCCCCCTCAACATTTTCCTCTATTTTCTCTAGGATTAACTATAAAATTTATGATTAAACTAAAATAATTTTTTTTATAAACAAATCCTCTAAAATAAAAATTGGAACTATTGAAAGAATATTTCTTCTTGTAACTTGCATACTATTTCTATTTGTGTATCTTATTTTATAAAACGTTCTTATCTTCCACTTTCGTGTTTCGTTACACACCAAAGTTTTGGTTACCTATTATGATTTTATTCTTTAGATTATATTTATTTTTATCCTCAATAGAATCTCCTATAATATCAGCTTTTGGTTAAGAATTTGAATCCTTATATGCTTTTAGTCTTTCATCTCCACTTATTTTAGATGCATACATGGTCTTATTAACATACTTTTTATTTTAAAAATATTCATTCTTCTTATAAAAATTTTATGATAATTTTTTTTATTCTTCTTATTTTTAAACATCTCATAACTCACACTGACTTTTATACATTTTATAAAAATTTTGTAACTCCTTCCTCAATTTTATATTTTTTTAAAAAGCTCTTATTCTTACTCCTTCACTTTTATATTTTATTTATGATTTATGTTGTGATTATTATCATCATTATTATACTTCTTAAGAACAAAAATATTTGTAATCAACTTGGATTCTTCTTCAACAAAATATCCTTGATTATTTGCTAAAATATTTCATTTCTTAAAATTATTTTCCTCACATTAAAGTGTTAAATTATTTGAAATGCATTCTTCTAATTCATGTTTAAGAATAAATTTAATTTTATTCACTTATTTTACTTCATCTTATAAACTACCACATTCATTCCTGGTGAATTATTCAATATTAAATCTTGTAATAAGATTTTTTTCATCAGTATCATCAGTGAAGTAATCAGCTTATTCTTCATTATCATCATCTTTCACTAAATTATAAAAATATTTTATCCTATTTAATTTAGAGAACATCTTATAATTTACCTTATAAATGTAAATGTAATTTTATACATTCTTATTAATTGATCTTATTGTAGTTATACCATCCCCATCACTTTCTTTATTTTTTTTATGAATTAGAAAATTTACAAAAAAACTAATAGATCTACAGACAAAGAACTTCAATGGTAACTTTCTTTTGTAATTCATTGTGCCTGTTTTTAACTTTTTAAAAAACAAATACATTAATTCATCAATGTTTTTCCTAACATAATCTTCGGTCTTAGAGAAAATGGATTATTCCACATTAACTTTATTATATTTTCCTTACTTTGTAGCTTCAAAATAATTTTCTTGATCGGAATTTTCCTTGTTCTTTATAATTTTTTCTCTTCTAATTTCAAAAGTGATGCGAGTGAAATATAGATCATCTAGATAAATAGTTCCAAGCCATAAATCATCTATGTATAACCCTTTAGAATAAAATTTATAAATAATAATTCATAAGATATTTTCAAAAATGGTTGAATCATTCAACTTCTAACCAAAACTTATTAGGATGTTTAAAATATCATTCACTATTTTATATAATTTTCTAGATGATTCATTATGACCCATCTTAATATCTACAATAATGAATCCTCATGTTTGTAACTTCACTTTATTCATATTTTTATTTCTTCTATAAAAATTCTTTATCTTTTACTATATGTATATAACTATTGAAACTCCATTAGATCTATGAAACTCACATTTAGAGAGTGAGGAAAGTAAATAATTTCAAATTCTCTCATAATTCTATAAAATTTTCATATCAGTATATATCAATTGAACACATTCATTACAAGGATTTAAATCATATGTAAAAACCTTAAGAACTTCATAAAAAATGAAAATAAGATAAGAAAACATTATATCTTTCAAGATATCACAATACTTATTATAGGAGACCTTAATCCCCTTACTATTCATGGAGTTATAAGAATCTATAATATCTTTTCTTTTCTTCAAACTTCAGTAAATATTAAACAAAGGGAACCTTCACTCTAATATAACTTGAGAGAAAAAAGAAGGATTTTTGTGATCACTGAGAGGGGGATGGGGTAAATCAGTGATAATATGTTTTTATATTTTTTTAGTTATTAAATAAACTTCTGTTTCTATTAAATAGATCAAACATGGGAACATAAGTATTTATAAGGTTCACTAATATATAAGAATAACTAGTCCTTGTATTTTTTTTTGAAATAAACTAATATTAAAAAATTAACAAGAAAACAATACTTTATATGTGGTTATAATAATAATGTAATATCATTACACTTGGGTTTCACTATAATAAAATAATATTTAATATTATCTCTAAATAGGTTAGATATAACAGTGATTTTTTAACAACTATTATGAAACTTCAGCAAAAGGATTCTTTAACATCCTAATTTCTATTATTATTAAGGAAAAGACAAAGCAATGATCAAACAAGTCCACATGACCACATGAACACATGGAAGGGAAGGCACCTAAGGTGGTATAAAATTGTGAATACCAAAGGCATCCCCAATGATGAGGTTGGCCCCTTTGGGTTTCAAAGCTTTGACATAGTGAAATCAAACTTGATTAGGCTCAATTACCTCATGTGAAACAAGGTAATCTCAAACATGATTTCCCTCTCTCTAGGAGTGTTTAATTTTGATGTCATTGTTGATCAAGTTCCTACCTTTTTGAATGATATAAGAGATAGACCACAGAATAGGGAAGAGTCCATGTAGAACAACATAAAAGATTTTGGAGTCAGTTTCCACCTCTAAGATAACAATTCCCTTTTTTTTACAAAGGCTTAATCCCTGCATCATAGCCTTAGCATTGGCCTGAAGTGAGGATCCATGGATGAGGCGAGTGGAGAAGGCCAGAATGACAGAGCCTTGAGAATCTCGGACAGCACCATCATCGCACAGGACCCCTCCACATTAGGATCCATTAGTATTAAACTTCAATCCCCTAGAGGGTGGGTTCCAAAGAATTCAAAGACCACAAGAATTATGGTTGTTTGTCTAGGAGTCTTGAGGCTGTATGTTCATCCACCAAAGGAAGGGAGACTACCTCCCTTTGCTGATGAGATGGGTCAAGTCGATGAGGATACTCTTTGTCTTAAAAATAATGGAATGATTAGAATATTTAACTTCTTCATGTCGTAGGTTATTTCTAGCCTACCAATTTGACCAACACCCTACATCTAGGATCAAGGTACGATCCAAATTCTCCATCCCTCTACCCCCTAATCTTTGAAACCACCTATCCAAGAAGGGAGATTCTTCCATGTTGTGATCAAAAAGGCCTGTAAACACCCCAAAGCAGCTCCAAACATCACCTTCCCATTCACCTCTGAAGAAAAGGTGGTCAGCACTTTCCCCTTCCACCAAAAGGATTCATTATGTTATCTCTATGTTACATGTAATTTATTTACACCAATCCTTCATGAAAGTTATTCTTTTTTAATTTTTTTCTAGTAGTAGGAAAAACTCTCTTTCGTATATTGGATGTTTGTCTAATGGGTTTCTATGATATAATTCATCTAGTATCTTTCTAGTATAATTTATCTGGTGCCTTTTTATATACCAAATCATTCAAACCCACTAATCTTCCACTCACCACTGCATTCTATTCATATGATACCACCTAAAAACTCATCCAAGTATCATTCGACCTTTGTAACATCTAATAAATAAACTACTGCTTCTTTACCATGTTTGATTGATTGTTTTTTTTAAAAATCTATCTAATAATAATTGATTGTAAATCTATATTGGGTAATCATCAGTCTAGTGTTTCTTCACTAATATTATCTGATCGAATTTTAAATTCTATATAACATTATTAAACTTCATCCCATGTAAATTGCTAACACAACATCTTTTATGAACAACCCTTTATATAGGCACAATCATAAGAGTATAGGTAGAAATCCAAATATATTTTCATACTCAATGAAAAACTCATCTTTTCTAACCTCCAACTCATATCAAATCACTAGAATCTTTTCAACACATATATAATATTCTATAAACTTATTAGAAAACATCCATCACAAGAATTATTCTATGAACATCCATAACTTTAGTATTAAGTAACTTTAACAAAATTATGTATCATATATAGATAACAAAATTGGTCATTCAATTTGAAATCATCATAATTGATGCTTTTTTTAAAAGAGACCTCTAAATCAGTATTACATTATAGAAGCACTTCAGTCTGATTCATATCCATCAGATGTTCCTATAAAACATTGTAGGAATGTATCATAAATCTTTCTCCACACTCTAACCTTTTCTAATGACATGTATCTGAAATCCTAAATTGTTGTCTTCTCATGCCATTCTCTGACTGATGAACATAATATAGAAACATTCATATGATTAATTTAACTAAAACCTTATTTTTTATTAATTGGAATATTATTTCTGACTATTGGTTCATCTGATAGACTATGGATGATGACGTTGTAAGATATCATTCTATGGTCTATATCATATTAGACATTATCCAATGAAATTCTTATAGCACATAAGCATTAATTATAGTAAGAGAACTCTATTTTTTATAAAACTAAAATATAGTTCACTTTTATATATTTTCTATCAGAAAAAATATAATTTTATATTATTAATATTTACTTTAAGCTTAGTGAAAATAATCCTAAAATGATTTTTTGAAATTTTCTCATAGAAATAAGCTTCAAGAATAATTGAAAATATAATATTTAACTATTATTAGTTTTATTTATAATATTTTATTATAATATGTGGAATTAATATTTTATTAACTATCAATTTATATATAAAATAAATATAATATCATTTGGATTTAAAATGGTGTATATTTTAGAAAATTGTTTTTTGTTTAAAAAGGCATAATGTCAATCCATTTTATTTAATCAAGATAATATTTAATGATGAATGATTTAAGTTAAATATATAGATTATATATATAAATATATGAATTTAAATCCATATAATTATTATTACTAGTCATATAGTTAATATAAAATCATCTTATTCTTGAAAAATGAATTTCTTGAAAAATTGTTTTTTAACACATTTTTCTGATTTAGTTTTAAATTTGAATTTTTCACTTATTTGAGTTTAATTTGGTAAAATGGATTCTATATTTTCAGTAATAGTAATTAATATTATTTTATAAGTCAAACTTGATTTTTGGACATAATGAATGGTAAAAAATAAAAAACTAATTAACTCGATTGAGGATAAAATGGGTTTATCGGGGGTTAAACTAAAAATAAGGGTAATATTGTCAATTAAACTTGTAAACAAATTTATAGAAATTTTATAACCTTTTAATATCCCACATTCAAATATAAGGTCATATGGAATCATGCTTCTTGGGAATTACTTTATCATTTTGTATTTTTTTGGGATGTTTTCAAGTGGCTTCCAATAAGGTCCCCTCCCCCACTTATAAAAAGGGAACCACCTACCCTCACTTATTCACACCAATAAAGTCATATATCTCAACCAACCCCTAAAAACATATTTCCTCAACATCCTTATCCACATTATAGAGGTTCTATTCTTTGAATAAATACAACCATACGGTTCTTGATAAGTGATCCAATGGAGGTTAATCTAAGCGAAGTTAATTGTCTTTATAAAAACATTTATTCTTTACTAATTTTTTTACCACATTAAATTATTTTTTAGTAATTGAAATATAAAAAATCCATCATATTCCCTTTTAAATGATGTTTTTATATTAATGTAATAATATTTTTCCATCCCCTTCTCCCTTTAATGGGAAATAAATCCATCGCTCTTGTGTATGGATGATTATTGTCTTGTGAACCGATGTAATTGTTTTCCATCATTGACTCACATGGATAGTCATTATGACGGAAATAATGAATATATATGAAATATAATATATGATATTTTTTTAAAATTAATGTATCATCTGATTACATAACCTTTCACGAATTTAGTGAATGATATCATCACTTGTGTGTACGTGGTCTACCATCACCACGAAGTGATGAAATAAATTTTCCATGTCCAAACTTCAATATTAATTCTAAAATAATTTATAATGAATAAATTTTATATTTATAAATTTCATATCATCCTATAAATTATGTATATATATACTATAATTAAAATCTTGAACTTCCATGATAAAACATACATAAGAAAACATAAATGTTAACACCTCAAACAAGGGAAATAATGAAATATTATTAATGAAATGATGGAAATATCTCATAAAAGATTCATCTATGATATTATAAATATTAATATGGTTTTATTATAAATTAATACAATTCTTCAAAATAATTTAAAATTATTTTAAATCATATTTAACCAAAAGTAATCATGAGGTTAAGAATTTACTCTCAATTTATATTCTTTTGATAAATATTTTCTATTATGAACCTATTCAATTTTATGTTGTGTATATACATAAAATATCATATATTTGAAAATAATAAATATTTATTCTTTAAGACTACTGTTTCAATTCAAGTTTATTATTTTGATTGGTTACAATTTAAAATTCACCAAAGAGGTAAGAATCTATTTTACAATCCCACTTTCTTTTGGGATTAGTTTTATTTTTGATAAAAAGATATTATCATTTATCCTTCATAAGTTTAGTGACCCAATACTTTTACACATATTATTATGTTATATTTAAAATAAAATTCATTAATACAAAACAAGTATCATGAAGTATATGTGTATTCGGAAAACTGGGACCTTCATATATAAAACATGTCATCCTTTTTTTATTTTACATAGCGTTCCTCTAAAATCCATTAAATATACCAAATGTCCATGAAATCACCTGGGTAATACATATAGAAATGAGTGATAAAAAATCTCAATAAGTTAATTATCATGGACCATCCCCCTGGGGTCTATGCCATGACTGCCCTAAAGCTGCCTTCCATAGGTCAGGGGTTGGAGACTTGCACCAGAAAGGCATTCCCTAAAACAAAGAAGGCATTGCATTTTATCCTAAAAACTAACAAAATCCAAGCACACAATAAGATACCAGCAAAAAGTAAACTATATAGTAAATAGGGTGAGTACAGTAAGTAAAGGGATTGGAATACAAGTGTAACTGGAAAGTACATGTAAAATTGAACACACCTCCTGTGAACACCTACCAAGGATACTACCTGAAGGGTAGGTATAGCTCTCGAACGGTCATCTCTGTGGTACGTCTCATCTAATAGTCTACCTCCGAGCAGCCTCTAGTCCTAGAACCCTCAGCCTCGATAAATTTTTTCCATCGTCTGCACAAGACACATCAAAGTGTGGGAGTAGCCAGTGTAGGGGTCAGTATAACAATACTCAGTAGGGACCCTGAGACCCCTGAAGGTCTCTCAAAATCCATAAACGATAAACCAAACAACAATACCATAATCACATATCATGAAAACAAATAGTCAAACCTACTTAGGCTTATTCCCATACATAAACCTATATTATCGAGTATACCCGTCTCATTCCTGAGGAAACATTTGGCCCAAATATTTAGCCAAAAGTACAAATGTTCCACGAAAGAGAGACTACCACGAAGGTAACCCCATGAAAGTAAGTACCACAAAGGTAATGACACAGAAAAGAATACCACGAAGGTATCCCCAAATAGAAGATTACAAAAAAGTTAAATACTTAGCTCACACCATTTATAACTTATGTATAGAATTATAGACGATTAGCTATATTGATAGATCATCTCACTTCGTCGAGAAACTCTGTTGTTGACCCACATAGGATTGAAGATGACCCACACAAGATCTGAAGATGACCCACAAAGGATCTGAATATGACCCACATAGGATCTAAAGATGACCCACATAGGATCTGTAGATGACCCACACAGGATCGTTACATGCTGACCCACACAGGATTCGAAGATGACCCAAACAAGATTTGAAGATTCTTCAAGTACAACCATCCATAGGGCTCCCGCACTAAGCACGCTTGATTTTGGTAGGATACTCTCTTTAAGCCATAGGTCAGTACTTAAACTACCATGAATCCCCATGATGATGTATCATAAAGGTCTGTCACGTCATAAGGGATCCAACGTGATTGACGACGTGTCAATCAGATTCTCGTTCTATAAGTTATAAGTGTTTTCGTTCTGAGGGTACAATTGGATTTGGGTTCGATCCAACCCGGTCGTACTCCTACTTTTTACAAAACTCAATTGAAGTATACCAAAAGTACCATCTAGATCTAAGGATTCCAGTTCAGTAGATGGTTCATCCAAAGGACGCCTAGTTCCCAAGATATGGAAAAAAAGGTGTAACTGGGTCTAGATGGGCCCGGGTCTGGTCCGACCTAGTCAGACTGACCCAACACATTTTGGGTTGACCCACCCAGGTCCATGTTTGGGTTCAGCCCAAATGGGCCTAGCCCACTGGGCTGCGGTCTGGCCCAGCCCGCAATGGGGGTGGCCTGCAAGGGCGTGACCCACTCTGCACGGACCGCTTGGTGTGACCCAATGGGTGCGGCCCACGGCTGGGTGTGGTCCACCGTGGTGGGGACCGCCCTAGCTCCACCCAGGAGAGGCACTCCCGGGAATTTGTGAACAGTCGATTTGGACTGTTCGTTTTGGCCAACCATGCAGTGCCATGTGGCACGGCCTGCTGGCATGCAGGACCTACCGGAGTGGGTCCTGCTTGGCGTGACGTGGTCGGACGAGGTACCAGTCGGCTCCCATTCCAATAGCACTGGAGTGCGCCGCTGTGGCCTATGTGGTCGGCCAGGTGTCGGCCTCCCTCTGGGTTTGTCACCGCAGCTCAGTAGCCAGGACCTCTAACTCCGGCGGCGTGGATGCGCGCCATCCCGACTTCCACGCAGTCATTCGGCGTGTCGGCTGCCACCCTCCTATGCCACGACTAACAGGTTGAAACCTTTTTTGGTGGTGTGGTTTAACTACCACCATCGTTTCGGCCAGCTGGTTTGTCGGACGCCACCTTGTACCTTGTTAGCACTAGTCATCAGCGCCAGTCATCTATGCCAGTCGCTTCGGTCATCACGTCGGCGGTCTTCCACGGGTCACCGGGTGAGATCTGGTTTCCTATTCTTTATTTCGAAGGAATCAATGTTCACCTCTGGACGTCATCATCACATCAAGTCTATCAAGGTTGAGTTCTGCTCAACTCGAAGTTTCGTCCGCGAATAAGACATCAATCCACAATGTAGCGGAGGGATCGGTCAATGGTTGTTTTTTCTACACCCTCTACATTAGATCGATATCATGAGGTTCATAGATTAAAAAACGATTCATCATAAAGAACAATATGAAAAATTCCCTGCCTTAAAATATTAGAGAGTCCTCACAGTTGATGATGATGGGTCGGTGTTCATCGTTCTACTACAAGCTACAATGGTTGCTCAAATGTCGATCCTCCTTTCTTTGCTTGGTGGATTTATTCTTCAAAGGGTTCTCTAATGTCCTCTCCTCCAAATTCAATTTTTTTCCAATGAATGACCAAGAGGAAGGAGAGAAGTGTTACTCATTAATTTAAGATAATGGTTTCTTTAACTTGATATTAATGAGACTTCATTAAATGGTGGGTTTAATGGTTACACACTTTGTTTAACTGGGTATTTAATACCCAGTATTAAATGCCCCACCACCCTTGTGTGGTACCCACCTCCAATTAATTTAAAAGTATTGAAGAAGTTTAAATAAAATATATAATATTTTTATTTTAATCCTCCATGAAAACTTGAAAAACCAGATCTTCCCCTCGACCTACTGTGGTTGAAGTGAAGGATCCTTACATCGAATCTCAGCACTGCGAGTTCAACGGTTCCCTCATATTTTTAATCTGAGCACCGGTTCAAAAGATAGAAAACACTGCTCATGAGTTTACTGAATGTACCCTTAAAAAAAGTTCAGAAATTCATTTTGGGAAATCCAGGCCTCAAAATCACATGCTGACAATTTTTGTAGACTCATAATATTTACATTTAATTAAAAACAATACATGGAAATTTCTGATTCTTTACATTCTCCCCACCCCAGGGGTTTGCATCTCCAAAATCCATATCACAAACTAGGTAAAAAATGGGGGTACCGAGAAAAAATATGACCCTCCCACTCCCATGTGCCCTCCTAGAGGTTCCTAGCCCACCAACTTACATGCACAAGAGGTATTGATCACCCGCGAAGGACTCTCTCCTGTCGATCCTCAATCTGTACTGGAACCTCCAAAAACATCACCCCATCCTCGATGTCTTGCTCTCCCCAGTCAATGATGTGAAAATGATCATACGCGTACCTCCTCAGCTCATATACGAAGAAAACATTGTGTACCTAGTGCAACTGAGGGGGAAGGGATATGCGGTATGCAACCTCACCAACTATGATGAGGACCTGAAAGGGTCCTACGAACCTCAGAGATAACATGATGCCCTGGCCAAATATCTGTAATCCTCATTGAGGCGAGACCCATAGAAAGACATAGTCACCATCCATGAACTCAATAGGTCCATGTCTCTTGTTAGCATATGACTTTTGCCTACTTTTTGTAGTCTTCATCCTCTCTGAGGTGATCCGAACCTTCTTCCTGGTAGCCTGCACGATCTCTGGTCCCATGAGTGCTGAATCCCCTGGGTTAGTCTAGTAGATAGGAAATCCACAAGGTAAATTGTACAATTCATTGAATGGTGACATACTGATAGTTGGGTGATAAATTTTCTTGTATGCAAACTCAACCACGGGAAAGTGATCCTCCCATCTGCGGCTGAAATCAAGGATGCAAGAACGCATCATGTCCTCAAGAGTCTTAATGGTATACTTTGTTTGACCATCCTTCTAAGGATGAAAGGTAGTGCACAATAAAAGATGAGTCCAAAACACCTCCTATAACCCCTTCTAGAGATGGGAAGTATAACATGCATCACAATCGGAGACAATCATCGAGGGAACTCCATGAAGCCGTACAACCTATTATACGTAGAGTAATACTAATATCTCTAATGATCCCTCCTCTCTGATAAGTAGGAAGTGGTCCGACTTGGTGAGTCAGTCAAAAATAACCCAGATGGATTCATATCCCTTGGATGTGCATGGAATTATTTTCACAAATTCCATGGAAATTTCAACCCACTTCCACTCTGGAACCTAAAGTGGGTGAGATAAACCTGCTAAACCTAATTCTTTGCCTTCACTTGCTGACAAGTGAGGCATCATGAGACAAACTCTTCCACTTCATTCTCCATTCCTGACCATCAGTACTGGCGTCGGAGGTCCTGGTATATCATCACTACTCCTGGATGTACTGCAAGAGGGGACGGTTGGACCACCCTCAACACTTCCTATCGTAGATCCACTGGTACCATAGTACATCCTATGAAGAGGATGACATGCTCCCCACCTTCATAAAATACATCAGGTCCATGTCTTATGGATATCTGAGCACATTGAGCCTCAGAGTTAGGGTCCCCAAGATTCCCCTCCCTGACCAGCTGAAGGAGTGGAGTAGTGACTCTCAAAGAGTGAAGATAAGTTGATCCATCTCCATCCACATAGGACATCCGGAAAGCGGATAACTGCTCTATTTCCTCACTCAGCAACTATATACCAGATCTCCTTCTGAGTGCATCTTCTACTACATTCGCCATACCTTATGTATAGACTATCTTGAATTCATTTTCTTGAAGGAACTCAAGGAAACACCGTTGTCTCGGGTACATGTCCTTATGAGAGAAGATATTCTTGAGACTCTTCTGATCAGAGTAGAGTGTAAAACATCCACCCATCATGTACTATCATCACATCTTCAAGGAGAATACCAATACTTCTAACTCCAAGTCATGAGTAGCATAGTTCTACACATGTTATCTTAGATGTTGAGAACCATAAGTGATCACTGCTCACTCCTGCATCAGGACGCAAGCAAACCCAGACCATGATGTGTCACAGAAGAATACATACCCAACACCCTCCTCTAGTATCCTCAAGATGGGGGCACTCGTCTGTCACTTCCTCAACTCCTGGAAACTCTGCTGGAATCTCTCCGACCACATGAAGGGTTGCCTCTTATTTTTCAACGCTGATAATGGTGCCTCAACTCTGGGAAATTATAGAACAATCCTCCGGTAATAACTAGCCAGACATAGGAAACTCTGAACCTCCGTCACACTCCCGGGTGGCTCCCAAGTAAGCACAGCCTCAATCTTCACTGGATCCACCACAAATCTAGCCTCCGAGATGATGTGTCCCAGGAAGTGAACCTCTCGGATCCAGAAATGGTACTTAGAGAGATTACCATAAAGTTCGTGCTCTTGGACTGTGTCCAGAACTATCTACAGATGATAGGGATGCTCCTCCTCTGTAGCTGAGTAAACCTGGATGTCATCGGTGAAGACTACCACAAAGTGATCGAGCTATGGCTGGAAGATCCTTTTTATGAGTCCCATGAACACTTCATGGGTATTGGCCATGCCGAATGGAAAAACCAAGAACTCATAGTGGTCATACCAACATCTGAAGACCATCTTCTGCACATCCTCGTCTTGTACCCTTAGCTGGGGATAGCCTGATCTGAGATCTATCTTCAAAACCCATCGTGCTCCCTTTAGCTGATCAAAAAGATCATCAATCCTCAATAGTGGGTACATGTTATTCACAGTCACCTAGTTTGGGCATTTATTGTCCACATAGTGTCTTAAACTCCAACCTGCCTTCTTGGCTAACAAAATCAGAGTTGTCCAAGGAGAAACACTAGGCCTAATGAACCCCTTCCTATAAAAGTCCTCCAACTGTACTCGCTACTCTCAAAGCTCTGTGGGATCCATCCGATATACTGGTGTATATATCCGTGTCGTCCTAGGGTACAAGTAGATATAAAAGTCCACCTCTCTACGAGGAGGTAGACCTGGAACATCATCAGGGAAAACATTAGCTTACAGGTCCACCGCTATAGGATAACTCGGACTCTCAACATCAACCACTCTGAGGGAAAGGCTAGCCAACTAATATGTGATCAGTTTCACCGTCCTTCGGGTATGTCCATCCTCTGCTGCAAAGGTTCCCTTCTCGCCGGTGAAGGAAAACGTAGTCCCATCCTCGCAGACACACCACACATTGTTTCAAATGTAGTCGATCTGAGCATGGATTTTAGATAACCAATTCATGCCCAATATGACGTCATAAGCCCTCAACGCCACTACTAGAAGATCCCAACAAAAGATTTCGCCTCCTAGAGTAAGATCACACTATCAGCACCAGTGTGTAATCATTAAATCCTCCTCCGTAGGAGTATCTAGCCATGAGGATTGAGCCAATGGCTCCACCAGAATCTATGAGCTCCAAACGAGCCCTTGAAAATAAAAGAGTGACTGGAACATGTTTTTATAAGTACTGTAGAAAAGGTGGAGTAGACATAGATCGTACCTCGAATAATCTCTAAATAACCGTGGTCAAAGGCCTCCACTACCAGGAGCTATGACCGCCCATGTCCACTTACTCCTTATGGTTGGGGTGGACCACCTGGAGGTGGTGGCGGTAGAACCTCGAATCGCTGCCCACCACTTGTTGTACAGTCATATCCTCTTCCACATCTGCATGATGCCTGCGGACCTCATCGATCTAATCTTTGTTGTTCCCTGGGTAGTCATTAAACCATTTGTTGTTCATCTATATGGTGGGTCGGGCAGTCGTGATCCATGTTACCCTGCCCGCCGCACGAGTAACATAGTCTTCTCCTCGCCCGTCCTGCTCTATCTCAAGAGCCCCGCACTACCGACCTTGTATCTTGCAGTCGTCTACCTATAGTTCTAGTACTCATGGACCTCTGTGTCATTTTTTTACTGCCAGCTGCAGTTGACTCTACTACGTGACGTCCGGTGGTGGGTCTTGCTATCAGTGACTGCTCAGTAAAGAATCTCTCCACCAAGAGTGCTCGCTCTAACACCCCAGCCTGTGTCAGGATGATGAGAGATACCCTCAAAGCTCTGATCTCCTATATGACCCCCTACTCCAAGGTCCAGACCCTGAAGAATGGTTCTCACACCATGTCAGCGGAGTAGGGCCATAGGTCAATGGACCTCATTGAATACTTAGCCATAGTCTTGTTGCCATACTTTATGTGGAGAATCTCTTGTATCTGCACTGAGCATAAGGTCTTTGGGAAAAAATCTGCCCTGAAAAGGTTCTCTATGTCCATATAGATGAGAGTCACCTCATTGTGAACCTAGAGCATCAAGATCCACCATATCCCCGCTGCAAGGATGACCATAATATCAGCTGGTGTCCCCACTAATCAGAAAACTCAGACCATAGCCTCCAGCCAGTCTTCAGCTTCTTGTTGATCCATCTCACACCAGAACCTTAGTGGCCTCTGGTGCTGGAACCTATACAACACACTCAATTTGTGTGCACCCTCTGCTGCTGGGGCTAGTGGAATCGGCTTCCAAATGGGTAGTGGTGCTACTAGTAGACCACCCGATGGTACAACTGCCGAAATGGGGTCCTATACTGAAGCCTCGTTGCTTGGTGGTATGTCATCACATACTCTACCTAAATCCCTAGATGGATATCTGTGTGAAGGAATCTTGAAAAGACACAAGTGTTCCATGATCAATAAGTTATACCTAGTGAGCTGAGACAAAGAGACCGCAAAGAAAAGTTTTCAAAAACACACACACAATTAGTGTTTTTGTACACTTAGTTGGAAATCAGAAGTCAGAATCCTATTGTATGGATATGTTGTCTGCCACACCAACACTGTGTTTCCCAAACTAAAAACCACACTCATTACACTTAACACTTTTGCCTAAACAAAATATCATATTCCAAGTTATCTGGTAGAACCAACTCCTCTAATACCAATTTTCATGACCCGTCCCCCCAGGGCCCATGCTGTGACTACCCCAAACCCACCTTCCCTAGACTAGGGGCTAGAGAATAGCATCAGAAAGGTATACTCTAAAACTGGGAAGGAATTTCCTTTTAACCTGAAAACTCACAAAATCCAAGAACATACCAAGATACAAGAACAAATTAATCTATATAGTAAATAGGGTGAGTAAAGTAAGTAAAGGGGCTGGAATACCAGCCCAACTAGAAATTACAAGTAAAACTGAAAATAGATCCTATGAACACCCGACAAGGACCCTACCTGAAGGGTAGGTACATCTCTCGAATGGTTGTATCTGCAGTATGTCTTGTCTAATGGTCCACCTCCGAGCATCCTCCAGTCCTAGCACCCTCAGCCTCAATTAGTGATATCCTTATTTTGCACAAGACACAATAAGGTGCGGGCATATCCCATGTTGGGTTGAGTATAACAATACTCAGTAGGGACCCCGAGACCCCTGAAGGTCTCTCAGAATCCACAAAGGATAAACCAAAAAGCAATAACATAATCAAAAAGCATGAAAACAACAGTCAATCCTACTTATGTATATAACTATACATAAACCTAAGTTATAAATTATACTCATCTCGTTCATGAGAAAAAAAATTCCCCAACTCTTTACCAAAAAGCACAACTATTCCACAAAGAAGAGAACACCACGAAGGTAACACCACAATGGTAAGTACCACAAAGGTAACGCCCCAAAGAAGAATTCTACGAAGGTATCACCACACAGAAGTGTACCACAAAGTTAAAGACTCAAATCACACTAGGTGTAACTTATGTACTGAATTATAGATGATTAGCTGTATTTCTATATCATCTTACTTTGTTGAGAAGTTCTGCTCTTGAACAACACAAGATCGAAGATGACCCACACAAGATATAAAGATGACCCATACAGGGTTTGAAGATGACCCACATAAGATTTGAATATGATCCACATAGGATTTTCAGATATCCCACACAGGATCGGTAGATTTTGACCCACACATGATCAGAAGATAACCCACGCAGGATCTGAAGATTCCTCATGTAAAAACTACCACAGGGTTCCTGTACTAAGCAAACTTGATTTTTAGAGGCTTTTCTCCTCATGAAATTGTTTAATACTTAAAATACCATGAATTCTCACAAAAAAGCAGCAAGAAGTTCCTCCATGTCATAAGGGACCCAATGTGACTGACGGTGTGTCAATCGGAGTCCCAGTCTGTAAGTTATTAGCGTTTCTGTTCCAAGGGCCCAGTTGGATTCAGGTTTGATCTAACCCGTATGTACTCCAACTACATCCAAAATTCAAGTGGACTATACAAAAAATGCAATCTCTATTTGAAGATTTCGATGTTGCAGACTGTTTTTCAAATGGACGCCTAGTTCTCAATATATGGCCAAAAAGGTGTAACTAGGTCCAGATGGGCCCAGGTCAGGGTCTGACCCAGATGGGATGGACATCAGTGGGCTTGAACCACTAGGTACGGCCCACTGGGTCATGGCCCGCTATGCCCAACCCATGTCTGTGTGTGGTCCATCATGGCAGGGCCCACCCTAGGCACCCCCCAGGGGAGGAGCTCCCTAGGATTCCTGAATGGTTAAATTTGACAATTTAATTTTGGACAACCCAACGACGCCACGTGGCATCGCCTGCTGGAACACGGGACCACCGGAGCAGGTCCTACTCGGCATGACATGGTTGGTCGGGGTTCCGACCGGCTCCCCATCTAGTGGCTCGGGTGTGCGCCATTGCTGCCTCCACGGCTGTCTGGGTGCCAGCCACCCTATAGGTTCGTAATTTCAACTCAGCAGCTGCGGCCTCTATCCCCGGCAGCGCGAACCCACGCTCCCCAGCTTCCATGTGTTTAGTCGGCATGTCAGACACCACCCTCTACCATGGCCGACGGGCTGCAACCTTCATTCGCAGCGTGGTTGTGTTTCCTCCACCGTCACAACCAGCCAGTGTTCCAGCCACCACCTTGTGCCCTACTAGCATCTGTCGTCGGTGCCCATCACTGGTGTTGTCGCGCCGGCGGGCTTCCGCGGGTCATCAGGTGAGATCTGGTGGCTGGTCCTTCATTACAAAGGCATCAATGTTCGACTCAGGATTTCACGGTCATATCAAGTCCATCAAGGTCGATTTCTTCTTAACCCGAGGTTTCGTTAATAAAGAACACATCAAACAATGAAGTAGCGGAGGTATCAGGTCGTGTTCGTTTATCCCGCACCATCCCTTTTAGATCGATATCAGGAAGTTTACAGTTGAAAACATTGATTCATCACAAAGAACTATATGAACAATTCCCTACCTAGAAATGTTGGAGAGTGCTTTAAGTTGAAGATGACGGGTCGGTGTTCGTTGTTCCGCCAAAAGCTACAACGGTTTCTCGATCTTCGATCCTCCCTTCTTTGCTTGGTGGATTTTTTCTTCCAAAGGTTATCCACCTCCTCCAAATTCAATTCTTTTCCAACGAATGACCAAGAGGAAGGAGAGAATCCATACTCATTAATTCAAGTTAATGGTTTCTTTAAATTTCAATTAAAGAGACTTCATTAAATGGTGGGTTTCATGGTTACACACTTTGTGTAACCAGGCATTTAATGCCTAGCATTAAATTAACAAACACCCTCATGTGGTCCCCACCTGCAATGAATTAAAAATTATGGAATGAGTTTAAATAAAATAAAACATTTGTTTTATTTTAATCCTTCATGAAAACTCACAAATCCAGATCTTCCCCTCAACCTACTACGGTTGAAGTGAAGGTTCCTTAAAGTGTATCCTAGTGCTGCGAGTTCAATGGCACCCTCATATTTTTAATCTGAGTACCAGTTCAAAATTTAGAAAATGATGCTTTCATGTTTAATAAACATACAATGAAAAAAAGTTTAGAAATTCATTCAGGGCACACCAGGCCTCAGAATCACTCACTGACAATTTATGCAGACTCATAATATTTCCATTTAATTAAAAAAATTACATGGAAATTTATAGGTCTTTACATTAATAAATATATTAATAAAACATAACATTTCATTCTATTGTATTACATGATATCATAAAAGGAAAGTCTTAAATGTAATTTCATGGAAGAATATAATAAATAACATGGTATCATAAGATCCTTGAATCAAATGAAATGTGAAAAAAAACATATAACATGTCATAAAAATGATTCGAGGATTACTTCTTATACAATATCACATGGAATAAAATGTCCCATAATTGATTATTTTTACTCCCTAATACCACACATGATACCTCATGAGACTAGTGGTTTACCCAGTGCATTGGATTGTTATCTTTGTGAACCCATCATAACATGTTCATGATCTCTGTGTTCCACACAAATAAAATTAATCATAAGGTGTAACATAATAATTAATATGGAAATAAAATAGGTTTCACAATTGTTCTTCATATCATATTCACACTAAATTTTATATTGAATGCATTTAAGAAATGATTATAAGGAATGCATTTCTCGATCAAAGGAAGGGAGAATAAACTAGGTATATATGTGAGATATATATATAGGAAATTTTGAAGTAATAAATAACATCAAATTTTGTTTTCATTGATCAAAATACTATTAAAAACATTTTGGAATAAAATAAAACTTTAACTTTGAGTAACATTATGTAGTGTTTTCTATGATGGAAAATGATTTTGAAAGATCACTTTGAAAATTTCTTGAAGAAACATATCCTTTCAAGTTTCCAAATTACCAAAATTAAAGAAATTATTTATTCAAATATAATTTTGAATATTAAAAAGTGGTCTTAAAAACATTGAGTTTTCATGATGAAAGAATAGTTCCATTCATGATAAAAACATTAAAAACAAAGATTGCTTTCAAATTATTTTAATAACAGTAAAAAATTACCTTCATAAAAAAATGAAAAGAAGATTTAATTTTAAAATAAAATTGAAAACATAAATAAGGGAAAAAATTAATTTAAATAATATTATTAATAAGAAATTGAAAACCTTTCTATAAAACATGGATTTTGAAGAAGAAGGATTTTTGACTGAAGAGAGAAATAAAGTTGGATTTTCTTTAAAAAATCATGATCATTTTATGTCCCATAGAGATTAAAATGGTACTATTAATTAAAATATTCATAAATATCTATAATAGGGTAAATTTAATGGTTTTTATTAGATAATTATCAATTAATTCCCTTCAATGTAAATTCAAGTATAAGCAATCCTGATAAAAATTAGATTGAAACATAAACATGTACCACATTATTAACTACAAAATCATAACTTCGCATCAATAAAGTAGATTAATTGAAAATGAAAATATCATGATATAGGAATTATTCATTATATAGTGTGTAAATGGGTAGTATATAAACCATTCAAAGGAAGATAGTTGTAGAAAATAACACGTGTCTCAAAGAAGGATGTTTGGGATGAAACCCTTAGAAAGTTTCTATCATTGAGGCATCAGTTAATAAATATATTTCTTACGTGTAATGTAGATCTAAAAAAATATAAGTTTCCATAAAAGTTCAATTAATTTTACACATTATTTTTTGGATAATATAATCAATAAAGTATCCATATAAACCAATGAATGAAAATTGAGTTAAGAAACCTCTTACTTCACGCTTCTCATTAGTTAATAGATATTTATTTCCATGAATAGTTATTCTAAATAGGTTATTAACTTTCAAAATATTAATATTGTTATTTAAAATATCATATATGATCCTTTTATAACATCTTATTACCTGTTTGTTACTGATCATTCATTATCATAATCAGTTGAGGTGTTAACTTCTTTGTTTTCTCCTGCACATGTCTTTGTGAACGTTCCTGATCTTGAACATTGGTTAATGTTATATAAAATAAAAAAATATATTAATGTTATAATTATATGTTTTTTCATTAGATAAATATTTTGAATCATTATTTAATTTTTAACATGGATAATTAATCACATCTCTTTGAGGGGAAAATAGGTTGTACGTACGCAAGAGACGTTATTTTTTCTTAATAGGTAAAAGGGTAAGAAAGTGGAATGTATATTAATTTCAATTAATAAATATAATTTCATATATATATCACATATATTGATCAAATTTATCATTTTTTATCTTCTATGTGAATCCTTAGTGAAGAGATAATCACATCACTTTGTCAGGCAGTAGTCTGGCGTACACATGAATGACATTATTATTTATTCAATTGACGATAAGGTAGAAAATTATATGATATATTTATCTCAAATAAATATTAATATTAAATTTATATAATATATAAACATTAAATTAATTATTATTAATTTCCATGTAAATTGTTAATTAAAAATGAATCTTATCACTTTGAGAAGTGGTAGTCTGTCGTACACACAAACGAAGTTATCGCATTCTCCATTGAATGGAAAGTAATAAGCTATATATGAGATTATAATTAAATAATATATAATTATATAATAAATACAATATAAAAATTTTATGTACATCATTACAACAAATAGTGAGAATCAATGATTGAAAATGAATTACGTTGATTCTTGAGACGGTAGCCTGCCATAAACCCAATCAACGGTTTTGTTTCCAATTAGAGGTTGGAGGAGATGGTTTTCGGTCATAAAGTTAACAAAAAAACACATAAGTATATGTAAGATAATTATATTATTATATAATCATGATTTAATTATATTTTAATTATTTTGATGAATAATTAAGATAAAATGCTCGATTAAGGATGCTACCTCTTCTTTGAAAAACCTCCTTTGGTATGCACTAAAAGCCATACAAGGTTAGATTTATAACCAAAAAAAGGCTTCTAGGATGAGGGTAGGTAAGTAAGAAATTTATAAGGTAACTTATTTTCTAAACCAATGGGTTTTTATGTGTGTAAAAGAGATAATAAGGGGTTTTCTTTTATAACTATAGGAGAGGACACACTTCAAATTTTTAAAAAGAAAGAATTTCACCCTTGTTTTTATCATTCCTCAAGGATAAAAAATGGACCATTTTAGAAACGTATAATATATATGGTAGAAACATGTCCATATAATACTATTTAGAAACTTTTGGTGGTTTTTTAACCCTTATTGTTTTAGTTTACCCCCCCCCCCCATTACACTCATTTTTACCTTAATCGTGATAAATGTTTTTTATTTTTTTCACTATTCATTATGAACAAAAGTGAAGTTGAACTTACTAGATAATATAAATTATTATTATTAAAATTATGGAATTCATTTTTCTAAATTAATCTTACATAAATGGAATATTTTAATTTTAAATTAACCCATTGAGATATAGAGAAAACAAGATTTTCCAAAGAAATACCTCCAAAAGTTTAAAAAGTATTTATATAGAAATTCAATTTGAGATTGATTAAAATAATCTATATTACTTAAATTTAATATAATTGAAATAAAGTTAATTTAAACAAATTTAAAATATAATTAAAATTTTTAAATAATTTAAATGAAAAGTAAATTTTTAATAAAAATCAGAATTTTCACTATTCATAAAAAAACAACACTTTTTAAAAAATTATTAGAAATTCACCCAAATATAATTTTGAAATATAGTTTTTAAAAATTATTTTTATTTTAATAAAATAAATTTTCTAAAAGTGTTAAATAAAAGTAATTTTATATTAGGTGCACAATGAACGACTACTCCGCCTCTACGAAAAATATTATTTTTCAAAAAACATTAACCTGTCTTTCAAATGGTTATTATTTTAATTATAATCAATATATTAACATTTAATTTCTTTCAAACATGTTTAAAACATATTTTTTAAAATTTATTTATTCCTATTAATACCTACAAATTTAATGTCTTGGTTACAATTATTATGTTTAAATGGTTTTATTTTAATATAGTATCGCATTTTGTTTAAACTCAGTGTTTCATGCATTATAACATATTGAAGATATAGAATTTATTCAAGAATAAATATATCATAAATTCGTAAAGTGTTACATTATCTTTTTTTACATCGGTGTTTCATGTCATATACATTGTCCAATAAGATGTTTTACTGATAATTTAAATATTGTATTTCAACAATCACCTTTAAGGGAGAGTGGGAAACCAACAAAAGTTAGGATTGAAAAAAAAGCATAGAACCACATAACACATAAACATACCATTCCATAAAAATTCAAGATTTGGAATGGTTTTCCATATATAAATTCTATTTGATAGAGTAAACCATCATGTTTATATTTCATTTGATGATATCTTTGAAGTGCTAGGTTATATTCTCCCTAGTCTTTATGTGTTCCTCTAATATTGTTTCCCCTAATTGAATCCACATATAAAAATAAAATTGTTTTTATAGATCCAAGAATCCTATTCTTTATTCAGATCAAATCACAATTGTAATGTAAACATTCTGTGGGAATACTACTTTAAGATATTTATTTGGAAGGAAACCTCAATAATATATTCATTTAAATAAATGATAACATCCCATACATTTTCTATTTAATCTTTATACTTATTATTCACCTTCATAACACTTAAAAATTGTTACATTTTTAGATCTGTGATGATTTTCATGTTTTCTTGAGTTCCCAAAACCGCATCACTAGGAGGTGTTCCAAGATCCTCTTGAAATTTTATCCAATGATACTTTATTCAGGTTCTAAGAAATGATTTACTCTAATTTATGAACAGAACTTATCAATATCACTTTAGTTTGGAGTAACAATAGAAATAAGAAATTTCATTTCAAAGAAGAGACCTTTTCTAAATGATATTTTGACTAGAGGGTGTGGTAAATTTGAGTAGTCCTTCCATGTTTATGACCTATTCACATTCCTTATGAATACCTTTGAATCAAAATGGGTCTTTTATCATTTTTTTAAGTTAAAATATTCTCTTCTTCTAGTTCCATTTTCTTTCTCTCAGTGGAGAGATTTTAAAATTTGGAATCCTTCTTAAATTCTATCTCATTTGAACAACCTCATAGAGGTTTATTCCCTTTAAAAACTACATCCTCACCATTTAGTCATTCAAGTGGGATATTCTCATCCTCACCAAATAATGAAAAAATTTTATACATTCCAACTCCTTTGAATGTCTCATTGGACAATTTTCTATACTGGACCATGTCAATATTCCTTTTATCAAGTTTAGAAACACCCGCAGTTCCCCCTTCTTTTCCATAAAGCATGCTCGTGGAACTAGAAGGATATAATTAAACATAACTTTTATTTCTTACCACTATAAATTTTTCTCCCCAAATCATTATTCAGAGGAGACTTTAAATCACCACAACTGTATAAGAAGTTGGAATAGCTTTACTTTGATTGTTACTCGTTGGATGTAGACCCTCTGAAATCATGATATACTTTCCTTCAGTAGCCCCCTTATTTAGAAAGTAAGCCTCTTTCAATAGATTCGATTCTATTGGATCAAATCTTATATGATGAAATTTATGATCTAGATTCCCTTGGAGGTATAATGAGGATAAATATTGATTACACATCTCATAAATTATTAGTTTTTTGTGTATTTATTCTCCTTTAATCTCAGTCCAAATGAAATCTAGATGGGTTTTATATATTTAAACCTCGACACAGATTTGGGTTTCAATGGGATGGTAGACCACTTGGGTCCTGAGATCTGAAACCAAGAAGTTCCCTATGAGATTACCTATCGTCTGAAAAATGGAGGGATTTTGGAAAGATGGCAAGTAACCTAGAAAACAAAACCAAATTATTATAGTCTTCGGGTTGTGATTCAAGTGTATATTAAAGAACCAATATATGATTAATAAACAAAAACTATTAATAGATAATGATACAATAGACCACATAAGATCCAAATCATCTTCATAAAATAAGAATCATCATTTATCAAGAGTTGATAAATCCAACCACCGCATGATGACGAAGACCCCACGTTTTGTTGATGAATATTTCGATGATATCCATCGAAAGACAATATAATCTAAATTGAGGTACAAGGGTAAGGTTGTAAATGGAATAAGCTTCTAAGAATTATGTTAGTGGTATCATAATTAATGGATATCCAATAGAAAAACTAGAAACCTTTTGGGATAACATGATACTAAGGAAATTGGGGAGAAACTACGAGTTTTTTATGGGAGAAAAGTGGTGGGAAGATCTAGTAATAGAAGATGAAATAATTACATTACTTTTATCCCCCTCAGGGTGAGGAGGGATTGAAGGACCATAAAATTCATTAATAACCCAAGATATTCATGATTTCACTCCCAAGAAAACCCTTCTCAAGAGCACCCATATCCAACATAATGTTTTAATTTTAAAATATCATGGTGTTATAATCTACCCCCTTAAATAAATTTCATTCATGTAATTTAATTTTAATATTAGTACTAAATGGAATTAATTTTAAAATATATTTTTTGGAAACTCGCATCATAAAAATGGTTTGTATAACTTCCTCTCGATAAGAGAGAAAGGGATGTATGAAGTTCATCCAGAATAATACAGTACAATGTTTCCCAGTTTGATTACATTGGTGGATAATAAAATCATGTAAATAGAATAGAATACTAGAAACCATGTATTAATAGAGAGTTATATAGATCAATGATCACAAGAATGTAAATAAACCTGATAATGTCAACAAACAATAAACCATAAATCTATGATGAATTAAAAACCATTGATTCATCAGATATGAAGGTAATAGAGTAAAATTTTTGTTTCAAGAATATTTTCCTATAGTTGCGAGATTTTGTTTCTATCAAGATAGTGAAAACTAGAAAATATACATACTTGATATCATTTTATTTCATAAACCTTGTTTCATCCATTCATTTTTCTTCGATCAATTTACACTCTACCACTTACTCTAAGGAAATGAATATCGAATATGAATTTTTTTTCCTAAATCACTAAAATTATTTTTTAATAGGTAATATGATTCATAAAAAAGTAAAAATTTATTCCTCCTATATTTACTGAAACTAAAATGGTTTTTAAAATGTATAATAATAACCAAACAGAATATCCATATTTTAATATTGAAAATTCACAATAACTTTAAAGGTTTAATACAGATCAATACTTAAATAAATAACTATATATCCTAAATAACCACAATATCCTCAACATGAAATAATGTTTTATCCTAAAATGATAATTCATACCCATTCAACATACATCCCCAAAAAAATTGTATTCCTCTCAAATAATCATTTATGTTAATCCAAAGGTTATATATACATCAACCTAATAAAATATCTCCAAAATATAATTAGTCACGCAAAAATAAAATAACATGATCCTATAATATTTTACCTTAAAACCATCTATATAAATATTATGTTATATTGATTAGAACATAACATTGGTTCGTGGTAGGCATTGTACCCTTATCACCCTTCAACTATGGGTTCAAGCCCCATGACATTGTTAGATGTGATGGGTTTTCATCTATCTTGCGAGTTGTTCATTTTATAAAACTATATTAATATAATTCATATAATATCCCTAAAAATATCATGACCATCATCAAAATAACATTAATCATTAAATAATTTATTAACCCCTAAGGATTCCTATAAATCTTATTCTTGACCAAAAAATACCAACTTACTATCTCATTTCTAGGTAATTATTACCATTAAATAAATTCTTACAAATAATTAATGAAAACATTATACAGAAAAATACATATATATATATATATATATAATGATTCACATAATTCTTGAATTCTAGTTATAATCATTTCAATCATTCTACAATATTCTTAAACCATTAACTAGGTTTCATCATATTAATAATTAATACCTCCTTACATTCATATGTCATTTGTAGTCTCTTAACCGTCAACAATAAAACCTTTACACATAAAACCTTACTGATCAACTTATTGTGATTTCCACTAGAAAATTGATTTGTATAATTCCTAATCATTCAACATTTAAAACATTAAAGCGTTAATGATTACTTCGGGAAAAAATTATTCTCATCCATTGCATTTACTAAACTTTCCCTTTTTCCTCAGCAATTACATACTTTGTGACCCTCTTTTTCACATGTAAAACATGTTATTATTTCTTTGAGACATTAAATTGAGTTATTATTCTCACATTATCATCATATATGAAACCAAATATTCTTCCTTATGTGGTCTCCACCACCTGAACTCTCTACAAATAATATTTTTATCTTCTTTGGTGAGTATGAAATTTGGTTAATGTGGAAGTTTTTAATCATATACCATGATAAATAGTTATCAATATTCATGATATATTTTAATCTGGAAATCATCCCATTTCGTTTCTCATCGACACATTATCTATCTTATTTAATGTTAACCTAGTTGCTTTGGGTTCCCACCATTAACTAAAACCATAAAGCATTTCATCAGTAATAATAATCATAGTGGAAAAACATATAATCATGAAAAATAATTTATAGGATGTATAAATCACGAAATATTGTTTACAATCTATGACACCTTATGTTTATCCTAGTTCATTCATTTCTATCATCTATTATAATCGTTCATGATGGTTCTTAAAGAGTCTCTGAATATCCAAATCATATACTGTATGAGTGTCAAGTGAAGTGCACAATAAGTCCCATTTTCATGTACTAGGTAACGCTTAATGCAATCTCAAAATTCCCTTTCCAGAGTTCATACCCATAGGTTTATCTGGGCAAGAACCACATCCACTTATAGTATCCAAATAGGATATAATTTCTCAAAAAACACTCACTTTATACTTTAAAAATATTCTTGGATATTTTTATATACTTATTCTTATCCTTAGACTTATCCCAAGGTTTATCATTATAGTTTTCTCATCCTAGTTCCAAAGGTTAACTAAATCATTCCTCTAATACCAACGTTGGTGAACCAAGAATTTAACCCATATTATTACATGATTTTTAATATAAACATCTTTTAAAATAACATTGGGATCATAAAGGTCTGGTGTCATTAAAATACTATGTTATTAATATATAAAACATGTAATCTTGATTTTATTTTCTGGTGAGATCTTAATATTCATTAGAGATCCTAAATCTGTATGGGATCACCTAAGGAATACATAAATAAGGGTTTGAGCTAAAAATGCTCAATAAGGGAATACACTAGTTAAGGAAACATAACAGGTGAATCAAAGGTAAAATATGATATCATAAAATAAAAGGATCAAGAGTAATTATTAGAACATGGAATCATAATATCATTGAATGATAATAAATATGGAATAAGATACAACTTGAAATAATCATGAGTCAAGTATAACTTCCTAGAAAATATCACACGGTGGACAATATAATATAACTTATTATCCTTACTCTCCAATCTCATACATGACACCTCATGAGACTAAAGCTTTACCCCATTAATTAGAGAACTATTTGGGCACACCCATCATAATATTTTCATCAACTATGTGTTTCGTCTAAATTGAATCAATCATGAGACATAAAATAATATTTAACATGGAAATAAAATGGGTTTCATAATACATTTTTATATTATATTCAATGAAAATGTTATAATGAAGGCATTTGAGAAATGATCATAAGGAATGTATTACCCCATCAATGAAATGGATAATAAACTAGGTATATATGTGAGAGGCATATGTACATAATTTTGAAGTAATATATAACATGAAAAGTTGTTTCCATTGATGAAAATGAGTTTAAATAACATTCTTCAAGAAACTATTATTTTCACATTAAATTACATCAATGGATGTCATCTTAGATGGAAAGTAATTTTGAAAGATCACTCTGAATATTTCTTTAGTTAAATATCAATTCTATTTTTAAAATTATCATTTTAAATTTAAAACCATTTTAAAAATAAAATATAATTTTATTTTTAAAAATAAAATTTTAAAATTAAAAATTTATCTTTAAAACATTGATTGGTCATGTTGGGAGAAAAAATATTTAATACCGAATGCATTAAAAAACAAATATTATGTTCACATATTTGTAAGAAAAAAAAATTGTATTATTTTGAAAATGAATGGAATATTCCTTTTAAAAAATATTTTAAAATCCGATTATGGGTAAAACTGACATTAAACAATCATAGTAAAACATTTTTTAAAACATTTTTATTAAACATGGATTTGGAAGAAGAAGGATTTTGGACTGAAGAGGGAAATAAAGTCAAGTTTTCTTAAAAATATATTCTCAATAATTTTAAGTATCAAATAGAGTAAATTGGTATTTTTACCTAAACAATTTATGAATAACCATTAAAGAATAATCCTAAATGGGTTTATTATAAAATCATCAAATAGTTTCCTTTAATTGAAATTAAATTATATGTAATCCCGATTAAAATGAGATTGAATCATAAAACCTTACTGTTTCGGTAACTTTTGAATCATAACATCTCATGAATTAAGTAGATCAATTGTAACATAAAATATAATTATATAGTAATTATTAATGATATAGTATGTAAAGGGCTAGTATATGCACCATTAAAAATATGTTAGGATCATAAAATAGAATTTGTAACAAAGAATGATGTTTGAGATAAAACCCATACAAATTATATATCCTCTAGGTGAGAGTTAATAAATGAGGTAATTTTATGTAAAAAACATATATACACTCAAATAAATGTGTAAATACAAAATAAATAAATCAAATGTAATTTTTCAAATAATTTTGGTATAATATAATCAATAAATCGTCGTAAAACCTAATGAATATAAATTGAGTGAAGAAACCCCTTACCTCGCACATCCATTTAGTTAAGTTCTCTATAACCTCTTACATAGTGATTTTAAGCATGTTATTAAATTATAATAGAATAATAATATTATTTATAATATCATATATTATCCTTTTATAACATCTTATTCCTTATTTTTCTAATATTTCTTTATCACTTTTGTTTCAGGTGTTAATTACCTTGTTTTCTTCTCAACATTTCATCATCAATGTTTGGATTCTTGAGAATATCTTTTATTTACATCATATAAATAATGATATTATTGTTATAAATATTATTTTTTCATTATATGAATCATTATAATCATTATATAATTTCTAACATTGAGAATGAATCACATCGCTTCATGGAGACAGTAGCTCGTACATATACATGAGTGATGTTATCATTTCCTTAGTAGGTGAAAGTGTAAGGAAGTGGATTTTATATTAATTTTAAATATTCAATATCATGTCATATATATAACATATATTCCTTAAATTTAGACTTTTTACCTTTCATGTGAAGCTTTAGTGGATAATAAATCACATTGCTTCGCGATGCGATAGTCTATCGTACACATGAATTATGTTATGATTTATTCAATGGATGATAAGGTAAAAAATTATCTGATATATTAATTTTAAAAAAAATAAATATTTAATTAATATAATATATAAATATAAATTAATCTTTATTACCTTCCTTGTAAATCATAAGTGAAAATAAATCACATCACTTCATGAGGCGGTAGTTCGCCATACACACAAATGACATTATTACATTCTCTACGGAATGGAAAGTAAGAAATAGCATATGATATTATAATTAAAGAAGTTTAATTATATCATAAATACCATATATATAAATTAGATATATCATTATATCCATCTGTGATAATAGATTATGGAAACCAATTCACATTAGTTCATGAGGTGGTCGTCTATTATACATAGGATCAATAGTTTTGTTTATCATTTGAGGGGGGACGAGATAGTTGTAGGCCATGACCATAACATAAAACAGATAAATATATTCAATATAATTTTATTATTATATTCATATGGATTTAAAATATTTTTAATAGGTTCCAAATGAAATAAAGAAACACTCTATTAAAGATTTTACCTCTTCTGTGGACAACTACTTTTGGTTTGAACCAAAAGTAGTTGTTCGAAGATGATATAACATATTTCTGACCAAAAAAAGGATTCAAGAATAAGATGATTTAATTAAGAGAGTTACTTGGGTAATTTTTTATAGAACCAATTGGGTTTGTATGTGTTTATAGGAGAGGATAATGGGTGTCCTTTTCTATGTGGGAAAGAGGACACACTTGGGTTTTTTGAAAAGAAAGAATTCCACCCATGTTTTTCTCATGCCATAGGACTAAACAATTGATCAATTTGGAAACATATAAGTTATATAATCTAAATATGATCATAAAATATCAATTATATATGAAATATGTCACTTTTAACCCATATCATGTTAAATTAACACCCCCCACTCGGTAAATTCATTTTTACCTTAACCGCAGTAAATAATTTGTATTGTTTTAACTATTCATTCAGGAAAAAAATAAGTTGAGATTATTAGATAATATAAATTATTATGTTTCTAAATATGAAATCAATTTTTCAAAATTAAACTCAAAAAATAGGCATAATTAAATATAAAATTAAACCCATAGATATGTCAAAAAATGGTTTTCTCCAAAGAGAAACTTTCTAAAGAATAAACCATTTTTATATCATATTCCAAAATGAAATTTATCTAAATGGCCTAAATTAGTTTAATTGTATATAATTTAACTAATTTTACTTTAAAACCACTTTAAAATATAATTTAACTTTATAAATAATTTAAATAAAAATGTAGGTTTCAATAAAAATAAGTAATTTTCACTATCCATAAAAAAAATACTTTCAGTAAATTCTCAAAAGATCACCTAAAGTTATTTTTGACAGGTAGATTTCAAAGATGATGTTTATTTTTTCAAATAAATTTTCTAAATGTTTTAAAATTTAGTTTTCAATTATGTGTGAAAAGCACGACTAATCTGTATCTCATAAAAATACTATTTTTAAGAAAAGTTTTTTCACTCATTAAAATGGTAATTTTTTATCTCTAATAAATAAATAATAATTGAAATTATCTTTTAAATATGTAAAAATTATTTTCATAATTTATTTTTTCATATTCATATCCACCAATTTAATAACTCGGTTATAATGGTCCTCTTTAAATAATGATATTTTAATAGAGTATCATGTTTCATTTAAAAACGGTGTTTCATGCATCACAACCTATTGATGATATTTAATTTATTTAAAAATAAATATATCATATAATGTATCCAGGTGTTATATTTTCATAAAATATTGGTGTTTCATGTCATATATTCTATCCAATATGATGTTTCTCCTTAAAAACTCTAGGTATTAAAATATTCATAAAAAATTTTCTTATCCACTATATATTTATTGAGATTCTATATTTTCTTCCAAATTTTACTCTCTTAGATACTTGAATCAAGAAAATAAAATTTTAAAATAAAAACTAATTTTATCTCTCTTTTAATTGGATAAATATTTCTTCCATATTCATATTTTCCAATACCATTTTACAAAATTCATTTTATTTAATAAAATGATTTATTAAGGGAATTATAAGTTATCCTTGATTTTTTTAAATGGGTTTGAAAGGAATATTTCAAATGTTTTCAGAGAGAAACTACAAGGAAACAACCTTTTAAAATTAAGTAATCATGCGTTTAATTCAATAATTTTATTCATATTAAGGATCTTTTCAAGTTTAGAGTTTTATAGAATTATTTCATAAAACATACATAACAACCCACAAGCATACAAAGTGGATACTACAATCAAAGTATCCATTTATTCCATAATACAAAAAATGAAACATGATTTCATTAAAAAATCTTAATAAAATTAATCATTAATTACTTCTTTCTCTTACCCATCCTTATACAATTTTAAAAAAAAATAAAACATGCGATGAGAACAAAAATCGCAATAAAGAACATAAAGAAATAAAATTGTTAGTCTAGTGAAAACATGAAACCCCATTAAAAATACTTTTTCATAAAATTCATTAGCATGCATAAAAAATAATATTCTTTCATTTGGAAATTTCTACCATGTCACTCTTACATTCACCCTTATAATTGGAATGACCATTCGGTCTACTTCTATCTCTGGAGTACCCAATTCCTTGGAAAGCTATAATGGGGCTCACCAATCAAATATTAAGTTATAATGGGGCTCAAACCATCATATATTGAGCTATAATGGTGATAAACCCATAATATCTGGGGATATAATGGCCTCAACCCATAATAAACAATGTATAAGGAACATATCTTGAATAAAACCCTTCATAACTCATTTAAACCTGTGATCAAAACACATTCATATTTCTAAATACCATTTTTTAATAAAAATCACTTTTAAATATGAAAACATCTCACATAATAATAACATCATATCTTTATCAAATAAATAAGAAAATATATAAAAGAATAATTATAATAAATCATCATGAAAGAGAGAGAAAACACTCATTCTGTATAAAAAATCTTTTTTATCTTAGTAAAAGAGACACATAAAAAGATTTTAAAAGGAAAGTCTCTTACCTCAGGTTCATCTTACTTCAAATGAGTTCAAACCTATTATATAATGGTTTAAAGAGTGATATTAATATATATTAAAAAACTAAATTAATATTTATAATACCTTATATGATCTTTTTTATAACATCTTTTCACCAATTTATCAATAATATTTTTTACTTTTCATTATTTCAAGTTCATTAATTTCATGGTTTCCATGGTTGCTTTATTATAGATTTTCTCATGAAATGGAAGAAAAACTCTAGAAGTGGAGTAAAATGGTGTTAATATGTTTCCATAATTTTAAATGGTTACATATATAATTATTTTTCTGATACTAGTTTGATTCATTTGATAAAAATTTAATGAAAAAGATTTAATTTATTTTGGAAGTTTTTACGACCATCACAAACTCATATAATTTTATTTAATAATATATATATATATATATATATATATTGAATACTGGGATATATATAACTTATAATATGTGTAATAAAATCTTTTTTGACCATAAAAATTATTATATAAACATCCATGAAGGCAGTAAAAGAGAATGAAAATACATCATCTATGATGATGGTAAATCGACACATCACGGACAATGGTTTCTTTTTTTTTGAAATTTAGGAGAATCAGAGAGGTTTGATGATGGATATTCCATTAACATGATAAAACTAAATTATATTTAACATAATAGGGTTATCATTTCACTTGAATTAGAAGAGTTTAAGAGATAATAAGAAAATAAAATAAATTAAAAGGAAAATAGAAGAAATTGGAAGAGGATTTTGCCTCTAGAGTTCTCCTCCTTGAGAACCTTCTTAAGGCCCTTGTTTTTAGACTTTTCATGAGACCAGTAGATCTTGGATGTGGGTAAGGGACTTGGGAATTTAATTTTATATAACTTAAACAATATACAAGTATTTGAGGTGTGATGGGAAGAGGTGGTGAGGGATGGTATATATAGAGGAGAGAGGGATGTTTTTTTGTCTTTATTTGTTAATTATTTTTTGTTCAAGACTATCAATAGTTACAGTATTATCCATAAATATTTTAAAATAATTAATGCTAGTTATATATTATGATTATTAAATCATGGATGAATTAATTAATTGTATATTTAGCTTATAATTTATATATACTATAAGTTATAGTATTTTACTATTCACCAAAAATTCAGTAATTTCATAAAAATCTAAAAACATATCCCTAATAATTTTTTGATGTATAGAATTAAAAAACGAACTAAATTTTATTATAATAATTTTCTAAATCTAAAGATCAGATTTATTAATTAAAAACATAATTTATTCAAAAAATTACCAATTTTAAAATTATATCTATATTTATGACACATTAAAAAATTAAATAAGGTCTCATTAAATTATCTTATAATCATAAGAAAAAAATATTAATTTATGAATCTATTTTATGAAGATAAAGTTTCTTTTGATTCATTATGTTAATAATAAAATTATCATTTATCATTTATATTTAACAATAATACCAATAATTAATTTACCATTTTCAAAACATTCATTTACTTATTCCATTATATTAATATATTATATTTTCACTTATAAGATAAATAAATTTGATTAATACTCTCATAAGTGTAGTTATTATTCTATTAGTATAGATTCCTTAATTTATATAAATATCACTTATTTCAGTATAAAGTCATAATGAATTCAACTATTTAATTCTTGAATGAAGAAATTTATTTTATTTGTACCAAGGTCATCACATTATCCACACGTTCTGGAAATTTCACCCTTTAATTTTTTTTCTTATTAAATAATTGGGGATTACTTTACCTCATAGAATTTTCAGATTTACATGTTTCTTATTTAACCATGTGATTTCTCCACAAAACCATAACTTGGTGAATTACGTTATTCAGAAATATGTCCTCTCTACAATAAATAATCTAAACAAAATATTCTACACATAAAAAGGTTCTCTTCCAATGAAAATGCTTTTAGGATCAACATATGGGATGAATCTGAAACATACATTCTTAACATATAATTATGAAAAACATTGTCTATCTGAGATAAACTCATAGGAATGGATACTCAGTATGAACTGGTTTAACTTTGTCCATGATTTCATAGGGTCCAAAGTATGATGGTCTTAACTTTCCTTTATAAGCAAAACACATAACACTTTTCCAATGAGTTATTTTAAGAAATACATGATCACCTACTTTGATGGAAAATTATTTCCTTCTATTATTTGAATAACATTTCTGACTGCTCTGAGATATCCTTGTGTGTTCATGTATCATCCCCACTTTCTCAGCCACTTCCTCTACAAATTTTGTTCTCATTAACTTCCTTTCCCTGACTTCATACAAAAATGAAAGATATTGAAGATTTTTTCCATATAATGCCTCAAAAGTTTCTATCTATATATGGGAATGAGATATGTTATTATAAGAAAATTCAACTAAATAAATATAGTTATCCCAAATTCCCTGGTAATTCATTAAGTAAGCATGTATCATGTCTTCTAATGTATGAATTATTCATATATTTTTTCTATTATATTAAAGACAAAAGGTTGTATTGAAATTTAATTCAGTTCCTAATGGCTTTTGAAGTCCATTCCAAAATTTATAAGTGAACCTAGGATCACAATCAGATATAATGGATAGAGTAAATCCAAGAAACATGACAATATCATTGAGGTATAATTGATAAATTCTATCTAGAGATAGATTATCTCAAGTAAGAAGAAAATGTGTTCATTTGGTCATCCGATCAACAATAACCCAAATCATATTGTTTCCTTGAGAAGTCTTTGGTAGTCCCACCATTAATTCTATGGATATATTTCCCCATTTCCACTATAGCACTAGAAAAGAATTAAGTATCCCATTTGGTATTTATCACTCTTCTTTAACCAATTGAAAATTAAAACATTTAATTTTAAAATCAAAAATATATATTTCTATTCCATACCACGTGTAATACTCCTAAAGGTCTCTATATGTCTAAGTGCTTCTAGGATGAACTAAAAATAAAGAACTATGAGCTTCACTTAATAACTCTTTCTTCAACTGTGAATCATAAGGCACACAAAATTTCTTCCTGATTCTCAAAATATAATATTTATCAACATTAAATTATAGAAATTTACAAATTTTCACCCATTCTACATTTTTTAGTAACTCAATATCTTACTTTTATGTTATCTTAATTACATCTAATAGAAATGACTACCCTAAAACCTAAAACAAGACACAAGAATTTCTTACACTAATAACTTCCAAGACAGAATTCATCAAATCATTAAAAAAGGGTTCATGTTCTGGACATAACATGGTTAAGGTAGCATGATTTATTTTTACACACAAAATATTCCACTTTTTTACTTTTATATGATGGTAGTTGATTATAAAATTATAATCCTTTATTAGTTCAAGTTATCATCTATGCCTCATATTTAATTACTTCAGAGTGAATATATACTTTAAACTTTAATGGTCATTATATATTTCACCTTTGGATTCATAGAAATGATGTCTCAAAATTTTAAAATTGAAAACCATAGATACAAATTCCAAATCATGTGTGGGATAAATTAATTCACTAGGTTTAGGTTGTTTTAAGAATAATAAATTACATGATCATTTTTTATTAGAACACAACCTAGTCCCTTCAATTAATCGTCATTGTAGATAACAAACCAACTATTTTTAAAAGATAGGGCCAAAATTGGAGCATCCAAAAATCTCCAATTTAGTTCTTAAAAAAACAACACATTCTTTTGTCCAAATAAATTTAATCCCTTTTCATGTTAAATTTGTTAGTGGTTTAGATAACTGTAAAAACAATTTAAAAACCGTTGGTAATAACCTTCTAATCCAAGAAAACTACGAATCTCAGTAACATTTGTAGGTCTTGTCAATTAATCAACCACTTGTTTTGGCAAGATCAAATTTTATACTATCCTTATAAACAATTCCACCAAGGGAAGAAATTTTTTGCAAACAAAATTCACACTTTTTTTATTTTATATATAGTTTATTTTCTTTTAGGTATTTCTAAACTACCTTTAGATATCTTTCAACTTCCTATTTAATTTTAGAATATACCAAAATGTCAATAATAAACACAACCAAAAACTTATCCAAGAACTCATGGAATATTCTATTCATAAGATCCATGAACACTCCAGGTGCATTAGTTAACCCAAACGACGTAACTAAAAATTCATAATGCTAATATCTAGTCTAAAATGAACTCTTCAAAATGTCTTCTTTCTTTACATTAAAATGATGGAATCCCGACATCAATTGAAACATTGTAAAATACTATGCTCCCGGAAGTTGATAGAATAATCCATTGATATTAGGTAAAGTATACTGGTTTATAAAAATGATGTTATTAAATGATCTATAATCAATTCAAAGTATCATTGAACCATATTTATTTTTAACAAAAAAGACATGAGTACCCCATGGTGAACATCTAGGTTGGATGAAGCCTTTATCTAAAAATTACTACAACTAATTTTTAAATTCTAGAAGTACTACTTGATCCATTTGATAAGGGTGTTTTGAAATTAGATTAGCACTAGAAACTAAGTAAATAGTATACTCAACCTATCAATCAAGAATTACACTAAAAAAATCATCAAGAAGAACATCAACATACTCATTTTCTACTAGAACATAAATAATCCGAACATTTGTTTTGTTTTCAAAAATAAGTGAAATATAACTTTTATTTCTATCTTTTAATAATTTCGCATCTTCATGATATGTTATCAATGATATGGTTTTATTCTTCTATACAAACTAAAATTCTTTCTGAAAAATAACTTCTTTATCTCTACAATATCTCTTAGCATGGTAAATAGAAAACCATACCTAAGATAACATCAAAATCTATTAAAGTCAAAACAACAAGGTTTTAAATTAAATACCTTCCTTAGAAAATGACTGGAATATTCTTATAATTTCTTTTTTCCCTAATATTTTCTCCTTGTTTTTTTTGTAGTATGTTATGGATTCATTTCTTGAGGTGGAATTTAAAATTTAACAGAAAATTTTTCAAAAATGAATGAATTTGTAGAACACAAATCAAATAATACAGTGGAATATTCTTCAAAAACAAGCAATGTATATGATATAACTTTTTTTGATGGATCAACATCCGCTGAAGTATTTTCAAAGGTTTTTTTTTCAAACCCTTCTATTTCAAATCATTCTGATTTCCCAACTGATTTTCAAACATTAGAAAAAAAATTTAGAAAAATTACTTAACTCTATAGTTAGGGAGCTTTTTCATCAGTTCTCATTATTCTTCCAATAATTTTTCATACATTAACAACCCAAATGTCCAAACTTTCCACATCAGTATCACTTCCCAGAATTTACAAGACATTCTCTAGGATTCTTTTTAACACACTTTTTACATAAAGAGAAATTTATTTTCTTACTTTCAAATTTCATTAATGAATTCTTCCAAAAATCATACTAACCTGAATGCTTCTTATGATTATAATCGTGAAGAACATATATGTTAGGAAACCCCATTTCATCCTTTTCATCATAATGAAAAACTTTCTCAAACATTTTAAATTCTCATATAGCCAAATATCTTCATAAAACTAGTTTCAATCTTCATTAAAACTGATTAATTTTGATTATCAGTGTCCTGAACAAAATCTGACACATACCTGGCCAATCTTGTGAAGTTTGATTCATATGAAAATAGGGAATATTATTATTTTTTCCCAATTATAGAAACTATTTTTTTTATTTAGAGTTGAATAATAATTGGAAAATATTTCTCAAGGAATATATCCTTGAATGTTTCCCATTCCATGGAATCACGATCTTCTTTTTATCTAGTATTTTTAACCAAATACCACCATCAATCAACTTTTCCTTCAAAATGATAAATGAAAAGGGTTTAATTTTGTTTTTTTGACATCCAATGACCTCAAATAGCTTTTCCATATCACTGATCTATCCTTTGGCGACCACCAGGTCAGATGATCCATTGAATGAAGGGGGTGTTGCCTCATGAATTGCTCCATAAAAGACATGTTGTTTCATTATAGGTCAGGTTCTTCTCTATAATGGATACCACTATGATTTATCACCCGATTCAGTTGAGCCATTACTACCACAAACTGATCAGTTCCAATTCCCAACATTTCAAACTACAAATTCATAAGGATGTCATTTTTTTGGATCCTTTGTTCTTAAGATTCCATATTTATTCTATGAAAGATCATTATAAAAAAACATATATTAGATGAAGAAACATGGTAATATTTAAATTCCATATAATTTCAAAAGAACCAATAAGTAAAAAAATGGTATTATATTAATATCATCCAAACCCTTAAGGATATTTAAGCCATCCTCTCATACCAACTATAAGGACCTGGCCTTTAAACATTACATAATATTGAGTTTTAATCATGAATTTACTTTGTTTCAATTTTAGAATCTTTTTCATATTTTATTTTTAGATAATTAGTTCATAATACATACATAATAACCCTTAAGCATACAAAGTATATACCACTAAAATAGTATCTATTTCATCAATAATACAAAAAAACATGATTTCATTGAAAAATATGCATAATATTAATATTAACTTTACCCATCCTTATACCCTATGAAAAAAAATTAAAATGTAGGATAATCACAAAAGTATTAGTAAGGAACATAATTAAATAAAATCATTAGTTTTGCGAAAACATGAAAACCCATTAAAACCCAATTTTCTTGAAACTCGTTAGCATGGATAGAAAACTCCTACAATTTCCTTATGTTATATTTACCATAAAACTCTTAAATTAACCCTTACATATGGAATAAAATTTCAGTTGACTTCCATATCTGGAGTACCCAATGCATTGGAGAGCTATAATGGGGCTCACTCATCATATCTTGAGCTATAATGGGGCTCACTCATCGTATCTTGAGCTATAATGGGGGCTCAAACCATCACATATTAAGGTATATTGGGGATATACCCATCATATATTAATATATAAGAAAATGAACCCATAATAAACAATGTAAAAGAAATATATAATGTTCAAAACCCTTGATAACTCATTTAAACCCATGACCAAAACACATTAAAATATCAAAATACCATTTTATTGTAAAATCACTTTTAAAATATAAAAAACACAAACATAATAATGAAATAACATCAGTCAAAAATAAATATGAAAACATATAAAGGAATAATTATAATAAATCATCATGAAATAAAAAATAATCCTATCATGCTGTAAAAAACTAATCTTTTTAAATTTCGTAAAAGATACATTTAAAGGTATTTAAAAACCGAATTCTCTTACCTTAGGTTATTCTTAATTCAAATGAGTTCAAAACTATTTTTTATGGTTTAAAAAGTTTTATAAATATATTTAAGAAATAAATTAATATTTATAATACAATATTTTTTCTTTTTTATAACATTTTTCACCCATTTTTCATTAATATTTTGTAGTTTTCATTGTTTCGAGTGTATATATTTCATGGTTTCCATGTTTGGTTCATTATGGGTTTTCTTTTCCAATGGAAGAAAAACTCCAGAAGTGGAATGTTATGGTGTTAATATGTTTCTATAAATTTAAATTATACCATATATCATTTTTTACGATATGAGGATTTTTTATTAGATAAAATGTTAATGAGAATGATTTAATTATTTTTTTACGACCATCACGAACTCATATCATTTTATTTAATATTATGTTTATATATTGGTTCTAGAACAACATATAACATATAATATGTATTATAGAATATTATCTAACCATAATAATGTTTTTATGACCAGCCTTCAAGGTGTTAAAATAAAATTACAATGCATCGTCCATGATGATGGTAAATCAGTTCATCATGAGAAATGATTTCATTTTTTTAGAATAAGTGGATAATAAAAGTGGTTTGATTATGGATATTATATTAATACAATAACATTACATTATATGTAATATGCTGGAGTTATCATGTCACTTTGATGAGGGGAGGTGAAGAGAGAATAAGGAAATAAATTAAATTAAAAGAAAAACAAAATAACATGAAAGGGGATTTTACCTCTTGAATTATCCTCCCTGAGAACCTCCTTAAGGCCCTTGGTTTGGGAATTTTGGTGAGATAAATAGGTATTGTATAATGGGGAATGGTCTTGGGAATGTAATTGGGAAACAATTAAACAAGTTACAGAGATTTTAAGTGTAAGGACAAGGGGTTCTGAGGGGTTGTATTTATAATATAAGACAGGGGTATTTTTTATTATTTAAATTATTAGTTTATTTTTTTTGGTTCAAGACTATGAATAGTTTCATAATTATCAATAAATAAATTAAAATAATAAAGGTTAATTATATATTATGGTGATTACATCCGTGAGGACTCAAGGAATATTTTATTTAACTTATAATGTCTATGTATCATAAATTACTGTATTTTACTTTTCAGAAAATATTCAGATATTTTTAAAAAATCCAAAAAATTTACCCTAACCATTTCTCAATATGTAGAATATAAAAAATAACTCTATTTTATAAAAGTAATTTCCTAAATCTAATAAATTTAATTTTTAACTAAAATCATCATTTATTTTAAAAATACCGATTTTAAAATTATAAATTATTTTCAGACAATTTGAAAACTAATATAAGGTCTCATAAAATTTTATTATAATAATAAAAAATATTAATTTATGAATCTATTTAATGATTATAAATTATCTTTTAATTCAATTTATTAATTATAAAATTTTAAATAAACATTTTTGTTTCACAAAAATACAAACTATTAATTTATCAATTTTAAAACATTTATTTACTTTTATCATGATATAAATATATCATATTTATAGTTATAAAATAAATAAACTTTATTTATACTCTCATTGGTGATTTTATTATTCTATTTTTACATATTTCTTAATTTCTATATATGTCACTTATTTTATTATTAATTTATAATGAATTTAAATATTTAATTCGAGAATGAAAAAAAAATATTTTATAAGTACCTGGGTCGTTACGGGAACATTTTGTTACTTTATCTAACAAAAAGTAAAAAATAATGTTTTTTAACAAATACATCTATAACAGGCATCCCCACTACCATAACCATTTGATGAAATTTAAATTATTCCACTTATTTTCAATGGTTGTATGAAGAAAACTATTTTATGAAATATTGTTTTAAAATTTCAATTATGTTACCTAAAATCTTCCAAAGGACTTGAATTTATTACAACCCTATATTCTTGATGATTCAGTGTCCATCTCTTATCTCTTATTAATTTTATAGTTACTAACTTTCTATTGAAACATATACTTTCTTCTGATCATTATATATTATATTTTAAATATTAATATTATTTATCTAGTAAATGGTTTTTTCTTAAACAGTATATCATTTTAAATATGGTGTTTTACTTTGATAGTTATTTTATTGAATGGGGAAATATTGATATTTCATATTATTTATTCAATATGGATATTTATTGATAAGGAATATTTTTCATGGATTAAATTATTCATTAGATGTATGAGGAATTCGTTGGACATGCAGAGATGGGTGGGGCCCGAAATTATATAGCCCCTTAATGCATCAACAAGTCTCATGAGACATATTAATTATGAAAATTAAATATATTTTTACCCATGGTTTTAAATTGTCTTTGCACAAGGTATTGATGGTATATATATCATGATTTTTAAGATCATGATTTTCCAAAATTAATCATTTCCATCATTTATAATTCAATTACTATTTTTCATGAGATTATTTTATTGATTTTATCTACGAATGAATTTTTTTCTCAAGTTATTTATTAAATGAAATGAATTTTTAGTTATCTAGCTTACTATATTAATTATTCCTTATTTATTCATGATAAATTCTACTAGAAGTAACTATTACTGAGCATTTGAGAGTTCCCTTATTTTGTTTCTTTTCCACAGGATATAGAGAAGAACGTTTTGAATGATTTCAATCATGTTGTATGTTTTCCATTTCTATGATTTATATTTTATTCACAATTTAAAATGGGAATCATGTATGTGTCTATCTCTCCAAGACTAATAAATTTATCTATCCTTCAGGGTTTGACCCCTTTTATCTATGCTAATGTAATAAAGTAGACGTTGGCTCTAGGATACTAGAGTTTGGGTTATTATAGTTGGTATCAGAGAAATTTTAGTAGAAACCTAGGGAACTAGATTTAGAAAAACATATATTAGGGAACATAAACCTTTGGTATAATTCAAGGATACATATAGAATAATTTAATAATTTTTTGCTAAGGAAGTGATTATTTGGTTTTCTTTAGTAGTAAATCAATTTCTAGATACTACAAGTGGGTGTGTATCAAATACAGTTGTACTTAGGGGTAATAACTATGAAAAGAGGGCATTGAGATTTGATCGATCGTCACTCAGTTCTTGGAAATGGGCCTTACTACACACCTAGTTTTACACTACGAGGGGATATTATTAGGATAATTCATATTATCTTTACCAGCTATAATGAAGGATTTGAAAATATATTTTTTTAAATATATTCCTAAAGAAACCAAGATTAAATTTCAAGATTAACAATGCATAAATATTTTATTTATGTTAAGTGTTACACAATATTCATAATTATATGTTTTCTTTTAAAATTCATAATTTTATAAGCTAATACGGTATATTTTATTGTTCAAAAATGGAACCAGGATGATAGTATAGTATCAATACTCATGGTGAATGTGAAAATTTCCCTCCTGAGCAAGCCGATATATCTTGCATTAGAACCGAGTAGATCATGCCTATATTAGAGATGTTTAATTGGGTTATAAAAAATGAAATTTCCCAAATGAAGAAACCTATTGTTATATAACATGATTTTCTTATGTTGGGTCACTTTATGTGATAGATTCCTACATCATTTAGTGGTACTTCTAATCTTGTTGTAGATGAGCAATGGATTGTGTCCCTTGAAATGATAATTAGAGCCTTAAGAAGTTATGAAAAGAAAAAGATTATATTGGAAGTATAATATCTAAAGGGAGATGCTGGTCAATGGTGTTCATTGATCAAACATACTAGGGAGGAAGAAGGAATATAATAAATGGAATGGATATATTTTAAAGAAACCTTATTTGAAAAATATTTCCCTCGTGAGAAATAAACTAAAATGAAGATAAAGTTACTCATATTAAAGAAGGAGGATGAAGAAAATGTTTTGAACTATGATTTTGTCTTTTAAAGATGATTCGGGTATTCTATATATTACATACATAATATGGAATTCAAGATTGACCATTTATTTTGAGGGATTATTTCAAGCCGCAGAAAGGAATTGGTTTCATAAATTATTTCCTCATATGATGAGATATATTTATGTGCCACAGAAATAGAGATGGAATTTTATAAATATTATATATTCTTGGGGAATCAAGAGAATAAAAGAGATGTTAAACATGATTAAAAGTGAACAAATCAAAGAAGAAGAAGAAAATGAATCAATTTTCATAATGTAAAAACTATGGTAAGAAACATTCTATAAAAAAATTAATGTCATGGGAGTTTGTTACGAGTATGGTGATAAGGGTATTCTAGATAATGAATGAAAGGGGATGAAACAAATCGCTATTTTTTTGTGACTCAAATATTTAGAAATGGGATATTACTCACACCAATTCTATAAGAATCAAAGTAATACACCATATAATATTCCAAGAGGTTAAGTCCACATTTCTGGAATCGCTACAACTAACGTGGAAGTACCCAATGATATGGTGGAAAGTACTTTAATCATAACATCAAATTTGACCAATTCTTTTTTTGATTATACATCTTTTCAATATTTGATATCTTATATATTTTCTAATAAAAGTTGATATTTCCCTAGAACCTTAATCAGGGGGTTTTCAATCAAAAAACTTAGTGGAAATATCATTGTGATAATGATATTTTAGGAAATTCATATTATAACACAGAAATGTGCTCTATTTTCTAACTTTATATTTATTTATATGGCTAATTTTGATATAATCCTTGGTATGGATTTTATTTCAAAATATGATAAAAAAATTTATTTTAGGGAGAATGAAATTATTATTTGTTAAGAAGAAGTGTAATTCCTCATTATTAGAGTGAATACCCCATCATCTAAATCATACCTAGATCCAACCTTAGTAGCTTTTCTAAATGAGACTCTTGTGTAATAAGAGAAAACAAAAATCTATATATGGAAATTTAATATTCAAATTTACGTTTTACTAATTTTAAAGTAATGCATTTATTTATTTTCTAAGAAATTACCTATACATCCAACAAATTGTGAATTCATGTTCTCCGTTGATTTAATCCCTGATGTACGGCTTATATCAAAGAATCCCAATATAATAGACACTTTATAGTTAGTGGAGATGAAAAAATAACTACATAAGTTTTTTGATGTGGAATTCATTTCACCTATTGTTTCACTATGGAGAGCCTATATTATCTTCATTAAAATGAATGATGGACCCATGAGGCTATGCATTCATTATACAGAAATAAATGCAACTATGATAAAAAAATATGTATCCTTTATCTTGTATTGATGAATTATTCAATAAACATCATCAAGCTAAATATTTTTCAAATTTTGACCATAATTATAGGTATCATCAATTGTTAGTAATGAAAGAAGATATTCTAAAGACAACATTTCAAATGAGGTATGGCTATTACAAGTTTACAGTAATTCTATTTGGATTGACTAATGCATCAACTTTTTTTATAGATCTAATAGAAATATTATTCAAGTAATGTCTTGATAATTTCCTTATGGTATTCATTAATGATATCATGTTGTATTATAAGAGCTATGAGGACTATGAGAATCACTTATAGATCATTCTTGTTACTCATAGAATACAATATTTATACCAGTAAAAGAATGAATTATGGAATTAAGAATATTCTTGTCTTGGATGTATTATCTACAAGGATAGAATATTAGTTGATCCTTCAAAGAAAAAGGTAGTTATAGAATAGCCTAAACTAATTAAAATTGCAAAAGTATGATGTTTATTTGGTTTGGATGGTTACTATTAGTGATTTTTCTAGAATATTTCTTGATTGTCTAACTTTTTAGTCAATCTTACACGTAAGGGAGTTAAGTTTATATAGACAATGGAATGTGAATAATGTGTTGTCAAATTTAAGAGGATATGGTTCAATGATCTTGTTTTGAATATATAATTACTAAATGATGGTTTGGTGATATATAGTGATGCATCAAAGAGGAGGATTGGTTGTGTACTTATGAAAATTAATAAACATATAACATTTACATCAAGTCAGCTAACGAGTCATGAATAGAACTATCCATCCCATGATCTTGAGTTAAAAGATGTAAGATTTTTTGGAACTACAACTATTCTATGCAAGTAATTGAGTATTGTTTTTTTTCAATCTTCATTGGAAGTTCAGAATTTTTTCTAGGAAAGGGATTGTATAGTTCAAACAGACACCAATATTGAAGGTGGCATCTTTTCCAAGTGCTTGCCAAATTTTTGGGCTTGAAAATTAGAAAATTGAGAAATGTGTGTTTGGAAAAGGATTTTGTGCACAAGATTAAAGGGTGTTTGGAAACTTGTTTTCAAGTATTATTTTGGGATTAGTGCATCAAAATATGGAAAAGGGAAAAAGTGTGCACAAGACATAAATGTGCGCCAAATATGAGGTTGTGTGTAAGAATTTTATGCTCCCAATGCGACATAAAAAGGGGTTTTGCGTGCTCATGAATAATATTAGGTGCACCGAAAAAGATGCATCATAAACTTGCACGCAGGGTCACCAAGGCCTATAAGTAGGAATCTACCCCCCATAGAAGACTTATGAATTTTCCAAAGATAATCTGGTTGCTCAACCATGCAAAAGATTTTCTTAAAAAATATTAATAGAGAGTTAATATTTTGTACAAGGTGGTCCTTTAGTCTAAAAAGTCCATGTTAACCCTTCGATGCAGTTTCACGAAAGACAAGGGTGGCACAGAAAGAAGGGGTTAATCGAATATCATCTTTTGCGACAATTCCCAAATATTTCACGCAAGTTGAGGTATTGCGTGCAAGTGTTGTGTTATGCTTCTAACAGGATTCTGAATATCCTATTAAATGGTTTAGTGCTTTCAAGTGCATCAATTTAAGATTTTTATCAAGCACTGTCTCGTGTTGGACTTAGACAAAGACTTACAATGAAAATTTTTTGAAGAGACCTTCAAGTCGATAAACTGTGTTTGGATTTTCTCAAGGCATTGACCTAGGTTTAGTAAAGTAAAGTGATCCAAGGGATGCATTGAGATATCCCTGAACCTTTGTAAAGGTAGTGTGCCTGGTACATAGTGACTATGAAAAAATCTTTTAATTCTCAAAAAAGTAAAGATTAGTGTATTTAGTTATTACTGATACACTTTTGGAATATACTCCCTAGACATAGCCCTTTGTAGTGAACCATGTAAAATTGATGTGTCATCTCCCAACTTTAATTTGATTGAGGGATTTAACAATTTTCTAACAATGTGGGAACAAGATCCATAACTTTAACAAGAAAAATTTGGCAACCTGATTCACCGCTCCCCTCTCAGGGTGTTCTGGGGTCCTTCAATATTTTCTTTGAAGATATGGATACATTATCTATATAGTGAAAGATGTGATATATACATGGAACATAAGAGCCTAAAATATAACTTTTCACAGAAAAATATCAAAGTGAGGCAAAGGATATATATTGATCTACTCAAGAATTCAGATTGTTAAATACACTACCACCTGGGGAAGGTGATAAAAATTTAATAATATGGTAAGAAGAATTTTCATAATAAAATAAATGTCGTGAATCATGGGAAATTAGAAAATTATTTTTCTAATATGGTGTTATAAAATTTGGAAAGAGATTATGTGTTCCATTTATAAATAAAATAAAAATTGAATTTTTGGATTATTCTCATAGATAAAATTTATCTATACACACTGGTAACACCAAGATGTATAGAGATTTTAGAGAACATTTTTGGTGGGATAACATAAAGAAGGAAATTATTTATTATGTGTCATGTTGCTTGGTTTTTAAATAGGTTAAGGAAGAGGTAAAGGATCCTAGAGGAGTCAATCAAACACATATTAATCTTATGTAGAAATTGGACAGAATTACTATGGTATTTTTAACTAGACTAACAACGACTCCAAGATACAAATAAGTAAAATAGGTTATTGTGGATCACCTACCTAAATTTATATATTTCCTCACTATAAGAAAATATTTACCACTTGATAACCTTATACAGATATATGTTAATGATTTTTTAAGACATTATGGTGCACCTATTTAAATTTTTTCTAATTGTGATCCATAACTTACATATAAATTATAGAAGAGTATTCATTAGTATCTTGATACTAAGCTTTATTTGAGTATCTTCTACCCACTCAAATGGAAGTACATTCCAAAAAATCTATTCAAACACTAGAAGAAATTTTTAGGTCATTATTACTTGACTTTAAAGTCTTATAGAATTTTAATTTACCTTTGGTAGAGTTTTCGTTTTAAAATAGTTTCCATTCAAGAATTAAATTTTCATTGTATTAAGATTTATATAGAAAGAGATATTGTACTCCAACTTGTTGGGATAAAGTTGGTGAAAGGAAACTTGTAATCCTTGAACTTGTTGAGGAGACAATGACATAGGTAAATAAATTTATAGATTATATTGAGTCATATCAAGCTAATAAAAAATTATTTTGATAATTAGAGAAAACATTTTTGGAGATCATGTTTTCTTAAAAGTATCTTTATTGAAGGGTTTTATAAGGTCTGGAAGCAAGAAAAAATAGAACACCATGTACATCAAATCCTTTTAAATATTTGAAAGGATTGGAGTTGTGTCTTACCAATTAAAAATTCCACAAAACTTCTTTAAATTACATGATGTTTTCCATATATCATTGTTAAATAATTATATGCTAAAAGCAATACATGTTCTCACTTCTAGAGAAATAAAATTGGACCGTGATTTATATTACTGTAAAGATTCCATCTTGATTCCTAACATTAGAGATCAATTATTGAGTAATTGGAAAACTCATTTAGTAAAGGTACATTAGATAAATTATAAAATATAAAAAGAAATGTGGGAACTAGAGGATGTTATGAAGAAGAACCACCCTCATTTGTTTATAAAGTAATATCCATGAAAATTTTGAGGAAAAAATTTTTATTAGAGGGAAGAATGTAACACCGGATACTCGATTATGGTAATGGAACTCTCTATTTTAATAAGAACAAAATAAAATTTATATTTTAATATTTCATGGGAAAAAGATCAATTTTTATATGATGAATATTGATTTTGATCCTACTCAAAATAAACTTATAATGAATTTTTGTAATTTTCCCTTAGAAATAAGAATTTATAAATAATGGAAAATGTAGTATTTAAATATTCCCAATTTTATTTATAATAATGAATTATAATTTTTTTAATTAATAATTTTCTAATTATTTGTTTAATATAAATAATATTAAGATCTTCTGGAGGTAAATTGGGGTATTTTTCAGAAAACTATTTTTGTTTAAAAAAGAATAATATCTATTTATTTTAATTAATTAAAATAATATTTGATTATTAATGATTTATATTAAATTTATATATTATAGAACAAAATATATGATTTTAAATCCATATAACTATTATTACTAGTCATTTAGTTAATATTTGGTCATCTTATGCTTAAAAATTCATTTCTTGAAAAAACATTTTTCGACACGTTTTTCCGGTTTATTTTAAATTAAATTTTTAGAATTATTTGAGTTGAATTCAGTAAAATTTATTAAGTATTTAAAATATTCATAAATAATATTAGGTAATAAGGTCAACTTAATTTTTTTCATATTGAAAATTAAAAATAGTAAAATTTAATTACCTTGGTAAAGTTTAAAACGAGTTTATCGGGGGGTTGAACCAAAATATATGAGTAAGTTTGCCAATTAAACATGTAAAAATAATATTTATGGCCATATATTAACCATATAACCTAAAAAATTCAAATATAAGTTTATTTTGTAGAATTTTTTATTGGGAATGACTTCACCATTTTTTATTCTTTTGGGAAATTTCTTAATTGTTTCCAAGAAGGTCTCCTCCCCAAATTATATAAAGGGAACCTCCTCCCCTCACTTTATAACACCTATAAATCCATATATATTAAAAAATAACCTACAAAAATATCTCATTATCACCTTTATCTACAATCTAGATGTATTTTTCTTCCTATAAACCAACCTTAGGTTCCTAAATAATATATCCCCAGGAGGTTCCTCTAAGTGAAGGTTATTGTCTTCACTAAGTTATTTCTTTATACTTCATATTTTTCAAACATTAATTTTGTCTTAAAACTTAAAATATAATAAAACCAATATATTACATATAATTATATGTTATTATGTTTATGATATAATATTTATCAATTTCTTTCTCCATCAAATGAGAAACAAATCCATCGTTCGTGTACACAGAGACTTCCACCTCATGAAATGATATAATTTATTTTTCATTAATGACTCACATGTATAATCATAATTATAAAAATAATTAATATATGTTATAGATATGAAATCATATAAATTATTTAGAATTAATATATCATCCATTTCTTTACCCTTTAACCCATTAAGTGAATGATATTATCGCTCATGTGTACATACGGCCTACCATCTCAATGAAGGGATGTGATTCATTTTCCATATCCAAATTTCAATAATGGTTTTAAAAAAATTAATTTTCTATTTATAAAATTAATATCATTATGGAGATGATGGATCTATATCCTTTTCACAATAACCATAACTTATATGAAAATACATTCATTAGAAAATGAAGTTAGTTAATAGACAAAAAAATTGTAATACTGAAATATTATTAACGAATGGGTGGTAAGATTTAATAATATGATAATATATATATATATATTATTATGGTTCTATTATTATTTAATAAAAATATTAAAATTAATATACAAGTGGTTAAATAACATTCAAATAGAAAGAAATATGAGGTAAAGGATTTCATCTCAATTTCTATTCAATTGAGATATATTTGTTAGTATACATATATTTAATTTTATGCGGTGTATATACTTCCCCTTTTATTTATTTAAAATGAATAAAAATTTTTTCATAATGAATAGTTTTTCAATTCAATTCTATTTATTCATGTTGTCACAATTTAAAAGTTTCCAAAGAGGTAAGAATATATTTTACAACCTCGCTTTATTTTGGGATTACTTTTTTATAAAGGAATATTATAATGTATCCTTCATAAGATCCAATAATTTTATTATGCACTAGATATTCCATAATTTTAGATATTTTCTTCTAATTTTTCCTCTCTTTAGTACATAAATCATTAAAAGAAAATTTTAAAAGAAAACTGATTTTATCTATCTTTTAAATGGATATATTTTCATTCCATGTCCATGTTTTTCAAAATTGTTCTAAAAAGTTCTTTTATTTACTCATATTATTTATTAAGTAAATTTTGAGTTATCATTAACTATTTAAAAAGGGTTTGAAATGAATCTTTGTGATTTTTTTTATTGGGATTTTTTTGAATTTCATTAAAAAAAAGAAAAAAATGAATGTTTTTAACATATATGGAGATGAAGGACATACCCACTTCCATCACCATTTTACAAAATTTATATTCTTATAAATGATTTCAATAGTTTTTTAAAAAATAATTTCTGAAATATTACTTTAATAATTCAACTTAATTAACTTTATTCCTCTAAAGGTCATGATTTTATTAAAAAACTATATTACTAATAAACTGGTGGTCATCTCTTATCACATATTAATTTTATATTTATTATCTTTATACTAAATTATTCAATTTATTATGATAATTATGTATTAAATTTCCATTAAATTTCCATATTATTTATCCTTGATATTCTTATTGTTTAAAATATATGTAATTTCTAGATATTGTGTTTTACTTTGAATGTAATTTGATTGACTAGGGAAATATTGATATTCTTTAATATTTTTTCAATATTGAAATTTTTTGATAAGGCATATTTTTCATCAATTAAATTGATCATTATATATAGAATGAATGCATTGGATATGTAGTGATAGGTGAGGCCAGGAATTATATATCCACTCGATGCATCGATAGGTCTAATGAGACATATAATTTTTTCAAATTAAATGGGTTTTTATGAAATGTTTTCAAATAGATTGGTACATGGTATGGAAAATATAGATATCATTATTTTTTTGATATTTACATCCAATATTAAGGATTTCATTCATTAAGAATTCAATTATTATTATCCATGTTATTATCTCATTGATATTATCCATGTAATCATTTTTTGGTCAAGTTATTAATTAAATGGCATGTGTTTTCAGCTATTTACTTGGACAAATTGATTACACCTTATTTACTCATGATAGATTTCATTGAATGTAAACCATACTAGTCATTTATTAGCAGCCTTAATTTATTTCCTTTCCTCGAGATATGAATAAGAATTATTTGAATGGGTTCAAGGATAATGAATGTTTTCAATTATTTTTGTTTATATTTTTTCCCCAATATAAAATGGTTATCATGTCTATGTCAACCACTCCAAGAATACTAAAATGATTAGTCCATTGAGATTTAACCCATTTTTTATATTCCAATTTATTAAAGTAGACATCAATTCTAGGTTACTAGTGTTAGGGTTGATAAATTCCTCAACATCTTCTCATTTTACTTCAATAACATTCCTTGGATTGATAAAATTAAAAAAATTTAAATTCAAACTTTGTAGATTTTCATGTACATTTAAACAATGTATGGGTATTGGATAATACACATACACAATGTTCTCAGCTACCCTTTCCCATAATGGACAAAGTATTTGTTACCTTTTTGCAACACATCAATAAAACTTTATATAGTGCTTCAAAAACTACAAAAACTCTAGATACAGACTAAACGCGTCCAAAAAATCCATTGATAGCTTCATCCTAGTGAACTTCCCTAGAACTTCATATTGTGAAATTTTTATATACAATATTATTTATCCCCATTTCAACATATTCTTGAATCATGAAACATTATAATTCTCATGATGTTAGAAACAGTATTAATAACAAATCAACACAATATTTATTTCATAGAACACATTTTCTGATAAAACATACAAGAATCATATAATAAAATACCTTTATAAAACGTCATATAAAAACATTTATCTAATAAAATTATTCTTTAAAGACCAATAAGATCCTATTTTTCGTTCATCTAGGTTATAAATCATAAAAATGTAAGGTGATTTTATATTAGACAACAAAAAACAATACTTAGATCACATCTTAATTAAGACAATCCAACTTCCTCTAAATATATTACAGCTTCTTCAAAACCACTTCAGTAATTTCTATAGCAAATTTTTTTTAATTTATTTGACTGTTATCTTCATAAAAAATTTATTTTAGAAAACTTTTGAACATTCCTCCATAATTATTTCACCTTCTATCTTTCTTCATAAGTTAACTCATCTTCATAACTTGATGAAAGGAAACATAAGAAATGGGTGAGTATAGATTCTTTGTATGGATAAACATAAGTGATAAAAATTGATAATCATAAGTGATAAAAATATAAGAATGTGGGTATGAGATCATAGTCATGCTCCATGTACATAAAATAAATAAATAAAACACAATGAAAACGGATCATTAATCATAAATCAAGGAATAATCTTTTGAGAGTAAAATGAAACATGATTCATAACAACATGAGAATATTGAAAAACATATTAATGTGTAAAAAATATAGGAATATTAAAAATGTCATTATAAACATAGAATAACCACAATTTTTTCGATGCGCAACCTTGTGAGAATTGATTAACTACAATTATATTGAAACACAATCTTGTGAGCATATATATATCACAATTACACCCATGCATGAAATATTTATCTCATGGGATATAAAAATTTTCCCAATTCATTATATGGAAATATAGGACCCCACCTATCATAATAATATTCATTCTTATATATGTGTTTCATAAGAATGTGAAAACATTCATATATCAAACATCACATTGTTAACCAATATAAAAGAGATGGGTTACATGAAAGATTCTGTAGAACATTTCATAAGTTATCTAGAGAAATATAGTGGATGGTCTTGTAAGGTCATATACTCTGTAAATCTTAAATACTTTGGGGGTGTTGATATTGATGAAATTATTATTTATAAGAATAATACTTTGAATGGTACTACATAAGAAGGGATAAATATTTGGATAATTTTATACCCTGATTTTAATCCTCAAAATGAAAAATAACATAAGGTAATTTATTGAATAATTTTGGAAAAATATTTTCTGAGGAAATAAATCCTGTTGAGATAAATAGTAAAATGGAATTGAAACCTTAAAAGAGTTTTTAAAAGAATAAAAATAACAGTATCATATAAAAATATTTTATTGGTCATTTTTAGAAGTCATTTTCAAAAATGATGTGTGAATTATTTTTAAAAAACTTTTAAAAAAATATTCAATGATAGATCCTAGAAAAAAGGCATAAAGGATATCCTAAGGAAATTTAGAGTGGAATATGTGATAATTAAAAAAAACCTTTTAAATATTTTAAAATACATTGATTGAAACCCAGATATTAAAAAATATAACATATATTATTTCTAAAAATATATAAATATATATATATATATATATATCAAAATAAATAATACATATTTTAATTTTAAAATAATAAAGGGGGTGATTCGAGGGAATAAATATAGACAATGAAGAGAAATACTTTACTAGATTGGATGATAATAATTATTAAAAAAGTTATAATTTTATAAAAAAAATTTACAAAACAAAAATTGATATAAAATGTTATATTCCCTAGATAAAAATATAATATTTCATATATTAAAATCGTAGGGTAAATTAAACAAATCATAGAATAAATAAGTTAAAGAATAAATCTTATAACTGAATGAAACTGAGTTGAGTTTGCAAAAACACTTACGACTTTTGAAACATTAGTAAAGAAACACATGAAAATAAATAACATTAAATAAAACATTCAATACAATGAATAAATAGATAATAATTCTATAAAATTGAAATAGATTGTATATACCCCATATAAAATAAAATAGTTGCATAATATAAAACTAGTTTCAAAGAAGGAAATATTAAGATGAAAAACTCCTACCTTTTAATCCTGACATCCATAAAGGCTATTTAACCATGTGTGTAATAAAAATAAACATCCTAATTTCATTTTTTAAAAACATATTAATATCTATTAATTTAAAATTTTAATTATAATAATTCATTATACATTCATTATCTAGTTAAAACTTATTTTCATTATTGGATGTTAGTAATTTTGGTTGTTTCACATATTTTTTATAATAGAGATATCAAACCTATTTATTTTATATTGAGTTATTCATTCCCACATTATTAAAGATATTTAAATTATTTTTAAAAAATTATTTATTCTTACCAATATTCATTTTATTTAAATTATGGGTATGGTTTGTGATAATGAAATCCATAACGTTCTTGTTTCATGTGATTTTTGTCGAACAAATGGTGGAATATTAATAATAAGTTAAATATTTACATGACATTAAAATAATATTAATGATGCATTAAATATAATTCTAATTCATTAAAAACATTCGTAAAATCATACAAGATGTTTTGTTGATGAAAAATAAAATATTTCATTTATGGAGGCGGAATTCCACATTTAAACACAGATGATATTTTCTTTTTCCATAGAATAGAAGGAAGGTAGAAAATGAATTATATTTTAAAAATATTAATAATTTTATAATTATCATATTTATTCATTAAATACACTTTTATAACCTTCTATGTAAGTTGGTTTTGAAAAATAAAACATATCATTCATGGTGGTGGAAGTCTCCTAATAACAAGAATAATGTTCTCATTTTTATAAGGCGAAAGGAGGAAGGTGGATAGTTATTATTCAAAAAAATATATTATAATTTAAGTAAAATAATGATACTTATATTATTATTTTATATTGGTATTATAGTCTTTGAGGTATCAGAATAATACATAATGAAATAGAAATGAAAAGGAGTGATTTGAGAATTTTTACCAAATTCCTTGTAATAACTCCTTTGAAAATTGAATTATGAATTTGAAGGGAGGTCCTTTGATTATATACGTAAATAAAGAAAATTTTTAGAAGTTTTGGGGGTGGGGGTTTGGTATTATAGTCTTTTAGACTAAATAATAATTCTTAAAGAAATAGAAATGGAAATTATTGATTTGGGAATTTTTACCTAACTCCTTGTAAGAGCTCCTTTGAAAATTGGATTAATAATCAGAAGGGAGGTAATTAGATTAGATATGTACATATTAAAAATTTATAAGAGTTTCCTGGTGGGGGGATATTGGAATTGTTTGTATGAGCTAGAGGGATTGTGGTGAGAGTCTAAGTGTGGTTTTGAAAGGATCCTTCTATAACTGAGGGGATTGATATTTTTGTAATAAGAGATGCATTATTTAAGGAAATTGGTTCCAATAGTAGAGAATAATGGCATTAGGATAATTAAATCTTGATAAGGGACTTAAACACTCATTTATCGATATTTTTTAATATATTTGAGGTTTTTTAACCTTAAACTTATCCCATTTACCATTTTTAGTTTTACTGTGGAGAATAATTTTTACCAAAGTAATTTATTTTTTATGCCTAGAAAAATGAACCACAATTCATAATTTGGACCTTATGATTCAAAATATTAAGTCAATTTTATTATACACACAATCAAAGACTGTTATAAATTAATTCTAAAATAATTATTATTTAATATAATAAAAACATTTTTAGTGAAAAATATAACGTAAGTTATAAAAGTTTAAATGTATGTTTTGAAAATAATTTTAATATTTTGAAATCAATAGTTTTACTTATAAAATTCATATTAGGTCAAGAAAAAAGTTTCATAATTTTTAATGTCATGTTTATATCCTTATAATTTCATAAAATTCAAGGTATTTTTACAAAAGGTGTTGGTATTATTCATCTGAAAATAAATTTTAAAAAAAATACAAAAAAATAATCATAATATAATATTGGTATATTCAATAAAAATCATTTAATCAAATTGAAATTATAAAATTTATGAATATAACTTTTAAATGAAAACATAAAATATAATGTAAATTGTTTTATTGAAAAAATATATTTTTTCAAATATTAACCATTTTTATTCTTATTTCCGATAAATTTATAATTAAATTATTGTTATTATATTATTTATATAAAAAATGTATTTTATATTAATTTTACCATAATATAATTATTTCTATAAAACCAAAAATTCATATCTCCTTAAAAAATCTAATTTTTAGTAGAATATATTTCTAAGAATGAATTGGATTTATTATATTTACCTATCTAGGAAAATTTATTTTATGTTTATTAATTTATTTGTTTGTTAATATTATCAAAAAGATTAATTAAAATTATTCTTTAGTAGTGATTACTTTTATTAAGATAAATATACACATCATTTTAAAAAATAGATTTATTTACAAAAATATCATTTTATATTATATGATCTTAAACCAAATATAATTTAAATTAATTATTTATATTGTAATAATTTAATTTTCACAATATATTTATAATAGAATATTTATTTTTATTTTATCATATCATTTTTTAGCACTAATATTTTTAATGAATAGATATATTTTATAATTAAATATTTTAATTAAATATTATATTTTTATTTCTTTATTTATTATTTCTAATATTTACTTCAGTTACTAACACTACACAACTCTAGCATACCTATTTAATAAATGTAAATCCAAGACCATATCTTCAACAACCATATCTATAATAGTCATATTTCATTCCTATACATATCATATGATCTTTCATGTCATTCATTAACTTCTTTATCAACATGCCTATAATGGTTTTAGTGCTTATTCTTTGTTCAATAAATTTGATTAGGGTTATGATATTCATGGAAGACTGCAAGGAAAAATGATATATATTCATTTTGTTTTATATACTTTTGCATTTATTTCCCTTGTATTTTTTCTTATTGTCGCATCATCAAAATTTATTAATGTTGGCATTTTAATATTTTATCTTGATAAAATGTATTGAATTTTATTTTAGTTTGGTTTCACATGTGAAGAACAATTTCTAACATGATATTCATTTAGATGAATATATATACTAAAATATCATGGTGTTACATTCAACCCACATAAATAAATTACATCCTAGTAATTTCTAATTTTCACTCTGTAAAGAAAATTTCTAAAGGTATACAAAAGATATATAAGGGTCAAGACATAATTTATAACTCACTATATTGGATAAGAGGACATAACTCATGTTTTCCTTTATAATAAGAATATATTGGTATTCTTGATCATTTTTTCCAAATATTAATCCTCATTTATCTGTAACTCTTATGAGTTTCTAGAGACACACCATTCACAGCTTCATTTTTATAATCTGATTCCAAAGAAACAATAAAACAAAAAAATGTTTAAGATAATATCAAATAAGATTAGAGTAAATAATTATATGTATATGAAAAATAAATCCTGATATGTTTTCTATAATGAAACTATTATTTCACCCTATGATAAAATTAGTTAAACTATGAGATAATGAGATCAACCTATAACTCCATAAGTTTAACCTAGGTTCCCTATAGTCATATTCCTATTAGGTTATATGATACAAGTAGTTATATATTACATCACCAAAATCCATTAAATTCATTTATAATGGTTCGTAAATAGTATTTTAGTCATCAAATAAATCCCCTAGAATTGTCAAATGAGGTGTGAAATTTGGCCCACTTATCACGCACCTAGTGAAGATAGAGTTAATGTATAGACCCCAACCCCAGTGTCCCAAAATCATTGCCTTATACTATTATATTAGCATAAAATACAAGGAAACACATCCCAAAGGACCGAATAGTTTTCTAGTCTTGGTAATCTAGATACATATATGAGTCTTATAATAAATTTTAATATACAAATTACAACATAATATTTATAATTTATTTTTCAGGAATTACTTTATTCCATCTAGCTTATCCATGCATATCAGTCATAGTAAACTTTATGGAATCATGAGGAATGGAAAAAAATAAGGGTGAGTTCAAATGCTCAGTAGGGGTTAAGTACAGTGGAATCTATCATGAATCAATAAGCATAATTAATATATAATGTTAAATAGATAAATACACATTCCATTTAAATAATTTGACTTTCATGGTAATATATATAGTAACCCAGGATTAACATACATGGATATTATATATTTTTTTATGAATATTCATTACATTACAAAAACACATTCCTGAGGATCATAATAGTTTATTGCCTTTGGAAACTTTGAAAAGAATATTCTAGTCTCGTGAATGATCTTCAACATCTCCCATTAATATATTTATCTTTTGTACTCTTCACAAACATACCCTACTAAAAACCATTCTTCATAACTTGGGGAAAGGAAAAAAATAAGAAAGGTTGTTCTCAAATTCTCAAAAAGGGTAAACATGGAAGATATGTAAACATGAAATAATAATAAGGGTATGAGAACATGATCATAACATTTTAAAATCATACCCAACATATCAAATATTATAAACATGAATCATGGAATAAATATTTAAAACTCATAATATATGAATCATAATGAAATAAAAGAACATGCGCCAAGAGAGAATAACATTGGAATATGAAATATATTGTTGACACACACATAAACATAAAAAATAATTTCATATTATTCAATTTTCACTACAAAGTACACCACAGTGGAAAAAGTTCATTACTGAATTGGTTTCACTCCACACTTTATCCCAATATTACTAAAATCAAAGCTCACTTCCCATTCCAACCTTATATTAATAAATTGAGTTCAGTACTCGTTTCAGCCATGTATTACATAACCATGTTCACTAATCATTCCATCCCAATATTAATTAACTGAGCTCACTCTTGGTTCTAGCCCTGTATTAGTGAATTGAGTTCAATCCTTGTTCCATCCCTATATTACTAAACTGATTTCAATCCTTTTATTACTAAACATATTTCACATCTCGTTCTAGTATTACTTATCTCATGAGATATATAAATCTTTATCCAATGCATTGTATGGAGATATAGGTCCCAATCATCACATATTGGAATCCATATTTATGTGTTTCATAAGATTATAAAAATTTCATCATATCATAACCCATGAAATTAAATTAATATTATAAAAATTTCATAATATCTTAACCTGTGGAAAAGAGACACATTTCATAACCATTTCATCATAGCATAACCCGTGAAAAGAAGTGGGATTCATCATGGTATAACCTATAGAAGAGAAATGGATTACTTAAAAAACTAGTTATCTTAAACTAAACCATTAAAATAAATAATAGGATTGAATTCCTTGTATATTATGCCAATTAAATCATAAAATATACCAAAGGTTTTCATATTATATAGATAAGTATTTTGAAAGATCACATAGAACATTTCTTAAGTAAAATAACCTTTCTTTGAAAATCAATTTTTAAAAACTAAAAATTTTAAAAATGAATTATTTTAAAATAAGTTAATAAATTTTAATTTAGGATATAAAAGTCTTTAAAAAATTTCTTGAATAAAATTCCATTTATTATTTGAAAAACTCTCTTTAAAAACTAAAACATTTTGAAAACCTTTTTCTTTGAAAATAAAATGAAAACTTATAAAGGAACCTTTGAAACTCATTTACAAAAAATTTTAAAACATATAAATTTAATAAAATCATTTCAATTTAAAATTAGAAAAATATTTCATCTAAAAAAATGGAACACATTTTTATAGAACATGGTTTTTTGAATAAAATATATTTCTAACCGAAGAGTTAAATAAGGTCGTATTTTTTAAAATTACTTTATTAATTATATTGAGTACCAAATAGGGGGAAAATGGGACCATTTGACGCATGCCTGTCGTGGGGCGTGGCAAAACAATATTTTATTTACCTAAGTATAGTATAGCAGTTGATCCTAGGTAGTCTCCCGAGAGGAGTGCACACAAAACAAGGTTGTCACTTTTTGTTGGTTTTCGTAAAAAGATTGGTTTTAACTAATTTGAATGACTATGAGAGAAACAAACAACAGAAATTGATTGATTTTAACAAATGATAAAGGCAGTGATCGGATTAGGCTCGGCTAGACTTAGTGTTGTGCCATCATGGTTTCCAAATTTTATCTCTTCTTCTTCCTTAAACTGGTAAGAGAGAGATTTATCTACTGAGTCCTCTCTCTCCCTTAGTCAGATAAATGTGATGAGAATTTTCCTTTCTAAAACCTTAGATTGGTCTATCCTCCTTCCAATGTGTTTAGGGTTGTATATAGTCTCTTGATTAATTAGAGCAATCCCAGACCTGGAATTGTTGTTCCCTAATAAACCAATATTTCAACATACAATCCTACACACGTGCTTGACAACCGTCGAGCAATCACCACCCAACCCTAATCATGTGCCACCGTATATAGATTAGAATTGGGTGGAGGGAGATGTGATCATCGACCAAAGAAATTTATAATTTCAGAATAAAAACCTTAACACAACCACATTAGGAATTTAATACTGAATTATGAATTGAAACCAGAAGAAGAAAGAAGAACAAATTTTATTCATTTCAAGCACAAAAACTCAAACACAACACATAGTTCCAGCCTCCCCTCTTTCCGATCACTCAAATGAAATTACCCCTCCATGGATGGGGTAAGCGAGATAATGCGGGAGAGGAGAGACATTTTAAAATAAAATAAATAAAAGAAAAAGCTGAGAAGTTCTTCTCCTGGGTGCCCGAGAAGGAATGGGGTGGATAATGGGATCGATTGAGGGGGAGGAGCTCTCCTCCTTTTATAGGCAGAATTCAACCCCCGAAGTTTGTCGCGTTTTGGACCCCATAAATGACCTCTTCACGCGTTGAGGCCTTCTTAAATGTTGTTCATAATTGTCTTGGTCGTGTCCCCTCAAAAGCGCAGAGGATGTGGACAGGTATTCCGAGAGTTATGGCCATTTTCCTCTGAACATTTATTCTATCCAGTCAGAGTCATCAAACCGAAAAACACCGTTTTGTACTGAATTAATGTCCCTTAACACGACCATTTAAGGCGTGGCCTCCTTAATGAAACTTGTTCCAAATCTTCTTATCCGTCTATCCACAAAATATCAGCTCTATTGAAGTTGTTGTGAGCGAGTTATGGATATTTCACTGAACCTTCTTTTTTCTGGATGAAATTTCTAGGAAGCTTCCTTGGTGTTCCTGAATAATCTTCAACTTCATTGAATTGTTTGGACCTCAAGATGGTCGAATCCGATCCTGGTCCAGAAGAAAAAGTTGAAGAAAATTAAATTATTATTATAAATAAATTCTAATCATAAAATTTGGATTTATATTTTTTTGTAAATGACCAAAATACCCCTGTAGTGAAAATCTGTCCAAAATGCAAAATTTGGTCATTTTTGCATTTAAACTTAAAATACTTCTTAAATCCAAAATTGTAACATATAAGCTAAAAATGTTATCTTGGGATTTTTAAAACAATAGAAATTCATTAAAAAAAATGTGTAAATTATAAGCCCTGTCAATTCCCCCACACTTAAACAATGCTTGTCCTCAAGCATAAAATCTCAACATGGAATTCAAAGGGCACTAATGTCACCAATATTTAAATTTCAAATGAAATAAAATCAAATGATTTTCAATGTACAATCAAATTTTCCAGTTCCACAAAAATACCAATTTAATTTCCCATTTTTCAAAGAAACAATCAATTCATGCATTTTACTTTTCCCCTTCGAAAAATAATGAAGCTTCTCCTTTCATTCATTCAAGCTTCTCAATTTATTATTATTAAACATGCCAAATCATGATCTACCTCACTTATGAATCTTTTCTCTCATCACTCATGATACAATTAATAGTGGAGTTATGCTCATATCATGAGAACATGTTCCTTACCCATAGGCTTGTAAAGTAAATACTTTCTCTACTTTGTAAAGACAAAACACACATAAAATCATGAGGACTTGCAATAAAGGTTCAAATGACTCTGTGGCTTAGGGTTGGTGGGTAAATGATTGAAATAATTTAAGGCCAGAAGTAGGAGGTTTTACTCTTAAGTACAATGCATGATTAATCAAGTGAAAACACAAGATGAACCTCACTCAAATCCCCTTGAAATGTGAATCACAACACCACTCCCCTTTCAATGACATGGGTCATGAGTCAATAAATGATTACAAAGAATGATATCATCCAAGTTCTCCCTGTTTTTTTTTGTAAAGCTCCAGAAAGGCACAACTTTATTTTTTATTTTTTGTAAAGCTCCAGAAAGGCACAACTTTATTTTCTTTTTTTTATGGAGAACCGGATGAAATGAAAGAAGCATAATGAAATGATGACTCATGCCCAATTTTCTAATAATACATTTCCCAAAATGATGACACACACATTACACCACCCAAAAATGATACATATCCCAAGGAACGCACACGAAAGGCCCTTCCCCCACACTCAAACTTGAAATAACCATGCAAAAATACTAAAAGGGCAGGTAGGTAAGGAAAAATTGGATTGTAATGTGGCTTAAACCTATAAGGAAATTCATGGCATCTAAGGGCTTACGAAGGATAAATGTAAAGGTGGGTCTTAGGATAAAATGTGTCTAGCCAAAGAGATGCCTCAATCATTTTAAATGTGGTTTTGTACAGTCATAGCTTTGACAAGTTTCAATACAAGTTCTAGCAGGTGGCACGTCCCAAGATCACTCAAGAAATATGCTCAAGATAAAATAGGAAATATTTGGTCTAGAAATCCTCTCAGGAATGAGAATATGATATTGGACAATCACTCATGGCATGATTAATAATAACAAATTAATTCACATGAATTTCAGAAATTCAAAGAATGAAAAATGGAAGGGAAATTTCATTTACATGAATCAATTAATTCCCTCAAATCATGAGTCCTTATTTCAATATCCTTGATTCACTTTAATCATCCAATTATCCATTTTAATCATTAAATCTCATTAACATTGAAATCTAAAACATGGCATCACAAGATTCCTAAGAAACTCATGTCTCCTAGATAAGTTCAGTACATCATTAATTCAAGTGTGGGTATGCAATTCTTATCATTAATGCTTAAAACATGTTTTGGACAAAAAAATTAAGGAGTTTAAAATTTAAAATTTAAAAATGAACTCCCTTTTGAAATAAAGATTCAGTCCCATTTAACAAATTTTTGGGGCTTCCTTCTGCCATCATGATCCTACAAAAGAAAATTTCAAAATTAAGAACAAGTATCATGTCATTAAAGCTCAAAATGATAAGGAGGAAAGGGATGAATGCTAAACTACTTCTAAGAAATGAAATTGAAATCTAAATTCCTATAAAGAAAGGGATAAGTCTTGGTACGATCCCCCAAGTGGGCCCTGAATTTTTACTGCCTCCAGTGGGCAGTACCAGCTGTTATCCAAGGTCTGATGGTGGATGTAGCTTCTTTGATTTGAACCACCACATGTGGCTTTTCCCAGCATGTGCTTCATTGTCCTTGTTGAGGAGGATTCCATGTATAGAGTACAACAGATCCACCCCCTTCGCAATGTGGTATAGCTTGCATGGCGGGGGTAGGATGAAGTATGGATCCTCCTCCTCTTCGGTTTCTACTTGTGCAAAGTGTTCTTCAAAATCCAGTGGTTTCTTCAGATGTGCTGCGTGAAAAGAATAATCAAAGGGAGATTCAACATTTAAATTTGAAATATTAATTTCAAAATCTTCCCTTTTAAGGTAGGCAGCTTTTAGATTTGGTTCTTCATGCATAGCCACTTGTATCTCCTCATGGACTTCCTCAAGTATATGATCAATATCTTCAGGGAGCTCCAGGTGTTCCTCAACAGGTGCATATTCTTTTTCATCTTCTCTTAAGGCAATGTAAGGATTGACCAAATCTGAAAATTTAAAATTATAAGGAGTGATGCTCAAATAAGATTGAATGAAATCAGAAAAGGTAGAGTTCATGGAAGGATCATCTCCCTGAGTTGGGTCTGGTTCAATCTCTTCTTCATTTAAAATCACATCTTGGAGTTGAGTAGTAGAAGATATAGGCAGGTAGTCAGGCTCCACTATATCTGGGATCTCCATTGAAAAATCAGGGATGACTAATGGGGGATCTTCTTGGACCTTGGATACTTCATAAAATTCTGGAAAGTAATGGGATAACTCATCTAGCTTTCGTGCCATCGCTTCAAAAACATCTTCGTTCATTTCCTCCCTTAGCCCATCTATGAATTCTTTGAATGTTTTCTCATCATTATTTGTTTTCCAAAATAACCTCACCTGTCTAACAATAGAAGAAACACCATCCTCTGCGGAAAAGGTCGATTCAATAATTGGTTCATTTATTGGTGGGTAATTGTTCCATGAATTAAAGAAATAGTCATTTGAAAACAACATGGAAAGTGTGTTTTTTTTTAATTTGAAAAAAAAGTCAAATATTTACAATTTGATTGTGGCACTGCCTCCCCGGCAACGGCGCCAAGTTTGACGCACGCCTGTTGTGGGGCGTGGCAAAACAATATTTTATTTACCTAAGTATTGTATAGCAGTTGATCCTAGGTAGTCTCTCGAGAGGAGTGCACACAAAACAAGGTTGTCACTTTTTGTTGGTTTTCGTAAAAAGATTGGTTTTAACTAATTTGAATGACTATGAGAGAAACAAACAACAGAAATTGATTGATTTTAACAAATGATAAAGGCAGTGATCGGATTAGGTTCGGCTAGACTTAGTGTTGTGCCATCATGGTTTCCAAATTTTATCTCTTCTTCTTCCTTAAACTGGTAAGAGAGAGATTTATCTACCGAGTCCTCTCTCTCCCTTAGTCAGATAAATGTGATGAGAATTTTCCTTTCTAAAACCTTAGATTGGTCTATCCTCCTTCCAATGTGTTTAGGGTTGTATATAGTCTCTTGATTAATTAGAGCAATCCCAGACCAGGAATTGTTGTTCCCTAATAAACCAAGATTTCAACATACAATCCTATACACGTGCTTGACAACCATCGAGCAATCACCACCCAACCCTAATCATGTGCCACCGTATACAGATTAGAATTGGGTGGAGGGAGATGTGATCATCGACCAAAGAAATTTATAATTTCAGAATAAAAACCATAACACAACCGCATTCAGAATTTAATACGGAATTATGAATTGAAACCAGAAGAAGAAAGAAGAACAAATTTTATTCATTTCAAGCACAAAAACTCAAACACAACACATAGGTCAAGCCTCCCCTCTTCCCGATCACTCAAATGAAATTACCCCTCCATGGATGGGGTAAGCGAGATAATGCGGGAGAGGAGAGACATTTTAAAATAAAATAAATAAAAGAAAAATCTGAGAAGTTCTTCTCCTGGGTGCCCGAGAAGGAATGGGGTGGAGAATGGGATCCATTGAGGGGGAGGAGCTCTCCTCCTTTTATAGGCAGAATTCGACCCCCGAAAGTTGTCGCGTTTTGGACCCCATAAATGACCTCTTCACGCATTGAGGCCTTCTTTAATGTTGTTCATAATTGTCTTGGCCGTGTCCCCTCAAAAGATCAGCGGATTTGGACAGGTATTCCGAGGGTTATGGCCATTTTCCTTTGACAATTTATTCTGTCCAGTCAGAGTCATCAAACCGAAAAACACCGTTTTGTACTGAATTAATGTCCCTGAACACGGCCATTTAAGGCGTGGCCTCCTTAATGAAACTTGTTCCAAATCTTCTTATCCGTCTATCCACAAAATATCAGCTCTATTAAAGTTGTTGTGAGCGAGTTATGGATATTTCACTGAACCTTCTTTTTTCTGGATGAAATTTCTAGGAAGCTTCCTTGGTGTTCCTGAATAATCTTCAACTTCATTGAATTGTTTGGACCTCAAGATGGTCGAATCCGATCCTGGTCCAGAAGACAAAGTTGAAGAAAATTAAATTATTATTATAAATAAATTCTAATCATAAAATTTGGATTTATATTTTTTTGTAAATGACCAAAATACCCCTGTAGTGAAAATCTGTCCAAAATGCAAAATTTGGTCATTTTTGCATTTAAACTTAAAATACTTCTTAAATCCAAAATTGTAACATATAAGCTAAAAATGTTATCTTGGGATTTTTAAAACAATAGAAATTCATTAAAAAATGTGTAAATTATAAGCCTTGTCACCATTATATAAATATATCATGAATAATTAAAGGATATATATATTCATGAAAATTCCTGATATATGGATCATAATATTTCCTCAATGGAAGCATAATCACAAATAATCCCGATAAGGGATGAGATTGTAGTGATAGACTCTTACCATTTGGTAACTTTGAATCATAATTACCATGAAAGGATAAAATTACATGAAGCGTAATATATCATGAAAATAATTATATTCATTATATAACATGTAAAAATTTTATTTTGTATAACTCATAAAAAAATATAGGTGCATAACAAAACATGTGTCTAAAAGAAGAAAAATTGAGACAAAATTCCATTACTAATTTAGTAACTTTTGAATATAAGCCCCATGAAATAGATATATAGTAAAATATATATGTAAATAAAAATAAATTTTCTGAAAAAAATCATAAAATACATTCATGGGTATTATATACACCACATATAATAATGACGTGGTGAATATGGCATGCATCTTATAAAAGTATAAAAGTGAGACTAAAATCCCTTACAACATTTGTAACTTTTGAATCATGATCCCCATGAAAGAATAACATAATTTGAAACTTTAAATATCATTAAATAGATTTAATTCATGATATAACATATCATAGTGCAGTATATATACCAAACAAAATAAATGAGTGGTGAATATTGCATATGTCTTGCAGAAATAAAAGTGTCACTAGAAATCCCCTTACCTTAAGTCTTGACTCTCATCGTACTTCTTAAAACCACATGTATAATAAATTTTAGTTTATTATAAATCTATAATTGAATAATATATATATATATATAATATGTGATTCACTTATGACTTTATCTTTCCCATTTATTCACAATTCCCTATTAAATTTATGTTTCAGGTAATAACCGATTTGTTTTTCATACATGTTTTGATTTGTTATTATTAATCCAATTACATAGATCATGATTTCATCATTTAAATAATTTAAACCATGATATATATATCATATATATTTAGTATATATTTATTTATAATAGTTTATAAAATATAGAAATAGAAAACGAAACACACTGTTCATGGAGATGGTAGGTTGTATATATGCATAAATATTGTTTCGATTTTCTTATGTGACTAAAATTCAATTTTTTATTTGATTTTATAAAAACCTCTTTTTGGGTGAGTGGGAATCAAAAACAAAAGAAACTAAGATCCAAAATTCAAAATTCAAACATATCATGACACCCTAGAAGATCAAGCTTAAGTCAAGTCACCTGCAGCCTGCGGCCAACATCATGAGTATCCTGTCGACATCACCATCCATCACCCTTGTCGAAATCATCGTTCAACCACTGCACCTGTCAGATAACATCGACGAGGCCATCAAAAACTTCATCCCGGGAGGAATAACCACTCAAAGATGCCACTGCTTTAGCTACGACCTTCGACTGCGCGTGCAACACCAAAACGCCCCCAAAGAAGAGTCATAGCTCTATCCAAACCATCCATGGCCTCACCACCAACAAAATCATCACCACACCAAAGATAACGAAAATCACAGAGAAACCAAAACAACGACACATTCATACCTCACCTCACCAATACACGAGATAAAAGGGAGAATAAAAGCCATATCTAGACTAGTATTGAGAAAATCCAAAAAATCAAAATGGGTATCATCAAAATTAAACCATACTACACCGAAGCACCACCACAAACAAATCCCTGCCTTCCAAATCCTATGCAAAGCCTCTTCAGAGGACCTTGGGACAAGGTATTATCATTGAAAAATAGAGCAAGATCCCGACACCACCAACCACAACCACCAGAGAGACTGCTCAACCTCCAAGCTCCCAGGTCTAAGGATGAAGTGATGATCTTGAGTCGCCGAGCCAGGAACTCAGGCGCATATTCAACACTACGTCAAGAAGATATACACCAGTGCATGCAGATCAGCCAGTAGTGCCGCAGTGGCAGAGAACCACAACCTCGAACCGCCAAATCTGGGAGAAGAGGAAGAGAGATCTGGGAAGGGGAAGGCAGCGCGAGAGGAACCCTAGCAGAGCGACGCTTTTCCCCTTATGGGCTCATCCTCTCCTTCGATTTTCTTATAATATTGAAAGAAAGAGAAGTAAATGATATATATATATATATATTCTTGTTACAGTAAAAAATTTATTCCATATATATCACATATGTTTATTAAATTCATCCTTAATATATTCCATGTAAAGTGTGAATGAATCACATCACTTCGTGAGGATATAGTCAGTCGTACACATGGATGATGATATCATATTCTCAAAAAGTGGAAATCATGAAGTTATGTTCCATATCATAATTTAATAAGTATAAATAAATCATAAATACTATATATATCATTTCTAAACAGCATTTCCTTCATTATTCTCAATTGTAATAGGTGGTAATGGAGAAATGAATGACATCCATTAATGAGGAATTAGTCTGTCATACACAATAATTTCGATTATGTATCCCATTTGATGGAAGTGTGTGAATTTTTGGTTTATAACCTTAACATAACAATATATCATTATATTTAAGATACTAAGGTTATTATATAATCACTATATAAAAATAAATCTATGGTTTTAATGAAGAAGTAAAACACAGATGTCTATTTACGATGTTACCACTTCTTCAGGTGACTCTTTTTGGTTTTCACCAAAGGAATTCCTTGGTTTGATTTATGACCAAAGTAAGGATTATAGGATTATGGGAGTGAATATTTGAGTTTACATGGGATTTTTTTGGATGATCCAAATTGATTTATAGGTGTGAGTAATGGGGGATAGTGAATTCCCTTTTTTAATGGAGGAGGAGTGGGATTCTTGCTGATACCAAAAAGGTAAACACTATTAAGAGGTCTCCCTTACATAATGTACATAGAATAATTAACAATATTTGATATAATATGGTGTATGGTTGAAATATATCCATAAAATGGGTTTTTTACATGTTTATAGGTTTTTTATCCCCTTAAGTTAATGTTTATTCCCTTGGTAAACTCGTTTTTCTCTAAATCATTGTAATTAATTTTAACTATTTTCCCTAATATTATTGGTCAAAAATCACTTTTACCTTAACTAAAAATTATAAATTAGTCTGATTAAAATTATGGAATCTATTTTTCCAAATTCAAATTACATAAGTGGATGAAATTAATTTAAAATTAATCATGTCAACGGGACAAAATAACATGTTTTTAAAGTGAAATTGTTCAAATATTTGAAATGTTTTTATATCCAATTTCAATGTGAAATTGATTAAAGTGACCTAAATATTTTTATTTATGTATAATTGAAATAATTATAAATTAAAAAAAATTAAAATATAATTTATATGTATAAACAAATTATATGAAAATTAATTTTTCAATTAAAATTCAGTATTTTAATTATTCATCAAAAAATGAAACTTCTTAATAAAATTCGAAAAATTGTCCATAAGATAATTTTTTATATTATAATTTCAAAAATTAAGTTTATTTTTTCAAATATAAAATATAAAATTTCCAAAAAATAGTTTTATAATAATTTCACCACTAAAAGGTAGTAAACTACTTTTGATAAAAAAAATATTTTTATGCCAAAATTTGATTTATTATTATATCTTATCTAAAGAACACAAAATATGAATGTTAAATAGTTTATTTAATATATATTTTCTTTGAAATAATTCATCAAAAGTGATTTGTTTAATTTATTAAGATAAAACATGTTTTTCTTATTAAAAATTTTTTCATAAAAGAAATTCTTTATTTTCAAATAGTTCTTAGTTTAATTTCTAAGTATTTGGTTACCAATGATTTCATTTTATAAATATACATAAAAATGATTTCCATAATTTATTAATCCTTTTAATACCTTCCATTGAAATAGTTATATGATAACTATAATAATATTTTAATAATATTATTAATAGTATATTATAGTTTGGAAAACTTGGTCTTGTGTGTACTATAATCTATCAAAGGGACTCAGTATTGTGTGTAATGAAACCTAATCTTGGTGTTGCATGTAACACAATATAAAACATGGAATCATGTGTAACACAATAGAAACTCATTTTTTGTGAAACAAAATCTAAACTTAGTGATTTTTTACTATAATCTTAACTTGCTGTAGTGTGCAAGGCAACACATCAAGGAATTTTAATTTATTTGAAAGAAATAATTTAAAAAATCTTAGGGTGTCAAATTATACACCCCCCCCCCTTAAAATAAATTTCTACCTTAAAAATCATCTAGGTTATCAAAGGATTATTACTTGAAAGTTCATTTCATAGAAACCCACATCGTAAAAATGAATACTAAAACTTCTTCAGAAAAGGGAATGTTGGAAACCTAACTGTTACCCAATGTAACTCATAACTAGGTTTCCACATAGGATAACATAGATGGAAAGTGAAGATGTGGACATGAAATAATAGTATAAATAATTAGTGAGAGTGATAAAGATCAATAATAATAATAAATTTTGTGATCCATAGAAAGTTAAAAACTAAAAAATCATAACATAAATAGTCATGAGAAGTTCATTGATTTCATCAAAATAATGACAACAAGACAAAACATTACTTCAATATAATTTTCCTAGAGTTAGATAATTTTCACAACGAGATATACTTACTTGATTTCATTCAATTTCATATTTACAATATCAACCTTTGGATGTTCCTTGATCAATTTCCACTTCATCTATTACTCTAAGAATTAAAGGGGAATTTGTTATCCTTAAAGCACTATCAAATCATAATATCCATATCTAAAATGATAATTCATTTCTTCTATCTTTGTTTATCATCAAAATAAAGTAGTTATCATAGGTTATCCAGTATTACTAAATCTTTATATGATGAAAGAATTCATTAATCTCTAAAATATCATTCAAATTTAAACATAAAACATTCCATTAATGGTTATACTTATAACCCTTTTAAAAGATTAAAATACTAAACTTCAAAAAGAAGGTGACTAAAGTTCTCAAAATCAACTTAACGTTAATCCCCCATATATCATAAATTAGCTCTTGATTGTCACATACCCAACATGTGAATACTTTCATCATATAATCTCTTCAAACATGGTAATAGCTGGAGTTACAATAGAACCTTTATTAAAACAAGCATTCTTACTTATTTTGGTAATGAAACCATATTTTATTTAATATATTTCAAAGATCCAGTGATTGTGTTAACTCCATAAGCGATATAATAAAATAATTTTTCAATAAATCCTTTATCATTTTTGAGGTCATCAATACTATCCAATTTAATTTATCCAAATCAATCATCTCTTTATCCAAATGTAATACCATTTTCTCAACATCATGAATTAAATAAGGGTTACCTTCCCTTAATCCTGTATTTTCCATAAAATATAACTTTTCCATTTAATCAATTTTCTATTCCATCAACATCATTTAACATATCATTTAAAATATTTGGTCAAAAGTTTATACTGAACAATTACTGATTATTTCACAATTCTTGAATCTCAATAAAAAAATACTTAAATCACACCACTTCCTTTTCAAACAATTACTTAAGCTTTTTTTTCGTATTCCTTAACAATAATTTCCTTTTTCATGCTATTCATTGGTAACAAAAACAATTTCTCATTCAACCTTATTGTTTTCCTTCATGATATTTCCTCTTAAGACATTAACTTTCATAATTCCCATACATTCCACACTTGAGACTCTCATATATTTATGATATATTAGGGATACAATTATTCTCATACACTGCCTTAAATAATCTTTTTTCATTTTCCATTATCAAAAACATAATTTGTGTCCTTATTTCCCAATGTCAAAACATCTTCATGTTCCTCTAATACATCAACTTATAGTATCCAAAAAGGGTATAATTTCATAGAAACCACTCTTTTAATCCTTTAAAAAAATTATAGTATGTTTTCCTAAACATTGACTCATCCTTAGACTTATCCATAGAGGAATACCTAGACTTATCCATAGAAATATCCTTAGGGATCTCAAAAAGAAATTTCATTTTATTTTCCAAAGTTTGATTAAAATTATAATTTTATACCAACTATAGTAAACTTGGATTAACAAACATGGATATTACATCTTTTTAGAGGAATATTATTTACATTAAACAAATAGATGCCTAAGGACCAAAATTGTTTAGTGCCTCTGGAAACTTGGAACAAAATATTCTATTCTAGTGAATGATCATCAATATAACCCATAAATATCTTCCCCTTTAGTAATATTCACAATCTTACCCTATTTAAAACATTTATTCGGATCTTAGGAGAAGGAAACATAATAAAGGGTGATCTCAAATACTCTATAAGGGTAAAAGGGAATATATATAAGAATAAAATAAGAATAAGGGTATGAGAACATGATCATGGAATTGTAAAACCATACCGTACATATTGAAGATCATAAACATGAATCCTGCTCTAAATATTGGAAGCTCATAAGATATGAATCATAAAGAAATAAAATAACATGATCTATGATAGTATAACATTAACATAAGACAAATACTTGTGTCATACACATAAGAATATAAATATTATTTCATATTAGTCAAGGATCACTTTCAAGACCATTATAGAATAATTTTTTTACTAAACTAGATTTACTCCCTATTCTAGTTCTGTATTACTAACTCAAATTCACTTCTCGTTCCAACCATATATTACTAAATCGAGTTCATTCTTCATTCCATCCCTGTATTACTAAACTGAGTTCACTCTTCGTTCCAACTATGTATTACTAAACCGATTTCACTCCTTATCCAATCCCTATTTTAATTATTTGAGTTCACTCCTCATTAAATCCATGTATCACTAAACTGAGTTCACTCCTCATTCCAACATTTTATTACTGAACTGATTTCACTTTCCATTCTACTATTTTCTATCTCATGAGATATATAAATCTTTACCAATGCATTGGAGGGATATATAGGTCCTACCCATTATATAATTAAAACCATATTTATATGTTCCACAAGATTATAAAACATTCATCATATCATAACCCATGAAATTAAATGGGTATTATAAACATTTCTTAATTTCATAACCTCTAGGGAAAATAGGCTTCATAGTCATTTTATCATAGCATAACCCATGAAAAGAAGTGATTTTCATCATTATATAAGTTTTATAAGAGAAATGGGTTTAACAAATAACTTGTTATATTAAATATAAAACATTAAATTAAAGAATAATAATTGTTTCCATAGATCATATTCCCATTAAATAATAAAATATGTGAAAGGATTTCATCATATATGGAGGATAATTTTTAAAGATAACTTGGATAATTTATTTAGAAAAATAACCTTTCTTTAAAAATAACTTTTAAAAATCCCAAAAAAATCAAAATAAGTTTCTTTTAAAGTAACCTTTAAAAAATATAAAGTAATCTTTAAAAATCATTTAAAAAATTTATTGATTAAAATATCCTTTATTCTTTGAAAAAATATCTTTAAAACATAAACCATTTTGAAACCCCTTTTCTTTGGAAATAAACTCGAAAACATAAAAAAGAATATTTGAAAACCATTTTAAAATATTTTTAAAGAATAATAATTTTAAAATCTTATTCCTTGGAAATGAGATAAAATTTTAATTTAAAAACATTTTTGAAAACATTTTTAAAAAATATTTTTTTCTGAATAAAACAGATTTCCAACCGAATAGAGAATAAGGTCATATTTTCTTAAAAACAATTTCTTCATTATGCTAGGTAAAAAATAGCATTAAAATGTTTATATTCATTAAATATATCATTAATAACCAGATTAGTAGTAAATTAATGATAATTATTGATATATGGATCATAATATTTCATCAATGGATGCATAATCATAAACAATGCAGATAAATGATGACATTATAGAAATAAACATTTACCATTTTGGTAACATTGAATCATAATCCACAAGAAAAGATAACATTAAATGAATATTAATATATCATTAAAATAATGATATTAATTATCTAACATGTAAAAGTTTTAGTATATAAACCTCATAAAATAATTTAGGTGCATAACATAACATATGTCTCAAAGAAGGGAAATTGAGACAAAATTTCATTACCGATTTAGTAGCTTCATAACCGTAATCCCCATGAAATAGAGATACTAAAATGTATATGTAAATAATAATAATTTTTATGAAAATAATCTTAAAATTAATTATTTGAAAGTATATACACCACATAGAAGAAATTGGTGGTTAATATGGCATGTGTCTTAAGAAGTTAAAAAGTGAGATGAAAATCCATTTACTACTTGAGTAACTTTTGAATCATGTTCCCTATAAAAGAATAAAAACAATTGAAACTTTTAATATCATTAAGTATGGTTAATTCATGATATAATATTTCATAGGTCAGTATATACACCACCAAAGGGAAATGAGTGGTGAATATGGCATAAGTTTCACATAAATACAAGTGAGACCCAAAATCTCATTTCCTTAAGTCCTAACTCTCATCGTACTAGTTTGAAACTCATTTATAATAAATATAATTTTATTATAAATCTTTAATGGTACCATATTCATATATATAATACAATATATTATTTACTTATGACTTTATATTACTCTTTTGTTAACAATTCTCAGTAAAATTTATGTTACGGATAAGAACAGCTTGGTTTTTCTTACATGTTTTGACTTCTTATTCTTGGTCCTCTTACTTATATCACGATTTTCTTTTTTCCATAATTTAATAAATTATATAAATATTATATATATTTATTATTTATATATTTATAATAATATATAAAATATAGAAATATGAAATTAATTACACCATTCATGGAGATGGTAGGCCGCATATAATCTTCAATATTGTTTCCATTTTTTCATATTGAAAGAGTGAAAAGTAAATGATATATATATTATGTTAAAATAGAATATTTGTGTCATATATATCACATTTTTTTAAGATCATCCTTAATATATTATTGGTAAATTGTGAAACGAATCACACCACTTTGCATGGTGGTTGTTCGCCGTACACATGAACGACATTATCATATTCTCACAAAATGGAAATCCTGAATATATGTGTTATATTTTTATTTTATAAGTATAAATTCATCATTAATATTATATATATAATATTTAAATATCATTTTCATTATTTTTTCTGACCTTACGATGTGGTAATGGAAGAACGAATGACATTGGTTCGTGATGTGGTAGTTCATCGTACACACGAACGATGATTGTGTATCCTATTTGATGGAAGTGTTTAAATTTATAGTTCATAAAATTAACATAACAAAATATAAGTATATATAATATATTTTGGTTATTATATAACTATTATATAAAAATAAATAATGGGTTTAAGGAATAAATAAAACAAAGATGTCTCTTGATGAACATTACCCCCAACAGCACAGACCATGGAGGATCCCCATGGTCCTAGAAAAATGTTATTAAAAAATAGAAATAAGAACATAAGGGAGATAGGGGGTAAAAATGAAAACACAACATAAAACGATAATACCAAGTACAAGTCTCATCTCTTGGCCCAATTATCCCTTCCACGAAATCCTCCTAGGCCTCTTGGATGCCTCCCCCTTTTCCTTTGCTTTGAGGTCTACCATGTACCATCCTCAGTGCCCACTGACTCATCAACCAGATCAGCACATTGAGTACTCACCAGTGGGAGACTATCAGTATTATCTAAAGGACCACCATCATCACATTGCACAATATCCACAATTCCCTCAGAAGAGGGTTGCCTAGCCTAAATCTCCATGGAGCCAACCTTCTTGAAAGAAGAGGTATTAGACACTAGAGAGGATATAGTACCTTTCTTGTCCTGACTCTCCCTATACAATGCATAAAATTCGGGGGAATTAATAGCATCCGGCTTACTACAAAAATTGGGCTTCATTGAATCCAGGTTGGATGAGTCCACTTGTAAGTGATCCTGAAAAGAATCTATTTGAGGAGGATGCCTAGGAAGCTCTTTCATAGCACTCCCAGCAATAGGATCAAGAAAATTAGTATTATCGGTGGACATTGCTTTTAGAGGATTATCATTAGCAGTGTATTTCATAGGCAACAAGGCCTTTAGAATTGTCCCAGTGGTAGTGGTCAGTTCCAAGCCTATCTCAAGGCTTCTAGAAGTGGAATCCACCTCCAATGAGGTACCATTTTCAAGAGGTACAACCAGCACAAGAGAGGAATTACCAGTACAAGATTCATGTGAGGTATGCACAACCATATTCCCCTAAGAAGATACAGGAATTAAGGCCCATATTCCTTCTGGAGAAGCAGCATAAGACACCCCATTATGAGGAGCAAATTTCCCAGAAGGACCAACAAAGTTCCCTGTAGTATTCAATTTCCCTTTAGTAAGATATTTCTCTTCCAAGAGAACATTAGGGTCCAATTACAAACCACTGTCAATATCATCACCCCAAATAGAATTATACCCATGAAGAAAGCTAGGAAAAGCCTCATGAGTGTGGTAAATTCAATCCCTTAAACTAGGTCGCACCCCCCCTGCCACCACCACCACATTCTCTATCACCACCTTTGGTCCCTTTCCCAGTCACAACATCTGCAAAGGACACAAATCCCCCAGCACTTGGCCTCAAAATACCTATGTTAGGAAAATGTGAAGCCTCTACCACACCCCCAGGTTCATTTCTTTTGTCATTATTGTTCAAATGAGGAGTATATTTTTATTTTAGTTTAAACATTCACTTTTCAACAGAGTGCCCATATCTTTTACAATTAGAGAATCGAATCCCCCTATTACAGTTATTCTTAACATGCCCAATATCCATGAAATTAAGGAAAAACTCAGGGACATGCTCATATTTGATTTCAATTTCAAATTTAAACTCACCATCAAGTAGGTAAACCATCTCAACAAGAGGCATAAACATGTCAATTTCGACTAGAATATGAGCAAGGTGACCGTACTTGACTGAACAACTCTCTTTATCAATTTTGATAGGGTTACCAATTGAAATAAAAACATATCATAGGATACTAGGGTGCCAAATAATATAGTTCAACCCCCTAACATGGATCCAAGATTGCATAATAAAATTCTAATCTTAGAAAGGATCAAACTAGGGGTCCCAATTCTGAAACCTCAGGACCCCTGGTTTAAGAATAACAAAGTCGTAGCTCCATGCCTTCAATTTTATTTCTCTAGATCAAAAGATAATATGACAAAAATTTATAGAAAGTGATACAAGGTTCCAATCAATGAAAACCCAAACCTGTTGAATACACTTTCAGGATCATCAAATTTCTAGGAATGGTTCTTGGGAAAAATCATTCAGGCTATAATTAAGTTCTTACAAGCTTGAATACTCTCTTAAAATCGATTAGGGTTTTCACCAACAACGGAAAGAACACCATTTCACGACACCCTCATATTAGGATCACCAGCATGGGAGACAGAGAAAAACATATCAAGACCCTTTGTATTCAAATCAACCACCTCAGTAGGCTCTTTCGGCACCAGATGTAGGGGAGAGTGAATATCAAAAAGGTAAACACTATTGTGAGGTCTCCCTTACATCAAGTATCTCCAATAATGAATGATATTCAATATAAGAAGTGATAAGTTTTAAATATTTACATCCAATAGGTTTTTTACTATTTATAGTTTATTTTTTTCCTTAAGATAAAGTTTAGTCCCTTTGTAAAATATTCTTTCTCTTAATAGCTATTATTATTTTTAACTATTTTACCTTATCATTTTGGTCAAAAAAAATAGGTTTAACTTATAAGAAAATATAAATTATTAAGTTTATAAATATGGAATCTATTTTTACAGATTCCAATCACATAATTATAATAAATTAATTTAAAATTATTCCAACATACGGGATGAAACAATAGTTTTTTAAAGTGAAAATGTTCAGAAGTTTGAAATATTTTTATATCCAATTTCAATGTAAAATTGATTCCAATGACCTATATTAAATTTATTTATGTACAATTGAAATATTTATAATTTAAATTTAATATAAAATATAATTCATCTATATAATTAAATTAGATGTAAATTTAGTTTTCTAATAAAATTCATTATTTTTCACAATTCAACAAATAATAATGATTCTTTGAAAAATAAAAATAATTCACCCTAAGATAATTTTCACATTACGTTTTTTATAAGAAATTGAAAATTATTATAAAAATACAAATAATTCACCATAATATAATTTTAACATTCCACATTCAAAAATAAAGTTTCTTTTTTAATATATAATTTATAAAATATTAAACAATTAGTTTTAATATAAGTAATTAATTTGAAGGCGATAAAACTACCTTTTTGAAAAATACATCTTTTATGTATAAAATTATATTTATTCTTATCTATTTTCAATAAAACACATAACGTTAATTTTAAATAGTTTATTTAATATATAATTTAACTAAAATAATTCATCAAAAGTGTTTTAATTAATTGAGATAAAACAAATCCTAGAAAAATAGTTTTTGAGAAAATGAATTTCATTGTTTCTAAATTGCTCTTACTTTCATGTAGAAATAATTTATTACCAAAGAATTAATTTTATAAAAATGAATAAATAATATTTAAATAATTTATTTAATCCTTTTCATACCCTCCATTCAAACGGCTATATGATAACTATAGTCATATTTTAATAATAATAATAATATTATATTGTATCTTGATAAAACTTAGACTTTCATGTACTAAAATATATCAAAAGGAATCATCAATGTGTCTAATTAAATACAAGATCATTGTTTTGTGTAATAATATATAAACTGGGAATCACATGTAACATAAGACAAAGTAAATTTTTCATGTACCAAAATCTAAACTCAATGTTGTGTATACTGCAAGCATAAAATGGTTTTGTGTGCAACATAATCCATCAAAGAATTTTAATTTATAATAAATAAATAATTCATAAAAACTCAAGGTGTTATAATATATGTATGAATAAATATATAAAAGTAAATAACTAAATAAACATTCCATTTAAATCAATAATCAAAGAATAAAATGCATCCATCGATTATATTATAATGAAAATCTCATGGATAATAATAATAAGTAAATCTGAATGAAGGAAATGATTAATTATTGGATTTAATTTTTCCTAGGCACATTATACCTTTAACAACAAGATATATCCTTAATATGGTTTAAAACATTCTAGGTAAAACCTATCTAATTTCTATCAAGACCATTCACAAGACACCACAGTCATGATCAATCATCCAAATAGGGTAAACCAGTTGCTTACAAACATTAAGGGTTTGTTTGCAAAATATTTCATCTCATGAGACTACCATTAAATATAGGGGCCTACTTTAAATGGTCCCCAACCCTTGTCATAACTATCCAAATTATTCATTATATATTAAATAATCTTTTTAATTCATAAAAAATTTACCTTATGAAATATCTATATTTAGTGGAGAATATGAATTTATAAAAATTTAACTAGATAATAAAAAATTGTTAAAGTAAATAATGTATGTAAAAATGGTATATGGTTAATTTATTAAATTTATTAATGATAAATAATATTTACATTTAGGGAAAATTTAATTTCTATATGAAATTTAATAATTCAAGGTAAATTTAATGACAACAAAAATGAATCAAGGAAGTGAATGTCAACAATTTCCTTTATCAAAGTGTGCATAAACCATAGATAAAAATATTATAGATATTATATATAAAATATATACCCATTGGTATAATAAATAATTGTTTTTTCATTGATGAATAGAAATACCACAAAATATCGTTAAAAACATTCTTGAGTAAAATATCCTTTTATTTTGAAAAACATTTTGAAAGTCCCATACTCTGAAAATAATATTTAAAACTAAAATTTCACAAAAAAATTTGAAAATATATTTCTTTTAAAATCACCTTTTAAAATTATAAATTAATCTTGAAAACAATTGACTATTCATAAAACTGGATATTCCATTCATGTTGTACATATTAAAAAAAATTCCATTAATTTTTTCATTAAAAGATAAACGAGAATTATTTTGAAAATGACATAAAAAATAATTTGAAAACATATTTTAAATATTGAAAAAAATTCAAAAATCCCTTAATAACTCATTTTTAAGAGGTTAAAACATTGTTGAAAACAATTTCAGAAAATAATGTTTTTGTAGAAAACATATTTCTGGCCGAAATGAGAAATAAATATGTATTTTTATGAAAACATTTTATAAACCATTTTAAGTAAAAACGGAGTGGTAAAATGGTACTATTACATGAAAGATTTTACTATTAGCCAGTGGATAATAAAAGGGAAGGGTTTATTAGAAAATTTTTAATTAATTTCCTTCAATTGATATTCAATAATAAACAATCTTGATTAGAATGAGATATTGAAATAAACCCTTAAAATGATCTTAATATTTAAATGGGAATTAATAAATCAATAGATTATGTGTATACACTATAAATCCACCTATATGGTGGAAATAAAATATATGACAATAAAAATTCATTACACACATAATATTGGTATTCAATAATCAACGATGTAGAATTTTAGCCAAATGACTGGAAATTAATTTAAGAAATCCCTTTCCTTATGCTTCCTTTTTTTTAGTATTATTTAAACTCATTTATAGTGGTTTTAAACACCTCAATAACTTATTCCAAAACCATATTAATATTTATGATATCATATATGATCCTTTTATTACATCTTATCAACTAATTGTTAATATTCATTCATTATCTTCATTACTTCAAGTAATAACTGCTTTGTTTTTTTAGTATGTTTGTTCCTCTTAATTAAATGATGATTTAATCATATCACTAATTTAAAAAATGATATAAATATAATATATATTAATTACATATTTATTTAAAGTAATCCATAAAATTTGGTGATAAGAAATGAAATACACCATTCATGGAGACGGTAGGTCGTATGTATGCATGAACGTTGTTTCCATTATCTTATCATATTGAAAGAAAGAAAATAAATTATATATATATATATATATATATATAATATATTATCATTAAAGTATAATTTTTATGTCATATATATATCACATATGTTTTTTAAAACCATCTTTAAAATATTCCATGAAATGTGTGAATGAATCACATCGTTTCGTGAGGCGGTATTCTGTCATACACACGAGTGTCAATATTTTATTCTCACAAAATGGAAATCATGAACGTATATATGATATAATAATTAAATAAGCATAATAACATCATAAATTTAATATATAAATTATAAATTCAAGATTATTCCCAACCATTAAATGGGATAATGGAAAAATCAATGACATTGGTTCATGAGGCATTACTTCGTCGTACAAACAAATGATGATTTTATAACCCATTTGATGGAAGTGTGTGAAGCTATAGGTATTAATATTAACATAAAAAATATCATTATATTTAATATACTTAGTTTATTATATAATCATGGTATAATAAAAATTTAAGGTGGAGAAGAAAATAAAATACAAACGCTTTTAGAGGAATATTACCTCTTCTTCCAGTATCCTCCTTAGGTTCTCACTAAAACATTCTAAGGATTGATTTATACCCAAAATATGGATTCTATGATTAGGGGATGGAGTTTTTTGGAGTTTTTTTTAGTTCTCTGGTGATCCAAATGTATTTATAAGTGTAAAGGAGGGGCTGACCTTTTATAGTTGAGGTGGAGTGACATTCTTGTAAATACTTAAAGTTATTCACTATTTGGAGGTCTCATATACCTCATGTGTATCCAACATTTAATATTAATGGATGGGATAGATTATTTGGTTGATTAAATCCCCCAAAAACTAAAAAATGTATTTTTATAATTTTCTTCATTAATTTCTAAATTTCCTTATTTTACCATTTTGGTTTTTCACTAAGGTAACTAGTTTTCAAACCTAGGTAATTTATCCATTAAAAATAAATTAAAGTTATGATTATAAGAAAATTTATACCCATTTATAATAATTATGATATCTAATTTATAGAATAAAAATCTCACATTTGTTGTAAATTAATTTTGATACTACCACATGTAACACGCAAAAACACTACTTTAACATTGATCATGTTGATAACGTTTTTACTATTTTGGGGTCAATATGTTCATTATCAATGATCAATTTTAGAATTAGTGGAATATATTTTTTATTTATTAATATTTAAAAAATAATTATAATTATATAATATTTTTTATTAATTTTAAATCATTTAATATAATATCATTTATTATAAAATAGCATTAATGTCAATTTTTACATTTTTCAATTAATTTGAATTTAAAAATATCAAAAAAATAATGGACATTGAATATTTTAAGTAAAAAAATGTGTATCATCACAAATTAATCTATAATTATAAGGTAACATAATAATTCAATAAATTTTATCAATATTTATTATTTTTAGTATCATTTATTTTAGTTTATTATTAACTAAATATTTATTGTGTTAGCATTTCTTAAGAATTTTAAGTAAATAATTCATCTATAAAATTTTAAAGATCAATTATATGATAGAAAAAACTAATTTATATTTCAAAATAATATATATAATCAATCAAATATGGTTTTGTCTCTATTCTAAAACTTTATGAATATTAAAGGAAAGTAAGGTTCCTTTTTTATCTTTTTCATTATATAACTTATTATATATGTCACTCTATAGGAAAATTATCCTAATAAATAATAAAATATATATTAATGTGTTCAAGTTACAAATATGTACATAAATTGGTTTTGGATAAATTGGTAGGCCATTTTACACCTTATATTCAAATTTTAAACACTAAGTCAACTCATTTTTACCTTAATCAATATAATTAATTTTAACTATTTCACTAATAATTAGGGTAAAAAATTAATTTGATCTTATTATATAATATAAATTATTATTATTCCAAATATAGAATCCATTTTTTCAAATTCAACTCACAAAATTGTAATAATTTAATTTAAAATTAATCTCACAGACGTGGTGAGAAAGTAGGTTTTTAAATTGAAAAATGTTTAAAAGTTTACAATTTTTTATATAAAAAATCAATATTAAAATGTATCCAATTACCTAAATTATATTAATATATGTATTATTGATGTATTATTATTTTTAAACCAATTCAAATTGTAGTTTACTGTTATAAATTATTTCGATGAAAAGTCATTTTTCAATTAAAATTCAGTATTTTTCACTATTCATCAAAAAATTAAACAGCTTATAAAAATACCAGAAATTAACCCTAAGATAATTTTTAAACTATTATTCTGAAAATTAAGTTTATTTTCTCAAATATAATTTATAAAAAATTCAAAATATATTTTTAAAATAAGTGTTCCATTAAAAAGGGGGCAAAACTGCATTTAGAAAAATACATCTTTTTATGCACAAAAATGGATTTGTTATCATATGATGTCTATAAAATCTATTGGATTAATGTAAAAATAATTTCATAATATATAATATATTCATTTCATTAAGATTATCTACTAATAGTAATTAATTTAATTTATTAATATAAACTTCAATTGGCCCATGAAATTGATTTTTATAAAAATATTTCATTTATATTCAGTCGGTTTTTTATATTCATTTCTAATTAATTAGTAACAAATGAGTAAAACCATATATTTTTATAAGTTATTTAATATTATTTATAACCTCCAATTTAAAAACTATTATATAATTTTTTTTAAATATTAACATTAATAATATTCGCTAAAACTTGGTCCTTCATGTAATATATGATATTAAAGAAACTCATTGTTGCATGCAATTGAAGCTAACTCAGTATTTTGTACATAAAAAACTATAGGATAGATTGAATTTATTGAAAATTTTAAATATTTAATAAATTAAAGGGATGTTACATTTATTTATATTCTTTTTTAGCATTTCATACACACTATCAAATAAAATATTATTCTTTTAGAATTTTGTGGGTGTTATATTCCCCCCATACTAAATTAATTACATCCTCACAATTTAAACTCGATCTTGGAAATCCATGTTTTGAAATTTGGATATAAAAACATTGATAAATCCACATTTCAAAATATTTAAACAAATAACCCCTTGGTTAGAGAGAAAGGTATGTATGAAGGTCATACGAAATAACACATATCTAGGTTTACATGTAGGAGGACATTAGTGGTATTTTAAGTTATATACATGAAGGAAAAGTATAAATATTTATAGAGAGTTACTAAGGTAATTGATCATAAGAAATTGATTGATAAATGGAAATTGTAGGGGCTAAAAATCATAAATCTATGATGCTTTAAAAGACCATTGTTTCAAAAAAAAATGAAGGTATTGGGATATCATTTTGGTTTCAAGACCCTTTTTGCTAGAGTTGAGGAATTATTTCACTCTCAAATAATTTAAGCAAAAATAATTACATCATACATTTCTATTTTATAATAACATTTTCATCTTTTTGATTTTCTTCAATCAAATTCCAATTTATCCGTTACTCCATGAAATGGATATCCAAAAATGATCTTTTGTGCCTGAAGAACTAAAATTTACTTTAAACAGATCCTAATATCCATAAAAGAGTGACAAGTCTTTCTATATGTCTATAAATACTTTCCAAAACCAATATGGTTAATAAATTAATCTCTAAAATTCAAAATTAATTCTACTAGTTCATCATTAAAATTTATTTTTCAAATGGTTTACCTAAAAACAATGACAAATTAATCAGGATGTCGTGTATTCTAATGGTAGGTATGAAACCCTTATCATACTTTTGAAAAGAGTTAAATCCCTATAACCTTACTAGATGTGGTGGGTTTTCTCTAGTATATTGGTGGTCCATTTAATAAAAATATATTAATATAATTTCTATAACGTTCAGAAAAATAGGATGGAAATACTTAAAATAATGTTAATCATTAAATATCTTTTATTATTATAGTGTCTAATACAATTTTTATTATTTTTTCATGATGTCTAAAAATATTATTTGACTATAATTACAATTTCATTAATGATCATATTAACCCTAAAATCTGTAAATAAATTTAAACTTAAATCAACAAAAATGTAAAGGCATTATTCCACAAATAAATTTTCCACTAAAACATATACTTTCTATAAATGTTTCTAAAATTTCCTTAATATTAGTAGACTCCCATCACATAAAACCTAAAAGTAGGTTTTCTGGTATTTGAAAATATCTTCAATATTAAAATTATAAACCTATGATATTATCCTGATAGGGATGTATTCCATGGAAAAACTATATAATATCCACCATACCAAAATATTAATATGTTCTTCTATACGTATCCTCAAAGTATATCGTAGGGTTGTGATTGCTAATCTGTGTTTTTGTATATCTTGTTTCCATGGTTTCAACTAAACTTCCTTTGATACCAAATGTAGTGACCTCAACCGCAGTAGTAGATAGTCGATACCCACAAATATAATATTGGTATAATATATAAGGAAACACATCTTGAAGGACCAAATAGTTCATTAGTATTAATAAAATAGATAGAAACCTGAGTCTTACAATATATTTGAATCAAAAAATTGAAAAATAATTTTTTTTATATTATTTCTTATAATAAATTTATTCCATCTAACTTATACCTATATATATATGGTAGTAACCTTCATGGAATCTTGAGAAAATGAAACAAAATAAAGGTGAGATAAATTACTCATTAAGAGTTAATTATCATAGAATCTATCATGAATCAATAATCATAATCAATATGGAATGATAAATACCTGAACAAACATTCCATTTAAATAACTTTACAATCATGGTAATATAATTAATAGTCAAATTTGGAATGGTAAATAATAGAACACACAAATCAGTTAAATCACTAATCTATAAATAAATTGAATCCATAGATCATATCATAGATAAAAACTCATGGTTAATAATTATAACTGAATATGAATAAAGTGAATATTTAATTATTAGACGGCATGTTTTCTATGAACATGATACCTTTACTATCAAAATCTATCATGATGATGGTTTAAAACATGCTAGGTAAAATCTATCTGATTTTTTAAGGACCATTTATAATACATTACTTTCAAGATATATCCTCTAGAAAGATCAAATAGCTTGGTTACAAAAAAAGGGTTGATACCAACTGATTTTGTCTCATGATATTATAAATGCGTCGAGGGTCTTACATTAAATGGTCCACATCCCATGTTATAGAAATCCAAATCATTCCTCATATATCAAATACTTGATTTAATTCAAAAAGAATGTGCCTTATCAAATATCCATATTGATAAGAGAATATAGATTTATCAATACTTCCCTAGTTAACAAATAATTTTCAATATAACTTCCATTTTTAAAAATGGTATATATTTTAGGTAATAAATTTATCCATGCTAAATAATATTGACATTTAGGGGAAATTTAATGTCCACATGAAATTAAATAATTCAAATTAAAGTTAATAAAAAAAATCATCAAGGAAGTGATTTCCAATACTTTCTTTGGTCAAAGTGAATATAAACCATCGAAAGGGAGATTAAGGATAGTATCAATACAATATATACCCATTGCGGTAAGAATAAATGTTTTTTGTCATTGATTAATATAAATAACATAAAATATATTTAAAAACATTATTTAAAAAAATATTCTTTCATTTTGAAAAACATTTTGAAAGTACTTTTCCTTTAAAATTTATTTAAAAAATAAAATTTTCAAAACAATTTGAAAATAAATTTCTTTTAAAATTTCCTTTGAAACTTATAAATTAATCTTGAAAACATCAGAATAGTCATGAAGGATGAAAGTTTCATTCATATCATACATGGTAAAACAATTTTTGCCTTTTATTTATTCAGTAAAATACAAACGGGAATTATTGTGAAAAAAAATCATAAAAATAATTTCAATTTTTTTGAAAGAGTAAAAAATGGTTGAAAATTAATTTAATAAATCACTTTGAAGAGGTTAAAACTTTTTAAACAACATTTTTATAAAACATGGTTTTAGAGAAAATATATTTCTAACCAAAGAGATAAATAAAGTCAGATTTTATTGAAAACATATTAAGTACCAAAGAGTTATAAAATAATAATATTTATTAAAATAGTTCAATAATAACAATTATAGAATAAAATAAAAGTTTTTATTATGAAATGTTCAAGAAATTTCCTTCAACTGATATTTAAGAATAAACAATCTTGATTAGAATGAGATTGTTAAATAAACCCTTAAAAAAATCTTAATGTTAAAATGATAATTAAAAAATAAATTGATTATCTGTATCCAATGTAAATCCTAATAAAAAAATTTAAATAAAATATATTATAAAAAAAATTCGCAACACACATAATCTTAGTTTGACATAATTAGCGAAGTATAAGTTTAACCCAATGAGTATAAATTCAGTTAAGAAATCCATTACTTTAATCTTCATTCTGATTGATCATTGTTTAAACTATTATATAGCGGTTTTAATCATGTTACTAACTTATTAAAGAACCATATTAATATTTATGGTATCATATATGATCCTTTTATAACATCTTATCAATTATTCATTAATAATCATTCATTACTTTCATTGTTTCAGGTAATAACTGCTTTGTATTTCGAGTATGTTTTGGCTTGTTATTTTTATTCCTATTACTTTGAACATTATTTAATAATACCCATAATTTAAACTATAATATAAATATCATATATTATAATTATATATTTATTTATAGTAATCCATAAAAATTGGTGATAAGAAATAAAATTCATCATTCATGGAGATGGTAGGTCGTATGTACCAATGAACGTTGTTTCCATTCTATTTTCATATTGAAAGAAAGAAAAGTAAATTATATATAAATATACTCATTAAATTATAATTTTTATATCATATATATCAAAAAAAATTAAACCATTCTTTATGTAATCCATGTAAAGTGTAAACAAATCACAATGCTTCGCGAGGCGATAGTCCTCCAAACACACGATCGGCGATATCGTATTCCCACAAAAATGTAAAGCATGAAGTTATATGTGATATAATAATTCGAAATGAATAATAAAATAATAAATATCATATATAAACTATAAATCCATTATTGTTCTCAACCTTCAAAGGTGGTATTGGAAAGACGAACGACATCGGTTCGTGAGGCGGTAGTCTACCGTATACATGAATAATGATTTCATAAACCATTTGATGGAAGTGTGTGAAATTATAGGTATTAACATAAACATGACAACATATAAGTTTATTTAATATATTGAGGTTTTTTATATAATCATTGTATAATAATAATTTATTGATGTGGATAAGGAATTAAAATAAAAATTATTTTTATAACAATATTACCTCTTCTTTGGGTATCCTCCTTATGTTTTCACTAAAAGCTTATAAGGTTTAATTCTTTTACCAAAATAAAAATTTTATGATGAGGATAGGTATTTTTGGAGTGATTTTTCTAGGATTTTTATGATCCAAATTGATTTATAGGTGTGAAAAAGGGGGAGAGTGAGTGTTGTTTTCTAGTTGAGGAGGAGTGGCATTCATGTAAATAATCAAAGGTATTCACTATTGTGAGGTCTCCCTTACATCATGTGGCCCTTAAATTCAATAATAATGTAGTTTAGTGTTTTTTTTGTTCTATAAAATCATATAACATATAAAAAAATTAATTTTTATAATTTTCTTCAATTACTTCTATGTCTCCTTATTTTACCATTATGGTTTTCACTAAGTTAACTAGTTTTCTTCCCTAGGTAAATTATCCAATAATACTAAATTAATTTTTCCAAAATTATAATATTTAAAGCCATAGATTCTAAATATTATATCTAGTTTATAGAATAAAAATATCATGTTTCTTGGAAATTAATTTTGATATAATTGCATGTAACGCCCAAAAACATTGTTTTAACCCTAATCGTGCTAACAATATTTTTACTATTATGGGTAAATATGTTCATTATAAAAGTTCAATTGGTCCATAAATGGATAATTTTTAATATTTATTAACATTTAAAATTTACTTGAAATAATATAGGTTTTTTATTAATTTTAAATCATTTAATAAAATACATTTATTAAAAATAACATTAATGTCAATTCTAACATCATTCATTTAATTTGAATTTACAAATATCAAGAAAATAGTGTAACTAGAATATTTTAAGTTAAAATATATGTAACATTACATATTCATCTATAAAAATAAGTCAAAAAAAATAATTCACTCAATTTTTTTCACTTTTAATATTTTTAGTATCATATGTTTTATTTAATTATTAACTAAAATAATTATTGTATTGTCTTTTCTTAAGTATTTAAGGAACCTAATTCATCTTTGAAAATTAAAAATAAATTATTATGATAAAAAATTATATTTATATTTAAAAATAATATATATAACCAAACCAATGTGGTTTCAATCTGTATCCTAAAGCATTAAAAATATTAAAGGCAATGAAGGTTCTTTTTTTGTCTTTTTCTTAACTTAACTTATTATATAGGTCACTTTAATGGAATAGTATCTCACTAACTCATAAAATCAATAATAATGTGTTAGGGGTCTAAAATGGACATAAAATGGTTTTCAGAAAAATGGTTAGGTCATTTTACACCTAATATTCCATGTATAACCACTTAGTAAACTCACTTTTACGTTAATCAATATAATTATGTATAACTATTTTCAGTATTCATTATGGTAAAAAAATAAGTTGAAATTATTAGATAATATAATTAATTATAATTCCAAAAATAAAACCCAATTTTTTAAATTCAACTCACATAAGTGAAATAATTTAATTTAACATTAATCCCATATACGTGGTGAGGAAGAAGGTTTTTAAAGTTAAAATGTTTAAAAGTTTATAATGATTTTATATCAAACATTCAACATGAAAATGAATCCAATGAAATAAATTGGTTAAATAGATTTTATAGCTTATGTATTTTTACTTTAAAACCAATACAAATTATAATTTACCATTACAAATTATTTATACTAAAATTCTGTTTTCAATTAAAATTCTTTATTTTTCACTATTCATCAAAAACCGAAAATTCTCAGAAAAATAAAAAAAATCAACCTAAGATAATTTTTACATTCTGATTTAAAAAATATTTTATCAAATAAATTTTATTCATGTATCTAAATATATTTTTAGAAAAAGTGTTATATTTAAAGGTGGAAAACATCCTTTAAAAAATATTACTTTTTATACATTAAATTGGATTTGTTCTTATCTTATTCCAATATAATATATTGGTTGAATGTCAAAAAGAATATTTAATATATAATATAAAAAAATCATTAATATAATCCATGAATAGTAATTAATGTAATTCATTATGATCAAATTTCATTGGCGTATAGAACAGTTTTTTATAAAAACATTGTCTTTATATTCAATTGATTTTTATATTCATTTATAATTAATTGGTAACAAATAAATTCAACTATATTTTTTCATTTTTTGATTAATCTTATTTATGACCAAAAATTTAATGTCTAGGAGATAATTTTTTTTCTAATAATAACATTAATAGTATTCGGTAAAACTATGTCTTACATGTAACACAAGCTATCAAAGAAACTCATTATTGTGTACCATGCAAGCTAACTCAATATTGTGTGAATTAAAAGATATATAATAGTTTGAATTTATTTAAAATATTAATTATATGATAAAGTATTAAGATATTATATTCCTTTCAAATCTCTTTGTTTTGTTTCATACACGTTATCCAATAAAATGTTATTGTTTTGGAATTTTTGGGGTGTTATCGTTAATACTCAACCAAACATTTTTAGGGTGATTACCCATAGGTGAATTTATGTCAGCGCCTTCATATGCTTATTTTTTCTAAGTATGGATTTAATTTCCATTAAACTATAAAATCTATACATTACTAAAATTTTATGATTTTTACCTATACATAGACTTATCCCTAGGGGTTTCATTAAAGTTCTATAGTCCACATCCCAAAAAATAACTAATATAATACCCAAAAAACAATCCTAAATTTATAATAACTAAGGTAACCCAATATATATATATATATATATATAATACTTCATTTAAAATGATTATTCTTTACATATCACTATTAATCTCACCCTAGAACCCAAAGGTTTAGTGTATTTAGAGATCAAGTAAATAAAAAATATACTTTATAATAGTTGTGAATATTCCTCTATAATTATACTCCCATTATAGAATTTTCATATGATATAATCATATTCATATCTTGGGAAATTAAAACATATGTAATAGGTGAGATGATATTCTCAATATGGGTAAATATAAGATATAACAATTGATGCTAATAAGTGAGCATTGGATAAGCCTGTCGGTATTTGAGTATAGTCAACGTTCTTGATTATAACATTATTAAGTCATGGATAGATTAAAATGGAACATCAATCATCAATAAAGTCTTAATTGTCTATGCCTGACATAAAATAGGAGTCATGATAGCTTAATATTGGTTCAAAACATAATAATGTTGCACAAACATAATCATAGTAAACAAATGTCATTGTAAACATAGAATAACGGTAATTATATCCACACAAAATCTTTGGAGCATAGCATAACCACAGTTATACCCACACAAGATCTTAAAAGAATAGATTTACCATAATTCCACCCATACATAAAATTTTTATCTCATGAGATATAATACTTTACCCAATACATTAGTGGGTGATATAAGACTTCATCTATCATAATAATAATTATCCATACATATGTATTCCATGAAAATGTGAAAACATTCATGTTTCAAACATCACCTAATTAACCCATAAATTGAGAAAATTTAACTAAAACCTTCCCTATATGATTTCATAATCTATCTATAAAATTAAGGTGAATGATAACATAATAACATATCCCAAATGAATCCAATAATATTTTAAGAATGATAAAATAGATGAAAATCACTTTTCTATAAAGAAAAGTTTGAATCATACCACCTAATAAGGGATCAATAGTTTGATTATTTAATTTATTGAGTTTAATCCCCCAAATGAAAAATAGTATAATGAATGTAAGAGTTTTATTCACGAAAGATAATTTCCAATGAAATAAATCCATTTTAGATAAATAATAAAATTCAATAAATCTATAAAATATTTTTTATAAAACAATTTAACATTATTGTATAAGAATAAGTTATAAGTCATTTTCAAAATTCATTTTCAAAAAAGGGAACATAAATTTTTTGAAAAATTTTACTTTTAATAATAATATCAAATAATATAGCCTTGAAAAGTTCATAAATTTTATCTTGTGTAAATGTATATTAGAACATGTGATCATGAAAGGAAAGAAATACCTTTGAAATATTATAAAATACATTCGTTGAAACCTACATCACAAAAATGAAAATATATCAACATTTTCAAAATAGTTAAAGTGAAATATGGAGATCATAATAAATAATACATATTTGGATTTCAAAATAAGAAAGGATAAAATAAGTTGGAACAAATATAGACATGAAAGAGAAAGATATTATTGGATAGGATGAGAATTATTCTTAACAACAATCTACTTATATAAGAAAGAAATCATCATGGAAGAGGAATTGAAAAAAACTAATTTTTCTAGATAAAAATAGAAGTTATGATATAATAAAATCTCAGGTTGTAAGAAACTGACCATATAAGAAATGAAAACAATAATAAATCTTATAACTCAAAGAAAGGTAGTTGAAAAAGAAAAAACCCATCAAATTTTTATAAGTTTTTAATATAGACCCCTTGAAAAAATGAAATTGAAATAAAACATTCAATACCATTAATAAAGATATAATCATTATATAAAATATAAAATAGGTATTATATACACTATATTAAATAAAATAGGTTCATATTATAAAACATAACTCAAAGATGGAAATATTTTGATGAGAAACCCTTAACGTTTACTCTTCACTTCCAAAAAAGATCTTTAATATCATTTATAATAAACAAAATAATATTAATTTCATATTTTAGAAATCTATTTTTATATATACCCATTTTTATTCATTGATTGTAATTATTTGTTATACATTCATTAGAAAGTTAATTTTTATTTATGAGATTGAATGTTAGTAATATTGATTATTTTGCTTATTTTTTATAATGACGATGTCCAACCCTATTATTTGATACAAAGTTAATAATTATATTATTATTAAATATTTCAAAATAAAATTTTCTTAATTATGTATTCATACCTATATACATTTTATGGAAATTATGGGTATGGATTTTTAGAATGTAATTCATAACAAGCTTGTTTCGCATTATTTTTATTGAACAAGTGGTGTTAAATTAATAATGATTTAAAAATTAATATAATGTAAATAAAATTTTAATAATGTCAAAAATATAATTCACATTTATTAAATGTGTTCTTATAATTACCCACGTAGGGTTGTAATGAAAAAATTAAATAAGTTATTCTAGGATATGGTAGTCTACAGATACAAACAAATGACGTTTTCATTTTCCCTAGAATGGTAGAAAGGTAGAAAATGGTTTATATTTATAGAATATTAATAATTTAATAATTATCATATTTATTCATTAAATACACCTTTATAAGTGCCCATTTATGTTGGTAGTGAAAAATAAAAGTGGTCATTTATGGAGGTGATAGTCGGCACGTAACATGAACAACATTCTTGTTTTTATAAGGATAAATGAGGAAGGTAAATAAAAAAAATCAAAATAATAAAATTTGAATATAAAAATGATACTTTTAATATTATTTTTAGTATGTTATAGTATTACTTGAGGTAGAATAATAAGACTTGATGAAATAAACATGAAAAGGGTGATTTGGAAATTTTTACCTTAATCATTGGAAAAACTTCTCTGAAAATTAGATTAGTGATTTAAAGGGTGTCCCTTAAAGAGGTAAGTATCTATAAGGAATAAATAAAAGTGTTAGGGAGGTATTTGGGTAGTCTTTGGTAGAACTGTAGGGCTTATGGTGTGAGGAAAAATGAGGTGGTTAAAAGGCAACTTTTATAAGTGAGATGAGTGGAAGTTTTTCATATGGGATGCACTATTAATATAAAGTGTCTCCAAAAGTGAAAACTAATGGAGAGTAGGATAATTTAAGGTCACTAGAGGCCTCAAAAAATAATTATGAGAAATTTTTAACACAATTTGGGCCTTTTACCATATAATTAAATAATTTTAATGTTTTGGATTTTACCCTGGTAACTAATTTTTACGTACCTAATGTTTTTTGTACTAAAACTAAAATAAACATTATATCACAATTTTTAACCTCTTATTACAAATATTAAATCATTTTTATTATATAAAATTTATAAAATTAGAAAAAATTAATTCTAAAAAAATTATTTTATAACACATTAAAAATAGTTTTAATGAAATATATAAATTATGTTCTGAAATTTCAAATGTAGGTTTTGAGTTTAATAAAAATGTTTTTAAATGTATTATCTTACTTATAAAATACATATTTTTTTAATATAAATATATTTAAAAAAATTATTCATGCTTATATCATAATTATGTCATAAAAGTCGTTGTATTTGTAAAAATGGTATTTTCATCTATTCATTTAAAAATAAATATTAATAGAAAAATATAAAAAATTAACCCTAATATAATATTTTTATATTGAATCTAGATATGAAGCTAATTGTTTTAAATTCAAATTTTCAAATTTAGTAATTTTACTTTTAAATGGAAATATAAAATAGAATGAAAACTATTTTTATTGGAAAATGACTTTTTCAAATGTTAACCATTCTTTGTTTTATTTAATATAAATTTATAATTAGATTAGGGTGAAAATGTATTAAATATAAACAACATATTTTATCATAATTTAAACATAATATACTTAGTTCCTTGAAATAGAAATCTATAGCACATAAAAAATATTTTTAGTAATATAAATTTTTAATAATAAAATGAATATATTCATATCACTTTCCTAGTTATAAATATTGGATGATTATTAATTTATTTACTTTTGTTTATTATACATACATTTCACTAAATTCATTATTTAGTAGTGATTAATTTTTTTAAGATAAAAATACACAACACTTTTAGAACACTTGTACTTTAAAAATATCCCTTTTATATTAAATGACCATAACCCAACTACAAATAAAATTAATTATTTATATTTTATCCTTAATTTTATCAATATATTTATATTAAAAAATTTATTTTTATTTTATTATATCATTCTTTCATACTAATGTTTTTAACGCATAACTTTTTTTTATAATAAATTATTTTAATAAAATATTATATTTATTGGGAGGAGCGAACAACTAAAGAGGAGAGTAAATTGAGTTTTTCAAAAAATTTATATTTAAAAAAAAATTAAAAAAAATAAATCCATCAATTTGATAGAATTTACTAGCTAAAAATACTACAAATATATAATTTTTTCTTTGTAAAAGGTTCTTAATAGCTCAATTACTTGGTTAATATATTTTTGGAAAATACTTTACGTTTTTAAACAAGCTGAATTGTATCAAAAACATTATAAAAAGACTAAATTAATTTAACTATAAAAGTTATGTTTCGTTTAAAAGTTTATAAATATGAAACTATTTTGATTTAAAAACACAAAATACCAAATGGATAAAGAGTAGTAAACAAGTTATATCAAATATAGCACCTTTGGAATTAACAAGGGGTTTGTTCTTAAGATAATAATTAAACCCCTCCACTTTCAAATAAGCTTATTCAAATAAGTTTATTATATAATAAAATAATCCAAAATCTGGATAGGGTTTTATAGACAACATCACATAAGTCTGTCCATGAACAGAGCCACTTCCATAGTTATATGTGTGATGAAAAAGCTATAATGTCCCAAAGGACCTCTTCCACTGTTGTTTCTGGGAGTGAAAATTAAAGATTTTAGAAAGTATCAAGTGCTCTCCAGTTTAATGAAGGATACTATGTTTTAAAAATAAATATTTTAATATGTGAACATATCTCAATGGTAAATCATAAATAAGAATAGAAAGTGATATAAAATATGAAATTTTGATTCATCTCGGTATAAAAAGCATAATTTGTCTGGATTCCTTGAATTTTTCTATTGAAGTAGCTCGTATAGGTTTAATAGAAGGTTTTTGAAAAAAAGGCATCATAGAGTCTTCACTATAGCATAGGTTCATGTGTAAAATCCTCTTTTATTCATATTAGGAGCATGTATCTGTAACATCCTTCACATGATCATATTTTCCTCTTAAAAAGATCTTTATCTGAAGTAGTCATTGATGAATAATCAATGAAATATTAAATGCACTAACACTTCAATTACTACTTTTAAAATTAGTAATTTTAGATTTTAAATGCTCCATTTATAAGTTAGAAAAAAAAATCTTTCATTACATAATACAAGATTATTTAGAATGGAAAGTTTTCATGGTGAATTGAAATGATCGGTTGCATGATTATTTGATGTGGTAGGTAATTTTTTCATGTGGTCGCTATAATACTAGATGTGTTAAGTATATTACTTTATGAAATATTATACATACCTTGTAATGGTAAATTTATTTCATCATTCAATAGTTACATATTCATCTTATGAATGGTTGATTGTACATTAGGTAGAATGACACTCAACACATAGTAAGCACAACCCAGCTTCATAGTCATTTTATGAGTTTGATATATTTTTGTCTTCTTAAGCATGGTGTGTAGTTTTTTTCATGTGTCCATCTAGTTTATAATTTGTAGTAGGTTTTACATGGTTATTTTATCTTCATGGTTAGATAAAAATATTCATTTGGAAAGTTTGATACTCATGCAGTATGGTTGGTACAGTTAGTTCCAGACTTATCCATTCTTTAGATTTTTTATAATAAAATATTTTCTAATTAGAAAACTTGAAATTCATTAATAACAATATTAACATTATTTATGGATATTAAAATAAGTATTTATTGGTTTGATCCACCAATATCCCCCTTTTTATGATCACAAATCATTACATTTTAATTGAATTAAATTGAATATAACAAAAGCATATTTAGAAAGGATTGAAATAAATATTTTGAAAGTTCCTAAAATCATGAAAATATTTCTAATGAATTAAAGTTATTTTAATTTATCATTAATTACTACTCCTTAATTTATCCACCCTTTGGGATTATCAAAAAGTAAAAAGTTAAAACAAAAAAGAGATAAAAAGGAAATATTTCTTTAATATATCAAAAAATATTTCAAAAATATTACAAAATAATCTTATCAAAGATTATAATATGAATCCAAATTTGGGACTTAAAATCCTTAGTTAGAGGTGGACTATTTAAGTCAAAAGAAAGTGTTATATACATCCCTTTTATATTTGACTTTGTGGTGTTCCTTGTCATGTAATAATAAATTAATTTATTTATGTTTTCTCTATCATGATCATTATTCTTGGAATCCTCTCAAACTAGTTGACCATGAGGAATAGGAGGAGGAAGAGGAGTAGGTTGAAATAAAGAATTCCTAAACTATTGGTCTAACTGAATTATCATATCAGATATATCATCCTGAAGAGCACCAACCTGAGCTCTCAAATATGTAATCTTAATTTTTTTTATCTCTATTTGGAACTTAAAGTAAGGATGAATTTGATTGATCACCACTATAATTGATTTATAAATTTCATATTTTATCACTTATTTCATGGATTTCTCAAAATTAAAAAAAAAATTCTTGAAAATATCTATTAACTCTATCTTGAATACATCTAAATCATCCTTAGTGACATATGAAGTAGAAGTAATATAGGTTGTAATAAAAGAGGGAGATGGATAAGAAGACTTATTTATAAAATATATATTAGGTATATTCTCAATTTATATATGTCTCATAATTTCATCCGCAAATATATTAGAAGATTTATCTCTATATTTATTATAATCTTTAACTATATCATCATGAACAATAAGTTGAGATTCATCATGTTATTTTGTGTGACTATCACCAAAGATGTCTTGAAGGATCTAATAAAAAAAGTTCATATAAGAGAATCATCAATTCTATCTTCATTATCGACCTCAAATATTAATTATACTTCTAAGGCTTTTTGTATGGAGAGAATATAAGGTTAACCATGTCCAAGTTGATAGCCTCCATGATTATCATCATCATAATTAGGATGTACTAAGCCCAAAACAAGAGATCTAGGGGAATTATCCCCCTTAAAAATTTAACTTGGTATATATTGTCTAGGAGTACTCCCAATAATAATATATCCTTGTGAGTTATCCTCAACATCAATAGATTTAACAAACTTATCTCATTCTATCTCATCCTCATGAGTTGTTCTAGATTCTTCAATAAGGTTTACATCTTCTCTCTATTATTTTTCTTCATCTTCCTCAATATCTACTTATTCTTATACATCATTAGAGGGAGAAAAAAATAATCTTAGTATTCCACAACATCATCTGGATTGAGGCCTAGATCCACCAAATCCCTAGCTCTAATAGGGTACTTCGCTGGATTAAACATTTCATATAAATATTTTGAGTTATCCACCCATTCCTTTTTCCATGGGTTCTATTTTACTTTCATTTTATTTCAATTTTTTGTGTAATAAAAATACATCATTTGAATTTATCCCCCCCCCCCTTGAGAAATAATCCTTTATAATTTTTGATGTCCAAAATAATCTTAAGATAAATTAAATAATTGAAAATTGATGTTTTATTACAAAAATAAAAAATGTGTTTCATGATATATCTACAAATACTAATTTGAATAACATTCATCATTATGAATAATAAAAATATATCATGATTCCTCATGATAATGAAATACCCTTTTATTAGACATATCAAATAATAAATGAACTTCATCAATAACCTACATTCTCTACTAAGTTCGATAATAGTTGGTCTCTTTGGGGTTACATTCCCAATTATTTCATAAAAATAATTTTGAAACCCAAAATGTGTATGATAAATTGTAGAAGATATTTGATAATCCTCATTTTCTCATTTGGTGACACACCCAAAAACATTTCTCAAATTTTCAAGGAAAATTACATAACTTCATCATTGGCCATTTTTTTAAGGACATATCATTTAACAGTAGAGAAAAATTAAAGGTACACATAAAAATCCTTGATAGGTTTCAGATGAAAAGGCCTTGAATTTTCTCTAAACCAAGAATCCCATTCGAGATTTGGAATCACATTTCATAGCAAAAATCTGCTTGATTATAACCACTATGCATTGAATTATTTTTCTTTTGAAACTGGATGATCAATTAAGTGTAAATTCATTGGAATTACAAATGAACTCATTCTCCCTTATGATTTCCTTGATTTATTATAAGGATACGACTTGACAGGAGGCATGACATTAGTGTAACATTTCACATTCATCATTTTCGAATTGATTATAGTTCTATAGAGGTTCAATTTTAAGAGAGAGATAGAGAGATACAAGGTAGTATGGGGGTTTGAAAAAGGTTAAGGCTTTGGGAAGAAGTAATAGAATTAATGGAAATGATGTGTGGGGATTCAATATCTGATTCAAATTTTATTTCAATCATTTATGGAATAAAATAATAATAAACTAAAATAAAATCCAACCAAAATATTTTCATGAAAAATTCAAGTAAAAGGATTTGGTAGGTCTACTGACAATAGATTTGTGATAACATAATCATGGTAGGCAAGCTAACTGTGACCCCATTTTAGGTATGCCTACCATACAACTATGTTTTTGATAGTATGTAAGTACTGGGCATGTGAACAAATATTCATGAAAATCATAGTAACTATGTGAACTAAACTTCATAGTTACTTCTAGAAAATATCAGAAAACATAAGGTACATAGATCTTAAATAAATTCAAATATTGAAATTTAATTAAAAAAATTAGGCATAATTTATCATACCCAATTTATGTTTGATATAATTGATTCTCATAACATTAAAAGGTTTTTTAAATATATCAATAATATGATGTTTAGTACCAATGAACTAAAGAGTTATACCACCCTTTTGAAAATGCTCTCTCATATAGTTATGTCTTATATCAATGTTATTGGTTGTATAATGTGATATAGGATTCATTGAAATATTTACTGAACTTGTATTATCACAATTTATAGAGACATTCTATAATTGATATACATAGCCTAGTGATATATGTTTCATCCATATAATATGTACACAAAAACTACCTAAATTAATGTACTTATATTTTATAGTGGATAATACTATGTAATTTTGTTTATTACTACATAGTTATACTAAATATTTTCAAAAAAAGTGACATGTTCTAGAAGTGATTTTTTTATCTAAATTACAGCCACTAAAATCAGCATCTTAATAACTCACTAACACAAATTATTGCCCTCTAGAGTAAAACAATCCTAAGTTGGTTATATTTTTAATGAATTTAAAAATTATTTTCATAGATATTGAATGTGACTCTTTGAGGTTTTCTTGATAGTGAGAAAACATACACACAATAAACATTATATCAGGACAACTATAATTTAATTATTGTAAAATTCCATTCAAACCTCTATAAGTGGTTAGATAAATAGTTTTCTTAGTTTTATCATGATCCAACTTACAGGTGTTACTCCTAATAGTATCACTACCTTTAGTAATATCCGTACTGAAAATAATTATGAGATATTTAGCATAAATTCATTGATTTAAAATAATTACTTATTTATTTTAAAAAATTTCCAAACAAAAACGAATTTATGTCCACCCATAAAAATATTTTCAATTTTACTTTGCATCATTTTTTAAAAATTAAATACACAAAGAATTTCTTAAAGAACCAAAAATAATATCATCAATGTATATTTTTACTACTAAAATATATTTTGAGATTCTTATAATAAATAATGTAGGATCATATATTCCTTTAGTAAAACATTTTGATCTTAAAAAAGAGTTGAGCTTATCATACCATGATCTTGGGGATTTTTTTAAACCATATAAATATTTTATAATTTAAAAAATGATTTGGAAAGTGTGGTTTTTGAAACTAAGGTGGGTTGTTCAAAAAAACATCTTGAACTATATAACCATTTAAGAATGAACTATTGACATCAATTAGATAAATTTGAAAATCCAAATCTGCTACATAGGAAAGCAACATTCTCATGGATTAAATTCTAGCTACTAGAAAAAAATTCCTCATACTCAAAACCTTCTTCTTGACTGTATAATTATAAAACCAGTCTCAGTTTACCTATAACTATTGTGTATGAATCATTAAACTTGTTTTAGTGATAATAGTTAGGTAGTCTTTAGGTATTTCAGCTAATTATTGGACTTTATTTCTTTTAAATTGATTTAACTCTTCTTGTATTTCCATTACCTTGAATTCCTTATTAATTGCCTCATTGATGTTCTTAGGTTCAAGATGTGATAATAAAGCTCGATGTTCAACTTCTTTTCTAAGAGAATAACTAGTATGAGTTTCTTAATCTAGGTTTCCTACAACTTTATCTGAGGGGTGATATATATGAGTCCTAACATATATTGGGATATAAGTGTTTGAAACCAAATTTTCATCTACAGGATCAGGTTTAGGTTGTTGATCAGAACTGGGAGAATTAGGAATTCTGGAAGAATTGATGTTCAGGTTAGAAATATTATCTTTTATATATTCTAAAGAGGTATAAGGATTATGTGGATATATTTCATCAAACATGACATGCAAAAATTCTTTTACAAAAAAAATCCTTTTATGAAACAGCCTATATTATTTACTTGTTATAGAATATATTAAGAAATTTCATTAAATTCTCTTAGAATAAAACTTATCTAAATTATATTTTTTTGAGTATAAAGGCTCTACAACCAAAAACACTGAATTAATTAACCTTTGGTTTTATAAAATTCCATATTCATAAGAGGTATTCATTAAAATAGGTCAAATTAAAACTATATTAATTATATAACAAGAAATTATTATAGTTTATTCCCAAAAATAAAGAGGTAAATCATACACATTTATATTGGGGGTTTCTAAGAGTAGAAAAGTTGTGACTATATCCATGTTGTGATTATAATGATTCAAACTATTTATTTTCCAATTTATGGACATGATCACATCATAATGTACTGATTCTATGTCTTCTAAGATTCTCTACATATCAATAATCTTTACAAAAACAATAAATAGCTTCACATTTATGAGAAATAAAAAATACCCATGTATATATTGAATAATAATCCACTATAAAATAACAATAAGGATTTCCTAATAAACTAAAAATTTTACAGGGTCCAAAAAATCCATGTGAACCACCTATATTAGTTTAGAAGTTAAAGCTTTTTTATTTTATTTGAAATATATTTTATGTTACTTTCCCTTTTGATGGGGGTTATAGAATTTGACTATTGGGGATTATAGTTTGGGAAGATCATTTTTCAAACCTTTCCTAGTTATCTTTATAAGTGGGTTAATATTACAATGTACTAGTATCCTATTCCAAATCCAAGATTCTTTGTGAAAGGTACTAAATAAATAAAAATTATGTGAAAATAAAGAATTTAAATCTACAGTGTAAACATTTTCATTTCTCACAGTAGCAAAAAATAAATCATTTTTAACGTCAAAAACTTTTTAAAAAAAATTTTAAACAAAAATTAAATTTATAATCATATAATTGTTAAATTATAGTAAAATTATATTTAAATCCATCGAAAAATAAAAATTTGGAAACTAATACTATAATAGAGTTATTAATGTGGACAAGTTCAATTATTTTCCATTTGGAATTGTCACCAAAAGTGACATTTAAACCATCCACTTTAATGAAGTTATTGAATCTTGAGTAGTATCTAGTCATATATCTGGAACATCCACTATCCATGAACCACAGTTATTTACAAGAACTCTTCAAGAAGGCTTCCTAAAAAATAAACATAATCCAAAAATAATTTTGGTAAACATATTTTCGTAGGTCCAAATATATTAGTAATAAAATATTTAGGAATCTATAATTTTCTTAATATTTTCGAATAATCAGACCTTATAATTTTATAAATAAAGAAATTATTATGGCCAGGGTAATAAGATCTATTAGCAGAACTATATCTTGGAAAAAATTTATTTTTATTTATTTTTCCTTATCCAGGTTGATATCCTATTCCAATAGTGTATTTTGGAGTAGTATATTTATTGATCATGTAGGTAATGGTATTTATTACATTTTTAAATCTCTATAGATATTTCTTTAATTGTGAATTTAATAATTTAAGCTCATTATTTTACTCAATAAATTGATCATTCTTTTCATTTTATACTGTAATATGTATTTTAAAGTGATAATAAAAAGCATTCTTCTTCTTTACACTTTTATGTTTATGTTTTAATTCATTGAATGTATCTTCTACCATGTTACGGTATTCAAATAATTTATCATTTTACATATTATTATCAATATAGAGAGTCTCATAAGGATTTGAAATATGAGATGGAGATTTTTGAAAAATAATGTAATACTATAGATGTGTTTGTCAAAAAACACATACTATCTTGTTATTTATATCTTCTTTTCTCGAGCCTGAATCTCTTAAACAATGCTTATAGAAAATACATGTGTATTTCATGTCATTTTTATACTTTTTTCTCTTTTCATAATATTTCTTCTTATACTTCAACTTGGGATAGTCTACTTTGATATGCCCTTTTACTTACATTCATAGATTATTACTGTATTAGTAGAATAATCCTTTTTCAAATTATTTCTCCAATTCCATATATTTTCATATATACCAGTTTAATTTTATTTATTGAAAAAATTCTGTATAATTTTTTAAAAACTTTATCCAGATTTTATGTTTCTTTATATCTATCAGGTGTTTAATATTTATTACTTGAGCTTTCATATTTGATCTTATTTTTTTTATAGGTAAAAGTCATAAATTCCACTAACTTCCTCTTTGGGGAACCCATTTCATCCATGTTCTATTTTAATTATTCTTCATAAATCAAGATATTTTTAATTATCCCATTGACTGGAAACATAGTTATATCACATGATTCCCTTATAGAAATAGAGGTTCCTCATTATCTGTCAAGTAGAAATATCAAAATTCAAATGACTTTATCCTAATTATAAATTTTCATTATGTGTCTTTTCATTTTGGTAACAATCTCACTGAACCTAAGATACATGTCAGATATAGATTAATTTTGATTCGTCTTAAAAGTGTTATATTGAATAGTACAAGTGATTAAATGCATTTCTTTTACATTATAAGTTTCTTCATGATATATAGAAATGGTATCCCAAATCTCAAAAGTAGTATTACAATAAGATATTCTATTAAATTCATCTTCTCCTAACACATATTATAGATCATTCAAATCTGTATAGTCATATTCACATCCTTCATTATTGGATTCACTCTAAGAAACTCTAATATTGCGATGTTTTTCATGGTTATCTTCATTGAAAATCAATATATCAAAAACTATAATTTATAAGTGAATTTTAATTTTGATATTCCATTGATCAAAATTATTTCCATTAACATAAGAAGGCATATTAGTGGTAGTTAATTATTTTCTATTATTATTCATAAATAATTAAATTTAGATAAAATGGAATATTTATATCTTTAAATAAAAGTAGATCAAAATAAAAAATTATTGTGAAAGTCCTCTGATACCAAATTTTATTCAGAGTAGACAACGTTAGGGGAGGGTTAATTGAGTTTCCAGTAAAATTGCATTTTAAAAATAATTAAAAACCAAATCCCCCAATTTGATAAAATAACCCAATTAACAAAAATAGTATAAATATATAATTTAACTTTGGGAATGGTTCTCAAAATCATGATCATAGATCAGTTAAAATAAATTAGAAAATACTTTAACTTTTGAAAAAATATTACTCATATAAAAAAAATATATAAAAACTAAATTAAGGTAAATATTATTGTAAAGTTTTTTATATTTAAAAATCAAAAACTAGTTTGATTTATGGAAACAAAAAAATAATGCAGATAAAGAGAAGTAAAGGAGTTACAACAAATATAGAAGAAAATAAATTAAAAATGGATTCTTTCTCAAGATGAGTCTTAATCCCCTCCACATGGAAATCACATAATGTCAAGTGATTTATTCTCAAATAAAATAATCCATAACTTGGATTAGGTTTTACAGACAAAAACACACAAGGATGTCTAGTAATAGAGTCTCTTCCATTGTTATTGGTGGGATAAAAAAACTACTTGGACACACAAGAACTCTTCCATAGCTGTTCAGGGGAATACAAATGAAATATTTGATAGAGTATCAAGTACTCTCCATTTTAATATAGGATAATGTGTTTTAAAAATAAATATATTTATAAAAAACACATCTTTAAGGTAAAGTATAAATAGAAATAGAAAGGTATATAAGAATATAAAATTTGATGTTTCTTGATGTAAAAAGATTCAGTTTAACAGATTCCTTGAATTTTTATTTTAAAGGATATCAGAAACTTTTCACAAAAAGTTTTTTAAATTAGAGTGTTTTAGAGTCTTCTCTATAGAACAGGTGAATGTGTATGATCCTCTATTATTCTCTATAAGATAAAATATATTTATCAACCTTCACATGATCATATTTTTTTAAAAAAAAGATATTTTTTCTTAATTATCCATTGAAGAATAATAAATGAAATATTAAATACACTAATGCTTCAATTAATCATTCAAAAACTAGATATTCGTGATTTTAAATGATATAATAAAAAGATATACATAGTAATATATATTCACTTAAAACATAATTAGTTGCATGGATAGTTGGCATGACTACTTGAGATGGTCTGTTGGAATAGTTAGTTGATTTAGTAGGTTGTTTCTTCATAGAGTCACTATAATAATAGATGTGGTTAGTATACTAATTTTTGAAGAATTATTTATACCTTGGAACTGTAGCATGATCTATTCTTTCTGTAGTTACATCTCCATCTCATGGAATGTTGATTTTACATGTGGTAATTCAATTATAAACACATGGTAAACTCAAACCCTCTTCATCACTAGTTCTTGAATTTGATATATTTTGTTCATCTAAAGTATAGTAGGTAGTTTTTGCATGCAATTGGAGAGTGTACCACATGTGGTAGGTTCCACATAGTTATTTTATCTTAATGGTTAGTTTAAACTCTTTACAAGTTAAGTGCACTACTCATGCACTATAGTTGGCATGGTCAGTTCCAAACTTTTCCATTATTTCAAAAAAAATCAGTAAACCATTTTATAAATATAAAACATAAAATTCATTAATAAATATATAAACATGATTAGGGATCATTAAAATAAATAAGTTATTGTCTAAGCTAATAATATTTTTATTTCATTATTTATTGTTTTTAATAATTGAATTTTTTACTAATAATTCAAAAATTTAGTATACCTATTGGATACATGTATATCCAAAGACCATATCTCCAATGACCGTATTTACAATAACCCTATTTAAATCTACCATATTTATAACATCCATGTTTCATTCCTATATTTATACTATGATCATTCGTACCATTCATTAACTTATTCATTAACATTCCTATTATAGTCTTTGTGATTAACATTATTTCTATAGTTCTGATTGGGTTTATGATCTCTATAATGAATCATGAGGATAAAAATTATATATTAATTGTATTTTTATATACTTTTAATTTATTCTAATTATAGTTTTTATATTTTTGATTATTATTTTATCATCATAATATATTAATGTTTATTTTTCATTATAATATTTTATCTTAATAAAATGCATCTTGATTCATATGAAAAAAGATTATCTAATATATTATTAGTTTAAATGAAAATATATATGCTAAAATATAAGGGTGTTACACATTCCACTATTCATATCCAATACAGAACCAGTTATCATAGTTTTCACTCATTTTTACTCTCAATAATATTTGTGGAAATACTTTAGTTAATAACATTTTAAAACTCTATCTTTATTTCTCTCTCGAAGATAGTTCAAATAGTTTTTCTCAAGATATTGAGTAACATAAGGGTTCCCAAACACTTATTTACATTTATATTTAATAAAACCAAACTATGTCATTCAAAGAAATTAATAATAGATATTTTGGAAGGTCACACTAAGGTAATGGTTCTCATACCTTTGTATTAATTTTAATTTCAAAAATAATTTGAATTAATTTACATTTACATTTTTAATGATGATATTATTCAGTATTACAAACCCACTATTATTTTATGAATAAGGATTTTACATTTCCAGTTATTATACCACCCTTATAAGACATTATACTTTAATAAAATTCATTCAAGAGGGGATTTTTATATCATTTAACTGGTCCTTGGAAATTTAATTCATTGATAACTATTCCACCCATATATAATGAAATTATCTCACATGGTTACAAAATTATCAAGGAGACATTACACTACGTTGTGAATATACAATAATTACTACAATATTAATATATATTACCTAATATTTTTAAGTAATTCAATTGAATTGGGAAACTTTGGAAATATGTATACTGATTACTTTTATATGGATAAGAATTGATTACTAGGAAAAATATGTGCAAGTGGTTCCATTTAGAACATTAGGATTTGTACTTATTAACCAAACTCTTTCATATAACTGATGCATTGGACTAGTTTTTTGATGGGTGCGACTTATAATTTTATATCCCATCAATACATCGATAAGTCGCATGAGAAAAAACTAATTGGGGTATTTTGGGTATACCTTTTACCCATTTATGTATAATGACTTGGTATAAGGCCTTGATGGTATGATTGTGATGAATAAGATTATGGATTCTGTTAATATAAGATAATTTATTATTATCCATGTAATTTTATATTTACATGGTTATTAATAGTAATAGTGAACCAATATGAACATCTAAGAGGGGGAGTGAATCATTTGTTTCTATCTTTTTACCAAATTTCAAATATTGTTTTAATCCTTAATCTCATTTGGTGTTTGAACACATATTTATGATTAATAAAATAATGGATCTATTCTTTTCTACATAATCACATACACCACATGCAATGCAATTGAAGTAGTGATGCATAGAATAGGTATGTTTACAGTGTTTGGCTATAATGTGGAAAACATACTCATTTTTTTATTTGGTTTCACCAAGTAATGGGCCCTCCACTATAAATATATTCATATATTAAAATTTGGTTAAAGAATATATTATCTTGTACCATCCCACCATATTACATAGGTGAGTTTTTTCACAATATTACACAAGTGAATTGGAAAAAAAATCCCACTACACTACTTCATACTAACATCCCACAAGTTAATCTCAGCTTTTAACCTTCTTGAAGTAGATAACAAAATATCTATAGGGATTTCAATACATCCAACAACATGATTTTCTTCTTCTAAATATAATCTTTTAATTATTTTAAGTATTCAATAACACAACTTCCATCTTGATCTCTATTTTATAAATAGATTCTGGCCCTTCTTTAGAATTTTTTAGTTTTCCCTTTTAGCTCAATCTACAAGGATCTTCAACATCCACTAGATATTTTGTAAGAACTCTTATCATCATCTCAAATCATCCTTATTTTTTAAGAAACATATCCAAGATATTTTACCTATTGAGTAAATAAAAAAATCAATCAAATGATCTTTCTCACTATATTCAAAGCCTTCAAGGGTCTTCTTCTTCATCTTTTCATCTTTTCAAACATTTACAGCACTGAGTGTAGTAGATACTCACATGTGAACCAGAATTCTCACCATTTTTTAAATTTTTTTTGATACCTAGATGGTATTTCTTTTATCATATGATTGGTATTATTTATTCTAATTTGAGAGGTCTTCTTCTTCCTCTTGGATCACCCGCATGGTAACAACACTCACACGCATACACTACTCACTCTTATCTATTTTATTTTATATTTGAAATAAAATTTTTTACAAGAGGAGAAATTATTTTTTTTGGGTATTTCTCAAATTCTAAAAATATAAATATATCAAAAAAATATTTTTCACACAAAATATCACATGCATACAACCTCTTCCACCTCCCATTATCTCCATGAATTTTTAGAAACTATTTTCACAATAAAATGATAGGTCTAACAATCACATATTTATCTTAATTTATTTTATCCTAGATGAATATATACTTCATATTTTATAGATCCTGATTATGATCACAAGATATCACTATAGGAAACATAAATATTAAAATTTTAACATTCTTCATGATTATATTAAAAATACAGTATTATCTGTGGTTTGGAACATTAATCTCATGGAATGAGATATTTTTATTAATCTCATAAATATTCAGATTGAATATGTAAAAAATATATATAACTTAAACACACTTTTCTTCTCCTCATACAGATTTAATCATAAAGTATTTTTTGATATTTAAAACCACTAATGTTTAACACTTTATTTTAAAGGTTTATTTTTTATTGTTTATCATTGATATTGATTTTTAAATATTTTCTTTTGAAACTCATAACATTATAGAAATATACCCTCTCATCATCATCTCATTAAATCTTTCTCAAATCAAGATTGAATCATGGATTCATATAGCCTGATGATGTTTAGAACATTAAATAATGGATTTTTCATCATCCCTAATAATTTATTCTTCAATATCTTCAATTATAGAAACTTATCAATTTTTATAAAAATATAGCTAATCGTTAAAACATACATTTCTCTCTATACCCTAAGAATATGTACCTTATGATGTTTCATTATAGGGTTTATTTTACCTTATAAAGTTCCTTATACCCTATAATGATGTACCTTAAAACCTTTGTAGGGTCATGCCTTTACCAAAATCTTATTATTCAACTTAGTCAGTACCTTATGAAGGTACCTTATGATGTTATTTACACCCTATTATGTTCATCATAAGTTTTATTATATCCTAAAATAGTTTTATAGTAACCTTATAAAGGTGATTTTTTACAAGGTAATATACATTGTGAAATTCTATCATAGGTTTCATTGTACATTATAAATGTACCTTACAAAACTCAAGGAACATTATGAAATTATTTTTTAACCTTACGAACTAGTTTTACCCACCTTATGAGATTCATGATGTACCCTATGAAGTGTGACAGATTTGGTACTTAGGTAAATTTCAATAATTCTATAAAAACAAATTAATCCACATCAAATCGAAACACATTAAATACTTCTCATAACCTATTAAATTAACTTAAAAACACTTTTTATAATATTTAAAACCTTCTTAGACTAATTCAGTACCATTACTAAAATATCTTGTACTATATAGACACTCATGTAGAGTGTTTAAATCACCTTAATTGTTTACTCATTTATTCCTTCAAATAGACCTTAATAAATCATTCATTTATGTTATTTTTATAACAAAATATTGCATACATCTTGATAAGAGATCAATGTATGATTTCTCCATGACTTATGTTAGATCTCCTCACTATTTTTCTTCTTATAAGGATATATGTAACTATTGTACACAAAACTTTCAACTTCAGTATGTTTCTATGATAGATTACAATCTCTAAAAAACATGTTATTTTAGAGATACTCATATAGTATCCAAATTTTCCAAATCCATTTTCTAACAATAGACACATTTTTATTTGTGTGTTCAATGGAATCCAACACCAACTCCATTATTTTGTAACATACATTGAATTTCCTCCATCAATTATGTTGAAAAAAAAACAAAACTTAATACAAAGTGCACATAAATATCTATATTTGTATTTATTATCATTATCAACATCATATCCAATGTTAATATCTTTCCTCACTCCCTTATTAACAATAAATGAAAAGGTAATGATTGGGTTTTCTCCCAAATTATTTAGATTCCATGAATATTAAGTAAGGTCTTCCAAATAAAATTCTTCTTTCTATTTACTCTTCTAATTTTCAAAAAACAAATACCATATCCCATTATTTTTTCTCCACCTTTATTGATATATTCATTCAATTAATTTTGAGGGAAGGTTGGAACAACATTTTTATTATAAATGTTCCATCAATGAACCAACTCTATGTATAATTGGTCTAGACCAATGTAGAAAACATGAGAGGTCAATTTAGATAATAAATATGTCTTAAAATATTCCTCAACGTGATTCTAACTCATCCTATCACTTATTTAGGCTAACAAAATATGTTTTCAATAGATTTTGTAAACATGTACTCACCTTGAAAAAATGCATAAAAATAGTTCATGTGTAACATATTTATCCTCTTTTTTGTTAAATAGTTACTCCCATTTCATAACTACATCCAATATGATTTAAAACTATGATGGCAATGTTACAATCTTACTTAATTATTCATATTTTTTAGGTATTTCTGTATTTTATGTTTAATAATAAATGTATCTTGTATAGTATCTCACGCACTATTAATATATCTCTATAAAGAGATGCTTTTTAGACTTTAATATGGTTGATTCCAATCATGTAATACCAATTATATCTAGATAAAAATTCTAAGATGAATACCAATTGAGATATTCCATGATGGATAATCCTTCGAGTTGTCTAGAAATTATACCTTTCATTATTTCTATTCTTCCATGCTTAACCATCAATTCCCTAATTTTGAGAATAATAAAACTAACCTGGGAATAAATCATCTCTTTATCAGTACTTTAATGTGAGAAACCAGGTTGAGTCTTCTGTCTCCACCCAAAACACCTTTCTTTGGAGGTATAAATTGTTTTTACCTCTTTTTAATTACATTTTTTTTATTTATAGATCTAAAAATTATGTAGAAGCATGTAATTATTCTTCATTTCACTATAATTTATAGTTGAAATAAGATTCTCAACTTTAGAAAACATGGTAGAATAATTCTTTTCATATATATCCATCTTATTGGCCTCTTACATTATTTTTGTACATGTTGTGGAAAACTTTTTAGGAGTATGGTTAGAATTATTTCTATGTGTTGGATCCTTCTTTGTAGTATGATCATTGAAACAAAGAGTCCTAGTTTCTTTTACTTTATTTATCACTTGTCTAGGAAAATAAATCGTATATTTGATAAACATATGTCCTATTTAGTTTCACCTCCCACATGCATCAATAAAAAGATTTTTGTTTTCTTTCTGTGACTACATCTCATGAAATTTGTATTATCCATATGGAGTTTTAACCCCAAAGTTAATCTGGTTTTCACTTTCCTGGATGGATTTACTTTTTATTTTTAGATTACTCCCTTGTTTCTTGAAATTAATGGTTATCTTAAAATATCCTATGATGTGGAATATCTTATGAAAATTGAAGAATATTTTCTTCTCTAGTGTGGCACTCTTTTAAAATTTCATCACTGGTTTCTTATGAGTTATTTGTTAAGAAACATTCTTTATATATTTCAGTCCCAAGGATTACTTTTTTACCTTTCTTTCCTTATTATGCTATTGTTGTATTCTCCTTTCCTCAGAATAAGAGTCTATAGAGATATTACATTTCAAAAATATTTATAATATTGGGTAATGTTTTTGAAAAACTCACAGAATTAATTAAAATATTCAAATATATTTTTGAAAGCTAGATTCTCCCTTTTCTATGACATCTAATTTGTATAGTAGGTTTTGTTCTTAATTCATGTTTTCTTCCCTGACTTCAGGACTTTTATAACTTCAATATATTGATATATTATTCTAGAAACCAATTTACATGTGTCAAAACCTCTATAAATACCAAAAATAATATAAAAACCTCTTCTGTCTTATTATATATGTAATATTTCTAGAATTATAGGAATTATTTTTTTGGATAGTTACACCATTTTTAGATTACTTTAGAGAGATGATCTTCTTATATATTCATATATTCACACTTGATAATGTGGTGAATTTATTTTCATTTTTATACTTCTATATTTGAATAATTTTTAATTTGAAATCTTCACATGTGGTTTAACAAAATTTACAACAAACAGATTATGCTGGGATATAGGATACCCTTCTCCATAAACTAGTACTGTTTTGATCATGAAATGATTCTCAGATCATATTACCTACATTTTCATCAATTTTATATGTAATAATATTATCAAAATATCTTATATAAATAACTATTTTATAAATATTTTTTGATGTTATAGGCATATCCTCTTCCATATTTTACTATTTCACTTCCAACTCAACTCCCCTCATATTTAGGGAACACTTCTCGTTCTTAACTGATCTCAAGATCTCTTATAATTTTCTATTCAAAATTACAACTTGATCCATATTCATATAACATTTAACTTATATTGAAATGTCAAGTTATTTTATCTTTTAATATTAGATTTCAATTATAGATATTTAATATTAATATATATTTTATATAATTTATCAAATTCATGGATCATTTAAGTAATAAAAATATTTTCAAAATAAATCCTTTTTAATTATTATTTAAACCAATATATCCTATCATTTTAAAGTGGAACATTTTTCTTATTTTTTTCAAATATATAGTGACCCTATCCTTTTTCATATATCATTATTTTATTTTAATCATAATTAAATATCAAATTACAAGCCAAGGATTGTAAAGTCTGGTGTCTTTCAAGACTAGGTACATAATCAAACCTATAAAAAACAACTTTTTATTTAATCTCCGTAATGATATCTTATATTCTATTGTGCTCATACATCTGCATAGGGTAACCTGGGGATAACATGAACAAAGTGGTGATCTAAAAAACCTAGTAAGGGAATAATCAAAAGAATAGAGCTTTAGCACATGGGTTAGAAGGCATGACATAATGAAAATAAACAACATGGAACATATAGATTCATAACATATAAACATGGGATCATATAAACATTGATTCATAGTAATGTGTAAACAACATAAACCATGACTTTAGAATGATTCAAGGTTCATTTCACATAGATTATCACAAGTCAAGTTTAACCACCAAGACTGTTGCACATGGTAACACGAGTCATGGCTAACCGCCAAAACTGTTGCACAAAACATCTCATGAGACTCACCTTTACCCAATGAATTGGAATTCTATCTGGGTTCAACCATCATAACATGTTCATGAATATGATTTCCACATATAGAATCATACATAATCAATCATACAAAAACAAAAAGGGAACTCAGGGAAAGAAATCAGTATCATAATCATAACATAAAGCATAATAGATGGGAGTGTCATATAGGTGTCCATTAAAGACAATAATTAAAACATAAATGGAAATTTATAAGGTTAAATAGTTATATATCATGGTAATTGGTTTCAAATAGAAGTGACAACATGTAATAATAGTATTTAAGAAATTTTAGATTAAAAATATTTTAGTGCGGTTTTAAAGAAAATACTAAGGGGCCTTTCAAATAGAAAAGGGAATAATATTTTATATAAAACCATAATATAAATATTAATGTTTTCATAATAAAAATTATGATTTTATAAAATCAATTTTGTCTTAAATTAGATGATAGTTTTAACCTATAACTGGGTAAGAATTCGAGAGGTTCCCTAAAAGCAGGTTTTCTTATCGAGAAGTATTGAGGATGGAATCACAAAAAAGCATGTATATCACTGAAAGATAATGATTAATTGATATTGATACATGAGTTTTGACATATAAACAAAAATTATAATATTTACATAAACTAAATATAGGATTTCATTTGGGTAAAAAGAGAGTAAGAATAACCCAAAGGAATAATGGAGGTTTGGGTAGAATCCCTTACCTTAAGTCAGAAGGTGTTCTTCACTTGATATTAATGACCTAGAATTATGTTCATTAATTAATAATTATAGAACCCATTTTACATTTAATTGATTTATTATAACCTTATTAATTTCATTCGTGGCCTTTCTGATGGGTTAAGAGGTTCGATTTCATTGTCCGGGTATGTCTGTGTCATGATCGGTTTACTTATATACATGAACGGATAATCATGTAAATTAAGGATGGTTGTAATAAACTAGAGTTATATTATTGAGAATACATAATTTTACATGGTTCTAATTTTCATTTGGTTACTTGGAGTGAAGATGATTCATTATATAAAACTTTAGTGATAACCTTTTGGGTTAATTGGCGATTTTTTGATCCCAATGAACCAATTTTGTTTTATAAATCAAAACCATGTGTAAGAAAAGATTAATGAAGCATATATGAGACATAATACATATATCATAGTCTAGTTCAACTATAATAATGGTTTCATGACTATAATTTAATATGGTAATGGAATTTGAAAACTCATCGTCCTTGAATGTGATTAATTAACACATCTCAAATGGTGTTTTTATTTCTAATATAAAAGAAGGGAAAGGAGATATAATAATAAATTATTCCATTATCGTAAAAAAAACTATAGTAAATTTAAGTTACTAGAGGTTTCATATTATTTGGATGAGGATAGGTAAGGATAGAAATGAGAACAAAGTAACTTGAAAAGAAAGAAAAATAATTGAAAATGTAGTTTACATCTCAAGTTAATCTTCCGTGAGAGACTCTTAAGAGGAGAGGATTTGGCCTTTGGAGAAAACCAATGGATTCTAGATGTGGGTTAGGATCTTGGGGATATATTTAAGCATAATTTAGGCTTGGAAAAAGTCTTAATGGGAGTGAATAGAAGAGGGAAGTGTGGGTGGTTTTTATAGTGGAGGGGAGGGGGTTTTCTTAATATTTTAATTATTAGTTTATTATTTTTCCATAAGACAAGAAATATAAAGTATTATTATAACAAAAAGTATTAACATGTGCATGTGATTTTGAAACCTATGTGATTACATCATCCATGACCCAATAAATAATGTATTTAATATATAATTTATATATACAATAAATTTCTATATTTTACTATTCATCAATAATTCAACTATTTTAGAAAAATCCCCAAAAATTCACCCTAACTATTATTCAACATGGAGAATCCAAAAATAAAATCCATTTTTCAAAAATAATTTTCAAAATATGATTAATTTAATTTTTAATTAAAATTATAATATACTCGAAAAACACGGATTTTAAAACTATAATTGATTTTATAATGCTTTCAAAAATTACATAAAGTCTTCTAATATTATCTTAAACTATAATACATAATATTTTTAATTTATGAACACCTTTTAAGAAAATTAATTTTCTTTTAAATTTATTAATTAATTATAATTAATTATTTATGACTTACAAAAATAGTAATACTTTTACTATGGTCATATTATCACTTATAAGATGCATAAATTTTATTTATAAAATCATGGGTGATGTTACTATTATTTTGGATTGATTTACTCTTCATAATGGTCATATTACTATTCATAAGGGTAGGTTACTATTCTTAAGGGTTGGTTCACCAATAAATATGTTTTCCATATTAAACTCAAAACATCTTACTGATCACAACTGTGTATCTCATAATTTTGAAATTAAAATCACAAAAGTAAAAATATTATGTTTAAAGGTCACATATTAACTAGTAGTTCATTGAGTTGTTATTTCATGTGATTATATGACATAATTATAAGAATTAAATTTCCCTTGATAAAACATTGAGTCTTTACATTCTTCCCCCTTATGAAATTTCTCCCTCAAATTTTCATTTTACATTCAAATCCATAAACAGGTGCAGGTAATTTTCCTTCATTGCCTCCTCTAGTTACCATATTGCCTCTTCGTACTTGTGGTTCCACCATAGTACTTTGACCAGGTGATTAGTATTTTTAGGTATATCTTTATCTCTATGACCCATGATCTTCACTGGTTTATTCTCGAAAGAAAGATCATTCTCCAACTGTACCAACTATGAAGAGAGTACATGTGAATGATCTGGTGTGTACTTCTTAAGAGGGGTACATGGAAGAAATAATGTACTTTATACAAGGTAGGTGGAAGTGTCAGTAGATAGGTCATAGCTCCAACATGATCAAGAATCTTGAAGGGGCTGATGTACATTGGAATTAGATTTCCTTTCTTCCAAAACTTCATGAACTTCTTCCTTGGAGATATGCTGAGAAATACCATGTATCCAACGTTGAACTCAAGGTATCATTGATGATTATTTGCATAACTCTTTTTTAGACTTTGGGAATACTTGATATGTTACTAAATCATTTTCACCTTCTCCACCATTTCTTTAACCATTTCAGGTCCTAGCATCTTTCACCCACTAACTTCATCCCAACACACCAGTGTTCCGTGCCTTTTCCCATAAAGGGATTCATATGGTGCCATTCGGATGATGAAGTGGAAACTATTGTTGTAAGAGAATTTGACTGGTGGAAGATTTTGGTCCCATTCTCTTTTGAAGTCTATGGAACATTCCCTCAACATATCTTCTAGTGTCTGAATAGTTTACTCAGATTGGACATCAGTTTGAGGATGATTGGCCATACTGAAGTTTAGTTTAGTGCTTAGAGCATGTTGGAGACTTTTCTAAAACATTTAGGTGAATCTGGGACCTCAATCAGATACAATAGATAGTGGTGATCTATGAATACTTACCACCTCTTTGATATATATCCATGAAGTTTGATTTAATGAGAATTCCTCTCGAATTGTGATAAAGTGAGATATCTTCGTAATATGATTCACAGTGACCAATATAGTAATGTTTTCCCTGTATATCCATGGAAGTCTGAAGAAAAATTCATGATGATGTTATCCCACATTCATGTTGGTATCTATTATGGTTCCATCATCCCCTTATACTTTTTCCTTTTGGCCTTTACTTGTGGACATACCAGGAATTTTGATGTATACTTAGTAATCTCCTTCATCATATTGTACCACCAAAAGTTCTCTCATAGATCTCGATACATCTTTGTACTCCCTAGGTGAATAGAAAAAGTTGAGATATGTGTGTCATTAAAAAGCTCTTCCTTTATCTTCATATTATATGGTACACATAATTGTGACCCAAAAAATACAAATCTTTCCTCATCAATATTGAACTCAGAGGATTTCTCATTTCTAATGGCTTCCACCCTTTTCCGAATTTCCATATCTTTTCAATGAGCATCCATTATTTTCTCCATGAGGGACGATTGAGCAATAATTTGAGAAAGGATTGATGATATTCCTCTCTTAGTTATTCTCATGTCCGTCCTATTCAAATCTAAGAATATTAGATCCTTTTAAATTCTCATCATTGATAAAGATGTAGGATCCATTCTACTTAGAGCATCTTCCACCTTATTTTCCTAACTAGGATGGTAATAGATTGAGCAGTCATAATCCTTGATGAGATATAAAAATATTTGATGGTTCATATTAAGTTCCATCTATGTGGAAATATATTTGGGACTCTTGCGATTAGTATATATCTCATACTTCTCCCAATAGAGATAATGCTACCATATTTTTAACACAAAGAGCACAACCGCCAACTCCAGATCATGAGTAGGATATATTTTCTCATGGATTTTCAGCTACCTTGAGAAGTAGGCTATCACTTTATCGTTTTGAATCATCATACAGCCTAAGACCTTGTTTGAAGCATCATTATACACCCCAAAGAGTTCTCCACTTGTTACGAGGGTGAATAATGGAAAACTGGTAAGACTATTTTTAATCTCTTTAAATATTTTCTCACATTCTTGAGTCCAGACAAACTTCACCCTCTTCCGTGTCATCTTGGTCATTGCGTTTGAAAATCCTGAAAAGTTCTCTACAAATCGTCGATAATACCCAACTAAACCTAGAAATATGTGGATATACATTACTGATGTAGGCCTTGGACACTCTTCAATTGCCTTTATCTTATAAGGATCCCCAAATATCCCTTTGATGGTGATAACATGTCCCAGGAATGATACCTCCTCCATCCAAAATTGAAATTTATTGTACATTGCATATATTTTATCTCCTAAAAAATCTTTAGTAGAATATTCAAATGATCCTCATGTTCCTTCTTACTCTTGGAGTAAATCAGAATATAAACTATAAAGACTACCATAAATTTATTATGGTAATATCTAATGAAATTATTCATTAAATCCATGAAAATTATTGGATAATTAGTGACTATGAAGAGTATCATTGTGAACTCATATTGTTCATACCTTGTTCAAAATTTAGACTTGGGAATATCTTCCTTCCTCACCTTTAATTGGTGATATCTCGATCAAAGGTCCACCTTAGAGAAAAAACTAGCCCCGCAAAGATAATCAAACAAGTCATCTATCTAAAAAAGGAGATACTTATTCTTTATCATTATTTTTTTGAGATCATGATAATCAATGAATATCTGCATTAATCCATCCTTATTATTAACTAAGAGGACTGGTGCTCCCCAATTTGAAGCACTTTGACATATAAAACCCTTCTCCAGATTCTCCTATAACTGCTTCTTCAGCTCTTCCAACTCTACGGTGGCCATTCCATAAGGTGTCTTTGATATAGGTAGGGATCTAAAAATAAGTTTAATTGAGAACAAAACCTCTTGATCCTGAGGAAGACCGAGAAAATCTTCAGGAAATACATCCTTTTAATCCCTCATGATGGGCATATCTTTTAGAAGTATCATCTCATTTATCTCAATCATTTGAGCTAGATATTCTTTCTTATAAGTCAGTAATATCCACACTTCAGACAATTATTCTAAAAAAGATGCATATTCCTCACACTTGTAAAGAATTAGAGGATGCATCGGGATGGGAAGAGTGATCTTCATTTCCTAACATTTGATGTTGGATTTGTATAAATATTTCCAATCCATGCCCAAGATAACATCAAACTCTGCCAAAGGGAGTATGATAAGATTTTAAGGATTTTCAGTCCACAAAAGTTTACTGGGGAGGAGTTATAAACTTTGGATGCAATAGTTACCACATCTATTGTTCTCATAGATAGCACGACCTCTATATTCTGATGTGTTGTTTGAATAGATATACTAAACATTCAAGTTATGAAAGAATGCATAGAACCAGAATCAAATAGTACGTTCGCTATTCATGAATGAATAACCAGCATACATTTCACCACAGCATTGCTCATCTCCACCTCAGTAGTAGTGATATCATAATACCTTCCTTGTTTCCTTGTTGGTTGTTGTTGATTTCCTCTAAAAACCCTTGGATTAGGGAAATTGTTTTCATAATTCCCATGCTCCTTGCAGTTATAACACTGCACCATTGGCTAAGCATTTATTTGAACCTTATTTTATTCATCCAAATTTGTGGGATTCTTCATATCCCTTTGGTAGTTCTTTTCTAGATGTCTCATCTTTTCACATTTTAAGCAATTAATGGTTACTTTTAGACAGTTCCCATGATTCTTCTTCCCATAATTTTTACACATGGAATGTTCAGGTTCTTTTCTATCATGGGATTTATTTTCAGATGCACCCATACTAGACTCCATCTTCCGCTTCTTATCAATGGGTCCATGATACCACTGAGAGTATCCGATATCCATTTCACCCTTGAGGGAACAATGGACAATCTCCTCATAACCATTATTAATTTGTTTTTTGATGGGTTAAGTGGTTCAATTTCATTGTTCGGGTCTGTTTGTTTCATGATCAGTTTACTTATATTCATTAAAGAATAATAATGTAAAATTAGGATGTTTGACTTGAATTAGAGTTATATTATTGAACATCGAAAATTTTATATAGTTGTAAAATTCATTTGGTTACATTCGGTGAAGATTATTTATTATAAAAGACTTTAGTCATAACCTTTTGGGTTAATTTGCTGTTTTTTTATCACAATGAACACATTTTGTTTTATAAATAAAAACCATGTCTAAAAAAATATTAAATAACCATAGATGAGATAGAATACATATATTATAGTCTTGATCAACCATAGGAATGGTTTCATGGCCAAAATTGAAAATAGTAATGGAAATGGAAAACCCTTCATCCTTGAATGTGATGAAATAAGACATCACAGATGGTGTTTACATTTGTAATATAAAAGAAGGGTAAATGAGAGAAAATAATAACTTGTTAAATTATCATAAAAAATTATAGTACATGTAAGATACTATAGTTTTAATAATATTTTTATGAGGATAGGTAAGGATAGAAAACAAAACAAAGGAACTTGAAAAGAAAGTAAAATAATGGAAAAGAAGAATTTGCCTCTTGAGTTAATCTTCCTTGAGAGCCTTTTAAAAGGAGAGGATTTGGTATTTTGAGGATAAAATGGATTTTTAAAGTGGAGGACAATCTTTGGGATAGATTTTATTAGAATTTAGGGAAGTCACAAGTCTTTATGGGAATGAAGAGAAGAGGGGTGTGTGGGGGGTTTTTTACAGTGGGGGGAGGGGGGTTTCTTAATATTTTAATTATTAATTTATTATTTTTCCATAAGAAAAGAAATATTAAGGGTTCTTGTGACCAAAAATAGTAATATATGCATGTGAGTTAGAACCCAAGGTGTTTATATCATCCATTACTTACGAAATAGTGTATTTAACATATAATATATATACACAGTAAATTACCGTATTTTACTATTCATAAAAAATTCAAGTATTATAGAAAAATAAAAAAAATAACCCTATCTATTTTTCAAAATGTAGAATAAAAAAATAAAATACATTTTTAAAAAATAATTTTCTAAATATGATTAATTTAATTATAATAAAAATCATAATTTACTTGAAAAATACAGAATTTCAAACTATAAATGATTTTATAATGCTTTCAAAAATTACATAAGGTCTTATATAATTATCTTAAAACTAGAAGAAATGAAATTTTTAATTTATGAACAACTTTTAGGAAAATAAATTTTCATTAAAACTAATTTATTAATTGTAATTAATTATTTATGACTTCCAAAAATACCAATACTTTTACTATGGTCATATTATCACATATTAGATGCCTAAATTTTATTTATAGATTCATAGGTGAGGTTACTATTATTTTGGATGATTTACTATTTATAAGGGTCATATTACTATTAATAAGGGTAGGTTACTGTTCATAAGTTTATGTTACTATTAACTAAAAATTATGTTTGTCTTATCAGACTTCAAATGTTATACTGATTACAACCGTGTGTGTCATATTTTCGTAATTCAAATCACGGACGTGACAACATTATGTTTAAAGTTCATATAGTAAATAATAGTTCATTTAATTTTGATTTAATTTAATTATATGAAATAATTATAAGAATGAAATTTCCATTGATAAAACATTAGGTCATTACAAAATATCTTTGTGATGTTGTTTTATCTTATCACCTTCATCACTCATTAATCATCCAATGTTGAACTTTCTTTTCTAGTTGTGACTTGTCATCATGAATTATATTTATTTGTAAATATATATATATTTATGAAAGATAATATATGGACCTTATTCACGTAATATATAAATTTGGAATAAAAATCACTAAGTGATTCATTATGCTCATCTTATTCATAGAATCTACTTGTATCATTAGAGGAAAAATATTCAATATATTTATTTGGTGAAAACTTACCATTTTTACTACCTCCAACTTATGTCTAATCATATGAATCTTTTTTTCTTCCTTATATTACTTGATTCTATAGTTTTTATATCTCTCAAGGTATTGGTTGAAACCTCTAAGTTAATGGAAATAGTAATATAATAGTTTCTTCCATATAAGAGACTTATAAAATTAAATCAAATGAGAACACATATGATATCATTCTAGAAAATGGGAAACAAACTTTTAAGTTCCAATCATAGGGAACCTTTTCTCTGATTCCAATTGATAGTATTAGTAGACTAGTTAACTCACTTGATAGTGGGGGTAAAACAGGTGTTGTTACCTTTTTTCAAATTATATATCCTCTACTAATCTTTAACCCCCTTTAGCATTTAAAACCTCATTGGTATTTAAATACCCATTTCTGGTTCAGAAAATAATGGATATTTTTTCTCCAATTAGTTACAAATACTAAATTTAATGCAATAGAATAGTAAATTATAGAATAGGTATTTTGGAATGGTCCAACCCTAATGTGTAAAACCTAATACTTATTTTGATTAGGTTTCATTGAGTCATGAAGTATATACTAAAACTCTTATCATAAATTATAAGTGGGTTAAGATAGAGATTATTCTATATCATCTCACCATATTACAAAGGCAAGTGTGTTAACTATATCACATGAGTGAACTATTAGAAAATCATATTTCACTACTTTACACTGGAATCCCACTAGTTTTTCTCATATTCCAACCATCTTAAAGTATATAACTAAATATTTTTCAAGGATTTCACTACATCCAAACACCTGATCTCTTTATTTTAAATAGATTGTTCAAATGACTATAAATATTTAATAACATATCCTATAGTTTGGACTCTATTTCCTGTATAGCTTTCGGTTTTTCTTCAAAAAAAAATTTATAACACTCTTAAATCAATCTCAATGATTCTTCAACTACTAAAATATGTTCTATAGTAAATCTACTCGTAGGCCATACTCATCCTTCTTCATCAAGAAACCCATCCACAAAATTATTTCAAGAAATAAAATTAATAAATCATCTAGACTCATCTTACTCACTACGTATAAATAATTTGAGGGTTTTTTTATTCTTCTATTCTTCTTTGAAAACTTATATAACACTAAATATGGTAGGAAAATGTATGAAAACTATACTTCTCATTATTCATATTTTACTACTATTCTTTAATGTACATATAGTATTTCTTATAGTACAAGATCAGCATTTCCTCTTATTCTTTGAGGGTTATTCTTCTTCCTCTTTAATAAAATGCATAATACTAATACTCACTCATGTACAATTCTCTCTATTATCTATTTTATTTTCCCTCTAAAATATGTTATTGTATTGGTGGTCACAATGTTTTTGTGGGTATTTTAGTAGTTTCAAAAAAAAAAATATATTGAAGAATATTGTTCATTGAATATATCATATACACCCATCCTTTTCCACCTCCCACAATCTATATGGATTTTTCTCAATGGATTTCATACTAAAATGATAACCATACACATTTTTTATTTTTATCATTTTCTTTTCTATTAGATAAATATATCGTTTTTATTTTCTATAATAGGATTATGGTATCAAGAAATCTCCATAGAAACTACAAGTATTCACATTTTAACATTATTCATGCCTATATTAAAAATATAGTAGTATCTATTATTTGGACCATACCTCCTATAGCATGTGGGATTTTCATGAAACCTGTATAGATTTAGCTTGAATCTATAGAAAATATATAGCACTACAACAAAATTTTATTCTCCTCATATATCATGAATCAAAAGATATTTTCTGATATTTAAAACCACTACATTTTATCATTTGAATTAATATATTTATCCTTTATTTTTTATCATAGATATTTTGTTTCAAATATTCACATTTATTAATATTATATTTTTAAAATGTGGTCTTCTCATTTTTCGTCACATATAATTTTTCTCAAATCAAGTTTGAGTCATGAATTTGAATATTTTCATGATGTTTAGAAATATAAATAATATATTTGGAATCAACCAAAATAATTTACACTTTAAAATATTAAATTCTATAAACACCTCAAAAATTATCAAAATCTAGCCAACTATTGAACCTTATGCTACTTCATGTACACTGTGAAGATGTACCTTATAATGTGTCATAAGAGGGTTCATTTTACCTTATGATGTTCCATGTACCCTACGAAGATTTACCTTATAATTTTCACAGGGATCTTGACTTTACCAAAATCACATAACTCAACTTGTTCAGTACCACATGAAGGTACTTTATGAAGTTCATTATACCCTATAAAATCTATCGTATGGTTTATAATACCCATTGAAAATTTATAAGAACCAATAATAAAAATATGGCCTTTATTCGCACTGTAAAGGGGTATTAAAAGTGCTAGAAAAGCACTATTAATCAAGGAAAAGATAAAGGGGGTCCCTTTTATTAGCACTTAGAAAAGCCCTAATAAAGGCCCCTTTAATCAACAATTAAACAAAGAACTGATAAAAACGTCATTTATAAACCCTTTTCTTAAGCACTGATAAATGTCAAAAAAATTAAAAAAAAAGTAAATAAATAATTTATAATTTAGGGGAGCTTTTAACTACGCTTGACCCCCTTTTATCAGTGCTAGGTGGAGCCCCTCCCTCTTATTGCATGTTGCACTTGTCTGTACAACCCCCTCACACTTGTTCGAGCACCCCTTCTTTCACCATAACTCAAATCTGAGACCTCCCCCCTTGCGTGCTTGCACCTTTACCACTAAGCCATTTAGTTTTTTTCTTCATTTAATAACATATCTATTTATATATATAATTTTATTTATTCATATATTCATATAGATTCATATTAATATAAATATATTTAGTTATATTAATACATTAATATTTATTCATATATTAATATATATATATTTGTTTGTTTGTTTGTATATTAATATATATTTATATATATTTATATATATATTTAGCTATAATTTTTAAACCATATATTTATTTGTATATTAATATATATTTATAAGATTATTTTTAAATACATTTATACAATCTGTTTTTATGTGTGTTTATAAATAAATAAATACACACATATATACAACTCACACACACAAACAGACACACACACACATATGTATACATATATTTACGAATAAAAATATATATATGTGTATCTAAAAGTCCATGGAACGTTAAAATGACCATAACCTTTAGTCCAAAAGTCCATTTCAACTCCACAACTAGTCAAATCTATGAAAATGAAACAATATTTGATATTATATGTTATAAAGGCCTAGAGGACATCCAGATCAGAAGTTATATCTATTTGAATGTTAAATAATCAGGGTATCCTGGCTAAAAACTCAATTTTGGAGGACATATTAGCCTGTTTGCCTCAAAAAATGTGAAAGAAGGTTCCCTTAGGTAACTAGCGATTATAGCTCATCACAAGCTTTTATTTGATATAATGTAGAGCTCAAACAGACACTCGGATCAAAAGTTATGGCCGTTTGAAGTTTTAGTTACATTTTCAACTTATTTTAAATCTTTTATTAATTTTTTTTTATTTTTTATTTTGTATTAAATTTTTTATTAAATGATTATTAGTCGATGATTATTGGAAAATTATTAATTAATAATATTTTTAAAATATTTTAAACGCATTTTCACCAAATTTATTATATATTAAATGTAATAGTCTATTTATAATTATCTAAAATATATTTTAAAAATATATATTATATTAATATCAATATAAATATACTTCTATATCAATATATTATTTTTCATGATTTTTTTTGAAATATACACTTTATCAATGCTAATAAAAAATGCTAATAAATCCCCTCTTTAAAAGTGCTACTAAAAAAGAACTGATAAAGGGGTCCCCTTTAACAGCGATAAAAAAAGAGCTGATAAAGGGTGGTGCTGTGGAAACCCAGTTTTGTGGTAGTGAACCTTATGAAGGTTATTTTAAAAAATTAATGTACCTTAATATGGTTTAATCATATGGTTTATTTTCCTTATTAATTTACCTTAATAAGCTCATGGAACCTTACAATGTTCCTAATTAACATTACAAACTGGTTGTCCAGACCTTATGAGGTTCCTATTATACCCTATAAACTGTGTAGTATTCCATAATTTGGAAACTTTTTAGAATTATATAAAAGTATAACAAAATTCCCAACTATAAATATCTTCATAAACTTTTATTACTACTTCAAGTTAGTTGAAAATACTTTTTGGAATATTTCAAACCTACTTAGACAAATTCATCAGCATTCTCTATGTCTCTTGCAACATTTAGATACAAAAGTATAGTATTTCAAGTTCCTACATTGACTTCTCTTTTTATCCATCAAATAAACCTTTATAAACCCTTCACCCAAGTGATTCTAATCATTTAATAGTGTATCCAACATGTTAAGTGGTCAACAGATGGTTTCTTTAAAACTTTAGTTAGATCACTTCACTTGTTCTCTTCGTCCAATAACGTAAAAGATATGGTAGATAGAACTTTCAACTTTAGTACTTCTCTTGGACTTGAGTAACATCTCTAGAATCACCTAATTTTTGGGATAATCATTTAGTACCCAAATATTCCAAATCCATTTACCAACATGATATACTTTCTTACTTTTCTTGTTCAATTGTAGCTAACTCCAACTCTATTTTTCTATAACACACATTGAGTTACCTCCAAAAAATTACGTTGAAAAAAAATAAAACATTCAATAAAAAATACACTTTAGTTATGTTATTCATGGATATATTTCATGATCAATTTATCAGTTATATTGATTTATTTTATTATTATTTAATCCATTGATACAATTTATGCCATGTTTAATCTTTTTCAGATTCTATTTTACACTAATCCTTACATATAATTTAATAAAACCACTTTAAATTTTTTATTTTCATAATGGAACCAAAAAGGGTAGCATGATTAATTCAAGGATAATTTTAGAGGAATGAAAAGTTTTTCATTGATGTATTTTATGTTCTCAAATATAATGTAAGGATCATATAGGTAACTATTCCCCTAAAAAAACTAAACTATGGAATACTATGGTATGTGATCTCTTTTATTTTGAACCAATTTAATAAAATTACCACTAACTCTAGGTTGTTTAAGTGTGGGTTGTTATAGTTGATGTAAAAACAATTTTGGTAAAAATATCATGGACTAGATTTATAAAAAAAATAGTTAAAAAACACAAAAATTATGATAATCACTTAAGATATTGAAGTACATAGGAATGGTATAACATAATTCAATATTAATAATGTTATGATCTAATTAAGTGTGTTCCATTATTTATAATTGGTTTATAATATATTGAATAAAAACCTTTTCAATGCCTATAATCTATGTATGTACATCCTTCAAGATCAATTCAATGAGTTTGGTGTTATAATTAATTCAATTATAACCAATAATAATGTTGTTATTGAATAACTTGTTCCTCCATAGTATAGAGTAACAATGTTAGACCACTTCATGAGATACCAACCTCCATCCTTTAATGGAATCCAAAAAGAATTAGTAATTTAATAGTTAATAAAATCCATGGATAAGATATTCTTCACCTTGGTATACAGTGATAATGAGAGGTTTATCATGGGATTATATTGTCTAAGAGGAGATACCGATCAATGGTGTTCATTGATTCAAGACACTAACAAGGATAAATAAATATAAAGCATATAATAGAATAATTTTAAGGTGATTTTAATTGGATAGTATTTTCCTCAAGTGAAAATGGTTGACATGGAAAGTAAATTTCTGAATTTAAGACTAAAAGAAATGAATTTTAGACCAAAAGAAGATGAGTCTATTTATAATTATGTGGATAACTATAAAAGGTAATAAATACATGTTTTAGATTATGTATGTAATCAAAAAATAAATATAAATAACTTTTTTATGGACCAAATCTAAGAATTTAAATGCAAATGGTCTCTCAAACAATATTCTCATATAAGGAGATAGTGAAAAGTTTAATAAATACTAAGAAATATATCTATAAGTCTTTCATAATCAAAGTAAAGTAAGATAGTTAATCTCTATTTATAGAGAAATTTTGTGAAGTAAAATAGATAAAGGGTGGAATTTATAATAAGAAATAACCATGGGAAGAAACTCTTTGAGGCATTATTGAAAGGAATGAGAGTTTTCTGTAAGTGTGGAGATAAAGTATATCAAAATAATTAATGAAAAGGAAAAAAATATGTTTTTCCAAGTTCTAATGATTCAAATATGAGGATATGAGGAACTATTATAACCTATTCTATAATCTCCAATGGAATTTAACTCAGAAGACTCCAATGGGAAATTTTGTGCTTAGAAGATTACTACAGTAGAAGTTGAGATCTTGAATGATGTGATAGAAGGTACGTTGATCATAAACTCAAATTTAGTTAATAATTTATTTGATTTTAGATCAAGGCAATCATTTATATCATTCTTGTTTTTTAAGAATATTCAATTATTCCCTAACAAACTATGAAACATGTATCCAATTAAAACATCTTGGGGAAATATCATTACAAAAATTACATATTTGGGATTTTCTATTATGATAAATAAATATTCCTTAGTTAAAAACACGATTGTTGTGCCTACGATTGAATTTAACACAATCCTTGTAATATATTGTATCTCAAAGTATAATATAATAATTTAGTGTTGACAGATAAAGATTATGATTTATAGGGGAGGCATGCAATTCCTTATTTTTAGAGGAGAGACTTCACTATATGAGTGTTTTCTAGGACGGACTCTTATAGCTCACATTAATTAAATTCTATGAGAAGAATAATAAAAAACACAATATATATAAGGGAAGGATATACTAAGAGTGGAGGATGTTATGATTATCCTATAATAAATTGATGAATTTACTAATTAATTACATGGACATCCACCGAAACATGATGTTGAGTTTCCCATTAAACTCATCCTTGGTAAAAAATGTTCATCTAACACTCCATGTAGAATGGACTCAATGGAATTGGGGTAGATAAAGAAACAACTTTAAGAGATGTCTCACATTAGGGGGAACCGGTGTTATTTATAAAAAGGTAGGATGATTCTATGAGATTGTGCATTGATTATAGAGAAATAAATTCAAATAATATAAATAAAAAATATCCTTTACCATGCATTGATGATTTTTTTTATTAAATTTTAGAATATCAGTACATATAAAATATTGATCTTTATTCTGGTTATCATCAATTAATAGTGAAGAAGGATGATATACCAAATATGAAATCTTTTATGTAGTATAGATATTATGAGGTAATAATAATGGAAATTTGATTGATTTATTCACACTTAGTTTTTATGGATTCGATTAATATATATTTAAAGTATTATCTTGACAACTTCTTGGTAATATTTATAAATTATATAATGATATACTCCAAAAATCAATAAATATCAGGAGAATCATTTGTGAATTTTTTTAAGACTATTAGAGAAAATTATTTGAATGTAAAATTCAGTATGTGGGAATTTTGAATTCAACAAGTTTATTTTATTGTCTATATTGTCTCTAAGATGGAATATTTATTGATTATTTAAATACAAAGGCAGTTAAATTAAGTACTATTCCAGTGAATATAACTTAGATATAAACTATCCTTATTTTAGTATGTTACTATCGGTTATTTTTTAAAATATTTTCTTAATTATCCATTAAATCAACCAATCTAACACATAATACAGTCAAATTAACATAGGCAAATTAATTAAAGGAAGTTTTTGAGGATCCAAAAAAGTTATTGTTAAATGAATCAGTATTGTCATTTCTAGTATGGATGGAATTATTTTTAATATATAGTTATGTATAAAAGAATGTAATGTGGTGCATCCTTATATAGAATGGTAGAGTTGTTACTCATTCATAAATTAAAATACAGACCCTTGAACGAAACCAAAAAAATCATGTCCTGATTTAAAATGAGAAATATTTTTTATTAATATATAAAGAAAATATATTTATGGTTAAATATGTTACATGTATACTTATCACAAAATTGTAATGTATATATTCACACAAAAACATCTCAAAAAGAGACAAATAATATGGTTGTAACTACTAAAGGACTATAACATCTTAAAACACTACCACACTAAGAAGGTAAATAGGGTATGGATTCATTGAGTGAGAAGGGTTTTTGATTTTTATACATGGTGATAATGGAGAATTATTTTATATTAAATTATTTAATAAATTTGAATATAATACTATTGTGGAATGATAAATATCATTACTTTTATAAGTAATTACCGAAACAAATTTAATGAAGAAGGAAAATATGTCCCAAAATGATGATAATAGTTTAAAAAAGAAGATTATGTTATGAATTATGGTAAATTGAAAAAAACATCTATAAAAGGGTGTATTAAATATTGTAAAGAGGCTATTTATTACACAATACCTAAGCTTGAGATATAATATATATATTATTCTTATAGATTAAATTACTCTATTAGTCCTAGAAAAACCAATATCATAATGGTTTCTTAAAACATCTATCTATACTAATTTAGAAGTGGGATAATATCATAATGGAAATTGAAACTAAACACCCTAAGACTCCTAGGAGGAATAATTTTAGATCTGTTATTTTGGATATCCTTATAAATATTTCATGTTTCCTAGTAATAATTGAGGATCTACCCCTCGATATTCTTACAAGATTCTATATTAATGATGTTTTGAGGTTTGTGGTGCATTATTGTCCATTTTATTATACCATTACTCTCATTTCACATAAAAAAATGGGGGTATATTCAAAGTTCTTTGAACACTGAGATGTATTTTTGAACCACCTATTATCCTTATACTAATGAGTAATATAAATGGACCATCTAAACCATAGAGGGAATTATGTGTTTATAATCATTGGATTTTCAAAGAAAATGGAACTAATATCTAACTTTTTTGGAATTTTCATACAATAATACCTTCCATTTGAAAATATGAAAGGAACCATACAGAGCCTTTTATGGGAAAATATGTTGTAACCTAAAATAAAGGGGTAAAGTTGGGGAATGGAAGCTAGTAAATGAAAAACTCATTAAAGTGACAATTGAGAAAATCATATCCATTCTAAATCATATCATGATAAATAAAATAAGAAAAAATAGTTATTTAAATAATTAAAAGAAGTACTTTTAATTTCATGTATAGGATCATATATTCATGAAGGTATCTTCATAAAATAGAGTTATAAGGTTTAAAAAGAAGGATAATGAATGTAAAAAAAGATACATCGGACCTTTTGAGGTTTTGAAAATAATTGAAACTATGGTTTACCATCTAGGTATGCAACCCAAACTTTCTAAAGTACACGAAAACATCCACATCTTTCTCTTTATAAAGTATAGTTGAAACATAATACACATAGTTTTTTCTAAGTAAAGATAAATATCATATTGTCTTATATAAAAATCCTATCAATATTTCTGACACTAAAGAGAAAGCATTACAGAATCGGATAACTTAGCCGATAAAAGTACACTGGAGGAAAAAATTAGAGGACGAAATATTGGAGTTTGAGGAAGACATGATGAAAAACTGCCCACATTTTTTATGGACTAATATATTACATAAATATTGAGGAATAAATTAATTAAGGTTTGGGAAATGTAAGACCTATGATTATAATATATTAAATAAACCCATAATCACAAAAACTATTGCATAATGGAAATTAAAATATTTCATTATAATAGTATAATAAAAAACTGGAAGATTACATTAAATATAAAATATTAAACTAGTAGAATCCAATAAGTAAAAATATTATGAAACACCATAACATTGAATTCTAGATGATAACACTTTAAAAATAATTTATAATACATAAGATATATTATTATTATGTATAAAATAATAAGCATTTGAATAAATTTTGGGGATGAACTAAGATAAGGATGTGAATGATTTTAGATATTATAATGAAGTGGATAATTAAGGAATAATATCATCATTATATGGGTAAGGTGGACTTGTAATCTGGTCATTAGGTATTAGACCATTAGAAGAGTAACTTCCCTCTATGACTGATATAATATTAATGTAACCATTATACATATTAGTTTATAATAAAATAAATAACATCAATTGTTAATATTACAATTAAAAATTATTAATAAAGTATATTTATTAATGAATACTAATATAATTACTAATATATGACTTTGAATAAAAATAAGATTTATTGAAGAAGGTTTTTAAATTTTTTGGTACTAAATTTATGGTTTTAAAATACACTAAGTGTTTTATTTAAAAACTAAATTTATTATATATAAGAAATTATTTGAAAAAAAATTGTGTTTGAAATTATGCAATGGTTAATTTTTCATCATTTTATAAGATAGTAAATTTCTTGGGAAAATACTAAAATATAGCATAAATATATGGTATGTATCGTAAATCCATAATAACTTAAAAATTATTAAATAAATAATATAAAATTCTTTTCAATCAAAAAATGTTTATTTATAAAAATTATTAATTTTAAAATTATAAAATTAATTCCCCAATCCTGTAATGAAGTTTCTAATGCCTAATGTTAATTTTAAGACTTAAAAAAATATTTATTTTGAAAAAATACATTTTTCATGTCCAAAATAATATCATTTAATGGATTTTGGTTCCTAAGAATATAAACATAAAACAATAATCTCTAAATATAAAATATAATGGTTTAAAATAGTAGTAAGGATAGCAGTTTTCTATTTTTCAGCAAACTAATGTTCAAGACTTATGTTTAAAAATTATTAAACAATTCCCCCCATGTTTTCTATAAATACACACTCATTATCCTAATATTATCCATTCAAAAAACATTGATCGTGTATTTTTTTGATTTTCCCTCACAAGAATATTTTAAAGAGACTTATGTAGATAATAATTTTAAAATATATCATAATTCCTCTCTCAAACCAGATCATAAAATTATTTCTAAAGTGACTTAGAAGATTAATTATTCCCAAAAACTTCTCTACACTTCTCTTTCAATGACCTAATACCTAACATTCTAAGAAGTTTACTCTCAATATTTTTGAAGGGATATATTAATTTAATTTTTTTATACATTTTTCATCATTTATCTATTGAAAGTAATTTTAATTCCCTTACATTTACATTTTTAATGATGTTATGTTTCATTATTAAAAATTAAAGATAGTATCGAGAATAGGTATTTTACATTCCTTATTATTATACCACTATTAGAATATGTGTATTATTTTTAAAGTTTTGATTCAATTGTTTTAAAAGAGAAGCTCCAGAAGATTTGTTTTAAACTTATATTCTATATAGAAATAGAGTAAGTCTTGTGAAGGAAAATGATTTTAATGTTTTGTTCCAAAACCTATTGTACCAAAGGCTAGAGGTTTGGAAGTTAGATTTGTTAAATTTATGGTTTTTTATGTATGTTTCTTTATGTTTTATATAATGATTATCCCTTTATAGTTTTTTGATAAATTATTATATATAAGGATAAACAAAATGGAATATTAGAGTAAGTTTCACTTATACAGGGAAATGATAGTCAAGGTAGAGGCACTTACAAGCTATCAGAGGTGTCTAAGGACAATTTTGGGTCCCTTGTATATATAGAAAGTAAGTGGGACCATTATGCTATCAAGACCCCACTATAAGGTGGGGTTTGACCACTTGTACTGGTGGAATGTGATTAGTGATCTAATTAAATAATTTATTAATAGTGAGTGTAATGTTGTATCTTATGATAAATGAAAGTGTGTAGAGATATTATCACATGAATGTTAGACTTATCATATAAACCATGTAAATTATTATGTTAATTTATTTTATGGTTTAATTTCACAAGAATTTTTGTTTCTGTGACTTTATTTTTGAGTGTTAAAAAAGTGTCAACTCAATGTGGTGATTTAGAGTGTGGATTGACTTAATAAGTTCTGGTACATCAAATTAATTGAGGTCTTTTAGTTTAGGAAGTTTTTTATTCTCTTCTTCAAACTTACAGTTTTAATAGTTTAACTTTTTGTGATTATTGTTCTAAATCCTAACAAGTGGAATCATATCTTTTGGTTTATAAGGACTCAAAATCACACTTTACATTAAACTTGGGTAACATTCTTGTCTTGATGTTATTAGATACTATGAGAGTTTTTTTAGAATGTATGACATTAGAATAAGTCAAGGTCATGATTGAAAACTTTGAAGGGATAGACTTTGGATTTTATAGGATGTAATTTGAAGACTATCTAATTTATATAGACCATGTAGATTCATTCAAGAGAATTAAAAAAGGTGATTGAGAAATAGAAATTGGAAATTCTAGATTGAAAGGCACTTGGATAGATTCTGATTTCATTAGCACAACACAATAACTTTAAAAACATTAAGATGAATAAAAAAATTTAAGATAATAGATGATCTTGTGGATATATGTGAGAAGATAAAAAATTTAAAAATGTGTTCATGATTTGGAGGTTATTCAGTAAGCTAATAATAGAATAAAATCTACTTAATGATCATGTGATTGACTTTAATATGATTTATAGTTGTCTCAAATCAGTTAAATTAAATTTCATGGAAATGTTTTGTTGTTTTTGTTGTAATCAATATTAGAATCATGGGATGCGATTTTATCTTCCATAAGTAAATATTTCAATAAAATTGGAATGGTTTTTATTTATTTCATTAATCCTATTATAAATAAATATTTTAAATCAATCTTGGGAAGTCTAAGTAGATCTATTGGGCTTCAACCCATATGTTTTAACTGTAAGAAAAGGGGAGTCTCAAAAAAGATGACATGGATAACAAGGTAAATTTTAAAATTGCAGCATCCATATGTTCATGATCCATTAATTATATAGTAGTGGTATTTTATTTTTGAATATCAATTGTCCCTTAAAATCCTGGATCATTGATTTTGAGGATTTATCTACTCTAAGACAAAAAGGGATACATAAAAAATTATGTATATAAATGGATTAAAAAGGATCATTTAGACGATACGGATACTCCTGAGTTCATAGGTAAGGATGATGTTAATGTTAATATTTCAAACAAAAGTAACCTAAACTCACAGGGTGTTCATCACATACTAGGCTTACTACAGAATGCAATTTTACATTAGTTAGCAAGATGAATCTGGATTCAGAACTAGCTTCATAATTTGTGTATAGAAAGTTACTCAGGGTTTCACAGTCTTGGTTTGATGAGTAAAATATTGGATGTTTTATATGATAGAAAGTTCAAATAGAGAAAAAATTGTTGGAATTAAAAACTTTAAAATTTAGGAATTATTTCATTTTCATCTTAGCCACCTCAGTTTTAAGAACATGCATGTTCTATTAGGAAATAGTATCTTAAATCTTGGTCATATGGAATTTTAAATTTGTGAGAGTTTTACACTTGTAAAGTATAGAAAGTTGTTGTTTAATTTTAACAAAATTGTTCCAAAGTATATAAAGTTAAATATTTTGAACATATATCTTTATGGTCTTATATAAGTCTTTTTTTATAGTGGTTCAAATTACTTTTATTATATTTTTCATTGATTCGACAAGGAAAGTATGACTTTACTTTCTTATGGATATACTCAAGATATTTATAGTGTTTATTTGATGGAGGACTATGGTGGGAAAAGTGACTAGTAATAAGATGATATTCTTAAGGTTTGATGATGTAGGATAATATAGTAGTAAGGGTTTCCAAAATATTAACTTGGGAAAAGGAATTTGGTTTAATAAAACTATACCCATAATGAGAGAGTATAATGATGCAATATTGCATATGAATTTGTAATTAACTAAAAAGGCACAGAATATGAGTCTATATTTCAAAATGTCCAAGGAGATTTTGGTGGATGCAATCAATTTTAGAGCATACCTTGTTAGTAATATCGCCTCCACACTAATGGGGTATGAGATATTTTTGGATCAAAAAACCAATAAAATTTATGAACCTCAATGTTTTTTTAATTTTTTTCTATTTTCATGTCTATCCCAAGGATTTGGAAAAATTCAATTCTAGATCCCTTTCATTTTTAATCATGGGATATATAGATTAAAACACTAGTTCTTATCTTGGTAATATGATAATTCAAAGATGATCAAAAGTCAAAATGCTCTCTTTAATGATAATTTCATGTGGGATGATCATAACTTGGTGTAAAAGGATGTGAGAATAAATAATAAGTTGAAAAAATACAAGTTGATGAGTATAGAAGATTCAAAAAAAAATACAAGTTAATGAATTTTTAAGGGGGTTTGAATATCCAGAGGATTCAATCAGTATAATGGAATAGATACCAAGGAAAAGGTTTTAATATGTGAATCTATTGAAATTTCACTTCTAGAAATTGCATAGTGACATATTGAATTATGGAGATCTATCAAAATCAGATGACTGGTACAGCGGTTTGGAAAAAAAAATTCTTTACTTTATTCACATGGATGGAGGAGAAATAAAAAAAACCTAGAAGAAGTGTCTAGTATATATGATTTTAGAAATTTGAGGTTAGATAAAGGAGATAATATGGATTCCTGGGGTGTAAATGAAACATATGAACTGATAGAATTACCCAAAATTATGAAATAACTACAAATAATAGAGTCTTATGTTTGAAAAAATAATTTTATTATAATAATGGGTATAAGGATAGATACCTTTTCAAAGGTTTTCAGTATAAAAAAGTGTATTTCTCTAAAATTTTTTCACCTATTATTAAACATCCTACCATTTAAATGGTGTTGAGTTTGGTTGCATATAAAATATTATATCTAGAATATATGGATTTAGAACAACATTTCTTCATTGTTTTTTAGAGGAAAAAATCTATATGAACTTACTAGATGGTTTTGTGGGAAAATGGAATGAGGAATTGTTTTGTAATCTAAATAGATTCTTTAAAGTCTGAATTAGGTTCCAAGGAAATTGAATAAGAAGTTTTATTACATCAAGTATAATAATGGGTTGTTCTATAGTAAATTAAATCATTTTTGGAACCATAAATTGTTCAAGGATAATATCTTTATTATCCTACTATATTATATGGATAAAATGCTCTTGGTGGGTCCAAACCTTAATTGGATTTAGAAGGTAAAGGGTGGTTTTTTTGGAATATTCAAGATGAAATATCTCAAGGAAGACAAGAAAAAATTGTAAATGTATATTGAGAGAGATAGGAAAATTGGAATTTTGGTTTTATCTCAAATTGATTACATCTGGGGGGTTTTCAAAAGATTCATAATTTCTATATGTAATCAAATTTCAACATCATTTTCCTGGAACATAAAATATTACAAAGGGAAAGGTTCAAAAATATAATATGTAGCTAATAATATGGAAAAGTAATATTTTTATCATTGGAAAGTATATTGATGTACTCCATAGTATGTGGGTGATTATATGCCTTTTTTTAGAGTTATCAGTCAGTTTATGGAGAATTTAGTGAATGAACACTAGGAATATAAGAACTATAATCTCTATTATCTCAAAGAATAAAAATATAAAGACATGTGTTTTAGAAATTATGACCAGTTTTAGGTTTTTTTAACTGAATACTTTGTATGGGATACATACACATGGAAGAGTTCCACAAGATATGTGTTTACTATTATAGGGATAGCCATAATCTTGATATTGAGGTTTCAGTGAGTAGCAACACTATCAACAATGGAATTATAATATATGGGTGTCATGAAAATAAGAAAAGAATTGATATGATTAAAGTGTTTATTTTAGGATATTAGAAGGATTTAGGAAATTAGGTTTCTATATATTTATTGTTATAGTGTAGTTTTTTTGGACAAGAATTTGGTGTCTTTCTCATGAAGAAAAAAAATTGAAAAAAATTAACATTTTATCTATAAGATTTATGAGGATAGATTGTTGGACCTATAACTACTACATAAACAGCCTTTAATAGTGCAATAGTAAGCCTTTATCACCACTAAAAAAGTATAGATAACTAGAGCATGGTTAAAAGCCTGAAGTTTTTCTCAACACTAAAAAAGGAAATATTAAAGGGCACCTTTAACAATGCTAAAAATGGGTTAATAAAGGCCCCACTGATAAAGGGTATAATTTATTAAAAAACAAATTCCATACACCCCCCCCCCCCACCCCCACCTTATCAGCACTTTCTTAACTCCTATATAAGAACTTTATATAATCTAACCCTCCCCTATGTGCCCTGCCTTCAGTGAGTTTCAAACCTAAGACCTCCATCTTATAAACCAGTGACTTTTCCACTCCCCTATATTGTTTCATTTTTCATTTTATGATATATCTATATATTTATATATATATAATTACATTTTTTATCCATATATTTATATATATTTTTATATATTAATAAATATATTTTATATGTAAATATTTTAAATTATTTACTAATAGAATTAAATTCTTATCTGTGAATATATAAAAAATATGTTTATATAGTTATATGTTTCATAATAAATAATATTAAATTGTGAAAAATGATAAAATTAATAGTCCATAATGTCAATATAAATATAGTACCTATGAATAAATTCATTCCCCACTGAAAAGGGGAAATAATACCTCTATAAATAAGGCTGAAAATCCATTGAATGTTAAAACATTTGGGTACCCCGACTAAAGCCTCAGTTTTAGAAGATTTAAGGGCCTTTTTTGGAATTGAAAAATGAAACTATGGTATTCCAAAGTTTTTAGGGAATATATTTTCTTAAAATATTTGATTTGATATATGGTAGATCCCAAACAGAAACCTGAATCAAAATTTATGGTCGTTTAAAGTTTGAGTTACGTTTTCAAATTATTTTAGATGTTTTGTTGATTTTTTTATTTTTTATCATAAATTGATATGAAATTACTATTAATTGGACATAATAATCAAATTATTAATTTAAAAAAGTTTTTAAAATTATTTTATAAGACATTTTCATTAAATATCTTATATATCAAGTATAGATTCCTATTTACCTTATCTAAAACATATTTTAAAAAATATATATTATATTTATATCAATATAAATATATTTTTATATTAATATCATATTTTTAGTGAAACATAATTTTTTTGAATTATACTTTTATTAGTGCTTGTAAAAAATAATTGATAAAAGACCCCATATTTTTCAGTGCCTGTAAAAAAGCGCCCATAAAGGCCTCCCTTTAACAGTGCTTTTTTAGCGCTGTTAAAGATCGCCTTTAGGAGTGCTAAAACAGTTTTTGTTAAACACCCCCTTTAATAGTTCTTTTTTAGTGCTGACAAAGGGGGTATTTAACAACACTTTTAGCTAGTGTTGTAAAATCCCTAGCACTGGGTTAACCTAGTCTTGTAGTAGTGTATGGAAAATTATTGTTAATTATAATTTGACTCACATGTTCACCAATGTTTTATTTCAAAACAAAATTTAGGTACCATTTCCCCTTAATGGAAATAGGATGACTAAAAGGTGGGTAGAGAAACCATTGTTGCTATTGAAAATAGGTGATTATATTTGCCTACGATTTAGTGGATTTCTTAGTTTCTTTGTATGTTGTCTTCAATTGGGATATTTTTAGTAAATGTGAAGTCACTTTTAAGTTCTAATTTATACATACAAAAGGATAGTCTTCAAAATATATGTTTCAAACTGATTTTTAGACTTGTAAAAATAGAAATCCAAAATATGCATATGATCTATAAGTTATTTTCTAAAACCGAGCGTACTAATGTTCATAGGTCTAAAAAATAGATGTGTTAAAGTGATGGTTTATTTTGTATGTTGTTTTAATGAGTTATGTAAGTATTTTCTCTTTTGTTTTTATAGAAAAGGATGATATAAAAGGATCATAAAAATAGAACATAAGATTAACTTTAACATCTACTATAAGTTGGAGGTTGAGGGCGAGGCACCTATTCGATATTAGAATTTGATAAGGAAAATAATGGGTTCCCTACAAGTGCAGAATAGTGGCGGAACTGGTTGACCATATTGACCCAACTATAAGGTGGGGTGGGACCATTTGTACATGTGGAATGTTATTTTTGATATAATTAGCATATTTTTCAATAGTGATTGTAATATTATAAAATTAAATAAATGAATGGGTGATGTAGTGTTCTCCTATGGATGTAGAACCAATCAGCCAAACCATGTAAACATATGTTCTCTTTAATTATATACTTTAGTTTTTATTAAATTTTTGTTTCTATGAGATTATGTTTGAGTATTAAAATATTGTTAACTAATTTTAGTGATTTAGGGTGCTACTTTAATTCTAAATTTATAGTTTATTGACATCATGTAGTTTTCTATTTTTGGTTGTTTTTATGATTTTTTTCTCTCTTGATGTTCTAATTATTTTACTTCTAGTGATAGGTGTTCTAAATCCCAACAACCACCCTCAAAAGACATTATATTTCCATAAAAAACATTACATGGGGGTTATTTATGTCATTTATTTGGTCTCCAATAATTATATTTAGTAATACTTATTAACACCCCAATATGATTAAACTATCCCACCCAGTTATACAATTATAAAGGATACTTTCCATTGCATTGTGGATATCTTCTAATTCAAACTAGATTGATGGATATTAACCTATATATCCATATAATTCAATTAACATGGGAAAATTTTAAAATCCATATAGAGACCCTATCCTCTAAGACATATTACAAAATGAATTTAATAATAATTAACCATCAAATTACAAGCCAAGGATCATAAAGTCTAGTGTCTTTGGATAATTAGTTATATTAAACTAAAAACATGGAAATAAAATAAAACATATTTATTTTAATAATACATAAATACCTCATAACTTCCATTGAGATCCTATATCTACATAGAATAACCTAGGGAATATATAAACAAATTTATGAGATCATAATTCTAGTAAGGGTATAAACATAGTAATAAAGAAAATGACATGGGTTTGAATGCATAACATGATGACATAAGAAGACATGGATCTCGAATAAATATAAGGAAGAATAACATTTAGATTATGGGGACATGTAATCATGGAATCATAGGAATGTTGAAATAACACACAACACGACATAAGCATGAGTCAAGGCTAACTGCCAAGACCATTGCAGATGGTAGATAAAGTCCTATAAATGAATTGGGTTCAATCCCTATCCCAACATGATGTCTCATGAGACTAAAAATTATCCAATAAATTAGGGTTCTATCTGGGAACACACATAATAAAATGTTCATGAATGTGTGTGATTTGTGAAGAATCAAACATAATGTATAGGCATAAGGGTTACCCATGGAAATAAATGGCTATCGTAATCATGTTATGGAGCATAAAAAATTGGGGTATCATAAAGGTTTCCATGAAATAATAGATTTAAATCATAAATGGAAATAAATTAGATACAATAGGCATATATAATAATAAATTATGTCAAATTTAATTGTAATAAGTTTATAAAAAAGTTTAAGAAACTTTAGAAATTAAATATTTTAGTGTAGTTTAACAAAAAAAAATTAAAGAAAATTTAAACCGGAAAAAGGAATATTTGTTTTCATAAAACTAGAAATGAACCAATATATTTTTTCTAAATAAAATGAGTTATTTTATAAAAATAATGGTTTATTAAAACAAATTATCGAGTTCACTTGAAAATGGGTGAGAAATTGGGAAGTGCCCTTTAATCGGGCTTACTTATCGAGAAGAATTGAGAAGGGAACCTTTTTAAAACATACATTTCACCATCAAGGAAGGATTTACTTATCTAGATAAATGATTTTGGAACATATAAATATAACTTAAAATAATTATATAGAAATAAATAATATTTACATTTGGTTAAAGATGGAGAAACCACAACCTAGAGGAAATATGGCGGTTCGGAAAGAACCCATTACCTTGTGTCCGAAAGTTTTCTTCACTTGATATTAATGTCTTGGATAATAAAATTATATCCACTAATTAATTAATTAATAAGCCTTTATACATTTATTTTTTTATTATAATTTTATTAAGTTCATTTATTGACTTTTTAATGAATTATAATATACAATTTCATCATATGGGAGTGTTCATTTCATTGGTTTTCATGATTGGTTCACATGTATAAATGTATGAACGATCATGTAAAATGGGAATAGATCTCTAGAATTGAAGTTATATGTTTTGAATGAACATATAGAAGATATAAGGTATATATAATTCATTTTTTTATTTTCTTATGGGTATGAATCATTAAATAAGATGTTAGTGATAATCATTTAGATTATTTTGGCAGTTTTTCGATCATAACAAACAAGTTTTGTTTCATTATTCATTATTAATTATTCATTATTGTGTATAAAAGTTAGTTCATAAAATAAAATAGGTTATAACATAAATTTTAAAATATATAACAACCATTAAAATGGTTTTATGTACATATTTTATGGGGTTAAAAGAAAATGAAAACTTGTCATCCTCGAAGGAGATAAATCAACATCTCACAAACGATATTTTAATGTTTATAATAAAAGGAAGAGTAGAAAAGAATTGATGGTGGATTTTAAATTAACAAAATAAAATTACATTATATATAATATAATAGAGATATAATGAATTTTTGGATAGACGATATGAAGAGAGTATAAGAAAATAAAATAAAGTGAAAAGAAAATAAAGAAAGCAAAAGAGGATTTTACATCTTGAAATCTTCTCATTGAGAACCTCCTTAGGGAAGTTTTTTTGGTATTTCTTTGTGACCATAACCTCTTGGATTTGGGGAAGTTACTTATAAATAGTATTGGGTATAAATTTGACAATATTAATTTTTTAATAGGTGTGAAGAGAAGAGGTAGTGAGGGTGGTATTTATAGGGGAGGAGAGGGGTGTTTTCTCATTATATTATTCATAAGTTTATTATTTTTTCTGAAGACTACGAATTGTTTGAGAATTATCACTAAAAATATTAAATTAATTAATGGTTTTTTGAGATTATGTTTATTACAACATAAATGACTCAAGGAATAGTGTATTTAACTTATAATGTATATATACCGTAAATTATTATATTTTACTATTCACCAAAAATTCAAGTGTTTTAGAAAAACCCAAAAAATTCACCCTAAACATTTTTTGATATGTAAAATTAACAAATGAACTCTATTTTATGAAAATAATTTTCTAAATATGAGAAATTTAATTTTAAATGAGAATCGTCATTTACTTGGAAAATACCAATTTTAACATTATAACTCATTTTATAACACTTTGAAAATTTACTTAAGGTTTAATAAAATTATATTATAATATTAAGAAAAAATATTAATTTATGAATACATTTTATAAAAACAAATTTCCTTTTAAATCATTACATTAATTATACAATTTGAAATAAATATTTATGTTTTATAGAAATTTCAACACTTAATTAATAATTTCTAAAACATTTATTTATTTATATTATGATATAATTATGTCATATTACCATTTATAAGATGCCTAAATTTTATTTACACTTTGATGGGTGATGTTTTTGTTCTATAATCTGAATTACTATTCCTAATGGTCATGTTACTATTACAAAGGTCAAGATACTATTCCACTAGTATAGATTTATTAACTTCAATAAATACATCTTATTTCATTCATTCATAATTTAGAAAGTACTTATAGTGTTCTCTATGTGATTTAATGTGATTATACTATACGGAATAATTATAAGAATGGAATTTCCATTGATAGAATTCAATTTTGTTACATTCTTCCCCCCTTATTAAATTCCACCTTGAAATTTTTATTTTAAAAACTATGGGGAAAATGTGAGGGTAATTATCCTCCATTGCTTCTTCTGGTTCCCATGTTTCCCCTTTATACTTTGGGTTCCATCATAGTACTTTGACCAAGTGAGTGGTCTTCTTGTATAAACATTTATCTCTATGATTAAAGATCTTCACTAGCTGCTCCCCATAAGAGAAATCATTTCTAAACTATACCACCTCTAAATTGAGTTCATGTTATGGATAAAGTATGTACTTACTCAAGAGGGATATGTCAAATACATCGTGTACTTGAGACATGGTTGGTAGATGTGCTAGTCAATAGGACACAGCTCCAAAACGATCAAGAATCTTAAAGGGGTGCATGTACTGGGGAATTATCTTTCCTTTCATCTCAAATATCATGACCCTATTCCATCTAGATATGTGGAGGAATACCATTTCTCCAAACCTAAACTCAAGGTATCATCGATGATTATCTACATAGATCTTTTGTCAAATTTGGGCTACCTTGATGTACTATTGAAAGGTTTTCACCTTCTCCACCATTTCTTTGACCATTTTAGGTCCTATCATCTTATGTTAACTGACTAAATTTCATCATACCAGTGTTATACATCTTTTTTCATAAAGGGATTCATATGGATCCATTTGGATTCTTGAGTAGAACCAATTGTTGTAAGAGAATTTAGCCAGAGGAGGATGTTGGTCACATCCTCCTTTGAAGTCCATAAAACATTCACTTGTTGTGTCTTCCAGTGTCTAAATAGTATGATTATATTGTCCATCTGTTTAAGTATGAAAATCCATATATATGTTCATCTCAATATTTAGGCCATGTTGGAGACTTCTCTAGAACTTTGAGGTGAATCTCATACCTTAATCGGATACAATCAATAGTGGTACTCCATCAAGCCTTACTAGTTCTCTGATATATATATATATATATATTTGTGTGGGTGTGTGGGTGTGTGAGTGTGTACAAGTTGATCCAATGATAAGTCATCTCGAATTGCGATAATGGGAGTTGTATTTGTGAGATGATCCACAACAACCCATATAGCATAATTTCCTCTAGATGTCTTCGAAAGTTCAATGACAAAGTACATGGTGATGTTTCTTCACTTCCATAGTTTTATAGGCAGTGGTTTCATCACCCTATTAGACTTTTTCCTTTTATCTTTAACTTTCTTAAATACTAGGCAATAATGTGTATATTCAGTGATCTCTTTCTTTATATTTTCCCACTTATAGTTCTCTCAAAGATCTCGATACATCTTTGTAATCCATGGGTGAATAGATAATTTTGAGATATGAGAATCATTAATAAACTCATTATTTATATTTGGATTGGATAGTACACATATCCATGTACCAAATCTTAGGACTCCTTCCACATCAATTTTAAACTCTAAGGATTTACCATTTCTCATTGCTTCCAATTTTTTCTAAATTTCCACATCATTTCGTTGAGCATCTGTTATTTTCACCATGAGGGATGGTTAAGAAATAATTTAAGAAAGGATTTATTATGTTCCATCCTAAATTATTACCATTTCCTTCATTTTCAAATATAATAATATTGGATTCTTCTAAATTCACATTGTTGATAATATTGTAGGATCCTATCTAATTAGAGAATCCTACACTTTATTTTCTTTGTTAGGATGGTAGTGAATTGATCAGCAGTAATCCTTGATAAGATCGAACCATCTTCACTAGTTCATATTATGATCCTTCTATGTGAATATATATTTTAGGCTCTTATGATCAGTATATATCTCAAACTACTCCCCAAAGAGATAATTCCTCTATATTTTCAATGCAAAGATCACAACTGCCAACTCCAGATCATGCATGGGATATTTTTCTCATAAATTTTCAAATTACTTAAGGCGTAGGCTATCACTTTATCATTTTTCATCAATACAAACACTAATCCCTTCTTTGAAGCACCTCTTTACATAGTAAAGAGTTCCCCACTTATTGGTAGTGTGAGCACTATTGCAGTGATAATCCTATTTTCGAATTCAATAAATCTTTATTCACATTCACTGGTCAAGAAGAACTTCAAACCCTTCTGAGTTAGCATGGTTATTGATTTTGACAATCCTGGGAACCTCTTCACAAATCATTGGTAATACTGAGCTAGACCAAGGAAACTACAAATCTCTATTACAGTTGTTATCTTGGGATACTCTTCGATTTCCATTATTTCGGAAGGGTCCACATATATTCCTTTATTGGTAATAACATGCTCCAAGAATGATACATCCTCTATAAAAAACATACATTTACTTTACTTTTCATAAATTTTATCCCTTATCAAATTCTTCCTCACAGTATAAAAATTTTCCTCATGTTCCTCCCAACACTTGGAGTATATCAAAATATAATCAATAAAGACTACCAAAACATTTTGTAGGTAATCTATAAATAACCTATTCATTAAGTCCATGAAAATTATTAAATAATTAGTTACTTTAAATAGAATCACTATGAACTCATAATGATCATACCTTGTTTGGAATGAAGTCCTCTGAATATCTTCCTTCCTTGCATTTAATTTGTGATATCTCGACTGGAGGTCTACCTTAAGGAAATACTTTTCCTAATGCAGTTGATCTAAAAATTCATCTATATGTGGTAAGTGATAATTGTTCTTTATCATGATTTTATTGAGCTCATGATAATCAATGAATAGGTTCACTAATCCATCCTTCTTTTTTATGAAGTGGACTTACCCAACCCATGGTGAAGCACAAGGGAATATAAAACCCTTATCCAAATTCTCTTATAACTTCTTCTTCGGTTCTTCTAGCTCAATAATGGCCATTTTAAAAGGTGTCTTTGACATAGGAAAATATAGGCGAATAAATTCAATTGATAACTCCACCTCTAGTTTAAGAGTAATACCAAGTAATTCTTCCAAGAACACATTAGTATAGTCCCTCATAATGAGAATTTCTTCAAGTATGATCCTATCCTTTTTATAAATAATTTGAGATAGATATTCTTTATCCTAAAGTAATAATATTAAAAATTGAGACAAATATTCTAATATAGATTCATCCACCTCCTTACACTTGTGAAGAATTGGAGGATACCTCAGGATGTGAAGATTGGTCTTCCTTTCCCGATAGTTGATATTATATTTTTATAAAGATATCCAATACATGCCAAATATAGCATCAAACTCCACTAAAGGAAGTAAGAGAGTATTTTATGGGAGGTTTAGTCCATAAACATTAATCGGGGAGGAGTTATATACCTTGGATACAATAATTTCCCCATTTTATGGTCTCAAATATAACGCAACCACCATTTTTTGAGAGGTGTTTGAATAGTTATACAAAACATGCAAGATATGAAAGAATTCGTCGAATTGAAATCAAATACTACATTATATATTATATAATTAATGACTATCATACTAGTAACCACATCATTATTGGGCTCCACCTTAGTAGTAGTGATAGAATATTACCTTCCTTGCTACCTTGGAGGTTGTTGTTGTTGATTTCCTCCAACAACCCTTTGCATAGGGAAATGGATTGAATAATTACCATGTTCCTTGAGGTTGAAACAATGAACTACATACTGATTATTGGTCTAAACCTTCCTTTATTCTTCTTCATTAGTGGGATTATTCATATCCCTTTGAGATTTATTATCTGTTTGCCCCTCTCTTCCACATTGGAAGCATCTCTTGGTTCCCTTTAAGCAGTTTCCAGGATGCTTCTTCTCACACATTTAACATGTGAGATATTGGATATTCTTTCCATCATGGTATTTATCTATTGATCCACCCATATTTAACTCCATTTTCCTCTTTTTATCTCTTGACCCCTGATATCACTAAGAGTCTCTGATCTCCATTTAATCCTTAAGGGAATAATAAGAAATCTCCTCATAACTATTGATGTCTTGAATCTTCAATGATTTTTTTAGACTAATCTTTAGTATGGTAAATAAGAGATCCACCTTGATTTTGGTGTTCATAAAAAATCTATAGGCATATCATGAAATCCATGTGATTTTTTTCTCATATGCTAAAAATAGACTCATCTTATTTCTTCTTCAGTCAAAGGAAATATCATTCCATCTTGACACTGAGGGTTCAGGGAAAATATTTATTGAAAAATATTTTCTTTATTTCCTCCCAATCCATAGAACAATTTCCTCTTTGGAATTCATATTATCGATCAGTTTCCACCACATATCAGCTTCCCCATCAAAACAATATACTTCCCACACAACTTTATCTTCATTCGAGTACTAGAGGATTGATAATACCTTCTCAATGTTGTTAATCCATTGTTCCATGATGATAGGATAAGAATATCCACAAAATATGGGAGACCTTTTTCATATGAATTATTAAACTGTAACTTTATATTTATTAGGATAAGGTGGGAATTCCGCATGATTCAAGTTATTATTCATGACTTGATCTAACTGAGCATGTAATTTCATGAAGTTTTGAGTACCCATTCCCATCCTATTTAGAGTATCATTAGGGTAATTATCACATTTCCTATCACATTGATTTTTTTTCAGGATTTCATCTATTTACAGCCATTAACTAAGAAAATAAATTACAACTAGGGGGATTTAATACTTAAATAATAATCATATCAAAAGAAAACATTGAACATATAAGGATAAACTTGTAAATGAAAATATATCCTAAATTATGATACCATAAGTTTCAATATTGGTTATCCATAGTGATAGAATTATACCTAGGGTTCTTACTAAAAGGATCTAGTCCTATATCCAAAAAATAACTAGACCTTACTCTAATATGAACTATAGTGACACTAGCCTTTAACACATATTATTTCATAAATTTAACTATAATTAACCATCAAATTACAAGCTAAGGATCTCAGATCGTGGTTGGTGGATTTAAGTTGATCCATTTAAACATGTAGTTTGATGGGTGAAATAGGCTCAAGCTGGACTGGGTGGTTCTCAATGCATCCCTCTAATTTTGAATTCTATTGGAGCAGGTCTGGTCTTGGTCTAGGCTCTTTGATAGGACAATTTTTTCTCTATTTTTTATGGTGTTTTTGTTCAGATCTCACTAAACCAAAAATCATTTTTTGTGAAAAATAAAAAAAATGTTTTGTGTGGTATAAACACATACTAAATTCTATTGAGCTCCTACATCTTCATAAGATAAACTCGATCATACGTAAACAAAGAGATGATCTAAAAATCCCGCTAAGGATATAAACATAGGAATAAAGTAAAGCACATGGGTAATAAGGCATATCATAATGATAGAAAAACACATAGACCATGAATGAAATAAGGAATCATAAAATGTAGACTATGTGGACATGTAATCATGGAATCATAGTAATGTGGAAATAATGAACATTATTACATAAGAATGGGTCAAGGATAACTGCAAAGACCATTACACATGGAAAACAAAGTCCCATAAAGGAATTAGGTTCACTCTTTACCCCAACATGACATCTCATGAGATTAAACATTACCGAATGAGTTGGAGTGCTATATAGGAACACCCATCATAACATGTTCATGAATGTGTGTGACACATATATAATCAAACATAATTTATAAACATAAGGGCTACCCATGGAAATGAAGTGGTATCTTTATCACGTTATGGATCATAACAAATTGGTGTATCATAAAAGTTTCTATGAAGGAATAGATTTAAGTCATAAATGCACATAAATAAGGTAAAATAGGCATATATAATGATACATTATGTCCAATTGAAGTGTAATAATTTAAAAAAAATTAAGAATATTTTGAAATAAAACATTTTAGTGAAATTTAAGGAAAATATTAGTGATTTTATAAAAATAATGGTGGATTAAAATGTATTATGGAGATCACTTGAAAATGGGTGATAAGTCGGGAATCTCCCTTTAATCGGGCTTGTTTATCGGGAAGAATTGAGCAGGGAACCTTTTTAAAACATTTATTTCCCCATAAAAGAAGGATGTATTGATATGGATACATTAGTTTGGAACATATAAATATAATATGAAATCATTATATATAAAATAAATAAGATTTACATTTGGGAAAAATAGAGAAACCATAACCCGAAGGAAATATGGAGGTTCTGAAAGAATCCCTTACCTTATGTCTGAAGGTGTTCTAAACTTGATCATATAGTCCTGAATAATCAGATTATATCCATTAATTAAATAAATCAGAACCATTATTGAATTTATTTTATTTATTATAATTTTATTATGTTCATTTATGTCCTTTTTATGGGTTATAGTTTACAATTTCATCATTCGGGAGTGTTCATTTCCTTGGTTTTTGTGATAAGTTCACTGTAATAAATGTATGAAAGATCATGTAAAATGGGAATAGATATCCAAAATTGAAGTTATATTTTATTAATTAAAATTCATAATATTAAATGGTTATATAAGTAATTTGGTTATTTTTTGTGGAGATGAATCATTAGATAAGACGTTTATGATAATCCAGACCAGGATTTTGGGACAGGGTCGATGGGTTCGTTGGCGAGCTCCCAGCTAGGGGATAAAGCTTAATGTAGATGGTTCGCTGCTTGTTGTGGAAATTTACAGGGGTGGTGTTGTTAGAGATCAATAGGGGTTGGTTCTTGCGGCTTTCATGGCATCTTATGGTAGAGGAGATTTGCTGTAGGTGGAGGCTTTGGCCTTGGTTACGGGACTGGAGGTATGCAAACAAAGGCATATTATTCTGAAGATGGTGGAGAAAGACTCTTTTATTTTCTAAAAAGTATTTCTCGTTCAAGGTAGTTTTCCTTGGAATATATTTTATATTTTCATGAGGTGCAATATGTTAATGGGGAACCAGATGGAGATCTCTCATACATGGCGGGAAGCGATTATGGTGGCTGATTTTCTGGCGTCGATGGCACCTGCGAATCGAAGTATGGTTTCTTTCTTTAACTTGGGATATTTTCCTAAAAAGGGGATGATATTTGTTACTAATGATGCTATGGGTATACATTACTTTAGACCACCATGAGAAAAGTAGTTTGGGATTGTTTCAAATCAATAAAAAGTTTATTTTCAATCATAATCCTTTATATTATTTTGGCGGTTTTTCGATCACCACAAACTAGTTTAGTTTCATTATTCATTATTGTTTATAAAAGTTAGTTTCAAAACATAAAATAGGTTATAAAATAACTTTTATAATTTTTACCAACCATTATAATTGTTTTATTTCCATAATTGAATAAGGTAAATAAAAATGAAAACGTTTCATTCTCAAATGTGATAAATCAACACCTCACGGTTGATATTTTCATTTTTAGAATAAAATGAAGATGATGAGAGACTTTATGTTGAATTTATAATTAACAAAATAAAATTATAGTATATATAATATATTATATTTATCATTAATTTGTTTTATAGTAGGTGGGAATTGTATAAGAAAAGAAAATAATTTGAAAATAGAATAAAGAAAGTCAAATAGGATATTACTTCTTGAATTCTTCTCCTTGAGAACTTCCTTATGGAAATTTTTTTTGGCTTTTGTTGAGACCAAAAACCCCTGGACATGGGGAAGATACTTGGGAAGATTATTGGGAATAAATTGGAAAATCTTAAAGGATTAAGAAGTGTGAGGAGAAGATGTGGTGACGGGTGGTATTTATAGTGGAGGATAGGGGTGTTTTCTCATTATTTTATTTATTAGTTAATTATTTTGCTTCACTGATATAAATAGTTGATGAATTCTCACTAAATATATTAAAATTATAAATTGGGTTTTATATTATGGTTATTACATTAGAAATGACTCAATGAATAGTGTATTTATCTTATAATATATATATAGCATAAATTACCATATTTTATTGTTCACCAAAAATTCAAGTTTTTTATAAAAATAAAAAAATCCCTCTAACCATTTTCTGATGTGTATAATTCAAAAATGAACTCCTTTTCTTGAAAATAATTTTCAAAATATGATAAAATTAATTTTTAATTAAAATCATCATTTACATAGAAAAAACCAATTTTAAAATTATATCTAATTTTATAACACTTTGAAAAATTAATTAAGGTCTCAAAAAATTATCTAATAATCATAAAATAATTAAAATATTTATTTATGAAAACATTTTATAAAAAAATCTTTTAAATTGTTATATTCATTATAAAATTGTAAATAAATTTTTTTTTATAAAAAATATCAACACTTAATTAATAATTTTTAAAACATTTATTTACTTATAATGTGATATAATAATATTAAATTACCATTTCTAAGATGCCTAAATTTTATTTATACATTCATGGGTGAGGTTAATATTCTATAGGTTATATTACCATTCATAATGGTCATGTTACTATTCCAAATATCAATATATTATTCTATTGGTATATGTTCCTTAACTTCTATAAATACCTCTTATTTCATTCATTCGTCATTTATAAATTTTTTATTATATTCTCTATGTTATTTTATGTGATTATACTATATGTCATAATTATAAAAAATAAATTTCCATTGATACAATTTTGGGTCATTACAATCCATATACATATAAATTCTAAACTAAAAATTATTGGATACTAAGACATGTGTATATAAGTGGTTACTTTTAAAAAATTAGGATATGTATTATTAGACAAAATATTTCATATTTTGGATGTATTGGAATTATTATGTGAAAATTGTGGACCAAAATTATATATTCCCTCAATGCATCAGTATGTTTCATGAGACGGGTTCGCTCAAGAATTTGGTGTATGACTTACCCATTTATATATGATTTCTTGGAATGAGGAATTGTTGGTATGTTTATGGTGTCTGTTATTTTTCATTTCATAACTATACAATCATTTATTGTTATCCATGTGATTATTTATTTTTATTTTTATGTTATCCATGGAAATATTTCATTCTTATGTTATCAGTTATATGGATTTATTTTATTATTATTTAATATTTTCATATCATTTTTTCTTTGATTAATAAATGATGGATAATATTGTTCATTACTCCATAATTATCATCTAATTTCACTCCTTTATTTTGTTTTCATTTTCCCCCTGGAACCAAGAAGAGCACTACAAAGTATCCAAATATATTCTAGGAAGAATAAAAAAATTTCATTGAAATTTTAAAATATATTTTATGTTCTAAAATATAATATAATTATCATATATGTATTTAGTCTCCCAATATTACCAAACTATTTGATTCTATGTATTGTGGTCACATATATTTTGTACCACTATAATAAAATTACCACCTTTTCTGGATTATTGTATTCTAATGTTTTATAATTTTTATCATAAAGTAATTTAATGTTACACTACCTATGTACACCAATAATTTAGAGAGAAATAAATAGTGTATAAAACGATTGATTTTAAATAACATAGTAACTCATTCTCAACCATGGTTTTTTTAAATTGAATACCTATAAAGTATGAATTTCATAGTTGATTAGTAATAAAATTAAATCTTTTATTTATACAAGAAAACCCCCATAACATAATCACTCATGTCTCACAAAAGAACGAATTGATTCTCCCCATTCAGGGGTACCATGATTAGGGTAGTGAAAAATATTTTTTTAGCTCCATAAATTAAACTTTTCATTTATCAATGAATGATAATTACAATCCCTTTTATAGAATATGGATAAGTGGCCATAGGAATTTTTAGAAAACTTTCAAAAACCTCAAGTAGAAACATATATATCCCAAAATAATTTGGATATTACTCAACTTAAAGGGTTCTTGAAATTAATTTATTACCTTATTCTACATGGGATAGGATTTTATATCATCTTTAGAAATATTCTATCTAATAAAAATGTAATCATTCACTATGAAATGGAATTTACACAAATTCAAAACATACTAAAAATATTAACATATCACAAATAAGAAGTCACACTTGATACATGCCTTGAATGAGTATCACTATTGGAAAATTTACCTATTCTCATAGGAAAAAACATTTGTAGCAACCCATCTGACCATGTTCATAGTTTATGGCCACATATGACATGTATGTGGGACTCCTTTCAATTTCTATAGTGTTGATACCTACTTTCAAACTCATAAACCATAGATGTACTATTGACGCTCCTTTCAATCACAAAGTCTAACGACTGAAAAAGGGAAATACCTTAGTCTAAATTTATTCATCCTTTGAAGAAAAAACAAAAATTGACAAAGGCATGAAGAAGGATTTCTTTTCCCTTAGGTCACACAAGTTTTATCATAGTCATGCAAGTACACTTGTGCGCCACCTAGTGATCACGCATGTGACTTGCATGCCATATCTGGAATTTCCCCTAGGTCTTCCCAGGCCTGTAAATACCCCTGGTGGGCCCCCCATTTCAGGATGGAAAAAATTCTATAAACTCATATTGGAGATCCCGGTGCCCTAGTCTCTTCTCAAAGCTTCCGAAAACTTCTAAGGCAATTAATTATCTAGAACGGAAGATCTAAAGAGGGGGAGTAAAGCCTAAGTGTTGAAACTCATCAACACTTGCGCACCTAAGTGGCCAGCCCTTAAGGGAAATGGCCACACTTGCGTGTTGCCTTACCACTTCAACAGAACTTGCGTGTCACCCCTCTAGAAGCCCTAGGGATAATACTAAAGTATTGATCCAAGTCTCACCCAAGTATTTCCTTAAGGGTTGACCATCGCGTAAGTACCCATGGGTCACGTAGGTACACCTGTGTGACCAAGACTTACGCGCCCACGTAGGACTTGCACGCCCCTCTCTTTTTGGGTGCCTCTCCTGCCTATTTCACCTCTCTTATGCCTATTCACCTCTCCTATTCAAGATTCAGCCTTCAAAACCCTCTTTAAAGACATTTCTTTTGGCATGTTTCCTTGATTGGCTTCCTTATTTGAAAGGAATTATGCAGAACATCTCTCAAAACCAAGTGATTTACATATTTTTATGTCGCTAAGGTTACATATTTCATTCATTCAATGTCATCTTTTAAGATGAGAGAATCCTTAACCTGGGCCTCCTTCTCAGGAATAATCCCCAATCCAAGTTCTCTTAATTTTGGACATCCTCTTTAGGAGTAAGCCCCAAGTCCCCTAACCTGGGCATCCTCTTTAGGAGTAAGCCTCAGTCATAATTTCCCAAATCTGGGCATCCTCCATAGGAGTAAGCCCCAGTAATAATTTCCCAAATCTAGGCATCCTCTTTAGGAGAAATCCCCAGTCATAATTTCCCAAATCTGGGCATCCTCCTTAGGAATAAGCCCCAGTCATAATTTCCCAAATCTGGGAATCCTCCTTAGGAATAATCCCCAACCATAATCTCCTTAACATGTGCCTCCATTTTAGGAGTAAGCCCCAGTCATAATTTCTCTTAACCAGTCATAATTTACTTTTGATTTGGGCTTCCTTCTCAAGAGTAAAAACCAATCATAAGTCTCCTCCTAATTTGGGCACCTTCCTCAAGAGTAATATCCAAGTTAGAGTATCCAAATCTACATAAATTACATATACCTTTATGGACCTTGTTCTTGAGTTTCTTACCTCATGTGAAACCTAATATTTACTGATTTGGGCAATCAAATATACCAATGTCCCATATCATTTCTTATGATGGCACAATTTTCTGGTTTTACCAATACCTCTTGTTTCTCACACCGAGCATGACTCACATGAGCTTAGAGTGTAAAAGTAATTATGACATATTCCTTTGAACCGTCAATCATACATAAACCCTATACTTATTTACTCAAACTACGTGGGTTCTGATTCCTTTTCTAAAAACAAAGGATACATAGGTAGACAATCTGTGGGCACGATCCCAACTCTGAAATAATCCATGTCTTTCTAAATGACAATAAACTTCAAGTGCCCCACTGAGTGGCTTTAAAACCAGCATGGTTATCATAAATGACCAAGAGACTTTTATATAATGTATTGAAGGATACTATTGACTAAGAATTTATAAAGAAATACAGATGATTCTCTATCGATGAAGAAACTCGAATACATATAAAAGATTCCCTAAATCTCCTACATATCAATCATTGATTGTCAGATCTAAAGGAAAGATCATTTTCATACTTGGTAATGTAATAAGGATTCATGAACATAACTTAAATCTATAAAGAGAGTCCCGGAGTAAACAATAGTTCCCCTCAAAAATGTGTGATGAGTCCGAACTCCCATCCTCTCGACCAATGCAAATTCTTAAGCCTCATCAGTTCATAACTATTGAGCACCTACCTTTGGAAAATATGTCCAAATGGATATGGAATCATTGTATGTTTCTGGTTCTACAAAAAACCCATTAGAAACCACTTAGAATGTTTGAACCTTAAATCAATGAGGTCTTCCCCAATTCCAGAGGAAACAAAAAATGGTGAACCCAACTTGAAACCTTAACCAAGTTAAAATGATGTTTTACTTATTTTGTTATGCCCCTATTTAAACTCAATGAGAGGGCCAACAGAACAATCAATAACATATGTGCTCATCCAAAAGATGTAGCAGCCGAATTTAACTTGATTATTTTTGTTATATCAAACCGGCAATCTTTTCAAATATCTTCTGCATTACAAAAATGGAATCTCTTAAGTTCACACCTATGAATACTTCTGATGTGAATGCCTCTGCTACTACCCATGTTGGATCGTCGTCCACTCTGAGGACGACATCGCCTACTTGGGGTCTTCAACGCTGGGTATCGAATGCACTGGTTAAGGAGTACCTTCAACATGGTACCATTCCAACTTTGGAGGCTGCTCGAAAAGCCCTCCAACTGAACAACTCACCCTGGTCATCTTGAAAGAGATGACCAGCGATCAAGAAACAGGCGGTGCTTGTTGAGTCAATAAGGTTTTCCTTATGACTTTTCCATTCCTTCTTGTTTTGAAAATCACAAACACCTTATCTTTAAGAAAATTGCTTTTATAAGAAAAATTGTTTTCTTAAGGAAAATCGCTTTTATAAGAAAAATTATCATTATCATATATTCTTCCATATTTTTCTTAAGTATAAGTTTCGGATTCATTTTCTCGGAATCATTGAAACTTTGATATAAAGCATTCTGTTTTAGGGTTCGGATTCTGGACAAGAACTATAAGGAAGTTTCATTCCAAATTCAGGATATGAACTCTGACTAAGTTCTATTCCAGATTCAAGATACGAACTCTAATGAAGAATTCTCATTACGAACTCTAATGAAGAATTCCCATTACGAACTCTAATGAAGAATTCTCATTACGAACTCTAATGAAGAATTCCCATTACGAACTCTAATGAAGAATTCCCATTACGAACTCTAATGAAGAATTCCCATTACGAACACTAATGAAGAATTCTCATTATGAACTCTAATGAAGAATTATCATTACGAACTCTAATGAAGAATTTCTATTACGAACTCTAATGAAGAATTCCCATTACGAACTCTAATGAAGAATTCCCATTACGAACTCTAATGAAGAATTCTCATTACGAATTCTCATTAAAAATTATGATGAAGAATTTTCATTATGAATTCTGATAAAGAATTTTCATTACGAATTCTGATGAAGAATTCTCATTACGAATTCTAATGAAGAAATCTCATTCCGAAATCTCATTACGAATTCTAATAAAGAATATTCATTACGAATTCTGATGACGAATTCTCATTACGAATTCTGATAAAGAATTCTCATTACGATTTCTGATGACAAATTCCTATTCCAAATTCTCATTCCGAATTCATCTATTAAACAGAATCTGATTATCATTGTTCTATACACTCTGAATTTATTCACTCCGAAGTTTTCATTCCGAACCTTTTTATGTTAGAGTTTAAAACGATGTCGTACTTTCTGTTACACTTGTTTTATTATAAAACGATGTCGTCCATTTTGTTATAAACTAACCGTTGTCTAAGTGACACGTGTACAGGTCCCTCTGATCTTTAAGGAAAATATGACCGTTGGAGAAGGAGCCGACCTTACCTATAAATAGGAGCTCATTTGAAAGAGCTCAGAGCTGATGAAAACGGATGGATGAACAATTTGGACTGTGTGCATACATGCTGTTGAAGTGATTTCTAGAGAGAGAGACTCTTATTAACTCTCAATGCTTCGTGCGACTCCGAATGTTGGTGATTACATTCGAGGGCTTCCGGGGATAGGAAGACAGAGGTGCCGACTACCTTAAAGTTCGAGGGCTTTCTTTCTGAGGAAGACAGAGGTGCCGACTACCTTAAAGTTCGAGGGCTTCCTTGCTGAGGAGGACAGAGGTTGCCAACTACCTTGAAGTTGAGGGCTTGCGGGGATAGCAAGACAGAGACTCCGATCTTCGTATCGAGGGCTTAACCTGGTGTGGGTAAGACAGACTTGCTTGAAAGTATAAATCAAGGGACCTTTATCCAAGGTTGTTGGATACCCTTCTCTTTGGGTTAAAAGACCATTATCTTGTTACTAGTAGTTTTACTACTTGTTTTTATTCGGCTGAAATTTGTATCTTAAGGAAAGTATAACTTTCTTATACTTCCTTACTTACTCTGATCCATTTAGATTCTATACGCTTTAAGGTAGCATCTCATATTGTAACTTTTGTTAAGTTTCAATTTCCGGAACCATATTTCCGGAACCTACTTTTGGAATCTCTTTCCAAGTTTAGTTCGGTGTTAGAGGTGTTGTGAATTTACTTAGTTTAACTTTGTTAAACTTAGTCCTTTACTTTTCTTAAGGAAACTTTAGTTATTCATAACTAATTTTAAAGGTTCCAAAGGAATTTTTAAAGTATACAATTCACCCCCCCTCTTGTATATTGAGCATCTCATATTATATTTCGATCCTACATTTGGTATCAGAGGTTGGAAACCTCTTACTCTATACCAATCTTACATTTGGTATCAGAGCAGGTTGCTGAAATACTTGTACTCACATACAAGTTTTTCTTTCTCATTTTATTCTTCCGAACTTTGTCATTCCGATTTATCCATTCCGAACTTTTCTCATTCCGAACTTTGTGATTACGATTCTTTTCTACTAACAAGTTTGTGTGCAAAGTTATTTCTAGTATGGCAGGAATTAATGTTGGATCTATTGACAATCTGAATCCTACAAGACCACCTATATTTGATGGTAATGACTATGAATACTGGAGAGATCGTATGAAGACATTTGTTATCAATACTGGAGTAGATAACTTTGTTATGCTTACTGGTGATTATAAAATTCCTGACAAGGAAGTCAGAACCTTTACTAACCAGGAAAAGCAAGAATATCAACTCAACTATAAGGTACGCAATACTTTACTATGTTCAATGACTAGAAATATATATAGACAAATTTCTTCTTGTGAATCAGCTAACTGTATATGGAAGAAGTTAGAGGTTACACACTTTGGGACATCTAAGGTGATCGAGACTAGAAGAGCTATGCTTAGAGCTGAATATCATGGCTTCAATTTTCCTTATGGAGAACCTATCTGTAAAGTTCAACAAAGGTTTATGACCATTGTCAACAGTCTACAGTCTATGGGAGAGAAAGTTTTAGATGATGAAGTTCTTGTGGACAAGATAATTGACATTATGCCCAATGAGTGGGAATCCAAGAGAACAGCTATAGATGAGAACAGGAAGGTCACTCAAATCGCTCTTGATGAATTATTTGGAACTCTTCTACAACATGAAACAAGAATGAAGAGAGATGCTGACAACATCAAGAAAAAAATGGAAATGGTATTGTTGCTTTTACTACAACTTCGAATCAGATGAAAGCTAAGACTCCTTAGAGAGTAACCAGATCCAAGTCTAAGAAAGTCATTTTCCAATCTGAATCTAGTGAGAGTGAAGTCTCAGAAAATGAATTAGCCAATCTTGCTCGAAGGATGAACAAGATAGTTGGACAGAGAAACTTTCAATCCAAGTATAAGAAGAAGGATAGGAAAGATAAGAAAGATGGAGAAGTTACATGTTATGAATGTAAGAGAGCTGGACATATTAGACCAGATTGCCCTATGCTCAAAAAGAAAGAAAGGAAGGAAAGACATTCAGAAAGAAACAGAAAGAAGTATTATAAAGCTAAAGCTAAGAAAGTTTTGAAAGCTAATGACACCTGGAGTGCCAGTGGTGGTGACTCTTTAGATGAATCTTCTGATTATGAATCTTCAGGACAGAAGAATCTTGGTCTTATAGCCAGATTACCTATTGACAATCATTGTCTTATGGCTAAGGTACGAAATGTTGAATCAATGACCAATGTTTCTTTAAATTCTAATGATAGTAAGTATTATAACTCTTCTGATGAAGAATCATCTTCTGATGAGGAAAATACTTTACCTACTTTTGAAGAAGTCTCTAGATTTGCTGAACTTCTTGAGATTGAGAATTCCAAACTCAATAAGAAACTTGATAAGGCAAACTCTAGGAATTATATTCTTACTAAAGAGATATCAGATCTTTCTAAAGATCTTGATAAGAAAAATACTGATTTTGAAAGTATTTCAAAGAATCTTGAGGAAGTAAGTTCTGAGAAGAATAAACTTTCTAAAGAATTAGAAAAGGTAATTTCTAATAAAAATGTTTTCGAGCCTAACTCTAGTTCTAAAACTAATGATTTTGAGGATAAAAACTTGGTTGTAAAACTCAAGTCCGAAATTTTTTCCTTAAAGAAGTGTTTATCAAACTTTACCCATGGTAAAGAAAATTTTGATAAGATGTATTCCCAATACGACCTTTAAGAAATAAATCTGGATTTGGTTATACCCATGCAAAACCAGTTTTCATTAACAATTATTTTGTTCCTCAAAGTGCCCCATTTTGTACCAAGTGTCAATGTGGTGGTCACTGGGCAAAGAATTTTTCCTTAAATAAAACTCAATCTCTAGGATTCCACAAAGCCTACTTTTTTAAGAAAATGTGGATACCTAAAATTTTATTGTCTGGAAATCTCGGATCCAAACAAGTTTGGATTCCGAAAGTCTAATTTTCTTCTTGATTTCAGGAAAATAAAGAAAGTACCAGCAACAATACATGGTACATGGATAGTGGATGATCCCGGCACATGACTAGTAACAAAAGTTTTTTTGAAAAGATTATCAAAATGAAAGGAGGAAAGGTAACTTTCGAAGACAATCCTAAAGGAGATATTATTCTTCAGTTTATCGGAACGCAAGATCAACTTGCTGATATTTTCACAAAATCTTTTCCTTCTGATAGATTTGAATATATTTAATAGAAGTTAGGAATGATAACCATAAGGTAATCTTCCTTAATTAACTTTCTGTTGAAAAAGTATCCTTACAGTAATAAACTCCTTTTCATAGGGGGAGTACATTTGATTGTTTATTTAACAAAGTTTTTCAAAATTTGTTTTCAAACTTTTCGGAACGAAGATTTCAGGAATAGAACTTCCGGATCTATAATTTTCCAGAATGGATATTTTCGCACAGAATACTTCTGGAATGGAAGTATTCGTACTGAAAATTTCCGGAATGGAAAATTTCGTACTGGTACTTTCATAAACAGATTTTCGTACCAAGTTTTTTTTAATATTTACTTTTTTGTATTGAGTTTTTCATATTTAGTTTTTCGTATTGAGTTTTTCGTAGTCATCTTTATATTACCCATTACGAATAACTTTCCTAAGCTAATCCGAAAGGTATGATTTTCTTACTCAAGTTTTCGTAGTCATATTTTACTTGCTGGTAGTTTCTTGTATTATGTTTTCGGAATTATAGTTTTCTTAATTCTTTCCTTTAATAAAAACCTCAAAAAGATCAGATTCAAGATTTCAACCGTCAGATCTGATCTCAGATTATTCCAACCGTTAGATCAACCGTGGAAGTTCAACCGTCATCTCGTTGCCTATATAAAGGGAACCCAATTACTCGTCCCACATCGGTTTCAAGCTTTCGCGTCCTGAAGCTCTGTTTCTCTGATTTAAGGCCGTTCCGAACTTCAGTCTTCTCCGTTCCGAACTTCCCAGAGAATTTCTAATCCGAATGTCTGCAGAGTTAGCATCTCAAGAAATGTCTTCAACCAAGCCTATATCTCAGTGGTTAGTTTACAGAGAAAGGTTAGTTCATCCGACTTTCTTCAGCAACTACGATTATATCATCTCAAAGAACATCAAGTTGAATGGCTGGGAGGATGTTGCGATATCTAAAACCGGGAACCAAGATGAAGTTTATTCTGATTTACTTGTCGAATTTTATGAATCAGTTTCTTTCTTTAAGGAAGAAGATAGAGAGAAGTTTTCTTTCAAATCGTATGGCAAGACATATAAACTTTCTTACACCAAGGCTGCAAGCTTGGTAGGGTTAAGTTATGAAGGTGAAGCTGAGTTTATCTCTCACGTATTGCCAGACTCTATGGGTAGTTTCAACAAGGAAAAGGCCTTAGAAACTCTCGGATTGGATGATGACAAGGCTCCGAAGATTGCAACTCTATCTACAAACTTCCAGATTCTGGAATTATGGGTGCAAGGACTTATCGTACCGAGAAAAGGTGATAAGGATATCTTGAAGAAGAGTGAGATATATATCTTAGATTTCCTGATAAATCTAAGGAAGTTTAACTTGATGAAGCATATTCTTCTTAACATTGAGAATTTGAAGAAGGGGAATCTGAGAGCTCAGATTATTATGTATCCAGCAATACTCTCCAAATTGATTGTTTGGTGTTTTGAGTCTTTCAAGGAGGCTTGAAAATCTAAGCCGAGAGTTTTCAAGATTGTGTTGCTCAGCGATGGCACTCTTAAAAGAATGAATATAGCTTTTGACAAGAAGTCTGCAAAGTTTATTGATCTACCTCCTCAAGAAGAAGTGGCTCTGAAAGTTGCTGATCCGGAATCATCTAAGCCGGTAAGGAAGAGAAAGCTGAAAGAAGTGGTAGTCGAAGCCGAGGAACCCAAGTCTAAGGAAGCCCACTCCGCACCACCAAAGCCTAAGAATAAGAAGACCTATCCTGATGAGGTTGTTACAAAGTGGAGAGCTGATAAAGAGAAGAGGACAGAAGGGGATCCGCAGTTCGGACTGGACCCTGCGGAAGCTAAAGCTTTGAAGGAGAAAGCTGATGATGAGCTCGAGAAACAAGCTAAGGAAAAGAAGCTTAAGAAGAAGATGTCAGAAGTCGAGGCTGTTCAAGCGTTGTTGAAGTTCAACAAAATGGTTTCAGTAAAAATCCCAGTTCCGAGATCTTTCTCTCTGGAATCTCTACCTGAGACTCCAGGAAGAAATCTTGTTGCTCCGGAAGAGGCTGTTGCTACGAATACTGAGGAAATAGAGAAAGTGGAACAAGTTGAAGAGGCTGCTGAAGGAAATGGTGAGACAGGAGATGTGCTAAAACAAGTAGATGAGTACAAGGTAACTCCTTCGGAACACTTATTGCTCCAAACTTCTGAAGCTCAATCTTCGAAGCTAGTTACTCATGAATTGGAAGAAGAGAAAGGGGAAGAAGAAGTTGTCTATCATGGAGAAGAAGAACAACTTTTACATGATATTGCTCAGATGGAAAATGTAGAGAATACTGTTCAGGAAGTTGCTGATGAGGAAGATAATATTGTTCAAGACTCTGATAGTGAAAAGAGATCCCCGGAACAGGTTTCAATTCCGGAAAAAGATAAGGGAAAGAAAATTCTTACCGAGACTCCAAGCTCAGAAGTAAGAAAGAGGAAGGAAACTGGCAGTTCTTCAAAAAGAAAGATGGAGCTTATTGAGGAAGAAAATTCTCCTAGAAAACTTTCGGATTCGGAGTCATCTTCGTTAGGGCATGATTTTGTTGTTCAGTCTTTGAAGAAGTTGGTGGGAACCATTCCGACCTTCTCAAGTATTGATTCACGATGCCAGATGCTCCAACATGCGTTGAATCTGAAAACAGACTCCGTATCCATGGTTATGGATAAGTGTGTTGAGATTGAAGCCCAGTTCAAAAACTTCTTTATTGGATACGAAGCTCATAAAAGATCTTGCAAGAGGATGACAATCTGGTCTAAGAAGACTGTGGAAGAGATGAGGCTTTTCGATGAGTTTCAAGATAATGTTACGGATGCCTTTGAAACCGAGGACGAGAAGTTTAATGATCTGACTGCATCCTTTGAAGAAAAATTGACAGAGGAAAAGAAATTTCGGATTCAGGAAGTGAGAGATCTGACTGGGAAGCTCAATTCCGTTTCTCAAAATTGGAAATTTGAAAGAGATCATCGGATAGATTTTGAAGAAAGGATGAAGGCTCCGGAAGAGAAGATGAAATCTCAGGAAGAAAAGTTGAAGGCTCAGGAAGAAATAATTGAAGCCCAATCCGCAAGAATAGTGGCCTTAGAGAAGCAAGCTGAAGAAGATCATAAGGAACTCAAGAAGATCAAGACTATTCTGAAGGGCCTCATGTCAAAGGAAAAAGATCCAAAATAACCCAATCCGATCTTTTTGTTGTATTTCTTTCTTTGTTGTCGAGATTTCAAATTTAATGAAAGTTGTACTTGTTGTTTCTATTGTTGTCATTACTAATCTTTCAGGAACTTTGTTAAGTTTTTCCATTCCCTCCAATTCTTTTTGAAAATCACAAAGGGGGAGAAGTAAAAGATTCTTAAGAAAAAGAGGAACTCTAATAAGAGTTTATCAAAGGGGGAGAAAGGCAAAATACCCAAGAAAAAAGAACTCTAATAAGTGTTTGTTTAAGGGGGAGTTTTTCTTAAAGAAGACCTTCTTATGAAATTTCACTCCGGAAATCTGAATACGATCCTTAGAGTTTCAAAGCCTAAGGGGGAGTTATTCGTATTCATATATATCCTTAAAACAAGGGAGATAAGCTTTAATATGTTTCTTTCTTCTTAGAATCATTATTTTTCGTAAGGATGTTTGTGCTTTCCAAAAATGGGGAGATTGTTGAGTCAATAAGGTTTTCCTTATGACTTTTCCATTCCTTCTTGTTTTGAAAATCACAAACACCTTATCTTTAAGAAAATTTATTTTATAAGAAAAATTGTTTTCTTAAGGAAAATCGCTTTTATAAGAAAAATTATCCTTATCATATATTCTTCCATATTTTTCTTAAGTATAAGTTTCGGATTCATTTTCTCGGAATCATTGAAACATTGATATAAAGCATTCTGTTTTAGGGTTCGGATTCTGGACAAGAACTATAAGGAAGTTTCATTCCGAATTCAGGATATGAACTCTGACTAAGTTCTATTCCAGATTCAAGATACGAACTCTAATGAAGAATTCTCATTACGAACTCTAATGAAGAATTCCCATTACGAACTCTAATGAAGAATTATCATTACGAACGCTAATGAATAATTCCCATTACGAACTCTAATGAAGAATTCCCATTACGAACTCTAATGAAGAATTCCCATTACGAACTCTAATGAAGAATTCTCATTACGAACTCTAATGAAGAATTCTCATTACGAACTCTAATGAAGAATTCCCATTACGAACTCTAATGAGGAATTCCCATTACGAACTCTAATGAAGAATTCCCATTACGAACTCTAATGAAGAATTCTCATTACGAATTCTCATTACGAATTATGATGAAGAATTTTCATTATGAATTCTGATAAAGAATTTTCATTACGAATTCTGATGAAGAATTCTCATTACGAATTCTAATGAAGAAATCTCATTCCGAATTCTCATTACGAATTCTGATAAAGAATATTCATTACGAATTCTGATGACGAATTCTCATTACTAATTCTGATAAAGAATTCTCATTACGATTTCTGATGACAAATTCCTATTCTGAATTCTCATTCCGAATTCATCTATTAAACAGAATCTGATTATCATTGTTCTATACACTCTGAATTTATTCACTCCGAAGTTTTCATTCCGAACCTTTTTATGTTAGAGTTTAAAACGATTTCGTACTTTCTGTTACACTTGTTTTATTATAAAACGATGTCGTCCATTTTGTTATAAACTAACCGTTGTCTAAGTGACACGTGTACAGGTCCCTCCGATCTTTAAGGAAAATATGACCGTTGGAGAAGGAGCCGACCTTACCTATAAATAGGAGCTCATTTGAAAGAGCTCAGAGCTGATGAAAACGGATGGATGAACAATTTGGACTTTGTGCATACATGCTGTTGAAGTGATTTCTAGAGAGAGAGACTCTTATTAACTCTCAAAGCTTCGTGCGACTCCGAATGTTGGTGATTACATTCGAGGGCTTCCGGGGATAGGAAGACAGAGGTGTCGACTACCTCAAAGTTAGAGGGCTTTCTTTCTGAGGAAGATAGAGGTGCCGACTACCTTAAAGTTCGAGGGCTTCCTTGCTGAGGAGGACAGAGGTTGCCAACTACCTTGAAGTTGAGGGCTTGCGGGGATAGCAAGACAGAGACTCCGATCTTCGTATCGAGGGCTTACCCTGGTGTGGGTAAGACAAACTTGCTTGAAAGTATAAATCAAGGGACCTTTATCCAAGGTTGTTGGATACCCTTCTCTTTGGGTTAAAAGACCATTATCTTGTTACTAGTAGTTTTACTACTTGTTTTTATTTCGCTGCAATTTGTATCTTAAGGAAAGTATAACTTTCTTATACTTCCTTACTTACTCTGATTCATTTAGATTCTATATGCTTTAAGGTAGAATCTCATATTGTAACTTTTGTTAAGTTTCAATTTCCGGAACCATATTTCCGGAACCTACTTTTGGAATCTCTTTCCAAGTTTAGTTCGGTGTTAGAGGTGTTGTGAATTTACTTAGTTTAACTTTGTTAAACTTAGTCCTTTCCTTTTCTTAAGGAAACTTTAGTTATTCATAACTAATTTTAAAGGTTCCAAAGGAATTTTTAAAGTATACAATTCACCCCCCCTCTTGTATATTGAGCATCTCATATTATATTTCGATCCTACAGTGATAACCACCGTCTCCAACTGTTTCGGGTCGTTATCCCCGGAATTCACTAACCATTCCCTCCCGTATTTTGAGGAGGTGAATGAGAAGGACATGCATGCCCTTAATTCAATGAAGCAGGAGTACTTCCTGAGGGCTCCCACTAACAATCATCTCCAGACTCGTGTGGCAGTGTGCCCTCAACATGATGAGGGTGTTTTCTCTAGGCGTTCGGCTCAGGTTCCTTGAACCCGAGCAGGCAACATGAACTGCCAAAGGTGAAATTGATTCAACAGTGAGCAGGTTTTCATCTCTACCATATCCAGAGAAGTCCACCAACCTAACTTGGTGGAAATCAACGAGCGGGCACACACACCCATCCATTTTAATTCCGTTGTCTAGCATACTAGTCTGACAGCAGCATGCCAATCCCACTAGGTAATCCCGGCAGAGTACTACAGATAGGAACATACAACTGTTTATAAATCATCAGCTGGTCAACAGGCTCGTCTGACTACATATGATGGAGCCTGCCAACCCAATGTGTTGACACCTGGTAAAAAGGCACATACACCTGCTTACACTCATCAGTCCTACCAGCAGCCTTATCTATCAGTATTGAAGGAAGTTCATCAACCATGTTCGGCAGAGTGTAATCAGCAGACACATTAACCTGATAGTATTGATCAAGCCTACCAACAGTCTTGTTTGGTAGCAATTGGAGAAGTCAGTCAGAAAGCTCCGACGACAAACATGAGGCAGACTCAACGCTCTGCCCCCATACATGAGTACTATCAGAATTCAATGACAGGAAAAGAAGGACAGGAGTTGGAACACACACCTACTCCAAGCACGGAATGGACGTATATTCTCATTCTGGTAGCTGAACTCACTAAACACATTCTAACGATGGTGAAATAGAAGAAGAAAATCCCTGCTCATAATCTAGATTCCTGCCAGGATATTATAACAACTTCAGCATCATGTCAGGGAAATACACATAAATCTATCCATACCGGTGGAGTGACACATCAACAGTTCACTCCGTAACATACACACACCTTTGTTCCAGTCCAAGAGGGTTGTGGGGCGTACTCCCCCATATCATACAGACAACCAATTCAGACACATACACCTAATTTGAGTGGAGATAATCAGCATAACCTGATCATTTCTCTTGAGTAGTCACATACACCTACCCATAATGATTACTTTCATCAACAAGTGGTTCCTAAAGTGAGTAAGAAGGCATCTAAGAAGAAGACCCACCCAACACAGTCATGAAATCAAGGACAAATCTGTAATAAGGCCTTACTTGATGCTGGAGTTCTTGATGTACTCAGACAATTATCTGTTGCAACTCAAGATTATACTCTCTTAGTTCCCAATAGTGGGAAAATTAATACCAAAGGTCTGCATCAGATACTTCCTCATGAAGGCTTTATTCATGACAATTCGGTCGATCTCAAAGTTTCATCTTTAGATGAGAGCCATTATAACCCTCTGTGTGGACAGAAGACAAAGGAAAAAAATGTTTCAACTTTTGTTGTAACCCACCATGGTGGTCCTCCCCATGATGATGAATTTAGATGTGAAATTCCTCTCCATATTAGTAATGCACATTGCCAAGAAAATACACCGGTGGACAATGTAGTGACGAGAAATCCCTCTTATCTTGGGGAACTTTCAAATGAAAATCCTGTAACGTCTGATTCTTTACCACTAGCAGGTGAAACACTTTCTCAATCCGAAGAGATCCTGGGGTGTAGGTCATTCTCTGAAACACCCCTGGTTCATTCATCTTCTAGTTTGATCAGTGAATGCTCTACCAATATTGTTGAATCAGATGAAGCAACAAGGAAGCACCAGCTCTGGTCTAATTAGGTAGAATAATCTTCATTGAATTATAAATAAGAGGTACTGAATATGAGAAAACAACTGGCGAATGGTGAAGTGCCATTTATGTTTTGGCCTTTGGCTGACTCTCTGTATGAAATTCCAAATATGTTGATGGAAGATGGAATTCATGATATTCATCTAAACATATGGAAAAATATTTATCAGTTTAAAAATAAAATATTATCTTATGATGAATATGAAAGTCATGTCAATATAATAGAAGGGTTACAACACCAAATTGATTTGGAATATCTCTCAGTTTCTCGATATCCGAAGGCTGAAAAGTAGTAGAGAGCCCTTCAGCGTTCATTACTTGGTGAACTAAGAAGATTGTGCAAGTTAATTGGAAATTCCCCATCTGGTATTCATATCAAGGGATGGGGTGTTCATGGAGCATTGCATGTCACTGTACTCTCCAGTCTGCAAAGCCCACCGAAAATGGTCTCATGCAATGTTATTGCCCATGGCCAGCCACAGTCAATTGGCTTTGTTTGTAATCAAAGGCTTTCTCAAAAACATTCCTAAAATAGTTCATCCCAGAATCAGGAATACAGTGAACAAGTTGTTGAATTACTCCTGTATCAAACAAATGAGAATATCGAACAGGCCTCTCATTTAGAGCAAACACATCATCATGTGACAGAAGTGTCAGAAATCATCCAAAAGTATTTTGAGCCGAGTGATAAGAGTGGATGTAGGTTGATGCATCCTGCCAATTTTTGGACTAAAGTCTGTAAGATCATGAGAGATTTCAAGAAAGTCTCTGATATAGCAGCTCAAGAACCACCCCATCTTGCCAGACTGGGGACTCTTTTAACCCAACCCTCAGAATCAACAAATAGGATTTGAGGAGTTGAGCAGGAACAGCCCCATTCCACCAGACTGAGGACTTTTTCAAATAATCAATCTCTTCCTTAGAGAAATTCAGTCTTTTCTCGATTAGGGAAGAAGCCTCAAGAGGAACGAAGAGCCAAATTATAAGGAGATTCCCTCCAAATTACGCTTCTTCAAGAAGTTCCTTAGGGATCAAATTGACAAAAGGCAATGTCTCATCAGGGACATGGAAGAAGACAATATCATAGAAATTACGATAGATGGGATGTAATGCATTATGAATCAATTAATGTCATCATTTTCATTGTTTCTGATCCCCCAGATGAGGCTCACTCAGTGGGATCAGATGAAGAGGTTCCTTCTCAAGAAGTTGTATGCACAGATACAAATGAAGAACGTGTGCGTACACAAAATCAAAGGATTACCCGGAATCTAGGTAATCCTTCAAGTAACCCACTTCCCCCTCTCCGAAAGGTTTCCAATAAAAGGAAATGAAAGAATTAGGTTACATATCCTTCCTCTATAGAAGGTCAATAGCTCTCATTAGAGCAAAGATTTTCATAACCAGATGAAGAGGTGAAGGAATTAAGGAGAATGAATTCATAAATACTTCAAAGTAGTCTTCCTCCTAAGCGTACTGGAGTCTGTCAACCAAGGTAATTTGTTGAATCTACTAAGATAGATCTAGATTATCATACTTTATCAGTACACCCTCATAGGTCTAATCCTATGGGTCAAGTGCAACAACAATCGGCAAACTACCATTAGTGACAGTCCTAGTCACCACACCTATCCAAGCTCCAGTTATTGCACCTGCACAGGTCCAAGCTCAACCAGATGTTTCTCAAAAGTTAATTACTAACATTGAGTCATTAACATCTCGGTTAGAAGCTACGGAAGGAAAGCGTGCACCAGTTCAATCGGAGAATAGATCTTACCCTGAATGGGTAGACGCAATTCCTCCCCCATCAAATTTTGCAAGTACCACATTCCAAATATTTAATGGTTCGGGAGACCCAGAGCAACACATAACACATTTAGTTTCTCATTGTGATCCTATGATGGGAACCCCTCAGCAACAAGAAACAATTAAGCTCAGGTGTTTTGTACAGTCATTATAAGGACATGCCTTTGTTTGGTACACAAGTTTGCAATCCCGGTCAATTACCAGATGGGAGGATCTCCACCAACGATTCCTTCTTCAATTCAGCTCAACTTTTTCAAAGAAAAAAATTTTTGATCTTACAAACTATAAGAAAAGGGAGAATGAAAGGGCTTTGTATTTCATTGCTCGCTGGAAGGGATTAAAATATTACCTGATCTTAGCACTCCCTCAAGAGGAATTATTGCCAATCTGTGTGGAAAATTTGCGTGATGAATTACGTACGCCATTTATCCCTCTGAAATAAATATGAGGGTTTAGAGACCTTACTTCAATCGCTCAAAATATTGAAGACTCTCTTATAAAGACTTAGGATAAAGCTCGTGTAATTCCATCAGCTCCAGGAAGGAGAATGGGTAAAGCAGAGACTACTACAGTTATGCTTAAACAAACACATGTACCTACTTCTACTTCAAAACCTTCATCTTCTCAAAGGGCTCCACCTCCTGAGCACCAACAACAGAGGTCGTTTCATCAGGATGATCAAAGATATCAAAGACGAAAACAATTTGAGGATTTGAAAAGAAAAGTTTACTCTTTCCGAAATGAACGGGTTCCTCGTTACTTCATTTCGGCTCTAGAGAATAATTTGGTTCAATTTCCAAGGCCCAAGAGGCTATATAAGGAATGATATAAAGACCGTCCCAACAATTTCCCATTTCATCAGATGTTGGGGAATCCCATTCAGGAGTGTTTTGTCTTTAGGGACCTCCTGCAAAAAATGGTCGATTTGGGACAAGTCAAACTGAAAGTTTCTTCAGCTTAGGTAGAATCTATTAATGTTACAGATCCAGAAGAGGTAGGTGAGTGGCAAGAATTCAAGAACACAAATTTGCAAAAATATGATGATTGAATGGTCAGAAAAACGATCAACCGAACTCATGTTATTCTGTGAACACAATTGAAGAAACCAATTGTGTCTTCTTCCATGAATGTCACAGCAAAACCCTCTTCATCAGAGGGAAAATCCTCAAAGAAACTACATAATTCAAAGAAAGAGGAACAATTAGAAGAATATGAAATCATGTCAAACCCAAAGTTGTATTTGACTCTGGCAGATTTTATGCCATCTACATTGAAGCCACGGGCACCACCCCATCAAACGGCACAACCTAAATTGGCTAATCAGGTAGAGTCTTCATTAGATAAAGAGTTAATCTTTGGTTCTGTTAATATGATTCATTTAATATATCCTTATGCCAATCACAGTTTCAAACTCGATGAACCTGGGTTCCCCGTATCAAATAGAGGAATCAAAGGAAGTTCCAGAGGCTCAGGGTATAGAGGAAGACATGGATATTTTAGAGGCCACTATTCTAGTTCTACCCCTTCTAGAACTGTGTATGTAGTAGAAACTCATGGTAGAGTGCTTCAACGAGCTCAATAAGAACAAGCAATTTCTTCCACACAAGTCAGATTCAGTCTTGGCACAGTTATTCTGGAAGATCGGTTGTAGGTTCCACCTTCTTCTTCTCAGCAAATAAATAGACCTAATCGGTCTAATCTTCTAAATCCAGGAGTATTACCAACTCATATCCCAGTACAAGATGCATCTACTTCTAAAGCATCAACTTCCAAATAACTTGTGAAACCACATGTTTCTATTGGAAAACGCAGACCTTTGGATCAAAAGTATGATGTATTGAAACACTAGGCCCAAATATCGGCCATGTAATCAATTCTGGATGCTTTGAATTTATCAAAGGATCTTCAGGAGGCACTTATTGAGGCTTTTTCAAGTCCTCAGGAGTTTGAAACTGAAATTGCTACAGCTGAAGTCTACCATGTATAGAATAATCCTGTAGAATGCCATACAGAGATATCCTTTACTGAGGATGATTAAGATGATGTCATGCATGGACATATTAGACCTTTGTACTTATCTGGCAAGGTCAATGGTGTAGACATCTGGAGAGTTTTCAATGATAATGGTTCAGGAGTCAACCTCATCCCAATTTGTACACTTCATCGATTGGGCCTCACAGAATGTGATTTATGTCCTTCTACTTTGATGTTACAAGGATATGATAAAAATGAACAAGAACTACTGGGTGAGAATACACTCAAAACTCAGTTTGGAGATCTTGTATCCAATTCAGATTTTATGGTTGTTGATCAAGACTCAACCTTCAACAACTTGCTTGGTAGACCCTGGCAACATCAACATGCAGATATCCCTTCATCATACCATCAATGTCTCAAATATTGTTTCGATGGTCAAATTGGTACATTGTATGGTGATAAGTCCCCATTCAAGACATGTGAATCTCAATACATTGAGGCAGAATTCTGCCACATGAAGGGAAAGGAGGAATCTACAACAACGGAGATTACCAATGTTAATGCTCCATATGGTTTGGAAAAGATTCCAGTAAACCCATTTACACATGTGAGTACATATTATGTATTTCTTATCAGTGAAATTGAAAGGATATACCCAAATCAAAATACTCTTATGGAAACCTCTATAATTTCAATTACGACAATCAAGCCAGAAAACATGGGAGAACGTTTTGATCCACTAAGAAATGATGAAAGCTCAAATGGAGATGTCTTCATTTCATCCGCTGAAATCCAGCAAGTCTATACTTCACCAATCAGTCCAAAAGAAGTTATATAAATATCAGAGGTGAATGATGATGTTGATTCTCAATCCATCATCTCCTCTATATTACCCAAGGAAGACCCTTCATCATCAATTGGGTCAGAAATGGAAGCTTCTTCTTCAAGATGTTCAAATTTTAATATCTCTTATGATCATGGAAATTATGCTTCTTCATTTACTATGCAAGTAAAAACAGAAGAAGTAACACATGTTGAAGAAGAAGAGGAAAATCTTAGGGATACTCCTCCAGCATTTGAAGAAGGTATATCTACCACTGTCGATGAACTCAGAGAAATAAATATGCGTACAAAAGAAGATCCATGCCCCAATTTAATTAGTGTGGAAATGACTCTTGATTTGCAAGAGATGTATATTTCTTTTTTCGAGAAAAATCGAGACATACATCCCTAGAACTATATAGAGATTCCAGTGCTTGATCCTGATGTTGCCACTCATCATTTGGGTTTTCCAGAAGAACATCGAGGATTCAAACAAGCCACTAGAAGAACACACCCAACCTATGCTTCCAAAATTGAGGTTGAAGTGGATAAGATTATCAAAGATAACTTCGTCAGAGAATTTCAATATCCCAAATGGTTGGATAATATTGTCCCAGTGAAAAAGAAGAAAGGGAAAATTAGAGTTTTCATTTATTTTAGATATCTTAATCGGCATTGTCCTAAGGATGATTTTCCAGTACCGATTACAGAACTCTTAATTGATGAAATAGCTGGCTATGAAGTACTTTCCTTCATGGATGGATATTCTGGATATAATCAAATCTGAATGGATCTAGAAGATGAAGAATCTACAGCCTTCAGAGCCCCTGAGGGTGTGTTTTGCTATTGGGTACTTCCCTTTGGCCTGAAGAATGCAGGCGCAACATATTAGCGAGTCATCCATCATATCTTCAAACCCTTTTAGGGAAATTTGTTGAATATTATGTGGATGATTTGGTGGTTAAATCCAAACAATGTTCTAATCACTTGGCTGATTTGGAAATCATATTCCACAAGCTTCAGTGACATAATTAGAAGATGAACCCCTTAAAATGTTCTTTTGGGGTAACCTTAGGAAAATTTCTCAACTTTGTTGTACGCCATCGTGGTATCGAAGTCGATCCTGAGAAGAAAAATTCAATCCTTGGTATATCACCTCCATGAAATTTAAAAGAATTTAGAGGACTTTAAGGAACCTTAGCCTATATTCGGCGTTTCAACGCCAATTTGGCAGGCAAAAGTTTACCCTTCACCAAATTGATGAAGAAGGGAGTCACTTATAAGTGGACTGAAGAATTTCAAGAAGCATTCGATTTTCTCAAGAAATATTTATTGAGTCCACCAGTTTTAATGCCACCTGTTGAAGGAAGACCACTTATCCTCTATGTGACAGCTTTATAGCGATCATTGGGTACCTTTCTTGCTCAGAAGAATGATGTTGGGAATGGAAATAGCCTTTACTATCTCAGTCAGACTATGCTTGAAGCAGAAACCCGATATTCAAATATTGAGAAGTGCTACCTAGCATTAATATTTGAAGTTCATAAATTGAGACACTATCTGCAGCATCATGAGGTCTAATTGATATCTTGAAATAATCCGCTCAAATTCATCATTAGTCATCCAATTCTTACAGGATGTATGGCAAGGTGGACAGTTATTTTGCAGCAATTTGATATTCAGTATGTGTCTCAAAAGGTAATAAAATGCCAAGTTCTGGTTGATTTCCTTGGTGAACATCCTTCAGTAGAAGATACATCTTCAGATATTGAACTTCATGATGAGGAAGTATTCTTTATTCAAGACAGTCTTCAAACATGGGAAATGTACTTTGATGGTTCTTGCAGAAGTCCAACAGGGAGGAAAATGGAAAATCCTAAATTCAACAAAGTTGGGTTAGGAATTTTACTCATTTCCACAAAAAAGGCAGTGTTACCTTATTCCTTCTAATTGTTGGGAGGCGGTACAAATAATAAAGCAGAATACCAAGCTCTTATCGCAGTATTGGAGTTAGCACTTCAAGCACAAGTGAATCACTTAAAGGTGAAAGGTGATTCAGATCTAGTAATCAAAAAAGTCAATGTGGATTATAAAATTAGAAAAGAAGAACTAATCCCTTTGTATGATTACTTCAGAGAGTTAATGAAGTAATTTCCTTCAGAACCGACATTTTCTTATGTCCCGAGATCACAAAATGCCCAAGCTGATGCACTGGCTAATATAGCCACAGCTCTGTCAGATCCAAATCGAGACGAGACAAGCATCATTATTGCCCACCGTCATACAATTTCACCTTATGTTCAAGCCAGAACAAAGGAAATCAATGAAATTGGTCCCATCTCTAAACCATATGTTCATACTATAGGTTGGATGACACCTATCAGGGAATACCTTCAAAATGGAACACTTCCACCTGATAGAGCTTGGAAAGAATAAGTCCAAAGACGTGTGGTCAATTTTACTCATTCTGATAGAACAGATAACTTAGAGAATGTTCTCTACAAAAGATATTTTGATGGAGTTCTCTTCAGATGCATTGGTGGTAAAGAGAAAATGGATATCATGAAATAAGTGCATACAGGAGTCTGTGGTGCCCACCATCCTGGACATAGACTATATGATCAAATTAGAAGGCTTGGATACTTTTGGCCTTAAAATATTCAATATTGTGTTGATTTCGCGAAGAAGTATCATTCTTTCCAAGTACTTTCCAACTTCATTCATCATCCCCCAGAGTTACTTCATATAGCTAAATACTCATGGCCATTTTCCACATGGGGAATGGATGTAGTAGGACCCTATCCTTCAGTTACATCCAAGAAGTTTAAGTTCATTCTTACAGCTATTTACTTCTTTTCCAAATGGGAAGAGGCAATACCCCTCAAAGAAGTCAGTTCTAAATGCATTTTTAGCTTCATCAATTCTAACATCATTACCAGATTTGGTGTCCCTCATACCATACTGACGGAAAATGGCACCAACTTCTGTTCATCCGAGGTGAGGAATTTGTATCAAGAATACAACATCAAATCCAATCATTCATCTCAGTATCATGCAGCGGCTAATGGCCAGATAGAATATTTCAACAAGACCCTTTCAAACATACAGCAAAAGATGGTGGATAAAGATAATAAATAATCGCCTGATAAACACTTTCATGCTTTATGGGCTTATCGAACCACCACCCGCACTACAACGTGATCAACTCCATATTCATTGGTATATGGAATGGAAGAAATCTTTCCCATTGAGACTCAATTACCCTCTCTTAGAGTTTCCATTTGTGATCAGTCATCCACAGATGAAAAATCTCAAAAGTGATTGGATGAATTGGAATGGTTAGATGAGAAAAGATTGTGCACCCTCCACAACTTGGAAGACTATCATAATCGAATAACATGAGCTTTCAAAAAAAATGTTCATCTTCATTCATTCATTTAGGGATAATTTTTATTAGTTCTTAGAACTCCAATGATACCAGGAAAGAAACCTCCCAAGCTGGAGCCAAAATTGAAAGGGCCTTATTCAATACATAAGGTCTACTCTAATGGATCTTATTCTTTAATCTCAATAGATGAAGAACTCATCACTACTCCAACTAATACTATATTTATGAAGAAGTATTCTGTGTAACACAAACTATTTATCATCCAGCAAGACGTTAAAATGCAGCCTCAACGGTCTATGCATATGTCCTTAAACTATTTTCACCTTTAATTCAGAAAGACGTTAAACTACAACCTCAACGGTCCATGAATATGACCTTAAAATATTCGAACCTTTCATCCAGAAATATGTTAAACTGCAGCCTCAATGGTCCATGCATATGACCTTAAACTATTCGCACCTTTCATCCAGCAAGACGTTAAAATATAGCCTCAACAGTCCATGCATATGACCTTAAACTATTCGCACCTTTCATTAAGCAAGACATTAAACTGTAGCCTCAACAGTCCATACATATGACCATAAACTATTTGCACCTTTCGTCCAACATGACGTTAAACTGTTATGTCCAACATGATGTTATACTGTGGAAAATCCCCTTACATCCAGCAAGACGTTAAAATGCATAATCTCAGGTCCATGCATATGACCTTAAACTATTTTACATCCATATCGTCCAAAATGACATTAAACTGTATTTTCCCCATCATCTTAGCTACAGGACACTAAACTATACAGCACCCTTATTGTCCAACATGACATTAAACTGTGTCCCTATATTTGTCCTGCATGACGTTAAACTGTACTTCTCATTCGTCTTACCTGACGTAAACCTGAAAAGGTCCCTAATACATCCAACATGACATTAAATTGTGTCCTCTTTTTTCCTTACTGCATGACATTAAACTGCATGGTCCCCCTTTCGTCCAACATGATGTTAAAAAGTATTGTCTCTATCGTCCTAGCTACATGACGCTAAACTGTATAGAAGTCCCTTAATATGTCCTACATGACATTAAACTATATTTTTTCCTTGATACGTGACACTAAACGGTGCAGCACCAGTATTCCTCACTGCAATACTTTAAACCACATAGTCCCTTCATATGTCCTACATGGAAATAAAACTTTGTATTGTTAAGGTTGTTGTTACCTCTTGTTTCTGACACCGAGTTTGAGTCGCGTGAGCTTAGAGAAAACATCAACCATAACACCCTCTCTGGGCCTCTAACCATGTGTAATTCCCAACACCATTTTTTAGGTCATTGTCCCCAAGAACAATTTGATCATTAATTCATTATTTAATTGAAATATATTGAATTTGATCCTTGCCTTCTAGGCTGGGTGCATAGGCAACCTCCCGAGGTTCAATCCCAAAACCAATCTCCTCACATTGGTTCACCTTTTTCCTTCCTACATGACGTTAAAATGTACAGAACTTTTGTCCTTTATGACAATAAACTACAACATTCTTTGACATCCTCACCTGAGAGGGAATCATTATTTACATTGATCTCTGATCATGTTATATTCCAATGACTATGTGCATACATGGCAATACCCGAACCTTTTATCCTGGGTCAAACCATCATTGCCCTAAAGTCCCCTTCACCCTTCATTTGTACGAACCAAATCTATACAGAGGGTATTTCTAGAACTACATGTGGCTTGATTCCCATCCTTATGGGATACGTAGGAATGTTCGAGCATCCCTCGAATCCAGCCCCAAGTCTTTGGGCCTAACCCCAAATTTTACTTCCAATCCCTTGGTTTAAAAGTCATTGTAAAAACACACACTGTGTATTCATTATTATGGTCCAAGTTCTATGACCCTAAAACTAAGATTTCCCATAATTTCATCCCAAATAACGTTAAACTGTATTTCAAGAACTATGTATGGCTTGATTCATATCCTTATGGGATATGTAGTGAAGTCCAGTATCTCAATTCAGGACCCAACCACAACATGATTATTGTTAGCATTGATCTATGTATATCCTTCATGCATTGGACAATACCCATTTTCATGTGTTATACTAAAAACCTTAAATACTTCTAGATCTCCATAACCCTTTTCTTGACTTATGGTAACAAAATGTCCAATTTTTTAGAGTTCTTTTGCCTGACTTTGCAGCACGTTCCCTTAGGCGACCTTGCATAAACAGTCTACATAACAGACTTTTCATCCAAAGGATACTATTATTTGAGTATTCAGCCAATGCCCTTAGGCGGCCCTGCATAATTCAACCCCCTAACGGGTTTGTTAAATAATGGTAACTTCATTATTGGGAAGAAAACCTCTTTTATCCTTATTGTTCTTATTGACAATATGTAAGGATCCGTAGAAAATAGTCATCCTTAACATATTTGTCCCACATTAATTTTCATGATCTGAAAGTATTCAAGTCTATGGTTTATATTTCCCTTCCCTGAATTTGGGTCAAACCATCGTAGGAGTGATATTCATCCACTTCTTATATGATCTTGTTTGGAAATGTCATTTCCATATTCAAGTACCTCTCTCCATACAGAAAACTATATTCTTTGGAAAATTTGAATCCCCATAAACTTCCACTAGATTTTTAGTAGTAGAAAGGTAAATTTCTCATAGTTCTTTTGCCTGACTATGCAGCACATGCCCTTAGGCGGCCTTCCATAAGTAGTCTACATAATGGACCTGTCAGCCAAAAGATGCTATTATTTGGCTATGCAGCCAATGCCCTTAGGTGGCCCTGCATAATTCAACCCCCTAACGGTTTTGTTAAATAGTGGTAATTTCATTCTTGGGAACTACTTATTCTAATGCCTTTTAGCCATTTTTCATATCATTACTCAGATTCAAAATTTCTTAAGTCATCGTTTACATATTTTCCCTCATATTTGAACATGGTAATATGTTTTCAGATAAATTATCACGGAATTTAGTCAATGTTAATCTATTCGGTCAAAGTTATTTCGACCTTAAACATTAGCCTTTTTATGTCTGACATGAATTACTTTAAACTGCCAATAACCACAAAGACCCTTGGTTTATTCTTTACCTCAGAGTCACATCCTCATTTATTTCGGATCAAACACTGAGGGAGGACTTTGGTTGATGCTCCTTTCCGTCCCAGGGTCTAACGACTAAAAAAGGGAAATACGTTACTCCAAAGTGATTCATCCTTAGAGGAAATAATAAAAATCAACAAAGGCATGAAGAATGATTTCTTTTCCCTTAGGTTGTGCAAATTTTACCATAGTCATGCAAGTATACTTGCGCGTTGCCTAGTGGTCGTGCAAGTGACTTGCGTGCCCTATCTGAAACTCGCCCAGGGTCTTCCCTAGCCTATAAATACCCCTGGTGGGCCCCACAATTCTAGACGAAAAAAATTACAAAAACTCAGATTTGAGCTCCAGGAACCCTAGTCTATTCTCAAAGCTTCCGAACACTTATAAGGTAATTTATTACCTAGAAAGGAAGATCTATATAGGGGAGTAGGGCCTAAGTGTTGAAATGCATCAACACTTGCGTGCCCAAGTGGCCAGCCCTTAAGGGAAATGGCCACACTTGTGTGCCACCTTACCCCTTCAATAGAACCTATGTGCCACCCTTCTGGAAGACCTAGGGATAATACTAAAGGCTTGAGACAAGTCTCGCCCAGGTATTGCCTTAAGGGTTGACCATCTCGCAAGTACCCATGTGTCGCACAGGTACACTTGCGCAACTAGGACTTGTGCTCCCAGGTAGGACTTGCACGCCCCTCTTTTTTTGGGTGCCTCTCCTACCTATTTCACCTCTCTTATGCCTATTAACCTCTCCTATTCAAGATTCAGCCTTCAAAACCCTCTTTAAATCCATTTCTTATGGCATGTTCCCTTGATTGGCTTCCTTATATAAAAGGAATTATGTGGAACATCTCTAAAAACCTAGTGATTTACATATTTTTATGTCACTAAGGTTAGATATTTCATTCATTCAACCTCACCCTTTAAGATGAGAGAATCCTTAACCTGGTCCTCCTTCTCAGGAATAAGCCCCAATCCATGTTCTCTTAATTTTGTGCATCCCCCTTAAGAGTAAGCCCCAAGTCCCCTAACCTGGGCATCCTCATTAGGATTAAGCCCCACTCATAATTTCCCAAATCTGGGAATCCCCTTTAAGAGTAAGCCCCAGTCATAATTTCCCTAGTCTGGGCATCCTCCTTAGGAGAAAGCCCGAGTCATAATTTCCCAAATCTGGGCATCCTCCTTAGGAATAATCCCCAGTCATAATTTCCCAAATCTGGGCATCCTCCTTAGGAATAATCCCCAACCATAATTTCCTTAACATGGTCCTCCTTTTCAAGAGTAATCCCCAGTCATAATTTCTCTTAACCAGTCTCAATTTAATTCTGATTTGGGATTCCTTCTCAGGAGTAAAACCCAATCATAAGTCCCCACCTAATTTGGCCACCTTCCTCAAGAGTAAGCTCCAACTTAGAGTATCTAAATCTCCCTAAAGTACATATACCTTTATGGACCTTTTTCCTAGGTTTCTTCCCTTAAGTGAAACCTAATCTTCACCTATTTGGGCAGTCATATATACCTAAGTCCCAAATCATTTCTTATGATGGCACAATTTTCCGGTTTTACCAATACCTCTTGTTTCTCACACCGAGCATCACTCACGTGAGCTTAGATTGTAAAAGTAATTATGAAATCTTTCTTTGAGCCATCAATCATACATAAACCCTATACTTCTCTACTCAAACTACGTGGGTTCTGATTCCTTTTCTAAAAACAAAGGATACGTAGGTAGCCCATCTGCGGGTACGATCCTAACTCTAAAATAATCCATATCCTTTTGAATGACAATAAACTTCAAGTGCCCCCCTGAGTGTCTTCAAAACCAGTATGGTCATCATAAATGACCAAGAGACTTTAATATAATCAATTGAAGGATACCATTGACTAAGAATATCTAAACAAATACAGATGATTCTCTATCGATGAATAACCTCGAGTACATATAAAAGATTCTCTAAATCTCTTAATTATCAATCATTGATTGTTAGATCTAAAGTAAAGCTCATTTTCATACTTGGTAATGTAATAAGGATTCACGAACATAACTTAAATCTATAAAGAGAGTCCCGGAGTAGACAATAATTCCCATCAAAAAGGTGTGATGAGTCCGACCTCCCATCCTCTCGACCAATGAAAATTCTTAAGCCTCATCAGTTCATAACTATTGAGCACCTACCTTTGGAAAGTGGGTCCAAATGGATATTGAATCATTGGATGTTTCTGGTTCTACGAAAAAACCCGTTAGAAACCGCTTGGAATGTTTGAACCTTAAATGAATGAGGTCATCACCGATTCTGGAGGAAACATGTATGTATCAAACATAGGGAAAATCATTGAACATAACATATTTATGGCCAAAGTCATGATGGTGGCCTTAGCCTTCAAAAAAACCCAAAGTTACGAGATTGGTCTTAGGGTTTTCATTATATCTCCTTGTGCACATTTTCTGTATGATTTTATGTATTATACGTATATATATATACCTATATATACGTATATTTATATTTATATAAAATTTTACATGATTGTAATTTGTATTTTATAAAGAAAATTAAATGGAAGGTGGGTCCAGAAACCTATAGCCATCATCCACATGGACCATGGCCATAGAAATTTACTACACCTTTCCTATCCCATTCCCATGTAATTATACTTTTCCCTAGAAATACTACTACCATATTCATTGTTTTAATATGATGGTAGATGGACTATGGACATGGTTTTTATTTAACCATGGTCATTGGATAACTTACAGCCATAATGTTGACCAACTGTGGTTATAGGGTGTGATTGTAACCTGATTTTCTAGTATTGTGTCTATATAAGAAAAAATAATGTTGTCCCATAGGATATTTTTATCCACCCTCTCTAGTTTTAATAATCACAAATGATGTCAAATCTTATTAATCATGTCTAATAATTTTAATCATGTTTATTTAAGTTTTTATTTATGTAATTATGATTATCTATGATCACATATATTTTTAACACATTCTGATACTATATGTGTTGTAAGACAGTCAGAATAGAAAAATCAGACAAAGTATGAGTCACAGACACTGACATAGTAAATGTCTCACAGATAGACTAACATTAATAGACAATTGAGTCACTTATGCCGATATAATAAGTTTGACTCACTGATACTGATAGACCGAATATATCACCAATAGTTAAAATGAGTCTTTGATAGTTCCATTATCTCACCAATAGAAGGACTAACCTACTGATGCATGGTGCTACCGACGCATGGTGTTATCAATTCAGGTACTCATCGATGCATGGACAGACCGATAGAATGAGACCCCAATACTAATAGAAGGACTCACTGATGGAATGAGTCACTAATGATTTACTCACCAATAAAGGAGTCACCGATAGACTTTTTAAATTTACTTTTTTTTAATATTAATTATATTTGTAATATTTTGGGGGTTTTAATATGAATGATTAATTTAATACTTTTTCAGACACCTTTCATGAGGATTTTAGAAATCTATGGCACAACACCTACCTCAAACATGCACATTGTTGGGATATAAGAATATAAAATAAAAATACTCAAGATAAAATAATAAGAGCATTAAAGAGGTATAAAAAGATACGTGTAGACACAATAGCAGACCCAAATGAGAAACATACAGAAAGGAATAAAACATGAGGAACTCTTCATTTCTTCTTTCTATGATCTAGATAATTATTGTCCACTAAAGTTCCAAAATCTCTACAGTATTCAACTAAACCTAAGATGAAGAATATCTCATATTCTTTAAAGAAAGAACACAGTGCTCCACGACACTCTATTTTTGTGTATACTTCTAGAAGAGGACTCCAGTTTCAACTTTAATACAATAAAGAGTTCAACATAGAGCCATCTAAACCCATTCTAATATCTATTTCTATGTTGTGCTCATTTTTTTTACATTTTCAAGTAGTGTGTGTATCTATATGTAAAACCCACATTGTCTTCTACATTGAACTAGAGGATACTAGATATCCTCATGCAACTATCTTTTTATACTTGTTTATCCCATGTAGAATTGTGGTATAGGTCATGTGTGACCTAATTGTATTTTGTTCACACATAGATATATGGAATAGGTCTTGTGACCTGGATAGTCTGTGTACTATTTTATAAACTCCAATATAGGGTGTGGATCAAACTTTTAAATATATAGAATGCTTGGTGGTAGGTGATCACTAAGTGGAGAGGACTAAGTCTTGAATTGAAACTGAACCTCTTGTATTATATCCGATGTGTTTTCAAATTTACTTTTCTCTATTTTTACCTGTATTTCAGAAAACTGGATTTCACTTTTATAATTAGTCTTAGAAAGTGTTTATAACTATTTTTGGCCTATTATATTAACTTCAAAAGTTGTATCAATATCTCATATTATTATCAATGAGAAATAATCAATATTTTTATAAATTAGTTGAACAGCAGACTATTATAAATTTACTAATGTGATTAAATGGTTTGTTATGTTTTAAATTGGCGGAATATTTTAAATAAACTTTTTAATAGAAATTTTTATAGGAACATAATTAACCCCCTCTTGAGTGTCCTACTCTCAACAAAATTTGGTATCGTAGCTTGTTTTTTAACTTCTATTTTCAATAGATTCAAGGATTTTTCAAATCTCTTCAACTGTGATTTAGTTGTGTTTTAAGGATATAAAAATTTCTATTACTTATAAATTTTTATCTCTTGAAAAATATTTTCTTTAGTATGGATAATAGATTGGAAGGTACTACAGTAAAAATACCTCCCTACTTTAATGGAACAAACAATTCCCATTGAAAGATTAAGATAAAAATGCATTTAGAAAGTATGGGCTTTGATATTTAGACAATTATAGAAGATAAATATGAAATACCAAATACTTATAAAAATACTTGGAGTGATGCCACAAATAATTCATATAATAACAATTAAAAATATACAAATTCTCTATTTTGTGAACTATGAGATCAGTAATTTAATAGAATATCTGTGTGTATATATACCTATGAAGTTTCAGAAACTTTTGCTATTTTACATGATGTAACTTCAAATGTAAAAGAAAGGAGACTAAACACATATACAATTAAGTATGATAATTTTAAGATCAAGCCTGATGAGCCTATTTCTGACATGTATCTGAGGTTTAATGAAATTTTGAAAACTATGATCACTCTGGGAAGATTTATTACATCCAAGGATAAAATCATTAGAATACTAATATGCTTACCAGATAGATAGAGAGGGACTTCTATATCAATAATATAATTTTATGACCTCAATAATTTTCCAGTGAAAGAGCTGATATTCAAGTTGGTGATGTATGAGTAAGAACTAAAAGTAAAAAAATAAGAGGATGATGAACCCAAAATAAAAAATGTTGCTTTCAAATCTACTTAATACAAATAGAAGGACAAATCTCAAGAAGAAATTGAAAGTTCAAGGGGTGAAAAATCTTCAACATTTATTGATGAAGAGATGGCTTAGATATCCATAATGTTTAAGAAATTTTATAGAAAGAAGAAATTATTTAGAAATCCCAACTATAAAGGAAAGTATGATTATATGGGCTATTAGAAAAAGGATTGGAGAATAAGTTCCAATTTATATGAAATCGACTGTTATGAATGAAAAAACAATGGTATGTGTAAAAGTTGACTTCCCCATGCTAAAGTACAAGAAAAAAGTATGATGAAATGACAAAAAGTATAAAAATTCCCTAAAGGAAAGTTGGAGTCCCTCCGAGGATAGCTCAAGTGACTCAGAATCCTATCATGATGAAATGGAAAATATGGAAAATATTTATTTTATGACAAACACATCTAAGGTTACACTAAACTCTCCTGAACATAATGCTTATTATTCTAGATATGAAAGTGATTATGAAAATATGACAAATGAGGAAATGTTTGAATATTTCAAAATGATAGAGGACAAATTTAATGAACTAAAAGATAAATACAAATCTTTAAAGAAATAGAATTATTTGACTACCTTTGTTAAATATGAACTTGTTATAGAAAATGATAAAAAATTTAACTTCTTAAGGAAAATAATGAGCTTAAATTATCAAATAATAAATTGAAAAAGGATTTAGAAAATTTTACCAATGGTAAAGATATCTTGGTTAAAATTCTTGGTAAACAAGTTTCACCCAAATACACTAGAGGTATTGGATACCAAATTAGTAAAATAATTTTTTTCAAAACCAATTTTGTATCAATATTTGGAAAATCTAGTTTTATTCCTGGTTATGGAAACTTTTCTGCAAGTTCTAGCCATGAAACATCTTCTACTGTTTCATTATTTTATAGACCAAATAATGTCTATTTCTCAAATACTTTACATGCTGCTTATAGGAAACCCGTGAAAAAAACTGTGGTTTCTCAAAGCTCTTATTACTAATGTTACTGTACCCAAAAAATCTAGGTACCAATATCTTTTCTTGTCTAATATATTTGTAGGAAATCTGTTTGAAGAGCTATTTTAAAAGCTTATGGTTCTTGGATAGTGGATGTTCAAGACATGTTATAGGAGATAATTCATGCTTCAGTAACATGATAAATATTGATGGTGGTCATGTCACTTTTGCTGACAATGCTAAAGGAAAAATAATTGGCCTTAGCCATATTGGTAACTCAAACTCAGTTTTAATTTTTAAACTACCTTTTTTATGGATTAAAATACAACCTACTTAGTATCTCTTGATTATGTGATGATGGTTTCCATGTTAAATTTTAAAATAATTCATGAAATAATTTTAATTCTAAAAATGAGTTACTATTTTCTAATTTTAGGAATGAAAATGTATATGATATTGATTTAGATTCTTTAATTTCTCAAAATGTTTCTTGTTTAGATGATTTTCATAGAGAATATTGGATTTGGAATAGTATATTAGGAGACTGCAATATACATTTTCTTCGAAATATTTCTAGAAAATACTTATTCAAGGATCTACCCAATTTTAGTTTCCAAATGACAAAGTCTGTAATCCTTGTCAATAGAGTAAAAATCATAAAATCTATTTCAAACTAAAGAAATAAGTTTCAACTTCTTAACCTCTCGAGTTGGTTCACATGGACTTGTTTGGACCATCTAGAGTTTCTAGTATATGTGGGATGCACTATGTCTATGTTATTTTAGATGAATACTCTAGATATATTTGGACATTTATCTTATCTCACAATAGCGAAGCGTGTTCTCATTTCCCCAAGTATGTTAGGACTGTGGAAAATCATAGTACTCTTAGAATTAAAACCCTAATAAGTGATCATGATAATGAGTTTTAAAATCAAGATTTTGAATCCTTTTTCTCACAATATGGATATAGTCATAACTTCTCTACTCCTAGGACACCCCAGAAAAATGGAGTTGTAGAAAGAAGGAATAGAACCCTTTAAGAAATTTCTAGAACCATGCTTAGTGAGTATGACCTACATATATACTTTTGGGTAGAATTTGTCAATACAACATGTTATATAATCAATGTAGTCTTTATTAGACCTATCCTTAAGAGAAATCCTTATGGTTTTTGGAACAATAGAAACCCAAGGTTAACTACTTCAATGTTTTTTGTTTAAAATTCTATATTATTAACACTAAGGATAATTTGGAAAAATATGCCTCTAAGAGTGATGAAGGAATTTTCCTTGGTTATTCGGTTTCGAGTAAAGTCTATAGATTCTTAAATAAGAGAACTAAATTTTTGGAAGAATTTATTCATGTCAGGTTTGATGAGATAGATCCACATGAGTCAAAGACCTATCCATAAAATCTTGAGTATGATATGTCAAATAAGTACATCAATACTAAATATTCTGACCATCTTATTAAGGAATATGCTAAAACATCTAGTTCTGGAAATTCTTTAAACTCTATTCATGATCAACCTGAACCTATTAAAGAACCTAAAATCTCTAACACTTTTTTTTCTAGACCTATTAGAACTCTCATGAACCACCCGTTAGATGCTATAGTTGGAGATTTAGAAAAAGGAACTCAAACAAGAGCTTCTCACAGAAATCTAGTTGAACATCCAACTTTCTTGTCACATCTTGAACCTAATAACATCAATTATTCTATCAATGATGAATCTTGGTTGATGGACATTCAATAAGATTTTAATCAGTTTGAAAGAAACAATGTCTGTAAAATTTTAGATAGACCCAAATACACCTTGACCATAGGAGCTATATGGGCCTTTAGGAATAAAGAAGTTTAATTCAGCAATATAGTTAGAAATAAAGTTATATTTGTTCTAAAAGGTTATTGTCAAGAATAAGGGATTTTCTATACAGAAAATTTTTCACCAGTATCTAAACCTGAGGACATTAGAATATTTCTTACATATACAGCACATCTAGATTTTAAACTTTATCAAATGGATGCCAATATTGAACTCTTAAATGGTTATATAATTGAGTATGTTTTTGTTGAACAACCCCCTAGTTTTACAAATCCCCACTTTCCAAATCATGTTTTTAAATTAACTAAAGATTTATATGGTTTAAAGAAGTATCTAAGAGATCAGTATGATAGGCTCATCACTTTTCTTATTTATAAATGTTTTAAAAAAAGGTGTTGTTGATCCTACCATTTTTTTAAAAATAATTTCTAAATAATTTTTAGTCATACAAATCTATTTAGATGAAATTATTTTTGGATCCTCTAAAAAATTATTTATGTGTTGATTTTTCAAATATGATGAAAATAGAATTGAAAATGAGTTTAATGGGTGAACTCAAATTCTTTCTTGAATTTCAAAAATTTTAAAATAAATATGGTATTGTTTTGAATCAAATTAAATATAATAATGATATTTTAAAATGATTTGTCATTAAAAACATTATAAGTAGTGACACTCCAAAATGTACCACTTGTAAGTTGTACCCTTATGAAGATGGTAATTCTATTGATTAAACCACTTATAGAGGAATGATTGGGAGTTTACTCTACTTAACTGCTAGCATGCCTGATATTATTTTTAGTGTGTGTATGTGTGCTCATTTTCAATAAAACCCAAAATAATTTCTTTTAAATTCTATCAAAATGATTTTTAAATACCTCAAATATACAACCAATTTAGGAATGTTATATCCTAGATGACAACCTTTTGATTTGGTGAGTTATTCAGATGTCGACTTTAGTGGTTGTATGTTAGACGTAAAGAGAACCTTTGGAACATATCACTTTTTGGGAAAGTCTCTAGTTTCATGGTGAGTATGAAACAAAATTCGGTTGCATTATCTACTACCCAAGCTAAATATATATCTACTGGTAGTTTTTGTATGCAAATTTTGTGGATGAAACACACATTACTATACTATGCATATTACTTCAAACATGTCCCTATAAATTGTGATAACACAAGTGCTATTAATATTTATAATAATACTATTTCACATTCTAGGAAAAAACACATTAATTTAAAACATCACTTTTGAGATACCATTATAAAATAGGTGATATAAATTTAGAACTCATTGGAACTGAATATCAGTTTGATGATATTTTCACTAATCCATTTAACACTGAAATAATGAACTACATCAGACATGAGTTAGGAATGATAAATCTATAGAACATTATGTTGTTATTTCTTTGATAATTTTAAGTGAAGTCGTAATACCGACACTGGAAAAGTGAAACAGATAGTTTCATGTAGACACTGAAAGTATGAAGCCAAAAATGTCATGTTGGCATTGATAACATTGTCATGTCGACAGAGTTGTCATGTTGACACCGATGCTTTGACATGTCCACACTATTAGTATAATGAAAAATATGTCATGCCGATATCGACGCCTTGTCATGCCGACACTGTTAGTGTTATACAAAATCTATCATACTGACACTGATGACTCACTGCTTTTACCTATTTTATGTTTTTATCAAAAGAAAAATGTTTTAGTGATTTTTTTGAACCTGTTTCACATTTTCATGATTTTACGATCTCAAAATCCCTAAATGATATAAATTCAAGTCGATCAACTCTACTCATTTACCCTTACACACACTCAGTAATTTCTCTCTATACCCTTGACCTTTCAACTCCTGACCATCAAACTGAACTGTTGGAATGGCATGTGTGAAGCAATCTCTTGAAGGTGGTTTAGGCAACGAGTCACATGCAACTAAGAACAAAAAGGGGAATTAAGAAAATCTTTTGGATCTTTGAATCCTACTCTGGGGAACTTTGTAGTGTCTCCAAAAAAGGATGTTCTTCTTGAATGGTTGTTGGAAAGAAAGTCTTTGCTGCTCAGGGTGTTACCGGATCAGGGATCCCTTGAGTGGTTCTCAGATAACAAAAGGCTCTATTTCCATAAGTTAGTGCATGAATTTTACATGAATGTTGTGTTTTTATTGGAGATTAGTTATTTTTTTGGATTAATTCCATAGTAAAAGACAATAAAGTCTATTTTTAATCAAAAGAGTGGGATGAATGTCTTAAGGTACCCCATGAGGGTTTTTTTTCTGACTATTAAGGTATTTCTCCACCTAAGAGTGAAATTCTTTTCTTTTATACAGCTCTCAAGGAGCTTACTGACAATGATGAGCACAGGAGACCTATTGATATAGAATTAGATGGGGAGTTCATAATTATGTTCAAATTCATTCAGCACCAAATATATCCCAGCAAATGGAACATTGCTTCATTAGAATATCAAGTGTATATTTGGGGTATCTTCTAAAGAATGGAATTAATGTAAACCTATATAGATATCTCATGGTTCATATCAGTGATATGATTATGCCTTCCTATAAGAAAAACTCTCTTTCTTACCCAAGGATGATCTCAGCTGTGATTTAGAAGAAGGGATGTGTTAGTGATGCTGATGAAATTGTTTCTAAGTGGAGTGGGATCTTTATAATAAAACAAATCTGTAAAATGATGAAAATTAATTGGAACCCAAGGAAGAAATAATGAGTTAGGGCTGAGGAGAAACTTTATGAAAAGTTCAATCTAGTAAACCATCTAACTAAGCCAAGAGATATGGTTGATCCTAGTCTAGGACTAGATAAGGAAGTTGTTTACTCTTCCTATTTGGATGAATAGCCTACAACCCCAGTCAGAGATCAATAGTCTCATATAGATGATAGGAGTGATCCTGACACCACTGAATCTCATAAAGATTTTTCTTTTGTACCTCCAAGTCCACCACTTTCTTTACCCTCGAATGAACCCACTCTTTTCACTAAGGATATTAAGAGATAGAACTATCAGGTAGTTTCATGTATGTTAGCAATTCTGGTAGCTATGAAGATGAATCAGAAGTAGAAGAAGAAGATTAGAGAGAATAAAAATAAGGAAGTGAAGAAGATGAAAGTAATAGTGGTAGTAAAAGTGGTTCTGGTTCAGGAATTGAAAGATGAGATGATGATAATGCTGATGGATATCGAAGTGAAGAGCATGTCTCTTGACATGATGATGATAATGAAGGTAGTAGTGATTACAGTGAAAGTAATGGTGACCATCATAAAGATAATGAAGGTGGAAATATAGAGAAGGTTGATGCTTTAGTTTAGACAGTTGTTGCAGAACATTTTATAGTTATTGTTGAAGAAATAAGTGTAATTGAAACACCGAGAGAAGTGGAAGCTCATACAGCACCTATACATTAGTTAGTGTATGGAAGAAGGGGACCTCATGTTTAGGGTGAAAAACCAGTGTGGAGAACACAGATTGAGGGGGAGATTCAAGATAGAAGACCTCAAGATGAGAGAGAGCCTCATGAAAGGAGATATCAAGATGAGGGGGAGCATCAACCTAGAAGAGTGATACCTAAAACTCTCACCCCTTTGGACGATGATGTTATGTAATAATAGGAAAGGAATCCTATATATGTGGCACTTGGTCTGGATTATGAAGACTCAGATGATGAGGTGTTTGTACCTGTTGTCAAAGAATTAGTGTTTGAGACCCTTCCAAGTGACTCTGTCACTAAATCAGACTTTGAAAGGTTTAAGGATAAAATATGTTTAGCTGTGAGAGTATCAGTTCAATATCATATGGTTCAGAAGATTCAACTAGCTAGAATAGAAAACACTTAGCTATGTTATTAATTACACTCTCTCAAATCTTCAATAAAAGAGATAAAGTAGTATGTGCAAGCTACTCTTATTTTAGTTCATGCAATTAGTGTGAATGAGACTGATGTAGTCACAATTTCAGGAAAGGCTATAGCTAAGATTCAACCAAACTTTATCACAACAACTAAAACAATTGTTTCAAACACCACGAAGATAAGAAAAGAATTGAGTGGGATTTTCTCTGTAAAAAATCATTTGACCACTGAGTATAAAATATGTCTAGAGACTGTTCTTAAAGCTTTGAAGACCCATACCTTAGCTCCTAATGTTACTTCTACCTTTGGTCAGTCATCTTAGTCCTTGGACATTGAGGCAGTTAGAAATGTTGTTAAGGAATAGCTTCAAGATCTTTTTAGTTCTTCTGGTTTGGATAAACTTGCAAAAATTGATTAGAATAGTGACCATGTTCATGATATGGCCAGACTCTATTCCTAGAGTGCTGAGACTACCAACGATAAAATTATAGAGAAGGTGGATTATTATTTCAAGAAGATTATTTCCAAGCATTAGATGATAATTATTTTTAAATATTTGATAGAGAAATTTACATTGCCTCTAGTGAAAAAAGATTTTATGGATCATGTTTAAAATTTAAATGACTTCACTCCTCTTCTTGAAAAGATGAAGGATAATAGAGATAATTTTGAGAAATCCATGTAGTATGGTGTTGAATCATTGAGGATTTTATCAAGTTGTTGAAGCCATATCATCATGTGTAGAGTGAAGAAATTTTGGTACCTGTTTCTGCCCCTATTAGACCTGGTGGATTAGTTCCTCCACCTCATATGAAAATTGGTCATGATTTTAGTCATATTCTTCCAATTATCATAGAGAACATCCAACCTATTGTGTTGTCATAGTACAAGCCAAGTATTTCCCTTACTATTCTATAAGGGGTGATCCTACCTCCCCTGAAGATTTTTTCTGACCCTCCAGCTTCTCAGGAACCACCTACTGGACCGTCTATTGAACCCTCTGAGAAAGGGAAGGAACCTCTTGATCCTAATAAGTGGTGGGTTACTCTCTTATAGGGATGATATATTGTAGTTTTGTTGTCTTTCACTAACTCTTTTAATACCTTATACTTCACTTTTTAATGGAATTTAGTGCTCTTACCTTTCATCTATTTATGTTATATCTATTATTCTTTGATACATCTTATTCCTTTGTTTTTATCCTTTGATACCCTTGAAATTTTTGATAATCCCAAATGAGGGAGAACCATTTGTAATTATCCTTGGAATTATTATCCTTGGAATTATCCTTATTTATTTTACCCTTGATATCACTATTATGCATTTTATTTTCCTTACCTCTGGTTACATATGGGAAGACAAAGCCATTAGTCTTTGATACCATTATTTTTTTCCCTTGATACCATTACTATTGTTTTACCTATGAACCTTATCTATATAATGGGAAAATTCATCAGTAATGGGAGATGATAATTAGAATGATTATATTACCCATCAAATGATTATAATTTATAATGCCATAATTCTTGATCATCAAAACGGCGGGATTGTTGGCCCATATGAGATTTTTTGCCACCCTCTCTAGTTTTAATAAAAGAAAATCACGTAAAATATTCTTAATAATTTCCAATCATTTAAATCATGTTTATTTAATTTTCCATATGTGTAATTATGATTATCTTTGATCACATATAAGTTTAACACATTATGATACTATTTATGTTGTTAGACAGTCAAAATAAAAAATCTGCCTAAGTATGAGTCAGTAACACCGACAAAGTAAATGTATCACTGACAGAATAACATTCATAGATAATTGAGTCACCAATGCCTACAGAATAATTTTGACTCACCGATACTGATAGAAAAAATGTCTCACTGATAGTTCAAACAAGTCACCAATAGTTCCATTGTCTTGCTGATAGAAGGATTGTCCATATAAATCATGGTGATACCGATTCATGGTGCTATAGAGGCATGGTGATACTGACATACAGTGTTACCAACACATGGTTATACCAATGCAGGGACTCATTGACACACTAAAAAATTGACAGAAGGAGACACTGATAGAATGAGTCACTGATACCGATAGAAGGACTCACTGATGGAATGGGTCACTGATACTTTACTCACAAATAAAGGATTCACTGATAGACTGTTTAAATTTCCTTTTATTTAATATTATTTCTAATGGACATATTTTGAGTGCTTTAATGTGACAAATTAATTTATTTCTTTTTGCAGACATCTTTCTAGTGGATGTTAGAAATCTGAGCTACAGAACCTACCTCAAACATTCACATTGTTGGGATGCAAGAATATAAAAGAAAAGGACTCAAACTAAAAGAACCAGTGCATGAAATAGATATACAAAGATACACATAGACACAATAGCAGACTGACATGAGCAACCTGCAAAAAGAAAGAACACGTGAGGAACTCTTCATTTCTTCTTATTGTGATCTAGAGAGCTACTATCAATAAAATTTCAAACATCTCTATAGAATTCATATGAACCTAATACGAAGAACATCTCAACTTCCTGGAAGACAAAACACAGTGCTTCATGACACTCTATTTTAGTGTCTGCTTTCAAAAGAGGACTCTAGCTTCAACTCTGATACATTAAAGAGTCAAGAACTAACCTAAATAACATACAGAGTCTTCTAAGCCCTATCTAATATCTATTTATCTACTGTGTACCTTTTTATTACATTTTAGAGTAGTGTGTATATCTGTCTATAAAGCACACAATGTCTCTTGCACTAAACTAGAGGATACTATATATCCTCACACAACTATCATTTTACACTTGTTTATCCCATGTAGAAATATGGAAGAGGTCTTGTGTGACCTGATTTTATTTTTTTCCCACATAGAACTAGGTTAGAGGTCTTCTGACCTGGATAATTTGTATACTATTGTGTAAACCTAGATCTAGGGTGTGGATCAAATTTTTATCTATATAGACTACATGGTGGCAGATGATCACCAAGTGGAGAGGACTAAGTCTCAGATTAAGACTAAACCTTTTTTTATATCCTCTGTGTTTTCAAATTTAGTTTTCTATATTTTTAACTATATTTTAGATAACTTAAATTCACTTTGATAAATAGTCTCAGTTAATGTTTATAATTTTTTTGGCATATTATATTAGTTTTAAAAGTTGTATCAATAACTCATATTGTTACAATAGAGAAATAATCAATCTTATGAGAAATAAGTTGAACAATCAGACTATTATAAATTCAATTCTTTGATTAATTGGTCTGTTAAGTTTTAAATTAGGGGAATCATTAAAAAAACTTTTTACCAGAAGTATTTATAGGAACTCAATTCTCCCCCCTCTTGAGTGTCATACTCTGACCAACAAATAAGCCATGAAATACTATAAGAAATCATCCCCCATAAAAATAAATATTTTTTTCACATACTTCTAAAATCGATCGGGTACATTACACATACCAGATAACATACACTCCTAAGTGAATATCCCATTTCGTCTTGTGATTATTTTCCTTCATTAGTATTTTAGGACAAAAAAAATTTAGTTGTAACTAGAGTATCCAATAAGAAAATTTTAGTACTCATGTTTAGTTTTCCTTTCCAATATTTGGTTGATAAATGGGAGTTAAAATTGGTCATTCCTCATTGCATCATTGATCTTCCTATAGTTAATAGAAACTTTCTACCCTACCATCAGTTGGTGAGATACTAATCCATCATCCTTATTGACCACAGTTATAACTCCATTCTTGATAAAAAAATTGGCGTATAATCACCCATTTACTATAGTAAATTAGGTAGATTAACCTGAAATATAAGATTTTCAATTCCCCATTCTTCTCCAATTATTTCATTGGAGGTATTAAACTCATTTTCAACTACCTCATCAGCTTTCTTTAATTTTAATGTTTGGACTTATGGGTAATAATGGAAGGTAATTTCCCTTTGATTCAATTATACTCCATGAAATAACCTTTTTTATCTACTTTGACACATCAAACATCTAGACTTTTTACTTATTTTAACATTTATCACTTTCTATTACCAATAGGTTTTTCCCTTTATACCATTAATATGTACCTCAAATTACTTATAAGTATCTTAATTTAAATCTTTAGTAAATTAATTTATGATAGAATTTATTCTAAAAAGAATTCTCTTGAAAGGTATTCCACTATAGATAATCCTTTACCTTGTTCATCATCCTCATTTTTGTCTATGTGGTTTTTTACTTCTTCCTCAATCAAGTCCATCAAAGATTTTTCTTCTTCCTTTTTCATTTTCAATAGTTTAAATTTTTCTTTAGTAAAGATGGTTTTGGTGAAATTATTTATTCATATCCTTGATTCATTTCTTCATCTAAAAAAATTATGCATTCTCTTCCCCAACCTATAATATCAATCATCCTTGATTAGACTTGATGATTACATTCCTTGTGTCTAGGAATAGTCAAATTGGAAAGTTCTCTATCTCTCCCAATTCATCCATCTGTTGGATGATAAAATTATTGTGTAAGATAAGCATCCCTAGTTTCAAAAAAATTACCTCTAAAATGTCAATTAGGTAATTGACTGATCACTATTATTGTTATGGATTAACTCTTATGGGATTAAGATTAATTAACCTAACATTTTTAGAATTATTCAATGTCATAAGGCCGACTTCTTCACCTAAATAATAATAATATTTATTGAAAATTCCTAAACCAATTTTATATTGAATAGAATAGAGACTAAAATATAAAATATTGGGTGGGATATTTCTTTAAAAAATATATAAGTACTACTTTATCATATAGATATTTAAAATTCCTGTAATTTATTATTATGAGAAAATAGTTCCTTATAGAACATGCTACACATCAGAATTTCATATATTTATCCATTGAATGGGATGTTAATGTGAATCTGTTTGGATATCTCTATAAACATATTCTAATTTTCATCAACGTTCCATTATTTTGTCCTATAAAAAAGTAAGAGGTGTTCAGTAGGGTGACACCTCATATAGAATTGAATTGTTCCATTAGAAACATGTTTCCACATCATCTACTTTATTAAATTCCATGGTGATATTATTATCCCTATCCTTTTCCTTGTGTGTTTCTATCTCCTTTAGCTCCCATTCACTCCTCAATATGAAAACTTTTTATTTCACCCATATAACCTATGTATTACTTGATAGAGTACCAATTTTTTTATAAATATTTTTAAGAAAGATTCCCCATATGATGCTCAATATTTTTGAGTGAATATATATGGATTCACATATAGGTTTCATTCTTAAATACATTTTTCTCAATATGAGAGATGCAATAATTATTTTGATGAATGTATTTGTACACTAAATCATTGAAAGAGGGTTATGATCCATGGACTTGGGGATATTATTTTCAAGGTTAGGGATATTACAAAATTTTCTTCCTCATGTCGTAGAACTTTTAAAAAATAGCTTGATACTATTCCTATACATGAGTAAATTTTGATGTCATTTGGCACAATTCATGTTTTTTACACTAGGTTGTCTAGTGCTCCCCTTGGGATTCACGACATGTCTTTAACAATCCTACTAATTTGGGTTCAGTATATTATAAAGTTATGAGTCACTCATAAGTAATGGGTGGTCTTGAAATACACCAAATAATAAATTCATGTATCTCTCACTATTATGATACTATTCTATATGAAGGGGTGGGGTTCTCTAGGGAAGAAAACTATACGATTTGAATTAATAAAGAAGGTGGTACCATGAAAAATTCATAGCACTAGAGGATGGGATCATGTTTCTATATGTTGTCTCAAATCTAGGTTTTCTTGGATTTATATTTTAAACCAGTATTGTTAGAAAAAAAATTGTTAAGAATTATATATGAAAATTTTACCTGAACTTGATTAATACAATATCCAACATTTTTTAATGTTTTATTCATCACTTCGACATCACAATCAAAATATTTCATTATCTATTCTAGTTTATTCTTATCCTTAAGGAATGTTGACTCTACCAGATTCAATTATTATTCATTATGTATTGTTTTCTCTTCATTTTCTCTGATTATCGTTTATTATTTAGTTTTATTCACCTTAAAAATTCTAATCCCCTCAATGTTATCATTCTCTCTACCCAACAACTCATATATATATTTCTTTAACTTTTTTTCCTCCTTATTAATATATTTAACCTCCTTCTTTAATTGAGTGTTTCTTTATAGGAAAACCTAAAGATAAACTCTTATCATATATTCTATATAGGTTTCTTTTATATATTCTTCTCATTTACTAAATGATATAATTGATTTTATCCCAACATGTTCCATAAAATTAGTGTATTTTCTAGGAAACTCTTTTTCAGAATCACTATATAAGAAAGATATATCTTCTTCCTCTTTTTTATAATTTTTCTCTTCTTTCATCTCTATATTATTATTTTATTTTCATCAGACATCTTTTATTATTTGGAATATATTATTTTAGATACTCTATAAAACCTATAATGATCTTCTTACGCATTATTATCCATACTCTTCCTTTTCCTTGATCAGGCAACTAAAAAATGACCAATTCCTCCACACTTGAATCATTTATGTATGATTTTACCTTTAATTTCCATTTATCTATCTTAAAATTTTTAGAGATAAAGGTGATAGCCTTCTTAGTAATTTCATCATATCAAATTATTAATTAAAATAACTATAAGATTCACCTATCCTCTTCTTTGATTATAAACGTATTCATGGCCTTAAAGTTCATATCATATTTATAGTTATTCTTAAAAACTAGTGATTTTATCATTTCATAGTTAAGTAGGTTATTTTATAAATTCTTCCTTTTTAATTAAACCCTTGTGACTGGTTAAATTCAAGATTCACTCTATAAGATATATTCCTCACATGTATTAAAAATATTAAAGAATAAAAACACATGGTAAAATTTAAAAGACTCAACATTAATATAATGTTATACTCCTTTTAGTGCCCAACAATTTTTAAACCAAATATTCTATTATCACTATATAACTGTAGTATTACAAATGCATGTCGATTGGGACATAATATTTGAGCAGGTATCATCAAACTCTCCTTTTAAATAGATAACATTCAATTCCCACTCTTAATTTCATATTATTATTTAAATAGGAATCCATTTTTCTTTAAAGATTATTATTTTATCCATAAATAATCCGATTTTCTATAAATCATTGGATGCCTGAACATCAAGAAAATATATACTTTTGAAAGAACATAGAATGGTTGGATGAATTAAAAATTGTAGCAACACATAGTTATTTTCTCATAATTCTACAAGATAATATATCCATGCATGAGAGAAAGCACACATGAATATGTTTTTCATCCTCCTCAGTAGAAATAATTTAATAATTATAAAAACAAACAATATTTCTTTGATGCTTTTAGTGTAACATCCCAGGTAAATAAATAATATTACTTTATAATGTTTATCAATATCTTTGAATAAAATGTTAATACTACTTTAAAGTGAATGTTATGCTTGATGGTGTACCCAATACGCAACAACGAGTTTCTTTGAAAGCTTACGTTGCACACTAATAATATAATAGTATTATAATAGTTAACGCCTAGCCGTTGTAATGGATGGAATGAACATAAATAGCTACAAAATGATTACATATGTTTGTTAAATAATTTTACTTTTATCCAATAAATGTTAGAGGCTTAAAATCCAAATGAATCCAATTTTAAGAATAAATACTCTAATATTCTTTAAAAGGTTGTTTTACCGCCTTTTGATGGCGAACCATTTTTAAATATATCTTTTGACAATTTTATAAGCTATATTTGTCAAAATAAACTTATTATTTATGATTCGGACATTGAAATTTACTTTGGATAAATTTCTGGTATTTTTCTGATAATGTTCATTTTTTAATGAATAGTGAAAAGTGTTGTATTTTAATTCAAAACCTCTTTTTAATATAATTTATTTATATAGTTAGATTATATTTTTAATTGGTTTTTAATTGAAATTAGAATATATTTTTACCATTTAATCCAATGGTGGTCATTGGAATTAATATCACTTTGAGATTGGACATAAACGAGTGTTAATCTTTTGATAGATATTGTTTCTTAAAAACACGTTATTTGTTTTGACAACTAGATTTAATTATAAAATTAATTAATGCAACATCTATGTTATGAATTTGGTAAAATAGACATCAATTTTTAATTTGGAATATCAAATATATCTTAGGGTGAATTTTTGGTATTTTTCTGAAAAACCTTAATTTTTGATGAATAGTGAAACCACAAAGTGGTAGTTACAAAAACTGATTTTTCGTTTAAATGGAACTTTACCACTTCTGTGATTTGAATTTTAAAAATCCAATATAAATTATTTTCATTATTAAATAAAATTTGGTTCAATGGGATGAAAATATTTTTTGATGAAAAGTAACTTTTAAGTTTTATTAATCGCGATTAAAGGTAATTAGTGTGATTTAAGGTAAAAATGATATTATAATAAAATTAAAATATCTTGAAACTTTTTTTAACCCTATTGGATGAGTCATTTATGACCAATACAACCCATGGGTCTATTTTTGGGTCCCCATGGAGCCACTTGGGTAAGATAATGACATTAATTCCTTTTATTTAAAGAAAAAAGTAAAAATGACATAATGATGTGTTGTTTTACTAAAACAATTTTTACATGGGGTTATACAAGTCATATGTTTCACTATAAATAGTCATTGAAAATCTAAAAATATTTCCAACATCATAGTATTTTTTTTATACATTAAATAAATTAAATTATTTATGACATCATGATGATGCAGTGATTACCTCATTATTTAACGATTTAAATAAAATGAAAAGATAATGTAAAATCTAAGACCTAAACATGTCAAAAACCTATATTATGGGTGTATTTAGAACTCCTATCACCTTAACCTTGAAATACATCAATGTGGGGCCTTTAAAATCCGAAAATAATTTTATAATATAGTAATATTTTATACCTTTCCAAGAGTGCCCCTCCACTCCTCTTATAAAAGGCCCCCAACTCTACCTCCTTACCCACACCTCTCAAGACTTTGGCTTGGACAATATCTGATAATTTTGTCTCTCCACATCCCTCTCCTGATACTAGAATCCTTACAATAGGCATGAAGCTCTTCAAGAATACCTTTTGGTTCAAACCAAAGGGAGTTACCCGATTTTAAGGTAACGTCTTCACTCGTGATCTTTTGTTTTATTTTGCTTCTCCAACCCCATAAACTCTTTTTATTCATTTATTTTGTAACAAAACCAGTATCTTAAAAATACTAGGATGTTTTTATAATAAGGATTCGATCTACACTTACACACACCTACATCTAATGGTTAAATAACACACTGTTTCTGTGGATGGTGAATTTCTGCCTCACAAAATGATGATTGTTCAATATTCTTTTAAAACCTTCAAAGGTGGCCATTAAGATTTCAATATATTTATATATGATGTATAATATGTTTATGTTTTTATTAAGATTCTGTATTTTTCATTTATGGCATAACTTTATGGTTTCCATTATGGGTAAACGCGATATCTTCATTTTACGAAGTACGGACTACCGCCCCCTCAAAGTGATTTGATTTGTTAATACCATATGTGGTATGTATAAAGGATGGAGTTATTGTTATTATATATGATGTTATATTGGAATTATAATATACCCTTACATAATTATGATTTCACCCCATTATGTATGAAATATAAATGAAAGTAGCATTCATGCGTACGTACGGCTTACCGTCTCCATGAACGGTGAATTTAATTTCTTACCTCTAAATGTTATGTACTATTATAAATACATGTATATTCTGGATATATATGATATATATGATATCCAAATAATAAATATTATTCTGGATATAATGAACCTTTGACCACATAAACAACATGTAATTGTAAGAAGTCCATTTTTTGACTTAAGTACCAAATATCGACAAAATGAACTTTATTAAATGATTGCATAACGTTTAAAACATGGAAATAAGTTATATAAAAAGGAATAATAAACTTTAAAAAGGTTCTTAAGAAAGTATAAATTAAAACTAGTTTATTATTCAGGAGATTAAAGAGCAATCGAGTCACGTCGGACATGAGGTAAGGGATCCAACCTCTCTTTGTTCTTTTAAGTACTCTCTTTTTTGTCATTTCTTATAAGCTCATAATTCTTATGTTTGGGGATGTTCTCTTATATTCTTCATACTGTAATTTTTTTGTTCATATTATGATAGACCCTATTTGATCTCATAAATCCATTTTTGGAAGTTTTAAGTGGCGCCGTTAGGCTACTGAGTTTTCATAAGGGATTTTTCATCTCACTTTTATTCATGTGAGATTTATGCTACATTTTCCACCATTTTCATTTGAGTGGTGTATGTAATTCCCATTATTCTACTCTTGGTGTAATATAATTTCGTTTATGTGTATTTACATCAATGTTTTATAGTCTTTCTTTCATGGGGTGTACATTTTGGAAGTTACCCAATTCAGTAAGGGAACCTTTCACCCTCCTCAATTTAAAAGACATATTTTAAGGTCTTTTAATATTATTATGATGGGATATGTTCTTATATATCCTTATTACTATAAATTGTATGTCCAAGTGATGAGATACATCTTTTTATATCTCATGAACTCATTTTTTGAATTTTTAAGTGACGTAGTTAGGCTGTCAAAATTTTGCAAGGGAACTTCTTAACCCAATTTTGATTCTTTGGGATAAAATTGTACTCCTTGAATATGTCGTTGTATGAATATGTGTGACTAACCTATGATTTTTTTACACTTAATATCCACTTATATTTTGTGTATTTGTTTGTCACACATAATTATGTAATTGATTTATCTTTAATCCAAGGATACCATCTTTGTAAGGTACTTCGTCTCGATCTCATTTCATTAAGGCATATTTTTGTTCCAATACAATTATTTCTTTTATATGGTGTATAAACCCCTTTGACTTATACTTTTATTCTAAAGGAATATTTTCTATATGAAGCATTTTACTAGATGACAAAAAGTATGTTTCTTTTTAACGTTTGCGGTGACAATGTCCTTTCCGCCGCTGCGAGTATTATTTGATCTTTGGCTTCCTCAACAAGCCGTTATATTTTTAAAAGTAAATAAATACCATATACTCTTTTTTGGTATTGAAAATGCTTTTGATAATGGATTTGTTATGTCAATATATTTAAGTGAAATATTGTTCTTGAACTGTGGAAATGTTTTCTTTCCTTTATAATTGTTTTATGTGTTATGATTTTATAATGGTACTTGGACATTTGACGGGTGGTTACGTGATAAACCATATGACGAGTGGTGCCGTGAATACCAAGACGGGTGGTTACGTTATAACCTCTAATGAATTGGGTATGGAAGTCGGCCGTATGGATATTTCATTAAGTATGTGTGGAAGTCGATCGTATGGTTATTCCATTTAAGTATGTTTATGTCCCAAGTGACCTTTATATATTATGTGTTATTTATATGGGTTTTATGGTAATATTTTGGTTACAAAAGGTTATGTAATGGTCTTTTATTCAGTGAAGAGTTTTTACTACATCATAAAGGTGAAAAGTATTACTTTGGTAAAGTACTCATGGTTTATCTGTTGTTTTTAAAAAACTAACAGTTTTCCTTCTTTGTGTATCCTTTACTGGGATTTTTATGCTCATACCAAGTTTTTCAAATGTTTTCCACAGGACATAATGATTAATAGGGTCATGGATGGGATCAAGCAAAGACATTCTATCTAAAACATTGAGCTAGAAATGTTTCTTTTTTAAGTGTTTTTTTTATTTTATGGAAACTTAGTAGAAGTGTCTACTATGTAATCTTTTGAGATGTAATAGTTATGACCTAATTCTATAAAACTCTAAACCTGAAAAGATTCTCTATGTGAATTATTCATTTAATTCATGATTATGTAATGTTTATGGCTGGGGCCTTATAGTTGGTAACAGAGGTCGGTTTAGATAACTTTATAGGTTAGGGTATTCTCTAAGCATAAGTGACATTACCATAATGGTTAGGATTTTATAAAGAGTCATATTTTTAGATAAAGTCAATGAGTAAGTATATCTTAGTGTTTATCTTCCTTATTAGTACATGATGGTTTTGTAGATATACTCACACTGACCTTTTTGGTTTTAGTAAATGGTTGGATCTAGCAGACACCAAAGTAACAGTGGATGTGAAGGAAACTGTGACAGTTTTCTGAGCGAGCAACTGAATGATATAGGAGCTGCAATGAGAACTCTTGTGTTTATCCTCAACCAACTATCTGGAGTCATGATTGACCACCTAAACCTTGGTGATTTCTATAAGGCATCATATATGAGAGAAACAAATCCCTACAGAACTACAGGTAATAATCATAAAGGTAAGTGTGTTCAAAAACCTATGTGTTAATGATGTGAAAATAAACATCTAAGAAAAAGTTTCAAAGGGACAGAAATATGCTATAGCTGTGGAAATGAAGGTCATAAAGCAAGAACCTGCCATGTAAAAAGGAAGAATCCAGTTGACTCGAGGAAAGGGAAAGAAGTTCTTTATGAGGGATCAATTGAATGTTTTAAATGTGGTGTGCATGGTCATTATGAAAACACATGTCCTATGAAGAAGTTTCGGAAATGGGATCACCAAGATCGAACAAATATTCGTTTACCAATACCTAATGCCATTCCGATTGAGGATGAAGAAACTGACAATGACCAATCAAAGGTATGGATTATTTCTTAACATTTGTTTACCTATATTATGATATGATTCATGATTTTGTTTCTAGGAAATAAGTATTTAAGAATAAGTTGGAAAGGAATGGTTAGTGGATCATGAAGAATTTTGAATGAGTAAGAATTCAACATATAAGGGCTTCAAGACTTACGGTGAAATTATTAAGAGTATTATGTCTCTTTTGATGATGGGGATTACATTAGAAGTCTTTTTATAGTATGTGTAACCCTGATATTTGATATATGAAAATTTTATTCAAGTAATAGTTATTTGTTATTTTTTGGACATAGTTATAAAGAACAATTTTGGTTTATATGATCCTTACTTTTGAGGTAATTATGGGTTACTATATGTTATTATGGAAAGTGAAAGTCATGAGATAAGATTGAGGTTAAATTATGTTTTGTTTATTTTTGATGATTTTATCTTTTTGGGGGGGAATGATTCTAGAATTATATAGTTTGGAAAAAGGACAACATGCAGACCGTGTGGCAACCCGTCACATCAGACAAAACTGCGGGAATAGAACCCACAACCAAAGTGTGACTGGTACTTATCACCTAACACTGGACTACGTGAAGTTTCTGGTTAGTTTGACTAATTCTTTTTAGTTATATGATTTTATTAATTAAGAGTGAGTTGATTTTGGGTTATCTATGGAAATTATTAACCTATCATGGAGGATATGTGATTAGGTTAATTACTTTTCAATACAAGACTTTAAGAGAAACTAATGTTGTTTGGAGATAAATGTTATGATTTAACATAGAAGACTATGTGATTAAATCCTTCAAATATTTGGGTTTCAATCTTAGTTTGGTTTACTTTTGGTCTTCGTTGAACTTTGGGTCTTATTGGACAAATTTTGGAAATTAGGAGTAGTTTTTCTTTTTTGTAAAAAAAATATCCTTTTTTGGTATTATCTGATCTCGTACTAACCTTTTTGGTTTTAGTTTTGGTTAAGTTCTAAATACATGGGAAGTATACCGTTCTCTTTTGTGTATTAGGTGATTCTCTAGAATTTTATTATTTCTCTCTTAATGCAAATAAGTCATCCTAAATACTCATCTTTTGGAGAAAATATGAGTTCGTGTATGAAATCTAGTAAAAGTTGAAAGTCAACATGACAAGTAAGTATGTTTCTTTATGTTTTAGTTAAGCTCAAAAATAAATTCCTCAATGAAAATTAACTTAAAAAAATGTTGTCCATTATCTTTTCCTACTGGGTAATCGAATATCTTTTAACCCACCACAAGTTTGTGATTTTCTTGTGGTTAACTTTCTCCTAGACAAGTTTACTATCACTCTCCATCAGAACATGACCCTTTGTTTTTTTCCTCCATATCCATATTTTCATACTTGGAATCCTAGTATGGGTTAACTTGGGTGACCTTTTTACTTCTCTCCCATTCCTTTTAAGTGATAGTTTTACTGACTCTTGTTCTGATGTGGGACTTTCAATGGAGTTTCCACGCCCAATTTTGAAATTGCGAGGACGCAATTCCCAAAAGGGGGGAAGGATGTAACATCCCAGGTAAATAAATAATATTACTTTCTAATGTTTATCAAAATCTATGAATAAAATTTTAATACTACTTTAAAGGGAATGCTATGCTCAATGGAATACCCAATACGCAACAACGAGTTGCTTCGAAATCTTACGTTGCACACTAATAATATAATAATATTATAATAGTTAACGCCAAGCCGTTGTAATGGAGGGAATGAACAGAAATAACTAAAAAATTAATACATATGTTTGTTAAATATTTTTACATTTATCCAATAAATTTTGGAGGCTTAAAATCCAAATGAATCCAATTTTAAGAATAAATACTCTAATATTTTTTTAAAGGTTGTTTTACAACCTTTTGATGGTGAACTATTTTTAAATATATCTTTTGAAAATTTTATAACCTATATTTGTCAAAATAAACTTATTATTTATTATTGGGACATTGAAATTTACTTTGGATAAATTTCTGGTATTTTTCTGATAATGTTCATTTTTTAATGAATAGTGAAAAGTGTTGTATTTTAATTCAAAACCTATTTTTAATCTAATTTATTTATATAGATAGATTAACTTTTTAATTGGTTTTAATGTGAAATTAGAATATTTTTTTACCATTTAATCCTATGGTGGTCATTGGAATTAATATCACTTTGAGATTGGACATAAACGAGTGTTAATCTTTTGATAGATATTGTTTCTTAGAAACATGCTATTTGTTTTGACAGTGGTATTTAATTATAAAATTAATTAATGAAACATCTATGTTATGAATTTGGGAAAATATACATCATTTTTTAATTCAGAATATCAAATATATCTTAGGGTGAATTTTGGTATTTTTCTGAAAAACCTTAATTTTTGATGAATAGTGAAACCAAAAAGTGGTAGTTACAAAAACTGATTTTTCGTTTAATTGGAACTTTACCACTTCTATGATTTGAATTTAAAAAATCTAATATAAATTATTTTCATTATTAATTAAAATTTGGTTCAATGGGATGAAAATAATTTTTGATGAAAAGTAACTTTTAAGTGTTATTAATCGCGATTAAAGGTAATTAGTGTGATTTAAGGTAAAAATGATATTATAATAAAATGAAAATATCTTGACACTTGTCCTAACCCTATTGGATGAGTCATGGACGAAAAATACAACCCATGGGTCTATTGTTGGGACCCCATGGAGCCACTTGGGTAAGATAATGACAATAATTCCTTTTATTTAAAGAAAAAGTAAAAATGACACAAACATGTGTTCTTTTACTAAAACAATTTTTACATGGGTTTATACAAGTCCAATTTTTTACTATAAATATTAATTGGAAAGATAAAAAGATTTAATACATCATAGCAGTTTTTTATATTTTTTTTAGACATTAAATAAATTAAATTGTTTATGACATCAGATGATGCAGTGATTACCTCATTATTTAACGATTTAAAAAAATGAAAAGATAATGTAAACTCTAAGACCTAAACAAGTCAAAAACCTATTGGATGGGTTTATTTTGAACTCTTATCACCTTATCAGAGAAATAAATCAATGTGTGACCTCTAAAATCCTAAAATAATTTTATAATATAGTAATATTTTATACCTTTCCAAGAGTGCCCCTCCTCTCCTCTTATAAAAGGCCCCCACCTCTACCTCCTTACCCGCACCTATCAGGCCTTTGGATCGGCCAATATATGATACTTTTGTCTCTCCACATCCCCCTCCTAATCCTATAATCCTTACCTTAGGCAGAAACCTCTTCAAGAAACCATTTTGGTTCAAACCAAAGGGAGTTACCCGATTTTAAGGTAACGTCTTCACTTGTGCTCTTTTGTTTTATTTTGCTTCTCCAACCCCCTAAACTCTTTTTATTCATTTCTTTTGTAACAAAAACAGTATATTCCATATACTAGTAAGTTTTTATTACAAGTATTTGAGCTACACTTACACACACCTACATCTAATGGTTAACGAACATACTCTTTCTATGGATGGTGAAACGATGATTGTTCAATATTCTTTTAACACCTCCAAAGGTGTCCATTAAGATGTCACTATATTTATATATGATATATAATATGTTTATTTTTTCCTTAATCTTATGTATTTTTCATTTATGGCATAACTTTATGGTTTCCATTATGGGTAAACGCAATATTATCATTTTAAGAAGTGCGGACTACCGCCCCCTCAAAATGATTTGATTCGTTAATACCATATGTAGTACATATAAAGAATGGATTTAATGTTATTATATATGATGTTATACTGGAATTATAATATACCCTTATATCATTATGATTTCACCCCATTATATATGAAATAGAAATGAAAGTAGCGTTCATGCGTACGTACGGCTTACCGTCTCCATGAACGGTGCATTTCATTTCTTACCTCTAAATGTTATGTACTATTATAAATACATGTATATTCTGGATATATATGATATATATGATATCCAAATAATGAATATTATTCTGGATATAATGAACCTTTTACCACATAAACAACATGTAATTGTAAGAAGTCCATTTTTGACTTAAGTACCAAATATTGACAAAATGAACTTTATTAAATGATTACATAAAGTTTAAAACATGGAAATAAGTTATATAAAAAGGAATAATAAACTTTAAAAACATTCTTAAGAAATTATAAATTATCACTAGTTTATTATTAAGGAGATTAAAGAGCAATTGAGTCACGTCGGACATGAGGTAAGGGATCCAACCTCTCTCGTTCTTTTTAAGTACCCTCTTTTTTGTCATTTCTTATAAGCTCATCATTATTATGTTTGGGGATGTTATTTTATATTCAAAATACTGTAATTTTTTTTCATATTATGAGAGACCCTATTTTATCTCATAAATCCATTTTTGGAAGTTTTAAGTGGCGTCGTTAGGCTGCCGAGTTTTCGTAAGGGATTTTTCATCTCACTTTTATTCCTGTGAGATTTATGATACATTTTCGACCATTTTCCTTTGAGTGGTGTATGTACGGCCCATTATTCTACTCTTGGTGTAATATAATTTCGTTTATGGGTTTTTATATCAATGTTTTGTAGTCCTTCTTTCATGGGGTGTACATTTCAGAAGTTACCCAATTCGGTAAGGGAACCTTTCACCCTCCTCATTTTAAAAGACATATTTTTAGGCCTTTTAATATTATTATGATGGGATATGTTCTTATATATCCTTATTGCTATAAATGTTATTTAAAAGTGATGAGATACCTTTTTTATCTATCATCAACTCATTTTCTGAATTTTGAAGTGACGCCGTTAGGCTGTCAAATTTTTGCAAGGGAACTTCTTAACCTAATTTTGATTCTTTGGGATAAACTTGTACTCCTTGAATATGTCGTTCTATGAATATGTGTAAATAACCTATGATTTTTTTACACTTAATATCAACTTATATTTTGTGTACTAGTTTGTCACACGTAATTATGTAATTGATTTATCCTTAATTCAAGGATACCGTCTTTGTAAGGGACTTCATCTCGATCTCCTTTAATTAAGGCATATTTTTGTTCCAATACAAGGCTTTATTTTATAAGGTGTATAAACCCATTTGACTTATACTTTTATTAAAAAGGAATCTTTTCTATATAAAGCGTTTTACTAGATGTCAAAATGTATGTTTCTTTTTAACGTTCGCGGTGACAATGACCTTTCCGTTGCCGCGAGTATTATTTGATCTTTGGATTCCTCAACAAGCCGTTATATTTTTAAAAGTAAATAAATACCATATACTCTTTTTTTGGTATTGAAAATGCTTTTGATAATGGATTTTTTATTTAAATATATTTATGTTATGTATTATTCTTGAACTGTGGAAATTTTTTCTTTCCTTTATAATTGTTTTATGTGTTATGATTTTATAATGGGACTTGGACATTTGACGGGTGGTTACATGACAAACCATATGACGAGTGGTGTCGTGAATACCAGGATGGTTGGTTACGTTATAACCTCCAATGCATTGGGTATGGAAGTCAGCCGTATGGATATTCCATTAAGTATGTGTTGATGTCGACCGTATGGTTATTCCATTTAAGTATGTTTATGTCCCAAGTTACCTATATATGTTATGTGTTCTTTATATGGGTTTTATGGTAATATTTTGGTTACAAAAGGGTAAGTAATGGTCTATTATTCAGTGAAGAGTTTTTACTACTTCATAAAGGTGAAAAGTATTACTTTGGTAAAGTACTCATGGTTTACTTGTTGTTTTTGAAAAACTAACAGTTTTCCTTCTTTTTGTATCCTTTACTGGGCTTTTTATGCTCATCCCAAGTTTTTGAAATGTTTTCCACAGGACTTAAAGATGAATAGGGTCAAGGATGGGATCAAGGAAAGACATTCTATCTAAAAGATGGAACTAGACATGTTTCTTTTTGAAGTGTTTTTTTTATTTTATGGAAACTTAGTAGAAGCGTCTATTATGTAATATTTTGAGATGTAATAGTTATGACCTAATTCTCTAAAACATTAAACCTAAAAAGATCCTCTATGTGAATTATTCATTTAATTCATGATTAAGTAATGTTTAAGGTCAGGGCCTTATATTTGGAATACATGAACACAGAATAGTTCAATATTTTTTATTTTTCTGTCATACAGTGGTTCATCAAGTTCTCTATATAAAAATCTATATCATTTCTCATTTATAGATAATAAATATTCACAAACTCCATGAAAAATATTCCCTGATTTCGAATCATATTAAAATACCCTCAATCTCAACATTTAAATCAACTTATATGTTTTAAAATCTCATTTAAAATATCCAAATAAAATTAGATTAATCACTTAAAGATTTGGTATTTAATAGCCACATGATATTCATATAAGCATGAACCATTAATCTCAAAAAAATATTAATTTTAAATATATCCATACCAACATACATGAATTTATTATCTTCTTTATAGTCTCCATGTGGCATAGAGCTCCTGAAATTACTCATATTGAATCATAATTATTGATAATAATTGAGATATTAAATTTTAATGAAGATCATCACCTAAATCATATCTTGAATTTATTCTCTATTTATTTTAAAATATTCTATACAGAATATTCCTCATTTATTTCTTGAATTCATAAGATATGATGTGTCTTACAATTTTAATAAGATATAATATCTTATGTGGCTCATATATTTTTTCTAATATTGTATGTGTGATAATATTCATATAAATTCCTTATACCATATGAGAAGCTAGATATCATATGACTGTAGATATCTTGTGTGAGTCTTTTTTCTTATGAGATCAAATATCATATCCAACCATGTTTTGTTATCAAAGCTACGCATAAAACCCTCTTGAAATTCATATGTAATACAAAGTTATAAATATTAATGTATTTTTCAAATTCCATACAACTCCAATGTATTATGAGATACTCAAATATCAGGCACATCACTAAACCTCCCACACCCCATGTAAGACTCACAACATTCTAACCAATAATACCCTAAATAAAAGACTGGTTAAATCCATATCCTGAATCCTTATGGTAGTATTGGAAAAACCTATTTCCAATAATTTTATTATTACCTACTTTATATTTCCATCCTTGGATTTGGGCTATCGAGTGGCCTTGTTTACTAAATTGATATTAAAATTATTTTTTTATATATCTGTATCCCACAATTCTTGATTCAATTAATTGATTTTCCTAAATCATTTCATTGAAATCCTAGAATAAGTGTATATCTATACACATCTCACATTAAAAAATTTTCTATGGTATAGGTATTTCAAAATTATTTTTCAAGGATGGATATAATTTAAATTGTTTTGTAATAATTTCTACTTGGGATGATTTCTTAGTGTTGTTCTCTAATTGATTAATGTCTCTTTGAGGATGATCTCTCTATCCTTTACTTGTAGATACTTTTTGTATAAATTCTATAATATTTAATAAGCCTTAGATGGTTCTTTTATCATAAATACTTTTTTCTAACCAATTCAAACACCTCTAGAAATTAAGATTAAAATCAAAGTAATATGATTTCAAATATATCTAAAGCACCATTGAATTAAGTGTAAACATTCATAAAAATTTCTTAAATTACTCTTATGCTTTATGAGGGGATTATACATTCAATTAAGAAAAACTATGAACATCACTCTAGAGAATCACAATTTTCATATGTGGAATGTAATTCTCTATAAACCTTTTCACAAGATCAACCCATTTTTTTATTAAGCTAGAACATAGTTTTTTTAGCCAATATTGAGCTTCATCCTTTATTGAGTACCAAAAGGATCTCAATATATTCCAATCATCAAAAACCTCATTTTTTTAAAAGTGCCATAAATATCAAAGAAATTATAGAGGTTTATTTTGGGGGTCATCACACTGTAATCTATAGAATCGAACACTTTTTTGAATCATTTCTATCACACTTGGAGTCATCTTGAAATTGTTGGCCTTATAATACTAAAAATGGATCCATCTATAAATGGGTTTCTATTATACAAAAATTTCATATATCATTGTGATTGATGGATTCTATCAATGATTTGTACTAGTACATAATATATATAGGGTTGAAATTCACCATCTATCATATATCTTTATCATTTAAAGAAGTAGAGTTTGATATTTTATTTCAAGTCCAGTGGTTAGATTATGTTGAAACTCTATGATTGAGTATAAGGGGTGTAGATCATACACCTAATACCTACAGTTACAAAACAAAATACCCATATATATAAAAATAAATAAATATGAAAAACATAATAAAATAAGATAATACTTGAACCAAGAACAAAATAATTTTCTTTTGCATAGTTCTATGGCTTTGATATCCTTGGAAATGATTCTGAAAATATGGCCCATCTCTAGCTGTTGTCACTTGAAAAATATGATGGTCAAAGATTAAAAATTAAATTCATGTCCCCTTTACTATTAAAATTTCAAAAAGGAAGTGTATAATAGAATGTTCTAGATTGATCCACTGGGAACTAGTAGTCACAAAGCCTAACCTATTAGGTATTTGTTAATTTTACTTTCGTGATATTTAATAGTAGATAAAAAATAGTTAAAAATCGATTGAAAATTGAGTATGTAAAGTAAAATTACAAAACATTAAACTTCTATATTCAAATTTAGAGATAATAGATTAATATTAAATATGGTTTATCTAAAAATTATGATTTATTTATCTTATAGATAGTATTGATTAAATATGTTTTGAGATTCCTAAAAATTAGTTAATCTTAATTTTTAAAATATAAATTTATTTTGCTTTAATTTTCACAATTCCCTATGACAAAAGGAACCTAGTTAAATAAAGTTCATTGGGATCTAATCTCAACTTTAAAGGAAAAAATAATGAATACTATTAGATTTCCATTCCTACCTACAACATTTATACTCTAACCATATTTCTCAATTTTTTTGGATAAATGAATAAGTAATATTGTATGAATTTAATCAAAACATGTTAATAAAATGAAAAAAAACAATAAAAAAGAAATCAATCCATAAAAAATACCATCCTTCTACCCGTAATCCATTATCTATTAAGTGACTACATAGTCATAACTAACTTATAATCAATCTTTAATGAATATTTCATCCTAAGAGACCTAAAAACATGCAAGGAGATAAGAAAATATAAGATAATTGATCATGTAAAAGAATTCAAAAAAATAAATTGTAATTCAAAACCTTGATCTAAACAATCCAAAATGATGTTCTATTTATCCATTATTAGTCTAGTGTTGTGAAGATTTTCAAAAGTCACTATATATACTTAATGAATCAACACATTATGCATTCAAAAACATAAATAGGGTCATGATGTAAGGGTGTTCATTGTAGTGTGAAGTTTTATTTCATGGATATATCTCTCTTATATTTTATCCTTTAGTTTGTATGCCTACAGTGGAAGAAAGGATGTTAAAACAAAATTATCATATCACTATCATTTTCAAATTTGAACCTATGAAAGTCATAGAACATCTTCAATATTTTCATTCATGGTTTTAATATCTTCACATTATTATCTTATTAATTATTCTAGGAAAATGATTCTATTTATGTCATGTAAAATTGGATCTCCACAAACCATATCATCCATCTAAGATTGTGGAATGACGAAAAATTTCATGGAATAAACCTTAATTCATTGAATTATTTAGACTTTACCCATGTGTATCTTAATTTCATAGTACTAAGTAACATGGGACAATAACTCCTCATCTTTTATAATTTACTAATATATAGATCCATTTTGGAGTAAGGATCTTAGTCCTGGGTCAATTTATTTCTTTGTTCTCTCAAGTTATTAATATATAGGGTTATTATGGTGTGATAGAACAAGGTTGTTTCATGACTTCTTATATATTTCTAAATTCTAAAACTATTGAACTAGAGTACAACATGATAAGACAAGTTGAAAAATTATTTTGATAACATCACTAAATTTTAACTCAAAGTCTATCTAAAGTATCTAGCATCTCCTTTTTATCAAATATTATTTAAACAAGTAAAATAAGGTGGTATTTGTATCATTTAAACATTAAATAAATATTCATTTTTTATTTTATTTTCAAAATAATCTGTAAGGATAAGTGGTAACCAACATATTAGGTGGGATCCAAAAAAAAGAGAGACCCAATTTCAAGTTCAAATAGAAAAAAATAACACATTACCTGAGGAGATCATGGTTTGATATTACTCGTGTCAGCCTAAGTGAAGTCTCTAACCATCAACATCATGACACACCACTATCATCGACACCATCCATCACCCTATCATCTTTGTCCAAGAAAAAACACCACACCAGTCACCAAAGACTACAAAAGTCAGTCAAATCCACTATAGAACATCACACCAAGTTATCATGAATCCCCATAGAACTAGAAACAACCAGGACACAAAAATAGAACAATCTAACTTCATCGAAATGCATAAGAAAACTACACAGAACCATCAAGAGAGACATTGATGGCCACCACCATAACCAATCAGGGATGAAACCAAACCAAAACCAAAAATCAGAACAACATAGAACAAGATTAAAATATATTGACCGCTAAGAAGAAGGAAACAACCCTTCCCCAAATACTTGAGTAAGAAATCCAAAAAATTATAACCCTCATCAAAGGTCACATTCCAGGAACACTGGAAACCATCGAACTACTCCTCCAAAAACCACATTGATACCACTACTCCATATCCGACTAGGTGAAGAGCAATAGAGTGTATGGTTAGAGCAGTGGTTTTATTTTACAAGGGATTTGAATCATGGAAACAATGGTGATGACAAAACCCAAGAGCCTTCAAAACTAGAGAAATCTAGCCCAGGTAGTTCCTCGAGACTCATTAACAACCGAGCTGCAGGACTCAAAACCTCATTGAACTATTGCTCCATATCTTAATAGAGGGATTTCAGTATAACATGAGGCCAGAGCAGCGGGAAGATAATTTGAAAGATTCAGTAGCAGACAAACCTCTTAAGGACCTCAAGACCTCCTAGAAGAATAATTCATCAACATGGAAGAAAAACTAAAGTGCCTTCACTAGAGTGAATGTGAGGAATAGGACCGAAGAGGAAGAAAAACAGGCGTGGACATGCCAAAAAACAAACTCAAGGGGAAAGAACCCATGAAGAATGCATTCTAAAATAGAAATAGAAGACTGGAGGAGGTGAAAATAGGGGATGAAATAAAGAAAAGGAAGATGAACAGAACATGGATGCCCCACTGACCCCGAAGTGAAGGGTTTCATGAGAAAAAACTAGGTGGATCCAGGAACGAGAGGGGATCCAGGAGAACATGTTTATAATTTTGGTTTATCATGAGGTTAGTTCTCCAATATGGTGGTTTAATATGATTTGATAGAACAATTTACAAAAAAATAATTTTAAATTATCTGCATTCACCATATATTCAATGGAGATCACTACACTACAATTTCATAGTATAAAAATCATGAAACAAACTATGCAGAAAAATTCTATTTTTTGACTTCTTTACACTTTCAAAAGTCATCAAACACTTTCTAAATATTGATTAATTAATATTTAATATTTTTTATAAATATCATATACTATATAGTCTATATAAATTAAAATTTATTCAACTAAATGTAAATATTGATTTTAAAATTCATTATCCAATGATTTTAAAATTCATTATCATGAGCTTAGTTCTCCAATATTTATTTTAAAATTCATTATCCAAGAGTATTATCAAAAATTTACCCACCCTAAATTCAAATTATCAATTTTTATACATTTAATTTATTACTATTTAACAATATTAGAAAGAAAACTTGTTTATATAATATATGGTAGGAACTATAGTGAAAATAAAATTAAATAATTGAATAATATATATATATTGATCATAATAATTCATTAATAGTTAGAAGCTTGAAGAGGGAAATATATCATCAATGAAGTCCCTCTTACATATGAAAGAATTTAAAAACAAATATATAAATAAGAATTAGATGCAATTATTGATTTAAAATATTTAAGGGAATGATTAGAAATATTGTTAATATGCTATGATTTGGTATGATATTCAAAATCTTAATAAATTTTCAATGAAAAAATCTACAAAACTTTTATTGATTGTAGATTATATGAATTAAATTTCATCTCTGGGAGGAAGAAAATGGTACAATGCTAATACATTTTCAAATATATTTAAAACATGATAAAAAATCATCAAGATTTATAATGGAATGTGAAACGGAATTTATTGCCTTCAATAAAACCACACTATCAAACACAATATTAATGAAAACATAAATTTTAGAATATAAAAAATAGTGAAACAAGGAATATATTTAATTTATTGAAATGATGTGTGAAAATTTTAGTGCAATGATAGATGAAATTCTATCAATCTACAGAATATAACAAGGTGTTTATGACCATTCACTACATTATTAGTGAGTCTGTGCATTTATTTAAAAATTATAAATTACAATTTTAAGAATTTGAGGACTAATGGTGTGGAATATTTGAGATGGGATCTAGTAATGATAATTTTTTAAAAATAGAAAGCTTTGAAAATACTTAGTAAAGATGGTTATGAACACTCGAGGCATTTTAAATTTTATTTATATGGAATGAATTTGTATTTAGTTTTTTTTTTTTGAAGATTATATCATAGGTATGGAGGAATATTTTCCATTATATCTACATCCCATAAAAATAAAATAGTTCTATCCAAGTCAAAAATGAGATATGGAAATGATGAGGATTCTCTCAAATAGCTAATGAATTTGTGAAAAATCTAAATACTTGGCCCAACCACGTATGATATAGGAACAAAGTCTTGGTGTTTCACGAAGCTAAAAGACATAATCTCACTCTATTGGGGGTTCTCGAAATGGAATCTCATTCTGATAGGTAAGGGTTTCTTTTATATCATTCTGGGAGCTCAAGAGGATCTCAATACTGTCAGGAAATTTGGAAACATATACCTAAGGTTGGGCCATTTCAGAATCTCAGAGTGTGATGCCAATTTCAATTCCTTTAAGCAAAGGCATTCTCTAGTGGAAGTGTGGAAAGAACTTCTTTATTTTTTGTGGGTATATTGGCATCCGTGAATTTTTAATGACCTTGATTCTATTATAGGTTCACCTCTAAAAATTGAATAACACACCTTAAATGGTGATCTGGGGATGTATGGGAGGATCTTAATCCAAGTAAACATGGAGGATAATCCAACTAATCACATTTTCTTGGAGTAAAATGGTCAAAAAATTGAAGTTAATTGTGAATTTGAAAACATTCCAAGGTTTTGTGACCATTGTAAAATGGTTGGACACATTGTGAATAACTGTCATGTGTTAGAGAAGCTTGTCTAACTAACTCCTAAACCAAGGGCTTGGAATGAAATACCAAAGGGAAAAGAAGCTAAATGGGTGGAAAAAGACAAAGGAATTTTTCCAATCCATGATACAAATCAGAGCACAAATAGGACTGGGAGTACCAGTCAATCATGGGAAGCACTGGTCGATAAAGAAGACCATATCCCAATTCAGGATGGAAATTTATACAGTGACCATTTTGAAGAACAGTAGGAATTTCCTCTTAATTTCTCCCAGGATTTTTTCTCTATCATGTTTTCAATGTAGTATAATGAATTATTATTAGATCTGATCTCAAGAGACATAGAAACCCTCATTGAATGATCTAAATCTGAGTCAAAATCCATGATGAAGGGGTATATCAGTATTCAGACTTCGGGTCCATCGGGTGTCAATGGTGCCCCAAAGGAGATGACAAATTTGGCCATTGAGGAATCTACAATGGAGAATATAATAGAGGAGAAGATACATATATCTACAAGGACTAGGGATCAGGGCACAAAAAAGGATATCTATACAATCATATAATAAAATAGTCTCTAGGAGCAATCATACAACTTCACAAGATGACGTCCCTTCCTCCTCAATAGAGGATGCAAGAACATCTCAAGGATTATAGAAAAAAGGAAAGGGGGGCCTCACCCCTGGATAAAAAATCATGAGTATTCTCTTTTGGAACTATCAGGGCCCAGCCAACTCTGACACTAAATGTTCTATTAGGCTGCTATCAGGTCGACACATGCCTGATTTCATTGGAATTTCTAAACCAAAATTACATCTCACAAAACTGGGCAGCCTTTTTAGTAGCAAAGGATATCACATTATGAACACTAGAAATGACTCAAGCTCCCAAGAAAGGCTATGGATTTTCTTTCACAATGGTGTGGATAACTCAAAAATTGTCTCAAAGGATGCCCAAATCATCACTTACAGCTTCTTGGAATCGGGAAGAAAGATATACTATTCTTTGGTTCATGATTTCAATAATTATATTGATAGGCAGTCTCTATGGGATAACATCAATCATTTATCAAACTCAATAATGGAACCATGGGTAATTGTAGGGGATTTCAATTCCGTTCTACATGTGGATGAAAAGATTGGTCTGGTGACTAATTTTATCTCCAATAAGGATTTCAGGGACTGTATCGAGATATTTGGTTTGAATGAAGTCAATATCACTGGGGAAAAATTCACTTGGTACAGAAAACATCTCAGTGGCATGAGTTCTAGACAAAATGATAGATATTTTGTTAACGGAGCCTGCCTCATCTCTTGGAAATCATTTTCTTGTGTTACTTTGGAAAAACCTAACTCAGGTCATCACTTTATCTTAATAAGTCTTCTCAACGAAGATAACAAACTACCAATCCCTTTCAGATTCAAAAATGATTGGTCCTCTCTTCCAAATTGCCTAAAGATAATAAAGGACACTTGGAATCTGAAGACACTAAATGAGAGCCCACTAATATGTATCACCAATCTGAAATTGATCAAAATGAATTTGATGGAATGGAGCAGGAACATGTTTAGTTATATGGATGTAGAAATTGATGGTCTTGAATTATCTTTACATGACACTCAAGAAGCCAATACAGGAGGGAATTTTTGTGGAGACATGGTGCAAGAGACAGATACTTCAGTGAAGATTTTAAATCTCATAAAGATACATGACAATATAAAGTTAAATCTTTTCCAGACCAGGTGACTCTCTGATTGGGGTAGAAACGCAAAATTTTCAACACCCTCCAAAAGGTTCAAAAAGAAAACAGGCCTCCTGCCCTTCTTAAATATGGAATCCAAATTTTTGAGGAAATACAGGAGCTTGCAGATCACATCATCAATGTTTACATAGATATTTTCAATGGTCCCCCAAAGAGTGAACTACCTCGAGACAACATCATTCCAAGATTAGTCAGAGATAAAGATAATAAACTACTCACATCAATTCCAATGGAATATGAAATCATGGAGGCAGTTTTTGGTATCAACAATGATAGCTCCCTGGGTTCATATGGGTTCACTAACTATTTTTTCCAGACCATTTAGGAACTTGTTCATAATGAGGTCAACCAGCTTATTAAACATTTTTTAAGGGTGGGAATTTTCGACAGGGGTTCAATGCCTAGTTCATTACTCTGATTCCAAAGGTTGAGAATGCAAGTGATATTAGAAAATATAGGCTAGTTGATCTAGTTAACACTCTTCACATAGTCATTACTAAAATCATATCCAACAGACTGGCTAGGATTAAGGGGAAAATAATCTCTTGGAACCAATTTGGATTTGTGAAAGGAATGCATATTCAATATTTCTTGATCTCTGCCTCGGAATGTTTGAATCTTCTCAGGAAAAGAACCCATGGGGAAAATGTTTCCCTTAAGCTTGACATTAAAAAAGATTTTGATTCTATGTACTGGGGATTCATAAGCAGTTTTATAACTATTTTTGGCTTTAACATGATTTTAATTCAATGGATCATTTCCGTTCTTGAGTCATCTGGAATATCCATTCTTATCAATGGATATCTAGAGGGATATTTCACTTGCTCAAGGGGTTTGAGATAGGGGAACCACTTTCAATAGTTATTTTTTCAATTGCAGAGGATTACCTAAGTAGAATTATCCTAGACATGGTTGTAAAGGGATATTTAAAGAACATCAGAGCAGGTCGAGGTATCACTGCTCTCTCTCATCTTTTATTTGCTGACAACAATGTCATTTTCACTCAGGAATATAGTAGGAATATCTATACTCTAAAAAAGTCTCTCCAGCATTATGAGAAGGTTTTTGGCCAAGAAATCAACTAGGATAAATTTTTTATGTACTTCGGTAAGAACATACCCAAATCAAGAATAGTATGTCTCACAAATGATTTTGGGCCCAAGGAGGGGACTCTCCCTTTCATATATTTGGGTGTTCCCTTTTTCTGGGGAAAACCCCTGGCTAGACACTTCTCAAACACAATGTATCAAGTTAGAAGAACTCTTGCATCATAGAAAGGGAAATTTTTATCAATGGAAGTCTGCATCTACCTTTTCAAATGTGTAGGGATATCAAATATCGTCTTCTCATTAATGGTTTATCTTTGGCCAATCTCACTCCTCAAAAAGCTTAATATAATGTTGAAAAACTTTTTATATAGTGGATGCATCCTGGAAAAGAGAATCATCATGGCTCTATGGAAAAAATGTTGTTTGCCTTAAAAATTTGGAGGCTTGGGTATTAAAAATCTGTAATTTTTCAACCAGTCGTTGCAGGACAATTTCATATGAAAGCTCATTAACAACAACTCTAATGAACCTGGACTTCTCAAAAGTCGACTTTTGGACAAAATCATCCCTATAAAAAAATTATTTCTTGATTCCTCAATATGGCATAGACTCAAACTTTTTTTTCAAAATATTATAAGTCACTCCTAATGGATTTCCAGCTCTATTTCCACCTTTAAATTATAGTATGACAACTGGACAGGTGGCCCTCTAATTGACAGGGTCAATTGAGATGGAAAAAGTCTTAATCAAAACGTAGGGATCATGGATCTGCTAGAAGACATGGGTGTTGTCCAGGAAGATATTGTCTCAACTATGAAAAATTATGACTTCATCAATGAAAAGGACCTGCTATTATGGCATGGATATTCGAATGGTACTCTGGACTTGAAAATTTTTTATATGCATTTGATTCAAGGAAGCATTCAATGGATTATTAGTTGGAACAATAAGTGGATGCTCCCTTCTCAGTACACTTTCATCTAGATGTTGATTTCAAAAAAAACTATTGGTGGACTCAAACCTTCAAAAAGTCAGAATTTCCCTGTGTTCTAAATGTGTGTTATGGAACCAGCATAGAGAGGATATCAATCACCTCTTCCTAAGCTGTAGAACAACCTCCTCATTATGGTAGTAAATCCCCAAAATTTTCAATATTCTGTTGAAATAGACAGAATCCATCTTAGGCCTTCTTGCAGACATACACAATGATTCACACTCAAAGAAGGTCACTATTCTCCTATGAATTGCGTGTGCTGAACTACTATACATCATCTGGAAAAGCCTAAATGACATCCTGCACAATAAGGTGAATTTAAACACTACTCTGTCCATCAAAACCATTGTTGTGGCTACCCAATTCTCCAACTCGCTGCATGCTGAAAAATGAAGCAACACAGTTGCAGACTTCTTGGTTCTTAGACATCTTCAAATTCTAGTTAATTTACTCACTCCCCGTGGCACCTTGTAAGTGTTCTGATTACCCCCTTTTGTTGGTCGGATTAAATGCAACACAGATGGAGCCTCCAGAGGAAATCCTAGCCCCTCAGGGTATGGCACAATATTCAGAGATCACAATGGAGATATGCTTGAATGCCTGTATGGCTCGTGTGGTCACTCCACTGCGTTGGGGGTGGAAATGATGGGAATTATCATGGCAGTTGATCTTTCAAATAAAATAGGATGGAACTCTCTCTGGTTAGAAAATGATTCCTCAACTATCATGCAATCGATAAGAAGAGGACATGTTCACCTTTCTTGTAAAATGACGGAAAACTAGATTAATTTCGTGGAAAACCTCTCTTGAATGAACTACATTATTACACACTCTTATAGGGAGGCCAACTACATTACTAATGGGATTTCAAATAAAGGGGTCAATGCAGGTGTATATTTCTATTCAATCACTTTTCTAGATGACTATTAATCCCTTCTAATCCATGATAAGTGTAAAATCCCATCTTTCAGACTTGTAGAACACTGGTTTGTTTTTATCCAAGGGACTCAATGGCCACTTTTCTCAAAAACAAAGAAAATCATTATACTATATTACTATTTTATCTCTCAAAATTCATTCATAGAACAGTTTTATATTTAATATTTTTTCCTTTATTGGAATAAAATTTATAGAATTTATTCATATAAAGTGTGAGGGTGTGGGTTTTGGTTAAAGAATTTTTAGTTTTCATTTTAATCTAGGCTAAAGTGATATGTCTATTTATGATTTATGTTATCCAATGTTTCTGGAATTATTTTTTGAATTTTTATGAATACAAAATGAATAAATAATACTTTTTATATTGATTTAATTTGAATGAAAAGGAATAATTTATCTTTATGGGTTGGTTTTTTATTAAATGTTTTTAAAAAATAAAATATATGTAAATAAATTAATATGAAAATTTAGATAAATAAATATGAGTACTATATAACCTATTGTCAAAACATGGTATTTTTATTTAGGATATTTTAAGTGTTGAATTAAACAAAATAAAAGGACATGATTCACTAATATTGAACAATCAATTCCACATTCATGTCTTTGGTAAAATATAGAGCTATAAGATGTGATGTGGTTGGATTTATTTTTTATTTTTTATTATAGTTTTCATTTAGAATAATATAATACAAACTATATGTTTTCACTATTCCCTTTCTATAAAAATTAGTCTCATGAGAAAATTTATTAATGAAAATATTAGTTGTAATTTTTTTAACCTGATAAATTATTGTAAGATAGTAAGAAAGAGGTACATATGGATGTGTTGTGAATAGTTAACCAATAATTTGGAGGAATTAATATATTTTGTTAATGTTCTGGGTCCCCAAAACATTTACTTTATGATTTCCCAAGTCCTGAAAGTGTTAGAATGGAGTTTAGGACCTTTTTCTTTTTGAAATTTCAAAATTTTATCTCATGGAAATTTAAATAACCTTATGGTCTCTTGTCACAACATGTCAAAAATTGGTTCCTTATTGATTTTAGTATATTCATTAATGTGATATCTTATCCCTTCATTCAGTCACTTGGTTCTTTCTTATCGTTAATTGATACCTTAATGTGGTTGATTTATTCCTTTATGAGATTGATTGATTTATTATCTCATTTGGATGGTTCCTTCATTCAATCACTGGGATCCTTTATATGGTCGGTTAGTTCCATATTTTTTTAATTGATTCCTTCATGTGTTCAGTTAGTTCCTTCATGCGGTTGGTTTATTTCATCTTGTGGTTAGTTGATTTCTTTGTACGGTCAGTTGGTTCCTTCATGTGATCAGTTGATTAATTCTTATGTTCAGTTGATTCCTTCTTTTGGTCGGTTGGTTCCTTTATGTGGTTAGTTGATTTCAACTTATGTTTAGTTAATCCCTTTGCATATTTAGTTGATTCCTTCATGTGTTCAATTGATTCCTTCATGTGGTTGGTTGTTCTTTTCATGTGGTTGGCTAGTTCCTTTTTGTGGCTAGTTTGTTTCTTCTTACAGCTAGTAGATTCCTTCATGTGTTCAGTTTTTTCCTTCTTATGGTTAGTTGGTTTCTTTATGTGGTAAATTTGTTTCTACATGTGTTCAATTAGTTTCTTATTTCAGTCAATTGTTTCTTCGTGTGGAATATTTCATGGTTTGGTGTAGTCAATCCCTTCTCATATTCAGTTCAATTATTTTCAAAAATTACTATTTTTAAAAATACCAATATTTTTTTCAAAACGACATTAAAAAATATTTTATATAAGGTATGGTAATTAATGCTTAAATAAATGGGTTTATAAAAAAATGTGGTGATTAAATATAATAATTTAACTATTTAAATATTGTGTTTTTAAATGGGTTGTTCTATGTGTTTTATATGAAACTAAATTAAATAAATATTAAAAAGTAAGGTTTTAAAAATTAATATTTGGAGTTATTCTAGGATATATATCTAGCATCATAAATATTATATTTCCTCTATTCAAGTCTTTTCATGTTTTCTTTGAGTCTGTATGAACCAAAACCTTGATCTTGAGCCTTAGGGCTATCTACCTTGGACCCAAAGCCTTCATTCTCATGATTCCAAGTGTGTTCAAAATATTCATTCCTTCCCTATTTTTCACAAAAGTGTGCTACAGTTGAGGCCTGATTTTTTTTTCTCTTTCTATTACTACCTTATCTATAAGTGTTTTATAATTGATAAATCACTTACCTTCATGATATATAGGTAGTTACATTATCTTATTTTCCCCTTTTTGAGTGAAACTTGTTTTGGAACTTCTTTTCAAGGTAGGTTATCCTTGTTATCCTCTTCATTTGTGTCTTTTTACAATTAGAATTATTTTTATTCATTTGGGTGGGTTTTATATATTAACTAAGAAAGATAATGAACTATATTAAATTTAATTGGAATGAAAAGATAGAAATCAAAGGTGTTTAATTATTTCCTTTTTATGATTGACTGTTTTCTCTTAAAAAATATAAATAGTTTTGATATACATGTTGTAACTACTATGAATTATAAAACATTATTTTGGATTAAGAACATTTTCTATTTCAAACCCACCACTCATAAAATGATATGAACTTATATGCAGCTAATGAAATAGTTGAGTGTGAATGTGGAAATAGTGAGAAAATTCCCATGTGGAAGATGATGAAATAATAAACAAATACCTTTAAATGAAATGTATATTTATATGATTTTTAAATATATTATTTTTTAATACTTGTATGTTTATTGTTTTCCTTTTTTTGGGTGGAATTTGTGTGGATTTTCTAATTATGGTGTTCATTAGTTCAGATGCAAGATGTGTTTTCAGCAGTGAAAGTGTCATGGTTGATATGTAGTCAATGTGGTTTGATGGTTGGGTTATGGTGTTATATTTATTAGGATACTTGAAGTGTTTCTATGTGGCTCCATTATTTAATATCCTCGTGAATATGGAATATAAATTTGTTAATGATAAAAGGGTAATGGTGGTTGAAAATTTAATAAAAGTATATAGGATTTACATGTGGTAACTAGTTTAAATAATTGGATAATTATAAGTAGGACAGATTTAAATGGAAATTAAATGCGAAGGTTAGTTATAATAGTTCATCATCAATTTGAAGTTAAATGGTTTAAATATTGGGTAGTGTTTGTTAATGAAATAATCCAAAAATTTAAGTAAATATATAATTCAAAGAAAGTAAATTGGGTTATGTGTGTGGTCATTTAGTGCGGTGGATTTTCTTTTTAGTAGTTTCAATATGTGGTAATAATTGTTTGGTGTTTTTTATATAATTAAATTATGAAGTATTAATGTGAATCCTTCAGGATGGGATTGTATTTTTCTTTTATATGTATATATATATATATATATATATTTATTTTTTTTTTTACTTTTATACACATCCCAACTGCATCAAGTACTATATAACAACACCCAAATGTTTTGGGAGGTGTTTTCCCCAACATATGAATAGTGAGGAATGAAGGGATAATTACACCCTCTTCCCTACTCTTCCTTTATATATGGTATGTGGTACTGGAACCTAGATGATAGTGAGTATCAACTGATAATGACATAGATTGTGGTGATGCCTCATGTCAAGAGGATATGATATGTAGTGGGGGTCATTTTTGGTAGGAATAGGGCACAAAGTTGATGTCTTTAACATTAATCATACCCTACTACTATGGATATGTGGTTTTGCATGGATGTGTATTGATATGGTAGTAGAATAAGATATGGGCATGATGATATTGATTCTTGTGTAGATTGTTGGTCCTTATAGAAGGCTAGGGTAGTTAGTGTTTAAACCTAACCCATATCAAAAATGACTTGATACATGGAGATAAGATGTAAAGTGTGGGATGGGAGAATTATACGTTTGACATTGGGGTGTGATAGTGGTAATTTGGTGGGAGAAGTGGATACGGGGTTCCTTTATTGATTTTTTCTTGATATTATCATACTACTTTCTTTCATTATTTGGTGAGTGATCCACAATGTGGCTAAGATGGATATATGACATATCTATGTGCTCGTTGGTTCTATTGTTTGTTCATTGGTGCATTAATATGCTCTTTTCACATTTTTTATGGGATACATTGGGTATAATCCTACTAAGTAAACATTTATCCTCACCTTATGCATATATAAACTATTTTTTAGGTTTCCAAGAGGGTTACAAGTACTGTTCTGGGAATTAATAGCTTAGAGATATATGAATCTATGGAGTCACTTCCTTATATTCTTTTAGGTTATTTAAATTAGAGACTTTATTTGTATTGTCCAAAATACAATGTAGGATGGATCTATTTCTTTTATATTATATGATGGATTTTTTTGTGGTTATTTATCTTCTCTCTCAAAAAAATTCATATATTGAGGGTAATGCCTCCCATTTGAGTGTTTACACACTTGTTGTTAGTCTCCAACATAGGGCCTACTAGAGGTAGGACTCAGAGGCCATTCATTCTCTTCACTAATAGCCCAGGAGAGGTACCAGTGGAGGGTGGGGTAATTATAGAGTGGTTTCAATGGTTTTTGTTGAGAGATAGGATGGATTTTGGAGTTAGTAATATGTGAGGATTTGATAGATATAGTAGAAAAATCATTAGTCTAACATAGTGTGTGATGTAGGAAAGGAGAAAAGCTTAGAAAATTCACTTATGGCCCTCTCTAAGCTAATACAATGAACTTAATCTAATTGAACACCCATGGTGAGATAATACTGATTATAGGGTAGATAACATTAGAAGTTTCATGCTTGATACTTGTTTTCATTTGATATTAAATGGGGTGTTTTGGTGAGATAATATTGATTGCGGGGTAGATACATAGCGAAGGTACATGAATCATGCTTGTTTACTAGTTTTAATTAATTTGATGTTTAAGAGGTAAAGGTTCTTTGCAGATACAATCGATTTTTAAAGGATCAACCTGATAGAGGAGAATGATACATGGTAGAGGGATTTATTTTCCTTCCATCATTAGATTTTGGAAAAGAATGAGGGGAGTGTCTCCAATCTAGATATAGATCATTAGATAGAGGATATTTAGATTTCCTTTAGTCTGATTTGATCCCTATCTAAGTATTGGTTTACATTAGTAGTGATTAAAATGTGGGGAGTGGCATGTTAGGGGTGGAAATTGTATCTTAGAGAGCATATGGAGGTGGATATTTCTTGGGTTTACTTTCATAATGAGCTTCATCCTCAGTTCTTTTCATCTATGACAAAAGTAGAAAAGAGGTTGGATTTACAATCCATCTATCATGGGATCATAATCCTAGGAGATATTAGAAATAAGTTTAAGGATCTTATATGTTATGCTACTAGTATATTTCCATAGAGGAGTCAAAATCATGGCATCTTGAGGTGGTGTTGTTTCTAGTATCAGTTACATAGTCACCCCATTTATGATTCCTATGTATCTAGAAGTGTATAAGAAGGTTTAATAGATTGTGTGGATGAACTAATAGGGAGAAGTGCCTCAAAATGTAGATCAATAAGGCTTCTCAATGAGCATAGCTTTAGGAAGGGTATTTTGGGTTCCTGGTCAGTTGAGGTTCTAATTCGTAGGGACTCAATCGTAGCAGATTGCATTACATTTTTTCAGGTCATTAGTTCTAAAAAATATATAGATGATTACCAGTCACATTTTATAACTATGGGGTCTATGATATCCATCAAACCCCATGATTAAATTCTCAAGTAGGTTGGTTTGGTTTGGTTCCCTCTTCACTCGCAACAGCAACAAAGGTCACCAAAAAAATCAACATCTGAGAGGAGATATAGATAGTAGAGATCATCCTCAAGATGGTCCTCATCCTCAGGAACACATACTAGATTATGTTTCTTGATTTCTTTGTCAGTGTGGTGGAGGATATGGATGTGGAAAATTTAATTCTATTAAGGTGTCAGATAAAGAGGGATTGGAGGTTTTTTATGGTACAATTAGTTTATCATCTACCTTAGTTTTTACTTTATTTGATTCTGGATCTTCACACTCCTTTATTGAACTATATGTATTCCTTTCATTAGGACTATGGTAAAAAGGATTCCAATTCCACTAGTGTTACCTGCACCATTTGTGGGCCCATATTTCCTATTTTATGTGTTTTGTGGATATAGATTGATGATGGAGTAGCATCAGTCGGTGGGTTCTTTCTGATTTTTACAGATGCAGTCATACAATATCATCATTATCATGGACTATTTGTATTAAGTATGTAATTTTTTAGAATTTTTCTAGAGGAAGGTCATGTTTTTTGATATGGAGGTCCAATTAGTGGTTTTTATTGGTGAGAAGAGCTATCAGAATAGTGATAGGTGTGTAGAGCCTCTTCTATCTCAGTTGTAAAATATTTTTGTGGAGACCCAAGTGGCATAGATGCCTATATTTATTGATGATTCTATTGATATCGTCTAAGGTGGGGTTGGGACACTACCCTATCAACATTCCATCGAGTTTGGAATAGAGTTATCGGTAGTTAATTCTCTAATTTTAATGTATCAATATCATATAGAACACATGGATCTCTATTAATTGAGACTTAAAATCAATTATCTAAACAAAAGGGATTCATCTAGCCTAGTGTATCTCATTTTGGTGCTCTAGTGTTGTTCTCTATGAAAAGAGATAGTATTCTGAGGTTGTACATGGAATACCAGAAGGTGAGTCATGTAATAGTCAAGAACAGTTACTCCTTTCCAAGAATAGACAATCTATTCAACCAGAATAGGGGATATATTTGGTTTTTGATGATTGATCTATGATCTTTATATCACTAATTAAGGGTGAAGGAGGATTATATCTCAAACTCTACTTTAAAATATAGGTATGGACACTTTGAGTTTGTGGTTATATCATTTGGTTCCCCTAATGCACTAGATGTATTCATGGGAATCATAAACTCTATATTCTCTGATTCCCTACACCATTTTATAGTCACATTATTTGATGTAATCTTTATATATTCCAAGTCATTATAGAAGCATGTCAATAATCTTATAGTTGTCTCGTATTTTCATCAACACCATAAAATATATGGAAAGTTATCCAAGTAAATATTTTAGGAATAGAAACATCATTTCCATGGACACGTGGTGTCTCAAAAGGGTGTGTTTGTGGACCCACCAAAGATTTAGACAACTATTTTCTTTTTGGTAGAACCCAAGAAAGAAGTAGAAGTTGGAAGCTTACTCAAACATAATATATATTACGAGAGGTTTTTGTCTGGTTTATCTTAGATTGTATCCATGTTAACATATTTAACTATGAAATATCATGATTTCATCTAGAATTATCAGTATCATGCATATTTTGACTACCTGAAGTAGTGGTTGATTAGTGCCCCAGTACTTTAGTTGTTGGAGGAATGGGTAGTGTTTGAGGTAGTTTACGATTCTTTCCATCTAGATTTTGGATGTGTCTTGATACATTAAAAGGGATTGATCAATTATGGGTGTATATAGTTGCATCCCCACAATCATAATTATGCCACTCATGACCTATATTTTGAATTATTAGTGTTTTCTCAAAATAATGGGCCACATTACCTCCTCTGTGAGTTATTTATGCTCTTCATTGACCAAAAGATTCTAAGCTATGTTATCTATCAACAGGATTTGAATATAAAACAATAGAGGTGGATGGATTTTAACTAAAATTATGATTTTTTTTATCAAATACACTCTATGAAAGGGGAATATAGTTACTGATGAAATAGTATGAAATTCACATGGAATTTTCATTTATGAGTTTTAGGATATTTGGAAAGGGATGGAAGATCATGCGGTGATGTATTTCAATGCGGAGGAACTTAATGAGAGAGGTTGTATCTATCATATAAATATGGAATAATCTTTAATTTAGTTGGTGGTAGAGTTTTAGGGGGGAGACTTGGGGGTGGATTTTATGTGAGACTGTTTTGGTTGTGGTGATGCTTTAAAAGGGTGGACATGGGATGGTCAAAACTAGATAGTGTTTTAAAGAATTCTGTTTGGTCCATTGGTGATGTGTGAGGGGGTTATTCATCCATTTGAAATCTCACACTTGGTGGTACATCAGGATGTATACCAAATGCACCATTTTTTAAGAGGCATCTTTGGTGGCTTGGGATAAAGTGTTTGGTGATAGGGTTTGTAGCATGGTTATTAATTTTTCTATAGGTGAATGTATAGCGCTATGTTCCTCTAGGTTTATTGAACCCCATGGATGATCTCGAGTGGAAGTAGAATAACATCTAAATGGATATCATTACTAGGTTTCCCTGGTCATTGGGAGGCTGTGATTCTATTTCGGAGATCATGAAGTGTATGAACCAACTCAGGATTCCATCCACTTGGCACCTAAACCGGCTTGGAACAAGGCCCAAATGGTATTCCCAATCCCCATAATCTTGAAACTAGTACATGGTCATCACATAAATCCCTTCAAGAATGATTTTTTAAAAAAACAAGATAAAATAAAACATAACATCAATTGAGATTATATTATGGAACTCCCTTAATTTGGACATTTATGAATAATCAAATAAATAAGTATCAAAAATAAACAAAAATTACAAGCAAGTATTAACCAATAGAAATAATTCATCTAATTTGTATAAATATAAACATCTTCTATAAATAGAATGATATGACATTTCATACACGGATACAGTAGAAACAAATGAAATTAGATACAAGAAAGTTCTTATTGGTTGACAAAACACTAATATTGGTTATAAAGTTTTTAACCAATAAGGTAGAGATGGGTAGGTTTATAATATGGAGGTTCTGACACCATAGGAACAGGAGGTTATTCAAGGTATGATCAGTTTACCATATAACTTAGTTTTTTCTTTGTTAAATTATTTAGGTTCACAATTCTTAGTTTCACTCGATCTAGTTTATGCATTAGAACTCAGGTAGATAGTATTCAAGTTCCCTTGGTGTTATCCACACTATTTGGAAGCCATAATTTCTTGTTTGATGTGTGTTCGGGATATAGAATTATGATTGAATAGAATTATTCAATGGGGAGTTTCTTCTTATTGTAGATGTACCCATATGATGTCATCCTTAGCATGGAGTTCCCAAATTCAATATATGTGGTTATTGATTAATTTATATGGAGATTTTTTATTTTTGATATAGAGGTCCAACGGGTGGTGTTCATTGGTGAGCAGAGCTATAGGATGAGAAGTAGGATTTTAGGGCCTATTCTATCTTAATTGGAAGAGTTTTTAGTGGAGAAACAATTGGTGAAGACCCCCATAATTATTTATTAGTTTATATATGTCTTCCTGAATGAGGCTGTGACATTACCCCCTTATAATGAAAATGATTTTAGAATAAAATTACAACCATTTTATTCTTTGATTTCAAAATAAACTTATCTTATGGAACATATGAAGCTGCATGAGTTGAGACTCTAGATCGTTGATTTGTAGAAAAAGGGCTTCATTCAACCTATTGTATCTCCTTGTGTTACTTCATATTTTTTCAATAATAAAAGATATATTAGTCTAAGTTAGTGTGTATACTACTAGAATTTGAATCCGGCAAAGTTTAAGAACTAGTACTACTTCTGAGAATAGAATATTGGCTCAAACAGCTAAATGGCGTAGTTGGTTTTCAAAGATAAATGTATTTTCTGCATATCACAAAATGAGGTTGAAGGAGTATGATATCTTTTATAATGATTTCTAGTATAGTTATGGACACTTGTATTTTTTGTTCATGTCATTCAGTGTCATGAACTCATATGTTTTATTCATAGAGATCAAGAACTCTTTATTCTATGAGCTCCTAGACCAGTTCATAATCACGTTCATTAAAAACATCCTTATATACTCTAAGTTAGAGTAGGATCATGTATAGGATATCATAGTTTTCCTTTAGGTTCTTTGATACCAATAACTCTATGTAAATATGTCCAAGTACAAGTTTTGTACATGGGAGGTGCATTTCCTCATACACGTGGTGTCTCAATAGGGTATGGATATGGACTTATAAAATATGGAGGTAGAAATTTCATGGAAATTAGGCAAGAATGTAGTAATGATTCATTTGTTTATTATTCTTTCATGATATTACCAATGGTTTTTTTTGAATTATCTCATATTGTAACCCTATTAACATCTTTGACCAGGAAATACTAGGTTTTTATCTAGACTAATTAGTGTTAAGAAGTTTTCAACAACCTGAAGGACATGTTTATTAGTGCCTTGTGCTCTGGTTTCTGGATGAAGGAGTGATGTTCAAGAATTTTTGTGATGCTTCAAATATAATCATTAGAGGTATATTGATGCAAACATATGGTGGTGATCTTTTATGGGTTTAGGAATTTTCATCCATATGAGCATAAAAATGATACTCATGACATAGAATATGTAGTAGTAGTGTTTTCACTGAATATATGGAAACATTACCTCATCAGTGAGCTCTTTTTAGTCTTCACTGACCACAAGAGTATGAAGTGAGTTTTCTCTCAATATGATTTTAACTTGTGTTAATGGATGTGGATAGAGTTTCTCTAGGATTATGATTTTGATATCTCATACACCCAAAGAAAGCGAAATGTGTTTACTAATGCACTGAGTTATAAGTCACATGGATATGTCATTCGGGAGTCAGTGGATATCTAAAAATGGGTGTAAGATCTTGAAGTGATGCATCTTAATGTAGAGTAATAGACTGGTAGATGTTATCTCTATAAAATAATAGTGTAATAATTTATAATGTGGTTATTGAAGGAGTCTCAATGGGGAGACTCAGAGTTGGAGGTGATGTGAGATCATGTTAGTCATGGTGATTCAACAAAACAGTGGCTGGAGGATGGTAAAATCTATATTCCACTTTAATTATGATTTTCTATTCCATTGGTCATCTTCAGAGGAGTTTATCATGAGTTTCACAAATCATCCTTGGTAGTATATCCAGTTTTTCCCAAGATAAATCATGGTTTGAGGAGGTGGTTTTGAGGGCCATGGATATAGAGGACTATACAGATGATGGGGGACAAGTTGTATTCTCGGATCTTGGAATTTGGTGGATCTTGGATGAAATACCCACTTTTGATTAATTTTTCCTATAATAGCATCAACCACTCATCTATCTGTATATCTCTATTTGAAGCATTGTATGGGTGGTTGATTCATTATCCAATATGTTGGAATGAGGTTAGGGAGTTAATAGTCTTTAGTTTGGATAGGGTACAATGAAATTATATAAGATCTAGGTATTTTAAGTGTGTATGAAGGCAAAAAAAGACCTCCATAAGGCTTATTAAGATCATAGGTTGAGGCCTTTGGAGTTTGAGTTTATAGACCATGTGTTCTTAAAGGTTTTCCCTCATCATGGGCAGCTATGTTTTGTCTGAAGTAGTAATATTTCAACCAATCTCATTGAAACGTTTTATGTGTTGTGGAATATTGGTGAGGTGGCCTATTTATTTACACTCCCACTATAGATTTACATAGTTCACAAAGTCTTCCATGTGTCCCATATTTTTCATTACCTTCATGATGACTCTCATGTATTTAATTATAGAGAGTTGGATTTCAAGGAAGATGTGACATTTTTTGAGATGCTAGTTGAGATCAAATATTTTCATGAGAAGGTAATTTTTGGGGGATTTATCACCTTGTTTATTCTATTATAGATCCATAGTGGAGTGGAGGATATTACATGGTAGTTGGAGTCATATATGCACACTCAATACCATGATTGTTTCAATGGTTAATCTATCTAGTGGTGATTGTTTGTTTATTTATTTTGATTGGGATAATATGTTTAACAGCAAGATCTATATGATTTTAACTTTATACATTAGATTATGATGTTATATGGATATATATTGTGTTCCTTTGATATGTAGTTTTTTTCTTGTTATATAAAGATCCTAGATAGGTATCTCATTGATGATTTTCTAGACCCCCTTTCTCTATTCTTTTTATATAATATTTTAATTCTGGAGGATGAGAATTGTCTTAGGGGAATCTGATGTAATTTATTGGGTCCCTAAAACCTTTAATTTATGATTTATCAAGTATTGGAAGTGTCGGTAGGGATTTTAGGTAATTTTACGTTTTAAGATTTCTAAATTTTCTCACATGGTCACTTAACTGAAAATGCATTTGTTTATCCCTTCATTTGGTTGGTTGGATCCTTCTTAAAAGTAGTTGATTCCTTTATATTATTGGTTTGTTTCATCATAGAATTGGTCAATTTCTTCTTATGGTTAGTTGATTCCTTTATAATTTTAGTTGGTTTCTTTATGCTTTCAGTTGATTTCTTCATGTGTTCGGTTGGTTCCTTCATATAGATTGTTGGTTCCTTTGTATAGTTGATTGGTTTCTTCTTATTTCCATCTGGTTCCTTTGTGTGGTTAATTGATTATTATTTTTTAGTTAGCTGGTTCCTTCAAGTGGTCTATTTATTTATTCTTATGTTTATTTGGTTTCTTCTTATTATCACTTATTTGTTCATAATGATTATTTCTTGGCTCTTGGCAGTCGATCCCTTCTCACAGTTGGTCCAATTGTTTTCTAAATATCCAATTTTTTCAAAATACCCATAATTTTTTAGAATGATATGAAAAATGTTTTTTAACATAAAATTTGAGATTTAAATCTTAAATAATTGTTTTTAAAATATATTTTTTGGATATAAAATCTAGTTTTTGGATTCATCAAAGCATGTGGTTTTAAATGGGGTTTTCCTCATGTTTTAAATGAAGTTTCATTAAATAATAACTAAAAAGTATGTTTGATCATATTAATATTTAGAGTGATTCTAGGATCTTTATCTGGTATATTAAAGTGTTTAATTTCTTTCATTAAATTATTTTATTGATTTCATTGAGGTTGAAGAAACAAAAACCTTAATCTTGATCCTAGTCTACATCTACCTTTATCTTAAATCCTTCCTACTCATGATTCCAAGCGTGTTCAGTATCTCAATTCCCTATCTACTTCCCATAGTAGTGTGTTTCATTTGAGGTATGAGTTTATTTATCATTTTTATTCCTCTAATCTCTACAATTGTTTAACAAATGATCAATCCCTTACCTTTATGATATCTATCTATTAAGTGACATAATATTCTTTTTACCTTATTTTTGGTGTAATATGTTTTGGAACATCTTTTCTTGGTAAGGAATCCTTATTTATATCTTATTTTGTTCTTCTAGGTAATTAGAATGTTTTTACTAGTGGCTAGTTGGAATGGATTAACTAATAATGATAATAAACCAAAATAAATTTAATGGGAATATAAGGGGAGAAATATCATTTTTTTATTTGTTTCCTTATTATTTTTTATTTTTTTATCTTGAAACATATAAATAGTTATAACATGTATGTTATGTCTACTATGAATTATAAACCTTTTATGTGGATTGAGAACCTTTATTGTATAAAACCCACCCCTCATAAAAGGGTAAGATCTTATTATTTGTGTCTTATAAACAGGTTGATTGTGAATGTAAAAACTATATAAGAATTTCCTTGTACATGATTATGGATTAATGAGGATACCCCTTTAAATAAATTGTGTATTTTTATAGTTTTGATATCTATTTTTATGTAATTGTTATTTTTTTGTTATCCTTGTGGTTGTGTGAAATTTAGGGGGATTGTGTGATGATGGAGATGATTGTCTTGGATGTGGGATGTTTTGTGGTTAGTGGAAGTGTTTTTTTATATGAAGTCATTTTGGTGAGATGGTTGGGTTGGGGTGATAGCTTGGCTGGAGTCATAGTGGGTTGTTATATGGTTCCCTTATATAATATCCTTATGGTGATGAAATGTGAAATTATTAATTATGATAGGTTAACGGTTTGGGAAGGAAATTTAATAAAAGTATAAAGGAATTTACATGTGGTAACAATTTTAACAAATTAAATAATTATGAATAGTCCATATTTAAATAGTAATTAAATGTGAAGGTTGGATATAGTGGTCCATGATCAATTGGAAGTTAAATGGATTGAATAATGAATAGTGGTTGTTAATAAAATAATATATAAAGGTGGATAAATTTTTAAATTAAATAATGGAAATTTGGGTTATGTGTGTGTTTGTTTAGTGTGGTGGACATTATTTTTAGTGGTGGGGGTCTATTGTAACAATAGTGAGGTGTTGTTGAAAGATATAGAGTATGAAGTATTCATGTGAAACCTTTAATTTGGGATTTTTTGTTGTTTGTGTGTGTGTGTGCGCCTGTACTTTCATGTTACTTTTATACACACCCCACCCACATCAAGTATTATATACCAAAACCCAAATTTTAGGGGGGGGGGGGGTTTCCCAAAAATTTGGATTGTTTGTAATGAATGGTTGATTATCCCCTCTTCCCTGATCCTGATTTGGAAGTAGTATATATAAGTAGTACCTAATTAGTGGAGAGTATGGACCAATGATATCGCAGTTGGTGGTGATTCCTAATGATGAGAGGATGTGATATGTAGTAGGGGTCATTCATGTTAGGAGGAGAGCATAAGGTTGAGTTCCTTCACAATCATGATGCCCTAATATTATATATATGTGTTTATAGATGGATTTTTGATGATGTGGATAATGATGTGGTTGTGGAATAAGATATGTTCATGATGATATTGATTCCATTATAGGATGATAGGCACTATGGGAGGCATGGGTAGGTAGGTCTTTGACCCAACCCACATCAAAGACTTTTTGATTCACATTGATGAGATGGTGTGGAAGTGGTGGGAGAATAGAACATATGATGTTGAGGAATGTGAGAAAAAACTCAGTGGGGATGTGTATGTGGTGTTCCTTTATCAATATTTTCTTGATATTGTCTTACTACTTGATTTGTTTATTTTTTGGTTCATCCATGGTGAGGTTAGGATGGATAGATGACTTGTTTGGGTGCCTGTTGGTTCTACTATTTTTTCACTAATGCACTAATATGCACTTTTAACATATTCACAAAAGACCTTGGGTATTATCCTACTAATTATATCTTTTATTTTCTTCCAACAAATATCTAAAATATTTTTTAGGTTTCCAAGAGAATTATGTGGAATGAGCTAAGCATTACGAGCATGGAGATTGATGTTCTTGTAGAGTGGCTACCTTAGTTTTCTTTTGGGTATTTAGTTTGTAGACTGTACTTTTCTTTCCTCACATAAATGGTGGGATGTTTTAGTTTTTTTATATTATGTGATATTTTTATTTGGTGATTTATAATCTTTTATCATGATCCTTTTCATATATTTAGGGTAATACCTCCCATTTGTGTGTTTTACACCCTCAGTGTTAGTTACAAACTCGGGGCCAATTATAGGTGGGACTCAGGGGCCACCCATTCCCCTCACTACCAGCCTAAAAGGATAACTAGAGGAAGGGATCTAATGAAAAAAAAAATTAAATTATGAATTGATAAATTAAAATTTCAAGGAATTTGATTTCTCTTGTAATTAGGTTCAGTTTAATTTATATTGATTAATTATAATGATGGATAATTGTTTATTTGGGAATATTTGGATCATATTAACTTGGTAATTCAATAATACTTTCTTTTTAGTACATTTCAGTGAAATAATGGCTAATATTATTATATTTCCAATTCGTTTTGATGATTTATAAAGATATTTTCATGATGAGTTATTAAAAATAATGTATTGGGGAAATAATTATTTTTATAAATATAGTATTTTTCTCATGAAGTTTATATTTATTTTAGTATATTTAAGGAAACTAATAACCTATAAATAATTAAATTGAGAATAATTTAGTGTTTCTAGGTAAAATGGGTGATTTTTTATTTTTTAGGTTTTTAAAGAGATTTTGGGATATGTTATGATGTTAGGAAAAAAAGGAATAACAAATCATTCTATTTAAGGAAATATATTAACCCAAATTTTATACCAAACATATATTTCTTTTATCTCAAACCAGATCCATGAAGGTTATTTTACTCCAAATCAATAATAAATTTTATTTCTTATTAAACAGAAAAATAAAAATACTTTGTGAAACCAATGTACCATTATATATTCAATGCATTAATAAAACATAATTATAACTCAAAAAATCATTGATGTGGACATTATAGTCTAAATTCATATGATTAAAAGTTCACAATTGACTAAGTACTATAAATTGTGAAAAAAATAACATTTAGAAGGTTACTGTTGATAGTGAATAATAATTTTTTGATGGTGAGAAGCTATAAAGTAAGGAATGATAGACTACAACAAGAAGAATTATTAAGGGAAATTCATGTACAATAGATATAGATTTATCAGTACTTATGTTCTAAAAATAATCTATCAACCTATTCAAATTACATTTACATTATTTTAAAATAATTTTTTATATTAAGTGATTATTTGAATTTTGAATCATTTAGGAACTAATAAGACTGTTGGAATATGGATATGATTATAGGTCACATAGAAGAATCTCATTACATGCATGGAAATTAAAAATATCATTATGGGAAATAATTTTCATGATTTTGGTCTATTATTAGGGATTAAAATCATGAATATAGTATTTATGATATTTCCTATCATATATTTAATCAAATGTGGATCAACTATTTAGGTAATATACCATGGGGTGGTGGATTCTAGTATAGAAACTGAAGGAAGTGTGTTGATGATTAGACTAGTAATTAGAAATAGAATATTCTATAAACTTGTAGGGGAATAAAATTAATTAAATATATATAATAGGTAATTAAGAATTATAGACAATTGTGCATAAAGTAAAACTAGTAGTTGAAGCAAAGAAGATAGAACTGACTAGAGACTATTTTAAATAATAATATAATGGGAGAATATTGAAATTAAACATTTGAGATTATTTATTCCCATCATGTTAATTAAAAATCATTTTATTATTCAAATATATATTATATAGTTGTAAATAATAAATTATGGATAAGGGGATATAAATCTTTTTTTAGGTTTTTAATCATTTAATGAATATATCATGATCTTATCAATTTCTCACTTCAATTATCCAATTATTATGTTAGTAACTAGATATTTTGCAACACCGAAACTATAATATACCATAGTCAGTGGTTAATTTTATAAATTGTAACTAGATATAAGTGATAAAATCCCAATGGATCGAATAGTTTAGTAGTCTTGGAAAAATAGATGAATGATTAAATCTTACATTACAATTGAAATCATAAAATACAAAATAGTATTTTCTTTGTGAACTTATTATCCCCTCCGGTATATCACATAATATTTATTAAATTAAACTACTTGGAATCATTGACAAAGGAAACAAAATTAATGGTTGGTCTCATATGGTTGGTAAGGGAATCGTTATAATAGAAGGTATCAAAGAATAAATAAGGCAAGAATAATATGGAAAGAATAAATGATGATCAAATAATTCAATATAAATAATTGCATGAGCTTGAAAATTATCCATAGATAACATAACTATTCAAATAATCAAGTAGACATCAATAAATTGTTTCATAGTGTTGGAATACTTAATTTTGTATATCTTAAAATTATCATTGAGGTCACTTTCTTATACATCATACATAAATGGGTAAGGCATATGCAAAATACCCAACTTGATTCATCTCATGAGACCTATTGATGCATCGAGGAGATATGTGATTTTAGGATTCACGAATCACTTAATAAATCCACTACATTTATCATATGAATAAGCATTAAAACTTAATCAATATGCCTTAATAATCAATAACTATACATATTGGAAGAACCAGCATGTGGAATGTTAAAACTTTCCCCAGTCAAAATGATCATAATCTATTAAGAGAAATATGGTGGATGTTATCATTAGATTATATCACCATTAAATCATAATATTCATCAAAGATTTTTATCAAGATGAAAATAATTTTAAAAGATCGTCAAAATATTTCTTGAGGAAAATAAACCTTTCATTTTGAAATCACTTACTTAAAATCTAAAAATTTATAAAATATTAAGAAAAATATTTTGTTTAAAATGAAAAATAGAAACCTATAAAGGAATATTCATGTAAAATAATATTCTTCATGGTGGGGAAATTATTTCACGTGGTTAGCGTTAAAACAAATTTTGCTTTCGCACTATCAATAATAATTTCCTAGCTCATAAAATGATAATAATATTCCTTTTATAAGTTTTTATAGAAAGTAAAATAGGTTTAAAAATGAATTGAATCAATATTTTTATAATATTAAAAAAAAATTAAAATATTTTAAATAAAATATTGACATCGAATAAATTATTCCTCACTGAATATAAAATCAATATCTATTTTCTTTTAAAAAAATCTTTTGGACATTTGAGTACTTAGTAAGAAGAAAACATGTAATTTTAAAAAATAACTAAAGTAGAAGAAAATATATTTGGTTTAAGATAAAATGATTATATTATTCCCCCAATGGACACTTAAAAATAATCAATCCGGAGTAAGGATATGATTGTGAAATAAACCATTAATACTTCGATAACTTTTGAATAATAACTCCAATGAAAGGGAAAAATTCAAATGGAACTTTCAATACCATGAATATAAATGGATTCATGATATATCGTATTAAATGATCAAATAAATACAACACAAGAAAGAATAAATTGGTTAATATGGCATATATCATGAAAAAAAAGTGAGATATGAAATACTTAAAAATATAGTAATATTAAAGTAAGAATTAATAAATTATGTGATTATGTGTAAAAAAAATTATTTCCACATAAAACAAGTTGAAATAAAAAATAAAATAATCATAGGTTAATAGAAATTTAATCTTGGTATAACATGGGCAATGATGAAGTAATATAACTCACTAAAAATAAATTGAGTTATGAAACCACTTACCCCAGGTTTGACTTACTTTATAAATATAGATCTCCCACTTAGTACATAGGTTCTTTTGGATAAAAAATAGGTGATTCAAAAGAATATATAATCTGATATTAACAAAAAAGGGAAAATTATTGACTATCCATCACCCCTTAACATCCTTATAATGAATAGCCCCATATATCACAAGAATTCATAACATAAATAAGAATATTCCCAATCAAGGGGAGAAACAAACATCACATAGTAATAAATTACCCAAAAAAGTTGTAAAAAACTCAAGGGAAAATCAAGAGGTGTCCTTCAAAACCACCCTTTTAAACCCAAATCTTCAATTAGGCCTTCTATATTCACACAAGTCTTGAAACTACACTTCAATAACATTTCATAAAACACCACTCAAGAAATATTTGGAAAGCAATGGAAATCTTACACAGCTTTTTTAAACATTTTAAAGATACCTATAGAAACATTATTATTCCTATTTGTAATATAAAACAAGTCCAAAGGCCATCCATTTGCATCAAAAAAATTTAAAAAGATCCATTAAGTCATTTTCACAATGGTTAACCCCCACACTCATTTCAAATCAACAATTGAAATTCATTAAAGAACCCATTCAAAAATAATTTATAGGTTAACACCTCAATTTAAAATAATTTCCACTTTAAAACATAGTTTTCACTCATTTAAAACTCAAATAGAATCAAAATAAAACACAATAAATTAAAAACATTTAAAAAAGACTCATATAAATTTCACATATTCATAGGAGATAAAAACACTCCATTTCAAACATGAAAACATGGAATTTAAAATAAAACCCCTTTATATAAAGCTCAAAATACATTGAAATTTTTTCAAATCTTCAAATGAATATCACATATATTCATAAAATAAATAAAAATTAATTTTAACTTTGAATTGTAAAATGAAACAATTTCATAGAAATGCCAACCTTAAAAAGGTGGAAAAGAGGACCAAACAAATTAAAATGTGCCACCTTTAATGTCGACCACCTAAACAAGGATAAAGATGGCATCAATAAACCCAAAACACCAAAAATACCAAATTAGATCTATCCAGAACCCTATAATATTCCACCAGGGTTCTAGGATTTATGAGATAAGCTAAGACCAATATAAAATAAGTAAAAAAGTAATAAATAGCGAAAGAAAGGAATATTTACCATGTAATATCCTCAAAAAAATCAAATAACAGCCAATAATTTTTTTGATAGGAGGTTGGAAATCCTACTTAGGTTACCAATGGTTGGTTTACTTGTATGGGGGAGAAATGGTTAAAACCCTTTTAAATAGAAAGGTTAAATTTTGGGAAAATCACACTTTAAGTGATTTTAAGAAAGTTCCATGGTTTGGTTGCACAGTTTTCCAAACCATGTGTCAACTTTTTTTGGGAAACTACATAGAAAAATACTACTCACATTATTTATGGGGATCTCCAAAAGGTTTAACAAACCATATATAAAGAGGGAAAAAATCCTCTAGGATAGTACCCACCACATGGGAACCTCATAGTTTCCTCTAACCATGTGTGAAACTTGTTCATCTCCAAAAAAACCTGAAAAACTTCAATTTTCTAGCCCAAAAACCACCATAAATCAAAAAAACCAAGTTTACCTAATATAAAACAATTTAAGATCTAAAGTATCATATGTTTGTCAAATGGATGGACTGAAAAAATCATCCCATTTTCTGGTGATCAAGTAGTTGTATGTTGTGGATGCTCTAAAAAAGTTGTATATTGATAAGGTTATATGACTCTATGGATTATCAAAGACCATTTTATCTGATCATTATGATCATACCTCATGAGTTATGAGTGGTTTTCAACATGATTTTGGCACTTAATTACACCTTATAACTACTTTCCATCTCTATTCATAGTGGATTAGCCACATGCTAGAGGATCTGTTGTGGGTTTACATCTTGGACATTGGTGGATTATGGGTGAAACACCTCTCATTGTTTTAGTTTACCTACAACAACATTTATCACCCATACATCAATATGGATCCATTTAAATCATTTTATGGGTGTTAGTTTCATTCTCTATTGTGTTAGACTAAGGTTGGGGAGTCAGCAGTCCTTAGTATTGATGTGGTGCAAAGCACAATAGGGGTGATCTAGGATGTTCAAGAGTATATGAAGAAGATACAGAACCACCGTAAGACCTTAATATCATTAATATATGACCATGAAGATTTATGTTAGAGATCATGTGATCTTGAAGGCTTCCACACATTAGATGTAGTGGAGGTTTGGACGAGAGTGTAAGCTTTATCCAAGGTTAGTTGGGCCTTTTAATGTGTTGGAGTGTGTCTATAAGGTGGATTGTCAATTGGAACTCCCACTATGGATTGATATATTTCACAACCTATTTCATTTATCTTATCTTTATCATTACCTTCATGGTGAATTTCATGTCATTGATTTGGTATAGTTAGACATCGAGGATGGTGCAATGATTATTGAGTGGCTGGTTACGATCCAATATCACTGGGAGAAGGTGTATCATGGGAGATTTATCCCTTGGTTCATGTGTTTTAGAGGCACTATAAAGTGTAGGAAAATACTTGGGAGTAATTTTTTTAGATGTTCACCTAATACCCCAAATTTATTATTGGTTGTTCTTTATATTAGTGCTTCTTCCTTATTTCATTTTGTTGAGATGATGCGTTTAACCATATTATTTAAATGATCCTAACTACTTCACACGGTTGATGATGTGACATAACTATGTGTTTTGTTCCTTCAATGTTTGTTATTTTTATTTTTATAGCATAATCCTTGAGTGGAATTTCATAGGTGCTTTTTTATACCCCCTTTCTCTTTCCATTCAGGGTTCTATTTTTATTCTTGAGCATGGAAATTGTTTGAGAGGTATCTGATGTGATTTCTATGGTCACTAAAACCTTTCTACTGTGATTTTCTAAGGCCTCAAAGTGTTAGTTGGGTGTTCATGGGATTTACCTTTTTGAAAATTTTAAATTTTATCTCATGTTCACGTTATTGAGAATTTAGTTAGATCATTCCTTCTTGTAATCAATTGATTCATTTCTGTAGTCATTTGTGTCCTCCATTTGGTGGGATGATTTCTTCTTATGGTCAGTTGATTCCTTCATATGGTTGGTTGGTTCCATTATGCAGTCTGTTAAATTATTTTATTGGTATGTTGATTATTTGTTTATGTATCTTGGTTCCCCCATGAAATCAATTGATTCCCTTTTTGTGAATTTGGTTCCTTCATACGATCAATTTCTTCCTTTCTGCTTTCAATTGGTTTCTCCATTCGGTCATTTGGATCCTTTGTGTGGTTAGTTAGTTCCTTCTTATAATCAGTTTGTTCATTAATATGGTTTGTTAGTTTCTTCTTATAATTGGTTAGTTACATATTTTGGTCTCTTACTCATTCATGTTATATGTTTCTTTTATCCACAAGACTGATCCTTTCTCATGGTTGGTTTAGTGGTTTTCCAAATTTTCTATTTTTTCAAAATAACCATATTTTTCCAAAATGATGTGAAAAATGATTTTAATGTAAAATTTAGAATTTAAATCTTAAATAAACTTTTTTGAAAAAAGTATTATTTTTATTTAATATAGTATTTGAATGCATTAAATTTAATGGCTTTAAATCATTCATTCTGCCTTTTTTAAATTAAAATAAATTAAATAAAAATTCAAAAGGAAGGATGACCATGTTAATCTTTAGAGTTATTCAAGGATATATATCTAGCATCTTAAATTATTTTATTTTCTATATTAATGTATTTTCTTGTTTTCTTAGAGTATGTATGCACAAAAACCTTTTTCTTGAGCCTTCGGTTCATCTATGTTAGACCCCAAGCCAACCTCCTCGTGATTCCAGGCATTTTTGACATCTTGGTTCCCTCTCTATTTCCTATTGCAATGTGTCACATTTTAGGTAGGAGATTTTTTATCTTTCATATTTATCCCTTTAATAAAATTGTTTTACAATTGATCAATCCCTTAACTTCACGATATCCATAGATTAGTATCATCTTCATTTTCCAATATTTTCATTACAACATGTTTTGAAACTTATTTTCTAGGTAGGGGATCCTGGTTGTCCTCTTCTTTTATGCATATATGTAATTAGAATTCTTTTTTATAGTGGTTAGGTGTTAAGGATAAAATAATTAAGATAATGAACCAAATTAAATTTAATTGGAATGAATGGTGATAAATCACATGTGATTATCTCCTTCCTTTTTGTTATTGATTTTTTCTATTGAAAGATATAAACTATTATGATATGAATGTTATGAATATTGTGAATTGTAACCATTTGTTATTTCAAACCCATTGCTCAAGAAATTATAAGAACATATATGCATCAAACAAACTAGGTGAGTGTGAATGTGGAAACTGTGTGAAACTAACCATGTGTATGATGATGAATTAATAAGGAACCCCCTTTAAATGAATTAAGGATTTATTTAGTTTGGAAATAGGATATTGTGTACTAATTTTATATATGTTGTTTTCCATGTGGTTGTGTGGACTTTGTGGGGATTTTGTGATGATTTTGGTCACCAATTCAAATACAAGATGTATTATGGTAACTGGGAGGATAGTGGTTGATATGTGGTCATTGTAGTGAGATGGTTGGGTTTTGGTGTTAACTTTGGTAGGATACATGATGGGTTTCTATTTAGTTCATTTATAACATTCTCGTGGTTATGGAATATGAAATTGGTAATGTTTAAAGTTTAATAATATAGACTGGAAATTTAGTAAATGTATAATGAAATTTATATGGTAACTAGTTTAACAAATTAAATAATTATAAACATGCTATATTTAAATGGTAATTAAATAAAATGTTTAGTTACAGAGTTTCATCACCATTTTTTAGTTTAATGGCTTAAATAATGAATAATGGGTGTTAATGCAATAATTTGGAAATCTGCAAATAAAGGAATATGGGTTGTGTTTGTAGCTATTTGGTGTGGTGGAGATTCATTTTAGTATTTGTAGAATATGTTAACAATAATGTGCTGTTGTTGATAGATGAATATCATAAAGTATTAATGTGAAACATTTAGGTTGATATTGTGTTCTATTTATGTGTATGAATATATATAATTGTACTTTCATGTTACTTTTATATGAACCCCCATCCATGTAGACTATTCTACACTAAAACACAAATAGTTATGGGGAATTTTCTATAACATAAAAATGGTGAATAATGGGTGGATAATTATCCCATCATCTCAAATATTCCTTTGGAAAAGGTACATGGCAGTGGCACCCAGTTAGGGGTGAGTACCTTCTAATGATGGTGTTGTTGGTGGAGATGCATGATGATGAGAGGATATATATGTAGTGGGGGTCATTCATGGTAAAAGTAGGGCATTAGTTTGATTACCGCCACATTTATGATATACTAATTATCTATATATGTTATTGTGGATGGATGTGTGATGATGAAAATTATGATAATAAAATGGAATGAGATATTTTAATGATGACATTTATTCCAATATAAGATTGTTAGCCCTATGAGAGGCTGAGGTAAGTAGGGTTGCGATTCGACCCACATAATAGACAGCTTGATACATGATGTTGAGATTTCACAAAAGGGATATGATCATAGTATGTTTGATGTTGGGGTATGAGATCAGAAACTCATGGGGGGATGGGCCTATAGTGTATCTATCAATGTTTTCCAAATATTATATTACTAATTGCTTTTGTTATTTTTTGAGTGATCCGTAGTGAGGTTGAGATGGATAAATAACCTATCTATGTGCTTTTTGGTTCTGTTATTTGTTCATTGGTTAATTCATTTTTTTGTTTCCCATTTTCATAGAATAAATTCAATATTATCTTACTGAGTATACATGTTATAATTAACCTACACATATAAGAATTTTTTTCAGTTTTCTAAGAGGGATATAGGGGCTAAGGTAGGCATTACTAGATTGGAGATCGGGAATACTATAGAGTGTCTTTATTAGTTTTCATTTAGGTATTTACTTTAAATACTTTATTAATATTTATTGACATGATTGTGGGACTAGTATCATTTATATTATGTGAAATAGTTTTTTAGTGGGTTTTTTATCTTATCTCTTGATATTTTTCATATATTGGGGATAATTCCTCCCATTTTAGTATTTTACATCCTTGGTACTAGTCTCCAACTTGGGGACTCCTGGAGGCATGACTTGGGGGGTCACTCCTTCTCTTCACTAACAATATATGAGGGGTAACAATGGAAGGGACTTCATGACATAGTGTTATCAAATGTATTGTTAGAGATATGGGAAGGAGTCTGGAGTTAGGCACTAGTAAGGCTTGAATTGGAATGGTAGAAAAATAATGTTTGTTAAACGTAGTGTGCGTTGTAGAAAAGAAGACCGACTAAGACATATGATTTTAGGGGATGTTTGATCTAATATAATGACCATAATCTTATTGAAAACCCTGGGAAAGATAATACTAATTATAGGGTAGAGACCTAGGGGGCGTACATTCATCATTCTTGTTCACAGTTGTGATTGAATGAGGTGTTTTTAGGAATTAAAAAGGATTTAATTAATTAATATAAATAAACTACATGCTAATTGGATTATTCTTCCTTCCCTAGTATTTTTCTTAAATGGATCCTTATTATAATCTGTGTGTAGTTCCTTAGGTAGAGGTTCAGTAGACTGATCCAGTTAATCATTACAAGATCAATCAGATAGAGGAGCATAATATGTAGCATAGGGAATTACATGCCTTCAAAGATAGAAGTCTAGAAAAGTATGAGTGAGTGTCAATGATATATAGATGAATAATTATCTAGATGATGAGAAGGAGTATTTTTCTTGGTATTACATATAGAATTTGTTTCTTCTCTTGTTCTTTTCATCAAAATGAAAGTGACAAAGAGGCAAGCATTTCTCTATCAAAATTATGGGATCGGGATCATACACCAGCTCAAAATTTGGTTTATGGATATGTATATTTTACACCAAATCTCTTTCTAGATAGGGATTATAAAGAATGAAATCTTTACTATTCACTTTTGGTAGTAATCATGAAGAACTCCCCCACAGATCACTTTCTCAATAGGTTATGGCTATGGACCTATAAAATATTGAGGCATATGATTCATGGGAAGTAGCCAAAAATTTAGTAAAGGTTCATATTTTTATTCTCCGTTCATGATATTATCGAAGTTTTTTGTTTGAATTATCTCATATTGTAACCCTATTAACATCTTTGACCATAAAATACTAGGTTTTTATCTAGACTAATAAGTGTCTTGAATCTTTCAACAACCTGAAGGATAGGTTGATCAGTGCCCCTGTGCTCTGGTTTCTAGAGGAAGGAGTGTTATTAGATATTTTTTTTATGCTTCAAATATAATCTTTGGATTCATATTGATGAAGAAAAGGGTGGTTATATTTTATGGGTTTAGTCATTTTCATCCATATGAGCATAAAAATGCTACTCATGATATGGTATATGCAGTAGTAGTGTTTTCCCTGAAGCTATGAAAACATTACCTCATCAGTGAAATATTTTTAGTCTTTACTGACCATAAGAGTATGATGTGAGTGTTCTATCAATATGATTTTAACTTGTGTTAATGGATTTGGATAGAGTTTCTCCATGATTATAATTTTGAGATCTCATACACCTCAGGAATGGAAAATGTGTTTACTGATGCACTTGGTTAGAAGTCACAGGGATATGTCATTCCGGAGTTAGTGGATATCTGAAAATGGGTGTAAGAGCTTGAAGTGATGCATCTCAATGTAGAGTAATAAAATGGTAGATTTTATCACTATAAAATAATAGCGGAATCATTTATAATTTGGTTAGTGGAGGATTATCATGTGGAGACTGAGAGGTGGAGGTGATGTGAGATCATGTTAGTCATGGTGATTCTAAAAAATAGTGGTTGTAGGATGGTCAAATCAATATTCCATTTTAGGTATGATTTTATATTCCATTGGTGATATGTGGTGGACTTCTTCATGATTTTAACAAATCACCCTTGGTAGTATATCCAGTTGTTCCCAATCTAGAAAGATTTTCTCTCTCAAAAGTATAGGAGCATGATCATACAACAGCTCAGGATTAGGTTTATGGATCTTTTATATTTTACACCAAATATATTTATATATGGTGATTATACAGAATTAAATATCTTTATAAGAGAGCTATAGGGGATAAAAGGATGCAATTATTGGTAATAGTGCCTAAATATTGGGTTAAAATATCATATCAAGGAGAAACACATTAGGTAAGGGATTTTGGATGTGAGAGAAGTTGAGGTTCCGATTAGTAGGGAGTCGATCCCAGCATAATACTTCACATTTTCTCATTTCAAGTTATTCCTAAGCATCTACCAAAGAATTAATGTTTATGTGTTATTCCTATGTAGGTTATAGTCACCATCAATATTATTTCATGAATTCTCAAGGAGGATAGTTTAGTTTGGTCATTCAAAAACCTCTCCAAACATATAAACAGAAGAGGCCACCAACATTTGTTCTGCAGTTGAGAACATATAGAGATGGTTGATGTCATCCCAGAGATTTTCCCCACCCTAAAAATTCTATATAGAATATTGTTTATAGAGTGTTTAACCAACAAGGTAGAGGTGGGTAGATTTATAATATGGAGGTTCCAACACCATAGGTACTGGAGGTTATTCAAGGTATGGCCATTTTATCATATAACTTAATTTTTTCTTTGTTTAATTATAAAGGTTCAAAATTATTTATTTCACTGGATATAGTTTATGCATTATGACTAGAGTTATATAGGAATCAGGTTCCCTTGGTGTTATCCACGCTATTTGGAATCCATGATTTCTTGTTTGATGTGGGATCAGGATATAGAACTGTGATTGGGAAGCATTATTCAATGGGGAGTTTCTTCTTATTGTAGATGTAGTCATATGATGTCATCCTTATCACTGAGTTCCCATATTCTATATATGGGATTATATATTTATTTATATGGATATTTATGATTTTTTATATAGAGGTCCAACAAGTGGTGTTCATTGGTGAGCAGAGCTATAGGATGAGAAGCAAGAGTTCAGGGCCTATTCTATCTTAATAGGCAGAGTTTTTAGAGGAGAAACAATTACTGAAGACCCCCATAATTATTTATAATTTTATATATTTATTCTTGAATGAGGTTGTGACCCTACCCCCATAACATAAAAATGATTTTAGAATAAAATTACAACAATGTTATTCTATGATTTCAAAATAACTGTATCATATGGAACATAGGAAGCTGCATGAGTTGAGACTCCATATCATTGATTTACAGTAAAAGGGATTCATTCAACCTAGTGTATCTCCATGTGGTTCTTCATAGTTTTTCACTAATAAAGGATATATTATTCTAAGTTAGTGTGTATACTACTAGAATTTTAACCTGGTGAAGTTCAAGAACTATTACCCCTTCTAAGAATAGAATATTTTCTCAACCAACTAAAGGGAATAGTTGGATTTTAAAGATAAATATATAGTAGGGATATCACTAAATGAGGGTGAAAGTGGAGTATATCTTGTATAATGATTTTTAGTATTGGTATGGAAACTTTTATTTTATGGTCATATCATTCAGTGTCATGAACACATATGTTATATTCATAGGGATCAAGAACTCTTCATTCTAGGAGTTCCTATACTAGTTCATAATCATGTTCATTAAAAAAAACCTTATATACTCCAAGTTAGAGTTGGAGAATTTACAGGATATCATAGTTTTAATTTAGGTTCTTTGATAACAATAACTCTATTTAAATGTTTCCAAGTACATGTTTTTTACATGGGAGGTGCATTTCCTCATACATGTGGTGTCTCAATAGGGTATGGATATGGAAATATAAAATATCGAGGCAGATGATTTATGGGAAGTAGCCAAGAACATAGTAAAGGTTCATGGGTTTATTCTCATTTAATGATATTACCGAAGATTTTTTTACTTCTCTTAGATTTTATCCCTTTTAACAGATTTGACCAAGAAGTACTAGGTTTTTATCTAGACTAAAAAAGTGCCAAGAATCTTTCAACAGCCTGAAGGTTAGGTTAAACAGTGGCCCTGTGCTTTGGTTTTTTAAAGGAAGGGGTGTTGTTCATGGTTTTTTTTTTATACTTAAAATCTAGTCTTTGGATGCATGTTGATGTAGAAAAGGGTGGTGATATTTTATGTGATTAGTAATTTTCATCCATATGAGCATAAAAAGTTTACTCAGGACATGGAATAAGTAGTAGTAGTGTTTTCCTTTAATCTATGGAAACATTACCTCATCAGTGAGCTATTTTTTGTCTTTACTGACTATAAGAGTATAAAGTGATTTTTTTCTCAATATTATTTTAACTTGTGTTAATGTATTTGGATATATTTCCTCTAGGATTTTGATTTTCAGATCTCATACACCTTAAGAAAGGGAAATGTGTTTACTGATTCATTGAGTTAGAAGTCACAGGGATATGTCATCCGGGAGTTAGTGGATATCCGAAAATGGGTGTAAGAGCTTTAAGTGATTATTATCAATGTAGATTAATATAGTGGAAGATATAATCTCCATAAAATAATAGTGGAATCATTTATAATTTGTTTAGTGAAGGAGTCCCAATGGTGAGACTCAAAAGTGGATGTGATGTGAGATCATTTTTGTCATGGTGATTCTACAAAATAGTGGTTGGAGGATGGCCAAATTTAGATTCCATTTTATGTATGATTTTCTATTCCATTGGTGATTTGCGGGGGGTTTTATTCATGATTTTCACGAATCACCCTTGGCAGTATATCCATATGTTCCCATGAAAAACCATGGTTTGAGGAGGTGGTTTTGGGGTCAGGGATAGAGAGGACTATATAGATGATGGGGGGTATGTTGCATTCTTGGATCTTAGACTTTGGGGGATCATGGATGAAACACCCACTTTTGGTTGACTTTTACTATAAAAACATCAATCACTCATCTATCTTTATAGCTCCATTTGAATCATTGTATGGGTGGTTGTTTCGTTATCCATTATGTTGGACTGGGGTTAGGGAGTCGAGATTCCTTAGTCCAGAAGTTGTACAAAGCCAGGAGAGAAGATCTGGGTATTTTGAGAGTGTATGAAGGTGACAAAAGACCTTTATAAGGCTTATGAGGATCACAGGTGGAGGCCTTTGGAGTTTGAGAACATATACCATGTGTTCTTAAAGGTTTCCCATCATCATGGTAAGCTAAGTTTCAGCTGAAAGAGTAATATTTCTCCCAATCTCATTGAATCCTTTGATGTGTTGGGGCATGTTGGTGAGGTGGAATATTGATTTACACCCCTATACTGAATTTATGTAGTTCACGATGTATTCCATGTGCCCCAGATTTTTTATTACCTTCATGGTGACTCTCATGTCTTTGATTATAGGGAGTTGGATTTCAAGGAAGATGTGACATTTTTGGAGCTGCTAGTTTAGATCCAAGATTTTCATAAGAGGGAAATTTCTTGGAGATTTATCCCCTTGGTTATTATATTATGTATCCATAGTGGTGTGTAGAGTATTACACGGTAGTGGGATTCATAGATGCACACTAAATACCATGAGTTTTTTGATGGATGATCTTTCTAGTTGTGATTCTCTGCTTATGTATTTCTATTGAGATACTATGTTTAACCATAAGAAATATATGATATTAACTCTATACTTTAGTTTATGGTGTTCTATGGATGTATATTTTGTTCCTCTGATATGTAGTTGTGTTCTTGTTATAGAGATATCCTAGAGATGTATCTCATTGATGATTTTCTAGACCCCCATTCCCAATTCTATTCAGGTAATATTTTAATTCCTAGGGATGAGAATTTTTTTATGGGTATCTGATGTCATTTATTGGGTCCCTAAAACCTTTACATAATGATTTATCAATGCTTGGAAATATTGGGATGGAGTTTTGGTAATTTTACTTTTTGAAATTTCTAAATTTTCTCTCGTGGTCACTTAACTGAAAATACATTTGTTTATCCCTTCATGTGTTTAGTTGGATCCTTCTTGAAAATAGTTTATTCCTTTATATGATTGGTTAGTTCCATCATATATTTGGTCAATTTCTACTTATGATCAGTTGATTCCTTTGTGAGTTTAGTTGGTTTTATTTTGGATTTCAATTGATTCATTCATGTGGTCAATTGGTTCCATTATGCAGTCAGTTGATTTTCCCATGCAATTAATTGATTCCTTTTTCTGTATGCATTTGGTTCCTTCATATGATAAATTTATTCCTTCCTACTTTCAATTGGTTTCTTCATGTGGCAATTTGGTTCCTTTGTGTGGTTAGTTGGTTCCTTCTTGTGATCAGTTGGCTATTTCATATAGTTGGTTAGTTTCTTCTTATAATTGGTTAGTTGCATATTATGGTCTGTTATTCCTTTTTGTGATATGTTTCATGTATCCATATGACTGATCCTTTCTCAAGGTTGGTTTATCATTTTTCCAAATTTTCTATTTTTTCAAAATACCCATATTTTTCTATAATTATGTGAAAAATGATTTTATTGTAAACTTTGGAATTTGAATCTTAAATAATTTTTTTTTTAAATATTTTTGGAATTAAATATAGTATTTTAATTCTTTAAATTTAATGTCTTTAAATCGTGCATTCAGTGATTTTTAAATTTAAATAAATTAAATAAAAATTAAAAATTAAGGTTGACCATGTTAATCTTTAGAGTTATTCAAGGATCTATATCTAGAATCTTAAATTATGGTATTTCCAATATTAAATTATTTTCTTATTTTCCTTGTGTATGGATGAACCGAAACCTTGTTGTTGAGTATTGGGTTCATCTATGTTAGACCCAAAGCCAACCTTCTTGTGATTCCAGGTATTTTGGACATCTAGGTTTCCTCCCAGTTTCCTATTGCAATATGTCACATTTGAGGTATAAGTTTTTTTCTTTTTCATATCCATCCATTCTCTAAAATTGTTTTACAATTGATCAATCCCATACCTTCACGATATCCATAGATCATCATCTTCTCCTTTTTCCAATATTTTCATTACAGCATGTTTTGTAACTTATTTTCTTGGTAGGTGATCCTTGTTGTCATCTTATTTTATGCATTTGTGTCATTAGAAAGATTTTTTATAGTGGGTAGGTGGTAAAGATAAAATAATGACGACAATGAACCAAATTGAATTAAATGGGAATGAAAGGTGAGAAATCACATGTCAGTATCTCCTTCCTTTTTATTATTGATTTCTTCTCCTAAAAGATATAAACTATTGTGATATGAATGTTGTGCATATTTTTAATTCTATACCTTTTTTTCAAAACCATAACTCAAAAAATGATAAGAACATATATACAGCTAATGAACTAGTTGAGCGTGAATGTGGAAACTATATGAAACTAACCATGTTGATGATGATGAATTAATAAGGAACCCCCTTTAAATGAATTAAGGATTTATTTAGTTTAGAAATAGTAAATTGTGTAATACTTGTATATATGTTATTGTTCATGTGGTTGTGTGGACATTATAGTGACTGTGTGATGATTGTGGTCAGTAATTCAGATAAAGGATGTGTTATGGGAAGTGGGAGTGTAGTGGTTGATATGTGGTCATTGTAGTGAGATGGTTGGGTTTTGGTGTTATCTTAGGTAGGATATGTGATGGGTTTCTATTTAGTTTCTTTATATAACATTCTGGTGGTGATGGAATATGAAATTGGTAATTTGTAAAGTGTAATGATATGGTATAGAAATTTAGTAAATCTATAATGAAATTTATATGGTAACTAGTTTAACAAATTAAATATTTATGAACATGCTAGATTTAAATGGTAATAAAATAAAATGGTCAGTTACAGAGTTTCATCGCCAATTTGCAGTTTAATGGATTAAATAATGAATAGTGGGTGTTAATGCAATAATTTATAAAGGTATATGAATAATTAAATGATATAAAGGAATGTGGGTTATGTTTGTATCTATTTGTTGGGGTGGATTTTCATTTTAGTATTGGTAGAATACGGTAACAAGAATGTGGTCTTATTGATAGATGAATTTCATGAAGTATTAATGTGAAACATTTTTGTGGAGATTTTGTTATTTTTTTGTGTATGAATATATATAATTGTACTTTCTTATTACTTTTATATTCACCCCCATCCATGTAGATTATTCTATACTGAAACCCAAATAGTTTGGGGGAATTTTCTATAACATTAAAATAGTGAATAGTGGATGGATAATTATCACATCATCTCAATTCTTCCTTTGGAAAGGTATATGGTAGTGGCACCCAATTATTGGTGAGTACCTACTAATTATGTTGTAGTCTGCGGAGATGAATGATGATAAGAGGAGATGAATGAAAGATGTTCATAGTGACATTAATTCCAAAAAAATATTTTTAGCCTTATGATAGGTTGAGGTAAGTAGGGTTGCAACCTGACCCACATCATAAACAGCTTGATACATGATGTTGAGATTTCATAGAATGGATACGATCATAGTATGTTTGATGTTGGGGTATGAGAGCTACAACTCAGAGGGGGATGGGCTTGTGGTGTATCTATCAGTTTTTTCCTGATATTTTCTTACTAATTGCTTGTGTTATTTTTTGAGTGATCCATAGTGAGGTTGAGATGGATAAATAACCCATCTATGTGCCTGTTGCTTCTGTTATTTGTTCATTGGTTCATTCGTATTCTTATTTCACATTTTCATAGAATAAATTTATATTATCTTACTAAGTGTACATGTTATAATCACTATACACATATAAGAAAAAAATTTAGTTTTTTAGTAGGGTTATAGGGACTAAGCTAGGCATTACTAGATTGGATATCAGGACTACAATAAAGTGTCTTCATTAGTTTTTCTTAAGTATTTACTTTGAAGACTTTATTTATATTTATTAACATGATTGTGGGACTATTTTCATTTATATTTTATGAAATAGTTTTTTTTGGTTTTGTACCTTATCTCTTAATATTTTTCATATATTGGGGATAATGCCTCCCATTTTAGTATTTTAAATCCTTGGTACGAGTCTCAAACCTAGGGACTTCTAGAGGTAGGACTTGGGGGTTTACTCCTTCTCCTCACTAACAGCCTATGAGGGGTTCCAATGAAGAGGAGTTCATGAAATAGTGATATCAAAATTATTGGTAGAGATATGGGAAGGAGTTTGGAGTAAGGCACTGGTGAGGATTTAATGGAAATGGTATAAAACTAATGTTTTTCAAACTTAGTGTGTGGTGTAGAAAAGAATACAGACTAAGACATAGGATTTTAGGGGACCCTATGATCTAATATAAGGACCATAATATTATTGAACACCCTAGGAAAGATAATACTAATTATAGGGTAGATACCTAGGGGGTGTACATTCATCATGCTTGTTCACTGTTGTGATTGAATGAGGTGTTTGGAGAATTAAAAAAGTATTTAATTAATTAATCTAAATAATCTACATGCTACTGGGATTATGATTCCTTCCCTTGTATTTTTCATAAATGGATCATGCTCATCATCTGTGTGAAGTTCATTTGGTTGAAGCTCAGTAGAATGATCCAGTTAATCATTATAAGATCAATCATATAGAAGAGTATAAGACGTAGCAGAGGGAATTACATGCCTTCAAAGGTCAGAGTGTAGAAAATTGTGAGGTGAGTTTCAATGATCTATAGATGAAGAATTTTCTAGATGAGAAGGAGGATTTTTCTTGGGATGACTTATAGATTGTGTTTCTTCTCATGATCTTTTCATCAAAATGAATGTGAAAAAGTGGCAAGAGTTTCTCTCTCAAAAGTATGGGATCATGATCATACAACATCTCAGTATTAGGTTTATGGGTCTTTTATATTTTGCACCAAATCTCTTTCTAGATGGTGATTATAAAGACTAAAATATTGACTATGCATTGCATCTAACAATCAGATTTATAGTCTCCCCATTTATTCTTATTACATATTTATTTGTGTAGAAGAAGTTCAAAGTGATTAAGAGGATGAAATTTTTTGTAATAGTGACTCAATATTGGGTTCATACAAGCTTCCTAAGGAGAAAAACTTTAGGTAAAAGATTTTGGATGTGAGAGAAGTTGAGGTTCCGATCAGTAGGGTGTCCATCGCAAAACCTCACATCACATTTTCTCATTTCAAGTGATTCCTAAGAATCTATCAAGGGATTACTCTTTATGTGTTATGCATATGTCATTTATAGTAACCATCAATATTAATTCATGAATTCTCAAGGAGGGTAGTTTAGTTTGGTCATTCAAAACCCTCTCCAACTATAGAAACACCAGAGGCAACCAACATTTGTTCAGATGTTGAGAAAATATAGATATGGTTGATGTCATCCCAACAATTCTCCACACCCTCAAGGATCTATATCAGATAGTGGTTATAGAGTTTTTAACCAACATGGTAGAGGTGGGTAGGTTTATAATATGGAGGTTTCTACACCATAGGGACTGGAGGTTATTCAAGGTATGATCAGTTTACCATATAACTTAGTTATTTCTTTGTTAAATTCTATAGGTTCACAATTATTTATTTCACTGGATCTAATTTATGCATTAGTACTACAGTTAGATAGGATTCAGGTTCCCTTGGTATTATACATGCTATTTGAAATCCAGTATTTCTTATTTGATGTGTGTTTGGGACATTGAATGATGATTGGGAATCATTAATAAATGGGGAGTTTCTTATTATTGTAGATGTAGTCATATGATGCCATCCCCATCTCAGATTTCCCATATTCTATATATGGGGTTATTTATTATTTCAGATGGAGATTTATGATTTTTTATATAGAGGTACAATGAGTGGTGTTCATTGGTGAGCAGAGATGTAGGATGAGAAGCAGGATTTCGGGGCGTATTATATCTTAATTGGAATAGTTTTTATTGGAGAAATAATTGGTGAAGACCCCCATAATTATTTATTGTTTTTTATATGTATTCTTGAATGAGGTTTTGACACTACCCCATTAACATGAAAATGATTTTAGAATAAAATTACAACCATAGTATTATCTGATTTCAAAATAAAATTATCATATAGAACATACGAAGTTGTATGAGTTGAGACTCCAGATCATTGATTTGTAGCAAAAGGGAGTCTTTCAAGCTAGTGTATCTCCTTATGGTTCTTCATATATCTTCACTAATAAAGGAGATATTAGTATAATTTAGTGTTTATACTACTATAATTTGAATCTAGTGAAGTTCAAGAACTATTATCCCTTCTAAAAAAAGAATATATGCTCAACCAGCTAAATGGTGTAGTCTGTTTTCAAAGATAAATATATGGTCTGGATATCAAAAAATGAGGGTAAAGGAGGTGGATATCTTGTATAATGATTTCCAGTATAGGTATGGACACTTTTGATTTTTTGGTCACATCTTTCAATGTCATGAACACATATTTTATATTCATAGGGATCAAGAACTCTTCATTATTTGAGCTCCTAGACCAGTTCAGTATCATGTTCATTGAAAACATACTTATATACTAAATTTTAGATTAGAAGCATGTAGGGGATATCATAGTTTTCCTTCAGGTTCTTTGATACCAATAACTCTATGTAAATATGTCCCAGTGAAATTTTTGTACCTAGTAAGTTCATTTCCGGATACATGTGTTGTCTCAATAGGGTATGGATATGGACCTATAATATATTGAGGAAAATGTTTCATGGAAAGTAGCCATGAACTTAGTAAAGGTTCATAGGTTTATTCTCCTTTAATGATATTACCAAAGGTTTTTGTTTGAATTATCTTAGATTGTAACCCTATTAATAGCTTTGACTAATAAATACTAGGTTTTTATCTAGACAAATCAATGTCAAGTAGCTTTCAACAACCTGAAGGATAGGTTTATTTGTGCCCATATGCTCTCATTTATGGAGGAAGGAGGGATGTTCAAGGTTTTTTGTGATGCTTCAAATCTAGTCTTTGGATTCATACTAATGCAGAAAAGGGTGGTGATATTTTATGGGTTTAGTAATTTTCATTCATATGAGCTTAAAATTCTTTTCATGACATAGAATATGTTGTAGTAGTGTTCTCCCTAAACCTATAGAAACTTTACCTCATTATTGAGGTATTTTTATTCTTCACAGACCATAAGAGTATGATGTGAGTTTTATCTCAATGTGATTTTAACTTATGTCAATGGAATTAGATAGAGTTTCTCCAAGATTATGACTTTTGAGATCTTATACACCCCAGAACATGGAAATTTGTTTATTGATGCACTGAGTTATAAGTCACCGGGATATATCATTCAGGAGTTAGTGGATATCTGAAAATGGGTGTAAGATCTTTAAGTGATGCATCTCAATGTAGAGTAATACAGTGTTAGATGTTATCTCTATAAAATAATAGTGGAATAATATATAATTTGGTTAGTGAAGGAGTATCAATGGGGATTCTTAGAGGTGGAGTTGATGTGAGATCAAGTTAGTCATGGTGATTCTCTAAAATTGTGGCTGGAGGATGGTCAAATCTATATTCCATTTTAGGTATGATTTTATATTCCATTTGTGATCTGTGGGGGTGTTCTTCATGAGTTTCATGAATCACCCTTGGCAGTATATCCAGTTGTTCCAAAGATAAACCATGGTTTTAGGAGGTCGTTTTGGGGGGCAGGGATAGAGAGGACTATAGAGATGATGGGGAATATGTTGCATTCTTGGATCTTGTAATTTGGTGGATCATTGATTAAACACGCGCTTTTGGTTGATTTTCCCTATAAAAACATCAATCACTCGTCTATCTTTATTGCTCCATTTGAATCATTGTATGGGTGGTTGTTTCATTATTTGTTATGTTGGACTGAGGTTAGGGAGTCGATAGTCCTTAGTCCCGATGTGGTACAAAGCAAGGATAGAAGATCCAAGTATTTTGAGAGTGTATGAAGGTGACACAAGACCTCCATATGGCTTATGAGGATCATTGGTGGAGGCCTTTGGAGTTTGAGTTCATAGACCATGTTCTCTTAAAGGTTTTCCATCATCATGGGCAGTTATGTTTTGGCTAAAGGAGAAATATTTCTCCCAATATAATTGATACTTTTGATATGTTGGGGCATGTTGGTGAGGTGGCTTATTTATTTACACTCCCACCATGGATTTTAAAATTTTACAATGTCTTCCATGTGTCCCAGATTTTTCATTACCTTCATGATGAATCTCATGTATTTGATTATAAAGAGTTTCATTTCAAGGAAGATGTGACATTGTTTGATCTTCTAGTTGAGATCCAATATTTTCATGAGAAGGAAATTTTTGGAGATTTATCCCCTTGGTTATTCTATTATGGATCCATAGTGGAGTATAGTACTTTACTTTGTAGTGGGAGTCATTGATGCACACCCAATACCATGATTTTTTAAATGGTTGATTATTCTAGTGGTGAGTCTTTTCTTATTTATTTCTATTGAGATAATATGTTTAACCATAATATCTATATGATTTGAAATATTTAATTTATTTAATGATGTTCTGTGGCTGTATATTTTTTTCCTCTTATATGTAGTTGTATTCTTGTTATAGAGAGATCCTAGAAAGGTATCTCATTGATGATTTTATAGTCCCCCTTTCCATATTCTTTTCAGGTAATATTTTAATTCCTAAGGATGAGAATTATTTTAGCGGTATCTAATGTAATGTATTGCGTCCCTAAAACATGTTCTTTATGATTTATCAAGGATTGGAAGTGCCGGGAGGGAGTTTAGGTAATTTTAATTTTTGAAATTTCTAAATTTTCTCTAATGGTCACTTAACTAAAAATGAATTTGTTTATCCCTTTATGTGGTTGGTTGGATACTTATTTAAAATAGATGATTCTTGCACAAGATTGGTTAGTTACATCATATAATTCATCAATTTATTCTTATGGTAAGTTTATTACTTTATGAGTTTATGTGGTTCCTTCATGCTTTTAGTTGATTCATTCATGTGGTCAATTGGTTCCATTATACAGTCAGTTGATTTCTTTTTTGGGTATGTTGATTGTTTTTTGAATTCTATTGGTTCCCACATGAAATCAATTGATTAATTTTTCTGTTCATTTGGTTCCTTCACATGATCAATTTGTTCCTTCATGCTTTCAGTTGGTTTCTTCATGCAGTCATTTGGTTCCTTTGTGTGGTTAGTTGGTTCCTTCTTGAGATCAGTTGGTTCTTTCATATAGTTGGTTGGTTTCTTCTTATAATTAGTTGGTTACATATTGTGGTATCTTATTCCTTCATGTGATATGTTTCTTGTATCCATCCGACTGATCCTTTATCACAGTTGGTTAAGCGGTTTTCCAAATATCCATTTTTTCAAAATACCCATATTTTTCTAGAATGATGTGAAAAATGATTTTAATATAAAATTCGTAATTTAAATATTAAATAATTTTCTTAAAAAATTATTTTTAGAATTAAATCTATTATTTAAATTCCTTAAATTCAATGTCTTTAAATCATTCATTCAGTGTTTTTTAAATTAAAATAAATTAAATTAAAATTAAAAAAGGAAGGTTGACCATGTTCATCTTTAGAGTTATTCACGGATCTGTATCTAGCATCATAAAGTATGTTATTTCTTATATTAAAGTATTTTCTTGTTATCTTTGAGTATATATGAACAAAAATCTTGTTGTTGAGCCTTGGGTTCGTCTATGTTAGACCTGAATCCAACCTTCTCGTGATTCCCGACATTTCTGACATCTTGGTTCCCTCTCTGTTTCCTATTGCAATGTGTCGCATTTGAGGTAGGATATTTTTTCTCTTTAAAATTCATCCCTTCTCTAAATTTTTTTTACAATTGATCAAGCCCTTACCTTCACAACATCCATAGAGAAACATCATTTTCTTTTTCCTATATTTTCATTCCAGCATGTTTTGTAAATTATTTTCTAGGTATGGATCATTGTTGTCCTCTTATTTTATGCATCTGTGTAATTAGAATAATTTTTTATAGTGGGTAGGTGTTAAGGATAAAATAATTAAGATAATGAACCAAATTAAATTTAATGGGAATTAATGGTGAGAAATCTTATGTGATTATCTCCTTCCTTGTTATTGTCAATTTTTTATCTTGAAATATATAAACTATTATGATATGAATGTTGTGGATATTTTGAATTGTAATCCTTTGTTGTTTCAAACCCATCACTCAAAAATTTATAAGAACTTATATGCATCTAATAAACTATTTGAGTGTAAATGTGGAAACTGTGTGACACTTACCATGTGGGTGAAGTTGAATTATTAAGGAACCCCCTTTAAATTAAGGATTTTTTTAGTTTGGAAATAGGATATTGTGTACTACTTGTATATATGTTGTTCTACATGTGGTTGTGTGGAAATTATAGGGATTGTGTGATGATTTTGGTCAATGATTCAAATAAAGGGTTTTTATGGGAAGTGGGAGTGTAGTAGTCGATATGTGGTCATTGTAGTGAGATATTTGGGTTTTGGTGTTAGCTTTGGTAGGATACCTGATGGGTTTCTGTTTAGTTCATTTATATAACATTCTGCGGGTGATGGAATATGAAATTGGTTATGTTTAAAGTGTAATGATATGTTATGGAAATTTAGTAAATGTATAATTAATTTTATATGGTAAATAGTTTTAAATGGGAATTAAATAAAATGGTTAGTTATAGAGTTTCATCGCCAATTTTCAGTTTAATGGCTTAAATAATGAATGTTGGGTGTTAATTCAATAATTTAGAAATCTCTATGAATCTTTAAATGAAATAAAGAAATGTGGGTTGTCTTTGTAGCTATTCTGTGTGGTAGAGTTTCATTTTAGTATTGGTAGAATACAGTAATAACAATGTGGTGTTGTTGATTGATGAATATCATGAAGTATTAATGTGAAAAATTTATGTTGATATTGTATTCTATTTTTGTGTATGAATATATATAATTGTACTTTCAAGTTAATTTTATATGCACCTTTATCCATGTAGACTATTTTATATTTAAACACAAATAGTTTGGGAGAATTTTCTATAACATTAAAATAGTGAATAATGAATGCATAATTATCCCATCATCTCAAATCTTCCTTTGAAAAAGGTACATAGAAATGGAACCCAGTTAGTGATTAGTGCCTACTAATGATGGTTTAGTTAGTGGAGATGCTGATGATGAGGGGATATGATGTGTAGTGGGGTTCATTCATTGTAAAATTAGGGCATGATTTTGATTCCCTCCACATTCATGATATACTAATTCTATATATATGTTACTGTGGATGGATGTGTGATGATGAAAATGATGATGATATAATCAAATGAGAGATGTGCATGATGACATTGATTCCAACATAAGAGTTTTATCCCTATGAGAGGCTGAGGTAAGTCGGGTTCCGACCCGACCCACATCATAGATAGATTGATACAAGATGCTGAGATTTCCATGGAGAGATATGATTGTAGTATGTTTGATGTTGGGGTATAAGAGCAACAACACAGGGGGGATGGGCATGCGGTATATTTATCGATGTTTTTTCGATAATATCTTACTAATTTCTAATGCTGTTTTTCGAGTGATTCATTGTGAGGTTGAAATGGATAAATAACCTATCTATGTTCTTGTTGGTTCTGTTATTTGTTCATTGGTTCATTCGTATTTTTGTTTCACATTTTCATAGAAGAAATTCTATATTATCTTACTGAGTATACATGATATAATCACCCTACACATACAAGAGTTTTTTTTCAGTTTTCAAGGAGGGTTGTTGGGACTAAGCTAGGTATTACTAGATTGGAGATCAAGACTACTATAGAGTGTATTAATTAGTTTTATTTTAGGTATTTACTTTTAAGACATTATTTATATTTATTTACATGATTGTGGGACTAGTTTCATTTATATTATGTGAAATAGTTTTTTGTAGTTTTTTATCCAATATCTGGATCTTTTTCATATATTGGGGATAATGCCTCCCATTTTAGTATTTTACATCCTTGGTACTAGTCTCCAACCTAGGGACTCCTAGAGGCAGGACTTGGGGGGTCTCTCCTTATCCTTACTAATAGCCTATGATGGGTACCAATGGAGGGGATTTCATGAAATAGTGATATCAAAATTATTGGTATAGATATGGGAAGGATTTGAGAGTTAATCACTAATGAGGCTTCAATAGGAATGGTATAAAAATAATGTTAGTTAAACTTACTATGTGTTGTTGAAAAGAATACCGACTAATACAAGGGGTTTTAGGGGACCCTATGATCTAATATATGGACCACAATCTTATTGAACACCTTGGGTAAGATAATACTAATTATAGGGTAGATACCTATGGGGCATAAATGAACCATGCTTGTTCACGGTTGTGATTAAACAAGGTGTTTTTTATAATTAAAAAGGATTTGATTAATTAATATAAATAAACTACATGCTACTTGGATTATGATTCCTTCCCTTGTATTTTTCATAAATGGATCATGCTCATTGTCTGTGTGTAGTTCATTAGGAAGAGGTTCAGTAGATTTATCCAGTTAATCATTATAAGATCAATCAGATAGATAATTATAAGATGTAGAAGATGGAATTACATGCCTTCAGAGGTTAAAGTCTAGAAACGTATGAGGGTATTGTCAATGATCTATAGATGAAGCATTGTCTAGATGAGGAAAAGGGGGGGTTTCATTGGATGACATATAGAATGTGTTTCTTCTCATGTTCTTTTCATCAAAATGAAAGTGAAAAAAGGTAGTAGCTTCTCTCTCTAAAGTAGGGGATCATGATCATACAACAGCTCATAATTAGGTTAATAGACCTTCTATATTTTACACCAAATATCTTTCTAGATGAGGATTATAATGAATGAAATCTTAACTATTTATTGCATTCAAAAATCATATTTATATTATCCCTGTTTATTCTTATTACGTATCTAGTGGTGAAGAAGAAGGTAAAAGTGACTAAGAGGATGCAGGTTTGGGTAATAGTTCCTCGATATTGGGTTCATATGAGCTTCTTAAGGAGAAAAAATTTAGGTAGAGGATTTTTTATATGAGATAAGTTTAGGTTCAGATCAGTAGGGAGTTGATCGCAGCATCTTGCTTCGCATTTTTTCATTTGTAGTGATTTCTAAGCATCTATCAAGGGATTAATATTTTATGTTATACCTATGTAGGTTATACTCACCATCAATCATAGTTCATTAATGCTCAAGGAGGATAGTTTATTTTTTTCATTCAAAACACTCTCCAACCTAGAAACACAAGAGGCCACTAGAATTTTGTAATAGCTGATAACATATATAGATGGTAAGTGTCATACCAGTGATTTTCCCCACCTTCAAGGATCAATATCTAATAGTGGTTATAGGGTTTTTAACCAACAAGGTAGAGTTGGGTAGGTTTATAATATAAAGGTTCTGAAACCATAGTGACTGGAGGTTATTCAAGGTATGATCAGTTTACCATATAACTTATTTTTTTATTTGTTAAAATCTTTAGTTTCACAATTCTTAATTTCACTCAATATAGTTTATGCATTTGAACTCTGGTAGATAGTATTCAGGTTCCCCTGGTGTTATCCAAACTATTTAGAAGCCCGGATTTCTTGTTTGATGTGTGTTCGGGATATAGAAAGATGATTGAGAATAATTATTCAATGGGGAGTTTCTTCTTACTGTAGATGTAGCCATATGATGTCATCCTTGGCATGGAGTTCCCAAATTAAATATTTGGGGTTATTGATTATTTTAGATGGATATTTTTTATTTTTGATATAGAGGTCCAACGAGTGGTGTTCATTGGTGGACAGAGCTATAGGATGAGAATCATGATTTTAGGAACTATTTTATCTTAATTGGAAGAGTTTTTAGTGGATAAATAATTGGTAAAACCCCCCATAATTATTTATTAGTTTATAGATGTCTTCCTGAATGAGGTTTTGACATTACCCCCTTATAATGAAAAAGATTTTAGAATAAAATTATAACCATATTATTCTTTGATTTCAAAATAACCTTATCTTATGGAACATATGAAGCTGCATGAGTTGAGACTCCAGATCATTGATTTGTATCAAAAGGGATTCATTAAACATAGTTTATATACTTTTGGTTGTTCATATTTTTTCACTAATAAAAGATATATTAGTCTAAGTTAGTGTGTATACTACTAGAATTTGAATCCATAAAAGTTTAAGAACTAGTAACCCTTATGAGAATATAATATCTTCTCAACTAGCTCAAGGGTGTAGTTGGTTTTAAAAGATAAATGTATGGTCTGGATATCAAAAAATGAGGTTGAAGGAGGATTATATCTTGTATAATGATTTCTAGTATAGGTATGGACACATGTATTTTGTGTCCATGTCATTCTATGTCATGAACATATATATTCTATTCATAGAGATCAAGAACTCTTCATTGACCAGTTCATAATCATGTTCATTAAAAACATCCTTATATACTCTAAGTTAGAGTAGGATCATGTAAAGTATATCATAGTTTTCCTTTAGGTTTTTTGATACCAATAACTCTATATAAATATTTCCAAGTACAATTTTTGTGCATGGTGGGTGCATTTCCTAATACACGTGGTGTCTCAATAGGTTATGGATATGGACATATAAAATATGAAGGTAGACATTTCATGTAAAGTAGCCAAGAATGTAGTAATGATTCATTGGTTTATTCTCCTTTCATGATATTACCAAAGGTTTTTGTTTGAAATCTCTCAGATTATAACCCTATTAACATCTTTGACCAGAAAATACTAGGTTTTTATCTAGAATAATTAGTGTCGAGAAGCTTTCAACAACCTGAAGGACAGGTTGATCAGTACCATGTGCTCTGGTTTCTAGATGAAGGAGTGATGTTCATGATTTTTCGTGATGCTTCATATCTAATCATTATAGGAATATTAATTCAGAAAAGTGTGGTGAACTTTTATGGGTTTAGGAATTTTCATCCATATGAGCATAAAAGTGATACTCATGACATAGAATATGTAGTTGTAGTGTTTTCCCTGAATATATGGAAACATTACCTCATCAGTGAGCTCTTTTTAGTCTTTACTGACCATAAGAGTATGAAGTAAGTTTTCTCTCAATATGATTTTAACTTGTGTTAATGGATGTGCATAGAGTTTCTCTAGGATTATGATTTTGATATCTCATACACACCAATAAAGCGAAATGCGTTTACTGAAGCACTGAGTTAGAAGTCACATGGATATGTCATTCGGGAGTTGGTGGATATCTAAAAATGGGTGTAAGAGCTTGAAGTGATGCATCTTAATGTAGATTAATATAGTGGTAGATGTTATCTCTATAAAATAATAGTATAATAATTTATAATGTGGCTAGTGAAGAAGTCTCAATGGGGAGACTCAGAGGTGGAGGTGATGTGAGATCATGTTAGTCATGGTGATTCTACAAAATAGTTGTTGGAGGATGGTCAAATCTATATTCCACTTTAGTTATGATTTTCTATTCCATTGGTGATATTTTAAGGATTTTATCATGATTTTCACAAATCATCCTTGGCATTATATCCAGTTGGTCCCAAGATAAATCATGGTTTGAGGAGGTGGTTTTGGGGGCCATGGATATAGAGGACTATACAGACGATGGGGGATAAGTTTCATTCTCATATCATGGACTTTGGTTGATCTTGGATGAAACACCTAATTTTGATTAACTTTTTCTATAAAAACATCAATCACTCATCTATCTGTATATCTCCATTTGAAGCATTGTATTGGTGGTTGATTCATTATCCAGTATGTTGGAATGAGGTTAGGGATTTCATAGTCTTTAGTCTAGATATGGTACAAAGAAAGTATAGAAGATATATGTATTTTTAGAGTCTTTGGAGGCAACCCAAGACCTACATTAGTCTTATGAAGATCACATGTTGAGGCCTTTTGAGTTTGAGTTCATAGCCCATGTGTTCTTAAAGGTTTTCCCTCGTCATGGGAATCTAAGTTTTGTCTGAAGTAGTAATATTTCATCCAATCTCATTGAAACGTTTTATGTGTTGTGGCATATTGGTGAGGTGTCCAATTTATTTACACTCCCACTATGAATTTACAAAGTTGGAAAAGTATTCCTTGTGTCCCATATTTTTCATTACCTTCATGATGAATCTCATGTATTTGATTATAGAGAGTTGGATTTCAAGGAAGATGTGACAATTTTTGAGATGCTAATTGAGATCAAAAAATTTTATGAGAAGGTAATTTTTGGGAGATTTGTCACCTTGTTTATTCTATTATAGATCCATAGTGGACTGGAGTAGATTGCATTGTAGTTGGAATCATATATGCACACCCAATACCATGATTGTTTAAATGGTTGATCTTTCTAGTGGTGATTCTTTGTTTATTTATTTCGATTGGGATAATATGATTAACCATAAGATCTATTTTATTTTAACTCTATACATTACTTTATGATGTTATATGGATATATATTTTTTTCCTTTGATATTTAGTTTTATTCTTTTTATATAGAGATCCTAGATAGGTATATCATTGGTGATTTACTAGTCCCCCTTTCTCTATTCTTTTTATATAATATTTTAATTCCTGGGGATGAGAATTGTTTTAGGGGCATCTGATATAATTTATTGGGTCCCTAAAACCATTACATTATGATTTATTAAGGCTTGGAAGTTTCGGTAGGGAGTTCAAGTAACTTTAATTTTTTAAATTACTAAATTTTCTCTCATGGTTACTTAACTGAAAATGCATTTGTTTATCCCTTCATTTGGTTGGTTGGGTTCTTCTTAAAAGTAGTTGATTCTTTTATATGATTGGTTGTTTCCATCATAGAACTGGTCAATTTATTCTTATAGTTAGTTGATTTCTTTATGATTTTACTTGGTTTCTTAATGATTTCAGTTTATTTCTTTATGTGTTCAGTTAGTTCCTTCATATAGATTGTTGGTTCCTTTGTATAGTTGATTGGTTTCTTCTTATTTCCATCTGGTTCCTTTTTGTGGATAGTTGATTGATTTTTTTAGTTAGTTGGTTCCTTCATGTGGTCTATTTATTTATTCTTATGGTTATTTATTTTCTTCTTATTATCATTTATTTGTTCATAATGTTTATTTCTTGGCTCTGGGCAGTCGATCCCTTCTCACAGTTGGTCCAATTGTTTTCTAAATATCCAATATTTTCAAAATGCCCATATTTTTTAAGAATGATATGAAAAATGTTTTTTAACATAAAATAAGAGATTTAAATCCTAAATAATTGTTTTTAAATTATATTTTTTGGATATAAAATATAGTTTTTGAATTCATCAAAGCATGTGGTTTTAAAAAGGGTTGTTCCTCATCTTTTAAATGAAAATGGGTTAAATAATAATTAAAAAGTATGTTTGATCATATTAAAATTTAGAGTGTTTCTAGGATCTTTATTTGGTATATTAAAGTGTTTAATTTCTATCATTAATGTATTTTAGTGTTTTCATTGAGTTTGGATGAACCAAAACCTTATTCTTGATCCTAGTCTTCATCTACCTTTATCTTGAATCCTTCCTACTCATGATTCCAAGCATGTTCAGTTTCTCAATTCCCTAACTACTTCATATGGTAGTGTGTTTAATTTGATGTATGATTTTATTTATCATTTTTATTCCTCTAATCTATACAATTTTTTAAAAAATGATCAATTTCTTACCTTTATGATATCTATTAAGTGACATAATCTTCTTTTTACCTTATTTTTGGTGCAATATGTTTTGGAACTTCTTTTCTTGGGAAGGAATCCTTATTTCTATCTTATTTTGCTCGTCTAGGTAATTAGAATTTTTTTACTAGTGGGTGGTTAGAATGGATTAACTAATAAATATAATAAACCAAAATAGATTTAATGGGAATATAAGGGGAGAAATCTCATTGTTTTTATTTGTTTCCTTATTTTTTTTATTTTTTTATCTTGAAACATAAAAATAGTTATAACATGAAAGTTTTGTCTAACATGAATTATAAAACTTTGATGTGGATTGAGAACCTTTATTGTATAAAACCCACCACCCATAAAAGAAGAAGAACTTAATATATGTGTATAATGAACTAGTTGAGTGTGAATTTGAAAACTATATAAGAATTCCCTTATACATTATGATGGATTAATGAGGAGACACCTTTAAATGAATTGTGTATTTTTACAGTTTGGATATGCATTTTTATGTACTTATTTTTTTGTTTTTTTTATCCTTGTGGTTGTGTGAAATTTATGGGGATTGTGTGATGATGGTAGTGATTGTCTTGGATGTGGGATGTGTTGTGGTTAGTGGAAGTGTTTTTTATATGAGGTCGTTGTGGTGAGATGGTTGGGTTGGGGAGTTAGCTTGGCCGGAGGTATAGTGGGTTGTTATATGGTTCCTTATATAATATCCTTGTGGTGATGAAATATGAAATTGGTAATTATGATAGGTTAATGGTGTGGGAAGCAAATTTAATAAAAGTATAAAATAAATTACATGTGATAAATAGTTTAAAAAATTAAATAATTATGAACAGTTTATATTTAAATAAGAATTAAATGTGAAGGTTGTTTATAGTGGTCCAGGATCAATTGGAAGTTAAATGGATTGAATAATGAATAGTGGTTGTTAATAAAATAATATATAAAAGTTGATGAATTTTTAAATTAAAGAATGGAAATTTGGGTTATGTGTGTGTTTGTTTAGTTTGGTGGACATTCTTTTTAGTGGTGGTGGTCCATGGTAACAATAGTTAGGTGTTGTTGAAAGATAAAGATGATTAAGTATTCATGTGAAACCTTTAGTTTGGGATTTTTTGTTGTTTTTGTGTGTGTGTGTGTGTGCATGTACTTTCATGTTACTTTTATACACACCCCACGCACATCAAGTTTTATATACCAACCCCAAAATATTTTGGGGGTTTTTTCTCAAACATTTGGATAGTGAGGAATGAATGGTTGATTATACCCTCTTCCCCACTCTTGCTTTGGAAGTAGTATATATAGGCGGTATCCAATTAGTGGAGAGTATGGACCAATGATATCGTAGTTGGTGGTGATTCCTAATGATGAGAGGATGTGATATGTAGTAGGGGTCATGCATGTTAGGAGGAGAGCATAAGGTTAATGTCCTTCGTAATCATGATACCTTAATATTATAGATATGTGTTTATAGATGGATGTTTGATGATGTGGATGATGATGTGGTAGTGGAATTAGATATTTTCATGATGATATTGATTCTAGTATAGGATGTTGGTCCCTATGGGAGGCATGGGTAGGTAGGTCTTTGACCCAACCCACATCAAAGACTTTTTTATACACATTGATGAGATGGTGTGGAAGTGGGGGGAGAATAGAACATATGATGTTGTGGAATTTGAGAAAAACTCAGTGGGGAAGTGTATGTGGGGTTCCTTCATCAATATTTTCTTGATATTGTCTTACTACTTGCTTTGTTTATTTGTTGGTTCATCCATGGTGAGGTTGGGATAGATAGATTACTTGTTGGGGTGCTTGATGGTTCTACTATTTTTTCACTAATGCACTAATATGCACTTTTAACATATTCACAAAAGACCTTGGGTATTATCCTACTGATTATACATTTTATTTTCTTCCTACACATATATAAAATATTTTTTAGGTTTCCAAGAGAATTATGTGGAATGAGTTATTCATTACAAGCATGGAGGTTGATGTTCTTGTAGAGTGGCTACCTTAGTTTTCTTTTGTGTATTTATTTTGGAGACTTTATTTTTATTTCCTCACATACATGGTGGGTTGTTTTAGTTTCTTTCATATCATGTGATATTGTTATTTGGTGATTTATAATATTTTAGCATGCTCCTTTTCATATATTTATGTTAATACCTCCCATTTTAGTGTTTTACACCCACAGTGTTAGTTACAAACTCAGGGCCAATTATAGGTGGGACTCAGGGGCCACCCATTCCCCTCACTACCATCCAAATAGGTGAACTAGTGGAAGGGATCTCATAAAAAATTATGAATAGATAAATTAAAATTTCAATGAATTTGATTTCTCTTGTAATTAGGTTCAGTTTAATTTATATTGATTAATTATATTGATGGATAAGTATTTATTTGGGAATATTTGGCTCATATTAACTTGGTAATTCAACAATACTTTCTTTTTAGTACATTTCAGTGAAATAATGGATAATATTATTATATTTCCAATTCATTTTTATGATTTATAAATATATTTTCATGATGAGTTATTAAAAATAATGTATTGGGGAAATAATTATTTTTATAAATGTAGTATTTTTCTCATGAAGTTTATATTTATTTTAGTATATTTAAGGTAAATAATAACCTATAAAGAATTAAATTGAGAATATTTAGTGTTTCTTGGAAAAATGGGTAATTTTTTATTTTTAGGTTTTTAAGGAGTTTTTGGGATATGTTATGAAGTTAGGAAAAATAGGAATAATAAATCATTCTATTTAATATAATTTATTAACACAAATTTTATACCAAACATATATTTTTTTATCTCAAACCCACTCCATGAAGGTTCTTTTACTCCAAGTCCATAAGAAATTGTATTTCTTATTAAACAGAAAAATAAAAATACTTCGTGAAACCAATGTACCATTATATATTCAATGCATTAATAAAACATAATTTTAACTCAAAAAATAACTAATGTGGACATTCTAGTCCAAATTCATTTGATTAAAAGTTTTCAGTTGACCAAGTACTGTAAATTTTGAAAACAAATAACATTTAGAAGGTTACAGTTGATAGTAAAGAATAATTTTTTGATGGTGAGAAGCTATAAAATTGGGAATGATAAACTAAAAAAAGCATAATTATTAATGGAAATTCATGTACAATAGATATAGATTTATCATTACTTATATTCTAAAAATAATGTATCAACCTATTCAAATTACATTTACATTCTTTTAAAATAATTTTTTATATTAATTGATTATTTGAACTTTGAATCATTTAGGAACTGATAAGATAGTTGGAATATGGATATGATTATAGGTCACATAGAAGAATCTTATTACATTCATGGAAATTAAAAAGATCATTAGGGGAAATAATTTTCATGATTTAGGTCTGTTATTAAGGATTAAAATCATGACAATATTATTTATGATATTTCCTATCATATAGTTTGATCAAAGGTGGATCAACTATTTAGTTAATATACCATGGGGAGGTGGATTCTAGTATAGAAACTAAGGGAAGTGTGTTGATGATTTGATTAGTAATCAGAAATAGAATATTCTATAATATTTTAAGGGAATAAAATTAAGTATATATATATAATAGGTAATTAATTTGTTAATTATAAACAATAGTGCATAAAGGAAAACTAGTATTTTAAGCAAAGAAGATAGAACTGACTAAAGACTATTTTAAATAATAATATGATGGGAGAGTATTGAAATTAAACATTTGAGATTATTTATTCCCATCATTTTATTATTCAAATATAATAATATAGTGGTAAATAATAAATTATGGATAAGGGGATATAATTCTGTTTTTACATTTTTAATCATTTAATGAATAGATCATGATCTTATCAATTTTTCACTTCAATTATCCAATTATTATGTTAGTAACTAGATATTTTTTAACACCGAAACTCTAATAGACCATAGTCAGTGGTTAATTTTATAAATTGTAACTTGATATAAGTGACCAAATCCCAATCGATCAAATAGTATATTAGTCTTGGAAAAATAGATAAATGATTAAATCTTACATTACAATTGCAATCATAAAATACAAAATAGTATTTTCTTTGTGAACTTATTATCCCCTCCAGCATATCACTTAAAATTTATTAAATTAATCTTCTTGGAATCTTCAGGAAAGGAAACAAAATAAAATGGTGATCTCATATGGTCGGTAATGTAATCGGTATAAGAGAAGCTATCAAATAATAAATAAGGCAAGAATAATATGGCAAGAATAAATGATGATCAAATTATTCTATATAAATAATCGCATCAACATGAAACTTATCCATAGATAACATAACTATTCAAATAATCAAGTATACATCAATAACTTGTTTCGTTGTAATGGAATACTTAATTTTGTATATCTAAAACTTATCCTTGATGTAACTTGCTTATAAATCATACATAAATGGGTAAGGCATATTCAAAATACCCAACTTCATTCATCTCATGAGACCTATTGATTCATCGAGGAGATATGTGATTTTAGGACTCACCAATAACATAATAAATCCACTGAATTCATCATATGAATAAACATTACAACTTAATCAACATTCCATATAATCAATAAATATACATATTGGAAGAACCACCATGTGGAATGTCAATAATTTCCCTATTCAAAATGATCATAATCTATTAAGATAAATATGGTGGAAGTTATCATTAGAGTATATCCCCATTAAATCATAATATTCATCAAAGATTTTGATTTAGATGAAAATAATTTTAAAATATCATCAAAATATTTCTTGAGGAAAATAAACCTTTCATTTTGAAATCACTTACTTAAAATATAAAAATTTATAAAATATTAAGAAAAATATTTTTTTTCAAATGAACCATGGAAACCTTTAAAGGAATATTCAAGTAAAAAATATTCTTCATGGTGGGGAAATTATTTCATGTGGTTAGCATTAAAACAAATTTTCCTTTCGCACTATCAGTAATAAGTTCCTAGCTCATAAAATGATAAGAATGTTCCTTTTATAAGTTTTTATAGAAAGTAAAACAATTTTAAAAATGAATTGAATAAATATTTTTATAATATTAAAAAAATCATGAAAATATTTTAAAGAAAATATAGACATGGAATAAAATATTCCTCACTGAATATAAAATCAATATTGGTTTTCCTTTAAAAAAATATTTTAGACATTTGAGTACTTAGTAATAATAAAACATGTAATTTCCAAAAATAACTAGAGGAGAAGAAAATATATTTGGTTTAAGATAAAATGATCATATAATTCCCCCAATGGAAACTTAAACATAAACAATCCGGAGTAAGGATAGGATTGTGAAATAAACCATTACTACTTAGGTAACTTTTGAATCATAACTCCAATGAAAGGAAAACATTCAAATGTAACTTTAAATACCATGAATATAAATGGATTCATGATATATCTAATCAAATGATCAAATATATACAACACAAGAAAGAAGAAATTGGTTAATATGGAATATATCCTAAAAAAACAAAAGTGAGATATGAAATACTTAAAAATATAGTAATGTTATAGTGAGAATTAATAATTGAAGTGATTATGTGTAAAAAAATTATTTCCACATAAAACAAGTTAAAATAAAAAATAAAATAATAATAGGTCACTAGAAACATAATCTTGGTATAACATGGGCAATGAATAAGTATTATAACTCAATGAAAATAAATTGAGTTATGAAACCACTTACCCTAGGTTTGACTTACTTCATAAAAATATATCTTCTACTTAGTACATAGGTTCTTGTGGATAACAAATAGGTGATTCAGAAGAATATATAATCTAAGATTCACAAATAAGGTAAAATTAATGACTATCCATCGCCCCTTAACATCCTTATTATGAATATCCCCATATATCACAGGCATTCAGAACATAAATAAGAATATTCTTAATCAAGGGGAGAAACAAACATCACATAGTGATAAATTACCCAAAAACGTTGTAAACAACTCAAGGGTAAATCAATAGGCGTCCTTCAAAACCACCCTTTTAAAACCAAAGTTTCAATTAGGCCTTCTATATTCAAACAAGGCTTGAAACTACACTACATTTAACATTTCATAAAACGCCACTCAAAAAAATTTAGAAACCAATGGAAATATTACACAGATTTTTTAAACATTTCAAAGATACCAATAAAAACATTATTATTCCTATTTTAAATATAAAACAAGTCCAAAGTCCATCCATTTGCATCAAAAAAATTAAAAGATCCATTAATTCATTTTTACAATCGGTAACCCCCACACTCATTTCAAATCAACAATTAAAATTCATTAAATAACCCCTTCATAAATAATTTAGAGGTTAACACCTAAATTTAAAATAATTACCACTTTAAAACATAGTTTTCACTCATCTAAAACTACAATACAATTAAAATAAAACACAATACATTAAAAAAAATTAAAAAGACTCATATAAATTTTACATATTCTTAGCAGATAAAAAAACTCCATTTCAAACCTGAAAACATGGAATTTAAAATAGAAACCCTTTATATAAATCTCAAAATACATTGAAATTAATTCAAATCCTCAAATGGATATCACATATATTCATAAATTCAATAAAAATTTATTTAAACTTTGAATTATAAAATGAAACAATTTCATAGAAACACCAACCTTAAAGAGGTGGAAAATGGGATAAAACGAATTGAAATGTGCCACTTTCAATGTCGACCACCTGAACAAGGATAAAGATGGAATCTATAAACCCTAAACACCAAAAATACCAACATTAAATCTAGACCGAACCCTATAATAGTCCACCAGGGTTCTAGGGTTTATGAGATAAGCTAAGACTAATATAAAATAAAGAAAAAGGGGATAAATAGTGAAAGAGAGGAATATTTACAAAGGAATCTCCTCAGAAAAATCAAATAATAGCCAATAATTTTTATGGGAGGAGGTTGGGACTTCTACTTAGGTTACCAATGGTTGGTTTACTTGTATGGGGGAGAATGGGTTAAAATCCTTTTAAATATAAAGGATAAATTTTGGGAAAATCACACTTTAAGTGATTCTAAGAAAGTTCCATGGTTTGGTTGCACAGTTTTCCAAACCATGTGTCAACATTTTGTGGGAAACTTCATAGGAAAATACAACCCACATTATTTATTGGGAGCTCCAAAAGGTTTAAAAAAACATATATAAATAGTGAAACAAATCCTCTAGGATAGTACCCACCACATAGGAACCTCACAGTTTCCTCTTACCATGTGTGAAACTTGTTCAACTCTAAAAAACCTGAAAACATCAATTTTCTAGCCCAAAAACCACCATAAATCAAAAAAACCAAGTTAACCTAATATAAAACAAATTACGATCTAATGTATCATATGGTTGTCACATGGAATGACTAAAAAAATCATCCCATTTTCTAGTGATCAAGTAGTTGTATGTTGTGGATGATCTAAAAAAGTGGTATATTGATGAGGTTATATGACTCTATGGATTATCAAAGACCATTTTATCTGATCATTATGATCATACCTCATGAGTTATGAGAGGTTTTCAACATGATTTTGTCTCTTAATTACACCTTATAACTACTTTACATCTCTATACATAGTGGATTATCCACATGATAGAGGATATTTTGTGGGTTTACATCTTGCACATTGGTGGATTGTGGGTGAAAACCCTCTCATTGTTTTAGTTTACCTATAACAACATTTATAACCCATCCATAAATATGGATCCATTTTAATCATTTTATGGGTGTTAGTTTCATTCAATATTGTGTTATACTATGGTTGGGGAGTCAGAAGTCCTTAGTATTGATGTGGTGCAAAGCACAATAGTGGTGATCTAGAATGTTCAAGAGTATATGAAGAAGATACAGAACTACCATAAGGCCTTAATATCATTAATATATTACCTTGAAGTTTTATTTTAGAGATCATGTGATCTTGAAGGCTTCCACTCATTAGATATAGTGGAGGTTTGGACAAGAGTTTAAGCTTTATCCAAGGTTAGTTGGGAATTTTAATGTGTTGGAGTGTGTTTATAAGGTGGATTGTCAATTGGAACTCCCATTATGGATTGAAAAAGGTCACAACCTCTTTCATTTATCTTATCTTTGTCATTACCTTCACATTGAATATCATGTCATTGAATGGGTATAGTTACACATCGAGGATGGCGCAATGATTGTTGAGTGACTGGTTAAGATCCAATATCACTATGAGAAGGTGTATCATGGGAGAGTTATACCTTGTTTAATGTGTTTTAGAGGCACTATAAAGTGGAGGAAAATACTTGGGAGTAATATTTTTAGATGTTCACCCAATACCCCAAATTTATTTTTGGTTGATCTTTATAGTAGTGCTTCTTCTCTTATTTCATTTTATTGAGATGATGTGTTTAACTATAATATTTATATGATCATAACTACTTCACATGGTTTATGATATCACCTAACTATGTGTTTTTTCCTTCAATGTTTGGTATTTCTATTTTTATAGCATAATACTTGATTGTAATTTCACAGGTGCTTTTTTATACCCCCATTATCTTTCCTTTAAGGGTTCTATTTTTATTCTTGAGCATATAAATTGTTTGAGAGGTCTCTGATGTGACTTTTATGATCCCTAAAACCTTTCCATTGTGATTTCCCAAGGCCTGGAAGTGTTAGTTGGGTGTTCATGGGATTTACCTTTTTGAAAATTCGAAATTTTATCTCATGTTCACTTTATTGACCATGTAGTTAGATAATTCCTTATTGTAATCAATTGATTCATTTCTATATAGTCATTCGGGTCCTCCATTCGATGGGATGATTTCTTCTTATGGTCAGTTGATTCCTTCATATGGTCGGTTGTTCCATTATGCAGTCAGTTGAATTATTTTATTGGAATATTGATTAATTTTTTATGTCTGTTGGTTCCCCCATGAAATCAATTTATTCCTTTTTTTTGTGCATTTGGTTCCTTCATACGATCAATTTCTTCCTTCCTTCTTTCAATTGGTCTCTTCATGTAGTCATTTGGTTCCTTTGTGTGGTTAGTTAGTTCCTTTTTTTGATCAGTTGGTTATTTCATATAGTTGGTTGTTTTCTTCTTATAATTGGTTAGTTACATATTGTGGTATCTTACTCCTTCATGTTATATGTTTCTTGTATCCACATGACTGATCCTTTCCCATCCATGTAGACTATTCTATACTAAAACACAAATAGTTTTGGGGAATTTTCTATAACATTAAAATGGTGAATAATGGGTGGATAATTATCCCATCATCTCAACTCTTCCTTTGGAAAAGGTACATGGAAGTGGCACCCAGTTAGTAGTGAGTACCTACTAATTATGGTGTAGTTGGTGGAGATTCATTATTATGAGAGGATATATATGTAGTGTGGGTCATTCATGGTAAAAGTGTGGCATTAGTTTGACTCCCACCACTTTTATGATATCTTAATTCTCTATATATGTTATTTTGGATGGATGTGTGATGATGAAAATGATGATGATACAATGGAATGAGATATTTTCATGATGGAATTGATTCTAACATAAGATTGTTAGCCCTATGAGAGGTTGAGGTATGTAGGGTTGCGACCTGACTCACATCATAGATTGCTTGATACATGATGTTGGGATTTCATGGAAGGGACATGATCATAGAATGTTTGATGTTGGGGTATGAGATTAGAAACTCAAGGGGGGTGGGATTGTGGTGTATCTATCAATGTTTTCCCAATGTTATATTACTAATTGCTTGTGTTATTTTTCGATTTATCCATAGTGAGGTTGAGATGGATAAATAACCTATCTATGTGCTTGTTGGTTCTGTTATTTGTTCATTGGTTCATTCATATTCTTGTTTCACATTTTCATATAAGAAATTCAATATTATCTTATTGAGTATACATGTTATAATCACCCTACACATATAAGAATTTTTTTTCAGTCTTCTAGGAGGGTTATAGGGGATAAGATAGGCATTACTAGCTTAGAGATCAGGAATACTATAGAGTGTCTTCATTAGTTTTCTTTTAGGTATTTACTTTAAATACATTATTTATATTTATTGACATGATTGTGGGACTAGTATCATTTATATTATGTAAAATAGTTTTTGGTGGGTTTTTATCTTATCTCTTGATATTTTTCATATATTGGGGATAATTCCTCCCATTTTAGTATTTTACATCCTTAGTACTAGTCTCCAACATGGGGACCCCTAGAGGTAGGACTTGGGGGGTCACTCTTTCTCTTCACTAATAGACTATGTGGGGTAAAAATGGAGGGGAGTTCATGACATAGTGATATCAAAATTATTGGTAGAGATATGGGAAGGAGTCTCAAGTTAGGCACTAGTGAGGCTTGAATGGGAATGGTATAAAAATAATGTTTGTTAAACTTAGTGTGTGGTATAGAAAAGAAGACTGACTAAGACAAAGGATTTTAGGGGCCTCTATGATCTAATATAATGACCATAATCTTATTTAACACCCTTGGAATGATAATAATAATTATATGGTAGAGACCTAGGGGGTGTACATTCATCATTCTAGTTCACAGTTGTGATTGAGTGAGGTGTTTTGGCTAATTAAAAAGAATTTAACTAATTAATCTAAATAAAATACATGCTACTTGGATTATGCTTCCTTCCCTTGTATTTTTCATAAATGGATCCTTATCATAATCTATGTGTAGTTCATTAGGTAGAGGTTCAGTAGACAAATCCAGTTAATCATTACAAGATCAATCAGATAGAGGAGTATAAGACGTAGTAGAGGGAATTACATTCCATAAAAGGTCAAAGTCAAGAAAAGTATTAGGGAGTGTCAATGATATATATATATAAAGAATTGTCTAGATGATGAGAAAGAGGATTTTTCTTGGTATTACATATATAATGTGTTTCTTCTCTTGTTCTTTTCTTCAAAATGAAAGTGACAACGTGGCAGGAATTTCTCTCTCAAAAGTATGGGATCACGATCATACAACAGCTCAGGATTAGGTTTATGGATCTTGTATATTTTACACCTAATCTCTTTCTAGATGGGTATTATAAAGAATGAAATCTTGACTATTCATTATTGGTATAACTCATGACGAACTCCCCCGTAGATCACTTTCTTAATAGGGTATGACTATGGACCTATAAAATATTAAGGCGTATGTTTCATGGGAAGTAGCCAAAAACTTAGTAAAGGTTCATAAGTTTATTCTCCATTCATGATATTATTGAAGTTTTTTGTTTGAATTCTCTCATATTGTAACCATATTAACATCGTTTACCATAAAATACTTGGTTTTTATCTAGACTAATTAGTGTCATGAATCTTTCAATAACCTGAAGGATGGGTTGATCAGTGACCCTGTGCTCTGGTTTCTAGAAGGAGTCATATTCCTTCTTTTTTGTGATGCTTCAAATCTAGTCTTTGGATTCATATTGATGAAGAAAAGGGTGGTGATATTTTATGGGTTTAGTAATTTTCATCCAAATAATCATAAAAATGCTACTCATGACATGGTATATGTAGTAGTAGTTTTTTCCCTGAAGCTATTAAAACATTACCTCATCAGTGAGATCTTTTTAGTCTTCAATGACCATAAGAGTATGATGTGACTTTTCTCTCAATATTATTTTAACTCAAGTCAATGGATTTGGATATAGTTTCTCCATGATAATGATTTTGAGATCTCATACACCTCAGTAATGGAAAATGTGTTTACTGATGCACTGGGTTAGAAGTCACAGGGATATGTCATTCGAGAGTTAGTGGATATCTGAAAATGGGTGTAAGAGCTTGAAGTGATGCATCTCAATGTAGAGTAATAAAATGGTAGATGTTTTCACTATAAAATAATAGTGGAAACATTTATAATTTGGTTAGTTAAGGAGTCTCATGTGGAGACTGAGAGGTGGAGGTGATGTGAGATCATGTTAGTCATGGTGATTCTACAAAATAGTGGTTGGAGGATGGTCAAATATATATTCCATTTTAGGTTTGATTTTCTATTCCATTGGTGATCTATGGGGGACTTCTTCTTGAGTTTCACAATTCACCATTGGGAGTATATCTAGTTGTTTCTAATCTAGAAATATTTTCTCTCTAAAAAGTATGGGATCATGATCATACAACAGCTCAGGATTAGGTTTATGGATCTTTTATATTTTACACCAAATCTATTTATATATGGGGATTATAAAGAATTAAATTTCTTTCTGAGATATTTATGGGGGATAATAGGATGTAATTATTGGTAATATTGCCTCAATATTGGGTTCAAAAGAGCTTCTTAAGGAGAAAAAAATTAGGTAAGGGATTTTGGATGTGAGAGAAGTTGAGGTTTCGATCAATAGGGAGTCGATCGCAGCATCCTACTTCACATTTTCTCATTTCAAGTGATTCCCAAGAATCTACCAAGGAATTACAATTTCGGTGTTATGGCTATGTAGGTTATAGTCACCATCAATATTAGTTCATGAATTCTCAAGGAGTCTAGTTTAGTTTGTTCATTCAAAACCCTCTCCAACCATAGAAACACCAGAGGCCACCAGCATTTGTTCAATAGTTGAGAATATATAGAGATGGTTGATTTCATCCCAGATATTTTCCACACCCCCAATAATCTATATTGGATATTGGTTATAGAGTGTTTAACCTACAATGTGGAGGTGGGTAGGTTTATAATATGGAGGTTCTGGCACCATAGGGACAGGAGGTTATTCAAGGTATGGTCATTTTACCATATAACTTAGTTTTTTCTTTGCTAAATTCTTGAGGTTCACAATTCTTTATTTCACTAGATCTATTTTATCCATTAGGACTAGAGTTAGATAGGAATTAGTTTCCATTGGTGTTATCCATGCTATTTGGAATCCATGATTTCTTGTTTGATGTGTGTTCAGGATATAGAATGGTGATTGGGAAGAATTGGTCAATGGGGAGTTTCTTCTTATTGTAGATGTATCCATATGATGTCATCCTTAGAATGTAGTTCCCATATTCTATATATGGGGTTATTGATTTATTTATATAGAGATTTATGATTTTTTTATATAGAGGTCCAATGAGTGGTGTTCATTGGTGAGCAGATCTATAGGATGATAATCAAGAGTTCAGGGCCTATTTTATCTTAATAGGCATAGTTTTTAGTGGAGAAACAATTGGTGAATACCCCTATAATTATTTATTATTTTATAGATTTTTTCTTGAATGAGGTTGTGACACTACCCCCATGACATAAAAATGATTTTAGAATAAAATTACAACCATGTTATTCTCTGATTTCAAAATAACCTTATCATATGGAACATAGAAAGATGCATGAGTTGAGACTCCGTATCATTGATTTACAGAAAAATGGATTCATTCAAGCTAGTGTATCAGCTTGTGGTTCTTCATATATTTTCACTAATAAAGGAGATATTATTCTACGTTAGTGTGTATACTATTAGAATTTGAACCCGGTGAAGTTCAAGAATTATTTCCCCTTCTAAGAATAGAATATTTTCTCAACCAGTTAAAGGGTGTAGTTGGTTTTAAAATATAAATATATGGTATGTATATCACTAAATGAGGGTGAAGGGGGAGTATATCTTGTATAATGATTTCCATTATTGATATGGAAACTTTGATTTTATGGTCATATCATTCAGTGTCATGAACACATATATTATATTCATAGGGATCAAGAACTCTTCATTCTATGAGTTCCTAAACTAGTTCATAATCATGTTCATTAAAAGCATCCTTATATACTTCAAATTAGAGTAGGAGCATGTATAGGATATCAAAGTTTTCCTTTAGGTTCATTGATACCAATAAATCTATGTAAATATGTCCAAGTACTTGTTTTATACATGGGAGGTGCATTTCATCATACACGTGGTGTCTCAATAGGGTATGGATATGGACTTATAAAACATTGAGGCTAATGATTTATGGGAAGTAGTCAATAACATAGTAAATGTTCATGGTTTTATCCTTCATTCATGATATTACTGAAGGTTTTTGTTTTAATTATATCAGATTGTATCCCTATTAACAGCTTTGACCAGGAAATACTAGGTTTTTATCTAGACTAATCAATGTCAAGAATCATTCAACAGCCTGAAGGTTAGGTTGAATAGTGCCCCTGTGCTTTGGTTTTTTGGAGGAAGGGGTGATGTTCAAGGTTTTTTGTGATACTTAAAATATAGTATTTGGATTCATATTGATATAGAAAAGGGTGGTGATATTTTATGTGATTATGAATTTTCATCCATATGAGCATAAAAATTCTACTCATGACATGGAATAAGTAGTAGTAGTGTTTTCCCTGAATCTATGGAAACATTACCTCATCAGTGAGCTCTTTTTTTTATTCACTGACTATAAGAGTATGAAGTGGGTTTTCTATCAATATGATTTTAACTTGTGTCAATGGATGTGGATAGAGTTTCTCTAGGATTTTTATTTTCAGATATCATACACCCCAAGAAAGGGAAATGTGGTTATTATTTCACTGAGTTAGAATTCATAGGGATATGTCATTCAGGAGTTAGTGGATATCTGAAAATGGGTGTAAGATATTTAAGTGATGATTCTCAATGTAGAGTATTATTGTGTAAGATTTTATCTCTCTAAAATAATAGTGGAAAAATTTATAATGTGGTTAGTGAAGGAGTCTCAATGGTGAGACTCAGAGGTGGATGTGATGTGAGATCATGTTAGTCATGGGGATTCTACAAAATAGTGGTTGGAGGATGGTCAAATCTAGATTCCATTTTATCTATGATTTTCTATTCCTTTGTTGATCTGTAGGGGGAGTTATTTATGAGTTTCACGAATCACCCTTTGCAGTATATCCATATGTTTCCAAGAAAAACCATGGTTTGAGGATGTGGTTTTGGGGTCAAGGATAGAGAGGACTATACAGATGTTGGGGGTATGTTGCATTCTTGGATCTTGTAATTTTGTGGATCTTGGATGAAAAACCCACTTTTGGTTGATTTTTCCTATAAAAATATCAATCACTCATCTATCTTTATAGCACCATTTGAAGCATTGTATGGGTGGTTGTTTCATTATCCATTATGTTGTACTAGGGTTAGGGAGTCGAGTGTCCTTAGTCCAAAAGTGGTACAAAACAAGGAGAGAAGATCTGGGTATTTTGAGAGTGTATGAAGGTGACACAAGACCTCTATAAGGCTTATGAGGATTACAGGTGGAGGCCTTTGGAGTTTGAGAACATAGACCATGTGTTCTTAAAAGTTTTCCCTCATCATGGGCAGCTAAGTTATAGCTGAAAGAGTAATATTTCTCCCAATCTCATTGAATCATTTGATGTGTTGGGGCATGTTGGTGAGGTGGAATATTGATTTTCACCCCCATCCTGGATTTAAAGTGTTCATGATGTATTCCATGTGCCCCAGATTTTTCATTACCTTCATGGTGACTCTTATGTATTTGATTATAGAGAGTTGTATTTCAAGGAAGATGTGACATTTTTAGAGCTACTAGTTTAGATCCAATATTTTCCTGAGAAGTAAATTTTTTGGAGATTTATCCCCATGGTTATTCTATTATGGATCCATTGTGTAGTGTAGGAGATTACACGGTAGTGGGATTCATAGATACACACCGAATACCATGAATTTTCCGATGGCTGATCTTTCTAGTTATGATTCTTTTCTTATGTATTTCTATTGAGATACTATGTTTAACCATAAGATCTATATGATATTAACTCTATAATTTAGTTGAAGGTGTTCTATGGATGTATATTTTGTTCCTATGATATTTAGTTGTGTTATTTTTATAGAGATATCCTAGAGATGTATCTCATTGATGATTTTCTAGACCCCCTTTCCCAATTCTATTCGGTAATATTTTAATTCCTGGGGATGAGAATTGTTTTAGGGGTATCTGATGTAATTTATTGGGTCTCTAAAACCTTTACTTTATGATTTATCAAGGCGTGGAAATTTTGGGATGGATTTTGGGTAATTTTACTTTTTTAAATTTCTAAATTTTCTCTCATGGTCACTCAACTAAAAATACATTTGTTTATCCCTTCATGTGGTTAGTTGGATCCTTCTTGAAAATAGTTTATTACTTTATATGATTGGTTATTTCCATCATATAGTTGGTCAATTTCTTCCTATGGTCAGTTGATTCCTTTGTGAGTTTAGTTGGTTTTTTAGGATTTCAATTGATTCAGTCATGTGGTCAGTTGGTTCCATTATGTAGTCAGTTGATTTTCCCATGCAATCAATTGATTCCTTTTTCTATGTGCATTTGGTTCCTTCATATGATAAATTTCTCCCTTCCTACTTTTAATTGGTTTCTTCATTTAGTCATTTGGTTCCTTTGTGTGGTTAGTTGGTTCCTTCTTGTGATCAGTTGGTTATTTAATATAGTTGGTTAGTTTCTTCTTATAATTGGTTAGTTGCATATTATAGTCTATTATTCCTTTGTGTGATATGATTCCTATATCCATATGACTGATCATTTCTCATGGTTGGTTTATCATTTTTCCAAATTTTTTATTTTTTCAAAATACCCATATTTTTTCAGAATGATGTGAAAATGGTTTTAATGTAAACTTTGGAATTTGAATCTTAAATAAATGTTTTTTAAATCAAATTTTTGGAATTAAATATCGTATTTTAATTCTTTAAATTTAATGTCTTTAAATCGTTCATTACGTGATTTTTAAATTAAAATAAATTAAATAAAAATTTAAAATGACGGTTGACCATATTAATCTTTAGAGTTATCCAAGGATTTATATATAGAATCTTAAAGTATGTTATTTCCTATATTAAATTATTCTCTTCTTTTCCTTGAGTATGGATGAACCAAAACCTTGTTGTTGAGTCTTAGGTTCATCTATGTTAGACACAAAGCCAACTTTCTTGTGATTCCAGGCATTTTTGACATCTTGGTTCCCTCCCAGTTTCCTATTGCAATATGTCACATTTGAGGTAGAAGTTTTTTTCTCTTTCATATCCATCCATTGTCTAAAATTCTTTTACAATTGATCAATCCCTTTCCTTCACGATATCGAGAGTGCATCATCTTCTTCTTTTTTTTATTTTCATTACAGCATGTTTTGTAACTTATTTTCTAGGTATGGGATCCTTGTTGTCATCTTATTTTATGAATCTGTGTAATTAAAATGATTTTTTATAGTGGGTAGGTGCTAAGGATAAAATAATGAAGACAATGAACCAAATTAAATTGAGAGTGAATGTGGAAACTATATGAAACTAACCATGTGGATGATGATGAATTAATAAGGAACCCCCTTTAAATGAATTAAGGACTTATTTAGTTTGGAAATAGTATATTGTGTCCTACTTGTATATATGTTGTTTTCTATGTGGTTGTGTGGACATTATAGTGATTGTGTGATGATTGTGGTCACCAATTCAAATACAGGATGTGTTATGGGAAGTGGGAGTGTAGTGGTTGATATGTGGTCATTGTAGTGAGATGTTTGGGTTTTGGTGTTAGTTTTGGTACGATACATGATGGGTTTCTATTTAGTTTATTTATATAACATTCTGGTGGTGATGGAATATGAAATTAGTAATTTTTAAAGTGTAATGATATGGGATAGAAATTTAGTAAATCTATAATGAAATTTATATGGTAACTAGTTTAATAAATTAAATATTTATGAACATGCTAGATTTAAATGGTAATTAAATAAAATGTTCATTTACAGAGTTTCATCGCCAATTTGTAGTTTAATGTCTTAAATAATGAATGGTGGGTGTTAATTTAATAATTTATAAAGCTATATGAATCAATAAATGAAATAAAGGAATGTGGGTTGTGTTTGTATCTATTTGTTGTGGTGGAGTTTCATTTTAGTATTGGTAGAATACACTAACAATAATGTGGTGTTTTTGATAGATGAATATCATTAAGTATTAATGTGAAACATTTTGGTTGAGATTGTGTTATATTTATGTGTATGAATATATATAATTGTACTTTCATGTTACTTTTATATGCACCCTCATCCATGTAGATTATTCTATACTAAAACCCAAATAGTTTGGGGGAATTTTCTATAACATTAAAATGGTGGATAATGGATGGCTAATTATCACATCATCTTAACTCTTCCTTTGGAAAGGTATATGGTAGTGGCACCTAATTAGTGGTGATTACCTACTAATTATCTTGTAGTTTGTGGAGATGCGTGATGACAAGAGTATATAATATGTAGTGGGGGTTATTCATGGTAAAAGTAGGGCATGAATTTGATTCATTCTTGATTCTTGATATACTAATTCTCAATATATATTATTGTGGATAATTGTGTGATGATGAAAATTATTATGATACAATGGAATGAGAGATGTTCATAGTGACATTGATTCCAAAATAATATTTTTAACCTTATGATAGGCTTAGGTAAGTAGGGCAGCGACCCGACCCACATCATAGAGAGATTGATACATGATGTTGAGATTTCATGGAATGGATATGATCATAGTATGTTTGAAGTCAGGGTATGAGAGAAGAAACTCAGAGGGGGATGGTCCCATTGTGTATCTATCAGTTTTTCCTGATATTTTCTTACTAATTGCTTGTGTTATTTTTTGAGTGATCCATAGTGAGGTTAAGATGGATAAATAACCTATCTATGTGCTTATTGGTTATATTTTTTTTTCATTGGTTCATTCGTATTCTTGTTTCACATTTTCAAAGAAAAAATTTTATATTATCTTATTGAGTGTACATGTTATAATCACCATACACAAAAAATAAATTTTTTTAGTTTTCTAGGAGGGTTATAGGGAATAAGATAGGAATTACTAGCTTGGATATCAGGACTACTATAGAGTGTCTTCATTAGTTTTCTTTTAAGTATTTACTTTGAAGAATTTATTTATATTTAGTGACATGATTGAGGGACTAGTTTCATTTATATTTTCTAAAATATTTTTTTGTGGTTTTTTAGCTCATCTCTTGATGTTTTTCATATATTGGTGATAATTCCTCCCATTTTAGTATTTTACATCCTTATTACTAGTCTCCAACCTGGGGACTCCTGGAGGCAGGGCTTGTGGGTTTACTTATTCTCTTCACTAATAGACTATGAGGGGTTCCAATGGAGAGTACTTCATGACATAGTGATATCAAAAGTATTGGTTGAGATATGGGAAGGAGTTTGGAGTTAGGAACTGGTAAGGTTTGAATGGAAATGGTATAAAAATAATATTTGTTAAACATAGTGTGTGGTGTAGAAAAGAAGACAGAATAAGACATAGGATTTTAGGGGGCCATATGATCTAATATAAGGACCATAATATTATTGAACACCCTAGGCCAGATAATACTAATTATAGGGTAGATACCTAGGGGGTGTACATGCATCATGCTTGTTCACAGTTTTGATTGAATGAGGTGTTTTGGGGAATTAAAAAGGATTTAATTAATTAATCTAAAATAAACTACATGCTACTTTTATTATGCATTCTTCCCTTGTATTTTTCATAAATGGATCATGCTCATCATCTATGTGAAGTTCATTAGGTATAGGTTCAGTAGACTAGTCCAGTTAATCATTATAAGATCAATCAGATAGAGGAGTATAAGACATAGCAGAGGGAATTACATGCCTTCAAAGGTCATAGTGTAGAAAATTATGAGGGGTGTTTCAATGATCTACAGATGAATAATTGTCTAGATGAGAAGGAGGAGTTTTCTTGGGATGACATATAGAATGAATTTCTTCTCATTTTCTTTTCATCAAAATGAAAGTGACAAAGATGCAATAGTTTCTCTCTCAAAAGTATGGGATCATGATCATACAACAGCTCAGGATTAGGTTTATGGGTCTTTTATATTTTACACCAAATATCTTTCTAGATGGGGATTATAAAGAATGAAATATTGACTGTGCATTACATCTAACAATTAGATTTATAGTCTCCTCGTTTATTATTATCACATATGTAGTGGTGTAGAAGAAGGTCAAAGTGACTAAGAGGATGAAACTGTTAGTAATAGTGACTCAATATTGGGTTCAAAAAATAATTTTAAGGAGAATAACATTTGGTAAAAGATTTTGGATGTGAGAGAAGTTGAGGTTCTGATCAGTAGGGTGTCGATCGCAGTATCCTACCTCACATTTTCTCATTTCAAGTGATTCCTAAGAATCTACCTAGGGATTACTGTATATGTGTTATTAATATGTAGTTTATAGTTAACATCAATATTAGTTCATGAATTCTCAAGGAGGATAGTTTATTTTGGTCATTCAAAACCCTCTCTAACCATAGAAACATCATAGCCCACCAGCATTTGTTCAGCAGTTGGGAACATATAGAGATGGTTGATGTCATCCTAGCAATTTTCCACACCCTCAAGAATCTATATCGGATAATTGTTATAGAGTTTCTAACCAACAAGGTAGAGGTGGGTAGGTTTATAATATGTAGGTTTCAGCACCATAGGGACTGGAGGTTATTCAAGGTATGATCAGTTTACCATATAACTTAGTTTTTTCTTTGTTAAATTATGGAGGTTCACAATTCTTTATTTCACTGGATCTAATTTATGCATTAGGACTGGAGTTAGATAGGATTCAGGTTCCCTTGGTGTTATCCATGCTATTTGAAATCCAGTATTTCTTGTTTGATGTGTGTTCGGGATAATGAATGATGATTGGGAAGCATTAATCAATGGGGGTTTTCTTCTTATTATAGATGTAGCCATATGATTTCATCCTCATCTTGGAGTTCCCATATTGTCAATATGGGGCTATTTATTATTTCAGATTTATATTCATGATTTTTTATATAGAGGTCCAGTGAGTGGTGTTCATTGGTGAGCAGAGATATAGGATGAGAAGCAGGAGTTCGGGGCCTATTCTATCTTAATTGGAAGAGTTTTTTATTGGAGAAATAATTGTTGAAGACCCCCATAATTATTTATTGGTTTTTATATGTCTTCTTGAATGAGGTTGTGACACTACCCCCATTAACATGAAAATGATTTTAGAATAAAATTACTACCATGTTATTCTATGATTTGAAAATAACCTTATCATATAGAATATACAAAGTTGTGTGAGTTGAGACTCGAGATCATTGATTTGTAGCAAAAGGGCTCCATTCAACCTAGTGTATCTCCTTATGGTTCTTCATATTTTTTCACTAATAAAGGAGATATTAGTATAATGTAGTGTTTATACTACTATAATTTTAATCCATTGAAGTTTAAGAACTATTACCCTTTCTAAGAATAGAATATATGCTCAACTAGCTAAAGGGTGTAGTTAGTTTTCAAAGATAAATATATGGTCTAGATATCAAAAAATGAGGGTAAAGGAGGTGTATATCTTGTATAATGATTTCCAGTATAGGTATCGACACTTTTATTTTTTTGTCATGTCTTTCAATGTCATGAATTCATATTTTATATTCATAGGGATCAAGAACTCTTCATTATATGAGCTCCTAGACCAGTTCAGTATCATGTTCATTAAAAACATACTTATATACTCAATGTTAGAGTAGAATCATGTAGAGGATATCATAATTTTCCTTCAGGTTCTTTGATACCAATAACTCTATGTAAATATGTCCAATTACAAGTTTTGTACATGGTAGGTTCATTTCTTGATACATGTGGTGTCTCAATAGGGTATGGATATGGACCTATAAAATATTGAGGTAGATGTTTCATGGAAAGTAGCCAAGAAATTAGTAAAGGTTTATAGGTTTGTTCTCCTTTAATGATATTATCAAAGGTTTTTGTTTGAATTATCTTAGATTGTAACCCTATTAATATCTTTGACTAGGAAATACTAGGTTTTTATCTAGACTAATCAATTTCAAGAAGCTTTCAACATCCTGAAGGATAGGTTGATCACTTCCCCTATGCTCTGGTTTATGGAGGAAGGATGGATGTTCAAGGTTTTTGTGATGCTTCAAATCTAGTCTTTGGATTCATACTGATGCAGAAAAGGGTGGTGATATTTTATGGGTTTAGGAATTTTCATTCATCTGAGCATACAAATTCTTTTCATGACATAGAATATGTAGTAGTAGTGTTTTCCCTAAACCTATATAAACATTACCTCATTAGTGAGGTATTTTTATTCTTCAATGGCCATAAGAGTATGAAGTGAGTTTTATCTCAATGTGATTTTAACTTATGTCAATGGATTTGGATAGAGTTTCTCCAAGATTATGATTCTTGAGATCTTATAAACCCCAGAACAGGGAAATTTTTTTATTGATGCACTGAGTTAGAAGTCACCGGGATATATCATTCGGGAGTTAGTGGATATCTGAAAATGCGTGCAAGAGCTTGAAGAGATGCATCTCAATGTAGAGTAATACAGTGTTATATGTTATCTCTATAAAATAATAGTGGAATAATTTATAATTTTGTTAGTGAAGGAGTCTCAATGGGGATTCTTAGAGGTGGAGGTGATGTGAGATCATGTTAGTCACGGTGATTCTCCAAAATTGTGGTTAGAGGATGGTCAAATCTATATTTTATTTTAGGTAAGATTTTATATTCCATTGCTAATCTTTGGGGGAGTTATTCATGAGTTTCACGAATCACCCTTGGCATTATATCCAGTTGTTCCCATGATAAACCATGGTTTGAAGAGGTGGTTTTGGGGGACAGGGATAGAGAGGACTATACAGATGATGGGGGATATGTTGCAATCTTGGATCTTGGACTTTGGGGGATCTTTGATGAAACACCCACTTTTGGTTGATTTTTCTTATAAAAACATCAATCAATCATCTATCTTTATAGCTCCATTTGAAGCATTGTATGGGTGGTTTCTTCATTATCCATTATGTTGGAATGAGGTTAGGGAGTCGATAGTCCTTAGTCCGGATGTGGTACAAAGAAAGGAGAGAAGATCCAAGTATTTTTAGAGTGTATGAAGGCGACACATGACCTCCATAAGGCTTGTGATAATCATAGGTGGAGGCCTTTAGAGTTTGACTTCATAGACTATGTGTTCTTAAAGGTTTTACCTCATCATAGGAAGTTATGTTTTGGCTAAAGGAGTAATATTTCTCCCAATATCATTGAAACTTTTGATGTGTTGGGGCATGTTGGTGAAGTGGCCTATTGATTTACACTCCCACCATGGATTTGCAAAGTTCATTATGTCTTCCATGTGTCCCATATTTTTCATTACCTTCATGATGAATCTCATGTATTTGATTATAGAGAGTTGGATTTCAAGGAAGATGTGACATTGTTGGATCTTCTAGTTGAGATCCAATACTTTCATGAGAAGTAAATATTTTGGAGATTTATCCTCTTGGTTATTCCAGGCATTTTCAACATCTTGGTTCCCTCTCTGTTTCCTATTGCAATGTGTCACATTGGAGGTAGGATATTTTTTCTCTTTAAAATCCATCCCTTATCTAAAATTGTTTTACAATTGATCAAGCCCTTACCTTCATAACATCTATTGAGCAGCATCATCTTCACTTTCCTATATTTTCATTACAGCATGTTTTGTAACTTATTTTCTAGCTAGGGGATATTTTTTATCCTCTTATTTTATGCATCTGTGTAATTAGAATGATTTTTATAGGGGGTAGGTGGTAAGGGTAAAATAATGAAGATAATAAACCAAATTAAATTTAATGGGAATTCAAGGTGAGAAATCGTATTTGATTATATCCTTCTTTTTTATTATCAATTTCTTCTCTTGAAAGATATAAACTATTATGATATGAATGTTATGGATATTGTGAATTGTATTCCTTTGTTGTTTAAAACCTATTACTCAAAAAATTGTATGAACTTATATACATCTAATTAACTATTTGAGTGTGAATGTGAAACTGTGTGAAACTAACCATGTGGATGACATTGAATTAATAAGGAACCCCCTTTAAATTAATTAAGGGTTTTTTTAGTTTGGAAATAGGATATTGTGTACTACTTTTATATATGTTGTTTTACATGTGGTTGTGTGGACATTATGGGAATTGTGTGATGATTTTGGTCACTGATTAAAATAAAGGATTTGTTATGGTAAGTTGGAGTGTATTAGTTAATATGTGGTAATTTTAGTGAGATAGTTGGGTTTTGGTGTTATCTTTGGTAGGATACACGATGGGTTTCTGTTTAGTTCCTTTATATAACATTCTTGTGGTGATGTAATATGAAATTGGTAATGTTTAAAGTGTAATGATATGGGCTGGAAATTTAGTAAATTTATAATGGATTTTATATGGTAAATAGTTTAACAAATTAAATAATTATGAACATGCTAGATTTAAATGGGAATTAAATAAAATGGTTAGTTATAGTGTTTCATCGCCAATTTTTAGTTTAATGGCTTAAATAATGAATGTTGGGTGTTAATGCAATAATTTAGAAATCTCTATGAATCTTTAAATGAAATAAAGGAATGCGGGTTTTCTTTGTAGCTATTCTGTGTGGTGGAGTTTCATTTTAGTATTGGTAGAATACGGTAATAACAATGTGGTGTTGTTGATTGATGAATATCATGAAGTATTAATGTGAAACATTTAATTTGATATTTTATTCTATTTTTGTGTATGAATATATATAATTGTACTTTCATGTTAATTTTATATGCACCCCAATCCATGTAGAATATTTTATATTGCAACAGAAATAGTTTGGGAGAATTTTATATAACATTAAATTGGTGAATAATGGATGGATAATTATCCCATCATCTCAACTCTTCCATTGAAAAAGGTACATGGAAATGGCACCCAATTAGTGATTAGGACCTACTAATGATGGTTTAGTTAGTGGAGATACTGATGATGAGGGGATATGATATGTAGTGGGGTTCATTCATGGTAAAAGTAGGGCATGATTTTGATTTCCTCCTCATTCATGATATACTAATTCTCTATATATGTTATTGTGTATGGATGTGTAATGATTAAAATGATGATGATATAATCGAATGAGAGATGTGCATGATGACATTGATTCCAACATAAGATTTTTATCCCTATGAGAGGCTGAGGTAGGTCTAGTTGCTACCCGACCCACATCCTAGACAGCTTCATACATGATTTTGAGATTTCTAGGAAGGGATATGATCATAGTATGTTTGATGTTGGGGTATAAGAGCAGCAACACAGGGGGGGTGGGCATGTGGTGTATTTATCAATTTTTTTGATATTATCTTACTAATTGCTTGTGTTATTTTTTGATTGATTCATAGTGAGGTTGAGATGGATAAATAACCTATCTATGTGCTTTCTAGTTCTGTTATTTTTTCATTGGTTCATTCATATTGATGTTTCACATTTTAATAGAATTTATTCTATATTATCAAACTAATTATACATGTTATAATCACCCTACACATACAAGAATTTTTTTTTCAGTTTTCCAGGAGGGTTGTAGGGACTAAGCTAGGCATTACTAGCTTGGATATTAGGACTACTATAGAGTGTATTCATTAGTTTTCTTTTAGGTATTCACTTTTAAGACTTTATATATATTTATTGACATGATTGTGGGACTAGTTTCATTTATATTATGTGAGATTGTTTTTTGTGGTTTTTTATCCTATCTCTGGATCTTTTTCATATATTGGTGATAATTCCTCCCATTTTAGTATTTTACATCCTTGGTACTAGTCTCCAACCTAGGGACTCCTAGAGGAAGGACTGGGGGGTCTCTCCTTATCTTCACTAACAGCCTATGATGGGTACCAATAGAGGGTATTTCATGAAATAGTGATATCAAAATTATTGGTAGAGATATGGGAAGGATTTTAGAGTTAATCACTAATGAGTCTTGAATGGGAATGGTATAAAAATAATGTTAGTTAAACTTAGTGTGTGGTTTGGAAAAGACTACCAACTAAGACAAAGGATTTTAGGGGACCCTATGATCTAATATAAGGACCACAATCTTATTGAGCACCCTGGGAAAGATAATACTAATTATTGGGAAGATACCTAGGGGGCGTAAATGCATCATTCTTGTTCACGGTTATGATTAAACGAGGTGCTTTTGGGAATTAAAAAGGATTTAATTAATTAATCTTTATAAACTACATTCTACTTGGATTTTGATTCCTTACCTTGTATTTTTCATAAATGGATCATGCTCATTTTCTGTGTGTAGTTCATTAGGTAGAGGTTCAGTTGACTGATCTAGTTAATCATTATAAGATCAATCAGATAGAGGAGGATAAGACGTAGTAGAGGGAATTACATGGCTTCAAAGGTCAGAGTCTAGAAAAGTATGAGGATATTGTCAATGATCTATAGATGAAGCATTGTCTATATGAGGAAAAGGTGGGTTTTCTAGTAATGACATATATAATGTGTTTCTCCTCATGTTATTTTCATCAAAATGAAAGAGAAAAAAAGGCAATAGTTTCTCTCTCTAAAGTGGGGGATCATGATCATACAACAGCTCATGATTAGGTTAATAGAGCTTCTATATTTTACACCAAATATCATTGTAGATGAGGATTATAAAGAATGAAATCTTGACTATTTATTTCATTCAAAAGTCAGATTTATGTTATCCTTGTTTATTCTTATTACATATCTAGCAGTGTAGATGATGGTCAAAGTGACTAAGAGGATACAGATTTAGGTAATAGTGCCTCGATATTGGGTTCATATGAGCTTCTTAAGGAGAAAAAATTTAGGTAGAGGATTTTTTATGGGAGATAAGTTGAGGTTCAGATCAGTAGGGAGTCGATAGCAGCATCTTGCTTCGCATTTTTTCATTTGTAGTGATTTCTAAGCATCTATCAAGGGGTTACTATTTTAATATTATACATGTGTAGTTTATAGTCACCATAAATCATAGTTTATGAATGCTCAAGGAGGCTAGTTTATTTTGGTCATTCAAAACCCTCTCCAACCATAGAAACACCAGAGGCCACTAGCATTTTTTAGCAGCTGAGAACTTATAGAGATGGTAGGTGTAATCCCAGTGATTTTCCCCACCTTCAAGTATCTATATCAAATAGTGGTTATAGAGTTTTTAGCCAACAAGGTAGAGGTGGGTAGGTTTATAATATGCATGTTTTGACACTATAGGGACCGGAGTTTATTCATGGTATGATTATTTTACCATATAACTTAGTTTTTTCTTTGTTGAATTCTTTAGGTTCACAATTATTAATTTCACTCGATCTATTTTATGCATTAGGACTATGGTATATAGTATTCTGGTTCCCCTAGTGTTATATACACTATTTAGAAGCCAGTATTTCTTGTTTGATGTGTGTTCGGGATATAGAATGATAATTGAGAAGCATTTTTCAATGGGGAGTTTCTTCTTATTGTAGATGTAGCCATATGATGTCATCCTTAGCATGGAGCTCCCAAATCCAATATATGGGGTTATTGATTATTTTAGATGGATATTTTTTTTTGATATAGAGGTCTAACGAGTGGTGTTCATTGGTGAGTAGATCTATATGATGAGAAGCAAGATTTTAGGGGTTATTCTATCTTAATTGGAAGAGTTTTTAGTTGAGAAACAATTGGTGAAGACCCCCATAATTATTTATTAGTTTATATATGTCTTCCTGAATGAGGTTGTAACTTTACCCCCTTATAATGAAAATGATTTTATAATAAAATTACAACCATGTTATTCTTTTATTTCAAAATAACCATATCTTATGGAACATACGAAGATGCATGAGTTAAGACTCCAGATCGTTGATTTGTAGCAAAATGGATTCATTCAACCTAGTGTATCTCCTTGTGGTTCTTCATATTTTTTCACTAATAAAAGATATATTAGTCTAAGTTAGTGCTTATACTACTATAATTTTAATCTGGTGAAGTTTAAGAACTAGTACCCCTTCTAAGAATAGAATATCTGCACAACCAGCTAAAGGGAATAGTTGGTTTTCAAAGATAAATGTATGGTCTGGATATCAAAAAATAAGGTTAAAGGAGGAGGATATCTTGTATAATCATTTCTATTATAGGTATGGACACCTGTATTTTGTGGTCACATCATTCAGTGTCATGAACGCATATGTTCTATTCATAGAGATCAAGAACTCTTTATTTTATGAGCTCCTAGACCAGTTCAAAATCATGTTCATTAAAAACATCCTTATATAATCTAAGTTAGAGTTGGATCATGTATAGGATATCATAGTTTTCCTTTAGGTTCTTTGATACCAATAACTCTATTTAAATATGTCCAAGTACAATTTTTTTACATTGGAGGTGCATTTCCTCATACATGTGGTGTCTCAATAGGTTATGGATATGAACATATAAGATATGGAGGTAGACATTTCATGGAAAGTTTCCAAGAATGTAGTAATGATTCATTAGTTTATTCTACTTTCATGATATTATCTAAGGTTTTTGTTTGAATTCTCTCAGATTGTAACCCTATTACATCTTTGACCAGGAAATACTAGGTTTTTATCTAGACTAATCAATGTCAAGAAGCTTTCAACAACCTGAAGGACAGGTTGATCAGTGCCCTACGCTCTGGTTTCTGGATAAAGGAGTGATGTTCAAGGTTTTTTGTGATGCTAAAAATATAATAATTAGAGGAATATTGATGTAGAAAAGGTTTTTGATCTTTTATGGGTTTAGGAATTTTCATCCATATGAGCATAAAAATGATACTCATGACATAGAATATGCAGTGGTAGTGTTTTCCCTGAATATATGGAAACATTACCTCATTAGTGAGATCTTTTTAGTATTCACTGACCATAAGATTATGAAGTGAGTTTTATCTCAATATGATTTTAACTTGGGTTAATGGATGTGGATAGAGTTTCTCTAGGATTATTATTTTGATATCTCATATACCCCAAGAAAGAGAAATGTGTTTACTGATGCACTGAGATAGAAGTCACAGGGAGTTGATAGTCTTTAGTCTGGATGTGGTACAAAGAAAGTATAGAAGGTCTAGGTATTCTGAGAGTGTATGAAGGCGACACAAGACCTACATAAGGCTTATGAAGATCATAGGTTGAGGCCTTTGAAGTTTGAGTTCATAGACCATGTTTTCTTAAATGTTTTCCCTCATCATGGGCAGCTAAGTTTTGTCTGAAGTAGTAATATTTCACCCAATCTCATTGAAACGTTTTATGTGTTGGGGAATATTGGTGAGGTGGCCTATTTATTTACACTCCCACTATGGATTTACATAGTTCACAATGTCTTCCATGTGTCTCATATTTTTCATTACCTTCACGATGACTCTCATGTATTTGATTATAGAGAGTTGAATTTCAAGGAAGATGTGACATTTTTTAGAGATTCTAGTTGAGATCAAATATTTTCATAATGTAATTTTTAGGTGGTTTATCACCTTGGTTATTTTATTATATAGACATTGTGTAGTGGAGGAGATTACATGGTAGTGGGATTCATATATGCACACCCAATACCATGATTGATTCAATGGTTGATCTTTCTAGTGGTTATTCTTTGTTTATTTATTTCGATTGGGATAATATGTTTAACCATAAGATCTATAAGATTTTAAATCTATACTTTACTTGATGATGTTCTATGGCTATATATTTTGTTCCTTTGATATTTATTTGTGTTCTTGTTATATAGATATCCTAGATAGGTATCTCATTGATGATTTTATAGACCCCCTTTCTCTATTATATTTATGTAATATTTTAATTCCTGAGGATGAAAATTGTTTTAGGGGTATCTGATGTAATTTATTGGGTACCTAAAACCATTACTTTATGATTTATCAAGGCTTGGAAGTGTCAGGAGGGAGTTTAGGTAATTTTACTTTTTGAAATTTCTAAATTTTATCTCATGGTCACTTAACTGAAAATGCATTTGTTTATCCCTTAATTTGGTTGGTTGGATCCTTCTTAAAAGTAGTTGATTCCTTTATATAATTGGTTGGTTCCATCATAGAATTTTTCAATTTCTTCTTATGGTTAGTTGATTACTTTATGAGTTTAGTTGGTTTCTTCATGCTTTCAGTTGATTTCTTCATGTGTTCGGTTGGTCCCTTCATATAGATTACTGGTTCCTTTGTATAGTTGATTGGTTTCTTCTTATTTCCATCTGGTTCCTTTGGGTGGTCATTTGATTAATTTTTTTAGTTAGTTGGTTCCTTCCTGTGGTTGATTTGTTTTTTCCTATGGTTATTTGGTTTCTTCTTATTATCACTTATTTTTTCATAATGATTATTTCTTGTCTTTGGGCAGTCGATCCCTTCTCACAGTTGGTCCAATTGTTTTCTAAATATCCAATTTTTTCAAAATACCCATATTTTATAAAAATGATATGAAAAATGTTTTTTAACATAAAATATGAGATTTAAATATTAAATAATTGTTTTTAAAATATATTTTTTGGATATAAAATCTAGTTTTTTAATTCATCAAAGCATGTTGTTTTAAATGGTTTGTTCCTCATGTTTTAAATGGAACTCGGTTAAATAATAACTAAAAAGTATGTTTGATCATATTAATATTTAGAGTTATTATTGGATCTTTATATGGTATATTAAAGTGTGTAATATCTATCATTAAATTATCTTATTGTTTTCATTGAGGTTGGATGAACCAAAACCTTACTCTTGGTCCTAGTCTTCATCTACCTTTATCTTAAATCCTTTTTACTCATGATTCCAAGCATGTTCAGTATCTTAATTCACTATCTACTTCCTATAGTAGTGTGTTGCATTTGAGGTATGAGTTTATTTATAATTTGTATTCCTCTAATCTCTAAAATTCTTTAACAGATGATCAATCCCTTGCCTTTATGTTATCTATTAAGTGTCATAATCTTCTGTTTACCTTTTTTTGTGTGCAACTTGTTTTTGAACTTCTATTCTTGGTAAGGAATCCTTATTTATATATTATTTTGTTCATCTAGGTAATAAGAATGTTTATACTAGTGGGTGGTTGGAATGGATTAACTAATAAAGATAATAAACCAAAACAAATTTAATGGGAATATAAGGGGAGAGATCTCATTTTTTTTATTTGCTTCCTTATTTTTTTTATCTTGAAACATATAAATAGTTATAACATGCATGTTATGTCTACTATTAATTATAAACTTTTGATGTGGATTGAGAACCTTTATTGTATAAAACCCACCACTCATAAAAGGGTAAGAACTTATTATATGTGTCTAATGAACTAGATTAGTGTGAATGTGAAAACTATATGAGAATTCCCTTGTACATGATGATGGATTAATGAGGAGACCCCTTTAAATGAATTGTGTATTTATACAGTTTGGATATTTATTTTTATGTACTTATTTTTTGTTTTTTGTTATCCTTGTGGTTGTGTGAAATTTATGGGGATTGTGTGATGATGGCGGTGATTGGCTTGGATATGGGATGCGTTGTGGTTAGTGGATGTTTTTTTATATGAGGTCATTGTGGTGAGATGGCTGAGTTGGGGTGTTATCTTAGCCAGAGACATAGTGGGTTGTTATTGTAACAACACGAGATTTAATGAGAATTATTCTTTTTAATTTCATTGATTTCTTGTGTTGTACGCTACACCAAAAGAAGCTTGCACTACACGCATCCCTGACTTGGCTTGCATTACATGTAATCACAACCTTCCTCGATAGCGTGTGTTGTATGCAATACCGAGTTTCACTAATAAACGATATGTTATTAAAATATTATATAAACTAGCCATTATGAATAGTAATACCCACTTTTTGAAATTTTATTTTTCAAAATGGACTTTATTTTTGGATTCGGAATATCGAAATTATCCTAGGGTTAATTTTTGGTTTTTTCTGAAAGCATTCATTTTTTGATGAATAGTGAAAACACTAGGTTACTATTTAAAAACCGAATTTTTATTTAAATAATTATTTATTTTATTTAAATTTATTTTAGGTAAATATTGATACATAATACCTATATAAGTTCAATGTAATTCATTGGAGTCATTTTATAATAATTTTAGATATATAAAAAATTTATTGAACTTTTCAACGTCTTTTACCTACCTCCTAGGAGCTTTTTGCAAACTTACATAAAACTTAATTTTACCGCTTCTGTGAGTGGAATTTTGAAAATCCGAGAGACATGGTTAATATCAAGGAGTAAAATGTGATTCAAAAAGATAAAAATAATTTTTGGTGAATAGTAACTTTTTACTTTTATTTACCACGGTTAAAAGTAAATAGGGTAATTAAGGGTAAAAATGATATTATTATTACCCTAACACATGTCATAATTCTACTAGATAAGTTTAATTCGACCAATAACCTTAGGAATAAAATATTTCTATTTAGGTCCACTTGGATTAGATTAGGACATTTATTATTATTTTATTTAAAGAAGAGTTAAAATAGTTAAAATCAATGTTTAATGACTAAAACATATTTAATATAGGGTTATACATAAGATAAATTCGACTATAAATATTAATTATAAAGATAAAAATATTTCCTAAATAATGATATTTTTTTATAATTTTTAGACATTAAATAATGTATTTTATTTATGACACAATGATGATGCAGTAATTACCTTATTAATGAAATATTAACATAATTGATGTTATAAATATCCAAATAAATGTAATTTGAGATTTTTTAGGAATCCCACTAATTATATAGGTTAATATGACATGTTATTATTTATTTAAGTAACTTTTTTCGAACTTATCATGCTGTTATAATTTTCACAAAAATAAATTACCAAATAGTGTCAAAATTGACATAAAATAGTTTTTAAAACAAATATTATATTATTAATTGTTATTTTATTCCTAAAAATATAAGTTTCTTCCAAATTACTTAGATAAGGATATATATATATTAATAATGAACCACTTGGGGTTATTTTGGATTGTTATAGTAAGTTTATTAACCATATAGTGTAAGAAAACAAGAAGACAGGGTAAAAGTTAGATTATTTAACTTAGTGTTAAATCTAGATGATAAGGTTAAAATAGTAACCTAAACTTGTCTAAAACCTATTGGTTGAGAGGATTGAGACCCATACCAACTTTATCTTCTAAATAAATCAATTTGGAGCTATTATAAACCTAATATGACTTTATTATAAAATAATATTTTAATTTTTTCCAAAGGTGCCCCTCTCCTCTCTTATAAAAAGGGCACCCCTTCCCTCTTCTCTTCTCACACTTTTGAGCCTTGAAGCTCGGCCAAACTCTAAAAATTACTCTTTTAACCCTCTCTAGTTACATCATATAGGTTCTGGTCTTCTCAAAATACCAACTCTAGTGCCCTAAGAAGAAGTTTAAAGGAGGTGCATCGAGGAAGAGGTAATCTCTTCTACAGGCTCTTTCAAGTTTCTTTCTTCTTCTACTTCCCCTTATTTAGTTGTTTCATTATAAAGTAATAACATCAGTATTACTTATATAATGATATATTATTATAAATATGAAATAACCCTATTTCACCTTCTATCCATCCTATGAAAAATGAAATCACCACGCATGCGTACGTACGGAATACCGTCTCCATACCGTGGTGTAATCAGTTTTTTTCACCACCACCTTACGTGGATGGGTATAATGGTGTAAAGAATAATGATATCTAATTATTATAACATCATACTAATTCTATGATATTATATCATCCACTCCAATACCATTCAATAAATATGGGAATGATATCATCGCTCGTGCGTACGTATGGATTACCGTCTCCACGACGCAATGAGATTCATTTTCCATGATAACAATTCAAGAATGATTATAACGTATATATAATAAGTAATCATGAAATATATGACATAATAATGATACTGTATTTATGTGTATATATATATGTATGTCATATACTTAATTCCATTCAATTTAATAAGGAAACAAAAAACAGTGTTCATACGTACGTACGGCCTACCGTCTCCATGAATGGTGTATTTCTTTCCATTTATCGATACATTATATATATGTATATTCTGAACATATATAATATATAAATAATTTTTTAAATTCTCTAATTAATTAAATCATGATATAATTAATAATATCAAGAACAAAAAGTCGAAAAACGTACGATAAATGAAACGATTTTACCAAAATGGTGCTTTAACATGGAATTTTCAAAAGAACGGGTAATATAAAGTCATAAGTGAACCATATATGATATCATAAAAATTAATATTATTTTTTAATAATTAAATGAAATTATTTAAATCATTATACAGAAGGTTCGGATACATACGAAGCATATCGGACATAAGGTAAGGGATAACTTTTCCAATCTCATTTTTATCCGAGATTTTTTATTCGTAAGTATTTACTGGGGTTTTTGTTATCATTCATGTCCATGTTTTCGAAAAATGTTTTCATGTATTTTTAATGTCATTTTTACCCATTTTTTAATTTTACCACATGTTATTAAAGGAATCTTACTTTTTTTTACCACACGAGGAACTTTTTGACTCTTCTGAAAAAAAGTACGGGGAGAATGTTATTTTTAACTTATACAGCATGAATGGATTTTTACGGTTTCAAAACGCCTCATTTTCATGAAGATTACTATACAAGATTGTATGATGATTTTCAAAAAAAACATTTTCTTTTAAAATTTCATGTAATTTTGTGAAAATAAAATTATTTTGAAGAAGAAAGGATATTTTCCTCAAGAATTCATTTCAAGTGTTTTTTCAAAACTATTTTCCATCTAAAATGACATTATTTAATATGTTTATGTTGAAATTATAATGCCTCCATTATTTACATGGTTTGATTTTTCTTATGATGAAATGATATCCATTTTTTTATATGGATTATTTTATGATGGCATGATGTTTAAGAATCCCATTCTATTACATGGGTTATGTTTTGATGTATGATTTATGATTCTGTGGCACATGAAAGAATGATTACATTATGAGATGGGTGGTACCTATATCTCCCTCCAATGCATTGGGTAAAGATTTATATCTCATGAGATAGAAAAGTCTAGAATAGTAAGTTAATCTGGTTCAGTGATACAGGACTGGAACGAGGAGTGAACTCGATTCAGAAAGGGACTTTGTCCACTAAGATGGTCTTGGCAGAAATGCCTTGGCTACTATGTAAATCATATTATGTTCTTAATGGTTGCCATAATTACATGTTTTATTCCCATGCTATTTTATCATGTTTTATGTTCCATTATGATCTATGCCTTACGTACTGCCATGTTTTATTTCGCTTCTCAAGATTTTGATGTTTAAACATTATGTTCATGTTTTTAAGTTCAAATGTATATGGTTTGTTTTATTATCTCCATGCTTACCCTTACTGAGCATTTCATATCACCCTTTATATTTTTTATTTTCCCTGGGATATAAAGAAAGGTTTTAGGTAATAAAAAAAAGGGAAGATATTTATGGGAGATGTTGAAGATCATTCACAATGATTAGAAGATTTTGTTCCGAGTTTCCAAAGACATTAAACTATTACAATCCATGAGTGTTGGTCTTTATTATGTATTATGTATTCCTCAAAAGTAATTTAATGTCTATGTATGCCAATATTTGGGTCTCTATAGTTGGTATCATAGTGAAGGTTTAGTTAACCTTTGGAAACTAGGATGTGAAAACTTTAGTGAAACCCCTAGAGGTATTTCTAAGGTATGTTTAGGGATGTCCCTAAGGATAAGTATACGTATAGGTTATAGTCCTAGAATTATGGTAAAGATATTAGAATTTAACCTAAGATGTAAGATATTGATGGTGATCCCCCTTTATTATGTTGTTTTACCTAGCATGATTTTTGCCTCTCACACTATTCTTTTTGGGTTTTAGAAAATGGCTGGAAACAGGAAGATTCACAATAATGGAGGATATGATGGACAATGGAATGATATTCTTCATGAGAAACCAAATGAAACGGGATTTGGAAGTCCAAACATCATTATTATGCCTAATCAGAAATCTCATAATATGATCAATAATCTCAACTTTGGTAAGTTTCCCGACTCATCTAATAAGAGAAAGATGGAGTTTCATGATGATCATAGAGGAAATAAAGTTCAATTTCTCTCATTTAAATCATGTGGGAAGATGCATTAAGGAGAATTTTTCAAAGGAACTGGAAGATTCTTTGGGTGCGGAAAAGAAGGACATGAATCCAGTAAGTGCAAAAGAAAATGTTTATTTAACTCCATGTAGAAGGATAATGGTATTTCTACGACATCAACAATGATTAGATGTTTTAAATGTGGAATGTATGGGCATTATGCAAACCAATTCCCTAAGGGAAAATCTCATGAATAGAATCAGCATGGACATATGGGTCTTATTTATGTGGATGATGATGAGGAGACTACAAATAATATATGAGATGAAAGAAGTGTTGATTCTTGGTCAATGGTTTAAGAAGGTAGTGGGATGATTGTATGTTTATCAAGGGTTATGTTGTATAGGTAATTTAGTGGTACTATGGAATAAAGAAACATCTAAGGATTGTTACACTATTTTTTTCCTAAAGTATTTGAAAGTATATTTTGAATGGTACTGGTAACCATGAAAGGTTATTCAGATATTTTTGGAAAGAATATGATATACACATAATGAAGGGATAAGGAGAAAATAATATGTTTGATAGTATTCATGAGCTCATGGCTGATAAAAGGACAAATTGATATCATTATTTGAGTATATAGAAAATTTTTTGGACTTTGGTATGTGGAAAGAGTTAACCTTTGACAGAATTCATGTTTTCACTAAGGTTCTATGGTAATTTATGTTTCAATAGAATACATGATTAAGGTATTCACATGTTTGGAATAATATCAACAAGACATATCTTATGATATATGGGGGATAAACGATGGTATCCACGTGCTTGTTATGTGACCTTTTCAGTAATTGTTTTCTTTATACTATGAGATTGGACAGATGTATTTTGGATAATCCTAAAGATTATAATGGATTATGTTAGACATTAGATAGTATTTTTTAAGGATAGAACTTGTTTTTCAATATTATTTCTGGAATGTTATAATGGTATAGTTTTAGAAAAAGTAAAACACATAGGACGAGCGACAACCCGTCGTGTCAGAAAAGGCTGTGGGAATCAAACCCACAACTGAAGTGTGACAGGCCTTTATCACATACCACTGGCCTACAGGAAGTCCTTGGTTAGTAGAAACTAGTTTTATTATATTAAGTGGTATGATATATGAAGTATAAGTCCATTTTAGGAACCATATATGATTAATATCACTATAGATAGACTTATGTATATTTGATAACTTTTTCAAACCTTATGTTTGAGACAGATGGAATGACCTATCATTCTATCGCATGATCTGCTAACACTTCATGGAAGACAAATTCAACTTCATTTCTTTAAGAGATGAAGTGGTAATTGTTCAAGGCACAAACAACAGTGAGATTTTACCAAAATCAAGTAATTATTTCTTTTAATTTGACAATTCTTCAGCATTAGGGAAATGATCTTGAAAACTAAAAACATTGTCCTAGTACCCTCATACCTGATAAATCATATGGCACCTTAGATCATCACAAATTTATGGCTTTGTGATTGATGGATTTTTTGTAGCCATGTTCTCTACCACTCTCCATCAGAACTTGATGGTCATATTTCTCTTCCATATCCGTATTTTCACTTATGTTCTCCTATGTGAAACCCCAATGATGAGTTAATTTGGGTAACCGATATGTTTCATACTTCACTTTTAAAAATTATGTTTTATTATTCCTTTTTACGATGTGGGTTTCTATGAAAGAAACTTTCAAGTAGTAAACCATTTATAACCCTGACGAATTTTGAGGGAGAAATTCATTTTAAGGGGGGTAGAATGTAACAACCCGAGATGTTATGAGAATTATTCTTTTTAATTTCATTGATGTCTTGTGTTGTACGCTACACCAAAATGAGCTTTCACTATACGCATCCCTAACTTGTCTTGCATTACACGCAATCACAACCGTCCTCAATAGCAAGTGTTGTGTGCAATACTGAGATTCACGAAACAATGATATGTTATTAAAATATTATATAAACTAGCCATTATGAATAGTAATACCCACTTTTTAAAATTTTATTTTTCAAAATGGACTCCATTTTTGGATTCAGAATATCGAAATTAGCCTAGGGTTAATTTTTGTTTTTTTCTGAAAACATTCAATTTTTTATGAATAGTGAAAACACTGGTTTACTTTTAAAAACCGATTTTTTATTTAAATAATTATTTATTTTATTTAAATTTATTTTAGGTAAATATTGATACATAATACCTATATAAGTTCAATGTAATTCATTGGAGTCATTTTATAATAATTTTAGATATATAAAAAATTTATTGAACTTTTCACCGTCTTTTACCTACCTCCTAGGAGCTTTTTGCAAACTTATATAAAACTTAATTTTACCGCTTCTGTGAGTGGAATTTCGAAAATCTGAGAGACACGGTTAATATCAAGGAGTAAAATGTGGTTCAATAAGATAAAAAATAATTTTTGGTGAATAGTAACTTTTTACTTTTATTTACCACTGTTAAAAGTAAATAGGGTAATTAAGGGTAAAAATGATATTGTTATTACCCTAACACATGTCCTAATTCTATTGGATAAGTGTAATTCGACCAAAAACAACCTTAGGAATAAAATATTTCCCTTTATATCCACTTGGATTAGATTAGGACATTTATTATTATTTTATTTAAAGAAGAGTTAAAATAGTTAAAATGAAAGTTTAATAACTAAAACATATTTAATATAGGGTTATAAATAAGATAAATTCGACTATAAATATTAAAAATAAATATGACAATATTTCGTACATAATGGTATTTTATTTATAATTTTTAGACATTAAATAAATTATTTTATTTATGACACAATGATGATGCATTAATTACCTTATTAATGAAATATTAACATAATTGATGTTATAAATACCCAAATAAATGTAATTTGAGACTTTTTATGACTTACACTAATTTTATAGGTTAATATTACATGTTATTAGTGATTTAAGTAACTTTTTTAGAACTTATCATGCTGTTATGATTTTCACAAAAATCAATTACTAAATAGTGTCAAAATTGACATAAAATATTTTTTAAAACAAATATTATATTATTAATTGTTATTTTATTCTTAAAAATCTATGTTTCAGATAAATGACTTATATTAAGATATATATATTAATAATGAACCATTTGGGGTTCTTTTGGCTTGTTATAGTAAGTTTATTAACCATATAGTGTAAGAAAACAAGAAGACACGGTAAAAGTTAAATTATTTAACTTAGTGTTAAATCTAAATGATAAAGTTAAAATAGTAACCTAAACTTCTCTAAAACCAATTGTATGAGAGGATTTAGACCCATTCCCCACTTTATCTTCTAAATAAATCAATTTTAATCTATTATTAACCGAATATGACTTTATTATAAAATAATATTTTAAGTTTTTTCAAAGATGCCCCTCTCCTCCCTTATAAAAAGGGCACCCCTTCCCTCTTCTCTTCACACCCTTTTGAGGCTTGAATCTCGTCCAAACCCTGAAAATTACTACTATAAACATATATAGTTACATAATCGAGGTTCTAGTCTTCTCAAAATACCAACTCTAGTGCCCTAAGAAGAAGTTTAAAGGAGCTGCGTCGAGAAAGAGGTAATCTCTTCTACCGACTCTTTCAAGTTTCTTTCTTCTTCTACTTCCTCTTCTTTAGTTGTTTAATTATAAAGTAATAACATAAGTATTAATTATATACTGACATGTTATTATAAATATGAAACAACCATATTTCACCTTCTATCCATCCTACAGAAAATGAAATCACCGCGCGTGCGTAAGTACAGAATACCGTCTCCACGTCGTGGTGTAATCAGTTTTTTCCACCACCACCTTACTTGGATGGGTATAATGGTGTAATGAATAACTATATATAATTATTATAACATCATAATGATTATATGATATTATATAATCCACTCCAATATCATTAAATAAATATGGGAATGATATCATCGCTCGTGCGTACGTACGGATTACCGTCTCCACGACGCGATGAGATTCATTTTCCATGTTAACAATTCAAGAATGATTCTAAAGTATATATAATAAGTAATAATTAAATATATGACAAAATAATGTTACTGTATTTATGTATATATATGTTTATTTCATCTACTTAATTCCATTCAATTCAATAAGGAAACTAAAAACAGCATTCATGCATACGTACGGCCTGCCGTCTCCATGAACGGTGTATTTATTTCCATTTATCGATCTATTTTATATATGTATATTATTAATATATATTATATATAAATAATATTTTACATTCTAGAATTAATAAAATGAGGATATAAGTAATAATATTAATAACAACAAGTCAAAACACGTACGATAAATGAAACGATTTTACCAAAACGCTGCATTAACATGGAATATTCAAAAGAATGGGTAATATAAAGTCATAAGTGAACCATATATGATATCATAACAATTAATATGATTCTGTAATAATTAAATGAAATTATTTAAATCATTATATAGGAGGTTTGGATACATACAAAGCATATCGGACATAAGGTATGGGATAACTTTTCCAATCTCGTTTTTATCCGAGATTGTTTATTCGTAAGTATTTACTGGGGTTTTTGTTATCATCCATGTATATGTTTTCTAAAAATGTTTGCATGTATTTTTAATGTCCTTTTTACCCATTTTTGAATTTTACCACATGTTATGAAAGGAATCTTACTTTTTTTTACCACACGATTAAATTTTTGACTTTTCCGACAAAAGTATGAGGAGAATGTTATTTTTAACTTATATGGAATGAATATATTTTTACAGTTTCAAAACACCTAATTTTCATGAAGCTTACTCTACAAGATTGTAAGATTATTTTCAACAAAACCCTTTTCTTTTAAAAATGTATGGAATTTTTTGAAAAGAAAATTATTTTGAAGAAGAAAGGATATTTTCCTCAAGAATTCATTACAAGTGTTTTATCAAAACTATTTTCCATCTAAAATGACATTATTTAATATGTTTATGTTGAAATTATAATGGATACATTATTTATATGGTTTTATTTTTCTTATGATGAAATGATATCCATTTTTTTATATGGATTATGTTATGATGGCATGATGTTTATGAATCTCATTCTATTACATGGGTTATGCTATGATGTATGATTTATGATTCTGTGGCACATGAAAGAATCATTTCATTGTGAGATGGGTGGGACCTATATCTCAATGAATTGGGTAAAGATTTATATCTCATGAGATAGACATGGATGGAACAGCAAGTTAATCCAGTTTAGTGACCCAGGACTGGAACGAGGAGTGAACTCGATTCAGAAAGGGACTTTTTTCACTAAGATGGTCTTGGCAGCAATGCCTTGACTACTATGGAAATAAAATCATATGATTAATTGTTTCCACAATTACATGTTTTATTCCCATCCTATTTTATCATTATTTATGTTCCATTAGGATCTATGCCTTACGTACTTCCATGTTTTATTTCATTGCTCAAGATTTTTATTTTTAAACATTATGTTCATGTTTTTATGTTCAAATGTATATGGTTTGATTTATTCTCTCCATGATTACAATTACTGATAATTTGAGCTCACCCTTTATATGTTTTCTTTTCCCTGGGATATAAAGAAAGGTTTTAGGTAAGAAAACAAAATGGGAATATCTTTATGGGAGATGTTGAAGATCTTACACAACAATTAGAAGATTTTGTTCCGAGTTTCCAAAGACACTAAACTATTACAATCCTTGAGTGTTGGTTTTTGTTATGTATTAAATATTCTTCAAAAGTAATGTAATGTCCATGTATTCCAAGATTTGGGACTCTACAGTTATATAGTTCCCTTATATAATATCCTTATGGTGATGAAATATGAAATTAGTAATTATTACAGGTTAATGGTGTGGGAAGAAAATTTAATAAAAGTATAAAGGAATTTACATGTCGTAACTAGTTTAACAAAATAAATAATTATGAATACTCCACATTTAAATCGGGATTAAATGTGATGGTTGGTTATAGTGGTCCATGATCAATTGGAAGTTAAATGGCTTGAATAATGAATAGTGGTTGTTAATAAAATAATATATAAAGTTGGATGAATTTTTAAATTAAAGAATGGAAATTTGGGTTATGTGTGTGCTTGTTTGGTGTGGTTGACATTCTTTTTAGTGGTGGTGGTCTATGGTAACAATAGTGAGGTGTTGATGAAAGATAAAGATGATGAAGTATTCAGGTGAAACCTTTAGTTTGGGATTTTTTGTTTTTGTTGTGTGTGTGTGTGAGTGCATGTACTTTCATGTAACTTTTATACGCACCCCACCCACATCGAGTATAATATACCAACACCCAAATTTTTTGCGTGTTTTTTCCCAAAAATTTGGATAGTGATATCACGACCCGACCCAATGGGGCTTGAGTTGTGACTCCCCAAGCCCGCCTCCAATAGGCCAGGGGCTGGCGACCAGCGCCGAGTAGGCTATCACACACATAGGAGGCATTAGCCTAAGGTACCTGTACACACGCACCCACAAACACCTCCATGCAACAGTGCAGAGATATAGAAACTGGAAAGTAAATGCATGTATACACTATCCCACAACCAGAGAGAAACATCAAAAGTACAAGGTAAAAACAGGTCCCACCAAAAGAAAACTACAAAGTGCGTCCAACCTGCTCTGAAGAAGGGGAACGCTGCCACAAACACCAGCAGGAAAGCTCCCTCGGCACAGCTCCGGTAAACACCCCGGTCAACCCGCTCACTAAGCTCTTCCTGCTCCGGGTCCTCCTGGGACTCCGTCAAAAGGAATGTGGTATGAACAAGACACAAACATGTGCGGGCAAAGCCCGTACAGGGGTGAGTATAAACATACTCAATAGGCACCCCAAAAACCCAAAACCCAAGGGAGCAACTGAAAGGTAACAGTCCGTCAACCCAGCCAGAGGGAACCCAGATGAGAGAGAAACTCCATCTCGTGACCATCCTCGGCTAAACACAACTAGTCAGCTCAGGTCAGCTTAGGTGTGTGCCCATACATACACCTTGAACAATCCAGATATACACAGCTCACGCCACAAAGTCACAAGAGGTACCGACCACATCACCAGCAACTGTCCACAACCAGGAGAGTACACCACACGAACACTGTCATACCATATGACACTCATCTGAGAGATACACTCCATTGGGTCCCAAACAAACATCTCAGACGCTCACCTGAGAGACCACGCTCGTCGGATAACATCACTGAGGAAACATCGTTGAACCACCATAACCACCAAACTCCTCGGATAGGGGATCGCCGCTAGGGTCCGCTAGGGGATACAAAGACCCACTCCGGTATACATAACTCATAGATAGGGGATAAGTCCCAGGGCCTGCTGGGGGATACCACTACCCGATCTGGTATACGTAGTTCTCACAGATACGGGATCACACACAGGATCCGCTGGGGATACCACAAACCGATCTGGCGCTCGACAGAAGCTCCACACTCAGATAAAGGATCATAGTCCATATAAATATGGTCACGACAATACCAGAACCCTATGTGGTATAACTCGCGATGTAGGGGATCAAACCGACGATGCTGCAACCCTACCGAAACAACGTGCTGAGTAGGGGATCGCATAACCAACGATACTGTAACCCTACTCGAAATCACATGCTGAGTAGGGGATCGTATACCCGACGATGCCACAACCCTACTGAGCACGGCCCACCACGTAGGGGATCATATTTTCGATGATGCCACAAACCCTACAGGGTTAACCTGCTAGATAGGGGATTGCCGCCCGTAAATAAGCGGTCACAGCGATACCAAGAACCCGATCTAGGTAAAGATGCTAGAGGATCCACTCCGGGCCTTCCGGAGGGATACCACAACTCTAACAGTTTAAACATCCCATCGAGAGGATCACAAACCCATATGAAGTTTGTGATGCCACACGAACCCTCGTAGGAACGAACCAAGGGAGAACCCTCAACCACTGCTGGTCCAAACGTCGCTAACCCGAGAAACCCGCCAAGACGCCACACTGCGCACCTCCTAAGCCAAAACCAAGGCCACCATCGCGTTCCACGCGGAAAAACACACAGGATAGGCTGTTTACTCACCCGAAACGGAGCACCGGTGAAAAAGGCACTATTCACCGTAGCTAGCTCATGCGGGGCCCACACAACGATCCCGAAACTCATCGAGCGGACCATACCACGACGATCCCCTCAGAAAAAAAAAAGCGGAATCGACTACTCGCTCGTCCAAAACGGACACCCGGTGAAAAGGTACTATTCACCGAAGGCCAGCTTGGGTGGGGCCCACGCCTGGATTCTGAAACTCATCGAACGGAACGCACCAATGAGATCCTCTCGGAAAAACACACAGGATCGAATATTCATCCGCCAAAATCGGACTCCTGGTGCAAAAGCTGCGTTTATCCGCAAACGCCAAAACCCGGCCTCGTGGGGCCCACACCCCGTTCTCAGTCCCAACACCCAGAAACTATCTCAAAAATTCCATCGTACCATCAGGGTCTCAAGGCCACTGACGGCACGTCAATCGGACGCTCCGGGTAGAAGTTACAACGGCCCGAAGTCGTAAAATAATAAAATAATATTATTTTATACGACGTTTCTAGCTCTCGGGCCACGATCCCGAACCTTTAAACCCTCGAACCCACACCGGAGGGTTCGCCTCGTCGTCAGGGTCGCGTCGCCCCAAACGGAACGCGAATCCGACCCCCGAAGTGCAAGATACGGGGGTTTAAAAACCCCCGTATGCGAAAAGCGGTCGGACCGGCCCCGACCGGCCGCCGCCGCCGGCCCGCCCTAGCCGGCAGCGCTCCACCGCCGTGCGCCGCCACGCTGGGCGGCTGGCCGTCGCGGCTCCGTCGCGGCTCCGCCGCGCCGGTGCCGCGCCGGCGGAACTTCCGCGGACCGCCGGGGACACCCCGGTGGTCCATTTTGCGATCTGGAGGCGTCTACACAACCCTCGGGACCCGATCTATACTGCAACGGCTTCAATTTACAGAAAAACGCAGCAAAAATGGGATCGGGGGTTAAAACTCAAATCCTCCTACCTCGCGGGCGAAACGCCGACGTTCTGGCTCATATTCGCGCTCTAGAGCTTCCGCTGCGCGCTCCTGGAACGTCCGTCGTCGAATTCCGAGCTCGTGGGTGCTTCGTTTGCTCAATTCAGCGGAGCGGTGGCGAAGAATGGCGAAGAACGCTGAGAGGAACGATAAAGGGGGGGCGCTGATATTTATATCAGCCGCCCGCCGGCGCCAAACCCGCCTCGGACCCGACGCCCGATGCGAACAAAAGTAAGGTCACCCCTAGGGTAAACGCATCGTTATGAACGCAACGGCAGACTCATATTTTCCATCCAAGACTCCGTTCAGATGTTATTTGATCTGACACTCGCACACTAACTTTGCTACATATTTACGGAAACGCCCCTGGTGGCGTTTCTCACCGCAGGCCCGCGCCCGCAAATTTTACACCCCGCCTAGGGTAAACGGCACGTTCCGGACGGAACCGTGCCCTCATATTCCCATTCTGAGCTACCGTTTAGGAGATATCACACCCCTGCCATGTGCATAGTATAAAAATACTTAATATTTTTATAAAATTAATTCCGGGCACACAGGGCCTCGGAATCGTACGCCGTCTTCGCACCTAGCTCTGGAATTATTCGTAGAAATATTCCAAAGTCTGACAGGGCCAAAAACCCGAGTCGCTATATCCCCCCCCCCCCCCCCCCCCCCGTAGAACTTTTCGTCCCCGAAAAGCCCTAAGCACAAGGAAAGCGACTGGACTCTCAACTGGGTCTCACACACCAGCGAGCTCACCAACCAACACCCACACAGGGTCTTACCAACGGCCTGAACAAAACTCGAGCAAGAAACAAAAGAAAACAAGGCATACCTCTACTGCAGTAAGTAGAAAAGACACAAGGTGTACCTCTATCCACCCGCGGTGCCTCTGGGTCAACAGCCTCCAGGGCATGCAGCTGTCCTCGCCCTCAGCCACCAGCTCCCTAAGCTTGGCGTGGACCACCTGGGGGTGGGGGTGGTGGCAACTGGTACTGCCTACCACCGCCTCCTGCTGCACCAGCTCCGCCGCCACGTCCACCACCCTGCGGACCTCCTTGCTCGAGACGCTGCCTCTACCAAGGCGGTCCATCGACCGGCTCCCTCTCAGCAGAACGTCGGCTCGGAAAATCTCTAGCAAGATGTCCCCAACTGTCGCAAGCATAACACCGCCTCTCCTGTGGCTGACCAAAACTGGCCTGCGAGCCCTAAGGCTCAGATCCTCCATCCTGGGGTCGCCTCTTGAAACGTTGGCCACGTCCTGACCCCTGATTCTGTCGTCGGCTACCAGATGTCGATCCGACTGACAAAGTCTCAGCTCTCGTGTGCCCAGCACTAACAGGTGAGATCTGCTCAGCCAGAAAACTCTCCACCACCAACGCGTGCTCCAGCACTCTAGCATAGGTGGGCAGGCACAAGGAAACCACACCTGCTCGGATGTCCCTGCGTAAGCCCTGCTCGAAGGTTTGAGCCATAAAGAACGGGTCTCGAACCATATCCAGGGAGTAGCGCGGCATGTCTGTAAACCTCGCTAAGTACTCCGACACAGTCATGCTCTCCTGTCGAAGCTGCAGAAGCTCCTGGATTCGCACTGGCCTCAGCGTCACCAGATAGAACTCCTCCCTGAAGAGTCGCTCAAACTCTGCCCACGTGAGCGTCTCCTCGTCATGGGACTGCGTCACCAAACTCCACCATCGCCCTGCAGAACCATGCAGAAGGCTCGCCACTAGGACCACCATCTGATCTGGAGGTGTCCTCACTAGGCAGAAAACTCGGGTGACTGCCTCAATCCAGTCATCAGCTGCCTGGGGGTCTGGATCACCCCAGAACCTTAGAGGTCGCTGCCTCTGGAACTCGTGCAGCGCACTCAGCCTGCGTGCAACCTCATCTTGCACCGCCGGCACAACCAGCTGCTCGACAGGTGGTGGCTCAACTGGCAGAACACCTGGAGGTGCAACCTCAGAACCTGCGCCTTGCTCCACAGCCACTACACAAGGCAGGTCATCAGCACAATCCTGCTGCGGAACCCTTGCTAGCTGTCGTCGTGGAGGCATCCTGAAATACATTCAAGATGCACCACAGTCAAAGAGTATATCTGGAGAGCTGACTCAAGAAGGACAAGGAAAAACCCAAAACCCAGCCCTATATGATGCATGTACCATTATGTCCCCGCGACCAGTGTACGAATGTCCCGAGTCGAAAGGCAAGTTATCAGAGTCCTGGTGTATGGATACGTCGGCCACCGCACCAACACTAGAGTCTCTGTCCTGAAAGCCGGACTCAAAATATCCTAACACTACCGCTATGCAACCCAAACCAAGCTCACAGCTAGACCAGCTACGCTCTGAGATCCCAAAGGTGGAACCTCCTCTGATACCACTCTGTCACGACCCGACCCAACGGGGCTCGAGCCGTGACTCCCCAAGCCCGCCTCCAATAGGCCAGGGGCTGGCGACCAGCGCCGAGTAGGCTATCACACACATGGGATGCATTAGCCTAAGGTACCTGTACACACGCACCCACAAACACCTCCATGAAACAGTACATAGATATAGAAACTGGAAAGTAAATGCATGCATACACTATCCCACAACCAGAGAGCAACATCAAAAGTACAAGGGAAAAACAGGGCCCACCAAAAGAAAGCTACAAAGCGCGTCCAACCTGCTCTGAAGAAGGGGAACGCTGCCACAAACACCCGCTGGAAAGCTCCCTCGGCATAGCTCCGGTAAACACCCCGGTCAACCCGCTCACTAAGCTCCACCTGCTCCGGGTCCTCCTGGGACTCCGTCAAAAGGCCTGTGGTCTGCACAAGACACAAACATGTGCGGGCAAAGCCCGTGCAGGGGTGAGTATAAACATACTTAGTAGGCACCACAAAAACCCAATACCCAAGGGAGCAACTGAAAGGCAATAGTCCGCTCAAACCAGCCAGAGGAAACCCAGAAGAGAGAGAAACTCCATCTCGTGACCATCCTCAGCTAAACACAACTAGTCAGCTCATCTCATCTCAGGTGTATGCCCATACATACACCTTGAACAATCCAGATATACACAGCTCACGCCACAAAGTCACAAGAGGTACCGACCTCATCACCAGCAACTGTCCACAACCAGGAGAGTAAACCACACGAACACTGTCATACCATATGACACTCATCCGAGAGATACACTCCATAGGGTCCCAAACAAACATCTTAGACGCTCACCCGAGAGACCACGCTCGTCGGATAACATCACTGAGGAAACATTGTTGAACCACCATAACCACCAAACTCCTCGGATAGGGGATCGCCGCTAGGGTCCGCTAGGGGATACCAAGACCCACTCCGGTATACGTAACTCACAGATAGGGGATCACTCCCAGGGCCCGTTGGGGGATACCACGACCCGATCTGGTATACGTAGTTCTCATAGATAGGGGATCACACCCAGGATCTGCTGGTGGATACCACAACCCGATCTGGCGCTCGACAGAAGCTCCACACTCAGATAGAGGATCATCGTCCATATAAAGATTGTCACGACGATACCGGAACCCTATCTGGTATAACTTGCGATGTAGGAGATCGAACCGATGATGCCACAACCCTACCGAAACCACGCGCTGAGTAGGGGATCGCATAACCAACGATACCGTAACCCTACTAGAAATCACATGCTGAGTAGGGGATCGTATACCCGACGATGACACAACCCTACTGAGCATGGCTTACCACATAGGGGATCATATTTCTGATGATGCCACAAACCCTACGGGGTTAACCTGCTAGATAGGGGATCGTCGCCCGTAAATAAGCGGTCACAGCGATACCAAAAACCCGATCTAGGTAAAGATGCTAGAGGATCCACTCCGGGCCCTCCGGAGGGATACCACAACTCTAACAGTTTAAACATCCCATTGAGAGGATCACAAACTCATACGAAGGTTTTGATGCCACACGAACCCTCGTAGGAACGAACCAAGGGAGAACCCTCAACCACTGCTGGTCCAAACGTCGCTAACCCGAGCGACCCGCTAAGACGCCACACTGCGCACCTCCTATGCCAAAACTGGGGCCACCATCGTGTTCCACGCGGAAAAACACGCAGGATAGGCTGTTTACTCGCCCGAAATGGAGCACCGGTAAAAAAGGCATTATTCACCGTAGCTAGCTCGTGCGGGGCCCACACAACGATCCTGAAACTCATCGAGCGGACCAAACCACGATGATCCCCTTAGAAAAACAAGCGGAATCGACTACTCGCTCGTCCAAAACGGACACCCGGTGAAAAAGGTACTATTCACCGAAGGACAGCTCGGGTGGGGCCCACTCCTGGATTCCGAAACTCATCGAACGGAACGCACCAATACGATCCTCTCGGAAAAACACACAGGATCAACTATTCATCCGCCAAAATCGGACTCCTGGTGCAAAAGTTGCGTTTATCCACAAACGCCAAAACCCGGCCTCGTGGGGCCCACACCCCGTTCTTAGTCCCAACACCCGGAAACCATCTCAAAAAGTCTGTCGTACCATCACGGTCTCAACTCCACTGACGGCACATCAATCGGACGCTCCGGGTAGAAGTTACAACGGCCCGAAGTCGTAAAATAATAAAATAATATTATTTTATACGACGTTTCTAGCTCTCGGGCTAGTATCCCAAACCTTTAAACCCTCAAACCCACACCGGAGGGTTCGCCTTGTCATCAGGGTCGTGTCGCCGCAAACGGCACGCGAATCCGACCCCCGAAGTGCAAGATACGGGTGTTGAAAGACCCCCGTATTCGAAAAGAGGCCGGACCGGCCCCGACCGGCCCGCCCTGGCCGGCGGCGCTCCGCCGCACAGGCGGAACTTCTGCGGACCGCCGGGGGCACCCCGGTGGTCCGTTTTGCGATCCGGAGGCGTCTAGATGACCCTCGGGACCCGATCTATACTGCAACGGCTTCAATTTACAGAAAAACGCAGCAAAAACGGGATCGGGGGTTAAAACTAAAATATGCCTACCTCGCGGGCGAAACGTCGACGTTCTGGCTCAGATCTGTGCTCCAGAGCTTCCGCTGCGCGCTCCTGGAACGTCCGTCATCGAATTCCGAGCTCGTGGGCGCTTCGTTTTCTCGATTCAGCGGAACGGTGGCGAAGAATGGCGAAGAACGCTGAGAGGAACGATTAAGGGGGTGGGGGCGCTGATATTTATATCAGCCACCCGCCGGCGCCAAACCCGCCTCGGACCCGACGCCCAATGTGAACAAAAGTAAGGTCACCCCTAGGGTAAACGTGCTGTTCTGAACGCAACGATGGACTCAGATTTTCCATCCGAGACTCCGTTCAGAAGTTATTTGAGCCGACGCTCGCACACTAACTTTACTAGATATTTACGGAAATGCCCCTGGTGGCGTTTCTCACCGCAGGCCCGCGCCCACAAAGTTTACACCCCGCCTTGGGTAAACGGCACGTTCCGGACGCAACCGTGCCCTCAGATTCCCATTCTGACCTACCATTTAGGAGATATCACACCCCCGCCACGTGCATAGTATAAAAATACTTAATATTTTTATAAAATTAATTCCGGGCACACTGGGACTCGGAATCGCACGCTGTCTTCGCTCCTAGCTCTGAAATTATTCTTATAAATATTCCAAAGTCTGACAGGGCCAAAAACCCGAGTCGCTACAAGTGAGGAATAAATGGTTGATTATCCCCTCTTCCTTGCTCTTGCTTTGGGAGTAGTATGTATAATAAGTACCAAATTAGTGGAGAGTGTGGACTAATGATATCGTAGTTGGTGGTGATTCCTAATGATGAGTGGATGTGATATGTATTAGGGGTCATTCATGTTAGGAGGATATTATAAGGTTGATTTCCTTCACCATTATGATACCCTAATATTATAGATATGTGTTTATAGATGGATGTTTGATGATGTGGATGATGATGTGGTAGTGGAATTAGATATTTTCATGATGATATTTATTCCAGTATAGGATGTTGGGCCCTGTGGTAGGCATGAGTAGGTAGGTCTTTAACCCAACCCACATCAAAGACTTTTGGATACACATTGATGAGATGGTGTGGAAGTGGTGGGAGAATAGAACATATGATGTTGTGGAATGTGAGAAACAACTCAGTGGGGAAGTGTATATGGGGTTCCGTTATCAATATTTTCATGATATTGTCTTACTAATTTCTTTATTTATTTATTTTTTGTTCATCCATGGTGAGGTTGGGATGGATAGATGACTTGTTTGGGTGCTTGTTGGTTCTACTATTTTTTCACTAATGCACTAATATTAAATTTTAACATATTCACAAAATACATTGGGTATTATCCTACTGAGTATACATTTATTTTCTTCCTACACATATATAAAATATTTTTTTGGTTTCCAATAGAATTATTTGGAATGAGCTAAGCATTACGAGCATGGAGATTGATGTTCTTATATAGTGGCTACCTTATTTTTCTTTTGGGTATTTAGTTTGGTGACTTTATTTTTTTTCTTTCCTCACATACATAGTGAGATGTTTTAGTTTATTTTATATTATGTGATATTGTTATTTTCTGATTTATAATCTTCTATCATGATCCTTTTCATATATTTAGGGTAATACTTCCCATTTAAGTGTTTTACACCCTCAGAGTTAGTTACAAACTTGTGGACAATTATATTTGGGACACAGGGGCCACCCATTCCCCTCACTACCCGCTTAAGAGATGAAATAGTGGAATGGATCTCATGAAAAAAAAATTATGAATAGATAAATTCAAATTTCAATAAATTTGATTTCACTTGTAATTAGGTTTAGTTTAATTTATATTGATTAATTATATTGATGGATAAGTGTTTATTCAAGAAGATTTGGCTCATATTAACCTAGTAATTCAATAATACTCTCTTTTTTATACATTTTAGTGAAATAATGGCTAATATTATTATATTTCCAATTCATTATGATGATTTCTAAAGATATTTTCATGAGGAGTTATTAAAAATAATGTATTGGGGATATAATTATTTTTATAAATGTAGTATTTTCTCATAAAGTTTATTTTTATTTTAGTATATTTATGGTAAATAATAGACTATAAAGAATTAAATTGAGAATAATTTAGTGTTTCTAGGTAAAATAGCCGAGTTTTTATTTTTTAGGTTTTTAAGGAGTTTTTGGGATATGTTATGAAGTTAGGAAAAATAGGAATAAGAAATAATTATATTTAAGGTAATATATTAACACAAATTTTATACCAAACATATATTTGTTTATCTCAAACCAGCTCTATGAAGTTTCTTTTACTCCAAATCCATAAGAAATTGTATTTATTATTAAACAGAAAATAAAAATACTTCGTGAAACCAATGTACCATTATATATTCAATGCATTAATAAAACATAATTATAACTCAAAAAATCACTGATGTGGACATTCAAGTCCAAATTCATTTGATTAAAAGTTCACAGTTGACCAAGTACTATAAATTTCAAAAAAAAATAACATTTAGAAGGTTATAGTTGATAGTAAATAATAATTTTTTGATGGTGAGAAGCTATAAAGTAGGGAATGATATACTACAACAGGCAGAATTATTAAAGGAAATTCATGTACAATAGATATATATTTATCATTACTTATATTTTTTAAATAATGTATCAACTTATTCAAATTAAATTTACATTATTTTAAAATAATTTTTTATATTAAGTGATTATTTGAATTGTGGATCATTTAGGAATTGATAAGATTGTTGGAATATGGATATGATAATAGGTCACATAGAAGAATCTCATTAAATTAATTGTAATTAAAAAGATCATTTGGGGAGATAATTTTTATGATTTTGGTCTGTTAGTAGGGATTAAAATCATGACTATAGTATTTATGATATTTCCTATGATATAGTTTGATCAAAGGTGGATAAACTATTTAGGTAATATAACATGGGGAGGTGGATTCTAGTATGGAAACTGAAGGAAGTGTGTTGATGATTTGACTAGTAATCATAAATAGAATATTCTATAAACTTTTAGGGGAATAATATTAAGTGTATATATATAATAGTCAATTAATTTGTTAATTATAAACAATAGTGCGTGAAGGAAAACTAGTAGTTGAAGCAAAGAATATAGAACTGACTAAAGACTATTTTAAATAATAATATGATGGGAGAATATTGAAATCAAACATTTGAGATTCTTTATTCCCATCATTTTAATTAAAAATAATTTTATTATTCAGATATAATAATATAGTGGTAAATAATAAATTCTGGATAAGGGGATATAATTTTTTTTTTACGTTTTTAATCATTTAATGAATAGATCATGATCTTATAAATTTTTCACTTCAATTATCCAATTATTATGTTAGTAACTAGATATTTTGTAACACCAAAACTCTAATAGACCATATTCAGTGGTTAATTTTAAAAATTGTAACTAGATATAAGTGATCAAATCCCAATGGATCGAATAGTGTAATAGTCTTGGAAAAATAGATTAATGATTAAATCTTACCTTACAATTGAAATCATAAAATAAAAAATAGTATTTTCTTTGTGAACTTATTATCCCCTCCAGAATATCACTTAATATTTATTAAATTAAACTTATTGGAATCATCAAGAAAGGAAAAAAAATAAAATTGTGATCTCATATGGTTGTTAAGGGAATCGGTATAATAGAAGCTATAAAAGAATAAATAAGGAAATAATAATATGTCAAGAATAAATGATGATCAAATAATTCTATATAAATAATCACATGAGCTTGAAACTTATCCATACATAACATAACTCTTCAGATAATCAAGTAGACATCAATAACGTGCTTCATACTGATAGAATACTTAATTTTTTATATCTTAAACTTATCAATGAGGCCACTTGCTAATACATCATACATAAATGGGTAAGACATATGAAAAAGACCCAACTTGATTCATCTCAGAAGACCTATTGATGCATCGAGGATATATGTGATTTTAGGACTCACTAATAACTTAATAAATCCATTGTATACATCATATGAATAAACATTACAACTTAATCAACATTCCTTAATAATAATAACTATACATATTGGAAGAACCAGCAAGTGTAATGTCAATAATTTCCCCAGTCAAAGTGATCATAATCTATTAAGATAAATATGGTGGATATTATCATTAGAGTATATCCCCATTAAATCATAAGATTCATCAAAGATTTTGATCATGAAAATAATTTTAAATGATCGTCAAATATTTCTTGAGGAAAATAAACCTTTCATTTTAAAATCACTTACTTAAAATATACAAATTTATAAAATATTAAGAAAAATATTTTGTTTCAAATGAACCATTTAAATCTGTAAAATAAGATTCAAGTAAAAGAATATTCTTCATGGTGGGGAAATTATTTCATGTGGTTAGCATTAAAACAAATTTTCCTTTAACAATATCGGTAATAAGTTCCTAGCTCATAAAATGATAAGAATATTCCTTTTATAAGTTTTTATAGAAAGTAAAACAGGTTTAAAAATGAATTGAATCAATATTTTTATAATATTAAGAAAATTCTTAAAAATATTTTAAAGAAAATATAGAAATTGAATAAAATATTTATCACTGAATATAAAATCAATATCGGGTTTCCTTTAAAAAATATTTTGGACATTTGAGTACTTAGTAAGAAGAAAACATATAATTTTAAAAAATAACTAGAGGAGAAGAAAATATATTTGGTTTAAGATAAGATTATCATATAATTCCCCCAATGGAAACGTAAACATAAAAAATCATGAGTAAGGATAGGATTGTGAAATAAACCATTACTACTTCAGTAACTTTTGAATCATAACTCCAATGAAAGGAAAAAATTCAAATGGAACTTTAAATACAATGAATATAAATAGATTCATGATATATCATATCAAATTATCAAATATATACAACACAATAAATAATAAATTGGTTAATACAACATATATACTGCAAAAACAAAAGTGATATATGAAATACTTAAAAAGATAGTAATGTTAAAGTGAGAATTAATAAATGAAGTTATTATGTGTAAAAAAATTATTTCCACATAAAAAAATTTAATATAAAAAATAAAATAATCATAGGTCAATAGAAACCTAATCTTTGAATAACATTGGCAATGAAGAAGTAATATAACTCACTAAATAGAAATTGAGTTATGAAACCAGTTACCCCAGGTTTGACTTACTTCATAAATGATATTTACCTCCTAAAAAATAAATTTAAATTTACTATAATTCTATAACATAACCATATACATACTTATGATATCATATATTATCCACTTGAAAAATTTCAACACTCTTTCATTAATAATTATTTATTAAAATTATTGTTTCCGAGTGTTAACTATTTTGTTTTTCATGTAAGTTTTATTTTGGTAGTTTTGATCCTTGCATATTTACCATGGTTAAATAATATATATATTATTAATCATTATATAAATATAATATATATTTATTATATACATATTTATAATCATTCTTGAATGGTGTACATGAAAAATGAATCACATTGCATTATGGAAGTGGTAGTACACACATACATATGAGCGATGTTATTATTTTTTTAACAGGCGGATGTGTAAGAAGGTAAATGATATTTTATATTTTTATAATCATAAATACATCATAAATATCATATATATTCCTTATTTATATCTTTATAACAATCTAAGTAAAGTGGTGATGAAAAATGAATTACATCTCTTCGTGGAGACGGTAGGTCGTACATATGCACAAGCAATGTTTTCATTTTCCATTAGAAGGAAAGGAGATTAATAAGGATTATTACACTAGAATAATTAAATTTAAATATATGGAAGATAAATATTTTATTATATGTTCATGGTTATAGAATATTTTATGTTGTAATAATAGGAAATAAAATGAAAACACTCAATTAAGAGTTATAGCTCTTCTTCAAAAAACCATCATTTGTGTACACCTTAAGCCTTCTAGGTTGATAAAACTAGAGACTCTAGGTATGTGAGGAAAGGTTTTAAATTTATTTGGGTATTTATATTTCGATATTAGTGGCTCAAGAAATGTTTTTCATATAGGATAGGTGTTATCCTTATATAAGAGAATAGAGGGGCACTATTGGAATTAATTAAATGATTAAAATGCTATAAATTAATTTTCATGTTAATGTGAAACAAAATTGATATATTTAGAAGATAGAATGTATATAATTATAAATTCTCTCATAAAATAAAATTTATATATTTTTAGGTGATTGTTTAACCCTTATCTCTTAGTTTTAACTCCTCGTTAACCCTTTTATTGATTACAGTGATAGCTATATTTGTTTACTGTTTAGGGATCAATAAAGTTACTATATAAGTAACAGTGAATCATTGATGGAATATTTTTGATATTATAGAATATATACCACTAATATTTCAAAAATATAAAATTTTTAGGAATTTTAAATCATTTAATAAAATATTATTTAACATAAAATATCATTAAACTCGTTTTCAAGACTATTTATTTAATTTGTGTTTAAAAATATCAAGGTAGTAATGTAATGGATATAAAATCTTAAAAAATAATAATACATTATATTTATATAAAATATACTTGTAATTCCATTACTTAACAAAAAAATATTACTTTTACAGTTTTTAAAATCATTTACTTGATTTTTCTACTGCTTTCACAAGCACTGTGTCAATGTTGCATAATCATTTATAGTCATAATTTTATCACTAAAAATTAAAAAAATTACCATAATAATATAGATTTATTAATATTAAAATTAAAATTATATAACCATTCATAACTTGTTTTATCTCTATTAAAAAATATTATAGATATTAAAAGAGAGAAAGAGACATTTTTGAATTATCCTTTATTTAAAATAATATAAAGGTCTTTATCAAAGAAAAATGGAACAAAAATGCCATATTATAAAATATATAAGGGTATGGTAGATTTAAAATCATAAAATTAAATATATAAAATTTTATTAATGATTTTGAATCCTTATTTCATAGTTTTAACCATGTTCTACCCATTTTACGCTTACCACAGTGACAATATTTTACCAATATTACTATTCATTCTGAAAAAAAATTAAATTTGAAATATTTACAAAATTTTTAAATGATAATTCCAAATATTGAATATATTTTATCAAATTTAATTCGAATAATTGGTAGAAAATAAATTTAAAATAAACTAGTAAAACAAGATGAAACATTTTCCAGATAAATAAATTTTTAAGTAATAAAATATTTCAATACAAAAATTAAGAATAATGTTGATTACAATGAAATTAATTAGATTATATTTAATCAAAATTAACTAATGGAATTTTAAAACTAATTCAAAACTAAATATGAATTTGTAAATACTAGGATCAAAAAGAATGTTTTATATAAAATTAGTTATTTACTATTCAGTGGAAAATTAATATGTTTCAAAAAATACCAAAATTTATACTTAAGATAATTTTAATATGATCAGTTCAAAAATGAAATCATTTTTATAAAATATAATTTATACATTTTTTAGAAATTAATTATAATATTTTCTCTTAAAAAGAAATAAAACCCATTTTTGAATAAAAGTATTATTGAAGCACAAAATAACTTCACTAAAAATTGAGTGTTTTTTATAAACATTAATAAATACATTTTTATTAAGTAGTACCATTATACATATATTTTTTATATTTTTGTTACTCCTATTCATACCCACTAATTCAATGATTAATTTATAACAGTTATTTTTAAAAATAATATTATTTTGTAATTCATTGAAGCACGGTGTTGCATGTCATATACACTATATAACATGGTGTTATTTTAAAATATTAGGGTTTTACATCCCCCAACCAATATTTTTTTCCCTCATAATTTGATCTTAAGCTTTTTAATTCAAGGTTTTAATATTTGAAAATCCATTTGTTGAAAACCCACATCCTAAAAAGGGTTAATAAAACTTCCTTTTCAAAGGGAGGGAAAGGAAAATATGAAGGTTTTCTGGAATAACACATAATTAGGTTTTCAAATAGGATAAAATTAGTGGGAAGAGAAAATATTGTCATATATTAGAAAGAAAATAATGACCTTGCAATAATAGATAGTGATAAATTACATGATCATGAGAAATCTAATGACCCCAAAACAATAAATCAGTGAGGGATAAAGAAGACCATAAATTCATCAAAATAATGTTAATAATATAACGTCTTTGTTTAAATATCCATTTCCTATAGTTGAGGTATATTTTTACTATTAATATAGATAATACAAGAAAATAGACATACTTGATTTGTTTCTATTTCATAAGTACAATCTCATTATTTGGTTGTTCTTTAATCAATTTCCACTTCTTTCACATATCTTACTCCAAGATATTAATATTCAAGATGAAATTTTCATACCTAAAGCACTAAATTTAATTTTTAACTGACTATAATATCCAAAAAATGATGAAAATATATTCCTTCTATCTAAAACAAAATAGTTAATACAAACTGAAATAATAACCAATATGAAGAAACCTTAAAATGATAAAATACTATATTAATATCCAAAGTATCACCCAAAGTTTAACTTCAATCATTCCATTAGTAACAAAACATAAAACTCTAAAATATTTTTTTCTAGGTTTAATGCCCAAAAAATAGAAAGATTTTATCACATATTCTTCCAAGATCAATTTAAAATTTATCTTCAAACAACATTAACCACTCATAAAGTCACTTACCAAAAATGTATTTTCCATATCATGTAATATCTAAAATATGGTAATATTTTTAATAAATAACTTTAATATCCATAAATCAAAAACAAAATCATACATGCTTCTAAAAGATAACTTGGTCTTTATTCTCCAAAAAAAACATCTTATCCAAAAATATTTTTATTTACCTTAATCATATAATGTTCCCAATATAATTATCTTCTTAAAAAATAACATTAATCTCTTAGTCACCAAATCACTTTTTAAACCCATGGTTATCTATATGATGAAACATATGTTACCCAAATGTATTAACCCTTTTATCCTAATTAATCATATTAACATCGAAGAGCATATTAATCCTAAAAATTATCCATAGATTTAAACTTATGTCCAAAAAATATAAAATCTTTATTTCTAAAATAATTTTTTTACTAAAATACATACTAAACCAAAGGGTTATATTCACATAAATAACTCACAAAATATTCTTAATCATCTTAAACTCCCATCACATAAAACCAATAAATGGGTATACATGCCTTTAAACTTATGATCAACCTTATACATATCATCTCAGGACACTTTAAGATTATTAAATATCATTATGTCATATCATAGGTTTACATAGGTTATATCCTATCATTCATAATAATGGTTCATGAATAAAATTTTAATTAACCCAAGAATATCCCCTGGGAGTGTCTAGCTAGGTGTTCAGTTTTAGTCCCACTCATCATGTACTAGTGAAGATTGGGTTAATACTTAATCATCCCCTTTAGAAATTGTTACCCCTAGGTATATTTCTGATACTTATATATCCACCTTTCAGTATCCATACATGGATGTATTTTATAAGAAAACCACAAAATATGTACTTTACCAAAACTCTATGATATTATCATATACTTAGACTTATCCTCAGATTCTATCAAAGGGTTTTTTCTATAATCTATGTTTTTCTGAATATATTTCCCAAATTTTATACTAAAATTTATCTACTTTTAAATGTAACACCCAGAACCAAGTATACTTGATTCATTTGTTACTTTACTACATTGTAACTAGATATAAACAATCACATCCTGGTGGATCGAATAATTTAGTAGTCTCGGAAAACTAGATATATTCTTGAATATCACATTATATTTGAAAACATAAAATTCAATAGAGTATTTTATTTAATAACATAATTATTTACTCTAGAATATCCTTTCAAATCAATCATAGTAAACTTCCAGGCATCCTGGGTAATGGAAACAAAATAAAAGTGTGAGATAAGATGCTCTATAAGGTAATATGTAAAGAAAAAATCTATCAGAGAAAAATAAGGCAAGAATAATATAGATGTAATAAATAATGATCAAATAATTCCACCTAAATAATCCCATAAGATTTAAACTTTTCTATGTATAACATAATTATTTAAATAATTACATGGAAATCAGTAAGTTGTTTCATAATGATGGAATGCATAATGTTGGACATCTTAAACTTATCGTCAATGGCTCGTTCTAATACATCATACATGAATAGGTAACGCATATCCCAAATACCCAACCAATTTTATTGCATGATACCTATTGATTCATTAACATGATATATAATTTTCATACCAATACTTTTCATAATAATACCAATGGATTCATCATAAGAATAAAGAATATAGCTTAATTAACATGCCTTAATAACAAAAAACTATTCATTTTGGAAAAACTAGAGTACGAAATGTCAATACTTTCCCCAGTCAAAATTATCATAAGTTAAAATTTTAAATATAATGGATCTTTTCATTAGAGTATATGCCCATTGAAACATAAGATTAATTAAAGGATGTTTATATAGATAAAAATACTTTTAAAATATCACCATAATATTTCTTGAAGAAATTAACCTTTTCATTTTGAAATCAATTGTTTAAAATAAAAAAAATTATATATGATTAGGAAAAATATTTCTTTCAAAATAACCATAGAAACTTAAAAGGTAATCATCAAGGTAAATATTAGTTTTTATGGTGGGAAAATTCATCGTGGTAAGCATTAAATCAAATATTTCATTCACAGCTTCAGTAATAAGTGCCCATTCAAAAAAATAATATTACTTTTAAAACTTTTTATATAAATTAAATCATGGGTAAAAATGAATTTAATCAATAATTTATAATATTATAAACATTAATGATACCATTTTAAAGAAAATATGGACAAGTAAGAAAAAATTCTTGGCTGAATATAAAAACAAAGTTAGTTTTCCTTAAAAACATTATTTCAAACTTTTGAGTGCTTAAAGAGAGGAAAATATGTAATTTCTTGAAATAAATTGAGGATAATAAAATATAATTTTTTTAATATAAAAATATCTTATAATTACCGTAATGTAAACACAAACATAAACAATTCTGAATAAGGATGAGATTGAGAAATAAACCCTTACCACATTAGTTACTTTTGAATCATAACCCCAATGAAAGAAATAACTTTAGATAAAACGTTAAAAAACATAAATATAAATAAATTCATAATATATAATATAAAATGGGTATTATATACATAAAATGAAAGTTACAAGTGGTGAATATGGAATATGTCTCATAGAAACAAAAGTGAGATGAGAAAACCTTACAAATATCATAATGTTGAAGTGAAAACTAAACAATTGGGTTATTATGTGTAACAAATGTAAATCTATATAAAAAATTGTAAATAAATCATAAAATAATCATAGGTAATTATACACATAATATTTTCATAACATAGATAATGAATAAGTAATTTATCCCAATGAAAAGAAATTTAGTTATGAAACCCCCAACCTCAGGGCCAACTTACATCATAAGTGATTTTAACTTCTTATGTAATAAAATTTAAATTTATTATAATTATATACCAAAACCATATATATATTTATAATATCATATATTATCCACTTATAAAATTTCAACACTCATTATTAATAATTATTTATTAATATCATCATTTTTTAGTGTTAACTATTTCATTTTTCATGTAAGTTTTGATATAATAGTTTCAATGAATTAATTTTTATCAATATTAAATTATATTAATAATTTTAATAATGATATAAATATCATATATATTCATTATATACATATTTAAAATCATTCTTCAAATAAGGAGCTTGTAATACACATGTATGCATGAGCGACATTATCATTTTTTAACAAGTGTAAGTGTAAGACAGAAAATGATATATTATATTGCCATAATCATAATTATTTCATAAATATGATATATATTCATTAGTTCCATATTTATAACCATTCAAGTAAATAGGTTCTGAAAAACAAATTAAAACGTTGCATGGAGACAGTAGGATGTGCATACACACGAGTGATGCTTTCGTTTTCCATGGGATAGAAAGGATAGAATAAGGGTTCTTCCCCTAGAATAGTAAAATTTAAGTATATATAATATAATAACTTTATTACATAATCATGGTTATAAATTTTTTTAGAGAGTTAGAATAAGAAATAAAATAAAAACACTCAGTTAAAATTTATAAATATTCTACAGAAAACCACATCTTACTTACACCTTATGCCTTTTAGGTCAAACTTTTAATGAGACCAGAGCATATAGGTCATGGTAAGGAAGGTTGAGAAGATATTTTTTCAGGTCTTAGTTGAGATAAGCATCTCAAGAAGTATGATTAATATAGGATATTTTGTGTCTTTATATAAGATATGATAGGGGAACCCTTATAATTACTTAAAGTATTAAATTAATATAAATAAATTTTTATATTAAATTGGAACCAAATTGATATATTTCAAATCTAGGATGGAGATAAGTTGAAATAATCTCATACAATAAAATTAAGAAAAGTTTAGGTGATGGTTTAACCCTTATCTCTTATTTTTAACCCTCATTAACCCTTTTAACTATTAATGTGATAACAATTTTTTTTTACTCTTTAGGGATTAAGAATATAGAGACTCAAACTTTACATATATAAATATTACATCTTATTAGATGAATATTCATTACTTATCATTGTGAACCATTTGAGAATCATAATGTTTTAGTGTCATTCGAAACTTGGATACATAAATAATTGGTATAGAAAAGATCTATATCATCTCTCATTAAGTTCTTCACAACAAGAATGTTTCTTAGAAATATCATACTTAAAACCTTTCTTCATATCCTATGGAAAAATAAACATAATAAAGGTTGAGATCTTATTTTTAGTAACGGTAAACAAGGTATATATAAACCAATGAATATATTTAATCATATCATGATCATAAGGGTATAAGAACAAGATATTTACATTTGATAATCATACCAACCTATTCATATATCATAATCATGATTCATGGAATTAAGCTTGGTAGTTTATAATACAAGAATCAAAAACTAATAAAAGAAAATAATCCATTAGAGGATAACATTGGTATTAGATCATGTAATAAAATACTAGAATAAATTGTGTTATAATAATAATCATAGAAATATTATGTCAATACAACCCACCAAGACATTCATCATATGTTTGGCTTGGGATATCCACTTGTGTACTTGGTTCGAGATTGAGATAACCTGCCATGTACCCTCTCTTGGGATTGGGATAACCTACCATGTACCCTATTTAGGTGTTGTTATAACCTCATGTGTACCCTCTGAGCCCATAAAATATTAATCTTTACCCAATGCATTGTATTTATCTAATAGACCCACCCATCACATAATCATAATTCATTCATATGTATGCAATAATATCATGAATACATTTATCATTACATCAAATCTTAAACCATTTAAAACAAAACATGTTTCATAAATATTTAATCATCATAACTATAAAACATACAAAGAAATAATATGTATGATAAAATTTATTCCTATGAAAATTAAATCATAAGAAACATCAAAGGATGTTGTTTTGGATGAATATACCTATAAAAGATCACAGAAAATTTTCTTGAGGAAAATACCCCTTTTCATTTTTAAATCACTTATTTAAAATATAGAAATTTCTAAAATATCAAGGAAATATTTTTCTTTGAAAATAACTATTGAAACTTTTAAGAAAATATTCAAAGGAAAGAGAATTCATTAAGGTGGGAAAATCTATTCATGAGGTGTATGTTAAATCAAAAATTCCTTCCACATTTTCAATAAAAAAAGTCAAAAGTACCTCAATTAGAGAATAAAATGAAGATTCATTTTAAATATTTTTATAGAAAGTCATACGTGGGTAAAAATTCCTTTATAAAATAATTTTGTAATGATAAAAATATTCTCAATAAAATTTTAAATAAAATATAGATATGGAAGAAAAATATTCCCAACCAAAGAGAGAAATAAATTTGGTTTTCCTTAGAAATATTATTTTAGTATCTTGAGTTATTAAAGAGAGGGTAATGAAAAGAAAAAATGTAATATCTGGAAATAATCATAGAATGATAAAATATTTAATATTTTTAATAGATTGATTATATAATTTTATCATCAAAAATTTAATCATAGACAGTCTTAGAAAAAATTTGATTGTAACTTAAAACCCTTACTTAGGTAATTTTTTATTCATTACCCCATGAAAGAAATAAATTAAAATAAAACTTTAAATTCCATGAAAATAAGGGTTTTCATGATACAACATATCAAAGGGGAATTTGATACACTTAATAAAAGAAGATAAATATATAATGTAACTTATGTCCCAAAGAAGACAATTTGCGATGAAAACCCCTTTCCTCTTTTGTAAATTTCAAATAAAATCCACTTATATATAATTTGAACTAAAACATTAAATACCATGAATTGAATATTTTTTATCATAGTAGAAGTGTTTATCAGGTTCGATCTCAAATAAAAAATTATTGTATTTTATGGATCATTCTCATATTGTATAATATTTAGACATCATTACCAATGAAATTTTTCCAAATATTATTGACAAGAAAGGTTTTTGGGACCAAAAGAATATATTTTCACATGAAATTTTTAATTAATTTAAATAGATCATAAGAAATAATACCTTGGTATTGATATCTTTCTTAAATGAATATGTTGATCATCTGAAACCCTTTTCAGTCTATCGTCATTGTGTTTGTTTGATCCATGTGTATAACCCCTTCCACAGTGATCCACACATGCTCCTTTTATCTTTAGAAAACACCTATGTATTTTTTGGGTGATAGCATAGTAGATCTATCATCTTGTGGTATTCATCTTGATCATTTCTAATATTCCTTCAATATTAAAGTATCATCCTTACACTCTCTTTTTTTAGAGGGTGGAGGCTGGAGGAGAATATCTATAACATTCTTTGATCTTGACAGTGTGATCAAGAATTCGTTGTGCATGACGATTCTTAATCATGATATAACTTAGAAAACATTTACACAATAGACATAGTCATCTATTTATAGATATAGGTTGAGGTTTAAAATATTATTTAATTATACAATGACCCTTAAATAATATATCAAACCTTATCTGACCGCATTCCATGTAATAATATTATTATTATTATTCATGGTGTGAAAAAATAGGAATAAAAATAAATTTCATTTGATTGCCCAGTAAATTAATATTTATCACCTAACATAATCTTGGTCCACTTTTCCTTATCAACATTTTTCAAATATTGGAATAAATATTTAATTAAATATTTATTCATAAATAAAATAAATATTCTATTCAAAATTCGGTGAATAAATATTTATTAAATATTCAATAAAAAATATATTCTATTCACAGCCTGATAAATAAATATTTATTAAATATTTACATAATTAAATAAATTATTTATTAACTTCTAAATAATAAAAAATAAATAAATATTATATGTTCATTTTATTAAACAATTCCCTTATAAATAAATATCTATTTAATATTTGCGATCAATAAATCTTAAAAAACATATTTCTTGGTCTTATGAATAATATTTATTTCAATTATTAGATTAAATTAGAATTTAATTAACAACAACAGAAACACTTAGGGTGTTCTCATCAAGGATTCCTTCTCATTGGCATTAGGTGGGATTGTATAAATTATAGCAATGGGTCAAGGTACCCAAAAGAAATAAGTTTATACCATAGCATCAACAACCACACGTGAATTCTTAATGTGTAATCTAATCCTTTTGTTGAAATATCTCATTGATAGGCACATGTGGGCATCATTAGTAATATAGGGTATACATAATTTAAATATTTATATAACATGAATAGAATAACTATAAAGGTGAAATAATTAACAATTCAAGATATCAAATCATAAGGAGGGTCAAAATGCTTAAGGTTAGTTTAGGAATTGAATTAAAATGAAAAAAATTGAGAAATCAAGTTTTAATGGCATGTAAGGTTCAATTATTTTCAGTTTGTGTGTTAATGATGTGATGAATTCAATGATCATTCATATTTATTGTTACAATTTGTTCTAAAAGGATCCTTGATCAAGGTACCTTTTACTAACTCAATAGTATCCCCATTAATATTGTCAATTACATGGATTGATTAAGTAGTTAGGTGGCCCAAAAACTTATTTATACATAATCACTCTAGATCACAAAATGGTCATACACATCCTAGGGTTACAAGTTAATAAATTAAAAAAAACTCCTTAAATCACAAAACAATGATCATATAATGCATAAAGAAAGAGATTTAGAATTGGAAATAATAGTGAAACGAACCAAACATAAATTGAAAAAGAGAAATGCCTCTATTAAACACTCCATATATAATCACATCACCTGGCATCAAGAATTACCCCCTCATTCTAATCACGATTGGGGATAAAAAAATGATTACTAGTGAGAAATAAAAATATTGGTAGCAAGGGTTCCTAGGTCATATACTCTGATCTAATTGAACTCTCTCCCTCTCTTTAGCTGAGTAGCACCACTGTATTCAAAATAATCCTCTAAAAATCCCTCGTATAGGTTTATTAAAATAAATTATTAATTATATGTTCATATAGTGAATGGATCTATTACAATGTGAATCATACAGATCCAACTATCAAAAAATCTTTTTCTCGATCTACTCATGAAGTGAGTAGAGTTAATAGTATGAATTAGCATGGAAACTTTGTATATCTCAATAAACTCATGTCATGAATAGAATTCACAGTGTGAATCACTTCTATAAAGCACATATAAGGTGTGAATTTATCTTCCTCACATAGTGACAAGGAAACTATTTTCTCAGAATATATTTTCCTCAACCTAGATCACAATGTGAATTTTTATCATGATGTGAAAATTCCTCTTCACAAATTATTTAGTTCTAATCATCTCTATTCTAACTTCAATATTTTTATGTTGTGTCATGATATAAAGTGACATAGTAAGAAGTGTCTTCATCTTTCTTAATTCAAATATTTTTTGTTCTTTTTTTCAAAATTGTATTCATATGTATCCTACCATAAAATGAATTAAACATTAAACAGACAGGGAAAGAATTGTCAGTTTAGTTGAAAAAACAATGAATTTTATATTCAAAATTACAAGCATGAAATATAAACATCAAATATCATCATGATTGAACTCATGCTTGTCCTCAAGAATGAAATCTCAACAAACTACAAAGGATTATCTCCCTACCATGAATTAAAAATTAATTTCAATAAAACCAATTGATTGAATGGGGGATTGAATGTTCAAGAATCACATAGGAAAATTTCATCAACTCCTTAATTTGTAAAATAAGTAAGTCAATAAATTATTTTACTTTTTCTCTTTTGACTTAAACATGCCTCTTCATCCTTCCATTTATATTTTTCAATATACTGTCAATGCACATTTCACTTTAAATTTACCTCACTTTTAATTTTTTTCACTCATCATCATGGTATAAATGTAAATGGGATTTTGTGCATACCACAAATCATTCTCTTCACCATAATCTTTAAATGCATCTTATTTCTCCACCTCATAGATAAAAAGTCACAAACAATCATGAGGGATTCATCATTAGTATCAAGTGACTCTAAATCTTAAGATAAGGTGGTAAATTATGTAAAAATAAGTAAATCTAAAAAAGGAGGTTAATCTTAAAATAACTTTTCATGATAATCAAAAACATGACAATGAAAATCTTCCTGAAAAAGTTATCTTCATTCTCCCCAAAAACTCAAAGTAGGATCATAAATTAGAGTAGTATAATTAATGAAGCACCCTATTATATTTTTTATTTCTTCTTTTCTTCTTTTAGTTTTTTTCAAAAGTTTAACTCAGAAAATTCTAACATCCACTACACAACCCCAAATGATAAGAATCATTATTCAAGTAAATGGTTATTTTTGAACCTCCAATATACAAACCTTTTTTTCTTGATTTTTTTTTCAAGAGGATATACAATAAATCACAATAAATGATAATCATAAAGATTTCCCAAAAAATCCAATAATGAAAAACCCTATACTCATCCATTAAATTATACATATCCCTTTATCCATGGCCTATCTTCCCCATAATCAATTTTGAAAATCATGTAAAATATTTAGAGTATAGTAGTAAAGGATGAGATAGGATTGTAACATGGGTCTTCTCTAACAAGTCTATTTATGGATTTTTCAGGAATAAAATGGATTGTTGTAAAGGTGGGCCTTCGGATAAGTGCAAATTAAAAATATTCCTCAATCATAATAAATATGAATTTTTATAATCATAGATTTGAAAATATAAAAATTAAGATCTAGAAGTAAATAGTCCTGAGTTTCACTCAAGAAATATACTCATTAAAAGAATGTAAATATTAAGGTCATAAATTTTATCAAGAATGAGAAAAAATTATTGGGAAAATCACTCATAGAAATTCATATCAATAATAAAATCAATTAATGAAGATAATAGAAATTCAATGGAGGATATATTTTAGAAAAAATTCACTCACACAAATCAATAATTTCCCATAAATCATGATTTTTCAAATTTAAACCCCCAAGTTTATCTCTACGTATTCCTTCTCTCATATTTCTCATTCAAATTTATTGAAAAATAAATTTAAATCATGGAATAATGACTATCCAAAGTATACAATGTCTCATGGGTCAATGATTAGAGAAAAAAATAAATGTGGGCCATGTAATTCCATTTAAAATTTAAAAAAATAATTCAAAAAATGTGGACAATACAAATTAAATATATATAATTAAAAAACTTACTCCCATTTCTGTGAAACTATTGGGTTGAGATGCCAAGGTACTTTTATTCCATATTCTCGATGTGAAAATTCTTCTCATGACCTAAAACTTTTCTACACCAACTACCATGCTACCTTATGATTCTTTGATAGACCTAAAAATAAAAATAAAATATTATAAGCATAGTTCTTTTTGTTGAAAAATATTTTGGGGAGAGTTTATATTCCTAAAAATAGAAAAAATACTTAAAACACGGGTTGCCTCTCAAAATCAATTTTTCTTAACGTCATTGGATCAAACATACCTCTTTTAAATTAAGTAATATATGATTTGAATGTTTATAGCTGGTCTAGATCCAAAAAAAGTATTATTTGTGGCCTATCAATGAATATAGTCCCCCTTACTTCTTCTAAAAAGAACTTCATTCTTATTTAGGGTAAAATATTTTCACCCTCTATCAAACCTATCCACTAATGCTTATCCATACCATAAAATCTAAGACTTAGAACATGCACCATCTAAATATGATATCCTTCTTCAATATTTTGTGTAGTGGTAGTCCCTCTATCATTGGTTTTATTTTTTTCTTAGGTTTCCACAATTTTTTTGTCTTTTTCTTCTTCATCATCATCAACATTTATAATATGAATCTCTTGAATTTATTCTTAAATAGTGAATTATTCAACTTTACACCTATCGTATTCTTGAAAAAAATTAACCCTTACATAATTGTTTTTCATTTATCATTGTATGTTGAAACTAACTTGCTCATTTCCCACTCTCAAACACATCTCACCACTTTTTATATCAATCAATGATCTTCTAATTGTTAAAAATAGTCTTCCAAGAATAAGAGGTGACCTATCCTCTTCCATATCAAGCACCAAAAATTCCATAAAGGAAGAAAAACTTATCAACTTTAACAAAAATATATTCAATCATTCCTTATGGGTATTTAACCAATGAATTTTCTAATTTAAGTGCAAATACTGTGGGATTCATCCCTTCAAGTATCAAAATTTTGAATGTGTTATATGTAATGATATTTACACCCACACCTAAATCACATAATTATTTTACAATTTTATTAAAAATGATAAAAATAGTGACTGAAAAACTACCAAGGACATGTTTCTTATTTATTAAATATTTTGACACCAAAACATAACACCCTCTCATGAGTAGTATTATATCTATTTTTCTGGATTGATTTTTTTTATACTAGTTATTTTATAACTTTTGGTATTTCATAATGTTTAAAATGTATTTATTAAAAGGAATGTTGATTTTTAATTTTTTAAATTGTTCAAGAAAATTTCCTCTTTATGCTTCAATATTATCCTACTTTAGCCTCTCTGGAAATAGTATATGTGGAATGTATGGGGGTGGAGGTTCCTCCCTTTCTTGTTCTTAATTATTTTCATCCTTATACTTTTCCAACTCTTTTAATTCTTTTATAGATTGTTATTCTTTATATATCCTACTTAGTTCAGGGTTGTCTTTGGTTACTTTTCCACTTATTAATTTTATAACTTTCAAATATCCCTTTGGGTGCACTTTGGAGTTTTCTTAAAGTATTACTCTCGGCCTCCCTCTCAGTTTCGCAAAAACAATTCCATCTTGAAACTTCACATTTATAAATGAAACCTTTTAGTTCATTTATTCTTATTTTATGTATTTATTAAATACCCCATTGTGGTTAGAACTATGTAAAATTTATCCTATAAAGAATATATTTGGCTTGAGAGTGAGGGACCTTGATGTGTTTTTTATTGGTATCCATATGTCCTTGGTTCATACCCTTGAGCTTGTGGTTGTTGTGTCATTCACCATTAAAAATTAATTTTTATTATTATAATCAATATAATTTTTATCTTCAGTGTACATACCTTGGGGTTAATGAGATCCATCATCGCATCCATTTTCCTAGTTATGAATTCCATTTGGGAAACCATCTAGTTTTTGTCCACCATGTTCACCCCTTACCTTTAGGTTCCTTCTAAATACCATTGAAAAATTTATTATCTATATCATCCAAAAGGTTATATCTTTCCTTGGTTGATTTCCTTATAAATAATCCTCTTGTTTCAGCATCAATGATGGATCTGTTACCCTCCAATGGATCCTTTTAAAAAAAATTAAATGATATACAAATGTTTATACCATGATGATGGAATTTTTGAGTTAAATATTTAAATATTTCCCAATCACTATAAATAGATTAATCATCAAATTAATTAAAATTTAAATTATATACCATAATATTCATGTACTTAAATGGGGAAAAGAATAGGGTAAGAAAGTTTCTCACCAACTCATCTCATGTGATAATGGAATGATATTAGAGGCTTTGAATCTATTCCATGTATTTTTCATTTAAGGAAAATAAAAAAACCTCAATCTTACCACATCGATTGAAACATTGATAAATTTAAAATTATCACATAGTTCAAGGACAGTCCATATATGAACATTTGGATACTCGTGTGGTGGCTCAGAGATCTAGATTGAGTTTGAAATCAATTTAGTAATATTCTTCTTAATCTCTAATTGAAGATCCACAACCAGAGTCACTAAAATTCTATGTTGTACACCCATGCTCAATCTTCTTCCAAATTCTATTAGCATGTGAATATCTAGTGGACCACAGGATTCTTCTCCATCCGTGAAATGTATTCCTTATTTTGTATCTTCCTTGTCTATTGTTTTTGAATGGTCTTCTCAATATTTGGGTTATACACAAGGTCATCTTATTTTCTTTTTCCATGAGTGGAGTAATCATTAATCATATTGGGGCATGAAACTACAACACAATAATAAAAAGTATAAATTAATGAATTAAAATAAAAAAATACCACTATACCTAATTTACCTAAGTCTAACTAGAAATAATTCCTATTAATGGTTCTAAAATTTTGATAGGCCCAGGTAGGATTCTTTAGTTCCACCGAGTCTATGCTATTTATAAATTTATAAAACTTAAACATCCTAACTATAAAGTTATAGTAATTATCAAGTATAGATATCAAACCTAAAAGGATGGTCATAAATTATTAAGTTTAATTTAGGAATTGATTGAAATCAAAAAATAAATTGAGAAATCATTTTGTGATGTCATTCCATGTTCAGTGATCTTCAGGTCTATATTCTAGGGATGTAAATAATTAAAAGATCATTCATGTTTTTAGGTAGAATTGGGTGTGAAAGGATCATTTTTCTAGGTAAACTTTTGATAACTCAATAATATCCCCATTTATATGGTCATTAATTAGATTGATTGAGGAATTAGGTGACCTGAAACCATAATTAAACATAATCACTTTATATCTCATAATGGTCATACACATCCCAAAGTAATTAGTTTATGTATTGAAAAGATACTCCAAAATCACAAAACAATAATCATATAATGCAAGAAGAAGGATAGTTGGAATTGAAAATAAGAGTGAAGATACCCGAATATAAATTGAAATATAAACATATCCCTATGCAACACTCCCTGTATGATCACATCACCTAGAATAAAGAGTTTACTCCCTCATGTTAATCATGGGTGGAATAAAAGCATGATTACCAGTGAGAAAAAATAGTAGCATTAGTAGGGGATTCTAGGTCATGCACTCAGGTCTCTTTGAACTCACTGCCTCTCTTTATCCATGTAACATCACTGAATTTATGATCCTCTACCAAACTTCCATCATATCATAACATTAAAATCCATTATTTATTGTATGTTTATGGTGTGAGTGGATATTTTACAGTGTGAATATAGATTTTACAGCATGAATCATGAAGATTTGACTTATAAAACTTATTTTTCTCAATCAAATCATGGTGTGAGTAAATTTAGCAGGTTAAATGAGTATGTCCACTTTTATGTCCTAAAAAACTCACAAATTTAATATAATTCATAGTGTGAATCTATTCCATGTAGTGCATGTAAGGGGTGAATTTATCTTCCTTGTAGCATGATAGGGTGACGCTTTTATTGGTGTATCTCTACCTCAACCTGGATCACAACATGAATTCATATCATAAGATGAAAATATATATTTTTATATTCATCGATTCTTCTCATCTATATTCGAGACTAAATCTTCTGATGTGGGGTCATGGCATGAAATATCGTGGTGAAAAGTGTCTTCAACTTCCTTACTTCATCTTTTTTTGTTATTTTTTCTCAAAATTTTATTCAAATGTGTCCTATCACAAAATGAATAAAATATTAAATAATAAGGAAAACAATTATTAATTTAATTGAAAAAAATAAATTTTATATTCAAAATGATATGCATAAAATGTAGACACCAATTCCCCCCACACTTAAACTTAGGCTTGTCCTCAAGAATGAAATCTCAAAAAACTAAAAAAGATGCTCACTAAACCATGAATTAAACATTAATGTAAATAAAACTAATTGAATGAATATAGAAATAAATGTTCAAGAATCACATAAGAAAATTTCATCAACTCCTCACTTTTCAAAAGAAGCAAGTCAATCAAGTATTTTTAATCTTTCCCTTTTGACTTTTTCATGCCTCTCCATCCTTCCATTTATATTTTTCAATCTATTCCCAATGTACATGAAAATTTCAATTTACATCACTTTGAATTTATTCACAAATCATTAAGTAAAAAAAATTAATGGAATTTTTTTCCATATATTAAATCATGATTCTTACCATAGGCTTGTAATGAATCTACATTCTTCACACCATAGAGAAAAAATCACAAATAATCACGAGGGATTCATCATTAGGTTCAAATGACTCAAAGTCTTAAGGCTAAGTTGGTAAATGATTTAAAAATAATAAAAGATTAAAATGGTGGTTAATATCAAAATTACTTTTCATGAAAATTAAAAAAATTCAATAAAAATATCCCCTATAAAATTGAACTCCCTTTTCCCCAAAAATAAAAAAGTATACCCATGAAGTAGTGAAGTACAATAAATGAAAGACCATCTCATAATTTTATCTATTTTATTTTATTTTTTATTTTTATTTTTTATTTTCTTCAAAAGATGAGCTCGAATAAGTATCAAAACTGTAGTGACTCGGGTTTTGGCCCTGTCAGACTTTGGATTATTTCAATGAATAATTCCAGAGCTATGCGTGAAGATGGCATGTGATCCCGAGGCCCGGTGTGCCCAGAATTAATTTTATAAATAAATTAATTATTTTTCTACTATGCATGTGTTGGGAGTGTGATATATCATAAAAAGTAGCTAAGAACGGGGATTTGAGGGCATGGTTGCGTCCGAAACATGTTGTTTACCCAAGGAGAGGTGTAAACTTTGTGGGCGTGGGCCTGTGGTGAGAAATGCCATCAGGGGCACTTTCATAAATAAATAGATTAGTTTATTTACAATCATCGGCTTGAATAACATCTAAACAGAGTCTCAGATCGATAATATGATTCTTCCATTGCATTTAGAACGGCACGTTTACCCTAAGGGTGAACTTTCTTCTGTCTGCATCAGGCATCAGGCAGAGGCGAGTCGAGAGCCAGAGATATTTTAAAAAAAATAAATATCCCCCCCCTGGACGTGTCGTGCGCAGCAGAGGAGGTTCCTCCTTCTTCCTCCTTCCTCCTCCTCCTCCCGATGGAAAATCGGCGACCGAATCACACGATCAAGGTGTCGTCGATCTTGGTTTTTGACGACGGATGATCCATGATCATGCAGCGGAAGCTTCGGAGCGTGAATCTAAGTCAGAACGTCGGCGTTTCACCAGCGAGGTAGGCAGTTTGAGTTTTAAGTTCGCAATCCCATTTATGCTGCATTTTTTATTTGATTTTCCATCATATCATTGAAGATTGGGTCCCAAGGGTTGTGAATATGCCTTCGGATCGAAAAATGTACCACCAGTGTGGTCCCAGCGGTCTGCGGAAGACTCGCCGACGCGGCGGCGTCGACAAGTGGTGGCCGGCCACCTGAAGCGCGGCGGCGCGCCGCACAATCGTGGTGGAGCCGCGTTCTCACGGCTGTGCGATGGAGGGTCACCGGACAGGGCGGGCCAGCAGCGGTGGCAGCCGGGCCGGCGACAGTGGCGGCCGGGTCGGCCGATGCGGGCCGGTCCGACCCCTTTTTATTACACTGGGGTTTTAAAACCCCCGTTTCTTGCTCCCTAGAGGTCAGATTCACGTGCCGTCTGTGGAGACGCCACCTTGGTGATGATTCAAACCTTTTGGTGTGGGTTTGGGAGTTTTTAGTTTCGGGATTGTGGCCCGAGAGCTTGAAATGTCGAATAAAATAATAATATTTTATTAATATTCGACTTTGGGCCGTTGTATCTTCTACTAGGAGCATCCGATTGACGTGCCATCAGTGGCGTTGAGACCTTGATGGTACGGTGGACTTTTCTTGATGGTTTCTGAGTGTTGGGACCGAATTTGGGGTGCGGGCCCCACGAGGCCGGGTTTGAGCGTTTACGGAGAAACACAACTTTCTCACCAAGAGTCCTTTTTTGGCTGATGAATAGTTGATCCCATGTTTGTTTTCCGAGAGGATCGCAACGGTGTGATCCGTTCGATGTGTTTTAGGATCAAGGCGTGGGCCCCACCGGAGCCGGCTTCGGTGAATAGTACATTTTTCATCGGGAGTCCATTTTGGACGAACGAGTAGTGGATCCCATGTGTTTTTTCGAGGGGATCACTGTGGTATGATCCTCTTGATGGGTTTTGGGATCGTTGTGTAGTCCCTACACGGGCTAGCTATGGTGAATAGTGCTTTTTTCACTGGTTGTCAGTTTTAGGTGAGTAGACAGCCTATCCTGTGTGTTTTTCCACGTGGATCGTGATGGTGGCCTCATTATCGGCCTTGGAGGTGTGAGGGGTGGCATTGTGGTGGGTCTCTTGGGTTAGCGATGTTTGGACCAGCAGTGGTTGAGGGTGCTCCCTTGGTTCAATCCTACGAGGGTCTGCATTGGATCACAAGCATAGTATAGGTTTGTGATCCTCTCGATGGGATGCTTAATCTGTTAGATTTGTGGCATCCCTCTGGTGGGCCCGGAGTAGGATCCTCTAGCATCTTTACCCTAGATCAGGTTCTTGGTATCGTTGTGACCACTTATCCATGGACAACGATCCCCTATCTAGTAGGTTAACCCCTTAGGGTTTGTGGAATCATCGGGAATATGATCCCCTACGCAGTGGGCCATGCTCAGTAGGTTTGTGGCATCATTGGGTATATGATCCCCTTCTCAGCATGAGGTTTTAGTAGGGTTGTGGTATCATTGGTTATACGATCCCCTACTCATCATGCGGATTCAGTAGGGTTACGACATCGTCAGTTCGATCCCCTAAATAGTGAGTTATACCAGATAGGGTTCTAATATTGTTGTGACCACTATTACGTGGACGACGATCCTCTACCTGAGTGATGTGTTTCTATACGAATGTCAGATCGGGTTGTGTTATCCCCCAGTGGATCCTAGGAGTGATCCCATATCTGTGAGATCTACGAATCCCAGATCGGGTTGTGGTATACCCTAGAGGATTTTGGGAGTGATCCCCTATCTGTGAGATCTACGAATGCCAGATCGGTTTGTGGTATTCCCCAGCGGACCCTGGGAGTGATCCCCTATCTGTGAGATCTTCATGTAACAATGTGGGTTCTGATATCCCCTATCAGACCCTAGGAGCGATCCCATATCTGAGGAGTTTGGTGTTTATGTTGTTTCAGCTAAGTTTCCTCAGTGACGCTATCTAACGAGCGTGATCTCTTTGGTGAGTGTCTGAGATATTTGTGTGAAACACGATGGAGTGTATCCCTTAGACGAGTGTCATCTGGGATGACAGTGATTGTGGATCATGTTCTCCTAGTTGTGAGTCGTTGCTGGTGATGAGGTCGGTACCTCATGTGGCTTGGTGCGTGAGCTGAGTATATCTGGATTGTTCATGGTGTATGTATGGGCATACACCAGAGCTAAGCTGACTAGTTGTGTTTACCCAAGGATGGTCACGAGATGGAGTTTCTCTCTCATCTGGGTTCCCTCTGGCTGGGATGAGCGGACTATTGCCTTTCAGTTGCTTTCTTTTGTTTTGGGTTTTTGGGGTGCCTACTGAGTATTTTTATACTTACCCCTGCACGGGATTTTCCCGCACATGTTTGTGTCTTGTTTAGACCACAGACCTTTCAACAGAGTCCTAGTAGGACCCAGAGCAGGCAGAGCTGAGTGAGCAGATTTGACCGGGGTGTTTACTGGAGCTGTACTGAGGAGCTTTATGGTATGTGTTTTTGGTAGTGTTTTCCCTCCTTCTGAGCAGGTTGGACACTTTGGTAGTTTTCCTTTGGGGTGCTCTTTTTTTCCCTTTTGTACTTCTGTTGCACTCTGGTTTGGGGTAGTTGTATGCATTCATTTACTTTTCAGTTATATATATCTCTGCACTATTTCATGGAGGTTTTTGTGGGTGTGTGTGTACAGTTACCTTAGTTGAATGCCTCCCATGTGTGTGGTAGCCTACTTGGAGCTAAACGCCAGCCCCTGGCCTATTGGTGGCAGTCTTGGGGAGTCGCGGCTCGAGCCCCGTGGGGTTGGGTCGTGACAAAAACCATCACCCAACCCTAGATGATAACAATCATTGGTCAAGTAAATAATTATTTTTGACCCTCAAAGACACAAACCTTATTTTCTTGATTTTTTTCAATATGATGTAAAATATTATGACATAAATTATACTAATTAATCAACCCCAAAACTCCCATAATGAACACCCCCCACACTCATCCTTTATAGTATACATATCCCTTCTAACATGGCCCATATCCCCCATACTCATTTTTGAAAATCATGCAAAATATTTAGAGTATGGTAGAAAAGGATAAGATAGGATTTTAATGTGTCTCTTCCCTAACAAGGATATTCAAGGTTTTTACAAGAATAAAAGGATTAATGTAAAAAGTGAGTCTTAGGATAAGGTCTAATAAAAAAATATATACCTCAATAATATTACATGTGACTTTGTGCAATCAAAACTTTGAGAAGATGAAAATTATGTTCTATATGTAAACATTCCTAAGTTTTAGTCAAGAAATATACTCATGAAATGATTTGAAATATTAGGCTTAAAAATGTATTTGGAATAAGAAAAAATGATTGGGACAATCACTCATGGAAGTGAATGACAATATTGAAATTAATTAATAAAAATATCATAAATTAAAGGTAGGATGCATCTTAGAAAATTTTCATTTACACAAATCAACTAGTTCCCCAAAATAAGGATTTCTAAAATTTATATCCCCATATTAATCTATAATTTATAATTCTACCCTTTTTCACTTTAAAATTTATTGAAAAAGAAATTTAAATCATAGAATGATGACTATCCTAATAATATAATGTCTCCTAGATCAATTATTAAAGAAAAAAATAAATATGTGGAATGAAATTACATTTAAAATTTAACAATAAAATTCAAAAATGGTCTGGAGAATACAAAATAAAAATACATAATTGAAACCCTTACTCCCCTTTGAGTAAATCTCTTCAGATCTGATATAAAGGTAATATTATTCCATGTTCACAATGTGAAAATTCATCTCATGATGTGAAATGTTTTTTTAGCTATTTTCATGCTACCTTTTGATTCCTTGATGGACCTAAAAAATAAAAATAAAAAAAGTTAAACTATAGTCCTTTTTAAATGAAAAATATTTGGGAAGAGTTTATATTCCTAAAAATAGGAAAAAATAATAAAAATAATAAAAACAAATTTTTTTTCTTGGAATATTTTTTTTAATACCATTATCTCTACCTTACCTATTTTAACTCATGTGATAGAATATTTAAAAGTTTTTACATGGTCTAGATCCAAAAATAGTCTTATTTGTGGAATATAGTCCTCCTTTCTTATTCTGAAAACAAATTTATTCTTCCTTGGGGTAAACTTTTCTCAACCTCCATCAATCATATCCACCAATTATATTTTCATACCATAATATCCAAGGTTTGGTTCATGCACCATCCAAACCTTCTATCCTTCTTTAAAGCATTGTGGAGCAGTTTTCCCTCCATATTCGATGATCATATCTCTTAGTTTTATAATTTTCTTTTTTATACTTTTCTTCTTATTAATTAACATGGATAAAATTATTATCTTTACTTTATTCTAAAATAGTTACTTCTTTAACTTTAGACCAAACAGCTTCTTGAAGATCATTCTCCCTTGCATCATAGTTCTTTATTTATTTAAGTATATTGAAATTGAATTTCTCAAATCCCACTCTCTAACACATATAAACATTTTTTATATCAATAAACACTCTTCTATTTGGTAAAAATGGTCTTACAATAATAATTAGTGTCCTCTTATCTTCCATATAAATCACCAAAAAGTCAATGGGGAAGATAAAATTCTTAACTTTAATCAAAATGTATCCAATCAATCCTTACATGTATTTCATTGAAAAATCTTCTAAATTAAGTGAAAATCTTGTGGTTTAAAGGCCGTCAAGATGCAAGATTTTAAAGGTGGTGTATGACATGATTTTTAAACTCACAATTAAATTGAATAATTATTTTCCAAATTTATTAGACATAATAAAATATGAATTGAAAAACTATCCCGATCTTATTGCTTCTTTGGTAAATCTTTTGACACCACAATAAAACACTCTCTTAGGAATTGTATTTTTATGATTTCTTATATATATTTTTTGTTTAACACCATTTATTTCATGAACTTTGATTACATTGGAACTTTTTCAAGTGATTCAAAAAATATAATATTAATATTCAATTTTTTAAATTTTTATATAAACTTACCTCTTTGTACTTCTATCTTATCCTGCTTAATATTATTTAGAAATTCTAGACATGTATTGCACAATGGTGGTGGTTCCACCATTACTTATTCTTATTTAGATTTATCCTTATTATTTTCTATCTATTCTTCTTCCATTGTATCTTTTTTTTTCTTATTTTATCCCTCTCAATTAAATGTTTTCATTGGTGAAATTTACACTTATTATGTTTATAGCTTTCTAATATCCTCAAGGGTGCACTTAGTGGTTTCCAAGAAGTATTCTTTTCATCCTCTATCTAAATTTCTTAGCAATTTGTCCAAATTGGATATCCATATTTCACAATGCATCCTTTTGTTTAATTAATACCTTCTTTATTTCATTAATTACAACCTTGTTTGTGGTCATAAATGTGGTCAATTCCTTTTATAAAGAATGTATATAGCTTGAGAGTGAAGGACCTTTAGGTTCTTGTTTATAGTATGAATGTGGTCTTGGTGGTTCCCTTGAGATAGAGTTTATTATGGCCTCTACCCTTGAAATTGATTTTTCCTATTATAATCAATATAACTTTCATCATTAATGTACATACCTTGGGGGTTTTAGAGGGTCATAATCGCATCCATATTCTATGTCATATATTTTAATTGGGAAATCATCTAGTTATTATCCATAATGTTCATACCTCGCCTATGGTTTGCTTCTGACTTCCACTAAAAATTTTTGTTGGCCATATCATCAAAAACCTTTTAGAATTTTTTGAGTAATTTCTTCATCAATAATCCTCCCACTGAAGCATAAAAATGGACTTGTTTTCAAATTACATAACCTTATAAAAAGTTTTAATTAATATCTTAATTTCTATACCATGATGTGGCTATTTTCAAGTTAAATGTTTAAATATTTCCCAATAAATGTGATGATATTTATCCTCAAATTAGTTAAAATTTAAAATAATAACCCAGATATTCATGGAATTTGATGAGGTAAAGAATCTAGTAAGAACGTTTCTCACTAACTAATCCCATATAATAATTGAATAAGATGAGAGGCTTTGAATCCATTCCCTATTTTTTATTTTTGGAAAAATTAAAACAAACTCAACCTTACCACATTGGTTGAGATGTTATTAAATTAAAAAATAATCATCTAGTTCAAGGAATATTGTTATGTGAGCATTTGAATCATCTTGTGGAAACTTGGAGAACTGTATTGTGTTTGAAATCATTTTAATAATAGATAGGTTAATCTTTAATTGAGGAGGCATAACTAGAGGCACCAAAATTTCGGGTAAAATACCCATTCTTAAGTTTCTTTTATAGTCTATGATCATATACATCTTTGGTATTCCATTTGGTACTTCTCCATCCATGATGTTTTTTCCTTGTTCCACCTCTTCCTTGTCATTCCCTTATTTTGGGATAGTCTTCTCCAGCTCTGGTTCATGCATAAGGTCGTCTTCTTTCCCATTTACATGAGTGGAGTAATCATGCATTAGATTATGGACTATGACTATATAATGATAAGGCATAGTATAAGATAATGGATTAAAATAAAAACAATTACCATTATCCCTAATTTACCTAAGCATAATTTGAAACTGTCCTCGGAAACAGTGCTAAAATTTTAATAGTACCATGTGGTTGTCTTTAGTTCCACTATGCCTATGCAATTTAGAAATTTATAAAAGTTAAATAGACTAACTATTAAGGTGAAATAATTAAAAAGTATGAGTATCATAACCAAAAGTATGGTCATAAATTATTAAGGTGATTTTAGGAATTTAATTAAAATGAAGATGAAATTAATAAATAGAGTTGTGATGGCATGAAAATTTTATTTGTTTTTAGGTTTTTGTTCTATGGATACAAAGAATTAAAGCTAATTCATTTTTGATTCCATAATTGGGTATGAAAGGATCATTAGTCAGGGTACCATTTTTCTAACTCAATAATATCCCTATTTATATTGTCAATTACTTGGATTGATTAAGGAATTAGGTGGACCAAAACCTTATTCAAACATAATCACTCTGGATCACACAATGGTCATACACATCTTAAGGTCATTAGTTAATGCATTAAAAATATACTCCCCAAATCGCAAATAAATAATCATGAAATGAAAGATGAAAGAGATTTGGGTTTTAAAATAAGAGTGAAATAATTTAAACATGAATTGAAATTAATAAATATCCCTACACAACACTCCCCATATGATCACATCTCCTATAGTATAGAGTTTAACACATAATGTTAATCACAAGGGGGAATAAAAACATGATTATAGGTGAGAAAGAATAGAAGGGGTGGTAGGGTCTCCCAGTTTTTGTGCTCTGGTCTCATGAAACTCTCTATATCTTCATTAGAGTATAACCACATAATTTATATGACTCCACCGAAAATATATCATTTTAACACATTAAAATCCATTGATGTTCATGATGTGAATATACCATTTACATTGTGAATCATGTCACTCTGACTTCTGAAACTTCTTTTAATTGGTCAACTCATAATGTGAGTATAATTAACAAAATGAATCACCATGGCCTCTTTTTCTATCTCAATGAACACACACCATGAATAGAGTTCGTAGTGTGAATGTCTTTCATGCAGTGTATACAAGGTGTGAATTTCTCATTCCTCATAGTGTGATAGGGAACCAATATTCTTGATGTATATCTGCCTCAACCTGAGTCACAATGAGAATTCTTATCATGATGTGAAAATTTATCTTCCAAAATTATTAATTTCTAATCATCTTCATTCCATCTTCAATCATCTGGCATGGCAGCATGGTGTGAAGTATCACAATGCAAAGTGTCTCTAGCTTCCTTAATTCATCTCTTGTTATTATTTTTCCTCAAAATTATATTTAAATGCCTCATTACATAAAATGAATAAATCATTAAATAGTTTGGGAACAAATTATAAATTTAACTTAAAAAACAATTAATTTTATATTAAAAATGATATGTATGAAATGTAGACAACCCTCATTAAGAATGTTTCACACTCATGTCATCAACCTATATACTTGATATGAATTTCTTTGACTATCTGACATAAAACTTTTGTTACACTATGGTCATGGAATATAATTCAATGGTTCAAATTCAATCAAAGGGATTAGATATCAACTTTTATAAATATGGAAGATAAAATCATTACTCTAATTATTGATTAATAATATTTTATTAGTGATTCACCCAATTTCACCATGAAATGTTTTCATTATAGTTTATGGAAATAAAACTAAGTTCATGACTCAAGCCATGAAATAATAATAATCTTAAATTCTACGGACAATTTCACATACTTGTGGATATAAATATCTGATGACATATAAACATGATGAATTATTACAGCTGGGTTTGTTCTCATAATATTTCATCATAGAGACTTCCAAGTGAAAACTTTATGAAAATAATTCTCATATACTAATGAGTACTCACACCTAAAAATCAATATACTATGAGCCCCATCATAAAATTTTATCCAACCATAGAAATAGATTTATGAATATCATCACAGAATTCCATAGTTATCATCATATCCGGGAACATTTATGACCTTTAGATGCGAAAAATACCCTAGTACATTATCACATTAATTATTTATAGAAGAAAAATAAATATATGATAATATATTTATTAATTCTAAAATTCATGAATATAAAGATTATCTAAAGTACAAATTATTTGGTTCTATGGCACCAACTCTAATAGACACCCACTTTCTATAGATCCAATTTCTAACAACTTTTTATCTCTCACATGTTAAATATGATTTGGTAGAGTATGGTTATATCTACTAAGACTATCATATTTATATTCCTAGGTTTGGTAAAGCCACATGTCTATACAGTGAATCTACTTACTACAACATTACTACCTTGAGAAAATCCTTCAACTAGTGATATAACCTAGTATCCACTACTTTTTCCCATGTGATAATCTTAATATACTAACTAATTATATATCCAAATCTTATAATAATAATGATAAAAAAAATTTATAAACTATAATTAGAATAATAAATTGGTAAACCACTCATTAAGTTGCATCTGAATCCACAACATACTCAGATATTTTAGATATCAAAACCACCGACTCTAATAATTTTTTCTTGTATATTACCTTATCATTTTCTATGATATTAGATCAAATGGAACTAAGTGAACATAAGTGTTAAATTCCCTTTATCACTAGTATTTTTAGTTCTCTAGACATTAGAAACTCCTCTAGTTATACTTTACTAAGTACTTTCAGATATTTCTAATTTCATGTTGATGAATTTATGTTAGATTTATTTAATATTCACATACTATTCATTATGAATTAGTAAAATCAAAATTCAATATATATCATATCATATGATATAAATTACTAGAACTTAGGCTTATGAAATTATTTTAATATCAATTATATCTTCATATTCCCATGCATGTTCTACTAGAAGGATTATATGCCAACAATAATTTGGTCTTTAATTATTTCAAATAGTATTTTTTTAATACCTTTTTAATATATTTACTATGAATATATTTTAAAAACACATGGATCTATTTTGTAGATATTTTTCCCTAGAACATGGTTTCTACTTTAAGTCATACTATGATAAATTTCATTCCTTGATTTTAATAAACTAGTAAGAGATAACATTTTTTCCATGTGTTATCAACATATCTATCATGAAAACTTATATTTACCCTATTAACAAGTTATATATACATGTCACTCATTCATTTACAAAAAAAAAATATTTTATGGTCACTATACAATATTTATTCATAAATGAATTTATGTAACCTATATATCTCATTGGAATTTATTAATGTCACTGTTAGTTCCACTAGGCTGGATACCCTGAGAGGGGGGGGGGTGAATCAGGGTATGACTAATTAAAAATTAATGCTCGTTCTGATCTTGTTTCGCTGTCAAGAAAAACACTTTTCTCTCTTTTTCCTGCTGCACGATATAAACAGAATGTAAAGCAAGCACAGGACACAGCAATTTTACTTGGTTCACCGCTAAGGGCTACGTCCAAGGAGCATACGCCGACAGGTTGTCGGTCATACCAAATTCCACTAATCTTCACTAGCTGTGGATTACAAGATTCGGGCTAGATCACTTCTATGCCCAGGCTCACTGCCTTTACAAAGTTTAGGGTCAGCTCACTGCTTTCCCAAGGGTCACTCCCTGTTTCTCTCTCTCTGGCTCACTGCCGGTGGAGAGGATCACCTTCTTCCTCTTCCTAAGCTCACTACTCTTGGAAGGAATACACTCACAGTTTATAGACCTGTAGGTTTCTTCATTTGCATGAATGAATGCATCTTCCTCTGTGTGTAGATGCTCTGTTGAAGTACAACTTTCACCCGTAGATGAATATCTCTTTGCACCGAAGGTATCGGGAAAACTTCCAGCTTCCACGCAGCCCGAAAAACACTGCTGGAACAGACCTTACTTGGCGCGCAAGTCAACCTCAGCATGCAAGTATCGGCGCGCAAGTCACAACGGGCGTGCAAGTCCTCCTCAGACACTTGCGCGACTCAAGCTTCCTCAACTCCAAACTTGCGCGACTCTCTTCCTTTTACGCCCAAACCAATATTGGTGTGTAACTGCCAACCGGCGCGCAACTTCTAACATCGGCGCACAACTTCAACCACTGGCGCGCAAGTCCCACCTGCGCGACCACACACACCACTTGCGCGACCACCACACCTGCGCGACGGGAGCTCTCGTTTTGAACTCCGGTAGAAAATGAGGAGGGGTGGTCCAGTATTTATAGGCAATCTGACCACCCTGCACGACGGCGCGCAAGTCACCTGCGCGACCCAATCTCGGCGCGCAAGTCTTCTCTCCTTTTAGACACTTGCGCGACCAACTCCCAAACTTGCGCGAACCTATTTCCTTAGCCATATTTTGATCTTCTGATCTTGAAAAACATATGGCGCGCAAGTTTCCTATACTCCAAGTCCACGGCGTGCAAGTCCCTTTGCCAAAAACACTTTTCATCATTTTCCGATTTTCAGGCCCAAAAATTTGGCAAACACTGGAAAACGGTGCCACCTTGTATCTGATCTTTTGTACCGCCTCCAGATCATCCATTACTTTTATCGAAGTTCTTGAATCAAACATGGATCGTTGACCTCATCTATTGAACTCGACATTCCACTATGAAATCCTCTTTGTCAACAAATTTGTATGTCATTGTTTTGCTTTGTCAACAATCACAACTCAGATGTCCACTTTGTCAACAAACACAATCACCTCAAAAATGCTTCAATGATACCTTGAGGGATTTTTGCCCAACAGTCACTAACCCTTTTTAGTTATGCTTTATAGACATATAACATATAGTATCCATTTTGATTCATCGTATAGATATATTCTATAAGGATTCCTCCAAATGAGGTTTCTTTGACTATCAAACGCCCAATATGATGATCATAGCAGTCAGCTTTGATAATTAGAATTAAAAAAGATTTTAGTCATGATGATTATTGTATAGGTTTTCTCATATACTAAAGATTTCAATAATCAATCATGTTTTTTGGGTATTATATTGTACCATCCATGTCTAGTATCTCTTGAATACTCATCGGAAGTATCAAGCCTTTGAAATATTCTAGATATGAAGTTCTCAAATCTTGATATATGGTGTCCATTAATTAAAATTACACATACTTTTCAAAATTATCACGTTTCCATTTACTATATCTTGTAATAATATTTATTATGAAATAACAATGTATGTATCAGCCACCACAGTGAACATAAACCACCTCTTTGGTTATGAATTCCAATGAAATATGTGTCTCTAAAACTACTCCCCCCACTATATTTGGTGGATTATAGCATCCTTATTCCAACTCATGTGCATATAGAGCCTTAAACCATATAATTTAAGTATTCTCACACTATATTTAAAGATATAGTCTTCCTTTATGGAAATATATTTGTACTTTACTAGACATTAATATCCTTAGTGTCTATAATATTATTAACTCATATGAACCTTTGTGTTCGATGTTTGTTTATAGATAAAGGAAATTTTTAATAAATGATTTTTAAAAAACAATTATGTTAGTGTACTAATATATTTTTATCATATCAAAATTGATATGATATTAATTAGAAAATATAGTAGGTATATGGTTAGTTTCTTTAATTTTATTTATAAAACATGTCATGGAATAAATTATGGATGATTTGAAATATATATATAACTAATCATTATTATTCCTTTTATTAGAAACATGATATTCATTTATATAAAAAAATTTATTTTGGGATTGTAATACCCAGAGATTTTATGAAATATTTTTTTAGTAAATTTTTTTTGATAGCTTGTGTTGCACGCAACATCGAGTTTTAAGGAACCACAATATACTATTAATATTATTATTTCAATAAGACATTTATAAGATTATTATTAAATTTAGAGGTATTAATATGAATAACCAAATTTTGAAAATTGAGTATAAAATTTTTAGATAAATAAAGTATATTTATAAATAGGTACTTTAATTTTAGTAAATTCTTTATATTCTTTGAAAATACTTCATTCTCAAAAAATAATTTTTATTGATTTTTGTAAACAAATAATATAATTAGTTTTTAAAACTTATAGAAAATTTATTTTAAAAATAATGTTTTTTTCTAATAAAAATGTTAAAATTTTCTTAGGGTGAATTTTTTTATTTTTTTTAAAAAATTAATTCTTAATAAATAGTGAAAAAAGATGATTTTTATTAACAAATTCCTTTTTGTTTAAAGAACATACTGGTTAAATTTTATTTTATTATTTTTTTAAAAGTAAAATTAGTTCAAATATTTCATAATTAAACCAATTTAGTTCATTTTAATAAAAATAATGTTGACTTTTGATATTAAAAGTTTTTATATTTATGAAAATTTTCTATTTGGAAAATCGTTTTTTCATCGCGCCTACATGCTTAATTTTAAATTAAAATTTTCCACTAATATTAATGGAATTTTTAAAAACCTATTAAATATTTTGAATAATTATAATTAATATTATATAATAATGTCAAATTAATATTTTTTCAAAATGAATAGAAAAAACAATAAAATATTAATTATCACGGTTAAGGTTAAAATGGGTTTACTGGGGGTTAAACTAAAAATATATTAAGTAAAATGATATAAAAACTTCTCCAAATCCTATTTTATGACTATATTTTTACCATATCATATATAATATTTGATAAGGATCCATTTTGGATCCTTTTGGTATGTTTAAATCTTGGATACATATTTTTCTTTTCAAAAATTTCAAGTATGGCCTTTGCTCCACTTATAAAAGGGAACCCCATCTCCTCTCCTATTAAGACATAAAAAACCCTTTGGTTAAATAAATAAATACCCAAATACATTAATTAATTATCTCTATTCATCCTACAGTCCTTATTTTTATTATTAATTCCTCATAAGAAGGCTTTTAGTGTTAACCTAAGGACGTTGTCCAAAGAAGAGGTATTGTTCTTAACGGAGCGTATTTATTTTATTTCTTCTTAAATATCATTGAAATATTATTAAAATATGGTAATTTCATAACATAAGTATCTCCCATATACTAATATTCTATTATGTTAATTTAATATCCTATATCTATATCCTCTTACATCAAATAGGAAATGAAATCGTCGATCGTGTGTACAATGGGCTACCACCTCGAAAATCGATGTAATTAATTTTCCATGACCACATATCACATACGAATACAATTATGGATTTAATTTTTATATATTATATTTATAAAATATTTATACCACATTTACCTTTTTACCTTTTAATCCTTATAAAATTATAATATCACTCATGTGTATGTGTGGACTACCACCTCTACGAAGCAATGTGATAAGTTTTTTATTTTATTTTGACATAAATGGTAATAAGGATATATTAATTGACTATATATGATATATATGATATAAAAATGATTCAATAAATTTTAATTAATATATACCTTTCATCTTTTCTATCCGTCGAGAAAATGGAAACAATGTTCTTGCATACGTACAACCTACTGTCTCCAGGAATAGTGTAATTCGTTTTCTATCTCTAAATTTAATGAATTAATTTAAATAGATATATAATTAATATATATTATATTTATATAATTTTTAACATTATTTATTTTATTTAATAATGATAAAATAAAAGTAACAAAAATAGAACACCAAAACGTACATGAAAAATGATGTAGTTATTACCCAAAACATGATTTTAACAAGGAATTGTTAATAAATGAGTAATATATGGTCAAAAGTAAGTAATATATTATATAATATATATTATTATGGTTATTTAATATCTTTATAATAAACCAATATTTTTTATATAGGATTTTTTAACATGTACGAAGAAATTTGATACTTGAGGTATTTGATTTCTAGTCTCTCTTTTATTTTCAGGATGCATATTTTATATTCACTAATCATTTATTTTGTATGGTGTATATACTATACCTTTTACATTTTATACCATGAATATCAATATTTTCATGATATTTAAAGTTTCATTTTATTTTATTCTTTAATATTATATATGATCCAAAATTTTCTAAAGTAGTAATGGATTTTCATCTCATTTTTATTTATAAGAAACACATTCATTATACACCACTTGTTTCATTTGTGTGGTTTATATACTAAACATGAATTTATTTTATGATTATTATCATGAAAATTATGGGATATAAATATCCATATAATATTATCTCTTTCATGGTGCTTATTATTCAATAGTTACCAAAGTGGTAAGGGTTTTTTATTACAATCGCTTAGTTCATCAGAATTGTTTATGATTATACTTTTGATGATGAAATATTATGATCCATATCTAAAGAAACTCATGAATTTTATTTTACTATATTTATTTATGAAAAATAAATATTTTATTTTTATTTTCCCTTATTTATGTACTCAAGGTTCCAAAATAATTTTTTTTAAGAAAAATCAGCTTTATTTTTATTTTTGATCAAAAATTATTTTTCTTCCATGTCCATGTTTTAAAAAATTGTTTTAAAGAAAGCTTTTAAAATTATCCAATTATTTTTTAAAGACATTTTTACCCATGTTTTACTTTCTAAAAAAATAAAAGGAATATTCCTATAATTTTCTAAATAAAGATCTTTTGAATTTTTATTAGAAATATTAAAGTAATATTCTTTTTAACGTATACGACATGAATAGTATTTATCACTATCATGACTGCTAAATGATTTTAAAAAATTCCTTTAAAAGTTTCCAAATTTATTTTCAATGAAAATATTTTCATTAAAATTTGGGAAATTTTTTGTGTTTTAAATAACTATTTTTAAATTTCAAAGTTTATTTTCCTCAATAAATGAACCAAGTGGTATTTTAAAAACATTTTTCATCTAATATGGAATCCTTTGATGTTACTTAATATTTTTTTGGGATATGATCCAATGATATTGTCCTTATTATTTCATTGGATGGCTTATATTTAAAAGGAAAATGTTTTTATAAAACACATTCCTTTTCCACAGGTTATGCTATAATGAAATGATTTTGTTTTTATAAAACCTGTTTCTTTTATACGGGTTGTGCTATGATGAAATATTAATGAAACCAATTTATTTTCATGGTTGATGATATAAGTAATTCTTTATGATCTTTTGGAACACTTATGTATATTTTTCATTATATTATGGTGGTTACATTGTAACCAATTATGGTGGTTATGTTATAACCAAGTAAAGTAGTTAAAGTATAACCAAGGATGGGTAGGGCCTATATCTCCTTCAAATTCATGTAAAGATTGATTTCTAATATGATAAATTTGACTGGAGTGGGGAGTAAACTCAATTCATTAAGGTATATTTTCCATTATGATATTCATGGGAGTGAAGCATCAATACTATGATTATTTTTAGAAGTGATCAAAATCCATTATGATAGTATTAGGAGTGAACCTTGATTGTTACGATGGTTTGGGGAGTGAACCCAATCCACTATGATAGTCTTGGAAATGAGACTTTACAAATAAGTAAATAATTTTCTATTCTTATGTATATTCCAAAATTTCATGTCTTATTCTAATGTTATGCTTCTATGGATTATGTAACATCCTAGGTAAATAAAGAATAAGTTATATTTTATATTTATTAATATTTTTTTAATTAAATATTAATTTCCCTTTAAAAGGGGTTTCTATGTTCTATAGCGTACCCAATACACAATAACGGGTTTCTTGGAAATCTTACGTTGCACACTAATAATATAATATTATCATTTTAAATGGTAGTTAACTCCAAGACGTTTTATTGGCGGGAATGAACAAAACTATCTATTATATGATTATACATGTTTTTTAAATGTATTTACATTTATCCAATAAAAATTTAGAGGCTTAAAATGTGAATGAATCTAATTTAAGCATAATTTACATTAAAATGTCAATTTACAACCTTTTAATGGAAAACCCTATTTAAATATAGTTTTGGTCATTTTTATATGTTATATTTGACCAAATAAAATTATTCTTTATATTTGGGACATAAAATTTTACTTTGGGTAATTTTTTGGTATTTTTCGGATAAAGTTCATTTTTTAATCAATAGTGAAAAATACTATATTATAATTCAAAGGTGCCTTTTAATATAATTTATTTATGTGGTTAGATTATAATTTTAATTAGTTTTAAAGTGTAATTAGAATATATTTTTAATATTTAATCCAATTTTGGTCATTGGAATTAATTTCACTTTGAAAATGGACTTAAACAAGTGCCAATCTTTTGATAGTTATTGTTTCTTAAAAACACGGTATTTGTTTTAACAACGAGAATTAATTTTAAATTAATTAATGCCACTTTTATGTTTATAATTTGGAAAAATAGACATCATTTTTTAATTTGAAATATCAAATATATATTAGGCTGAATTTTTGGTATTTTTCTGAAAAACTTCTATTTTTTGATGAATAGTGAAACCACTTAGTAGTAGTTAAAAAAACTGAATTTTTCATTAAATGGATTTTTATCACTTCTGTGAATTGAATTTAGAAAATCATACATACATTTTTGTTATCAAGAACTAAAATTTGGTTCATTAAGATAAAAATAATTTTTGGTGAATAGTAACTTTTGACTTTTATTTACCATGGTTAAAGGTAAATAGGTTAATTTAAGATAAAAAGAATATTATAATAATTCCAAATTACCTTAACACTTGTCCAAACCTTATTGGTTGAGTCATTAACGACCATGGGCATCTTTGGGTCGATTTTGGGACCCCTTTTAGCCACTTGGGAGTGATAATGACAATTTAGATTAATTAATTTAAAGTAAAGGCCAAAATGACATAAACAAAAATATTTTAGTAATTAATTTTTATATAGTGTTATATAAGGAATATTTTTACTATAAATATTAATTAGAAATATAAAAATATTTACTACATCATGGTATTTTATTTATAATTTTTATACAACAAATAAATTAAATTATTTATGACATAATAATGATGCAGTGTTTACCTCATTAATAAATTATTTAAATAAATAAGATTATAATGATTAGAATATTATCAAAAACCTTTCCAATTGTTATTGGATGATTTTATTTCGACCATGAGTCATCGTATCTTCGAATATAATGATTTTTGGACTATTAGAAACTGAATATCAGTATATAAAAAAATAATAGTTTCACACTTTCCTAAAAATCCCCTCATATCCCTTATAAAAGGAGGCCATTTATAACCAATTCCTCACACCTCTCAAGACATTTGGATCATACAAAAAACTACCCAATTAATCTCCTTACATCTCTCTCCTCTTTCTAGAAACCTTACTTTAGGCAGAAGGCACTTCAAGTAGTCCTTTGGTTTAAACCAAAGGGAGTTACCCAAATTAAAGGTAACGATTTCTCTTAAATTGTTTTCTTTTATTTTACTTCTCCAACCCATAAACTCTTTTTATAACTTTATATTGTAACAAAAACATTATCCTAAATATACTAGGATATTTTTATGAGAATTATTCTAACTACACTTACACACACCTCCATCTAATGGATGAAGAACATAATGTTTCTATGGATGGAAAACAAACGCCTCACGAAACAATGATCGTTCGATTATCTCCTACCACCTATCATGGTGACCATTATGATGTCATTGTATTTATATATGATATATATTAGGTTTATGTTTTCTTTATGCTTCTTTAATTTCCATTTATAGCATGCCTTTATGGTTTCCATTATGGGTAAACGTGATAATCTCATTAGAGGAAGTGCGTACTACTATCCCCTCAAAGTGATATGACTAGTTAATACCATATGTGGGACGTATAAAGGATGAAGTTAATGATATTATATATGATATAATACTGGAATTATAATATACCTATGTATCATTATGCTTTAATTCCATAAAAATAAAAAATGGAAATGAAAGTAGCGTTCATGTGTACGTACGGCTTACCGTCTCCATGAACGGTGCATTTCATTTCTTACCTCCAAATGTTATGTAATATTATAAATACATGTATATACTAGATATATATTATATATATGATATCTAAATAATGAATATAATTCTGGATAAAATAGACTATTGACTACATGGACAAGTTGTAAATATAAGGTGTTCATTTTTTACTCAAGTACCAAATATCGACAAAACAAACATTATTAACTTAAATGATTACATAATGTTTTTAACATGGTAATAAATGATATAAAAGGAATAATAAACTTGAAAAATGTTATTAATCAAGTAGAAATTTACTTTAGTTTATTATTCAGGAGATTAAATAATGATCGAGTCAAGTCAGACACAAGATAAGGGATTTTCTTATCTCACTTTTAATTCCATGAGATTTCCATTGTTCACCACTTATTCATTTCATGCGGTGTATTGTGTACTGCTATTTGATATATATTATCATTATTATCATTATGTTCATGATATTCTGTGATTAATTTGGTGCTTATTAAATTTTGGTCATACAACTCAGTTGATTACAATGTGGTAAAGGGTTTCATCTCACTTTTTATTCCCGTGAGATTCTTGTTATATTTGCCTCTATTTCCTTTTTTGTGGTGTATGTACTTCCCATGATTGTACTCTTTGTGTAATATACTTTTATTTATGATTATTTACATCTTCATTTTATGATCCTTCTTTCATGTGGAATATGTTTTGTAAGTTACCAAATCGGTAAGGTAACCTTTCACCCTCCTCTTTTTAAAAGACTTCTTTTTGTTGTGTCTTTTAATTTACATATTATTATGTTGGGATATGATCTTCTATATCCTTATTAATTTAAACTTTATTTCCAAGTGATGAGATACCCTTTTTTTCTCATCAACTCTTTTTCTAAATTTTAAAGTGATGTCGTCAGGTTGTCAAATTTTTATAAGGGAACTTCTTAACCCAATTTCGATTCTTTGGGTTCAACTTGTACTTATTTAATATGCCATCCTATGAATATGTGTGAATGACCTCTAACTATTTTACACTTAATATAAACTTATATTGGGTGTATTTATATTTTTCACACATAATTATTAGATTGATTAATCCTTAATTTAAGGATACCGTCTTTATAAGGGATTTCATCTCAATTTACATTTCCATTGAGACTTCATTGTTGTTATGCCCCAATTCACTCTTATAGTGTATATACTTTCCATTTACATATTATATCATGAATATATTTATTCTCATTATATTATAAAGTTATTATTAAATGTTATTCCTCAATTATTTATATTCAAGAGTCTCTAATTTTGTTAAAAACTCTTTATCTAAAATATCATTTTAAATTTTTTAAAGATTTATTATTATAAATATTTATCTTTATTGTCCATGTTTTAAAAATGGTTTTCAGTGTTTATTTATATGTACATTAAAGTTTTTAAATTATAATTCCATTAAAATCATCAAATTGGTATGGGATACTTTGATTCATAAATCTCTTTTTAAATGGTTTATGAAAATGGATTGATTATTTAAATATATTGAAATTACTTCTTGTGAATTCAAATGAAATGTTATTAGTGAAATGTTTATACTTGCAATATTTTATGTGTTGTGATGGTACTTGGACATTTGATGGGTGGTTACGTGATAAACCATATGATGGGTGGTGCTGTGAAAACCAGGACGGGTGGTTACGTTATAACCTCTAATGCATTGGGTATGGAAGTCGGCCGTATCGCTATTATATTTAGTGATATGTGTGGAAGTTGACCGTATGGTTATTCCATTTAAGTATTTTTATGTCCCAAGTTACCTTTATATGTTATGTGTTCTTTATATGGAAAATATTTTGGTTAAAAAAGGGTAAGTAGTGATATTTTATTCAGTGAATAGTATTTACTACTTCATAAAGGTGAAAAGTATTACTTATGTTAAAGTATTCATGGTTTAATTGTTGTTTTGAAAAACTAACAGTTTTACTTATTTGTGTATCCCTTACTGAGATTTTTATTCTCATCCCAAGTTTTTGAAATGTTTTTCACAAGACTTAAAGAAGATAAGGGTCAAGGATGGGATCAAGGAAAAGTCATGATGTCTTAAACATGGAACAAGACATGAATCTTTTTTTCAAGAGTTTTTATTTTATAAAAAAATGGAAATTGTGTAGAAGTGTCTACTTTTTAATCTTTTGATATGTAATATTTATGTCCTAATTCTCTAAAACTATAAAATTGAAAAGATCCTCAATGTGAATTATTCATTTAATTCAATATTATGTAAGGTTTAAGGCCAGGTACTTATAGATTATGTTATTTGATTCCATTATAATTCATGTCTTATGAACTCCCAATATTTATGTCATGGATTAAGTTTATGATATATGATATAAAATTTATGGTTTCTGAAATGTTATTATCATTTTATCATAACCTTATTCTCATGTTATGTTGATATCTCACTTTTTTACCCTTACTGGTCATTTGAGATCATCCTTTCATGTATTTATTTTCCCCGAGTTATAAAGAAAATTTATTATGTATGATATGTCTAAGAAGGGTGATAGTTATGAATAAATTTGTGGAAGATTATATGGTTTTCTTATGACCCATTTTTTATGTTCCAATTTACCAAATTCACTAGTCCTATATGATTCTATCATGGATCGTTATGTTATGTAATGAATATTCATCTACTAAGATGTAATATCTATGTATGATAAGTTTCAGTCTTTACAATTGGTATCAGAGAAAGGTTTAGTTAAACCTTTGGAAACTAGGATGGAAAAAATTATTGAGATACCAAGGGATATTTCTGGGATATTTCTAAGGATAATTTTAGGGATATTCCAAAGTATAGGAAAATGTCTTAGAATATTGGTTAAGGATAGAGTGAGTGGTTTCCCAGAAAATGTATCCTTATTTGGATACTAAAAGTGGATGTGACTCTATAATAGTGGTACCAAAGGGTAATAAATCCAAAAATTATGCATTAATATGGACTTATCATCACTTGGGGCATGGAAATGGGCCCTGTTGAACACCTAATTTTACACTCCTAGGGGATCTATTTTGGAAATTCACAAACACTTTATAGACCATCGTTAAGGATTTGAATAATGACCATGAATGGCCTATGTTCAACCTAAGGTGTGATAGGATGAAAATAAGGTATTAATATTTAGAAATCCTATGAATAATTGATCACTTTGATCAAATATTCTTAAAGGTCATACTGACCATTTTGGTTTCATTAAGGAATTGAATATAGAATGATGAAGTTGGGGTGGTGATAGGTATTCTCAAATATTGAAGTATCCTATTTGGGATTATTTATACAATTTCATGTGTATTATGAAAAGTATATATGGATATTAATCATTATCCTCAATTATTGGATGTTAAATTAGTAGAGAAAACCCCTAACAGATTGATGATCATATCTCAATTCTATGATTCTTCTATAGTTGAAGTTATGGGAATGTACTTCCTATAAATCTCATTATTCTACCTCTAGTTGAATTTGATGTTATATTATGCATGGAATAGATTTATCTAAATAAATACCACATCAATTTTTGAGGAATGGAAGTCACATTCGATATTCCAAACCAAACTATGATCATCTATCAGTGTGACAATAATTATGAACTTATAATAGATGTCGCATCCATTATATGGTTCTTGATTCCTATTCAAAAGGGTTGTTTATCTCGGATGGTTGAGGAAAAACTCAACATCAATGATATACCTATTATATGGGAATTTGTTATGTATTTTTAGAAGATTTTCCTAGTATTACACTGAATCATGAAGTTGAGTTCTCAGTAGAACTCGTATCTAGTCCCACACCTATTTTATATAATCCAAATAGAATTTCCTCGATTGAGTTGCAATAATTGAAGAAACAAATCCATAGAATCTTGAAAATGATTCATTCGGTTATGTGTGTCACCTTGGGGTGAACCTATCCTTTTTTTAAGAAGAAATATGGATCAATGAAACTCTGTATTTATTATTAAGAACTGAAAAATATCAAAATTAAGAATAAGTATCCTTTACCCCATATAGATTATTTGTTTGACCAACTATGGGAATCTCAATGATTTTTCAAGATTCACCTTCATTCTAGATATCATCAATTGAGGGTAAAGAATGAGGATATACCCAAGAAATTATTCTTCCCAATGTAAGGACATAATAAATATATATTGATTCCATTTGTTCTAACTAATTCCCCTACTATTTTCATGTATTTGATAAATAGAGCCTTTAGAGATTACCTTGATTAGTTTGTGGTAGTCTTTATAGATGATATTCTTATCCATACAAAGAGAAAGTAAGAACATAAATATCACTTGAGAATTAGGTTCAATACCCTAAGGAAAGATAAACTATTTGAAAAATTTACAAAGTGTGAATTTTGGATACAAAATGTTCCATTTTTATGTCATATAATCTCAAGAAAGGGTGTGTTGGTGGATCCATCACATACAGAGGCTATTAAACGTTGGCCCAGAAAAACCACGGTGACTGATATCTCAATTTTTCTTGGTTTGTATAGATATTATTGATGGTTTTTAAATAATTTCACATGAATAACGAATACACTAACCAAGTTAACTTGGAAGGGATCCAAGTTCCTCTGGACATATGAATGTGAGGAAAATTTAAAGCAGCTAAATAGAAGGTTAGCCATAACTCTTATGCTTACATTATCCAATAGTAGATAAGGGTTTATTATAATGAACCATACACTACATAAATTGATATTACTTCAAATTTGAACAATATTCATTACAAAATATAACAAACCCATGAAAGAAACGTATAGATATAGTGTCTTTATAAACTGGGAAACATAAATAATTGGTTTATAAGACATCTTCATTGTATCCCACTTATTTCATAATACCTAGACCACTTTTTTTACATATCTTACTTAATACTCTTCTTCATGACCTGGGGAAAATAAACCTATGAAAGGGTGAGCTCAGATTCTCAGTAAGGGTAAAATAGGGAGATATCAATCATATCATAATCATAAGACATAAGAACATAACATTTGAAAATCTTATCCTGTATATGAAATATCATGATATCATTCCATGGGATAAATCATGAAAGTTCATAAAAATCAATGAACATAATCCCAAAAGTCATAACATAAGACATGAGGTTTTGGGTCATACACATAATAATAGAAAATAATTTCATATTATTCAAGGCTCATTTCCAAGACCATAATAGCAGACAAAGTATATTACTGAACTGAGTTCACTACTCATTACAACCTTGTATTTCTGAACTGGATTTACTTTTCATTCTATTCATGTCTATCTCATGAGATTTAAGTCTTTACCCAATGCATTAGAGGGAGATATAGGTCCCACCCATCTCATAATGAAATCATTATTCGTATTCCACAAAAATATAAATCATTCATCATATCATAATAAACATAATAAAATCATAGTAATAATAGGGATAGAAACATGACCCTATTTAAATAAAGTCTTCTTAGATGGAAAATGATTTTTATAAAACACATGAAATTAATTCTTGAAGAAAATACCATTTCTTCTTCAAAAACATTTTATTTTCTCAAAATTCCGTAAAATTATATATGAAAAGAATTTAATTGAAAATACACTTGAAATATTATAAATGAAGTTTCATGGAATTAACGTGTCATGAAAGCATAAGAATATGTTCATGCCGTATAAGTTAAAAAACATTATCCTCGTACTTTTTCTGAAAAATTCAAAAAGTGACTCATATCAAATTACGACAAAAGAATCCTTTCATACCATTTAGTAAAAATTCACTAATGGGTGAAATTGAATTTAAAAAATTGGAGAATAATAGAAATAGTATTATATTTTTAGGTAATATGGTTGTGGATAATAAATATACCTCAGTAAATACTTATGACTAAGTAATCTTTGATAATAATGAGATTTAAAAATTATCCCTTATGTTAGGTTTAATAACTTTTGTATGTATACGAACATCCTGTATAATGATTTAAATAATATTATTGAATTATTCCAAAATCATAGTCATTTTTATGATATCATATATGAAAATATTATCATCTGTTTGTTAGTAACATTTCATTGTTACTAGTTATTAGGATATTAATTACTTTATGTTATTATGCATGTTTTGTCCAATAAGTTATGGTTATCCTTATTAGGTCATATTTATATCATTAAAAAATGATATTAAAATAATATATATCCTATTTATTCATTATATACATTTATATAATCATGATTTAATGAAGATCGTGTAGAATTAATCACATCACATCGTAGAAATGGTAGGTCGTATGTACGCACGAGCGATGATATCATTACCATAATTGTTGAATGGTATTTAATTGGATGGTGTATAATTTTTCAAAATCAATATAATGTTATAAAAATACTATATTATTATTATTTCCATCATTATACCCATCCAAGTAAGGTGAAGGTGAAAAACAGATTACACCACGTCATGGAGACAGTAAGTCATACGTACGCACGCATGGTAATTTCATTTTTCATAGGATGGATAGAAGGTAGAATATGGTTATTTAAAAATTATAATAAAATATCATTATATAATTGATATTGGAATTATTACTTTATAATGAAACAACTCATGAAAAAGAAGTAGAATAATAAAGAATTTTCAAAGGTACAGTAGAGGATATTACCTCTTCTTCGATGTCTAAATCTCCTCTTAGACCACTAGAGTTGGTATTTGAAGAAGAAAAGAACCTCTATAATGTAACTATGGAAGTTGAGAAGGTAAAAGGGTAGGGTAGTTCCGAGATTTAAGGCTCAAATTAAAGTGAAGAGGTGAGTGAGGAGGTGCCCTATTATAATTTAGGTAAGGGGCACTTTTGGGATCTCCAAAAATATTAATTTAATGTAAAATCAAACCCTAACCAAAAATAAAAAAAATGTCCCAAAATAGATTATTATATGAGATATGATTGTAATATTATCAACCAATAAATTTTATACAAGTGTTTATTTAAATTTAAACATTATAATTTTAATTAACACTAAGTTATTCTATTTAATTTTAATTAAGATAACAAATATTTCAATATTGAAAGGGAGCAATACTTAATTATTTGATGTAAATTAGACCATAAATAAGTAAATTAGAACATTTTAGACCATATCATCATTATTATATATATTTTTAAAATGTTTTTATTATTTTTAAATAATTTAATAAAATAATATTTTGATAAACAATCGATAGTGTCAATTTTGACACTATTCAATTAATTAATTTTTAGAAATATTAATATAAAAATTTAACTTTGAAAAAACTATTTTATTATATTAATAATAGGTGAATGTAATATATAAAATTCATTGGACATATTAATTAACCCAAATTATATTTATTTTAATATTTTAATAACATTTATTTGATATCCCCATTAATAAAACAATTACTACAACACTTTTTTGTTGTTATTTAATATACTTATTTTTTGAATAAAAAATAATAATAAAAACTATGATGAAGAAAAATATACTAGATTTCATAAGATTATAATTAATAGAATTTATCTTCTGAAAAATTCAGCATTTAAAATGTTATACTTATTAAATTATGAATGTGACAACATTAACATCAGTTTAAATAAAATAATATAAGTGTCACAATCTCTTTTATAAGGATCTAAATGATCACTAACTCGACACATGTATGGTTATGGTAAATATATACTCGACCAATAAGATTTGGTCTACTGTTTGGTCTTTTTAGGGTTATTATAATTTTAATAAAAAAATTATTGATTTCTCATCAATTTATTAATTTTTTAATTATCAAAGTATAAGTCTTTAAGGTAATTATTTATTTTATAAAAATTAAAAATAAATTACCATCATAAAGAATAAAATTTTATATTTAAAATGACTATTTATAATGGAATTTATCTTCTGTATAACCTTATATAAAAAATTTATTTAGTTATTAAAATTTGAGTGAGACATATTTAACTTTTCTTTAAATGAAATAAATTAAAGGTCCTAAGCTCATCCAAGTAGCATAAAAAGGACATAATTTAGATCCAAGGGTAATTTAGGTCAAAAAACACACATCCAATAATATTAAGACAAGTGTTAAGGTAATTTCATAATAGTATTATTACCCTTAATTACTCGTTTTACCATTTTACCGTATTAATAAAAATTACTGAAGTTACTATTCATAATACCCAAAAATAAAACAAATATATTTAAATAATTTAGAATTACTGATTCAAAATATGGAATCAATTTTTTAAAATCCAAAACACATAAATTTAATTAATTAATTTAAAATTAATACCATTTTCAGAAAGAGAGAACGGGTTTTAAAAGTTAAAACATTGCAAAAGATTGAAATGTTTTCACATCTGAATTAAATATAAAATTAATTATAATGACATAAATTATATTTAATGATAAAAATATATTATATTTATACTTTAAATCCATTAAATATTATAATTTAACCATATAAATTATTTCAATGAAAACTTTTATTTTCAATTAAAATTTAGTGTATTTATATTATTCATCAAAATTTGAGAGTTATTAGAAAAATATTAAAAATTCATCCAAAGTAAATTTTTATATCCCACATACAAATAACATGTTTATGTTTCTATATTAAAATTATTAATATGTTAAAATATTAATTTAAAAGGGGTTGTCCAATAAAAGGAAGAAAATTACCCTTTTGAAAAATACAGGTTTTTTTATACATCAAATAGTGTTTATTTATACCCTATGACAAAAATATCTATTTGATTAATATAAAAAAATGTTTTATTGAGTATATAGCATATATATTTCATTAATTTAATTTAATAATAGTAATTCACTCAATTTATCAACACAAAAATACAAAAATATAGTTGATTTATATTTTTCATAAATAATTAGTAGTGAAATACTTCACTATACATTTTCATAAGTTAGTTATATTTATTATTGATAACATAATGAATAGTTTAAAGTGGTCATTTTATACTTAATGGAATCTCTTGGTTCATTTAATATCATGATTTCATGTAGTGCAATCTATTGAAGAATTAAAATTATATAAATAAAATATTTCATAAAAGCATCACGGAGTTACATTTTATCCCCTTAAATTGAATTTCTCCCTAGAAATTAATCACTTAGATAGAAACATAAGAGCACATATCTCCCTCATCATATCCTCAAGTTCCCATGTAGCTCCCTAATATTTTTGGTTCTAATATAAAACTTTAACCAATCGAGTGGTTTTGTTTCATAGAAATTTCTCACTACGATCCAGAATCTCTATCGATTGTTCTTCATAAGAGAGATCTTACTCCAGCGATATGAATTATAAGTTTAGTAAATTTTAAGGATCAGGTATGTACTTTATCTAGAGAGATACATGGAACACATCATGAACTTGAGAGAGATTCAGTGAAAGCCTCAATCGGTAAGCTACCTTCCCAACACGATCCATAATTTCAAAAGGATTGATATACCTAGTGCTCATTTTTACCTTATTTCTCAATATCATTACTCTTTTATAGGGAGATATTCATAGAAACACCTTGTCACCCACTTCAAAATCTAGGTATTTTCTTCAGTTGTCAGCATAACTTTTTCCAACTTTGAGCTGCTCTTATATGTTGTTGAATAGATCTGACCTTTTTTTCCATCTCATCAACAAGATCATGACCTAATAGCTTTATTTCCCCAAATTCATCTCAACAAGTTGGAGTTATGCACTTCTTTCCATATAGGGATTTATATAAATCCATCTGAATCATGGAGTGAAAGCTATTATTGTAAGAAAATTCCACCAAATGTAGGTGTTGATCCCAACCACCTTTGAAATTCATAGAGAAATCTCTCAACATGTCTTATAGAGTTTAAATTTTCCTCTTATACTAACCATATTTCTAAGGATGATAAATAGTGCTAAAACTTAACTTTGTATGTAGATCATACTAAATAATTTTCTAAAACATTGAGGTAAACCTCATATTCTGATCAGATATAATTTAAAGTGGTACTCCATGAAATCTTACCACTTACTTTACATATATCCTAGAAATATGATCAAGATAGAAATCCTCTCTAATAGAAATGAAGTGTGTTAACTTCATGAGGTGATAAACTATAACCCATATCGAATTATAGACTTTAGATGTTTTTGGAATTCTGATGACAAAGTCCATAGTGATGTTTTCCCATTTCCATTCTGGTATGGGTAATTATTGTAACATCCTCTTAGACTTTTGTCTATCAACCTTAACTTTTTGAAAAAACAAGCATAAAGAGACATATTCAAAAACATATCTTTTCATTCTATCCCACCAAAAATACTCTTTCAGGTCCCTATACATATTTTTGCTTCTAGGGTGAATAGAGAATGAAGAATTATGAGCCTCATCCAATTTCTCTATATTTAATTTTAGTGTGGTGGTAATAAAAACTTGATTATTGAACCTTATTATTCCATCACAATCAAGGTTGAATTAAAGAACATTTCTCACTTTATTTTAAAGCTCCACATCTTCCTTTTTCACCTCCTTAATCTTTACTTGTATAGATGGTTGAAAATTTATTTGAGAAAGATAATATTTCTCTTCTCCCTTTAAAATTTCAAGATCCATCCTTTGAAAATACATAAATATTAGATATTTTGTGATCCTCATCATGGATAGGATAGAATAGTACTTTTTAATCAAAGCATCATCCACCTTGTTCTCTTTCTAAGGGTAGTAATGTATTGAGTAGTCATAATCTTTAATCAACTCCAACCATATTCTTTGACTCATATTCAGTTCCTTTTGTTTGAAAATATACTTTAAAATTTTATGATCAGTATAAATATCACACATTTCATCATAAATATGATTCCTCTAAATCTTTAGTGAAAATATTACTATATCTAACTCCAAATCATGAGTTGGGTAATTTTTCTCATGGATTTTAAATTTTTGTTAGGAATAATCTATCATCATATCATTTTTCATGATAACACAACTGAGCCCCTTCTTGGATGCATCACTATAGATCACAAACATTTCTCCACTACAAGGCAGTGTGAGCATAGGTGCACTGGCTAACCTTATTTTTACCTCTTTAATATTCTTTTCACATTCCTCTATCCACAAGAAGTTAATTCCTTTCTGATTCAACTTGGTGATTGGATTAGATAATCATGAAAAATATTTCACAAAATGTCAATAATATCTAACCAAACCAAGAAAACTTCGGATCTCAATTACAGTTTGTTTCCATAACCAACTTTTAATAAATTTTGTTTTTGTTGGATCCACATATATCCCCTCTCTTGAGATTATGTGACCCAAAAATGAAACTTTATTAATCCAAAATTCACACTTGATAAATTTTGCATAAAGATTATCCTTTCTCAGGGTCTTTATTACAATTATCAAGTGATCTTCGTACACTTTCTTACTTTTTGAATATACAAGAATATATTCCATAAAGACTGCCACAAAATGATCAAGATAGTCTCTAAAGACTCTATTCATTATATCCATAAAGATATTGGGGGAACTAGTAAAACCAAAAGGCATAACTACAAATTTATAGTGTCCATACATTATATGAAATTTCATCTTTGGTATATCCTTCTTCTTGACCCTTAATTGATGATATCCTGAACAAAGATCAATCTTGGAAAAGTATTGAGCTTTTCATAGATGTTTGAATAATTTATCAATGTGTGGAATAGGATATTTTTTCTTGATAGTAATCTTGTTAAGTTCTCGATAATCAATGTAGAGTCTCATTGATCCATCCTTCTTCTTAACAAATATAATAGGTGTACCCTAAGACAAAGCACTAGTGCATATTAATCCCTTTTCAATATTCTCTTAGAGTTGCTTATTCAATTCCTACAACTCAATTGGGTTCATTCTATAAGGTTTCTTTGAAATAGGAATATCACCCGGTATGATTTCAATTGAAAACTCAACCTCAATATTTGGTGTAAGACCTAGAAATTATTCCTAAAATACATCATAAAACTCTCATAAAATGTTTGTATTATTAATTGTGAGTTTCTCCTTGACCATTTGAGATAGATAACCTTCATTTATAGGAATCAAGACCCATAATATGAAAGAAATTTTCACTGGAAGGTCATACTCATCCTTGAATCGATATATGATTATAGATTGATCTTGAATATGAAATGTGACTTCCCTTACTTGGAAATTTATATGATCTCTATATAAGGGAAGTCGATCCATGATAATAATCACAAAAAATTCCACTATAGGAAGTATCACAAGATTTATAGGAAGTAATTTCCTACAAACTTCAACTAGATAAGTGTTATAAACTTTTGGTATAACTGTTGTACCATTATGATTTGTCACAGATAACTCAACACCTATTTTTTAGGTAATATTGAAATACCCATAGAAAATTCTTCAAAATTAAAATATTGGGTGGATCCAAAATCAAATAAAACATTTACTACTTTAGAGTGGATAGTAAGTGTACCTTTCACCACTTCATTATCATACTCCACATCACCGATAGTGATCGCATGTGACTTGCCTTTGTCTTTGGCCTTAAGTGTTTGGTGAAGATGATCATCATCAATAACCCTTGAATTAAGGAATTTATTGGCATAGTGACCTATTTTCTAAGACTTGTAACATTGAAGTGTAGGAATTTCATTTTGTTTATCCATTTCTCCATTCGTATCATTAGACATATTTTTCTCATCACATCAACATTCAACTGTCCTATGACCTTCTTTTCCAAATGTAAAATATTTACTAGTCTCTTTAAGACAATTCCCTCCATGTTTGTTTACACACATTGATCATAAGGAAAAAACTCATCTTATTTTCATTGTAGTCTTTATATTTTCCCTCGAATTCCATTTTTCTCTTTTTATCAAACCCATAGGTATGATGGTTTACTTAAATCTTCATCTCAACCTTGAGAGCACATCGAATTATTTCTTCATATCTATTAAAGTCCCGTATAGATAATTCACTTCAGAGACTTAGTTTTAAGCCACTAAAGAATTGATCAATTTTACTCTTAGGTTGGATAATAATTTCAGAAGCATACCTTTAAAGTCTTGTAAAATTTTCATTGTAGGTACCAACGAATTCATCATCCTTTTGCTTCAGTTCAAGAAACTACTTCTCTATATTTTTTCAAAGAATTTGAGGAAAGTACTTATTAAAAAATAAGTTCTTGAAATCATCCCATTCCATGGATTCAATTTCATCTCTTAGCCTCATATTATTGATAAGGTTCCTCTATTGATCAGCTCAACCTTCCAAATGATAGACTTCTAAGATGAATTTATCATGTTATGAACATTAGAGAAATGAAAATATCTTTTCAGTGTGATAATCCATTTTTCATCCACTAATGGATCAAAATACCCACTAAAGAAGGTTGACACTACCTCATGAAGGGCTCAATAGAATTTGGTTCCCTTATTTTATCATTTGGAGGTCCTGTATGATTCATAGCTTGAGAAAGTTATGTGAGTATATCTATAATATTCTGAATTCCATATCCCATAAGATTTGGTTTCTAAAAAGGACAATCATTTAATTTCCCATTACATTTAGCATTAAGGAGGTTCATTCAAGTTTTATTCATTCACTAAAACCAAGAAGCATAGTGTGAGCAATACTAATCATAATGGGAAACCACATAATCAATAAAAAAAATTAAATTTAGGACACTTTAAGTTTTATACTAGGTTATTCATGATCCCTTATAAAACACTATGATTGTAATCTATACATTTACATATCCTTAGGGTTTTCCTATGGTTTTCTCATCCTACCTTCCAAATATTAATTATACCTTTCCTTTAATACCAACTATAACATCCCATACATTACATACATTACAAACATTTCATACATTGATATTACTTTAAGGTTGATGAATATTCATTAAAAAATATAACAAATACATGATAGGACTGTATAGGTATAATTTCTTTAGAAACTTAGAAACATAAAGAACTGGTTCATAATACATCTTCATTGTCTCCCACTTATTTCGTCAAAACTAGACACTTTTTTGACATATCTTACTTAATACCCTTCTCCATGTCTTGGGGAAAAGAAAAATATGAAAGGTTGATATAATATAATACTTAAGGGAAAAAAATAGAGATATCAATCATATCGTACTCATAAGACATAAGAACATAACATTTAAAAATCCTATCATGCATATAAAAGTTTATAATATCATTTTATGGGATAAATCATGAAAGTTTATAAAAAATAAACGAACATAATCCAAAAAGTAATAACATAAGACATGAAGTTTTTTGTCATACAAATAAGCATAGAAAATAATTTCATATTAGTCAAGGATCATTGTCAATACCATCATAGCAGAAAAATTCCATTATTGAACCGAGTTCACTCCACGTTCCAGTCCTACATTACTGAACCAGATTTACTTATCATTATAATCATGTCTATATCATTAGATATAAATCATTAACAATTAATTTTGGGGATATATAGGTCTCACCCATCTCATAATTAAATCATTATTATGTGTGCCACCAAAACAAAAATCATTCATCATATCATAATCCAACGAACAAAAATGGGTTTCTTAAAATCATTCAATAATAATCCATATAAAATAAATGGATTTCATAAAAACAATTCTATAATAAAAAAAATAAAATAATAGTAATAATAGGGATATAAACAGAACCCTATTTAAATAATGTCATCATATATGGAAAATAATTTTGACAAAACACCTGAAATTAATTCTTAAAGAAAATATCCTTTCTTCTTGAAAAATGTTTTATTTTCTCAAAAATCCATGAAATTTTAAAAGAAAAGAATTTAATTGAAAATAAACTTGAAATATTATAATGTAATATTCATGTAAATAAGGCATTATTAAAGCATAAGAATCTATACATGTTGTATAAGTTAAAAAACATTCTCATACTTTTACTGAAAAAAGTCAAAAAAGTACTTCATATAGAATAACAACAAAATATTCCTTTCATACCATTTAGTAAAAATTAACCAAAGGGTAAAATTGAATTTAAATAATTGTATAATAATATAAATAGTATTACATTTTTAGGTAACATGGATGTGGATGATAAATATACCCCAGTAAATACTTACGAATACATAATCGTGGATAATAATGAGATTGCAAAATTATCCCTTACCTTAGGTTTGATATCCTTCATTTGTATTTGAACCTCATTTATAATGATTTAAATAATTTTATTGAATTTTTCAATAATCATATCCATTTTTACGATAGCACATATGATCATATTATCATCTATTTGTTAGTAAAATTTCATTGTTACTCGTTATTTGGATATTAACTACTTCATGTTCTTATGCATGTTTTATCGAATAAATTATGGTTATCCTTATTAGGTAAAATTTATATCATTAAAAATGATATTAACATAATATATACCATATTTATACTTTATTTAAATTTGAATAATATTTCTTTAATGAAGATCATGTAGAATGAATCGCATTTCATCGTGGAGACGGTAGGTTTTATGTATGCATGAGCGACGATATCATTATCATAATTATTGAATGGTATTGAATTGGATGGTGTATAATATTTCAGAATCAATATAATGTTATAATAATAATATATAGTTATTATTTCTATCATTATACCCATCCAATTATGGTGAAGGTGAAAAACATATTACACCATGGCATAGAGACGGCAAGTTGTGCGTACGTACGCATACTGATTTCATTTTTCATAGGATGGATAGAAGGTGGAATATAGTTGTTTCATAATTACAATAACATCTCAGTATATAAGTGATACTATATTTATTACTTTATAATGAAACAACTCATGAATAGGAAGTAGAATAAGAAATAAGTTTGAAAGGATCAGTAGAGGGGATACCTCTTCTTCAACGTTCTTCCACTAAATATCTTCTTAGAGTACTAAAGTTGGTCTTTGAAGAATACCAGAACCTCTATAATGTAACTAGGGAAGTTGATAAGGAAATATTTTAGGTTATTTCCAAGATTTAAGGCTCAAATTGAAGTTAATAGGTGATGGAGGAGGTTCCCTTTTATAATTGAGGTAAGGGACGCTTTTGGGATCCCCAAAAATAGTAATTTAATATAAAATCAAACCCTAGAAAAAACCTCCAAAATGCACCAATTTCGAATATTAGAAGATATATGGTTGTAATCTCATAAAAAAATAGATTTTAGACCAGTTATTATATCAATTTAAACATTATAATTTAAATTAACACTTAGTTATTCTATTTAATATAATTAAGATAACAAATATTTTAATATTAAAAGGGTGAAATATTTATTTATTTTATGTAAATTAGACTATAAATAAGTACCTTATAATATTTTATAACATATCATAATTATTATATATTTTTTTTAAATGTTTTATGATTTTTAAATAATTTAATAATACATTATGTTGATAAACAATCGATAGTGTCAATTTTGACACTATTTAATTTATTGATTTTTAAAAATATTAAGATAACAAGTTAAATTAGAACCATATATTTTATTATATTTATAAGAGTTAAAGGTAATATATAAAAAATTAATTTTGAATATTAATTAATCCAAATTATATTTATTTTAATATTTTAATAGCATTTATTTGATATCTCCATTAATAAAATAATTACTACATCAATTCTGTGTAATTATTTAGTAAAATTATTTGTTGAATAAAAATTAAAATTAAAATAAAATAATGAATATAAATCTAAAATATTTCATAAGAATATATGTAGTCTAATTTATCTTCTGGAAAATCCAACATTTAAAATGTTATTCTTATTAAATTATAAATGTGACAACTTTAATATCACTTTAAATAAAATAATATAAGTGTCACAATCCCTTCTATAAGGCTAAAAATGTTCATTAACTCAAACCTCATATTTTTATGGTATATATATACTTGACCAATAATATTTGGCCAAGTTTTTGAGTTTTTTTATGGTTATTATAATTTTAATAAAAATTGTTTTATTGATTTTTCATCAATTAATTAATTTTTATATCATCAACATATAAGTCTTTAAGGTGATTATTAATTTTCTAAAAACTAAAAATAAATTACCATGATAAATAAAAACATTTTATCTTTTTAAAATAGTATTTATAATAAAATTTAACTTCTGTATAACCTGATATAAAAATTAATTTAGTTATTAAAATATGAGTGACACTTATTTAACTTTTCTTTAAATAAAATAAATTAAATGTCCCAATCTCATCCAAGTGGCTTCCAAAAGATACCATTTAGACCCAAGGATGATTTTTGTTGAAAAAAACGCATCTAATGATATTAAAACAAGTTTTAGGTTAATTTTATAACAGTATTCTTACCCTTAATTACTTATTTTACCCTTTTACAGTATTAATAAAAATTACCGAAGTTACTATTCATAATACCCAAAAATAAATACAAATATATTTACATAATTTGGACCTACTGATTCCATATATGTAATCCATTTTTCAAAATTAAAAACATAGTAATTTCATTAATTAATTGAAAATTAATCTCATTGTTGGAAAGAGAGAACGAGTTTTAAAAGTTAAAAGATTGTAAAAGATTGAAATGTTTTTACATCTGAATTCAATGTAAAACTAATTATAATGAAATACATTATATTTAATGATACAAATATATTATTTTTATACTTTAAAACCATTAAATATTATAATTTAACCATATAAATTATTTTGATGAAAAAACTTTTTTCAATTAAAATTTAGTGTATTTTTACTATTCATAAAAATTTGAAAGTTATTAGAAAAATATTAAAAATTTGTCCAATGTAAATTTTTATATCCTAATTCCAAATAACTTGTTTATTTCTTCATATAAAAATTATTAATATGTAAAAAACTTAATTTAAAATGGGTTTTCCATTAAAAGGAAGAAAATTTCCCTTTTGAAAAATATAGGGTTTTTTATACATCAAATAGGATATATTTATACCATATGGAAAAAGTACCTATTGTATGAATATAAAAAATATTTTATTAAGTATATAAAATATAAATTTCATTAATTTTATTTAGTAATAGTAATTTAATCGATTTATTTACAAAAAATATAGTTTATTTATATTTTTCATAAATAATTGGTAGTGAAAGACTTCGTCATACATTTTCATAAGTTGGTTATATTTAATCCCATTAACCTAATAGCTAGGTTAACATAGTCATTTTATCTTAAGGGGATATTTTGTTTCGTTTAGACTCATGATTTCATGTGGTTTAATCTATTTAAGAATTAAAATTATTTAAAGAAAATATTTCATAAAAACATTAGGGTGTTACATTTATAATCTATAGTGATGCATCGAAGAAGGGATTGGTATTAATTATCATGAATAATGGAATGGTTATAGCTTATTCCTCACAATAATTGATGTTTCATGAGAAAAATTAACCAACACATGATTTAGTGTTAACTATGTAAATTTTCCCATTAAAGATATGGATGAATTATATTTATGGAGAACGATGTGATATATATACTGATCATAATATTTTAAAGTATATATTCCCATAGAAGTATTTTAACATGTTCCAGATATGATGGTTGGAGCTAATTAAAGATTATGACTGCTTAACACATTACCACCCTAGGAAAGCAAACAAGGTGGCTGGTGATTTGATTCCAAAGGATCGTGATAGCTTATCTATGATAAGGATCACAAAAGATCCCATATTAATGTATTTTCAAATGATGTGTCTAGAAATTTTGAATCTTTCTCAAATAAGTTTTTAACCATCTATCTATGTGAAGATTAAATAATTGTAGAAGGATAATTTGGAGCTATATAATAAGGTGATAAATTTTCCTAAGTTTAACCTTGAATGTTATGGAATGATAAAGTTGAAGAACCATGTATGTGTCCCACCTATAACAGATTTGAAGTAGGAGCTGATAAAGGAGGCTCATAGTTATTCATTCTCTATTCATCCTAGCAGTACAAAGATGTATAGATATTTTAAAGAGTATTTATGGTGGGATAGCATCAAGAGAGATAATGTAGAGTTTATATCTTGATTCTTGGTATGTTATAAATTTAATGCTAAAAGAAAAAAGTCTAAGTGGACTTTACAACCATTACCCATAATAGAATAGAAGTGGGAAAACATCACCATGGATTCAGTTATTGGACTCTCTAAAATAGATAAATGGAATAATGTTATATGGGTTGTAGTCGATCACATTATAAAGTTATCACACTTCATCACTATCAGATAATATTTATCTCTAGATCATATCTCTGATATATACATTAAGAAAGAGGTAAGGTTTTATGGAGTACAACATTATATTTTACCTAATCGATATATGAGTTTTACCTAAAATTTATGGAGAAGTCTTCAACAATCTCTTGATACAGGGTTGAGTTTTAAAATTGTGTATCATCCTCAAATATATGGTCATTATAAGAGATATATTTAAACCCTAGAGGATATGTTGAGATCTTTTTCCATGGATTTCAAAGGTGTTTGGGATCAACACCTTCCTCTATTCGAGTTTTCTTACAACAATGGATTTCACTCAATAATTGATATGTATCCTTATAAATCCCTCTATAGAAATAATTGTAGAACTAAAATTTGATTCGATGAATTTAGGGAAAGCAATATATTGGTACCTGAGCTAACTGATGAAATGTAAAATAAGGTTATATTTATTCAGTAACACATAAGGGCAATAAAAAAGTTGATAGAAAAGTTATGTTGATAATCATCAATGTGATCTAGAGTTTAAAGTTGGGGATAAAGTTTTTTGAAAAAAAATTCATGGAATAAGTTTATGAGAATTAGAAACAAATAAAATATAATCACTAGGTATATTACCCCTTTTTATATTCTTGATCGAGTAAGGATGGTTTCTTATCATCTGGAGATTCCATGGAACCTCTCCCAAATCCATGATGTGTTCCATGTATCTATCCTAAGGAATTACATATTGATCCTTCATATATAATGAAATTAGAGTTCATACAACTGGATCATGATATTTCCTATGAATAAAAAACTTTTTAGATTCCTGATCATAGAGGGAAAGTTCTACAAATCAAGACCACGCACTTGTTCAAGGTATTATAGTGAAACCACTAACTTGAGGAAGATACATGAGAACCTGACTATATGATGAGGAAGAAGTATCCTCATTTTTTTATATCATAGTGATGGAATTTAAAAGGTGAAATTAATTTTAAGGGGGGTATAATGTAACACCCTGTTATTTTATGAAATATTTTTTTTAAATAAATATAATTTTTTGGATAGATTTCATTACAGGTAACACTGCCTTTTGAGGAAACATGATATACTATTAATATTATTATTTAAACATGCCATTATATCATATTCTTTATATTTGTTTGTATTAATAGTAATAAAAACTTTTTAAAAATCAGATATAAATTTTTTAGATAAATAAAATATATTTATAAATAAATACTTAATTTTTATTAAAGTCTTTATAAGCTTCAAAAATAACTTTTTCTCAAAAAATTGGATTTTATTGTTTTTTATAAACAAATAATAAAATTAATTTTTAGAATTTTATAAAATTTATTTGAAAAAATTAGCTTTATTTTTTAATCAACAATTCAAAATTATCTTAGTGTTAATTTTTGGTATTTTTTTAAAAGTTTAATTTTTTTTAATGAATAGTAAAAAATGGTGATTTTTATTAAAAACTGCATTTTGTTTATAGAATTTATAAGTTATATTTTTTAAAAATTGTTTTAAAAGTAAAATTAGTTCAATTATATCATAATTTAACCAATTTATACCATTTGAATCAAATTTATATAGACTTTATATATTAAAAGTTTCTATACTTATGAAAATTTTATATTGAGAAAACCACTTTTTCATTGCTTTTGTGGGTTTAATTTTAAATTAAAATTTTCAAATTCTATGAATTTAATTTATAAAAATGGATTTAATATTTTTAATTAAAATAATTAATATTATATAATAATTTCAACTTAATTTTTATTCAAAATGAATAGTAAAAATAGTAAAAAAAACTAATTATTATGGTTAATGTTAAAATGGGTTTATTGGGAGTTTAACTAAAAATATAATGGGTAATGTGACCTAAAACTTTTCAAATCTAATTTTATGTAAATATTGTGATCTTATCTCAGAAAATATTTTATAATGATCCATTTTGGATCCTTTTGTCATGTTTAAAACGTAGGTGCACCTTTTTCTTTTCAAAAATTCCAAGTTTGTCCTCTCCCCCACTTATAAAAGGGTTCCCCCTCTCCTTTACTATTAAAAATTTAAAAACAATTTGGTTTAAAAAATACCTGCCAAAATATGTTTTTTAATTATATCCCCAAATCATAGAGTCCTTATTTTGATTATGAAACCCTTCTAAGAAGGATTTTAATTATATCCTAAGGTAGTTGTCTGATGATGAGGTATCGTTCTTAACCGAGCATTTTTATTTTATTTATTCTTCCATCACCTTCAAATATTATTAAAATATGATAATATAATAACATAATTATCTAATATATCATGATATTTTATTATGTTAATGTAATAACCTATATCCATCTTCTCTTCTATCAAATGGGAAATGAAGTCGTTGATCATCATTATGCTATATGGTGTGCATTGCTATTTAAGTTAGAGGTGTTTGAATCTGTATTGATGTTTGTAAGTTTCCCACTCACCCAAAAAGTGGTTTATTTTAGAAAATGAAAAAAAAAGATTTGGGCAAGTCGTTGATCGTGTGTACAGTAGACTACCACCACGCAAACCAATGTAATTAATTTTACATCACCGCCTTTTAAGGCTGGATAAAATGATATATTTAATATTTATATATGATATTTAAGAAATTTTTATAATTATTTAATTATAATATCATATCTACCTTCTTACCTTCTAATCTTTTGGAAAATAATAACATCGCTCATGTGTATTTGTAGATTACCACCTTCATGAAGTGATGTGATATGTTTTTTATTTTATTTCGACATGAATGGTAATAAGGAAAGATTAAATGAAAATTTATGCTATATATGATATAAAATTTATTCTTTAAATTTTAATTAACATTTACCATTCTTTCATTTCTTCCATCAAGAAATTGGAAACATCATTCATGTTTACGCACGGTCTAACCTCTCCATGAACGGTGTAATTCATTTTCTATATTTAATTTTAATGGATTAAAATAAATAAATATATAATTAATATATATTATATTTATACCATGTATAAAATTACCTAGATTAAGGAACCATGAAAAAATATAAAATACTGAAAATATCAAACCAAAATATACATGAAAAACAAAACAAATATTACCCAAAATGTGATTTTAACAACAAATTGTTAATAAACATGTAATAAGTGGTCATAAGTAAATCCAATATGGTATGATATATATCATTATGGTTTTTTAATATATGTATAATAAAACTATATTTATTATATAGGAGGTGTTAACATGTATGAAGAAATAGACTTGAGGTGAGGGATTTCTAGTCTCTCTTTTATTTTCGGGATACATATGCCATATTCACCACTCATTTATTTTGTGTGGTGTGTATACTACCCATTTTAAATATTATATCATGAATATATTTGTTGACATGATATTTAAAGTATAATTTTATTTTATTCTTTAATGGGTCTTATAATTCAAAATTTTCTAAAGTGGTATGGTATTTTCATCTCACTTTTATTTCTAGAGGACACATGCCTTATACACCACTTATTTATTTTGTGTGGTGTATATACTAACCTTTAATTTATTTTATGATTATTATAATGAATACTATGGGATTTAAATATCCATATAATATTATATATCTCATGGTTCTTATGATTCAATAGTTACCAAAGTGGTGAGGGTTTTATGTTAAAATATCTTTTTTAATTAGGATTATTTATGATTATGCTTCTGATGATTGAAATATTATGATATCTCTCTCAAGAAAATCATGAATTTTCTTATCATATGGTTATTTAATTAAAATACATTTTTTCTATTAATCCCCTCTTTATGTACTCAAGGTTCCAAAATAATTTTTTTTCAAAAAATAGACTTTATTTCCCTTTTTGGTTTAAAATTATTTTTCATCCATATCCATGTTTTCTAGAAATGTTTTAAATAAATATTTTACAATTTTAAAATTATTTTTTAAATAAATTTTATACATTTTTGAATTTAATAAAAATTAAAAGGAATCTTCTTGTCATTTTTTGAACAAGTCTCTTTTGACTTTTTATTAGAAATATAAAAAAGGGATCTTTATTTTAACATATGCTGCATGAAATTTATTTACCACCATCATTACAACTCAATGATTTTAAAAACTACCTTATTAGTTTACAAAGTTATTTTCAAAAAAAATATTTAATATTTGAGAAATTTTTAGATTTTAAAATAAGTATTTTCAAAGTGGAAATGTTATTTTCTTCAATAAATGTTTCGAGTGATCTTTAAAAATCATTTTCCATTTAAGATCACATCCTTTCATGTTATTTAATATTTTCTGGGGATATGATCCAGTAATACCATCCTTTTTATTTATTTGGATGGTTTATTTTTAAAATGAAAAGATGTTTATAAAACATGTTTCTTTTCCAAAATTTATTCTATGATTAAATGATGAAATTATTATGAAATCTATTTCTTTTCTATGAGTTATTCTCTGATAAAGTGTTTATGAAATCCATTTCTTTTCATGGGATTGGACATGATGAATTTTTTATAATCTTGTGTCACACTTATGTTTGTTTTGCATTATATGATGGTGTTTATGTTATTACCAAGGACTGTGGTTATTTTATAACCAAGGATGGTGGTTATATTATAACCAAGTATAGTGGTTACATTATAACTAATGATGGGTGGGACCTATATCTCCATTGAAGGTAATGGATAAATATTGATATCTCATGGGATAAAAAGGACTGTAATGGGGAGTAAATCTAGTTTGGTAAGATACGTTTTCCATTACGATAATCATGGGAGTAAACCATAACTACTATGATGATTTGGGAGTGAACTCAATCAATTATGATAGTCTTGGGAGTGAACCATGACTACTACGATGGTTTGGGAAGTGAAACCAATCCACTATGATAGTCTTATAAATAATCCTTGAAAACTAAGAAAATGATTTTCTATTATTATGAGTATGCATAATTCCATGTCTTATTCCAATGTTATGGTTCTGTGGCTTATGTTCTTTGATTCAGTTATAATTTATGCCTTATGAACTTCCAAGAATTATGATATGACTTAAATTTATGATCTAGGATATGTAGGGTATAGTTTTAAAATGTCATTATCATGTTCTACTTGTGTTATTTTGATATATCCCTTGTTTTCCCTTGCTGAGCATCTGAGATCACCCTTTCTTATACTTCCTTTTCCATAGGTTATGAAGAAAGGTATTATGTATGATATGTCTAATAAGGTTTCTAGTTATGAAGAACTCATTAAGAGATAATATAGTTCACTTATGAACATGTTGTTTATTTATCTAAGTTTTCAAAAGTACTAGACCTATAAGATTATAGTGTGTATTATTATGTTATATAATGAATATTCATCTATTAAGATGTAATATTTATGTATGATAAGTTTTAGTCTTTACAAGAATACCTTTACTCCAAGTATGTGATCAATGATTACTTAGATAATATGTTCTCCCATATGAAAGATCATAGATTCATCAATATTTACCTAGTGAACTCATTTACTTCACTGATTATTTTTAAAATTTCTTAAACGAATATCATGAAGTATATAAAGGTACCTTTTGATTTAGAATATTTCATGCGGACATGTTGAACTAACTATTAAAATATTTTTATTTTAATCTTATTTATAAAGGTTTCTTTATCTATAACATGATAAATAGTTTCTTCATATATTTGGTATCTTAGCTCAATTGAGACTAAAACACTTTTATAGGTACAAAAAATTCAAATAATTTCATTTTTATTTCAAAAATAATTATTTTTCCACAATCAGGTAAGAGTCTTATATTTTATATTCATCATTCATTATGATATACATCTATGATTTAATAGTTACTGGACTATTGTTTTAGTATTAAAGTACCATAAAAACATTTATTCTAAATATGAAATAATATCTCATTGTGTCTAGATGTACATTGATATAAATTTTTTGGTGTCATTTATTACAAACTTGAATCAATCCATTTTCATAATGAGACATAGTTATCTCCCCTTGGATGATATAGCAATCTTCCTTTCATTGCTTGTTTTGAGTTTATTTTACAACATTTCTATTATTTCTTATTTCTTATATTTAAATACATGTATGTTTTGTAGAATATTGTATTTTAACACACAATTGGTGAATATAAACTTGAATAATATACCTGAAGTGCATGCATCGGCATTGCGTAAGCATTTTAGGTAATTATTCCATCACTAAAAATTAAAAATTAATTACCATCATAAAATCCATTTATTAATATTCAAAATAACCTTTAAAATATTTTCATAACTAATTTTTATCCCTATCACAAAATATTATATATATTAAAAGAAAGAAAGAGATATTTTATAATTTTCCTTTACTTAAAATAATATAAAGGTCTTTATCAAAAAACATCACTAAAATGAAATATGTTTGAATATATGAAGTTTTATTTTAATTAAACTCATCTAATGAAATACAGGAAAGTGTATGGGTGCCTTTTAAGCCGTGTTTCAAAGTTTTAACCTTGTTATACCCATTTTACCCTTACCATGGTACCAACATTTTATGAAGGTTACTATTCATTATGACCAAAAATAAAGTTGACAAAATTAAAATAATTTAACATGATAATTCTAAATATGCAATCAATTTTATTAAATTCAATCCATATAATTCATAGAAATAAATTTTAAAATAAATATACAATATGTGATGAAAAACAATTTTCCAAAAAAATGCATTTTTAAGTAATAAAATGTTTTTATACTATAATTAAGCATAATTTTCATTTAAATTATATTAATTGGATTATGTATAATAAAAATTACCTAATTAAATTTTAAAATGAATTCAAAATAAAATCGGACTTTGTAAATACTAGAATAGAAAATACAGTTTTTTATAAAATTAGTATTTTTTACTATTCACTAAAAATTTAATCTTTTAAGAAAAATACTAAAAGTTCACCCTAAGATAATTTTGATATTATGATTTCAAAAATTATATCTTTTTTATAAAATATAATTTCTAAAATTCATAGAAATTAATTATAATATTTTCTCATAAAAATTAATAAAACCCATTTTTAAAGAAAAAATATTATTAAAGCATCAAACAAGTTCACTAAAAATTGATTGATTATTTCCTAAGAATTAATAAATATCTTTGTATTGAGTATGAACATTATACATATATTTAATAATTTGGGTACTCCTATTAATTTTTTCCAATTCAATATCTTGGTTATAATAGTTATATTTAAAATAATATTATTTTTTAGTTTGTTTAATCTTAGTATTATGTATCATATACACTATCAAACATATACTTCTTTTAAAATATCATGGTATTACATATTTGATCGTAGATGAAGGATGATAAATTATATTTTTACTCTAATAATTTTGATATAATTTTTAAATAGATAATTACACTATAGAAAAAATGTCATAATCCATAATTTTAGACCCAATTAACTCAGTTATATATAGCATGTTAGATGGTTATTGGTGAGTGAAACTTTTAGAATGTATTTTATAGATTTATGATGTGACTTAAAATTTATTTCTAAGGGATAAATTTTATTACAAAATTTAAAAAAATTACTAACATAATCATTAATTGAACCCCCATATTCCCCAAAACATATGAAAAATAGCATTCTCTAGTTTTTCTCAAAAATTATCTACCACAATAGTCTCTACCCTGATTTTTTTTGTATGTTCAAAATGTAATTAGATTAATTCATAACAAACTCACATACTCAATTATGTATTATTATTTATGAAGTGTTATGATATTATATCACCCATTGGTTATTATCACTCGAATATTGTTTGATTAATAGAGTGTGGTCTCCAATTTATTAGTTTCTCAATGTTGTATGATACTTTTATTGATGATTGGAACTCAAAATTGAAAATATTTTAGTTATTAGACCTTATTTTTAGTGTGTCTATGAGTATTATAATAATATAATAATTGATATTTTATGAGTTTGTTTCTTTTGGTGTGTTAGGGGGAAATATAAGTAGTTTTGATAGGCCAGGATGTTATGTGAGGACTTTATGCATGCATTGAAATAACATGATTAGTGAATGTACATGATATCTAAGTAGACATGTTTTAGTATATAACACAACTCAACTAGATAGTATGGCCTCCCCTATAATGGGTAAATTTTGATAGCTAAAAGGATATTTATTTTACCTTTGATTTCTCTAGAATTGTGTTAATGATTAATCTAAACTAACTTGATTGGACTAATGTTTTCTTCTTGTTTTCAAGGGGATGATCCCATTGATCATTGGGTACATAACATCATAGAGTAATATTTCATTATCTTTGTTGTATTCTATTTTATTTTTTAATTGGTGGTAGGGTTTTGTGCAGATAGATCTTGTAAAGATCTCAGAGGCATTAAAAATAAATATTATAATTGGGAGTTATCGGTGTTTTATATGTTTCTATTTAAGTGTTTACATTTTTACTATTTGAGATTTATGGTTTTTTTTAAATTTTTCATTGTTCGGGTATTCAAAAACTCATGTATTGTATTTCTATATAATTATGTTGACTTTTAGATAAAGACATTGAAATGTTAATTTCAAATTATGAGTTGGTCGTATTAAAATGATTTAGAATTTTTCATTTAGGGAATTATATTCCATTTTTTTGATTGTTTACTCATTTTTAGTTTTTCATTTTTTAAACTATTGAATTTAATATTGAAGAGAAACCTATCTGATATAAACAACAACCTAGGTTGTGGTTTCTGTAGTATTGGGTTGTGTTATTTAGTTTTATTTAAATTTAAAAATAATATCATATTTCAAAAGTAATGATATAATTTTACATTAGTAACAATCAATTTTTATTAAATAATGTTATATTATATTCAATTTATATTAAATTCACTCAATTATTAGTGGAAATTATTATATTTAGACTTTTCTTATGAATTATAGATCCTTTAAATTTTAGTATATATCTTATTTTTTCCTCTAATGGAAGTGATTAAAGGTTAAAGGAAGGGTTTGGGAGAGTTTGGGGATTGTTTGGATCCTAGGATCCATTTTTTGGAGAAATAACATGAGGCACATGGTTGGTGCAAGATTAACAGTAACTATGTGGATCAACCATATGGCCCACATATAGAAGAGAATAATTTGAAAAAACTATGGAAAGAAGGCCAAATGTCCATGTGAATTAGTATAGGTTTGTTTTAGAGGGTTATCACGGGATGTGTATAGTTTTTCAAAATTTTGTGCTTAGCACGTGTGGTTAGTGCCACATAAGAAATGAGCCTACACGGTTAGCACATGGTTTGGCCAACTGATATGTCAAAACCATGATCCCTTTAAAATAGGGTGGATTTACAATATTTCCCCCATATTATTTAAATTTTAAACCCCCTTTTCTCCTTAATTTTTTCATATTTACTCCCCCATGTGTGAATATGTCCCTCCTATCCTCCTAGTCATTTTTTGTATCTGTTGGGACTAAGTTAGATGGGGAAGTAAGTAAGAAGACTTTGCTATTAAAGGGTGTTTTCTTTTTTGTCAAAGAAGATAAATCAATTCAATTTTTAAAGGACTTAAAACCAGAATATGCTTTGCTGATTTATATTTCCCAAATATCTTAAGTTTGAAGAACTTGTGATGCAAGCCTTATGAAGGAAAGGGGGGTATAGGTGTTGCCAGTTATATTCAGTTTTGATTAGAAGGAATGATACTAGTAGAAGACATTGAAGGTTCAGTACATTCTATTGAAAATCTGGTGATGCTAATGGTGTTCAATCAAAGACTATATATCATGATATATATGGTCCATGATGAAAGCATTTTTTTATTGAATATGCCAGATGATAATGAAGCAGCATTGGTGTTCTTTCCGAAGCATATTTTAAGGTGGCGTTGTTTCCTAGTGTTTGCTAAATTTTTGGGGCTGAAAATTGGGAGATGGAGAAATTGGATTTTGGAAAAGGATGATGCACACAAGTTTGAAGATGGCTTGGTATGTTGTTCACAAGTGTAGTTCCATGATCCGAACATCAAGATATGGAAAAGGAGAGGCTTGTGCAAAATTTTGGTTATTGCACGCAAGATTGAAGGCAGTTCGGAATGTTGTTCACAAGGCATGATTCAAGGCCATAACATTGAAAAAATGGAAAAGGCATGAAGTTTGTGAAAGAATAAAAAGTGCGCAAAATATGAGGTTGGTGAAAAAGAGACTTACGCGACCAATATGATGTCAAATGTAGTTTTTCATGTCGCGTTAGGTTTTTGTGCAATGCGTCATAGTTTTTACGCATGGGGGTCAACAAGGCCTATAAATAATAGGTGACCCCATCTCATCCAAGAAGCTTGACCCTTAGATAAATCTTGAGCTCTGAATAGTAGAATAATTATATGTAAAGGGAGTTGCGCCCAAGAAGAAGAAGTTGTGCGCAAGAAGAGAGTAGCGCGCAGGATTGAAGTTTCACGTAAGTGGTGTTTCGTGACAAAAGTCAAATCTTTCATGTGTGGCATAAAATTTGCATGCAAGACACCTAAAAGGGTGCATGAAAGATTTGAGTTAAGAACAAGAAGTAAGTTGTGTGCAAGGTAGTTCTTACCAGCTTCTGGGTATAAAAGAGAAGATTTTTTTTAAAAGATCGAACTCTGAAAGCTGATTAAGAAGCACTGAAACATTGTTTTTCCCTATTTTTTATAAGAGGGTGCACATGCACTTGTGTATTGTTTTCCAAGTTCTACATGAGTGTAAGGTTATATCCTAATCCTTGTATTCCACGCCAAATTATTGTTTTATAGTGTATTGTGTGGTACTAGATTGTTTTCATACCATACTAAGGATATAGATACTCTTGTTGAGTAGTAAACCTTGTAAATCTTGTGTTCTTGTGAATGTCTGTTTTGATTGTGTCTAGTAGGGAAGGAACTTTTTAACAGGAGGTGAAGGTTATTTCAAAACAAAAAATGGAAACATAAAATAAAAATATATCATTGATTCACCACCTCCCCCTCTCAATGATACTTGGATCCTGACTGGGAAACTTTAATTGGCATCAGAGACAAGTTCCCTTCATTTGTTCTTTGCTGAAGTGTTAAATAGAAGTTATGATGGAAAATCTGAATTGTGTAAATAGTAAAGGGATTCTGATATTTTATGGGAAGAATTATCATATCTATAAATATATAATGATTCCTTATCTTATGTCTCTTGGATATGAAATTCTTGAAGCTACAAAAGATGTATTTCCTGCTATTTATGACAAGGTTCCTTTTACACCTGTTGATAAGAAGAATCTTGAGAATGATGGTAGGGATAAAAATTAATTACTCTCATCTCTTTCTGAGAGTTATTTTTTAAGAGTGAAAGGTGTCACTGTAGCTAAAGGCATCTAGGATAAGCCGAATAACATCAATTAAGGAAATACAAAAGTGAAGAAGGAAAAACATCAAATCTGGAGGCTAAAGTATGAAGCCTTGATAATGGGAGAGATTGAATCTGTTGGGGACTTCTTTACCAGGATAATTGATATTGTCAGTATAATCATATGTCTTGGTGAGAATTTGGAGGATTATACAATTGTTGAAAATATATTTAGAATTCTACCTGACAAATTTGATGATAAATGTTCATCCCTAGAAGATAGAGACCCTGAAACATTTCCTATGGATTATTTTCATAGCACTCTCATCACTTATGAAATGATAAGAGAGAAGACTATAAAGAGAAAACCAAATCTGATAGAGAAATGTCTTTCAAGGCTGCAAATAAAGATAATTCAAAAAAATATTATTGAAGATGAAGATGGTGAATCTAACTCTGAAAACGAGGTATGTCAAAATTTTGATGAAATTTTATCCATTTTTTCTAAAAATTTGAAAAAAGGTATAGGGAAATACAAAGGGAAACTCTCTTTGAAATGTTTTTAATGTGGAGTTATTGGCCACCTTGCGGATAATTTCCCTAAAAAATTGAAAGATGAAGATGGTGACAAAGAAGATAGAAAACCAAGAAGGTCATGGAAGAAACATGGTGACAAAGATAAATATTCTGGAAGAGGTAAATATAAAAAGTTCTTAAAATAAAAAAAATAATCTTTTTGTCAAAAAATGAAGAAGATGATGATAGTAATACTGACTCTGAAAAAAAATTACTGGGAAATCTATAGAGAGTACCTTTTTTCCAATAGTTAATAATGAAGATTATGAGAACAGTAGTACTGAAGAAGAGGAAACTCAACTTGAATAGTATCTAAAATAAGAGCTGGAAGAATGTTTGAGAAAGATCAGAAGGCTTGAGATGTAAAATAGGAAATTGAAAAATGAAAACTCTTTATCAAATGAACAATAATGTTTTCTTGATAAGAAAGAAAAATTTGAAAAGGATATTAATGATCTAAAAAATTTTCTTGAGAGTGAAAAGAATTGTAAGGATCATCTTGATGTTAAGCTGAAGGAAAAAGAAGAATAATTGGAAATTTTCCAACAAAAACTTTCTAAATATAAATAAAGGAATATAAGTTTCAATAAATCTATCTCATAAGTTGGTGAAAGTTATAGAAAGGATTTATGTGAGAAGGATCAAAAAACGTTATCTTCAAATGTTAAGAAGAAAGATAAAATTGGTCCTGAAAAGAACAATGTTGGAAAGGCTATGTATGTAGAAAAAGTTAACAATGATGAAAAATAAGAAGTATCTAAAATTCATGACACCATAAAAATATCTTCTACTTCTGATTCTAATAAGTTTGAATAGAAATATGAACTAAAAAAGAAAGTAACATTTGAAAATAGGAAGGTTGATGGTCAGGAGAGTTATGTTAAAAAGGTTGTTGAGAATCACATTTGCATTCTTGGTCAGTATAGAAGCTTTAAGGGAAAATATTCTTTCTATGGTTACTACTGGTATTGTTTTGGATTTGGAAATAATACAAATATGTGTTGGTTTAATCAAAATCATTACTATTATTCCACAGTTTATGGAAACAAAAGTTTGAGGAGGAGTCAATCCTCTCAAAAGAAGAAGTGTGTGAAGGAATTTTATAAGAAATATGAGAAGGCTGGTGTAAAAGTTGAAAATAGGTTCTAACCATTGGAAATTATTTGTGAAAGATGTGAACACCCTGGATATCTTTCTAAGGGATGTCTTGTTTTGTTTCCAGCACAACAAAATGTTCTTAAAAAATCCCAGAAGCAGGATATGGAGAATGAAAAGGAAGAATATAAAGATCTTGTTATTGAAACCCCTTTGAAAGCTATGAAAGGATAATGACCATGGATCCTGGATAGTGGTTGTTTATCTCATATGATAGGATACATAAATTTGTTGAAGAATGTGATAGACTTCAATGAAGGAACAGTGACATTTGGCAATGATGAATCTCTTAGGATCAAAGGTGTTGGATCAGTCATCATCGGGAAAGAAAAAATAAAATCCAGAAAAACATTATATGTTGATGTGTTGAAACATAATATGATGAGTTCTTCATAACTATGTGATGAGGGAAACAAATTTATCTTCAGAAAATATGGGTTTGTTTTGAAAAGTGAAAATGACATAAATGTAGTTACAAGAGGCCAATATACAAAAGATAATTTATTCAAAGTTGGCGAAGTACAGAACTCTTTTTACATGGGTGTGGTGGATGAAAATTAGTTATGGCACAAAATTTTGTGACATATGTGTTAGAGAAACATGTGCAAGTTATCAATATGAGATAGTGTCTGGGATATTTTTGATTTATCTAGAAGAAATATTGGTGTTGTACTATTTTTGGGAAAGGGAAGATTACAAACTCTATGCAAAAGAGAGTTGACATTCACTCAAAACAACCCTTGGAACTTATACATTCTGATATATGTGGACCAATGAGAAAGAAATATAAAAATGGAGATAATTACTTTATTACTTTCATTGATGACTTTACATGCATTACTTGTGTTTTGTATATCATACATAAGTCAAATTCTCTGAAAATATTTAAGAGTTTTAGGAGGAAAGCACGGAAGGAATGTGAGTATTCAATGAAGAAGTTGAGAACTGGTAATGGAAGTGAGTATAATAATGAAGAGATTGAAAGTTATCCTGATAAGCATGGAATTTGGCATGAGTTCAGTTCACTATACACACCTCAACAAAATGGGGTTGCTGAAAGAAATAATAGAAGTCTAGTGGAAATGGGAAGAACTGTGTTACTTGAACATAGTCTTTCTCATTATTATTGGAGGCAATCCATGAGCACTACTGTGTATATTAAAAATTGATGTTTCTATAGGCCAAAATCATATATGACTCTATATGAAATGTTCTATGAAAAAACTCCAAGTCTAAAACACTTAAGAGTTTTTGGGAGTCCTGGAATTTTAAAGAAGAAAGGTGGAAACCTTGGAAAGTTTTAGCAAAGAGAAGGTGATGGAATTTTTCTTGGATATGCTCCAGAAGGAAAAGGATATAGATGTCTCAAAAAATAAATGGGAAGAATTATTGATTCTACAAATGTGGAAGTTATTTGAAAATGTTGAGAAAGAAAAGCAGTCATATGCTAATGTGGAAGTTAAGATAGATAGAGAAGATTTTGTTAACAATTCAAATAATGCTACAGACTATTTTAATCCTACTCAAGAAGAGGAATCAGACTTAGAAATCTCAAGTGATGAGTATAAAATTTGAACAGCTAATCCTAGGATAAGGAAATAAGTGGAGGTTCAGAACATTATTGGAGATCAATATCAGAGGGTTCAAACAAGAAGAACAATGAATGCTATTACATGCACTTCTCTCTATTCTAAAGTTTAACCAAATGATGTAAATTAAGTATTTGAGCATCCATAATGCATTCAATCTATGAATTAATAGCTTGATCAGATAAAGAATAATGATACTTGGGTACTTATACCCAATCCAGACAATAAGGACATTATTGGTACAAAGTGGGTTTTCCAGAACAAGCTGAATAAAGATGGTGAGGTGATAAGAAACAAAGAAATATCATTTTGTAAAGGGTATTCACAAATTGAAGTCATTGATTTTTATGAAACCTTTGTTCAGTGGCAAGATTAGAAACAATCAGAATTTGTCTTACTATTACTGCACAACGAGGTTACAAAATCGTTCAAATGGATGTAAAATCTGTATTCTTGAATGGTGATCTTGATGAGGAAGTTTACATTGATCAACCTTGTGGATTTTTTATTGCGAAGGATGAAAGTTATGTGTGCATGTTGAATAAGGCTTTTATGGGATAAAATAGGCTCTGAGGGCATCGTATTCTAAATTGGATAATTGCTTGAGGAAGATGAATTTCAAGAAAGGTAGAGTTAATAATAATCTTTACATCAAGGAATGTCATAAGTTTTCTCTCATCGTAATTGTTTATATTGATGACATTATCTTTACTGAGAATTATGAAAGATATTGTGCAAGATTTTCTAAAAAGATGAAGAAGTTGTTTGAGATGTCCATACTGGGAGAAATGAAATACTTTCTTAGGTTGAAAATATTACAGAATAAGAACCACATTTTTATTTCTCAGGAAAAGTATGTGAAGGAACTTTTGAAGAAGTTTGGAATGGAAGATTTGAAACCAGTTTCTACACCAATTTCAGTGGAAAACAAGTTTTCTAAAGATATAAAAGGCAAGGAAGTTGATCAGAAAGAGTTTTAAAAGCCAATTGGAAATATGTTATATTTCACCGCCTCAAGACCTGACATTGCCTATGTTTTACCTTATGTGCAAGATTTCAAAGTGCTCCTAAAGAATCACATTTTATTTTTGGAAAAATAATTCTTAGATATATCAAAGACACAAAACATTTTGGAATCATGTATGATGGATCAAAAAATATTGATCTGTTCGTGTATTCAGATGTTGATTGGGAAAGAAATATTGATGATAGAAGATCTACATCTGGTGGACTTTTCTTTCTTAGAAAATGTTTTTTAATTTGGCATAAAAAGAAATAGAATTCATTAACCCTTAGCATATCTTAATCTGAGTATGTTTCTTCCACTCAAGCTGCTACCCAACTTATGTGGATGAAGACTCAGTTAAAAGATCTACTTACTGAAGTAAAGTTACCATTACTCTTAGGTTCTGACAATCAAAGTGCAATTAATCTTACACGAAACCTAGTACAGCATTCTCATTCAAATAATATTGACATCAAGTACCACTTCATCAAAGATCATGTGGAGAATAATTAATTATGACTGGAGTACGTTTCTATATCAGAACAAGTTGCAAACATATTCACAAAACCTTTACCGAAGGAATGATTTGATAAATTGAGGTTTAACATGGGTTTTCAACCTAATTTTAATCAAGGTTTTGGTACGTATAACTTTACACTCTCTCATATTACCTTTATATAGTGTTTTAAAGGGGAATAATTGGTTCATAAATCTATCCTTATGATTTCATGTATAAAGGGGGAGTTATGGGTAAGTTGTGAATCTAGTATGCATATGTGTAAACTATTCTAACTTTTTGTTGGAGTGGTTGTAGGAAACAATGTTTTTGTATTCCATGAAAGTTTAAGAAGTGAATAATGCAAAAGTAGAGGCTTGAAATATGTTTTGAAGAAGGCTGAAGAGATATGATCGTGAAATTCCATAGTCACTTCTTTTGGACAGCATGGTTTTGGCTATCAATAATTCTTATTTCCTACAATGAGTTAGCTCATGTAGGCTTAGAATTTTTGATAAGTAATCCATTTCTTGAGGTTACAATGTTAAGTGATCTATGAATCTTGGTTGACAACAAAATCCAAAAGGGGAGATTTTTGGGACCAAGTTAGATGGGGAAGGAAGTAAGAAGAGTTTTCTATTACAGAGTGTTGTCTTTTGTTGTCAAATAAGATAAATTAATTCACTTTGTAAAGGAATTGAAAACCAGAAGATGATTTGATGATTTTTGTTTCCCAATTTCATAATTTTGGAGAACATGTGATTCAATCCTTATGAAGGAAAGGGGGAGTAAAGGTGTTGCCAGTCATATTCAGTTTTGATTGGAAGGAATGATGTTAGTTGAAGACATGGAAGGTTTAGTACTTTCCATTGAAAATATGATGACACTAATGGTGTTCGATCAAAGACTATATATCATGATAGATATGGTTCGTGATGAAATCAGTTTTTTTAATACACCGGATGATAATGAAGTAACATTGGTGTTCTTGCCGAAGCAGATTTTAAGGTGGCGTCATTTCCTAATGCTTGCAAAATTTTTGGGGCTAAAAATAAATAGATGGAGAAATGTGATTTTGGAAAAATATGATGCACACAATTTTGAATATGGCTTGGTATGTTGTGTGCAAGTGGAGTTCCATGATTCGAACATCAAAATCTGGCAAAAGAGAGGCTTGTGCGAAAGATTGGTTTTTGTGTGCAAGATTGAAGGGAGTTTGGAATGTTGTGCACAGGGAATGATTCAAGGCTAGAACATCAAAAAAATGTCAAAGGTATTAAGTGCGCAAAATAATAAAAATTTTACGAAAGATTAGTTTGGTGTGAAAGAGACTTACGCACCTAATGCGACATCAAATAGAGTTTGGCGTGACGCGTTAGGGTTTTGCGCGACGCATCGGGGTTTTTGCGCGTGGGGGTCAACGAGGTCTATAAATAAGAGGTGAACCCCTATCATACAAGAATATAGACACTTAGATAAATCCTGAGATCTAAATCATGGAATAATTATATATAAAGGGATTTGCGTGCAAGAAAGATAAGTTGTGTGCAATAAGAGAGTTGGGCCCAAGATTGATGTTGCGCGCAAGAGGTGTTTCATGAAAAAAGTAAAATCTTGCACACATGGCATGAAATTTGCACAAAAACACCTAAAAGGGTGTTCAAAATATTTGAGTTAAGCAGAAGCAGTAAATTTTATGCAAGGTAGTTCTTACCAATTTCTGGGTAGGAAATAGAAGAATTGTTTTGAAAGATCAAACTGTGAAAGATGATTAAGAAGAATTGAAACATTGTTTTGCCATATTTGTGATAAGAGGGTGTACATGAACTTTAATATTGTTTTCCAATTACTACATGAGTGTAAGGGTATATCCTACTCGTTGTATTCCACACCAAAGTATTTTTTCTAGTGGATTGTGTGGTACTGAATTGTTTTCGTACCATACCAAGGACGTAGCTACTCTTATTGAGTAGTGAACCTTGTAAATCTTGTCTTCTTATGGATGTGTGTTTTGATTGTGTTCAATAGGGAAATAAATCTTTAGAAGGAGGTGAAGGTTGTTTTAAAACAAAAATGGAAACATAAAATAAAAATATATCACTGATTTACCCCCTCCCCCTCTCAGTGATACTTGGATCATGACTGGGAAACTTCAGTATCTCCTTCATTTGAGCTCATAATCAATCATTGTTGGTCTCATTGGATCTGTACTTTTAAGATCTTCAATCCTATATCTTATTTCCTTTATTTATCTCACTATTTGGAATACTAAATCAATGAGAGCTAATATGTGCTATTTTTAGGGTATTCATCTATTTATTAAATTTCTCCCATTCTAGCCAATATTGGAGACCAATAATGGATGAGAAGTTTACTACCCATTTAAGGTATGTGTTTTAATTATTTTCCTTAAAATTTTAGTTCTTCACACATTGTTTCATTGTTCCACATGCCAAGATTTCCATGTATCGCTTTGTAAAATGGGGTTTTTCTTTTATTAAATGTGTGGGCCTTGACATACATAACCCATGATTCTTTTTATCACCATTGGAGGTTAAGATCCTCAATTAGAACCACCCCTTGGTTGTGTTATAAAAATTAGTTAAATGATTAAGTAATAATTATTTGATTGAATCACCTTCTGGGGTGTTCTTATTACCCCTTGTATTTGGGATGTCACAATTAATGTATTGAAATGTGAATTGAACTAAATTCAAGAGGGAGCGGTGAACGCATGTCCCTAGTATGTGTTCCTTATCATGCATTCTAGAGTTATCCTTTTTAAGGAAATGAACAATTGAATTAAAAATGTTGTAAATGGTAAGGGTAGATTGTGATTCATGACCATTCAGCGTGCTGTGTTGAGAGTGATACATGGGTTATGACTCAGAGCACCATGGATGGTCTCATCAAGATTACTAAATTAAAATGACTTATAAATGGAATTATATTGTGAAATGAGTGACTCTTGGGTACCTTACATGTAATTCCAAGATGGAATCATAGAGAAGTGCATTATATTGTTCCCTAAGTGAAACTTGGGTTCCTTACATGGAATACTAAGGATGGACTCAGAGGATAGTTCATTATATAATTTTCTGAGTGAAATTTGGGTTCCTTATGTGGAATTCCTCGAATGGGATCAGAAGGAAATGTTATTATACCATTCCTTGGGTGATACCTGCGTTCCCATGAGGAATGACATGGATGGGCTTGTAGGGATATGGGTTCATAGTACACCAAGAGTGATACTTATGTTTTATATAAGGAATTCCTAGTATGGGATTAGGATACCAATAAATTAATTAAGGGACACATATTACAAGTCAAATAACATACTTGTATTTGATCAATTCTTACATATAGGACATCCTTGTTTTAATTACTTTTATACAATAAAATGAAACAAAATTCATTCATACATTATATAAATATGATCAACAGAGGATTCCTTGGATATAAGTATTGGGTTTGGATCATATTATAAAAATTAAAACATAAACTGTAAGTATTTAGAGACATGCCGATATAATCTGAAGCATCAGATGGGTGGTCCATAAGATACTCGTTCTGGCATGGGTTTTGTGTACTTAATTTATTTATTTTATTATTCTACCTTTAAACTGTTTCATTATATACTCATGAACTAGATAGAATTAGACACCATTGGTGGTGGCCTTCTAAGTATATCTCACACCTTTTTTGGGCCACCGATTGGTACCCTGAAAGACTTCATGGATGGAAGTGTAGATAAGGGAAATCGGGCTGTTATGGATGCTTGATTATCTATACAATAATGGATTATGGGATTGGAGGACTGATATTATGCTTATGATGTTATTAGAGATAGATTTTAAACTTTTGTCCAATTTTGTATACCATGATTTATATTCAGGTTTCTCTGTATCCATTTTATCCCTCATTTTTTTATAGAATCATTATATTCATCTTTTTTATATGTATTTGTTTATTATATTTGCTACTACCTATGGATTTGGTTATATATTCTTATCTATATATTTGTTTTCTCTATTACTCAGTGTTATATTGATTTTATTCTTCTAATATTATTATATAACAACGTTTTCCATGCTGATCATGAGGGTATAGTCTCCCCATTGTACCACCTTAGACCCTCACTACTAGTCGGCAACCTTTGGCATATGAGGAGTCACACATGAGGTCATGTGTCCAATAGGTTTTGGTTACTTTTGAGTGAACCAAGTCTGGGATTTCACAAAGACGTATCAAAGCTTTATTTTTCATTTTGTCTTACTATTTCAGATTGGTAAAATACAAACTAGGAATGTATCAGAATTTGGTATTGATCATGTACATGGGAGATTCAAACCCATGTATAGGGAAAATAAAAATTACCTAGGAATGGAATTATTATTATGGATTGTGCATATTCCAGTTTTATTCATTTCACTGTTGGATGAAACACTTGACTTGTGGTGTTTATTATTATTATGGTTTATTTTTTCTCCTTAACCTAATATGGAAATGAAGTATTGTTTCATGTATCATAGTAGTAACTTGAGTATTTACATTTTATTCATATTTCATGCCATATTTATTTTACGGTGTTCATTTCCTGAAACATGCCGTAGTTCCTTGTATTCTATGTTGAAATTGGGCTAGTGTGTCTTACAGGAAAGGATAAATAATCGGTTAATTAAAGTGTCTGTATAAACCTAAATAGGTTTTTCTCATATATCTTTATAGTGGAACCATAATTAAATAATTATGGTATTTTGATCCATGTACCATGGGTCACATGGGATGAAACGTTAGTAGTTTCAATTAGATAGATTCCAATTATAATTTAAAGAGTGTGTATGCCTCTATAAATTAGTGATGATGATCCATATAATTGAACCATCATAAAATAATGGTTGTAATTACATGACATGACAATTGTAACTTATAAATAATAGGAGTTTATAAATTGGGAATGGTAACTCATCTAACTAGACCATGATACATATCTATTTGTGTGTGTGTGTGTGAACTGTAGAGTTGAAATTCTCAAAATGAAATGGTTTCCATTAAATGTGGATATAAATTGTAACTTAAAGGGCGTTTTCCTCTATAAATTGAAATTTAAAATCAATATTCCAGAACCTCTAATGTATAATAGAGAACATGACATTGGCATGACCTTAGTAGTGGTAAGTTGGGAGTATCTCTTTTGTTCTTTTGAGACTTTCTAAATCACGTAAACCTGACTTCAGTAGTAGGAAGAGAGGTGTTAATATTTACATAAGAAGTATTATACCTATACTATTTGTTATATTTTATTGTTTTGGTTATAAAATCATATTATGAGGTGTGTTCTTGGAATTTTTAGAGATATTCCACATTGATGGCCTCGATTCATGCACTGGGAAGGTGGTCAAGACCATGCTCAGAAGGTGATGGGCCCTGAACCACCTGTAATACCTCATGCAGTGCCCCTTGTGAAACCTCTTGTTATTCCTGTTTTGGGCACCAATGATCAGTTTTGAGAGGGATTTTTATGGATTACATAGACCATGTGGGGATCCCCATGAACTAACCCAACTATGGAATATTTAATGCATGAGTTTCAATAGAATTATCCATCGATGTTTTCAGGGGATGGTGGTATCAGGCTGCTGAGTCATGGTTGGATGCCATTATATCTATATTTGAGCATCTAGAGACACCTCCTAAGAGGATATTAAACCTAACTATGTATATTATTCTTGATTCTACTAATTTATGGTGGGATGTTAATACCCAAGAATATCATCGTTGGGGTATCATTCAGATGGATTTACAAACTGCCTTCTATGATTATTTTTATCCCAATACATTAAGGGATAATAGATCTATAGATTTTATAAACTTAGAGTAGGTAACTTTATTTGTTATAGACTACTCCACTCGTTTTATAGAGCTTTAACGCTTCACACCAATTCTTCCAGGTGATGAGTTATCTAGAGCGAGTCGATTTGAGGATGGACTTAAGTATGACATTTTACAAAAGTGAATGTATTTTGATTGACCATATTATCTAGAATAATGAATTGGGAACTAATTACAAAGCATAGTATGAGAGAGGTTTAAGGAATGGGATAGTGTAGCGCCACATCCAAACCAGGCGTTACTTTGACTAGCAATAGAATTTTTGTTTTGAGTCTTCTTGTGGAAGTAGTTTTCAGAGTGTGTTCCCAAGTAGCCTTGTGGTATGTGATTAGTGTGGTAGGCCAAGACACATGAAGACCTAGTGTATCAAGGACCTATTTGAGTATCATGATTATGGAAATATGGGTCGTATTCAATGATTTGTAGAAATTTTCCTCTATTGGCTAGTGATAGAGGATCTACACTGACTCCATGTTTAGGAGTGGGGTTAGTGGCTCCACATCAGGAAGGGAGTTGAATTACTATTGACCATTCAGGATGACAAGGTGGTCGTGATTGAGATATATGGACACTAGACACACAATTATAGTAGATTAGTCTTACCCAAGGTATTTAGGATATATCTCAAGGTTTTGGTTCAATCTAGATATATGTAGTGCAGCAGATAGCCAAAGATTAGAGTGTTAGTCCTTTTACTGTTAGAGGTGAAATTTTAGTAGCCTCTACATTAGTTTATATTTTATTTGATATAGTATCTTTCAACTCCTTTATATACTTTGAAATTTTTGATATCCTTGGGATCGATATTCTGTATTCATATAGGGTAAAGAAACATTATACCCCATTTAGAATTCGATCGGAAAGTGTATAATAGTGAAAAGAATACCCCCTTGATGTAGGCCTATGTGGATTTTTATCACCTAAGGTTGTTGTTTACATCACCACAGGGTGATAGCCATATTTATAAGGGTGAATGGAATGTCTAGTAAAGTAGAGCTAGACCAAAGCATCATGGGTTGTATGGAGTGATATCCTAGATTATTAATATATTTTTGGATGATTAGGGAATATAATGTACAAGTTTCCCTCTAATAGTGGATCATTTCAAGGATGTATTCCCTAATGAATTTTCTAGGATACCTCTATAGATAGAGGTAGTGTTTACTATTAAACTAGATCTAGGAGTATCACTAGTATTTATACTTCCTTATAGGATGTCACTATTGAGTTGAATGAGCTCAATAGGTACCTAAAGGGTTTGGAAACTAAGGGTTTTATATAACCCATTACTTCACCTTGGGGTTTACTCATGCTTTTTTCTAAGAATGATGATGTGACCCTTAGGTTTTTTGTTGATTATTGGAAATTAAATAATCTTAACATGAAGAACCGGTATCTTTTACCTTATATATATGAACTCTTCTAACATCTTCAAGGAGATTGGATTTTCTCAAATATTGAATTGAGGTTGGGATACCATCAGGTATGAGTTAGACCATTAGATATACCATGTATATAATTCCTTAGTAGATATAGATTTTATGAGTATTTGGTCACGTTGTTTGGACTCATGAACACAACCGCCATTTTCATGGATCTGATGAATCCGTTTTTCTAACCATATCTGGATTCATTTGTGGATATCTTTATGGATGGAATCTTGTAGTACTAGCATACTCAAAAAAACATTCCAAACATCTTGATATCATTGTGAGTACATAGATAAATCACTAACTGTATGAAAAAATTAAAAAATACCACTTTTGTATTAACAAGATTCACTACCTAGGTCACATCATATTGGAATCAGGAGTATCCATTGACCCGGATAAAGTGAGAGGCATGGTTTCCTAGAAGAATTACAATAATTTCCTTAACATATTTAGTTTCTTGGGAATATATGGACATTATAGGAACTTTATATAGGATTTATCACATCCTAAAACACCACTAAAATGATTGAACAAGAAATATATCAAGTTTACATGGTCTAAATAATGCGAGAAATCCTTTTAAGAGCTGAAAGGGAGATTAACTTTAGCACTAGTCCTAATTTTACTTGAGCCTACCATAGGATACATGGTTCATTATGATTCATTAAGAATTTGTATATGATCTATTATGATACAGGGTGATCAATTCATGGTGTATAGGTCTTGTCAGTTGAGGAATGATGATCATAATTACCTAACACATGATCTCAAGCTAATAGTTTTATCCCATGCCTTCTGTTGTTAGAGGCATTACTTGTTGGGAGATCATTTTATACTATTTACATATCAATAAATCCTTAAATACATATTCACATAGAATTAATTGAACCTTAGTAATGGAATATGGGTTTAATAACTACATCCTTCAACTTTGAGCTTGCTTATATGCTGAGGAATGGAAATTTCTTTGTTGATTATCTAAGCTAGAAAACTCATACACAAGCAGTTCAAGAGGTAAATAGTGAATGTAAATTCATAGCATTATTTTATGAGATTCATATGGAAGTGAAGTACCATCAAGGATAGTCATTACTAGAATATTTTGTAGTCCCCTCTTCACATATAGATAGAGTGAAGATGAGGTGGATTTCTGATCTTGAGGACTTGGTCTTACGGGAAAGCATTTCAGGTGAGGACCCACCACCTGGATGGGTCATTAATGGGGATGAGATCATGCACATTAATGGGAGTGTCTAGGTTCTAGAATAAATATTAGAGGATTTTATTTGAGAGTCTCATGCCTCTTCTTGGTAATTACTTCATAGTCTTACCAAGATGTATCATAATTTACACTGCTAGTATTGGCAGTAAGGGGTGAAAATGGAGATTGTGGGTTTTGTTACTCGACATTCCATATGCCAGAAGGTAAATGTGGAACACTAATGACATACAGGGAATTTTCATCCACTATCCAATCCTGAGTGGAAATGGGATAGCGTCACCATGGATTTTATGATGGGTTTACCTAGGTCACCTTAAGGCTATGATGTGGTTTGGGTGATTGTGGATAGATTGAAAAAGGTCTCTCATTTCTTACCTATCAGATAGAACATTTATTGGATGATCTAAGAATCTTATATGTCTGGGAAATCATAAAATTTCATGAAGATTCACATACCATCATATTAGATAGAGATTCATGGTTCATTTTATGTTTATGGTAGGGGTTTCAGAGGGAACTGGTCTCACTGGTACTTTTGAGTACAACCTATCAGCCACAGACCCATGGGCATTCTGATCATATGATACAGGTGTTAGAGGACATTCTTAAAGAAATAATTCTTGATTTTGTAGGTTATTGGTAGAAACACTTACCAATCACTGATTTATCTTATAATAACATCTAATATGTGACTATATAGAATAATCCTTATGAGGCCCTATACGGTAGTTCATTTTGTTGACCCATGTGATGGTTAGAGGCAAGAGAGGTAGTGCTACTGGGACCTCATCTCATTAAGGAGACTTCGAAGTAGGTATAGATTATTAAGAAGTGTATGGATAGAGATTAGTCCTGGAAAAAGTATTATTTTGATCATATCAACTAAAGTTTATATTTTGAGGTGGTAATTGGGTCTTCTTGTGTGTGTTTCCTAGACTTGGGCATTGATGGATTTGGAACAAGGGAAGTAGTGTCAAGATATTTCAGGCCATTCAACATAATGGTGAGAGTCGGGTTGCTAGCCTATCAATTTTAGTTATCTCAGAGGTATCAAGCCATGAACGATGTCTTCTATGTATCTCAAGTTAACTATTATCATTCAGACTTATCACATGTCCTCCAGCCTGATGAGGTTGAGTTGTATGTTTATGCTTATTTTGAGGAGCATCTTATTCATATCATTGATCAGAGCATGAAGGCTCTATGACTAAGGTTATTTCCTTAGGTTTGGGTGTTATGGAAGCATAGATATGTATAGAATGAAACCTAGGAGTGAGAGTCTAATGTACATTTTCATTTTCTATAACTATTCTCAAACAATGATTTACCACCCTTAGAAGGGAAACTTGAGGATGATTTATTCTAAAGATGAGAGGTTGTAAGATCCCATATTTTATTGTGACATACGAATCCTTTAAATTAAAATATAAATATATTTTTTACTCTAATGGAAGTCATTAAAAGTTTAATGTGGTGTTTTAGAGCATATGGGTCTTGTTCGGAGCCTAAATCTCTAGTTTTTTGAGAAACAGAATGAGGTGCTTGGTTGGTGCACAATTAGTAGCAACTATGTGGCTCAACCGTATAACCCACATATAGGGGAGTACAGTTTGACAAAACTATGTTAGGGATGCTGTATTTTTGTGAAAATTGGTGTGGGTTTAGTGTATATGGGTCGTATGGACTATGCATGGTGTTTCGAAACTGTGCACCAATCATACGCCGTTAGTACCACTTAGGTAGTGATCCTACATGGTTGGTGCATGGTTTAGAAAAACTGTATGTCCAAACCATGTTACCTTTTAAACAGGTTGAATTTATGATTTATCCCCTACCTTATTTAAATTTTAATCCCCCTTTTCTCCTTCCTGTTTACATAGTACCTCCCCCATGCATTAATCTCTCCCTCTTCTTCTCCTAGGAATTTTTTAATCTCCTTGGTTTCATGTCAAAATAAATTTTCATTGGTCTCATTGGATTCATAATAATAAGCTATTAGATCCTCTGGCTTCCATAATTTATCTCACCATATAAAATGCTAAATCCATGAAAGATAATATGCCCTATATTCATGGTATTCATCTAGTTCTATTATTTCTCCCATTATAGCTCGGATTGGAGTCCAATAATGGATGAGGAGTCAATTACCCATATAAGGTAGATGGTTTAATGAATTTATCTAAGATTCTAGTGCTTTATACATTGTTACTTTGTTCTAAATTATAGGTTTTCAATGTATCACTTCTTAAAATGGGGTTTTATTATATTAAATGTTTGGTCCTTTACCTATGTGACCTGTGGGGCTTGTTATCCAAATTCGAGGTTTAAAGCCTCAATTAGAACCACACCTTGGGAATGTTGTTTAAATTGGTTAAATGATTAAATAATTCTTATGTAATCAAATCACCTTATACTATGTGATTCTTTCCCCTTGTATTTGGAATGTTATATTAATGTATTGCAATTTGAATTGAACTAAGTTCAAGGGGGAGTGGTAAACCCACATCCCTGAGCCTTATTAATTCTCATAAATGATACAGTTAGACCTTTTAAGTAAATGACCAATTGAATTGAAAACATTGTAAATGGTATGGGTAGATTGTGATCCATGACCATTCAGTGTGCCATTCCAAGAGTAATACATGGGTTCCAACTTAGAACACCATGAATGGGATCATCAGGTTGATTAAATTAAAATTAATTATAAATGGAATTATATTGTTCAATGAGTAGCACTTGGGTTCCTTACATGGAATTATAAGGACAGACTCATAGGGTAGTGAATTATATTGTTCCATGAGTGATGCTTGGGTTCCTTAAATGGAATTACAAGTATATAATCATAGGTAAGTGTATTATATTATTCCATGAGTGAAACTCCAGTTCCTTATGTGGAATGATAAGGGCAGGCTCAGAGGAAAATTATATTATACTATTCTATGTTTGATACCTAGGTTCCCATGAGGAATTCCATGGACAATCATGTAGGGTGATGGGTTCATAATACACCTAGAGTGATACCTCGGTTCTTATTGAGAAACACCTAGTACGGGCTCAGAATTCCAATCAATTAATTAAATGAAACTTCTTCCAAGTCAAAGAAAATAATTGGATTTGGTTAATGATCACATACAAGATGGCCTTGTTTTGGTTCCTTTTCTACTATAAAATACCATGGGACTCATTTATCCCTTATATGAATATGATCAATAGGGGATGTCTTGGATATGAGTCTTGGGACTTGATACTATTATATAAACTAAACCATCAATCATAAGCATTTAGAGACATACCATCATAAGTAAAAATAGGTATCATTGTATGGGTGGTCCATGGAAGACCCATTCTGACATGGGTTTTATGTACTTAATTTATTGATTTTATTATTCTATGTACACACTTTTGTATTATATACTCGTGGACTAGATAGTATTAAATATATTTGGTGGTGGACTAATGAGTATATCTAATACCCTATTCAAGTCATTAATTGGTACTCAAATAAACTTTATATATGTAGGTAGGGATAAGGGAATGTGGCCTATTGTGGATGATTTATTATCTTTACTAGGAAATAGTATGAGATAAGAGGATTGATCCTATGCACACAATATAATTGGAGATAGCTTTTGAGATTTTGTTTATTTTTCTATAGAATGTTGTATATCACAATTTCTCTCTATCCTGTGTATCCCCCGGTTTTATATAGTATCATTATATTTATATGTTTTATATAGATTTCTTTATTTTATTTTCCACTTCCTATGGATTTGGTTATATATTCTTATATGGATGTTTGTTTTTGTTGTTACTCATTGTTATATTGATCACCTGCTTGGTCTTTTATTATATACTATTGTGTTCCACTTTTATCATGAGGGTATACCCTCACTAATGTACCACCATAGACCCTCACTACGAGTCAGCAATCTCTATCATATGTGGAGGCATGATTGAGTCCATTTGGCCAACCGGGTTTGGTTACTTTTGAGTGAACTGGTTCCAAGACATCATAAAAATATTAATATAGTATTTATTCCCATTAATGAATAAATTTATGTAATTCAAACATATAAATTATAAGGATAATATAAGGTATTTTAAAATATAATTGATATAAAAATATACTAGTTAATAATTCTCTAAGAAGAATAAAAAATTTACCATAATTAGAGATATACCACCCATTCAGTTTAATAAGTTGGATAAAACAAGTAAATAATTTAAATTCAAATATTTATAGACCTTATGATAAAAAAACCTTGAATAAAATCTTATGGTTATTTAAATAAATAATTTCAATTAAAATATAATTTAATGTGAAAGAATAATTATATTCAATGTTTTATTTTATAAATATATTTTTATTGATGTATTATTCCATGAAACTATTAAGTGATTTTATTTAATAATGCAAGGGGTGGGTGGAAATGAAATTAGTGATTTGAACCAAATAGATAAAGTTGATGTAATAAAACATCAATTTATTTAAGATAATTTGTTTTAAATAGAAAATTTATTGAAATAATGTTTATTTATATTTATCATGGATTTGTTTATTTAATTTTCAATACATTTTCTATAAATTAAATATTCTTGAAGAGATGAATTTCAACACTTAACAAAAAGGTGTTCTACATTGAAAATCTTAAAAAAAAATGTGTATTCATCCCTTTATATATATTGAATTTATAGATGATTTTAAGATATAATTTGATCAAAAATTAATAAAGTAATATAAAATATTAGTTATAGTTAAACATTAAATTTATTCATCTTTTCCTATTATTAGTTCTAAAAATTGAATGGTTTTATATAGTTATAAATTAATTATTATTAAATTAATTATAATTGATTCTATATAACTAATTACATAAAAAATATGTGGATTTTTAAGTATAATTATTTATCATTATTGATTAATTTCTTATTTTGAATATGATTTCAACAGAAATTTTATTTATTTTAACGAATATACCCAATACAAATTATATTTTAATTTTCACACTCTTTTTATTGAATGAAATTTTTGAAAATAAAATTATCAAGCATTATTATTTCATTACTATTTTATATTTATTTAAATTATTATTGTTGTTAAAAAATAATTTTTATTTTGTAGAGGTCTAAGTTTTCTAGATCCTATACTTTGTGAAATGTTAGTTTTCGGGATAGAGGATTTTGTTTGTAGGTATATTTCAGAATGAAATATAGAATTTGATATTTTTTGCGGAAATCGGGCCATGATGTTGGGTAAAATATGTTGTGAATTGTTTTTTTAATTATTGTTTAGAGTCTCATAGTGGTGAGCTATTCATGGTTATTTGTAGATATATGGAGTCATTTCTAGTCACTAGGGGGAGTGATTACTCTATTGTTTATTGAACTATGATGTGGTTTATATAAGTTTTACATTTTCTATGTGGTGGTTTAGAGATATTCTTGGATCAAATACCTATCTAAAATGAGGACGGGTAATTGGTTTTGTTCATTATCATAGCGAAAATTTCATATTATTTTCAAGTGTCCATGTCATAGTATTCTTGAGAACATTTTGGTGTTGGTTTACATGAAATTTTAAAGGAAGAAATAGATAGAAATATTTTCTAGAAATATTATTACGGTGTCATAGTTTTTAAATCAATCATAATTAACTAAAAACATGATGTGGTTCTTATTAAACCATGACATGGTTTGGATGGTCTTGTCATATTACAAATTCAGTGATCCCATTTTATTTTTTGCCTTATCTTAACCTTTCATGTACTATTGAAGTGCCTAGTAGGATTGGTTTCCTCCACTGAGAAGGGGGTTCAATCAATAGAGGGTAGATTTTAAATTTTATTTTCAATATAAATAAAACTCTATGACTTGTTAGAGTATTATCCACTCAAAATAGAAATAACTCAGCCTCAAACAATTTTGAAAAAAAAATAAGAGTAAGGAACACACAATTTTTACAAGGTTCAGATCCAATGTGGAATCTTAATCTTTTTCATGGTCAGTTACTCCCCCCAACCACATATTCTTTTCACCATATCCCTAAGTAAAATCCCCTTATAAGAATTTGTGCGACAAACCAACACACATGTAAGGAGTCACATTCAACATCACAGTTTAGTGTTTTAGTGAAAAATATGATAATAAAATAGAGAATATCACAAAATAAACAAGGTTTCTTTGAAAGAAAAATATGAATATCAACTTCCATGTGCCTCTAAAATATAAAGTAAGGAATTTAATATAGTGAGTATTTATATTACACTGCAAAAATATATTAACACTCAGATTAGATCTCCTGAAGACATGAATTTCATTATATATTGATTGATGAATTTTTAACCTCGGCTTCAAACTCATATTCTTAATTTATTTTTCTCATGCAATAGAATAACTCTTGAAATCATTATATCACCTTTGCACCACTCTCACTTTTTTTACAGAAAAAGATATGTCAAATTAATTGTAACACAATCTCCACTCTCTCTTATTCATTATAATAAAGAGGTAATATATTCAAAATTCCCCCATTATCTCCATATTCTTATTACCACATGGTCTACATATTCTAATCACCCAAAGATCATTGTTTTCTAATTTACCCATGATCTCTATATTCTAATATCCCTATGGTCTCCATATTCTGATCACCCCATGATCTCCATAAAAGGTATCAAAAACTTTAACTATATCATGGCCAATGTTTTACCATTTTACCATATAAGTAAATCACTATTTAATTCTCCTTAAAACAATTGAAATATCCTTCAAAACATGCTATAATCATTGCTCAAAAAATAAATCATATGATTATGAAAGTATTCAAAATCGTTCAAACATCATTATAATTAATTCTCCTCAAAATATTCTAATTTTGGAAACTTTAGGAATTTCCATTTGTATGTAGTGAAAAATTTGAATTGGATACATAAAAAATAATCATCTACATGATTCTCAATTATCTACATAGCATAATCACCTATGTGAGTTAGCTATGTGAATTCATATTCATCTATATTTCCAATCGGCAATATCTTTCTCATTAGAAATCAGCCACCTCAATCATTTGGCTATGTCGCTAAAAATGGCTATATGAATTCCAAAAATGGATATGTCAATTATTTGGATACATGAAACATTCAATTATGTGGATGAATTAGATACATTATTTTTCTATGTAGTATAAATGCCTACGTGAATTGGATATATGAATTTACACTTTACCAATTTGGCTACGTGAAGCCTGTATTTAGTCAAACATAAAAACAAATGCTTCAGTTAACCTCCTTCCCTTCTTAAAACACTTTCTAGCATCATGAAAAATTATTCCATGATATTTAAATACATACAAACCAGATCAAGAACCAGCGGTCTTTATGAGAACCTCACTAAAGTATGTCCACAACTAAAATAACTTAAACTAACTAAGAAATTTTTTATCTTCAAGATCTCTCAAACTATGCCACAAATACATGGGTTTATTCAATCTACCCCTTTGTATTTGTTGAAAACAATCTGAAACCCCCTAACTTACCATCTGTTAACACACAAATAATTAATTCACAGCCAATATCTGTTGAGTCAATAATATTTACTTATGAATTTTCCATTCCTTTATGTTTTGAAAATCACAAACACATTTTCTTAAGGAAAATGTTTCTTTCTCTAAGAATTATTTTCTTAAGTAAATTTTTCTTTATCTAAGAAAATTTTTATCCCTACCGTGTTTTTGAATTTCTTATTCAATGTCTTCCCAAAACCAAGTCTATTTTTTTAAGTCAAAAATTTGGATCCTTATCTAAAACCTTGGAATCTTATAGTTCCTTAGATATAGAGTCTTTTTATTTTCAGACTCTGAATTCTATAAAATTCAAACTCTAAATTCTCTAAAATATAGACTCTAAATTCTCTGAAATTCAAAATCTAAATTCTTTAAAATTCAGACTCTGAATTCTCTAAAATTCAGACTCTGAATTCTATAAAATTCAGACTCCAAATTCTCTAAAATTCATACTCCAAATTCTCTGAAATTCATACTCTTAATTATCTAAAATTTAGACTCTAAATTCTCTAAAATTCTGACTCTGAATTCTCAAAAATTCAAAATCCGAATTCTCTAAAATTCAGACTCTGAATTATTTGAAATTCAAACTCCGAATTCTCTGAAATTCATTCTCCAAATTCCTTAGAATTCAGACTTCGAATTCCTTATAATTCAGACTCTGAATTCCTCAAAATTAATACTCTGAATTCCTCATAATTCAGACTTCTAATTTCTTAGAATTCATACTCTAAATTCATTAGAATTCATACTCTGAATTCCTCAGAATTCAAACTCAGAATTCCTTAGAATTTAGTCTTCAAATATTCATTTCTCTAGAATCTGGGTATTCATATATTTAGAGTTTGAATTCTATTTTTCCTAGATTTTGCTTATTCACTTTGTTTTAATATACTTTATTTTCCTTACATATTATTTATTCATAAGCATTATAATGTTTTCGAAGTTTTTTCCTACATAAAAAATTGTCGTACAATTTGTTTCTAACTAATTGTTGGTTGAGTGACACATGTACATGTCCCTATGAGATTCAAGGAAAAGTATGATCATTAGAGGAGGGATCCAACCGTTGAAGTTTTTCCTATAAATATGAGCTCATTTGAATGAGCTCATTATTGTTCTATGGTCTTAAAGATTACATTTTTTGAAGTGATTTATAAAGAGAGAAAGACTCTCGTGCCTTTTGCGATTTATAAACATCTTGTTCAGCTTGTTTTGTGTAAATCTGATTGTTGTTGAGTACAATCAAGGGCTTTTGGGGATAGGAAGACAAAGGTTCTGAATACCTTAAAGTTTGAGGGCTTGCGGGGATAGCAATACATACTCTGGTATTATTATCAAGGGCTTACCCTGGTGTTGGTAATATAGGCTTTCTTGAAAGTATAAATCAAGGGACCTTTATCCAAGGTTGTTGGATACCCTTCTCTTTGGGTTAAAATATTTTCTACTTGTTTACTTGATTTTTGTTTCATGTTTTATTTTCGATGTATTTTGTTAAAGAAAGAAAGTATAACTTTATTATACTTTCTTGTACATATATTTACTCTGATAAATATGATTCTATATGATTTAATGTAGAATATTCCCCTAAGATAAACCTGCTGAAGTTTCCTAATGTTTAACTTGATTAAGTTTAGGTTTATTATAATTGGACCTGATCCCTTCCAATGATCCCTTTAAGTAAGAACCCAAGAGGTTTTGTGAATTTAACTTGTTTAACTTTGTTAAAAATATATTTTATTTTATGTTTAAAAAGGGGGAAAATTTAAACCTACTATTCACTCCCCCCCTCTTATATTTGAGCATCTACATATTCAATTTAGATCCTACAATATCAAAGAGATGTATCCGGACACCACACTATAGGATAATGTAGTGTTATTTATAGATTTACATCCCTCAATGATAAGAATGTTTTGGTCAAGTCACTCAAATGACTATTCTTCCAAAACGATACTCCCCTTTTAACTTATACTCCCCTTCATCACATAATTCCTTCCCCCTTTTTCAATATAATCCAATAAACCATGGGAGTGTCTTAATATAATAAATGATCAAGTGTGTGGGTAAGGTTGATCATTCAATTTCAGCCTTAAGTAAAAAAATCTGGTACATGGGACAACTTTTATAAATATATTTTCAAGCTACCCTTCGTTATAATAAACAATAGTTTAATTTCACCTAAAACCACATTTTATTATTGAAATGATTGGGAATGTCAATATGTTTACATAGTGAGTGTTAAAATGGATTTTTTGAAATACTAATGGAACTTTGATTATCATAAAGAATATTCAGTAGTCTCTAAACATCATCCCACAAATCTGATATCTAAATCTGCATTCATCAAGAATATATGACTAAATGAGTAGCTACCGCATACTCTAATTCAATTTCACTAAGGGTTAATTAATTTTTCTTCTTATTTTACCAGATAACACATCCATCACCAATGAATAATACTCCACGTATTGTGGATCTATAGTCTGTATAATTACATTCCCAATCTTCATCAATGTAACCAATATATTCTAGATTTGTTCTATATTTATAGAGAAAAACAGTATTCACTATTCCTTTTACATACCTCAAAATTTTTTTAACTGTAATCTTGCATGATTCCTCAGTTTCACTTTGATACCTTTCACACAGATTCACTGTATAGGCAATTTCAAGTATGGACATTATGAGATACAAAAAGCTACCGATCATTCTTCTAAATTGTTTCTGATCAATATTTCTACCATGTTCATCCTTGATAAACTTTTTACCAACTGATATAGGTATATAAACCTCTTTAGAATATTCCATTAAAAACTTTTTAATATTTCATTGGCATACTTTTCTTGTGAAATAAATACATTATTAGAATTATTCTCAATATTTAATCCTATAAAATTGTTTAGTTCTCACAGTATGGACATATCAAATTTATTTTGCGTATTTTTTGTTAATTCCTCACATAAGAAACTATTATTACTAGAAAAAGTTATGTCATCAACATATAAAATCATCATCATTGTGTCTAAGGAATCCATATTCAAGCAAAATTTGTTATCAAAAGTGCCTTTGTAAAACCTCATTTTTCACAAATAGACATAAATTTTATAATACTTGTCCTTTGGAACCTCTTTTAATAAATACAAATCTTTATTTAATCTACATAATATTCATCTATAATTTCAGATAATGAAATATTTTGTTTGTTTAATAAAAAAATTCTTTAAGTTCACCATTAAGAAATGCAGACTAAACATCCTTTTGATGAAATTTGTAATGCTTATGATCTCCCATTGCCATGAACATTCTTATTTTCTCTACTCTAGAAACAAAATAAATTGTGTCTTTAAATTAAATGACTTCCATTTGAGGATAACCTTTTCAAACATTTCTATCCTTATTCTCTGTGATCACACATTTCCCATTCATTTTGTTCCTAAAAATAATTTTGTACCAATCACATTTTTAGTTTTTGATCTTTTAAAAAGTTAACATGTAAGGTTATTATCAATTTAATTAAGTTCTTAATTCATAGCTTCCACTCATTCCTTATGTTCAAAAGCCTCATCCACTATTCTAGATTCAACCTGTGATACAAGAGCTATTTGGTTCTCAATTCTTAGCCTCAATCTTGTCTGAACTCATGCATTATGATCCCTAATGATATTCTCAGTTTCTATATATTTATTTAACCAATGAAAAATATTTATATCATCACCATTAGATTATTTATCATTACTATAATATTCTGAATTAGTTTTATTTATTTATTTTTTGATTTTAGTAAATTTTTCAACCATTTTTTCAGAAATATTCTATTATTTTCTATAATATCTCAAAATCAACTTAAATATACTGATTTATTTTTCCTATATTTTCATAGATCTTCACATATTCACACTAAACATTTTTTTTAATCTCATATTCTAGAATATGTATTCATTTCCATTAGATAAATAGCCTATAAAAACTCTATTATAATCCTTTTCTTTAAACTTTACCAGCTTGCTTCCTTTTATTTTAATATAATAAGGACTTCTAAAGACCATGATATATTTCACTATAGTCTTATTTTAGTAACACATATCATAGGTTGTATCATGTTTCTTAGGTGTAAAGAGACATCTATTTTGAATATGTATAACTGTAAACACTAATTCTCTCTAGAAGAATTTTTAAATATCATTCTCAGCCAGTAATATTCTTCTTATTTCCATAATTCTCATATTCTTCCTTTCTGCAAAACCATTCAATTTTGGTGTATAAGGTGTTCTACATTGATTCTTGATTCCATTTTTTCTAAGATAATTTATAAGTGTGTCACTTATGTATTCTTTCCCATTATTAGATCTCTATTTTTTATACACAAAACAAACTCTTTTTCAATCTATCTTATGTACATTTTGAACATCCTAAGAGCCTAAGAATTTTGCTTGATAAAAAGAAAATTATTCATCTATGTGATTTAATCTATGAAATTGATGAAATAAATATCACCATTGGTATAATTCTATCTTAAGGGACTACAAAGATTTGTGTGGACTAATTCCAATGGTCTTGGGGAAGTAATATCCACTTTCTTATGAGTCTTATGAGTTATCTTTACCATCTGAAATGTTCCATAGATTCCATCTTGATATCTCTTCATCTTGGTTAAATCTATTACTAATTTATGTTTCAAAATCTTTCTTATGATTCTTTTACTAAGATAGAAGAGTCTTCTATGTAATAACATGATCTCATCTTTTATTCTCATTTAACATGTAATAGAAGGGTCCCCAATCAAGAATAAATTTCCATTTGTTATACTACCTTGAGAGATAGTTCTTCAATAACATGTACTTTTAATTACTAAGGTGTTTCTATTGAATGTTACTCCATTACCATTATCACATAGTTATCTAACACTCAAATTTTTTTGTTTTATTCCTTAAACATAAATAATATCATCTTATTTCAAATTCTAATTCTCAAACTAAGATACTCTAATACCTTTGATTTTCAATGAAGAAGAATTAACAAATTTTATTCCATCTCATTCTTGTTTCTAAATGTTCTTCCTAATTTTATCATCACTATTCATGTGGGAGGAACACCCACTATCAGTTATCCATGCCTTTGTCTTCTTTCTTGATTTAAAATAAACTTATAATAAGAATGAATTTTCTTCATTGTGAACCCAAAAAACATTCACCTTATCTTTGATAGGGAACTAATCAAGTAATATTTTCATTCATTTCTCTACATTATGTCCACTTTGATCAAACCTTTCACATATATATTTAAGATAATCAAATCTATTTTATGTTGTCAACTTATAACCAATCTCTATTTATGTTTATTTTATTATAGAATATACTTTATTCTCATTAGAACTACCCCCCATGGGTTTAGTAAATAATTGTTATACCAACATGTATATTTTTTAGGTATGAACATCTTGTAGTAACCCTAAAATGTGAATTTTCTTTAGAAACTAGAGTTGTATCTAGAATTTGAAATTCAATGAACTATTTAAGTCTGGTTTCATCTCAAATTTGGAATAAATGTTACATTCAATATTATTTCTTTATCAGGTACTTTTGCAGTCAAATTATCTCTATTTTTCTGTGTATATATTTGACTAAAATTAATATTTAAACCTATATTATTAGTTTCAATAGTTTTGGAAACATATTTTTCAAATGAGAAATTTACTAGAATATTTATAACATCTTTAGAGGATTCTCCCTTTAATTTAATAGGAATTTAAAGAACATATTTATCATTGTCATATCATTCTCAGCTTCAAGTCATTTTTATTATGGAATTGATAACTCTTCATCCTTAAAAGAGAGGTTTTCTTCAAGATATTTTATCATATTCTCATATTTCATGACATTAAACATAATATTTTTAATTTATTTTATAAGAGTTGTATACCATTAATCTTTATTTACTTTTTCATCAACCATTTTCTAGTTCTCTATTACCAAAATCTTATTCTATCTATTAATAATGGTTTTTTTCTCAATAAATTCCTCAATTTTACCTTTGAGAATGTATTTATAATTTGTTTTCTCTAAATCATCTTCATCGCTGCTAGATGAATAAATGGTTTTTGAATATAAACCATAAAATTTATAAATTTTTCTTGTGTCACTTCATCAGAATCAATACATGAGATAAGATCATTTTCATCTTATTTTCTCATCATATTTATTATTGTGGTTTATTGAAATATCTTCTTACTTCCACCAGCCTTTGAATCCTATTTGGAATTTTTATCCCACTTATCTCTTTAAATTTTTTCATCATTTTTAGATTGAAAATATGATCCTTTCTTCTATAGACAATTAATTTCAAAGTGTCTAAGACTATTACATTTATAACATATACCAGAGAATGAAACTTTATTCTTTTTTTTTCATTATATAATCATTTATAAATGAATGTAATAACTATTTTATATTATTCTTCATTCTCAGAATCACTTGAATCACAAAAATTTTCATTTTTACAAACTTTCATATTCCTCATGAATTTAAAATCCATATCATCTTTCACTTTATTTTTTAATGTTTTAAGATTTCTCATTTCATAATTAATGCGAGAATTATTTAACTCATAAATAGAAAAATATTCTCTATCATCAAGTGACGATATTTTGTGATCAAATATATTTGAAACAATTTATCATCAACTTCTTTAAAATTGTGTAATCATCAAGTTTATCACCAAAGCCTTTAATATTACTTACAATTTTATTTAATTGAGTAAATAAATCATCAACACATTCATCCTATAACATTTTTATGTCTTCAAATTTTCTTCTCTATATCTGTAGATCTGCCCCTATGACTTTCACATTGCCTTCATAATTGCTCCCCAAATTTTCCAAGATTTATTTTTCAATTTCAAGTCCTGTAAATTTCATGTGAACTTTCTCTAATAATGACATGTGAATAGTAATTTTTCACTTTTCCATCTAATTCCATGTTTCCTTTATCAGGAAATGTCATCTGAACATCATTTATGAATATTATAAAGCCCACTATAATTTCATTATGAACTTTCAGTCCAAGAGATAAAAGATATGGAAATATTTGATTCTTATAATTGTGATAATATTTTCCATCAAATTTTGGTACAACCTTAGTGATAATAAAATTTATATTATTTATTCTCAAAAGATAATACGTTGGATCCTATAGAAGGAAATAAGGCTCTAATACCAATTGAAGTGCTTCGTCAGATCAGTTTTCTCCACTAAGAAGGGGTTGAATCAGTGGAGGGAATATTTTACAATTTATTTTCAAAAAAAATAAACCTCTATGACTTGTTATATTACAATCAACTTAAAATGGAAATATCATATCCTCACATGATCATACTTAAAATTAGAGATCAAGGAACGCGTAATTTTTACAAGGTTCAGATCCAATGTGGTATCCTGATCCTTGTCAAGGTTGGTTACTCCCTTGAACCATGGATTATTTTCATTATATCCCCATGTGAGATCCTCTTACAAGAATTTTTTTGGTATCTTGCCAGAAATTCTAGGAGTCGCATCCAACATCACAACTTTACACTACAGTATAAAAGATGATAAAAATGAATAATATCACTAAATAAACTAGGTTACTTTGGAAATAAAAGATAAAAATACACTTCCATAATCCTATAAAATATAAAATAAGTAATATCCCATAGTTCTAACTTGTATTAAAATACACAAATATTTTTAGACTCAAATTAGATTTCTTGAAGACACAAGTTTCATCAGATGTTAATCACTGAATATTCAACCTTGGATTCATACTAATCTTCTTTTTCACTTTTTATCACAACATAGAATAACTCTCAAAATCATTGTCCCACCTCTACACCACTATTTATTTTTTATTACAAAAAATTAAATTTCTTAATAATTGAACCACAATCTCCTCTATCTATTTTTTGTTATAATGAAGAGCATGCATATTCAAAATGACCCATGGTATCCAAATTCTAATCACCCCATGATCTCTATATTTTAATCTCCCTAGTATCTTCATATTATGATCTCCCTATGATTTCCATATTCTTATTTCTCCACAATATCTATATTTTGATCACCCCATGATCTCCATAACAGCTATCAAAAATATTCACTACATCATGGCACATTTTTTCATTTTACATTATAAGTACATCACCGTTTTATTCTCCTTAAGAACCACTTAAAAATCCTTCAAAATAGGATAGAATCGTGGATTCAAAAATGAATCCTATGATTATAGAATTATTCAAAACCATTCAAACATCATCATAATTAATTCTCACCAAAATATTCAAATTCTGGAAACATGAGGAATTTCATCTGTACATACCAAAAAATATGAATTGGCTACATGAAGAAATATCAGCTATATGATTCTCAATAATCTACATAGAATGATCACATACATGAGTTGAATATATAAATTTTCATTCAGATACATCACTAGTCAGCTATATAATTCACATAAAAAATAATTCACTTGAATCATTTGGTAATGTCACTAAAAATGGATATATTAATTCCAAAATAGCAATGTCAATAATTTGAATATTTGACACATTCAGTTACATGGTTGAATCAGCTACGTGATTTTCCTATATAGTATAAATGGCTAAGTAAATTGTCTATGTGAATTTTTACTTCACTAATTCAGCTATGTGAACCCAATATTTAGTCAAGTTCAAATATAACTATTTCAACTGAACTCCTGCCATTATTAATACACTTTCTATAATTGTGAAACTTTATTCTATTGTATATAAATTCATAAAATCTTGTTCAAGTATTATCATACTTTATCATCACCTCAAGAAAGGGTGTCAAAAAATAAATCAACCTAGGATACTTGGTTTGTTTCAATTTATTTAATATTAGATTCATATTTCCTAGATGATGGATTCAATATGATTATGATATATCCTTTTGGAATTGAAAAACTAGAGGTATTTAACAATATATTCATATGTTATTTTGAGTTAGGGTGTTTTGGACTCTTATTCTATCACCTCATATTAAAAGCATGATTTATTTTTGGTTTTTTCTTCTAGAGTTTTCCTTTATATCATCTATACCTTGTTAATTTTTATTTTGTATTAAATAATCTATATTTTTTATTCCTTGTTGGTTTTATGTAGTGTTTTTTTATTTATAGTGTAGTGATTTTATGGAATTTTCTTTGAGAGGTTAGGAATTGTAATGTGATTATTGAGTGATAGTTTTTACTTCTTCTTTATGGATTTATATTAAGAATGTTATATTTATCTCTTGAGTTTCATAATTACAAACATGGGAAAGACCTATGGTTATGATCCTATTTTTAGGTATGGAATGGGAAAATAGGGATACGGATCACGGTGGTTGGTATCTGGTTGATGTGGTTAGAGTTATGTTGTTCATAGGTTATGTTTCTTGTTGGGACTAGTATGAGAAGGTGTCATCGTTATATTGTTATTTTTTAAATGTTAAAATTAATTTTAAGAGTATGGTATTATGAGGATATTGAAAGGATGGAAGAATTAAATAAGTTTATATCACATTAAAGAAGTTGGGATTTTTTATGAGATAAATCAGTTAGAAGTGAAATTATGGGGGTATATGTTTTTTTTATCGCACTTGTTCCTTGTGGCATTACTGTCAAGTTATTTTTTTTGGTTTTTTTTTTTTGATTAATTGGTAAAAATGGAGTTTTGTTAGAAGGGTATCATATTTTTATGAGGATTTTAATTCTTTTTGAATTTATTGATGGGAAGAGGTTGATGGATTAATAGGATTATTATTCTTTTCCATCTTGTAATATGAAATCTAGATGTGGTGACTGATTAATGTATTTTTCATTATTGTTTCAAATGTATTGTTTTTTTAAGGGGATGATAAGTGGTGATTAATTTTTGATTATTGTTTTGTGAAATTTAATATGTTATTCATTAACATGGAGTCTAGTGAAGGTGATATGGGGTTAAAGGAAATTGTGATATTGTGGATGTGGAAGTGTGGTGGTAATTTTATGTGGTTATGTGGTGAAAAAACCTAACCCATTGAGGCCCTCCTGGCCAAAGGAAATATGCATGTGATGCCCCAATCCATCCTCCAATAGGCCAGGGGTAGGATACTATCACCGAGAAGGAATATCACACACATGGGATGCCTTGTCTAAAGTTTTATGTACACATGGACACATCTCCAAACACCAATATAATGTGGAAATAAAATAACAACAGATACCAAATATGCATCCATACAATTAATCCCATATCAGATTATGACACGAGTATGGGAAAGAAAAAGGGACAAATACAAGCTCACCAAAACTGGAAAAGAGTCTAGTCATCTAGTAAATTGGGGACTACTGTCAAGATGAAACTCCTAGAACTATTTTCATTCCATCTAGTGAAATAATATCCATCCACTATTTCTCCACCTAGGACTTCTCCAAAAGTCATTTAATCTAAAAAAGACATGACATATGTGGGTAGAGACCATGTATGGGTGTGTATAAACATATCCAGTATGACAACCCAAAATCACTAAACATAATGAATCAAAGAGATTCAACTCAAAATAAAGGATGATAACAACCCAAATATACTAAAATAAAGACACCAAGTATCAAGGTAAGGTCAATACACATTACTAGTATAGGATTCCACTCAAGGATCCAAGGTAATTATCATCTAGAATAACTCTCTCCTTGGGTTTTGCTAACACTAAAAGTTCTCATCTGAGAGGTTGTTCTCATTGACCTTGCTAATTAGTAGGTGCATAGTGGAACTCATAATATGTCAATAAATGGGTTGGGGATAACACACAGGTCCTATAAGGGATACCTAAACCTATCTGGAATAACCAACTAGGATGGGTATCACATGACTTTAAAGTCAGTAATGGGATATCCGACCCAATCTAGGAAATAATGATAGAGGATCGCACCCCAAGCCATAAGAAAGGATACCTAAATCTATCCAGAACTAACCCATAGAGGGGATAACCCATCCTATTCTTAGGATGAAATGCCTCACCATACCCTCATAGGGATGGACCAAGGGAATTTACCCTATTGATACTCAAATAGACTAAAGATAACAAGGGTTCCAACATACCCAAGAAAGGGGTACATAATGTGTATATGAAATACACAGTGTGTCCTACTTAGTCTAAAAATTCCTAAGTTTTTGTCGGCATACTTTAGCCTATGCATGTTTACTTTATCCATGCTCATGTACTCTAGTCATGATTATGTACTCTAGTCATGATTGTGTACTATGGTTTTACTGATTTACTCTGTCCATGCCCGTGTACATCGGTGGTTCTTGTGCCCATGTACCTAGGGGTATATGTCGGGCCACCAACTTCAGGTCACATGTCTTGTTGAAAGGATGCATGTAATGTGATATTTATCTCTAGAGTTAACCCTATACACCATGGAAGGGGGTTAAAATGGTGTGTATTCCTCTAAAATACATGTAGTGTATATTGGGATTTCTCAAAAAATCCAAAACTCTCATGCGTCTTTACCCGTGATGATACCACCTCTAACTCCACTGTGGAAACCATCATAGATCTCAGATCTGATTTGACTATACTAGTTTCATACTTGGTAGAAGTATTTAAGTCACCCATTAATAAAAAAACTTCACCTTAGTGCATCACCCATGAACCAAATCCAATGTAACCAAACTCCTTTATCAATTATTGAACATCTATTGTCATTGTAAATCCTCTGTCGCACTGCAATTTGTCACACCATCAATCCCAATTCCAAAACTCACATAAAAAATGAATCAATCACACCAATAAATAGGTCCCTGGGGTATTTTTGAATCACTTATCCACCTAATGATATAAATTAATGAATAATGAAGAACTAATGTAGGAAAGAATGAAACAAAAAAAATTGAGAATCTAACAAAGGTTGTGTTTGGTTGGCCATCATTGATGAAATCTGAAGAAAGGGATGTAAAATCAATAGTGTCAAAATAATCAACAAAATTTTCCTAATTATATGAATTTATAATTTAACTACAATTCTAGTAGATGATATAAAAATTAATATTCATAATAATTAATTCATGTTAGTCACAGTAAACCAAATACTGTTATTAAACCACCAAATCAAACATCCTACCTCAAAATTGGATTGATCACAGAAAAGTGAAATAAGAAAATACACTAATCAAATCATGCACATAAATATAAAATAAATCCCAAGTACATACATGAAATATCATATAAAAAAAGATCAATTATAAGAGTAAACATAAAAACCAATAAGGAAAACTCAGAAGCGACCATGAATCCCAAACTGCTCTTGCAAAACCATGAGTCAGTAATATCCATATTGATCTCCAAATTTCTCTAATAAACCTGAAAAATAGTTAATATATATTTAGGATTATTATAATAGGTATACTAAATAGTATCCTCCTTGGATCCTCCCATGAAAAAGATAGAGAAATCATACTAAATCCCATTGAAAAACTTATGAAACTAACTTTTCACCTAAATATGTATACTAAATTCTCAACCTTACCATGGATATCTCTCACCATGTAACACATAAAAGAGATATTAAAATATAATAATAAAAATATGGGTACACCACTACCAGTTCCCAATTGGTTTGACACTCTACCCCAACATCATACGTCTTAATCCATCTCTCTCTAAAAGAAGTTATCCCAAAGACACCTAGGTTAAAGTATCACAATATTCATCTCATGCATCACACCATATCGTCAACCATTAATACATCATCATATAGTAACCAATTAGTTATTAGGATGCACCAAAACCCATATGTCATGTATCATACATCAGGTATTATACGTCAATCCATCACATCCCATACACCGAGTAACGTACCATGAGCCATCACAACCATACACGTCATACCTATAATAATACTTAGGATGCTATATATTGAGAAACATTTCAGTGAAATAACCACAATTCATTAAAACCCTCTATACACATATATGGTGAAACTAACCACAATGAACACTAGTATATAATACTATCAGGGGAAGAGAGTGGGGCTAGAGTATGTAGCCAGCCATCCATCCCTCACCAACCTGAATGTTGGGGAAAACACCCTCCCAGATTCCACTGGGTGTCAGTTTCCCTACCAAAATGGGTGGGTAGTTTATGAAATCATAAAACATAAATGAAATAATATATCTCATAAACACACTATGGGCATTAGCCAATTACTAAACTCAACTACATCTTTTGTCGCTCAAACACCTGACAGCTATAACTAAGAATACAATATCCAATTAGCACACAACCATTTAAGAAGCTTACATTAAATTACTTATTTTCTTTTTGGATTTAAATTTATGTTAATTAATACAATAACCATTAATTAACATTATTCTAATTACATTTTATTAACCACTAAGCTGAGTCCATTCCTTCCAGGCATAATCTAACTCAGTCCACAGTTTCTCAAGACTAACATATTTTTCATTCCAAAAAGCACTAAACACATGGGTTAAAACATTAATTATTCATTACTATCATTCCATAATTATAGTTACTCTAGGAAACATCATAAGCTACCATAAAAAAATATGCAAAACTAAGTACAACTAACTTCCTTTAGCAGTGGGGAAATAAATTCGTATAAAAAAAAAACTCATCCATTAAGCTTTTATTCATATTACCAAGAAATAATATAGATTTTATCAAAATAGTGGGAAATCCTAGATTCAAACCATTTTATCAATCCCAATTCCAACCCCAATGCCATCATGTGTATCACTTTACACCACACCATCACAGGTGTCAACTAATGCCACAAACCTAGGCCTCCCTAACCATATCTCATCAGCAAATAGACATCCCAGGATCACATGGAATCGCATATCAAGGATCACATCTAGAGAAACACATAAGGTGGAAAAAAATAAACATGTAAATCTAGTCCCTAAAGCAATGCATCAAGCCTTCACATACAAACAGGATCTCACGGCCCCCAAAAAATCATCTATATCAAACAAACGATTTTATTCCATCTTGAATTTACCAATTCATTATTATCGGTTATGACTATGAGTAACCTAAAGCATCAGCTATAAAAAGATATTAAATCATTTAAACATGACCTCTATCATAAATTCCATCAAAATTAAAAGAAACACTAGTTTCATTAAACATACCTATTTACATTTATTTATTCAAACAGAAAATTACCAACTTTATATTCTTTACCATTTTCATCAAAATAACATGATAAAATAAGAATTATAAACTTGATAAAAAATCATAACATAGATAGAACACTATCCATTAAATCAGTAGGAAAATATTTATTATGATGGAAGAACACATGTGATACCTATAACCCCAAGCCATTTCTTTCATTATCTAGTTTATCCTTTGTTATAGTTAATTCCACCCACCCAAAAAAATATATAAAGTATGGTCAATTTACAATTTCAAATAAATAAAAATAGAATCATTGAATCCCCTACCTTAATATGTCAATGTTCTTCATGTGATAATGAAACAAAAATTCATATCTTCGATCACCACTCCCATAAATAAAGTTGCATCCCTCCAAGAACACCATGTCACAACCTCACAAACAAACAATAAATAAAACTCTATAAGAATAAAAGAGGTCAAAAAATATAACATGGAAATAATATATGGGAGTAAATGTGATCAATAAGAGAATAAATCATAATAAAATAGGAATAACTCACCTCGGATCACAATATATTTATACCTAAAAGGTGAGGGTTTATTTTGATTGAAAAGGGATTCAAAGTCATTTTTAAATTATCTCTTGAGATATTAGGTTTTGAGAGATAAATTGGATAGAAAATTGGGTTCATAGGGGTTCAGAGTATTTATAGGAATTATACAAAACACAGCATCATGTCACAACACTACACATCATGCCACAAAAATTGGATAAAATAAGACAGATAACAGCATATTATAAAGGACTACACCACAGCCTTCCAGGTCAAACCTGGGGAGATGCTACAGTGAAGTGGGGGACACCATGCCATATAACCTATTCACCATGACAGGAGGCTATGATGCAACCTAAATCTATGGTGTAGCTTCCCTAAAAAGGGTAGAACGCCCCTTGAATCACTAAATTGTAGAAGGCCTCTCCAGGGCACAGTGCTCAACCAGCTTTCACTACATCTCTAGTCCACACCGAAATTATGAAAAAATTATTTGTAGCACCAAAATATATCCTCTCAATACCCTACACTATAGTTGGTCTCTCCACACTATAGTAACCAACCTTACAGTGTAGTATAGACCTCCACACTGTATAATCCTATACAACTGATATTTAGCTGAAATTCCCCTCCTTCTTCCTACAAGCCTCCTCCTAGTACCACCAACACCCAAAATCATAAAGGAAAGGGGATACTAGGATCTATTACCTTACATAAAATACCTCCCAAATAATTATTTCTCTCAAGAATATAAAACCAATCCTAGAGAGAAAGAAAATAAAATAGTGTTGCCTAAATAGCCACCCTATGTGATACCTCTCTTGAATCTCTTCAAAATAAAATCTGAACCACCTCATTTATAGAAACAAATCATAAACTAATAAATACCCAAAAATATCTCTAAAACACTCTCCTAGGATGATATCTATCAGAAAAGATGAAGTTCACAACAAAATATCAAAGAAGAGGAAACCATATCATAACCAGATAAAGGTCAACATCCACAAATGAACAATGCTATGAGGAAAGAGAAAAACAAGAAATGACTTTGAATACTGAGCATGAATTTGTGACTCATGTTCCCAAATACTATCCTCCATGCCATTGTGTCTCCACAAGACACAAACCAAGGGAATATCATTATTATAAAATACCTTCGTTTGGTGGTCCTGAATCTCTATAGGTTGCTCATTGATGGTTGCATCATCATCAACATCGATCTCACCCCAATCAATGATGTGAGAATTATTATGAAGATAACTGTGGAGCTTCAACATAGGGAATACATCATGTATCAGGCTCATTTTTTGAGGAATTTTTATCTAATATTCTATAGCTCCAATGTGAACCAATATCTCAAAAGGCCTACAAAACCTTGAATAAAACTCAATACCATGACCAAACCTTCACTACCCATGATGATGATTTACCTTAAAAAATACTTGACCTCCAATATCAAATTCTAGAGGAATTATCCTATGATCGGCATAAGACTTTTGATGATCCCAAACTGCCTTCATCCTCTCATGAATCACCTGAACCATCTTTATCATATTTTATACTAGTTTTAGCATGATAATTACTGACTCACTAACCCCAGTATAGTACAATGGAGAATGGAAAGGTTGTCTATAAAAATATTTAAATGGTGTCATAACAATTGTGGAGTAAAAAATATTATTGTAAGAAAACTCAGCCAAAGGGAGGTGCCTCCTCCACAAACCTCCAAAATCTAGGACACAGGAATACAACATGCCTTAAAGATTATGGATGGTCTGCTCTATCTAATCATCTATCTAAGGATGAAAAGTAGTTATAAGGAATAAATGATAATGAAAATAACAATGGATACCTCTCCATACCCTATAGGTAAAATTAGTATCATGATCAGAGATGATCATCCTTGGTAATCCATGAAGTCTCACACCTCCTCTGGGTATTGCTTCAATAAAACTTTTATTGAGACCGGATCCTTAATATATATAGTGTTATGATTTCATAAAATTGTATACTATCACCCATATCCTCCATGATCTCAAGGAAAACCAATGATGAAGTCCATTGAGAATTCCTCCTACTTCCACTGAGTGACATCTAACAGCTAGAGAAAACCACTGAGAATAGCGTGCTCAACCTTCACCTTCTAGCAGACCAAACCTCGAGACACAAACTTTGTAACTACACACCTCGAACCAAGCCACCAAAAATGCCCTCTTAGAGATTGGTACATATTTTTCATGTCAGTATGTACCACCAAGGGTGAGATATAGAACTCATGGAGAACCATCCTATGCATTTCCAAAGGTAAAAAATCCTCCCCTAGAAAAAAAATCTAGTTTTATTCATCTTCAGACCAACCATCTAGGGAATCACTAAAGATAACTCAATCTCTCTAGTTATCTGCCTTAGAAACCCCCAGTTGGGACTCCTCCACTTGATGTTCCAAATATGACTACACTTTCATCTGGAAAAGACAACCTCTTCTACCAACCTCTCCCGTAACAATATGAATCACTAAGAGATCTTATATTACTCCCTAGAAATATCCAGATTCATACATGATGTTACTTCATGAATTCCTTATCAACACATCAACTAAAATATTACCCATACCCAGTGTATATAAAATTTTAAAGTCATAATCCTAAAATAATTCTATCCTTTTTTTGCCACAAGTTCAATTCATGCTAGGAGAAGACATACCTCATGATCTTATATTGGTAAAACCACTAAAATGCTTGAAAATGAGGTAATGTCTCCACAACTTCAAGGAAAAAATGATCAATTCCAACTCGAGATCATGGGTGGAATAGTTATGAACTTGGGGATATAAATATCAAGACCCATTAGAAACAAACAATTTATGATGCATCAAAACACATCCCAAACCAAGACATGAAGCATTACGGAAAACTTCAAAATGAACTCCCTCTTCTGGAAGATGAATAATTGGAGCTCTGAAAAACTTCTCCTTCGGGTACTCAAAAGCTTCCTGACACTGATTAGTCTATAATAACATTTATCATTTATGTTCAAGGATATTAGAGGATTCAAAACTTGATAGAAATTGTCCATGAACCTCTTATAATATCCTATAAGACCATGTAAACTTCACACATCTACAACTGTATTGGGAACTACCAAAGAAATAACTACTTTGATCTTTGAAGGATATACATCCACTACCCGTTGGCACATGAAATTCCCTAGGAAATGAACTTCACATGAATTGAACTCATGATTTTAAAACATCCCAAATAGTTACTAACAATGAATAACTCCCAAAATGTCACATAGATTCTCTATATGATCATCCTCAGATGCAGAGTACACAAGGATTTCATCGATAAAAACCACCATTAATGTACATAGAAACCCCCTAAACACCATATTCATAAAACCCATGAACACGATTGAAGAGTTTATCACGCTATATGGCATCATAATGAACTCATAATAACTATAATGACACCAGAAAGTAGTTTTTAGTACATCCTCATCTTTACCCACATCTGGTCATACCCTGAATGTAGATCGATCTTTGAGAGACAACTTCTTCTTTTCAACTGATCGAATAAATCATCAATCTATGGAAGAGGATAGTGGTTAATCACTGTCACCTAGTTCAAGTGATGATAAATGATGCAAAGATTAAAACTTTTATTAGCATTATTTAAGAACAAAACTAGTTCACCCCAAGGTCACACATTTGGTCTAATAAAGGCTTGCTATAACAGATCATTGAGCTATACTCATGGGTATCATAACTTAGAAGGTGACATCATATATAGAGACATTAATATAGGATAAATTCTTGGTTTTATCTCTACCCCAAACTCGATCTCCCATAAATGGGGAAATGACATAACCTCCTTAGAAAAAACGTCAAGGTACTCTTTTATAGCCCTATAAAAAACTTTAAGCTAAAACTATAATGAACTCAACATTATCTTGTCTAATAATAAAGACAAGGACGGAATATACCTCTAACCCATCAAAGTATCTCGCTCACCATTGAACACAGAAGGATCTCCATAAATATCATAGAACACAATCTTTCTCTTGAAATAATCCATAATATACTACATCGAATATATCTAGTCTATAATGAAGATGGTGTCATATGGCTATATCCATAAACATAGGAATTCTCCCCAAGATTAGTGTTTTCCTAAAAATAGATCATGGTCTCTACATACTTCATATAGATAGGCTCTACCTACAACTAGAATAGTTAGTGCTAAGGGAGTTGGAATTATCACCATATAAAGTACCAATATATGGACTAGGTAAGGTTATATTAAGGAGTGTGTAGCTTCGGAATCAAACAAGGCATGAACCAAAGTATAAAACAAGCAAAGGGTAACTGGAATGGTGTTGGAAACACTAAGGTTTGAAATTTTCCATGTCTGACACCACAAAATCTCTAGCCCTGATAACACCCACCTCTATGGTTGCACTTTGATCTCTGAGGATGAATAATATCTCAGGTTTTTCCTTTGCATACCCCATATCCTCTTGAATAATCCTAAACTTGATCATCCTATAACTTCAACCTGAGTTGAAACTAGATCAATGGAGGAACTTGTAGAGAAACACCTAGTGTATGTTTCCTAATTAAAATTTTTTGTGCACTCTCATCACTGATGAACTCAATCTCCACTCAAAAAACTAGAATATGATCCCTAATTATAGGCCTGAGAGCCACCACTCATATAGAAATGAGATGATGAGGTATGTGACCTACCTCTAGTTATCCAAAATCTCTTCTTTCTAGGAAACTAGGAACCCCAAACCATATATCTACATTATGGAGAGTCCTAACAACTCCCATCTCATGATGATCTAATTTTGGCTAGTGTCTTCTCAATAACCTCTTATATCACCAATACCACAAGATAAGTAGACAACATAAATGGGTTCACCTAGTGAAGGATCTCTAGATGCAATGTCACTTCAAAATTACTCTCCCTAAGCTCCTTATTTGGCAATAGGTCTAAATCATACTAAATTACAGTCCTGAAATGGATCCCAAATTATCAAACACTAAAACTCCCCTATAAAAGGGTAAGAAAATTCTAATGACTAGCCTCCTTCATGGTTGAAGATGGAAACTCTGCTCAGAACTAGTCTCTGAACTTATCCCATGAGGCTATTGAATCCTCATGATCCCTAAGGAATAAGATCCACCATTTCCTTTCTACTATATACAATGTTGTCAGGGAAAATGAAACCTAATAATCCTTTAGAGCATGTAATAAACTAAAATCCATCTATACTTCCTATAATTGGTCTTTTATCATGGCATATAAAATGGATCCCTCATACTTATGTAGAATATAGCACTGTAACTCTCAGATTTTTCTCCTCTAATTGTGTTCATCATCAACCACTACTCAATAGTGATCTGATGGAACATCCTATTAAACATCCTCTATGAAAACCTGATGATGGCATCAACCTAGATCCATACCTACAAAACAAAAGATAATTAGAGACTCTTAAACCTATAATATGGAATTTTTAAGATTAATTAATTAAGTATTTATTAATTTATTTAATTAATGTTAATCTAATCCCAAGGTCTACCCATTTAAAACATATGATCAAAGAATAATGATGCATAATCCTTACTTTGGTGTATACCCCAAAAATAGTATCACTTCATTTAGTAGGCCTAGTGAAATCAAATTTTTTTGCATCATATCATAGGGAGCCCTAAATACTTGTGTCTTAGTTGGTCTTCCTTGTTTACATTTATCTCTAAAATTATCTGACATTTTTTCCCTACAAACCCATGCAGTATGGATTATTCCAAACTCCAAACTTCATTGTATCCCTTAACATGAACCTCTAATACCACTCTTTCATGGCCTCATCCTCCCAAAGTTGCCTCTCTTGGGACATTAATGAGAGAAGGGAGATAGTGATTCTTGAATCTCACCACCAATAGGCCACGGTTTGGTGGAATGCACTGAGGATATATCATATATATAATAGGAATCATTACCCTCTAAAATAATATTCTAGAAAGAGAGATAAAATAGTAAACCAGTCAACTCATGATCATAAATATAAAATAAATCTCAATTACATACATGAAATATAATACAAAACTAGATCAATTGGAAGGGGAAATACAAGTATCAAAAGGGTAAACTTAGAAGTGACCACAATGACTAAACTGCTCCTATAAAACCACGATCTAGTGATATCCAACTCGATCTCCAACCTTATACTGGTGACCTGAAAAACAATTTATATATATGTAGGGTGATAACGATAGGTATACACTATAGGATCCTCCTTAAATCATCTCATGAAAAAGATAAATAAATCATACTAAATCTCAATGGACAAAAAAAGAAACTAACTCATCACCTAAACATATATATTAAATTCTTAGCCTCACCATGGATATCCCTCACCAAGTAATTCGTAAAAGAGATATTACAATATAATAATAATAAAATGGGTACCCCATTACCACTTCCCCACTAGTTTTCTGCTCTTCCCCCAACATCATACATCCTAAGGCGTTTCTCTTCAAAAAAAATCCATCATGAAGACACCTGGGATAAAGTATCACAACATGAATCTCATGCATCAAATCATCTCATCATCCCATACCAAATCTCCATATAGTAACCAAGTACTTATCGAGAGACACCATAGCTAGTATTTTTTGTATTATAAATAATTTATTATACCTCAAGCCATCACATCCCAAACACGAAGTAACATACCTCAAGCCATCACAGCTCATGCACATCATACCTATAATATTGCATAGGATACTATATCTGAAGATAAATGTGTATGAAATAACCACAATTCACTACATCCCTCTACACACGTATATAGGTAAATTAACCATCATGAATACCAGCACATAATACTTCCAGGAGAAAAGAATGGGGCCAGATGGTGTAGTCATCCATTTGTCCCTTTCCAACCTAGATGTTGGGGGAAATTCCTTCCCAAAGTCCATTGTGTAACATCTTGTTACCGATATATCAGTTATGTCCTTAACCTCGTCATGTTTTTCCCATTTTTTTTGTTTGTATAGGGTCTAGAAGGAATTAGGAGGATACCTATATTGGTGAAGTTAGAGATTTGTTGGACTCTCAACTTTAACTGGATTTTTCTATAGGCTCCAGGAGGATTTCACACCATGTAACTTGGTTTCATGATGTGTAAGATTTTCTGGATTAAAGTTGTGAAAGGGTTCATATTATGAAAGGTTACATGATGTGAATATCTCTTACAATTCGTGAGTTAATAAAATGTTGTATTTTTAATCTGAGGTGACAGGTTTTCAGGTGTATATGAAACTTTGGTAGCTACACAATGCGTAACTAGGATACATGTTGTGGAATTCCCTATGTACAATTTTTAAAATAGTTGTATAACTATTTTTATTTGGTTTCTTTATCTAGTTTCCATTTCCCTAGACCCAAGGAAATTCCCAAGTAATTTTGGGAGACTCCTATCCTTCTAGATTGATCTTTTCAACTTCCAATATTTTTTTCAGTTGTGGTGTGTCTCTCCAGGTAAGAGACATTTCTGATTCTTCATTTCCATTGATTGTGGTAGCACCCTTCGGTTAAATTATCAGATTTTTTTCTAAATGGGTGATTCTTCATGTATTATTCTAGATTATTTGTGTGGTATAATTTCAGAGGTCGTTCCTTTTTCACTCGTGGTGTGTTGGTTATTCGTTCTTGAGGTATGTGGTATTTTTTCTTATCTTCCAAACCTCTTTCTCAATTGGAATGATTTTGAGATGTGTGGATTGGATTCTAGGGCCTTTTTTCATTATTGGGTTTTATTTTTTGGTGGATCTCATTATGGGCATGTGCGACCTGAGTTTAGAGATAAGTTGTTTCGCCTCTATCCTATGTTGATGAACCTTATTATTCTTGTTTTGTAAACTAATTTATAAAAGTAATTGTCATGATTATTTTATGTTTGTTGAAAATAGTTTTTAAAGAAAAAAAATGTTCTCTGGTTGTTGATAAATGGAAAGAAAATGGGTATTTTCAAAGCATTAAAATGGATTTTTTAAATGTTTTTTAACTGGTTTTCAAAACATTGTAATGAATTGTGAAAACAATCACATGGGTTACCTTGGGTACTTAGGTAGAAGGTTTATTTTGAGGCTATCGTCCATTTGTTTATGATTATCAAGAGGTTTTATCATGGGGATTTCTGCTATTTTCTAAGTTTGTTGTTTTGGGGATTGGTATTGACATTTTTGGGGGGTTGTACTCATAGGGTATTTCTATGCTTCCTAGGCCTATGTTCTAGGAACTGGATTAGGCACTTGATTGATTATGTAATGATTATTCTTCTAGTCTGACCTCTAGTGATCATTGGTGCTGATACATGTTCTTTTATTTTGTTTTTCTTATATTTTTTGTTTTATCCTTGATATACATGTTTATTCCTATAGAAAAATAACAAGGAAAATGTGCTTTGAAATTGATATACCTGATTTTGTTTTAGAACTTTGATAAAAGGGAAATGTTTTCCATGTTTTATATAAAACTGTTTTACTACTTATCATGTCATGTTTTATTTAATATGAGCATATAGAAATTTTCATAAAAAAGACTTGTTATAGAACACCTAGGTGGGATCCTATTGAGCATGTTAACTCATGCCCTGTATGCCTCCTTAGTGGTGTGTAGACCTTTGTATGTCTTCCATTTTAGGGAAAGGCAAGGCGCCACAGTGAGGTGGTGAGGTTTCGTGTTAGCTAGGTTGGGTAGATGGTGGTGATATGGTGGGAGTTCATCCACGCCATCACATGGAGTAGCAGTTTGGTTCTAGTTCTTTGCAGTTGGACTTGTCCTTTGGAGTTTTGGTTACTTTTACAGTTGTTTTGTTTCCACTTTCTTCTTATGGGTATGGCATATATTTATTAAAATTCCTCTGTATCTTTCTTTTACATGTTTATATATTCCATGTGTTGGTATAGGTTGGTAGAAATCATTCCCTCTAGTTTTTTTTGATGCTCAGGTGCTTGTTATTGGCTCGTGGGGATCAGGAACGCCCTTCGGGTATGTGGAAAATTGGGTTGGGTGCCATTTTTAAGGGTAACTTGGGTCGTTTTGTTAAAAAATGGTATCAAAGGAGGTTGTTCTCAAGATTTCTTATCTTGGGATGTCTGTTAGACTAGAGATAGGATTGTCAGGAGTTGAGAGGTATATTGCAATAAGTTTCTAGCCAACTCTTGTTGTGGCGAGACTCAAGTTTCTATGGGATATTAGGATATGTGTCTCTAGTGTTAGGTTTTGTTTTGAATATTATTTTACGCTTATGTGTTTTTTGTATTAAACTAATATTTACTATTTTTTCTGACTATTACTTCTATTTCAGTGTGCAACAGTATTCCTTTGAGACATATTTCATGAGTTCCTCCGGAAGGTGTAGCTGATTATCCATGAGGAAATCATACAGTGGATCAGAATATCATTGATACTATCATATGGAAATTTTGTGTTATTGGTCAAGATGTTCCATGAGTTTACTATGCGGTTGTTGCGGTATACCCAGGAGTTGTAGGAGAGAGAGATCAATTGTGGGGATTCTTGCATGAGAATCCACCTTCCTTTAAAGGAATGAATGAAACTAAAGAGGTGGAAGATTGGATGGATAGGATCAATAAAATCTTTCACTTCCTAGAGATGCTTGATAATATCAAGTTAGTGTGCATCATTCAAGATCAAGGGTTTTGGTAAGTGATGGTGGTATTCCATGGTCTAGGTAGTAGGCAGACAGATACGTGGACCTGAGTTGGAAGGGTTTCAAAACCCTATTCTTCTAGCAATTTTTCCCAAAGTCCTTGATGTTGGCTAAGTATGTAGAGTTCCTATATTTGTAGTAGGAAGAGCATTTTGTGTCGGCATAAACCAATCGGTTTTTTGTGCTTTTCTATTTTTCTTTGGACGTGGTGAAGAATGACCAGTTGAAGGCTCAGAAGTACCTGTAGGGTTTGTGACCAAATATCAGATCATAGGTGTTTATGTTAAATATTTTTACCTATATAGAGACGGTAAACATAGATATGATCAAAGAGATGAATATTTCAGTCATGTTTGGATTTTCCACCTCTTCTCTTACATCCATTGGAAACTTTAGTGGCACACATGGGAAGAAGAGGAAGTGTCAGGATCATCACAGGAGTGGTGGAGGTGGGTCTCAGCAATGAGCCTCCTCTGCACCATATACTACAACTAGAAGTGTGCCTATGACTTAATATCAGTGTGGAAATGTCATACACACCGGAATTTCTTGTTTTATTCCCATGAAGATGTTCAATAGTTGTGGATGAGTTGGTCATTTTCAGTGCTTCTATAAAGCTATGCCTACACCTCGTTATGGTCAGGGTCCATCAGCTCTGAAGGCTATTGTGGTGCAGTAATAAGCTTAAAAGACTACAGGGATCCCACTATAGTCCTTGTTATTGAAGCATGTTCATGCGGTATATGAGTGTCTAGAGGAATTTGATGCAGGTATGGAAATAGTGATAGGTATTATCCTTATTGAATCTTTAATATTGATTACTTTATCTACTATCGGTGCCTCCCACTTGTTTATATCTGTACGTTTTATTGATATGATTAAACTTCCAACAAAACTTATTTCTTTTGAAATGGATTTACAAACACCTCTTGGAAATAAGAGAGAGTAGGGGTTTCTGTTTCCTTCTTGTTTGTTAATGGTAACTGATGAGGAGTTGGTCTGGGATTTTATTATTCTTGATTTGGAACTATTTGAAATCATTAACGGTATGGATTAGCATGGTTCTCATCAAGATGAGGTTGATTTTTATCATTGACATGTCTTATTTCTTATAATCGATGGTATCTCTCATGTTTTTTAGGGGGAGTGGGGCCCGAGATCAGGTCGTGCAGGGTCTTCCTGCCCAAAGCTCAGGAGTTTTTTGTCTACTATTTCAATTAAACCCAGTAATATTTCACCTATTTTTGATCTTCCCATTGTTGTTCGATACTTTCCTGATGATTTCTTGGATGACTTCTTTGATCTTCATCTAAAGAGAAAGGTAGACTTTATAGTTGACCTAGTGCCAGGTACAAAGCCAATATTGATACCTTCTTATCATATGGCACCAGCGGTGATAAAAGAGCTCAAAATTTAGTTGGATAACCTATTGAAAAAAGGTTTTGTTCACCCTATTGTTTCTCCATGGGCATCCCCTATGCTCTTTTCCAAGAAATAAGATAGTTCACTTCGGTTGTGTGTGGACTATTGAAAATTGAACCATGAAACAATTAAGAAAAAATATCATTTGCCTCATGTTGATGATTTTTTTTATTAGTTAAAGGAGTAAAATTGGTTTTCAAATATTGATCTTCAATCATTTTATCATCATCTCTGAGTTCAAGAGTCTGATATACTGAAGACAGCTTACAGGAGTAGGTATATCCAGTATAAATATCTTGTGATTCCTTTTGGTCTGACTAATGCTCCTACATATTTTATGGCTTTGATGAATCGGATATTCCATCAATATCTTAACACTTTTGTGGTGGTGTTTGTAACGTTATTTATTTTGAACCGGATGAAAAAGTGTAGGAAATAAAAAAAATTGTTAACTGGGCAGGTCGGGTTTAAAAGCGAGCATCAAAACTTTTTATTCTGATAGTTGACACTGTGATGTGTCTTTTAAATAAATTGTATTAAATTAATTAGATTAAAATTTAAATATAAAAAAAATTAAATTAAGGTTAAAATCCATATTAAAACTTTGAAATGTTTTATGAAATGTTTTCAGAGTTTGAAGATGTGTTGGCGCGGGATTCCGAGACCCGTAGACTCTTGCTGTTGATAGAAAAAAAAATATTAAATTTATTTTATTCATACTCATGTTTGTTTCCTTTCAAAAAAATTAAAATAAATCTCAAAGGGTGAGTCATATGAGAAATCTGAGACCACCATTTTCTCCAAAACACCAAGTTTACCCTAGGCAGGGTATAACCTTGATTCTCATCGGGTGTTTGGCACTCTCGCACATGATAATACCATCTTTATTTTTAATTAATTATTATTCCTTTTTTATATAATAAATAATTATTTTCTTAGAAACGGTGCATTGAATGAGAAATTTGATATCACCATTAGTTTCGGGACGTAGGGTTTACCCTAAGCAGGGTATAACCTTTGCGATCGTTGGTCGTTTGGTCATATCGCACCTGAAGATAATTTATTTGGGTTATAAATATTTTTGTTGGACAGTTTAAAATAATAATAATAATTTTATTATTATTATTATTATTTGGGTTGAAGAAAATAAATGAAAATTCACATTCACAATTAATAAATTGTGTTTCAGTGTAAATAATGACTGTGTAATGTAATAAATGTGATATTATTAATTATTTGAATTAAATACAAATTCACAATTAATATTTATTTAATAAACATTATTCTTTTTTTTAATGGTTGTTGTTTCTATTTTTTTATGGAGTCATTGATAGGTTTTATTAAATAATAATAATTTTAATTATTTTAACGTCTCGACTTAAATCAAGTTGCGGACCGTTTAAGTTATTAGTCCAAATCTTTAAAGCGACTCAGGGTGCATGCCTGCACACCCTATTACTGATCCCAGACAGCTATTAAAATTAAATAAATGATTGTTCAGGATTTATCTAAAATATTATGTCACTCCCTCATGCAACGTTTGGGTTAAAAATAATTAAAAAGGATTAAAAGAATTAAAATATATGGAAATGGAATGAAAATAAATAATAAAATTAAAAGCGGGAATAGGAATAATAGAAAAATAATTAAAAATGGGTCAAACCATTTTTATTATTTTATTTTTTATTTTCCTTTCTCTCCCCTTTTTATTTTATTTTATTTTTCCCTTTTTTCTTTTTTTTTTCTTTTTTCTTTCCTTTCCTTTTTCTTTCTTTCTTTTTTCCCTCCCCTCCACACCTCCTCCTCTCCTGTGTGTGGCGCACCCCTCCTCCCTAGGTGGTGCACACCACCTTCTCCTCTCTTCGGAAGATCGTCACGCCTCTGTTCATCATTCATTTTCTTCATCATCAGGTGCGTTGTAAACCTCTCGGTAAGGCTTATCCCACACACCAAGAATCGTGTGATCTCATTCCAAATCTGTCACACGATCTGTCATGGAAATATTTTACCCTATTTTGGGGGTTTTCTAATATCATATGTCTTCTTCCAGTTTAGGTCAAATCAAAGCCTATTGTGGATCATAAGATCATCTACGACCATAAGGTAGGGTGTCTACTCTCTTTCCCTCCGTTTCGTTACGATTTATAAAAAAGCATGGTTGTGTCGTTCGTCGGTGCCTACAGACGTTGTGCAAAGTCACCCAATATTTTCAGTTTAATTTTTCAGCTTAATTTTTGCCACCCTATTTATTATAAAATAAATTTTTTAAATTGTTGCAATGTGGTCAGACACCCCTTTGGACATGCCGACATGGCTGGTACAAATTCTATTAGCCTGGAAATTTAATTTAATTAACTTCATGTGTTACGCAGCCTATTTTTGTTGTATTTAATTTAAATAATTAAGTTAGATTAATTATGAACCATGAATTGTTGGATATTTGGTAGTTTTCTGTGCTGATTTATTTATTATTAAAAAGTGTATTTATTTGTATGTGTTGTGTAGCCTATTTTTGTTGTGTTTAATTTAAATAATTAATTTAGATTAATTATGAACTTTGAATTGTTGGATCTTTGGTAGTTGTTTGTGCTAAATTATTTATTTATTAAAAAGTTCATTTATCTGCTTATGTTGATATGGTATCTTTCCTTGTTAAGATTGTTATACTGCAATATATAATTTGTACCTTGTGATGCACAGGTGTATCTGTTTAGTTTTCAAGATGTAATTTCATATTCTTATAATGTCATATTTTCTGCTCTGAATACTTTAATTAAATTCAGGGTGGGGAAAGAAGGTGGGTCCAGCATTAAGGGTCACGCTTAGACCCTCTGTTCCTGATGGTTACCACTACACGTCAGGGGGAAGTGTCTTTGGCTTTGTCGGACCGAGACTTCCCCAAGCTTTCTAATACTTATGAGTGACACCAATTCCAAAAGGGCCCATCGAGAGGGATTTATTGGAAATATGGCTAATCCACCCACAGTTCTTGCTCAACCCCTTTTTTGCGATATCATAATTGACTCATGGTAAATCCATGTCCCGAGCGATACTTTGTCTTTCGAAATATTTCCTTGTATGAGCACGGTGGTATTGGATAATTGAAGGATGTTCCATATTGATACCTTTGGGATGGGCTCAGACTCCAAATCTCAACATGAACCTTAATAATGATGCACTGGAGTTTTATGTTAATGCCACTTTGGGTCTCTTGAGAATTGTGATATTTCTCTTGTATGTTGAACCACACCTAGTTGACACATGATTTAGACCCCAAGATAAATCATAAGCTTGGGGATGTACCTATTTTCTATTTACCTTTCTTTCCGGGTTTATATACATATATGTATATGTGAATTCCACTTATAGTTACTTCCTTCAGTCTTCTGCCATAGGTTGAAGCAGGTGATTTGGGATGGGTTCCCTTCGGAACCCAGGCCTAGTTATTTATTTTTATTTCACCTAATTAATTATCTGTATTTATTATATAATGAAACAATTTGTTTTATTACTGCACGAAATGGATATTCTTAGACACCATGGGTGTCGGCCTATTGGGATTTTATCTCACACCCTACTTGGGCGTCGTTGACACCTGAGTAGATTATATGTTTTCAAGTTTTGACAAAGTAAAGTTTGCTACTTCTGATGCTTGATTATTTCTTGCTGCTTAGGATAGAGATTGGGGCAGTGGACAGAGCCCTACTCATGATGCAGTTGTTTCTTTGTGTCTTTTTGTTTAGTTGATAGTATGATTGAGTTCTGTTTTCCATACTTTCAGTTTAGACAGACATCATGACGTGACATTGTTTTGTGAGCTTCCGCACTCGATTATTATTCAGTTGGATTATTTATATTGCTTCTACTATAGTTTATTCATCCAAACGCTACCACTTCTTATTATTAATTATTGTTTACTTCTACTATGACAATACCTATTACTTATGATGGAATAGTCTCCCCCTCAGACATAAAAAGGCCCTCGGTGCTAGTCGGCAGCCTATGGCATTTGGAGAGATGCACTTGAGATCATGTAACCCACCGGTCCGGCCACCATCTTAGAGGTGAGTCGGGTCGGGATGTTATAAAGTGGTATTAGAAGAGGTTGTTTTTTCCTTTGTCTTACTGTTTTGGGTTGGTAGATAGAAGACTAGGAATGTGTCTGCGCTTGGTTAATAGTCGTGCTTGGGACTGATCACCCCACGTATGGGAAATGACCAAGTGGCTAGGGTTGGGATTATTGTCCATGCTTTTCGATGTTAAAATTGATATGATTTCACCTCAAGTGATTGGTTTAATTTATACTACTTATGAATTTATGGAAATTATGATATTTTACCCTTGGACTATTTAGAAAAGGATAAAGCATTACATGGATCATAATAGGCACATAGTAATTCACATGCCATTCATAGTGTCATGCTATGTAATTTCATTTTAGGCTTTCTATAGATTCAAATTGTGTTCCTTGAATTTATTCCATGCCTTGTAATTATTTATCATGCCTTTATAGATACCATGTTTCGGTGATATATTTAGCATACTAGTTTGTTGCCATGCTGCCTGTTTAATACCTTGTTTGCCTTGTATCATGCTATTGTGCCTATTATCATGTCACTATGATTAAAATGTTATGATTCTATGATTACAACATTTCTCTCTCTGTTATCTTCTTGTAGTGACCTCCTATATTGTTTGTTATGTAATTGGTTCCTTTGCTAAAATTTATTGGTTGCCTTTGAATGGGAGCCAAATACCAAGAACTATAAAGTGTATAGTCACTTTATAGGTTGATAATCACCAATATATCTAGCCTAATATTTATTTTAATCATGTTATAATTTCAAATGAATTAGTTAACTACCTAAAAGAAAAACTAGGACCAAGTAGGTTGGTTGGTTCATGTTCTTTATGAGATAACCCGGTATGGGTGTTGTGACTCTTAATAATTAAACAACTATCCTCTGGTTGCATTCTAATAAACTCAGGTTGGCTTAGTGGGACCCTTGTTGTTCACCTTATCTGCTTAAAAGGATTATATGTGATATATTTCCTAATTAAGGACGATATGTTAATTAATCTAAAATGTTTTAAAATAGAGTTTTATAAATCTTTCTTGTTTTCCCTTGAGGCATTGGTTAAGATCAAGTACCTTGTGTTTTGTTTTTTAAAATGGTACTTGATGATTTGATTAAATCTTTTAATGATTAAATATTAAATGTGATTAAATATAAAGGGCTTGGATATGGAACCTATAGCGGTGTCCTCTATTTAAGACCCTGGTATAAGGTTAGTTTGAGTTTCCCCTTGAGTTTCTTTGAAACAGAACCTTTTGCTTGTCATTGTCCCTATTTGTACCCCCTTTCATAAAATGACACCCTTGTTCGGATGGTTGGTCATGTTTTCCTTGACTTTTGTTTTGGGATTGATCATCGGGTAATGCTCATTTCCATAAAGTTAGGCATGCCTTAGGAATGATTAGTTACTTCATAGGTCGTTCGAACCTCTCTTAACCATAGCAATGGATTACTTGGTATGTCGTCATCAAAGTTAAAAGTCATCTTGATTCGGTATCACCTCAGGGTAGTATGCATTCACGTATATGATGTCATCGAGTGCTTAATGTTGTGACGAACCGGTTGAGTTCAGTGTAATTGTCAAGTCTTGCACTATTAAGTACATTTTAGGTCACATATGTAGTACAGACTTATGTGTTAAAGGAATCAAGTTTTTCCCAATGCTTGGGATGACTTCTAGAGACTTGAGTGTTTTGACACCCCATCCAGTTTGGTTGGGCTTTCATGCTAATTGTTTAAATGTTTTCTTTATATTAATCTCCAAATCCTCTTAGTGTACTCTTCCTTAAGTGATGAGCATGTCCCATATCTTGCCTTCATCCTTGATGCAATAAGATAGCATCGGTCTTATGCCATTCTAAATCTTTAAAAGTTTTTGGGCTTATTTAGGGTGGTTTTATCAGTGTTACACCTTGATGCGTCATTATTATCAAGGCTTTGGTTTGTCTTGAGTGTCCCTTGGATTTCCATGCAGGAATTATTTGGAATAACTCTAGTACACCAGTCATTTCTTCCTATATGACCACCAGGTGTATGTCACTCTAGGCTTAGTCAATGACCTGTTTTATACATCTTATCCTTGTACCAATGTCTCACTCATGAAAATTGTGTATGGACTACCTTAGGTTAGTTCTATATACTCAGTTCGTGCCAATCCGAGTTTACCCTGGACTTGTTATTGGGATCGGTGATGCCTAAATCAAGGAATGTCACCGGAGGTCAGGTATGAACTTCAGTGGACATGTTCGTGGTAAATTTTAGATACCTTTGAAGAAGACCTCACAGATCAGTTCATAAAATTCTGGTCGTCTAAGCCGAGCATCTTCTTAAATGGTCGGTTTTAGTGGCTCGACTATTTATCTCTCTTGTTCAATAATATGGTCAGTGAAGGACCATTTTCTGGCACGTTGTTAGGTGAGACAAGTGCAGTTTGGGTGAACCAGGGCTTTTCATAAAAATATGGCTCAACTTGGGCTTTAAGAGAGATGGGGAATCGACCATTTTATCTATTTCATAAATCACATGAGATGAATCTCTATAACGCTTAAGGGTGTGCCTTTTAGGAAATTCTGATTCTGGAAGGTGTCGTGACCCGGAATTTACCTCTTTCAATCTTTAAAACCTAAGGTGGGAAGTAACTTTGGTTAGAAGATAATGAGATAGTTACATGGTCTGTCTTTATCTAAACGTGGTTGGATAGGTACCGTCTCAGTGTTTCAGTTGGAAAATGAGTTTTGACTCACATCTTAATGGATTTTTTGTCGTTTTCCTAACCAATGTTTGAACATGCATTGGGCATTTAGAGTCGCAACACAACCTTTTTTGTGTACGAGACTTCATGACCCTACAGATCTGGTGAGAATTGTGTTGTTCCTGAAGGTTTCTCGGGGACGTGAAGTTCTAAGGTGAGAAGGTTGTAACGTTCCGTGTTTTGAACCAGATGAAAAAGCACATAAAATAAAAAATTTCTGTTAACTGGGAAAGTCGCTTTTAAAACCAAGCGTCAAAACTTTTTATTTAGATAGTTGACACTGTGAAGTATCTTTTAAATAAATTTTATTAAATTAATTAGATTAAAATTTAAATATAAACAAATTAAATGAAGGGTAAAAGCCTTATTAAAACTTTAGAATATTTTATGAAATAATTTCAGAGTTTCACGATGTGTCAGCGTGGGATTCCGAGACCCGCAGACTCTCGGCGTTGATAGAATAAAAATATTAAATTTATTTTATTCATACCTTTGTTTGTTTCCTTTCAAAAAAAATTGAAATAACTCTCAAAAGGTTCGTCATATGAGAAATCTGAGACAACTGTTAGGTTCGAAACATCAGGTTTACCCTTGGCACGGTATAACCTTGATTCACATCGGGTGTTTGGCACCCTCGCACATGATAACACCATCTTTATTTTCAATTAATTAATTAATTATTCTATTTTTTATATAATAAATAATTATTTTCTCACAAACAGTCCTTCGAATGAGAAATTTGAGACCATCGTTAATTTTGGGACGTGGGGTTTACCCTAAGTAGGGTATAACCTTTGTGAGCATTAGACATTTGGTCATATCGCATCTGAAAATAATTTATTTGAGTTATAAATATTTTTGTTGAACATTTGGAAATAATAATAATAATTTTATTATTAATATTATTATTTTCATTGAAAATAATAAATGAAAATGCACATCCATAATTAATAAATTGTGTTGTGGTGTAAATAATGACCGCGCAATGTAATAAATGTGATATTATTAATTATTTGAATTAAATACAATTGTATAATTAATATTTATTTAATAACCGTTATTCTTTTTTTAATTGTTGTTGTTTCTAATTTTTTTATGGTGTCATTGATAAGTTTTATTAAATAATAATAATTTTAATTATTTTAATATCTTGACTTAAATCAAGGTGTGGACCGTTTAAGATATTAGTCCAAATATTTAAAGCGACCTAGGGCGTACGCCTGCGTACCCTATTGCGGCTACCAGACAAATATTAAAATTAATTAAATGATTGCTCAGGATTTATGTAAAATATTACGCCGCGCCCTTGTGCAACGTTCGAGTTAAAAATAAATAAAAAGGATTAAAAGAATTTTAAAGAAATTAAAAGAGATGGAAAAAGAATAAAAGTAAATAACAAAATTAAAAGCGGGAATGAGAAGAATAGAAAAATAATTAAAAATGGGTCTAACCATTTTTATTATTTTTAATTTTAATTTTCCTTTCTCACCCCTTTTTATTTTATTTTATTTTCCTTTTTTCCTTTTTTTTCCTTTTTCGTTCCTTTCCTTTTTCTTTCTTTCTTTTTTTCCTCTCCTCCTCTCCTCCTCATCTCTTGTGTGTGGTGCACCCCTCCTCCCTAGGTGGTGTGCACTACATTCTCCTCACTTCGGAAGATCGTTATGGCTCTATTCATCATTCGTTTTCTTCACCGTCAGGTGCGATGTGAACCTCTCGGTAAGACTTATCCCACGCACCAAGAATCATACGATCTCATTCCAAATCTATCGCATGATCTACCACAGAAGGATTTTACCCTATATTGAGTTTTTTCTAAATTCATTTGTCTTATTCTGTTATAGGTCAAATCAAATCCTACCGGGGATCATTGGATCATCTACGACCATAAGGTAGGGCATCTACTCTCTTTCCCTCTGTTTTGTTGTGATTTATAAAAACGCATGGTTTTATCATTCATCGATGCCTACCAACGTTGTGAAAATTCACCCAATCTTCTCAATTTAATTTTTCTGATTAATTATTGTAGTCCTATGTATTATAAACTAAATTGTTTAAATTGTTGCAATGTGATTGGACACCCCTTTGGGGATGTCGTCTTGGCTGGTCAAAATTCTGTTAACCCAAAAATTTAATTTAATTAACTCCATGTGTTGTGCAGACTATTTTTGTTCTGTTTAATTTAAATAATTAAGTTATATTAATTATGAACCTTAAATTTTTGGATCTTTGGTAGTTTTTTATTCTGATTTATTTATTATTAAAAAGTGCCTTTTATCTGTATGTGTTGCGCAGCCTATTTTTGTTGTATTTAATTTAAATAATTAATTTAGATTAATTATGAATTTTGAATTGTTGGATCTTTGTTAGTTTTTTTTTTGATGAATTATTTATTTATTAGAAAGTGCATTTATTTTCTTATGTTGATATGGTATCTTACCTTGTTAATATTGTTATGCTGCAATATTTAATTTGTACCTTGTGATACACATGTGTATTTGTTTAGTTTTCAAGATACAATTTCATATTCTTATTATGTCATATCTACTGCTGTGAAAACTTTAATTAAATTCAGGGTGGGGAAAGAAGGTGGGTCCCATATTAAAGGCCACTCTTAGACCCTCCGTTCCTGATAGTTACCACTATGCTTCTAGGGGCGGTGTCTTTGGCTTTTACGGACCGAGACATCCCCAAGATTTCTAATACTTATGAGTGACACTAGTTCAAAAAGGGCCCATCGAGATAGATCTGTTGGAAATATGGCTAAGACATCCTCTTTTGGTGCTCGACCCCTTTTTTCGAGATCAAAATAGGGTCATGGTAAAGTCATGCCTCAAGCGATACTTGGTGTTTCAAAATATTGCCTTGGAAAGGCTTGGTGATATTGGATAATTGAAGGATGTTCTGTAGAGATACCTTCGGGACATTCTCGGACTCCAACTCTCAACTTGAACCTTAATAATGATGCACTGAAGGTTTTTGTTAATGTCACTTTGGGTCTCTTGAGAATTGTGATATTTTTCTGGAATGTTGAAGCACAACTGGTTGACACATGATTTAGACCCCAAGTTAAAGCACAAGCTTGGGGGAATGCCTCTTCCCTTTTTACCTTACTTTCCAGGTTTATATACATATATGTATATGTATATTCTGCTTACAGGTACTTCCTTCAGACTTCCGGCATAGGATGAAGCAGGTGATTTAGGACGGGTGACCTTCGGAACCCGGTCCTTGTTATTTATTTTTATTGCACTTAATTAATTATCTAAATTTATTATATAATGACACACTACATTTTATTACTAAAAGAAATGGAAAGGTTTAGACACTGTGGGTGCCGGCCTACTGGGATTTTATCTCACACCCTGCTCGAGAATCGTTGACACCTGAGTAGATTATATGTTTGCAGGTTTTAACAAAGGGAAGCATGCTAAATCCAATGTTTTATTGTTTCTTGGTGCTTAGTATGGAGACTGGGGTAGAGGACCGAGCCCTTCTCGTGATGTAGTTGTTGCTTTGTGTTTTTTCTTTTAGTTGATAGTATGCTTGAGTTCTGTTTTCTGTACTTTCAATTTATATAGACATCATGACATGACATTATTTTGTGAGCTTCCTCACTTGATTATTATTTAGTTGGATTATTTATATTGCTTCTGTTGTATTTTATTCATTCACGTGATTCTGATATTTGTTATTAATTTTTGTTTACTCCTACTGGGATAATACCTATTACCTATGAGGGTATAGTCTCCCCCTCAGACCCAAAAAGGCCCTCACTACTAGTTGTCAGCCTCTGGAATTCAGGGAGATGTGCTTGAGGTCATGTAACCCACCGGTCCGACCACCATCTTAGAGGTGAGCTTTGTCGGGATGTTACAGTGTTCGATGATGATATTCTGGTCTATTTGAAATCTGAGCATGAGCATGATAACCATCTATGTTTGGTTCTGTAAATTCTGATAAGTCGCCATTTGTATGGAATGATTTAAAAATGTATTTTATGGATTCAAGAAGAGAAGTTCTTAGGGAAAAAAATTCCAAACATGTATTATCTGTTGATCTTGAGAAGGTGAAGGTTGTCCTTTCATGGAAGGAACCACATAACGTCTTTGAGATACATAGCTTCTTTGTTCTTGTTGGATACTACTAACAGTTTGTTAGGGATTTCTCTAAGATAGTTTCGCCTTTGACTACTCTTACCAGGAAAGTACTTAAATTCACATGGGTTATGAATTGTTAGTATTCTTTCGATGAACTGAGATGACTTTTGACATCAGTACCTTTTTTATCTTACCTAAGCCCAATAAGGGTTACGTGGTGTTTTGTGATGCTTCTAGTGCTGGTTTAAAATGCATGCATATGTAGGATGACCATGTGGTAGATTACGGATCTCGTTATCTTTGACCGCATGATAGTAATAATTAACCCACTCACAATTTAGAGCTTTCTACAGTTATTCATGTACTTAAATGTTGGCAGCACTATATTTTTTGAGAGAGTTTCATAGTATTTTCTGATCTTAAAAGTATGATCTATATCTTTTCTCGGAAATACTTTAATCTCAGATAGCGATGATGTTTAGAATACCTTCAAATGCTTGACTTCGATATCACCTACACCCCAAGGAAATATAATTTCATTGTAGGCGTTATTAGTAGAAAATTACCATTTCATGTTATTCTAGAATCTAAGGAGGAATGGAACCTTATTAGGATTTTCACTCAGTTTCACCAAGATGCCTTCGAGGATGTTTCAGGTATGGTCATACCTAGTGTTCAGTTATCATCATCTCTCCTGGATTCTATTTTTCAAAGTTAGTAGCATGATAATGAGTTTAGAAAAATTCAATAAAGCCTTTATGGTGGGGAGACCATTTCTGGTTGGTCTCTCTCTTCATATGGTATACTCCATTTTGGGAAGCAGTTTGTCATCCCAACATCTATGAAGAGTTTATTCTTGTTTAATCTTTATTGATCTTTTTGTTTCATCCATCCAATCACTAAGAATATGTATTATGAAAAGAGACAATGATCCAGGTGGGTGGGTATGAAGCATGACATTGTAGATTATGTGTCCCTCTATTACACCTATCAACGGATAAAGGTATATCACTTAAAACCCTTTAGTTTTCTTTCCTCCCCTTTTGGTTATGATATGAAAATGGTATGAGGTATCCATGGATTTTATTGTTGGATTACCATGGAATCCCCAATGGAAAAATTCTATATTGGTAGTTGTTGATCGGTTGATGAATTCTACTCATTACATTCTGATCAAGGATACCAATAAGGTTGGAGATTTGGGAAAGTTGTATGTGCAGAAGATTGTGAGGTTACATGGGAGTAATTATACTGTTGTTTTTATAGGGATCCTAGGTTTTACTTGAAGTTATGTAGGATTATCCAAGATGAAATGGGAACTCAGGTCAAGTTAAGCACAACTTACCATCCACAAACAGACGGTCAGATGGATCATGTGATTCAGATCCTAGAGGATATGTTTCTTGCCAATGTCTTTGATTTTGGTGGATCATGGGATACCCATCTAGGAATAGTTTAGTTTTTTTACAAAAATAGTTATCATCCATCGATGAGAATGGCTCCCTTTGAGGCATTGTATGGTCACCCATGTATATCACTCTTTATTGGGTAGAGGTGGGAAAAGTATCTTTAGTTGGAATAAGTTTGGTCCAGGAGATGTCAGAAAAGATTCAGGATGTACATAAACATTTGGTTATATCCCAGAGTCGACAGAAATAATATTTGGATCGGAGGTTTCATCCTCTATATTTTTTTGTTGGTGACTAGGTTTTCTTTAAATTTTCTCTTCAGTCGGGTCATCATCATCTTCGAAAATAGGGAATGTTGTCTCTAAGATATATGGGACCATTTGAGGTCATTGAGTGGATTGGTTAGGTTTCTTATCAGTTAGCATTTATAGTTAATTTGATAGGTATTCATGATGTTTTCCACATGTATCATCTCAAGAAGTACCATCCTGATCTTGCTAACATTCTGATTTTGGAAGAAATTGAGTTGGAGCTAGATGTTTCTGTTTTAGAGAAACCAGTTGAGATCATTTACTCTCAAGTGAAAGTCTTTCATGGGAAGTTTATTTTGTTGGTCAAAGTACTATAGAAACATGGATTGGGTTCGCATGAGACTTTGGGATTCGATTCGTTTCTGAGGGAGAAATGGCCTCATCTTTTTTTAGGGATTACATCTTCTACATGACTTCCTAGGTATGAAAAGTCATTATAGTGGGGATTTTGTAACATCTCATTACTAATCTATCAGGTATGTCCTTAAACTCAACATGGTTTTCCATTTTTTATTATCTTTATAGGTATGATAAGTAATTGGGAGGATACCTATAATGGTTAAGTCATGGATTTGTTGGACTCTTAGTTTTAACCAGCCTTTTCTGCAGGCAGTAGAATGATTTCATGCTATGTAACTAGGTTACATGATGTATAAGGGTTGCTGGATGCAACTCATGAAAGGATTAAAGTTGTGAAATTTTACATGATGTGAAGAGATCTTACACATCATGAGTTAATAAAAGGTCATATTTTTAATCTGAGTTGATGGGTTTTCCAGTGTATATGAGACTTTGTAAGTTACACATCTTGTAATGCCATGCGTATAGTTTTTAAAATAGGCGTGTAAATACTTTTCTTTCAATTCTTTCTCTGAACTTCATTTCCCTCAACCCAAGACAATTCATGGGAAATTTTGGGAGACTACACTCTTTATAGATTGATTTGTTTAGTGTTTGATATCCATCGCAGTTGTGGTGCATCTCCCCAAGTAAGCGACCTTTATTTTTCTTCATTTTTATTGATCACAGTAGCACCCTTGGGTAATGTTATCAGATTCATTAGTCTAAATTGGTGCTTCTTCATGTCTTATTCTATATTTATTATGTGATCTCATTCCAGATTCCATTCCTTTGTTTTTTGTGGTGTGATGGGCTTTCATTCTTGAGTTATGTGGTATTTCCTCTTCTCTTCTGACCCTCTTTCTTAATTGGAACAATTTTGAGATGTGTGGATTGGATTTTAGGGACTTGTTTTCGTCATTGAGTTTTTGTTGTTGGTGGATTCTGTTACAGACTTGTGTGACCAGAGTTTCGAGGTTGGTGGTTCTAACTTTAGCCTATGTTGATGAACCTTATAGTTCTTATTTTATAAACTGATTTATAAAAGGAATTGACATGATTTTTTTGTGTGTGTTCAAAAGATTATTTAAATAAAAAATGGTTTTTCCCTGTTTGTTGATAAATGGAATGAAAAGGGGTATTTTCAAATCATTTAAATGGATATTTGAAATGGTTTTCAAAGAATTGGAATGAATTTTAAAAATGAGCACATGGGTTACCTTTCGTACTTAGGTGTAAGGTTTATCTTGAGGCCATCATCCATTTGTTTGTGATTATTGGGAGGTTTTCTCATGGGGATTTACTCTATTTCCTGGTCTCATTGTTATATGGGACTGATATTGAAATTTTTGGTGGGATTACTCATGGGGTATTCCTCTGCTTCCTAGGCTTGTGTTCTAGGAACCAGATTGGGCACTTGATTGATTGTGGTATGATTAGTCTTTTAGTCTGGCCTATAATGATAATTGGTGCTGACACCTTTGCTTCTATTTTTTTTGGCTTGGAATTTTTGTTTTAGCCTTTATATTCATGTTTATGATTATAGAAAAATGATATGGAAAATGTGCTTTGAAATTTATATACCAACTTTTGTTTTAGAAATATGATAAAAGGGAAATTTTACCATGTTTTCTATAAAACTGCTTTGCTACTTATCATGCCATGTTTTATTTAAAATGAGCATGCATGAATTATCATATAGAGACTTGTTATGAACATCTGGGTGGGATCATATTGAGCATGTTAGCTCACACCCTGTGCACCTCTTTAGTGGTGTGTAGAAATTTGTATGTCTTCCATTACAGGGAAAGAAAACATGAAATAGTAAGTTGGCAAGGTTTCATGTTAGTTGGTTTGGGTATCTTGTAGTGAGATGGTGGGAGTTAATCCACATCATCACATGGAGGAGCTGTTTGGTTCTAGTCCTTTATAGTTGGACTTTTCCTTTGGATTTTTGGTTACTTTTACAGTTGTTTCATTTCTGATGTCTTCTTATGGTTATGACATATATTTATTAAACTTCCATTATCTCTTTATTTTCCATGTGTATATATTCCATGTGTTTTTATAGTTTTGGAGAAATTGTTCCCTCTAGTTTGTTGTTTGATTCTCAGGTGCTTGACGCCATCCCGTGAGGATTAAGAACGCCCTTCGGGTATGTGGCGGATCGGGTCGAGTGCTAGTTTTGAGAGTAACCTAAGTCGATTCATTACACATTGGGAGTCAGTATCCTTACACAAATGGTTGGGGTAGCATATGAAATAACAAAACATACATGATATAATATATCTCACAAACTCACTGTGTGAATTAACCTATTATTTGACTCAACTACAACTATCATCGCTCAAACACCTAATTACCATAGTTAAGAACTATATATCCTATTAGAAAACAAGAATTTAAGAATATTACATAAATATAATTCTTACCTTTTTAGAATTAACTTTATGTTAATTAATTCATTAACCATTAATTAACATTATTATTATTAAATTTTATTGACCACCAAGGTAAGTCCATGTTTTCCAAGTGTAATCCAACCAAGTCCATGGTTTCATAAGATCAACATATTTTTCATTACCTAGAGAACCAACCCTATGGATGAAAATATTAATTATTCATTACTATCATTCCATAATTCTAAGTACTCTAGGAAACATCCTAAGCTACCATCAAATAGATGCAAAACCATGCACAACCAGCTACCTCTGTCGATGGGGAAAGGAATGCAGATAAATAAGAAATTTGGCCATCCAAACTTTAAAAATATTAACAAGTAAGCATCCATATTTTAACACAAAAATGGTAATTCCTAGATTTAACATGTTCTATCAATCCTGGTGCATCTTTCAATACCATCACGCATATCACCATGCATCATGCCATCACAGGCATCAACTTCTACCACATACCAAGGCCTCCCTACACGCATCTCATCAACAAATCACCATCCCAGGATCACATCACATCGCATATCAAGGCTCACATCCATATCATCACATAAGTCAGTAAAAAAATTTAATAGGGAAATCTAGGCCCTAAATCAAGGGACCAAACCTTCACATGAAAACAGGATCTCGTGGCCCCAAAACATTCATCTTTATAAAACAGCCATTTTTATTCCATCTTGAATTTACTAATTTATTATTATAGTTTATTACTATGGGTAAACTAATGTATCATCTATAAAAATCTGTTAAATAGTTTAAACATTCTCTCTAGCATCAATTCCATCAAAATTATAAAAAAAAGGTTCCATTAAACATGAATATTTACATTTATTTACTCAAACTGTAAATTATGAAATTTATGATATTTACCATTTTCATCAAGATATAATGCTAACCCAAGAATTATAGACATGATAAACAAAGCATAGCATAGATAACACACTATCTAGTAAATCAAGAGGCAAACCAATATTATAGTGGAAGAACATATGTGATCACTGCAAACCTAAACCATTTATTTCATTATTCAGTTTATCCTTTATTAGGATTAATTACACTATATCCCAAAAAATATAATCATGGTCAATTTATTATTCATGTAAATAAAAATAGGTTCAACAAATACCTCACCTTAATATCTCAATGTTCTTAATGTGAGAATGGAGCAACAGCACGGATCTCTGATCACTTCTCTTGCAAATAAAGCTATATCCCTCCAAGAAAATCTCACTATAACTATTCCAAAAAACAATAATGAAAACTTCATCAAAAAAATTGAGATAAAATTCCATAAAATGGAAATAAGAAATGGTAGGAAATGAGATCGAATAGAGAATAAAATGAAAGAAAAGAGTAAGAACTCACCTCAGATCACTATGGATTGATCCCTAAAAGTAAATGGTTGATTATGATCAAAATTGTCTTCAAAGGCCTTCAAAAATATCTCTATGGGTCCTGGGGTTTTATAGAGAAATTTGAGAGAAAAGTGGGTTCATAGGATTTCTGAGTATTTATAGGCATTTTGCAAGACACAAAACCACTGCAACTCACTACACACCACATTGTAGAATTAGATGAAACATGACAGACTAAAGAATAATTGAAATGACCACACTACATCCTTCCTAGTCAAACCTAGGAGGGGATATGGAATAGTTGATACCACCATATTGTATAACTCATTCTCTAAGAAGGGAGGATATGTTGTATCTTGCCTCTATGGTGTATCTTCCTTAAAAAAGGCAGAACACCCCTCGAACCCCTATGCCATAGTAGGCCTCTCCATGTTGTAGTGCTCAACAAGCCTACACCACATCCCTTCTCTACCATGCAGTTATTCCAAAATTGTAAATAGCACAAAAATCCTTCCTCTTAGGACCCTATTCCATAGTTGGGCACTCTCTACACTGTAGTACCCAACATTATGGCATACTGCATTCATCCACACTATGGAATCCTCTAAAGATGAGATTTAGTTTCAACTACCATATTTCTCTCTCTAAGCCTCCCCTATATACCTCTAATATACAAATTTATAAAGGAAAAGTCTTCTAGGATCTATCCACTTACAAAGAAAAATTTATGTGTCATTGTTGTTAGTGGGATCCAAGAACTCCAAAGGTAATGACAAACTCCTAGTCAAACCGATCATTGATCAACTATACCATTATCATCCACCAAATCCCTCCTCTATAGTAATCTCAAATCTATAGGTTTATTTGGATAACTCTATGATTTTTCCATAACCATGTTTAAATAGAAAATCATTTTTTCACAACCAATTAATAAATAATTATTTATTTATTTTATTTATTTGTTTATTATTCCTCATGTGACTGATCTTAAAAAAAATACTCGATGCATATAATTATTGTGTCATACCTATGTTAAAACCCTAATTCTAGATTTAATGGTGATCTAATTTTTCCCATTTGAAACACCATTTATAAGATCTTCCATTATTTCAAAAAAACTACATGTGCGTGTTATATTATATTTAATATTTTTATTATATCAACACTGAGGCTCTATGGGCCTTGGAATCCTATGTTAACTCTATGACTAACTATAAAAATACTCTTTAAATTTTTAAGTGTTTCAAGTAAAAAATAAAGTCATTTCATTCTCCCCGCCTCAGGGATTTTCATCCCAAAAATAAAAAAAGCCTACTTAAAAATATGAGGGTACTGAGCATGAATCTAGTTTTCACACTCCTAGGTGCTCTTCTAAATATTCTCATGCTACAATCATTTATACACTAAGGTAATTTCTCACCAAAAAATTATTTTCTCCTACAAATCCTCAATCTCTATCAAGTTTTCTATGAAGGTAGTTGCATCCTAGATTTCTAATTTTACCCGATCGATAACATGTGATAGGTTGTGCACATACCTCCTCAACTGCGATATGTGAAATACATCATGCACCTAGTATAGCTGTGGTGGTAAGGATAATTACTATTCCACCTCACCAACCCTATATAGTATCCAAAAAGGGACACTTAATCTTATAGATAACATGCCACCCCTTCCAAACATCTACAATCCTCACTAAGGTGAGACCTTCACAAATGTGTCCCTATAAAAACTCTAAAGTCCTCTATTTTTAGTCTTTATAAGACTTATGATAGCTCTGGGAAGTCCTTATTAACTCCTAGATAAACTTAAGATTCTCTATCATTACATGAATCAACTCTAATCCCATGAGTGCCTTTAGGGTCTCTCATACAAGGTTCCGAATGACTTCAATCAGATGGTGAAGTAGTAACTGTCATTATATTCAAACTCCACTGATGGTAGATGATCCTCTAAGATATGACCAAAATCCAACATGCAATCTCGAAGCATGTCCTCCAGAACCTGAATGGTCTGGTCTATCTAGCTATCGGTTTGGGGGTGTAACATCATTATTAACCACAACTAAGTCCCAAAATCCACCTTTAATCGTCTTCATAATTATTATGTGAATTGAGCATCATGGGTAAAGATGATTTTAAGGGGAAATCCATGAATCTAGACAATAACTTTCATGTAAAAGTGTCCCAGTCTCTCCAATGAACTCTGCTATCAGATGGATAAGAAGTGAGTTTACTTGGTGAGTGAGTCTAAAATCACCCAGGTGGTGTTGTGGATGCTAGTTGGTCATGGAATTCTTTTCATGAATTTCATAGAGATACCATCCCACTTCCACTCTAACACCTTAAGGAGTTGATTCAAACCCACTGGAACCTAGTGATTAACCTTCATCTACTGGAAACTAATTAATTAAGAGATAAACTCAGATACACACCTCTTTATCCCAATCCATAAGAAATAATATTGAAGGCTTTGGTACATCTTTTCCACTCTTGGGTGTACTACCAAATGGGATGTATGAAACTCCCTCAATGCCTCCTCTCACAACATGATTGGTACTATTATAAATCCTTATAAAAGGATGGAATGCTCCCCATCTTCATAGAATCCACCAATATCACATCTAGTGGATATTTTTTCATGAAAGACCTTACAATTTATATCTCTAAGATTATCCTCCCTAACTTTTTAAAAAATCATAGGGGTAACAATCATCAACTTAAGGTAAGTTGAATCATCCTCATACACTATAGAAAACTAAAATGAGTCCAAATACTCTAATTTCTCACTCAATAACTACAAATAGGATCTATTTCTAAGAGAATCTACCACTGTTTTCCCCTTTTTGGGATTGTAGACTATCTCAATGTCACAATATTACAGTAACATTATCCATCGCCTCTACCTCAAGTTAAGATATTTCAATGAAAATGTATGATTGATGCTCTTTTCATATGAATATATGATAAATTTATCTCCCATATGGTAGTGTCTATAATATCCAATGATTTTAAAGGAACACTATGTTCGATAGTATATACAACACGCAACATCGGGCTTAAACGGAAACTAAAATATTATTATTTAAATATGAATTTAATAACAGAATTGTTGAATTAGAGGGTATAAAGAGTAAAAACCAAATTATTATATATTTATGAATATCATACTCAATAAAAATTTATTGATTAATTTTAAGGAAATAAGCACTCTATTTTCAATAATTTTATTTTATGCTTTAAAAAAATGTTTTCTTCAAAAATGATTTTTATTAATTTTTGAGAGAAAATGTTATAGTTAATATATATAAATTTTATAAATTTCATTTTTAAAATATAATATAACTTTTTTAATCATCATATCAAAATTATCTTAGGGTGATACTTTGAGATTTTTATGAAAATATTGATTTTTCAGTGAATAGTGAAAAATACCTCTTTTTGTATAACTATCATATATTTTCATTTAAAAGTAACATTATGATTTGAATTTATCTTAAATTATAATATGTATTATTTAATAATATATAATATAATTAATCACATTGGAATCATCACTATACTTTATTTTTATATAAGTTCATTTTTTAAGATAAAATGCATTTTTCTAAAAAAATGTTTTTTATTGTGGTTTAGAAATTTATATTAATATTGATTTATGAAGCTTCTAGGAATTAAATATTGAAAAATATATCCATATTTAGAATTATTATGTACAAATTTGGTAAATAATTCCCTTTTATTATTTTTTTCATTATGAATAGTAACCATAGTAAATATTTGTCACCTTAGTAATAGTAAATCGGGTAATTAAGGTTAAAAATAATATGATAAGGACAAAAAATTATCCGAATGTATGAATTTAATCTATTGGATAATTGGGGTTCAACCATCCTCACCCAATATTCAAATTTAGGTTAATTTTGCTCCATTTTCTTTGAAAATGACATATATTATTTCATGTAAATATAAAGTCAAAAATGTCACTCTCTTGGTTTTAATATCAATAATATTTTTTGATGAGCATAAAAACAAATTATGTTCTATTATAAATTTTTATTTAAAATATAAATTATTTTTTTATGAAATTTATTTATATTAATTTTTTAGTGATGATATAATTACCTTAAATGCTTATACAACGCCAACTCAGTGTCTTTGCAAGTAGTAAAAAAATCAAGTAAATGATTTTAAAAACTCTAAAAGTAATATTTTTCGGGTGAGTTATAGTGTCAAAAAAAATTATTAATAAATATAAAATATTAGGAATGTGTTAAAGGTTTATATTTGAATTAATTTTATTTCATATTTTTTTAAAAGTCAAATTAAATGAATAGTTCCAAAAATGACATTAATGTTATTTATATTGAAAAAAATATTATTAAATGATTTAAAATTAATAAAAATATTATCCTTGGCTAAGTGAATTTTATATGGTTTAAAATATAAAACATGATCCATTAATGGGTCATTTGTCCTTTTATAATAACTTTCTTGACCCTTAAAAAGTAAAAAACATTGATATCATACTAATTTTTAAAAGGTTTAATTAGGGTTTAAACTAAAGAGATAAGGGTTATAATTACCTAAAAACTTTCCATTATCCCATTGGGTCATTTTTTTTATAAAAAAAATATATATTTAATGAGTTAAATCATGTATTTTAAAACATTAGTTTGAATTTTAGAACCCAAGCTTGCCTTTTGACAAGATAAGTTATATTTGATTCAAATTATAAACCATTTTTGGATCTTTGAATTTAATGGCATGGTTGGAAGATTAAATTTAGTTTTTGATTACTCCAAAAGTCTAAAAAAATTCCTTTTTATTATTTAACTAAAAAATTCATGGAAACCAACTTACTACTTGATTTCAAGGTAATGTTATTTTTAAACAGAAATTGGGTATTTTACTAAAAATTGTTTTTCATGAATTTTGTGTTTTTATATTAAAAGTAATTTATATCACCAATAGAAATTTAATATGATAAAATGGATTAAAATTTTAGAATAATTTTATAAAAAAATTATAAATCCCCTTTTATTTGTTCTTATATTAAGTTATCATGGTAAAAAAATTAAGTTATCAATGTTAAGGTTTAAATGAGTTTAATGTGGTTTGAATAGAAAATAAGGATTAAGTTATACTCAAAAATTTTCTATATGTGTTTTGTTGAGTGTATTTAGACCCTATAATGACTTATATTCTAATTTGGTGTGCCTTGGTTCCACTTTACATGATTATGATGTATATATTATTTAATATTTTATGAAATTCCAAGAATGATCCTCTCCTCACTTATAAAAGGGAACCTCTTCTCCTCTCTTCCTCACACATTTTAAGCACTTTAGTTCATTAAATTACTAGAAAAAGATCTCTATAAATTCACTATTCACATCCTAGAGGATTTTTTTTATCATAAAACCAATCTAAGAAAGATTTAAGTATAAACCTAAAGAGGTGGCCTGAAGAAGATGTATAGTTCTTAACCTAGTATTTTCATTTTATATCTTATTATAATTCCTTAAAATATTATTTAACCACGCTTAAATAATAACATAAGTATATTAAAAATAAATATATGTTATTATGATTATGTTAAAACATTTTTTCATCCTCTTTTTCATCCTATTGGAAATGAAACCATCGCTCGTGCATACGTTAGGATTACCACCTCTACAAAGTGATATTTTTCATTTTCCATCACCACCTCTCAGGGATATTTATTATGATGGATTTAATTAATATATATTATATTCATGAAATAATTAAAATTATGGAAATATAATATATCATCTAATCTCTTACCTTTCCATCTATTGAAAAATCATAACGTCATTCGTGCGTACGTGTGTAATACCCCTCCACGAAGTGATGTGATTCATTTTTCATCACCACATCACATAGATGATATATATAATATTATTTCAAAAATATAATATTATATTTATAATATAATCATCATTATATAATGTTAAAATAATATTTAACTTCTTCCCATCCTGATCGTTGAAAAATGGAAATGTTTCTCTTTCATATATATGGCTTACTGTCTCCATGATTATAATGTGGTTCCTTTTCATAACCATATTTCATGGTTATTTTTTAATAGTATAATTTATGTATAAAAATTATAATTATTTCATTAATATTATTTTAGATATGATTTAATAATTACCGATTTGACCATATTCAACTTTCCAATGTCATTTTGGATATATGGGTCGAATATCGTCAAAACATCTGATGTGAACTTAATTGATTAAGTAATTATATATAATATCATAATAAATAAAATAAAAAAATAATAAAATTGAAAAAGGTTCTTAAGAAAATAAATAATTAACATTATTTTATTAGTCAGGAAGATAATGAACATATGTGATGATTCAGACTCGAGGTAAGGGACACTTAAACTTAAAACCTCATTTTAAATGTTTTAAAGATTTATTTTCTAAATATTTTTCTTCCATTCCATAATATTGAAATTATTTTATGGATGTATTTATATATGTTTAAAAAAATTATAAATAACATTTTATGTCTATTTTTACTTTCTTTCAAAGTTTTTCAAAATAAATATTTTTTGGTATTTTATACAAAATATTTTAACTATAATTACAAAATGAAAAAATGTAATGTTTCATTTTAAAATATAACACATAAGTGGCCATTCAAACCACCAAAACTATTATTTTATGTTTTTATTACATTATAATCTTTTATTTTTTTTCTTCAAAAAAAACCATTCTTCCCTTTGTTTTGGGTATTTTAGTTTTGAAAATGGGTTTTTAAAAGAAAATGGTATTTTGATATCCAAAAATGTTTTGTAAATTGGTTCAAAATATTTTTAAAGGGTTTATGATAAAAATATACTCGCATAAAAAATTTATTTATTATATGGTACTTGATCATTATAGATGATGACATGTGAGATTAATACATTTTATACAATGGATGGGCCCAATAAAACTTATAGGATGAGTGATCATAACATAGATTATATGATGGGTGAGCCCCATTATATATCTCTAATTAATTGGGTAATCATCCTTTTCTTCAAATGAAAGAAGGGTGGAGTTAACTAGGGTGGTTTCTCCTATGGATTTGACTGGGATCTAATTATTTCTGACATGATTTTAACACAGGTTATGAATATAATTCTCTAAGTTTCCAAAATGGGTTTTGTATTTACATGTTATGAGTTTTAAAAAATTTATTAAGTAAAAATGGTTTTTTCATGTGGATGTGATTTTTTTCATAACTAAAAAATAACATGGAAAAGGAAATCATTTTATGAATTTTCATGTTTTTCACTAGACTAGCATATTTCTTACTTCTATGAACTTTATTGAGCTTGTTATGTTTATCCCATATTTTTAAATATTTTTAACATAGATTAAGGTTGAGTAGAAAAGTTAATAAAGTCAAAGTTATGGATATAGAAGTTACCTTGAACAAAGTAAGCATGTATTTATAAAGAACTTGTTTTGTGTGGAAAATGGTTACTATGTGGAGATTTCCACTTTGAAAGAGTTTTTCCTAATTCTCTAAAAATATTAACCTAAAAGTTCCTTGGGTATGTAAGTGATCCAATATTATTTAATGATGTTGTAATCTTTGGATGGATATAATTATTAGGTTGGAATATAAAAAGTAACGCAAGAGGGGGTTGAATTTTGTCTTCCCAAAATTCTTCCACAATTATGGATTTTGACACCCACTGTTTTTTATGCAGATATGCAGTGTTTACTTCTTTAAAAATAATCGGCAGAAGATAAACAGAAATAAATAACACAACTTTTATAGTGGTATGGGGCACAAATACCCCTAGTCCACTCTACCAATTAGTCTCTCTTTGAGCTTGGTAAATTTCACTAGAATAGTCCTCTTATCACAAGTCCATGAATTCACAACTGAGTGTAGGCAGTTTAAACCTTTAAAAAAATACTAAAAAAACCTTATGGTTCTTCAATAAGGAACCAATTATCCATATCTTAGGTCAAGAATCTAAAAATCCACCATAACTGAGTACAAGTATTTGAAAATCCAATAAATCAAAATATTGATTTCAAAGGTTCCAATTGATCTATAGTTGCAGCAACAAGAAACTCAAAATTGATAGATTTTATTCTTTATAAAATAATATATTTAATAATGAAATAGTATGAATTGATCCTTGTTGCAAAATGATATTTAATAAGATATAAAATGACTAGGAATAAATTGAGGTTGAAATATATAAAACATCAAAGCATAGCCTCTTTCACAAATAACAAATATTTGATCGTTTTTTGTAGCAACAGAATTAAAAAGATAAAATTGATAATGTAGTCATATATATGAAAGTCACTTATCACACATATATATTTAAAGATAATATATATAAAATATATATTTCTTCGGTATTCCATATCCAAAAGAATAGCCTAATTGATTGTAGAAATTCAAATTCCAATTGACCAGGGGAGTCATAACTTCCCTTAAGAATAGGATTGATTTTTCTATAATGAATATGGTTCTTTAAAACAATCAAAATGGTCCTTGAATATATCTTCAATTATGAATCAATCATTATAGTAATCATATATTTAATATGTGGCTTAAAAACTTTGTCATTGTAAACACAACATAGGGTTGAACTATGTAGCATAGGGTTCTTTTGAATAGTGTAGGGTTCCTTCACATAGCATAGGGTTAATTCACATAGCCTAGGGTTCCTACCAATGTATGGTTCCTTAACCATACTTTCATCTTCATGTAACGTAGGGAAAAAAGTAGCATAGGGATGATAATCCATACATTCACCTTTTTATCATAATTTATATGTAACATCCCGGTTCCGGAAGCCACCCAGAGGCGCCCCATAACCATTTGGTCACATGAAATCAAGTGAATTTCCCCAAATTCTAGAGGTTTCCGACTAGTAGTGAGGGCCTTGGGTGTGATAGTGGGTAAATTATTCCCTCATTGGCAGAGTAACACAGTGGAAAGAAACAATAGTAGCAGCAGAAATAGTGAAAAACCATACAAAAGTAAACAGCAAAATACTAGAAAATAATAAACTGAAGCACACATATATATATGTGTATGATTCATGATACACATGTCTAGGAACACAGAAAAACAAATCACAATGCTGGAATACAACAGTACTAAACCAAGGTACAAAAGAAAGCAAGTAAATAACTCCTCAGCATCACAATCCATAGCTTGGTCCCATGCTCTCCATCTCTATAGAAATCAAGTATATGAAGTAGAAGGGTTCTTTCCCTTATCTATACCTACAACAATATAATATATTTGGGCCTAAAAGCATGGCCCAAACAGGGTGTGAGACTAAATCCTAGTAGAAAACCACCACAAGATATGTGTCTAATAGTCAGTAAATATATGGCAGGTAAAGTATAGAAGGCAGTAAACAATCCACAATTTCAAAGAATTCAAATCACCAGATAACATGCAAAAGCTAATAAAAATAGATAAACACAACAGGTAACCCCCTGGTAAGTACCCATAGACTATCCCCTCTGGTCCTACCTAGCAACACAAGTAAGAAACTAAACACAAGGTAACCCTCTGGGAAGTACTCACAGCCTTTCCCCTTTGGTCCTACCTAACAAGTACAAGCAACCCTCTAGGCAGTACACTCAGTCAAACACCTCTGGTTTAGATTAAGCATAGACTCTCTGAGGAAGCACTCACTGTCAATTCCTCATATAGTATCGTATCGGTATCTAAAGGCACTCTAGGGAATCACTTATGTCACTTTCCCTCTGTGGCCCATTTCGAGGAACTAAAAACACTCTGAGGAAGCACTCAATGTCAATTCCCCCTGTGGTCTCTCATCATAAGTAAAACAGGCACTCTGGAGAAGCCCTCAATGTCCATTCTCCCTATGGTCTATACACTAGGTTCTCATGGACCTGTGTAAGTCAAGTAAGTGTAGTAGCACGTATCGGCCACGATAAACCTCAAGAACTAATTGTCTAGCATTATACATCATAACAGCATAACATAACAATAGTCACGCCATCCTATAATACTAGGCATGGGAAGGTAAATAGAAGCCTAACAGGAAAACTAAACCCAAAGGTCAAAATAAGAAAAATATGCATGGGCAACATAGCCAAAGCACATCAATTCACCCTATTCACAATCAATTATCATTTACTCAAGCATACCAGTATAGAAGGCAAACAATAGGGCTAAAACGGTAAAGGTGCAATTCCCCGTTCATGGGTATTGGGTAAAATTGCACATATTACTCAAAGGATTCTAACAGAAAGGCACAAACCACCTACCTTGGTGTTGGGAGATCAATATAAGTGAAACTCAAGCCTTGAATCACCCAAGAACACTGTAGATCTACAAAACCATCTAAAACGTTCAACAGAGGATAAATTGTGAAAGAATAGGAATCATGAAACGAGGCTCAAGTATAAGAGAGAGCTTACCGAGGTGATCCCAACGCAATCTACGGTGGTTGAATCAGAGATCGAACTAAGTCTTGGGGGATTAGAGAAGAAGTGTGGTTGTACGGGTTCTCTTGGACTAACGAAACCTAGAAGAAGGGTGTTTTGTCCGTCAGACGCAACCCTGGTGCGTTTAATGAAAAAAACAAAATACATGGTGTGTACTTTTGAAGTACACGGTGTGTACTCGCCTTTTTGTACTCCACTTTAGGCAACCTCCAAGTCACCCCACACGGCTGTGTGCAAGGCCACTACATCACTAGAACACAGATACTCATGGTAACCGATTACACAGCGTGTACTCATAAAGTACACGACATGTACTTCGAAAATTTCCAGAATTTACTCTTTTTATCAAAAATGACAAGAAAATGAAAAAATACCTGAAAAGAAGGTCTGAGTTCTTACAAACCTCCCCCCTTAAATAAATCTATCCCCAAATTTTCCTAATAAGGAGTTGTAGAAGAAGAAACCCCAAACAACTTCGGCCACTATGCTCGTACATCAACCTCCCTCTCCCAAGTCTCATCTTGTTCTCGCCCATGCTTCCATAGCACTCGTACCAGAGGAACAGACCGGGCATAGAGAACCTTCGTACTATGATTGAAAATATAGTTTGGATGCTCCTTGAACGATGCATCCACCTCCAACTCAACCTCCTCAAGTTGAAAGACATGATATGGGTCTGAAAAGTAATGTCGGAGCTGAGAAAAGTGGAAAACATCATGCATAGCCTGGTACCTCTGAGGTAACTGAAACTGGTAGGTAACCAGCCCAACTCTCTTCAACACCTCAAACGGCCTGAATTACCTTGATGAAAGCTTAACCTATCTCCTAATCCTCTTATTTCCCAACCTCGGTGTGACACGCAAGAAAACCTGATCCCCAGCCTCAAAATCTAGAGGTCATCTCCACTGATCAGCATAAGACTTCTGTCAAGACTGTACAATATCCATCCTCTTCCGAATCAACTCTATCTACTTTTTGGTCTCCTAAACATGATGAGGTACCAGCAAAGTTGCCTCTTATGCCTCCATCCAACATAAGGGTGATCGGCATGGCCTATCATACAAATCCTAATAAGGTTCTATCTGAATAGTTTCTTGAAAACTATTATTGTAGGAAAAATCCACAAGAGGTAAGTGCTTCTCCCAAGAACCTCCAAAATCTAGAATGCATCCTCGGAACAAGTCCTCGAGTACCTGAATTTTACGCTCGGAATGGCCATCTATCTGGGGATGGTAAGTTGTACTCAAAAGTAACTATGTACCCAAAGCCTTCTAAAGCCACTGCCATACCCAAGAAGTAAAATGAGCATCTCTATCTAAAACAATGGAGTGTGGAACTCCATGCAAGTGCACAACCTCAAGGATGTACAACCATCCCAGCTCATCAACACTGAAGGTCTCCTTGATCGGCAATAAGTGAGAAAACTTTGTAAGTCTGTCAATGACAACCCATACTACATCATTCCCTCAAGTTGACCTCGGCAACCCTGTTAAGAAATCCATCGCAAAATCATTCCACTTCCACTCGGAAATGGGTAACTACTGCAAAAGCCTTGTTGGTCACTGATGCTCTGCCTTCACCTGCTGATAGGTGGACCACTTCATGAAAAAACCAGCAATATCTCACTTCATACCTGGCCAACAATACTGATGGTGTAGATCACGATACATCTTGGTGAAGCCAGGATGAACTGCCCAAACTGAGGAATGAAAGTCTCACATCATCTCCTCGCATATGTCTTTTGGCACCCATACGCACCCCTAGAAATGCAAGATCTCATCCTTTCCTATGGTCCATCTAGGAATAGGGTCCTCTCCTGACACGCTCTCTCATAGGACTTGGACTTCTGAATCTGATAGTCGCCTCATCCGCACTCGATCAAGAAGAGTAGAGGTAACAGCCACAGAAGAAAGAAAAGTCTGCCCCTGTCTATCGTGCACCTCAAAATGCATTTCAGATAACATATCCATAAGCTACCACTCACTTATGGACTCCTAATCAGATTCCTCCAGCTCAACACATCAGCCACTGCGTTTCCTTTCCTAGGCGTATAGGCAAGATCAAAGTCAAGGTATTAAAGATACTCAACCCACCTTCGCAGTCTCAAATTCATATCACGCTGAGTGAAAATGTACTTGAGACTCTTGTAATTGGTGAAAACCACAAAATTATCTCCCATCAGATAATGTCTCCAACAACATAAGGCGTGAACAACTTTTTCCAACTCAATATCTTGTGTTGGGTAATTCTTCTCATGTGGCCTCAATTGCCGAGACCCGAATGCAACGACTCCTTTTCTTTTCATAAGCACAGCTCCTAGCTTGATACCTAAAGCATCACAATATACATCATAGATCTCTATTGGATCTAGAAATACTAGTATCGGTGAGGAATTCAACCTCCCTTTAAGCTCCTAAAAGGCTGACTCACAAGCATCTAACCATAAGAACTTTACACTCTTCTTAGTGAGACCCAGCAGTGGTGCTAATAAGCGTGAAAATTCTTGTATGAAGCATCTGTAGTATCCATCCAGCCCTAGGAAACATTGTACATCAAAGATGTTCTTTGGATACTCCCAGGAAACTACTACTCTCACTTTCTATGGGTCTACTGACACTCTTGTCTATGAGATAACATGACCTAAGAAGTGAATTTGATCCATCCAAAAGTGGAATTTTGAGAGCTTAACATATAAATGATTCTCCCTTAGTGTACTCAAAATGATCTCAATATGGGTAGCATGGTCGTTTCAAGTGTGAGAGTACACCAAGATATCATCCATGAAGACCACCATAAAGGAATCCAAGTATGGATAGAATACTCAGTTCATCAGTGCCATGAAGACTGCAAGCGCGTTCGTGAGACCAAACGGCATAACCATATGCTCGTATAGACTATACCTGATCTAGAATGTTGTAAGAGGTATATCACATGGTCTAACATGAAACTAATGATAATCAGACCTCAAGTCAATCTTTGAGAACACTTGGGCTCCTCGAAGCTGATCAAAGAGATCATTAATCCTAGGCAAGGGATATCGGTTCTTAACCGTCAAATGGTTCAACTTTCCATAATCCACAAAAATCCTGAGGGTATCGTCCGCCTTCTTAGAAAACAGGATAGGCGAACCCCAAGGAGAAGTAATGGGTCAGATGAAACTCTTTGCTTGCAACTCCTACAACTACTTCTTGAGCTCCTGTAACTTTGGTGTAGCCATCCTATAAGGAGGAATGGACACTGGTGCTGCTCCTGGAATGAGTTAAATTGAGAAGTCCACCTCTCACTTCGGAGGCAAACCTTAAAAGTCCTCTGGAAAGATATCCCTGAAATAATCCACTATTGGAGGAAAGTATAACTGTGAAGTACCCTAGTCATCCAGATATATACTAGCAATATGGGTCGTAACTCCTCCCAAACCATGATGCTTGGGCCCTGCTCTGCTCGCCTGGACATCCTATTATCCCTTATGAAGAAATGATACACCCTCTGGTGATGTGAAACTCTCCTTGTGATGATAACAGTTGATGACTGCTTGGAAAGGAACTAACCAGTCCATTCCGAGAATGAAATCATAGCCTGTCATCTATAGGACAAATAGTTCCCATAGGAAGTGACACCCACCAACTTCTAGAGGGAACTCCCTACATTGTCATACACTAACCGTTATAGTCCCCAACGGAGTGTCTATCATCAAGATATAAAAAGAGGAAAATGTGTAGAGACCAAGTCTCCCCTCAAAATCAACAAATATAAATCTATGGGAAGCCCCTATATCAAAAAGATAATAAGCTAAAACTGAGGCTACTAAGATCGTACCTCAAACAGTAGAGGGTTCGGGATCCTGCTCCTACTGGGTCTGCTCCACTGCAAAAGTATGGCCTGCACCACGGTCCTGTGACCCTACCTGACCGCTCTGAGCTACTCCACCCTGATGTCGCTAAAAGACCAGTGACTGACCACCACGGCCACAACCTCCACTTTGGTCTGAACGGCTGGAAGAACGCCAGTTCCCAGACCGGTGAGAATCTGGTGGTGCTGCTCCTGAACAAGGAGGCATAGAAGAACCCATATAACCAGCTGCTGGTGAGAAGATCTGAAAGAAGCACTGAAGGTTAATCATCTTTCCACAAGATCGTCACTCCACTGGGTCTCTCAAGAAATGCGGCCTCGTATGCCCGCTTTTTTCACACTGGTATCACACCACCAGGCTACTAGAAGGTGTCTCTCGCCTCCTCAGATCTCTACGCGTGGACTCCCTATGGCTTTTCTTGCTATCGGTAGAAGGAATACTAACTCAAGATGTAGAGCCAACCTAGCTCAAAACTCCAGAATCCCTCAAATTACATGCTGTAATCAGAGCCTGGTTGACTATAGAAGTGATAGAAGTCAACTAGAAGATGTTCACCTGTGATCGGATTTCGTGCCTCAGACCATCCACAAACTTCCTTCCCATGAATAACCAATCACCTACTGAAATAGGTGTGATGCACTGCAGCTCAGTAAAATGAGAGGAATACTCCATGACAGAAAGAGTTTCCTACTCCATGCTCATGAACTCTTGGGCTCAATCAGCCCTCGAGGTATCTAGATAGAAGTAGTCAAAGAAGACGCATTGAAACTCATCCCAGGCCATGACTTGCTGGCGTCCCGCCTGTGAGATCACATCTCACCATATCTTGGTAGAATCCCGAAGTATATACATAGTGATCTTGACCCTCCTCTCTAGAGGCATCTCCAAATGCTTGAAGATAGTCATCATGGATTCTAGCCATAACTCTGCAACCTTGGGTCCTCTATCCCCTGAGAAAGTGGGAGGATGATACTACTAGAAGACCCACGTCAAATCAGCCATCAACGGGGCAGGAGGCGGTGGTCCCTGAAAGTTATGCATCATCCTGAATAAGACTTCCCTAAACTGTGCATCAACACCTGTGTCAGGTATAACGACTGGTGCCAAAACTGGCATGACAGGAGGATCTGATGGAAGTCCCTGATCAGCCATATCTAGTGTCTGATCACCGCCTGGCAATTAGCGCACAACTGGAGGACGTCTCGGTGGCATGACTCTTCAAGGATAAGTGCACACCTTAGATCAATATTATCAAGCACTGAATACTATAATCATAGGAAGGGAATAGGATAAAGAAAGCATTCATGTTTTACAAAACATTAATACACAGTGTGTACAATTTCTACACGGAGTGTTCCCATAATCTATTCACATGGGTGTGTACTTCTACCAAAATTGGTTGTGTAACACCCAAACCACACGTCTTGTTTTCCTAACCCACGGCATGTACTTGAATCCTCTTTCACGAAGCCACACGGTTCTCCTAAGACAAGACTACACTGCGTGTTCATAATAGACACGGCGTGTACTAGACAAGCTTCACTTGGCCCATGTTGTTAGTGACATGGCCTAACACACGGCTCACACTACATGGCATGTTCTTGGCAGACACGGTGTGTTTGAGAAAGGATAACACCGACCTATTTTGTTCGTGACATGGCCAGGTACATGGGTTAGACTACACAACATGTTCAAGGTTGACACTGCGTGTATAGCTTAAGGTTTATCCATCTGTGGTGTTAGTCACACGGGCGGAAACAGGTCAACACTACACGACATGTGCAACTGGTACACGGTGTGCTCTCACCAGAATTTCTCTATCTTGTGTCTCTGATCACATGGCCTATGACACGGTTAGTGACTAATCAGTGTGTAAATAAATTACACAGCATGTACTTAAGAAAATAGTTTCTTCCCGAACAGAAGAACACATGGCGTGTACTTAACATTAAACGTCATGTATTCTGGGTTTTTCTGAACAGTAAGCCTCAGAAACTACTCTGAAACCCAGAATAACACTGAAACGAACATTAAAAGTGCCAAATTCAGATCTGTGAGGAAACATACTCCCTGCGAATCAAATTTTGACATCTTATACATGTTATAACAAGGAAAACAAGGAAATTATCCAAAAGATTTCAGTCCATGAGGGCCCATAACACCTCAAGAACCAAAGTTTTTCATTCATTAAAACAAAACCTTACACAAAAAATACCCTATCGAGCAGTAGGAATTTTATCAAGGCATCTATCATAGCAGTATGTATATTCTACACAACATCAATCACAACAGCATGAAATCGCTAATGCATCCTAGATGGCATGGAAAAAATGCATGACATGTGATTTTTAGAAAGTTCCTATATGATGCATGAGATGGAATAACCTTATGTCATCAGGTTATGATAGAAATAGAACCTCAATAGCATCAACGGTAATAGTACAAAACATGTGAATCACCCAATGGTGAAAATAAAATAAACCATAAACTTACAAAACCAGAAAAAATTCAATAAATGAGGTAGGTTAGATTTTCCTTATACATGGGTTAGATACTCCCGAGCATAGTTTATTAAAAAGTACCTATTCCTTCCTATCCATGGCTAAAGGATCCAAACAGTAAATCAAGAGAAAAGAACCTGCCTCTAATACCACTTTGTAATATCTCGGTTCTGGAAGCCACATAGATGTGCCCCGTAACTAGTTGGTCACATGACCTCAAGCACATTTACCCGAATGCCAGAGGCTTCCGACTAGCAGTGAGGACCTTGAGTGTGATAGTGGGGAAATTATGCCCTCATTGGAAAAGTAACACGGAAGAAAGAAACAATAGCAGCAATGGAAATAGTGACAAACCATACAAAAGTAAACAATGGAAGATTGGAAAATAATAAATTGGATCACACATATATATATATGAATTATGCATGATACATATGTCTAGGAAAACAACCAAACAATTCATAATGTTGGAATACAATAGAACTAAACCAAAGTACAAAAGAATGAAAGTAAATAACTCCTCATCATCACAAGTCATAGCTTGGTCACATGCTCTCCAGATCCATAGGAATCAAGTACCTGAAGTAAAAGGGTGATTTCCCTTATCTATACCTGCAACAATATAATATGTTTGGGCCCAAAAGGATGGCCCAAACAGGGTGTGAGACTAAATCCCAGTAGGCAACTACCATGATATTTGTGCCTAACAGTCAGTGAATATATGGCAGGTAAAGTATAGAAGGCAGTAAACAATCCGCAGTTTCAAAGCATTCAAATCACCACATAACATGCAATAGCTAATCAAAACAGATAAACATAATAGGTAACCCCCTGGGAAGTACCCACAGCCAATCCCCTCTGGTCCTACCTAGCAACAAAAGAAAGCATCTAAACACAAGGTAACCCTCTGGGAAGTACTCACAGCCTATCCCCTCTGATCCTACCTAACAAGTACAATCAACCCTCTGGGTAGTACACTCAGTCTAACCCCTATGCTTCAGCTTAAACATAGACTCTCTAAGGAAGCACTAGCCGTTAATTCCTCCTATAGTCTCATATCGGTATCTAAAGGCACTCTAGGGAATCACTTACATCACATTCCCTCAGTGGCCCATGTAGAGGAACTACAGACACTCTGAGGAAGCACTCAATGTCAATTCCCCCTATGGTCTCGCATCGTAAGTAAAACAGACACTCTAGAAAAGCCCTCAACGTCCATTCTCTCTATAGTCTATACGCCAGGTTCTCACGGCCCTGTGTAAGTCAAGAAAGTGTAGCAGTGCATATAATCTTCAAGAACTACTTGGATAGAATTCTATAGCATAACAGCATAACAGAACAACAGTCACACCATCCTACAATACTAGGCATGGGAAGGTAAACAGCAGCCTAACAGGAAAACTAGACCCAAATGTCAAAACAAGAAAAAACATGTATGGGAAACACAACCAAAGCACAGAAATTCAGCTTATTCATAATCAATTATCATCTACTCAAGCATAAAAGCATAGCAGGAAATCAATAGGGCTAAAACGGTAAACACGCAATACCCCATTCATGGGTATTGGGAAAAATTGTGCATATAACTCAATGACTTCCTACATAAAGGCACAAAACACCTACCTTAGTGATGGGAGATCAATATAAGTGAACCTCATGCCTTGAATCTCCCAGGAAAACTGTATATCTACAAAAATGTCTAAAACTTTCAATAGATAGTAACTTGAGAAAGAAGAGGAATCATGAAATGAGGATCAAGTAAAAGATAGAGCTTACCGAGGCGATCCCAACACAATCGACCATGGTCGAATCGGAGATCGAACGGAGGCTCGGGTGCTCAGAGAAGAAGCTTGGCTATATGGGTTCTATCAGATGAATGAAACCTAGAAGAAGGGAGTTCTGTCCGTTAGACGTGAAACTGGTGCCTTTAATGAAAAAAAATACACAGCGTGTACTTTTGAATTACACAAAATGTACTCACCTTTTCCATACTCTGCTTTAGGCAGCCTTCAAGTCACCCCACATGGCCATGTGCAAGTTTGCTACATGGCCAGAACACGGCTACCCATAGAAACCGAGTACACAATGTATACTCATAAAGTACACGGTGTGTACTTCGAAAATTTCCATAATTTCATCTTTTTCTCAAAAATGACTAGAAAAGGAAAACATACCTAAAAAGAAGGTCCAGGTTCTTAAATCATACTTGTTTCAAATTATTTCTACATGAATTTTAAAAATTATTACAAATATTTATATTAGTTGAACCAAAAATAACATCATCAACATAGATTTGAACAGATAAAATATTATAACAAGCAATTTTTTAAAAAGTGTTGGATCTATCAATCCAAAAGTAAATCTATTTTTCAAAACAAATGAAATTAATCATTCATAACAAGATCTAGGTGTTTTTTAAGGCCATAGAGATCTTTAGTAAGTTTAAAAAAATAATCTGGTTTTTGAGTACTTTCAAAACCATGAGGTTGTTCTACATAGAATTCCTCCATTAAATAACTATTTAAAAAGTAAGATTTGACATCCATATTATATAATTTAAAATTCATATGATATGCATAATCTAAAAGGATTATAATGGATTCTAATCAAGATACAGGGGAGAAGGTCTCATCATAATCTATGCATTATTCTTTATTATATCGTTTAGCTACTAATCTAGATTTATTTCTGGTTAAGATTCCTTGATCATCCTGATTATTTCTAAAGACCCAATTAGTACATATAAATGGATAATTAGTTGGTCTCGCTACTAGTTCCTAAACTTCATTCCTTTAAAATTGGTTTATCTCTTCCTGTATTGCTACCATCCAACTCTCATCTTCTAATACTTCTTCAATAGTCTTAGGTTCTAACTGAGATAGAAAGGCATAAAATTATTCTAGATTACCTATATTTTTTTAGTTCTGATTCTTATGTTTAGGTCTTTTATAACAGTTTATAAAGGATAGTTCTATAAAGTTCTAGAATTTCTAGGAAAGACACATTCTGGTTCTTCAGTATCAGGTTCTTATGAATTTAACTTTCTTAATATCATTTTAAAAATCAGTTTTAGGGGTTTCAAGTCTCATGTTGTCAAAAGATTCAGTGACTTCATCAGCTTGATCTTTCTCTTTAATGAAAGGGTCAGTTTCATAAAACTTCACATGAACTGATTCTTCAACAATCCTTGAATTTTTATTAATTACTCTATAATATTTATAAGTAGCATAATATCCCAAAAATATTCCTACATCATTTTTTTTATCAAACTTACCAAGGTTATCCTTATTTTTCAAGATATAAACCTTGCATATAAAACTTTAAAGTACTTTATTTTAGGTTTTCTATTATTCCAAATTTTAGAGGGTGTATTTTTGAAAATATTCCTTATTAAAACTCTATTCATGATATAAAAGGTTGTTCTTATAACATCTGCCCAAAGATAGGTAGGAAAATTGTATTCATTCAGTATAGTCCTTTCCATTTCCTGAATAGTTTTGTTTCTCCTTTCAAAAATTTCATTTTGTTGAAGTGTTCTTGGTGTGGAGAAGGTGTGTTTAATACCTATATTTGAGAAAAAAGAATTGAATTCTTGATTCTCAAATTCTCCACCATGATCACTTCTCAATGAAATTATTTTAAAACCTTTTTATTTTGAACAATTTTACAAAAACTTTCAAAAATACTGAATACATTACTTTTGAGTTTTAGAAAATAAACCCAAGTAAATCTAGAATAATCATCAACTAAAACATAGACATATAATTTACTAGAAAAAATTTCTAATCTTGTTGGTCCAAGAAAATCCATATGGATAATTTTTAAAGGTTTAGATTTAGAAATTTTGTTAATATATTTGAAAGAATATTTGTGCTTCTTTCCAATTTAGCATGCATTACAGAATATATCATTATCAAACTTAGGACTAGGAAAATAAAAAACTAATTTTTTTCTTAGATAATTTTTTAAAGCATATATATTACATTTTTCAAGTCTTCTATGACAAATCCATTATTCATTTGTCTTAGCAGTTAAACAATTTAAGTTTTATTTACACAAGGAACTCGAATACATGGTATAAACATTATCAGTTCTATGTGCTCTAAATTTAAGAAATTTATCTTTAAAGACAGAGTGATAATTGTTAGAAAAATAAATATAAAATCCATCATCATAGAGTTTAGAGATACTTATCGTATTTCTCTTTAACCCTTGCACATACAGTACTTTTTTGATTGAGATAGTCTTTTAATCTCCAATAGTTCCAACTCCAACTATTTTTCCTTTCACATTGTCACCAAAAGTGATTAGTCCTCTATCTATTTGTGTCAGTGTATGAAAGTTTGTTGAGTATCCACTCATATGCATGGAATAGCCACTATCCATATACCATATATATTTTCTTTTTTTGTGACCCATTTCCTATAAAAGTAATAAAACAAATGTTTTTTTTGGTACCCATATTTTCTTAGGTCCAACAGTGTTAGAGAGCAAGGATCTGGGAATCCAGATCTACTTTATTTTTCCATAACTCATATCACTTGATTTATAAAAACTTTTGGAAATAAAATATCTTTTAATACCAGTAATTTGATGATTTTTCAAATAAAAATTGTTATTGAAATGTCCTTTTGTTCTATAAAAATAACAAGTAGCATTTTTTGAGTTAGGCACAAAATAATTTTTATATACTTTTGATTTTTCACCCTTGTTTCCTATTCCAAATATTTCTCTTTTAATAACATTATTTACAAGAATTTCATTTAACACTTTCTATCCTTATATAAAAGTGATTGTACTAATTTTATAGGACTCTATTTCACCCTGTAATTCTTTAATCCTTTTTTCATGATCATCACAATATGAGGTAGATGAGTTGAATTTTTCAATAAACTCTTGATGTTGTTTTAGCAGACTATCTCTTTCACCTAGAACAACATTATAAATATTTTTCAATGATTTTTTCTTATTTAATAAAGAATCATATTTTTATTCTAACATAGAACAATAGGCATCTAATTTTTCATTTTAGTAACTTGTTGTATCTGAATTATAAGATTAATAAATTTATATCTTTTCATCTTCATCCATAAAGCACATATTGGATTTTATATTTCATTGCTCCTTTTTTGAATCAAACTTTGAAGGAACTATTGGAGTCTTTGGATACACTCCATGTATCTTTCATTACTCTTTTTCCTTTGTGCTCGAAATCAACATTCTTATGATAATTATTTTTTGGCCTTTTCCTTTAATCTTTAAACTAAGGGAAATTAGGTCTAATATGATCCAATTTATTTCACTCATAGAATTGAAATTCTCTTAGTTCTTTGTTATTCTTTTTGAAGGATTTTCTGAAGCCTCATTTCTTATTGTAAAATTTTCTGAATTTTCTAGCCAGATGAGCTAGTTCCATTTCAAAATCTGAGGATTCTAATTTTTTATTTCCTTTCACTTTTTTATTTGATCTTCTATTATGCTTCTGAGATGTCACCATTATAATAGTATTTTCTTTCTTCGCTATAATTTTATGATCTTCAGCATTAGCCTGCATTTCTTCTTCATACATCATTAGTGTCTCAATTAGTTCTTTCATTTTCATATCCTTGATAGGTGATTATTTATGAATATAAGAAGATATATCATTCCATTTTGAAGGTATCCCTCTGAGTACTTTAAAGGCTTGATCATATTGTTAGATAGGTTCACCTAAGGTTGTAATATTGTTGACAATTTATGTAAGTATTCCATTCACCTGTGTGATGCTTTCACTATCAAACAATATAAATGTGTCAAACTTTAGTTTTTTTATAGCATACCTCATATGTATAACATTATACGTTCCTTTATAAACAACTATAATAGTTTCTCACATCTCATAGGATGTAGGGAATTTTGATTCATGATTAAATTCATCTGGTCCAATAACACAAATAACAGTATTCATCACTTTTGAATTGATATCATACTCATATTCTATTTTAGAAATCCAAGTTTCTGATTTCTTACGAATCTTATAAGGGGTAATGATTTTTTAGTATACTTTGAATCCAAGATTTTTTAAATAGATTATCGTACGAGATTTCCAGTATCTATAATTTCTACCATTAAATTATGGATCTCATACCATAGACATTCCTTCTCTCAGATCATCCATTTCCATCTTTGTATAGACTTTATAATTTTAGGTTTTTATAGATTTATTCAAAAATATATCCTTTGATACTAATTATTAGGTTGGAATATACAAATTAACATAATTGGAGGTGAATTTTGTCTTTTTAAAAATCTTTCACAATTCTGGATTTTGACACTCACTATGTTTTATGTGGATATGCAGTGTTTACTTCTGTAAAAATAATAGGCATCGGATATTCACAGTTTCAGCAACAAGCAACTAAAAATTGATGGATCTTCTTATTTAGAATAGAATATCTTCAAGAATGAAACAGTATGAAGTGGTCCTTATTGAAAAATTATCTTTAATAAGATAGAAACTAACCAGCAGTAACTTAGGGATGAAATATATAGAACCTCAAAGCATAGCCTCTTTTGAAAATAACAAATATTTTATTATTATTTGTAGCAGAAGCACTGTAAATGATAAACTTGATAATGAAGTCATATATGTGAAATTTTCATATCATGGATATATATTTTAAGAGAATATATAGAACATATACCTTTCTTTAGTATTTCGGATCTAAAAGAATGGCCTTATTGATCTCAGAAATTCAAATTCCAATTGACTAGGGGAGTCATAACTTTCCTTATTAATAGGTGTGATTTTATCCAATGAATACGGTTCTTTGAAACAATCAAAACAATCCTTGAATCAATCTTCAATTCTGACTCGATCATTGCAGTAAACTCAGATTAAAAATGTGTCTTAAAAACTTTTTCGTTGTAAACTCAACGTAGGGTTGAACTATGTATCATTGGGTTACTTTGTGTAGTGTAGGGTTTCTTCACATAGCGTAGGTTTCCTACCAACATATGGTTCCTTAACAATACTTTCATATTCATGTAACATAGGGAAAAAAGAAGCATAGGGATGATAATCCATACATTCACCTTTTTATCATAATATCCTGAACATAGCATGGATTAACCATACATTCAAATTCCCAAACATATGGTAGATGAATAGTAATACTAACTTCCAATGTAGGGTTGATGATCCATATGCTTGATGATTCTCCCAATGTATGGATGTCTATCCAAACACAAACTGTTTAGCGTAATGTAGGGTTGATATCATACGGTAAGCATTAACTTTCCAGCATAATGTAGGGTTGATACCATATGCTTATTTTCCGAATGTAGGGTTTGGAATAGTGTTTCCAGAGTAATTCCCATAACATTAAATTCCTTTAACCCAGATATAAATTCCTGAAAACGTTCTCAAGAAAACTTCATTATAAAACAAACAAGGGTATTTTTGAGCATCAAAATCATCAAAAATTATTGATTATTATTGAGACAATACATGCCCAACAATAATTGGGTCACATTTATTGATATTAAATCCAAAAATGTAAAGATTATGTTTTTAGCACCAAATTTAAGAGTGTAGGTCTGGGGCTGTTATAGTTGGTATTAGAGCAAGTTTTAGACAACTTTGGAGATTATGATGTATTCATAGGAATTTATCTTAATATTTATGGACACCATCATGGGTTTATGATTTTAAGTTCGATCATAATTTAAAATTATTAGACACCCCTTTTGAGGTTTTAAATGATGGAATTTTAAAGTGATTTATGATAATTTGGAAGACTTTTTATTAGGTTGAGGTATTTGTAACCCCTAGGTTTAATGTGAAGTATTATTTGAGGAAGAATTACTTAACATTTTTGGACATAAGTTTAAATGTATTGATAAACCTTAGAGTTTATATGATCTTTGATATTGAGTTAATTATTAGTTATTACAATTTTGGAACATATTTTTTATCATATAGATGTCTGTGGGATTGAAAATTAATTTTGTGATTAATGTTATTTTAAGAGAATTACAATATTTTGGGAACCTTATATGATTAAGTAAAATGGAAATATTTTTGGATAAGATGGATTTTATTTGAGGATTAAAGGTTACATTATATTTTTGAGTCATATGTGATTTTAAAGTGGATTTATGTTGATTCAATATAAATTATTAGCATTTCTTAGAGATTATATTAGGGGTGTCCATACCCGACCTGACCCGTCCAACCCAACCCGACCCGACCAGGTTGGGTCGGGTGGGGTCAGGTTCAAAAATTCATATACACGGGTCAGGTCATTTCGGATTGACCTGTGGTCGGGTTGGGTTGGGTCACGGGTTGAAAAAAAATATCCAACCTGACCCAACCAACCTGATGGACTACCGTTGTGCCTCCCACGAGAGTCGCATAGCCTTTCCACCATACTTCGTTGTTGTTGGTGTATCATCACTCTTCCCTAAGTCATCCATGCCATCACCTATCCTCTTATTCCATCATTTCCATGTGTTTTCCCCTGACCCTCACCATCGTCTTCCTCCTCCAGCACCTTCACCTCTACCTCCTCCATCATCACTATCGTGACTCCTCCACCTTCTTCTCTCCACTGTGATTGATGTGACCCTTGAACCATTGGAGACTACCCCTCCCTCCACCTTCACGTCCACCTCCGTATCCACCATGAACTAGTATAATATGATAAAAAAAATAAAATATATGAACTAAATATATAAAATTAAATAAATAATCTATCCAGGTCCTGGGAAGCTGAGGTCGGCCTCGGCGAGTCATAGGGGATGGTGGACTCGACGAGTCTTTGTCGAAAATCATGGGGTCTCAGGATAAGGCAAGGGAAGGAGGTGGTCATCAGCGGGACAAGGCAGTCATAGAAGGGTGTCGATGGTAGAAATAGGATACAGTGTAGTTCTGTGGATTGGGGATTGAGGGAGTTGTCTAAATTTGGGATTAGGGGTTTCAAGATCTCCTGCAGTACCCACAGGAGGGAGAGAGATAGGAATCACACCAATGAATGATCATCTTGCCAGTCGGCCACCAATTTTTGGGCCGATTCATCGTCGATATCCTCCTATCACAGTGAAGAAGATGAAGCATCAAAGTGGGATATGTGCGGATATTTATCCAGGAGGAGTGGCATTTTTTTACATAACTCGATCAAGCTGACCAACCCAACCTGATCTAGATGGGTTAGGTCGGGTCGGGTCCCCAAAAAAATCCCTTAAACCTGACCCGACCCAAACCGATATTTTTTGGTTGAGTCGGGCCCAAAAAAAACCCCAACCCGACCCAATCCAACCCATGGACACCCCTAGATTATGTGATTAGGGCATATACATTTTTGGGTACATGACTTTATGAGTGACTAATGTTGATTTTAGATAAATATTAAATTATTCCTAGAAGAATATGTGATTAATTAATTCTAATTCTTGGGTTTTGAACTTGGTAGGAAATATTTTGAATAATTTTGAGGTTAGTTATTTATCAAATGATCTATATTGAACTTTGGATGTTATTGATGAGGCATTGGTGATTAATGTTGTATTTATTCATATGAAGGTTTAGTAATTTTGGAAATTATCTTATCTTATGATAACAATTTTGGTTTTAGTTAATTTATAAATATGGAAAGAATATCTTGTTATCCTTTTATGGGTGATCCATTAGAAGTTTATTTTAGTGCTTCAAACATGAAAAATTCATCTTGAATACTCATAATTTTTATAAAAGGATGAGATCGTGGTGGAAATTTATTATAGGATTAAATTATATTTGTCAATAAATTATATTTCCTTATACTCTTAGTCTAGATAGTAAATTAATTCATCTACTTTAGGAAAAATAATCTTGAAATAAAAAATGTTATCTTATTATCTTCATTTTTTATGAATCTATGGTTTTTTTCACAACTCGTTTTTTTTTTGTCATTGATATTCTAATGATCATTCACTTATGATAAATATTCTCTATAAATCTCCATTATTATTTGGGAAATACATTTTTCTTCCATTTATATATTTCCACTTCCCACTAATGTTCCCCAATTTGGAAACCTAGTATGTGTTATTCCATATGACCTTCTTATTTCCATTTTCCTCTTTTCAAAATGATGTTTTATTTATATGATGTAGGTTTTCAACAAAGGTACTTTCAAATTTCAAACCTTGATCTCTAAGCTCATATTCAAGTCTCAAGTATGAAATTTATTAAAGGGTGATATAATATAATATCCCATGATTTTAAAATTACACTATGTTTTATAGTGTATACAACATGTAACATCGGGCTTAAATGAACAATGAAATATTATTATTTAAAAATAACCATTATAACATAGCCATTGAATTGGTCGGTATGAATAGTAAAATAAATATTTTGAAATATTTATAAATTTTATACTCAATATAAACTTATTTATTAATTCTTAGGAAATAATTACTAAATTTTTAGTAATGTTATTTTATTATTTAAAAATATTTTTTTTTTGCATTTTATGAGTGAATATTATAATTAATTTTGAAAATTTTAGAAATTTTATTTGAGAAAAATGATATTATTTTTGAAATCATCATATTAAAATTAACTTAAGGTAAAATTTTGGGATTTTCCTAAAAAATTATTTTCTAGTGAATATTGAAAAAATATTGATTTTTGTAAAACTGTAATTTATTTTCAGTGAAAAGTGTTATTATGCTTTGAATTTGATATTAAAGTAACATAGGTATTATTTAAATATATATAATATTATTATATTAATTTTAATTATTATTATACTTGATTTTGATATAAGTTTTTTTTTGGGCTTAAAAACACATTTTTCCAAAAAAAATATTTTTCGTTGTATTTTATGCACTCATGTTAAAATTGATTTATGCCACTTCTAGGAATTTAATATTGAAAAATGGTTTCCATATTTTGAATTATGAGGCTAATTTTTTTTAAATAATTATCTTTTATGTTTTTTCATTATGAATAGTAATTGTAGTAAATATTTGTCACCTTGGTAAGGGTAAATTGGATAATTAAAGTTAAAAATAATATGATAAGGACTAAAAATAACTCTAACACGTGACTTTAATCTATTGTATTATTTTTTTAACTATCCACATACATTATTCTAATTTATGGAAATTTTGTTTGATTTTTCTTTGAAAATGACATGTGTTATTTTATGTAAATATAAATTTAAAAATGTCACTCTCTTGATTTTAATATCTATAATATTTCATGACAGGGATAAAAAAAATTATGTTCAGTTATAAATTTTTATTTGAAATATAAATGGTTTTTTATAATTCTAATTTATTTTAAATTTTTAGTTATTATATAATTACCTTAAATGTATTCGCAACGTCAAATTGGTGCTTGTGAAAGTAGTACAAAAATCAAGTAAATGATTTTAATAATTTTAAAAGTTTTATTTTTTGGGTGATTTTATTGTCCCATGAATTATATAGATAAATATAACATATTAGGGACGTTATAAGGTTTTATATTCTAATTCCTTTTATTTCATGTTGTATTCAAAGTCAAATTAAATGAATAGTGTCAAAAATGATGTTAATGATATTTTATGTTAAAAAATATTTTATTAAATGATTTAAAATTCATCAAAATCATATATTCATAAATTCGAATGGTATATTGTTTAAAATATAAACCATGGTCTATGTATGGATCATTTATCTTTTTATAGTATCTTTCTTAACCCTTAAAGTGTAAAAAACATTGATATCATAGTAATTTTCAAAAGGGTTAACGGGAGTTAAAATAAAGTGATAAGGGTTAAATTTACCTAAAAACTTTACTTTATCCTATTGGTAGAGGTTTTTTAAAAAAAATATCTATTTAAGGAAATAAATTATGTATTTTAAAATATTACTTTGAATTTTGTAACCCAAGCTTGACTTTTGAGAAGATAAGTTATATTTTATTCAAATTAAAAACTATTTTTAAGTCTTTTAATTTAATGACATGGTTGGAAAATAAAATTATTTTTCTTCCTGATCAAAAAGTCTAAAAACAATACTTTTTTTATTATTTAACTAAAAAAATATTTTAAACCAATTTATTTCTTTATTTCAAGGTAAAATTATTTTTACACAAAAATCGGTTATTTTCCTAAAAATTGTTTTTCATGTGTTTTGTGTTCTTATATTAAATGTAATTTCTATCACCTATAGAAATTTAATATAATAAAATTTATTCCAAATTTGGAATATTAATTTCCAAATTTTCTTATAAGTCCCCATTTATTTTTGGTCTTATAATTATGTTATCATGTTAAAAGTTGAGTTATCACGGTTAAGGTTAAAATGAGTTTAAAGTGGTTTAGCTGAAAGATAAGGACTAAAATGTATCCAAAACTTATCTAAATGTTATTAGTTGGGTTTATTTTGACCCTATAATAATTTATATTATAATTTTTCGTGACTTGGTTCAACTTGACATGATTATGATATATATATATATATATATTATTTAATCTTTTAAGAAATTCTAAGAATTTCCCTCCCCTCACTTATAAAAGATAACCTCCTCTCCTCTCTTCCTCACACATTTTTAGCACTTCTTTGGGCCAAAACTGCCCAAATATCTCCCCAAATTCACTCACTACTTCATAAAGCATTTTTTTATCATAAAACCAACCAAGGAAGGTTTTCAGTATAAACTTAAAGAGGTGATCCAAAGAAGAGGTACAGTTCTTAACCATGAATTTTCATTTTATTTATTCTTATACCTCACTAAAATATTATTTAACCATGATGAAATAATAATACTAGTATATTTCATATAATTATTTGTTATTATGATTATATTAAAACCGTTTTTCATCTCTTTTTCTATTCTATAGAAAATTAAAGCATTACTCATGTGTGTGTGTGGATTACCACCTCCACAAAGCGATGTGTTTAGTTTTCCATCATAGCCTCTCATGGCCATTCATTATGATGGATTTAATGAATATATATATGTACATGTTACTAATTATATAATTAAAATTCTAAAAATATAATATAACATATAATTTCTTACCTTTACATCTTTTGAAAAATAATAATGTTGTTTTTGTGTACGTGTGGACTATCACAACCACAAAGTGATCTGATTCATTTTTCATCACCACATCACACGGATGATATATATATATAAGTTTATTTAAAGATATTATATGATATTTATGTTATAATAATAATTATTTAATGATAAAATAATATTTACCTTCTTTCTATCATGATCATTGGAAAATAGAAATGTTATTCATGCATACATACGGTCTACCATCTCCATGATTGTAACATACTTCATTTTTCATAACCACTTTTAATATTTGTTTTTTAAAAGTATAATTGATGTATAAAAAATGATTATTATTTCATTAATATTATTCATGATATGATATAATATTTACCTCTTTTTCCATATTCAACTTACCAAATTCATTTTGGACAAATGGGTCAAATATCATCAAAACATCTGATATGGACTTAATTGATTAAGTAATTGTATATAATATGGTAATAAATAAAATAAAAGGAAAATAAAGTTCAAAAGGGTTCTTATTCAAGAAAATAATTAACATATGTTTAAAATTTGTGAATATAAGGAATGTACGTGATGAGTGGGAGTCGAGGGAAGGGCACTAACTTAAAACCTCATTTTAAAAGTTTTAAAGATTTATTTTCTAAATATTTTTATTCCGTGTTTATATTCTTGAAATTATTTTATAAATTTATTTACATATACTTAAAATAATAATAAATTTCATTTTATATCTCTTTTAACTTTATTTAAAAAAAATAAAAAGGAATCTTTTTCTGTATTTTATATGGAACGTTTTGAATATCCTTACCAAAGGAAAAAAGGAATGTTTTATTTTAATTTATATGGTTTCAACAACCTTTCACGCAACCGCAACCATTGTTTTATATATTTCTTACATTATAAGCTTCCATTTTTTCTTCAAATAAATACTCGTCTTCCCTTTATTCTAGGTATTTTAGTTTGGAAAATGGGTTTTTAAAAGGAAAGGGTATTTCGATATCTGAAAACGTTTTGAAAATGGGTTCAAAATATTTTTTTAAGGGTTTATGATAAAAATATGCTAGCATGAAAATTTTTTAGTCATTATATGGTACTTGATCATTATATATGATGATGGGTTAACCATATACATCTTAAATAATAGGTGGTCCCAATAGATCCAATACGACAGGTGGTCCTAATATAGCTTATACGATGGGTAAGCCCCATTATAGATCTCCAATGTATTAGGTAATTTTACTTATATTCAAAGAAAAGAGGGAGGGAGTTAATCAGGGTGATTTCTCCTATGTATATAACTAGGCTCTAGTTCTTTATGACACAATTTTAATAGAGGTTATTAATATAATTATCTAAGTTATCAAAAAGGGTTTTCTATTTTCTTATTATGGTTTTTAAAGGATTTATTAATAAAAAGGTGTGTTTTCTCTAAGGATATGATTTATTTCATACACTCAAAGAATAACATGAAAAAATTAATCATTTTATGGGCTTTCATTTTTTGCATTGTACTTATATATTTATTAATTTTATGTCATTTTATGATTTTTTATATTCATCTCTCATTTTTAAATGTTTTCACAGGGCTTAAGGATGAGTAAAAATATTAATAAATTCAGATTTTTGGATATGGAATTTACCTAGAATAAAGAAATTATGTCTTTATAAAGAACTTATTTTTAGTTTAAAATGGAACTGCATGGAAATGTTTTCTTTGAAAGAGTTTTTCTTAATTCTATAAAACTCTAAACCTAAAAGTTCCTTCATTATATAAGCAATCCAATATTTTTTATGATTTTTTATGTTTTGGATGGCTATAATTGGGTCAAATTTATTAGTATCAAATATAGAAATGTAAATATTATGTTTTTAGAACCATATCTAGGAGTGCAAATTCGGGGTTGTTATAGTGTCACCATCTATTCAGGGTAAAAACCACTACTGCTAGTTCCAATTTGTGGGCCGTGTAGTTTATATCTTGGGTTCTTAGATACAAAGAGCCATAATTAATCACCACCTACCTTTGTATCAGAACACATCTAGGCTCAGTTCAAGAGGCATCACAATTTTCTATATACTGAACACCCTCCTCTGGTAGTATCAAGATGTTCATGCTTTTCAAACTATGCCACTACTCCTGAAAATTATATTAGAAACTATCTATCCACATGAAAATATTCCCTTTTTGAGTCATGGAAGTTAGGGGTTCTATAATCCTATATAAGTTAGCCACAATCCTCCAACAGTATCTTTCCAACCCAAGGAATTTATACACCTTAGTCATGCTTTTGGGTGGATACCAAGTTAAAACTACCTCAACCTTTTTTGGGCCCATTTCTAATCCCTCTTATGAGATAACATGTCCCAAAAATTGGACCTTGTAACATCCCATTACCTTATTTCATATACTTATTCACTATTTCTTTGATTTCCCTTTTTTGTTTGGGGACGTTTTGATCTTTTTGAGGATGGAGAGATTTTGTCAGGTAAAATGACCTAAAGTCCATAGATATATGTTTTATTAATTAATGGAGTCTAGTTATAAATGTTTCAAGGGTTTTAGAGGGTTCACTTTTTGGTATAGGGGTGAGTCAGACGTTTTGGGTGTTTCTACAGGCTTCTATTCCTGGGCGCTAGCTGTAAAAAAACTTACACCATAAATCCTTAATTTATGATGTAAATTGTATACTGACCACATTCCATGAGAATAGATTATGGAATAAATAGATTTACACTATAAAATATGAACTTACACTATAAATTCATTGTTTGGTGTATTTATAACCCTAGTTAATGTCGTTTTTTGAATATGTGAAAATTGATACATTTATACCATAAACCCTAGATTTGTTGCATGATTGATTTCATTATTAATTAAGTAGGCACTCCTCCCTATAACCCTAATATTACTTCTATGTGAAGTGATTGATTTATTCCCTTTTGTACATCTCAGTTTGGTGTTTGATTCTCGGTGAGTTCCCTTGCTATGGTTTTCTCCTCCTCTTTACAACCCCTTTTTAGGAGTGATATAATATCATGGTTTACGATTGAATCAGAATTTGATCTTTGTGTTTTTTATCTAGGATTTCTTTATTGGTCTCCTTTTCCTTCTTTCTTAATTTTAATTTTCCCATTGTGGTTGTTGATTTGATCATGATTGAAAAGCAGGTGGCTTCATATTATTTTTCCCTACAATTAAAACCTTGAATTTATTAATTAATTTGGAATGAGTTTTTAAATGATTTAAAAACCCATATTTTATAATATTGATGGATTATTTTGAAAAAGCAATAGAGATTGTGAAAAAACCCCAATTTCAATGTAATTGAAATTATTGGGAATATTTTAGAAAAAATTATGGCTTGATTTCAAAATTGAATTTGTGATAAATAGATTAAATTGAAATATGATTTCAAAATACATGAATTGATTAAAACCTATGAATTGGTTTTGAAATAAGAAAGGAATGTTTAAAACTAAAATTAGGAAATTGTATTTTGAACTAATTTGAAATGATTAATTTACACATGATTGATTGATTGATTGAATAAAGCACATGTGATGTTGGGTAGTTACTCAGTAATTCGGATAATAACTCTAGGATATGACTCCCTAGAACAATATTGATGATGAAAATACAAACATAAAAATATTACCACATGATTTTGTTCCCTAGTGGGGAGTTGAGTCTTGATGTCTTGAGTCATGGTATATCTGCCCACATTGAGCTGAGATCACTGATTGAGTAGAGTGAGGATCCTGTTACCAAAAACTAACATACCGTGGGGCTTGATACATGGTGTTATGATATAGTTTATTTTATTATTACATGACATTTATTTATAGAACTATTTTATTAAGGAAAACTTATTTATGTAAATATTTTATATAAAATGTTCATTTAATAATGTTTTGATATATCCTTCATCTTCTTATTATGAAATCATGTTTTGTTGAAAATATATAAATTTAAAATCATGCCTTATTTTATTTAAATGGAAATAAATTTTGGTTTAATTTTTATATAATTGATTATGGAACACTTGGTGAGATCCTATTGGGCTTTATATCATGGTTCAGTCCAAAAAGGGGCCTATATACCATTAGAGGGTGGTGAATCAGGGTATGAATATTATTTTTTAACTTCTTCATGCCCCATTGGATCTTGACCTCTTTATTACAAGGGTCACTTCTTATGCTCCTTAATTTTAATGTTGATCATGTCCTTATCAATTTTATCTAATGATAACGCACTGAAATTAAGTAAATAAATCAAACACAATGATATAGATATTTTTTCTTGGTTAACCCTCACTGGGTTACATCCAAGGAGCATACAATGGTGATGTTCCGATTGTAACAAATGTACTAAAATTAATTTTAAAATTATAATGTTCGAGCTAGATATTTTATTCCCAGGTTCACTTTATTTATAAGGTTTAGGGTCTTCTCACTACATTCCCAAGGGTCACTCCCTATGACTCTTCCTCTCCAGCTCACTACCGGTGGGAAGGATCATCGTCTTCCTCTTCCTTCACTCACTGCTCTTGTAAGTTATCCAATCATAGTTTATGGACTTAAAGGTCATTTCATTTTCATGAAAAATTGTATCCTCACTTGTATATATATTCATTATTGATGTTAAACTTTAAAATAACACTATATTCGATAGCATATACAACACGCAACATTGGGCTTAAAAGGACACTAAAATATTATTATTTAAATATAACTTTTATAACCAAACTATTGAATTAGTGGGTATAAATAGTAAAAACCAAATTATTATATATTTTTTAATATCATACTCAATAAAATTTTATTGATTAATTCTACGGAAATAAGCACTCGATTTTCATTAATTTTAGTTTATGCTTCAAAAAAATGTTTTCTTCAAAAATGATTTTTATTAATTTTTGAGAGAAAATATTATAATTCATATATATATATATATTTTAGAAATTTAATTTTTAAAATATGATATAATTTTTTTAATCATCATATAAAAATTATCTTAGGGTGATACTTTGATAATTTTATGAAAAGATTGATTTTTCACTGAATAGTGAAAAATACATCTTTTTGTAAAACTATCATATATTTTCATTGAAAAGTAACATTATGATTTGAATTTATCTTAAATTATAATTTGTATTATTTAATTATATATAATACAATTAATCACATTGGAATCATCTCTATAATTTATTTTTATATAAGTTCATTTTTTTTCTTAAAATGCATTTTTCTAAAAAAATGTTTTTTATTGTGTTTTAGAAATTTATATTAATATTGATTTATGATGCTTATAGGAATTAAATATTGAAAAATATATTCAATATTTATAATTATTATGTAAAACTTTGGTAAATAATTCCTTTCTATTATTTTTTCATTATGAATAGTAACCATAATAAATATTTGTCACCTTAGTAATGGTAAATCGGGTAATTAAGGCTAAAAAAATATGATAAGGACTAAAAATTAACTGAATGTATGAATTTAATCTATTGGATAATTTTGGTTCGACCATCCTCACCCAATATTCGAATTTAGGGTAATTATGTGCCATTTTCTTTGAAAATGACATATATTATTTTATATAAATATAAAGTCAAAAATGTCACTCTCTTGGTTTTAATATCAATAATATTTTTTGATGAGAATAAAAACAAATTATGTTCTATTATAAATTTTTATTTAAAATATAAATTAATTTTTTATGAAATTTATTTATTTTATATTTTTAGTGATGATATAATTACCTTAAATGCTTATACAACGCCAACTCAGTGTTTGTGCAAGCAGTAGAAAAATCAAGTAAATGGTTTTAAAAACTCTAAAAGTAATATTTTTTGGGTCAGTTATCGTGTCACAAAAATTTTATTAATAAATATAAAATATTAGGAATGTGTTAAAGGTTTATATTTGAATAAATTTTCTTTCATATTTTTTTAAAAGTCAAATTAAATGAATAGTTCCAAAAATGACATTAATGATATTTTATATTGAAAAAAATATTATTAAATGATTTAAAATTAAAACAAAATATTATCCTTATCCAAGTTAATTTTTTAAGGTTTAAAATATAAACCATGATCCATTTATGAGTCATTTTTCCTTTTATGGTAACTTTATTGACCTTTAAAGAGTAAAAAACATTGATATCGTCCTAATTTTCCAAAGGGTTAATGAGGGTTTAAACTAAAGAGATAAGGGTTAAAATTACCTAAACACTTTACTTTATCCTATTGGATCCTTTTTTAGAAAAAATATATATTTAAGGAGTTAAATCATTTGTTTTAAAACATTAGTTTGAACTTTGGAACCCAGGATTTCCTTTTGAGAAGATAAGTTATATTTTATTCAAATTAAAAGCAATTTTTAGATCCTTGCATTTAATGGCATGGTTGGAAGATGAATTTTAGTTTTGGATTACTCAAAAATTCTAAAAAACTTCCTTTTTATTAATTAACTAAAAGAATCATGAAAACCAAAAAACTACTTGATTTCATGGTAAAATTATTTTTAAACAAAAAATTGGTATTTTACTAAAAATTGTTTTTCCTGCATTTTGTGTTTTTATATTAAAAGTAATTTATATCACCAATATAAATTTAATCTGATAAAATGGATTAAAAATTTATAATAATTTTATAGAAAAAATTATAAATCCCCTTTCATTTGGTCTTATATTAAGTTATCATGGTAAAAAATTTAAGTTATCACAGTTAAGGTTTAAATGAGTTTAATGTGGTTTGAATAGAAAATAAGGATTAAATTGTACTCAAAAATTGTCTATATGTGATTTTTTGTGTTTATTTAGACCCTATAGTGACTTATCTTTTAATTTGGGGTGCCTTGGTTCCACTTTACATGATTATGATGTATATATTATTTAATCTTTTATGAAATTCCAAGAATGATCCTCTCCTCACTTATAAAAGGGCACCTCCTCTCTTCTCTTCCTCACACATTTTAAGAACTTTAGTTTATTAAATTACTACCAAAATATCTCCATAAATTCACTCTTCACATATTTGAGGATTTTTTTTATCATAAAGCCAACCTAAGAAATATTTAGGTATAAACCTAAAGAGGTGGTCCGAATAAGATGTATAGATCTTAACCGAGTATTTTCATTTTATATCATATTATAATTACTTAAAATATTATTTAACCATGCTGAAATAAAAACATCAGTATATTACATATAAATATATGTTATTATGATTATGTTACAACCTTTTTTCGTCCTCTTTTTCATCCTATGGGAAATGAAACCATCGCTCGTGCATACGTGAGGATTACCACTCCACAAAGTGATGTTTTTCATTTTCCATCACCACCTATAATTGATAGTTATTATGATGTATTTAATTAATATATATTATATTCATGAAATAATTAAAATTATGGAAATATAATATATCATCTAATCTCTTACCTTTCCATCTGTTGAAAAATCATAACATCGTTCGTGTGTACGTGTGGACTACCCCTCCACGAAGTGATGTGATTAATTTTTCATCACCACATCACATGGATGATATATATAAGATTATTTAAAAAATATAATATAATATTTATAATATAATCATCATTATATAAAGTTAAAATAATATTTAACTTCTTTCCATTATGATAGTTGAAAAATGGAAACGTTTCCCATTCGTACATATGGCCTATTATCTCCATGATTGTAACGTGGTTCCTTTTACATAACCATCTTTCATGGTTATTTTTTAAGAGTATAATTTATTTATAAAAATGATAATTATGTCATTAATATGATTCTAGATATGATGTAATAATGTTCTCTTTGACCATAGTCAACTTTCCAATGTCATTTTGGACATATGGGTCGAATATCGTCAAAACATCTGATGTGAACTTAATTGATTAAGTAATTATATATAACATCATAATAAAAAAAATAAAAGGAATAATAAAATTGAAAAAGGTTCTTAAGAAAATAAATAATTAACATTATTTTATTATTCAGGAAGATAATGAACATATGTGATGAGTCATACTCGAGGTAAGGGACACTTAAACTTAAAACCTCATTTTAAATGTTTTAAAGATTTATTTTCTAAATATTTTTCCTCCATGTCCATAATCTTGAAATTATTTTATGGATGTATTTATATAGAGTTAAATTAATTATAAAGAAAATTTTATATCTATTTTCACTTTCTTTCAAAGGTTTTCAAAAGGAATATTTTTTTTATTTTATACAAAATATTTTAACTATAATTACAAAAGGAAAAAAGAATGTTTTATTTTAACATATAAGACATCAATGGCCATTAAAAACACTAAAAATATTATTTGATGTTTTTATTCCATTATAATATTTTATTTTTTCTTCAAAAAACCATTCTTCCCTTTGTTTGGGGTATTTTAGTTTTGAAAATGGGTTTTTAAAAAGAAATGGTATTTTGATATCCAAAAATGTTTTGTAAATGGATTCAAAAGAGTTTTTCAAGGGTTTATGATAAAAATATAATTGCATAAAAAATTTATTTATAATATGGTACTTGATCATTATAGATGATGACAGGTGATATTGATACATTTTATACAATGGATGGTCCCAATACAACTTATATGATATGTGAGCATAACATAGCTTATATGATGTGTGATCCCCATTATAGATCTCCAATAAATTGGGTAATTTTCCTTATCTTCAAATGAAATAAGGGTGGAGTTAACCAGGGTGGTTTCTCCTATGGATTTGATTAGGATTTAATTATTTCTGACTTGATTTTAACACAGGTTATGAATAAAATGCTCTAAGATTCAAAAATGGGTTTTCTATTTACAGGTTATGGGTTTTAAATAATTTATCGAGTAAAAAGTGTTTTTTCATGTGGATGTGATTTTTTTTCATAAACTGAAAAATAACATGGAAAAGGAAATCATTTTATGAATTTTCATGTTTTTCACTAGACTAGCATATTTCTTACTTCTATGACCCTTACTGAGCTTTTTATGTTTATCCCATATTTTTAAATATTTTTCACATAGATTAAGGATGATTAGAAAAGTTAATAAAGTAAAATTTATGGATATAGAAGTTACCTTCAATAAAGTAAGTATGTATTTATAAAGAACTTATTTTGTGGGGAAAATGGTTACTATGTGGAAATTTCCACTTTGAAATTTTTTTTCCTAATTCTATAAAAATATTAACCTAAAAGTTCCTTGGGTATGTAAGTGATCCAATATTTTTCAATGATGTTCTACGTTTTGGATGGATATAATTGTTAGGTTGGAATATACAAATTAACACAAGAGGGGGTGAACTGTGTCTTTTCAAAAATCTTCCACAATTATGGATTTTGACACCCACTTTGTTTTATGTAGATATTCAGTGTTTACTTCTATAAAAATAATATGTAGTGGATAACCAGAAATAAAGAACCCAACTTTTTATAGTGTTATGGGGAAAAAATATCCACTAGTCCACTCTACCAATCACACTCTCTATGTTCATGGTAAATTTCACTAGAATAGTTTTCTTATCACAAGACCATGAATTCAAAATTAGGTGTAGGCAGTTTACACCTTTACAAATAGAATAAAACAACCTTGTGGTTATTTAATAGGGAACCAATTATCCATATATTAGATCATGAATCCGATACTCCACCACAACTGAGTACGAGTAGTTGAAACTCTAATAAATCAAAAGATTGATTTCAAAGGTTCCAGTTGATCTTCACAGTTGCAGCAACAAGAAACAGACCCTCTCTCATTTTAAAGGTTCCATTTGATCTTCACAGCTTATTACCAAGTACCTATTCCTTCCTATCCATGGCTAAAGGCTCCAAACAGTAAATCAAGAGAAAAGAACCTGCCTCTAAAACCACTTTGTAACATCTCGGTTCTGGAAGCCACCCAGATGTGCCCCATAACTGGTTGGTCACATGACCACAAGCGCATTTCCCCGAATGCCATAGGTTTCTGACTAGCAGTGAGGATCTTGAGTGTGATTGTGGGGAAATTATGCCCTCATTAGAAAAGTAACACAGCAGCAAGAAACAATAGTAGCATCAGAAACAGTGACAAACCATAAAAAAGTAAACAATGGAAGACTGGAAAATAATAAACTGGATCACACATATATATATATGAATTATGCATGATACATATGTCTAGGAAAACATCCAAATAATTCACAATGTTGGAATACAATAGTACTAAACCAAAGTACAAAAGAAATCAAGTAAATAACTCCTCAGCATCGTAAGTCATAGCTTGGTCACATGCTCTCCAGCTCCATAGCAATCAAGTACCTAAAGTAAAAGGGTGATTTCCCTTATCTATACCTACAACAATATAATATGTTTGGGTACGAAAGGATGGCCCAAACAGGGTGTGAGACTAAATCCCAGTAGGAAACTACCACGAGATTTGTTCCTAACAGTCAGTGAATATATGGCAGGTAAAGTACATAAGGAAGTAAACAATCCACAGTTTCAAAGAATTCAAATCACCACATAACATGCAACAACTAATCAAAATAGATAAACATAATAGGTAACCCCCTGGGAAGTACCCACATCCAATCCCCTCTGGTTCTACCTAGCAACACAAGCAAGCAACTAAACATAAGGTAACCCTCTGGGAAGTACTCACAGCCTATCCCCTCTGATCCTACCTAACAAGTACAATCAACCCTCTGGGCATTACACTTAGTCTAACCCCTCTGGTTCAGCTTAAACATAGACTCTCTGAGGAATCACTCACCGTCAATTACTCCTATTGTCTCATATCGGTATCTAAAGGAGCTCTAGGGAATCACTTACGTCACATTCCCTTGGTGGCCCATGTTGAGGAACTAAAGACATTCTGAGGAAGCACTCAATTTCAATTCCCCCTGTGGTCTCGTATCGTAAGTAAAACAGACACTCTGGAGAAGCCCTCAATGTCCATTCTCTCTATAGTCTATACGCCAGGTTCTCACAGCACTGTGTAAGTCAAGTAAGTATAGCAGTGCGTATAATCCTCAAGAACTACTTGGATAGAATTCTACAGCATAACAGCATAACAGAACAACAGTTACACCATCCTACAATACTAGGCATGGGAAGGTAAATAGCAGCCTAATATGAAAACTAGACCCAAAGGTAAAAACAGGAAAAACATGCATGGGAAACACAACCAAATCACAGAAATTCATCTTATTCACGATCAATTATCATCTACTCGAGCATAAAATCATAGCAGGAAAACAATAGGGATAAAACGGTAAACACGCAATACCCCATTCATGGGTATTGGGAAATATTTGTGCATATAACTCAAATACATCCTACAAAAAGGAACAAACCACCTACCTCGATGTTGGGAGATCAATATAAGTGAACCTCAAGCCTTGAATCTCCCAAGAACATTATAGATCTACAAAAATGTCTAAAACGTTAAATAGATTATAACTTGAGAAAGAAGAGGAATCATTAAATGAGGCTCAAGTAAAAGAGTGAGCTTACCGAGGCGATCCCAACACAATCGACGGCGGTCGAATCGGAGATCGAACGGAGGCTCGGGGGCTCAGAGAAGAATCGTAACCGTATGGGTTCTCTCGGATGAATAAAACCTAGAATAAGGGAGTTTTGTCCGTCAGACTAGAACCCGGTGCGTTTAATGAAAAAAAATACACAGCGTGTACTTTTGAAGTACATGATGTGTACTCACCTTTTCCATAATCTGCTTTAGGCGGCCTTCAAGTCACCCTACATGGCCATGTGCAAGGTTGCTACATGGCCAGAACACAGCTACCCCCAGTAACCGAGTACACGACGTATACTCATAAAGTACACAGTGTGTACTTCAAAAATTTCCATAATTTTATCTTTTTCTCAAAAATTACTATAAAAGGAAAACATACCTGAAAAGAAGGTCCAGGTTCTTAAATCATACTTGTTTCAAATTATTTCTACATTAATTTTAAAAATTATTACAAATATTTTTATTATTTGAACCAAAAATAAAATCATCAACGTAGATTTGAACTGATAAAATATTAGAATAAGAAATTTTTTAAAAATTGTTGGATCTATCAATCCAAAAGTAAATCTATTTTTCAAAATAAATGAAATTAATCATTCATAACAAGATCTAGATGCATTTTTAAGGCCATAAAGAGCTTTAGTATGTTTAAAAAATAATCTGGTTTTTGAGTATTTTCAAAACCAGGAGGTTGTTCTACATAGAATTCCTCCATTAAATAACTATTTAAAAAGTAAGATTTGACATCCATCTTATATAATTTAAAATTCATATGATATGCATAATCTAAAAGGATTCTAATGGATTCTAATCAAGATACAGGGGAAAAGTTCTCATCATAATCTATGCATTATTCTTTATTATATCTTTTAGCTACTAATCTAGCTTTATTTCTGGTTAAGATTCCTTGATCATCCTGATTATTTCTAAAGACCCACTTAGATCATATAACTGGATAATTAGTTGGTCTCGCTACTATTTCCTAAACTTCATTCCTTTAAAATTGGTTTAGCTCTTCCTGTATTGCTACCATCCAACTCTCATATTCTAAGACTTCTTCAATATTCTTAGGTTCTAATTGAGATAGAAAGCCATAAAATTATTCTAGATTCCCTACATTTTTTTAGTTCTGATTACTATTTTTAGGTCTCTTATAACAGTTTCTAAAGGATGGTTCTTTAAAGTTCTAGACTATCTAGGAAAGACACTTTTTGGTTCTTCAGTATCAGGTTCTTATGAATTTAACTTTCTTAATATCATTTTCAAAATCATTTTAAGGGGTTTCAAGTCTCATGTTGTCAAAATATTTAGTGACTTCATCCGCTTGATCTTTCTCTTTAATGAAAGGGTCAGTTTCATCAAACTTCACATGAACTGATTCTTCAACAATCCATGAATTTTTATTAAACACTCTATAATCTTTAGAAGTATCATAATATCCCAAAAATATTCCAACATCATTTTTTTTATCGAACTTACCAAGGTTATCCTTATTTTTCAAGATATAAACCTTGCATCTAAAATATTAAAGTACTTTACTTTAGGTTATCCGTTATTCTAAATTTTAGAGGGTGTATTTTTGAAAATAGGCCTTATTAAAACTCTATTCATGATATAGAAGGTTGTTCTTATAACATCTACCCAAAGATTGTTTGGAAAACTGTATTCATTTAGTATTGTCCTTGCCATTTCCGGAATAGTTTTATTTCTCCTTTAAAAAATTTCATTTTTTTGAAGTGTTCTTGGTGTCGAGAAGGTGTGTTTAATACCTAGATTTGAGAAAAAAGAATTGAATTCTTGATTCTAAAATTCTCCACCATGATCACTTCTCAATGAAATTATTTTAAAACCTTTTTTATTTTGAACAATTTGACAAAAACTTTCAAAAATAGTGAATACATTACTTTTAAGTTTTAGAAAATAAACCCAAGTAAATCTAGAATAATCATCATCTTAAACATAGACATATAATTTATTAGAAAAAATTTCTACTCTTTTTAGTCCAAGAAAATCCATATGGATAAGTTTTAAAGGTTTATATGTAGAAATTTTGTTAATATATTTGAAAGAATATTTGTGCTTCTTGCCAATTTAGCATGCATCACAGAATCTGTCATTATCAAACTTAAGACTAGGAAAATCAAAAACTGATTTTTTCTTAGATAATTTTTGTAAAGAATATATATTAAATTGTTCAAGTCTTTTATTCCAAATAAATTATTCATTTGTCTTAGTAGTTAAACAATTTACATTTTATTTACAAAAGGAACTGAAATCCTAGGTATAAACATTATCAGTTCTATGTGCTCTAAATTTAAGAAACTTATCTTTAAATACAGAGTGATAATTGTTAGAAAAATCAATATAAAATCCATTTTTATAGAGTTTAGAGATACTTATCATATTTTTCTTTAACTCTTTCAGATACAGTACTTTTTTGATTGAGATAGTCTTTGAATCTCCAACAGTTCCAACTCCAACTATTTTTCCTTTCACATTGTCACCAAAAGTGATTAGTCCTCCATCTATTTGAGTCAGTGTATGAAATTTTGTTGAGTCTCCAATAATATGCATGGAACAGCCACTTTACATATACCATATATCTTTTCTTTTTCTCTGACCTATTTCCTGTAAAATTAATCAAACAAATATTCTTTTTGGTACATATAACAACCCTGCTTTTATTTCACACTTAAACATGATTTATTAAATAAACATAACTTGATAAAACATAGAAGATTGAGAGGTATAGTGTATTTGAGGATTAGTATCACTACATAACAACTTAAAACATAAAACATAACATCTTATTGAAAACTTTCTTTACATGATCACTATATTCCCTCGTACTTAGCATTGCATTGGATAACCTGAGGACATGCATAAGAAAAGGGTGAGCTATAAAGCTCAGTAAGGGAAAAACATGGAATAACATGAAGAAAACAATACATGTTAGACAATAGTAATTTCAATAGATCACAATATAAATATTAACATAAATTCATGATAAATCATGATAATCATAACAAGGATATGTGGCAACAACACTTAACATGGAATTAGCATGAGCCAAGGCTCATTGCACATAGAGCATGAGTAAACACTAATTGCACATGAAGCATGATTAAACCCTAGTTACACTTGAATTAGCATTATTCAACACTAATTTCACATGATGTATCATGATATTATACTTTACCCAATGCATTGGAGCGCTATTAGGGCGCACCCTTCTTAAACATTTCATTTTATGCATAAGTGTGCCACATGGATCATACAATATGGAATCATTAAACATCATTTATTCCATGATAAAGGGATTTGGAATACATGAAAAAAACTTTATAATCAATTAGTAAATGTGCATAAAGGTTAATATCCTTTATAGAGAAATGGGCATGGTATTCACTACACAATGACATTGGCTTGGAAAATCATGGTGCAATTTCAGCAGCGTAACAGCGTGACATAAGAATTCATAAAAATGGTTGATGAGAGAGAAATAAGTGTCTCATAATATTTAAATGAAATGGACAGCAATGGGTTTATATAGATACATGTCCCAAAAATTTTAGTGGAATTTATATTCATGATACAAAATAATTTCTTGAATGTAAATGAGGAGAGATAAATTCCTTTCGGAATTTCAGTATAGTAATGGGTGTACATGGGAGGCATTTTATAACAGATAAATGGATATCCCATCATTAAAACATAAATATGGAAGTATGGGGGAGGTTAGAAACCATAATCCAAAATTTATAATTGAAATTGAAATGGCATAACAACTTAAAGAAAATTGGACAAAAATGAGAAAGGAGGAAAACCCTTACTTGGAAGTGTGCTTCCAAAGGCTTGAGAGAGGATTGATAGAGGCTTCTTGGGAGCTTGGGGAACCTTGGGAAGTTTCTAGAGAGAGGATTACATGGGTTGGTATAACTCCAAGGGCTTTGAGTGAGGAGTAAGTGGGAGATTGGGTGGGTTTATATAGGAAAGGAGAGGGAATTCTTTATTATTTAGGTTTGGGACACCTCACATTAAACAAATCAAAAACACAAAACAACCCATGGTTTTTGCCCATGGTTTTTTCCAAATGGGAGTGGAAAAAAATATTTTATAATTACAATGTCCAAACTTCTTAAAATAATAGGTTTTCTTATGTGGAGTTGATTCACACTCTCAAGGAAAACAATTTAAAAATATAAAATGTTTTATAAGTCATGGAGGGTCTACTAAGGCATCACAAAATTAATCAAACAAATCATAAATCACATTATTTTAATAATAAAACATATATTAGCTGAACATAACATTTATATTATTTTATTACATCACTATTGGGTCATTATGATGTCATAAAACACATTATATATTTAAACGGTATTTAATTTTTACCCAAAAATTTGATTGTCTTAGAAAATTATGAAAAATTAACCATTGGATAATATTGATGTCTAGATTCCAAAAATAATATTTATTTTATCTAAATAATTTTCTAAATATTTGAAACTTCACTTTTAAAATAAAATCTGACATTTATCGAAAATCATGGGTTTTGAAAAAAATAGCAGTCAAACTTTAATAAAAATTACAATTGCATTCATAAAATTATGCGATAATTTATATTTAATAAAATTTAATTTAATAATAATATTTTATTAAAATATATTTTAATTAAAAATACATTAATTTATCAAAATATATTTCTTAGTTGAATATTAACTAAAAATACTATTTGTGCTTTAAAAACTATTTACAAAGTAACAATAATAAAATGAAAGTATATTCATTATTATATACAAAAATAATGTACATAATCATAGTAATAGGTTCTTATTACATAACCCCTTAAAAACCTGCATAATACCTTAGGGTAAGGTGTGTGATGGTGACAGACTTTTGGGGTGGCTCGGATAACATTGCTCGGGTGGTAATCTCTATCAACTTCCACTTCTCTCATAGGCGTTTCCACTTGAGCTTAAAATATTCAAGCTCAGATTGGGCTTGGTCAAGATATAATCCCAAAGATGCCACCTCCTTTCCAAGCTCCGATAAATGGGCCTTGTATGGGTCAAGTCTACTGGATGAGGCCATCACTTCCTTTTTTTGAATAAATTGGATTTGTTAAAGCCATATATTTATACTAATCATGTGATCACTATTCAATGGATATATTAACAATGGTCACAATTCTTAACGGTATTTTTTAAAAAAAATCCAAAAATATAATTCCAAAGAAGTTCACATTTTATATAAACATTTTAAATAATAAGACATTTAATTAGATCAAGAGGAATTTTCATTAATGAAAGTTTGGGCCGTTACAATCTTCCCCCATTAAGAAATTTTGCCCTAAAAATTTCCTTTTCCCACACTAAAATAGATGTGGGTGACTTTTCTTCATAACTTCATTTGATTCCAATGTCATTTATTAAAACTTTTGGTTTCTTCATAACACCTTGATGAGGGGTATTGTCTTATTTCGTAAAACTTTTTCTCTACAATCCAATATCTTCATTGGTTTCTCCTCGTAAGAAAGATCATCCTCTAGTTGTACTACCTCTGAAGAGGGTACATGTGAAGGGTCTTGTATGTACTTCCTTAAGAGGGATACATGAAACTCATCATGTTATTTGGCCATGGTAGGTGGAAGTGCTAGTCGATAGGCCACAGTCCCAGCACGATCAAGAATCTCAAAGGGACCAATGTACTTAGGACTTAACTTCCATTTCTTTCCAAACCACATAAACTTCTTCCTTGAAGATATGCGTAGAAATAACATATCTCCAACTTTAAACTCAAGGTCTCATCGACGGTTATCTGTATAACTCTTCTGTCGACTCTGGGCTGCCTTAATATGCTTCTGAATGGTTTTTACCTTCTCCACCATTTCTTTGACCATTTCTGGTCCTAGTAGCTTATGCTCGCTGACTTCATCCCAACATATCGGTGTTCTACACCTCTTCCCATACAGGGCTTCATAAGGTTCCATTCATATGATCAAGTGGAAACTATTATTGTAGGAGAATTCAACCAGTGGAAGATGTTGATCCCACCCTCCTTTGAAGTCCATAGAACACGCTCTCAACATGTCCTCAAGTGTTTGGATAGTCTGCTCGGATTTTCCATTAGTTTGAGGATGATAAGTAGTACTGAAGTTCATCTTAGTATCTAGAGCATGTTGAAGACTCTTCCAAAACTTATAGGTGAATCTTAGATCTTGATCAGATACAATAGATAGTGGTACTCTATGCAGCCTTACCACTTCCCTGATATATATATTTATGCCATCTAATCCAATGAGAAATTCTCTTAAATTTCAATGAAGTGTGTATACTTTGTAAGACAATCCATAATAACCCAGATTGTATTGTTGCCTTTGAATGTATTCAGAAGTCTGGTGACAAAGTCCTTGGTGATTTCCTCCCATTTCCATGCTGGTATGGGTAATGGTTACATCATCCCCTTGTACTTCTGTCTCTCTACCTTCACTTGCTGACACACCAGGAACTTTGATATACACTCAGCGATCTCCTTCTTCATATTATCCCACTAATAATGCTCTTGGAGATCTCAATACATCTTTGTGTTTCCTGGGTGAATAGAGAAATTTGAACTATTTGCGTCATCTAAAAGTTCCTTCTTCATCTTTGAACTTGATGGAACACAAAGAATTTTCTCAAATCTCAAAATTCCTTCTTCATTAACATTGAACTCTGAGGATTTAACTTTTCTAATAGCTTCCAATTTTTTATGAATTCCCATATCATCATTTTGATCATCCTTTAACCTTTCCAAAAGAGACATTTAAACAATCATTTGTGAAAGGATTGATGATGTTCCCTTCTTTATGATTCCCATGTCCATCTTTATCAAATATAAGAAGATTGGATCCTTCTCAATTATCATCAATGATAGAATTGCTGGGTCATTTCTACTTAGATCATCTGCCACCTTATTCGATCTCTCAGGGTGGTAATGGATTGAGCAGTCATAGTCTTTGATCAGATCTAACCATCTTCATTGGCGCATGTTCAACTCTTTCTGTGTGAATATATACTTGAGGCTTTTGTGGTCCGTATATATTTCACACTTCTCCCCAAAGAGATAATGCAACAAAATTTTTAAATCGAATATCACCATAGCCAACTCCAAATCATGTGTTGGATAATTCTTCTCATAAAATTTCAATTGCCTTGAATCATAGGTAATGACTTTGTCATTTTGCATCAACACATAGCCCAGGCCCTTCTTCGAAGCATCACTGAATACCAAAAAAAGTTCTCCACTTGTGGGTAAAGTGAGCATGAGTGCAGTGATAAGCCTCCTTTTTAACTTCTTGAATATTTCTTTGTATTCATCACTCCAAGAAAACTTTACTCCCTTCTGAGTTTGGAAAATAATGAGAAATTTCTCACAAATGGTCGATAATATCCAGCTAACCCCAAGAATCTATGGATATCCATTACCGATGTTGGCCTCATTCATCCCTCAATTGCATCTATTTTGGAGGGATCTATAGATATCACATTGGTTGTGATGATATGGCCCAAGAATGAGACCTCCTTAAACTAGAACTCACACTTTCTGTACTTCTTATAGAGATTCTCTTCCTAAAGGGTCTCTAGTACAGTTCTTAGATGCTCCTCATGATCCTCCTTGGTTTTAGATTATATCATAATATCATCTATAAAGACTACCACAAATTTTTCTAGGTAATCCCAAAATACTCTATTCATCAAGTCCATGAAGATTTCTGGAGCATTGGTGATTCCAAAAGGCATTACTATGAATTCATAGTGCCCATATCTTGTACAAAAAGCAATCTTGGGGATATCTTCCTCATTCACCCATACTTGATAATATCCCAACCAAAAATCCACCTTGGAGAAGTATTGTGCTCCATGTATCTAATAGAACAAGTCATCAATTTGTGGAAGAGGATACTTGTTCTTTATCATGATTTTGTTAAGGTCGCGATAATCGATGCAAATTCACATTGACCCATCTTTCTTCTTGATGAAGAGGACTGGTACACCTCATGGTAAAGCACATGGGCGTATAAACCCTTTATCTAGATTCTCTTGTAGTTGTTTATTCAACTCCTCAATCTCCACAATAGTCATTATATATGGAGTCTTGGATATTGGCAATGCCCCAGGTATAATATAAATCGAGAATTCAATATCTCTTCTAGGAGAAAGACCAGGAAATTCCTCGGGAAACACTTCAGTGAATTCCCTCACAATAGGCATGTCTTCAAGTATGGTTGCCTCCTTAGACTTAATCATCTGATCCAGATACACGTGATCATAGGGTAGTAATATCCATTCTTGATATGATAGATCTAAATAATATCCATCTTCCTCCTTGCACTTGTAAAGAATTGGGGGTTGATTCTTCACATGGAGAGTGATTTCCCTCTCACGGAAATTTATGTTGGATCTATATAAGGAAAGACAATCCATGCAATAATTGCATCAAATTCTACCAGAGGGAGTATGATGAGGTTCTTCAGGAAGTTCAACCCATAGATTAAGATAGGGGAGGAGTTATATTCATGGGATGAAATGATTTTCCCATTTTTCGTACTCATTGATATCTTTACTTCCATGATTTGTGGTAGCATTGGGATTGTTCTACTAAACTTTCAAGATATAAAAGAATGTTTAGAACCTAAATCAAAAAGTAAGTTCACTATTATTGAATGAATAACTAGTTTACCTATCACTACTTCATTTTCAGGGTTCACTTTGGCAGTAGTGATGGAAAAAGATCTCCCTTGGTGCCTTGGAGGTTGTTGGTTGCCTCCAAAATTCCTTGGCTTAGGGCACTGATTTGCAAGATGCCATAGTTCTTTGAAGTTGTAACAATAAACAACACATTGAGGTTTGAACAGAGTGTTCCTCTCCTCTATTGCAGTTGAGGGTTTTTCTTGTTGGCATTTAATAGCTAGGTGCCCTTCTCTTCTATACCTAAATAATTTCCTTGTCCCCTTCAGGCAATTTCTAGGGTGCTTCTTTCCACACCTTTGGCAAGTGGGGTGCTGAATCTTATTAGCACCGTTGGATTTATCTATCGGATTTCCAGAATTGAAGTCCACCTTACGCTTCTTATCCCCATTATACCCCTGAGATTCTCCGATCTCCATTTCGACCTTGAGGGCACGTCGGACAATTTCCTCATAGATGTCGAAGTCACCGATTTCCAGTGCTTTCTGTAGTCCAGGTTTCATACCACCAAAGAAGTAGTAAACCTTGCATTAGGGGGTGACGAAAAAGTTAGAGGCGTATCGTGCAAGCCTTGTGAAGTTTTCCTCATACGCTCTGACAGATTCTTCATCTTTTTGCTTGAGGGTAAGGAAGTCTCTTTTCATCTTAAGTCAGAGGGTGCGTGGAAAATATTTATCGAAAAACATCTTCTGGAAATCTTTCCATTCCAATGCCTCGATCTCTCTATCAGGCTTCATATTTTTGATCAACATCCACCATTAATCGGCTCCACCTTCCATATAATAAGCAGCCAGAAGAATCTTCTCTTTTTCAGAACATTGAAGTATGGAGAAGATCTTTTCAATGGCGTTGATCCATTGTTCAGCGATTGAGGGATCAGATGATCCATTAAAAGTAGGAGGTCATTGTCTCATGAAGCTCTCGATAGCAACTTGTTCTATCTTAGGGGGGGGTTAAACATTCTTATTGACCCGTGTTTCTATTAAAATCATGAGTTAACTAAGAGAGAAGCATGAAAAAGTTTTCAATTCCCACTCCCATCAGATTGGGCATCTCATTTGCACAGTCATCACATTGATCTTCACATCGGTTGTCAACCTGAGTCCTCCTATTACCGGCCATTGGATGGAATAAAAGGAAAGTTATGGGGTAACACATAAAGAGTAATACAAGGACAAAACTGATTAATTATAAATAACTTTTACTTCCTTGACTTATGAATCCGTAGGCTTCAATCTATGTTATCCATGATCTTCTTTCTAACATATATTTGTAGGGGAATTTTTTTTTAATTCCCTTAATAAGGGTTCATACTAAGCTTATTAATTTACCAAAGCATATCCCCCATGAGTTTCATAACCAAGAGTGCATCAAGGCCCATTTTCATGCACCAGTTTCTGTTCGAGTCTATCTCAAATCAGTGTTTTCAGGTTTTACCCCTAGGATACATCTGTGCCAGAGCCGCCTCTACCAACTCGTATCCATACAGGGATGTATTTTATTGATAAACCACTTACTCAATACGCACCAGTACTTTGGGATTTTTTTACTATAATTATTATTATCTCTAAGTCTTCACTAGGGTTTTCTAATCCTAATCCCAAAAATAACTAAACCTATCCTCTGATACCAACTATAAAAACACTGCTTTTATTTCACACTTAAACATGATTTATTACATAAAATTCACTTGATACAACATATAAGATCGAGAGGTCGAGTGTATTTGGGGATTAGTATCATTACATAACATCTTAAAAAATAAAACACAACATCTTATTGAAAATTTCATTTACATGACCACTACATTCCCTTGTACTTAGCATTGCATTGGATAACCGGAGGACATGCATAAGAAAAGAGTGAGTTATAAATCCCAGTAAGGGAAAAACATGGAATAACATGAGGAAAAAAATACATGTTAGAAAATAGTAATTTAAATAGATCACAAGATAAACATGAACATAAAGGCATGATAAAGCATGATAATCATAATATGGAGATTTGGTAACAACACTTAACATGGAATTAGCATGAGCCAAGGCTCATTGCACATGGAGAATGGGTAAAAACTCATTGCACATGAAGCACGAGTAAACCCTAATTGAAATTTAATTAGCATGAGTAAAAACTCATTGCACATGATGTATCATGATACTATACTTTACCCAATGTATTGGAGTGCTATCAGGGCGCACCCTTCTTAAACATTTCATTACATGAATAAGTGTGCCACATGGATCATACAACATGGAATCATTCAACATAATTTATTCCATGATAAAGGGATGTGGAATACATATATGAAGCTTTATAATAAATGAGTAAATGTGAATAAAGTTGAATACCCTTGATAGAGAAATTGGCATGGTATTCACTACACAATGACATTGGCTTGGAAAATCATGGTGCAATTTCAGCAGTGTAACGGCGTGACATAAGAATTCATAAAAATGGTTGATGAGAGAGAAAGGAGTGTCTCATAATATTTACATAAAATTTTTAGTAACGGTTTATATAGATACATGTCCCAAAAATTTTAATGTAATTTAGATTCATGATACAAAATAATTTCTTGAATGTAAATGAGGAGAGATAAATTCCTTTCGGAATTTCGGCATAGTATTGGGTGTACATGGGAGGAATTTTATGATAGAAAAATGGGTCTCCCATAATTCAAACATAAATAGTGCAGTATGGTGGAGGTGATAAACCATACCCCAAAATTTATAATTGAAATTAAAATGGCATAACAACTTAAATAAAATTGGACAAAAATGAGAAAGGAGGGAAACCCTTACTTGGAAGTGTGCTTCCAAAGGCTAGAGAGAGGATTATTGGGATATTGGGGAACCTTGGGAGGATTTTAGTGAGAGGAGGGTAGGGTTTGGTCTAAATCCAAATGATTTGAGTAAAGAGTAAGTGGGATCTTGGGTGGGTTTATATAGGAAAGGAGAGGGAATTCTTTATTATTTAGGTTTGGGACACCTCACATTAAACAAATCAAAACCACAAACCAGAGCATGGTTTTTTCCCATGGTTTTTTTCCAAAGGATAGTGGAAAACAATATTTTATAATTCCAATGGCTTAACTTCTTAAAATAATAGGTTTTATTATGTGGAGGTGATTCACACTCTCAAGGAAAACAATTTAAAAAGATAAAATGTTTTATAAGTCATGGAGGGTCCACTAAGTCATCACAAAATTAATCAAAAAAATTATAAATCACATTATTTTAAGTATAAAAAATATATTGGACAAACATATCATTTATAGTATTTTATTACATCGCTATTGGGTCATTATGATGTCATAAAACACATTATATATTTAAACGGTATTTAATTTTTACCCAAAATTTTGGTTGTCTCGGAAAATTATGAAAAATTCACCATTGGATAATTTCGACATCCTGATTCCAAAAATAATATTTATTTTATCTAAATAATTTTCTAAATATTCAAATTATCACTTTTAAAATAAAATCCGACATTTATCAAAAAATCATGGGTTTTGACAAAAACAGCTTTCAAACATTAATAAAAATTAAAACTGCATTCATAAAATTATATGATCATTTATATTTAATAAAATTTAATTTAATAATAATATTTTATTATAGTATTATTTAATTAAAAAATCCATTAATTTATCAAAATATGTTTCTTAGTTGAATATTAACTAAAAATACTATTTGCTATTCAAAAACTATTTACAATGTAATAATAATAAAATGTAAGTATATTCATTATTATATACAAAAATAATGTAAATAATCATAGTGCTAGGGTATTGTTAGATAACACCTTAAAACACCCACATAAGACCTTAGGGTAAGGTGTACGATGGTAACAGACTCTTGGGGTGGCTCGGATAACATTTCTTGGGTGGTAATTTCTATAAACTTCCACTTCTCTCATAGGTGGTTCCACTCAAGCTTAACGTATTCAAGCTCGGATTAGGCTTGGTCAAGAGCGAAGCCCAAATATGCCACCTCCTTTCCAAGCTCTGATAAATGGGCCTCTTATGAAGAAGGTCTACTAGATGAGGTCATTACTTCCTTTTTCTGGGTAAATTGGATTTGTTAAAGCCATATATTTATACTAATCATGTGATCACTATTCAATGGCTATATTAACAACGGTCAAAATTCTTAAAAGTATTTTTTAAAAAATCCAAAAACATAAAGCCAAAGAAGTTCACATTTTATATAAACATTTTACATAATAAGACATTTAATTAGATCAAGAGTAATTTTCATTAATGAAAGTTTGGGTCATTATAGTACCCATATTTTCATAGGTCTAGCAGTGTTAGAGAGAAAGGATCTGGGAATCCAAATCTAATTTATTTTTCCATAACTCCTATCACTTGCTTTAGAAAAAATTTAGAAATAAAATATCTTTTAATACCACTAATTTGAGGATTTTTTAAATAACAAATATTATTGAAATGTCCTTTTGTTCCATAAAAATAAAAAGTATCATTTTTTGAGTTAGGCACAAAATAATTTTTATATAATTTTGATTTTTCTACCTTGTTTCCTATTCTAAATCTTTCTCTTTTAATGACATTATTTATAATAATTTCATTTATCACTTTCTCTCCTTTGAAAAAAGTGATTGTAGTAATTTTATAGGACTCTACTTCACCCTGTAATTGTTTAATCCTTTTTTCATGATCAACACAATATGAGGTAGATGAGTTGAATTTTTCAATAAACTCTTGATGTTGTTTAAGAAGAGTATATCTTTCACCTAGAACAACATTATGAATATTTTTCAATGATTTTTCCTTATTTAATAAGAAATCATATTTTTCTTATAACATAGAACATTAGGCATCTAATTTGTCATTTTCGTAACAACTTGTATCAGAATTATAAGATTAATAAGTTTATATCTTTTCCTCTTCATCCATAAAGAGCATATTGGATTTTATATTTGATTGGTCCTTTTTTAATAAAACTTTGAAGGAACTACTGGAGTTTTCGGATACACTCCATGTATCTTTCATTGCTCTTTTTCCTTTGTGCTCAAAATCTACATTCTTATGATACTTATTTTTTGTCCATTTCCTTTAATCTTTAAACTAAGGGTAATCAGGTATGATATGACCCAATTTTTTACACTCATAGCATTAAACTTCTCTTGGTTATTTTTCATCCTTTTTGAAGGATTTTCTGAATCCTCTTTTCTTATTGTAAAATTTTCTAAATTTTCTGTCTTGATGAGCTAGTTACATTTAAAAATCTGAGGATTCTAAATTTTTCTTTCCTTTGACTTTTTTCTTAGATCTTCTATTATACTTCTAAGATGTCACCTTTATAGCAGTATTTTCTTTCTTTGATATAATTTTATGATCTTCAGTATTAGCATGCATTTCTGCTTTATACATCATCAGTGACTAAATTAGTTCTTTCATTGTCATATCCTTGATAGGTGATTATTTATGAATAGAAGAAGATATATCATTCCATTTTTAAGGTATCCCTCTGAGTACTTTCAGGGCTTGAACAGATTGTTATATGGGTTCACATAAGGCTGTAATATTGTTGAAAATTTATGTAAGCTGTCCATTCACCTGTGTGATTCTTTCACTATCAAACATTCTAAATGTATCAAACTTTATTTTTTCTGTAGCATACCTCGTCTTTCTAACATTATATGTTCATTTATAAACAACTATAATAGTTTTCACATCTCATAGGAAGTAGGGAATTTTGATTCACGATTAAATTCATCAAGTCTAATAACACAAATAACAGTATTCATCACTTTTGAATTGATATCATACTCAACTTCTATTTCAGCAATCCAAGTTTCTGATTTCTTAGGAATCTTATAAGTGATAATTATTTTTTAGTATGCTTTGAATCCAAGATTTTTCAAATAGATAATCATACAAGATTTCTAGTGTCTATAATTTCTACCATTAAAGTATGGATCTCGTACCATAGACATTCCTTCTCTCAGATCATCCATTTCCATATTTGTATAGACTTTATAATTTTAGGTTTTTATAGATTTATTCAAAAAATTCTCCTTTGATACTAATTATTAGGTTGGAATATACAAAGTAACATAATAGGGGGTGAATTGTGTCTTTTCAAAAATCTTTCACAATTCTGGATTTTGACACCCACTATGTTTTATGCAGATATGCAGTGTTTACTTCTGTAAAAAGAATAAGCAGTGGATATTCACAGTTCCAGCAACAAGCAACTAACAATTGATGGATCTTCTTATTTAGAAAATAATATCTTCAAGAATTAAATAGTCTGAAGTGATCCTTATTGCAAAATGATCTTCAATAAGATAGAAACTAACCAGCAGTAACTCAAGGTTGAAATATATAGAACTTCAAAGCATAGCCTCTTTTGAAAATAGCAAATATTTGATTATTCGTTGCAGCAGTAGCACTGTAAATGATAAACTTGATATTGCAGTCGTATATGTGAAAATTTCATATCACACGTATATATTTGAAGAGAATATATAGAATAGATACCTTTCTTTGGTATTCTAGATCCAAAAGAATAGCCTGATTGATCTCAGAAATTCAAATTCCAATTGAATAGGGGAGTCATGACCTTCCTTAATAATATGAGTGATTTTCTCCGATGAATATGGTTCTTTGAAATAATCAAAACAATTCTTGAATCGATCTTCAATTCTGAATCGATCCTTGCATCAATCTCAGATTGAAAATGTGTCTTAAAAACTTTGTCTTTGTAAACATAATGTAGGGTTGAATTGTGTATCATAGGGTTACTTTGTGTAGCGTAGGGTTCCTTCACATAGTGTAGGGTTCCTACCAACATATAGTTCCTTAACCATACTTTCATATTCATGTAACATGGGTAAAAAAGGTATCCTAGGGATGATAATCCATACGTTCACCTTTTTAGCATAATATCCTGAACATAGCATTGATTAACCATACATTCAAATTCCCAAACGTAGGGTAGATGAATAGTAATAGAACTTCCAACGTAGGGTTTTTGATCCATATGCTTGATGATTCTCCAAATTTAACGATGTCGATCCAAACACAAACTGTTTAGTGTAACGTAGGTTTGCTATCATACATAAGTGTTAACATTCCATCATAATGTAGGGTTGATACCATGTGCTTATTTTCTGAATGTAGGGTTTGGAACAATATTTCCAGAGTAATTCCCATAACATTAAATTCCTTAAACCCCGATATAAATTCCTAAAAACTTACTTAAGAAAACTTCATTAGAAAACAAACAAGGGTATTTGTGAGCATCAAAATAATCATAAATTATTGATTATTATTGAGACAATACATGCCCAACAATAATTGGGTCACATCTATTGATATAAAATTCAAAAATGTAAATATTATGTTTTTAGCACCAAATTCAAGAGTGTAGGTCTGGGGCTGTTATAGTTGGTATTAGAGCAGGGTTTAGGCAACTTTGAAGATTATGATGTCTTCATAGGAAGTTATTTTAATATTTATGGATACCATCATGGGTTTATGATTTTAAGTTTGATCTTAAGTTAAAATTATTAGACACCCCTTTTGAGGTTTTAAATGATGGAATTTTCAAGTGATTTATGATAATTTGGAAGACTTTTTATTAGGTTGAGGTATATGTAACCCCTAGGTTTAATGTGATGTATTATTTGAGAAAGAATTACTTACCATTTTTTGGATATAAGTTTAAATGTATTTATAAATCTTAGGGTTTATATGATCTTTAATATTGAGGTAATTATGGGTTATTACAATTTTGGAACATATGTCTTATCATATAGATGTCTATGGGATTGAAAATTGGTTTTGTGATTAATTTTATTTTAGAAGAAGTCCAATATTTTGGGAACCTTATATGATTAAGGAAAATAGAAATATTTTTGGATAAGATGGTTTTTTTAGGATTAAAGGTTAAATTATATTTTGGAGGCATATGTGATTTTAAAGTGGATTTATGGTGATTCAATATAAATTATTAGCATATCTTAGAGATTATATTAGGGGTGTCCAATCCTTACCCAACCCGTCCGACTCGACCCGACCTGACTGGGTTGGGTCGGGTTGGGTCGGGTTCAAAAATTTATATAAATGGGTTGGGTCATTTTGGGTTGACCCATGGTTGGGTTGGGTCAGGTCACAGGTTGGAAAAAAATGATCCAACCTGACCCAACCAACCTGATGAACTACAATTGTGCCTCCCACGGGAGCCACCTAGCCTTGCCACCACCAGTCATTGTTACTGGTGTATCATCCCTCTTCCCTAATTCATCTATGTCATCACCTAGCCTCTCATTCCATCATTTCCATGTGTTTCTCCCTAACCCTCACCATTATATTACTCCTCCAATACCTTCACCTCTACCTCCTCCATCGTCACTATCGTGGCCCCCGCCACCTTCGTCTCTCCACTGCGACCGTCGTGACCCTAGAATCTATGGAGACTACCCCTCCCCCCACCTTCATGTCCACCTTTTTATCCCCCACGAACCATTATAATATGATAAAAAAATAAAATATATAAACTAAATATATAAAATTAAATAAATAATCAATCTAGGTCCTGGGAAACTGAGGTCGGCGTCGGCGAGTCATAGGGGAAGGCGGACTCGATGAGTCTTTGTCAAAAATCATGGGGTCTCGAGAGAAGGTAGGGGAAGGAGGTGGTCATCAGTGGGAGAAGGTAGTCATCAAAGGGGGTTGACAGAAGAAATAGGATAATGTGAAGTGCACGTGGATTGGGGATTGAGGGAGTTGTCTAAATTTGGGATTGGGGGTTTCAAGATCTTCCGTAGTACCCACAAGAGGGAGAGAGATGGGAATCCCACCAACGAACGATCATCCATCCGGCTGGCCACCAATATTTGGGCCGATTTGTCATTGAGATCCTCCTGTCATGGTGAAGAAAATGAAGTGCAGAACTGGGAGATGTGCTGGTAATTTATCCAGGAGGAGTGGTGTTTTTTTACATAACCTGATCAACCTGACCAACCCAACCTGATCAAGATGGGTTGGGTCAGGTCGGGTCCCAAAAAAATGCCTTAAACCCAACCTAAACCGAACCGATATTTTTTGGTTGGTTCGGGTCCAAAAACCCCCCCAACCCAACCCAACCTGAACCATGGACACCCCTAGGTTATATGATCAGGGCATATACATTTTTGGTTATATGACTTTATGAGTGACTAATATTGATTTTAGATAAATATTAAATTAATCCTAGAAGAATATGTGATTAATTAATTCTAATTCTTGGGTTTTGAACTTGGTAGGAAATATTTTGAATAATTTTAAGGTTAGTTATTTATCAAATGATCTATATTGAACTTTTGGTGTTATTGTTGAGGCATTGGTGATTAATGTTGTATTTATTCATATGAAGGTTTAGTCATTTTGGGAATTATCTTATATTATGATAACCATTTTGGTTTTAGTTAATTTATATATATATATAAAGAATATATTATTATCCTTTTATGGATTATGTGACCCATAAGAAGTTGATTTTAGTGATTCAAACATGAAAAATTCATCTTGAATACTCATCATTTTGAGAAAAAGATGAGATCATGGTGGAAATTGATTAAAGGATCAAATTATATTTGTCAAGAAATTATATTTCCTTATTCTCTTAGTCTAGATAGTAAATTAATTCATCTACTTTAGTAAAAAATCTTAAAACAAAAAATTTTATCTTATTATCTTTATTTTTTATGAATCTATGGTATTTTTCACAACTCTTTTTTTTGTCATTGATATTATAATGATCATTCACTTACGATAAATATTCTCCATAAATATTAATTATTATTTGGAAAATACATTTTTCCTCCATTTATATATTTACACTTCCCAATAATGTTCCCCAATTTGGAAACCTAGTATGTGTTATTCCAGATGACCTTCTTATTTCCCTTTTCCTCTCTTCAAAATGATGTTTTATCAACCCTTTATATGATGTAGATTTTCAACAATGGTATTTTCAAATGTCAAACCTTGATCACTAAGCTCAAGTTCAAATATTAAGTATGAAATTTATTAAAGGGTGATAGAATATAATATCCCATGATTTTAAAATGCACACTATGTTTTATAGTGTATACAACATGCAACATCGGGCTTAAATAAACAATGAAATATTATTATTTAAATATGACCATTATAACCTAGCCATTGAATTAGTGTGTATGAATAGTAAAATACAAATTATAAAATATTTATAAATTTTATACTCAATATAAATTTATTTGTTAATTCTTTTGAAATAATCACTAAATTTTCAATAATATTATTTTATTCTTTAAAAATATATTTTCTTCAAAAATGATTTTTATTGCATTTTATGAGTGAATATTATAATTAATTTCTGAAAATTTTAGAAATTATTTTTGAGAAAAATGATATCATTTTTGAAATCCTCATATTAAAATTAACTTAGGGTAAATTTTTGGGATTTTCCTAAAAAGATTGATTTTCTAGTGAATATTGAAAAAATATTGATTTTTGTAAAACTGTAATTTCTTTTCATTGAAAAGTATTATTATGCTTTTAATTTGATATTAAAGTAACAAAGGTATTCTTTAAATATATATAATCTTATTATTTTAATTTAAATTAGTATTATACTTGATTTTGGTATAATTTCATTTTTGGGCTTAAAAATGCATTTTTCCAAAAAAAAATATTCTTTGTTGTATTTTATGCACTCATGTTAAAATTGATTTATGCCGCTTCTAGGAATTAAATACTGAAAATGGTTTCCATATTTTGAATTATGAGGCTAAATTTTTTTAAATAATTATCTTTTATGTTTTTTCATTATGAATAGTAATCTTACTAAATATTTGTCACCTTCGTAAGGGTAAATCGGATAATTAAGGTTAAAAATAATATGATAAGGACTAAAAATTACTCTAACACATGAATTTAATTTATTATATTATTTTTTAACTATCATCATCCATTATTCTAATTTATGGGAATTTTGTTTTATTTTTCTTTGAAAATGACATATGTTATTTTATGTAAATATAAATTCAAAAATACCACTCTCTTGATTTTAATATCTATAATATTTCATGATAGGGATAAAAAAATTATGTTTGGTTATAATTTTTTATTTTAAATATAAATGGTTTTTTATAATTTTAATTTATTTTAAATTTTTAGTTATTATATAATTACCTTAAATGCATTCGCAATGTCGACTTGGTGCTTGTGCAAGCAGTACAAAAATCAAGTAAATGATTTTAAGAATTTTAAAAGTTATATTATTTTGGTGATTTTACTATCCCATGAATTATATATATAAATATAACATATTAGTGATTTTATAATGGTTTATAATCTTATTTATTTTCTTTCATGTTGTATTAAAAGTCAAATTAAATGAATAGTGTAAAAATGATATTAATGATATTTTATGTTACAAAATATTTTATTAAATGATTTAAAATTCATCAAAATCATATATTCAGAAAATTAAATGGTATATTGTTTAAAATATCAACCATGGTCTATGTATGGATCATTTATCCTTTTATAGCATCTTTCTTGACCCTTAAAGTGTAAAAGACATTGATATCACATTAATTTTCAAAAGGGTTAATGGGGGTTAAACTAAAGTGATAAGGGTTAAAATTACATAAAAACTTCCCTTTATCTTATTGATTGAGTTTTTTTCAAAAAAAATATCTATTTAAAAAATTAAATTATGTATTTTAAAATATTACTTTGAATTTTGGAACCCAAGCTTGATTTTTTAGAAGATAAGTTATATTTTATTCAAATTGAAAACTATTTTTAGATCTTTGCCTTTTATGGCATGGTTGGAAGATAAAATTCGTTTTCTACATGATCAAAAAGTCTAAAAACATTCCTTTATTTATTATTTAACTAAAAAAATCTTATAAACTAATTTATTACTTTATTTCAAGGTAAAATTATTTTTACACAAAAATCGGTTATTTTCCTAAAAATTGTTTTTCATGTGTTTTGTGTTCTTATATTAAATGTAATTTCTATCACCAATAGAAATTTAATCTAATAAAATTTATTCCAAATTTGGAATATTAATTTCCAAATTTTCTTATAAGACCCCATTTGTTTTTTTTTTCTTATAATTATGTTATCATGGTAAAAGTTGAGTTATCATGGTTAAGGTTAAAATGAGTTTAAAGTGGTTTAGCTAGGAGATAAGGACTAAAATGTACCCAAAACTTATCTAAATGTGATTGGTTGAGTTTATTTTGACCCTATAAAAATTTATATTATAATTTTTCATGACTTGGTTCAACTTGACATGATTATGATATATATATATTATTTAATCTTTTAATAAATTCTAAAATTTCCCTCCCCTCACTTATAAAAGGGAACCTCTTCTCCTCTCTTCCTCACACATTTTTAGCACTTTTTTCATCCAAAACTGCCAAAATATCTCTCCAAATTCACTCACTACTTCATAAATGATTTTTTTTATCATAAAGCCAACCAAGGAAGGTTTTAGGTATAAACTTAAAGAGGTGATCCAAAGAAGATGTATAGTTCTTAACCATGCATTTTTATTTTATTTATTATAATACCTCCTTAAAATATTATTTAACCATGATGAAATAATAATACTAGTATATTTAATATATTTAGTTGTTATTATGATTATCTTACAACCCTTTTTCATCTCATTTTCCATTCTATAGGAAATTAAAACATTACTCGTGTGTATGTGTGGATTACCACCTCCACGAAGCGATGTGTTTAGTTTTCCATCACCACCTCTCATGGCCATTTATTATGATGGATTTAATGAATATATATATATATGATATTAATTATATAATTAAAATTATAAAAATATAATATATCATATAATTTCTTACTTTTTCATCTTTTGAAAAATAATAATGTTGTTTGTGCGAACGTGTGGACTACCACCACCACAAAGCGATCTGACTCATTTTTCATCACCATGTCACATGGATGATATATATAAGTTTATTTAAAGATATTATATTATATTTACAATATAATAATTATTATTTAATTTTAAAAAATAATTACCTTCTTTCTATCATGTCCATTGAAAAATAGAAATGTTACTCATGCATACATACGGTCTACCATCTTTATGACTGTAATAAACTTCATTTTTCATAACCATGTTTAATGTTTGTTTTTTAAAAGTATAATTAATGTATAAAAAATGATGATTATTTAATTAATATTATTTTGGATATGATATAATATTTACCTCTTTTTCCATATTCAACTTACCAAATTCATTTTGGACATATGGGTCAAATATCAACAAAACATCTGATATGGACTTAATTGATTAAGTAATTGTATATAATGTGGTAATACATAAAATAAAAGGAAAAATAAAGTTGAAAAGGGTTATTATTAAAGTAAATAATTAACATATGTTTATAATTCATGAATATAAGGAATTTACGTGATGAGTGGGACTCAAGGGAAGGGACACTAACTTAAAACCACATTTTAAAAGTTTTAAAGATTTATTTTCTAAATATATTTATTTCATGTCCATATTCTTGAAATTATTTTATACATGTATTTATATAGACTTAAAATAATTATAATTTTCATTTTATATCTATTTTGACTTTATTTAAAAAAAATCAAAAGGAATATTTTTGTGTATTTTATATGGAACGTTCTAAATATGCTTACAAAAGGAAAAAAGGAATGTTTTATTTTAATTTATACACTGTCAACATCCTTTCACTCCACCAAAACCATTGTTTTATATTTTTCTTACATTATAAGCTTACATTTTTTCTTCAAATAAATACTCCACTTCCCTTTATTCTAGGTATTTTAGTTTTTAAAATGGGTTTTTAAAAGGAAAGGATATTTTGATATCAAAAAATGTTTTGAAAATGGGTTCAGAAGAGTTTTTTTAAGGGTTTGTGATAAAAAGATTCTAGCATGAAAATGTTTTAGTCATGATATGGTACTTGATCATTATATATTATGATTGGTGAACCCTATACATCTTAAATAATAGGTGGTCCAAATATATCCTATAAGACTGGCGGTCCCAATATAGCTTATACGATGGGTGAGCCCCATTATAGCTCTCCAATATATTAGGTAATATTCCTTATATTCAAAGACAAGAGGGAGGGAGTTAACCAGGGTGGTTTATCCTATGGATATAATTGAGCTCTAGTTATTTGTGACACAATTTTAATAGAAGTTATTAACATAATTCTCTAAGTTATCAAAAGGGGTTTTCTATTTTCTTATTATGGGTTTTAAAGGATTTCTTAAGAAAAAAGTGTGTTTTCACTAAGGATATGATTTATTTCATACACTAAAAGAATAACATTGAAAAATTAATCATTTTATGGGCTTTAATTTTTTTCATTGGACTAATAGATTTATTACTTTTATGTCTTTTTATGATCTTTTTATGCTCATCCCTCATTTTTAAATGTTTTCACAGGGATTAAGGATGAGTAAAAATATTAATAAATTCAGATTTTTGGATATTAAATTTACCTAGAAAAAAGAAATTATGCCTTTATAAAGAACTTATTTTGAGGGTAAAATGGAACTGCATGGAAAAGTTTGATTTGAAAGAGTTTTTCTTAATTATCTAAAACTCTAAACCAAAAAGTTACTTTAGTATATAATCAATCCAATATTTTTTATGATTTTTTATTTTTTGTATGGCTATAATTGGGTCAAATTTATTAGTATCAAATCTATAAATTTAAATATTATGTTTTTAGCACTAGATCTAGGAGTGCGAATTCGAGGTTGTTATAGTGTCACTATATATTCAAGGCAAAAACCACTACTGCCAGTTCCAAATTTTGGGTCATGTAGTTTTTCTCTTGGGTTCTTAGATATCAAGACCCATAAGTAATCACCAACTACCTTTGTATCAAAACACATCCTGGCCCGGTTCAAGAGGCATCATAGTTTTCCACATACTGAACACCCTCCTCTAGAAGTATCAAGATGTTCATGCTTGTCAACTTATGCCACTACTCCTGAAAATTATGTTTGAATCTATCTATCCACATGAAAATATTCCCCTTTTGGGTCATGGAAGTTAGGGGTTCTATAATCCTATATAAATTATCCACAATCCTCCAATAGTATCTTGCCAACCCAAGGAAACTATACACCTCAGTCATGCTTTTGGGTGGATACCAAGCTAGAATTACCTTAACCTTTTTTGGACCCATTTATACTCCCTCTTATGAGATGACATTTCCCGAGAAGTGTACCTTGTAACATCCCATTACCTTCTTTAATGTACTTCTCCACTCTTTATTTGATTTCACTTTTTTTTTTGGATGTTTAGATCTTTTTGAGGATGGAGATATTTTTTCAGGTAAAATGACCTAAATTCCATAGATGTATGTTTTATTAATTAATATAGTCTATTTATAAATGTGTCAAGGGTTTTAGAGGGTTCCCTTTTTGGTCTAGGGGTGAGTTGGAAGTTTTTGGGTGTTTCTGCAGGCTTTTATTCCTGGGTTCTAGCTGTAAAAATAATTTACACCATAAATCCTTAATTTATGATGTAAATTGTATACTGAACACATGCCATGAGAATGGATTAGGTAACAAATATATTTACACTATAAAAGATGAACTTACACTATAAATTCATTGCTTGGTGTATTTCTAACCCGAGTTAATTTCGTTTTTTGAATATGTTCAACTTGATACATTTATACCATAAACCCCAAATTTTTTGCATGATTGATTTTATTAGTAATTATATAGGCACTCCTCCCAATAAACCTAAGATTACTCCCATGTGAAGTGAGTGATTTATTCTCTTTTGTACATATCATTTTGGTGTTTGATTCTCGATTAGTTCCCTTGCTATGGTTTTCTCCTCTTCTTTACTACCCCTTTTTAGTAGTGATATAATATCATGTTTTACAATTGAATTATAATTTGATCTTTATGTTTTTGATCTGGTATTTCCTTATTGGTCTCCTTTTCCTTCTTTCTTCATTGTAATTTTCCCATTGTGGTTGTCGATTTGATAATGATTGAAAAGTAGGTGGATCTATATTATTTTTCCCTACAATTAAAACCTTGAATTTATTAATTAATTTGGAATGAGTTTTTAAATGATTTAAAAACCCATATTTGAGAATATTTATGGATTATTTTGAAAAAGGAATGGAGATTGTGAAAACACCCCAATTTCAATGGAATTGAAATTATTGTGAATACTTTAGAAAAAATGATGGCTTGATTTGGAAGTTGAATTTATGATGAATATATTAAATTGAAATATGATTTGAAAATGTATGATTGATTAAAACCTGTGAATTGGTTTTGAAATGAGAAAGGAATATTAAAAACTGAAAGTGGGAAATTTTATTTTGAACTAATTTGAAATGATTAATTTACACATGATTGATTGATTGATTGACTAAATCACATGTGATGTTGGGTAGTTTGTCAGTAATTCGGACAATAACTCTAGGATATGACTCCCTAGAACAATATTGATGATGAAAACACAAACATAAAAATATTACCACATGATTTTGTTCCCTAGTGGGGAGTGGAGTCTTGATGTCTTGAGTCATGGTATGTGTGCACACATTGAGCTGAGATCGTTGATTGAGTAGTGTGAGGATCCTATTACCAAAAACTAACATACCGTGGGGCTTGATACATGGTGTTATGATATAATTTATTTTATTATTACATGCCATTTATTTATAGAACTATTTTATTAAGGACAACTTATTTATGTAAATATTTTATATAAAATGTTCATTTAAGACTGTTTTGATATATCCTCCATCTTTTGATTATAAAATCATGTTTTGTTGAAAATATGTAAATTTCATGTCATGTCTTGTTTTATTGAAATTGAAATCATTTTTGGTTTAATTTTTATATAATTGATTATGGAACACTTGGTGAGATCCTATTGGGATTTATATCTTGGTTAGGTCCAAAAAGGGGCCTAGATACCCTAAAAGGGGTGTGAATCAAGGTATGGATATTATTTTTAAACTTATTCCTGCCCCATGGGATCTTTACCTATTTATTACAAGGGTCACTTATTATTATCATTAATGTTAATATTGATCAGTTCCTTAGCAATTTTATCTAATGATAATGCACTGAAAGTAAGGAAATAAAGTAAACACAATGACATAGATATTTTTACTTGATTAACCCTCACTGGGCTACATCCAAGGAGCATACAATGGTGATGTTCCAATTTAAACAAATTCACTAAGGATCATTTCTAAATTACAATTTTTGAGATAGATATTTTATTCCTAGGTTAACTTTATTTACAAGGTTTAGGGTCTTCTCATTGCATTCCCAAGGGTCACTCCCTATGTCTCTTCCTCTCTAGATCACTGCTGGTGGGAAGGATCATCGTCTTCCTCTTCCTTCACTCACTACTCTTGGAAGGGATCCAATAATAGTTTATGGACTTATAGGTCACTTAATTTTCATGAAAAACTATATCTTAACTTATACATAGATTCTCTGTTGAAGTTTAACTTTCATCCACTGATGAACACCACTTTTCCACATATGTATTGGAAAACTTCAACCTTTCGCACAACCTCAAGGTGAATTATGAATTAATTTAATCATGGTGTTCAAGTGTTACCTTTGTTATGGAAAATCCACCTTTCATGCTACTCCAAACTTGCACAACACATAACCCTTTATGCCCAAATCACTATTGGTGTGCAACTACCATCTCGCGCACAACTTCGGAATAACTCACTACTTGTGTGACCTCACCACATGCATGAACAGAGCTCAAATTTTATCTAAGTGTTTAGATTCTTCATAATTAAGGGGTATACATATATTTTTAGGCATTTTAGAAACCCTAAACTCATGGTGTGAAACTTCTCTCCAAGAGCTCTAGTCTCACATTTGCACAACCTCATCTTTTGTGGTGCTCCATAACTTATGCGCCTCTCTTTCCTTTTCCATATTTTAATGTTCTTATTTTGAAACATGTATGGAGTGAAACTTTATAAGGCTCCTTGACACTGGAACACAACTCCCTTTTCCAAAAACACTATTCTCCATTCTCCAAATTTCAGACCCAAAATTTTGGCAAACACTGGAAAATGACACCACCTTGTATACAATATTTTTGTACCACCTTCAGATCATCCATTCCTTTGTCATGAATCCTTGTCAACATAGTTTTTCAACAATATTTCTTGAATTACACAATAAATAATAGAAAAAATCTTTTCCAACAAACACAATCAAACTAAAATGCTTTAATGTTCCCTTGAGGGATTTTTTCCCAATAATCTCCCCCTTTGGGTTTATTGACGACTCTTTCAAAAATTTATAACTCTGAAATATTCTTCCACCTTATACTATCATTCAATTATTGTAATGAAGATAGTGATCAAATATTTACTCAACACATACTCTAAGCCCACATGAGCAATGTTCGGTGTGATAAATAAGAGTAATATATAAAGTTTATCAATGAATCACTTCATTATAAAAGCTTATCAACTTATTTTATCATGAACACTATCTGTCGATATATATGCTTTGATCAATAACTTCTAGAATTGTCAAATTTAATACTCTTATCTCACTAATCCCCCTATCTCATTGTTCCACCTGTCAGATTCTCCTTGTGTCTTGAATAAGACATTTTCTCCCTTTTATATCCATAATTTCTCCCCCTTTTTCAAAAAACCCAAAGGTCACTTCTTTATGTTCTACAATAGGGTAAAACATAGATCATCACATTAGGGAAAAACATACCATACCTTAAGGAGAGTGGGGTCCCACATCCACACTTCTTAATTGTAGTAAGTTGATTGAATTCCTAGATTCATTTGATGCCTCTCAAATGCATCTTTGGGTAAGGCCTTTCTCAAAATGCTTGCAACCTATAGTTCTGTAGGCACATACTCCAACTTCATAAGCCCTTTCTCCACCTTCTCCTTGATAAAATTATATTTTACGTCAATTTAATTTATCCTTGAGTTATGGACTAGATTTTTTCTAAGATTGATAGCACTTGAATTATCACAATGGATTATAATCAGATACATCACTTCAACTCCCATGTCATCAAGTTGTTGCTTCATACACAATAATTGTGTTCATGATTGAATGGCCGCAATATACTCAGATTCTATGGTTCTTAATGAAATACAATATTTTTTATTTCTTAGCCAAGATATACACACTCCACTAAGATAGAAAGCACCTCCTGATGTTGATTTCATGTAATCTACTGAACTATCCCAATTTGCATATGTATATCCCAATAGAGCTGGATGAGATTTTTAATTCTACATCAAACTGAAATCCACATTGCCCTTTATATATCGAAGTATTGTTTTCACTATAATCATGTGTATTTTTGTGGGATTTCTTTGATATCTCACTACTTGGCATGTGGAAAAAACAATATTAGGTCTTGTTGATGTCGAGTAAAGTAAACTTCCAATGGTTTTTTATATTATGTGATATTAACTACCATGCCATCATCATCTTTTGATAGTTTTATCTGGGTTGCAACCAGAGTTTTCATGTCCTTGGAATTTTCCATTCCAAGTCTTCTAAAAAACTCCTTGGAATATTTTGATTGAGAAATTAAAGTGTCATTCCCTTCTTGTGTCACCCATAAAACAAGGAAAATGTCAGCTCACCAATCATTGACATTTCAAAATCACTTTTCATGAATTTGGAAAACTATTTGAATTTTGATTCATCTAATCTACCAAATATTATTCCATCAACATAAACCATTGTCTTCATCCTTTTATTACTATCATTATTGACATAGATATTGTAATCAACTCCACCACGCTGAAAGCCCAGCTTTTTCAAAAACTTATCTAGTATAAAATACCATGCTCTTAGAGCTTGGTTCAACCCATATAGCACCTTCTTCAACCCAAAAAATTTGTTCTCATATTAATGATTGAGAAAACCATATGGATACTCAATATACACTTATTCTTAAAAATCCCATTCAAAAATATGGACTTAACATCCATCTGTAAAACTTTAAACTTTTGTTTCACTACAATGGACAAGAATAATCTGATTGTATCCAACCTTACAATAGGTGAAAATGTCTCATCGATATCAATACCCTCTATCTAGGAGTAACCTTTGCACACTATTCATTATTTTTTTGAATCATTGTGCCATCTTTATTCATCTTGTTGTGAAAAAACCAATTTAGTCCCGATGACATTCTTATTTATTGGCCTCTAAAAAATATCACATGTCTCATTCTTCTCAATTTGGTCAAGCTTTTAATTGATAGACTGAACCCAATTCTCATCTCCATCTACTTCATCAAAACATTTATGCTATACTTGTGATAGGAAGGATGCCTTCTATAATGAATGCATTCTTTATTCTTAAACTAGTGTTGCCTGATTACCGATGATGTTCTACCTATCAATTTTAGCTCACTATTTGGTTTTAATGTAGATATAGATTTTACTTCTTTATTCCCATCATCTTTATCTTCATCTGAATCATCATTTTAAACTTTTTATCACCTTGAGTTTCTTACCTCATTGTTGCTGCCATAAGGAAACCATTCACTATTATATTAAATATTATATTCATTCTTTACTACAGGGACATCATTACATTCAACTAATTTTTCAGCCTCATGTTGAAACATTGTTGAAATTATCTCACAGCTTCTTGGTATCTTGAAAATGGTCAGCTGATACCATATTACTAGATCAAAATAGATAATCATGAAATACATGAGTTTTTCTGCTTCTTCCCCAATTTTCCTTCTTGATTTCAGATAGCATAAACTTTCATCCTTTATATCCCATTGAGATATTTCATCTGATTAGGATATAGAGTTCTCCCCCTATGATATGCAACTCTTCATATTTTTGGGCCCACAAACATTGTTCTTATCCTTCACCATTTATTCTCATGTGGCACTTTGTAATGATCCATCAACAAAACCTCTAATCCTACTGAGTTAGAACTCGGTGTAGGAAACAAGAGATAATGTTAATAACACAATAAATTTCTATTACATTCAATTACTTCCATACATTTTAGGAATCCATAAACAATTAAATAATTTTAAATAATTCTTCTAGATTAATTCTTCATCTCTTGTGACTGATTTAAATTAGTTGGAATTATGGATCACATCAAATCACCATTTTTCATATTTTGATGCCACTTCCCCTTAGATTTTATCTCCCCTTAAAACTGAAACACTTAAATATCAGTTAATAGAATTTATACACATAGGGATAGGGGAACCACCAGAATCCTCAAGATGAGTATTATGGTCGATCCTGATGGATTGACCCCTTGATACTTTCTTGCAAAGTACTATATTGTTTTTGTGCTTTTTCCAACTACTCGTCCAACTTCAATTGTTCTGGCCATATGACTAAGCATTCTTTACCCATAGATTGATTCTTCTTCTAATATTTAGGTTCTATAGTCTTGGCCTTTTTCACAATTTGGAGTCTAAACCTGCTAGTAAAATTTTTCTTTATTGATTTTCCAATAAGATTCCATTTTTCATGATTCTTTCTCTAAGAAGGAATCTCTCCACTGGTCATCTTCTCTTTATTATTCCTCCATTGGAGGGATATTTCCCCTTCTTTAACTTATCTCCTTGTGAATCATGTGAGATTATGGAGAGAATATTTATTCATTTTGTTTTATTAGTTATTCGATTCTCCACACTGTTTCTTGCTTCTGGTGGGTTATTCACTAAACTTACATTCTTCTTACTCAAAAATGGAGTAGCTCCTCCATTTTTCTTTCAGGTTCGTTCACATTCTTTCCCAAAGAGTTATTGTAAGTGTATTAGAGGAGGTTATATATACACATTTCATTGATCTCCTTGTGAATCCCCTGAGGATGTAAAAATATTTTTTGACCTATCATTTTGTCTTCCAATATAGGCCTTTTGGTTATACACTGCCAGAGTTGGGGATCTTCTTTCAAGTTCCTTTTCCTTCCTTGATTTCTTTATATTACAATATCTTTCCAAATTCCCATGATCAGAACATATAAAACATATCATGTTAAAAACATACCTTGTGTCGTCATTTCTTGGTTTAGATATTGATGCATTCAGAGTTCTTATTCTTCTTCAAACATTGATTCATTAGTCATCATGACATATATTCATGGTGTGTCTTTTTCTTCCACAATAATGGAATCTGATGGATGCTTTATTATAAGAGGTTTTCCTTTCATACATTTTAAGAGGCTTCTTCTTATTCTTATATTTTTCAATATTTCTTCCTTTACAATTTGAAATATAGTCTAAGGATTAAAAACAAAAACTTGAAGTATGACCATGCATCCCACAAAAATAGAACATACTATAATTTCTTCCTATAGAAACCCTTTTAGGCCTATTCTCAATGTCTATAGTATTTTTCCTATTTTTGGAACTATTCATAGCTCTCATCCTATCATTAATGGGAGAGGATTAATCATATCTAATGCCGGTTTTTTTCAAACCATATGGCCTTTAAGATGAGAAAATATGTTCTTTTTTCTCTTTAAAAATAGCATATTTTCTTTTCATTTCATCATCACCTATCAAAGGATAATCAAATAGTAAGTGAAAAACATCCTTATATTTAAGATTACCTTTGGCATTATATTTATCCACTGCTTTCTTCACTAATTCCATCTCTTCTCCCAGTTTTTGAATCTTCATATCCCTTTATTCAAGTTGAGCATTAATTTCTCTCTTTAGATTCATCCCATTACTCATCTCATATTCCAATTCTTGGGTGAGCTTATCTATAATGTTTCTTTGATCCTTTAATTTAAATTTTTCTTGAGAAATAGAATCAGTACATCATGTATTCTCTTTTTGTAGCCTTTGGTTATTATAAACTAGTTCATATAGGTGTATAGCAATATCATCATTTCTGGATTTCAGATTATAAATTTCATATAACTTATGATTCTCTTTATTTTTATCAACTTTTAGTTTTTCTATCTTTCTAGACATCTTTTTCAATTCTTCAACTTGAGAGTCATTCTTCTCCCTCAGATCAATAGCCACATTAATAAGCCTTTGATTTAAACCTCTTAGTTTATTGACCACAATTTCCAATGCTTGGATCTGAATATTTTTAGATTTAATTTATTCATCCAATTTCATATCCAATTCCTTTATTTCATGGACAAATTATACTTTTGGACTTATAGTTTCTTTATCATAAATAGTTTCAACATCACTTGGAATTTCAATTTCTTTACTCATTCCTACAACATCATTGAGTGATTCTATCTTTTCCCTGTCTGATTCATCCAAACCTGTCTTCAGTAAATTGTTTTATTCCTTAAACTAAATCACACTTTTTCCATAAACACTTCCACACTGAGGAATACCACCTGACTTCTGCTTCTTCTTTTAAGTTATTCCCTTTTACATGGCACACCAAGATAATAGTAGACTGAATATTTAACTTCAACAATCGACTGGACCAATTCATAGCAAAAAAATTTGATAAAAGAAACTTTCCCTATGATACCAATTTTTAGTTCAAAAAAGGGGCCTAGATACCCTAAGAGGGGGGTGAATTGGGGTATGGATATTCTTTTTATACTTCTTCTTGTCCCACTAGATCTTGACCTCTTTATTACAAGGGTTACTTATTATGATCTTTAATGTTATTATTGATCGTGTCCTTTCTAATTTTATCTGATGATAATGCACTGAATGTAAGGAAATAAAGAAAACACAAGGACATAGAAATTTTTACTTAGTTTTCCCTCACTGGGCTACATCCAAGGAGCATACAATGGCGATATGACAATTGTACCAAATTCACAAAGACTCACTACAAAATTACAAGGTTTGGGCTAGATCTTTTATGCCCAAGTCGGTAGGAAGGATCGTTGTATTTCTCTTCCTTCACTCACTGTTCTTGGAATGGATCCACTCATAGTCTATGGACTTTTAGGTCCCTTCATTTTCATGAAAACATGCATCCTCACTTGTAGATATATTCTTTATTTAAGTTAAACTTCCATCCATTGATGAACATCACTTTTCCACAGATGTACTAGGAAACATTAACCTTTTGCGCAACCTTAGGATGAATTACATGCTACTTTAAGAACAGAATGCAAGTGTTACCTTTGTAATGGAAAAACCACCTTGTGCACTACTCTAAACTTATGCGACACATACCCCTTTACGCCCAAATCACTATTAGATCACAACTACCATATAGTGCACAACTTCTAAATAACTCACTACTTGCGCGACCTCACCACTTGTGTGACCAGAGCTTAAATTTTCTCTAAGTGTTGAGCTTCTTCAGAATGATAGAAGTAGTCATCTATTTATAGGTATTTTGGAAACCCTGAGCATATGGCACGCAACTTCTCCCTAAGAGTGCTAGTCTCATGTTCGTGCAACCTTGTTTTCACACAACTCCATAACTTATGAGCCTCTCTTTCCTTTTTCATATTTTTATGTTCTGATTTTGAAACATGCATGGAGCATAACTTTCCAAGGTTTCATGACACTAGCACACAACTCCCTTTTCTAAAAACACTTTTCACCATTCTCCAATTTTTAGACCCAAAAATTTGAAAAACACTAGAAAATGGTGCCACCTTGTATACAATCTTTTTATACCACCTCTATATCATTCATTAATTTTTCATGGATTCTTTTCAACATAGTTTTTCAACAATATCTCATGAATTCCACAATATACCATGAAAACCCTCTTTTTCAACAAACAAAATCAACCCAAAATGCTTCAATGTTACCTTGAGGGATTTTTTACCAACAAGCTCACACCCTACCTTTTCTTTTAGGTTTTTATAGATTATCTTATTCTAAGTCCAAGAAAAGTAAAATAACCACTTGGAGGTGGTGAATGTTCTTGATCCTTAGGACCTGAAGTGATGGAGGTGACCGGTGTAGATTTGATCCACTTGTTATATGGGTTTATCTCTGATCCTTTTCTTGGAAGATTTTTTGTATTTTGATGATGTATGATTTCAGTAATATTTTACCCACTTGATTATATTACTTTATCCATTTTGATTATTGATAATAATAACTTGTATCTTTTATCTTCTTTATTATTGTGTAAAAATCATTCTCTCATGATTCTTGTATGATGCTAGGTACTTGTTGCCAACTTGTGGGAACCGATAATGCCCTTCAGGCCATGTAAAAACCGGCTATGGTATTAGGGTACTAGGATATTCCAAGCTAATTCATGAAAAATTGGTATTAAAAGAGGTTAATTTGTGTACCTTTACTTGATTTCATTATATAGTTGGGTTTTCCTAGTACATAGAAGGTAGGTTGGATAGGACTTAGGAGGTAGTTTTAAGCAAGTTTTTGGCCGTCTTTCTTCATAAAGATCCTTAAGTCGCCATGGGTGTCCTGGAAAAGTGTCTTGAGGAATTTTTTGATCTGATTATATATTTTTCTCTATTTCTGATATAAGTATGTTAAAACCCCAATCTTGAATTTTTCTTGATGTAATTGATATTCATGTGAATCTTGTTTTAGTTGATGATCTATGTATCCTTAATGATGCTTCTAGTGTTTTTTGTTGATGTTGTACAACATTGTGCCTCTAAGAATATGTTTTAATAGGCTATGGAATGAAGTTGTTAGTGAACCATAGCTGGAGAATCCTTTGGTTAACTTGAATCATATTGATATAATGGTGTGTATTATCCACTCTTTAGTACAGGTACCTATGCATGTTCTCGTTCTAGCTCCGATAGTGGAAACTCAAAGTGATGAATCTAGAGATCATGATTAATGGTTTCTTCATCATAAAATACCATCTTTTAAGGTTTTAATTTCCCTTAATAGGCTTAGGATTTTTTGAAAAATCATTAACTACTTTTTGAGTTCTTGGAGACACCAGAAGCTATAAAGGTGAAATATACTAGCTTAAAGTTTGAGGTTCCTAATAAGAGGTTGTGGGATTCAATGGTTATGGAACTAATACAAAACTAGGTTTATCCAGTGCTGGGGTTTTAACAGTTTCTGCTAAAATTGCTATTAAAAACCCCCTTTCTCAGCGCTAGAAGAAATTATGTTAAAGGCAGTCTTTAACAGAGCTAAAAAAGCACTATTAAAGGGGCGCCTTTAAAAATTCTTGTAGAAAATCAATGATAATGGCCCCCCTTTATCAGCTCTAGTAAAAAACCACTGATAAAATGGGTATTTATCATCACTTCTAAAAAGGCACTAATAAAGGGGGGACTTTATCAGCACTTCTAAAAAAGCATTGTTGAAAGGGTGGTTTTGTCAGTGCTTTTTTAGAAGCATTGATAAATACCGCCATTTATTATCTCTTTTTTTCTATCACTGATAAAGGGTATATTTAAAATATATATATATATCATCAACGAACACCTGTATCAGAAGTTATGGCCATTTGGAGGTCTTTTGGGCCTTTTTTGACCTCAATAGAGGTAATCGATGGTTATTTTGGGTCATCAAGGCATAGATATTATTGAAATATTTGATTTGATATGTGGTAAAGGAAAAAAGGATACCCTTTTTAGATGTTATGGATGTTTTAAAGGTTGTCGAATGTGAAAAACCCTTAAAAACCCTAAAAACCCTAAAACCCCAAAAAACACTAAAAAGATTATAACTTTCAATCCATGAGTCTATTTTAGTTCCAAAACCAATAAAATAGAAGCCTATAAAATAATATAAAACTATATTATATTTAAATTGTGTTATAATAAAGGGAATAAAATATATTACAGTTTCAAAAAAGTTAGAAATCAAACTCGAACTTCAAACGGTCATAACTTTTGATCCGAGTGTCCATATGGACTCTACCACATATCAAATCCAATATTGAAAAAATATATATAATAGAGATGGTCTAGGACTAAGTTATACAAGATCTATCCATTTTTCAACCCTAAAAAGGCTCAAAAGGACTCCAAAGCTGAATTTTTTTGTTTTAGACCCTGGTTTTATAAATTAAAACGGTTATAACATATGATCTGGGTGTTTGTTCAGCCATTACCACATATCATATCAAAGATCATTTCATAAGAATTGATTTTGACTAGTTTTGGGGACGAAATGGACTCCTGGATCAAAATTTATGGTCATTTCATGGTTTTTATGGGTTTTAGGGTTTTTAGAGTTTCTTAATGATTTTATGTGTTTTAAGAATTTTTATAGTTAATAACCATTTTAAAAATAAATATGTATTTAAGAATATATATATATATAACTATATATAAAAACATATATATAAATATATGTATAACAAAATATAATGAAATATATATAAATATATAGATGTATCATAAAATTTAAAACAAAACACTATAGGGGAGTGGAAAAGGTGCTGGTGTATAAGATGCAGGTCCTAGGTTTGAAACTCACTAGAGTCAGGGGTGTACAGTAGGGTTTGTATTATCTAAAACACTAATAAAGTTGGGGAAGCACTGATAAAGGGGTGAGGGAAGCATTGACATAGGGGGTGATGGGGTGTGGAATGAAAAAAAATACCCTTTATCAGTGGGGCCTTTATCAGCGCTTTTTTTAGTGTTGTTAAAGGTAACCTTTAATAGTGCTAAAGAAAGAGCTAATGAAGGTGTCTTTTAATAGCACTAAAAAAAGTGCTGATAAATTCCCCCTTTATTAGCACTTTTTACAAGTATTTTTAAAGATAACCCTTTAACATCGCTTACATTATTAGTGCTTCTATAATTCTGATAAATCCATTTTACTAGCATTGTTAAAGACCAAATTTGTTGTAGTGTGGTGAAGAATCTTAAGGGTTTGGAGTAGAAGGACTTTAAAGTTATTTTCACTGATCATTTCTATCTAGAGTCAATGGTATTTGAAAAATCCATAGAGTTTATCAACTTCCAACAGGGTTAAAAGATAGTGACATGGTATGCGAACCATTTTATTAATATTATTCAATTTTCACCTGAGGTAGTATCCAATGAGAAGATCAGGTCTCAATAGTTTGATATGTGTCACCAACCTAATATCCAATCAGGGGTTTTCTTGTTGAATCTCACTTATTATGTTGATGTGTTGAATATAGTGTTGATGGTTGATCTTGACATAGCTGGTAATTCAGGGTTAACAGGAGTTCCTTTTTCTCCCAATGAAAGTTTTTTGAGTTCCTTTAAAGGAAACAGAAAGCACAATGAGTCCCATGGTGGTTCTTGATGGTAGTCATCATCTAGACCTCCTGTAGTTCTTGAAAAAGTCCCTTTGATTTTCTTCCATTTTGGGAAGGTTAGGCATTCAAAACGGGTTTGCAATTATGCACCCAATATCTATAGTTCATGTGGTCACTCAGACCACCAACAGAAGTTCTTCCACTTATTTTCTACTCTATGCAGTGGCATGGGATCATCAGTGCCAAAAAGTACTATGGTTTGATCATATGATTCAAGAACTAAGGGGTTATTTCCACAGGCACCTAGAACAAAACTTCTTTACATAGTGGAAGTGTCTATAGTGGAATCTAATGTGGTTCCAGTGACTATGAGAGGCACCATAAATATTTCTTAATTTTAGAGACTGATTTATTTGATACTGGTACATCTCACCCATTTATATCAACCCATGTTTTCAATTTTATGAATATTTCTATGGAGATTTTATCTTATGTGATGTATATTACTAAAACCCTCAGAATGAAGAGATAGAAGGGTCTTCAGTGTCCGGCTTTTATTTTCTCTTTTTCCAGGATTGATCTTACTTGGAGTTTTTTTGTTCTTAAAATAAAACCTATTGACATCTTTTTTGGGATGGATTAGTTGATTTCTCAATAGTCCAATGTTGATTATTATCTTTGACGAGTCTCCTTTATTGTTCTCGATGGTGTGTTTCATGTCTTTCTAGGAGAATGGGACACAAGGTTGGGTAGATTCTAACCTCCTTTTCTAGAGTTAGGTGGGGTAATATTAGTATTTTCTTTCGAATTGGAGTGGGAATATTTGAGTGATGATCTCCCTCTAGTTATCATCGAGTTTCCCAAAAAAAAATCATCTGATTTTTCTAGATTTCCACTGGTAAGATAGGTGGAGTTTTCTATTGATTTAGTACATGGTACTCATCTAGTGTTTATTCCTTATTATTATATGTAACCAACAGAGTTGAAAGATTTGAATAACTGGTTGGATGATCTTATAGATAAAGGATTTATACATCCGAGTGTATCACCTTGGATGACACTTGTTCACTTTTCAAAAAAATCTGATAGAACGCTTCACATTTGTGTTGATTACTAGAAATTTAATCGAGTAATAGTAATGAATAAATATTTGTTTCCATGGATTGATGATCTATTTGAACAGTTGAAAGGGGTGAAGTGATTCTCAAAGATTTATCTTCGATCTAGTTATCACTGGTTAAGGATAAAAGATTCTAACATTCATAATATGGTCTTCAGAAGTAGGAATGGGCATTATGAGTATCTTGTTATGCCATTTTTTCTAACCAATGCTCTTATATTTTTTATGGTTTTGATGAATAGGATATTTCAAGAGTACCTTGACTAGTTTTTTGTGGTATTTTTAGATGAAATCTAAGTTTACTCTCAAATTGAGGATGACCATGTTCATTATTTGAGAGAAGTTTTATAAACCTTGAGAAATCATAAAATTTATGTGAATCTTTTGAAATGTAATTTATGGATTTAGAAAGTGAATTTCTTGGTACATGTTGTCTTATAACATGGTATTTTAGTTGATCCTGAGAGGGTCAAAGCTATTATGACATGGGAGAAACCATGTAATGCTTTTGAGATGTGGAGATTCTTGGTCTTGGGGTATATTACATTAGATTCATTAGTCATCTCTCAAAGTTAGATTATTATATGACCACTCTCACTTTTAAAGGAGTGAAGTTCATTTGGTAGAACAAATGTCATAGTTATTTTTTTGAGATGAAATTTATTTTGACTTCTATACAAGTGTTGAATCTTCCTGAGGTCGAACAGGGCTATGTGGTCTTCTATGATACATTAGGTTCAGGTTTTGGTTGTGTTCTTATACAGGTTTATCACATGGTAGCTTATGGTTCCAGACATCTTAGGTCACACAAGAAGAAATATCCAACCCAATATCTCAAACTCATAGTTGTGATACATGCTCTTAAGAGTTGGTGGAATTACCTTTTTGTTGAAAGGTTTGATATCTTTTCTAACAAAAAAAACTTGAGTTTTATCTTATCTCAAAATTATTTAAACCTCCATCTAATTTATTGGGTAGAGTACCTATATTATTTTTATTTTTACATTTGCAATACCCATGGTAAGGGGAATTTCATTATTGATGCTTTGAGTAGGAAACATCTGACCTAGGATTTGAAATAATCATTAGGATAGTGGAATTTTATGGCTCTCTTTTATAGGATTCATTTGGGAATCTAATAGAATGAGTATGGGTTTATTTTGGCAAGTATTTAGTTGACCTTCTCCCTTCTTGAGATGATTCTTTGGGAGAAAAATCTTAATGATGAATTATATGGAATTAGGGACTCTTTTTATGGTGGGGTGACCAATGGTGATTGTTCATTCTCTTTAGAGGTTATCATGTGTTTCTAAAACCAATTTTTTGTAAATTTTCTTGTGAGAAAGGTTATGATGGGGGGTTTCCATAATTCTCAGTGGGTATTGCACCTGGGAACCAAGAATATGTTCTATGATATGTGGTGATGAGCTTAGTTTCCAGGTATGAGACAATACATCACTGACTTTGTCACTCATTGTTATACCTACCAATAGGTCAATTCCAAGCACCAAAGACCTTCAGGTTTTCTTCAGCCACTTCCAATTCTTACTTGGAAGTGGGATGATATTTTTATGGATTTCGTGGTTGAGTTTCTTCATACCAATCAAGGGAATAATGTGATATGGGTTTTGATCTATAGGCTGACCAAATCAGTTCACTTTATACCCATTCAAGATGAAACCAAATTCGAGGTCTTGGGATGTATTTACATATAGGATATTGTTATATTACATAGAGTTCCATCTACTATAGTTTTTAATACGGATCCCCATTTCACTTATTTATTTTTGAGAGGCCTCTAGGAAGCCATGGGATCCCAAGTATTTTTTATCAAGGTATATAATCCATAGACAGACGTCTAAATAAAACGATCTATACAGATTATTAAGTACATGATATATGCTTGCGTTCTTGAATTTGGTGGATCTTGGGATGACCATTTTGGACTGGTTAAGTTTTCTTATAATAATAGTTTCTAGTACACTATCAAAATGGCTCCTTTTGAGACCTTTTATGGTCATCCTTATAGATATATATTGCATTGGTTGGATATTGGTGAAAGTTTCTTGGTTGGGCCAAGTTTGTTCTAAGGGACAACGATGAAGATTCAGTTTATTCTTCAGAAAATATTGACAGCATAGAGCTAGTATAAATCTTATTCTAGTCATAAATGATAACTATTGGAGTTCTCAGTTGGTTACTAGGGTGTTCTTGATAGTGTAACCTAATTTGGATCCCTAAAGACTTGGATAATAGGAAAATATTTCACCGAGGTTTGTGGGTCCTTTTGATATTATAGAGAGAGGGGGGAAAGTGGCCTACCATTTGGAACTTCCAGTATAGTTCACTTCAAACCACAACATATTTCATGTATTATATCTTCAAAGGTATCTTTATGATCCTTCTCATGTTCTAATATAGGAAGATCTTGATGTCAATCCTAATTTATCTATGACTGAGCATCCATTCAAGAACTTTGATTCTGAGACAATGGTTCTTCATGGGAAGATGATAACTTTAGTCTATGTGCTGTGATAGTGTGGTTCTGATTTACAAGAGACTTGGGAGCATGAAAAACTGATGAGAGAGAAGTGGAATCATCTCTTTGATATGGAAACTTATTGAAAATCTTTCTAGGGAGAGAAAGTGTTTATGGTGGGATGGTTGTAACATCTTGTTACCTTATTTCGGGTACTTCTTGACTCCTGTTTTGATTTAATTTTCTTGTTTGGGGGATTTTTTATCTTTTTGAAGATAGAGATATTTTGTCCAAAAATTGAACTAAAGTTTGGGGATGTATGATTTTTTGAATTAATTGATTCCATGTATAAATTTTTCAAGGGTTTTATAGGTTTCCCTTTTTGGATCCAAGGTGAGTTGGAAGTTGTTGGGTGTTTCTGAAAGCTTTCATTTTTGGGTGTTGGGTGAAAAAAGAATTCATGTCATAAATCCTTGATTTATGACATAAATTGTATATGGTCCATAATCTGTGAGAATGTATTTTTAAAAAAACTGATTTACACTATAAAATATGAACTTACGCTATAAATTCATCGCTCGTAGTATTTTTAACCTGGGGCGATGCCTTTTTTAGTGTATGTGAAACTTGATGCATTTATTTCATAAACCCTTGTTTTATGATATAAATGACTCATTACTAGTAGTTTTATTTGTGTTACATGCCTAATTTCATTAGGCATTATGTCTTCACTCCTCCTGATAATCCTAGGCTTCCTCCCATGTGCAGTGATCAATTTCATCCCTTATGAACATCTCAGTTTGTTGTTTAATCCCTAGTGAGTTCCCTCGCTATGGTTATATCCTCCTCTATACTACCCCTTTTATGAATTAGTATGATCTCTTGTTTGTTGAATGAATTGGATTTTTATCTTGATGTTTCTAATCTAGGATTTCCTTGTTGGTCTTCTTTGCTTCTGTTCTTCATTGGGGTTTTCCCATTGCGGTTGTTGATTTGATTTATGATTGAAAGGTTGGTGGTTTCATATGATTTTTACCTATAATTGAAACCTTGAATTTATTGATTAATTTAGAATGAGTTTTTAAATTATTTAAAAACTTGTATTTGAGATTATTGATGGATGATTTTTAAAAATTCATGGAGATTGTAAAACCCCACAATTTCAATGGAATTGAAATTATTATATAGATTTGAGAAAATTGATGGCTTGATTTTGAAATTAATTTTGAGATAAATGGATTAAATTAAAATATGATTCAAAAAGGAATGAATTGATGAAAAACTATGATTTTTTTTTAAATGAGAAAGGAATGTTGAAAACTTTAAGTGGGCAATTGTATTTTGAACTGATTTGAAATGATTGATTAGAACATTATTGATTGATTGATTGACTAAAGAACATGTGATACTATATAGTTAGTGGGTAATTATCACAATCACACTAGGATATAACCCCTAAAACTAGATTGATGATGAAAACACTGACATAAACATATTGCGGCATGATTTTTTCCCCAATGGGGAGTTTATTCCGACAGCCTGAGTTGTGGGATGTTTGCACAAATTGAGTCAAGATCCTTGATTGAGTAGTGTGAAGATCATATTACCAAAAACTAATATACCACAGGGCTTTATTCATGGTGTTGTGATATAATTTATTTTATAATTGAATTCCCTTGATTTATAGAACTGTTTTATTCATTCTAACTACTTTATGTAGATTTTTCATATAAAATGTTCATTTAAGATAGTTTTGATATATCATCCATATTTTTATTATAAAATCATGTTTTTTTGACAATATTTAAATGTCATTCCATGCCTTAATTTATTTAATTTGAAATAATTATTGGTTTAATTTTTATAGAATTGATTATGGAACACTTGGTGAGACCCTAGAGGGATTTATAGCTCACACTCTACCTTTGCCTTTGAGAATTTGTAGATTATCTTCTGCCAGATCCAAGAAAAGGAAAATTATCACTTTGATGTGTATATTTTATTGATCCTTGTGACCCTGAGTGATGGAGGTGACCAGTGGAGATGTGATCTACTTATTACATAAGTTTATCTTTGAGCCTTGTCTTGGTAGACATTGTGTCTTTTGATGATGTATGATTTGATTACTATTTTACCTATTTGATTATGGTATTTTCTCCCTTAGTAGTATTGAGAATACTAAATTTATCTTTTATATTCTAAATTACTATGAAAATATCTTTCCCTTGTGATTCTTCTATGATTCTAGGTGGTTTTTTTCAACCCATGGGGATAGGGAATGCCCTTTACGCCATGTCAGAGCTGGATTGGGTGTCAAGGTGATAGGATATTCTAGGCCGATTCATGACAGACCTCCGAGATCCATAAATGACACTTCAAGATATTCCCATAAAGATAGTTCTCTTAGAGTATGTCCAAGATCATCCTCAAATGTCATGTGTGTTCCTCTTATGATGTAGAGTACATAAGGATTACATAGATGAATACTAGCATGAAACAGTCTAAAAAGGGTTGAAAGATTCAGTTTATAAGTACCATGTAATTTTTTGGGGTGTTTATCCCACCTAAGGGAATCACCTATTACTTTAAGTGACTATAGTGACATCAAAAAAAATTCTTCGGTATATCCTCATCTCAAACTCGGAGCTGATGATAGCCCGATCTAAGGTCAATCTTCGAGAAACACCTCACCCCTTTTAACTGGTCAAAGAGTTTCAATTCTTGGAATTGGATACTTATTCTTGATGTTCACATAATTTAAGTGATGGTAATCCACGGATAACCTCAATCTCCCATCCACCTTCTGGGCAAACAACACTAGGGTTTCCCAAGGGGGACACACTAGGTCTCACAAATCCATTCATCAGCAAATCCTATAACAACACCTTCAGCTCTCAAATATCTGTCGGAGTCATCCAATATGCTGGCATAAATATTGGTGTAATCCATGGGTAAAATTCTATGAAAAAATCAATCTCTCAGTGGGTAGGTAAACCCAACAAGTCCTTGGGTAAGGCCTCATTAAGGAGGACATCCTTGTACTATAGAGACTTGGCCATTTCTTTCATTACTGTTACATCATTTTAAAGATAAATAACATAATATTATTACACATAAAGGATCCAAAGGTTTAGTTTCTTGGTAAAACTAGGACCATGTGTAACAATTACAACATCAAGTATAAACATTTATTCAATTTATTAGTCTCTATATTCTTACTGGCACTTGACCTCTCCTTAGTACATGTAGCTACCTGAGGATATACATAAAAAGGGGTGAGATAGAATCATAGTAAGGGGATAGATAAGAACAATATAGCATGGGGTGATCATAATCATAACATAGGCAAAGAATCATGAACATGAGGGAATCATTAATAAAAGACTTGAAATGTGGTAATGCATAAAAAAAATGAAACATCATGTCTTAGTGGTTAACTACCACACATACTTGTGAATAAATCTAGAATCTTTTTCACACATCATTTCACATTTACTTGTGATATTCATCACTTTACCCAATTCATTGGAGTGCTATATAATTCCAAGCACACCCGTCACATTGAAACATTCATATTACGCTATATAATTTCGGGTGCACCCGTCACATCATAACATTATCATTTATCATGCATGCCAAAATGAACATATAACAAAAATAAACATAACTAACCCATGAAAAGGAATGGGTTTTATCTCATAATAACACATTCATAAACATTGGGTTCTCAAAATAAAGAGGGAATAACATACATGTTACAAGAATTGACAATCTTTAATGAGAAGTAAAAGGTGTGTTCTTAAAAGAAGAGTTCTTTTAGAAAACATTTGGTTTGACATAAATACCAATAACAAACATGTATATCCCAGAAAATTAAATACAATGATGAACAAAATATTTTTAAGGAGTAACTATATCAAAAAGGAGTGAAAGAGGAAGAACCTGAAGGATGAAAGTTGGGTTTGAGAATTTCTCATTACCTTGTATATGAATGCTTACTTCTATTTAATGACATGTATAATGACATTATATTCATTAATTAGAAATTAAATAACTTTTTATACATTAATATGGTTACTTTTGGTTTCATTATGTTATTTTATGGGCCTTTTGATGAGTTATAGGGTTTAAAAAACATTGTTTGGGAATGTTCGTTTTTATAGTTTTCTTCACATGTATTCATGAATTGAAGTTTGTGTAGAACATGGATAAACATCTAGAACATATATTCCATGTTATTAATTATATTACAGAAGTTAAAATGATCTTATAATTAATTACATTGTATACCATGTGGATGAATCATTAGATAATAATTAAATGGTGATTGTTTGAGTTAATTTGGACGGGTTTTCGACCACAACGAACTTGTTTTGATTAATCATTTAGTAATATGTACATAAGTTAGTCCCAGAACTTTAAATAGGAATTAATACATATAAAATATTCTGTTTCAACCATAAAAATGGTTTCATGACCATATCTGAAGGTAGAAATGAAAAAAGAAAACATGTCATTCTTGAAGGTGATAGATTAACACCTCATGAATAAAGTTTTCTTTTATAAAATAAAAAGAAGAGGATAAAGGGGGTTTTATGATATAATATCCCATTAGTATCATAAAATTCCATTATATGTATAATAATTGAGTTAACAAACCATTTGGACAAAGATATATTGGGAGAGAATAAGAAAAGAACTTAAAATTGAAAGGAATTTAAAGGAAAAGAATGAGAGAAATTACATCTTGAATCCTCCTATTGGGATCATCCTTAAGGGGATTAAGCTTGGTCTTTTGATGAGATCAGAAGCTTTTGGACATAGGGGAGGTTCTAGGGAAGATTCTTGGGTAGAGTTTAGACAAGGCTTGAAGCTTGAGAGGTGTGAGAAAATGAGGGTGTGAAGGGTTGTTTTTATAGTGGAGAGGAGAGGGGTTTTCTTAATATAAAATTCATTAATTTATTATTTCCCCACAAGAAAAGAAATAATGAGTCTTCCTTGACCAAGAATAGTAATTTTATCATGTTATCCTGAACCAAGTTGTCTTACGTCAGTATAAAATCATACATAACTCTATAATTAGCATATTTAGCTTATTTTTGTAAATTATGGTATTTTTTTATTCATCAAAAATTCAAGTATTTCATAAAAATTTCCAAAATTTCACCCCAAACATTTTTTGATGTGTGGAATCCAAAAATGAAGTCCATTTTTCAAAAATAATTTTCTAAATATGATTAATTTAATATTTAATTAAAATCATAGTTTATTATTAAAAAATCAGTTTTAAAACATTCATATACTTATTCTAAAATATAGGTACATCATAATTTCACTTGAATATTATTTTTATACTATCATAGGTAAGTTTAATATTCATTATGGTATATCACTATTCATAAGGGTGTGTTACTATTCATAAGGGTAGGTTACTATTCACCAAAAATTATGTTTGTTCTATTAGACTCCAAAAATCATCTTGAACACAACTGTGTATGTCGGATTTTTGAAATTCCAAACACATAAGTGACAAACTTATGTTTAAAGGTCACTTAGCACTTATTAGTTCATTATGTTGTTTTTTCATGTGATTTTATGACATATTTTTAAGAAGGGAATTTCCATTGAAAAACTTTGGGTCGTTACACACACTATGCCACTATTACAATAATTTGAAATATCATAACATCTGCTACTTCAAGGGTATTACTAGTCAAATGATTAATAATCAGTTGTATCCACATATTTACAATCCCATCATGGCCTTACTAGACTTCCTTACCTCCAAAAAAATAAAACCTCATCCCATCAACTTGAATGAAGCGCATCCTCCACCTAAAATAATCAATTTTTGAAAGGACCATAGAGAGCCATTCTATACCTAGAATGATGTTTTAAGTCCTCATAGTGGCCAAAAAAAGTTCCCACAATAATATTTTTCCTCTAAGAGCTAGTTAACGCTATCGGAAGAAGTGTGTGATCATTGGATATCTCCCAGTATGAGTCTCTAAATGTAAGGGTCGATACAAATCCTCCTCTAGAATCACTCGTTCTCAAACAAGGAATCTGGTAAGGAAAGAGTGGATTTCTCCTGTGTCTATCAATAATACAGCTAAATTAGAGAAGACATGTATAATACCTCAAATAATCCTTGGAGCCTCTAGTTTATAAGCCTCCACTTCCTACAATAGCCCATGTCCCTAACCATAATCTACTTCAGCCTGATGTGGGTCACCAGGGAGTAGTGGTGGAAATAGATCAAAATATTGGTTACCTATCACTACTCTCCCATATCCTATGCTATGTATGACACCCTATGGACCTCCCTTATCACACTAATTCCTTTGTCTAGGTGGTTTATCAACCATCTCCCTATCTGGTGCATAATGGGTCAGAAACGCATGTGCCATATTCCCTCACCCATCACAAGAGTAGAACCACCCCTCCCTCAACTGACTGCAACCATTCTGAGAGCCCTATATGGAATTCCCTTTGTCCTAAGGCTATCTCTAGAAATGCCTCACACACCTAGATTCCTAATACTATCATCGACTACCAGCTTTCAAAGTCTCATCTCTAGGGTTCCCACTGCCAAAACCAACTATTGGTGAATATTCATCTAGAAATCTCTCTATAACCAGGGAATGCTCTAGAACCCCAATATAGAAAGGAATGAAAAGAGATAACACACCATCCCAGATATCTTGGAAAAGGAAATACTCAAAGTTTCATGCTTGAAAGTATGTATCATGAACCTTATCTATGGAGTACCGTGAGAGGTTAGTGAACCTCACACACACTCTACGACTGACATGTTTCCCTAATGGAGCTCTAGAAGCTTCTTGATATATACTTACCAAAACATAACTAGGTAAAAATCCTCTATAAAGAGGCACTCAAACTCTATCCAAGTGATATTTTCCTTGTCATGCATCTACAGCACCAAAATCCACCATCTTCCTATGAAGCCATGGAGAAGGCTTGTTGATGGGACCACTATCTGATTGGGAGGTATCTTAAAAAGGCTAAAAACTTACCCAACTACCTCAAGCTAGTCCTGTAATTCATGGGGGACTAGATTTCCCCAAAACCTAATGGGTTTATACCTATGGAAATCGTGAAGCATTCTCATCCTATGCACTTCATATTTTGGTACTTCTGGGATAACTGACTACTCAACGGGTGGAGGTAAAACTGAAAAAAAAACACCTGAAGGTACCACCTCCTATACAGACCCCTAAACTGAAGCATCATCTCTAATTGGATCATCATCATGATCCTACTATGAAATAATAGTTGGATATCATTGTGAATTAATCCTATAAAAGTCAATATGCACTACAGTTAAAGAGAATATATGGGAAGTTGACTTAAGAAGGACATGGAAACCACAACCCATTCCTCTATGATACATATATTGATGTTTTCCCTGTAGCTAGTTCTTACATGTGCTGAGTCAACAAGAATATTATCAAATTCCTAGTAAATGGATACGTCGTCCACCACACCATCACTAGGTTCCCTGACCTGAGAGATAAAATTGAGACACCTTAACATTGTCTCCCTAGTTTCAAAACCAATCCTCACAGTTAGACTATCTCTAAAATCCAATCCTAATATGACCTACTCTGATACCACTCAGTCATGACCTAGCCCATTGGGGCCTTCCTGGGCAGAATAAAATATATTTTTACACCCCAATCTCACCTCCAATAGTTTAGGGGCTAGTGAATAGTTCCAAGTAGTCATATCACACGCATGGGAGGCCTTATCCTAAGTTACATATACACATGAACACATCTCTAAACACTATTATAATTAGGAAATAAAAGATCAATTGAAACCAAGTATACATGTAGACAACTAATCTTACATTAGAGTACTAAATTAGTATAGGAAAGAAAAAGGGACAAATACAGTCTCACCAAAACTGGAAGAGTCCAACTTTCTAATAAATAAGGGACTACTATCAAGATGTAACTCTTGGAACTATTTGTTGTCTTCCTAGCACAACTAACCTCCACCTAATCTTGGTCCTCTAAGGACTCCATCAAAATTCTTGTTGTCTGTATAGGATACATCACGTACGATCAGAGCCCTTATAGGGGTGAGTATAAACATACCCATTAGGACACCCCAAAATCACCAAACATAAAGCATCAAAGAGATTCAGCTCAAAAAAAGGATGATAACAACCCATATATTCTTGAAGATAGACATCAAATATTAGGGTAAGGTCATGTATACACTGCTATCCTAGGATTATTCTCAAGGCTCCAAGTTAATTCTCATCTGAGAGAACTCACTCCCCAGATCTTGCTATCACTGAAAGCACTCATCCAAGAGGCTGTACTCATTGAAATCACCAATGAAGACGTCCACACTGGAACTTAGAAGATATTGTTGAATAGGTAGAGTATAACACCTAAGGAATATGGGAGATACCTAAATCTATTCGAAATAACCCACTATAGTGGGGATCACACAACCTGAAAGTCAGTAATGGGATACCTAACCCAACCTAGGGAAGAATGATAGAGGATCACACCCCAATACACATAGAGGGATACCTAAATCTATCCATAACTAAATAGTAGAGGGTGTCACTAATACTATGTTTAGGATGGTATGCCTCACTGTACCCTCATGGGGATGGACAAAGGGAACATACCCTATTGATACTCAACTAGACTGAAGAGAGAAGGGGCTAAAACCTACCCTGGAAGGGGGTATTCGGCATGTGTGGGGAATACACGGTGTATCCTACTTAGTCTGGACATGCCTGAGTCTGTGTATGCATACTTCAGTTCATGCTTGTTACTCTGGTTATGCTTGTGTACACCGGTCATGCTTCGGCCTGTGTACCCAGGGGTACAAGTCGGGCCGCAAACTTCGAATCATACGGTGTGTGATATTTATCTCTATGTGTAACCCTATACACTATTGAAGGGGGTTTACACAACGTGTGTTATTTATAACTACATGCTGTATATATTAAGATTTTATAGAAAGTATAGAACCCTCACGCATCTTCTCCCACACTATCACCACCTCTAATTCCACCATAGAAACTACCATAGATCTTGAATCTGAGTTGAATGAACCATTTTCATCATTGGTAACCATATTTCAGCCACCCATTAATTAGTAAAATAATCCTTTCGTCATCATGTTTCCCATGTACCAAATCCCGCAAAACCAAACTCCTTTGATCCATTTTCAAACATCTGTAATTATCATAGATCCTCTATCACACTGCAATTCATCACACCTTCAATCCAAATTTTGAAACCCATATAAAAATGAATCTATCACACCATGAAACGGTCCCCCATGGTATTTTTGAATCACTGACCAATTGAAATCTACTAATGAATAGAGAATGAAGAATGAATGGAGAAAATCATGAAACAAAAAAGTGAGAATCTAAAAAAGTTTATGTTTGGCTGTCCATCATTGAAGAAATTCAAAGAACATGATATAAAATCAATGGTGTCAAACCAATCAATAATATATTCCTAACTCTAGAAATTTATAATTTAACAAGAATTCCATAATATGATCCATGAATTAATCTTCACACGAATTAATTCACATTTTTTATAGTAAACCAAGTACTGGGATTAAACCAACAAATCAGACATCCTACCTCAAAATTAGATCAATAAATTATGAACAATGATTTCTACATCATTTTCCATGGCAAGATCTAATAAATTTATTAATGATGAAAAACTCCTTGGAAAACCGATCGTTGATCCATGATCCTATTGTCATCTTCCAAATCTCTCCACCACAGTACTCTCAAATCTCTAGGGTTATATAGCTAACCCTAGGATTTATCCATAGTCATTTGGAAATAGGAGAGGATTAGGTCACAACCAATTAATAAAAAATAAATCATTTAATTAATTTATTTGTTTATTATTCTGCCTACGATTTTACTTAAAAACACCTGATGTGTACAATGATTACTTATACCTAGTGCAAAATCACATTTTGAATTTAGTGGAGGTCATGGTTTTCCCATCTAAAACACCATTTATAATATGTTACATTAATTTATAAAAACTACATGTGTGTGATATATTATATTTAATATCTTTATTATATCAACATCGAGGCTCCATGGGCCCTAGAATCCTATGCTAACTTCATGCCTAACTCTAAAAATATTCTTTAAAATATTATAAAGTGTTACAAGGTAATAACATAGTTGTTACATATGGTGGTGGGTTTTTGGTATAAAATATGTTTTTGTTTTTAAGAGGATATGGATATGATGTAGTATGAAATAGTTCAATTGAATTGGAAATATGAATAGGAAAGGATGTTTTACTGTGCAACGCATGGAAAATTTAAGTAAATGAGATGTGTTTTTCATGGTAATGTAGTATTCTTCACATATTACCATATCAATTAGTGCAAGGTTTTCTTCCCATAGTTAGGTACACAATTTTGAATAACCAGCTTCTGAACCAATAGGTAAGTGTGGTGTTAATTTAGACTCTTATTATTTTAGATTCATTTATGGAGTTTATTATTATTTTTTATGATATTTCTAATCATTTTTATTTGATTTTTGACATAAGATATTTATAATATGTTATTCTTTAGTTTTTGAGATTTAATATTGTTTTTTAAGATCTTGGAATTTCTATTTATATTTCAATTTTTGATTATTTATCATCTATTGATGTTATTGAGGTGTTGGTATAGGTTTTGATTTATGGTTTAGTGGATGTTAATTGATATATAATATTTACATTGAGTGGATAGTAGTGTCGTGAAAGGATGTGGTTTTGGGAAAACAAAGGAATTTGGAGTTGTTTTGATTCTATAATTATTATTTTATTTCTTTTCAAGGATTAATTGATCTCATGTATGTAAATACTTGTATATTTGTCTCATAAAATGCTTTTTTAGTTTATGATCCTACTGATTACTCCCCACTACTCACCCCCTATAATTTTCTTTGAGTTGGTTTTTTTGGGATATGTTTCTGAGATTGAGGTTGTGGTTTGGGAAGTTTGAGTAGTGTTTAATGAATACCCTAGATATCATATAATGAGTGACTTATATGAATTTTTTAATTTTATTTTATGCATTGATAGATAGAGTTACTTGGTTTATTTATAATTCTTTATTAAATTAAATTATATTGTATTTAATGGTGGTTTTTTATCTTCTTGGTTATAAAAAGGATAATTCTTCACATAATTTAGTTTACACCATTAGTTCTTGTTTCAAACCAAGAGACAAAAAGAGGTGGACATTGGTGGTTACTCTTTGTTTCATCTCTAACCTAAAAGGTAGAAAAACCTAGCCATGAAAGAGTGGAATCAAATTTTTGGTTGATTGTTTCAATGTATTTTCATATTAAGAACCATTGTGGATTTCATTGGTTTGGTAGAGAAACTATTTCACTTATATTAAACATATGATGTAATATAGGGACACTTTCTAAGATATAGAGGGCCCATATGATCCAATTAATGGAATATGATAGTCTATCGATAATTTTAAGTGAAAGTGTACTTATTATAGGGTAAATTACTTAGCAAGATGTATAGATAATCATCATTCATTGCACATTTTTTTGAGACTAGAGGATGAGATTTATGTGATTTATTGTATGGATCCATGTTGACATGATTTAATTTATAATAGTGTTCTTGTATTATTGTATATTGTTTCCCTTTCATGAGTGTATAATAAGGTTAACATTAATTATATACTCTAATAGGTGATGTTTTTCAATGGTGTCCTTATCATGAGGATGGTTAAGATTACATTTATAAAATCCAAGATATATCATAGTGGCTAACCTCGGGTTCACTCTCAAGGAAGCAATGTCGAATGCTCAAGTGGTTGTTCTGAAAATCTTTTTGTGTTACTTTTATATTTTGAAAATAGTAAAACAAAAAAATGAAAATAGTGAAGCAGTGCTTAATAACACAGTGAGTGTGGAACAATGGATGGAAAAAAGAGAAATAGAGAAAGAAACTCACATGAATAACATGAAAATACAACAAAATATGAAAGAGAGTGAGCAAGAAAAAATCCAAATCCATGTCACTCGAAACTTGAATCTCTATCATATACCAACTTAAAAAATTAATCAAAAACTTTCAACCTCGCTTAGTGCATAACCAATGACTTGGATCACACACCAATCTCACTTAAAATTAGGCACACGAACATTGAAATTTCTCCAGCGCTCGAGCGTCCCTCCAGATTGAAATATAAATTCCCCAGTGAAGTCATTCTAATAAGAAATGATCACAATCCTGATGATTCCATTGAGATCATCATATTTCTTAACCAATATCAATTTCTCATTTTGACAAATTGAGAGTGGAAGGGAAGAAGAGATGAAACAATAAAGTAGAAAACCGGTTTTGTGCGCGGGTTTTCTTTCGCTTAGACGAATTCACACATGTTATCTGCTAAGGCAAAGAAAAAGAAGTGATGATTGCACTGATTCTTGGATCTCCAGGATGCGTCGAAACCTAGATCTATCCTTGTAAAGACCCGTAAAAATTCAAGGGGAATTTTTTTTTTCTTAATTCTCTTTGGAATTTTACAAGAACGCAGTTTCTGACGGCACCTGATTCTGAGGCCCGGTGTGCCCGGAATCATGTTTCGAAGTTTAGCTCAGGTACGTTCAGTGAACGAATAAGCGGGTCTTCCTAACTTTTAATTAGTGCTCAGAATCAAAATCTGAGGGCACCAATGGAACCGCAGCGCTGGTAATTTCTTAATAACACCTTTTCTGGAGTTGCGTTTGATTGGGTGAGGTTATTAATTAATTGGGTTAACTAAAGAATAAAAAATAAAATATTGTGCTACAATTTTATTTTTATTCTAAGTAATGATAACCTAGGAATGGTGGTTGGAGTGGGACCCACTAATCCCCTAACTCCTAGGTAGGATATTAGTGAGGTGGGGCCCACATGATCCCCACCCCCTTTATATCCTTTTCACCTCCCACGAGCATTTAATTTGGTAACTCACCCATACACCCTTTTTAAATTCCAAGTCAACCCTCTGATACCAATTTGTCATGACCCGTCCTTGGGGCCTGTGTCGTGACTACCCCAAGCCCGCCTCCCATAGGTCAGGGTCTGGCGACTAGCACCAAAGGTGTAAATCCCAACAAAAAGGGAAGGCATTGCCTTTATAAAGTAAACAAACACCACAGAGTAAGCCAGCATAAGTAAACACTAAGTAAAACTGGGTACAAAAGTAAGTGCAGAAATTAAATGGGCTAGAATACAAACCCAAACTGAAAGTAAAGTACAACTGGAAAGAAATTACAGTAACTAAAAGTAAAGCAGTAACGTCGAGCCATCCACTGGAAGTCCCACCGGAAGGGTGGGTACAGATAGCCACCTCAGCTCCACGGGTCCAACCGTCCGCTCCGTGTACGTCCCACCCAGTGGTCCACCTCTAGGTACCGACTGCTCCATAAGCCTCAACCACGATTAGCGCTGTCCATCGTCTGCATCCAACACAATGTAGTGTGGGCATATCTCGTGCAGGGGTGAGTATACGCTACTCAATAGGGACCCCGAGACCCCTGAAGGTCTCTCAGAATCCACAAAGTAAAATCCACAAAGTAAGGATACAATCACAAAGTAACATCCACCACTACTTAGGTATATGCCCATACATATACCTAAGTCATCAATTCCAGTTCGGCTCCAACATCCGAGCCCAAGTTTGATCACGTCCACACAGGATAGTACAACCCAATCCACACAGGATAGTACAACCCAATCCACACAGGAAATCACATCACAATGACTCATGAACATGATCTTTCAGCCATACCTCGATCGATTTGTCGTGGTCTTCATCGATGACATTTTGATATACTCGACCACTGAGGAGTAGCACACCTACCACTTGCGGGTTGTACTGGAGACACTCCGAGAGCACTAGATTTATGGAAATCTCTCGAAGTGTCAGTTCTGGATACGTGAGGTCCACTTCTTGGTACACGTCATCTCTGAGGTGGGAGTTGCGGTGGATCCTGTGAAGATCGAGGCAGTTCTATCTTGGGAGCCACCCAGGAGTGTGACGGAGGTGCAGAATTTCTTGGGGCTAGCTGGGTACTACCGGAGGTTTGTGCCAGACTTCTCCCGAGTTGCAGCACCACTCTCAGCTTTTACAAAGAAGGTTAAACCCTTCGTGGGGTCAGACAGATGTCAGAAGAGCTTCCAGGAGCTGAGACAGAGATTGACCAGTGCACCTATCTTGAGGCTACCGGAGGAGGGAGTAGGGTACGTAGTCTACTACGATGCATCAGGGACCGGACTCGGATGTGTCCTGATGCAGGAGCAGGCAGTGATCGCCTATGGATCACGTCAGTTGAGGCAGTATGAGCAGAACTACACTACCCATGACTTAGAGTTAGCAGTAGTGGTCTTCGCTCTGAAGATGTGGTGAAACTATCTAATGGGAGAGTGCTTTACAGTCTACTCTGACCACCATAGTCTCAGGTACATCTTCTCGCAGAAGGACCTGAATCTGAGACAGTGGTGATGGCTTGAGTTCCTCCAGGACTATGACTTTGAGATAGTATATACTCCTAGAAAGGTGAACGTAGTAGTCGATGCTCTCAGCAGGAGGACGGGCATTCAGATACTCGGGGAGGTGATGGAGCAGCTAGCCGCTTTGCAGATATCCTTCGTGTATAGAGATGGAGCATACTTTCTTCAGTCACTCATAGTCACTCCTCCACTACTGCAGCGGGTCAGAGAGGCACATCGTGGGGACGTTGATTGTGAGACGTGGCGTGCACAGATATCCTAAGGACAGGAACCTGATGGATTCTCTGTGGGGGGAGAGCACGTCATCCTTTTCAGAGGACGTACCATGGTATTGGCTGCTTTACAGGAGGAGGTGCTGAGGGAGTTTCACACTTCCCCTTTAGCGGTACATCCAGGAGTGGCGAAGATGTACCAGGATCTCAGACAACAGCACTGGTGGATGGGTATGAAGAAGGATGTAGCTGAGTTCGTATCTCGATGCCTCACCTGTCAGTAGGTGAAGGCGGAGCACCAGGTACCAGTAGGCTTGGTACAACCCTTGGAGGTCCCGGAGTGAAAGTGGGATGGGATATATATGGATTTTGTGACTGGACTTCCACGTACTTCCAGAGGTCATGACTCCATTTGGGTGATTATCGACCGACTCACCAAGTCGTCTCACTTCTTACCCATCAGAGAGCAGGGCTCAGTGGAGAGTTTGGGATGCCTCTATGTTCAGGATATTGTACAGCTTCATGGTGTGCCATCATCTATCGTCTCCAATCGAGATACTTGCTTTACTTCCTGGCTTTGGAAGGGGTTTCAGGAGGCATTCAGGATGCAGCTACGTCTAAGCACCACCTTTCACCCTCAGACGGATGGTCAGACGGAGAGGACCATTCAGACTCTTGAGGACATGCTCCATGCATGTGTCCTCGACTTTGGTCGCAGCTAGGAGGACCACCTTCCCTTGGTGAAGTTCGCATACAACAACAGCTACCACACCACCATCGGGATGGCACCATACGAGGCATTGTACGGCCGGCCATGCAGATCACCTCTGTGCTGGACTGACCCTGGGGAGTCAGCACTTTTCGGACCAGAGATGGTCCAGGCCATGATAGAGAAGGTCCAGGTCATCCAGGAGTGGATGAGGACAGCTCAGAGCTGGCAGAAGTCTTATGCTGATAGGAGGTGGAGGCCACTAGAGTTCGAGGATGGCAACCACGTTTTCTTATGGTTCTCACCTCGACGTGGATTACGTAGATTTGGCCGAGGTGGCAAGTTATCTCCATGCTTCATCGGATCATTCCAGGTCCTCAGCAGGGTAGGCGAGGTGGCTTACCGCCTGGCTCTACCACCTCAGTTGCACCAGGTGCACGACGTCTTCCACATATCTCAGCTGAGGAGATACGTGCACGACCCGACGCATATCATCGACCATGGAGAGAGAGACCTTGATGATGGAGCGACCTTTGCGGAGGTCCCGGTAGAGATCTAGGATCGACAGGATCGGGTCCTACGTGGGTGGTCGATTCCTTTAGTGCGCATCATATGGCAGCACTGGAACCTCCAGGAGAGCACTTGGGAGCGGGAGGCTCAAATGCGTGCACAGTACCCACATTTGTTCCCCTAGTTTATGATGTATCTTTATGGGGACGTAAATCCCTGAGGTAGGAGTAATGTAAATACCCATAAAATTCAAGGGAAATTTTTTTTCTTAATTTTCTTTGGGATTTTACAAGAACGTAGTTTCTGACGACACTTGATTTCGAGGCCCGGTGTGCCTGGAATCAATTTCCGAAGTTTAGCTTGGGTACATTCAGTGAACGAATGAGCGGGTTTTTCTAACTTTTAAATTGGTGCTCGGAATCAGAATTCGAGGACACCGATGGAATCACAGCGCTGGTAATTTCTTAGGAACACCTTTTCTAGAGTTGTGTTTGCTCGGGTGTGGTTATTAAAAATAGTGGGTTAAGTAATGAATAAAATAAAATTTGTGCAACCAATTTTTTTTCTTTAAGGTAATTTAAACCTATGCTTGGAGGTTGGGGTGGGACCCACTAGTTCCTAACTACCCTAGGTAGGATATTAGTGAATTGGGGCCCACACGAGCCCTACCCCCTTCAAATTCGTTTATACCTCCCATGTGCATTTAATTCTGTAACTCACCCACACCCCAATTAATTTGTAAGTCAACTCTCTTTTTAATTAATTGTTTAAGTTGTTCAATATAATTAATTCGAGAATTTAATTTTGAATTTCGAATTGATTGGTGGCTTGTGTGAGTTAATTAAATAAGACAAGTCTTATTTCTTTAAGGGTGTTTGGGTTGTGCGAGAAGGATTGGAGAGGTTTTGCTCAAGTCTTGAACTTCATCCTCCTCCTTGAAGAACGCGAAGAACGCACCATCACCGACGAAGAATGCCGGCCTCTGACGATGGACGAAGAAGAACACCGAATCCTTGGAGATCGATGACGCAACGCCATGTACCGTGACACCGACGATTCTCTTCTCCACGACGCCGACAATGCCTACAGAGCCTTCTTCCGCGATGTTCTTTTTCCACAACGAACCTTCGTTCAACAGCACCTTGAGGTAGGGGTTAATTTTGTTCGTGGAATAATCTTTTCCGTTCTTCATTTTTGATTTGGGGCCGCTTGTTGTCAACTTAACAGGAGGAGGCTGGACCGCACGAACACGGCCGGCCCTCCTCCCCCTTGGTTGTTGTGTTTGTTGCGGCTCGAAAGAAGGCGGCGCAGTGCAGCGACACCGCGTGGAAACATGGAGGAAAGCGGTGAAGAAGCGTGGCGCCGTCACGCCGTGCCGTTGAGGCTGAACGAAGCCACGGCGTCGTCACGCCGTGCCAGAGAACCTCGAAGAGGCCGCGACCAGATCGGGGCCGCGATGGAGGGGCGCGACGCCGTCGCGTCATGCCGGTCGGACAATGCCGCGGCTCAAAGCCGCGGTGGTGCAAGGCGGGGTGGCCGGAACCGCCGGCCACCGGTACCTCGGAGAGGCGGGACCGCGGTGGTCCCGCGGCAGTAGCACCGGCCGGCCGGACCGGGCCGGCCGGCTTCCAAGAAACCGGGGGTTGTAACCCCCGGCAGGCAAGAGGAGTGGACCCCACGTGGGGGGGGGGGGGGTTTAAATCAAGGGGGGCAGCCCCTCCCCCCTTTCCGTTCGACATGGACAGCGCCGAGCTAGCCACATGCGGGCCGCGCCCGCGCCAGGCCCACCGGCCGCCCAGGCCGGACCGGCCGCAACGGGCCGGACAGCCCAGGCCGTGCCAGCCGGGCCGTGTCGCGATGGCGGGGCCGGGCCGGGCCGGACCCGGACCCAGGTCGGGTCGACCTGGTTCGGGCCGACCTAGGGGGTCTCGGGCCGGGTTGGTCCGGGCCCAAAACCCCCTAAAACCGGACAGGTTCGTTCGTTTGCTCATATCTTGGGCTATGGACCTCCGATCGATGCACCATCAGTTGCGATGCGATCCTTGGATAGAGATGGTAGTTTTGGTATATTACACTCAAATTTTTGGAGAACTTTTTGTATGGCTGTGTTGGTTCAAACACGAAACTAACCAGGCCCTCGGAGCGGAAACGCTTATAACTTGAGCTCCGGACGTCCGATTGACGTGCCGTCGACTTTGTTGGATTCCTCTTAGTGATATGGACCTTTTGGCTTAATCCACTCAAGGTTTGGATGAAGTTGGAGTGCAGTCAGGTTGGTTTTGACTTAAAAACCAACCGGACCCCTGGAACAAAAAAGCCAATAACTCTCAGTCCGGGCATCCGATTGACGCGCCGTCTGTCACGTTGAGTTCCTCTTGACGAGATAGAACTTTGGGATACATCAACTCTGGACTATGTGTCAGTTGATGTATCAAACCCCTTGGCTCGTGGAGCGGACCCTCCCAGAATCGAGCATGCTGTGTGCGGGAACCCTAGAGCCGGCTGCGATGATGAAGACTACACTGAAATCCTTCGTGGGTTCGGCAGTGATGAAGACCGTACTGAAATCCTTCGTGGGTTCGATGGCGATGAAGACTACACTAAAATACTCTGTGTGTTCGGCAGTGATGACGACCATACTAAAATCCTCTGTGGGTTCAACGGCGATGAAGACCGCACTGAAATCCTCTGTGGGTTCGGCAGTAATGAAGACCGTACTGAAATCCTCCGTGGGTTCGATGGCAATGAAGACTGCACTGAAATCCTCCGTGGGTTAGGCAACAATAAAGACCATACTAAAATCCTTCATGGGTTCAACAGCGATGACTCTGTTCTTGATATCCTACGTGGGTCTGGCAGAGTAGCTGGTCTGTATCCTATGTGGGTCTGACAGCTTAGCTGGTTTAGTATCCTAGGTGGGTCACGGATTAGATGAATCAGTGGCTATATCTGATCATATCTATCACCTTACGAAGAGGTATACCTGTGTGAGCTGAGTCTTGACTTTCAATAAATATCTTTGATATGATTGACTTGTTTTCCTATGTGGATTGGGTTGTGTTGTCCTGTGTGGATTGGGTTGTACTCCTATGTGGACGTGATCGAACTTGGGCTCGAATGTTGGAGATGAATTGGATTGATGACTTAGGTATATGTATGGGAATATACCTAAGTAGTTTTGGTTGTTACTTCATGATTGTATCTTTCCTTTGTGGATTATTTTTTGTGGATTCTGGGAGACCTTCAGGGGTCTCGGGGTCCCTACTGAGTAGCGTATACTCACCCCTGCATGGGCTATACTCGTACTACGTTGTGTTGGATGCAGACGACGGACAGCACTGATCGTGGTTGAGGCTAGTGGAGCAGTCAGTACCTGGAGGTGGACCACTGGGCGGGACGTACACGGAGCGGACGGCTGGACCTGAGGAGATGAGGTGGCTATTTGTACCCACCCTTCAGGTGGGACTTCCAGTGGACGGCTCGACGTTGCTTCTTTACTTTCAGTTCTTGTACTTTCTTTCCAGTTGTACTTTACTTTCAGTTTGGGTTTGTATTCTGGCTCATTTACTTTCTGCACTTACTTTTGTACCCATTTTTACTTAGAGCTTACTTCTGCTGGCTTACTCTGTGGTGTTTGTTTACTTTATAAAGGCAATTCCTTCCCCTTTTTGTCGAGATTTACGCCTTGGTGCTAGTCTCCAGCCCCTGGCCTATGGGAGGCGGGCTTGGGGTAGTCACGGCACGGGTCCTGAGGATGGGTCTTGACAAATTGGTATCATAGGTGTTCGGTTCTACCGTATAAGTCAGTACTCGGATCTTTCTTCTATGTGAAGCAATAGTGTTTAGGGTATTGAGTGTGGTTATCAGTCCAGGGAGTCCAGTGTTGGTGCGACGGCTGACGTATCCGTACACCAGGACCCTGACTTCTGATTTCCAACTCAATGCACGAAAACATTGATTGCATGTGTGTTTCAAAAGTTTTCTTTGTGATTACTTTGTGTCATCTCACCAAGTATACTGCTTGACCGTGGCGCACCTGTTTCTTTTCAGGATGGCCCCACGACAGCAGCCAGCTAGGGTTCCGAGCTTTGTGCGAGACGACAGCCCACCGAGTGACGAGGCCTCGGTGCAGGGCCCTTTTTCAGCGGAGGCACTGGCGGTACCTCTACCCACCGAGCCACCGATGCCACCAGCCCCAGCCGCTGAGAGTGCACGTCGCCTTAGTGCACTGCATGAGTTTCAGCGTCAGAGACTGCCTAGGTTCCGCGGGGAGACGGAACCTCAGGCAGCCGAGGATTGGCTGGAGGCAGTTGTGTGAGTTTTCAGGTTAGTGGGGACACCAACTGACCTCATGGTGATCCTCGTAGCGAGCCTCCTGCATGCGGCAGAAGGCAGATGGTGGAGATTGATGCTCCAGGTGCACGACGAGCCATCTCTCCTCTGGACGGACTTTGAGAGCCTCTTCCGCTCAGAGTTCATCCCAGCCACCCTCCGTGCGGTGTGCATCCAGGAGCTTCTACAGCTGCGGCAGGGTAGCATGACGATCACCTAGTACTCGGTGAGATTTACCGATCTCTCGCGCTATTCGGCGGACATGGTACGGGACCCATTCTTCCGGGCCTAGACCTTCGAGTAGGGACTGAGGCATGAGATCAGGGCATCGATGATCTCCCTCAACATTCCGACACAGGCAGGAGTACTGGAGCGAGCTCTTCTCATAGAGATCTTTCTTACTGAGCCTACGCTAGTAGCGAGACCTACCGCAGGGCGGCATGTAGCAGACTCGTCTGCAGCTGGTAGTCGACGGACGTCACAGGGGTCTAGGCAGACCAGACCATCAGGCGGACGACCACAGGACACTAGCTCAGAGGTGCAGGGCACTCGGCATAGAGCCAGCCTTCCAAGGAGTAGACAGTACTACGCATGCGGTGGGCAGGGCCACATGGCTCGTGACTGCCTGACCCGCCGTGCAGAGGAGCAACAGATGGTTGAGGGGCCACCCAGGCAGAGGCAGAGGGTCGACCATGGCGGTCCACCGAGAGCAGGTGGACAAGGCAGGGGAGCTGGCCGAGTAGCAGGTTGTGGGCGATGCTTTGAGGCTTTACCACCACCACCACCAGGAGGTCCACCCCGACCACAGGAAGCTGGCGGGCAGAGACATGCTCAGCTTCAGGCAACGGAGGCCTATGACCACGGCGCGCCATAGATGATTCGAGGTACTATCTATGTCTACTCCACCCTTGCTACAGTTCTTATAGACACAGGAGCAAGTCATTCTATTATTGTCGCTGCCCTTGTTCGGAGCTCGGAGACTCCGACAGAGCCGTTGGCTCGATCCTTACGGCTAGAGACTCCTACGGGAGCAGACTCAATGATTACGCACTGGTGCTGGTAGTGTTAAATTACTCTAGGAGGTGAGAGCTTCAGCTGGGATCTTCTTGTAGCGGCATCGAGGCCTTATGACGTCATCTTGGGCATGGATTGGTTATCTACAGTCCATGCTCAGATCGACTGTATTAGGCACAAGGTGCATTGTATACGCACCGACGGGAGCAGGTTCACCTTCACCGGTGAGAAGGGAGCCTTTGCAGTGTAGGATAGATTCACGCAGAGGATAGGACAGCCCATCACTCATCAGTTGTCTAGCCTCATCCTAGGAGCATTTGACGTGTGGAGTCCGAGTTTTCCTATAGTGGTGGATCAGTATGCGGACGTTTTCCCTGATGACATTCCAGGACTACCTCCTCACAGATAGGTAGACTTTTATATTGACATGTACTCCAGGACAGCCCCGATATCCACTCCAGCATATCGGATGGCTCCCGCTGATCTTTGAGAGCTACGGGTACAGCTAGAGAACTTGTAGGGCAAGGGATTCATCTGACCTAGTGTTTCACCCTGGGCTTCCCCGATATTATTCACCAAGAAGGCGGACAGGAGCTTGCGACTGTGTATCAATTATTATCGCCTGAACCAGGTGACCGTGAGGAACAAGTATCCACTACCGAGGATTAACTACCTCTTCGATTAGCTCAAGGGAGCACGGTGGTTCTCTAAGATATACCTCAGGTCAGGCTATCATCAACTCAGAGTTCGGGACGAGGACGTGCAGAAGACGGCCTTCAGATGTCGGTATGGCCACTGTGAGTTCTTGGTTATGCCTTTCGGTGTAACCAACGCTCCATAAGTTTTCATGGGTCTCATGAACAGGATCTTTCATCCATACCTCGATCGATTTTTCGTGGTCTTCATCGACGACATTTTGATATACTCGACCACTGAGGAGGAGCACGCCTCCCACTTGCGGGTTGTACTGGACACACTCCGAGAGCACCAACTTTATGGAAATCTCTCAAAGTGTCAGTTCTGGATACGTGAGGTCCACTTCTTGGGACACGTCATCTCTGAGGTGGGAGTTGCGGTGGATCCTGTGAAGATTGAGGCATTGCTAGCTTGGGAGCCACCCAGGAGCGTGACAGAGGTGCGGAGTTTCTTGGGGATAGTTGGGTACTACCAGAGGTTTGTTCCAGACTTCTCTAGAGTTGCATCACCACTCTTAGCTTTGACGAAGAAGGGAAAACCCTTCGTGTGGTCAGACAAATGTTAGCAGAGCTTCCAAGAGCTGAGACAGAGATTGACCAACGCACCTATCTTGAGGCTACCGGAGGAGGGAGTAGGGTACGTAGTCTACTGCGATGCATCAGGGACCAGACTCAGATGTGTCCTGATGCAGGAGCGGGCAATGATCGCCTATGGATCACATCATTTGAGGCAGCATGAGCAGAACTACGCTACCCATGACCTAGAGTTATCAATAGTGGTCTTCTCTTTGAAGATGTCGCGACACTATCTGATGGGAGAGCACTTTACAGTCTACTCTGACCACCAGAGTCTCAGTTACATCTTCTCGCAGAAGGACTTGAATCTGAGACAGCGGCTATGGCTCGAGTTCCTCCAGGACTATGACTTTGAGATAGTATATACTCCTGTAAAGGGGAACGTAGTAGTTGAATCTCTCAGCAGGAGGACGGGCATTCAACTACTCGGGGAGGCGACGGAGCAGCTAGCCATTTTGCAGATATCCTTCATGGATAGAGATGGAGTAGCCTTTCTTTAGTCACTCACAGTCGCTCCTACACTACTACAGTGGGTCAGAGAGGCACAGCATGGGGACGTTGACTATGACATGTGGCATGCACAGATATCCTCAGGACAGGCACCTGATGGATTCTCTGTGGGGGGAGAGCACGTCGTCCTTTTCAGAGGACGTAACATGGTACTAGCTGCTTTATTGGAGGAGGTGCTGAGGTAGTTTCACACTTCCCCTTTAGCGGTACATCCATGAGTGGTGAAGATGTACCAGGATCTCAGACAACAGAACTGGTGGCCAGGAATGAAGAAGGCTATAGTTGAGTTCATTTCTCGATGCCTCACCTGTCAACAGGTGAAGGCAGAGCACCAGGTACCACCAGGCTTGGTACAACACTTGGAGGTCCCGGAGTGGAAGTGGGATGGGATATCTATGGATTTCATGACTGGACTTCCACGTACTTCCAGAGGTCACGACTCCATTTGGGTGATTGTCAACCGACTCACCAAGTCGGCTCACTTCTTACCCATCAGAGAGTAGGGCTTAGTGAAGAGCTTGGGACACCTCTACGTTCAGGAGATTGTACGGCTTCTTGGTGTTCCATCATCTATCGTCTCTGATCGAGATGCTAACTTTACTTCCCGGCTTTGGAAGGGGTTGCAGGAGGCATTCGGGACACAGCTACGTCTGAGCATCGCCTTTCACCCTCAGACGGATGGTCAGACAGAGAGGACCATTCAGACTCTCGAGGACATGCTCCGTGCATGTGTCCTCGACTTTGGTTGCAGCTGGGAGGACCACCTGCCCTTGGTGGAGTTCCCGTACAACAACAGATACCACTCCACCATCGGGATGGCCTCATACGAGGCATTGTACGGCCGGCCATGCAGATCACCTCTGTGCTGGATAGACCTTGGGGAGTCAGCACTTGTGGGACCAGAGATGGTCCAGGACACGACAGAGAAGGTTCAGGTCATCCAGGAGCGGATGAGGATAGCTCAGAGCTGGCAAAAGTCTTATGCTGACAGGATGCGGAGGCCACTAGATTTCGAGGATGGCGACCACGTTTTCTTGCGGGTCTCACCTCAATGTGGATTACAGAGATTTGGCCGAGGCGGCAAGTTATCTCCACGCTTCATCGGACCATTCCAGGTCCTCATCAGGGTAGGCGAGGTGACTTACCGCCTGGCTCTACCACCTCAGTTGCACCGGGTGCACGACGTCTTCCATGTATCTCAGCTGAGGAGATACCCCGACACATATCATCGACCATGGGGAGCTAGACCTTGACAATGGGGAGACCTTTGCGGAGGTCCCGGTGGAGATCGAGGATTGACAGTAGTGGGTCCTATGTGGGCGGTCGATTCTTTTAGTGTGCATTAGATGGTAGCTCGGGAACCTCTAGGAGATCACTTGGGAGCGGGAGGCTCAGATGCGTGTACAGTACCCACATTTGTTTCTCTAGTTTATGATGTATCTTTACGGGGACGTAAATCCCTGAGGTGAGAGTAATGTAAAGACCCGTAAAATTTAAGAGAAATTTTTTTCTTAATTTTCTTTGGGATTTTACAAGAACGCAGTTTCTGACAGCACCTGATTCCAAGGCCCGGTGTGCCCGGAATCAATTTCTGAAGTTTAGCTCATGTACGTTTAGTGAACGAACAAGCGGGTTTTTCTAACTTTTAAACCGGTGCTCGGAATCAGAATCCAAGGACACCGATGGAATCGCAGCACCGGTAATTGCTTAGGAACACCTTTTTTGGAGTTGTGTTTGCTCGAGTGTGGTTATTAAAAATAGTGGGTTAAGTAGTCATGGCGACCACGTAGGATACAAGAACAGTAGTCATGGAGACCACGTTTTCTTGCGAGTCTCACCTCGACGTGGATTACGGAGACTTGGCCAAGGCGGCAAGTTATCTCCGCGCTTCATCAGACCATTCCAGGTCCTCAGCAGGGTAGGCGAGGTGGCTTACTGCCTGGCTCTACCACCTCAGTTGCACCGGGTGCACGACGTCTTCCACGTATCTCAGCTGAGAAGATACGTGCACGACCTAACGCATATCATTGACGATGGGGCGACTTTTGTGGAGGTCCCAGTGGAGATCGAGGATTGACAGGAGCGAGTCCTACGTGGACGGTCGATGCCTCTAGTGCGCATCAGATGGCAGCATGGAAACCTCCAGGAGAGCACTTGGGAGCGGGAGGCTCAGATGCGTGCACAGTACCCACATTTGTTCCCCTAGTTTATGATGTATCTTTACGGGGACGTAAAGCCCTGAGGTGGGAGTAATGTAAAGACCCGTAAAAATTCAAGGGGAATTTTTTTTCTTAATTCTCTTTGGGATTTTAAAAGAACGCAGATTCTCATGGCACCAGATTTCGAGGCCCGGTGTGCCCGGAATCATGTTCCGAAGTTTAGCTAGGGTACGTTCAGTGAATGAACGAGCGGGTTTTCCTAACTTTTGAACCGGTGCTCGGAATCAAAATCTGAGGGCATCGATGGAACCGCAGCGCCGGTAATTGATTAAGAACACCTTTTCTAGAGTTGTGTTTGCTCGGGTGAGGTTATTAATTAATTGGGTTAACTAAAGAATAAAAAATAAAATATTGTGCTACAATTTTATTTTTATTCTAAGTAATGATAACCTAGGCATGGTGGTTGGAGTGGGACCCACTAATACCCTAACTCCTAGGTAGGATATTAGTGAGGTGGGGTCCACACGAGCCCCACCCCCTTTATTTCCTTTTCACCTCCCACGAGCATTTAATTTGGTAACTCACCCGCACACCCTTTTTAAATGCCAAGTCAACCCTCTGATACCAATTTGTCACGACTCGTCCTCGGGGCCCGTGTCGTGACTACCCCAAGCCCGCCTCCCATAGGTCAGGGGCTGGCGACTAGCACCAAAGGTGTAAATCCCGACAAAAAGGGAAGGCATTGCCTTTATAAAGTAAACAAACACCACAGAGTAAGCCAGCAGAAGTAAACACTAAGTAAAACTGGGTACAAAAGTAAGTGTGGAAAGTAAATGGCCCAGAATACAAACCTAAACTGAAAGTAAAGTACAATTGGAAAGAAAGTACAGCAACTGAAAGTAATGCAGCAACGTCGAACCGTCCACTGGAAGTTCCACCTGAAGGGTGGGTACAGATAGCCACCTCGCTCCACGGGTTTAGCCGTCCGCTCCGTGTACGTCCCGCCCAGTGGTCCACCTCCAGGTACCGACTGCTCCACAAGCCTCAACCACGATCAGCGTTGTCCATCGTCTGCATCCAACACAACGTAGTGCGGGCATAGACCGTGTAGGGGTGAGTATATGCTACTTAGTAGGGACCCCGAGACACCCGAAGGTCTCCCAGAATCCACAAAGGAAAATCCACAAAGGAAAGTCCACAAAGGAAAGATACAATCACGAAGTAACATCCACCACTACTTAGGTATATGCCCATACATATACCTAAGTCATCAATTCCAGTTCGGCTCCAACATTCGAGCCCAAGTTTGATCACGTCCACACAGGATAGTACAACCCAATCCACACAGGAAAGCACAACACAATCCACATAGGAAAGTAAGTCAATCATATCGAAGATAATGATTGAAAGTCAATACTCAGCTCACACAGGTATACTTCTTCGTAAGGTGATAGAGATGATCAGATAACTGCACTGAAATCCTATGTGGGTTCGGCAGGGATGAAGACCGTACTGAAATCCTCCATGGGTTCGACGGCGATGAAGACTGCACTGAAATACTATGTGGGTTCGGTAGCGATGAAGACCGTACTGAAATCCTTCGTGGGTTCGACGACGATGAAGACTGCACTGAAATCCTCCGTGGGTTCGGCAGCGATGAAGACCGTACTGAAATCCTCCGTGGGTTCGATGGCAATGACTACTGTTCTTGTATCCTACGTGGGTCTGGCAGTGTCTGACTCTGTTCTTGCTATCCTACGTGGGTCTGGCAGAGTAGCTGGTCTGTATCCTATGTGGGTCTGACAGCTTAGCTGGTTTAGTATCCTACGTGGGTCCTAGCTTAGATGAATCAGTGGCTATATCTGATCATCTTTATCACCTTACGAAGACGTATACCTGTGTGAGCTGAGTCTTGACTTTCAATCATTATCTTCGATATGATTGACTTGATTTCCTATATGGATTGTGTTGTGTTTTCCTGTGTGGATTGGGTTGTACTATCCTATGTTGACGTGATCAAACTTGGGCTCGGATGTTGGAGCCGAACTGGAATTGATGACTTAGGTATATGTATGGGCATATACCTAAGTAGTGGTGGATGTTACTTCGTGATTGTATCTTTACTTTGTGGATTTTCTTTTGTGGATTCTCGGAGATCTTCGGGGGTCTCGGGGTCCCTACTGAGTAGCGTATACTCACCCCTGCACGGGCTATGCCCGCACTACGTTGTATTGGATGCAGACGACGAACAGCGCTGATCGTGGTTGAGACTTGTGGAGCAGTCGGTACCTGGAGGTGGATCACTGAGCGGGACGTACACGGAACGGACAATTGGACCCGTGGAGCTGAGGTGGCTATCTGTACCCACCCTTCAGGTGGGACTTCCAGTGGACGGCTCGACGTTGCTGCTTTACTTTCAGTTGTTGTACTTTCTCTCCAGTTGTACTTTACTTTCAGTTTGAGTTTGTATTCTGGCTCATTTACTTTCCGCACTTACTTTTGTACCTAGTTTTACTTAGTGTTTACTTCTGCTGGCTTACTCTGTGGTGTTTGTTTACTTTATAAAGGCAATGTCTTCCCTTTTTGTCGGGATTTACGCATTTGGTCTAGTCGCCAGCCCCTGGCCTATGGGAGGCGGGCTTGGGGTAGTCACGGCACGGGCCCCGAGGACGGGTCGTGACAAGCCTCACAAATTAGATCTTCATCACTGGAGATTTGAGATCACGACACGAAATGGAGAGAGGAAAAACAAACAACATAGAACAAACACACAATTCAATTCAACAGATGAGCAGCACATGTATTTACAGAGAACAAAAGAAAAATAAAAAAAACAGAGCACAAAGAGGCGGAGGATGGAAGATGGAGGTGGAGATGGATGAGCAGAGTCTCGTCTTCTGATCGAAGACGATCCCTAGTCCAGAAGGTATGAGATGGTGTGTGGAGTGTGGAGTGTGGAGTGTCCCCCCTACCTTTGATGGAGGAGAGACGCTCCTCTTATTCCGAGACGAAAGCAGAAAAATGTAACTAACAGGCAGTGGTTTCAATCCACATGGCATGGTGTCGTCTCCAGCCTTTAGTGAACCTCCAGTGAAAGTAGTCACCCTCCTACGATGAATCAAATATTTCCCGCACTTTCCAAAGCCCATGATCATTTACATCTTCCACCCACAATCTGCTCCCCTGCTGCACACAACATAAAAAATCAGATGACGTCAAAAAAAATGAAGCAATAATTATATATATATATATATATATACACACTATATATTAATATCATTAATTAATGAAAACACTTATTAATAAAAATATATGTATTTAAAATACCTAATATTATTATTACTTGATAAAAATAAAAAAACATATTGAAATTTACTATTTATTTATAATTATAAAAAGATATAAAAAGATATATAAAGTACTAAATGAAATAAAACTATTTAAATTAATTATATTATTGTTATTATTATATTAATTAGTTATACTAATTATTAATTATATAAATTATATTATATAGATATATAGTTATAAAAATATTAGTATTATTATTGTATTAATATTATTATATGTATATTATATATTAAAAAAATAAAAAAGAGATTAGAAGGGGGGAAGGGGGAGTCACGTGGAGGGGAAGGAGGAGGGGGAGGGCAACTCCAGGAAACGGTAGGGGTAAAGAGAAGGGAGGAAGGGGGTGGCGTCGGCTCGGCTTGAGCGGAGGGTCGTGGTGGCGGGTGCGGGTTCAACAGGTGGCGCGCGGAGGTGAGGCGGTGGTCCGGCGAGCTCGGACGGCGGCTGTTCAACAGGTGTCGATCTTCAATCCGTGCTCATTTATATGCTCTGCTACTCGATTTTATTGCTGCTGTGAATTTCTTTCACTCCTATTGTGGATTTTTCATCTTCTTGCGGGTGGATTTTGTGTGCTGGTAGCGATGGAGATGAGACGGTGGGTGGAAGAAAAAAAAATTGTTAAAAAAAATAATATTAAAAACAAATTATTCAAAAAGGAATTTATTTAAGATTAAAAATATTTTACAAAAAATTTAATTTAAAACAATTAAAAATAATTAAAGTCACTTTTTAAGCAATTAATTAATTAAAAGAATTAATGAAATCAAAGTTAAATAAACAAAATAATAAAAAATATTTAATGAATTGAATTAAATTATTAAAATTTATATATTTATTTAAAGAATAAAAAAAATGTGAATTATTTATTTACAATTTTAAAATAAAGAATTCATTAAATTAATGAATCAATAATAATTATTTTGAAAAACAAAATAAATGAGTTAAAAAAAATAAAATTTAAATAACAATAAAAGAATAATAAAATGTGAAAGTAGAATGAATGAACTAATTTTAAAATTATTTAAAGGGACGAAAATAATCAATAAAATACATATTTTCATAAAAATTGACTATTTTAAAAAACAATGTACAAAGCACAACAATTTGTTAATTATTTTACAAAATATACTATTTTGATATTAAAATGTCAATAAAATATAAAAAATGATGTGGCAAAAAACAATGAAAAATAGCAACATCATTTTTCCATTTAAATGGCTAAAGGATCTCCTAGCAGATGAAAATTTTGAATTTAAAAACTTAGAATTTTTCTTGGTTGTGTAATTACATGTTTACTCTTGTTGTGCCTCTTAATAACTGATAATGTGTTCATAGACTGAAGGATCCCTAGATTGACTAAAAATAATTGTTTGTGTATCATGTATTCAAATTTTAAATTCATTTTCAATAAAGTATCATACCATCTTTTTATCTAAACTTATGATTTAATTCCTTGTTGGTTCAAATACATAATGTAGATAATTAAATAAGGGGATAATAAAATTATGATTTATTTATATTTATATTTTATTACCTGCTGAAATGTTAAGATGTATTAGTTGCTTAGATATATCTGGCTTTACATATGATTGTTTAGTGACAAATGTTTACTTGATGAGAAATATGATAGGAATAAATTTAATTTTGTGAATAACATGTTTGAGATTAAAAGATATTTAAGCATTTTTAAATGAATTTTTATGAATGAATGCTGAAAATATGAAATGTTAAAATTATATTGATGAAAACATTGTGAATCAACGTTATTGGTGATTCACTATTAAATATAGTATATTTAATTATATAATCACTTCTGTTTAAGTTATTTTAAAAATTGATGAGTATTTTCATGAGAATGTTTTATTGGTAACAATATATTCTTAAAATGTTTTTTAATATTGTATGAATGGAATATAGAAATTGAAACATGTTTTCTCCTTTCATAATTCAAAATCATGTTTAAATGACATTGATAAGTATGTTTGTAAGATGCAAGTTATTGAGATTACTTTAAATGTATGATATAAGTAATTTGAGTATTAATTATTATATTGATTACATAAGTTGAAAATGAATTATTACATACACTAATGAGCGTATGATTTTAAATGAGCGTGTTTGACATTAATGTACTACATGTTGATCCTTTCCTTATCTAATTTTTAAATATTGATTTCCTATGTTAGTAACATGTTTCTTGAGTAACATATCTTATTGACATAGATTTTTTGTTTTGATTTAAAATAAAATTTTCAAAATGTTTTTTATAAAATGTGTTTCTTTAAGTATTAGAAAGAAATTTTTTTAAATCGATGAATTTGATGTCTGTAATATTTAAGATAACAATCTATAGTGGGTGTGAAGGGAACTATTGTTGATTTGAGAAGGTCATTTCTGATTTCCATGGTAAAAAACTTGTTGTGCATATCATGTATTGGACATGATTTATGGAGAGAATTGAAAATTGTGTTGATTTCCTATTTTTGATATAGATTTTCATGATTTCTTAGGTGTGATTGTCACGACATTTCCCCCGAGACCCGTGTGGTGACTACCCCAAGCCCGCCTCTGATAGGTCAGGGGCTGGCGACTAGCGCCGAGTAGGCATATCCCACATATGAGAGGTATTTTCCTAAGAACTTGTACACATACACACAACTCCAAGAAAAAGATGCTGGAAAGTAAAAACACTAAGTAAAGAAAATGCATGCATATGACTACAACCCAACAACAAAGTACGACAGAAAGCAAAGCAGTAAAGTACAACCGGGCCAGAATACAAACCCACGAAAAAGGAAGAGTTTATAACACAAGTACTGAAGCTCGTCTGTAGAAAACCCCACCTGATCCAACTACAAGGTACGACACTGGACTGTTGTCTGTAAGCCACCGGAATACACCTCGGTCTGTATGATCACACTAGGCCCCGCTTGGTCCTGGTCTACCTAGAACACCATCAAATAGTCGACCGTATGCACAAGACACGACACGCGCGGGCAAATCCCATGCAGGGATGAGTAAAACAATACTTAGTACGACACCCCAAAACACAAAGTAAAAGACCGCAAAGGAAACACCACTAATAAGAAATAGTCATCTCAATATAGGTATAAGTCAACAACACATATAAAAAAAACATTCAGGCATACTCGTAAAGGATTCCAAGACTCAAGGTCTCATCCACTGCCAGCCATATGGTTCCGCTCGTAGCATGCTCGATTCCAAGAGATCTCACTCCTCAAACTATCTGATAGTAAGCATGTAGAACAAGTCTAAAAAATTATCCGAGAGAACATCTGGTCTCGATACCTCACGAAGTTCCCTGAGACATCCAGTCTCGCTAAGATAAGGAGTCTCAATATCACAACCAATCCTTGGTCATAGTATTCTGCTCGAGGCATGCTCGTTCCGAGAGAACTCACTCCTTGAGCCTTGATGTCATCGGGGACACTTACAAGAGGTCCCGATAATTTGGGGTCCACCCAAAGAGAAAATGTTGGTCAAAGATCATTATTTACATATAAGGGATTCTCCTTAGAAAATACTGCGAACCCAATCTGTATTAACCCGCAACGTAGGGGATTCTTCTCAGAGGATACCACGAACCATATCGATGTTGCTCGTAACGTAGGGGATTCTCCTCAGAGAATACAACAAACCCTACCGATACGGCCCACTAGATGGAAGATTAACGCCCTGGGCTTAGAGGTCATGTCAATACCCAAGAAACTCCATCATGGGTGATAGAGTATCACTCCAATCCCAAGAAGGATTCCACAACTCTATTCAGGACTCTATCCTCTCGAGGGGATTGCTGCCCAATGAAGTGGACACAATGTCGTACCGAACCCTCAAGGAAAGAACCAAGGGGAAGCTTCACACCTACTTTGGTCATCACTAAAAACACATAAATCTATCTTAAAAGGACTATCTTGTCGTGAGGGTCCCAACGCCATAAACGAATCGTCAAACAGACTTACAGTTTGAAAGTTATGGGTCTTTTAGTGAAAAAGGGGCTGGTTGGGTCTGGGTATGGTCCACCCCGATCAGACCGACCTGACTCGACCTGGGGTCCTCCGACCAGCCCCACTGGGCCCAGCCCACTGACGGCCCAACCTGCTCGAATGCAGGCCGATTTGGTCCACCCGAACACAACAGATGCCACGTCCCGCCTCGCCAATGCAGTTGGCCACTCCTCCAGCACGCGGTCTATGGGACTGCATGCCAACCAAACGATGTGACACCCTTACACGTTGTTGGTCCACACCATCGTGGCCCACCCTAGCCGCGGCTCCCATTGCTTCCGGCTCCTGCCGCCACCGGCCATGGGTTGTCCCGCCGCCACGGTCCCGTTGGACCGTGGGTCGCCACTGTCATCAGCTGCCATGACGGCGACCGTCTGCCCGGCCCGGTCGCGCCGCCGGGCCGGTGCCGCTTCCACCGCTGGTTGCTCCGACGACGGCCTCGTCTCGCGCCTCACCTTCCATTGCACCTCTGAGACATTGTTTGGGCGTCAGATTCTCAGTTTTGGGTTGTTACACCATGAATCAAAGGCACAACAATCACTCGCTCTCAAGATCACGAAGAACGGGGGGAAAAGGAGAAGCACAATAACACCTAAAGAATGATCCATGCCTTTGTTCGCGTCGACCTTGATCCGTCCACGTTAGAATTTAAGAACAGAGGGCCAAAAACTAAATCAATTCTAACATAGATTCAATTCCTGATAAACATCCCGAGATAAAAAACTCATCCCGCAAATATACGCATGATCCGTGAATCAATATGTTCGTCGATTGATTCATGTTCGTCGTAGGAATTAAAGAATGGGGAAGGAAATCAAATCAAAACACAATCCCTACTTGGATTCAGTTTGATCATTGATGAAGATCGATTGGGTCGTTGTTGTTCATCAATCCTCAATTCATCATCTTGTCGTCGTCCGTTATTCCCCAACGAGAGGATTTCACCAAGGCTCTTCTCCAATGCTCCTAGGGAAATTCTCTAGGACCATTCACCCAATCTTGTGTCTCTGCCAATGGTTAGAGAAGGAAAATGTGTTTCAGCATTTAAATGAATTTCAGTGTTAAACACATTTCAGCATTTTTGTGTCACTGAGTTGCTACATCGCAGAGCTGCTGTATTACGTTGAAATGTTAAAAATAAAATAATTATTTCAAATTATTTTATTCTTAAATTTTTTAAAAATTAACTTTCACAGTCGACCCGCACCAGTCAATGTTAGGATTTTCCTAAGGAAAACACCTCATTACGAACTCAACGATGGTCTTGAATTTCCAATCCGAGTTACCATTTATGAGTTATTAGGATTTTAAAATAAAATAATTTTATTTAATTATTTTATTTACAATAATGTCCTTTTCGGGTTTTTTCTATAGAAGTCCCACACTGACTAATGTTAAGTTACGACTAGGGTAAAGCCACTACTCTGAGATCAACGGTGCCCTCAAATTTCTGATCCAAACGTTGTTTTAGAAGTTATTCTACTTTTTCAGGAAAACTGCTGACACACATTATTTAAAATCTTAAAATTTTTCGACGGATCATTCCAGGCACACCGAGCCTCAGAATCACACGCCGTCTTTGCGTTTGGTCTCATAATTTTCTCAAGATTTTTCTAAAAATATAATCGGGAAAATCCAAGTCATTAAATTCTCTCCACCTTAAGGATTTACGTGCTCGAAAATCCAAACAAGGTCTACTCCAACAAAAATTGAGAGTACAGAGCACGAATCTGAGTATCCTGCTACCATATTCTCTTCTTAAGATCCTCGTATTGTCTTTGGACACTCACCAAGGGAAAATGTTATCCATGAAGGATCCTTGATCTTTATTGGGTACTCAACCCAAGTCACTCCAATGTCGATGTCCATCTCACCCAAGATTATAACGTGTAAAGGGTTATGCACGAATCTCCTTAGTTGTGAAATGTGGAAGACGTTGTGTACCCGGTCATATTGTGGGGTAGAGACAAGTGTTACGCTGCCTCACCAACTCTACGCAGTACCTGAATGAGGGACTATTAACCCCGGAGATAAATTTCCACCCCGACAAAATCTTTGTAACCCTTGTCGAGGTGAGATCTAAAGGAAGACATGGTCTCCTTTCTCGAACTCCAAAGTTCTCCTTCATCTACCAGCATAAACTTCACATAGCTTTGTGCATTCTTCATCCACTCCTAGATGATTTGCACATTCTCTGTAATGGTCTTCTATAACCCCTTTTACAACTGGGATATAAAGTGAGCATCACAATTTGAAACAATCATCGATGAAACTTCATGGAGTCGAACTATCTCCTACACATAGAGGCATCCCAATCTCTCTACTAAACTCTACTTCTAGGTAGTTAGGAAGTGGGTCGACTCGATGAGTTGGTTAATGATCACCCATATGGTATCATGTCTCTCGGACGTACATGGTAAACCCATCACGAAGTCCATCGATATTCCTTCCCACTTCCTTCCTAGTACCCCAAGAAAGAGAAGGAGCAACCCCTTCCAAGCACAGTGGGCTTAACACGGTGAGTTGACAAACCATGAAACTGATTCAAACATGCATTCAACTTTTATCTCAATAGGTAATCCCAACTTCAACCCGTTCCATCATCCCTGGTGTTTTCATTAACACCCACATGCATATCCTTATGCATCTCGCCACTCTAGGCATCCACTGCTACAACCATGCATCCTATGAAAAGTACGATGTGCTCCCCACCTTTCAAGTATCCATCAGGGGTATTCCCTATGGACAACTAATCACTTAAATACTCACAGTCAGTATCATTGAGTTGTGCCTCCCTGACTCACTTTAAGAGTGTAGGGGTAACAACCACCGATTGGAGGTAAGCTGCATCATCTCTATCCACAATGGATAACTGTAATGAGGACAACTGATCTATTTTCTCATTCAGTAACTACGAAATAGATCTCTTGTTAAGAGCATCTGCTACCACGTTTCCCTTACCAGGAGTATAGTCTCTCTCTAAGTCATAGTCCTAGAGGAACTCTAGCCAATGCCTCTGTCTCAAGTTCATAACCTTCTGATAGAAGATATACTTGAGACACTTGTGGTCTGAGTAGATGATAAACTGCCTGCCCATCAAGTAGTGTCGCCACATCTTCAATGTGAAGACTACCATTTTTAACTCAATATCGTGAGTCACGTAGTTCTTCTCATGTGGTATCAACTGATGCAAACCATAGATAATCACTACTTGCCTCTGCATCAGGACACAACCAATTTTGGTTCCTAATGCATCATAGAACACTATGTACTCAACTCCCTCCTCTAGAAAACTCAATATTATAGTGCTCGTCAAACTTTTCCTTAACTATTGAAAAGCCTGCGGGTACCTTTCTATCCATGCTAAAGGCTTCCCCTTTCAAATGATCGAAGTGTTTATCCACCCTTTTATAGTGGATAATCATTCTCTATAGTCACTTGGTTAGAGTTCTGGTAATCCACACATAACCTTGAACACTGTCTCTTACTAATCCCTTCCTCTATAAGTCCTCCACTTACACCCTCAGCTCGTGAAGCTCTACGAAATACATACGATATATTGATGATGATATCGGTGCCATCTCGGGGTGTAGAATAGTGCAGAAGTATATCTCCCTATGGAAAGGTAAACCTGGAAACATCTCCTAGAAAGACATCCTCATACTTCGCCACTACTAATAGGAAATGAAAACTCATAACATCCACTACCCCGAGGGTAAGTCTAGCTGACTCAAGAGTGATCGGCTGCACCCTCCTATGCATGAATATATCTTGTGCTGCCTAGGTTTCCTTTTTGACCGACCAAGGAAAACCCCATTCCATTACTGCGGACATACCATACCCTTTTTCCTAAAACAATCAATCTAAGCAAGAACTATGGATAACCAGTTCAGACCCAGACTAACGTTGTAAGGCCTCGACGTTTCCACCAAGAGGTTCTAACCAAAACTCTCACCTAAAGGGTCAAATCAAATTGTCGGCACTAGTGTGATTATTGAGTCTCCTCCCATATGTATCTCCAAACGTAAGGGTCAAGTCAATAGTTTAACCGAAAAATATAGGTATCGAACAAGATTCCTAACAAGGAAGAATGATTAGCACCTATCTCTATTAATATGGTAGCTAAGAATAGACACAGACTATACCTCGAATCATTCCTGGTGACCTTGGGTTATATACCTTGACCGCATGTAGCTACCCCTTCCTCTATCCTCCAACTCTCTATTACTGGTATGGACCAAATGAGGGTGGTGGTGGTAACATGTCGAAATGTATACCACCTTTTACTACTATCCAAGCTCCTCTGCCACGTCTACCACCCTGCAGATCCATCTGTTCCTGTCACTATCTCTACCTCGGTGGCCCATCCACCATTTCACTGTCATCAGCACGACGGGTTGGACAATCTCTATCTAGATGTCCTCTATTATCTTATGAAAAGAATTACTTCTCTCTAGGATGACTGGACTCACCCTATGATCCATGAGCTGTTGATCCCATATCCTGGTACCTCTTCTTGGAACGTCTCACACATCCAAGTCTCTAAGACTGATGTTGGCTTACTTCTCCTAAGGTCTATGCTCCTTCTTTCCCACTGCAGACATCCACTAGATGTACCTGCTCAGCCAAAGGACTTTCAACCACAAATGTTCTCTCTAGCACCCTAGAATAAGTAGGAATTCTCAGAGGAATAGCACTAGATCAGATGTCCCTAAACACACCTCACTCGGAGGTCCGAGCTCTGAATCACTGGTCTTATCGTATTCATCAAGTACCTAGAAAGGTTGGTATGCTTCGATGAATACTCAGTTACCAACATGTTTTCCTATTGAAGATATATAATCTCTTGGGCAGGCATAACTCTTATATTTTCTAGTGAGAGCCCCTTCTCTAAGAAAGGTTCTCAAACACTATCCATGGAAGATTCACCTCATCATAAGATCAGGTAATCTAAACCCCACCATCGCCCTATTGATCCACTTAGAAGGCTCACTGCTAGGACCACCATCTGATCTAATGGTGTCCTGACTGGAAAAAAAACTCGGAAACACCTCAATCCAGTCCTCAACCACCTGAAAGTCAGGCTCACCTCGAAACCTAAGGGGTCTCTGTCACTAAAACTTGTGAACTGCGTTCAACATGAACATCTCATCCGCTGGTACTACGAGTACCATGTGCTACTCTACAGGTGGTGGTAGAACTGGTACACCACCTAGAGGTGCTGTCTCTGGTACAAATCCCTGTACCCATATCTCATCACCCTGTGGATCATCCTCATGATCACGTAGTGGAATCCTGGTTGGTTGTCTACATGGAAGAATCTTGAAACAAAAAAAGATGTATCGTGATCAATAAAGTATATCTGGTGAGCTGACTCAAGAAGGACATGGAAAATAAAACTCATTCCTATATGATACATGTACCATAATTTTTCCATGCAACTAGTGTTTTCATGTACTAAGGTGAAAAACAGAATTCAGGGTCCTGGTGTATGGATACATCGACCATTGCACCAATACTGGATTCTTTGGCCTGAAAGCCTAACTCGAAACACTCGACACCATTTCCCAAAACCAAAATCATAGACTCTTGGTTCTTAAGGTAGAACAAAACTTCTTTAATAACACTCTATCATGACCTATCCCTCCGGGCCTGTGTCGTGACTACCCCAAGCCCACCTTCGATAAGACAGGGGATGGAGACTAGCACCAAGTAGGCATATCTCACAAATGGGAGGGATTTTCCAAAGAACCTGCACACACACACACACACCTCCAAGCCAAATATATTGGAAAGTAAAAAACACTAAGTAAATAAAATGCATGCATACCACTACTACCCAACAATAGAGAATGAAAGAAATCAAAGTAGTAAAGTACAACTAGTCTAGAATACAAGCCCACCAAAAAGGAAGAGTCTGTACCACAAGTACTGAAGCTCGTCTGTAGAAAACCCCACCCAATCCAACTACAACATACAACACTGGACTGCTATCTGTAAGCCACTAGAACACACCTCAGTCTTTCTGATCACACTAGGCCCCACCTGGTCCTAGTCTACCTGGAACACAGTCAAAGAGTCGATCGTCTGCACAAGACATGACACGTGCGGGCAAAGCCCATGTAGGGGTGAGTAAAACAATACTCAGTAGGGCACCCCAAAACACAAAGTAAAAGACCACAAAGGAAACAACACTAAGAAGAAATAGTTATCTTAACACAGGTATATGTCAATAATAAATATAATAAGAACATCTAGGTATACTCGTAAGGGATTATAAGACTAAAGGTCTCATCCACTGCCAGCCATATGATTTCTCTCATAGCATGCTCGATTCTGAAAGATCTCACTCCTCAAGATATCTGATAGTAAGAATATAGAACAAGTTTACCAAAAGTATCCGAGAGAACATCTGGTCTCAATATGTCACTAAGTTTCCTAAGACATCCGGTCTCGCTAAGACAATGAGTCTCGATATCACAGTCAATCCTTGGTAATAGGATTCTGCTCGAGGCATGCTTATTCCGGGAGAACTCACTCCTCGAGCCTTGATGCCATCAGGGGATCTTACAAGAGGTCCCGCTAATTTGGGGCTCACGCAAAGAGAAAACGCTGTTCAAAGATCATGATTTACAGAGAGAGGATTATCCTCAAAAAATATTGCAAACCCAATCTATATTAACCCACAACGCAGGGGATTCTTCTCATAGAATACCACAAACCCTACTGATGTGACTCATAGCGTAGGGGATTATCCTCAGAGAATACCACGAACCCTAATGATACGACCCACTAGATGGAGTATTAACATCCTTCACTCAGAGGTTATGTCAATACCCATGAAACTCCATCAGGGGTGATAGAGTATCACTCCAGTCCCAAGAAGGATGCCACAACTCTATCCGGGACTCTATCCTCTCGAGGGGATTGCTGCCCGGTGAAGTGGACGCAATGTCGTACCAAAAACTCGAGGAAAGAACCAAGGGGAAGCTTCACACCTATTCAGATCCTCACTAAAAACCCACAAATCCATCTCAAAAGGACCGCCTCATCACGCGGGTCCCAAATCCAGAAACAACTCATCAAACGGTCTTACAGTTTGAAAGTTATGGGTCTTTTAGTATAAAAGGGGTCAGTTGGGTCTGGGTCTAGTCCGACCCAACCCGACCCGGGGTCTTCCAACCTGACCCGTGGGGCCCAGGCCACTCGAACGCAGGCCAGTTCGGTACACTCAGATGTGGCGGCCGTACGATGATCCAGCCGCTGCTCCCACATGCGGTCCGCGGGACCGCATGCCTGTCGAACAATGTGGCGCCCTACCGCGTCGTTGGTCCACACCACCGCAGCCCGCCCTAGTCACAACTCCCTTATCCACCCGCAATCATGCCATCGTGACCTCCTGCCACTTATGTCTGTTGAGTCGGTGGCCTCCACCACCACCACCTGCGACCCCTTTCCGCAGGTCGTCCCGCCACTGTAGTCCTGTTGGAGCGTGGGTCACCACCACCGTCGGCTGCCATACTCCTGGCCCGACCGCACCGTCAAGCCGGTGCCACTTCTGTTGTCAGTCTCTCCACTGCTTGTCTCGCATCGCGCCTGCCATCGCACCTCTGTGACATCATTTGGGCGTCGGATTCTCAGTTTCAGGTTGTTGTGTCACGAATCGAAGGAGCAACAACTACTCACTCTCAAGATCACAAATACTGTGAAGAAAAGGGAAAAGGAGGATCAAAAGAACACCCAAAGAACAATCTAGGACTTTGTTCATGTCGTCCTTGATCCGTCTAAATTATAATTGAATACTAGAGGGACAAAACTAAATCAATTCTAACTAAGATTAAATTCCTGATAAACATCTTGAAATCAAAAACCCATCATGCATATATACACATGATATATGAATCAATCCATTCATTGATTGATTCACGTTCATCGTAGGAATTCAAGAACAGGGAAGGAAATCAGATCAAAACACACGACCTACTTGGATTAGGTTTGATCATTGACGAAGAGCGATTGAGTCATCAGCGTTTGTCGATCCTCGATTTGTCGTCTCATCATCGTCCGTCATTCACCAACGAGAGGATTTTTCCAAGGTTCTTCTCCAGCGATCCCAAGGAAATTCTCTAGGTTCATTCACCCAATCTTGTGTCCCTTATAGTGGTTAGAGAAGGAAAACATGTTTCATCATTTAAACGCGTTTCAGCATTAAATGTGTTTCAGCATGGTCAGGTCACTGAGTTACAACATCGTTGAGTTTCTGCATCGCAGCGCTGCTGTATTACACTAAAACGTTTAAAATAAAATAATTATTTCAAATTATTTTATTCTTAAAATGTCCAAAAATTAACTTTTGCAGTCAACCCGTGTTGGTCGATGTTAGGATTTGCCTAAGGAAATCACCCCATTACGAACTCAATGATGGTCTCATATTTCTAATCCGAGTAATCATTTAAGAGTTATTAGTATTTTAAATAAAATAATTTTATTTAATTATTTTATTTACAATTAAGTCTTTTTCGGGTTTTCCAAAGAACACTAGCACCGACTAAAGTTAAGTCGTGCCTAAGGTAAAGTCACTACACTGAGCTCAACGATGCCCTCATATTTCTGATCTAGTCACCCATTTAGAAGTTATTTCACTTTTTCAGGAAAACCACTCACACATGCTATTTAAAAACATAACATATTTTGACAGATCATTCCGGGCACACCGGGTCTCAGAATCACATGTCGTCTTAGCACCTGGTCTCGTAATTTTCCAAAGAATTTTCTAAAAATAGAATCAGGAAAATCTGAGTTGTTATAGTGATGGTATAGCTTTGTTGTGGTATGATTAATGACCACAGTTATCTCAGTATGCATATAAAATTATTTTAAGGATGGCCTGATTGTGATTAGAATAGGAAAGATTGATACGGTGATGAATTTTCTCTAGAAAATTGATGTTTTCAATGATTTTAATCTAAATTAATTATTTTTACTAAACTTGATAATTATATATTGAGTTGGAGAGATGTTTCGAATGCATTTTTAGGATGTTTGGTTAATAAATAGAAAGGGAGAATCACGGGACAAAGTTTTGTTAAAGTTTCATATATAAGGAGTACTAAAATTTCTTAGTGGTTTATCTATTCATGTGGCCAAGGAATGTATAGTGAAGTGTGAATTCTCATTTGAGTTGGTGAATAAACCATATCAATTCCATATTTTCTTAGTTTTATATTTTCTTTAGAAGGTGGTTTGCGGATAGTGGAGAATAAAACATGGTATCTTGAATGAGATGTCTTGGGAAGTGTTTCTTAGGTTATTCAAGAAGTATTTTATTCTCCATTTACAAGTGGATATGTGTATAAAGGATCATAATGATATCTAATGGGGAGGAGATAGTTTATGAAACATTGGAATTCTTTTCTTAAGATTGATTAGAAAATATTTTCATTTTATATCTGGTGAGGATGAGGTTGGGTGAAATTTTGAAATATTCTTTGAGGTCTAAGATTCAATAACTAGTTTCTTCCATATAGCTAAAGTCTCCATCAAAGGCGAGATATTATTCATAAGTTTTGGATAAATGTTTAACCATGAAAAATGGTTTTAGTGGAGGACTCTCTCATCTTGTCAAGAGGGTCGATATAGATGTCATGAGTTATGGGCCACATGGTTCATGGAAGTAAATATTAAGGTAATATTATATCATTAAAGTATGACTTTGGGATCTAAGTCCAAATTACTTAATATTCCCTATGAGTAGATCATTTGGTTTTCTAGCATGGTGGGACATGTGGCCATTGGAAGTAGGTTAATGATGAAATTATTATTTCAATGTGACTATAATGTAATTTTGATGTTTTTATTTAATATGTATTTTGAATTTATAGATGATTCATTTTTTAATGTGTGTTCTAATATAAATTTCATTTCATTCAAAGGATATATTGAATTTTATTTAAAAATAAATAAAAATCAGTTTTCATATTTCTTGTATAAATTAAATAATTTTTTGAAGAGATTTATTTTTTGGGGATTATATTTTCAATAAGGATGAAAGATTTCAAATATATAATAACAAATTATGTTAAAGGGTGAACTAATTTAAATGTGGTTTTCAAAAAATTCAATCTTTACCGATTTCCAATAAAGTAAAGTTAGTGAAAATTTGGGCTATGGATTGAAGTGATTAGTGATTAGTGATGTTATTTATATTATCTACTTTGTATAATCCTATTTGATGGAGAGACTATCTATAACGCCCCGACCCCAGCTACCCAGAGTCGGTGCATTAGTTCGTAACATTGGCATGATCACAAAAGATCAAGTCTCGAAAGACCGATTAGTTTAGTAGCCTTGGAAACACTAGATACATTCATAAGTCTTTCATTACATCAAAAAGTAAACAAACTACAATAACATGGTCTTCATAGTCCACAATCATATCCCTTTATGACTACCCCTTTAGGTCATTCATAAAATACTTCTTCACATCCTGGAAAAATATTAAAACATTGAAAGGGGTGAGCTCAGATGCTCAGTAAGGTTAACAATATAGCGGAAGCTTTCATAAATAAACATTAACATTTAAGGCAATGTATAACTAAAACAAAAGCCTTTTAAACTTGAACTTCAACATAATATGGCAAAAGTAAAATGAGATAATGCCATTTACTTCTTCACATGGATATTCTACTGGTCGAATAATCACATGCAATATCAATAACCACTTTCATAATGATGGAATGCATAATGCCAGACTATCATAACCACGTAGCCAAGGCCTCGTGCCAAGACCACAAATAAGATTTTGTCAAGGCCTCGTGCCAAGACACTAGTTTGTCTCATGAGACCTGCCGATGCATCGAGGAGCTATAACGGGCTCCACCTGTCACTTATTAAGTCCAATGCATTCCTCATATGAATAGGTTTAAACATATCATAAACCATAACATAATCGTATCACATAAAACATGCATAAAGGAAACATAACATTTCCACATTTCAATCACAAGATATCAATACAACACATTGATATAATAAAAACGCTTTAAAAACCATTTTCAAAACCAAAATAAAAGAAAGTTAAAACTTTGTATTTATTTTTCATTAAAAAAAGTGATGGCTTGTAGAGGAAGCCAAAACTCAAATAATGGTCACGGCGGCGGAGAAGTGGCGGAGAAGTCGTTGTCGCCGCATAAGTACGGAAATAAAAACATTCCCTTTTTTTTGTTTAGTAAAACACTTCGTATAAAAAAGATTCCTTTTGAATAAACGTAAAAGTCAAAGGGGTTTATACACTTTATAAAAGAAATTTGTGTATAAAACAAAATATGCCTCAATGAATGGAGATTGAGACGAAGTCCCTTAAAAAGATAATTTTTAAATAAAATATATCTATTATGTGTATTCACTATATGTACACATAAAGAAAGTATAAATACAATATACAACATAATAATATTATGACATAATTTGAAAGTAGGAGATTAACCCAAAGAATGGAAGTTGGGTTATGAAATTCCCTTACCTTGCGTCTTGTCCTGACTCGACCATTCTTTAACCTCCTGAATAATAAACTAGAGTTAATATCTAACTTATTAAGAACCATTTTCAATTTCATTATCCTTTTTATATCACTTATTACAATGTTATGAATATTATGTAATTATTAAAGTTAATAACGATCGTTTTGTCGATCTTTGGTAACTTGAGTCAACAATAAACTTCTTATAATTACAAGTTGTTCATGTGGTGAAATATCCGTTATATCCAGAATTATATTCATGATGTAGATATCATATATATCATATATAAAGTATATACATTCATTCATAATGTCACGTAACATTTAGAGGTAAGAAATGAAATGCACCGTTCATGGAGACGGTAAGCCGTACGTACGCATGAACGCTACTTTCATTTCAATTTCATATTTAATGGAACTAAATCATAATGATATAAATGTATAATATAATTCCAGTATAATATAGTGTATAATACCATTTACTCCATCCTTTATAAATCCCACATATGGCATTAACGATTCAAATCACTTTGAGGGGGCGGTAGTCCGCACTTCCTAAAATGAAATTATCGCGTTTTACCCATAATGGAAATCATAAAGTATGCCATAAATGAGAAATAAAGAAGCATAAGTAAAACACAAACATATTATATATCATATATAAAAATAGTGACATCTTAATGTCCACCTTTGAAGGTGTTATATGAGTGTTGAACAATCATCGTTTCGTGAGGTAGAAATTCGCCATCCACAGAAACCGTATGTTCTTTAACCATTAGATGTAGGTGTGTGTAAGTGTAGCTCTAATCCTTCTTATAACAACATCCTAGTAAATTTAGGATACTGGTGTTGTTACAAAAGAAATGAATAAAAAGAGTTTAGGGGGTTGGAGAAGAAAAATAAAACAAAACAACATTAGAGAAGACATTACCTCAAAATCGGGTAACTCTTTTTGATTTGAGACAAAGGCTTCCTTGAGAAGAGTTCTGACCAAAGTGAGGCTTCTAGGAGTAAGAGGGGGATGTTGGGAGAGTATTTGGGCAGAGGTTGGCAGATCCAAATGGATTGAAAGTGTAAATGAGGTGGGAGAGGTGGGGGCCTTTTATAAGTGGAGAGGAGGGGCTCTTTCGGAAAGATTGAAATGTTACATTATTACACAATGCTTTTCGGATTCTAAAGGTCCCAAACTTATATCATTCTAGGATAAGGTGATAAGGGTTCGAAATCTCCTCATCCAATTGGCTTTGGACAAGTTTAAGCCTTGGATTTTTCATTATCTTCCCATTTTATTTAAATCGTTAAATAATGAGGTCATCACTGCATCATCATGATGTCATAAATAATTTAATTTATTTAATGTCTAAAAATTATAAAAAAAATACTATGATGTAGGAAATCGTTTTAGCTTTCTAATTAATATTTATAATCAAAATTTGGACTTGTGTAACCCCACTTAAAAACTGTTTTAGTAAAACAACTCATGTTTGTGTCAATTTAATTTTAACATTAAATATATATATATATTAATGTCATTTTCCAACCAAAGTGGCTCCATGGGGTCCCCAAGTTGACACATGGGTTGTCTTGGTCGGCCATGACTCATCCAATAGGAGTAGGACAAGTGTCATGCTCATCTCATATTATTAAAACATTATTTTTACCTTAAACTACACTAATTACCTCTAATCGTGATTAAGAACTTAAAAGTTACTATTCACCAAAAAATTATTTTGATCTCATTGAACCACATTTTACTTCTTAATGACAACCATGTATGTCGGATTTTTGAAAATCAAATCACAGAAGTGGTAATATTTCATTTAAACGAAAAATCAGTTATTTAACTACCACTTAGTGGTTTCACTATTCATAAAAAATTGAAGTTTTTCAGAACAAAGCCAAAATTTCACCCTAAGCTATAATTGATATTCAGAATTAAAAAATGATGTCTATTTTACAAAATTCCAAACATATAAGTTGCATTAATTAATTTTATTATTAATTCCCGCTGTTACAACAAATAGCGTGTTTTTAAGAAACAATTTATATCAAAAGATTGGCAATTGTTTATGTCCAATTTCAATGTTAAATTAATTCTAATGACCACCATTGGATAAAATTGTAAAAATATATTCTAATTATACTTTAAAACCACTAAATAGTATAATTTATCACTATAAATTATTTTGATTAAAAAAGTTGTTTTTAAGTATTTTTCACTATTCATAAAAAATTAGAAGTTCTCAGAAAAATACAAAAAATTCAACATAGGCTAATTTCGATATTACGAATCCAAAAATGAAGTCCATTTTGAAATATAAAATTTCTATAATTTTAAAAATTGGTTATTACTATTCATAACGGCTACTTTGATTAATCGTTGTGTTTTAGAACTCGAAGTTGCGTACAATGCAAGCTATTGCATTATTGAATGAGAAGCGTATAATGGAAGCTCGGGGTGTTACATTCTCCCCTCCTTCAATAAATTGTGTCCTCGCAATTTGATATTTTTCTTTGAAAATAAAAGGTTGAAAAGAGAAAATACCTTTGAGGAAAACCCACATCGAAAATAAGGTTAATAAAAATATAACATTAAAAGAAGGCAGGATAGGTACAAAGGTCACCTGATATAGCCCATTCTAGGATTCTATGAAAATATGGATATGGAAGAAAAACAAACCATCAAGGTCTGATGGAGAGTTATAGAAAACAGGATTAGGAGAAAGTTTAACCACAAGAAAATCACAAACTTGTGATTGGTTAAACGGTCATTGAATCCCCAGTTGGAAAAGTTAACCGACAACATTTTTGTTTTAAGTTACCTTTTATAATGTTGAGGAATTTATTTAGGAGATTTACTAAGAACGTAAGGGAATATACATACTCGTTATGTATACTTTCATTCGTTAATATATTTTTACCACAAACCCAACTTTTACTCCAAATGGTAACGGAACTCAAAAATATTCTATTTATCCTAATTGTATAAGGTTCTAAATGTTAACACATACCATTTAGATTAGTAAAATTATTTTGTAATAACCAGGGACTTCCTGTAGGCTAGTGGTAGGAAATAAAGGCCTGTCGCACTATGATTATGGGTTCGATTCCTGCAGCTTTGTCCGACGCGACGGGTTATGCCCCACCCTGCAGGTTGTCCTTTTCCTAAAACTATAGTATCATAATATTCCAAAAATATTCTTCAGAAATTCTTTAACCTTAAACAATACTATCCATGGTTCAACTTAATCCATTCCAACCTTAATAGTTATCCAAAATATCTTCGTCCAGACTTTCTCTAAAAGGTCTCTAAATTCCAAAATCAATTGTAACATCAGATTCCCCAAACAAAGAAAAGTTTCTCTTATTGTCACATACTAAAAATATGATTACCTTAATCATATTAAAACCTTACTGAAATCAACAAGTACTGTAGTAAAATCCATATATATATATATCACATTATTCTTATAACCAGAATATAATCCTTGAGTCCAAAAGCACCAATACATTAATTATTCCGCTTCAACTGTAGTCACAGCATAAGATTGTCCTTGATCCCTTGGCCTTTTCTGAGGTAAGTTTCCCTGACGCTTAGGACATTCATTTGCATAATGCTCTGTTTCCCTACAATTGTAGCATTCAACTTTGACAGCCTCTTTCTTTCCCTTGCAATCACGAGCCTGGTGACCCTTTTCTCCACATTTATAACAAACTCCCATTCCTTTTAGGCAAGTACCAGGGTGATTCTTCCCACAATTATCACATAATGGAAAATCCTTCTTTCCCTTTTTCCCTTTATCTGTCTCTTGTTCCACCGTTCTCTTCTTCTCTTGCTTTACTTTGTTGTCATAAGACTTAGAGAATTCCTTTTCTGTCTTGATAGCACACGAGACAATATCTTTGTATGATGAGAAGGATTGTGATACTAAAGCTCGACGGAGAAATGGTTTTAACACATCAAAGAAACGATCAATCTTACTCCTTGGGTTACGTATATAATCGGCAGCATGCCTCGCTAACCTTGTAAAGTTAGCCTCATACTTTGCGACATTCTCATCCTCCTTCTGCCTCAAACTCAGAAATTGCCTTTCCATATCTGCTCGATGGTCACGAGGAAAATATTTTTCTAAGAAAATCTCTTTGAACTCCCTCCATTCCATATTCGATACGTCATCATCTTCCTTTGTGTTTTGAATCAGCGACCACCACTGATCGGAATCTCCAGTGAGGCGGTAAACTGCCATGACAACCTTCTCCCTTTCGCTACTCCCCAAGGCATGGAATATTTTCTCTAAGGAGTTTATCCATTGCTCAGCTACTAACGGATTTGTACCCCCATTGAAGGCCGGTGGTTGTTGCCTCATGAAACGGTCTAGCATTGATCCTCCACGTTGCGGATCAGGGTGCTCCATACGAGTAAGGTTATTATTCATAACCTGAGTAAGTTGTCCCAGTATGGTGATTAGATGATCGGCACCAGTTGCATCACCAGCCCCACTATAATTATCTTGAGCAGGAGGGCAATCCCTACATGGAGTGCGTGCATTGATACGGTTTCCATTTCTTCCACTAGGCGCCATTTCTAAACAATTGCATAAACTAGATTAGTTTATGAAATAAAATACATAATTCCATATTTGTAAAATACTTTACATAAATTGAACTATTTATGGATATAATCCATAATAATAAAAAGAAATGTTTCCTTTGAGGAAGTATATACTCATAACCCTTCATAGTGGTTTGTAAAGAAAATGAGAATTATCCTAAGCATATCCCCCGGGAGTGTCGTAACCAAGAGTGCAGCAAGGCCCGTTGTCGTGCACCAGTTCCCGTTCGAGTCTAGCTCAAAGTGGTGTTTTCGGGTTTTACCCCTAGGTACATCTGTGCCAGAGCCGCCCCTACCTGCTCGTATCGAGACAGGGATGTATTGCTCGGAAAACTCACAAAATCTCTATAATACAAAAATTCTAGGAAGTTCTTCTATACTAATCCTTAAATTCTATATTGGGGCTATGTGCTATAATCAGAGTTTATCTAAATCTAGCTTCCATGGTTAGTACTAAACTGCCTCTGATACCAACTATAACGCCCCGACCCCAGCTACCCAGAGTCGGTGCATTAGTTCGTAACATTGGCATGATCACAAAAGATCAAGTCTCGAAAGAACGATTAGTTTAGTAGCCTTGGAAACACTAGATACATTCATAAGTCTTTCATTACATCAAAAAGTAAACAAACTACAATAACATGGTCTTCATAGTCCACAATCATATCCCTTTATGACTACCCCTTTAGGTCATTCATAAAATACTTCTTCACATCCTGGAAAAATATTCAAACATTGAAAGGGGTGAGCTCAGATGCTCAGTAAGGTTAACAATATAGCGGAAGCTTTCATAAATAAACATTAACATTTAAGGCAATGTATAACTAAAACAAAAGCCTTTTAAACTTGAACTTCAACATAATATGGCAAAAGTAAAATGAGATAATGCCATTTACTTCTTCACATGGATATTCTACTGGTCGAATAATCACATGCAATATCAATAACCACTTTCATAATGATGGAATGCATAATGCCAGACTATCATAACCACGTAGCCAAGGCCTCGTGCCAAGACCACAAATAAGATTTTGTCAAGGCCTCGTGCCAAGACACTAGTTTGTCTCATGAGACCTGCCGATGCATCGAGGAGCTATAGCGGGCTCCACCCGTCACTTATTAAGTCCAATGCATTCCTCATATGAATAAGTTTAAACATATCATAAACCATAACATAATCGTATCACATAAAACACGCATAAAGGAAACATAACATTTCCACATTTCAATCACAAGATATCAATACAACACATTGATATAATAAAAATGCTTTCAAAACCATTTTCAAAACCAAAATAAAAGAAAGTTAAAACTTTGTATTTATTTTTCATTAAAAAAAGTGATGGCTTGTAGAGGAAGCCGAAACTCAAATAATGGTCACGGCGGCGGAGAAGTGGCGGAGAAGTCGTTGTCGCCGCATAAGTACGGAAATAAAAACATTCCCTTTTTGTCGTTTAGTAAAACACTTCGTATAAAAAAGATTCCTTTTGAATAAACGTAAAAGTCAAAGGGGTTTATACACTTTATAAAAGAAATTTGTGTATAAAACAAAATATGCCTCAATGAATGGAGATTGAGACGAAGTCCCTTAAAAAGATAATTTTTAAATAAAATATATCTATTATGTGTATTCACTATATGTACACATAAAGAAAGTATAAATACAATATACAACATAATAATATTATGACATAATTTGAAAGTAGGAGATTAACCCAAAGAATGGAAGTTGGGTTATGAAATTCCCTTACCTTGCGTCTTGTCCTGACTCGACCGTTCTTTAACCTCCTGAATAATAAACTAGAGTTAATATCTAACTTATTAAGAACCATTTTCAATTTCATTATCCTTTTTATATCACTTATTACAATGTTATGAATATTATGTAATTATTCAAGTTAATAACGATCGTTTTGTCGATCTTTGGTAACTTGAGTCAACAATAAACTTCTTATAATTACAAGTTGTTCATGTGGTGAAATATCCGTTATATCCAGAATTATATTCATGATGTAGATATCATATATATCATATATACAGTATATACATTCATTCATAATGTCACGTAACATTTAGAGGTAAGAAATGAAATGCACCGTTCATGGAGACGGTAAGCCGTACGTACGCATGAACGCTACTTTCATTTCAATTTCATATTTAATGGAACTAAATCATAATGATATAAATGTATAATATAATTCCAGTATAATATAGTGTATAGTACCATTTACTCCATCCTTTATACATCCCACATATGGCATTAACGATTCAAATCACTTTGAGGGGGCGGTAGTCCGCACTTCCTAAAATGAAATTATCGCGTTTTACCCATAATGGAAATCATAAAGTATGCCATAAATGAGAAATAAAGAAGCATAAGTAAAACACAAAAATATTATATATCATATATAAAAATATTGACATCTTAATGGCCACCTTTGAAGGTGTTATATGAGTGTTGAACAATCATCGTTTCGTGAGGCAGAAATTCGCCATCCACAGAAACCGTATGTTCTTTAACCATTAGATGTAGGTGTGTGTAAGTGTAGCTCGAATACTTCTTATAACAACATCCTAGTATATTTATGATACTGGTGTTGTTACAAAAGAAATGAATAAAAAGAGTTTAGGGGGTTGGAGAAGAAAAATAAAACAAAACAACATTAGAGAAGACATTACCTCAAAATCGGGTAACTCTTTTTGATTTGAGACAAAGGATTCCTTGAGAAGAGTTCTGCCCAAAGTGAGGATTCTAGGAGTAAGAGGGGGATGTTGGGAGAGTATTTGGGCAGAGGTTGGCCGATCCAAATGGATTGAAAGTGTAAATGAGGTGGGAGAGGTGGGGGCCTTTTATAAGTGGAGAGGAGGGGCTCTTTTGGAAAGATTGAAATGTTACATTATTACACAATGCTTTTAGGATTCTAAAGGTCCCACACTTATATAATTCGAGGCTAAGGTGATAAGGGTTCGAAATCTCCTCATCCAATTGGCTTTGGACAAGTGTAAGCCTTGGATTTTTCATTATCTTCCCATTTTATTTAAATCGTTAAATAATGAGGTCATCACTGCATCATCATGATGTCATAAATAATTTAATTTATTTAATGTCTAAAAATTATAAAAAAAATACTATGATGTAGGAAATCTTTTTAGATTTCTAATGAATATTTATAATCAAAATTTGGACTTGTGTAACCCCACTTAAAAACTGTTTTAGTAAAACAACTCATGTTTGTGTCAATTTAATTTTAACATTAAATATATATATATTAATGTCATTTTCCAACCAAAGTGGCTCCATGGGGTCCCCAAGTTGACACATGGGTTGTCTTGGTCGGCCATGACTCATCCAATAGGAGTAGGACAAGTGTCATGCTCATCTCATATTATTAAAACATTATTTTTACATTAAACTACACTAATTACCTCTAATCGCGATTAAGAACTTAAAAGTTACTATTCACCAAAAAATTATTTTGATATCATTGAACCACATTTTACTTATTAATGACAACCATGTATGTCGGATTTTTGAAAATCAAATCACAGAAGTGGTAATATTTCATTTAAACGAAAAATCAGTTATTTAACTACCACTTAGTGGTTTCACTATTCATCAAAAATTGATGTTTTTCAGAACAAAGCCAAAATTTCACCCTAAGCTATAATTGATATTCCGAATTCAAAAATGATGTCTATTTTACAAAATTCCAAACATATAAGTTGCATTAATTAATTTTATTATTAATTCCCGCTGTTACAACAAATAGCGTGTTTTTAAGAAACAATTTATATCAAAAGATTGGCAATTGTTTATGTCCAATTTCAATGTTAAATTAATTCTAATGACCACCATTGGATAAAATTGTAAAAATATATTCTAATTATACTTTAAAACCACTAAATAGTATAATTTATCACTATAAATTATTTTGATTAAAAAAGTTGTTTTTAAGTATTTTTCACTATTCATAAAAAATTAGAAGTTCTCAGAAAAATACCAAAAATTCAACATAGGATAATTTCGATATTCCGAATCCAAAAATGAAGTCCATTTTGAAATATAAAATTTCTATAATTTTAAAAAGTGGTTATTACTATTCATAACAGCTACTTTGATTAATCGTTGTGTTTTAGAACTCAAAGTTGCGTACAATGCAAGCTATTGCATTATTGAATGAGAAGCGTATAATGGAAGCTCGGGGTGTTACATTCTCCCCTCCTTCAATAAATTGTGTCCTCTAAATTTGATATTTTTCTTTGAAAATAAAAGGTTGAAAAGAGAAAATACCTTTGAGGAAAACCCACATCGGAAATAAGGTTAATAAATATATAACATTAAAAGAAGGCATGATAAGTACAAAGGTCACCCGATATAGCCCATTCTAGGATTCTATGAAAATATGGATATGGAAGAAAAACAAACCATCAAGGTCTGATGGAGAGTTATAGAAAACAGGATTAGGAGAAAGTTTAACCACAAGAAAATCACAAACTTGTGATTGGTTAAACGGTCATTGAATCCCCAGTTGGAAAAGTTAACCGACAACATTTTTGTTTTAAGTTACCTTTTATAATGTTGAGGAATTTATTTAGGAGATTTACTAAGAACGTAAGGGAATATACATACTCGTTATGTATACTTTCATTCGTTAATATATTTTTACCACAAACCCAACTTTTACTCCAAATGGTAACGGAACTCAAAAATATTCTATTTATCCTAATTGTATAAGGTTCTAAATGTTAACACATACCATTTAGATTAGTAAAATTATTTTGTAATAACCAGGGACTTCCTGTAGGCTAGTGGTAGGAAATAAAGGCCTGTCGCACTATGATTGTGGGTTCGATTCCTGCAGCTTTGTCCGACGCGACGGGTTATGCCCCACCCTGCAGGTTGTCCTTTTCCTAAAACTATAGTATCATAATATTCCAAAAATATTCTTCAGAAATTCTTTAACCTTAAACAATACTATCCATGGTTCAACTTAATCCATTCCAACCTTAATAGTTATCCAAAATATCTTCATCCAGACTTTCTCTAAAAGGTCTCTAAATTCCAAAATCAATTGTAACATAAGATTCCCCAAACAAAGAAAAGTTTCTCTTATTGTCACATACTAAAAATATGATTACCTTAATCATATTAAAACCTTACTGAAATCAACAAGTACTGCAGTACAATCCATATATATATATCACATTATTCTTATAACCAGAATATAATCCTTGAGTCCAAAAGCACCAATACATTAATTATTCCGCTTCAACTGTAGTCACATCATAAGATTGGCCTTGATCCCTTGGCCTTTTCTGAGGTAAGTTTCCCTGACGCTTAGGACATTCATTTGCATAATGCCCTGTTTCCCTACAATTGTAGCATTCAACTTTGACAGCCTCTTTCTTTCCCTTGCAATCACGATCCTGGTGACCCTTTTCTCCACATTTATAACAAACTCCCATTCCTTTTAGGCAAGTACCAGGGTGATTCTTCCCACAATTATCACATAATGGAAAATCCTTCTTTCCCTTTTTCCCTTTATCTGTCTCTTGTTCCACCGTTCTCTTCTTCTCTTGCTTTACTTTGTTGTCATAAGACTTAGAGAATTCCTTTTCTGTCTTGATAGCACACGAGACAATATCTTCGTATGATGAGAAGGATTGTGATACTAAAGCTCGACGGAGAAATGGTTTTAACCCATCAAAGAAACGATCAATCTTACTCCTTGGGTTACGTATATAATCGGCAGCATGCCTCGCTAACCTTGTAAAGTTAGCCTCATACTTTGCGACATTCTCATCCTCCTTCTGCCTCAAACTCAGAAATTGCCTTTCCATATCTGCTCGATGGTCACGAGGAAAATATTTTTCTAAGAAAAGCTCTTTGAACTCCCTCCATTCCATATTTGATTCGTCATCATCTTCCTTTGTGTTTTGAATCAGCGACCACCACTGATCGGCATCTCCAGTGAGGCGGTAAACTTCCATGACAACCTTCTCCCTTTCGCTACTCCCCAAGGCATGGAATATTTTCTCTAAGGAGTTTATCCATTGCTCAGCTACTAACGGATTTGTACCCCCATAGAAGGCTGGTGGTTGTTGCCTCATGAAACGGTCTAGCATTGATCCTCCACGTTGTGGATCAGGGTGCTCCATACGAGTAAGGTTATTATTCATAACCTGAGTAAGTTGTCCCAGTATGGTGATTAGATGATCGGCACCAATTGCATCACCAGCCCCACTATAATTATCTTGAGCAGGAGGGAAATCCCTACATGGAGTGCGTGCATTGATACAGTTTCCATTTCTTCCACTAGGAGCCATTTCTAAACAATTGCATAAACTAGATTAGTTTATGAAATAAAATACATAATTCCATATTTGTAAAATACTTTACATAAATTGAACTATTTATGGATATAATCCATAATCATAAAAAGAAATGTTTCCTTTGAGGAAGTATATACTCATAACCCTTCATAGTGGTTTGTAAAGAAAATGAGAATTATCCTAAGCATATCCCCCGGGAGTGTCGTAACCAAGAGTGCAGCAAGGCCCGTTGTCGTGCACCAGTTCCCATTCGAGTCTAGCTCAAAGCGGTGTTTTCGGGTTTTACCCCTAGGTACATCTGTGCCAGAGCCGCCCCTACCTGCTCGTATCCAGACAGGGATGTATTGCTCGGAAAACTCACAAAATCTCTATAATACCAAAATTCTAGGAAGTTCTTCTATACTAATCCTTAAATTCTATATTGGGGCTATGTGCTATAATCAGAGTTTATCTAAATCTAGCTTCCAAGGTTAGTACTAAACTGCCTCTGATACCAACTATAACGCCCCGACCCCAGCTACCCAGAGTCGGTGCATTAGTTCGTAACATTGGCATGATCACAAAAGATCAAGTCTCGAAAGACCGATTAGTTTAGTAGCCTTGGAAACACTAGATACATTCATAAGTCTTTCATTACATCAAAAAGTAAACAAACTACAATAACATGGTCTTCATAGTCCACAATCATATCCCTTTATGACTACCCCTTTAGGTCATTCATAAAATACTTCTTCACATCCTGGAAAAATATTAAAACATTGAAAGGGGTGAGCTCAGATGCTCAGTAAGGTTAACAATATAGCGGAATCTTTCATAAATAAACATTAACATTTAAGGCAATGTAAAACTAAAACAAAAGCCTTTTAAACTTGAACTTCAACATAATATGTCAAAAGTAAAATGAGATAATTCCATTTACTTCTTCACATGGATATTCTACTGGTCGAATAATCACATGCAATATCAATAACCACTTTCATAATGATGGAATGCATAATGCCAGACTATCATAACCACGTAGCCAAGGCCTCGTGCCAAGATCACAAATAAGATTTTGTCAAGGCCTCGTGCCAAGACACTAGTTTGTCTCATGAGACCTGCCGATGCATCGAGGAGCTATAGCGGGCTCCACCCATCACTTATTAAGTCCAATGCATTCCTCATATGAATAGGTTTAAACATATCATAAACCATAACATAATCGTATCACATAAAACATGCATAAAGGAAACATAACATTTCCACATTTCAATCACAAGATATCAATACAACACATTGATATAATAAAAACGTTTTCAAAACCATTTTCAAAACCAAAATAAAATAAAGTTAAAACTTTGTATTTATTTTTCATTAAAAAAATTGATGGCTTGTAGAGGAAGCCGAAACTCAAATAATGGTCACGGCGGCGGAGGAGTCGTTGTCGCCGCATAAGTACGGAAATAAAAACATTCCCGTTTTGTCGTTTAGTAAAACGCTTCGTATAAAAAAGATTCCTTTTGAATAAACGTAAAAGTCAAAGGGGTTTATACACTTTATAAAAGAAATTTGTGTATAAAACAAAATATGCCTCAATGAATGGAGATTGAGACGAAGTCCCTTAAAAAGATCATTTTTAAATAAAATATATCTATTATGTGTATTCACTATATGTACACATAAAGAAAGTATAAATACAATATACAACATAATAATATTATGACATAATTTGAAAGTAGGATATTAACCCAAAGAATGGAAGTTGGGTTATGAAATTCCCTTACCTTGCGTCTTGTCCTGACTCGACCGTTCTTTAACCTCCTGAATAATAAACTAGAGTTAATATCTAACTTATTAAGAACCATTTTCAATTTCATTATCCTTTTTATATCACTTATTACAATGTTATGAATATTATGTAATTATTCAAGTTAATAACGATCGTTTTGTCGATCTTTGGTAACTTGAGTCAACAATAAACTTCTTATAATTACAAGTTGTTCATGTGGTGAAATATCCGTTATATCCAGAATTATATTCATGATGTAGATAACATATATATCATATATACAGTATATAAATTCATTCATAATGTCACGTAACATTTAGAGGTAAGAAATGAAATGCACCGTTCATGGAGACGGTAATCCGTACGTACGCATGAACGCTACTTTCATTTCAATTTCATATTTAATGGAACTAAATCATAATGATATAAATGTATAATATAATTCCAGTATAATATATTGTATAATACCATTTACTCCATCCTTTATACATCCCACATATGGCATTAACGATTCAAATCACTTTGAGGGGGCGGTAGTCCGCACTTCCTAAAATGAAATTATCGCGTTTTACCCATAATGGAAATCATAAAGTATGCCATAAATGAGAAATACAGAAGAATAAGTAAAACACAAACATATTATATATCATATATAAAAATAGTGACATCTTAATGGCCACCTTTGAAGGTGTTATATGAGTGTTGAACAATCATCGTTTCGTGAGGCAGAAATTCGCCATCCACAGAAACCGTATGTTCTTTAACCATTAGATGTAGGTGTGTGTAAGTGTAGCTCGAATCCTTCTTATAAAAACATCCTAGTATATTGAGGATACTGGTGTTGTTACAAAAGAAATGAATAAAAAGAGTTTAGGGGGTTGGAGAAGAAAAATAAAACAAAACAACATTAGAGAAGACATTACCTCAAAATCGGGTAACTCTTTTTGATTTGAGCCAAAGGCTTCCTTGAGAAGAGTTCTGCCCAAAGTGAGGCTTCTAGGAGTAATAGGGAGATGTTGGGAGAGTATTTGGGCAGAGGTTGGCCGAGCCAAATGGCTTGAAAGTGTAAATGAGGTGGGAGAGGTGGGGGCCTTTTATAAGTGGAGAGGAGGGGCTCTTTTGGAAAGATTGAAATGTTACATTATTACACAATGCTTGTCAGATTATAACGGTCCCACACTTATATAATTCGAGGATAAGGTGATAAGGGTTCGAAATCTCCTCATCCAATTGGCTTTGGACAAGTGTAACCCTTGGATTTTGCATTATCTTCCCATTTTATTTAAATCGTTAAATAATGAGGTCATCACTGCATCATCATGATGTCATAAATAATTTAATTTATTTAATGTCTAAAAATTATAAAAAAAATACTATGATGTAGGAAATCGTTTTAGATTTCTAATGAATATTTATAATCAAAATTTGGACTTGTGTAACCCCACTTAAAAACTGTTTTAGTAAAACAACTCATGTTTGTGTCAATTTAATTTTAACATTAAATATATATATATTAATGTCATTTTTCAACCAAAGTGGCTCTATGGGGTCCCCAAGTTGACACATGGGTTGTCTTGGTCGGCCATGACTCATCCAATAGGAGTAGGACAAGTGTCATGCTCATCTCATCTTATTAAAACATTATTTTTACCTTAAACTACACTAATTACCTCTAATCGCGATTAAGAACTTAAAAGTTACTATTCACCAAAAAATTATTTTGATCTCATTGAACCACATTTTACTTCTTAATGACAACCATGTATGTCAGATTTTTGAAAATCAAATCACAGAAGTGGTAATATTTCATTTAAACGAAAAATCAGTTATTTAACTACCACTTAGTGGTTTCACTATTCATCAAAAATTGAAGTTTTTCAGAACAAAGCCAAAATTTCACCCTAAGATATAATTGATATTCCGAATTCAAAAATGATGTCTATTTTAAAAAATTCAAAACATATAAGTTTCATTAATTAATTTTATTATTAATTCCCGCTGTTACAACAAATAGTGTGTTTTTAAGAAACAATTTATATCAAAAGATTGGCAATTGTTTATGTCCAATTTTAATGTTAAATTAATTCTAATGACCACCATTGGATAAAATTGTAAAAATATATTCTAATTATACTTTAAAACCACTAAATAGTATAATTTATCACTATAAATTATTTTGATTAAAAAAGTTGTTTTTAAGTATTTTTCACTATTCATAAAAAATTAGAAGTTCTCAGAAAAATACCAAAAATTCAACATAGGCTAATTTCGATATTCCGAATCCAAAAATGAAGTCCATTTTGAAATATAAAATTTCTATAATTTTAAAAAGTGGTTATTACTATTCATAACGGCTACTTTGATTAATCGTTGTGTTTTAGAACTCGAAGTTGCGTACAATGCAAGCTATTGCATTATTGAATGAGAAGCGTATAATGGAAGCTCGGGGTGTTACACTATCATTTGATAGGTATCTCATATTGTTGATAAATTGTTTAGGGTGTGTCTTATTAGTGATAAACTAGTTCTTATTCTTTAGAAATTTCTTTTAAGATATTTAGTATAAATTTTTCATGGGTAATTTATTTGAGTATTGTTTCCTTATGAGTTAGAGAGTGTTATTAGTATACTTTGGTCTTGTTTGAGAGTTATCTCCTATAATAGTTACTATTTGGTTTTTCATGTTTTATTTTTTTCTAAATTCTCATGGATAATATTTGATTTGTTATGTGTCTAATGTAAAAGACTATTTTTTCTCCATCTTTTATTTTGTGAACTATTTTTTTTTCAGTAGAAGGAGTGAGTGTGGAGGTATGTTTGTTGCAAATAAGCCTCAACCCAATTGGTGAGGTATCCTTAAGTGAATCCATGAGACCTAGGTTCGAAACCAGGTGGAGGCATATTTCTGGGGTACTGTAGCAGTATTGTAGCAGGGACTGTGCGAGTACTATAATAGGTACTGTAGAAGGTAATATTCGGTACTGTAGCAACCAGAACTATTCACCTTGAGCCATCAGTTTGGTCTTGGAGTCCTTAAGGCTTTCGGGTCAGTAGGAATTTTGGGTCACCTTTAAGGCCTTCGGGCCACTTTAAGGCCTTCGGGCCACATGCAGTTTCCCCAGACTGACTCTACAAAAAAGGAGCAACCCTAGAGGAGGGTTTAGAGCAAGCACACTCACCAGAGAAGAACCAATGGATTTGGAAGAATGAGAGGGTATGGCTACACCATCGGGACCAGCCTGTACTTGCACGGGAAGCTTAGACAAACGGTCATGCGAAGGAGGAGAGCTACCATCATGATGCAGATACTGGGGAGGGGAAGTTCCTTATAGTTATATTTTGGTTGATTTCCATAAGACCTTCGGGTCATGTAATGTCTCTTAAGCCTATGGGCCATGTAATCACTATACCTACGGGCCTTGTAAGGGTTCCCCCTCATCCCTTGAAATGGGGGTTATCAAAAATCAATATAAATGAAGGCCTTCAGGCCATTTGGGATAGAGGTATGTTTGTAGTAAAGCTAGTATTTTAGTATTTTAGGGAAACCATGTTATGGTGTCAGGTAAACCTATTATTATTTTGTTTGTTAAAAACATTTTACAGTTTTTTCAAGGTGTGGTGACTGTGATTATGTGTAAATTTATTGAGTTATTTCCTATCACAATGAGGTGTAAACTACACCATGGTTTACTAAACCATGATGTTATTTATATGAGACATAGATTAGACATGTTATGGTATTATGGTGTGATTTAATGGAATCTTTATATGAAACAGGGAGGAAAAAACAATCATGGTGATTTTAATGGTGATGAAAATCACATCATTTAGATAGATCTATGTCCTTGTAAATTTGGGCTCAAATTCAGAAACAAACTGACCACATCCTGGGGTTCTCGGTTACATTGTGGTTTTCATTAGCATGAGGATTTTAAGAGAGAAATGGATGGAATGATTTTGAGGAATTCATATTTAGGTTCCATGGTTTTTATATTGGTCTTGATAGATTGAAACCATGATGTGATAGTTAGGAAACCATTCCATGGATTTTATAGTCTTCCTATATTATAAATTATACCCACCCATCCAATTATTTTATATCAACTCATCCTTGTGTGTCCTAGGGAAAAACATGAGTTCTCTATAATGATTATATATTACTTTGATATTTTCCCTAATTCAATATCATATTTATATCACCTAGAGATCATATTGAAGATATTTTTGTGCGAGACTTGTGTAGTAGAGTATTTGGAGGCTGATGAAAATAGATTCAGATGTCAATTTGAGTATAGGAATTCTTGATTGAATTCTTGAGTGATTTTGGATGTTTTATACTAATTTTTTCCTTTATATAATTTATACCTTGTTTTATTAGCTTATTCAATAAATGATCTATGGTGGTACGTTACTTGTTTGATTCTGACATGCTTTTCTATTGATGGTTGTATGGTGTAATGGGATTGTCATTAGGAAATTGAGAATTATTAAGAGATTATTGAGTGGTATCTATTACTTCTTCTTAGTGGGTTTATGTTAGGAATTCTATCTTTCTATATTTAGTTTTTTGTGGACTAACAAGGTAATGAGTTTTTCTTTTGACCATGTGTTTAGAAAATATGTGTTAAAAAGTAAGGGAGAGAAAGTTTGTTGGCGTCTAGTAGAAGTACTTATAGTTATACCATTGATGGGTTATTATTGATGGTAGGATTAGTATGAGAGGGTGTGGACACTATATCTTTTTTATTTGAATGTTATTATTACTTTTTTGAGTTTTGTAGTGTTCGGATATTGAAAATAATAGAGGTACAATGACCCGACCTGATGGGGCCCAAGATGCAACTACCCCAAGCCCACCTCCAATAGGGACAAGGTATGGTGACTAGCGATAAGAAGGCACATTACACACATGGGAGACATTAGCCTAAAGTACATGTACGAATGCACAAATCTACAATTCAATAGAATTCTAAAATGTAAAACAACTGATAACAATGTATGAAAAAATCTATAATCCCACAATCACAGTACAACATAAAGTTCTAGAAATCATAAAAAGGAGCTAAATGCAATCCCACCCATAATTAAAAATAAAGTATGACCTTATTAGAAGGAGGGAATTGATATCAAATACAACACTGGTATACACATAGGTCTATCAATATCAAACTAGCTCCACCTACTCCTAGTCCACTGAGAACTCTGCAAAAACGGTTTGTCATCTAAATAAGACACAACATGTGCAAGAAGAACCCATGAAGGGGTGAGTATAACAATATCCAGTAGGAAATCCTGAAATAACCAAAAAATCATCAAGAGTATTCAACTCAATCACATGATACATCAATCATAATGTGAGACATACAAATAAACATCTAGATATACTCATAATGATGCCACATCCCACTTGGTCATAACCATTGTTATCCATAGAATTGTTGCTCGGTTTCAAGGTAATGCTCGTCCATGAGATCTCACTCCATGAACCCTTCCATCCCTAATGGCACCCAACTGATAGAACATGCTCATCCAGGGGTAAACCACTCCCCGAGCTATAATACCATTGAAAATAATCATCCAAAAGGTCATTCTCCTCAAGTCTCGAAACCAAGAAAACTAAAAGGGTTTTTCCAAGATACACACTCGATCAGACTACACCAAATTGGAAATATCATATCTTGACACATAGATAGGGATTTAACACCCAGGGTTCACTAGGGGGACACCAGACCCTACTGGAAACATCCTACTAGATAAGGGATCAACACCTGTGTAAATATTGGTCATTCCAATTACAAAAAACCCATCTAAGGAAACATGAAGGACATGTGGATCACTTTGGGAATCTCAGAGGGATATATTCTCCTAGTAACTGATATATCTTTATAAGTGGACTGAGATAACTCAATTCAAAATAAGGGATCTTCCACACACTTCACAGATCATCGGGAATCTACAACGTGGTCACCGTCTATGACAGGAACATGATACCACACCAAACCCTTATAGTAATGGACCAAGGAAAAACACTCAACCAATACTGGTCCATAGAAGCTCACATAAGCTCATAAAGAAGATGAGATGAGAAAAAATAGGAATCTAACTTGTCTTAAAATGAGTACACGACATGTCCCTAGGGTACGTGACATGTCTCACTAATCCTACAACTGTATGTGTCTTTCACTCACAAAACATGCACTTTTTAACAATACATGGTGTGTCCCTAAGGTACGCAGCATGTAGAAGTCTCCATGGAACTCGGTGTATCGTTATGCCCGTGCCTGTGTACATAGGATTGTGTCAGTGTACTTGGTCATGTTCGAGTACACGACTCAGCCCATGTACTCTAGCCTTCTTGTGTACTCCCCATGAACATGGTGTGTGAGGACACATGGCCACCTGGGCATGTACTCCCTGTGCATGCCGAGTTATCCTCTATGTGTTACACAACATTTGATGTGGTGCACATGGCATGTAACACTACATAACCTCCTAAGCATTTACCCCCTGAACATGCCGAGCTGTTTGGCTAAGGGTCACATGACATGTGACACGTGTCACATGATGTGTCATTCTTATCTATGCACTGAAACCCTAGAACCACATAGGAGGGACTACATGGCGTGTTTTCATAGGACTACGCGTCATGTAGTTGGGTTTTTCACAAGAATAACTTAACGCATCTTTGATCGGATCTCTACAGCCATTGAATTTGTCATGAATCATGCCGTACACTGCAAATATGAGTCTAACCGAACCTCCTCACTGTGATAATGGCTAGAATTTGACTATATCTAGTGCTCGGGAACCACCTTTGTCACGCCTCTTCGGTGTCATATGCCCAAAACAAGAATAAAACCTCATAATATATCTTTGGATATGCTATCGTAGTCATATACTACAATTATGTCATCAAATCTCCATCCAAAACCCACGGTAGAAATCTATTGCACCAAAGATCAAATGTTACAATGATGAATGTATTCAAAACAGGGAGAGGAAACCATGAAACATAAACATGAGGAAAAAACCTCAGCCTTTGTTTGTTTTTCCTCTATTTTTTTTGTGTAAAGAACAAATGAATATGTGTAAATATCAATAAACAACGAAAATAATAATTATCCCCAAATCCCACAATTAAACCCATAGCCACTGACGACCGATCCACGAATCAATCTGTTAGCCGATTGATTCACGATCTTCATGGGATAATAAAATGGGGATAACTCTACAAACCAATCATCCTATCTTGAGATGGATCTATTTTTAGTGAAGTAAAAAGTTGCGTCATTGTCGTTGGCGAGATCGTTGATTTCTGTTGGCATACTGATCGCTAAAGCTCAATCTGTCGATCCATAATCTTAATGTCTGTCAACATTCCTCCACACTTTCCTTTTAATTATCATGGTTATGAGGCTAACCCTATGAATTGGTTATAACAATATATTTAAAGAGGAAAAGTTATGTTTCTCCATAAATGAAATGAAATAAATAATTTATTTTATTTATTTTATTAATTTCACCCACGAATTCACTTTACCCAAATGCCCAGCACCGACAAAGCTTATTTTGCACCTAGGGTAAAAAACATGTTTTAAAATCAATAATTCCTTCAGATTTCTGATATGGGCCCCCATTTGGGAGTTATTCCATTTTCAAGAAAACTTCATGTGCATGATATATAATATATTTCAAGAATTAATTCCAGACACACTATGCCTCAAAATATCACGTCGTATCAGTGTATGGATTAAAAAATATTTCAATAAATAATCCAAAGTCTTGAATGAAAAAATTGGGACATTACATTATTCCCTCCTTCAAGGATTTTCATCCCTGAAAAGTACAAACTAAGAAAAAGTTGGGGATACTTAGCTCTAAAATGGGTCTCCCACTCCCTCGATCTCTCCAAATGGTTCCTTTTATTGTTAACAAACATGCACCCAATGAAAATAATTCCCATATAGGGTCTTTCTCCTATCATTCCTCAACATTAGTAGCACCTTGAAAAGGGAAACTCCACTCTCACGGCCTAGCTTACCCAGGTCGATATCATACGACAGTTCGTGCACCTACCCCCTCAGCTGTAACATGTGGAGAACACTAAGAAACCCAAAATGTAACATACCAGACCTTTAAATCCATTAATTATCCAAAAATATGATTATTTAGGTGTTCAAGGGGAAACTGGGGTGTTTTTGGGACATGTGATTCATTCCAATGGTGTTTCATTCCAACGGTTTTCCAAATTTCTAGTTTTCCAATAGTCTGTCGTTCTGGTGGCGTGTTGTTCTAGTGGCATCTCATTATGATAGTGTCTCATTTTTGAGGCATCTCATTCTGGCAGAGTCTCATTCTAGTGGCGTCTTATTCTGGTGACCTTTCATTCTGGAAAAGTCTTGTTATGGTGGTATCTCATTCTGGCGGCGTCTCGTTCTAGAAACGTCTCATCCAAGTGGCATCTCATCCTAATGATGTGTCATCCTAAAGATTTTTCATCCTAAAGTTGTTTCATCCTAGTGGCATGTCATTCTGGCAGTCTGTCATCCTGGCGGTATGTCATTCTGGCGGTCTTTCATCCTGGCGATGTGTCGTCCTGGCAGTCTATCGTCCTGTTGGTGTGTCATTCAGGTGACATGTCATTCTAGCGGTCTGTCATCCTAGTGGTGTGTCATCTTGGAAACATTTCATTCTGAAGGTCTGTCATTCTGACAGTGTGTCACCCTAGTGGTGTTTCATCTTGGTGGTGTGTTATTTCCAACAGTTTTCCAAATTTCTAGAATTTTACAGTTTTTTCAGTTTTTCCCTTTTTACATATGCTTTTACAAAAAATGAGTTCAATGCCATATTTAATGGTTTTTAAAGCTGTTTCAAAGGCTGTAAATCATATCCTAAATTTATCCAATGTCTGGAGGCTTTTAATTAGTCAAACCATGTGGTTTGTTGAGATCCTTCTTTAATGGAAATTCAAAACTCTATCTAGTCCTGAACGTTCGAGATCCAATCTTTATAAAGAGAATAAATTTTCTATCCTCCTTCAGACTTGATTTCTCTTGATACATTACGTACTAGATCCCTCTTACCATAGGATTTGTGTAACCTAATTTCTGAAATTGGCTCGTGATTCCCTGTAGAGTTTCTTGTTGTACTCATGCCCCTGTTTTGGTGCAATAAGGTTGTGTCAACCATGTTTCTTCCAAGTAGATTTTCCTTTATTTCTCCTTATATGTATCATTAGGGATGGGTTTATTATTTTTAACTCTTGTGAACATAGTCACAATCGTATTAATAAAGATAATTAATTGGTTTATATTTAATTTAAATGGGTAGGGGAATGTGATGCATGATTTTACATCTTTTATTGATTTGATTTCATCTATTTTGATACTATATTCTTATGGATGTACTTCCTTGATGAAAATAATCTCTATGGGTGACTTTATTATGTCACAAAAACTTCCTTTTGAAATCCCCTATTTCTATGGTTGAATGGTATCATCATAAATAAATAAAGGATTAACCACATATATTAGGTTAATTAAACTGATGCCTCGGGATCTTATGGATTCTTTGATAACACCCTTAAATAAATAAGATAAATTTAATAAGAGCCTCCTTTGCTAAACGTGAATGTGTTTTTTTACGATACATGATGTGATGTGTGGGATCATTATGGTTTTTGTGTGTGGGACTAATGTAATGTGCATTATCTATATTGTTATGTGTGGGGGGGAAGTGGATGACATGTGGTTGTATAGTGGGACTATGATGGGTGTGGTATGGTTATGCAGTGGGGCTATGAAACTGGATGTAGTTGTAAAGTGATGTGGATGTGAAAGTTTAATTGTGGTGTTGTGCCTATGATGTGTGTTTGGTTATGTTATATCTACCCAAGTATTAATATAACTAATACTACATGTTAATAATTTAAGATGGGCATGTTTAATGAGGAAATTGGTGATGGGATTTTTTGATTAACTTGTTAATGTTTATATATAAACTAATGGTTTGAAAATATGAAAAAGTTGTCTTTCTAAGTGAAATGGGTTTTCTAATGAATTTTGATGACACAAATCAAAGTGGTTGATAAAGTTTAATTTATTGATAAAATAGAGAATATGGAAGATGTCTTAAAGACTAAAATATGAATTATTGATTGTGTTCTATTTCTGTGTTTTTAGACATTTATAGGTGGTATCAATTGTGTGGATTCTATGCGATGGCTATTTCTTATTGTAAACCCATAGGATGGGCTTGTGTGCTTTGAATATATATGTATATACACTGTATGTTCTTGTGATTTCTAAAAACATCCCACCCACATTGAGAACTATGTGCTGAACACCCGTATCATCATGCAGGGGGTGTCTTTCCCAAACATCTCGGTGGGAGGATGGATGGCTGGCCACCCACTCTTCCTCGTTCCCTCTTCCAGGAGAGGTAGGTATTTCATAGGCTGTGGTGGTATAAGGTCTATTAGTTCATGAGATGGTGGATGTGATGTGGTCACCCAGGCGTCTTCGGGATGATTTGTGATGTGATTTACCAAGTGTCTTCGGTATGAGTTGTGATTTGATGTCTTGGGTGCCTTTTGGATGAGGTATGTTGTGTTGTGAGGCCCAAGTTTGTGTAGGTGAGATGTGTTTTGAGGCCCAATTGTGTGCGTTCTAGATGTATTGTGAGGCTCAGGTGTGTGTGGGCGGGATGTTATGTGGTATATTTTGAAGAGGTGGGATCGACAAGATGTTTTCCATTGGGGTGAGAGCGGCTAATCAGTGGGAAAGTGGTTTGGGGTAACCTATCATTGATGTGATTAATATTATATATTATTGTACTTGGATGCATTATTTGGTGAGTGAGTCTTGGTGAGGTTGGGGTTTTGGTTAGTATACATGTTTAGGTGCTGTTTGGTTCTACTACTTTCACATGAGTGCATTAGTATGCTCCTTTCACATGTGCACAAGAGACTTTGGTTTTCCTATTGAGTATACCTATATGCTCACCCTACATATATAAAAACTATTTTTAGGATTCTAGGAGGAATTTGTGGATCATTCTGGATATTTCTAGTTCGGACCATTGGAGTTGTTTCGGTGTTGTTGCCTCAGTTTTTACTATTTTGGTGTTTCATTTAGAGACTTATATGTATCAGTTTTGATTTATACATTCATTGTGGGATGGTTTGGATTTATTTTATATTATTCCATGGAGTTGTCTGTGGTTGATTCATCCTATCTTCCAATATTGTTTTATTATAAAGGGTAATGCCTCCCATATTTGATATCTTTATACCCTCAGTGATAGTCGCTAACCCGGGGCCTACTAAAGGTGAGACTCATGGGGTCATTATTCCCCTTTCTTCATTGCCATCCCAGGAGGGGTATCTCTGGAGGGAGGGGTCATAACACAAAACAACTGGGGTTATGAGGTTAACCAGTACACCACCATGCTAACCCGAAACATCAGTAAGAAAAGAAAGATCCAAAGATCCCTGTAGATAGCATACCACCCTTTCTAAAATATAAAAACTCTTTAACTCTAAAGGCCTAATCATTAGTCCACTAATGACACTTGACGTTTACCAAGCAGGACTTATCCTCCTCTTAATGAACTTCCCCCCTTACAACCATCACTAACACCATAACTAGGATCTAAACACTATTACCCACTATCTATGACCAATATAACAATTTCCTAAAAGGTATCTCGTGCATGGACTCAGAAACGTGTCAATCTAGTGGTGGAGTGGTAATCATCAGGATACACAAACCCCACCAATGGTAGATGATCCTGCCAGCTGTGGCTCAAAAAATGACATGCAAACCCAAATCATGTTCACCAAAACTAGAATGGTCCACTTTACCTGGCCAACTGGTTGGGGTAAAACACTATGCCCAAACTGCAACTGATACCCCAAAGGCTTCCCAAATCCTCTCCCTAATAGTTCTATAAATTAATCATCATAGTATGAAACAATCTTTGAGGTAATTCCATGAAGATGGATTACCTCCTGCGTGCACAGGTGTCCCGAACTCTTCACAAATCTATATTGATCATCACCCTCAGACAAGCGAATCAACAAGAGTTTAACTCGAAAACTAGCAGCAACTTCCTTGGTTTTCTGATTGATTTAAAGAGATCCTAGTACATACTCACTACCACTATATGTACTACTAAGATAAAACAACCTCCTCAACATCTCCTCTCATATCGTTACTAGAATAATCGTTCATCGATGCCACATGGCCAAACCAGGAAGAACACCTCCTGGCCTGTTTTTGGATCTGCTATCGTAGTCATATACCACAATTATTTCATTGAATCTCCATACTAAACCTGTGGTAATGATCCTTTTTTCCAAATATGGAATGTGTAGTGATCTATCATCAGGAAATCATCAAATCATAGGCTAAAAATATCCAACGATGAGCATATGTAGAATGGGGAGAGAAAACCATGAAATATAAATGTGAGGAATGAACATCAATTTTTGTTTGTTTTCAGACTCAATATATTTTCATATAAAGGAATAATGAATAGGTGTAAATATCAATGAACAAAAATAATATTTATTATCCCCAAATACCACAATTAAACCCATGCCCGCAAATGACCGATCCGTAAATTAATCCGTTAGTCGATTGATTTATATTCATCATGGGATAAGAAAACTGGTATAAATCCAATAAGAAAATATCCTACCTCAATATGGATCAATTTCTAATGAATAAAAAGTATGTGTCATTGTAATTAGTGAGATCCTTGATTTCTTTTGGCACATTTATCACCAAATCTTAATCTGTCGGTCCATGATCTCGATGTTCGCCAACACTCCTCTGTGATTCCCCCTCAATTCTTGGGGTTATGAGGATAGCCCTATGAATTTGTTATAATAGAATATTTAAAGAGGAAAATTTATGTTTTTGTGTCAATGAAATAACATAAAAAATTTATTTTATTAATTTCTCCTGCGACTGCACTTTAGGTAAACACCTAGTTCCGTTAGAGCTTATGTAATGTCTAGGGTAAAAACCATATTCTGAACTCAATGGTGACATCAGATTTCTAATCTAGGACCATGTTCATGAGTTATTCCATTATTTTATGAAAATGACATATGTGTGATATTTAATATATATTAATATATTTCAAAAAATAATTTTGGGTGCACCAAGGCTCGGATTCTCATGCCATCTCAGTGCCTGGCTTTATAAATATTCCTAGAAATATTCTAAAGTCTTACATGGAAAAAAATGGGACATTATTATAGGAATTTATGAGATTAGTTCCATATAAAGTTAGGTTAGTCCATTAAATCAAGAGTTTGTGATGAGAAATCATGGTGGTATATGATGGGTTGTCTCATTAATTCATTGTGATTTCACTATCAAATTATTGTTATGGGGTGTTCTGTGGTAGCTGGGAAAATGAAGGGAGTTGTAGTGGAATGGGTATCATCCTATCATAACATGTAGAAATCAATGGTAATTGATTAAGGGGGGGGGGGGGTTGATGGATTAATTGGGTTATTATTCTTTTTCATATTCTTATATTAAATATTTATGTAGTGATTGATTGCTATATTTGTTTACTGTTATTATAAATATATTATTAAGTATTAATTTAAGAAGTGGTTATTAAAATATGCTGATTATTTCATGATTTTTAATATCTTATTCACTTATTTGAGGTGTGGTGAAAGCGATATTATATAAATATAGGGAAAGTTGAAATGGGTATGTTTTGGATGTGAATTTATGGTGGTGTTGTTATGTGGTTATTATTGGATTTGGTGTCTTAGGACTAACTCTTTGTACTTTGATTACATGTATATTTTAAGTATTCAATATTAATATAACTTCTTATTATATATTTTTTTTGTTCTGCATGAATCTAATGTAATACTTTTCTAGAGTATATGTCTCATTGATAAGGTCATAGCAATTCCTCGCTATGATGAGAACCTTGATGTGATATGAAAATATTCTAAAATAATATTTTATGGTTGGATAAAGTACTATGATGGGATACAAAGTACATAGAATGTCATCTGAGAGTACTTGTAAGTAGATGAGGCTTCTTCTTATGAATTTTGAACTTGGTAATCTCCAAGACGGGAGATTATGAGAACAGACCCATCAGTGGGAATTTTTCATGTTTTGGTGTCATCAGATATTCCTAACTATTAGCATGTGTGAGGTCCTTATACTTTAATATTATTATTAATTCATGTTACAAATTACGTACTTAGATATATTTTTTAAACCATAACGATAACAGTTCATGGAGAAGTTGGATATGTTGGGTGTTTCATGAGTGAAATGTAATTAATGAATAAGTCGAGGAAGGATTTTTCCCTTCCATATTTATGGAAGCTGATATCTCAGCCCTTTAATTTGAATAAAATTATCACATTAAATTCCTTGGTCATGGTGTAACTACATGTTTATTTCAGATAGTCAAAGAAATACATATCAAGAATATAGGTTGGTGACATGGATGTGAAACCTACTTGATAAGATATTGTGAAAAAGGGATTATATTATACAATGAGCATTCATATGTGGTTGTTGATGTTGTGACACTAAGTTCTCGCTCTTGGGTTCCTTGACCTGTTTCTAGACAAAAATCTTGGACTTTAGGCAAGCCCTACTAATTCCAACCATAAATAATCCTAGAGGGTCACAGACTAAGTGTTTCTGTTGATCTCAATTAAATTCTATTTGAGTATAATTAATGGAATAAATATTATTCTCAAATTTGAGGAATAATTTTATTCAAGTTATATCGATCGCATAAATTAAAAAACATTTATTCTCTGGGTTTTGAATAAAATATTTATTCAATAGATTGTGAATAAAATATTTATTTATGAATAAAATATTTATTTTATTATTCAATAAATTCTAGAGGAGTTCAAATGGACCAATACCAAGTTAGATGACAAATATTAATTAACAATGCCATTATATAATATTTGTTATTGTATAAGTTGGTGCGCACCACAAAATAATAATTATATAATTATTATTATGCAACATGGGATTTATTAAAGGTAATAAATGTTATTTAATGGTCGGTATGCAATTAAATAATATTTTAACTTAAATCTAAACCCTATAAATTGCTGGCTATGTATATTTTGTAGAGCATAAAAAATTGAAAATAGAGAATTGTTATGCACAAAAAATTCTCTCACAACTCCTCCTTCTCTCTCCCTCTCAAGAACAAGAAGTGAAAGAGTGATTTCTTCTAGACTGAAGAATGATTGAACAAGAATGAACAATGCAAGACATTTTAATCACCACACTAGCACCCAAAGATCAAATGGTGTTTCTCGAAGATCTTTTGACCACATGTGGATCGCCAATAGAGGGATTCTATCCTTGGATTCTCACAACGCAACAAAGGTAATCTGAAAGGGTCTTTTTGGATGATCAACATTCACCAATGAATAAAGTTCCTAATCTCAAGTATTTATTTCTTCAAATATTAAATAAATTAATTATAAATTTAACATGCAAGATCCTCACTCTTGGTTTCAGGAAAAGATTATTAAAATAAATTTTAATATATCTCCCTCCTCTGCATGCTTCCACTGCGCCCATAACCATCAAGTGGTATTAGAGGGGTCACATTTAAATTTATAATTATTTATCTGATTATTGATCTATGCATAATTATGGTTAGATTTTCATTTCAAGTTATTTTTTCTTTAATCTGATTTGAATTAACATGTTATTGGCATATTAATCATGTTTGTTAAGTGTTTCATTTTCTTAAATGTTTAATAAAAAATAAATAATTACCAGAGATTCCATCGAGAAGTGTCAAATATTTGGCCGGTAAAACTAGGTTACACTGCATGTAGCCAGAGCACACTTCATATACCCATGTTCATTCTATCTAAATGTGTTGAGCAATTAATTACACGTAGTGATTTTATTAAACACTGTGTATTGATCGGGCCAACTTGACACATGGAAAATAGATACAGGGTGTGTAACTAACATGTACACACCATGTAGTCTGGCCAAGTTAACATGCCGAAGCCCCATGCATGTGACTTGAATATACGATAATCGAGGTACATGGTGTGTACCTGTATGTACACACAGTGTACTCTCCCATTGATGGAACAAAATTAAAATTATATTAAATTTGAAAATTATAGCATTAAAACCTTATTTTATTGATTGGAACACCGTTGTGTGTTTGAAAATTTAATAGTGGTTTTAAAGAATTTTAAATGATCAATTAATTTATTACAATTAATATATCATTATCGATTCTGAAGTTTATTTTCCATGAATATCATTAATTATGAGTATCTCGAAATAATATTGGATGGTCATTAAGGATGGAATAGAATTAATTAATTAATTAATTAATTAATACAAGCGTTTTTATCATAAATAATAAAATAATTAATTAATAAATGAATGCTAGCCATTTAATTTTGTTTATTCGTTGCATGTATGACCGTTCATGAGATTGACCAAGATCTATGTATGTGTTTAATGTTTTAATTTAATTTATTACATGAGTTTTAAATTATTTAATATTAAATTAAAATATGGACTACGGGTCATTCCTCCCTCCATTATTATGTTGAGCATGTGTTTCTAAGGATATTTATGTAATCCCTTCTATCCAATCATTTGGTTCCCCTCACCTATGTGTGAGTAAAAAATATTTGTAATTAATGGAGAATCCCAAGGTGTGTGGAGACGGTTCAAGATAGAACCATAATGATGTAAACTTAGGTGATACACAGGTGGATAACTAGAATGTTGTAACTCATGCCAATATTACAAATAAACGTTATTTCCCCTATATCAAATGTTGATTTAATTTATACTCATTAAATCAACTTTTAGATAAATCTCATGAACATGTAATTTAATTAATTAATTATTTCTATCTATGAAATTATTTATTTTATGGATGCTAGGTCGTGATCACATAAATAAATGATTTAATGTGCAAAGACATAAATTAGATAAATTAATTATGTATAAATGTTTTTTCCAGCATGGTTAATTAATTAAGTAACATCCACTTAATATTAATAATATTTATAAAGGATAAAATAAGATAAAATTTATGTATAATAAATTAAAATACCTCAATTAAATATTAAGTCAGACTAAGCCTTCCATTACTTGATCGAGAATGAAACCATAGAACTAAGTACAATACATGAACAAAGTCTAGACACTTACTTTTATAGGAGAGTTCTAATGAGAGTTTTGGGTTGACTTAATTGAAATTGTATTGAGTTTAATAACCAAAGTATATTCAATAAAAATTTGGAGTCAAGTATTGAGGAAATCCAAGTCAGGATTTTAGGATAGGGGAATCCACTCAACGGATCAAGGAGTTGCAAGTCTGCAGTTGAAAAAAACCACCTACCTAATTACTTTAGTATGGTTTTCATGGTCAAAGTCTTGATCATTAAGAAAAGTAATGGGGATCCTTTCCACTAGAATGTTAAAGCAACTAGACATTCTGAGTTCAATGGTGAGGTATATTGAGTCTTGATAAAATAGTGGTAGATTTAATAAATAAATAAATAACATTTAATTTATTATATCTTAATTATTTTTTAATCAAGCATAGTACTAATAATCTTCTCCTTTTAATTGTAGAATAAAATGAACAGTTCATCATCCACACTATCCATACGATCAATAGTGGAGAAAGATAACCTCCTAACTAGCAGTAACTTCCAGGAGTGGTTTAGATGACTTCAGGTTGTGCTATTCCATGAATGGAAATCTTAAATTATATAATCCTCAATACCTGATCTTCTTGCTAAAGAGGTGAGTGATGAAGAGTTCATTGTCTATGAAAAACAATTGAGCAATGCGTTCAATATTCAATGTTTGATGATTTCATCAATGTCTATTAAACTAATGAATTCTCATGAAAACATGGATCTGTATAGCATGTTTGAGCACCTTTGTGGTCGTTACCAGGAGAGATCTAGATAGGAAAGGTTTGATATTTCCAAAGAACTCTTTCAAATAAATATTAGAGAGGGTGCCCTAGCCGTGCCTCACATAGTCAAGCTCATTGGCTACATTGAGTGCTTAGAGGTTCTAGGGTTTAAACTCCCCAAAGAGCTGGGCACCGACCTCATTCTAGAATCACACCCTCAGAGATTCTCCATATTTGTTATGAATTTTAAAATGAACAACATTGATAAGTCTCTACTATATCTTCTTACTCTTCTTTACCAAGTAGATAAGGATATAAAGCGTGAAAAACCTTCCGTCCTTATAATGAACAAACAGAAAGGGTAATAAAAGAGATTTAAGCCCATGTTTTCTTCATTCCCTTCCAAGAATAGTAAGATCAAAGTAAAATCAAAGGAATAAGATGTTATCTATTTCACATGTGGCAAGAAGGGCCATTGGAATAAAAACTGTACCCATCCAAAGAAGTAAGGGGAAGCTTCAGACGCATTTGTTATCGAGTGCAATTTATCTGTTTCTACAAATTGGGTATTAGATATAGATTGTGGTGATCACATATGTATTCAAATACAGGAACCAAGTATATTCATAAATATTGACCAAGGAGAGGTAGATCTTTAAGCAGAAAACTGAGCTAAACTTGTTATTGTAGCTATCGGGGATTACCACTTCACATTGTCGATCAAAATGATATTGGTTTTAAAGGGTTGTTATTATGTGAATTTAGTAACCAAAAACATTATTTCTATATCTAGACTTGATATGGATGGATTTATTTTCAAATTTTGGAATAAATGTTTCTTTATTTATAAAGATAACATCTGTAATGGTAAGGCACATTTAAATAATGGTCTTTATGTGTTGGATTAATGAACCAAATAATGGAAATTGATAATAAAGTTACTTCACATGAATCACACCACACCCAATTTTGGAATCATCGGCTAGGTCATGTAAATCAAATTTTTTTGACTAAATTACATCAAGATGGATATTTATATTCTTTTGAACTAAAACCACTTGGTGTATTTCATTCATGTTTTCATGGAAAAATGATCAAACCACCATTTAGTGGGAAAGATGAAAGGGCTATAGAGCTTTTTAAATTAGTTCATACTAATTTGTGTGGAATATTTCATATTGAAGCAAGGGGTGGGTACTCATACTTCATAACTTTTACTAATGATTTTAGTAGATATAGAGATTTCTAAGTTTTAAGTCAGACTCTTTTGATAAATTCAAGGAATACAAGAATGAAGGAGAGAACCATAATGGTAATAAGATTAAAAAACTTAGCTCAGAACATGGTACATAATATCTTAATCAAGACTTCATTTATTATTTACGGGAGTTTGAGATTTTATCTCAACTCAATCCTCCTTATACACCTCAATGGAATGATGTAAGTGAAAGGAGGAATTGTACCTTATTGTACATGGTGAGATCAATGATAAGTTATGTGAGTCTTCTATTATCCTTTTGGGGATACACATTACAAACAGTAGAATACATACTAAACTGAGTGCCAACTAAAGAAAAAGATGGTATACCATACCAATAATGGAACGGAAAGAATCTTGTGTTGTCTTACTTACATGTGTGGGGTTATGAATTATTTATTAAGACCTCTTCAGGTAACAAGATTTCACCCCAAGGAACAAAGTGTATCTTTATAAAATATCCAAAAAAATAAAAGGATACTATATATACAATACTTCATACAAAAAGGTTGTGGTTGACAGGCATCCCGCATTTCTTGAGGAGGATATTGTCTTTAAAAGAGATAGTAGGAGCAAGATAGACTTCAATGAAGTCCAGACTCAAGATACACAAGAGTTGGCACATGAACAAATTCCACAAAGCCTCATGGAAGAAGAAATTGTTACAGAGACCCAATTACTGTGTTGAATTACTAGAGAAGTTATAGAACTATAATGGTATGGTTATCTAGTCACCAAGGATGGTGACTCATTATTAGTTTATAATAATGATCCTCTAACCTATAATAAAGAAGTAACTGGCACAAATGTTTCCAAGTGGAAAGAATCCATGAATTATAAAATGGATTCCATGTACCAAAACCAAGTATGGATTTTGGTATACCCTCCAGTAGATGTAAATCTTATTGGTTTCAAATGGGTATTCAAGAAGAAATTAAACATGGAATGACAACTTAGTACCTATAAGGCACAACTAGTTGCAAAAGGGTTTAAACAACATCAAGGGATTGAATACAAATAAACCTTTTCACCAGTTGCAATGATGAAATCCATCATAATTATTCTTTCAATTATAGATTTCCATGATTATCATATTTTCAAAATGGATGTCAAAAAACCTTCCTTAATAGGAACCTTTAGGAAGATGTCTATATGACACGACCTAAAGGGTTTATGACTCTAAAGGATGCCAATAAGGTATGAAAGTTGCAATGATCTATTTATCGATTAAAGAAAGCATCCAGGTCATGGAATATTCATTTTGATGAGGCCATAATAGAATTTGGTTTCATAAATAATGAATGTGAACAATGTGTCTATAAACAGTTTAGTGGGAGTGTAGTCGCCAATGAGCTCGTACCCTAGTGGTAAGGGCTCCTTCTTGGCATCCAAGAGACCCAGGTTCAAAACTAGGTGGAGGAGAATTTATGAGGTACTGTAGCAGGCATTGTAGCAGTTACTATAGCAGTTACTATTCGGTACTGTAGTAGTTGGAACTATTCATCTTATTTGGGCCTTCGGGCCACCGGTTTGGGCCTACGAGTCTCAAGGGCCTTCGGGTCATCAAAGGCCTTCAGGTCACAGGGACTTCGGGCCACAAAGACCATAGAGTAGCACAGTTCACATAGAACAGGCCCCAGAAGAGGATTAGAGCAACAAGAGTAGCAGCCACCAGACTTAGAGCTAACCGGATTGGAAGAATGAGAGGGTATGGTAGCCGTCATCAGGACCAGACACCATGCATCTTTGTATGGGGAAATGCTAGCCGATCAGAAATACAAGGTGGGGAGCTAGGTGATCAATGATGCCGAAGATGGGGAGGGGAAGTTCAAGTGGGCTGGGCCTACAGGTCATGTCTTGGGCATAGTATGTCTCTGGGCCTTCGTGTCATGTATTGTGAGTCAGTCGGGCCTTGTGACTTGGGCCTAAGGGTCATGTTCAGGTTCCCCTTCAACCCTTAAAAGGGGTATTATCCATAATAAAATAAAAAAGAAGGCCTTCGGGCCATTCGGTAGTGTAGTCGTTTTCTTAATAGTATATGTTTATGAAATATTACTCATTGGAAATGAAATACCAGTCCTATAGTCTGTTAAGGTATGGTTGAATAAATGATTCTCTATGAAGGACTTGAGGAAGGTAGCATATATTCTTGGGATCAAGATTCATCGTAATAGATCTAAGATATTTCTCAACCTAAGTCAAAATACATACATTGAAAAGATACGGAAGATATTTAGTATAAGACAATCCAAGAGGGGATCATTGCTAATGTCACATGGTATTCATATTTCTAGGAAAATGTGTCCTCCAACACATGAGGAAATAAAAGAATGACAAGGATTACATCTCATCAGCGATTGGGTCAATCATGTATATTATGATATATACTAGGAAAGATGTATCCTATGCATTAAGTGTGGTAGGAAGATATCAAGATGATCTAGGTAACCGCCATTGGATGACAATCAAGACAATCTGTATGTATCTGAGGCATACTAAGGATATGTTCCTAGTTTATGGAGGAGATGAGGAACTAGTCATTAGGAGATATAAAGATGCTAGTTTCCAAACTGATCAAGATGACATGAAGTCACTAATATGATACATCTTCACTTCGAATGGAGGTTTTGTGAGTTGGAAGATCTCAAAGTAGGCTATGGTTTCAGATTCTATAGCAAAGTATAAGTATATTACAGCTTATGAGGTAGCTAAATAATCATCATGGATGTGAACCTTTTTCCAAGATCATGATGTAGTATCTATAATTAAATATCTTATCACACTATATTGTGACAATACTGCAATAGTGGCTCTTGAAAATGAGCCAAGGTCACATCAACAGATGAAGCACATACTTCGAAAGTATCATCTCTTGAGGGATTTTTCTCAAAGAGGTGAAGTTGAAGTGAGTAGTATTTCTATAAGGCCACGGCCTTAAACCTTAATTAATATTGAATTAAATGAATAATTCATATTGAGGATCTTTTCAGGTTTATAGTTTTAGAGAATTAGGACATAACTATTACATCTCAAAAGATTACAAAGTAGACACTTCTACTATGTTTCCATAAAATAAAAAAAAAACTCTTAAAAAGAGACATGTCTAGTTCCATGTTTTATATAGAATGACTTTCCCTTGATCCTGTCCTTGACCCTATTCCACATTAAGTCCTGTGAAAAACATTTCAAAAAAAAAACTTGGGGTGAGCATAAAAAGCTCAGTAAGGGATACAAAAAGAATGAAAACTGTTAGTTTTTCAAACATCAGGTAAACCATGTATACTTTATCAAAGTAATACCTTCACCTTCATGAAGCAGAAAAAACACTTCACTGAATAAAATATCATTACTTACCCTTTTGTAACCAAAGGATTACCATAAAACCAATATAAAGAACACATAACATATAAATGTAACTTGGGACATAAACATACTTATGTGGAATAACCATACGGTCGAATTCCACACACATCACTTAATGGAATAGCCATACGACCAATTTCCATACATACTTAATGGAATAGTCATACTGTAACACCCCAAGTAAATAAAGAATATGACATTTCATATTTATCCATATTTGTGAATAAAATATTTAAATGACTTTAAAGGGGACGCTATGCTCGATGGCATACCCAACACGCAACAACGAGTTTCTTGGGAATCTTACGTTGCACTCTAATAATAAAATAATATTATTTTAAATGGTAGTTAACATGTAGCCGTTGTAATGGCGGGAATGGATAGAAATAAATAAAATATTATTATATATGTTTTTAAATGTTTTTACATTTATCCAATAAAGGATAGAGTCTTAAAATACGGAAAGAATTCAATTTTAGGCATATATGCCCTAGTTTTCACTAAAGGTTCACTTATCGCCTTTTGATGGAGAACCGTCATTAAATATAGTTTTGTTCACTCTTATACATTCTATTGGACCAAATAAAACTCTTCTTAAGAATCGGGACATCAAAATTTACTTTGTGTAAATTTTTGGTATCTTTCCGATAATGTTCATTTTTTTAATGAATAATGTAAAATGTTGTATTTTAATTCAAAACCTCTTTTTAATCTAATTTATTTATATGATTAGATTATATTTTGAATTGGTTTTAAAGTGAACTTAGGAAATATTTTTACCATAAAATCCAATAGTGGTCGTTGGAATTAATTTCACATTGAAATCAGACTTAAACTAGTGTCAATCTTTTGATAATTATTGTTTTATAAAAACACGATATTTGCTCTGACAGTGGGAATTAATTATTAAATGAATTAATGTGACTAATATGTTTTGAATTTTGTAAAACGGACTTCATTTTTGAATTCTGAATATCAAATATAGATTAGGGTGAAGTTTTGGTATTTTTCTGAAAAACTCCAATTTTTGATGAATAGTGAAACCACTAAGTGGTAATCAAGCAAACTGATTTTTCAGTTAAATGAAAGTTTACCACTAATGTGTGTTGAATTTTGAAAATCTGACATATATGGTTGTCATTAGTATATAAAATGTGGTTCAATGGGATGAAAATAATTTTTTGGTGAATAATAGCTTTTTTTCATTAATCGCGATTAGAGGTAATTAGTGTCATTTAAGGTAAAAATGATATTATAAGAATGTGAAAACACCATGAAACTTGTACTACACCTATTGGGTGAGTCATGGACGACCAAGAAAAGCCATGGGCCAACTTGGGGACCCCATGGATCCACTTTAGTTGGAAAATGACAATAATATATTTTTATTTAATGTTAAAATTAAATTGACACAAACATGAGTTGTTTTACTAAAACAGTTTTTAAGTGGGGTTACACAAGTCCAAATTTTGATTATAAATAGTCATTGGAAATATAAAAAGATTTACTACATCATAGTGATTTTTTTATAATTTTTAGACATTAAATAGAATAAATTATTTATGACATAATAATGATGCAGCGATGACATCATTATTTGACGATTTAAATAAAATGGAAAGATAATGTAAAATCTATGAACTAAACATGTCCAAAACTTATTGGATGGGTGGATTTAGAACCCTTATCACCTTATCCACGAATTATATCAATTTGGGACCTTTTAAAACCGAAACACATTTTCAAATAAAGTAATATTTCCTACTTTCCAAAAGTGCCCCTCCTCTCCTCTTATAAAAGGCCCCCACCTCTACCTCATTTCACACACTCCTCAAGCCTTTGGCTCGGCCAACACCTGCCCATTTACTCTCTCCACATCCCTCTCCTCATCATAGAGGATTCCCTTTGGGCATAATCCTTTCAAAGGAAGCCTTTAGGCTCAAATCAAAAGGAGTTACACTTTTAAAGGTAATTCATTCTCTCATGTTCATTTGTTTTATTTTGCTTCTCCAACCCCCTAAACTCTTTTTATTTATTTCTTTTGTAACAACAACAGTATCTTCAATATACTAGGATGTTGTTATAATATTTATTCGATCTACACTCTCACACAACTACATAAAATGGTTAAATAACATACGGTTTCCGTGGATGGCGAAATTGTGCCTCCCGAAACGATGATTGTTCAATACTCATTTAACACCTTCAAAGGTGGCCATTATGATGTCACTATTTTTATATATGATATATAATATGTCTATGTTTTACTTATGATTCTTTATTTTTCATTTGTGTATTACCTTTATGGCTTCCATTATGGGTATACGCGATATCTTCATTTTAGGAAGTGCGGACTACCGCCCCCTCAAAGTGATGTGATTCGTTAATGCCATACGTGGGACGTATAAAGGATGGATTTAATGTTATTATATATGATGTTATACTGGAATTATTATTTACCTATATATCATTATTATTTCTTTCCATTAAAGTATGAGATATAAATGAAAGTAGCGTTCATGCGTACGTACGGCTTACCGTCTCCATGAACGGTGCATTTCATTTCTTATCCCCAAATGTAATGTACTTTTATAAGTACATATATATAATGGATATATATGATTTATGATACATATAAATAATTAATATAATTCTGGAATTAAAATATACCTACCTCTCATACAGTTTTAATTCCATTAATACGACATAGAAATGAAATTAGCGTTCATGCGTACGTACGGCTTACCATCTCCATGAACGGTGCATTTCATTTATTTCCTCTAAATGATTATGTGATTTTAAAAATACATGTATATTCTGGATATATATGATATATATGATATCCAAATCAGGAATGTCATTTTTGGATATGAAGAACCTTTGACCACACGAACAACATGTAATTGTAAGAAGTCCACTTTCGACTTAAGTACCAAATATCGACAAAACAAACATGATTAACTTAAATGATTAAATAATGTTTATAACATGGTAATAAGTGATATAAAAGGAATAATGAACTTGAAAAAGGTTCTTAAGTAAGTATAAATTAACTCAAGTTTATTATTCAGGAGATTAAAGAACGATCGAGTCAAGTCGGACCCGAGGTAAGGGATCTTACTCCTCTCTTTCTTTTTAAGTACACTCTTTTATGTCATTCCTTTTAAAGCTCATCTTTCTTGTTATTGGGATGTTATTTTATATTAATCTTACTGTAATTTTTATGTTCATGTGATGAGAGACCCTATTCTCTCTCATCAATCCATTTTGGAAGTTTTGAGTGGCACCGATAGGCTGTCAAATTTTCGTAAGAGATCTAACCTCTCTCTTTCTTTTAAAGTACTCTCCTTTATGTCACTTCTTTTAAGCTCTTATTTGTTATGTTGGGGGATGTTCTTTTATATTACTCTTTCTGTAAACATTATGTTGATGTAATGAGAGACCATATTTCCTCTCATCAATCCATTTTGGAAGTTTTAAGTGGCGCCGTTAGGCTACCGAGTTTTCGTAAGAGATTTTTCATCTCACTTTTATTCCCGTGAGATTTATGCTACATTTGCCACAATTTCCATTGAGTGGTTTATGTACTGCCCACTATTACAATCCTATTGTAATATAATTCCATTTATGGGTATTTACATATTCATTGTATGACACTTCTTCAATGGGGTTTACTTTTCAAAAGTTACCCAAGTCGGTAAGGGAACCTTTCACCCTCCTTTTTTTAAAAGACTTCTTTTGTTGGGTCTTTTAATTTACATATTGTTATGTTGGGATATGTTATAATATATCCTTATTGATGTAAATTTTATGTACAAGTGATGAGATACCCTTTTTTTTATCTCTCATCAACTCATTTTGATGTGACGCCGTTAGGCTGTCAAGGGAACTTCTTAACCCAATTTCGATTTCTTTGGGTTTAACATGTTGTTATTGAATATGTAATCCTTTGAATATGTGTGAATGACCTTTTATTATTTTACACTTAATATCCAATTATATTTGGTGTATTCATTTGTAACACATAATTATGTAATTGATTTATCCTTAAACCAAGGATACCGTCTTTGTAAGGGACTTCGTCTCAATCTCCTTTCATTGAGGCATATTTCGTTTTATACACAACTTTCTTTTATACGGTGTATAAACCCCTTTGACTTTTAATTTTATACAAAATGAATCTTTTTCTATGAAGCGTTTTACTAAACAACAAAAAGGAATGTTTTTTTAACATACGCGGTGACAACGACCTTTTCCGCCACCGCGAGTATTATTTGGTCATTGGCTTCCTCAACAAGCCGATATGTTTTTAAAATGAAATAAATACCATATACTCTTTTATGTATTTTGGTATTGAAAATGGTTTTGATAAAGGATTCTATTATATTGTGATTGAAATGTGGAAATGTTATCATTCCTTTATATTGGTTTTATGTTTTATGATTTAATATTGGTACTTGGACATTTTAACGGGTGGTTACGTTATAAACCATATTACAGGTGGTGCCGTGAATACCAGGACGGGTGGTTACATTATAACCTCCAATGGATTGGGTATGGAAGTCGGCCTTATGGATATTCCATTAAGTATGTATGGAAATTGGCCGTATGGCTATTCCATTAAGTGATATGTGTGGAAGTCGACCGTATGGTTATTCCACTTAAGTATGTTTATGTCCCAAGTTACCTTTATATATGTTATGTGTTCTTTATATGGGTTTTATGGTAATCCTTTGGTTATAAAAAGGTAAGTAATGATACTTTATTCAGTGAAGAGTTTTTTACTACTTCATGAAGTTGAAGGTATTACTTTGATAGAGTATATATGGTTTACTTGATGTCTGAAAAACTACCAGTTTTCATTCTTTCTGTATCCCTTACCGAGATTCTTATGCTCATCCCAAGTTTTTGAAATGTTTTTCACAGGACATAGCGTGGAATAGGGTCAAGGATGGGATCAAGGGAAAGTCATGCTACCTAAAACATGGAACTATATGTTTCTTTTAAAGAGTTTTTATTTTATGGAAATTTAGTAGAAGCGACTACTTTGTAATCTTTTGAGATGTAATAGTTATGTCCTAATTCTCTAAAACTCTAAACCTGAAAAGATCCTCAATGTGAATTACTCATTTAATTCAATATTAAGTATGGTTTAAGGCTGGGGCCTTATAGTTGGTATCAAAGGTCGGTTTAGATAACTTTAGAGGTTAGGGTATTCTTTAAGCATAAGTGACATTACCATAATGGTTAGGATTTCAGAAAGAGTCCTAGTTTTAGATAAAGTGAATGAGTACGTGTATCTTAGTGTTTACCTTCCTCATTAGTACATGATGGTTTTTTTGATATACTCACACTGAAATTTCTATTTTTAGTGAATGGATGGATCTAGCAGGCACCAAAGAGACAACAGGTTTGAAGGAAACTGTGGTGGTTCTCTGATTAAGATACTAGATAAAATGGAGGATTCAATGAGGAAACTCGTGGTTGTTCTAAACCAAATATCAAGGAGTCATGATCAACCACTTCAACCTTGGTGAGTTCTCTAATGCATCATGTACGAGATGGCCAACTCGATGTGGAAATTCAGGTAATAATTATTAAGGTAACCATTAGGGTTTATATGATACTTAATTTTTAGGTAATTATGGGTTACTCTATGATATGATGGAAAATGAAAGGAATGAGATAAACTTGAGGTTAAAATATGTTATGATTATTCTTGAAGATTTTATCTCATTTTGGGGAATGTTTTAATAATTATATAGTTTTGGAAAAAGGACAACACGTAGACCGTGTGACATCCCGTCGCGTCAGACAAAGCTTCGGGAATCGAACCCACAACCAATGTGCGACTGGTATTTATCGCCTACCACTGGACTACGTGAAGTCCCTGGTTAGTTTGACTGATTTATTCTAGTTATATGATTTTATGAATTAAGAGTAAGTTGATTTTGGGTTATTTATGAAAATTATTAACCTATCCTGGAGGATATGTGATTAGGTTAATTACTTTTCAAAACGAGACTTTAGGAGCAACTGATATTGTTTGGAGATAAATGTTACGATTTATCTTGGAATACTATGCGACTAAATCCTTCAAATATTTGGGTTTCAATCTTATATTGGTTTACTTTGAAGAATTTTATGGACAAATTGATTGTAGAATGGTCCTCGTTGAACTTTGGGTTTTGTTGGACAAATTTTGGAGATTAAGAATAGATTTTCTTTTTATAAAGGGTTATCCTTTTCTGGATTATCTGATCTTGTACTAGCCTTTTTGGTTTTGGTTTTGGTTAAAGTCTAAAGACATGGGAAGTATATAGTTCTATTTTGTGGATTAGGTGATTCTCTAGAAGTTGATTATAGTACTCTTAATGTGAACAAGTCTTCCTAAATACTCGTCTTTTGGAGAAAATATGAGTTTGTGTAAGGAATCTAATAAAAGTTGAAAGTCAATATGATAAGTGATTATGTTTCCTTATGAATAAATTCCTCAATAAAAAGTAACTTAAAACAAAAATGTTGTCTATTAACTTTTCCTACTGGGGAATCGAATACCGTTTAACCCATCACAAGTTTGTGATTTTCTCGTGGTTAACTTTCTCCTAAACATGTTTTCTATCACTCTCCATCAGAACATGACCCTTTGTTTTTTCCTCCATGTCCATATTTTCATACTTGGAATCCTAGTATGGGTTAACTCGGGTGACCTTTGTACTTATCTTTCTTTATTTTAAAGTGTTTGTTTTACCGACTTTTGTTCCGATGTGGGACTTTCAAGGATGTTTCCAAGCGCAATTTTAAAATTGCGAGGACGCAATTCCCAAAAGGGGGGAAGGATGTAACACCCCAGGTAAATAAAGAATATGACATTTCATATTTATCTATATTTGTGAATAAAATATTTAAATGACTTTAAAGGGGACGCTATGCTCGATGGCGTACCCAACACGCAACAACGAGTTTCTTGGGAATCTTACGTTGCACTCTAATAATAAAATAATATTATTTTAAATGGTAGTTAACATGTAGCCGTTGTAATGGCGGGAATGGATAGAAATAACTAAAATATGATTATATATGTTTTTAAATGTTTTTACATTTATCCAATAAAGGATAGAGGCTTAAAATACGGAAAGAATTCAATTTTAGGCATATATGCCCTAGTTTTCACTAAAGGTTCACTTATCACCTTTTGATGGTGAACCGTCATTAAATATAGTTTTTTTCACTCTTATAAATTCTATTGGACCAAATAAAACTATTCTTAAGAATTGGGACATCAAAATTTACTTTGTGTAAATTTTTGGTATCTTTCCGATAATGTTCATTTTTTTAATGAATAGTGTAAAATGTTGTATTTTAATTCAAAACCTCTTTTTAATCTAATTTATTTATATGATTAGATTATATTTTTAATTGGTTTTAAAGTGAAATTAGGAAATATTTTTACCATTAAATCCAATAGAGGTCGTTGGAATTAATTTCACATTGAAATCAGACTTAAACTAGTGTCAATCTTTTGATACTTATTGTTTTATAAAAACACGATATTTGCTCTGACAGCGGGAATTAATTATTAAATGAATTAATGTGACTAATATGTTTTGAATTTTGTAAAACGGAATTCATTTTTGAATTCGGAATATCAAATATAGCTTAGGGTGAAGTTTTGGTATTTTTCTGAAAAACTCCAATTTTTGATGAATAGTGAAACCACTAAGTGGTAATCAAGCAAACTGATTTTTCAGTTAAATGAAAGTTTACCACTAATGTGTATTGAATTTTGAAAATCCGACATACATGGTTGTCATTAGTATTTAAAATTTGGTTCAATGGGATGAAAATAATTTTTTGGTGAATAGTAACTTTTTTTCATTAATCGCGATTAGAGGTAATTGGTGTCATTTAAGGTAAAAATGATATTATAAGAATGTGAAAACACCATGACACTTGTACTACACCTATTGGGTGAGTCATGGACGACCGAGACAAGCCATGGGCCAACTTGGGGACCCCATGGAGCCACTTTAGTTGGAAAATGACAATAATATATTTTTATTTAATGTTAAAATTAAATTGACACAAACATGAGTTGTTTTACTAAAACAGTTTTTAAGTGGGGTTACACAAGTTTAAATTTTGATTATAAATAGTCATTGGAAAGATAAAACTATTTACTACATCATAGTGATTTTTTTATAATTTTTAGACATTAAATAAAATAAATTATTTATGACATAATAATGATGCAGTGATGACATCATTATTTGACGATTTAAATAAAATGGAAAGATAATGTAAAACCTATGAACTACACATGTCCAAAACTTATTGGATGGGTGGATTTCGAACCCTTGTCACCTTATCCACGAATGATATCAATTTGGGACCTTTTAAAATCGAAACACATTTTCAAATAAAGTAATATTTCCTACTTTCCAAAAGTGCCCCTCCTCTCCTCTTATAAAAGGCCCCCACCTCTACCTCATTTCACACACTCCTCAAGCCTTTGGCTCGGCCAAACCCTGCCCATTTACTCTCTCCACATCCCTCTACTCATCCTAGAGGATTCCCTTTGGACAGAATCCTTTCAAAGGAAGCCTTTAGGCTCAAATCAAAAGGAGTTACACTTTTAAAGGTAATTCATTCTCTCATGTTCATTTGTTTTATTTTGCTTCTCCAACCCCCTAAACTCTTTTTATTTATTTCTTTTGTAACAACACCAGTATATTCAATATAATAGGTTGTTTTTGTAAGATTTATTCTAGCTAAACTCTCACACAACTACATCAAATGGTTAAAGAACATATGGTTTCCGTGGATGGCGAAATTGTGCCTCCCGAAACGATGATTGTTCAATACTCATTTAACACCTTCAAAGGTGGCCATTATGATGTCAATATTTTTATATATGATATATAATATGTTTATGTTTTACTTATGCTTATTTATTTTTCATTTGTGTCTTACCTTTATGGCTTCCATTATGGGTATACGCGATATCTTCATTTTAGGAAGTGCGGACTACCTCCCCCTCAAAGTGATGTGATTCGTTAATGCCATACGTGGGACGTATAAAGGATGGATTTAATGTTATTATATATGATTTTATACTGGAATTATTATTTAACTCTATATCATTATTATTTCTTTCCATTAAATTATGAGATATAAATGAAAGTAGCGTTCATGCGTACGTACGGCTTACCGTCTCCATGAACGGTGCATTTCATTTCTTATCCCCAAATGTAATGTACTATTATAAGTACATATATATAATGGATATATATGATTTATGATACATCTAAATGATTAATATAATTCTGTAATTAAAATATACATACCTCTCATATAGTTTTAATTCCATTAATACGACATAGAAATGAAAGTAGCGTTCATGCGTACGTACGGCTTACCGTCTCCATGAACGGTGCATTTCATTTCTTTCCTCTAAATGATTATGTGATTTTACAAATACATGTATATGCTGGATATATATGATATATATGATATCCAAATCAGGAATGTCATTTTTGGATATGAAGAACCTTTGACTACACGAACAACATGTAATTGTAAGAAGTCCACTTTCGACTTAAGAACCAAATATCGACAAAACAAACATGATTAACTTAAATGATTAAATAATGTTTATAACATGGTAATAAGTGATATAAAAGGAATAATGAACTTGAAAAAGGTTCTTAAGGAAGTATAAATTAACTCAAGTTTATTATTCAGGAGATTAAAGAACGATCGAGTCAAGTCGGACCCGAGGTAAGGGATCTTACTCCTCTCTTTCTTTTTAAGTACACTCTTTTATGTCATTCCTTTTAAAGCTCATATTTCTTGTTATTGGGATGTTATTTTATATTAATATTACTGTAATTTTTATGTTCATGTGATGAGAGACCCTATTCTCTCTCATCAATCCATTTTGGAAGTTTTGAGTGGCGCCGATAGGCTGTCGAATTTTCGTAAGAGATCTAACCTCTCTCTTTCTTTTAAAGTACTCTCCTTTATGTCACTTATTTTAAGCTCCTATTTGTTATGTTGGGGGATGTTATTTTATATTAATCTTTCTGTAAAAATTATGTTTATGTAATGAGAGACCCTATTTCCTCTCATCAATCCATTTTGGAAGTTTTAAGTGGCGCCGTTAGGCTACCGAGTTTTCGTAAGAGATTTTTCATCTCACTTTTATTCCCGTGAGATTTATGCTACATTTGCCACAATTTCCATTGAGTGGTTTATGTACTGCCCACTATTACAATCCTATTGTAATATAATTCCATTTATGGGTATTTACATATTCATTGTATGACACTTCTTCAATGGGGTGTACTTTTCAAAAGTTACCCAAGTCGGTAAGGGAACCTTTCACCCTCCTCTTTTTAAAAGACTTCTTTTGTTGGGTCTTTTAATTTACATATTGTTATGTTGGGATATGTTCTCATATATCCTTATTGATGTAAATTTTATGTCCAAGTGATGAGATACCCTTTTTTTTATCTCTCATCAACTCATTTTGATGTGACGCCGTTAGGCTGTCAAGGGAACTTCTTAACCCAATTTCGATTTCTTTGGGTTCAACATGTTGTTATTGAATATGTAATCCTTTGAATATGTGTGAATGACCTTTTATTATTTTACAATTAATATCCACTTATATTTGGTGTATTCATTTGTCACACATAATTATGTAATTGATTTATCCTTAAACCAAGGATACCGTCTTTGTAAGGGACTTCGTCTCAATCTCCTTTCATTGAGGAATATTTCGTTTTATACACAAATTTCTTTTATACGGTGTATAAACCCCTTTGACTTTTACTTTTATACAAAAGGAATCTTTTTCTATGAAGCGTTTTACTAAACGACAAAAAGGAATGTTTTTTAACATACGCGGTGACAACGACCTTTTCCGCCGCCGCGAGTATTATTTGGTCATTGGCTTCCTCAACAAGCCGATATGTTTTTAAAATGAAATAAATACCATATACTCTTTTATGTATTTTGGTATTGAAAATGGTTTTGATAAAGGATTCTATTATATTGTGATTGAAATGTGGAAATGTTATCATTCCTTTATATTGGTTTTATGTTTTATGATTTTATATTTGTACTTGGACATTTTAACGGGTGGTTACGTTATAAACCATATGACGGGTGGTGCCGTGAATACCAGGACGGGTGGTTACGTTATAACCTCCAATTCATTGGGTATGGAAGTCGGCCATATGGCTATTCCATTAAGTATGTATGGAAATTGTCCGTATGGATATTCCATTAAGTGATATGTGTGGAAGTCGACCGTATGGTTATTCCACTTAAGTATGTTTATGTCCCAAGTTACCTTTATATATGTTATGTGTTCTTTATATGGGTTTTATGGTAATCCTTTGGTTATAAAAAGGTAAGTAATGATACTTTATTAAGTGAATAGTTTTTTACTACTTCATGAAGGTGAAGGTATTACTTTGATAGAGTATATATGGTTTACTTGATGTCTGAAAAACTAACAGTTTTCATTCTTTCTGTATCCCTTACTGAGCTTCTTATGCTCATCCCAAGTTTTTGAAATGTTTTTCACAGGACATAGCATGGAATAGGGTCAAGGATGGGATCAAGGGAAATTCATGCTACCTAAAACATGGAACTACATGTTTCTTTTAAAGAGTTATTATTTTATGGAAATTTAGTAGAAGCGACTACTTTGTAATCTTTTGAGATGTAATAGTTATGTCCTAATTCTCTAAAACTCTAAACCTGAAAAGATCCTCAATGTGAATTACTCATTTAATTCAATATTAAGTATGGTTTACGGCTGGGGGCTTATACATATGGCCGACTTCCATACCCAATGCATTGGAGGTTATAACGTAACCACCCGTCCTGGTATTCACGGCACCACCCGTCATATGGTTTATCACGTAACCACCCGTCAAATGTCCAAGTACCATTATAAAATCATAAGACATAAAACAAACATAATGGAAAGAAAAGATTTCCACACTTTGATCACAATATATCACTCAAATATATTGACATAGAAAATCTATTATAAAAACCATTTTCAGTACCAAAATACATAAAAGAGTATATGGTATTTATTTCATTTTAAAAACATCGCGGCTTGTTGAGGAAGCCATAGACCAAATAATACTCGCAGCGGTGGAAAAGGTCGTTGTCACCGCGTACGTTAAAAGAAACATTCCTTTTTGTCGTTCAGTAAAATGCTTCGTATAAAAAGATTCCTTTTGTATAAAAGTAAAAGTCAAAGGGGTTTATACACCATATAAAATATAGTTGTATATAAAATGAAATATGACTCAATGAAAGGAGATTGAGACAAAGTCCCTTACCTCAGGTCCGACTTGACTCGATCGTTCTTTAACGTCCTGAATAATAAACTTGAGTTAATTTCTACTTGCTTAAGAACCTTTATCAAGTTCATTATTACTTTTATATCACTTATTACCATGTCATGAACACTATGTAATTATTTAAGTTATTAATGGTCGTTTTAACGATCATTGGTACTTGAGTCAAAAATATGCTCTTTATAATTACAAGTTGTTCATGTATCCATTATATCCAGAGTTATACTCATGATGTAGATATCATATATATCATATATATATAGTATATAAATTCATTTATAATATTACATAATCATTTAGAGGTAATAAATGAAATGCACCGTTCATGGAGACGGTAAGTCGTACGTACGCATAAACGCTACTTTCATTTCTATGTCATATTAATTGAATTAAAACTAAATGAGAGGTATGTATATTTTAATTACATAATTATATTAATCATTTATATGTAACATACATCATATATATCCATTATATATATGTACTTATAATAGTACATTACATTTGGGGATAAGAAATGAAATGCACCGTTCATGGAGACGGTAAGCCGTACGTACGCATAAACGCTACTTTCATTTCTATCTCATACTTTAATGGAAAGAAATAATAATGATATAGAGGTATATTATAATTCCAGTATAACATCATATATAATAACTTTAAATCCATCCTTTATACGTCCCACATATGGCATTAACGAATCAAATCACATTGAGGGGGCGGTAGTCCGCACTTCCTTAAATGAAGATATCGCGTTTACCCATAATGGAAACCATAAAGGTATGCCCAAAATGAAAAATACAGAAGATTAAGGAAAAAATAAACATATTATATATCATATATAAAAATAGTGTCATCTTAATGGCCACCTTTTAAGGTGTTAAAAGAATGTTGAACAATCATCGTTTCGGGAGGCAGAAATTTGCCATCCACGGAAACAGTATGTTCTTTAACCATTAGATGTAGGTGTGTGCAAGTGTAGCTCGAATACTTCTTATAACAACATCCTAGTATATTGAGGATACTGAAGTTGTTACAAAAGAAAAGAATAAAAAGAGTTTAGGGGGTTGGATAAGAAAAATAAAACAAAAGGACTCAAAAGAAGACATTACCTTAAAATCGGGTAACTCCCTTTGGTTTGAGCTCAAAGGCTTCCTTGGGAAGACTTCTGCCCAAAGTGAGGATTAAAGGAGTAATAGAGGGATGTGGAGAGACAAAATGGGCAGATTTTGGCCGAGACAAAGGCTTTGGGAGTGTGGGTAAGGTGGTAGAGGTGTGGGCCTTTTATAAGAGGAGAGGAGGGGCACTCTTGTAAAGTTACAAAATGTTTCTTTACTTTCAAAAGAGTTTCGGATTTTAAAAATCCCACATTGATTTATTTCTAGGATAAGGTGATTAGGGTTCTAAATACACTCATCCAATAGGTTTTGGACATGTTTAGTTCTTATATTTTACATTATCTTTCCATTTTATTTAAATCGTTAAATAATGAGGTCATCGCTGCATCATCACGATGTCATAAATAATTTAATTTATTTAATGTCTAAAAATTATAAAAAATTACTATGATGTAGGAAATCTTTTTAGATTTCCAATGACTATTTATAGTCAAAAATATTACTTGTATAACCCCATTTAAAAATTGTTTAAGTAAAACATTTCATGTTTGTGTCATTTTTTACTTTAACATTAAATAAAAGATATTTATGTCATTTTCCAACCAAAGTGGCTCCATGGGGTCCCCAAGTTGACCCATGGATTGTCTTGGTCGGCCATGAAACATAAAATGAGGGTAGGACATGTTTCTAGGTCATTTCATTTTATTAAAACATTATTCTTACCTTAAACTACACTAATTACCTCTAATCGCGATTAAGAACTTAAGAGTTACTATTTACCAAAAAATTATTTTAATCTCATTGAACCACATTTTACTTCTTAATTACAACCATGTATGTCGGATTTTTGAAATTCAAAACACAGAAGTGGTAAAATTTCATTTAAACGAAAAATCAGTTTTTATAAGTACCACTTAGTGGTTTCACTATTCATCAAAAATTGAAGTTTTTCAGAAAAATACCAAAAATTTACCCTAAGATATATTTGATATTATGAATTCAAAAATGAAGTATATTTTACAAAATTCAAAACATATAAGTCACATTAATTAATTTAATAATTAATTCCCACTGTCATGACAAATAGCGTGTTTTTATGAAACAATAAGTATCAAAAGATTGACACTAGTTTAAGTCCGATTTCAAAGTGAAATTAATTCCAACGACCACTATTGGATTTAATGGTAAAAATATTTTCTAATTTCACTTTAAAACCAATTAAAATGATAATCTAATCGTATAAATAAATTAGATTAAAAAGAGGTTTTGAATTAAAATACAACATTTTACACTATTCATTAAAAAAATGAACTTTATTGGAAAGATACCAAAAATTTACACAAAGTAAATTTTGATGTCCCGATTCTAAAGAATAGTTATATTTGGTCCAATAGAATTGATAAGATTGATCAAAACTATATTTAATGACGGTTATCCATCAAAAGGTGATAAGTGAACCTTTAGTGAAAATTAGGGTATAAATGCCTAAAATTGAATTCTTTCCGTATTTTAAGCCTTTATCTTTTATTGGATAAATGTAAAAACATTTAAAAAACATATATAATCATATTTTAGTTATTTCTATCCATTCCCGCCAATAAAACGGCTACATGTTAACTACCATTTAAAATAATATCATTATATTACTAGTGAGCAACGTAAGTTTTCAAAGGAAATCATCGTTGTGTATCGGGTACGCTATCGAACATAGAAACCCCTTTAAAGTAAAATTAATATTTAATTCGTAAATATTAATAAATACGAAAATGTTTTATTCATTATTTACCTGGGATGTTACGATTTCCACATAAGACAATGCGGTGAACCCCTTGGCTAAAGCCTTGACTTAGTAGAAACATGACTATCATGTGAGTTCTAGCGGACTGAAGGTCGAAAGCAGTTGGATCTAGTCCAAGTGATAGTTTGTTAGAGTTGGTGTCCTAGGACCAACTTTTTGTAAATTGATTAAATGTATATTCAATGTATTTAATATTAATAAAACTTCTTATTATATATTTTTTGGTGTTTTTCATGACTCTAATGTAATAATGTCCTAGAGTATACATCACACTAATAAGATCATGGAAGTTCCCCGCTATGATGATATTCTCAAATAATGTTATGTGGTTGGATAACGTACAATGATGGGACACATAGTACATAGACTATCAGTTACGAGTACTCATAATAAGATAGTGATTCTTATCATGAATTTCTCACTTGGTAATCTCCAAGATGGGAGATTATGAGAACATACCCTCCAGTAGGAATTCCACATATTTTGGTGTCATTGAATATTCCTATCTATGAGCATGTGTGATGGTCCTTAGACTTTAATATTATTATTAATTCATGTTAAAACTCACATAATTATATGTATTTCAAAAACCATGATGATAGTAGTTCATGGAAAAGTTGGATACGTTGGGTGTGTCATGAGTGACATGTCATTAATGAATAAGTCAAGGATGTATTTGTCCCTTCAATATTTATGGAAGTTGATATCTTGTCCTTTTGATTGGAATAGAACCATCGCATTAAATTCCATGGCCATGGTGTAACGACGTGTTTATTTCATATAGTCAAATAAAGAAATATCGATCATATAGGTTGGTGACTTGGATGTGAAACCTTCTTGATGTGATATTATGAAAAAATGATTATATTACATAGTGAGAATTAGTATGTGGTTGTCGATGTTTCAATATTATGTTCTTTATCTTATGTGTCTTTACCCGTTACTAGATAGTAATCTTGGACTTTTGGCAAGCCTGCTAATGCCAATGAGAAAGAATCATAGAGGGTAGTACACTAAGTGCTTCCATTGATCTAAATTAAATTCTATTTGAGTTTAATGGAATAAATATTATTATCAAGTCTGAGGAATAATTTCATTCAAGTTATATTAATCGCATAAATTAAATAAATATTTATTCACCAGCTTGTGAATAAAATATTTATTTTATTTATTGAATATTTTAATAAATATTTTTTCGATAGATTGAGAATAAAATATTTATTTATTAATAAAATATTTATTCATTTGTTCAATAAATGCTAGAGGAGTTTGAACGGACCAAGACCGAGTCGAGTGACAAATATTAATTAACAAGACTGTTAAATAATATTTTTTATTCCGCAAGTTGGAGCACACCACAAAATAATAATTATATAATTATTATTATACAGAATGAGATTTATTAAAGGTAATAAATGTCATTTAATTGTCGGTATGCAATTAAATAATATTTTAACTTAAATCCCAATACTATAAATAGGTGGTTATATCCATTGTGTAGAGCATCCAAAATTGAGAATATATAACTCTTGCGCACAATTAATTCTCTCTCAACTCCTCCTCTCTCCCTCTCATGAATGATAAGTGCAAGAGAGATTTCTTCAATACTGAAGAATGAGCGATCAAGAACAAACAACACTAGACATTCGACTCACTATGCTAGCACCCGGAGATCGAGTGGTGTTTCTCAGAGATCATAGGAGTGTGTGTGGATCACCGCTATAGAGATTCTATCCTTGCATCCTCACAACGTAATGAAGGTAATCCAAAAGGGTCATTTCTGATGATCAAAATTCACCAACAAATAATGTTCCTAAACCCAAGTATTTATTTATTTGAATGTTAAATAAATTAATTATAAATTTAATGTCCAAGATTCTCGTTCTTGGTTTTAGAAAACGATTATCAAAAGAAATTTTAATATATCTCCCTCCTTTACACACTACTGTTGCACTCGAAACCATTAGTTATGTGGTGGTGAATATTTTTTATGTGGTAAGTGGTTATGGTTATGAAGATGTTTCTATGATGCGGTGTGTGTTTGTGTGGTAGAAGTGAAATTATGTAAATAAATAAAGTGGGTTTTTGTAATGCATCGATGAATTGAGGAAAGCAAATGTGATGGTTGTGGTGGTGTAGTTTTATGTCTTTCTCACTTTACTAGATCTGTTAGTGATAGATAAGTGTAGTGTTAAATTGGGACCTATTTTTTAATTTTAGTGTTTATAACTATGGTGTAATGATTATATTTTTGAACCATTATTATTTGAATTTTTATGTTATGATATTTTCATGAGTTCTATATTTTTGTGGTTTATTAGTGTTGTTTTTTATTATGTTATTACTTTTCTAGGAATTATGTTTCATTTATTACTCATTTATGAATGGTTTATGTGATTGAGGTTTTGGAATGAGTTTCAATTAATGGTGTTTTGGTTGTGAATTGGTGGTGAATAATTGTGAATTGGTGGTGATGGTGTTGTGTGTAACATCCCGGACCCAGATGCCACTCAAAAGTGCCCTGGTCCTAGTTGGTTGTATGACCTCAAGCGCATATCCCTAAATTTCAAAGGAAACTGACTAGTAGTGAGAGACTATATGTGTTTGTGGTGAGACTATGCCCTTATTACAAGAGTGATACACATCATAATCAATAACATACAAGTAGCGGAAGCAGATACAATAAGTAGGCAATAGATAAATAAACAAGACATGAATGCATAACAAAGCCAGAAGTGTCTCATATACAATGATGATGACACATGTGTCTACAAAGCATCCAAAATAGGTACAAAGTATTATAGTATGATATAATTATCCAAAATGCTAAAAAGACCAAAAGTGTAATCTCTAAATAGCATCACGAGACTCAACTCAATCCCATGATCCCTTGCTCCTAAGCAAGGAACCAAATCAACCCCCAAACTATGGGTGTTTTCCCCTATCTCTTCCTGCTTTCAAATAATCTATTCGGATACTCAAAAGCATCCCAAATAGGGTGTGAGATACAATCCTAGTAGGTAACCACCCAAAGATCTATATAATTCTAGGTTGTGTAATATAACAAGAAAAAACAGTGTGCAGGTAAATAGGTAAGTAGTAAACGAAATGTAAAGTGCCCATAGAAAGTCCACTACTAAGAAAGTGATACTGACTAGCCTCTCAAGGCTCCCTACAAAACAAGTTTCAAGCTCCAACAAGGCAGATATAAGTAAAAAATGGAGTAAGCACCATGACCTTGTCGTATAATCCATAGAACTATAACAACCACAACCTTATTGTAGGACCAAAAGAGTCAGAACCTCCACAGTTGAGCTATATAACCAAACATGTTGCATTTATAAGGGTGTACATGGGTCAGGTCGGGTCAGGTTTGAGGGTTTTTTTGAACCCGACCCAACCAAAATAGGACAGGTTGGGTCGGGTCGGGTCATACGTGTTTTTTGTTTCAGACCCAACCCAACCCGACCTGTCTCACATCGGGTTGGGTCGATTAGGTCAATCGGGTTATGTAAAAAAAGGTCACCACCCCAGATTATCCTGCATGCCTCCTTCCCATTCTCCTTGCATGACTGCATCTTTTCTTCACCAGATGTCCATCGAGGGTTCGACGGGTGATATCCTTCATCTTAGGCCGGTATTGAATCGTGATCTCCTTCATCTCATCGGAGCGCTTGGCCAGGTCCATGATCTCCTGACATTTTCATCTCAGGCCACCTCAGCTGAAAATTTCATCACAGGTTGATGCCACTGACATTTTCATCTCAGGTCAGTCATGATATCCTTCATTGGAATTCTTGATCAATTTCAAGAGGAGCAGCTATGGCGGATCTCGATTTTATGGCTTCATCAGTGCTGGTTTAGCCGGCTTCATCAAGGAGGAGGTTCACATCAGTGAATCTCCTTTGGTAAGATGGAACTTTATTTTCTCCTCTGGTGAGCTCGGGAAGATTCCGACGTTCGATTTGGGATTTCAATCAGCAGTACAGGGTAAAATTTCTTTGTTCGTAGGCTTCAGTGCTTGTTCTTCCTCACCACGCCAAGATGACCTTGGTGACGAATCGACCCAAAAAAAGGTGGCGGTTGGCAGAGAGATCGGTAGCTAGTTTGGGATGCTCATTTCTCTCTTCTGTAGTTTCTCTATGGTGGATCTAGGGTCCTAGATAGTGGTTGTGGTGGAGACGGAGGTGGAGGTGAAGGCAACATGCGGGTCAGTGGTGGTCGCACCGTGTGATAGAGGAGGTGGAGGAGAAAGACGGTGAAGGCAAGACAACACACAATAGAGAGGGAGGGAAGGGGGATGACACGCACGATAGTGGTGATGACAACAGGTGGTGAGCGATGCAGAACGTGGACTCGCAAGGTGCACAGGCAGGGGTAGTGTCGGGTTGGTTGAGTCAGTTTGGGTAGTTTTTCACCCAACCCATGACCCAACCCAACCACAGGTCAACCCAAAACGACCCGATCCATGCATATGAAACCTTGAACCCAAACCAACCCGACCCAACCTGGTCGGGCCGGGTTAGTCGGGTTGGGTCGGGTTTGGACACCCCTACACATTTACCACAGCCACAACATATACCAAAAGCATCAAACCACAAAGGGTCAGATCTAAGGTGTCAAAGACCAAGGCATTATCATCGAGTCCTAGGAGCATCTTGATGTAAACTCGGTTAGGCACTGGTTGGACTCCTAGGACATGTCATACGCAAGTCCAAGAAAGCCATATCCAAGGGGTATCAAAGCTCAAGGCATCCCACATAATCAAGACCCAAGGAGCATACTCTATCCAAGGCATCTACTACCACATCAAGACCGAGGGAGTAATATCCAAGGCATCTAATGGAATCAAGACCCTTGGTATACTAACCCGGTCATTTACTACCATTTCGAGTAGACCTCATTCCATTCTTCAATTAATTTCATTAGCATTTCACACCATGAGTATACCCACTCATTTACCACAATTCACATTCAAGAAACCAATGAGTATACCCACTCAATCAAACCATTTATACTTAATCCATTTAATCTATTCAAGAATGGAATATCATGTTAACATAAATCAAGGAGGCATTAAATCTCCTAATCAATAAATTCAATTCTATTTAATTATAATTAAGCTTCCTCTATCAAGGAAAGCATGAGAACACATCCCATGGATGGTTTAATAGGGTATAAACAAGTTAAATTCATATGGAACACCCCATGGGTTGCCTTGGGTGGGGAAACCACCGCCAATTCATCTCAAAGGAACCTAAGGGAATCCCTAAGAGGTCAATATACATCTAATTCAATTAACCAGTTCAAATTCAGTGTCGTGCAGGAAAGTCTGGTGGGCGAAACAATGGAAATTAGGTCTATAAAGCACCAAAACCAGTGGAAAAATTATATACCACCTACCATAGCTCGGTAGTAGAGTGCCCGTCTAGTATCAACTCCTGATTCGACTCAGATCAGGAGAAAAATAAAGAACGGGCGAAGAACTTGAAATTAGAGGAAATCATCTTTCACCTAAATATCATCGTTGATAAGAATAAAAATGATGAATGACTAAAAAGGAATCAAGTACTCACCGATGCGGATCCAACGAGACATTCTGCGCTTGAATCGAAGATCAGATGGAGGAATTGCCTTAAATTCAAGCTTAGTCTCCAAAGGGAGCTCTCAAAAGGGTTCCTTGTTGTACAAGAGGAAGAAATGTAATTTTAGGTTAAAATAAGATAAAATTAAATTTAAAATTAATAAATTAACCCAAAATAAATGGGTCGCATAGTCTGAGCATGTGATTTGAAAAACCATGCACCAACCACGCATGATTAGCTGTAGGGAAGGGAAACCTGCATGGTTACCTTCTACGATTTGACTAACTATTCAAAAACCATGCAAAAAACCACTATCAAAATTATAGAGGTTGTTACATGGTCATGTAGCCCGAATCACATGGTTTGATTGAAATTGTGTGTCATATAGATCTCCCTTATCCAGCCTCACACGATTTGATCTAACTGTGTGGATTTCCCCACACGGTTTGAACTAAGCATGTGTTATGCCATTTTCACCCCTAAACTTGGTTTTCGAGCTCTGAACAAGTCTCAAACACCCCCGATACACCTGTGATCTCAAAAGTAATTCACATTAGGCCATATTTAAGAATTCAAATTGAGAAAGAAGGGATATGTACCTCATATGAAAAATGGAATTCTTACGATCTCCCCCCCTAAGTAATTCATCCCCAAATTACTCTCTGAAGGGTGGTCAAGATTATTCTGAGAAAAACTCTGGCCATTGAGAACATATGTTGGCCTCCCACTTCCAAGTCATATCCTATAAACAACCATGATTCCTTAGCACTCGTACTAGAGGGAATGACCGGCCTCGGAGAACCTTCATGATCCTATCAACGATACGGATCAGATGCTCCTCAAAGGACACATCAACTTGTAACACAACCTCCTCAGGTTGAAAAGTGTGAGACGAGTTTGAGTGATAATGGCGCAACTGTGATATGTAGAAGACATCGTGCATGGCTCAGTACCTTAGAGGTTACTGCAACCGATAGGCTACTGACCCGACTCTCTCTAGAATCTTGAACGACCCAACATATTGTAGTGGAAGATTACCCTATCTCTTGATTCTTCTGTTCCCCAACCTCGGTGAAACACATAAGAAAACTCAATCCCCGGACTCGAAATCAAGAGGTTATCTATGGTGATCAGCATAATATTTCTATCGAGACTGTGCAGTGGCCATCCGCTTCTGAATCAACTGGACCTGCTCAAAAGTATCTTGCATGAGAAGCATTCCCAGAAAAGATGCCTCATGTTCTTTTACCAAAATATGGGTCATTAGAATGGCCTATCATACAAAGCCTCATAAGGTGCCATCTGTATTGTCTCCTGATATCTATTATTGTAGGTGAACTCTACAAGGGGTATATACACTCCCAAGAGCCCCCAAAATCTAGGACGCATGCTCACAACATGTCACTAAGAACCTATATCGTATGATCTAAATGGACATAAATATGAGGTTGGTATGATGTGCTCAGTAGCACCTATGTACCCAGTGCCCTCTGCAAGCTCTGTCAGAAACGATACGTAAAGAAGACGTCCCTATATGAAACGTTAGTATGTGGGACCCCGTGAATTCGTACTATCTCACGGTTATACAACCTCCCAAAATCGTACCCACTGAAGGTTTCCTTAATAAGTAAGAAATGATTAACCTTCATGATCTTGTCAAAAACAACCCACACTACATCATTACCTTTAGGTGACCTCAATAAACCCGTCACAAAATACATCGTGACATCATCCCATTTCCACTCCGGAATAGGTAACTACTGTAAATGTCTGGTTGGTCAAAAATGTTTCGTCTTCACCTGATGATAGGTGGAACACCTCATAAGAAAACTAGATACCTCACATTTCATACTTGTCCACCAATACTGATGGCATAAGTCATTATACATCTTGGTGACTTTAGAATGTATTGCCCATGATGAGGCAAGAAACTCCTGCATTAGCTCCTCGAGTATGTCCACTATAACCCAAACATGACCATGGATACGCAAAATTTCATCCTTGCCTACCATCCAACTAGGAGGTGGGTCCACACCTACCACACTCTCTTGTAGGACAGGCCTTCTGAGTCTGATAGGTGCCTCATACTCACTCTATTAAGTAGGGTAGAGTTCATAGCTAAAGATGATATGTAATTTGGTCCCTGACTATCCCACACCTCCATGTGCATCTCAAAGAACAAATCCATAAGATTCCACCCACTTATGGACTACTGAATTGTCTATATCTGAGTCCTCCAGCTCAGTGCATTGACCACTACATTTCCCTTCCCTAGTATGTAGGCAATCTTGAATTCAAAAGACTACAGGTACTCTACCCACCTTCACCACATCAAATTCAGATCACACTATGAAAATATGTATTTGAGGCTTTTGTGGTCTGTGTACACCACAAAATGTTCTCCCAATAAGTAATGTCTCTAATAGCATAATGCATGAAAAACCACAACTAACTTGAGATTGTGCATCAGGTAGTTCCTCTCATGTGGACTCAACTACCGAGATTCGTACAACACAACTCTATCCCCCTACATCAGCACTGCTCCAAGCCCGATACTTGATGCATCATAATACACAGTTTAGCTCATGACCTGCTCTGGAAGTACTAGGACCAGTGCTGAAGTAAATCTCCCTTTCAACTTGTAAAATGATATCTCATAGGAATCTAACCATAAAAACTTCATAACCTTCTTATTCAAGACCATCAAAAGTGTTTCTAAGTGTAAAAAGTCTTATATGAAACGCCTGTAATATCCAGTTATCCCCAAGAAACTCTGTATGTCAAAGATGTTTTTGGGATGCTCCCAGAAAACTACATCTCTCACCTTCTCTGGGTCTACTAATACTCCTGTCTCTAAGATTATGTGACCCAAGAAGTAAATTTGATCCATCCATAAGTGTCACTTTGTGAGCATATCATATAACTGATGCTCTCTCAGTGTATCCAAAACAATATCAAGATGTTTGGTATGTTCATGTTGGTTGTGAGAATACACCAAGATATTGTTAACGAAAACAACCATAAAAGGATCAAGATAAGAATGGAAGACTCGGTTCATTAGCACCATGAAAATTGTTGGCGCATTCGTAAGACCGAACAACATAACTAAATACTCATATAGACCATATTGGTTATGGAAGGATGTACGAGGTATGTATGTAGGTCGTACACATACCTGGTGATATTTGGATCCAAAATCAATTTTTGAGAACACCTAAGCTCCTCGAATATGATCAAATAGGTCATCTATTTATGGTAGGGGATACTGGTTCTTAACAGTCAACTGGTTCAACTTCTGATAATCCATGCATAGCCTAAGGTTACCATCCACCTTTTTCGTAAAAAGGTCCAGCAAACCCCACAAATAAGTATTGGGTCAAATAAACTCATTTTCCTCCAAATCTTCTAGCTTCATCTTGACCTCATGAAACTCCGCTGTAGCCATCCTGTAAGGATGAATGGATACCAGTGCAGCTCCTGGCACTAGCTTGATGAAGAACTTCACCTCTCTCTCAAGAGGTAAACCATAAAATTTGTTCGAGAACACATACCTAAAACAATCAACCACTAAAGTAAAGTACTTCTGACATGTTATCTAGTCATCCTGATAAAAACTAGAAATCTGAGATATCATCCCACCTAGCGCACAATGTTATGGTCCATCTCATCTTTCTTGGACATCTCATTCACCCATGTGAGTATTAACTACACCCTATGGTGATGTGAAAGTCACACTCCAGTGATAACAGTCAACATAAGATCAATATGTTACTAGCCAGTCCATTCTGAGTATGACATCAAACCCGGTCATCTCGAGGACATAAAGATCTCAGACAAAGTGACACCCACCAACCTTAAGGGGGAACTTGTTGCACTAGCATACATCCTTAATTTTGATTCCCAATGGAGTGTATAACATCATAACGCTCTCAGAAGACAGTATAATGAGCCCAAGGATTTTTAACATAGGTGTAGATATGAAACTATATGATTCACCTGTATCAAAAAGAGAAAATGCAACAACAGAGGCTACTATGACCGTACCTCTCACTATAGATAGTCTGAAACCCTAGCTCCTTGGGGGTAGGCTATATAGAATAGATCTGGCCTAAACCACAGCCCTGTTACACAACCCCACTACCCAGAGTAGGACCACTCTGATTTTTCAGTGTAACTAGTGCTTGGCTACCTCGACCATCACCATCACTACCTCGACCTGATCGATTGGGACTACTCTATCTCCATACCTGACGTGGAGCTGAGAAACTTGCTTATGAACCTGGTGTCAAATCTGACCCCCTACCACTCACAACTGGATGGAAGGTCCTGTAAAAACATTGCATGTGGCCCATCATGTCGCAATCTTGGTACTCGAATGGGTCGTGGTCGCACAAATTCTTTATGTGGACTCATCTTCCATACTAATTACAAAACACTAAGCTACCATTACTCACAGCCTGACTGGTAGTCATCTCACAGGAATCCTCAAAATGGTGCTTTCTACTTGAAGATGTTAAACCACTGGGTCGAGAGACTGCACTGCTCTACTCTACACGTCCAGCTTCCCTCAAGTTCCACTCTATAATTAGTGCCTGATTCACAATTTCATTAATATAGGTCAAACTAAACACATTGACATGAAATCTGATAGCAATTAGGAGACCTTCCTTGAAGCTTCTCACTCTCGATGGCTTATCAATAAGGTATGTCGGTGAAAAACTTTGCAGCTGTAAATCATGTTGAGTACTCCATAACTGTCATAGCACCCTGCTCCAGACGCATGAACTCACTATCCCACTATGCCCTCGGAGTCTCAGAGTAGAAATAGTCATAGAACCTAGTTTGGAAATCAGCCCAAACCATATCTCGCAGCCTGTCATCCTAGTTTAGAACATCCCACAAATGCTTTTCTGCTCCACTAAGTATGTAATTCCTGAGCTTCACTCTCCTCTCAAGAGGTGTCTCAAGGTGCTCGAATATCGATAGAATAATCTCTAACCACAGCTCAGAAACCTATGGACCACCATCCTCTAAGAACGTGAAAGGATGCTGCTACTAGAACACACACATCATCTCATCTATAGACAAGGAAAGCTACAGTGATCCCTGAAAATTCTGCATGAAGTGGTAGAATCCCACGTGAAACTGTACCTTAACACCTGTGTCCAGAACAACAACTCATGCCATAGCTGGAACTTAAGGAGGATCCACCAGTATCCCATGGACCACCGCCTCTAGAGTGTGATCATTTCCACCCTCCTGATGTATGCCTAGTGGTCGTCGTGGTGAAATGCATATATAATTCCAAACACGCACCTTAGAAAAGAACAACATCAAAGTTCACAACTCAAAATCATAGAACAGGTCAAAGCCCTCCTAAAACCATGTCATACAACACAGCCTGCTCCTAAATCCAGGACTGTAAAATGAATAGTTACCAAAAACCACTAGAGACGCTACCCCTTGCCCACTCAAAAGTCAGGTCTAGGTCAAGTCACTATTTCCAAGTTCACTTTTCCATTTCAATTTCTTTTAATATTCATCATTCATTTATTCAAAAGGTTTAACCAATGGTTTGACAAGTTCCAATACATGAGGGTCCATAACACCTCATGAACCAAAATTTGGTACTTGTATAATTCATACCATATCAAATTCACTTTAAATAATTGAATCAAAAGGTGCATCACCTCTAAGTCCATAAGGGCCCATACTACCTATGAACTAAAAGATGGTGTCACTTTCTCTATCCACTACACAAAATCTATCACAACACCAGGTACATCTATCATATCACATATAACAACAACATGCAAACAGGTAATGCATCCTAAATGGAATGTCCTGATGCATGACATGTGATTTATAACAAGTGATTATATGATTCATGAGATGGAATACCCTCATCTCATTGGGTTGCAACATAATAGAACCCAAAATCATATCAACAATAATATCATAATTAAAGTGTGTCACCCAAAAGTGGAATAAAATCAACTATAACAGTCAAAATATAGAAAACAAAAATTTCATTCAACGCAATTTGGATTTTCCCTATATGCGGGGTAGCTACTCCTGAGCACATATGATTATCAAACTCTATTCCCTTCCTATCCCTGTCTATTGTCTCCAAATAGTAAAGCAAACTAGAAAAGAAAATCCTCTAATACCCTTTATAATGTCCCAAACTCATATGTCACTCAACAGTGCCCCAAGCCTGGTTGGATACATGCCCTCAAGTGCATCTCTCCAAATATCAGAGGCTATTGACTAGAAGCGATGGACTAGGTGTGTCTGTGGGTAGATTATTACCTCATTAACAGAGTGATGCATAAAGAAATCAATAACGTACAAGTAGCGGGATCAGATACAAAAAAGAAAAACTAATAAATGAACAAGACTGGAATGCATAACAAATCTAAAAGTGTCTCATATACAATGATGATGATGATACATGTATCTACAAAGTATCCAAAATAGGTACAGAGCAGTACAGTACAATAAAATTATCTAAAATTCCAAAAATACCAAAAGGGTTATCTCTGAATAGCATCATGAGACTCAGTTTGTTCTTGTACTCCCTTGCTCCTAAGCATGGAACTAAATCAAACCTCGAATTGTGGGTGATTTCCCATGTCTATTCCTACATCCAAATTTTCTGTTCGAGTACCCAACGGCGGCCCAAACAGGTTGTGAGATACAATCCCAGTAGGTAACCACCCAAATATTTATACAATTTCAGGATGTTCAATATAACAATCTAAAACAACGTGCAGGTAAACAGGTAAGAAGTAAAAGAAATGTAAAGTTCCCATGGAAAGTCCACTACTAAGAAAGTGGTATTGACTAGCCTCTTAAGGATCCCTGCAAAACAAGTGTCAAGCTCCTAACAAGGTAGCTACAAGTAAAAAGGGAGTAAGCACCATAACCTTGCCATATAATCCATAGAATAATAACAACCAAGGCCTTTCCGTATGACCAGAAGAGTCAGAACCTCCACGGCTGATCTGTATAATGAAACATGTCACATTTACCACGACCACGTCGTATACCAGAAGTGTCAGACCATGAAGGGTTGGATCGAAGGTTCCAAAGACCAAGGCATCCTCATCAAGTCCTAGGATAATCTAGATGGAAAATTGGTTAAGCAATGGTTGGAGTTCTAGGAGTATGTCATACCTAACATGTCCTATGCGAGTCCAAGCAAGCTGGATCCAAGGGGTAACAAAGCTCGAGGCATCCCACAAAATCAATACCTAAGGAGCATACTCTATACAATGCGTCCACTACTACATCAAGATACAAGGAGCAACATCCAAGGCATCTAATGGAATCAAGACCCTTGTTATACCAACCCAGGTGTCCACTACCATTTCGAGTGCACCTCATTCAATTCTTCTATCAATTTCATTACCATTTCACACCATGAGTGTACCTTCTCATTTACCACAATTCATATTCAAGAAACTAATGAGTATACCAACTCAATAAAATCATTTCTACTTAAGACATTTAATCTATTCAATCATGGAATATCATGTTAACATAAAGCAAGGAGGCAATACATCTCCTAATCAATCCATTCAATTCCATTTAATTATAATTAAGCTTCCTCTAATAAGGAAAGCATGAGAACACATCCCAAGAATGGTTTAATAAGGTATAAACAAGGTAAATTCATATGGAACACCCCATGGGTAGCCTTGGGTGGGTCAACCAACCCCAATTCATCTCAAAGGAACCTAATGGAATCCCAAACAGGTCTGAATACATCTAATTCAATTAACCATTTCAAATTCAGGGTCGCGTCAGAAAGTTTGGTGGGTGGAACAATAGAATCTTGGTCTATAAAGCACCAAAACCAATGGAAAAAGTATAGACCACCTACTATAGCTCGGTAGTAGAGTGTTCATCTAGTATTAACTCCTGATTCGACTCAGATTAGGAGAAAAATGAAGAACGGAAGAAGAACCTGAAATTAGGGAAAATCATCTTGCACCTAAATAGTGTCTTCGTTAGGAAGAAAACTAAAGAATGGATAAAAAGGAATTGAGTACTCACCAATATGAATCCAATGAGGCATTCCACGCTTAAATCGAAGACCGGACATAGGAATTACCTCAAATGCAAGCTTAGTCGTCAAAGGGAGATCTCAAAAGGGTTCCTTGCTGCGCGAGAGGAAGAAATATAATTTTAGGTTAAAATATAATTAAATTAAATTTAAAATTAATAAATTAACACAAAATAAAGGGTTTACACAGTTTGAGCACACATTTTGACAAACTGCACACCAACCATGCATAGTTAGTTGTAGGGAAGGGGCACTCGCACGATTACCTCACACGTTTTGAATAACTATGTGGGAACTGTGCAAAAACCAACTGTCAAAATTGTAGAGTTTTTTATATGGTCGTGCAGCCTAAATTTCACTATTTGATTAAAACTATGCGGCCTACCTCACACAATTTGAAATAACCATGTGAAAACCAATTTTCACCCCTAAACTTGGGTTCTGGGCTCCGAACAAGCCCAGGACACCCCCAATACACCTGTGATCTCAAAGGGAATTCACATTAGGTCATATTTAAACATTAAAACTGAAAAATAAGGGATACATACCTCATACAAAAACCTAAGTTCTTACATTGTGGTTGTGAATTTGTGGTTGTCAATGGTTGTTTTGATATTTAATATGGGTGGAAATTGGTGTAATGTATAGAGGATGTTGTGAAAATATAGAAACATTTAGAGTTGTTTTGACATTATAATTGTTCTTTGGTTCTTGTTATTGGATTGGTTAACCTCATACATATCTATTCTTGTATATTTATTGCAAAGGGATGCATATTTTTCTAGTATATGATCACACACCCTAGTACACAAAGCCTATAGTGGTTTTTAAGTTGGTTTTTGAAAAGAGATATGATTGAGATCAAGGTTTTGGTTCAGGTAACTTGAGTGGGGTTCAGGGGATGCCTGAGATTCCTCATCAAGAGTGGCTTACATGTTGATATGATTTTGGTTGTGTACATTGACATATAGTGGTACTTGGGTTTTTTGGGAATTGATTATTTAATTAAATTCTTCAGTATCGATTGATAGTTTTGTTTATCACCTAGGTTTTAAAAAAGAAAATGTCTCTCATAATATGAAATTATATGATTGGTGTTGGTCACTAACCCATGGCCTCTTGTTTGGGTCCTCAGGGTCACTCTCAATTTTGTCTTTGGAACTGAAGGGGTTTCTGGTGAAATCCAACCCTAAAAATATTTTTGAATTAATATCTTAAATTTTATTATATAAGTTGGAAAAATTGATCAAATCATAAATTAAAAAGGTAAATTATTTTAAAATTGAGAATGTTTTGTCTATCATAGATGAATCATGTTTTCAATCAAAGGAGAAAAAATGGCAAATGTACACAAACATGCAATCACCATAAAAATATAAAATAAATATAGATAAGAAAAAAAGAGACTGACAGATGTAAAAAGTTCATCATTATTTTATCATGTTGATATGTGTGTGTGTGTGTCAGTTATATATATATATATAATCATAATTTTATATTTATCTTTATTCTCAAAGAAATATCCAATAGGTATTATTATTGATATGGGATGGGGTTTGAGAGATTAATGCCCTTAGGAATTGCTACTCATGGGAAAGAAAACCATGTGAATCACTACCAATGAAAATTATAAGGATCTATAATAATTATATTATTTTATAACACTTCTTTATATATGGAATCCATTTTATAGAATATTATTTATCCTTCACTAAAAAATCCCTATGGTAAAAAATATTAAAGAAAAAATAATATTATTTATTTATAATTTTTAGGATACCTTCTTAAAAACTGTATCAAGAAAATGAAGTTGGGAAAAACTAGATGAAGTGAAAAAGAGAATAGCATTCTCAACTCCCCCTGATTAAATCATGAAAAAATTTAGACTTTTCATTATAATTTTATAATTCACCTTCTTAAATTTTTTCAATTAGTGATTCATTTGGAAATAAATCTATAGTATTATCAAATGATCTAATTTATTGGTTGTATATCTCACCATTATTTTGATGCACATTGGTAAAAAATAATTTTGGTGACATATGTTTTGTTATATCACCTTTGATATACAAGTATTTTAATTACACTATATAAGATGCATTATCTCAATGTAATGTAGTGAGAATATCAATATTCATTAATAATATACCACTATGAATAAATGATCTCAATCAAATACATTCTTAGTGTGATTAATGAATTGAAATCATCTCAACATAATTTGAGGTTATAAAAATATTTTGTTTTATAAAACATCATCATGTGCTTATTCTAAGATATGAAAATAAATATCCAGTTTGAGATCAAGATTTATGTTAATAAAGGAAATATCCAAATTCAGTAAATTCTTATAATTATTTTCTAGAAATTTTTAGAAAAAATAATCACCGATCAATATACCCTTGAAGTTATCATGATGTCTATTTGATACCATTCCATTATCTTCATATAGTTTAAGAACTGTACCTAGAAATAAATTCATGAAAAATAATGTCACTTCCCTTATCTTATTTGAATGGTACTAGATTAAGAAGTTATTATTTATCCTCTCACGATTTAAAAGGATCTTTATATTGATCAATATAACATACAACCATCGGTGTACTTAAAGGATAAAATATTTTTATATAAACCTTTGAAGGAAATTTTTCGTACACCCTAATTGATGGAAAAAAAGTTCTATCATATAGATTTTCAATTTCCAATCCATGGTATAACATTAAACATGAAATCTTTAATTTCAAATTCTTTTTTAAAGTATTTTATTTCCTTGGAAGGATCATCAAGAGTTCCAATAAAACTGAAATCTTTAACATATATGTTAATAATAAACAATTCATACCCAATCTCATTACAGAGACACAAGATCAAATTGGATCAATTTTATAATATCCATTCATAAGATATTTACTCAAATAGTTATATTACCTATTCATTGACTTCTTTAATCCATATAATGTTTTTTTTCATTTTAATAAATTAAATATCTTAAGATCCAAAACTTACTTTAGAAATTTTGAATCCTTTTGGTATTTTAATATAAGAATTATTATCTATGATACCATAAAGGTTTATGGTCAGAAAAACTATCAAGAATAAATCAATATTGTAATGTATAAAAAAATTTATAAGATATTTAATGGTTATAACATCCATTATTATGGAATACATTTCATTATAATAATTTTCGGTTCATAGTGAGGAATCCTATGAATCTAATTATACTTTATATATTAAAAGTTTATTATTTGTATTTATATTTCTCAAAAAATATATATTTATAACCATCCAATTTAATCCCTTCTAGGTATTTAATAATTATAAAAAAAACATCATGTTTATCTTTTGTGTCTAATTTAGATTGGATAGAAACATTCCTTTTATCTTTTACATATATATTATAAAATCCATTTATGATTTAGTTTCTTGATCCCTAACATTAATATAAATTTCCCTATTATATGAAAATGTGTTATCAATAGTAGTCTCCACATTAGGATAATATCTTCTAGTGCTAGTAAAATATATAGAAATTTCCTCAAGATCATGATAGTGCACATCAAGTACATTAATTTCTAGAGTAATATCATGATCAAGTACATTTCTATTCTCATTAGGATAATTTTTATCCTCAAGCACCATTTTTTTTACATTTACATTGTTGAGTCTTTTGTTTCTTTTAAACCAAGTGGTATGCAATGGGTTAAAAGCATTGTTTATAGAATTTTTAAATTTTCCTTTAAATACATATACTCTAAATGTATAATTTTCATCTAGTATATATTATTTTATGTAATATTTTGAATCATTGAATGAATCAAAAAATAATGTTATAAAATTTTCAAATTAATGATCATTTGAACTTCAGGTTCACTTATATGAATATATATATGTGTTAATATACTTTTTTCCGTTATATTTTTTAATAATTGTTGATATTCTCATATTAATATAGGAAATATCTTTTCATCAAAATTATAATCAAAAAATTATATTGTAAATAAATTTCCTCTCATTATTTTAAGTTACTTTATTTATAAGGGAGAAGTATTCTAGTGAATAGTCACAATTTGAATAAGTGTTGAAAAATGAAATATTTTATATTCCCATATTGAACAAGTCTAAATGGTTTTCATGAAACGTGGACTAATAATTATTTTTAATCAATTTAAAAATAACTTAACTAGACCATTTTTAGTGAAAACATGAGCAATTGGATGTTCAAAACAAGTTGCAATTGATATGAAATAATGATTAAATGTATGCTATGAATATTCACCATCATTATCATGTCAAATGTGCTTAATCAAATAATCATGGAATTGTGCCTTTAACCTTATTATTTGGGAAAGTATTTTTTACAACACTAAGTTAATAGTTGATAAAAATCCCATAAGGAACCATTTAGTAGATGTAATAATTAAAATCATAGAATTAATAAATAATCTACATGGTGGATGAATTGAACTAGATACTTCAACATGAAATTATTCTGACAAAATTGGTGATTTTGGCACAACATTTGATGGTGAAGGCCTTGGGGTGGGATTGAGGAAGGGAGAAGAGGAGCTATAGTTGAATCTAAAAATATAGGTGGTGATTCACATCATGAATAACTGGTTTACAGTGTGAATGATGTTACACATGGTTTCTTTGTGACTTGGGAGACATGGTTTCTAGAATTTATGTCCAAAAGTACTTCATGATGTGAATTATTGTTCATGAAATGAATGTTCATGGTGGATTTTTGCGTGGTTATATCTTCAAAGTGTTCACAGCATGAATAGATTTATTCACGACATAAAATCCCTCACAGGTTTGTTGGATCAAGTGTCTTTTTTTCGATGGATAAAAACAGCATGAGGTTCACAGCGTGAACCATCCATTCACACCGTGAATGAGGTTATTTCCAAGATGTTAATAAATTCCAAAATCCCCTTGATTTCCATCATTCTCCCTTTGATTCTCTTGAAAATTAAGAAATCCTAAGTGATTTTGGGAGTCATAACAACCTTTGATATTTGGCTTTCATCCATGGATTTTGGGGATTCGATATCGATGATTCTAGGTGAGCCTTTCTTATCTTTCTCCCCGAGTTCTTTCTTGTCTCTCTGAAGGGTTATCAATGACTATGTTTATTTGAGTTGGGGGTTTATTGTGTTGTGGTTTTGATGAGACGTCATGTTTCAGATTGATTCGAGGATCCATTATGTAATTGTGGTCCCACAGTTCATCCTCTCTTGCTTTAGATTTACACAAAAAATCAGAAATCTTTTTTTGATATAGGGGGTTCAATTTCTCCCCCTTTTATATGAATTTGTGATATTATCAGGTTATCGCATTCTGTTGTCTGAATGATATGAATTTCCGTAGTGGTGAAGGATAGGGGTAGAACAACGTCGTTCTTTGGGAGGTGCGGGGTTTGATTCCTGGGAGCCCACTCTTGGGTAAATTTCTCCTTCCCCTGGGATCCACTCATCTTGTCGGGTCAGCTGGTTCCTAAATGGGTGGGTGAATTGAGGCACGACCCACATGTGCTAATAGATTATTGTGTCGAACCATCACTGGTCGGGTCATCACCCTCTGGGATGCTCTACCATCTCGGCTGGAAATGGATCCTTCCCGACCGGGACACTCTCCAGAGTGATCCCTTTATGGGGAGGGGGGTTTCATGGTGTGGAGGGTTAGAAAATGTCACACCTAGGGGATTCCCTTTCAAAGAAAGAATGAAATGAATTGGAATGATGAAGATAATAAACCAGACTAATGAAATTGAAGGGAATGGTGTTGTAACACCCCAATATTTTATGGTATGTATCTTCTTAAATCAATTCAATTTATTTGATAGCTTATAGCTTAAACGAGCCATTATATACTATTAAATATTAACATGGTTGTTAGGAATAGTAATGTCGTGATTAGAATAATAACATCACCTATGAAAGTATAAAAAAAATTAGGTATCCCATAAATGAAAATATGATATATTTATATCATAGAATAACTAAATAAATATTTTTTTAAATGATAAATTAAGTATTAGTATTTTTGTAAAACATAAATGTTTATTTAAAATTTTATAATTAATATAATAATTTAAAATAAATTTTATTTTCATAAAATAGATACATACTTAATATTTTGTTGTCTTATGATTATAAGATAATTCTATGAGAGCTTAATTAATTTTTCAAAGTGTTATAAAATTGATATAAATTTGAAAATCGGTATTTTTCCAATAAATGATGATTTTAATTAAAAATTAAATTTCTCATATTTTGAAAATTATTTTCAAAAAATGGAGTCCATTTTTGAAATCTATACATCAAAAAATAGTTAGCATGAATTTTTTAGATTTTTCTAAAATAGTTGAATTTTTGTTAATAGTGAAATACGATAATTTACTATATTAGGTAAATACATGAATTATTGAGTCATGGATGATGTATGGATGATATAAGAACCATTATTTATAACTCACATTCACTACTTACTGTATTTGATTACAAGAATCATCACTATTGATAATCTTGAGCTAACATAATAAACAAATGAAAAAATAATCAAAAAACACTCCTCTCCTCCACTATAAATATCACCCCTTCTCCTCACACCTTCTAAGCCTTTAATATTGATTATATTCTTCCCAATTCCTCTCCCAAACCTCTTCCATGTTTCCTGGTCTTTCTGGTCTCACCAAAAAGATTAATCTCAAGTTCCTTAAGGAGATTCTCAATGAGATGTTATACAAGAGGTAAAATCCTCTTTCGTTCTCTTTTAATTTATTTTAAATTCTTTTCTTTTCTTATCCTCTTCTAACCTCATCTATACAAACATGTATGATAAATCTAGTATCTTATATATACTATAATTTTATTATGTTAATGTAATAACAATCATCAAACCCCTCCTACTCTCCCTTTTATTCTAAAAATGAAAACATCATCTGTGATGTGTCGATTTACCGCCATCATGGACGATGTGTTTTCATTTTACAATACCACCTTCAAGGATGGTCATAAAAACATTATTATGGTTGATCATATTTTATTACACATATTATAAGTTATATAATACTCTGAAACCAATATATAAACATGATATTAAATAAAATGGTATAAGTTCTTGATGATCGTAAAAACTACCAAAATAAATTAAATCACTTTCATTAACTTTTTATTTAATGAATCGTTCTAATATCATACAACAAAATGATATATAATATCATTTAAATTTTTTTAATTTCATTAATAATATATAATTTCAATTCTGGAGAACTATTCTCATTTTACATGAACTTCCATACTTTTATACAAACGAACCGATCATGAAAAATCAAGAAAACGAACACTCCCGGAACAATGAAATTGAATCTTATAACTCATCAAAAGATCTATGAATGAACTTAATAAAATTATACTAAATAAAATAAATGTAGATTTTTTTTGAATTAAGTAATTAATGAATCTAATGTGATTTTCCAGGACATTAAGTACAAGTGCATAATGCTTTTGAACATAAGGTAAGGTATTTCTTAACTCAATTTTCATTAATTGGGTTATACATATACTTTTTTATTATATTATGACAAGATTGTGTGTGGAATCCATTTTTTATTTATTTATTTTGTATTTCCACTTCTCCATTTTGTGGACATGATTTTGTTACACATATTTACCCCATTGATTAATTCTCACCTCAATGATACGAATTTTGTAAGGGGTTTCTCATCTCATTTTTATTTCTGTGAGATATGTCTTATTCACCATTTATTCCTTGTGTGTTGTGTATGTATACTGAACCTTTTTATTTATGATCATCATTCGTTGAATATTTCATTAAATATCCATATTTCTTATATCATGAATACAATTATTGTCTTATCCGTATACTATTTTTACATATGGTGTTTATTTTGAAAGTTGTTTTAACTATAGAAATATTGATGAATTTGTATCCTCTACTCAATACAGATATTTTGATAAGGCATATTGTTCTTGAATTGAATCTATGTATGAAGAATGTTTTGGAAATGTAGTGACAAGTGGGTCTCAACATTATATAGTTCCTCGATGCGTCGATGAGTCTCATGAGACAAAACAGTTGGCGATAAACCCTTTGTGTTTGTTTATAATCAGATTCAGACGAGTTTCTACCCAAAGACTTAAACCATCTTGTGAAAAGTCTTAACAATAGTGGTTCAAGTTTTATATACATGACGTATAATAATTAAGCATTTCCTTCATTCAATATTCATTTATTTCTATCCAGAGTATTTTCACTATAATAACATCTATGGATGTTTTTTCATTCTCAATTTATTGATTGGCATGTGTTTTTCAGCTATTCAACTTGACATGCCTTATTGATTATGTTTCACTTATTATTGATTCATGTTTCTACTATAACCCTTAGAGATCATTTGATCTCATGCTTTTATTTTTTCCCCAGGTTATGAAGATGAAATCTTTGAATAAGTGTCAAGAAAATAGTTTATTTTCCTTTGTTATGTACTATGTTTAATTAATAATGTAATAAGGGAACCATGTACGTATCTAGTTCATCAAGACTACTAAACTGATTGATCATTGGTGATTTTATCACTATCTATGTCATTGTAATAAAATAACCACAGACTCTGGGCTACTGGGGTCGTGGTTGTTACAATTGGTATTAGAGAAAGTTGAGTAGAAACCTTGGGAACTAGATTTAGGAAATACTATATTATAGAACATAACCCTAAGATAGACTTTAAGGAACATCCCAAACAACCCATGTTTATGAGATTAGCTATGCATAAAATTTTCAATTTATGTTAAGTATTTCACTAGTTTTGGGATTATACATTATGTTTTATACTGATATAATCTAATCTAATGTATGACTTAATTTAGAAATGGGACCTCACAAAAGGAATGGAAACATCACCAATGTACACAATCCAAAGGTTAAGGAGGATCAAATATTTTATGGCCTTATACCAATCTTTCAAAGGTAACAAGTCTCTGAAACATTCTCATCATATGAGATTATAGTATCATGTGCTAATGATACAATGAAAGAATTCTCTATGTATTATGGGTTTAGAGGGAAGCATGAGAACCAAAGTAAAACTAGGAAAAATTTAGATAATGGAATAAAGAGAAATAATTATTTTCCTATGTGTGATAATTGTGGAAAGAAACACTCTGGTACTTTCTTAAAATGAATGAGAGTTTTCTAAAAGTTTATAGAGAAATTAAGTCATGTTTGTGATTTCAAGGGTAAGAAAAAGTTTTTCAATGTATAATACTTCAACTACAAGGAGATGAGACACTATGAAAATCAATGTCTCAAGTGTTAAAGGAATACGCCCCAGAAGAGGATAATGGATCATGGTCAAGCTTATGCTACTACCACAGAAGATGATGAATGATTAATATGCCTATGTTTGAATTCAAGAATTATGTTATTTGAGTATTTTATCAATAATTCTCTGGTTATAAGAATCATGAGATATATAAAGATTGTACTAGAGTACTTCTTCTTTAAGGAATTAGAAGCATGTGATAAATAGAACCGGTAATTAAGATAAGTGATTCTATTGTAAGTTGATGTCGAAAACACGTTACTTGGGAAATATAACCCTAAATATGTGTTTGATGTTGAGATAATAATAAATAGATGTTTATGGAATAGTACTGGTGACCATGAATATGGTTAGTGATCTGATGGTTTATGTTATGCTAGAATTATTAGATGTTTGCATTTAAGGAATATATTCGACAACTTGAGATTTTAATCTTGGAAGCATATATGCTTCATAAATATTTAAAAGATATTAAGGTATTCATATATTTTTTATGTGACAATAATAGCTACATCATTTGGGGAAATCTTATGTTAAGTTGATTTTAGAAATTTAGTGACATTTATAAATTTTTTGTCTTTGAATTTGAACAAACATATTTTGGATGAGTCTTGAGGTTAATTACTTATGGAATGAGTTAAAGATATTATTAATTAAGATTAAAGTATGATCTATCATATTGGATAATTTTTTCTAACCATTTTGGTTTCAATAAACATTTAAAGACTGAAGGAATGATTTGTGGATCATATGATTCATAAAAGTGCTTCAAGCATAAAAATTTATCTTGAATATTCATATCCAAATTTAAGAAATAAAGTGGAGATAGAACAAAACACAACCAAAGGAAGAGATTATGACATGAAAATAAATGAATTAAGTTTATTTTCTCAAGTGCTTCGTGGGATAGTAAAAGAAACCCACAACTATAAAAAAAGGATTTTGCAACAAAAATGTTATCCCTTTACTTTTATTAATAATAAATCAATGACCTTTTAACCGATCACAAATTTAAGGTTTTGTGATGGTATAATTTCTAATGACCATATTATATATCACTCTCCATCAAAACATGATATTTATATTTCATTTCATGCTCATGATTTCACTTCCCTCTAATGTTATTGTATAGAGAAACTTAGTTTTGTGGTGACCATCACATTATCCTTTCACTCTAATTAAGAGGAAGTTTTACTAACCCTGTTGAAGATGTGGGATTTCTACAAGGGTGTTTTAAAATGACAACTCCATGATTACCAATCAAAAGTTTAAATTGGGAGGACACAATTTATTGAAGGAGAGAATGTAACACCCCAATATTTTAAAATATTTATCTTAAATCAATTCAATTTATTTGATAGCTTATAGCTTAAACGAAATGTGATATACTATTAAATATTAACATGATCATTAAGAATAGTAATGTGGTCATTATAATAATAACCTAACCTATAAATTCATAAATAAAATTTAGGTATCACATAAATAAAAATATAATATATTTATATAATAAAATAAGTAAATAAATGTTTTTTTAAATGATAAATTAAAAGTTAGTATTTTTGTAAAACGTAAATGTTTATTTAAAATTTTATAATTAATATAATAATTTAAGAAAATTATTTTCATAAAATAGATACATAAATTAGTATTTTTTTATCATATGATTATAAGATATAATTTTATGAGAACTTAATTAATTTTTTAAAGTGTCATAAAATTGGTTATAATTTTAAAATCAGTATTTTTCGAATAAATAATATTTTAAATTAAAAATTAAAATTCTCATATTTAGAAAATTACTTTAAAAAAATTAAGTCTATTTTTAAAATCTACATGTCGAAAAAATATTATGGTGAATTTTTGAGATTTTTCTAAAATAATTGATTTTTTGTGAATAGTGAAATACGGTAATTTACAGTATTAGCTAAATACATGAATTATTAAGTCATGTCTGATGTATGACTAATGTAAGTACCATTAGTTCAAAATCACATGCAATAGTTACTGTACTTGGTCACAAGATTCATCCCTATTGATATTCTTGAGCCAAAATAATAAATAAATTAATAAAATAATCAAAAAACACTCCTCTCCTCCACTATAAATACCATCCCTCACCACCCCTTCTCCTCTGACCTTAAGTCTTGGATATTTCTTATATTATGCCTAATTCCTCTCACAAACCTCTTCCTCACAACCTCATCTTTCCAGTCTCACCAAAAGACCAATCTCAAGTGCCTTAAGGAGGTTCTCAAGGAGATGCTATACAAGAGATAAAATCCTCTTTCGTTCTCTTTTAATTTCTTTTAATTTCTTTTCTTTCCTTATAATCTCCTTACCTCCAATATACAAACACTCATGATAACTTCAGTATCTTATATATATTGTAATGTTATTATGTTAATGGAATATCCATCATCAAACCCCTTCTCATCTCCCTTTTATTCTAAAAATGAAAATATCGTCTGTGATGTGTCGATTTACCGTCATCATGGATGATTCGTTTTCATTTTACATTACCACCTTCAACCCTAGTCATAAAACCATTATTATGATTAAATAAGATTTTATTATACATATTATAAGTTATATAATGTTTTGAAACCAATATATAAACATGATATTAAATAAAATGATATAAGTTCATGATGGCCATAAAACCCGCCAAAATAAATTAAATCTCTTTCATTAACATTTTATCTAATGATTCATTCTTATAACATATAACCAAATGATATATAAGATTATTTAAACTTTTTAAAGTTTATTAATAACATATAATTTCAATTCTGTAGAACTATTTTCATTTTACATGAACTTCATACCTATATAAAAACGAACCAATCATGAAAAATCAAGAAAACAAACATTCCCGGAATGATGAAATTAAATCTTATAACTCGTCAAAAAATCCATATATGAAATTAATAAATTATACTAAATCAAATAAATGTAGAAAAAGTTTTTAATTAAGTAATTAATGAATCTAATTTGATTATCCATGCCATTAAGTATAAGTGCAGAACACTTTTGGACATAATGTAAGGGATTTCTTAACTCAATTTTTATTCATTGGGTTATACTTCTACTCAGTTGATTATATTATGTCAAGATTATGTTTGAATCCACTATTTATTTCTTTATATTTTATTTCCACTTCTCTATTTTGTGAATATTCTTTTTTTACACATAATCACCCCATTTATTAATTCTCAACTCAATGATATGAACATTGTAAGGGGTTTCTCATCTCACTTTTATTTATATGAGATATGTATTATTTACCACTTATTTCTTGTGTGTGGTGTATGTATACTATCCCTTTTTATTTATGATCATCATTAATTTAAGATTTTATTAAATATCCATATTTCTTGTGCCATGGATATGATTATTATCTTAGTGGTATACCATTTTCACATACGATGTTTATTTTGAATGTTGTTTTAAGTGGGGAAATATTGATGAATCAATATCTTATACTCACTACAGATATTTTGATAAGACATGTTGTTCTTGAATTAAATCTATGTGTGAAGAATGATTTGGAATTGCAATGACAGGTGAGCGCAGGAATTATATATCCCTTCGATGCATCAACAAGTCTCATGAGACAAAAGAGTTGGCGACAAACCCTTGGTGTTTGTTTCCAAGAATATTCAGTTGAGTTTCTACTCACAGACTTAATCCATCTTATGAGAAGTATTGACGATAGTGATTCATCTATCAGATACATGACATCCAATAATTAAGAATTCCCTTCATTTGGTATTCATTTATTACTATCCAGAGGATTTTCACTATGACAAAAATCTATGGATGTTTTTTCATTCTCAGTTTATTGATCAGAATGCGTTTTTCAATTATTTACCTTATCACATCTTATTGATCATGTTTCACTTATTATTGATTCATGTTTCTATTGTGACATTTACTGAGAATTTTAACTCACACTTTTATTTTTTTTCATTCCCCATATTATTAAGATTAAATTTTTGAATAAGTGTCAAGGAATTGGTTTATTTTCCTTTGTTATATACTATGTTTAATTACCAATGTAATAAAGGAACCATGTATTTATCTAGTTATTCAAGACTACTAAACTGATCGATCCTTGGTAATATGATCTCTTGTATTTATGTCATTGTAATAAAATAACCACAGACTCTGAGCTACTAGGGTCGGGGTTGTTATAGGTGTGATGTGCATGTGGTTACCAATTTTCCTTGATATTGATTGTCATTATTTCATGTTTGACGGTAATAAAATTATTCCTTTTAGTGTTATATTTATTTGATAATACCCTTTAACTGTTTAAATTCTTAAAGTCGGTAAACGAAAAGACTAAGTTGAGTATGGTTGTTTTGTGCTTGACATGTTGTGTGCGATTTGATGGCATTGGTTCTGTGCAGCTTGGTGGCCTTGGTTGTGATACTGTGGATTGGTGTGGTGGTTTCTTGGTAGTGGTTCGACAACAATGGAATAATTTTGACATATATAATAATGTGTCAATGACAAAAGAATTCATTGGTGTGAATTTAAATTGATAATTAAAAGGGTAAATCTTGGAAGCTAAATTGTTAAATTAAATAACGGGAAATGGAACCCAGGTTACCGCCCTTTGTGTGATCCTTATGGCTGTCTATTTTGCATTAGAGGTATCGTGTGGTGGCATAATATTGGTAGTGTCTAGATGGTGGTTGTGGCGGTGATGCTTGTATGAACACATAGGTGTGGGCTTATGTGATACTACTATATACCTATATTCTCTTGTGTTTTTCTTATGCACCCCCACCTAAGTCGGATAACCTGACCAATGCCCAAAGAATTCGGGGGTGTCTTCTCTAACATCTAGGATGGAGAGGATACGAATTGTTGATTACCCCTCTCTCTCCCTCTCCCTTTAGGAGCCGCTCATGGTGATACCGGTGATGGACAATGAGATATGTGGTAGGGGTCAAGCGTGGCAGGAGGAGGGAATGATGCTAATGTACTACATGTTCATGATTCTCTACTGATCTGGTTATGTAATACGTGATATGTGGTTTGTGCTACAAGATTCGATATGTGGTTGGTGTCTTGGGACATTATATACGGTTGGTGTCGTCGTTGGTGGATATGGAAGAGATAGGAATAAATGATGTCTTCACATTGGGTGGGAGTTGAAAAACAATAGGGAAGTGGTTGTGAGGTGATTTTACCCACATTCTTATGATATTACTATACTAATCTTGGATGCATTATTTGGTGAGAGAGATGTGGTGAGGCTAAGGGGAATTAGTTGACCTGTGTAGGTGCTGATTAGTTCTGTTGTTTGATCATTGGGTCATTAGTATACACTTTTCACTTTTGTATGAGAGACCTTGGGTATAATCCTACTGATTATACATTTTATGATCACCCCATGTTTATATATAAATTATTTTTCAGGTTTCCATGAGAACTTTAGTAATCAAGCTGGATAGTACTAGCTCAGAGCTTGGAGTTATAGATACTGCCACAAGATTTTTCTTTGGTATTATTTTCTTTTGGAGAAGTTTGTATCTATTTTATATTCAGTAATGTGATATATTTCTTGTACGAGATTTTGGTTTATTTCTTTTAAATCATGGTGGATTGGTTAGTAGTTTTATGTTATAATTTAGGGATATTAGAGGGTGATGTCTCCCATTATGTGTGTTTACACCATCGATGCTAGTAGCCAACCTGAGGCCTATTGGAGGCGGGCTTCAAGGGTCACTTCTTCTCTTCACTTTCATCCAAGGAGGGGTACCAGTGTAGGAGAGTTATGACAAAGTGTTATCAAAGTTTTTGGTTAAGAGATATGGTGTAGTTTAGAGTTTGGAATCTTTGAGAACTACATGGGCATCGATGTTAGTTGAACTTAGTATGTGACAACAACAAGGGAGACCAACGAGGACATGGGATTTTAGGGATCCCTATGATTAAATGCAGGGATGTTAAGCTCTCCAAACATATTAATCAAAGTGATGTTGTTTTTAGGGTAGAGACCTAGGAGATGTACACGAATCATACTTGTTTGAGTTATGTTTTGAATGGGGTAGTTCTAGGAATGAATAAATGAATTTAAATAAATCCATTGATACCAGACTTATGTGTTATTCCTTTCTTTGAAGAGATGTAAGTTGATCACCGCCCACATGTGATTTGAGTTAGGGAAGTTCAACAAGATGACCCCATTGATTGTCGGAGAGTCGATCATGATTAGGAGGATGAGCAGTGGCAACAGACGTTGCACGCCTTTCAACGCCAGATCCTGAAAAAGTATGAGGACAACAGATCTAGAGGTATAGTGTTGATTGGGGGATTTGGAGATCTCTTTTGTCTTGATTCGAGCCCAATTTGAGTATTAGATTCCCCTAGCAGTTAGCCAGATGAGAATGCCAGTGCGTTAGTGGTGCATGTTGTATCTCGAGGAGCGGAAGGAAATCGATGCATCTTGGGCCGACTTCTAGAAATAATTTAGGGCCGAGTTCTTATCGACAACATCAAAGGTGTTAAAGAGTAAAGACTTACTCACCCTTCAGTAGGGGAGTGTAATAATTTGAGGGTTGGGGATTAAGTTTAAAGACCTTCTGTGATTTTCCTCTAGCACTTTTCTAGATGAGGAGTCCCTAGCACAGCGCTTAGAGGGGGTCTTATGCCCCTCCCTTTATTCTATGGTCGCCCCATTTACACTACCTATATATTTGGAGGTGCATAAGAAAATAGAGGTGATAGAGAGGGCTCATGAGTGGCTATAGTACCCCTAGTTAAGGGTCATTAGGGACCTTTGATGAGTAAGGCGTCAGATTAAGGGTCACGAATGTCGGGCCAATCGAGATTCTGATTGCCAGGGAGACAGCCTCAACAATCAACATCACGTTTCTCGAGGGATGGTAGTTCCTGTGTGTCTGTCAGGAGCTCTCCCATTTTGTACTTTGATTGCAGAGGTCATGGTCACTATCAAAATTAGTGTCCTTTATCCCCAAAGGGTTGGCATGATTTGAGTGATTAAGCACCCTCCTAGCAACAACGACAATTTCCCCCAAGGCAGTATCAACAGTATGGACTCCCAGCCTATGTTTAACAATCTATTCAGTGGGCTTATGCTTATCCAAGAGGAGGTATAGTTGGAAGAGGGTAGCTCCAAGAAGTCCCTCGCCATCAGGGACCCAAGCCAGAGCATGGACGTGGAGGTCATCTATAGTAAGGCAGAGAAGATGGTCAAGGTCAGATGCATACAATATAGGCACCAATTCTAGAGGGGATAGAGGTTTTTTGAGGTATGATCAGTTTATCATCTACCCTAGTTTCTTCCTTGTTTTATTTTATAGCTTCATGCACTTTTGTTGCACCCATATTGGTCCAATGATTGGGACTAGACATGAAGAGATTTTTTATACCCCTAGTGTTATTCACACCATTCGGAGGCCATGCTATATTATTTTATGTACACCAGAAATACATACTAATGATAGGGAAACATCATTCATTGGGAGATTTCATCGAGCTGTAGATACAACTATACAATGTCATTATTGACATGGATTTATTGTATTTCATTTGAGAATAGGTGGATTGTTTTCGGGGGGGGGGGGGTGTGTTTTCTGATATGGGGGGACAATGTGTAGTGTTCACCGACGATCGAGGTTTCCAGATGGGCAGTAGGAGAACATAGCCTTTTCTTTACTTGATATCTGAGTCTTTGGTAAAGTCAGAGAGAGCCTAAGTGGTGGAGGTCCCCATAGTTGTTGTGATGTTTCTGGGTGTTTTCCCCGAGGTGGTTGTGACACTACCCCCTTACCGCGATGTCAAGTTCGAAATAAAGTTGCAGTCATGTGCTACACTGTTCTCAATGGATCCTTATCAGATGGAACCCTCGAAGTTGTGAGATTTGAGGACCCAAATTGATGACCTAATGTCGAAAGACTTCATTAGTGTGTCGCTGTGGGGAGCTACAATTTTGTTCACCAAGAAGGTGGACGGTGGTCTGAGTTTGTGTATAGACTATCATAGGCTAAATCAGGTGACAATCAAGAATCTTTACCCTATTTTGAGAATTGATGATCACTTTGACCAGTTGAGGGGAGCTAGTTGATTTTCTAAAGATTGATCTACAGTCTGAATATCATCAGTTGAGGGTGAAGGAGACAGATATTCTGAAGATTTCTTTCCGATGTCGGTATGGTCACTTTGATTTTATAATCATATTTGTTCAATGTCACAAACACATCAATAGTGTTCATTGGACTCATGAACTTTGTGTTTCATGAGCTCCTAGACCAGTTCATAGTCGTGTTCATTGATGAAATTCTCATATACTCAAGATTAGAGGAGGAGAGTGTAGATCACCTGAGGATCACTTTACAGACTCCTCAACACCACCAGTTGTATGGGAAATTGTCAAAGTGTAAGTTCTAGATGTGAGAGACACATTTCCTTGAACATGTGGTGTCCCATCAAGGAGTTTTGATGGGTCCTTCAAAGGTTGAGGTGATTTTTTCTTGGGAAGAATCCAATAATGTGGTAGATGTTCATAGCTTTCTTAGTCTTGTAGGTTATTATCGAAGGTTAGTGTCTGATTTTTCTCAAATTATAGCACTATTAACAGACCTTTCTAGGAAAGACCAAACCTTTAGGCAACATTCAACTACTTGAAGGAGCAGTTAGTCAACACCCCAATTCTTTGATTTTCTGAGGAGGGTGTGAAGTTTGAGGTGTTCTATGATACTTACCACTTGGGTTTGGGATGCCTCTTGATGTATTAGTTGGAAATAATCTCTTATGGGTCCAAGAAATTATGCCCCCATGAGCGTAACTATGCCACCCTCAATCTGGAGATGACAGTGGTGGTGTTTGTCTTGAAAATGTGGTGACATTATCATATCGGGGAATGTTTTGTGGTCTTCACATATCACAAAATCCTGAGGAATATCTTTTCTCAACATGATCTAGATCTATGACAACATAGGTGGATATAATTTCTCTAGGACTACGATTTCAAGATCTCATATACACCAGGAAAGGGAAATGTCATGGAATATGAGTTGTTCAAAAAGTCACGGGGAGTCGTTCGAGAATCTGAGGATGCTTAGAGGGCGATAGAGGAGTTAGTGAACTTGCATCTAGAAGAAGAGGAGGTTGATGTGCAAGGATACTTGTTCCAGATGGTGGTACAACCCTCTTTATTGCAGTAAGTGGAGAAGTATCAGTGGGGGGACTCAGAGGTAGAGGTTATGTATAATTGAATCATTCATAATAATGCCCTTGAGGAATAGTCAAAGGATGACTAAAATCGAGTTATGTTTCAGGGAAGGATGTTTTTCCCATTGGTGACGCGCGAGGAATTCCTTTGTGAGTTTCATAGCTCGCCTTTGGCGGTGCACCCCAGCGTATGTATTATGACTTGAGGAGAAACTTTTAGTGGTTAGGAATGAAGTGGTCAGCGGCGAAGTTCGTGGCGTGATTCCTAGTCTTCCACCAGGTGAAGGTAGAGCATCGTGTCCCCAGTAATTTATTGCAACCCTTAAATGTTTCCAAGTTGAAGTGGGAGGACATGTAAATGGATTTCATCATCAGATTACCCCTGAGCTCAGGGGAATGTGATATTATTTGTGTGATAATTGATCAACTGACGAAGTCGACTCACTTTTTAGTGATCTGGAAGTCGAGTATTATGGACATTTTGATGATATGGTACATGGATGATGTGGTGAGACTTCATGGAGCTCTGAGGACCATCATTTCTAACCAAGACCCTCGATTTACTTTGCGAGTCTAGAGTGGATTGCATCACACCTTTGGCTCTCATTCATGCCTTAACACTACTTTTAATCACTAAACGGATGGAAAAACGAAGAGGACCATGTGTATGTCTTGTATTTCAGTGGATCGTGGGTGTGATACCTGCCGTTGGTTGAGTTTTCCTATAATAACAGCTATCACTAATACATTAGTATGACCCCCTTTGAGGCATTGTACAGTGATGTGGAAACGTTGGGAGTCACAATGAAAAAAATAAATGATTCACAGAAGAGTATAAGGGGAAAAAATAGAAGAAGAATAAGATCTTGGACACAGAGATTTACGTGGTTAGGGAAATATTCCCTATGTCCACGGAGAGACAGAAATATCACTATGAAAAAATATGGAAGCACAAATATAAGGATATCTCTCAGAATTTCTAACTTGGAACCCTTAACCTAAAAATGGGCTACAAAAGAAGGAAGACGATCCACCGTTCCACCAACCGCATAGGAAGTCTACATCACTATAGTGAAAGGTGGCTGGAAGTCCATGTCACAACAGTGTCGCGACCACACAAGTCTAAAGTGTTACAGTGGCTAACAACTGGAAGTCCACATTGCTACAATACTATTGACTCCAAAGTCCGACCTGCGACAATGTCCTGTCGGTGTTGGTCGGTTAGCTCTGCTACAGTAGTCAGAGCTGCTACAGTGCCCTAAAATTTGGGTTGAGGCATTCATCCCCCCAGACCCCCAGATTAGAGGCATGTTGCCCCCTGCAACCCTTTAATGAGCTCAACTCACGGAATTTGTGGTCGGGTGCACTGTATGGGCCACAAGAATTTGACCCAAACATAATCCAAATCGGATCGGGCTACACCAATCCAATATACACAATGTCATTTTGACCCTCTTTGAGTAGGACCAAGATTGAGGAGGCAACAGTTCTTGGTCCAGATGTGGTGTAAAGCACAAAAGAGAAGGTTCAAGTATTTCATGGGATGATGAAGGCGGAAGAAGACTACAATATGACTTATGTCGATTGGAAGAGGTCTTTAGAGTTTAAGGTCAGGGACCACGCTTTCCTGAAGGTTTCCCCTCGACATGGGTGGTGGAGTTTTGGTCAGGGGAGCAAACTCTCACATCATTTTAATGAACCCTTTAAGGTGTTGGAGCGTGTTTTTGAGGTAGCTTGTCGATTAGCGCTTCCCACATGGTCAGAAAAAGTTCATGATTTCTCCCATATGTCTCGACTTTGCTGATACCATCACGATGATTCTCACATCAATGACTGGGGGGAATTGGATATCGGGAACGACACGATGTTCGTGGAACTACAATCGAGATTTAGGACCATCAGGAGAAGGTGTTGGGAGGGAGTGTTATCCCCTTGGTTCAATTCCTATGGAGGCATAGTCGTCTGGAGGAGGGTACTTGGGAGCGGGAGTTGCAGATGCACATCTAGTTCTCAAAGTTGTTTGTTTCTTGATGTTTTGGTTGTTTTGATGTCAAGCTTTTGTGATGGTTGTTTGACTTATTATTGTTGTGTTTTGAGATCCCATTGTTATGCTCTGAGGTTTGACTTCATCCTTGTTGGAGAGGTATCTCTCAGGGGAGTGTTTAGTGGTTTCTGATGGTTAGTGTTGCCTTTTATGGTTGATCTTGATTCTCAAAGATGATAATCGTTTAACAAGTATCTAATGTAATCACTTAGACCCTTATAACTCATTATTTTGTAAATTTTGGGTTTTGTGAGACTTGGGATGGGATAGAGGAAGGGAGGGGAGGAGTTGGAGTTGAATCTTCAACTGTGGGTGGTGATTCACCGGTTCACGATGTGAATGGTGTTTCGTAGGGTCATTTCATGACTTGGGAGACCTATTTTCTAAATTTTTTGTCCATGAGTAGTTCATAGTGTGCATTGTTGTTCATGACGTGAATGTTCATGGTGTAGTTTTGGGTAGTTTTGTCTTCAAAAGTTTCACAATGTGAAAAAATTTATTCACAATGATAAATTCCTCCCGGGTTTGTTAGATTAAGCGCCTTGTTTTTCGATGGATGTAAACCGCATGAGGTTTGCGACATGAACCAACCATTCACACCATGAATGGAGATATTTCCAGGTTGTCTATAAATTCCAACCTCCCTCCAATTTCCCTCATTCTATATTTTATTGTCTTGAACATCCCTAAGCAATTTTGGGAGCACTAAAAGCCACTGATCTTTGGCATTCACCCTTAATTTCTGAGGATTCAATATCAGCGATTTCAAGTGAACCCTTTTTCTCTTTCTCCCTGGTTCTTCCTTGTTTATTCAGAGGTTTCACAGTAGGTATGTTGATTGGAGTTAGGAGTTTATGGGGCTATGATTTTAATGAGACATCGATGTGTTTTAGATTAATTTGAGGATCCTTTGTGTGGTTGTGGCCCCACAATTCATCCTCTCTTGATTTTACTTTACACAATGAATTGGAAAGATTTTTTTGAGGTGGGGGATTCGAGTTTTCACACTTTCATGTGCATCTATGAGATTATCAGAATTTTTCTTTTGGTTGGTTGAATGGTATGAATTATCATGATGAAAATAATAAACCAAGATAATGAAATTGAAGAGAACGATATGATGTACATGTAGTTATCAGTTTTCCTTGATATTGATTGTTGTTTCATGTTTGACACTTGTTATGGAATTATGTCTTGTAGTTTTGGCTTGATTTGAAAATACCCTTTATTTGGTTAAATACTTTGGTAAATGAAAAAAGACTAAGTTGAATATGTTTGTTCTATTCTTGACTTGATGTTTGTGGCTTGAGGGTCTTGGTTGCGTGCATCTTGGTGGTCTTGGTTATTTACGGCTTGATTGTCTTAATTATTTGTGGATTAATGGCCTTAGTTGTGATGTGGAAACTTGACATGATGGTTGATTGGTAGCAATTCAATAGCAATGGAATTATTTTGACATATATAATAATGTGGAAATGGCTAAAAAATTCATCAGTGTGAATATAAATTGATAATTAAATAGGTAAAGCTTGGTTGTTGAATTGTTAAATTAAATAAGGGGAAATGGAACTCGGGTTGTTTTCCTTCCTGTGATGTTCGTGGTTGGTTTTTCTACATTAGAGGCACCGCTTGGTGGTGCGATATTGGTAATGTCTTAGTGGTGGTTGTGACGATGTCTCTTCTATGAAATCATAGGTGTGGTTCGAATGTGACTGCAAGATGTCATGGAAACTCACTGCAAAATGGTCTGATTGCATGAAAAAGTTATCTACTATAAACTACATTATCACTCATGCCTTTTGTGAGTCCAGTACTCTCGCTGATTCTCTTACAAACACATGATTTGTCAAAAACTCTTGCATTCATGCTCATACACTCCCTCTTGATCTCTTGCCTATTTAGCAAAAAGACAAAAGTAAAATATCTTCTTTCCGTCTGATGTAACTTTCTACTTTATTTATAACAAGGGTCGACGTGATCAGTTTTCAAAAAAAAAATCAAGTGTGGGCTTGTGTAAGACAACAATATACCTATGTTATCTTTCATTTTTCTTATGCACCCCCACCCTGGTCGGATAACTTGACCAACACCCATAGACTCTATAGGGTGTTTTCCCTAACATTTAGGATAGGAAGGATACAGATGGTTGGCTACCCCCTCTCCCCCACTCTCCCTTCAATAGTAGATTCTGGTGATATCGGTGGTGGATGATGTGATATATAGTGAGGGTTATGTGTGGTGGGGGGAAGGGCATGAGGTTTGCATCCTACGTGTTCATGATACCCTATTGCTTTGATTATGTAATATGTGGAATATGGTTGGTGCTGTAAGATGTGATATGTGGTCGGTGTTGTGAGATATGATATGCGGTCAGTGTTTTCGTTGATGGATGTGAAAGGGATGAGAGAAAAGAATGTCTTCACATTGGATGGGAGAAAAAAAATCAGTGGGTAAGTGTTTGCACTTTTACTTACATTCTTAGGATATTATTTTACTACGTTTGGATGTGTTATTTGATGACTCATGGTGAGGTTGGGGGAAAATTAGTTAACTTGAAAGCTAGTTAGTTCTGATGTTTTTTTACCGGGACATTAATATTCTCTTTTCACTTTTTCATGAGAGATCTTATGTATGATCCTATCGAGTGTATGTGTTATGTTTACCCAACATATATATATATATATATATATATATATATAAACTGTTTTTTCCCCATGGATGTAGCCTAATGGTTATGCCTTTGAGGAGCCTCATGGGAAGTCTCAAGCTCAAGTCTCTCTGAGTACTTCCATAGGATTTTTCTTTGGTATAATTCATTTTTTGAGACGTTTATATCAATTTTGTATTCAAGCATAAGGGATATTTCTTGTATCAGATTTTTGGTTTATTTCTATTATATCATAGTGGAGTTGTTGGTGGGTTTATGTTACGATTTAGATATATTAGAGGGTAATATCTCCCAATATATGTGTTTACACTTTGTGCCTGAGATCTATTAAAAACAAGATTTGAGGGTCATTCATTCTCTTCACTCTCGGCCTAAAAGGGGCACCAATGGAGGGGAGTTATGGAAAAATCATGAATGATATATTTTTTATTAACTTTTGTTATATAGATGAAAACCAACTTCATCCACATTCTTTAAGGATAACTAGATTTTTTCATGAATTATGAGGGAAAATATAATCAGTTATCAAGGTTGTTATATGCTCTCATTCCTAAAGCCTCGGAATAATTATTCACTACCGGTTAAGGTACCCCATGAGCACTTCACATTTTAAGATGGATAAAATATCTCGTTTTTATGAATTGTACATGTCATGACACTACCAATGAGACAAATACCTTTATCATTGAAATTAATTCCAATGGAGCGATATCTAACATACATTTCTATTATAACAAAAATAAAATATATAAATATATATAAGGAACATAATAAAAAAAGAAACATAACACAAATTTTTTTTAAAAACTTTACAAAAATAAAGATAATCTGCTTCATGAGAATTTAAAAATTCTCATTATGTTCAATACCTATAGAGTTGTCAACGGTGGAATTCATAACTAGAAAATTTGTCAAGGAAAAAAATTAACCTGGAAGATATCCTTAATACAATAAAAAAACCTTCAGGAAAAATTTCATCGAATAAAAATATTATAATAATTCTCACAGCACATTTCATACAAAGAAAACAGATAGATGGAAAATGATATCCAGCCCACTTAAATTGATCATGCAATGAAAATAATTACGGCATAGAAACCAAAACGAGAGCATTCTGGTAGGAGTGATAATTGTTCTTCTATACTATCATCAGAGCTTGATTTATAGTATTCTCTAGCTGTTAAAATTCTAGTAGAACTGGGTTTCTAGATTAAATTATCACTATCATTAAACAAATAGCTTTGAATTATAATAAGAAATTAATCGAGAAAGGAAAACTCATTGAGGTTATGAACCACATCACTGATTTAGAGATGCTTCTTATGTTATGAAACATCATCAACTTCCTACAAGGGACTGTTATCAGCGAGCTTAATAAAATCCTATCCATGCAATAGTTATTATCTTATTCTAATAAATACAACCGGTCCAAATAAAATTTCTAATTGAATTATGCATGCTTTTGATAAGGCTCCTAGGCCATCTATAAATAGAGAAGTCTTAAATAAACATGGAAGTAATCACAGAGTTAAAAAAAATCCTTCCTACTTGGGACACACTCTTACCTTTTCATCTGGTTGGTTGAGATATGATCTTAGAGAAAGTGAACTCAAAATAAAAACTCGTGAGCTTACCCAAGAATAATTGGATGCCTAGATAATCAAAGGGTGGAGATATGAAATTCCCTAGAAAGCTTTTGATATGGATCCTAGGCCTTCTATAAACAGAGAAGTCATAAATAAACATGGATGTAATCACAGATTTCATCAAACAAATCCTTCCTACTTGGGACACACTCTTACCTTTTCATATGGCTAGTTGAGATATGATCTTAGAGAAAATGATCTCAAAATAAAAACTCGTGATCTTACCCAAAAATAATTGGATGCCTAGGTAATAAAAGGGTGGAGATATGAAATTCCCTAGCAGGATCATGGAGTCACTCTAGGATGGGGGTGAATCAGTGTGACCCTATTTTACCAAATTATTTTCCTTTTATAAGTTCCCCTATGAGTATTTGAACCTCTACATCAATTAAGATGAATGGATATCGATATGATTACCCAACACACAACACCATATGCAATGAAATAAATAAAAGAGACACACACATGGTATTTTTATAAGGTTCGACCTCAATGTGAGTATTTACTCATTTCTATGTTCGGGTAGAGTCCAAGACACATATATTCACTAGTGTAGAAAAGTTATCATAATGGGCGAGAAGGTATCATCCTTAACTCAACATCAATATTGATGATTTTTACTCCAAATGAAACCTTAGGGCAAGGTCAACATCCACATCTCTAGGAAAATCACTCCCTCAATAGTTTCTTTATACTGACTACTTCCACTTTATAGTCTCCTAACTAGATAGCTAAGAATATACTAGATCCATCCGGTCCTCAATGGGTCCTTCCAAAATCCCCCTAATGAACGAGATCTTCTTTCTGCTATGAGATGTTACTATATCACAATAATAAGATATTTTTCCTCAGCAGCAGGTCTTCAACAACCAATCTGTATTCTACTACTATAAAATGCATGTCAGCCTTGTTGTCTCAAGCATCCTAATGTTCAGACCTTATTCAAGATCATGATCATGGGTCTTGCTCACTCAATCTTCTTCTTCTTCTTCAAGAGCCTTGACACACAGATCATAAATAAGCAACAAGAGTTTCAGCCTTCCCCAACTCTTCTCTTCTTATTTTTTTCTCATCTACCTTCAATGATAATTGAATATTCAGTAGTATTACCTCACCATCCTCCTTCTATTCCTATTATTCTTCCTTGACACACATGTTTTACAGGCCAATATATATTTGGTCTCCCTCTTTTTTTCTTCTACGATATAAGGGTATCATAGGGAATGACTTTGACCCATCTTCTTCTACCTCCACGCATAGGATCTCCTTCTTAGAATATCATCAGCTTCTCACTCTCACTTTCACTCTCTCCAATAAACAGAATTAGCAGCAGAATACAGTATCAGTTTATTCTCACTTTTCACATTCCACATTGTCTTCTTTCTTTTATTCATAGAATAATGTGAATATTATTTCCATAATTTTAATACGGAAAATTCCCCTAAAATTGTGGCAGCTTTATTCTCCATTCAAAACTTGTCAAAAGATTTACTGATAAAAGCTCCAGTTTTGATATCCAATAATGATTTCAAATATTCCATTTGAAATCCTAGAATTATCATGCTAAGATATTTTTAGTTTTTTTCATTTAGTTCTCCTTCCAACTCTACTTGAATCACTGAGAAATTCCCTCATGATCATGATATTTGTGACTTGAAGATCAACAAGGCATCGTTTGACATTGATCAAAGATAATCTCACATTTTCACAAATGGTTAAAACTTACATGAGGATTTTTTACTCTTACATATCTCCTAGGAAGATTAGTTAACCTTTATATATCATCTTAATAACCTTTATCCTTAAAACACTTCAAGTCATTCTTATGTATTCTCTTGTCAACTCTTATGTATGTACTAGAAATTTGGAGTCACTCTTCTGTATCACCGTGTGGATCTCATACTTTTTCAAATCTCTTTCCCTCTGAGAACCATTACATATCTCAATGATAACCTTTAAATATCAAGAAACATTGTATGACAGGGTGACTCAATAGTTTTCCAATTTCCAATCTGTAAGGTCTAGGGAACCCTTACTTATTCCCTTTTCCGCAGGGCAACCCTTACGTATTGTCTTTGATGCATATACCTCTCTATAAACTCTAACACATTAGAGTTATTGATAAGTCAAAATGATACTCTCAACACTTTATAACATTTTTAAAATCACAATCCACTTCCTTAAAATTTTATACATTTCTAACTTTTATACTTCCCAAGGATTTAAGATATTTTTGTAGGAAAGTTTAATATTTTTTACCAGACATAGAATATCGCCTCCATTGGATGGAACTTTATTAAGTTTACTGGACATAAGATATTAATTCCATCAGACATAGCTTTCTTAAAATTATATCGGATGAACATGTACTTCATACATCGGACAAACAAATACTAAGTATAACAACCCAGACTTTTTGAATAATATTTGTTTCCTTAAAAAATGTGTGTTATTTTATTTTATACTCAACAAAATTACATCTATTTATTAATTAAGTGAGTATAATTTTCAATGTGACCATTGAGTTTCGATTGTTATATAACCGTTGGTCAATATGACTGTTGGAAACTATACTCTTAATAATAATTTTAACATTATAATTAGTATTTATAAGTAGAAATGACAAAGGATATTAATGAAGAAAGGAGAAACGATGGCCTCAACCAATAGAGTTGTGTCATACGAAGCCCATTTGTCAAAGATTGGAAGAAGGTACCATCTTTGGGGTTCACTCTGGACCAAACTCAAGCTGAGCTTCAATAAGTTAAGTTTGAACGAAATCACCATGAGAGAGGTTCAAGTTAGTGGAAATTACCACTTGGACGATGTTAGTCAAGCCACCCCATTAATCTATCACCATCACACACCTTACCCTTAGGTCATATGTGGGTGTTATAAGGGGTTATATTTCAAGACCCTAGTTACTTAAAGTGTAATTCCACTGTATAAATAAAATTGTTATTCCATCTATTTTGTTTTAAGAATAGTTTTGGTTAATAAAATTGAGATGGAATTTGATAAATTGATTTTTCGGACAGAAATTACTTTCTAGAAAAGATATAAATGTTTATAATAAACTAATATATTATTAATAATACTTATTTTAATGAAATAATATGATAAAAACACTATTATTTAAATATAAGTGATAAAATATTTTTATTTTTTTTCAAGTGTCTGAAATTTTACTATGAATATTCATTCCGATGTTATTTTTAATAAATAATATTTTTTTTTATTTAAAAGTTAGCAATCACATTTTTAGATAATTATTCTGATGAAATAAATATCATTTTCTAAATCGAAACGTCAGAATTTGGTTAGAGTGAATTTATGAAAAAATTTCTAAAATTCTTTTTTTTTGTGAATAATAAAAATACAGTTTGAGTTTTTCGGTATGTTTAATGACTTTATAAGTATTTCATAATAATATACTAACTAATTAACCAAAATCCTCAGCCTAAAACATGTTATTTTATTTATATCAAGTATTTTAATAGATTTTAATCAATTTCCAAACCTATAATTTACTTTTCAAAGTCTAAAACGGAAACTTTAACATCAAAAACATTATTTTTGTGGAAACCTTACTTTTCCATGCCAAAAGAATTAATATAAAATGTTGGTTGACACTTGTGGATTAAAATAAAATAAAATATTACCCAAGTGTCCAAAACCATGAGCAAATATCATGGTCAAGCCCATATTTTTGCATTTTTCCACAACCTAGATTTTCAAGGTCTATATTTGAAAAGTAGTAAACAAATCCTCCACTTTTTCTATAAATACCCACTCATTTCTCCATTTTATTTTACTCCAAATCCATACTCCACGAAGCTTTGGTATTTTTACCTCTCAAGAGGTCCTTCCAAGGTGTCCTCAAGCCCCCAAAGTCTCAATCCTTAAGTTTTAGGAACAACTCTTCAAGATAAGGGAAATATCCTTCTTTTGTCTTTATTTCAAGAAAGGGTCACTCTCTTATTTCTTTTTAATTCATTCCCTTACTTACATATTATATTTTATCAATGGGAGACTCTTGTCCCCTCTCTTTTTACCATTTTCTAAAACCACGTTTTATACCTGTTATGCTGCCGAATTTACTTCTCAAAATTTCTCTTTTCTTCTCAAGAAATTCTCTTCTAATTACTTTTTTGTGAATACCCAACCTCTTTATTTTTTATGGGTATTCACCTAGATGTAAAAATGATTTATTTGTGGATTTAACATGCATAAAACCTGTATTCAATTTCAGTGGGTATAAAATGACATAATAAACTTATCTTTAGTCACTTTTTTAAAAACTTCATGATTTTGATTCGAAACTCATTTATTTTATTCTCCATGGGTTATTTATGAATTTTTTTATTATGATATATATGGCTCACATTAATTATGGGTGAATTCCCCTTACCTCAATGTGAAGTGGGTACATTTTTTATAGATCAATAAAAAGGATTACATGGTGGGATATTTCGATGTGGGACTCAGAAATACCCATTATAATAAAACAGGGTTTAACACCCCCCCTCAAGCTGGACATGCCCAACTTGGACTAAGATTCCTATAAAATAAAGATGTCAACAAGTTGTTCTGCCGTCAGAATGTGACTAAAAATTATATGGTACTTCTCGATGTGATGGCGAAGAAAGTGTAAGTATACCTCGATATGCTTCGTACGTTAATGGTAGACAGGATTAGAATCAATCTTCGTTAATGCATGATTGTCACACCAGATATGAGTAGACATCTGCGGTGGAAAGCCAAAATCATAGAGGAGATGAGAAAACCAAAGCACCTCAGTAGTGATCGTTGTCATGGCATGATATAAAAACTCCGCACTAGATCTGGAGATGACAATCTACTTCTTGCTGCGCCAAGAGACGAGGTTATCTACCAAGAAAACTGCAAAACCAAGAAGTAGACTTTCAGGTAACAAGGAAACATGCATAGTCAGCATCACCAAAAGCCTAAAAAATCAGATGAATGTGATGTGAGTATTGAAGACCACAGGCAGGGTCTTTCTTGATGTATTTAGAAATGTGGAGGATAACATACCACTAAGAGTTGATTGGATTCTTCATGAATTAAATAACTTTGCCAACAACACAACCAATGTCCGGACCTATCATTGTGAGAAAATTGAGTTTTCCCACAAGATGATGGTAGATTTATGGATGAGAAAAGGGTTCTGTGTTTTCATAGAGAGAACATTCCCCAGGCTCAAGAGGAGTGTTCACGGCAGTTTCCTGACTCAAACCCGCATCCTACAAGATATCCATGGCATATGTATGTTGGCAGAGAAAGGTGGTGTCTGTAGAATAGGAGACCTCGATGCCAAGAAAGTATGCGAGAGGACCGATATCTTTTATGTGTAAGTGGTGGTGAATAATCCCCTTGAGTAGGACGATTTCAATAGAGTCACTCCCGGTGATGATGATATCATCAACATACACCACCGGCAGGATGCGACCATTGGACGTCGTACAATAGAATATGGTGTGATCCTTCATACTCTGAAAGCCCAAACACAGTGACGATGGTGCTGAATTGGCCAAAACAAGCACGAGGAGACTGCTTGAGACCATATCGAGAGCGACAAAGTCGACAGACATGTGAGTCAACTCCTGAGGCATGAAATCCTAGAGGTTTCTGCAGATATATCTCTTCAAGAAAACCATGGATAAAGGAATTTTTGACATCTAGTTGATGAAGGTATCAATGATGATTAGTGGACAGAGAGATAGTGTAATAACCCGCTTATCCTCATTGGCTTGAGAATACAAAAATTCATTACTTGGCCTTAAGCGACATCCCCAAGATGCCAAAGGCTGGAAATAAATGCCAAAGGGTTTCAATGCAAGTGGGGGACGATTTACCCTTTGAGAAATAAACCAACCAAACCATCACTAACAACCACTATATGATGCACGTTAATCCAACAACCAACTAAAACATTACCAAAAGAGAACTACACTGTTACACCACAAATACAAACCAACAAAAAATTAGAGTACCAAGCGGAAGACTAAACAAAAGACCCAAAACAAGTTGAGACACTCTCCACGACACCACACCGAGATCCATGCACCAAGCACCACCACATATCCCAAGAATCACCATGAAACACTATTAATAAGATGCTTTTACTTTACATGTGCCCCGAAAAATGACATTTACAAAAGCACCAAAGTGCCAAAGCAGGGGTGAGTATAAAACTCAGTAGGTTTTCCCCAATGACTTCCCTACTCACACCACTAGGATTGAAGAGTTAGGAAAAATTTATATAAAACAATTTCTCAAAACAGTTTATAACAAGATATAAACAAGCTTACACAACCAATCATATCCAAAAACATCCAAGTGCATTTGAAACCAATTTCCAACAAGTTATTTTTTTTCAGAAAAATAACCAAACAAGCTTTCAAACCATTTCACAATATCCCTTTTTGGAAACCCAACCATTTCACAAACCCGTGAAATCAACCATGCATGCTTCGTTATGACATTTCCATACTCATGAACAGTCTCTCGTTGATCTACCAAGTTGTCACAAGGTAATTGTTTCCCATGTTCCATTACACCTTTGGCACCGAGCACAAGGTCCTATTCCAACTGAGCCTTGTACTTAAAAGTCCCATGTTCCATTAAATGTTTGGCACCAAGCAGAAGATCCTATTTCAACCAAGCCTCGTATATGCAACACGAACACACAACACACATTTACAACAATAATTCTAAAACCATCCTTTCAATAAAACACCTTTTATTGAAAACCATTTCCATCAAACCAAGTGTGTTCAACCAATTCAAACCATTTCAATAAAACCGTACTTTTATTGAAAACCAAAGAATGAACCAATTTCATCAAGCCATTTCAGTACCAAACCATTTCAATAAAACACCCATTTTTATTGAAAACACATCTTTCATCAAACCATTTACCATTCCAGCAAATCCATAATTTAAAATAAACATTTTAAATTCAAGAAGCCAAATCACTTTGCACAATAGTTCACTAAGATTTTACAATTTCATCAAAACCATGAATCATCCCTAAATAAGATTTACTCCATGATTTGCACAATAAATTTCATTCAAATAACCCAATTTGAAACTAAGCCAATCAATTCTAAGTAGAGGAGTCAAGAGTGAAGCCACCTACCTCAAAGGTTTTGACGAAAACCCTAACAAATGGAGAACGCACAAGAAAACCCAACTGATTCACTAAGGATCCCCCTTATATCTCTTCTCCTAACACAAAAAAGACCAAAAATCATCATGTTTGGCATCCAAACACTTAATCTACCCATAACGGGCATAGATCTAAGAAACCGAGAAAAGTGGGGAAGTAGATCTAAGTAGACCTGAGAAACCAAACAAGAAAGATCACATACCTCAAGAATCCAGCTTCAATTCATCAAGAGAAGCCTTAAGATTGCCTCCAAAATGATGGGAGAACCCTCTTTGACCTTAAGATAACCAAAATTCTGAGTTATGGCCGCTTAGGAGCTTAAACGAGGCACTTAGAGGCAAAAATGCATGAGATCCACTTTTATAGGACCTCGTTTAAGTGGCTACATGGTTAGTTCACACGGTTTGATAAACCGTGTGCTAACCGTGCATTAGCTACTTCCTTGGACACCCTTCTCACACAGTTTTTTCACATGGTTAGATAAACCGTGCACCACCCGTGTGGAAGCTACTGCCTCCAACACTAACTCCGCACGGTTTGGCCGCACGGTTTAGACAAACCGTGCGCCTCCTGTGCGACTTCCCTTTTTTCCCCAAAACTCATTCCAAGTTCTCCCTACTCTCCCATTCGTCACCATTAACTTTATAACCATTAAAAGCATCAAGAAAGGGTTACATACCAAAACCGAGGGTACTACATTCTCCCCACCATTGGCCTTTCCGTCTCTGGAAAGTAGAAAACCAATGCTTTCTTGAAAGTGTTCTGGCCACTGCTCTTTTATTTCTTTCTCACGTTCCCAAGTCTCTTCCTGAATCTGACCATGCTACCATAAAACCGCACTAGACCGATGTTTTTTTCACGCAAGACGTTATCTTTCCTATCCACAATCCATACCGGGATATGTATCAACGAAGCATCCGGCTTTAGGTCAACGTGATCCCATCTGATCACATGGTCAGGATCAAGTTGATACTTTTTCAACTAAGATACATGGAACACATTATGCACCAAACTGAACTGTGGTGGTAATGCCAACTGATACGCCACCTCTCCAACCCATTCCAGTATCTCAAAAGGGCCAATGTTGTTAGGATGGTTTGTGACTTAGTATGATATACTCTATAATACCAAATGTAGGATCGAAATAAGAATGAGATTCTCAGATACAAGAGGGGGGGGGGGGGTGAATTGTACCTTTTAAAATTCCTTTGGAACTTTTAAAGATGGTTATGTTTAACAAGGATAAACAAGATAATTCAAAAGACCTCTATAGGTTCTAATCACTTGCTAAATTCCGAAAAAGTGATTCTGAAAATGAAACTTAACTAAAGTTTACAAAGATGAAGATTCTACCTTAAAGCATATAGAATCTAACTATATCAGAGTACAAGTAAGGAAGTATAATAAAGTTATACTTTCCTTAACAATACAAAATGCACAGTGGAAAACAAAGTAGTAAAACTACAAGTAACAAACAATAACTCTTTTGACCCAAAGAGAAGGGTATCCGACAACCTTGGATAAAGGTCCCTTGATTTATACTTTCAAGAAAGTTTGTCTTACCCACACCAGGGTAAACCCTTGATATGAAGATCAGAGTTTGTCTTGCTATCCCTATAATCCCTAAACTATTAGGTAGTCGGAACCTCTTTCTTCTTCAGCAAGGAATCCCTCAACTTCAAGGTGTTGGAACCTCTGTCTTTCTATCCCCAGAATCCCTCGATTGTACACAGAAACAATCGGAGTCGCACGAAGCAAATCTGCACAAGGAAAAGTTAGAACAAGCCGTTCAAACTTTCTACACGAAGCTTAAGAGTTGATAAGATCCCCTCTCTCTAGAAATCACTTCAGGAAGTTCTGAGCATCAAAATTCCAAAAGTCTCAAGCACGTTCAAATGAGCTTCTATTTATAGGTGAAGCTCCAACAGTCCGCTCCCTCCTCCAATGGTCATATTATTCCTTGAATTTTGGAGGGACCTGTACACGTGTCACTCAAACAATGGTTAGTCAATAACTGAAAGCACGCCATCGTTTTGTAATAAAACAAGTGTAAGCATAACTACACTGATATTCGGAATGGAGAAAATGAACATTCGGAATGGAAAAGGATAAAGTTAGGAATGTAGGTAAAAGTGAATTCAGAGTCTTTAGTACTAAGATATTCAGATTCTATTTTGTAGGAATTCATAATGAAAATTCGTAATCAGAATTCTTCATCAGAATTCGTAATCAGAATTCGTAATCAGAATTCATCATCAAAATTCATAATCAGAATTCATAATCGGAATTAATCATTAGAATTTGTAATGAGAATTCGTAATCAGATTCATCATCAGAATTTGTAATGAGAATTCGTAATCAGAATTCATCATCAGAATTTGTAATGAGAATTCATAATTAGAATTCATCATCAGAATTCGTAATAAGAATTCGTAATCAGAATTCATCATCAGAATTCGTAATGAGAATTCATAATTAGAATTCATCATCAGAATTCTTAATAAGAATTTGTAATCGGAATTCATCATCAGAATTCGTAGTTAGAAATTTATACAAGTTCGTAATCAGAATTCAGAGTTGAACTTAATAAAAGTTCATAACAGGGAATTCAGAGTAGAACTTCATAAAAGTTCGTAACAGGAATTCAGATCCTAAAACAGAATGTTTCATGTCTAAGTATTATATTATTCCGAGGTTTTAGATATGAATCCTATTTTTATACTTAAGAAAAATATTGATATGAACAATGAAAACAAGGTAGGGGTAAATTTCTTTTACTAAGGAAATTTTCCTTATATAATTAAAACAGGAATAAAATAGCATATGCCTTAAAATAAGGTGTTTTTTATTTTCAAAACAAGAGGAATAATAAAGTAATAAGGAAAGACTTAATGACTTAACAATCTCCCCCATTTTGGAAAGTACAAAAATCCTTATGAAAAAGAATTTAATGACTTAGAATAAATTTCTATAATTTGAGAATTAAAGATTATCTCCCTTTTTTATGGACAATAGTGAATACGACTAACTCCCCCTTAGGCTTTGGAACTCTAAGGATCGTATTATAGATTTATAGAATGAGAAATTTCATTTAAATGTAGAAATATTTGTAATGATAACTCCCCCTTACTTAAGGATAGTTCTTCTTTACTTAGAAATTTTTCTTCTCCCTTTTAGAATTATTTTTCATTCTCCCCCTTTGTGATTTTCAAAATGAATTTGAGGGAATGGAAAAACAATAAAGTACCTGAAACATTAGTAAAGACATACAAACAACACAAGCAACCAGATTTTTCATTAATATTGAAAGGATTTTTACAAGGAAATACATTACAACAAAAGATCATATTGGTCTATTAGTCTTCTTTTTTCCTTGGGGATTAGCTTCTTCAGAAGGATTTTTATCTTCTTTAACTCTTTATAGTTCTCCTCAGCTTGCTTTTCTAAGGATTTAATCCTGTAATGTTGAGCCTTCAGAGCCTCAGACTGAGCCTTAAGAACTTCATCCTACTTTAAAAGCTTCTCTTCGATCTCAATCCAGAGATCTCTTTCCCTTTTCCAGCTTTGAGCAATAGAGTTAAGCTTCCCATTCAGATCCTTCACCTGTTGATTCTGAGTATTTTGCTCAAGGGTCATCTTTTCCTGAAGATTCTTTATCTTGGAATCCTCGATATCAAAATCTTCTTTTACATCATTCTAAAAGTGATCAAGCTCTGACAAATCTTCATCGATTTTATTTGACCATGGAGTCATTTTGATGCAATATTTTCTGTGGACCTCATAGTTGATAAGAAAATTTTTATGTTATGCCTCAATCTTCACAAATTTATCCATCACCATGGATACAAATTATGACTTCTAATTTATACTGTGTTGAAGCATCTGACATCTAGATTCTATTGTAGGAAAGATTGGAACTGTATCTACCAACTTTTTCAGGGACTCAACAACAAAATCATGTCCCAATGCAGATGACTCTGAATCAGATAACTTTCTAGGAGATTGTTTTTATTCTATTTCCACCAGCTTCCTTTTAGAAGAGCCTCCAACTTCCTTCTTCCTTATGATATCTTTCGTTGGGGTGTCAATAAGCACTTGCTTACCCTTATCAACTTTCGGTATGGTTTCCTCATCAGGGGATTCTTGTTCACTCTCGGATAGCTGTACAATCTTGTCTTCATCAGGTTTTTCCTTATCTGCTCCTTCCTCAATAAAGTAATTTTCATATATTTCCTCCTTAGATAATTCATTTACTTTCTCTTCTTCCTTGTATTCATGTTTCTTTCCATCTTTCTCTTCTTCCTTTCCAGGAGGGACAAGTTTTGAGGACTCGGCCTCAGATGTTCGGAGTGGTAATTTTTCTAATGGATTTGACTTTTATTGATATTCTTCAACTTGTTTAATTAAATCATCTAAATCACCACTCTCTTATTCTTCTTCTTATACTTCCTCTTCTTCTTCTACTTCTTCAATAGCTTCTTTCTCTTTAGATTTTTCAAGAGTGAAGAAATTCTTCCCTGGTGTCTCAGGTAATGGCTCGAATAGGAAAGTTTCTGGCACTGGAATATTCTTGGAATCTACTTCTGTGGCTTTCAAAAGAGATTGTACAACTTTAGCCTCAGACATTTTCTTCTTCATCTTCATCTCCTTTTCTTGCCTCTCAAACTCTTCAGTAGCTGTTTCTCTTAAGGCCTTAGCCTCAGCAGGGTCCAAGCTGAACTGTGGCTCCCCTTTTTGCCTCTTTTCCTTAACTTCCCTCCATTTTGCAACCACTTCATCTGGATAAGATTTTTGTTTCTTCGGTTTGGGAGGTGCAGATTGGGATTCCTTAGCATTAGGGGTTTTATCTTCAGCTTCCACTTCTTTCAGTTTCCTTTTCTTTCCAACCTTCTTCGATGGCTCAACTTTTTCAATCTTTTCCGGATTGGCTTCTTCCTCTCCCTTTAGTAGATCATAGAACTCACCTGACTGTTTTGAGAAACCAAATTTCATCCTATTCAAAGTATAATCACTAATAAACATAACCTTACAGTTTCTCGGCTTGGAGATACATGGAATCATGAAAGATTTAAGTGTTCGAAGAATCAACTTTGAAAGAAAAGCAGGATACATGATGATCTGAGCTCTATGGTTCCCATTCTTGATGTTCTAAATCATAATGAGGATATGTCTCATTAGATTCATCTTCCATAGATTTACCAAGAAATCTTGGATATACATATCACTCTTCTTCAGGGTGTCCTTGTCACCCTTCCTCGGAACAATAAAGCCTTGTACCCATAATTGTAGAATCTGATTATTTGTTGAAAGATGAGAAATCTTCTTTGCAGTCTTGATATCAGAAAGACCAAGGAACTCCATAGCCTTTGCCTTAACAAAACTACCCTAAACCTCTAGGAGTTTTTGTGAGAAAAACTCATCTTCTCCTTCATATGATAGCCCCACCAAGCTTGTATCCTTGGTGTAAGAAAGTTGGCAAGTCTTCCAATAACCCTTAAAGGAAAATTTTTCTCTACCCTCTCCCTCGAAGAAGCAAATTGACTCATATAATTAAATGAGAAGATCCAGATAGACTACATCTTGGGATGATGTCTTAGAAATAGCTATACATTCCCAACCATTTAGCCTGATATTCTTGGAAATAAGGGAGTCATACTTATTAAATAAATTTGGGTGTACCAACCTCTCCCTATAAATCTTCCACTCTGAGATTGGCTTGACTGAAGACATATCCTGAGAAGGGGCTTCTGCAGACATTCGGAATGAGGAGCTTTGAGGGATTTAGAATGGGCTTAAGAATTGAGGCAGGGATTTGAGACACGAGATCTTGGAAAACTGATGTGGGACATCAATCGGGGGTCCCCTTTATATAGGCGATGGAAGTGACCTTTCAACTTCCAATTCCAATCTAACGGTTGAAAAACTCTCTGATCTGATCGGACGGTTGAAAACATGCCTGAAAGGAAATCTTGAATCCAATTTTTTGAGGTTTTAAGAAAAAAATTCAGATTTAAGGAAAAATGAATCTGAGAGATTTTAAAAGAAAATACCTGTAAGTAAAAATAAGTACGAAAACTTAAGTAAGGAAGTCATACCTTTCGGATTGGCTCAAAAGTTTATTCGTAATAGGTGATATTCTTATTGAAGAAAATGTGACTAAGAAAAACAAACTTATTATGAAATGTTCACTACAAAAATTTTGAATATGAAAAAGTTCATTATGAAAATTTCAGTACGAAAAATTTTCATTACGGAAATTTCAGTTCCCAAAATTTTCATTATTATAATTCAATGTTTGAAGAATTCCATTACAAAAACTTCCATTACGAAAATTTCCATTATGAAAATTTCAAAAACCAATTATGAAAAATATGAAAAACTTCATTACGAAAAATTTGAAAAGCTTTATTACGAGAAATATGAAAAGATCATTACAAAAAATATGAAAACATCATTACGAAAAATGTGAAAACATCATTACGAAAAAATGTGAAAACATCATTACAAAAAATGTGAAAACATCATTATGAAAAAATGTGAAAATATCATTACGAAAGATGTGAAAACATCATTACGAAAAAATATGAAAACATCATTACAAAAAATATGAAAAACTTAAATAACATATGTACTCTCCCTATGAAAAGGAGTTTATTACTGTAAGGATAATGGTTCAAAAAGAAGTTAATGAAGGAAGATTAACTCACGATTATCATTCCTAATTTCTATTTGATGTATTCAAATCTATCGAAAGGTAAAGATTTTGTGAAAATATCAGCAAGTTGATCTTGCGTTCTGATAAATTGAAGAATGATATCTCCATTTAGTGTGTGACCCCTAAGAAAGTGATGCCTAATATCTATGTGTTTTGCATGATAGTGATGTGTAGGATTTTTACTAAGGGAAATGGCACTTGTGTTATCACATAAAATTTGAGTCTTAGTAAAACTCAGGACATAGTCTGTGAGTGTGTGTTGCATCCACAACACTTGAGTACAACAACTTCCAGCTGCTACATATTCAGATTCGGTAGTGGAGAGTGCTACTGAATGTTTCTTCTTGCAAGACCAAAAAACTAATAAATCTTCTAGGAAATGACAAGTTCTGTATGTACTCTTTCTATCCATTCTACATCCACCAAAGTCAGCATCTGAAAAACTTTTTAAGACAAAATCATTTCTAGAAGTATAAAATAGTCCTAAATCAATGGTTCCCTTTAAGTAGCGAAAAATTATTTTCACTTCCTTTAAATGAGATTTCTTAGGATTGGATTGATATCTTGCACATAAGCATACTGAAAATATTAAGTCTGGATGACTAGCTGCCAAGTAAACTTCATATCATAACTCTAAAATATGTTTGATCTACTAGTTTCCCAACTTCATCAAGATCAAGTGTGTTTGAGGTACCGATGGGAGTAATTATACTCTTATTATTGTTATATCCATACTTTTTAAGAAGATATTTAATATACTTATGTTACAATATGTAGATTCCTTATAGTTTTTGTGAAATTTGAAAACCTAGGAGAAATTTTAACTCACCCATCATACTCATTTCAAACTCAGACTTCATTATATCCGCAAAGGAATCTGTTAGGGATTACTGAGTTGAGCCAAATATAATGTCGTCAACATAAATTTTAACAATAAAAACATTTTTCTTATGTTTATTTATAAAAAGGTTTGGATCTGCATTTCCCTTAACATAGTTATTTTGAAGCAAAAATCATGTAAGTCTATCATACCAAGCTCGAGGGGATTGTTTAAGACCATACAAAGCTTTGGTAAGCCTAAAAACATGATCAGAATGTTTTGTGTCTTCAAATCCAAGAGGTTGTTCAAAACAATCTTCCTCTTGAACATAACTGTTAAGAAAAGCACATTTCACATCCATTTGAAAAAGTTTAAAGTTGAAGAATGCTGCAAAGGCAAGTAAAATTAGAATAGATTCAAGTCTAGATACTAGAGAATATGTTTCTTCATAGTCTATTCCTTCTTGTTGATTATAGACTTTAGCAACCAATCTAGATTTATTTCTAACTATGACTCCATTTTCATCACAATTATTTCTGAAGACCCATTTTACTCCAATAACAGAATTTTCCTTAGGTCTTTCAACCAAGGTCCATACTTTATTCCTTTCGAATTCATTTAGTTCATCTTGCATGGCTTTAATCTAATCATCATCACCTAAAGCTTCATTAGTTCTTTTTGGTTCTAATTGGGAAAGGAATGCTAGATGCTCTATTTAATTTCTTAAGGAACTTCTAGTCCTTACAGGTTGATTGAAATCACCAATGATACTATCACTAGGATGATTCTTTAGAAATGATTGATTTGGGTTTAGTAACACCTGTTCATCAATATAGGGTAGGAAATATTCTAGGGTAAATGTTTCAGGAGTATCTTCTTGAACATTTTCCTTACCAGAAGGATCTTCTATCATAGGTTGATAATCAGATTTTGAAAACACATCCGAGGATGTAGGTTGGGGTTGTTTAAAAAAATGATCAGTTTCATCAAATTTAACATGTACTGTCTCTTCAACAGTACAAGTGTTTTTTATTGAAAACTCTATAAGCCTTAGAAGTTATGGAGTAGCCTAATAAAATTCCTTCATCAGATTTTGGTGTGAATTTATGAAGATTATCTTTAGTATTTAAAATGAATACCTTGTAACCGAAAACCTTAAAGTAGGAAAGTCTAGGTTTTCTACCATTCCATAACTCATAAATAGTTTTATTAAGAAAAGGTCTAATCAAAACTCGATTTATAGTGTAACAAGCAGTACTTATAGCTTCAGCCCAAAAATGTTTGGCAACAGAATACTCACTCAACATGGTTCTAGTTGTCTCTTGAAGAATTATATTTCTTATTTCAATAACACCATTCTGTTGAGGTGTTATGGGTGCTGAGAAGTTGTGAGTAATTCCTTTTCTACTACAAAAAGTTTCAAAATCATAATTTTGAAATTCTCCTCCATGATCACTATGAATAGTTATCAATGGAAGGTTTTTCTCATTTTTAACTTGGGCTCTAAAACTTTTGAAATAAGAAAAAGCTTCAGACTTCTTTGCTAGAAAATAGACCCATGTAAATCTAGTGTAATCATCAACCAGAACAAATACATAATATTTTTCCCCAATGCTTCCAGTTTGTGTAGGACCAAAAAGATCCATATTCACTAGTTGTAATGCATCATTAGTTGAGACTTCACTAATGGATTTAAAACTCGATTTGTGTTTCTTTCCACATTGACAAGGTTTACAGACTTTTTAAGAATCAAATCTACGCTCCGGTAAATCCTTAACTAGTATTTTCTTAGACAGTTTACATAAGTTCCTAAGGTTAAAGTGTCCTAACATTTTATGCCATAACCAAGAATGATCTTCCATTTCACTAAGGTAAGGTAAGTCTTGGCTCCTAAGGTCTTCTAAGTTTAGTGTGTAAACATTCTCTTGCCTTTGGGTAGAGAGAATAAACTCTTCCTTGGAATTGTTTACTAAGCACTTATCATTCCTAAAATTCACAAGGTAGCCTTAATCAAATAATTGACTTATGCTGATGAGGTTGTGCTTAAGACCCTTAAAAAATAAAATATTTTAAATCAAAGTTTTTCCAAGAAGAATGATGTTACCTATACCAATAATTTCTCCCTGAGCATTATCTCTGAAAGTTACTTTTCCTCCTTTCGTTTTGATAATCTTTTCAAAATAGTCTTTGTTACCAGTCATATGTCGGGAACATCCACTATCCATGTACCATGTATTATTGTTGGTACTTTCCCTATTTTCCTGAAAATAAGAAAAAGTTAGGTTTTCATAATCTTGAATTGCTTGGATCTGGAAATTTCAAAAAGAAAAATTTTGGGTACCCACATCTTCTTAGAAAAGTGAGCCTTATAAAATCCTAAATATTGGGGTTTGTTTAGAGAACAATTATTTGCCCAGTGACCACCACACTAACACTTAGAGCAGAATGGGGAACTTTGAGGAACAAAGTAGTTGTTACTAAAAATCAATTTAGAACTTGTGTAACCAAAACCAGAAGTATTCCTTCGAGGTCGGATTTGTGAATACATTTTATCAAAATTTTCTTTACCTAGGGTAAAGTTTTACAAACACTTCCTCGAGGAAAATATTTCAGATTTGAGTTTTATAACTAAGTTCTTATCTTAAAAAACATTTGATTTTGAGCTAGAGTTAGGCTCGAAAATATTTTCTTAGAAATTACTTTTTCTAGATCTTTAGAAAGTTTATTCTTTTCAAAACTTACTTCCTCAAGATTTTTTGAAATACTTTCAAAATCAGCATTTTTCTTATCAAGATCTTTAGAAAGATCTAATATTTAATTAGTAAGAATAATATTTCTAGAAGTTTCCTTATCATGTTTTTTCATGAGTTTTTAATTCTCATTTTCAAGAAGTTTAGAAAACCTAGAAACTTATCCAAAGGTAGGTAAAGTATTATCTTCATCAGAAGAATATTCTTCATCCGAAGAGTTATAATATTTACTATCATTAGAATTCAAAGAAACTTTGGTCATTGATTCATCATTGTGTACCTTAGCCCTTAAGCAATGATTATCAATAGGTAGCCTGCCTATAAGAACAAGATTATTCTGTCCAGAATATTCATAATCCGAAGATTCATCTGAAGAGTCTCCACCACTAGCACTCCATGTGTCATTAGCTTTCAACACTTTCTTAGCTTTGGACTTGTAATACTTCTTTCTATTTTTCTCAGAATGCCTTTCATTTCTTTATTTTCTTTTGAGCATAGGAAAATCAGGTCTTATGTGTCCAGCTCTCTTACATTCATTTCATGTAACTTCTGAATCTTTCTTGTCTTTCCTTTCCTTCTTTTTATATCTGGATTGAAAGTTCCTCTATCCAGCTATCTTGTTCATACTTCGAGCAAGATTTTCTAATTCATTTTCTGATGATTCACTTCCACTAGATTTGGAATGGATAACAAATTTCTTATATTTGGATCTAATAACTCTCTCAGGAGTCTTGGCTTTCATATGATTGGAAGTAGTAGTAAAATCTACACTGCCATTTCCATTCTTCTTCTTCACAATATTAGCATATCTCTTCATTATAGTCTCATATTGAAGAAGAGTTCCAAACAGTTCATCAAGGGTAATTTGAGTAACCTTTCTATTCTCATCAATTGAATTCCTTTTAGATTCCCACTCATTCAGTATGATGTCAATAATATTGTCAACAAGAGCTTCATCATCCAAACCTTTTTCACCCATTGATTGTAAACTATTAACTATAGTCATGAATCTCTGTTGTACTTTGCATATGGGTTCACCAGAAGGAAAAATAAAACCATGATATTCGGCTCTAAGCATGGATCTTCTAGTCTCAATTACTTTGGAAGTTCCAAAGTGAGTAACTTCGAGTTTCTTCCATATAGAATTTGCTGTTTCACAAGATGAAATTTGGCTATATATATTTCTAGTCATTGAATAAAGTAAAGTATTGTGTACCTTATAATTAAGTTGATATTCATGATTTTCTTGATTTGTAAAGGCACTTACTTCTTTATCAAGAATCTTGTATCCACCGGTAAGCATGGAAAAATTTTCAACCCCAGTGTTGATAATGAAAGTCTTTATGTGATATCTCCAATATTTGTAATCATTACCATCAAAATTAGGTGGTCAGGTTGGATTGAGATTGTCAATGAAACAAACATCAATTCCTTCCATTCTTAATAAAATTCTTTCCACAAAAACTTGTTAGTAGAAAAAGTTTGTAAACAAGAGAAAATATCCTAAGCAAGAAATTAGATATTATAACTCTAAGCAAAAGTGAATCTGAACTATATGTGTCTGAATTTGTGAATCCAAAAAAAAATATGAATTTGAAAAACAGATTCTGAAAAATATGAATCTGGAAAATGTAATTCCGAGAATTCCCTTCTGAATCTAATCATGAGATTAATTCAGGTTGAACCAATTCTTTGATACCAATTTTTAGGATGGTATGTGACTGAGTATGATATACTCTATAATACCAAACTTAGGATCAAAATAAGAATCAGATTCTCAGATACAAGAGGGGGGGGGGGTAAATTTTACCTTTTAAAATTCCTTTATAACTTTTAAAGATGGTTATGTTTAACAAGGTTAAACAAGATAATTCAAAAGACCTCTATAGGTTCTAATCACTATCTAAATTCCAGAAAAGTGATTCTGAAAATGAAACTTAACTAAAGTTTACAAAGATGAAGATTGTACCTTAAAGCATATAGAATCTAACTATATCAGAGTATAAGTAAGGAAGTATAAGAAAGTTATACTTTCCTTAACAATACAAAATGCACAACAAAAAACAAATTAGTAAAACTACAAGTAACAAACAATAACTCTTTTGAACCAAATAGAAGGGTATCCAACAACCTTGGATAAAGGTCCCTTGATTTATACTTTCAAGAAAGTTTGTCTTACCCACACTAGGGTAAGCCCTTGATACAAAGATCGAAGTCTGTCTCACTATCCCCGCAAGACCTCAACTATCAGGTAGTCGACACCTCTGTCTTCCTTAGCAAGGAAGCCCCCAACTTCAAGGTGTTGGAACCTCTGTCTTCCTATCCCCAGAATCCCTTGATTGTACATAGAAACAATCAGAGTTGCACGAAGCAAATATGCACAAGGAAAAGTTTGAACAAGCCATTCAAACTTTCTGCATGAAGCTTGAGAGTTGATAAGAGCCTCTATCTCTAGAAATTACTTCTGGAAGTTCTGATCATCAAAATTCCAAAATTATCAAGCACATTCAAATGAGATTCTATTTATAGGTGAAGCTCCAATGGTCGGATCCCTCCTCAACGGTCATATTCTTCCTTGAATTTTGGAGGGACCTGTACATGTGTCAATCAAACAACGGTTAGTCAATAACTGAAAGCATGAAATTGTTTTGTAATAAAACAAGTGTAAGGATAACTAAACTGATTTTAGGAATGGAGAAAATGAACATTCGGAATGGAAAAGGTTAAAGTTTGGAATGTAGATAAAAGTGAATTCGGAGTCTATAGTACTAAGATATTCAGATTCTGTTTTGTAGGAATTTGTAATGAGAATTCGTAATCAGAATTCTTCATCAGAATTCGTAATGAGAATTCGTAATCAGAATTCATCATCAGAATTTGTAATAAGAATTTGTAATCATAATTCATCATCAGAATTCATAATGAGAATTCGTAACCATAATTCAACATAAGAATTCATAATGAGAATTCGTAATCAGAATTCATCATTAGAATTTGTAATGATAATTAGTAATCAGAATTCATCATCAGAATTCGTAATGAGAATTTGTAATCAGAATTCATCATCAGAATTCGTAATGAGAATTCATAATCAGAATTCATTATCAGAATTCATAATGAGAATTCGTAATCGAAATTCATCATCATAATTCATAGTTATAACTTTATACATGTTCGTAATCAGAATTCAGAGTTGAACTTCATAAAATTTCGTAACAGAGAATTCAAAGTAGAACTTCATAAAAGTTCGTAACAGGAATTCAGATCCTAAAAAAGAATACTTCATGTATAATTATTATATGATTCTGAGGTTTTAGATATGAATCCAGTTTTTATACTTAATAAAAATATTGATATAAACATTGAAAACAAGGTAGGGGTAAATTTCCTTTGCTAAAGAAATTTTCCTTATATAAGTAAAAGAGGGTTAAAATAGCATATGCCTTAAAATAAGGTGTTTGTGATTTTCAAAACAAGAGGAATGATAAAGTCATAAGGAAAGACTTAATAACTTAACAAATGTATCTAGGAGATAACTTGCTCTGCTTCTCGAAACAACGATGTCCAAGATTTGGAGAGATTCTCAAGAAGACATGATCACCCACAATGAACGACAACGGTCTTCGACGGTTATCTACATAAGATTTCTGACGACTTTGATCCATCTCCATCATCTTCTTAATCAGCTGTATCTTATCTGTTGTCTCTTGGACAAGGCTTAGCCCGACTAGTGAAGTTTCACCTGTCTCCACCCAGCATAGTGAAGAACGACAAGGATGCCCATACAATGCTTCAAACGGATCCATGTGTATTCAGTCTTGATAGATGTTATTTTATGAGAACTCCACTAAGGGTATATGATCCTCCCATGAGCCACCAAAATCCATTACACAAGCCCGTAACATGTCTTCCAATGTTTGTATCGTCCGCTCGGATTTCCCATCTGTCTGAGGATGATAAGACGTGCTCATTCTCAACTGAGTTCCAAGGGCTTGTTGTAATGACTTCCAGAAACGAGATGTGCACCTCAAATCTCTATCTAATACTATAGACACTGGTACACCATGTCTCTTTACAACTTCTCAGATATAGATTTTTGAAAGATCTTTCACCATATGAGTTTCACGAATAGGGATGAAATGGGACGACTTGGTAAGACGATCCACTATCACCCAAATGGCATCGTGTTTCCAGACCATTATTAGAAGGACTATAACAAAATCCATTGCTATTTGTTCCCATTTCCACACTAGGATAGGTAAAGAGTGTAACATAACAGCTGGTCTCGGATGCTCTACTTTAACCTACTGACAAGTTAAGCACCGCGAGACGAACTCGACCACCTTCCTTTTCGTGCCTCTCCACCAAAACTGCGCCTTCAACGCCTTATACATCTTTTGTGTACCTGGGGGTAAAACCCATTTCCAATGGTGGTAAGCATGAAGGATTTGTTCCTGAAAAACCATAGGTACAACCATTCAATCTATGAAACATAAAACTGAACCTCCATCAAGTTTCCAGCCATCAATAGTCTCCCCACCATTGAGTTTTGAACTTACAACCAGACATTCTGTATCAGATTTTTGTGCTTAATTGATCATCTTTACTAAATCAGGAAGAAGTGTAGCTGAAAAGAAAACTACAACATCACCTCGGTTTTCACATTCCACATGCATGTCAGCTAAAACCAACATCAACTACCATTCATCTAAAGTTACTTTTGCTAACTGAACGTATGACTTTCTACTCAATGCATCCGCCACCGAATTCCCTTTTCTTGGTGTGTACATTAAGTCAAAGTCAAACATATGGAGATACTCCATCCACCTTATTTTCCTCAGATTCAAATCTCGATGTGAGAAAATGTGTTTCAAGATTTTTTGATCCGTAAACACAGTAAATTTCTCACCAAAGAGATAATGTCTCCATGTTTTCAAAGCATGGACAACTACAGCTAACTCCATATCATGTGTTGGGTAATTTTTCTCATGTACCCTCAACTGCCTTGATCCATAATCAACCACATGGTTTCCTTGCATGAGAACACAACCCATCCCTGTTCCTGAAGCATCACAATACACCACATACCCCTGTCCTAATTCAGGAAAGATCAATATGGGTGCCGATGTAAGATGAACCTTCAGTTCCTGGAAAGATTTCTGACATTATTCTGTCCATTGGGATAAAGAATTCTTCTTTGTCAGAGCTATAATTGGTGATGCTAGTCTTGAGAAATCATGCACAAAGCATCAGTAGTAACTATCTAGACCAAGAAAACTACGTATCTCGAACACATTTTTCGGTGGTTTACAAGAGATAACGACTTCTATCTTTTCAAGATCAACTGAAGCGCCTTTCTCAGAAATGACATGGCCAAGGAAACGTACTTCCTATATCCAAAAATCAAACTTTGATAATTTGGCATACAAATGATGATATCTCAAGATTTTTAACACTGTTTCTAGGTGCTCCTTATGTTCAACCCTTGTCTTTGAATACACAAAGATATCATCCAAAAACACCATAACAAAAGAATCCAGATATCACTAAAATATCCAATTTATCAAACCCATGAAGACCGCTAGTGCATTAGTTAGACCAAAAGGCATGACTACATATTCGTAGTGTCCATAACTACTTCTCAAAGCTGTCTTTGGAATATCCTCCTTCCGAACTCACAATTGGTGATATCATGATCACAAGTCAATCTTGGAGAACCACTGGGATCCCCTTAATTGATCAAACAAATCATCAATGCATGGAAGTGGATATCTATTCTTTATCGTAACTTGGTTAAGCTTACGATAATCAACACACAGCCGAAGAGTTCCATCTGCCTTCTTCACAAACAAAACTGGTGTTGCCCATGGAGTTGTACTTGGCTGAATGAAACCCTTTATTTTCAGCTCCTCTAACTACGATTTCAATTCCCATAACTCTGTTGGTGCCATCCTATAAGACAGAAGGGAAATAGGACTGGTCCCTGGAAGGAGATCAATCGTAAACTCTAGTTCCCTTAGAGGTGGTAACCCTGAGAAGTTGTTGGGAAAGACATCTGGAAATTGATCCACAATAGCTGGAAAACTATTCTCCTCAATCTTTTCTATTGATTCTAAACTCAATGCTGATAGTTGGTAAGAGTTCATTCCCACAATTAGTTCCAACAAGATCTTTACACCATTCTTTACAATCTTCTCCCCTCTGAAGATATGGTTGATGTCGTCCGCAGTCCTGAAACTAACCGTTCTCCTATAACTGTCAATGTGAGCCTTAAACATTGTCAACCAATCCATACCCAGGATTACATCATAGACATCTATCTTCAGCACAAAGAAATCCCATTTTAGCTCAGCTCCATCAACTATTATAGAACATGCTCGACACACAAAGGCTCTACATTCTCTTTCACTTAGAGGAGTTCGAAGTTTTATTATAGAAGGCATCATTTCAAGTCTTAAACATAGTAGGTCAACAACACGAGAAGCAATGAAGGAATGCGATACACCAGTATCAGAAAACACTTGCACAAGGGTAAAATTCAAGAGAATCATACCTCTCACTGTAGATGGTCCTTCCTGATAATCCAAAATCATCTGCTCAGCTCCATACAATTGCTTCATCACTACACTATTCTCCTTGTTTCCTTGCTGAGACTTTCCTTATTGAGGAGTCATGGTATTTCGAGAATCACCGTGGTTAGATCTGTTCTGTTGGTAAGACTGATGTTTCTGTCTTCGCCCTATCGAAGCATAAGATGCTTGAGACACCTAAGAAGTGTCACGAACACCCGACCGTGGAGCACTGTGACAATATCGCTGAAGATGCCCCATATTGTTGCAATTGTGGTAGGCTCTCAATGGTGCTGTACATTCTCGTTTTATGTGTTCAATCACGCCACACTGAAAACACAGAGCTTTCATCATGGGTCATAGAGGAAGATTTATCGATCCAGCCGTCTGATTCTGATTCGCACTTCCACCTTGGAAGTAGGTGTCCCTCTTCCTCTTGTTCCCAGCATTAGAGTTCCCACCCGTTACCATGGGTATCATCATTCTTCCTACTCCCATAACTCTCGAGATATCTCTTTCAGCTAATGTTGCTCTGTTTACCATTTTTGTATAATCTTTAATACAGATCACATCTATCTTCGAGCGAATCTCCTACCTTAGCCCCGATTCGAAGATGCATGCCTTCAATGACGCACTTGCCGCAACCTCTGGTACAAAACGGACTAAATTCATGAATTTAGCCACATACTCTGTGACAGAGAGACTCTCTTGTTTCAGGCTGAAGAAGTCTATCATTTTATGGATCTTGAATGTGTGAGGATATAATTGTTTGTTGAAAAATTCCTCAAAATACTCCCATGTAAGGCCTTCATCCAATTTAGCATGCACTGATAAATCCCACCATTGACGTGCAAGATCCTTAAGAATATACGTCGCCAACTTGACCTTGAGCTCTGATGGTGTGTCGATGAAATTGAAGATACGATTCATCCTACTTATCCACACTTCTGCCTTTTTGGGTTTAGCATCACCCCGAAAGTTTGGTGGATTCTACTTCATGAACTGGATAGTATAATCCACATGCCTTGGTTCATTCCTCTGGTTCCCCGTATCCATAGCTTGAAAAACTTGGATAATACTCTGAATGAGCTCTTGGTTCACACGTGGTTCCGGTGCAACCACATTCTTCACAGCTTCTTCGGGTTGGTTCCAACGACGCCTACTGGGTGCCATTTTCTAAACCAACAACAACCCTCATCAATATCACTCTCTAGCAATTGACGGCTTATCATTTCAAATTCTATCACATCATCTATCACAACATTGTTTTCAAAACAACCTTTTCCCATGTTCAACCATTTTTTTGAAAACATTCAACATACTTTTTGAAAATCAATCCATTTTTAATATACACCAAATACCCTATTTTCAAAGTCTTTCAGTTGAAAACAATTTCTGAATTTTTCAAAAATTGGCACATTACAAAAAGTTTTTACTCATTTTTTACAATGAGATATGCAATCCTAGTGGGAAGTCATTCCTTTACAATGCATGTCATGCGCATCTCATTGGATAAACCCATGACAATGAGATTTCCAACATTCTAGAAGTGTATCCAAAACACTTATGTACCCAACACCCTGGTAACTTGAAGTTCAACATAAACGGGTTAGCTACGTCCTTTTATAATATACATTTAAAGTTCCAACAATCCTACTCCTGTCTAAGATTCCAACCCAAGGAATAGACAAAAAGTAATTTCAACTCCAAAACCAAGATCATCGATGACCACTTGTTAGGCAAGGACCGAACAAGCTGATACCATTTGTAATGAACCACTTATCCTCATTGTCTTGAGAATACAACAAGTCATTACTTGGCCTTAAGCAACATCCCCAAGATTCTAAAGGCTATAAATAAATGCCAAAGGGTTTCAATGCAAGTGGGGGACTATTTACCCTTTGATAAATAAACCAACCAAACCCTCACTAACAACCACTATATAATGCACGTTAATCCAACAACAAACTCAAGCATTACCAAAAGAGAACTACACTGTTCCACCATAAATAAAAACCAACAAAAAATCAGAGTACCAAGTGGAAGACTAAACAAATGACCCAAAACAAGTTGAGACACTCTCCACAACACCACACCGAGCTCCATGCACCAAGCACCACCACATCTCCCAAGCATCACCATGAACCACTATCAATAAGATGCTTTTCCTTTACCTGTGCCCCGGAAAATGACATCTGCAAGAGAACTAAAGTGCCAGAGCAGGGGTGAGTATAAAACTCAGTAGGTTTTCCCCAATGATTTCCCTACTCACGCCACTTGGATAGAAGATTTAGCCAACATTTCTATAAAACAGTTTATATAAAACAATTTCTCAAAATAGTTTATAACAAGATATAAACAAGCTTCCATAACCAATCATATCCAAAAACATCCAAGTGCATTTGAAAATAATTTCCAACAAGTTATTTTTTTCAGAAAAATTACCAAACAAGCTTTCAAACCAGTTCACAATATCCCTTTTTGGAAACCCAACCATTTCACAAACCCGTGAAATCAACCATGCATGCTTTGTTATGACAGTTCCATACTCATGAGCGGTCTCTCGTCAATCTACCAAGTCATCACAAGGTAATTTTTCCCATGTGCCATTACACCTTTGGCACCGAGCACAAGGTCATATTCCAACCAAGCCTCGTACTTAAAAGTCCCATGTGCCATTAAACGTTTGGCACTAAGCACAAGGTCCTATTTCAACCAAGCCTCGTATATGCAACATGAAAACACACCACACATTTACAAAAATCATGCCACAACCATCCTTTCAATAAAACACATTTTATTGAAAACCATTTCCATCAAACCAAGTGTGTTCAACCAATTCAAACCATTTCAATAAAACCATGCTTTTATTGAAAACCAAAGAATGAACCAATTTCATCAATCCATTTCAATACCAAACCATTTCAAGAAAACACCTTTTTTATTGAAAACCCATCTTTCATCAAACCATTTTCCATTCTAGAAAATCTATAATTTAAAAACAGCTTTTTAAATTCAAGAAGCCAAATCACTTTGCACAATAGTTCACCAAGATTTCACAATTTCATCAAAACCATAAATAATCACTAAAGAAGATTTAATTCATGATTTACACGATCAATTTTATTCAAATAACCCAATTTGAAACTAATAAAATCAATTATAACCAGAGGAGTTAAGATTGAAGCCACCTACCTCAAAGGTTTTGACGAAAACCCTTACAAATAGAGAACGCACAATAAAACCCGGACGATTCACCAAGGATCCCCCACATATCTCTTATCCTAACACAACCAAGACCAAAACTCATCATGTTTGGCATCCAAACACTTAGATCTACCCATAACGGGCATAGATCTAAGAAACCGAGAGAAGAGGGGAAGTAGATCTAATTAGATCTGAGAAACCAAACAAGAATAATCACATACCTCAATAATCCAGCTTAGATTCATCAAGAGAAGCCTTCATATCACCTCCGGAACAATGGGAGAACCCTTTTTGACCTTAGTAGAACCAAAATCCCAAGTTAGGGCCACTTAGGAGATTAAATGAGGCAGTTAGAGGCAAAAACGCGTGAGATCCACTTTTATAGGATCTCGTTTAAGTGGTCGCACAGTTAGTTCGCACAGTTTGATAAACTGTGTGCTAACCATGAGTTAGCTACTTCCTCAACCACCATTATCGCACAGTTTGGATGCATGTTTAGACAAACCATGCAACGCCCGTGCGGAAGATACTGCCTCCAACACTAACTCTGTACGGTTTGGCTGCATGGTTTAGACAAAACGTGCACCTCTCGTGTAACTTTCCTTTTTGCCCCAAAACTCATTCCAAGTTCTCCCAACTCTCCCATTCATCACCCTTAACTTTATAACCATTAAAAGCATCAAGAAAGGGTTACATACCAGAAACCTGTGGTATTACAGATAGATAATTGGACTAATGTCATCTTGGCAACTAGAGATAAATTATCAAAATAATAGATACCATATGTCTGAGCAAAGCCCTTCGCCACAAGTCGGGATTTGAGGCGATGGAGAGTGTCATCGGTATTGAGACAGACTATATAGATCCATTTGTTGTGGACCACCCATTTTTCTATCTGAAGGGGGACCAAATACCAATTATGGTTGTCGTCCAAAACCTGCAATTCACCCCGCATCGCTTGTAGCCACCCCGGGTGAGAGTTGGCATCGCATACCGTGCGGGGAATAGATACAGTCTCCAGAGCTGACAGACCTATGTATGAAGATGTATAGAGAGGAGTATTCGGGCAAGAATGAGTACCTTTCCAAAGTGAAATGGGAAAGTCATGTGGTACCAGAGCAGAAGCATCAGACGAACTTGGGACGATGGTTTTCTCGGCTTGGATGGTGGGAATAGTCAATGGGGGATGGGAGTAGACCGTACCAAAATGATGATCCGAAGGGGGAGACACCAGAGGTGGGTGGAGGATGAGAGGAATAAAATCATCGATGGTAGTGTTTGTATGGGGAGAGGGAATAGAAGAAGGAGAGCTCTCAACAAACTATATGTCAATAGAGATGATATACCACTGTAGGTCTGGAAAGAAGCATCGATATCCGCACTGAGTGCATGAATATCCAAGAAATATGAAATGGGGAGATTTGGGAGAGAGTTTGGAGAGGTTGGGACAAGTGTCACAGACATAAAAAAGACATCCAAAAACACAGAGTGGGAGTGGGGAGGGAGAGAGGAGAATAGAGTCCGAAAAAGAGTCTCCCCCTGAATGATAGAAGAAGAAAGGCGATTGATTAGGTATGTAGAAATAAGGATGAAATCTCCCCAAAAAAGAAGAGGCACCTTCTGGAGAAATAAGAGGGCACGAGCAGTCTCCAGAATATGTCGGTGTTTCCACTCTACCATTCCATTCTGCTGAGGTGTATCATGACAGGAGGTCTGATGAATGATGTCGTTCACCTGGAGAAACTACTGAAAGGGAGTAGACAAATACTCTCGCTCATTGTCCGAGCGGAGACATTTTAATAGATATGGAAAACTGTGGATGAATCACATGCTAAAAAGTTTGAAAAGTAGAAAACACCTCAGAACGATTTCAAAAAAGGTACATCCAAATCATACGTGAAAAATAATCAATGGAGGATATATAATATTTATACCCTAAGTGATTTAAGATGTTACAGGGACCCCATAAATCTGAATGAAACCAAATCAATGGATTTGGAGGCTCGTGTAACCACTCGAGGAAGATATGAAGTGCGGTGATGTTTCACAAATTTACATGACTCTCAATGAAAAGAAACATGCTGACTGTTAAAATGATATGGAGGAGAACTCAATCTCCAAGGTACTCTATAAAAGAGGCCTTGAGGTTATTTTATAATGAATAATAAAGACCGCATCGGACCACAAGTCCGATGTGGGATGAAGACTTCAACACTCCCCCTCAAACTAGGTGTACCTAGATTAAACAAATAAAGAAAAAAGCAATCAATAAACGTTGCAAACACTCCTCAAACTGGACATACCTAGCTTGATTACAAAACCAGAAAAAACAATGAAAAGATAAACCGCTATGGTTGTTGCTTCCCCACAAAAAGTTTGGACTTTAGTAGAATGTACTGAAGATTTTATTGCAATTGGAGTAAAATGTATATTCCGTAACAAACGTGATGAAAATGAAATAATAGTAAGAAAAAAGGTAAGACTTGTTGCTAAATGTTATAATCAATAAAAATTAATAGACTATGAAGAAACTTTTGCTCCAGTATCTAGACTTGAATCTATTCGTATAATTCTAGCCTATAAGCATTCTTAAATTTTACCCTTTATCAAATAGATATGAAATGTGTTTTTTAACGTATATGTACATGAGGAAGTTTAACCTGGTTTTGAAAACACAAAATTTCTGGAAAAATGTTTTTAGATTTACTAAGGCACTCTATTGACTTAAACAAGCTGTAAGAGCCTGGTATGATAAACTTATATAATTTTTACTTAAAAACCATTTTATTAAGAAATGTGTCAATACAAAACTTTTTTATTAAAAGAAATTAAGGAAATTATCATTTTTCAAATTTATGTTGATGACATTATATTTGGTTCAACTCAAAAATCTCTTTCTGATTCATTTGCAGATCTTATAAAATCTAAATTTGAAATGAGAATGATGGGTAAACTAACTTTCTTCATTGGTTTTCAAATTTCCCAAAAACTAAAAGTAACTTTTATTTCTCAAAAAAATTATATATAAAAGATCTAATTAAATTTTTTGGATATTAAAATTCCAAAACTATTATTACTCTTATCGGAACCACAAAAACTTTAGATCTTGATGAATCTAGGAAAGAAGTTGATCAAAAACTTTTTAGAGGAATGATTGATAGTTTAATATCTTATAGCTAGTCAATCATACTTAATGTTTTTTGTATTCTTGTGTGCGATATTTCAAGTTAAATCCAAAATAATCTCTTTACGAAATTTTCCTTACTAGGGAACTATGGATCTTGGATTATTTTATTTTTCTGAAAATTATTTTGAATTAAAATGTTTTTCAAATGGTGAATTTGATGGATGTAGAATTAATTAAAAATATACATCTAGAACTTTTCATTTCTTAAGAGATCCTTTAGTTTGTTTTGTAAGAAAAAACATTTGGTAACACGTTTCACTACTGAAGCAGAACATGTAGCAGCTGGAAGTTGTTGTGCTCAGATGTTGTGGATGCACCACACTCACCAACTTTGACATGTGTTTTAGTAAAAATCTTATTTTTGTGTAATAACAAAAGTGTCATAACGCTTATTAAAAACTCTGCACATCACTCACAAGCTAAGAATATAGATATAAGACATCACTTCCTTCGGGATTACATACTAAAAGGAGACTATTTTACAATTTATCGGAACACGGGAACAATTTGCTGATATTTTTACAAAACCTCTCATTTTTGATAAATTTGAATATATTAAACAAAATCTTGGAATGATTAACATAAAATAATCATTTATAAACTTTTTGTTTATTTATTTCATTATAGTAAAGAACTTGAAAAAAGGGGAGATAATTTTTCCGATGTTCTAAAAAAATAATTCAAAAGTTTTTCTTAAAATTTTCCAGACAAATGTTTCTTATTTTAATTATGTTTTGTATAAAAAATTTCCAAAGTTTTGTTTAGAAACTTCTTAAGTTTCATCAGACTGAGCTTCGTCCTAACTTTCATCAGAAAAACTCTTTCCTCTATTTCTTAGGAAACCAATAAATTCATATTACTTGGAAAACTTTCATAAGAACGTTTATAAGAATTTCTCTGTGAGGTAAATTTTCAATATTTTATTGTAAATTTTTCTATCTGTTGTTATAATATTTTCTATGTTTAAAACTTTTATGAAAAATTTTCCTAATTTTTTTGTTACAAACGTTTATGTTTCATTAGAAGAACTTTTTGTCCAATAAATCTCAGTGATTATTGACAAATGTTACAAATGTTTGAGAGTTCATTAACTTAATACTTTATTAAAATATTTACATCAACACTTTCAAAGATCAGATCTCACCCATTGGTTTTTCAAGGTTTGTTCTTAGACATTGCATATAGTTGGAAGTTAGAAAATTTCTATTTCTGAATCTATATATAGGAGAAGTGGGTCACCACTCCACTACCAGAATTCTGAGGAAAACTCTCATCACCTTGATTTCCTTTCTTCCGATAGTTTTCAAGGTTCGTCCGTTATTTCAAGTTCATCCGATTAGACCTCATGGCATCATCATATGACTCTGATAAAAAAGAAGCGGTTAAGTAAAGGCTGATAGAAAGAAAGTGATTTGAAAAATATGATTCTCTGTTTAAATCAGAAATCATTTTCCAAGGTTAGGAATCTCGATGTGTTTCAAAATATGATTTTGGTTTTCATTATCCTGAAATTTTCAGAGAATTATATATGACTATTGTATTTAATGAAGTGAACGACCTCAATTCACTCTTTTTGTGAATTCTTATAGTATCAATATCAAAAGAGTTTTTGACATGGTTGAAATTCTATTAGAAGGAGAAGAAAATATCATCACTCACAGGTTACCTAAGAAGCTTGGAACTTCAGAAAAATACTATGAAGAAACTTCTATATTTTCCTCTTGTGAGAAAGTGAGAAAGTTATTTATTTGCCTCTTATTCCCTTTGACACATGGAAACTCTTACGTTTGATTCATATACTTCTCCATCATATTATTTGTTATTTAGATTTTTAGAGTTATCATTATATATGAGAAAATGACTATTATGTATTGGATGTTGACCTTTATGTATGCATTGAAACTCTGGCGTATTACTCGACACTTGGAGTGACCCTCAACACTTTTCCAATTCTCTAGAAACACTCTTTATGACTTCAAGAACTTATTGATTCTTTACAAATTTCTTGAACACGGTTCCTAAATCATCTTGTTGTATATAAGAACTCTTCTTGAGTTTTTCAATGCGTATTCGCTACCTCAAACTAAACTCTCTTTCAAAATTTTCCAATTCTTTAACAATAGTGATTTCCTCATAAGATTAATCAGTGCATCACCTTCCCCATCTTTAAACTCATCATTCTATGACCATCATCCAAGTGTGTTAATCAATATATGAAACATCCTTTGTACTTAATAATACATGGATGATTACTTACTCCTCCAGCCAAATTGATTCTTCTCCAACACAACCAACTCTTAACCTCATCAAGAACATGTGGTAGATAGTGTTTTCTTCTTCCATCAGCACTTGTCATTCATTCTCATATAATTCCGACTCAAAGATTATCAAATATGTACTGTGGTAACACTCACACATTCTCCTCTCAATAGCTTAAACTACTCATAGTTGATGCGAAAAATTTGGGAGTCGCAACAAAAGAAATGGTTTTCAAATGAAAAAAATACAGAAGAAAGAAATCACAAAGACACAGAGATTTACGTGGTTTGGAAAATGTTTCCTACATTCATAGAGAGATACAAAAATCACTATGAAAATCCAAGAGCACAATTACAAGAAGATCTATTGGAGTTTCTAACAAAGAAACCCTAGCCTAAAATGGGCTAAAAAAGAGGAATACAGTCCACTGTGTCACCAACCACATAGGAAGTCTGCATCGCTACAGTGAAAGGTGGCTGGAAGTCTGTGTCGCTACAGTGCCACGACCACCCAAGTCAAAAGTGCTACAGTGGTCGGTGACTGGAAGTTTAAGGAGATATAGTAGTCATGCCAAAAGTCTGCACTACTACAATGTCATGTCAGTGTCGGTCAGTCAACTCTGTTACAGTGCTCAAAGTTTCTATAGTTTCCCAAAATTTGGGTCGGGGGCCTTCGACCCCCGGAGTAGGGACATGTTTCCCCCTACAACCCCCAATGAGCTCACCACAGAGTTGTGGCCTGATGCACAGTATGGTCCGCAAGCATTCGGACCAACATCATCCAAAGAGGATCGGGCTACACCAACCCAACAATAATTTCATCCAACTTAAATATCCTTTAAAATCACTTAGAATGTGTAGTAGACAGTGCTTTAATCTCCAACCATTCATCACCAGTCATAAATCAATTAAAATCTCAAGCACAACAATCATCAGATATGTGCTGCTGCATTCTTGAATCTATCCATAAAACTGTTCATAATGTGGTACCATCTCAAATGTCTCTTTTTAGGGGTTGTTCAAGAAGATTTTACAAGTAATTTTATCATCTTCACTCAACTTAACAAACACATCAAAATCATTCAAGTGCAGGCATGTTTCTACCCCTTCAAGATATTTTTCTTATCAACCAGCTCAACATATTTCCCCCATCTTTGAGTTACGCTTTGGAGACTTCTCTCATTTTCATTCTTGGATGTATTCCTCCAAACCAATTATTGTGTTTCTTTCAAGGAATACTAACCTCTATTTAGATTCAGATTTTTATTTTGTGGAATTTTATTCTCAATTGTTTTTAGCACATGTTTGGTTGATTTAAACTATCATGCTTCTTCATTGAGATCGCTTTATATATTTTTTTTTGAAAATTTCACAAAAAGAATTCAAGGCTTTCAAATATGTTACTAGTAAATAGATTTTTCTTTGTCTGCGTGCTTTGCTTCTGCTCAACACGTTTTATCTTAACTTCATATCTCCTTGATCTAGGACTTCTATAATGTTCAATGGCCTGATTTCCAAATCTTCCATAGCATCATCACTGACCAATAAACCTTGATCTTTTTATTTTGAACTCAGTCTTTCTAGATTTGTTTACTTAATGGTTTTATACAAAATATCCCCTCTTTTGAGCTTTTTTTGGGGAGCCACTTCTCCTGCTCTTGCTCACATCCACTTTTGAAGTAGTGATGAGTTTCTCAATAATTTTTCTCACCCATATTTTCCCAGATTTTGATTTGTAATATGGACTAGAAAATGAAACAACATTAATACATCAAACATTTTTAGGGAAAAGGGTTTCCTTTTTCTTAGATCTTGCAGTGGATATATCAAGAGATGATTTCAAGTCATTCCTTTTCACTTGAATGAACCATTTTAGAAGCAAGACTCTTATCAAAACCTTTCATGAAACCAATTATTATTTCAGCTTTTTGTCATGATTCAACTTGGGTGGTTTTCGGATTTTTCAAATTAACCTCTAGAGTGTTCTTCAGGGGGTAAGGGTCAAATCATCGCAACTCAACAATCCATTTTCCCCGAAATCCATCCTAGCTAGCCCGTAAGTACCTCAGTTTCCATGGAACCCATCATGTTTTTGACAAGCATATGTATGGCCCACACCTCCCAAGGCATGCCTCGAAGCAACCCTTTCCGAGAGGCATGCTACTGGATAGGAGAATGAGGAAGCCACCCCTCCTCAGAACCTTAACGCAACATTATAATCGATCACTCTTCTTCATATCATCATGATAGTTTTTCATCTGGCATGAACGATCGTTCTTCTCTTATCATATAAGTAGACTACATGAGGCATGGTTCATTAAAATTTCATTTGAACCAATTTATGAGATCCCTGCAAAGAGTGATCCTTTCTCGTGTATCACACTGCACAAATAGATACACATTCCGGGACTTTTGATGAATCTACAGGGGGCTCCATGAGGCATTCTCATCTAACCAAGTCATCCAGAATCCATGGATATCATCTATTCCATTCTTCTTTGCACAATCCAAGTGAATCCAAGGAATCCAACCTTGGAAACTGGAATCCACAGGAGATCATCCCACGAAATTCAAAAGGGTACCCCAAGGGAATCCACGACATTAATTTGTGGCATTAAAAAAATAAGACATCACTAGAATCCAAGGGGGGCCACCCCCAGGCATTCACAGTGATGAATCGATGAGGAATCCAAGGTATCTTATGACATTCATTAGCTTCAAAAATCCATGAATCTAATTAGGCATCCACCCATGGAATTCAAGTGAGTCCCATAACGAAATATAAGCTCACTCAAGGAATTTCACCCTTTTCATGTCCGATACTGGATCCACATACCAAAGGTTCCTTGAAAACCACCCATCGACATGTCTCACATGCTATCCAAGGCCAAAGACATCAAGACACCAAGCTTACCTCCACAAGGCTAAAGCTTATGTTCCACCAACCCAACTACAATGTAGGTTAGAAAAAACAACTCACTTAGTATGTGGTAAGTGACTATCTCGTTTTACCTTTTGCAACAATGCTCGGCAAATCAAGTTTCCAACCAGGCATACCCAACAAGCGTACATCCTAGTGCCGCTCTACTGCATGATTTGGCTCGACTATCTCGAGTCATACCTCATCGATCCTAGGCTCTCGCACCTAATATCCCAGCTAACCGTGCTCACTGCATGTCAATTGAAAGCATCTCACACGGTGCTTTCTTTCTAACAAACCCTGGGCATTTAAAGTGCCAAAACCTCACACTCAATATCACCTCTCGTGTATCGATACCACAAGCTGAAGCTACTGCCCAAGCTTCATGCATCCAACCAAACTCAATAACAGGTTAACCCCCCTCTCGGGTTAGCCTCACAGATCGCTAAACGTCGACTCACTAAGAACCAGGGTCACATATAATGGTCATTAGTTCCTTCCGCCTAGCCCAAAGACATAAAAATATCAAGATAAAGCTTTCAGGAAACAACCCCAAACACACCTCAAGATCACGAGATACCTAACAGGCCAAAACTAACCATTGATCTCAAAGATCCCACACATAAACATAACAATGCGCATACCTTAAAGGTAGTGTAACTAGGGCTTTCTCTCTAACCTAACCTGCCAATACAGTGTCAATATCTACCACTAAGTGAGGGTTACAGTTTCTTGGGAGCAGCCCGAGAATGTTTTTGATATCTGGAGCTTCATAGGCTTGGTAGGCTATTACCAACGTTTTATACAAGCCTTTCCTGTTTGGCAGTGCCTTTGACAGGGCTGACCAAAAATGGAATAAAATTCATTTGGTCAGAAGCTTGGAAGAATGTCTTCCAAGAGTTGAAGGGGAGATTGACCTCAACAATGATCTCGATCTTGCCAGAGCTAGACAGGGGGTATGTTTTATATTGTGATGCATCATATATTGATCTAGGTACAAATCTGATGTAGGGGGATCGAGTCGTTGCATATGAGTCTCGACAGTTGAGGCCTCATGAATGGAATTACCCTATACCCAATCTCGAGTTGAAAGCAGTTGTACACACCTTGAAGTGTTTGCGGGGAGAAAGGATTGTGGTCTATACATACCATAAGAGTTTTAGGTACATTTTTACACAGCAGGAACTTAACCTTCGACAATGAAAGTGGGTCGAGTACCTCCAGTATTTCGACTTTGAGCTAACCTATACACCAAGAAAGGCCAATATAGTTGTCGACACTCTGGGCTGAAAGGTGCAGCCTCAGGTTGTCCGAGAGTCATGCAATCAATGGAAACCGATGGCGCTTTTTGATAAAATTCATCTAGATGTCCAGGAGAATCAGGATCGAGTAGTTATGACATCTTTATCTTTGGTTCCTTCACTTCTGTACCGCTTCAAGAGAAGGCAGTTATTCGATAAAGAGTGTCTCACCCTCAGGGTTAACTTTAAAGGTGGAGAGCTGCCACCACACTTAAACTATAGATAAGGACAAGATCATCCATGTTCACGGGCATGTTTTAGTGCCTAATGACATGATAGAGGAGTTGATGAGGGAATATCATTCTTCTAAGTGGGTAGTATGGGTCTTTGTGGATCAGTTGACGAAGGTCACCCATTTTCTACCGATCTGAGAAATCTTTACGGTGCATGAGTCGGGAAGGTTGCATGTTCGAGAGATTTTACGGCTACACAGGATCCCTCAAAGCATCGTTTCTGATAGGGATGTTCGATTCACATCACAATACTAGTAGGGGATGCAGAAATCATTGGGCACACTCTGGTTCTTTTGAATACAACATACCACCCACAGACCGATGTGTGGTCCGAGTAGACTATTCAGGTGTTAGAGGACATGTTGAGGTCCTGTGTCCCAGATTTTGGAAGTTCATGAGAGAACCATCTGGCACTTGTGGAATTCGCATAGAACAATAGTTACCAATGGAGGAGGCATGTTAGGAGGTGATGGTTGGATCGAGTCTCATTCAAGAGACGACAGAGCGTTTCCAATTGATTCAGAAGAGGATGGCTACGGCACAGAGTAGGAAAAAATCATATGCGAATCGACATCGTCGGTCCTTGGAGTTTGAGATAGGTGACTGGGTGTTTTTGTGTGTGTTTTCTAGGTTGGGACATTTTTGAATACAGAGGCATGGGAAATTGGTGCCCAGGTGCGTGGGATCATTTGAGGTAGTGAAAAGAGTCAGCACAGTGGCGTACCGACTAGCTCTTCCACAGAGATTCAGTGTCTCAGATGATGTATTTTATGTATCTCAGCTTTAATGACACTTTCTCAATCTATCTCACATGATCGATGATGAGGATGTTGATCTTGAGGTCAATGCTTCCTTTGAAGAACATCCAGATCATATTATAGACCATAGTGAGAAGACGCTCCATGGAAAATCTATTCTTCTGGTACGGGTGTTGCAGCACCCTGACCAGAAAGTCATTGATCGGTGCCCCGGGTCGGCACGCCACACAACATAAAACGCGTCTATTTGTACGCTAGAGGCTGACGACTAGTATCGATGGTCCATAAGTGGTACTGCGGTGGGAAGGCTATACTCTCATGTCAAAGTATAAACACCAACGAAAATAAAGGAAACAATATATACATCACAACCAGATAAAATAAACAAGTGCTAAAATACCAAGTCACAACTCATGAAATATCATATTAATGCCACATATAGAACATGCAAGAATACATAAGTAAGGAAAATTACATCAATCCCAAAAAGTAAACAAAAGGGAAAAAACCAAATGATATAAAAAAACCAGAAGTCCCGAGCAATAGCTTGGCTCCCAACTCCAAAATCCAATCCTAGGCATAATCTTAAGCATCAGCTACATGGTGTTTGCCCTTATCCCGACCTACATCCATGAAGTTTGTTCGGACACCAAACACTGGCCCAAAAAGGGAGTGAGTAAACATAGTAGGCCACCAACAGTGTCTAATACAAATTTAGTTTGACGAGTAAAGTATAATGGTGTGCAATATATGTGTGCGTGAGAGAGAGAGAGTGTGAAGCAATCAGAATAATAATGAACTGCAGAAATAAAAGGAACCAAGTCAAGCCTCGGGTCTCAAGGGGAAACCTGGGTCGGCACTAGGTGCTTCGGCCTACACCAGTCTCTGAACATGTAGGAGGTGTCATGGACTAATCAGGTTTCCAAGGTTCATGCATCACCAAGGCAACCACGATCAATTAACCCAAAGGAATCCATGTGGCTCAACCAGGCATTCCCTTTTAGAAATTCCCAAGAATATCCAGTAATCGGGTCTGAACACAAGGAATCACCCTTGAAGTTTAGAGGCACATCTCAATTAGAATTCAAGGCTCACACCAGAGGCATTCCACCCAATATGATCGACCCAAATCCAGGGAGCTCATCCCGTGACATTCAACAAGGGTACCAATCAAGAATCCATGACGTTAGTCTATGACATTCAATAAGTGTAAACATTACCCGAATCCAAGGGGGAGCCACCCCAAGGAATTCGTAGTAATGAATTTGTGTAGAATCCACTGGATTCCTCAAGGCATTAGATATAATTGGACCTCATTGAATCCAAAGGTTTCTTCACACTTCGACATTCACATGCAGCCCCTTAATGGAATCCTAGACTCGTTCATGGAATTTGACGACAATACCAACCATGAGGAATCGAAGGAGGTCCTCTACAAGGAATTATATACTCATAACCATCACCAAGGATTTCAAACATGTCATTATACTGCAATTCAAAAAATAAAAAATTATACAATTTAAGTCAAGTTCACCATTTGGGATCAATTCACATTTCCAAGGGAAGTTTCTCCAAGGTCTACCCAAACCATCCCACTTTTCTAAATATAAGGAAACTCTGAAGAATAAATAAGGCATCAAATGAATTAAATTAATTTGAGGTCAAGCGTCTGATGAGCCGGCACGACTGCACATTCCAAAGACGCAATACGATGGTGAGACTTTGTGGGAAAAGCATGAGACCAGTTATCACAAACCAACTTAGGGGAACTAGAAAAGACACTGAAGATGGTCCGCCCCATGTTAAGGTTGAAACAAAGTGGAAGAAACATGTCTCATAATAAACTTGAACAAAACAAACCACGAGGGTACAATGCGGATTCAAGAGGACATAACCATGAGACATACAAATTCAAGCCAAATAGGTCAAACTAGAAATATAAAACATGAAGAGTCTAAAAAAGTTCTTGTGTGGCCATCCATCACCACCAAACCATCCTTCTACGAAGAAAATGACAAAGAATCTATACAAGTTTTAATATCAAGAATGCATCAGTTCTAGTTTTAAAACAAATCCCGTTTACAAATCATTTTCAAAAAATAACCATTTTGTAAAACATTCCTTCGATTTTCATAAAATCGTGTCATATTCATCAAATATAGGAATATGTCAAGAAAGAAGATAATCAACCATGAATACACCATAAGATTGGAATGTGCGCAATAACCATAAAATATACCATCATGTGTTAAACAGTCCACAAATTGCAAAGCACACCATTTTGGCTCTAACCTATGGGTATATGTGCTAGAAATGAAAGAAAAGTCTCAATCCAGACATAAGATGGATCCAACCAATATAAAATTTAGTGTCATTACACACACTAAAGTGACATAAAACCTCTTGTGTCATTACACACAAAAAGAGTGGCAAGTCTATTCCTGACGCACCCATGGATACCCAATGTGCTAAGTCTGTCAAAAGCCATTTCAAAACCAAAACCACCCTTTAAAACATTTAATCAAATACTTGGTGTGCGCAAAACTGTTTTTAAAGAAATTCCCTTCAAAAACATGTATCTTTTTCAATAAATCCATTCCAATGTCAAAGTAATCAATTTTAATGAACAAACCAAAGTAATTAACAAGAACTTAAGTCAATTTATAAATTAGAACCACTTGTATAGATACACCTACCTCAAGAACGAAGGAAACCCAAGAAGATCGGCCTACAAAAGATAAGACGTGATGGAAAACAACAAAGAATTGATAGAAAACCCAAACTGATCATAACCCGATTCATATACTCAACCAACTCTGTTTTCGTAACCAAAGGTAGAGAAGAAACATGAAGAGTATTTTTTTCCAACAAAGCCATTCCTATGTCAAATTAGTCACTTTTAATGAACAAAACAAAGTAATTAACAAGAACTTAAGGCAATTTATCAATTAAAACCACTTGTATAGATACACGTGCCTCAAGAACGGAGGAAACCCAAGAAGATTGACTTCTAAAAGATAAGACACAATGGAAAACTACAAAGGATCGAAAGAAAACCCAAACTGATCACAACCCAATTCATAGACTCAACCAACTCCATTGTTGCAACCAAAGGCAGAGAAGAAATAGAAAGAGCACTTACTAGGGAGAAGCAACACAATCATCATGGGGATCAAACACCAAATGAAGCAATATGAAAGGAGAAAGATCACCCAAAATCACCCAAAAACGCCATAGGATTCGAGAGAAAGTCCTGCACGTCGAATGGGAGAATTGTCATACATGCAATGCGATAAAAGCTACTAGGTTGAAGGATTTACAGTGTAAACACCTCGTTTATGGCGTAAATACCCCATAACTCATATATGTGAAAAAACATGTCGCCTCAAGTTAAATTTACCTCAATATATAAATAGGATCTTACAGTGTAAAAGAAGATTTTACGACTTGAAAGATTCTTGTGTTGAAAATTGTTTCACGATTTCTACCTAGTGCCATATTTATGCCATAAACTACACCGTTACAATGTAAAATGGTCATGCGGGCAGTACCCAACCCAGGTTCTCTAGAAAAATCCCAAACCATCTCCTAATATTTTCGAACCCAAAGAGACCCCCCTTAAACCTTTGACACATTTATACCCAGAATCCATCAATTCAAATAAACATACATTCCTAGACTTTAGTTCATTTTCCCAACAAAAGCTATTCATCCCCGCAGGGCCCGAAACACACCCAAACAAAAAGGGAATAAAGACTAGAGTAAAGAAGTACCTAAAGTAAGGTAACGAAATGTTACAATATCCCCACCATACAATCTTTTTATCCCCATAAAGTCTTCAAGTCCTTGGACTCAAAAAAAGTAAAGGTCACTACTGCCTTATCAACGACTCCTACTCCCATGTTTCATGGTTATCCCATCCGCGCTGCCACAATACACGGACCATTGGAATTGTTTTACCACGTAGTACCTTCTCTTGGCGATCCATAATCTAAAATGGTTGTTCAACCATAATGGTGTTGGGATCAAGAGCAACATACTCTCATTCAATCATATTGGAAGGATCTAGTTGATACCTCCTCGGCTAGAAAACATGAAACATGTCATGGATGGAATTCAAATGAAACGGTGAGTCCAACCGATACACCAACTTTACAAGACGCACAACAATCTCAAAGGGGCCAACAAACCTTCATGTCAACTTACCTTGTCTACCCAACCGACGGTGTCCCAAGCGAGGTGAAACTCTAAGAAAAACTCGATCACCAAACTCAAACTCCAGCAGCCAACAATGACGGGTTGCATAAGATTTCTGATGACTCTATGTCATGACTAATCTTCTCTAGATCAAATGCACCTTTTTTGTCATTTCCTAAACAATACTCGGTCCAATAAAGAACCGCTCTCCCAACTCTGCCCAGCACAAGGGAGGTCTACATGGCCGCCCATCCAAAGCCTCAAAGGGTGCCAACTTAATCAAGGTCTAATAACTATTGTTATCAAACTCGACCAGAGGCAAATGTTTTTCCCTCAAGAACTTGGATAACCCTCTTCATCTGTCCATCCATTTGTTGATGATAAACCGTGTTCAATTTTAACTGGGAACTCATCACCTCTTGCAAACCTTTCCAAAACCTGGATGTGAAACCTATGGTCCCTATAAAAAAAAATTGCAGAGGGAACCCCATGAAATCTCACAACCTCTCGAACATACAAGTCCTAAAGCTATTCCACTTTTGTCGTCTCCTTGAGAAGGAGGAAATGCATTGATTTTGTAAGTTAATCAACGATTAATAAAATCACATCCTTCTCACTAGGAGTCTATGGTAAACCAAGACTAAATTCATGGAAATTTCATCCCACTTCCATACCAGAATGGTTAGGGATGCACCAAACCAGCAGATCTCTGGTGCTCCGCTTTAATTCTCTAACATGTAAGACACCACGATACGAAATCTGCAATCGACCGCCTCATTCTCAACCACCAATACTGACGTGTCTCAATTCATGATACATCTTGGTAGTCCCAGGATGTACGGACCAACAAGAATGGTGTCCAATGTCCAACAACTCCTCCCTCTGAGAAAAAGGAACAACCAACCTGTTTCGGAAACACAAAGTGTCGCTGGGAGACCAAGACCACTCACCCGAGGTCTCTTCACCATTTAGGATTTCACTAAAGCACTGGATCTCAACGTCAAGTACTTTCTCAAGAAGAAACCGCTCATCAAATGACGAGTCAACCTTTGTCGAAGCCAAGTACACATGTCCACCAGCTTCTTCTACTCTCAAACTCATCATAGAAAACAAACTAATCAGAGATCACTCTTCCACTGCTTCCTTCACTGATTTTAATAGTAATTTTCTACTCAACACACTCACGAACACATTCCATTTACCGAGAGTATAAGAAATATCAATATCAAAATTCTGAAGATACCCAATCCAGCATCTTTGTCGCAAGTTCAGACCCCTCTGAGTGAAAATATACTTCAGGATTTTGTGATTAGAATATATTGTAAACCGCTCTCCAAAGAGGTAGAGGTAATGATGCAACGTTTTGAGCATCGCCAACTCAAGATCATTGGTAGGGTAGTTTTTCTCATGAGGGCTTAATTGGTGAAAGCCATAGGCCACCATCTGGTTCCCCTGCATCAAGACACTCCCCAAACCCATTCCAGAAGCATCGCATAAAACATCATAACCCAAACCTAGTTCCAGAAGAATCAAAACTAGAGTCTAAGTCTACCTCGCCTTTAGTTCCTCAAAAGATATCTGACATTTTTCATTCCACTTAAACTTTACACCCTTACGGGTTCAAGATATCATCAGAGATGCAATCTTATAGAAGTCTTGAACGAACCAACTATAATAACCAGTCAACCCCAAGAAGCTTTGGATCCCTATAGTAAATGTCATCCATGGGAAAAAAATTAGTTGATGGTGGTTTTAAATTTTGTTACCTACATAAATTGTTAGAAACAAAATACCTCCACCAGATAAAACATTAGTCTATAGGGTTAAAACAAGATGGAAGCAGAAAAATGGACAGGTGCACATAGTAGACAGTAAGGAAAATCATCACAAATAAATGAAAAAATGGAGTATAGTAAAAGGTCGGGGCGAACTATGAAAATAAAATGCTATAAAATAAAATCCAAGATCCTAAGCACATTACTGAAAATAAAGAAAACAAAAATATGGGTTGCCTCCCATAATGATGGAAATCTAAACAATGCGGGAAAATTTTCCACTAGCACCATCTGGAGTGCCCTCCAAAACAGTGGGTCCCTCGATCTACCCTGCTCTATCAATGTCCTTTATAGAGAGGGATAGATGATCATCAACAGTCGTAGAAGGTTTTGCGGTATTGGCAGTGATCTCGGTGGATGGTGGAAGTGAGGTGTTGATCCTGATGGTGGTTGTGTGTTAGGCAGCAGGGTTGATGAACGACATCGCGGTGGACGGTGGGATGACTGTGCCCTTTCCCCATCGGGCCTACTCTGTAAGAAAATCATGTTGGTCCGCAAGATCGGTGAGCTATGAGGGTAGGCCGACCAGGGTGTCAGAGGTGGGAGGGATGGCAGCAGATGGAGAGTTTGTAGTGGGTGGTGGATGGAATGTATAAGGGGTTGGTGGTGAGGTAGGGGTGGTAAATAATGTAGGTGCAATGAATGGGATGCCCAGGTGGCAGAAAATCTTACGCTGGTTCTCCATAATATACTGGAGTACGGCCCAAAGATCTGTAGGGAGGGATGGTGTGGTTGATGGTTTGGGAAAGGTAGTTGTGGATGCAGACGGGATATGGGTGGTGGCAAGGGTAGGTATGGGCATGGTAATGGGTCGGGGAAGAGTGGTGGTGGAGGGATGGGCGATGATGGAAGTTGCAGGAGCAGGGGTTGAGGTGGTGGTGGAAGATGGGGTGGAGTCAGCTGCATGGTAGTCGGGTGCCTCATCAGTGCCCTCAATGTATCCCCGTGCCCAGCGGTAGATATTGTCGTCCTTCCTCAACAACCCCATCTTGAGGAGCAGGAGGAAGTCGATCGATTCCATCGGGCCGAGGGATATGATGGGTTGGGTGGTGTTGAAGATGCCGAAATGTTTGGCAATGCGGGTGATGAAGGACCCTCCCATCAACGTACCTCTAGTATGCCTCGTCGGTGCCTCATAATACAAGGTGAACTTTTGCGCTATGTTGATGGTCGGGGCGACCATGGAGGAAGAAGTAATGAGGACGTCCATTCAGCTCACACACCCGTGGGTCTCCGCACACTCTAGACAAGCATAGGTCAAGGCTCAGTAAAGGATCCGGAGTGCAACACCTTTGTGTTGGATTAGTGTTACATAATCCTCTTTGAATGATGTTAGGCTGAATGCTTACGACCCATATTGTTCAATATTCCACAACTCCACGGATCGAGCTCCACAGTGCACTCGTTGGGGGTTGTAGGGGGCAACGCGCCCCCTGCTCTGGGGGTTTGGTGGCCGAAGGATTCCAACACAAATTTTGGGGGGCACTATAACATCACTGAACAACTGTAAGAGAGATGACCAGTGGACACCGACAGGGCACTGTAGCAGTGTGGAATTTGGCACAACTACTATAGCAGGTCAGACTTTGGAGACACTGATATTGTAGCTTCGTGGACTTCTAGTCGTTGGCCATTGTAGCACTTTAGACATGGGTGGTTGCGGCACTGTAGTGATGTGGACTTCTAGTCGTCTTTCACTATAGCACAACGGAGTTTCTATGTAGTTGGTAGAATAGTATTTCATCCTCCTTATTAGCCCATTTCAAGCAGGGGTTTCTTTTTTGTTAGAATTTCTGAGAGATCTCCTTGTAATTGTGCTCTCGGGTATCATAGTGATATTTTTGTCTCTCTGTGGATGTAGGTATCATTTCTCGAATCACGTAAATCTCTATGTCCAAGATCTTCATTCTCCTTTTGTTTTTTTCCCTTTTACACTTCTATGAATCATTTTTTCGCTTCGTTTCTCCCAACGTTTTCGCAACACCTTTCAATTGGGTGGACTTCACAGTTCAAGGATTGTGGGAGCTCTGAGGGTCCCGGGCGATCAACCTCCATAATCGTGATGCACCCGACTTGCTCGGATCGATCAGAAGAGTCGGAAAGACTGGGGAGGTGATGAAGTCGGTGGAATAGAGGTCAAGTCTGATGCCAAGCTCGCCGAGGGTGAGGTCATGAAGTCTGCCTCCTAGCCAGAAGGCAGCACTGTCGAAGGCCATCTCGAAGGTGGCCAAGAACATGACGAAAAGATCCCTAAAGGCCTCCTCCTATACGTTGACGATGGGGGAGAGGTGCAGTCTTTCAATGAGGTGGAGGACCTCCTGGTGAATATGGAGCCACGTGAGCATGGAAAGATCGATGGTCTTGTTGGTTTGCATAGGCTTCGCCTATAAATGGTCCAATGTGACCTGCTGCTAAGGGGTGGAAAGGTGAAGGTAAGGGTGGATCCTCATGCTTGAACAGAGGTGGGGCACCCCTCCGACGCTTGACTGGGGGTGGATCCTCATGCTCAGGTGCACGATCAGTTGGAGGGGTATGACTAATCTGTGCGGGCCATTTGGGATGCAATGGAAATAGTAGGGGATGGGGATGGGGATCGGAGAGAAGAGGGTGGAAGGAGGAAGAGGGAGGAGGGTGAATTGATATGGCAAGGGCACAATAAGGAAGAGGGAGCGGCAGAAGGTGGTGGGTCGCACGAGAGAAAGCGGCGAGAGAGGAGGGGTGTGGGCTCGTGCGTCGTGAACCTCTGGTTCATGACATTTAATATATTTCCAAAATCTCACGTCGTATAAAATTACACAACATGAAATGCTCTAAATTTTTATTTTTCGTGTCTTGACACCTACACATCATGTAATAACTACACGACACATGTTTTAGGCATCTTGCCCTTTCGTGAGCCGGGGCCTATGTCCTTTGCTGGAAGCATGCCCTTGGATTTCCTAAAATCTACCTTATTCTAGCCTATTTGACCTATCATGTGTTTTCTCCCGGTCAGCGCTTCATTTAACCTCGAATGCTAGAGTCGGTCTCGTTTAGATGAATCTTAAGGTGATGACGCACCCCTCGTGGAATGGTTCTTGTTATATTTTCAATTGTTGTCCATTAACTTTGAATGGTGGTTCTATGCCTTTCTGAATCTCGATAATCCCATAGAGGAATACCTTTACAACCACAAACGGTCCCGATCATCTAGATTTAAGCTTCTCAGGGAATAGTTTCAATCAAGAATTGAATAATGGGACCTTATTCACTGGTGTAAAGATTCATCGCACGATGCGCTGGTCGTGCCACTTCTTGGTCTTTTCTTTATAAATCATGGCTTTCTTATAGTCAACTTTTCTTATTTCTCATACGCACATACACAACATGTATGCATCATTCACAACATATTTGTAAGAGGATGGCACAACCCGTGAGAATTTACTAGTTGTGAAAAGAATACACGATGTGAATCTACAATACACATCATGTAAACTTCGAATGCCACTTCCCAATCAAAATTCAAGTCGTGAAGATATAAAATGTTGTGAAAAGAATACACGTGATCAGAGAAATATCTCTGGATCCCAAAGATTCGGGCGGTGAAATTCACTAGATACAAGATTTTTGGAGAATTCATCAGATCGAGATGATAAGACGTGACAACTTACACATCGTGTAATACTCAAGCGTATAAAAATTCTGACCGCAGAGAGCCGCATGAGACTTTCCTAGAGAGGCTATTTTCTTGTTTCTTACTCACATTTTTCTAGTTTGTTCCCCTTCCCTTTCATCTATAATCAATTTCATTTACTACTTTAACTAAATCCGAGTTGTCGTTTATCATTATGCATCCTTTCTTCATCAACTCCATATTTGTTTTCTATTTCAAAGATCGTTTTCCATTAGTGTTACCATTCAACATCAAGTGCATGCCACGTTCTTGCTTGTTTACCTTTTCAAGTAAGTGTTTGATTGATTTTTCAATTGTTTTAATTGCGAACCAATTTATTCTAAATTTCACAATTGTGAACTGCTCTATTTCAACTAATTTATCAATTATTTTATGCAACCCTCACCATGAGAAGTTTAAATGAATGAACCTGACCTAATTGTAGTTGAGTAGGTATGACCATTAGTCTATGACACTTTCTACTATAGAAGCTAAGTTTAATGCATCTAGGTTGTTAAATATATCTGGACCAAAGAATAGTTGCATCTTGGATAGATCTAATTGGTTTTACCACAATCAATAAGTGATATTTGCACTGTTTCACAGCCTAAACCCTAGGACTATCCCAAGTTAGAGCTGAGATTATCTTTTTACTTGAAACCTGAAATTGACCTTGATCCTTATCACCTTACTTAATCTAAAACCGATCTAAGTAGCTTTAATTAAATCTCAAACCCAAATCAATTTGTGAGGACTGTTACATAAAGGGTTCAAAATTGCTAGTTATCTGTTGTCCATTTCTTACCATGGGTTCAACCCCGCATTGCCACTTTGCTACGACAATGTAGCAAGTGTAGTTTGGGGTAATAGAAATCTATAATTTGATCAACGCCTTTGTGAATTTAATGACGTGTGCAGACACATCAATGGTTTAAGCAATCCCTACCAAAAGTGGTTTGTTGGAATCAAGGAAATGCTCAAGGGCTAAGGCAGTTAGAGAATTATTGAGCTCAAGACAATTCCAAAACATGATCTTCATTTAATTTTTGAGATGAACCTTGCAATGGGATTTTTTTAGGAAAAGCACCACTATCCATAAAGTGGGCTTGTTCCTCCTCAACCAAGGATTCATCTTCCCATATTCCTGTGGATTTTCCAAGGCTAGATAGGGAATCAAACTTATTACAGGTGACAATGGCATTATGAATTGCCTATTTTTGCGTAAAATAAATATTAATGGAACTTACAATTGTAGAGGTTTAAAGATCAAACTCCTACATATGATCTGTCATGATGTTTTCTGATTCTGGATACCAAGAAAACTCTTTATTAGTCTTCTCAAGACTGCCATATTTAGTCAAAAACCTTACCAGTCTGTTCCAGAGAGCTATGATCAGCCACAGCTGATTCAGCTTCAAAAGTTTTATTTGTTAGCTCCAGAGTGATTCATTGTCCCTTATAGACTACCTTGAGCTTGGTTTAGGTACAGTTTTCTCAGGTGTGACTTTTCCATCCTTCTCCAAAGTGAGGACCTTATGTTTCTACTTTTATGGCATATTGTTTTGTAGATGATTTTAGCCCACTTCCTGGCTCTTCCAGTTAAGGTTTCCATCCATCTACTTTTGAGTTGGGATGGCATCATCAACTTGATCTTTCATCCCTTTCTTTTTATCAAAATTTTCTTTTTTTTATATTGAGAAATGTCATGTCCACTGATTTTGAAAAAGGAGCATATAAGCTTGGATCTTATACAATTCACAAGCTCATGCCCTGTAATTTTATAATCACTGCTACATTTAGGAAATCTATCGTATTTAATCACAAGGTCTATATTACCATCAATAGAAGAAATAACCACATTATTAATCAGTGGATTAGAAATATCATCTTCAATAAGTATTCTAGTAAAGTGACCAAACCTGGCCACTTCAGTCTCGCTGTCTATTCGAATTGGGTTAAAAATTGCAGAAACAATATCTAACAAAATCTTAGGGTGCTTGTAAATCTAATTTCATCCAAAGATCGTGACCCACACCTGAATAGGAAGACCGAGATTAGGGGAGAGAGATCCAATGCTCCACGCTCTCCTTTTCAAATTATACCATGGGAAAATAATATGATAGAAGCCTCAAACAATAGAGATTAGTTTCCCATCAGAGTAATCCCAGATGTAGGAGATCCTTTTAAACAAATCATCAAGCTTCCATGGTTTATCCCCTCATTGTAGTGAAATCCTGTCAATAATAGAATATTTATAAATAGCTAAACTTTATGTGAAAGCCTCTATATCTAGAGAAACTTGAGCAGTGTTGACCTTCCATATTATTCATTGAGCCAAATAATCAGCATCAAAAACAAAATATCTAGCATTCACAGACTCGTGATTTTCTAGTATTCGGCCCTTTGTTTTCATTGTTCTTACGGTTGATGTTTTTAGAGGAGGTAGTTTCTGTAGGCCATGGTTTGTCTCAATATCAACGACATCAGTGGTTTAGTAAGCGTGTAGTGGTAGTTCAGACAACAATGATGGTGGCGGTGGTTCAGATTGGTGATGATTCGGGTGGACTTCGTGTAGTGTGTTGCCTCGATTGTGTGTTTGTAGGGATCAAGGTGTGATGCAGAATCCCCTCGGTTGTGTGTTTGCAGGGCATGAATACACAGTCATGCAACCAAGAAGGAAAGAGATCAAGCCAGAGATGATTCACGCCGGACGTTCTGAAAGAAGCCAGGTGATGGGCTATTTCATTTCTGTCCCTTTTAATGAAGGAGAAAGAGAAAGTTGTGAAGCTTTGACTGAGAGACTGGATGTTCCTGATAATGGGTCCAAAAGAATGGAGGCCTCCATCATTAAGCCCGATAGCATTGATGATGGTGAGGCAATCAGATTAAATGTGAACAGTTTCCCATCCATGATCTTTTGTGAACATCAACCCGGCAAGGACAGTGAAGGCTTTAGCAACAACGGGCTCCCAAAGAGCTTGGTTTGATTCATGTTTGGCATCAATGATTTGACCATGAGAATCCCGTGCCACAAGTCCAATTCTGAAAATTTCATCCCTGGAGAGAGATGCATCAAATTTAATCTTGAGGATCCCTTATGGGGGAGGGTACCATCTTGAAGCAGCTGTGTGAGTGATAGAGAGCCCATGATGGTCAGAGTCCTGATTCCACCCCTCAATCCAGGATGTATCCCATTCAATCCAGGACCTGGGGGGCTTTTCTATGTGATTAAAGACGAAGTCATTCCATCATGAGGAGTCATTTAATTTTCTTCCTATTATATTCACAATTCCATGATTGTAAAAGACAAATATGATCAAACATAAATTCATTAAATTTAAAAATTAAGGAGAAAACAGTGGTACAAAAACCTGATTAAGGGGAAAAGGGTTTATGATGTCAACTCAACTTCAAAAAAATATCACATTCAATTCTAAACTAAATGAATTTAAGATTTGAAATTCAATATCAATGATTGAACATAAAATGTGATCACATAGTTTAATCCATCAAAACCAATTTCACTATTCTTGTTATATTTATTAGAATATAAAAATTTAGATGTGGTGTATTTTTCCTCTGTAAATTTTTATAGATCCACACTTTTCAGTATGAAATGAAAACAATATTTCATTCATATAAAGCTACGAAATTTTAGCTACTGCTATAACTTTTCTAAAAGGACAATTCATTGATTAAACCAAAGACATTCACAAGTTTCCTCATAAGTTATAATTATTTCATACTGATTTAAAATGGTCATAATATTGTATTTCATTATAAAAAATATATATTTTAGTTATACCATGAGTATAAAAATAACCTATTTGAGAATGTGTTGTGATTAAATCAAATGTACTTATATAGTAATGATAACCAACAAATTTTAGTTATGGTTTATTAAAATAAAACAATCATTAATTGACGATCCCATATATGTCTCAAGAAAACAAGCTTGATATAATCATGATGTTTTCAATTATGAGAATAGTTATAAAATTTTATTGAATTTACAAAATTTACATGTAAAATATTTTACTTTTATTAGGCTTTATAACCTTACATCTTCGTGTTTTTTTCACTCAACATTAACATTGTTTTAATCAATTATACGTTCGAAGGAGAAGAAAATGAAGTGACCAATGTCTTCGACCAAGATATTTTAATAAGTGATGTTATAATAACTATTTGTATACCGGTCTATGGATCAAGAAAAAAATTAGCTAATGTATATATGGATCGGTTGACATGGATACCACCTAAATCTACACCTGAACATATGCTCCCTTCTACACATAACGATCAATTAGAGAAAGAAAAATCACAAAAATTACTTATGTACACAAAAAATATCACAAAAACATTTTTAAATATATCTAATATAATGACTATGAGGATATTAATAGTACCACAAGAAGGCCTTGGATGATATTATTATCCAAATTAGTTCACACAGATATATCTTCCTACTAATCAACATGTGAAATTTTTAGGACACATGCATGGAGGGTGGAATATATCCAGGAATATGTTCTGAACTATGTCAGATCACCTGAGCTTATTAAGATGGAATACTCATTCATTCAATACATTATATAATTCTAAGTCATTTGGAATATCCTTGCGATTTACAAGCTTTCTTGCATTAGTCAAAGATAAACATGAATTTTCCTGCGTGAAAATTATTCTACAATGAAAAGATAACGAATCCTTGAAAAAAATTAAATGGACAACAACATATACATTATCACGACCCACCCCCACTGGAACCCCACTTGGGTTGGAAATACATGGCCCTAGAATCACACCTCCAATAGGCCCAACACTAAGGGTATTTATCACGTGTATGGAAGGTACCCTCATAAAATCCTTGGAAAATGAAAAACAAACCACAAGTCAACTTAATAATCATACAATACAAAGAGATATAATTCCCAATTTCAAACTAGGTCAATGTGATAATGAAAAAAATATAAATAAAAACCATGCAAGTATGATCACCTAAACCCCACACAAACTACCCAAATAGCTGCATTCCCGATCACCGTTGAACTATCATAAAAAACCACTCCATAAACTATAGAGGGGATAAAAATTAAGAGTACTCTATAAGATAATATTTCTAACAATTCTATATTCATGTGAAATAAATGTGTTGAGATAGATATATCTGTTATCAACTAATAAAGTAAGCAAGTCAAAATCATGTACAATTTACCATCACTTTTAGTTGTACCACCTAAAAAATTATTAATTGATTAAGATTCACAAGTATGATTAAATGAGTGTTGTTTGGAAAAAAAACCTTAAGGTTCCATTGTAGTGTTTTTGGATTAGATGTATTTGTTGACAAAACCAATTGACAAAGTTGGTTGTGAAGTTTCATCACGATTGTTGACAAAGTATGATAACAAATCTCTAGGATAGTGGAGACTTGTACAAGATCGAAGTATATATACTGAGAGATGGGTTGAAGTTATCCAAGAAATAGGGGCATTGAGGAGTGAAAGCTTTGGAAGGTTTTTAAGAAGTTACATGTATAAGGTGGTGGTATTTCCTAGTGTTTTTCCAAATATTTTGGATCCAAAATTTGGAGGAAAGAGAAAGTTGTTTTCAAAGCAATTTTTTATGCAAGTAAAAAAGTTTAATGAATATGTGAAAGATTTTTTTGAATTTACATGAAATCGATGATTCGATTTTGACTCATAAAAATATGGAAAAAGTAAGTGTTTTATGAAAGTTCTCTAGTTTTTTGAAAGTTGGAGTTGTACAATGCAGAAAAAATTGAGCAAACCAAAGAAATTCATATATAAGTTTCACAATAGTAGTGAGTTGTGAACTAAAGGCGACGTCAAATCATTGAAGTTTGGAAAACCAGGAAAGGTACATTCAAGGTCAGTGGCGAATAAGGAAGTTGTGAGAAGGGTCGACTATTCCTATAAATAGGTCTTTACCCCCTCATTTTAAGCATCCAACCCTTAGAGAATATCAAGACTCTAAAATCACAGAGTTATGAAAACACATTTATTGCGTGAAGGAGTTGCACAAACATCAGTTGTGTGAAGAAAAGAGACTTGTGTCTATATGACCAAGGGAGTTTTGTGATACTGAAAAGTTTCCTAAAAGTTTGAGTTCCATGAAAAATTTAAAAGTTTCATGAAAGTTGGAGTTTTGTGAAAAATTAAAAAGAAATCATGAAGGTTGGGTAGTTGCGTGATAGTTGTGAAAAGGCTGTGTGAATGAAAGTTAGGAAAACCAAAAGGAATTTCTTAGAAATACTATAGTAAATTGATATTTATCATGTGTATGAAAGTATAGATTCATGACACACCAAATGATGTGTAAATAACATTGATTTAAAAAATCAATGAAATAAACTTTTGGAGGAGCAGTGATCACACTTCAGTTGTGAGGGTAGTAATATTTCAAAGTGTGTTTGGTTGTAAACTAGGAGGGATAGTGAGTTCACTTAGAACATTGTAACAACAATGCATCATAGTATATTTGGTACATCGACACATTATCGTTGTATTCTCATTGGATGTAGCTAGTGAGGGTGAACCACATAAAATTATTATATCCTATGCATGTTTTAATTTACATTAATTCATTGTTATGGGAAGGAGAGAGAAGAAAGTATTGTTTAGAAATGAAAAAAAATCCACAAAGGGGTGATTGTTTTAATCTATCACACCCTGAACCCCCCTCAGGTTATTTAACTTGGTAGGGCCAATAATTGGTAATAGAGAAAAAATTAAAGTCAATGTTTCTCTCTTAGTGTAAGAAATGAAAGTTTTTAACCACAAATGGATTCTAATCATTGGTGGAAACGATTTTAAACTGTGGAAGAATCAGATGCAACACTACTTCTGATCATTAGGTATGATTATTTTTACAGTTGTGATGCATGGTATTTCAGCCAGTATAGACAGTGAAGTTTTATCATAAGCAGACCAAAGAGAATTGGATATTGATGCCAGAAGAATCAATGCATCAAAGGGAGCTTTATCTAATACAATATACATGAAATTGTTATTATCTAAGTCATCACATTCCATGTAGGAAAAGATTATAAATATCTATGAAGGTGATTCAAAGGTCTAAGAAACTAAATTATAGGTTCTTTTGAAAAATTATGATGACTTAAGGATGTACCCTAATGAGTTGATTGATGTATTATTTGATCGAGTGAATTTTATTGTAGATGACATACAAAATCTCAGAGAAATCCTCGATGATGTAAAGATCAGAAAGTACATATTGAGAATAATTTAACCTCAGTTTAATCTAAAAGTCTCTGTACCATAGGAAAAAGATCCAAGGGAGATAACATTAGATAGTTTATACAGTACCCTTATTGTACACAAGATGATAAATGACGATAAGGGTAATTATAAAGAGGTGGAATTAAAGGACATGAAGAATCTCACCATATAGGATGTCTATAAAGAAGAATACATGGATAAATTCATGTCATTCCTTTTCTCAAATATGTAATGGGGAAAAGAACGTTTAAAGGGAAACTTCCACTCATGTGATTTCAGTGTAGAAAGGTTGGTCACCTTGAGAAAAATTGTCACAAGAAGTTTTAAGATAATGATGGGGATAATGATGAAATTTCTATAAATAAGTCTCTAGCTAATGTGAAAGGTAGGAAAAGTATTAAAAGAAATTTCTTCAAGTAGAAGAACCTTATTTCATAAGAAAATGGCAGTTCAAAAGAAACTGAGATGGAAGAAATTAAAGACTGTAAACACCATATATAAAATTCTATGATGGTAGTTATGGGAAATTACTAGACAAGGGAAGAGAGTGACACTGGTGAAGGAGAAGAGGGAGGAATATTTGATCTCTAAGTTGAGCTTGAGGATGCTCTGGAATAAATTGATGTTTGTAGAGACAAAATGATGAAATCCAATAGAGTGGTCCATGGTGTTAAACTCTATATACAATAATAGTAGGAAGATAAGTTTAACATAAAGGAAAACCATTGAAAAGCTTAAGTCTCATGGTGTTAAACTCTATATGCAATAATAGGAGGAGGAGAAGTTTTACATAAAAGAAAAAATTGAGAAGCTTAAGGTTGTAATTCCATGGAACTCAAAAAATGTTATTGAGCACAAACTCAAAGTTTAAGAACAAACCATGTTCATTAATGGTTTGACTAACATAGTGAAAGATAGAGTCAAATTTATTGATGAAATTGAGGAGGAAGTTATAGGCCTATGAATAAAATTAGAAGATCAAGAGAGTCTCTTGACCCTTGGTATGACACTGGGAAAGCAGGCCACATAGGAGACAGAAAAAGGGAAATTAGATTATGAAATTCTATTAAAAAATTCAAAGAATTGTCAAGAGAGGAAAACAACGCATTAGAATGACATAACTATCATAAGGCTTGATCCCAAACAAAAAATCAGTGATGATTGGTGTTAAACCATAAGCACCACTATGATGCTGATGATTGATTTGGGTAAAAATCATAATAAGATGATTCATAGAACCCAAGGGATAACCAGTGCTACAATAATGACATATAGTAATGTACCTCATATTATGTGTTATTATTGTGGAAATATGGGACATTCCCAAAATGTTTGTCCCACAAGCAAACGGTGCCAAAGAGCATAAGAGAAATAAAGGCAATCAAATAGAGTTCAATATTCTAGGAATGATTTTCATGGTCACTATTTTTGGTGTGGAGGATGTGGACACATGAACAGATATTTCTCATCGATAGTACAAAGGAATGTGTCAAAGAAGGCCCAGAGTGTTTGTGCATAGCATCTCAAGGAAAAATCAAATGAGATGAAAATGAAAAATAAATTTGATTCTTTTGAAGATGAAGTTGATCTGTCATACTTTGAGGAAGATCAATAATACCACTGAACATTAGGTATGAAATCAAAGATGTGGATAAAAAATAAAAGATCTGAGCAGGTAGCAGTTGTAGAGATTTCCCTAAAAGCACCAGATTATGCTAGTGTATGGATCTCTTATAGTGGATGCAATTAATATATGACGTAAAAAAAGATCTTATTATATAAATAAAGTACAATAAGGAAGGTTTTATCAAATTTTAAAATGATAAAGTTCTAAAGATTAATGGCTTAGGAAAATCCATCTTTGGGGGAAAAGATATGAGACACACAGATATCTTTGTCGTTGAAGGTCTCAGTCGCAACTTTATTAGTGTCATTCAACTTTGTGACTCGGGAAATAAAATAATCTTTACTAAGAAGATGTGTATCATCAAGTTAAAATATGGTATAGTTATGATTCATGGGAAGCGCATGAAGGGGAATCACTATTTTGTTAGTGGAGGATAAGATATGTTCTTTCCATCCAAGGATGAAGAAAATAGGTCGGGACATAAACGTCTTTGTCACGACCTGTCCTCGGGGCCCGTGCCGTGACTACCCCAAGCCCGCCTTCCATAGGCCAGGGGCTGGTGACTAGCACCATGGCGTAAATCCCGGTAAAAGGGGAAGGCATTACATTTGTAAAGTAAACAAACACCATAGAGCAAGAAAGCAGTATAAGTAAACACTAAGTAAAAACTGAGAATAACAGTAAGTGCGGAAAAGTAAGTGGGCCAGTATACAAACCCAAACTAAAAGTAAAGTACAACTGGAAGGGAAAACAGAAACTAAAAAGTAAAGCCACAGCATTGAGCCGTCCACTGGAAGTCCCACCTGAAGGGTGAGTACAGATAGCCTCCACAGCTCCTCGGGTCCAGCCGTCCACTCCGAGTATGTCCCGCCTAGTGGTCTACCTCCAGGTACCGTCCTGTTCCACAAGCCTCAACCATGATCAGCGCTGTCCGTCGTCTGCAACCAACACAATATAGTGCGGGCATAGCCCGTGCAGGGGTGAGTATAAGCTACTCAGTAGGGACCCCGAGACCCCCGAAGGTCTCCCAGAATCCACAATGGAAAGATACAATCACGAAGTAACATCCGACACTGCTTAGGTATATGCCCATACATATACCTAAGTCATCTATTCTCGTTCGACTCCAACATCCGAGCCCAAGTACAACCCAGTCCACACAGGAAAGAAAAACGTAAATCCACATAGGATAGCACAACACAATCCACAAAGGAAAGCAAAACAGGATTCAACTCACATAGGTACACTTCTTCGTATGACGATAGAGATGATCAGATATAGCCACTGATTCATCTAAGACGTTGTAACCACAAAGGATCGATAGGTACTAACCCCCGCAATGACCCACAAAGGATCTGACCGACACAGGATCGATAGGTAACTAACCCCCGCAAAGACCCACACAGGATCGGACCCACACAGGATCTGTAGGCGCTGGTCCACACAGGACCGCTGAGCGCTGACCCACACAGGATCGGACCCACACAAGATCTGTAGCACTGATCCACATAGGATCGCTAAGTGCTATATTCATCGTCATCAAATCCACTGAGGATCTCTACACAGTCGTCATCGTCGTCGTCGCAGTCGCAACCAGCTCTAGGGTTCCCGCACACAGCAAGCTCGTTCGGGAGGGTCTGCTCCACGAGCCGAGAGGCTGATACATCAACTGACACATAATCCAAAGTTGATGTATCCAAAAGTTCTGTAACATCAGCGGTAACTCGACTCCACAGACGGCGCGTCAATCGGACGCCCGATCTGAGAGTTATTGGCTTTTTCGTCCCAGGGGCCTGGTTGGTTTTTAAGTCAAAACCAACCTGACCGTACTCCACCTGCATCCAAACCTCAGGCGGAGTAAGACAAAAGATCCGTATCACTAAGAGGAATCCATAAAAGTCGACGGCATTTCAATCGGACGTCTGGAGCTCAAGTTATGAGCGTTTCCGCTCTGAGGGCCCAGTTGGTTTCGTGTACGAACCAACCCGGCCAAACCCAAAGTACTCCGAAACCTTGAGTGCGATATACCGAAACAACCGTCTCGATCCAAGTATCGCATCTCCATTGACGGTGCGTCGATCAGAGGCCTGCAGCTCAAGTTATTAGAAAAATATAGAAAAGGTCCGAAAACAGGGGGTCTGGGCCCGTACCGACCCGGCCCAACCCCCCTGGGTCGGCCCGACCCGGGTTCGGGTACGACCCGTCCGGTGCGGCCCGGCCCGGCCAGGGTGGCTTGGCCCGGCCTGGGCGCAACCCGGACCGGCCTGGGCGCGACCCGGCCCTGCTGGCGGGTCGGCTCATCCGGTTACGGCCGAGCGGAGCGGGGGGCGTGCTGCCCCCGCGTGAGAGAACCGCGGCCCCGCGTGGGGCCGCCATTGCCAGCGGACGCGGCCAGGCCGCCGCGTCCCGTGCTCCTCCGGTCCCGCGCGGTCGCGGTACCACGCTGCTGCCGCCGCGGCTGAAGCCGCGACGGTTCTCCACGGCGGCGCGCCGGGCACCGCCGCCGTGCCGGCGTGGCGCGCCGGCGGTTTGCTGCGCGGACCACCGGACGAGCTCCGGTGGTCGGAAATTCATGTCGTCTTCGCCAAAGGTCCTCCTGGGGTCCTTCCTTCACTGCGAGGACCCCGCGTCGCCTGTGCGTCCTGCTTTGTCGACGTCTGCCATTTCGCACACCAGGAACGAAAGGGGCGGTGGGTTCGGACTTGTTTATTAGTCCGCACCCACCGCGTTAGCGGTTTTAAAAGTCTCACAACAAAAAAAGTTTAATCAAACGCCATGGGTATAAAATCAAAAAGATTTAAATAAAACGACCCATACCTCGTCATTGTCATCGGACGTGAGTTCTTCGCGGAAATGACCGTCACGGAAGAAGAGGATCGTCACATCGCGGAAGGGGGCATCGCGTCATCGCGGTACACGGGGTCGCGTCGAAGATCTCCGAGGGTTAAAGAAAACACACAGATTTAATTGCACATTTTAAACCCATGTTGAGGATAAATCCAAAAAGAATTAGAGAACCGTAATCCCCTACCTCAAGCAGATGATGATCGGAGATTGTTGCGGGGAAGAAACGTCGCGGAAGAAGTGTCGCGGAAGGAGAATCGTCGGCGTCGCAGAACACAGCATCGCGTTGTCGATCTCCGAGGGTTCGGCGTTCTTCACGTTCTTCGCGTTCTTCGCATTCTTCGCGTTCTTCGTGAAGGAGGATGAAGATCCCAAGCCTTAGAGTCTTCTCCAAATCCTCTCAACGAGCAATCCTCAAGAAAGACATGTGTTGGTCTTATTTCATTCCATGCCAACAATTTGAAAAACAAGTTAAGAAACGAACCATTAATTCGGTGAATTAATGGTAACATCTTAACTATCCAATTAATAGGGGCATTAAGAGTTTAGAAAACGCACCAGTTGACTTTCCTTAAAGAGGAGTTTTCACAGGTGCGTTACTTAGGGGAAAAGAAACGGTGGGGCTCGTGCGGGCCCCACCTCACAAATATCCTACCAAGTGGGTAGGATATTTCGGGTTCCACCCTATCCGCTTCAACTCATCTTGAGTGGCTTTAAGTGGTTTTAAGTGGATTTAAGTGAAATAAAAATAAAGTTGTCGCACCACTTTATTTTATTTCTTAACTTAACCCCAAAAATTAAAAACCACACCCGAGAAAACGCAACTCCGGAAAAGGAGTTTCTAAGCAAATACTGGAACTGAGATTCCATAGGTGCCCTCAGAATTCGATTCTGAGCACCGGTTCAAAAATTAGAAAAACTCACTCGTTCGTTCACTGAACGTACCCGAGCCAAACTTCGGAAAATGATTCCGGGCACACCGGGCCTCGGAATCAGGTGCCGTCAGAAACTGTGTTTTTGTAAAATTCCAAAGGAAATTAAGAAAAAAAATTCCTTGAATTTTACAGGTATTTACATCACTCCCACCTCAGGGATTTACGTCCCCGTAAAGATACCACTACTACAAATATGACTTTTATCAGCACTAAAAATGGCCTTTATCAGCGCTAGAAAAGTGCTGATAAAGCCGGCGAAGATAAAGGGGGGGGGGGTCCCCTTTATCAGCGCTCCAAAAAGCGCTGATAAATACCCCTTTTATCAGCGCTTTTTTTAGTGCTGATAAAAATAAAAAAAATTAAAAAAATAAAAAAAATAAAAAAATTAAAAAAAATACTGCCAATCTCGGAGGGACTTTTTACAGCTCTTGAGCCCCCCTTTATTAGCACTTTCCTGCACCTCCAGCACCCTCCCGCACCACCTAAACCCTTTATCACTGCTATCCCTTTTAATCAACCTTGCGCGCGCACCTGTGCCTCCACCCGGATTTGATCTCGAGACCTCCCCCCTGCGCACCTAAAGCCTTTGCCACTACCCTATATTGATTTGTTCTCTTATTCATGCTATATCTATTTATTTATATATATATTTAGTTATATTTATTCGTATAGTAATATATTTTTATATTAATATATATAGTTATATTAATATATATATATAGTTATATTAATAAATATATATATATATATATAGTTATATTAATATATACATATAGTTATATTAATATATGTATAGTTATATTAATATATAGTAGTTATATAAATATTAATATATTGGTATTTTAAATAAAATGGATATTAGTTATTATTTAGATAAAGATAATATATTTTATATGTAAATATGTTTAATTATTTATTTAAAAAATTTAATTTTTAGGTATGAATATATAAAAAAAATTGTACATATAGTTATATATTTGATTATAAATAGTAGTGCATTATAAAAAATGATGAAATTTCAAATAAATAATATCAATATGAATATAATAACTTGGAATAAATTCAGTCCCCACCAAAAAAATCCAATAATACCCCCTTAAATGAGGCTGAAAATCCACAAAATGTTAAAAAATCTGGGTACCCCGACAAAAAACTCAGTTTTGGAGGCCTTATGGGCCTCATTTGGCCTTGAAAAACGCTTGACCGGGGTTCCCCCTGATCACAGTGACGTAGAGATTGTCGCAGGCTTCGATTTGATATTTGGTAGAGCTCAAACGGACACCCGGATCAAAAGTTATGGTCGTTTGAAGTTTGAGTTGCGTTTTCAACATATTTTGGATCTTTTTTTAATTTTTTTTTATTTTTTATTCTTCAAATTGTTATTAAATGACTATTACTCCATAATAATTATCAAATTATTATTTAAAAATATTTTTTTAATTTTTTAAGAATCCATTTTCACTAAATATCTTATATATTAAGTATATTAAGTGTAAATGTACATTTATACATATATAAAATATATTTAAAAATTATATATTATATTTATATCAATATAACTATATAACTATATAACTATATTTATATATTAATATATTTGTATTTTTTTTTGAAGTCAACCCTTAATCAGCACTTTTAAAAAAAGCGCTGATAAAGGCCCCCCCTTTATCAGTGTTTTTTCGTTAGTGCTGATAAAGGGGTGGTGCTGGCCTTGCCCAGTTTTGTGGTAGTGTACAACATAAACTAGGTAAACAAAAGTGGGTACTGAGCATGCATCTGAGCCTCCCGCTTCCAAGTGCTCTCCTGGAGGTTCCCGTGCTGCCATCTGATGCGCACTAGAGGAATCGACCATCCACGTAGGACCCGCTCCTGTCGATCCTTGATCTCCACCAGGACCTCCACAAAAGTCGCCCCATCATCAACTTCCAGCTCCCCATGGTTAATGATATGCGTCGGGTCGTGCACGTATCTCCTCAGCTGAGATACGTGGAAGACGTCATGCACCCGGTGCAACTGAGGTGGTAGATCCAGGCGATAGGCCACCTCACCAATCCTGTTGAGGACCTGGAATGGTCCAATGAAGCATGGAGACAACTTTCCGCCTCAGCCAAATCTCTGTAATCCACGTCGAGGTGAGACACGCAAGAAGACGTGGTCGCCATCCTCGAACTCTAGTGTCCTCTGCCTCCTGTCAGCATAGGACTTCTGCCGGCTCTGAGCTGTCCTCATCCGCTCCTGGATGACCTGGACCTTCTCTGTCGTGGCCTAGACCATGTCTGGTCCCACAAGTGTTGACTCCCCAGGGTCTGTCCAGCACAAAAGAGATCTTCAAGGTCGGTCGTACAATGCCTCGTATGGTGCCATCCCGATGGTGGAGTGGTAGCTGTTGTTGTACGCGAACTCCACCAAGGGTAGGTGGTCCTCCCAGCTGCGACTAAAGTCGAGGAAACATGCGCGGAGCATGTCCTCGAGAGTCTGAATGGTCCTCTCCGTCTGACCATCCGTCTGAGGGTGAAAGGCAGTGCTCAGACGTAGCTGCGTCCCGAAAGCCTCCTACAACCCCTTCCAAAGCCGGGAAGTAAAGCGAGCATCTCGATCAGAGACGATAGATGATGGCACACCGTGAATCCGTACAATCTCCTGAACGTAGAGATGCCCCAAGCTCTCTACTGAGCCCTTCTCTCTTATGGGTAAGAAGTGAGCCGACTTGGTGAGTCGGTCGACAATCACCCAAATGGAGTCGTGGCCTCTGGAAGTGCGTGGAATTCCAGTCACGAAGTCCATAGATATGCCATCCCACTTCCACTATGGGACCTCCAAGGGTTGTACCAAGCCTTCTAGTACCTGATGCTCTGCCATCACCTGCTGGTAGGTGAGGCATCGAGAAACGAACTCTGCCACAGCCTTCTTCATGCCCGGCCACCAGTGCTGTCGTCTGAGGTCCTGGTACATCTTTGCCACTTCAGGATGTACCGCCAAGGGATAAGTGTGAAACTCTCTCATCACCTCCTCCCGTAAAGCAACTGGTACCAAGGTACGTCCTCTGAAAAGGATGTCGTTCTCTGCTCCAAAGGAGAAACCATCAGGTGCCTGTCCTAAGGATATCTATGCACGCCGCGTCTCACAGTCGGCGTCCCCATGTTGTGCCTCTCTGACCCGCTGCAGTAGTGGAGGGGTGACTGTGAGAGACTGAAAGAAGGCTTCTCCATCTCTATCCATGAAGGATATCTGCAGAGTAGCCAGCTGCTCTATCCTCCTCAAGCAGTTGAATGCCCGTCCTCCTACTGAGAGCATCGGCTACTACGTTCCCCTTCCCAGGAGTATAGACTATCTCAAAGTCATAGTCCTAGAAGAACTCGAGCCATCGTCGCTGTCTCAGGTTCAGGTCCTTTTGAGAGAAGATATACCTGAGACTCTAATGGTCAAAAAAGACTGTAAAGCGCTCACCCATCAGATAGTGTCGCCATGTCTTCAGAGCGAAGACCACTGCTGCTAACTCTAGGTCATGGGTGGCGTAGTTCTGCTCATGCGGCCCCAACTGACGTGATCCATAGGCAATCACTGCCCGATCCTGCATCAGGACACATCCGAGTCCGGTCCCTGATGCATCGCAATAGACTACGTACCCTACTCCCTCCTCTGACAACCTCAAGATAGGTGCGCTGGTCAATCTCTATCTCAGCTCCTGGAAGCCCTGCTGACATCTGTCTGACCACACGAAGGGTTTCCTCTTCCTCCTTAACGTTCTTCAAATCTGCAAAGATTTCTCCTTTGATGAAAAGGGAAATCCGGTCTCATCCCCTGGATGAACCACGTTCCTTGCCTAATATAGTCAATCCCGTCATGTTTAGTTAATTCATGGCATGGATGACATCGTAAGGCCTCGACGCTGCTACCAAGAGATCCAACCGTTACTCTCGCCTCCAAGGGTTGATTCACACTGTCGGAATCAATGTGTGGTCACTGGGTCTCCTCCAGTAAGAATATCGCAAGTGAGGGTCAATTCAACAATTTTTAACTAGCACCTCTTAGTATTAACAAACAAAAGACAAGAAATAAAATGTCACTAAAGCAAGCATCTTTTATTACTTCAACTCAAAGTACAAGAACTCAAGGCAACACAAACAACGAAGATAGAGGCATAATGGGCAAAGGCCTCTATGCCTGGAGATAGACCCACACTTGTCCACTTGCTTCCGGAGCTCCATGATCGTAAGATTCAGTTTCCTGAAGCTGTGCTCTCCCCTGAGGTCGGGGTGGACCTCCTGGTGGTGGTGGTGGTAGAGCCTCAAAGCGTCTCCCACCACCTGCTGCTCGGCCAGATCCTCTACCTCGTCCGCCTGCTCCCTGCAGACCGCCACGGTCGAACCTCTGCCTCTGCCTAGGTGGTTCCTCAACCGTCTGCAGCTCCTCTGCATGGCGGGTCGGGCAGTCACGAGCCATGTGGCCCTGCCCGCCGCATGCATAGCACTGTCTTCCACTCATAGGACAGGTTCTGCTGCGTTTTCCCCGCACCTCCGAGCTAGTATCATGTGGTCGTCTGCTAGATGGCCTGGCCCTCTTGGACCTCTGTGACATCTGTCTACTACCGGCTGTAGAAGACTCCTCCACATGTCGCCCTGCAGTAGGTCTCGCCACTGGTGTAGACTCAGCAAGAAAGCTCTCGATGAGAAGAGCTCGCTCCAGTACTCCTGCCTGAGTTGGAATGATGAGGGAGATTAGTGATGCCCTGATCTCCTTCCCAAATCCCTGCTCAATGGTCCGGGCCTTGAAGAATGGGTCTCTTACCATGTATGTCGAGTAGCGCGAGAGATCGGTAAATCTCGCCGAGTACTGGGCGACCGTAAAGCTTCCCTGCGCAGCTAAAGTAGCTCCTGGATGCGCACCGTACGGAGGGTGGCTGGGAAAAACTCTGAGTGGAAGAGGCTCTAAAAGTCCGTATAGAGGAGAGATGCCTCATCGTGCACCTGGAGCATCAAGCTCCACCATCTGCCTGTTTCCGCGTGCAGTAGGCTCGCTGCAAGGATCACCATGAGGTCTGCTGGTGTCCTCACTAACCTGAAAACCCGTATGACTGCCTCCAGCCAGTCCTCGGCTGCCTGGGGGTCCCTCTCCCCGCGGAACCTAGGCGGTCGCTGGCACTGGAACTCGTGCAGTGCACTAAGGCTACGTGCATCGTCAGCGGCTGGGGCTGGAAGCATCGGTGGCTCGGTGGGTAAAGGTACCGCCGATGCCTCTGCTATCAAAGGGCCCTGTACCGAGGCCTCGTCGCTCGACGGGCTATCGTCACGCACAACTCTCTGAACCCTAGCTGGCTGCCGTCGTGGGGCCATCCTGAAAAGAGACAGGTGCATCACGGTCAGAACAGTATACCTGGTGAGCTGACACAAAGTAATCACAAAGAAAACTTGAAACACACATGCAATCAATGTTTTCACGCATTAAGTCAGAAATCAGAAGTCACGGTCCTGGTGTATGGATACGTCGGACGCCGCACCAACACTGGACTCCCTAGACTGATAACCACACTCAATACGCTTAACACTATTGCTTCACTTAGAAAAAAGATCAGAGTCCAAAGTTCTGCGGTAGAACCGAACTCCTCTGATACCAATTCGTCACGACCCGTCCTCGGGGCCCATGACATGACTACCCCAAGCCCGCCTTCCATATGCCAGGGGCTGGCGACTAGCACCAAGGCATAAATCCCGATAAAAGGGGAAGGCATTTCCTTTGTAAAGTAAATAAACACCATAGAGCAAGAAAGCAGTATAAGTAAACACTAAGTAAAAACTGAGAATAACAGTAAGTGCGGAAAAGTAAGTGGTCCAGTATACAAACCCAAACTGAAAGTAAAGTACAACTGGAAGGGAATACAACAACTAAAAAGTAAAGTCGCAGCGTCGAGCCATCCACTGGAAGTCCCACATGAAGGGTGAGTACAGATAGCCTCCACAGCTCCTTGGGTCCAGCCGTCCACTCCGAGTACGTCCCGCCCAGTGGTCTACCTCCAGGTACCGTCCTGCTCTGCAAGCCTCAACCACGATCAGCGCTGTCCGTCGTCTGTAACCAACACAACGTAGTGCGGGCATAGCCCATGCAGGGGTGAGTATAAGATACTCAGTAGGGACCCCGAGACCCCCGAAGGTCTCCCAGAATCCACAAAGGAAAGATACAATCACGAAGTAACATCCGACACTTCTTAGGTATATGCCCATACATATACCTAAGTCATCTATTCTCGTTCGGCTCCAACATCCGAGCCCCAGTACAACCCAGTCCACACAGGAAAGCAAAACGTAAATCCACACAGGATAGCACAACACAATCCACAAAGGAAAGCAAAACATGATTCAACTCACACAGGTACACTTCTTCGTATGACGATAGAGATGATCAGATATAGCCACTGATTCATCTAAGCCGTCGGAACCACAAAAGATCGATAGGTAATAACCCCCGCAATGACCCACAAAGGATCTCACCGACATAGGATCGATAGGTAACTAACCCCCGCAAAGACCCACACAGGATCAGACCCACACAAGATCTGTAGGCGTTGGTCCACACAGGACCGCTGAGCGCTGACCCACACAGGATCAGACCCACACAGGATCTGTAGCACTGATCCACGTAGGATCGATGAGTGCTGTAGTCATCGTCGTCGAATCCACTGAGGATCTCTGCACAGTCGTCGTCGTCATCGTCGCAGTCGCAGCCAGCTCTAGGGTTCCCGCACACAGCAAGCTCGTTCGAGAGGGTCCGCTCCACGAGCCGAGAGGCTGATACATCAACTGACACATAATCCAGAGTTGATGTATCCAAAAGTTCTATATCGTCGGCGGTAACTCAACGCCACAGACGGCGCATCAATCGGACGCCCGGTCTGAGAGTTAAAGGCTTTTTCGTCCTAGGGGCCCGGTTGGTTTTTAAGTCAAAACCAACCCGACCGTACTCCACCTGCGTCCAAACCTCGGGCGGAGTAAGCAAAAAGATCCGTCTCACTAAGAGGAATCCATCAAAGTCAACGGCACGTCAATCGGACGTCCGGAGCTCAAGTTATGAGCGTTTCCGCTCCGAGGGCCCAGTTGGTTTCGTGTACGAACCAACCCGGCCAAACCCAAAGTACTCCGAAACCTTGAGTGCGATATACCGAAACAACCGCCTTGATCCAAGGATCGCATCTCTGCTGACGGTGCATCGATCGGAGGCCCGCATCTCAAGTTATGAGCAAAAGACCGAAAAGGTCCGAAAACGGGGGGTCTGGGCCCGGACCGACCCGGCCCAACCTCCCCTGGGTCGGCCTGAACCAGGTCAACCTGACCTGGGTCTGGGTCCGACCTGGCCGGCGCGGCACGACCCGGCCGGCGCGGCCTGGGCGCGACCCGGCCCGGCCGGTGGGTCGGCTCGGCCGATTACGGCCGAGCGGAGCGGGGGGCGTGCTGCCCCCACGTGAGAGAACTACGGCCCCGCGTGGGGCCGCCCTTGCCAGCGGACGTGGCCGGGCCGCCGCTTCCCGTGCTCCTTCGGTCCCGCGCGGTCGCGGCTTCAACCGCGGCGGTTCTCCACGGCGGCGCGTCGGGCGCCGCCGCCTTCCGCCGCCAGCGCCGCCGTGCCGGCGTGGCGCCCCGGTGGTTCGCTCAGCGGACCACCGGACGAGCTCCGGTGGTCGGAAATTCACGTCGTCTTCGCCAAAGGTCTTCCCGGGGTCCGTCCTTCACTGCGAGGACCCCGCGTCACCCGTGCGGCCTGCTTTTTCGACGTCCACCGTTTCGAACACCAGGAACGAAAGGGGCGGTGGGTTTGGACTTGTTTGTTAGTCCGCACCCACCGCGTTAGCGGTTTTAAAAGTCTCGCAAAAAAAAAGTTTAATCAAATACCGCGGGTATAAAATCACAAAGATTTAAATAAAATGACCCCTACCTCTTCGTTGTCGTCGGACGTGAGTTCTTCGCGGAAATGACCGTCGCGGAAGAAGAGGATCGTCGCGTCGCGGAAGGGGGCGTCGCGTCGTCGCGGTACACGGCGTTGCGTCGAAGATCTCCAAGGGTTAAAGAAAACATAGAGATTTAATTGCACGTTTTAAACCCATGTTGAGGATAAATCCACAAAGAATTAGAGAACTGTAATCCCCTACCTCAAGCAGTTGATGATCGGAGATTGTTGTGGGGAAGAAACGTCGCGAAAGAAGCGTCGCAGAAGGAGAATGGTTGGCGTCACGGAACACGGCGTCGCGTCATCGATCTCCGAGGGTTCGGCGTTCTTCGTGTTCTTCGCGAAGGAGGATGAAGATCCCAAGCCTTAGAGTCTTCTCCAAATCCTCTCAACGAGAAATCCTCAAGAAAGACATGCGTTGGTCTTATTTCATTCCTTGCCAACAATTTGAAAAACAAATTAAGAAACGAACCATTAATTCGGTGAATTAATGGTAACGTCTTAACTGTCCAATTAATAGGGGCGTTAAGATTTTAGAAAATGCACCAGTTGACTTTCATTAAAGAGGAGATTTCACGGGTGCGTTAGTTAGGGGAAAAGAAATGGTGGGGCTCGTGCGGGCCACACCTCACAAATATCCTACCAAGTGGGTAGGATATTTCGGGTTCCACCCTATCCTCTTCAACTCAGCTTGAGTGGCTTTAAGTGGTTTTAAGTGGCTTGAAGTGAAAAAAATAAAGTTGTTGCACCACTTTATTTTATTTCTTAACTTAACCCCAAAAATTAAAAACCACACTCGAGAAAATGCAACTCCGGAAAAGGCGTTTTTAAGAAAATACCGGCGCTGCGATTCCATCGGTGCCCTCAGAATTTGATTCCGAGCACCAGTTCAAAAGTTAGAAAAACCCGCTCGTTCGTTCACTGTACGTACCCGAGCCAAACTTCGGAAAATGATTCCGGGCACACCGGGCCTCAGAATCAGGTGCCGTTAGAAACTGCGTTCTTGTAAAATTCCAAAGGAAATTAAGAAAACAATTTCCTTGAATTTTACGGGTCTTTACATTCTAGGCCATTTGAGTCAACCATACTTGGAAGATCTAGTAAAATGTGTTTTTTCTAGAGATCTACCTAATTTATCACATGATATTAATCACATGTTTGATGCTTTCTAACAAGGCATGATCACTTGAAAGATGTATAAGGTGAAAGAGAAAAGTCCAACAAGAGTGCTTGAACTGGTATATGTTGATGTACGTGGACCCATATCATCAAGATATATTGATGGGAAGAGATATTATATACTTTTAATTGATTAATACAATATTATGGCATGTATTTTGGTCATTAACCACATGTTTGAGGTGTTTAGTTTCACAACACAATATTAGAGGGAAGTTGAGAAGATGTTTGGTCAAAAAAACTCAAATGTTATGAAACAACAATGGAATGAATTTCACAAGCTACTAAGTAGAGGATTATATCTAGACTCATGGAATAATGCACCAAGTCTTGGTAGTGATGATGCCTCAATAAAATGAGGTGTTTGAGAGAATAAATTAGATCACCAACAACATGGTCAAAATGATGCTTATTAAAAAAGACCCACAAGATAAGTTTTGGGATGAAGCAATTTTGACATTGGTATGTAAATCAAATCGGCCCTTTTTGTGTCCAAGAGAAGAGAAGACTCCATATGAGATATGTTATGAAAATAATCTGATGTTAAAGTACTTTCAAATCTTGAGAAGTAAGCTTTCATTCTCAACAAGGAAAAACACAAGAATTTTGAATACCGTGGAGATGAGGGATACTTGTTGGCTACTCAAGAAAAAACAAAGCATATAAATGATTAAATAAACAGCTGAGGAAGGTTTTTGAGAGAAATAATATTCTAATCATGTAACTATATACTCACATCAATAATATTCTAATCATTTCACCATCTCAATAATAACAAATGGCACATCATTCACAGTTGATCAAAACTGATTTACCATATTGCCATCAAAATCATATCACTATCTCTTCATCGTCATATCTAACATATAAATTTGAAAAAATTGGCAAGCCTAGATATCAACTTGTTCCATCCATACGATCCTCATTCCCATTATAAATAGGAAAAATGGGCAAGCCCAACAGACCACGTAGTGATTCACTATTCATTTCCACCTTTATACCATCAGGTTAAAATGATTTTGTATTGTAAATTACAAATATACTAAAAAATTTCATTTCAAATTTAATTATTTTTTTATTTTTATCACCACTAAAAAGTGAAATTTTACTTGTTTTTATGATTACATTACAGGAGGATGTGATTTTGGGATCTCATGATGAAATTCTAGAAAAACGGGCCAAATAATGCAAGATCCCAAGCACACATATGGACTAAAATAAAGATTGAAGATAATTTGTGCATCTAATTATGCTGAAAATCGGTTGGAGAATGAAAAAAACATGCAGGATAAATTTATTTATAATACCAGGGATCTTATTCATCCATTTTGAGGCCCAAAATGCGCCATCATTGGAGAAAATCTTCATTATTCACTGTCTCAAGGTCACTTTTGTAATTTGTCCATATATCATGATGTTAGACTCCAAATTATTCCAAATTTTCAATGGATATATTAAATATGTGGGTAAACATATTTTTAGTTTTTTAAAAAGTGATATATGGCTGTCTTCTATCCAAAATCTACGAGCGAAGTGGTTTTTAAAATTCAAGGTTCCCAAAAACACCTTCTACATTACCTATAAATTAGAACCTAGGGCACCCCATTTTTAAGTTAGACCAAGGAGTGAAGTGATGCTATTTTTTAGATTAATAAGGTTATTTTCATCACCTTGAAGGTTCTTGATCTCCCTATCCTCACAGGGAGAGCTAACATGAAGAAGAAGATCCACCCAATCCTCCACCTCCTCTTGATGAAAAGATAATTGGAAGGAGATCATTGCGAGGGAACTACACACATGTAAAGGGAGTTATGGAAAAAATATTAGCTTCTTTTTTGGTTTAATTTTGGTTTGAAAACATTTATTTTAGTTGTATATTACTTTTATTCAGATTTGAATACTTTTTCTTGGCGTGATTAAATTTAATGCACTTTGTTTCTAATCGATTGGTGTGAGATTTTGAGTGCATGAATTGTGTTGTTCTGATTATAAAACACAATAATCAGTTTACTCCCCACTTAGTTATTATTTCAATCTAATTTAGAAGGTATTGTAACATTCATAAGGTCTAGACCTTGGCTATATTATTGTGTTGTCAAGGATCTGGTTCTACTTGCATTTATATAAAAGCTTAGAGAGTAATTAGGATTCCAAATAATCTCAACCAAAGACTTACTCCAATCCTAAATGAACCTCAAAGAACAATGAACTTGAAATATGTGTAGTGAACTGACAATAACCTATTTATCTCATATTTTTCAAAATCCACTTTTTTATCAACTATTAAACTTTTTAATTAAGATTGTTTTACGTAAAACTGTTTTCAAAATCACCCCCATCAATTTAGTCCCTTTTAATAAAGAAACACTTTAAACATCCAACACTCTTTGAGAGACCACTTAGGGTTTTACATATACTATAAATCAACTTTAAAAACCTAATCAATTTTATGTTTCAAGATAATTTTTTCAAATTTTGGCGCTATTTTTGAAGAGTGCTTTGGTTTTTAGTTTGCATTTTTAAAAGAACTTTATGTATTTTGTAAATATTTTTTTTATTTATCTCTTCGAATTTTGTATATAAGAGGTGTTCTGACCATTTTTTGTAGTTTATGTCTATGAAAAATTCTACTCCAAGTGAACTACCTCCTTTCAAACCCAAACTAGAGAGAATCCTACATCAATGAAATTGAGACACACAGGGTGATCCTTTAAAGGAGGATGCACCACACCTTGATACTCTTTTAGACCCCTCTTCTTTTGGAACTAAAATATATATTTAAATTAATGTGTATAACATGAAAAAATAATTGAATACTAAAATAAATATCTTCATTTGATATTGATATCGAAACTTCATATATTCAATCCTAAGAAAAAATACCAAACTTCGAACTAAAATCTGATCTAATTCACTTATTACCAAAATTTCATAGACTAACTAGAGAAGAACCACATAAGCATTTAAAGAAATTTCACACTGTGTATTCAATAATAAAACCTTCAAATGTGGATGAATAATAAGTAAAAATTATAGATTTTCTATTTTCTTTCAAATACATTACAAAATATGGGTTTTATTATATTAACTCCCCAGTTAGAGGCTAGGTGGACAATAAACACATTTTTCTTGAAAAATAATTCCTAGCCTCTCAAACTAAAAATATAAGGAATAAAATTTATGGAATAATAAAATCATAATGGGAAACACTTGATGAATATTGGGAATTATTTTAAAGGTTATGTACAAGTTTTCCACACCACTAAATATGTGATCAACTTTTAATATAATATTTTTATGAAGGTTTAATTATTTTTGATCATAACATGATTGATGCTGCTATAGGTGGTGCACTGGTTGAAAAAAAAATCCAATTTTTGAAGGGACCCTCATAAAAAACATGGCATAGAAAGAAAGATAGTGTTCAGAGAACGAGAGACTTCAATACCAAGGAAGTATATCAGAGGACCAAGATATTTGGTTTGAAATTGTTGTTGAAGATAAACCTTCATATGGGTAATGCCATGTGAATCACTCCTAGTAATAATTATATCATCAACATAGACAACCAAAAATATGTAGTCATAGGATGTTGTGCAATAGAAAATAGTGTGGTCCTTCATACTCTGAGATAAGTCAAATGTAGTGATGAATGTGTAAAAATTTCTAAATCATGCATGATGAGACTGCTTGAGTCCATAAAGAGGTCGATGAAGTCGAAAGACATGAGAATAAGATCTTGAGGAAAGGAATCTAGGAGGTTATTGTATATATACTTATTCTTCGATAAAATTATATAAAAATTCATTATTAACATCAAGTTAATGAAGAGTACAATGATGAGTAGCGACAAGAGAGATGGATAATCAAACAGATGTCATCTTCACAACCAATGAGAATGTATCCAAATAATCAACATCATATGTCTGGGCAAAGCCTTTTGACATAAGTCTATATTTAAGGTGATGAAGAGTTCCATCTATATTTAGGCATACAATATAAATCCATTTGTGGTCGACCACCTGTTTACCTACCAGAAGGGGGACCGGATCCCAGGTATTATTGTCATCCAAGCCTGCAATTAATTATGCATTACTTAAAGCCACCCAGTGTGAGATTTGGATTCAAAAACCATGTGAGGAACAAATATAGTCTCCAAAGTAGAGAGGCCTCTATATGAAGTTATGTAAAGAGGATTATTCTGGCAAGAGTAAGTACCTTTCTGCAATGCATTAGGAAATTCACCTATTTCTAGAGTAGGAGCGTCATATAAAGTTTGGGAGATGGTGTCATTGGCCTGGACATGGGACACGTTTGATGGTCGATGAGAGTAAACGGTTCCAAAAAAGTGATCAGCAGAGTGGGACACCTAAGGCAGATGTGGGTGGATGGTTAGAGGAATAAATTCATCGATAGTGGTGTCTGGGTGGGAAGAGGGAGGAGAGAATGGATAAATCTCAACAAAAGATACATAAGTAGAGATGATATAATGTCGTAAGTTTGTAGAGAAACATCAGTATCTACAAAAAGTGAAGGAATGTCCCCAGAATATGTAATGGAGGGATTTTGAAGAAAAATTTGAGAGGTTGGGATGAGTGTCATGTACATAATAAAGACACCCAAACACACGAATTGGAAGCAGGTGAAGGGGGATAGTGGAAAAGAAATCCCAAAAAGGAGTCTTCCCCTAAAGTATAGAAGAAAGAAGATGATTTATAATGTAGGTAGAAGTAAGGATAACACCCCACCCCCAACAAAAAAATGAAGAGTCACCTGCATGTGAAATAAGAGGGCACAATCAGTATTCAGAAGATGTTGATGTTTACGATCAACCACTCCATTCTACTAAGGTGTAACCGGGTAGGATGTTTGATTAAGGATACCGGGATACTTGAGAAACTTCTGAAGGGAAGTGGATATATATTCTTGGCCATTGTATGATAGTAGAAATTTAATACGCTTGGATAATTGAGTGTGAATTTCATGGTAAAAAGTTTTGAAAATATCACACACCTCATAACGATCATGAAGAAGATATATTCATGTTATCCGAGAGAAGTCATCAATAAAGGATACATAATAATGGTAACCTGGATAACTAGGAACCCCGCAAGGACCCCATTTATCAGAATGGACTAGGTCAAAAGGATTCATTGAATGTGTTTCCTATTGAAGAACATACATCACCCGATGATGTTTAGCAAACTTGTAGGACTCAAAATGGAAGGAAATTTTTGGATTGTACTTGGGGAAAAACTTATGTAAAATGGAAGCTGGTGGATGAAAATGGCCAAAATATAGGTCGATGGGGGGGAACGGGGTAGCCGCTCAGGTGGTATAGAAATGAGGCATGGGGGGAACACAATATGGACGACGATGGGGCCTAGGGATGCCGTCCGGGAGTCCTGAAGACGGGGTGAGGGGGATGCCTCACAGGGGGGGCGATGCTGGAGGTACGAGGATACTATGCGGGAGGGATGTCGATGGGGTAAGGGGAAACTACCTTATAGGAGGGACAATGATGGGGATGTGGGGATATTGTGCGAGAGGGTCATTGTTGGAGAAATGGGGGTGCCTCTTGGGAGGGACGGTAATGGGGCATAGTACTGTTGTGTGAGAGGGTCGGTGATGGGGCAAGGGGGTGGCCTCACAGGAGGGCCAACGACAGAGGGATGGGTCTGCCTCGTAGAGGAGTATCAGATGGGGAAAGTTATTAGATGTAACCTAACCCTTTCATACGATTTATATTTTACAAGTCCCTAACTCAAGGAGAGGTGGATACATTCTTTTATAGATAATGGAAAATAATTACAAGTCATAAGAATCTGATATGGGACTCAGAAATACACTTAACTAAGAAATACAATTAACTGGGTCTAAAAATGATGATAGATGTCATATGTCTCTACAAAACAACCAAAACATGTATACATGGTATATGTACAATAAATGGAGAAAAGTAAAAAAAAGCCAAAAATTATCCAGCTTGCATCACGAGATTAATCCCATACTCACCTTCTCCAAAGTAGTAATCAAGAACCTATAGTAGGGTGCTTACCCTTATCCATACCTGCAATCATATAGTCTGTTTGGGTACCTACAGGCGGCACAAACATGGTGTGAGATATAATCCCAGTAGGCAACCACCCAAGGTCTAGTTGCATCCAGTCAGCGAGTTTATAACGATAACAGTGTGCAGGCTCTAATAGAGTAATCAAGGAAGTACTTTAAGTAAACATCCTATAAGGACCAATTTATCATTTATAACCAAAATCATTTAATAAATTTCATTTGATAAGTAAGTCTCTGAATTAACAGTCACACATGTTTCGTTTATAATCAACTTCCTTTAATTATTCAACCCAATTTAATTAATAAGTCTTGGGACCTGGCGCATATCCCATCATCCCTCATAGTGTTATGTTTAAAGGATACCTAAATAGGACATCAATAAAGTGTAAGACAAATACTGAATCCAAGCTTGTGCTTTGGATTTGCAGACGCATTATATAAAACATTCTATTCTTTATTCAATTCAGAACCTAAGACAATACTTTCCATTCCTCATTTGGAATCTAGGTATTTCTCTAGGTATAATATAAACCATCACCCTAAAAGCCTGTCCATGGTGATCCTCATAAGAAACCAGGTATCTCTCTAGGCGTGGTATAAAATCATAGCCACTTGAGTTCATCATTGGCGGTCCACTAAGGGAGTCCAATTATCACCCATAACATATATGTTCAACTACCCTCTGAGTTCATCCTTGGAAGTTTATAAGGAGTCTAATTATCACTTAGGAACACAATAGTAAGCCCCCATGAGTTCATCCTTGGCAGTCCATATAAGGTGTCCAAGTGTCACTCAATCATAAGCAAGGTAGAAGCCAAATGAGTTTGTCCATGGAATCCATATAAGAACCCGCGTGTCACCCAAAGAATATTCATAATAATTTAAGAAATATCATCTAATTATATCAATGTCATCACCTTATTTATTTAAATTCAATCTCACCTCAAAAGGTGTCTCAAGGCATATGATATTCTTAGAAGGATTGCCTCTATTTAATTCACATGGGTAGTTCATCATAAAAAACATCTCATGCTTAAATAACAAATACATGGAAAGTGTTCAGAGGAATGTATTAAATTCCCTTTTATTTATAAATTAAATTTATAATTGATATTACAATTCAAGTTATATATCAATTCACAATTCAAATCATCAATTCATTTTCCAAATTTAATATACAATTCAATATTTAATATCCCAAGGCAAGGGGAAAAGGGAACACCTTAAAAGAATACAAAATTCAATATCCACCCATGACGGTCCAATTAAATACACAATACACCTAAGTGGTGGTTCTAATTCAAGGTTCTTAACCATTTAATATTTATCAATGTGCCTCATTAATTTCATAGGTCATACCTATCAATTCGATTCAAGGATTAAAATCCATTTCAAGGGAGACGCTCCAAGAATTGGTCACACGACACAAAAATATATATATAAACACCTCTAATTTCAAGTAAAAGTATGAGACCACCTACTATAGGTCTGTAATGGATATACCATCCAGTTTCAACTCCTGATATGACTCAAATTGGGATAAATTTGAAGAACAGATGAAGAACCTATAAATAGGTAATATTATATTGCACCTAAATAGTGTGTCTGATACCAAACCAAACATGGAATTACACAAAATAAATTGAGATATTACCAACATGGATCCAACGAGATGAATCACTCTCCATTATGAGTCTGGACAGAGAAGATCCCTCAATTCCTAGAATAGTCTCCAAGGAGAAGATCTCAAGAGGGAGGTTCTATCCAATGAATGAAATGAGGATAAATTAGGTTAGAAATATATTTAATTATGGGAAAATGGTAAATTAACCAAAAAATATGGGATGTAGGGTTTGGCGGCATGATTGGAAAAACTACATGCCAACCGTTCACCCTTTACTATAGGAAGGGGCACCCCGTATAGTTTGTATACATGGTTTTACTAACCATGCGCAAACCATGTAAAACTTCACTGTCAAAACAACATACATTCTCAGAAGGATGTGTGCCCTAAATCGTAGGGTTTATCAAACCGTGTAGCCTGTTGCTTCTCATTTTCCATCTTAGAATGGTTAAAATAAACTATGTGGCCTGACCCGTATGGTTTCTACTGAACGTGTACTGGTCATTTTCACCCAAATGCTGGGTTCTGGGCTCCAAACCTGCCTAGAAACCCCTAATACCTCCATGACCTCAAAGGGTATTCACATTAAGCCATATTTAAACATTTAAACTGAAAATTTAGGGAGATTAAAGGATCTGTAACTCAAGAAAATAACAAAATTCTTACAAACTTCCCCCTTAAAGCAATTATTCCTCAAATTTCCCCCTCAAGGGTGTTCAAGAATGTCTAAGAATAACTTCGGCCACAATGATCGTACATCGACATCCCGCTCCCGGGACTCATCCTATACACAATCATGCATCCATAACACCCGTACTAGAGGAAATTACCAACCTCATAGAACCTTTATTATATGATCCACAATATGTATCAGATGCTCCTCAAAGGTTTCATCCACCTGTAACTCAACCTCCTCAGGATAAGGCATGAGATATGTCTGAATAGCAACGTCGTAGCTGAGATACATAGAAGATGTCATGCATGGATCAGTACCACTAAGGTAAATACAACCGATAGGCTACCGAAGCATGGATTATTAGCACATATCATCTTTTCAAGGGTCTGGTGCTCTACTAATGTGTATAGTGACACTCGGGTAGAATCCTTGGCGATGATACCTTTTAATAGTCGATTGTTTTTTTTGATTTGTCTTTTTAATTGGGGGGGGGGGGGGTTGTTTACAGAGCTAAAATGAAATTATTGATTGATTGATTTAGATTTATTTAACAAATTTAATAAATATTAGGGTGAGTTCATAATTAGGTATTTAAGCTTGTGATATCCTTAAGCTTTGTGTTATATTGCATTAAATTGACACCCACTTCACAAGATGACTTTGATCGGAATTCCCAAGTGTTAGGGCCTTAATCCAAGCCTTAAATTAACTTAGGGTTATAATCATTCAAGACTTGTTTATAGTGGCATATTTATGGTTCCAATAATCCATGGAATACACATGTTAAACAAAACATGTCATTAATCAATGACATTTTGAGTTTAATATACACAATGTTAATCTAAAGAAAATTCATCGAGAAAAATATCTCAATCACTTAATATCCCCAATTTATGAATCACCCAAATAGTAGATTTACTTATCTATTGATATGGTTAGTAATCTGGTAATATGTGTTTATGTTGATTAATTATAAATAGAATTAAAATAACTGGATAAGAAAAGATTTGTGCGTCGAACACACACATGAACGATGATGAGAAGTAAAATCACACATTAGATTGAATGAGAAAGCAAAATAAGAGAAGGGGTTTCAACTTGATTTAAATTATTTTAAGAGAATTAATATTTTTGAACAAATGGTGGATTATTAAAAGACAATATAAATAAGAAACGCTCATTAAAATTGAGACGAAATTGAAAACAACTTACACAAATACAATTGAAAATAAGCGCAAAAGAGAAGGAAAATAAAAATGGAGAGGTATATCTTGTTGAAAAAAGATCAAGTAAAGTCCTCACAGGCCCTTGGAAAGGCTCTATTAATGTCTAACCTCCTCTTTAAGCACTTAAATGACAACCCTTTGTAAGGAGATAAGGGAGATGTATTTATAGCCCAAGGAGTTGAACTGCTTGCATTCCAAATCTTCCCCTCCACTTAGATCGCCAATTTTTCTATTAAGGAAGCCGAATATAGAGATATTATCTTATTTAAAGTTTTATACATTGATGTTTTATTTCATACCTCAAAATTTGGTGTCCATTGGAATTTTGGATCCAAGGATATAGTTATTTTACTAAACAATGTGCAGTTGTCCATTTACATCAACACTTTTTCGAAGGCCAAAATGTGAATGGGTTTCTGAATAAGAAGATTCACTAAAATGTGAAACATTTCTTATAAAAATTTGTCAACCTATATATTGGATTCCAAATTTCATAATCTCAGATTTCATGGATGTCTATATCAGGAGAAAAGTCAATAAATGCGTGCTGTTTTTAATTCCCAGACATAATGGTGGGCCGGACTTCATAGAATCATTTAGGCCCTTTTTAGTGAATTTGGACCATGAAATGTTTATCAAATATGAATGGTATTTTCCCAAAAATTTTGGTGGAGAATAAATTATTTTGGACTTATAGATTGATCTCAGTAATTCAATCTTCATGGCTGGTCCAATTTCTTCACAGATTCTTTGGGCCTTCTTGTGTGGTCCATATAACCCTTCAAATGGAATAATTGTCCAATGATTCCTTCTAATGATATGTTGGAAATTTAATAGGGAATCCTAAAAAAGAATAACCATTAAATTTGGATAATCAGGGTGAAAGTTATAATTAAAATAGTAAACTAACTCAATTGGACTACTTCAAATAATGCTAAAACATTATATTTAGTATTAAAACATGAGTATCTCGCACCAATTATGAAATTTTACATGGAATTTACTAAAGGGAGTATACAAAAAGTTATTAATAAATGAATAACATCAACTCCCACACACTTAGTCTTGTGCATGTCCTCATGTACAACAAATATAAAAACATAACAAACTCATTCTCACTCGCCATCAAATATAAAAATTTTGTTTCCCACAATCAGGGGAGGTTTAGAACATTTCACTCATCTATATTGAATTCCATAAAAATTGTTACAGAAACAAAATTCCAAAAATAATTCATTTTTCATGATCAAATTTAGAAATGAAAAATGTGGACACTCAAAACTCACACCTCTCAAGATGATAACAATTTATTTCTGGAGGTTCACTCATTCACCAACCAAAAGTGAAAATCTTAGAGTTTGAAAGAGCTCTTAGATTCTATTCCCTATCCTAAAGTGCACAAGAATTAAGAGGTATTTTGAAGGGGTTTTTATCTGTGGATATGGGATAGTAGGAATTTAATATCAGAGTGAAAGAAAAATAGGGGTAAAACATTAGCATGGGTAAAACAATGAAATCTTTTTTTTGAAATGAAACATATAAGGAAATGGAAAAAAATATTTAGAAGGGCATGATTGTGTGAAGAAATAAATAAAGGAGGAATAAATTTTTAAGGGGATGAGGAGATGAAATATTTACAAAACACAAAATTTCTCCCAATGACATAAGTGTTCTTTTTTTCTTTTTTCTTTTTTTTATTTTTTTCGAAATTTGAACATGAAAAAGATCTTACACTCATATCCCAACCCATGTTTGATATCCCCACAACACTAATTGTAATAGTTATTACAAGATCAAAGGTTTAGGAAGACACGACCCATTTTTTTGATCTTTTTATTTTTATTTTTTTGAACACTTGTCAATAACATTTATAAAATTACATAAATGAAAGTCCATTCCACAAAACTCACTGAATGGAAACCTTTAAGGAGTACAAAAATAAAAGTGAAGGATAGGTATCTCTTATTGAAAAAAGATCAAGGAAAGTCATCCTAGGCCATTAGAAAGGCACTATTCATGAAAAACATCCTCATTAAGTGATGAAATTCCAACCCTTTGTAAGGAGAGAATGGGGATGTATTTATAGCCCAAGGAGTTGGACTGTTTGCATTCCAAATTTTCCCCTCCACTTGGCTCACAAATTTGGATATTCAGAAATCTGAATATTGAGATATGATATTCTTTCAAGTTGTAGAAACTAATGTGTTATTTCATCCCAAAAACTTTGAAGGCCATTGTACTTTTTAAGCCAAATATCTGACTATTTCACTAAATAGCGTGCAACTGTCCATTTTTATCAACACTTTTTCAAAGGCTAAGTTGTGAATGAATTTTTGAATAGGAAGATTCCCTCAAATGAAAACAATTTCTTCTAAAAATTCAGCCACATATATCTTGATTTTCACACTGAAAAATCTAAGATTTCATGGGTGTATATATCAGGATAAAATTCAATAAATTTGTGCTGATTTTAATTCCTAGACAGAATGGTGTGTTGGACTTCATAGAATCATTTGGTCCCCCTTTTTAGTGTATTTGGGCCTTGAAATTTTTATCCAATATGAATGGTATTGTCCCTCAACTTTTGGTGGAGAATAAATGATTTTGGATTTCTAGATTGAGCCTAGTAATTCAATCTTCATGGTTGGTCTAGTTTCTTCACAGATTCTTTAGGCCTTCTTGTGTGGTCTATATGACTCTTTAAATGATAGAATTTTCCAATGATTCCTTATAATGATATGTTAGAAATTGAATAAGGAATTCAGAAAAATAATAACCATTAAATTTGGATAGTAATGGTGGTAGATATAATTAAAATAGTAAACTTTCTCAATTGGACTACTTAAAATAATGCTGAAAAATTATATTTAGTATTAAAACATGAGTATCTCAAACCAATTATGCACTTTTACATGAAATTTACTAAAGGGAGTATACAAAAAGTTATGAATAAATGAATAACATCAACTCCCTCACACATAGTCTTGTGCATGTCCTCATGTAAAACAAATATAAAAACATAACAAACTCATTCTCACTCACCAACAAATATAATTTTTTTCCCACAATCGGTGGAGGTTTAGACCATTTCACTCATTCATATTGAATTCCACCACAAATTTTTACAGAAACAATGTTCCAAAAATAATTAATTTTTCATGCTCAAATTTATAAATGGAAAATGTGGACACTCAAAACTCACACCTCTCAAGATGATAAAATTTTATTTCTAGAGGTTCATTCATTCACCAACCAAAAGTGAAAATTTTAGAGTTTAAAAGAGCTATCGGTATCCATTATCTAACCTAAAGTGCACAAGAATAAAGAGGTATTTTGAAGGGGTTTTTCTATGACTATGGTATGGCAAGAATTTAATGTCCAAGAGAAAGGAAAAGAGGGGTAAAACGTTAGCATGGGTAAAACAATGCACAATTTTTTTTTAAATGAAACATGAAAAGAAATGGAAACACATATTTACAAGGGCATGATTGTGTGAAGAAAGACATAAAAGAGGAAGAAAATTTGAATGGGATAAGAAGATGAAATATTTACAAAACAAAAAACTTATCCCAATGGCATAAGTGTTCTTTTTTTTCCTTTTTTACATTTTTTTCAAAATTTGAACTTGAAAAAAAATCTCACACTCATATCCCAAGCCATGTTTGATCTCCTCATGACACTAATTGTAATAGTTATGACAAGATCAAAGGTTTAGGAAGAGTGATTTTTGACCTTCTCAAGACACAACCCATTTTTTGTTATTATTATTTTTTTATTTTTTTGAAGACTTGTCAATAACATTTAAAAAATTACATAAATGAAAGTCCATTCCCAAAAACTCACTAAATGACAACCTCTAAGGAGCACAAAAATAAAAGTGGAGGATAGGTATCTCTTTTTGAAACAAGATCAATTCAAGTACTCCTAGCCCCATGGAAAGGCTCTAGTCATGCCAAACCTCCTCCTTAATTTCTAAAATGCCAACCCTTTGTAAGGAGAGAAATGGGATGTATTTATAGCCCAAGGAGTTAGACTGTTTTCATTCCAAATCTGCCCCTCCACTTGGATCGTCAATTTGGTCATACAAATAGCTGAATCTTGAGATATGATCTTCTTTCAAGTTGTAGAAATTTATGTGTTTTGTAATCCTTAAAAAGTTGGAGGCCATTGTAATTTTTTATCCAAATATATGGCTATTTTACTAAATAGTGTCCAGTTGTCCATTTTTATCAACACTTTTTTGAAGGCCAAAATTTGAATTGGTTTTTGAATAGGAAGATGCCCTAAAATTTGAACCATTTCTTTTAAAAATTCTTCCGCCTATATATTGGATTTAACAATGAAAAATATTAGCTTTCATGGATGTCTATATTAGAAGAAAAGCTAATAAATTTGTGTTGGTTTTCATTCCTAGAGAATGGTGGGCTGAACTTCATAGAATCATTTGGGCCCCTTTTTTAGTGGATTTGGGCATTGAAATTTTTATCCAATATGAATGGTATTGTCCCCCAAATTTTGGCAGAGAATCAATGATTTGAGACTTATGGATTGAGCCTAGTAATTCAATCTTCATGGATGGTCCAGTTTCTTTATAGATTCTTTGGGCCTTCTTGTGTGGTCTATAAGATCCTTAAAATGGCAGAATTGGCCAATGATTACTTCTAATTATATGTTGGAAATTGAACAAGGAATCCTAAAAAACAATAACCATGAAAGTTGCATAATAAAGGTGAGACTTTAAATTAAAATAGTAAACTGAATAAATTGGACTACTTCAAATAATGCTCAAAAATTATATTTAGTATTAAAACATGAGCATCTCACACCAATTATGCACTTTTACATGAAATTTACTAAAGGGAGTATAAAAAAAGTTATGAATAAATTAATAACATAAAATCCACCACACTTAGTCTTGGGAATGTCCTCATGTATAAAAAATATAAAACCATAACAAAATCATTCTCACTCACCAAAAAATATAATTTTTTTCCCACAATCAGGGGAGGTTTAGACCGTTTCACTCATCCATATTGAATTCCACCACCAATTGTTACAAAAAAAATGTTCTAAAAACAATTAATTTTTCATGCTCAAATTTAAAAATGGAAAATGTAAACACTCAAAACTCACAGCTCTCAAGATGATAAAAATTTATTTATGGAGATTCACTCATTCACCAACCAAAAGTGAAAATATTAGAGTTTGAAAGAGCTCTCAGCTTCCAATCGCTATCCTAAAGTTCACAATAATCAAGAGGTCTTTTGAAGGGTTTTTTGTGGATATGTTATGGTATGAATTTAATGTCCAAGAGAAAGGAAAATAGGGGTAAAACATCATCATGGGTAAAACAATGCACATTTTTTTTGAAATTAAATATGGAAGGAAATAGAAACACATATTTAAAAGGGAATGATTGTGAGAATAAATACATAAAGGAGGAAGAAAATTTAAAGGATATGAGAAGATGAAATATTTACAAAACAAAGAACTTCTCCTAATGAAAAAAGTTTTTTTTTTAATTTTTTAAAAGTTGAACATGAAAAAGATCTCACACTCATATTCCAACCCATGTTTGATCTCCTCATGACACTAATTATAATATTTATGATAATATCAAAGGTTTATGAAGAGTAATTTTTGACCTTCTGAAAACACAACCCATTTTTTTGTTCTTTTTTTTAATTTTTTGAACACTTGTTAATAACATTTAACAAATTACATAAATGAAAGTCCATTCCTCAAAACTCACTGAATGAAAACCTATCCCCAACACTAAAATGGATATATGTCCTCAAGAATATGAAAACATGTTGAAAATTAAGGAAATGACACCCAAAATGAAATCCATTCCTCCACATTTAAATTTAAATAAATTATGAAATATAATTCCATGTAGATGTTGGGTGGTACAAGGTATTGGGATTTTATTGTGGTTATCAAATAAAAGGTTTTCATAGGATTGAAGGGGCTTTCAAATAGAGGATTAATGTAAGGTTAATGGAAGTTTATTTGGATATTGTGATTCTCACGTGGTTTATAAAATTCCTATATCATATTCAAGAACACCAAAGTAGGAAAATTCAATTTAAAGGTCCACAAACTCAAGACTCAAAATCAGGGGTGAAAAACACATAAAATGAAAATATGGCCATAGGTGACCTTGGAATGAAAGCTAATTTTTTCCCCTCATGGTTGGGGAATAATCATTTTCCAAATGTAAAACTGATCATTCAAAATTTATTATTCTTGAAAAAAAAATCTTTATCCAAATTCATGATGAAAATACAAACTTTTTTAGATGAAAACATGTATTTTTGAATCCCCAAAATGGTTAGAAAAAATTTCAAAAGTGGATGGCGAGTAAATATGAATATTTTTGTTTTTTTGTTTTTTTTAGTTTTTTTAGTTTTTTTAGTGTTTTTAAAATACAAACCCACTAAAAAGAGAAAGAGAAAACAAAAGGGTTTGATGTAGAAAGTGGTAAAAAATGAAAGAGATAGGAAGAAGAAGAAAGAGGGAGATAGAGGATGAGAGGGGAAGAGAGATAGATACAGAGAGTTAAAGGGGAAGAGGTGCAACTTGGTTTGGATTTAGTGGGTCTCCATCTCCATCCAGTGGTAGATCTATAGAATTCGATGTCTTCTTGGGACATGTGTCATCTCTAGTGATGCTTTGTAAAATTTACATTACTTAAAAGAAAATAAAAAACAAGAAACTTTATTCATTTATTAAAAAAATAAAAATAAATTGAAATTTTATAAAAGTAAAAGAAAACATGAGTTGCCTCCCAAGAAGAATTGTATTTATTTTGTCTATAGCTGGACAGTTGCATTTGACTACCCATAGTCCAATGGTGGACATCGTATTTTCTCAAATCCAGTGTGATTCTAGAAAAACTTCTCCGTTGGGATGTCTGATTGTTCATTGGATAATTTCTCCCCTTCCTTGATGTTGTACTTGCAATTCAATGGGGGTGAAACGAGAATATGGTTATCCTCTCTTTGGTCTCCAACTTGAGGTATTATGAAACCCATCAGGTGTTGGTTTTCTATACTTGGAAGTTCAGGAAGATGTTTTGATTCTGATGGTGCATTGATGTAAGGTTCAAATAATATGAAATCAGAGTATGATATCCCAATTTTTTTAACTCATTTATTCCATCACTTACTGAAGTATAGTAATAAGGATTAGTGGAGTCATAATACTGAATAAATTTTTAAATATTATTTATATCAATGTTTTTTTCAAAGAATGGTCAATTTCAACATCACTAGTGATCACTTTATTAATTAGGAAAAAATGTAACAAACTTCACTCCCATTTTCACAAGATAAGAACATTTTTTAGGGTTCATATCACAAACAAGAGAATTTTCAAAATCATGTATAGGAAATGATGAATGTTGTATAATCTTATTTGAATAAAAAAATGAACTTGTTTGTTTGTTTTCCTCATTACCATCCAAGTTGTAGAAGTGGAAGTCAGATGTGAGATGATATTCCAAAGAGTTTTCAAGATCCTTTAGATCAATGGAGTTTTCATTTGTAATGTCAACATCTACTTCTCCATTTATGAATTGGTTAATGAGGATGTGATATTCACAAACCTGTATATCAGTAGAACATGAAGAACATGATGGATTGGGATTCAACACTCTCAGAGAGACTTTCAGAAGAATGTATAGAGAATATAGATTGATTCTTTGATGGGTATCACATGTATTGAAAAATATTGAACTTGACTAGTTAATCACCAAATTCCATGGATAAGATGGCAGCATGGACATCAATTTTAGTTTTAGATGTCATGAGGAAAGGTATTACTAGAATTAGAAGATATTGAAAAGAATTTGTCCGACCTTCCATGTCAATGAAATAGGAATCAGTTGGGAAGATAAGATCATTAACTCAGACAAGGACATCCTCAATTATTCCCTCAAGACTAGCAGTTCTTTGATTGCCTAACTAGATGACAAAACCTGTTGGATGTAATATACCTATACCAATGTTGGAGAAGATATATTTGGAAATAATATTTATTGATCCTCCTAGGTTAATGAGTGCATTATCAATGTTCGAACTCCCTATTTAGTAGGGAACAGTAAATGTACCTAGATCTTTTCACTTCATGGGTATGCATTGTTGGGTTGAAACATTCTCAATGTCCCTAAGTTGTCTCTTATGGGTGCATAAATCCTTAATAAACTATGCATACTTAGGTATTTGTTTATGGAATCTAATAGGGGAATAATAACTTTAACACATCTAAACATGTCGATCATTTTAGGATCAGTTTCAAAGGATTTCCTTGGCTTAGAAACAACCCGAGAAAAAGGAATTGTATTCCTTAGAGGAATGGAAGGAGATGAGGGAGTGGCTTCAGGTTCCTTTTACAGTTTCTTTTTATTTTCATTTTCTAGGTCCACATTTAAAAGGGAGTTAGAGGATTCAACATGTGGAATATCAATTTGATTTCCCAATCTAATTGTAATTTCACTTACATTACCCCTCGGGTTAAGAAACAGTTGAGTTGGGAGTTTTTAAGAATTAGATGGTTGTTGCTGGATAAGGTGGGATGCAATTTTACCAATTTGGGTTTCAATGTTTTTAAGGCTTTAATGGGTTAAGGTGGAATGATATTCCACTGCACTTTCCCATGGTTTCTTGGAAGAAGAGGCTTGTCTTGAATTGGGATTACCTTGATTTTAGTTCTTGGGAAAGTTCTTTTATTAGGTTGGGAATTGGGAAGACTCATTAGGATAGTGGAATTCAGGAGGAGTAAGAGGAGGATTGATCCTTTGAGGTTGAGGAACAAAATGGTAAGGTTGTTGGAAGTTACCAACACCTTGACCATATTGGAATTGGTTTGAGTTTTGAGGAGGGAATTGAGGGGGATGAGAAATGGGATTACCGTACCGTAAAATTTAGTTAAAGGTAAAAGACAAGGGCTCAAAGTGAGGTTGGTTGAAGTTTCTAATAAACTGGCCTGGTTGTTTAGATTTGGTGTTCCTCTGAGCATATTCTGCATTAAGGTCCATTGGGCCGGATAAATCAGATGGTTCCTCTTGAAGTTGTGGACATGTTTCAGTTGGATGAGCATGTGAGCTATAGATTCCACAATTCTTGATAGGTCTAGGGAATATAGATTGTGGAGAAGATGAGGTTGGCGATTTGGAAGTCATCTCTAGTTGTCTCACAAGACCTGTAAGTTCACTCATCTGATCGGTCATCTTGTTGGGCTCTATGGATTGATTTTCTTAGACTTTTTTGACTTGAGAATGTGCTCAAGTATGGAATTGCTATGAATTTTCATCCATATTTCTTATGAGATCTCGTGCAGTTGTAGAAGTTTTTTCAACAAGAGAACTGGCATCAATGAGAGTTCTCTCCATATCCAATAACCCCTCATAGAAGTATTGGATCAAGAGTTGGTTAGAGATTTGATGGTGTGGACAGGTTTCCACAAGCTTTTTAAACCTCTCCTAGTACCCATGGAGTGATTCATTAGAGAATTGACAGATACCAATTATTTCATTTAGGATAGAGGTGGTAAGAGAAGTAGGAAAGATTTTTTCTAAAAAGATACGTTTCATGTAAATCCATGAGTTTATAGAACCAAGAGGGAGGTAGTAGAGCCATGACTTGACAGAGTCAACTAGGGATAAAGGAAATGATCTAAGTTTGATTTGTTCTTCAAAAACCCCTTGAGGCTTCATGGTGGAGGACACCACTTGGAAATCTTTGAGTTGAATATGTGGATCCTCACCAACTAGCCCATAAATGAGGTAGAAGATAAATCAAAACCGATTTGAGTTTTAAATCAGCCTCAATATTTGGATATTGAATACTAAGTTGTTGGTAATTTATATCAGTGGAAACAAGTTATTTAAGGGTTTGTTCCCTAGGATTTTCCATATCTAGAACAATTGGTTGGACAATGATTGGTTCTTGAATGATTTGATTATCTCTATTGTTCTTCTTAAGTTGGCGAAAAGTTAGCTCAATTTTAGGGTCAAACAGATCTGATGGATTGTTTGGGAGGCTATGGGGCATTTAGAGAAGTTTGTAAAGGATGAAGAAAGTGGGTGTTTCTTTATGTATGTTTTTTATTTATGTTTTTTATGAGAAGATTAGTTTTTCTTTGTGTTTTTTCAGAAATAGTTTTAGCTTATTTTTTTTAAATTTTTTTGTTTTGTTTTACAAAATTCAAATAGTATTGACTATTTAATGCACCATCCCTGACAACAGTACCATTTAAAGCATAACCTATTATCACCTATCGACTATTCAAGGGTGTTGTGCTCTGTTAATGTGTATAGCAGCACTCAGGTCGAATCCTCAATGATGATACTTTTTAATAGTTGATTATTTTTTGTGATTTTACTTTTTAATGGGGGGGTTGTTTGTAGAGTTAAAATTAAATGATTGATTGATTTAGATTTATTTAAAAAATTTAATAAATATTGGTGTGAGTTCATAATTTGGGATTTAATCTTTTGATATCCTTAAGATTTTCTTTATATTGCATTAAATTAACACCCACTTCACAAGATGAATTTGATCGAAATTCCAAAGTGTTAAGGAATTAATACAAGCATTAAATTAACTTAGGGTTCCAATCAGTCAAAAATTATTTATGTTGGCATATTTACGGTTCCAATAATCCATGGAGTCCACATTTTAAACAGAAAATGTCATTAATCCATGACATTTTGAGTTCAATATACACAATGTTAACCTAAAGAAAATTCATCAATCAAAAGATATCAATCACTTAATATCCTCAATTTATGACTCACACAAATGGTAGATTTACTCAGTCATTTATATGGTTATTAATATGTTAATATGTGTTTATTGTGATTAATTATAAATAAAATGAAAATAATGGGATAAGAAAAGAGTTGTGTGTCGAACACACACATGAATGATGATGATAAGTAAAATCACACTTTAGATTGAATGAGAAAGTGAAATAAGGTAAGGGGTTTCGATTTGATTTAAATTATTTTAAGAGAGTTAATATTTTATAACATAGGGAGGATTATTAAAAGAGAATATTAATGAGAAACATTCATTAAAATTGAAATGAAATTGAAAACAACTTACACAAATACAATTGAAAACAAGCGGAAAGGAGCACGAAAATAAAAGTGGAGAGGTATCTATTGTTGAAAAAAGATCAAGGCAAGTATTACTAGGATATTGGAAAGGGTATAGTCATGAAAAACCTCCTCCTTAAGTGCTGAAATTCCAACCCTTTGTAAGGAGAGAAGGTTGATGTATTTATAGCCCAAGGAGTTGGATTGTTTGCATTCCAAATCTGCCCCTCCACTTGGATCACTAATTTGGACATTCAGACAACTGAATCTCGAGATATGATCTTCTTTCAAGTTGTAGAAATTGATGTGTTCTATCATCCCTAAAAATATGGAGTCCATTTGACTTTTGGATCCAAATATATGGTTGTTTTACTAAACAGTGTACAACTGTCCCTTTTTATCAACACTTTTTCGAAGGCCAAAATGTGAATGGGTTTTTGAATAGGAATATGAACTCAAATGTAAACCATTTATTCTAAAAATTAAGCTTCCCATATATTGGATTTCACAATGAAAAATCGCAGCTTTCATGGTTGTTTATATCAGGAGAAAATCCAATAAATGTGTTCTAGTTTTAATTTTTGGACAAAATGGTGGGATGTACTTAATAAAATCATTTGGGACCCCTTTTAATGGATTTGGGCCTTGAAAGTTTTATCCAATATGAATGGTATTGTCCCTCAAATTTTGGTGGAGAATAAAAAATTTTGGACTTTTGTATTGAGCCAACTAATTCAATCTTCATGGCTGGTCCACTTTCTTCACAGATTCTTTGGGCCTTATTGTGTGGTCCACATGACCCTTCAAATGGAATAATTGGACAATGATTCCTTCTAATGATATGTTGGAAATTGAATAAGGAATCCTAAAAAATAAAAACCATGCAATTTGGATAAGAAGGGTGATAGAGATAATTAAAATAGTAAACTATCTCAATTGGAATACTTAAAATAATGATCACAAATTATATTTAGTATTAAAACATGAGAATCTCACACCAATTATGCACCTTTACATGAAATTTAATAAAGGTAGTATACAAAAAGTTATGAATAAATAAATAAAATCAGATACCAGCCCGATTCTCTCCATAATCTTGAATGACCCAACATACCGCGATGAAATCTTACCCTGTCTCCCGATCCTCCTTTGTCCCAGCCTCGTTGAAACACATAAGAAAACCTGATCCTCAACCTCAAACTATAGATGTCATCTGCGACGATCAGTGTATAATTTTTTTTTGAGATCGCACAATGGTCATCTACTTTTGAATCAATTGAACCTACTCTGTGGTTTTCTAAATTATATGAGGTCCAAGCATAGTTTCCTCTTTTACCACTAACCAACACAGGGGTGATCGACATGGTCTAACATAAAAAACCTCATAAGGAACCATCTGAATAGTAGATTGAAATCTATTGTTATAGGAAAATTCAAACAGGGGTATATGGCTCTCCCAAGAGCCCCCAAAATCTAGGACGCATGCTCACAGTATGTCCTCAAGCACTTGTATTGTGCACTCTGACTAGCTACCAGTCTTAGGGTGGTAATATGCACTCAAAAGCATCTGTGTACCCAATGCCCTCTATAAACTCTACCTAAAATAGGACATAAATTTTGCATCCATATCTTAAATGATAGTGTGTGAGACCCCATAAAGTCATTCTATCTCATGGATATAAAACCTCCCAAGCTTATCCACTGAAAAGGTATCCTTGAGAGGTAGGAATATGTGACCTCTGTGAGCCTATCAAAAAATAATACAACATCATTACCTCGAGGTGTCCTCAGAAAAACTATCACAAAATCCATTGTGACACCATCCCATTTCCACTCAGGAATGGGAATCTTCTTTAAAAGTTCGGCTGGTCACTGGTATTCCGTCTTCACCTGCTGACAAGTAAAACATCTCATGATAAAACTAGATACATCTCTTTTCATACCTGACCACCAGTATTGGCAATGTAAATCCAGATACATCTTGGTGAAACTGAGTTGCACTTCCCAAGATGAAGCATAGAAGTATTGTATCAGCTCCTTGAGCATGTCTATTGAAACCCATACATGACCGTGTACTCGCAAAATTTTATCCTTGCCTACGGTCTAACCATGAGGAGGGTCCTCACCCGCCACACTCTCCCATAGGTCTAGGCCCTCAGAATTTGATATTTGCCTTATCTTAACTCTATCCATTAGGGTAGAGGTGTCAGCTAAGGATGAAAGAAAAGTTTGTCCTTGATTTTCCTACACCTCCAAGTGTATCTCAGAGAACAAAGCCATAAGTTCTCACTCATTACTGGCCAACTAAACTACCTATATTATAGTCTTCCTACTCAGTGCATTGACCACTACATTTCCTTTACCAGGTGTGGTGGTAAGCTCGAATTCAAAAGACTATAGGTATTCAACCCACCCTCGCCACTTCAGATTCAAATCATGCTATGTAAATATGTACTTGAGGATTTTTTGGTCCATGTACATCACAAAACTCTCTCCATGTAAGTAATGTCTCCAACAATGCAATGCGTGAACAACCGCAGCTAACTCTAGATCGTGTGTTGGGTAATTCCCCTCGTGTGGCCTTAATTACCAAGACTCATATGCCACGACTCTATCTCCCTACATAATAACTTATCTTATTCCAATACCAAATGCATCATAGTAAATAGTATAACACCTACCTGACTCTAGAAATATCAATATCAGTGTTGAGTTTAATCTTCCTTTCAGCTCCTGAAAGGTCATGTCATAAGAATCAACCCATACAAACTTCACACCCTTCTTAGTCAATCATGTAAGCGGCACTATTAAGCATGATAATTCCTATATAAAGCACCTGTAATGAGAAGCTATACCCAATAAAATTATTACCTGAAATATGTTCTTAGGATGCTCCCAGGAAACTACATCTCTCACCTTCTCTGGGTCAACTAAAACTCCTATCTCTGAGATAATGTGACCTAGGAAGTGAATATGATCCATCCAAAAGTGTCACTTTGTGAGATTAACATATAACTGATGCTCTCTTAGTGTATCCATTATGATTTCAAGATATTTATCATGGTCATATTGATTTTGAGAATATACCAAGATAACATCCATGAATACCATGACAAATGAGTCCAGATAAGGATGAAAGGCTCAGTTCATCAATTTTATAAAGACTGTTGGTGCATTCGTAAGGCCGAACGACATAACCAAATACTCATATGGACCATACCTGCTAAAAAAGGTTGGGTGATGTATGTATGGTGGTCTAATAAGAACATGATGATAACCCATCTCAAATAAATTTTTGAAAAAACCTAAGTTTCTCAGAGCTTATCAAAGAGATCATCTATCTGCAGCAGAGGATACCGGTTATTAACCATCAACTGGTTTAATTTTTAGTAATATACTCATATCTTAAGGGTTTCATCCACATTTTTCCCAAAAAGGACTAGATAACCCCATAGAGAAGTATTAGGTCGGATAAAACCCTTCACCTCTAAATCCTCTAACTGACTCTTGAGATCTTGCATCAAAGTAGTAGCCATCCTGTAAGGAGGAATGGATACCAGTGCATCTCTTGACACTAGTTCAATAGAGAATTATACCTCTATCACTGGAGGTAATCTTAAAAATTCATCTATGAAAACATACCTAAAATGATAAATCACTAGAGGGAATTCTGCCTAACATATTCCCTAATCATCCATATATAAACTCACAATCTAGGTTGTCATCCCACCCAGCCCATGATGCTTGGGTCTATCTTGACTCTCCTGGACATCCCATTCAACTTTTTGAATAAAATATCTATCTTATGGTGATGTAAATGTCACCCTATAGTGATAAAAATCAATTAAATCATGAAAGAGAAGCAACGAGTCCATCCCGGGAAGGATGTCAAAACCTATCATCTCAATGATGAAGGTGTCCCATATGAAGTGACACCACCAATCTCAAGGGGAACTCCCTGTACTGATGTACCTCCTCTTTTATAATCCCCAACGGAGTGTCAATCATCATAATTCCATAAGAACACTAAACATTGAGCCCAAGTATCTCCAAAATGGGTATAGATATAAAGCTATAAGAAACCCCTGTATCAAAAAAAGTAGACGCTAAAGTTGAGGCTACTAAAATAGTACCTCTCACAGTAGAATGTCAAGGATCCTGCTCCTCAAGGTTTGGTTTCATTACATATATCTAGCTTGATATGTGGCCCTATAATACAACTAAGATACCCTGAGAAGATCCACTTTACTGTCGCTACAAAACTGGGGTCTGACTACCATGACCATGACCACCACCTTGGCCTAATCAGCTAGTTGTGCTCCCTCTCCATACCTAATGAGAATATTTTGTCCCTAATCCTACATGTGGAGTTAGTAGAAACCCCCTCTCAATGGATATCGAATAAAGTTATGTAGAAGTGTTGTAGATGGTCCATATTTATGCATGATCAACACTCAACTGGGTCCCTCGTACACTGTGGCATCATATTTCCCAGTATACTACAATGGTAGCACCTCACTTGGATACTTTAGTATGTGATATGACTACTAATATCATCATGTGGAAGCTTCAAATAAAGCTTCCTAATAACGTTCGATGTAGTACTAGATCTAGATGTCGAATCACCCTAGCTCGCACCCCCAAACTATCTCAGGTTACACTATATAATAAGCTCCTGATTCACTATTCTAGAAACAATAGTCAACCAAAATAAATTTATGTACAATCATATGTCATACCTGAGACCATCCTCGAATCACGTGGCTTTAGTTAACTCGTCACCCATCAAAATATGTGCGAAGTTTTGGAGCTTAGTAAAATGGGTTGAATAATCCACAATTAATAACACACCATACTCTAGGTGCATGAACTCCCAGGATCTATCATCCCTCAATATCTTGGGGTAGAAGTAGTCATAGAAGGACATATGAAAATCCCTCCAAGACATCTCTCAATGAAAATCTGTCTGAGTAATAACATCCCAATATCTCTTGGAGGAATCACACAACATATAAATAGTGAGCTTTAACCTCTTATTAAAAGGTGTATCTAAATGCTCAAAGATAGATAACATGTACTCTAGACATTAATCTACTGTAAGTGGTCCATCATCCCCTGAAAACGTGGGTGGATACTACTATTGGAACTTATGCGTTAACTCTATTATAGTTGGGGAAAGTCATGGTGCTTCCTAAATAGTCTACATGAATCGCATAAAGAATTCATAGAACTATGATTCAAAACCTGTGTCTGGTACTACTACTAGTGCCTTAGATGGAACTACCAGAGGATTCACTATTAGCCCATGGACAACCACCTATGGAGCATGATCACTACCACCCTCTTGGAATGTGACTGGAGGATTTCGTGGTGGAATACCACTACAAATGCCAAGCACATGACTTATATCAAGATTATTATCAAAGTTCACAACTCAAAGCATATATATTGAAATAGGAAAGGTACAAGTATTCTTATATAAGAACAGACCCCTCTGTTTTCTCATAGAGTCAAGTCTGGGAGACATACAAATCATATAAAACCAAAAGATACTGCCTACTGCCCACAACTAAAGTCAGGTCTGGGTCATGTTCTCTACTATAAGTAATTTCAATTTCCATTTCATTTTAACTTTAATTCATGTATTCATTTCACATTTATAACAAAATTTATTTTAAACGGTTGAACTAATGGTTGACCAAATTTCGATTCATAAGGGTCCATATACCTAATGAATAAAAATGTGGCACTCATCTAATCCACACCATAAAAATTCTAGTATACCCATCACAAAATCAAATATATCTATCATAGAACTTATCACATAAACATTCAATAAGTAATGTATCCTAAATGGTATGGCATAATGCATGGCGTGTGATTCCTATAAACTGTCTAAAATGATGCATGAGATGGCATACCCTCATATCATTAGGTTTCAACAAAATAAAAACCACAATAATATCAATAATAACATCATAATTCAAGTGAATCACCCAATAGTGGAATCAAATCAACTATAATAGTCAAAATATAGGGAAAAATAATTTATTTCGAGGCATTTTGGGTTTTTCCTGTACGCGGGTTAGCTACGCCCATACAAAACTCATTAACAAATATATATTCCTTTATATCCTTGTATATTATATCAAAATAGTTAATCAAACCTAAAAATAAGTACCTCTAATACTACTTTGTAACATCTCAGACCCGGATTCCACTAAAAGGTGTCTCGATCCCAGTTGGCCACATGGCCTCAAGCACATCTCCCCAAACGCTAGAGGTTGCTGACTAGTGGCGAGGAACTAAGGTGTGTCCATGGGGAGACTATTCCCTTATAACAAAAATACATTATCAGATAAATAGTATAAGTAGTAAATCATACAGACAATTGATACATAGTAGGAATAGATAACAATATCCAAAATAAGCTCATATACAATTATGATGATACATGTCATATGCCTCTACAAAACATCCAAAGAAGGTATACATGGTAGGTGTACAATACATGGAACAAAAGTACAAAAAAGATAAAAATTATCCAGCTACTATCATGATCCTTAGCTCAATCCTGTGCTCCCCTTCTCCTAAGAAGAAGTAGGGTGTTTTCCCTTATCCATACCTACAATCATATAGTCTGTTTGGATACCCAAAGACGACATGAATAGGGTGTGATACATAATCCCAGTAGGCAACCACCCAAGGTATAGTGTCATCCAATCAGTTGGTATATAACGATAATAGTGTGCATGCAATAATAGAGTAAGGGAGTATTGAAAGTAAACATCTACAAGGTCCAGGTTCTCATTTATAACCAAAATCATTTAATCAATTTCATTTGTAAGTAAGTCTCTGAATTAATATTCAGGGATGATTCATTTATAATCAAGTTCCTTTAATTATTCAACCTCATTTAAATAATAAGTCTCAAGACTCGACACATAGACCAATGTCCCCCATAGTGTTATTCTCAAACAATGCCTAAATAGGTCATCTATAAAGTGTAGGACAAAGACCAAATCCAAGATTATGCTTTGGCTTGACAGACGTGTCATATAAAACATTCCATTTTTTATTCAATTCAGAATATGTTCCCATCCTTAGTTTTCCTCATTTATAATTTAGGTATCTCTCCAGGTATAATATAAACCAACACCTTATAAGCTCATCCATGGTGATCCTTACAAGAACCCAGGTATCGCTCTAGGTGTGGTATACCATCATAGCCACTCGAGTCTGTCCTTGGTGGTCCATTGAGGGAGCCCAATTATCACTCATGGCATATATGATCAACTTCCCTCTAAGTCCGTACTTGGTAGTCCATAAGGAATCCAAGTATCACTTGTTCACATAATATTAAGCCCCTATGAGTCCATGTTGATCCTCAAAAAAACCCTGGTATTGCTCTAGGTGTGGTATAACATCATATTCGCTTGAGCATGTCCTTTACAGTCCACCAAGGGAGCCCAATTATCACCCATGGCATATATGATCAACTTCCCTCTGAGTCCATCCTTTTTAGTTCACAAGGATTCTAAGTATCACTTAGGCACATAACAGTAATCCCCCATAATTCTGTCCTTGGCAGTGAACATAAGGAGTTCAAGTGTCACTCAGGTATAAGCAAGGTAGAATCCAAATGAGTCCATCCTTGGAATTCACATAAGAACCCATGTGTCACCCAAGGTATATTCATAATCATTCAAGCAATATCATTGAATTATATCAAGGCAATCAACTCATTAATTTCAATTCAATATCACCTTAAAAGGAGGCTCAAGACATGAGATAATATTATAAGGCTTGCCACTATTTAACTCACATGGACACTTCATCATAATAAGCATCTCATGCTTAAACAACCAATACATGGAAAGTGTCAAGGAAAACGGATTCCATTCCATTTTCTTTATCAATTCAATTTAAAATTGATATTACAATTCAAGTTACATATCAATTCACAACTCAAATCATTAATTTAGATTACAAAATCAATCGGCAATTCAATATTTAAAATCCCAAGGCAAGGGGAAAAGGGAACACCTCAAAGGTATCTAAAACTCAATAGCCACCCATAGTGGTCCAATTAAATACACAACAGAACCAAGGGGTGGTTCCAATTCAAGGTTTTTAACTATTTAACATTTACCCGTGGGCCTCATTAATTGCATAGGCCATATCTATCAATTCAATTCAAGGATTAAAATCAATTTCAAGGGCGACACTCTGAGAATTGGGTGTTCGGAACAAAGACATATATATATATATATATAAACACTTTGAGTTTTAAGGAAAAAAACAAGACCACTTATCTTAGGATTTTAGTGGATAGTTCATCCAATATTATCTTCTGATTCATCTCATATTGGGAGAAAATTGAAGAACAAACAGATAAGATATAAATAGGGAATATTAGCTTGCACCTAAATAGCACAACTAATACCAAACCAAATGAGTAATGGCATAAAAGGAATTAAGATCTTACCAATGAGGATCCAACAAGACAAAAAAATCTTGATTCCTAGTCTGTACAGAGAAGATCCCTCGATTCTTATAATAGTCTCCAAGGAGAATCTCTCAAGATGGAGGTTATATCCAATGAATTAAATGAGGATAAATTAGGTTATAAATATATTTAATTTGGTGAAAATTGGTAAATTCACCAAAAACACTAGGATGCATGGTTTGTCAGTACGGTTGGCCAAGTCATGTGCCAACTATGATCCCTTTGCTATTAGAACGGTCACCCCCATGGTTTGTAGACACAATTTGACTAATCATATACAAATCATTCAAAACTTCATTGTCAAAACTACAATCATTCTCGCATGGGCGTGCACCCCAAATCACACGGTTTATAAAATCGTGCAACTTGTAGATTCCCACTATCTAGCTTAGCACAGATAGAAAAAACCATACAGCCTGCTCCACATGGTTTCTACTATCCGTGTTTTGGGTCTTTTTCACCCAAAATTTGGGTTATGGGCTATGAACCAACCTCGAACACCCCCGATACCTCCATGACCTCAAATACAATTCATATTAAGCTATATTTAAACATTTAAACTGAAAATTGATGAAAATTAAAGGATACATACCTTAATAAAGAACATTATTCTTACAAGATACAATAATATTACCTCTAGTCAAGGTCGATCTATAGGACCAAAGAATACCCACATCCCCAGTGATGTGCTTTGAGGCACCAGAGTCAAGAACCCATGAGGCGGACTAGTTGGATATACACACCGCTGGAGTATCTCCATGGGAAACAATGGAGTTTGATGATTCCATAGATTGTGTTTTAAAAATGAATATCAACAAGGTGTTGAAGGTTCATAATTAGAAGAGAATAAGTGCTGAAATTTCACAACAAGAACATCCATATATCAGTTAGGTTATAGAATAAATATCTAGATGGATAGTGGCGGGGTGCTGTTGTGCATTTTGGGGAATCACGCATTCGCACCGGGAGAGGTGACATAAAAGAGACAGTCACACTGGAGAGCTGTTAGACTGGAGGTCTTCTCGTAGGGAGGGGAAGCGAGTAGGAGTGTCGCATAGGAGGGTTGGCACACAAGGGGGGCATTGTGCAAGAGGTCTTCGTGCACAGTGGGGGTGTCACGATGGCAGTTTTTGTGCATGGGGGGGGGGGGGGGGTAATTGCGTACAAGATAGAAGGGTTTCATCATGATGGATCTCAAGGTAGAAGGGGAAGGGGTCATGCAGGGGAATAGGGGGTAGTTAGGGGTTCATCGCATAGGAGGCATCATACATAGAGTTGTCGCACTGGGAGGGGCCGTCGATGGGAGGTGCGGGTGTGGATGAGGCAGACATGAGCCATTGCACATGACGTAGTGTGGAAGGGGGATGATGTATAGGGGGTGTGGTCATACAGGGAGGGGCGACGGGGAGGGATGGGATAAACCCCCTTTGATATCATGTTGAAATGAAACCTGTACCTCACAACGAGGTAGGATGCTTAATTTATAGATGGGAAAATGATCATAATAGATTATCCATACTGATGTGGGATACAAATATTAAAAATATATAATATTCTAATACTCTTAACATTAAGAATTCAAGAAAGTTATATAAGAAAAAAGTTAAGAAAAGTTTGAAAATCACCAACACATGGAGTGCAAATGGTAGAGATAATTCTATAGGAAGTTCTTCTAAAAACAAAAGTGATAGTTAGAAAGTTCTTGGTTTCTATGTGGATATTAAAAATACTAACCAATGAAACAGGGAAAAGGTATATACCGAATCCCTAACAAATTTACTTTGAATGAAAACTATCAAAATTTAGACAATTAATATAGTAATACTTCTTTTGAAGAAGAAAAAACTACCACATATGATGATGATGATACTTTACCGTGTTTTAAATAAGTTTCTATATATTCTACCTTTCTTGAAAAAAAACAACTTTAAAAAAACTGTGAATGTGATAAGGCGGATCTTATTAAATAAAATTCTAAAATTTCAATATTTTACTTACAAATTTCAAATCTTACTTTGAAATTAGATAAGAAATAAAGTTCTACTTCAACTAATGAAATATAAGAATTTAGTTGTAAAACTAAACTCTGAAATATTTAGTCTGAAAAAACTTCTATCAAATTTAACTTCTGAAAACGAAAATTTTGATAATCTATAAAGAAAAATGTAACCTCATAGAAATACATTCGGAATTGGTTTTACCAAAGAAAAACCTCATTTTCAAAATTATTTTGTTTCAAAAAGTGCACCCTTATGTACTGAATGTCAAAGGGGTAGAAATTGGAAGAAAAAATATTTTTCAAATAAAGTCCAATCCTTTGGTTTTTATAAAGAATATATTTTTAAATAATTAATAGCCATTCAACATAAGAAATTTATACATATGTGGACTCCTAAATTCCTTTTTTCTAATAATTATTCACTAAATCAAGTCTAGGAACCAAAATCCCAACCTTTCTATTTCAGGGAGAAAAGAAAAGTATTAGCAGCAAAAATACCTGGTACATGGACAATGGTTGTTTCAGGAACATGACTGAAAATAAGAATTTATCCAAAATATTATAAAGATAAAAGGTGAAAAAGTTACTTTCAGAGATAATGCACAAGGAGAAATGTATGGTATTGGTGATATAGTACTTCTTAGTAAATATTTGATTTATAATGTTTTATTTTTTATAGGTCTTAAACACAACCTCATTTAAATAAGTCAATTATGTGATGAAGATTATCTTGTGAAATTCATAAATGATAAATGTGTTGTTCAAATTTCATAAGGAAATTTATTCTTTATGCCGATAGGTATGAGAATGTATACACTCTAAACTTAGATGACCTTAAAAGCCAAGATCTACCTTGCCTTAGTGTAATGTAAGATCGATCTTTGGTTATGGGATAAAATGTTAACACACTATAATTCTAGAACATGAGCCAAACTTTCTAAGAAAGGACTCATTAGAGATCTATTGAAGATTATGTTTAATTCATCTAAATTTTGCGATCTTTATCAATTTGGAAAGAAATATAAGTCACGCTTTAAATATATTAGTAAAGTTTCAACTTTTAATGCTTTATAGTTAGTGCACATGAATTTATTTGGTTCAACACAAACTAAAAGTATTTGAGGCAAATACTATGTATATGTCTTAGCTGATGACTACACTAGATATACATGAGTCTATTTTCTAATGAAGAATTTGGAAGCCTTTTTCAGTTTTAAAATCTTTATAGCCCAAGTTAAAAATGAGAAAATTCAACTATTCATAGTGATCATGGTGGAAAATTTGAAAATTCTGATTTTTGAAACTTTTTGTAGTGAAAAAGTATCATACATACCTTTTTATCTCCTTGAAAACCTCAGAAAAATGGAATAGTTGAACGAATAAATAGAGTTATTAAGGAAATTACTAGAACTATGTTGAGTGAACACTCAATTGCTATTTTTTTGGGATGAATCTGTTAGTAATATTTGTTATACTATAAATCTAGTTATATATATATATATATATATTAGGTGCTTAGGGGTTTAATTACATTAAACACACACACACCACACACACATACTGTAAAGGAAGTCAATATCCCCCTAAGGGATAACCCACCCATCAAGCCTTATTTATTCAGTATATGCCCTGAAGGCCTAGTGGGAATGAAGCCCATTACATGGCCCAAAGACCCAAAAACTAGTCTGAAGGCCTAGTGCAACATCATGTCTGCATCATACTGCCTGCGTCATTAGACCTACATCATGCCTACATTACCGCCTGCCTGCGTCATGTCTGCATCACCGCACTGCCAGCGTCATGCCTACGTCACCACCTTTCCTACTTCATGTCTGCGTCATCGCTTGCCTACAAATATTTTATCCCACCTAGATTTAAACTTGGTCTGATGTAGGATTACGGGGATCATTTACCACTCATGTAAGCCCCTAAATGAAAAAAATTACACCAGGTTTTTAGGCCCTGGGGGTTACAAGGTATAGACGAGTTTTCACCCACCACCAAGTGCCTTTATGTACTTCCGCAACCATAGGCCAAAGTGTAATGACACCTGGGCTTTTAAGCCAGTTCCCAATGGGGTAGAGGGATCCATGAGTGATTTATTCAGTACATGTTAAATTTGATGAAACCAACCCTTTTTGTTTTTAAATTACCTGAAACCACATCTTCATATGATCTTTTTAAAAATATTTTTCAACCCATGTTGGAAGATTCTTCACATGAGAGAACAACTGAAGAAACATTTTATAAAGTTATACCTCTAGAATAAACCCAACCTATTGTTGAAGAACAACATTTTAAAAACCCAAGAAACCAGAAAATATTAAGAAATAATCTCACTGAAAATATCATTAGTGATGTTGGTCAACTGGTCAAAACTAGGAGTTCCTTAAGAAATGAATGTGAACAGTGTGCATTCTTATCATAATTTGAACCTAAGACTCCTGATAAAGCTTTAGGTGACGAATATTGGATAAAGGAAATGGAGGATGAAGTTAATGAATTCGAAAAGGAACAAAGTTTGGACTTTGGTAGAATGTTCTGAATATTTTTCTATAATAGGAGTAAAATGGGTATTCTGTAAAAAACATGATGAAAATGGAATATTAGTAAGAAATCAGATAATACTTGTTGCTAAATGTTATAATAAAAAAAGGAATAGACTATGAAGAAACTTTTTCTCCAGTATCTAGATTTTAATTTATTCATATACTTCTACCCTATACAAAATTATTAAATTTTACCCTTTATCAATGGATATGAAATGTGTTTTTATTGAAGGATATGTATAGGAGGAAGTTTATATAGAACAAACACCTATTTTTGAAAACAAAAAATTTCTTAAAAATGTTTTTAGACTTACTAAGGAACTTTTTGTACTGAAACAATCCACAATAGCCTGGTATGATATACTTACCATATTTTATAGTAAAGAACTCCTAAAAAAAAGGGGGATAATGTTTTCCTATGTTTTGAAAAAAATAATTCAAAAGTTTTTCTTAAAATTTTCTGGATAAATATTTATTATTTTAATTATGTTTTGTATGAGAATTTTCCAAACAAAGTTTTTTTATAAACTTCTTAAGTTTCATCAGATCGAGCTTCATCCAAACTTTCATTGGGAAAAATCTTTCCTCTATTTCTTAGGAAACCAAGAAATTAATATTAATGGAAAAAATTTTGTAATAAATTTTATAAAAATTTCCCCTATGAGATAAATTTTCAATATTTTATTGTAAATTTTTCTATCAATTGTTATAATCTTTTCTATATTTAAAAATTTTATGAAAATTTTTTCTATTTGTTTTGTTATAAAGTTTTTAGTTTCACCAGAAGAAATTTTTTCTAATAAAACTCAGTGATTTACTGAAAAATGTTATAAATTTTTGGGATTTCAAAACATAAAACATTCTTTAAATATTTACATTATCTATCATATCTCATCCTTTGGTTTTTTTAGGTTTCTTATTAGTTTTTGAATATAGTTGGAAGTTAGATCGTCTCGCTTTCCAAATCTATATATAAGAGAAGTGGGCCACCAATCCTTCACTGCCTAAATTCTGAGGACATCTCTCATCACCTTAATTTCCTTTTGTCTGATTGTTTTCAAGGTTCTCGTTCTTTCAAGTTCATCTAATCACACCTCATGGCATCATCAGACGAATTCGCTAGTAGAGAAGTGGTTAAGTAAAGGCTGATCAAAAGAAAGAGGTTTGAAAAATATGTTTCTCTATTGAAATAAGAAATCATTTTCCAAGTTTGGTAATCTTGGTGTGCTTATAAGGATTATTTCAATTTTCATTATCCTAAAATCATTAGATAATTTTATACAATTGTTGTATTTAATGAAGTGAACAACCTAAAAAATGTTTCTTTCACTCTTTTTGGAAATTATTATAGTCTCAATATCAAAAGATTTGCTGAGATGGTTGAAATTCCATTATAGGTAGAATCAAATATCATCACCCACAAGTTAACTGAGAATCTTGGAACTTTGGAAAAATCCCATATAGAAACTTCTTTGTTTTCCTCTTATGATTAAGTGATAAACTTCTTTGTTTACCTCTTATTCCCTTTTCCACATGGAAAATCTTGTTTTTCGCTTCATATACTTCTCCATACTCTTATGCATTCTTTAGAGTTTTAGAGTTACCATTACATATGACAAGATGACTATTATGTATTGGATGTTGACCTTTATGTATGCATTGGAAACTCTAGTGTATTCCTAGAAACATGGAGCGACTCTCAACGTAACACACCAATAATTTATAATATTTTAATTTTTGAATAAATTTATTATTTTTTCTTTATTTATTTTTACACAACACAATTTAATCTTACGATACACACAACAATGAGTTTTATTGCGTTACACACAAGACCCAGTTTTACCGAACAATATATTAATAAAATATTATTATTTAATATAATATATAACCTAGCCATTAAATTAGAGGATATCAATAGTATTAAAAACATTTTAAATTTTATATATTCAATATAATTTTAATATTCATCTTATGTATTTTCTAGACATGATATAAAAAACTTCAATTTTTCAGATAAAAGAAGTATTTTTTAAAAAAATGTAGTTTTTCCGCCTTTTAATGGAGAAAATTTTTTAAATCCAATATTTGACACTTATATATTAAATTTGACAAAAATAAAATTCTTCTTTAGAATTGGGTCATAAAAATTTAGTTTGGAATTTTTTTTTGTGTTTTTCTGATAACTTTCATATTTTAATGAATAGTAAAAAATACTGCATTTTAATTCAAAACTAAATTTTCATCTTATTTATTTATATTGTTAGATTATCCTATTAGTTTGTTTTAAATTATAATTAGATAAAGTTTTTATCATTTAATATAATTTATGTCATTGGAATTATTTTTACATTAAAATTAGATATAAACACTTACTGATCTTTTGATGATTTTTACTTTTGAAAAACACATTTTCTAATTTTATCAATAGAGATTAATTTTAAATTAATTACCACAAATTATGTGTTTTAAATTTTGAAAAATGGATTATATATTTGAAATAAGTGGGTAAAAATTATGTTAATAGGTTACTTTTATTTTTTGGATATAATGAATAATAACTTTAGTAATTTTTATTACCGCAGTTAAGGGTAAATCATGTAATTAAAGGTAAAAATAATTTTATAAAATTACCCTGACACCAGTCAAAATCCTATTGTATGACTAAATTAGACCCTTATCACATAATTTTATAAATTTAACCATTTAATAGACACTTATACATGAATCTGACATGAATATTATTAAAATCAATAAATGCAACAAAATGTCACACTCTCGTTTTATATAAGTATATTAATTTTAATATAGAGATAAACAGAAGATACTATAGATTATAAATTTTCAATGGAAAGATAAAACAATTTAACTACATCATAATAATTTATTTATAATTTTTATAGATTAAATAATTACTCTTAATTATGACACAATAGTGATGCAAAAATTATTTTATTAATAGAAATATCAAATAAATGATTTTAAAAATATTAAAATAAACATAATTTGACATAATTGAGGTGATCCAAAAAATTTATAGGTTACTATGACATTTAAGGAGAGTATTAAATGTTTTTTTTTGAATTTATTTTTCATTTTGGATTTTAATTAAAGTCAAAGTTATGAATAGTGTCAAAATTGACACTATTGACATTTTATAAAAATAATAATATATTAAATTATTTAAAAAACGTAAAAAACTTTAAAAAATATAAAGTGATAATTATAAGGTCTAAAATTTCATAAATTGTCCATTTGTGATCAATTTACACCATATAAGTAAATATTTATAACCTTTTAATATTTTAAATGTTATTATCATAATTAAAATTAAATAGATTAATTAAGGGTAAATCAAAATTATAAGGTTTAAAATAAAACCAAAACATGTAAAAAAATTATTGGATGAATAAAATTATATTCTAATCATATTAAGATCAATTTTTATTTGTTTAATGGACACTTTTCCTTGAAAATAAATTATAGATTATTTAAATCAAAGATAGTTACAAAATATATCTATCTTGTATTTTAATATCTTTTATGCGTCCACATAGGGACAAAATGAATATATGAATGATATAAATGAAATAATTTTCATTAAATAAATTTATTTTTAATTTTTAGAAGTTATATAATTACCTTACATGTATTTTCAATTATAAAACAATATCTATTTAATTAACATAAAAATAGAATAAATGATTTTAATAATATTAATTTAGATACATTTGAATTAATAAATGTTTAAAATTAATTTACTAGATCTATAAGATATATTATAGATGTTTTAAAGAATTATATTAGAATTCCCACTTTGTCTTCATGTATTTTAAGTCAAATTAAATTAATAGAATTAAATTTGGCAATAATGTCATCGTATTGAATTAATTTATTAATATATTTTTTAAAAATAAAATTTTAAATAATAACAAGAGGATATTATATGGTTTAATATTTATCCTAATTTTTATTTTTGGTCCATTTGTAAGTATTAGGATCTTGAATAGTCTCATTATATTTTAATATTTTAAGAGTTTCCAAAAGTGACCCTCCCCTCCCTTATAAAAAGACACATCCTCCCTCACTTCCTCACACAAACTTGAGCCCCTTAGTTCAGCCAAAAAAATACACTTTTCTCTTCAAAACTTACCTCACTTGATCCTAAATTCCATACTTTGGGCAGAAATCCATCCTAAGAAGTATTTTTGTGCATATCAAAAGAAGATACTCATTGAAGAGGTAATTGTTTTACCAATTCAATTCAATTTCTTTTCTTATTGTACTTACTATTAATATGTTGTTAAGATACTAAAGTAATAAATACATTATAATATATATTATGATATGTTATTATGATTATGTTACAACCATATTCCTCCTTTTATTCATCCTATGAATAACAATATCACCATGCGTACGTATGTACGACTTATTGTCTCCACATCGTGGTGTAATTTATTATTCAACACTAATTTATTTAGATGGGTATAATGAAAAATATAATGGATATAAATAATGAATATAATATGATAATAATTATTTACAATTAATACACCACCCTATTCTATATTATTTAACCATTAAGGGAATGATACCTTCTCTCGTGCGTACGTACGGTCTACTGTCTCCATGACACGATGAGATTCATTCTCCACATTAACCATTCAAGAATGATTATAAAATTAATATGATGAATAAATATAATATTTATGAACATAATATAATTATGTATATGAATAAAATATATCATATTCATAAGAAACATGACTGAAACGACAAAAGATGCATAGAAAAAAGAAGCAATTAACACCCGAAACAATGGTAATACTGAAATATTATTAACAAAATGTTATAAGAGGATAATATATGATATAATAAATATGGATAAGGTCTCGGTATAATTTAATAACTTGATTTAAGCATTATACAAGAGGTTAATTCACTCTCAACTAAAGGAAAGTACAAGGTAAAGGTTAATTTTTCAATCTCGTTATTATCTGAGGTTATTTATGCGTAAGTATTTACTATGACATATTTATCACTCATGTCCATGTTTCTCAATAGTGTTTTCAAAAGGATTATTTTTAAGGTTTTATGTAAGAGACTATTTAACTAAAACATTGTTTTAAATGTTTTAAATATTTATTCTTCTAAATATTTCTCATTAATATCCATGTTTTAAAAATGGGTTTAAGCATTTATTTATATGGACATGAATGTTTTAAAATGTTAATTCATTTAAAAATCTTAAAAGTGGTATGAGAAACTTTGATTCAAAAATATATTTTTAAATTTATTCTTTTATAAGTGTGGTTTTTGAATAAATGATTTCAAAAGGGGTATTTGTCTCAAGATATTTTTAATGATATTAATAGAGTATTTTTATCTATGTAAATATCCTTTGTTGGATCTTATGCGTATTTGAGGTTGATCTATTATGATATCATTTACTATATTTTATTGAATGGTATATGATTATTTATATTGTGGATGTGTTATTTAGATACCATTCTTGGTTTATGGTTAATGCATTCATATTTCGTATATTAGTTTTTAATACGAATGGTTATGTTGTTTATGTTTCACCATTTTCATATAAGGAATGTATTGGACTTAGTAAGTGATGGGAAAAGCCCTCTATATCCCCTCAATGCATCGGTAGGTCTCATAATACAAACTAGTGTTTTGGAACGAGACTTTGATGGTATGGTTATGTATGGTCTTGGTACGAGGCCTTGATGATGTGGTTATGATGTCCAAAATTATGAATTCCCCCATTATGAGATAAGTTATTGATATTAAATGTGATTATTAGACTAGTAGAATATCCATATGAATGTTTAAATGACATTATTTGATTTATTCTTTTGATATTATGTTCATGTATATGTTTAAAAGGCTTGTGTTTCAGTTTTATATTTTCCTTAAAGTTTATGGTTATTTATGAAAGATTATACTATATTATTTAACCTTATTGGGCATCTGAGCTCGCCCCATTCTTATATATTATTTTCTGAGGATTCTAAGAAGTGTATTGTGATTTATAAGCAGGGTTAAGCTATAATAATAATGGTGTTCTCAAAGGATTATCTATGTTGTATTTTATGCTTTGAATTTTAATGTAATATTCATATATGTAATCTATTTTCCAAGACTGCTAAATTGATCAATACTTCAGGATTTGATTCCTTATAATCATGAAAATGTATTAAAATAATTCACCAACACTAAGAATATGGGATTGAGATGTTACAGTTTTTATCAGAGTAATTTTAGAAACAACCTTGGAAATTATATTTATAAAACATAGATTAGAAAAAATAACCCTAAAAATGACTTTGAGGATTTGTCTAAGTATGGGATATCATCCTTTAGATTTGGTAATGAATAACCTAGGTTAATCCTATAGAATTATGGATTGAGAATAAAATGGAATCATTTAGAGATCCTGTAAATGATTCTTCATGAGAATATCAATATGATTTGTGTTTCTCACTTTGTGCTTTGAGTTTTGGTTAATGGTTAGAATTAGCAAAGTTATACATGAAATGGTTATATTTCTGATGATGAATAGATTACAAAAAGTAAATGAAATAAAGTTGGTATTAATTAATACGATGTTGAAGCGTATTTAAGGGTTTAAGAGTGAAGTGGAATGATTAATGTTATTTTTTGTTTGGATTATAGAATTATTTCACCATTGGTGCTCTAGTTAGAGGAATAATGAGATATGTAAGGATTTTATTGTAGTACTTCTTCATCAAGGATTTGTAAGTATGAATGATTGCATTATAGTTTTTAAGGTGATAAAGGTATATGAAAATAAGAGCTACATTATGTTGTTTGTATAATATAATGTATTTTGAAAATTTAGATACCTTTTTAGATAGTGAATTTGGAGGGAAGTATTTTGGTTGAGTCTTAAGGTTGGAATGAGTTAATTTGACCATTGGATATTATTGTTTGAGGTTTAAGTATGATTTATTGGATATTAAGTTCTAACCGTTTTGGTTTTAGTAAACATTTAAAGTTTGAATGAAATACTCATGGACTGTACGATTCATTAAAAGTGATTCATGCATAAATAAATAATCTTGAATATCCATCTCCAGGTGGATGAAATGAAGTTAAAATAGACAAAAACACAATCAAAGGATAAAATTGATGGAATCAAGTAATTTTTATTGAGTACTTATCTATAAAGTAAAATAATCCATCAACTATAGGAAAACGTTTCGAAAAAAATGTGTTATCCTAAATACATATCTCAAGTGAACAATCAATTAAATCTATGGTATTTTAAATCATCATAGATTAATTCCTTTGAGGCTCTCAAGTTTCCATTTATTGTTCACTTTTTTGTGATTGATGACCTCAATCACTCCCTATAAATATTTACGTTTTCCCTCCAAGTATGTATCTCTACTTGCCACTAAAGTTCTCCTATTTGAAAGCCTAATTTTTTTGTGAACTTCACATTTCATTTTACCTATTATTAGGATTGTATTTTGTTAACCCTATTTCTGATGTGTGTTTTCCACAAAGCTACTTTTAGTATTAATCTGTTATTTTTTGAGTGCAATTTCAAAATGTGAGGATGCAATTTATTAAAGAAGGGGAGAATGTAACACCCTGAGAATTTACAATATTTCCATTTAGAATAAATTCAATTTCGATGCTTTGTTTATTTTTACACAACACCATGTTAATATTACAACACACACAACAATGAGTTGGCTTTCATTACACGTAAGACCCTGTTTTACCGAACAAAAATATATTAATAAAATATTATTATTTAATATAATATATAACCCAGTCGTTAAATTAGTGGTTATGAATATTATTAACCACATTTTAAAATTTATATATTCCATATAATTTTAAAATTCATCTTATGTATTTTCTAGACAAGATATAATAAAAAATTAAATTTTTCAGATAAAAGAAGTATTTTTCCAAAAATACAGTTTTGCCGCCTTTTAATGATGAACCATTTTTAAATCCAATATTTGACACTTTTATATATTAAATTTGAAAAAATAAACTTCTTATTTAGAAGAGTGACATAAAAATTTAGTTTGGAAATTTTTTTGGTGTTTTTTTGATAACTTTCATATTTTAATGAATAGTGAAAAATACTGCATTTTAATTCAAAACTTCCTTTTCATCTAACTTATTTATATTGTTAGATTATCATTTTAATTGGTTTAAAAGTATAATTAGATTATGTTTTTATAATTTAATATAATTTATTTTATTGGAATTATTTTTACATTAAAACTAGATATAAACACATGCCAATCTTTTGATGTTTTTTAGTTTTGAAAAACCCGTATTTTCATTTTGTCAATAGAGATTAATTTTAAATTAATTAATGAAATTTATGTGTTTTAAATTTTGAAAAATGGATTCAATATTTTTAATAAGTGTGTTTAATTTATGTTAATAGGTTAATTTTTTTTGGATATTATGAATAGTAACTTTATTAATTTTTTATTACCACAATTAATGGTAAATCGGGTAATTAATGGTAAAAATAATATTATAAAATTACCAAAACACCTATAAAAATCCCATTGGATAAATAAATTAGACCCTTATCACATAAATTTCTTAATATAATCATTTAATTGACAATTATCCCTGAATATGACATGAATATTATTAAAATCAATGAATGAGACAAAATGTCACACTCTCATTTTATATAAGTATATTAATTTTAATATAGTGATAACCAAGAGATAACATCAATTATAAATTTTCAATAAAAATATAAAATAGTTAAATATATCATAATAATTTATTTATAATTTTTAGAGATTAAATAATTACTCTTAATGATGACACAATAATGATGCATAAATTATTTTATTAATAGAAATATCAAATAAATGATATTAAAAATATTAAAATAAATATAATTTGACATAATTTATGTGATAAATGAATTTTATAGATATATTTGACATTTTATGAGTGTATTTAATGGTTTTTTTCGAAGTTATATTTTCTTTGGGATTTTAATTAAATTCAAAGTTATGAATAGTGTCAAAATTGACACAATTGATATTTTATAAAACAATATTTATTAAATTATTTAAAAATAATAAAAATATTTAAAAATTAAAAATTTATAATTATAAGGTATAAAATTTTATAAAGTGTCTATTTATGATCAATTTAGACCATATAAGTAAATATTTATAACCTTTTAATATTTGAAATGGTATTATCACAATTAAAATTAAATAGATTAATTAAGGGTAAATCAAAATTATAAGGTTTAAAATAAAATAAAAACATGTCCAAAAAGTATTTTATGAATAAAATTAGATTAGTATCATATTAAGATCGATTTTTAGTTGTTTAATGGACACTTTTCCTTGAAAATAAATTATATATTATTTAAATCAAAGATAGTTACAAAATATCACTATCTTGTATTTTAATATCTTTTATGAGTCCACATAAATCCAAAATGAATCTATGAATGTATATAAATTTATATTTTGATATAAATGAAATAGGTTTCATTAAATAAATTTATTTTTAATTTTTAGAAGTTATATAATTACCTTAAAATTATTTTCAATTCTAAAACAATATTTATTTAATTCACATAAAAATAGAATAAACGATTTTAATAATATTAATTTTGATATATTTTGAATTAATAAATGTGTATAATGAATTTAATAGATATATAAGATATATTATATATGTGTGAAATAATTATATTCGAATTCCCACTTTGTGTTAATGTGTTTTAAGACAAATTAAATAAATAATATTAAATTTGGAAATAATGATATCTTAGTGAATTAATTTATTATTAAATTATTTAAAAATAAAAAAAGTTAAATAATCAAAATAGGATAGGATATGGTCAATGTATCTTAATTTTAATTTATGGTACATTTTTAAGTATTAGGATCTAGAATAGTCTTATATATATTAATATTTTGAGAGCTTCCAAAAGTGCCCCTCCCCTCCCCTATAAAAAGGAACCTCCTCCCTCACTTCCTCACACCACTTTGATCCATTTAGTTCCGAAAAAACCTACAATTTTCTCCTCAAAAACTATTTCAATTCATTATAATGTCAATAATTTGAGTAGAAATCCAACGTAATAAGTCCTTTTGTGCTAATCAAAAGGAGACACTTGAAGAAGAGGTAATTGTTTTACTAATTCAATTCAATTTCTTTTCTTTTTCTACTTCCTATTCATATTTCGTTTCCATAATAAAGTAATAAATCCAGTATAATCTACATTATGAGATTTTATTATTATTATGATACAACCATATTCCTCCTTTTATCCATCCTACGAATAACAATATCACCATGCATGTGTACGCACGACTTACCGTCTCCACACCATGGTGTAATTTTTTATTCAACATTAATTTATTTGGATGAGTATAATGATGAGTATAATGGATATAAATAATTAATATGACATGATAATAATTTTTTATAATTAATACACCATTCTATTCCATACTATTTAACCATTAAGAGAATGATACCGTCGCTCGTAAGTATGTATGATCTACCGTCTCCACGATGTGATGAGATTCATTCTCCACGTTAACCATTAAATAATGATTATAAAATTAATATTTTGAATAAATATAATATTTATGAAAAAAATATCATTCTGGATATGAATAAAATATATCCTATGCATAAGAAACATGAATCATAGGACAAAACATGCTTAGGAAAATGAAACAGTTAACACCCAAAATAATGGTAATGCTGAAATATTATTAACAAAATGATATAAGAGATTAATATATAATATAATAAATATGGATATGGTCCTAGTATAATTTAATAACATTATTTAACAATTATACAAGATCTTAATTCACTCTCAACTAAATAAAAGTACAAGGTAAATGTTAATTTTACAATCTCATTATTATCTGAGGTTGTTTATGTGTAATTATTTACTAGGATATATTTATCATACAAGTACATGTTTCTTAATAGTGTTTTCAAAAGGATTATTTTTAAGGTTTTATGTAATGGAATCTTTAAACACAACATTGTTTTAATTTTTTTAAAGATTTATTCTTCTAAATATTTCTCATTAATGTTCATGTTTTCAAAATGGGTTTAAGAATTTATTTATTTGGACAAGAATGTTTTAAAATGTTAATTCCTTTCAAAAGTTTTAAAGAGTTATGATACACTTTGATTCAAAAATCTCTTTTTAAATATCTTCTTTTATAAGTGTGCGGCTTCTGAATAAATGATTTCAAAAGGGGTATTTGTCTCAAGATATTTTTAATGATATTAATAGAATATTTTCATCTATGTCAACATACTTTGTTGGATCTTATACTTATTTGAGTTTGATCAATTATGATATCATTTACTATATTTTATTGAATGATATATGATCAGTTAGATTGTGAATGTTCTATTTAGATACCACTCTTAGTTTATGGTTAATGTACTCATATTTCATATTCTAGTTTTTAATACGAATGATTATATTGTTTATGTTTCCCCATTTTTATAAGGAATGTATTGGACTTAGTAAGTGATGGGAGGGACCCGCTATAGCCCCTCGATTCATAGGTAGGTATCATGAGACAAACTAGTATTTTGGTACATGGCCTTGATGATATGGTTATGTATGGTCTTGGAACAAGTCCATGATAGTGTGGCTATGATGTCTGACATTATGCATTCCCTCATTATGAGATTAGTTGTTGATATTACATGTGATTATTCGACTAGTAGAATATCCATTTGAATATTTCATGTAATTATTTGATTTATTCTTTCCATAATATGTTTATGTTTATATTTAAAAGTCTTGTGTTTCAGTTTTATACTTTCCTTGAAGTTTATGGTTATTTATGAAAGATTCCACTATATTTTTTAACCTTACTAAGCATCTGAGCTCACCCCTTTCTTTTATTTCATTTTATAGTATTAAAAGAAGTGTATTATGATTTATATGCAGGGTTAAGCTATGATAATAATGACGTTCTCATAGGATTATCTATGTTTTATTTTATGTTTTTAATTTTAATGTAAAGTTCATGTGTGTAATCTATTTTCCAAGATTGATAAATAGATTAGTCCTTTGGGATTTTATTCTTTGTAATAATGTCAATATATTAAAATAATGCACCAGATCCAGGATTTTGGGGTCAAGGTGTTACACTCAACACTTTTCAAATTCTCTATAAACACTATAAATGACTTCAAGAACTTATTGATTCTTCATAAATTTCATCAGCACAATTCTCAAAGCATTTTGTTTTATATAAGAACTATTCTTGAGTTGTTCAATGCATATTCACTACCTCAAACTGAACTCTCTTTTAAACTTTTCTAATTCTTCAACAATATTGCTTTCCTCATAGATCAATCAGTGCATCACCTTCCCCATATTCAAACTCAGCATTCTCCAACCATCATCCAAGTGTGTTAAAAAATATATGAAACATCCTTCATGCTTAATGACACATGAATGATTACTTACTCCTCTAGAGATCTTGATTTTTCTCCAACACAACCAGCTCTCAAACTCATCAGGAACATGTGGTATATAGTGTTTTCTTCTTCCATTAGCACTTGTCATTTATTCTCATATAATTCTGACTTAACAATTATCAAATATGTAATGTGGGAAGACTCACACATTCTCCTCTCAACAGCTCCAACTCCTCATAATTCCATCCAACTTCAATATCCTTCAAACTCAGTTAGAATGTGTAGTAGACAATGCTTTAATTGCCAACCTTTCGTCACTTGTCATGAATCAATTAAAATCTCATCACAACAATCATCAGATATGTTTTGCTGCATTCTTAAATCTATCCACAAAATTGTCCAGAATGTGATACCAACTCAAATGTCTCTTTTTAGGGGCTCTTCAAGAATATTTTACAAGTAATTTTATCATATTCACTCAACTTAAAAATCAGATCAAAATCATTCAAGTGCGAGCATGTTTCCCCCTTCAATCTATTTTTCTTACCAACCAGCTCAACATTTCCCCCCCATATTTGAGTTACACTTTGGAGAATTCTCTTGTTTTTCTTCTTGTATGTATTCCACCAAATCAATTATTGTGTTTCTTCTGAGGAATACTCACATCTATTTAGATTAAGCTTCTGTTTTTTTTTGTGATTTTATTATCAATTGTTTTTAGCACACGTTTGGTTGATTTAAACCAGTATTCTTCTTCATTTATATTTCTTTTTTATTTTTTTTATATTGAAAATTTTACAAAACAATTTCAAGACTTTCAAATCTTTTTTAAGTAAATAGTTTTTTCTTTTTCTACGTTATTTGCTTCTACTCAACAAGTTTTATCTTAACTTCATATCTCCTTGATCTAGGCCTTTTATAATATTCAATGGCCTGATTTCCAAATCTTCCATAAAATCATCATTGACTTATAAACCTTGATCTTTTTCTTTTAAACTTAGTCTAACTAGATTTATTTCCTTGTTTTTATAAAAAATATCCCCTCTTTTGAGATTTTTTTGGCGAGCTGCTTCTCATGCTCTTTCTCGCATCCACTTTTGAATTAGAGGTGAGTTTATCGATATTTTTTCCCACCCATATTTTCCCAAATTTTGATTTGTATTATAGACTAGAAAATGAAACAAAATTAGCACAGAAACATTTTTAGGGAAAAGGGTTAACTTTTTCTTAGATCTTGCAGTGGATATATCAACAGATTATTTCAAGTCCTTCCTATCACTTGAATTGTCACATCCCGACCGCAGATGTCATTATTTTACTTCTTTCCAGGTCCGATTTGAAATTTTTCAAAGTTTATTTGTGTTGAAGGGTTTCGCGCCAGTGCGCGGTCATCGCATTGTTAGCGGTGACCGCGCGGTTGGCCCGGGTGACTACGTGTTCGCCCGACGTTTAAATTTGAGAATTTTATGTTGTCATTTTATTATTTATTTTATCATTATTATCATTATTATTATAAAGTTTCATTATTATTATTATTATAAAGTTTTATTAATATTATTATTATAAATTTTTATTATTATTAAGATTAGTTTTTATTCTTTTATTTAGTCTTTTATTATTATTATTATCGTTATTATTATTATTATTATAAAGTTATTACCATTATTTTTATTATTATTATTATTATCAATTATATATATATATATATAATCCTAACCCTAATCCCATCCCCCCATTGCGACGCTCTCTCCCCTCTCCCATCTCTCTCTCTCCCCCGTTTCCTTTTTTTTCTTTTTCTTCTTCTTTCCCCCCTGCTGGTTCGGCCGGCCCGCGCCGCTTCCTGCTCCCCTCCAGCCGCCACCGTCCAGCTCCCGCTCTGCCTCGGCCTCCTACGGAGTCTCGCTCGCCATCTGCCCTTTCCCATGCGGCGCCTCCTGTTGCTGCACCAGCACCCCGCGCCAGCACCTCCAGGTCGGCCTCCGCGCGTTCCCCGGCCTCCGCCGATCTCCTCCTGGCGTCCCGACCGGCCTACGGCCCTCCTGACCGCCACGCCCCGCCTCGCCCAAGGTGGAACCCCCTTACTCCCCCTGTGTCGGCGTCTGGTGCCCGCCCCCCTCTCCGGCGGCCCGCACCGTTGGCCTCTCCTCCCGTCCGGCGGACCCCCTATCCGGCGACTCCCCTCCCTCCGGCGCCTTTCCCTCGCGTGGCACCCCCCCAGACCCCCGCTGAACCCGGCATCCGACCCCCCTGTACCAGCCTCACTCCCGCAACCCGGCCTCCCGAACTCCGGTGCTCTTTCTCGCCACTCCGCTCCGGCCAGCCCCTTTCGTCCAGCCGCCCTCGGCCGCGCCGCACCCGACCTACCCTGATCGGCCGCCCCCTCACTTTTCCCCTCCGCTCCTTCTCTGTGAGTTTTATTTTCTTATGTTAATCTTATTTACGTTTTATTTTTATAACGTTTTAATATTATTATCATGTTAATAATATTATTATTATATTATTATTATTGTGATTATATTATTGTTGTCATTATTATTATGTTAATATTATTCTATTATTATTATTATTATATTATTATTATTATTATTGTTATATTATTATTATGCTTATTATATTATTATTGTAATTTTTATTATTACATTATGTTATTATTATTATATTATTATTATTATTAATATATTAAGAATAATAATAATATTATTATTATTATTATGTTGTTATTATTATTACTACATTATTATTATTTTTATTATTATCATTATTAAGTTATTATTTTTTTATTATTATTGTTATGTTATTATCATTATTATATTATGGGTATGCTATTACTATTATTATATTATATTATTATTGCTATTATGATTATGTTAATATTATAATTATGCCATATTATGATTGTTATTATTATTATATCATTATTATTATTATTATATTATGTTATTATTATTATTATGTTATTGTTATCACTATTATTATTATTTTTACGTTAATATTATTGTTATTACTATTATTATTAGTGTGTTATAATTATTATTGAGCCTGTTTAATGGTCTTTTGTTTTAGGACCTGTTTGACGGCGTAATACGGTGCGACTATTATGCAACGGGAGTTTTGCGCCATGTCGTTTTTCATTCCAATTCGAGGTAGTTCTCCCTTTGCACTCACCTTTAAATTAAGAATTTATTTATTCCTTGTCTTTTTATTGAATTTCAGTAAATTTAAAAGTAATATTAAGTAGTTTTTATAGTGTGGCGATCTGCTAATAATGCAAGCTGTTTAATTATAGCGTTTCATTGAAAGTGTTCTTCTTGGATTTAATTGTGTGCTTCCATGGTAGTGTTGCTAAATGGTTCTTCCTGAATAATGAAAGTCATGTAAAATTGTGTTTTGAAATGTTTTTGGTGTGTATAAATTATTAGGTGTATTGTTTATGGAAAAATGGTGTTTTCTTAGAACCTTGATTAGAGGAAACGTCGTATGACCTTTAAACTTGTTTTTGGAAACTTTATGTGTGGTTCTTGGTTGATGAAAAATGTTTTCCTTTGTCGCGTGAACAAAAGTTTGGATTTCATTTGGGAAATGGTGTTCCTTAAAAAAGTGATTAAAGGCCTGTTTGGATCTTGATAAAAGTGGGGTGTGTTTGGAAATTGGAAAATGATTTTTACTTGTGATACCAACATCTTTCAGGTTTAATATGCTGATTTGAGTGTCTTAAATGAAGTTCTAAGTGTGTTCCTAGTTTTCAACGAAATGACATGTATCATATACTTTAGAAATGCTTTGATATTAAATTGTTTAAATGTAAATGATGTGGAGGCCCGGTTGGCACTTTGTTAATTGTGAACTGACTACTTATATATATACGTACTTATGGGGCATCTCTATAGAGGGACTTCCCTTCAAGGGTTGTCGTGTAGTGGTGTCCATGTAAGGGGTTGGCAAGTGCGGTGAGATGAGTCACGCGTGCGAGGGCCTCCCACTTACACAGTATCATTAAAACTACCATGGGTTCCTAGGCGTCTTTTAGAGAATCGAGTGACGGTTTCTGGCTAACCCCGATTAGACAGATTAGTGCCCCCTTGGTAGGTAAGGCCTTGTGGGGCTTTCCACTGGTTGGCTGTTAGGGCAGCCAGTTGGTTATTGAAAATAGATTACCATGCCGGCAGGTAGTCTGAACCCGAGTACGTCCAGGGGTTTTCTAGGGATGTTTAGGATCGCCCATGGTTATTGCTGATAACTTCTAGTTTATTTTTACTTGAACTTGGTTTTCCTTGCTTGTTTACCTTTACTTGCACTTGTTGTCCCTGCTTGTTTACTTTCAGTCATCCTTCACATCCTATACTGTTAGACTTTGGGAAAATGGTTTTCAAATAAAAATACTTTATTCTCTTTGTGTAAGATTTGAAAATGTAACACTTCTTTTCTTTTTAGAATTAGTTTAAAACTAATGAAAGGGAACCAACTTTCGAAAAATAATATAGGAAATGTCTCGTGTTTTGATTTTCAAGTAAAGAATTATGAAAGCTTACTTTTATACATTGTAGTTCAAACCTGGAATATGTAGATTCTTTATTTACTGGCAGTGCTTTGGGATTTGTTGTGGGGCTCACCTACTGAGTACTTTTGTGCTCACGCCTATCTTTTACCATTTCAGTTACAGGTTCCTTGTGTTCAGGTTTTTCTGGATTGAGTCACTCAGTGTGGGAGCGACGTTGGTGGTAGTTGGGTGGTGACCCGCGAGGTCACGTGGAGGTATGTCGTGGAGTAGCTTGGTTTATGTCTTTAGTGTTTGTCTGTTTGTTTAGTTTATATTCGTTCTTTTGATCCTATTTTTAGTTTGGGCTGAAATCGTTCCCAACGATTGAAATTTTAATGCCCGACACTTGTTTCCATCCCGGGGGGATCGGGAACACCCCTAGGGACTTGCCGCGGACCGGCTCGGGTGACCGGTTCAGGTTCGAACCGGGCTGGTTCGTGACAAAATGGTATCAGAGGTGGTTCTTGTTATTTGGGATGTCTGGTAGGTGGAGATTAGGACTTTCGGGACTCGAGAGGTAGGTACGAGAAGGAAGTCATGAACCCTCGCCCGTCCCGCACCTCTAGTCGCCAGGGGTAGTCCGAGAATTGTGTCCTTGTCTCTTTCGGGTTTGTCTTGGACTGAGAGATGACAATGGAGACAAGCCGACGTTACGTCATGATTTCACATGGAGTAGTGACCCATGTGGAGTCTGAGTACACGGTTTGAATTCCTCCTAGTGGTCGACGCTGGCTTGGGACATGGCCCACTACCATGTTTCCAGGTGGAGCGTGACTACTAGTCCCTCACCCCAGTGGTTGATGCAAATTTGGATGCTGCTTTTGTTTTGGTCTGCGTAAGTACGTTGTTGGAAATGAAAAAAAAAGTTTTAAAAAATTGGACTGGTTTCTTTTAAAAGACTTTAAATGTATGAAATGGGTTTTAAAACTAAAATCTCTTGATTTAGAAATCTGTTGTTTGCTTGGAGTTGGTCGAGAATGGTTCGGGATGAAACCTCAGGTCCTCTTTAGGAACGTTTTCACATGTATGAGAATGCGTGGAAAATGCGTGTTGGTGCGAGTATGAATGGACAGTGGATAAAGACATGTGCAACGGGTCATGAGATTACCTGGGTGTGTATTTGAAATTAAAGGCTTGAACTTGTTTTCTAAATTGGTTTTAAAGGGGAAACGGATTTGGAAATTTTTTTGGTTTGAAAATGGATTGGTTTTGGAAAGTAGTCTTGAAAGAGGGTGGTTTTAAAGTCAAAAATAAAAAGGGTATTTTAAAAAGGAGATTTTATTTTGGGTTTTGTTTGTGTTTGTTTGGTCTTTGTGCTGACTTTTTTTTTATGAAGGTACTTTTATTGAAGTTTCTTCAGTTTGATATTGGTTTTGGATTTGTGTTTTATATGTCGCTCAGGAAATGCTGCCCAGAAAGGTCTCTAAGGATTCGGATAAGTCATGCCTAGTTTTTTGTCCTTCTCAGACTTTGCCTATTCTCCATGGTGATCAAGGTCCGTTAGAGGTAGTGAAATGGCTCGAGGGAGTGGAGCGTGTCTTTAGAACGTTGGGAACTCCCGATAATGTTAAGGTTCGTGCAATTATGGGGTTGTTTGAGGGTCCAGCTCTGGACCAATGGAAGAGGGTTACCCCATCATCAACGTAAGTTGAAATGATGTGGGATGTCTTTAGAATCGTTTTCATCCAATGGTTTGTACCTGAGGAAGTGAAGTTGGAGAAAAAGAGAGAGCTTGTGCATATTCAACAAGGCCAACGGACGGTGAAGGCATATGTTGACCATTTCAAGGGACTGATTTCCTTTTCTCTAGAGGCAGCGTCTCATGAGCTCATGAAGGTCTCTCTTTTCACCGGGGGTCTTCGTCCAGAGATCAAGGAGCGAGTCCTCCCTTCTGAAGACCTTTGTTTCGAGAAGCTGGTGGAGGAAGCATTCTTGTCTGAGTTGGTTCCCGATGTATGGGTGGTTAATACTTCAGCGTCCCCTGTTGTTCGTGAGAGTTCCCCCTCTGGTGAGGAAAAGGCGCCAGAGATACCTGTTCCAAAGGAGTTATCCCCTTTGGTCCCAGCATCCAGTTCATCAGATCGTTCGATGGTATGCTTTCAGTGTGGTCGTTTTGGGCATTTAAAGTCGTCTTGTCACAACCCTCCGAAGACGTGTCATAGATGCAACCGTCTGGGTCATCTGGAGAAGTTTTGCAGGAAGCGTCGCTTAAAGAGGACGCCATGATGGGAGAATGTCAGTACCTGACTGTGAGGCAGAAGATGCTTCAGCCATCAGATCCCCATCCACAGGTCTCGGAGTGAAGCTCGCGCACAGTCAGGAGTTCCCAGGGTTGTGAAGCCTTGGTCTAGGTTCTGTTTTCTGTATTGACGGTGGATCAATTAAAAACATTTTCATACTTGTTTTCCTGCTACTAAAGTTTCAACAACATTGTAAATGCGTTGTTTTTCTATAATGTGACGATGGAATTGTTCTATGATAATCTAAGCAGACCTGTCGTGTGGATGTGATATTCTTATTCGTGTGTCTTTCGTAAAGTGTGTTAGACTTTGTGTGGGTTTACCTCGGTTGAGTTATGCTTGTCAGATGTGGTTATGATTCGTGGACTTCAATGGATCATGCCTCCAGTTGGATGTCTGGTTAAGTGTTTTTTTGTGGGTTATCCCTGGTGTTGAAGTTTGTTGACTATAGTCAAGGATTCAATGTTTCGACGAAGGTGTTATTTTTTCGTTCGTGCTATAGGGGTTGGTCTAAACCGGTTGGGGGTTCCCGCATCGACCCCCCCCCCCTTTCCTAGGGTTTTCTATTTAGATGGTCAACGTTTATGCACAAGTTGAGCTCTTGTGGTGGGGAGAACGCCTTTGTGTTCTCCCATCAAACTTGGATCTCAGTTTTATCTTGAATCGGTCGGGTGTGACCTGTGTGGAGTAAGGTCATCCTGAGAATCTCAGTTCTCTTCAGCTCCTTTAGTTCTGTTTGGGCATAGACTTCAATTTTGGCTGACTTTTGGCTTGGTGACTTTCTGGGGGCACAAAGTGTCTGTGGTGGGGAGAATTGTCACACCCCGACTGAAGATGTCATTATTTTACTTCTTTCCTGGTCCGATTTGAAAATTTTCAAAGTTTATTTGTGTTGAAGGGTTTCGCGCCAGTGCGAGGTCATCACATCGTTAGCGGTGACCGTGCGGTTGGCCCGGGTGACTACGTGTTCGCCCGACGTTTAAATTTGAGAATTTTATGTTGTCATTTTATTATTTATTTTATCATTATTATCATTATAATTATAAAGTTTTATTATTATTATTATGATAAAGTTTTATTAATATTATTATTATAAATTTTTATTATTATTAAGATTAGTTTTTATTCTTTTATTTAGTCTTTTATTATTATTATTATCGTTATTATTATTATTATTATTATAAAGTTATTATTATTATTATTATTATTATTATTATTATTATCAATTATATATATATATATAATCCTAACCCTAATCTCATACCCCCATTGCGGCGCTCTCTCCCCTCTCCCCTCTCTCTCTCTCCCCCATTTCCTTTTTTTTCTTTTTCTTCTTCTTTCCCCCTTGCTGCTTCGGCTGGCCCGCGCCGCTTCCTGCTCCCCTCCAGCCGCAGCCGTCCGGCTCCCGCTCTACCTCGGCCACCTACGGTGTCCCACTCGTCGTCCGCCCTTGCCCAGGAGGTACCTCCCATCGCTGCACCAGCACCCTGCGCCAACACCTCCAGGCCGGCCTCCACGCGTTCCCCGACCTATGCTGATCTCCTCCCGGCGTCCCGACCGGCCTACGGCCCTCCCGAACGCCACGCCCCACCTCGACCAAGGCGGCACCCCCGCGCTCCCCCTGTGCCGGCGTCTGGTGCCCGCCCCCCCTCTCCGGCGGCCCGCACCGTTGGCCTCTCCTCCCGTTTGGCGGACCCCCTGTCCGGTGACTCCCCTCCCTCCGGCGCCTTTCCCTCACGCGGAACCCCCCTGACCCCTACTGAACCCGGACTCTGACCCCCCCTGTCCCGGCCTCACTCACGCAACCCGGCCTCCCGAACTCCGGTGCTCCACCTCACCAATCCGCTCCAGCCAGCCCCTTCCAGCCAGCCGCCCTCGGCCGCGCCGCACCCGACCTACCCTGCTCGGCCGCCCCCTCACTTTTCCCCTCCGCTCCTTCTCTGTGAGTTTTATTTTCTTATGTTAATCTTATTTACGTTTTATTTTTATAACGTTTTAATATTATTATCATGTTAATAATATTATTATAATATTATTATTATTGTGATTATATTATTGTTGTCATTATTATTATGTTAATATTATTCTATTATTATTATTATATTATTATTATTATTATTATTATTGTTATATTATTATTATGCTTATTATATTATTATTTTTATTAATATTATTACATTATGTTATTATTATTATATTATTATTATTATTAATATATTAATAATAATATTATTATTATTATTATTATGTTGTTATTATTATTACTACATTATTATTATTTTTATTATTATCATTATTAAGTTATTATTATTTTTATTATTATTGTTATGTTATTATCATTATTATATTATGGGTATGCTATTACTATTATTATATTATATTATTATTGCTATTATGATTATGTTAATATTATAATTATGCCATATTATGATTGTTATTATTATTATATCATTATTATTATTATTATATTATGTTATTATTATTATTATGTTATTTTTATCACTATTATTATTATTTTTACTTTAATATTATTGTTATTACTATTACTATTACTGCAAATCATTTTTTTGATTTTCTAAAAGCCGGATTGAGGGTATCCGGTTCCCTTGTACATCAAATTCAAATTCAAATTTCAATTAACCGATCCACCACCATCACACGAGTCCCGACACGCCGCTCACGCGCCGGCTTCGAATACCGAGGACCATCGAATACTGCGTCACCTTCAGACGCTCCTGTCTTATCCGCGTCGCCCTCGAGACACGAGCCTTCACGAATCCCAACGTCCCCTCCCTCCAGATCGCCGGAGAGACACGCCGGACCTGTACCATACGGAGCAACGCCGGCGAGATCCCGTCGTCCCCGAAGAAAACATAACGCCGACGAAAAATACCAGAAATCGTCGTCTAACGCCGTCGAACCACATCACCGACCTTCAGCATCATCATCGTCGTAGGAAACACGACCCAGAACATCACCGCTTCAGACCAAAACCGTAAGCAACGAGGCAGAAACCCTTGACACATCACACAAACATCAGCAACGCACACACCGCTTCCTGCAACCCCACCGCCCTGAACAAGGGTTTATTTGACAAAGATCCCGCTGTCGTCCTCGTCTGCACAAAAACAAAACAAAAGCAAAAGCGATCTCCCAACGCCACCATCCAACCAGATCACAGATGCAACTCAACCTCCAAAACACCCAGATCTAAGGCCAAAGTGGCATCCTTAATACACCAGACCAGGGGAGTTTTGCGCCGTGTCGTTTTTCGTTCCGATTTGAGGTAGGTCTCCCTTTTCAATCGCCTTTAAATTAAGAATTTATTTATTCCTTGTCTTTTTATTGAATTTCAGTAAATTTAAAAGTAATATTAAGTAGTTTTTATAGTGTGGTGATCTGCTGATAATGCAAGCTATTTAATTATAGAGTTTCATTGAAAGTATTCTTCTTGGATTTAATTGCGTGCTTCCATGGTAGTGTCACTAAATGGTTCTTCCTGAATAATGAAAGTCATGTGAAATTGTGTTTTGAAATGTTTTTGGTGTGTATAAATTATTAGGTGTATTGTTTATGGAAAAATGGTGTTTTCTTAGAACCTTGATTAGAGGAAACGTCGTATGACCTTTAAACTTGTTTTTGGAAACTTTATGTGTGGTTCTTGGTTGATGAAAATTGTTTTCCTTTGTCGCGTGAACAAAAGTTTGGATTTCATTTGAGAAATGGTGTTCCTTCAAAAAGTGATTAAAGGCCTGTTTGGCTCTTGATAAAAGTGGGGTGTGTTTAGAAATTGGAAAATGATTTTTACTTGTGATTCCAATGTCTTTCAGGTTTAATATGATGATTTGAGTGTCTTAAATGAAGTTCTAAGTGTGTTCCTAGTTTTCAACGAAATGACATGTTTCATATACTTTAGAAATTCTTTGATATTAAATGGTTTAAATGTAAATGATGTGGTAGCCCGGTTGGCACTTTGTTAATTGTGAACTGACTACTTATATATATACGTACTTATGGGGCATCTCTATAGAGGGACTTCCCTTCAACGGTTGTCGTGTAGCGGTGTTCGTGTAAGGGGTTGGCAAGTGCGGTGAGATGAGTCACGCGTGCGAGGGCCTCCCACTTACACAGTATCATTAAAACTACTGTGGGTTCCTTGGCATCTTTTAGAGAATCGGGTGACGGTTGCTGGCTAAACCCAATTAGACGGGTTAGTCCCCCCTTGGTAGGTAAGGCCTTGTGGGGCGTGCCACTGGTTGGTTGTTAGGGCGGCTAGTTGGTTATTGACTATAGAGTACCATGCCGGCAGGTAGTCTGAACCTGAGTACATCCAGGGGTTTTCTAGGGATGTTTAGGATCACCCATGGTTATTGCTAATAACTTCTGGTTTATTTTTACTTGCACTTGGTTTTCCTTGCTTGTTTACCTTTACTTGCACTTGTTGTCCCTGCTTGTTTACTTTCAGTCATCCTTCACAGCCTATACTATTAGACTTTGGGAAAATGGTTTTCAAATAAAAATACTTTATTCTCTTTGTGTAAGATTTGAAAATGTAACACTTCTTTGCTTTTTAGAATGAGTTTAAAACTAACGAAAGGGAACCAACTTTCGAAAAAGAATAAGGGAAATGTCTCGTGTTTGTATTTTCAAGTAAAGCATTATGAAAGCTTACTTTTATACATTGTAGTTCAAACCTGGAATATGTAGATTCTTTATTTACTGGCAGTGCTTTGGGATTTGTTGTGGGGGTCACCTACTGAATACTTTTATGCTCATGCCTATCTTTTACCATTTCAGTTGTAGGTTCCTTGTGTTCAGGTTTTCCTATCTTGAGTCACTCAGTGTGGGAGCGACGTTGGTTGTAGTTGGGTGGTGACCTGCGAGGTCACATGGAGGTATGTCGTGGAGTAGTTTGGTTTATGTCTTTAGTGTTTTTCTGTTTGTTTAGTTTATATTCGTTCTTTTGATCTTGTTTTTTAGTTTGGGATGAAATCATTCCCAACGATTGAAATTTTAATGCCTGACACTTGTTTCCATCCTAGGGGGATCGGGAACGCCCCTCGGGACTTGTCGCGGACCGGCTCGGGTGGCCAGTTCAGGTTCGACCCGGGCTGGTTCGTGACATGAATAATCTATTTTAGAAGTAAGATTCTTATCAAAGCCATTCATGAAACCACTTTTTATTTCAACTTTTTGGATGATTCAACTTGGTTGATTTTCAAAATTTTCAAATTAACCACTGGCTCAAGACACCTTAGATTTAGAGTGTTCTTTAGGGGGTAATGGTCAAAATCATCAAAAATCAACAATCCATTTTCCCCAACATCCATCCCAGCTATCCAGTTAGTGGGATAATGTTTTTGACAAGTATGTATGGATACCATCAGGTTCAAACACCTAAGTTCCCATAAAACCCATCATGTTTTTGACAAGTGTATGTATAACCCACACCTCCCAAGTCATGCCTTGAAGAAACCTTTCTGATAGGAATGTTGTTGGAGAGGGAAATGAGGAATCCACCCATCCTCATAACCCCAATGAAACATTATAATTGATCATTCCACTTTATATCAACATTCTAGTTTTTCATCAAACATTAATGATCTATGATGAGGTTGTAATTTTTGTTCTTCACTTATCATAGAAGAAGTTGATTGCACGAGGCATGGTTTGTTAAAATTTGATTTGAAATAATTTATGAGATCCCTGCCAAGAGAGATCCTTGGTATGTTTATGGTGTATCACATTGAAAAATAGATACACATTATGAGACTTTTTATAAAACTGTAGGAAAAACTTCACGCTTCAGATATAACCAAGGAGGATGCCACCCCAAAACCGAACCCTAATGTGGAAAATCATAATGACCAAAGTGACCTGTGAAAGTACATGAGAATCTGAGGGGGGGGGGGTGGCACTGGGTGTAACGCCCCGACCCCAGTTACCCAGATTCGGTGCATTATTACATAACATTGGCATGATCACAAGAAAGATCAAGTCTCGAAAGACCGATTAGTTTAGTAGTCTTGGAAACACTAAATATATTCATAAGTCTTACATTACATCATAAACTCAAAAAAACTACAAAACCATCTTTTCTTCATATCCCATCATATTGTCCCTACAGTTTATTCATAAATTACTTCTTCACATCCTTGGAAAAATAAAACATTGAAAGGGGTGAGCTCGGATGCTCAGTAAGGATAAAAATATAGCAGAAACTTTCATAAATAAGCATAAACATTTAAGGCAATGTATAACCAAAACAAAAGCCTTTTAAACTTGAACTTTAACATAATATGGAAAATATAAAATGAAATAATTTCATTTACTTATTCACATGGATATTCTACTAGTTGAATAATCACATGAAATATCAATAACCACTTTCATAATGATGGAATTCATAATGTCAGACTATCATAACCACATAGCCAAGGCATCGTGCCAAGACTACAAATAAGATTTTGTCAAGGCCTTGTGTCAAGACACTAGTTTGTTTCATGAGACCTACTGATGCATCGAGGAGATATATCAGGCTCCACCCATCACTTATTAAGTCCAATGCATTCCTCATATGAACAGGTTTAAACATAACATAAACATTCGTATTAAAACTAGCATACGAATTGTCAATACTTTCTTCATAAACCATGAATGGTATAAAAATAACACATCCACAGTCAAACATATCACAACACCGTCAATACAATATGGAAGTTTTGTATCATAATAAATCAACTCCAAATAAACTTAAAATCCATCAAAGGATGTTGACATAGATGAAATCAAAACTCTTTTTAGAGAAATATCTCTTTCTATTTTGAAATCATTTAAGAGTAATATATTTATAAAATAAAACATTTTCTTTGAAAATATTCTTATAATATTGTTAGGGAAGCTTCGACGATTTTATAATGGTGGAAAATAGCCGCACTCGCCGTATAAGTTAAGAAAAAACATTCTTACCTTAATTCTGTCGAAAAGTTTAAAAAGGGCCTTGTTAGGAAAATGACAGAAATATTCCTTAATAAACTTATTATAAAAATTCAAAAAGGGTATAAATGACTTTATCCTAGTCTTTAAAATATTAATAATGATTTGTAATACATTTTTAAGAAACATGGATGTGGATGATAAAGAGGTCCCAGTAGATAATTACGTATAAACAACCTCGAATAATGAAGAGATTGTAAAATAAACCCTTTCCTTGTAATTTTCCTTGGTTGAGGGTAGGTTAACCTTCTGTATAATGGTGAAATAATTGTTATTAAATTATAAAAAAATCATATACATTAATATGATATAATATATGATCTTTTAACATTGATTTGTTAATAATATTTTATTATTATCGTTGTTTTGGGTGTTAACTTACTCATTTTCTTTTTTATGTTTTGTTACATAATCCGTGTTTGTAATGGATAGGTTCTATCTTATTCATATCCAGAATGATATCAAGTCCTTAAACATTATTTTTAAATCATAAAATGATAATTATACTTGAATGGATATGATGGAGAATGAATCTCATCACGTTCGTGGAGACGGTAGTCCGTACGTACGCACGAGCGACAATATCATTATTTTGATATTAAAATAATATATAATTGGATGGTATATAATATATAAAGAATCATTATCATGTTATATTTATTATTTACATGAATTACACATCATTATTATACCCATCCAAATAATAATTTATTGAATAACAATTACACCACGATGTGGAGAGGGTAAGCCGTACGTACGCACGTATGGTGACATGTCATTCAAAGGATGGATAGAATACTGAATATGGTTGTACCATATTTATAATAAAATCACAGTATATATAATATATTGGAGTTATTATTTTAGAATGAGAATAACAAAGAAAGAAGAAGTTGAAGAAGAAAGGAACTTGAAAGAGGGTGGTGAAAACATTACCTCTTCTTCGAGTTCTTCCTTTTGATTTGATCAAAAGAGCTCCTTAGGTTGGCTTTCTGATCAAAATAAGGCCTCTAGGTTGAAGTGAGTGAAGATGATAGAGTATTTTTGTAGGGGTTGGAAGATCCAACAAGCTTTGAATGTGTGAATTAGTGAGAATGGGGAGTGCCCTTTTATAAGAGGGGTGAGGGGCACCTTTGGAAAAGCTAGAAATATTATTTTATAATAAATTCATATTCGGTTTCTAATGGCTCCAAAGTGTATTATTTAAAGGTTAAGGTGGGGATGGGTCTAAAACCACTCAATAAATAGAATTTAGACAGGTTTGGGTCATTATTTTAACCTTATCTTTTAGTTTTAACTCTTAGTTAATTAGTTTGACACTTACCATGTCACTTTGTATTTTTATATTATATAGTTAATAAACTTACTATATACCTCCAAGAGACCCCCCAAGTGGTCCATTAATGATAAAAATATCATGATATAAGTCTATTAGATGAACTTTATATTTTTAGGAATTGAATATAAATAAATAATATAATATTTGTTTTAAAAACTCTTTTATGTCAATTTTGACACTATTGGGTATTTTGTTTTTGATAAATTCATAACAACATTATTACTTCGACAAAAATTTATATAATCAATCCTAATATGTCATATTAACCTATAAAATTAGTTTAATTCATAAATAGTCTCAAATTACATTTATTTTGATATTTATAATATCAACTATTTTAATATTTTATTAATTAGGTAATTACTGCATCACCATTGTGTCATAAATAAATTAAATTATTTAATGTCTAAAAATTATAAATAAAACACCATTATGTTGGAAATCGTTTTATCTTTCTAATGAATATTTACAATAGAATTTATCTTATGTATAACCCTATATTAAAAATGTTTTAGTAAATAAACTTTGATTTTAACTCTTTTAACTCTTCTTTGAATTAAATAATAATAAATGTCATAATCTAATCCAAGTGGACCTAAATGATAATATTTTATTCCTAAGGTTTTTTTTTGTCGATATACACTTTTCCAATAGAATTAGGACATGTGTTATGGTAATATTAATATTGTTTTTACCCTTAATTACCCTATTTACTTTTAATCGTGGTAAATAAAGGTAAAAAGTTACTATTCAAAAAAATTATTTTCATCTCAATGAACCAAATTTTACTCCTTGATATTAACCATGTCTCTCAGATTTTCGAAATTCCACTCACAGAAGTGGTAAAATTAAGTTTTATGTGAATTTCCAAATTCTCCTAGGAGGTGGGTAAAAGGCGGTGAAAAGTTGAATAAAATTTTTATATATCTAAAATTATTCTAAACTAACTCCAATGAATTACATTGAAATTATATAGGTATTATGTATCTATTTTGACCTTAATTAAATTTAAATAAAATAAATAATTTTTTAAATAAAAATTTGGTTTTAAACTATAACTCAGTGTTTTTTCACTATTCAATAAAAATTGAAAGTTTTCCGAAAAATACCAAAATTTCACCCTAGGCTAATTTATATATTCCGAATCCAAAAATAAAGTCCATTTTGAAATATAAAATTTATAAAATTTCAAAAAGTGGGTATTACTATTCATAACAGCTAGTTTGATTGGTTGTGGTGTGTGTGTTAGAACTCGAAGTTGCATACAAAACACGCTACTATATTATTCAAAGGAAAGCGTACCATGGAAGCTTGGGGTGTTACATTCTCCCCTCCTTCAAATAATTTCATCTTTGAAATTTCTAGAATAATACCGCATGAAAGGACTCGGGTGGTTCTTCATCATAAGTTCCTCGGTTTCCCACATTTCCTCTTCCATATTATGGTTTCTCCACAAAACTTTTACGAGACGAGTCGTCTGGTTTCTCAGTACTTGTTCTCTCATATCAAGAATCCCGATGGGCTCTTCGCAATAAGACAGATCGGGTTCCATTTCTAATTCCTCATATGTGAGTACATGCGTTGGGTCAGGCATGTATTTCCTCAATAGTGATACATGGAAAACATCGTGAACTTTGGAGAGACTTGGCGGCATTGCCAAACTGTAAGGTATAACCCCAATTCGTTCTATAATTTCAAAAGGTCTGATGTACCTAGGACTCAAATTACCCTTCTTACTGAAATGTATAACTCCCTTCCATGGAGATAACTTCAAGAAAACATGATCTCCTACCTGAAATTCCAAATCCTTCCTTCGGTTATCGGCATAGATCTTCTGCCTACTTTGAGCTGCTTTGATGTGGTTTTGGATTACCTTTACCTTTTCCATTGTTTCCTCCACCAGTTCTGGGCCTACAGGTTTTCGTTCACCAACTTCATCCCAAAAGGTTGGTGTGCGACATCTCCTTCCATATAACTCTTCATATGGTGCCATCTGAATACTCGAATGGAAGCTATTGTTATAGGAAAATTCTACTAGGGGTAAATATTGATCCCACATACCCTGAAAGTCAAGCGAGCATGATCTCAACATGTCTTCTAAGGTTTGAATAGTCTGTTCTGATTTTCCATCTATTTGAGGGTGGTAGGAAGTGCTCAATTGAAGTTCAGTATCCAGGGCTTTCTGAAGACTCTTCTAGAATATTGAAGTAAAACAGGGATCACGATCAGAAACAATCGATAGGGGTACTATATGAAGTCTCGCCACTTAATTAATATATAGTCTTGCTAGACGTTACAATGGTAGATCTTCTCTTATAGAAAGAAAATGTGCTGACTTGGTAAGACGATCAACAATAACCCATATTGCATCATTCCTTCTAGGAGTATTTGGTATCCCCATGACAAAGTTCATCGTAATATTGTCCCATTTCCACTCTGGTATGGGAAGAGGTTGCATGACTCCTCCAGGCTATTACCTTCCAGCTTTCACTTGTTGACAAACCATACATATTGATACAAAATCAGAAATATACCTCTTCATGTTGTCCCACCAAAAATGTTTCTTCAAATCTCTATACATTTTGGTGCTCCCAGGTTGTATAGAGAAATTGGAACTATGAGAATCGTCCAAAAATTCCCTTTTTAGATCAGGTAAATTGGGAATACAAAGTCTCTTCCCAAATTTCAAAATTCCATCTTCATACCCAAAGTCATTCAATCTCCCATCATTCATTGCTATAATCTTCTTTTGAAATTATTCATCATCATTCTGATAACTCTTAATCCTTTCTAGTAAATATGGTTTGGCAATCATTTGAAAAAACATTGATGTTTCACCTTCCATGGTTATTCCCATGTCCATCTTCACTAGATCCATGAAAATTGGATCCCTTTCAATTCTCATATTGTTCAAAACTCCATGATCTTTTCTTCTCAAAGCATATGCCACCTTATTTGCCTTCCCCGGGTGGTAGTGTATCGTACAATCATAATCCTTGAGTAATTCAAGCCATCTCCCATGTTGAGTTCTTTTTTTGAGAAAATATACTTCAAAATCTTGTGATCAGTATAAATCTCACATTTTTCACCATAGAGGTAGTGCCTCCATATCTTCAAAGCAATGATCATATCTTCTAACTCAATATCATGAGTATGATAGTTTTGCTCATGAATTTTCAACTGTCATGATGCATAGGCAATAACCCTATCATTCTGCATAAGGAAACAACCAAGTTCTTTCTTCGATGAGTCACTATAAATAATGAACCCATCATTCCCCGATGGTAGATTAAATATAGGAGTATTGACTAATATTCTCTTTAGTTATTCAAAACATTCTCCACACTCTTTTGTCCAAACAAATTTAACCCCCTTACATGTAAGATTTGTTAATGGGTTAGCCAATCGGGCAAAATTCTGGACGAAACGTCGATAATAACCTGCTAAACCAATAAAACTGCATACCTTAGTTATACTCATAGGTGCTGGCCATTCTTGGATTGCCTTGGTCTTAGAAGGATCAACAGAGATTCCATCTTTAGAGACAATATGTCCAAGAAAAAGAAATCTCCTGAAGCTAGAATTCACACTTGCTAAACTTCCCATATAATTCATGTCTTCTCAGAGTCTTCAGGATAATGCGCAAGTGATTTTCATGATCTTCATAGATTTTGGAGTATACCAAGATATCATAAATAAATACCACCACAAAATCATTGAGATATTCCTTGAAAAATCTATTCATTAGATCCATGAATATAGAGGGTGCATTTGTCATACCAAAAGGCATCACCGTAAACTCGTAATGCCCGTACCTTGTTCGAAATGCTGTCTTTGGAATGTATTCCTTCTTCACACACAACTGATGGTATCCATATCGAAGGTCAATCTTTGAAAAGTATTGAGCTCCATGTAGTTGTCCAAATAAATCATCAATGTGAGGTAGGGGATACTTGTTCTTTATTGTTATAGCATTGATCTCCCTGTAGTCGATACATAACCTCATAGATCCATCTTTCTTTTTAACAAAAAGAACAGGGGATCCCCATGGAGAAACACTAGGGAGAATAAATCCCTTATTACTCAATTCCTCTAGTTGTTTCTTATTTCAACTAATTCCACAGTGGCCATTCTATAAGGGGTCTTCGATATAGGCCTTGATTCAGGAATTAAATCAATGGAAAACTCAACTTCTCATTCTAGAGGATGTTCAGGTAAATCTTCCGAAAACACATCTACATATTATTTCACAATAGGTACATCCTCTATTTGAACATTACATTCCTCACCCACAGTCATTTAATTCTCTTCCTCCCCAATAATTGAATTTAGTTGAGCTATTGGGGGTGGATCTAGATAAGAATTAGGTGGTGACGATTCTGCTCTAAAGATAAGGTGTTCCTTATCATCATCATCAAAAATCATAACCTCCTTATTCTTACAATAAATCTTCGCATCATAGTCCGAAATCCAATCCACCGAGGATTATATCAAACTCAATCATGGGTATGACGATGAGATCAGTGGATAAAGAACATTTATGTTCTCTAATGGGGACTGATTCACAAAACATTGTTGCAATGATACTTACCTTAGGAGTTTTAAATGACAAATCCCTCGTTAAATCAAATTGTAAATATCTAATTTTCTTAGCAAACTAGGAAGATATGAAACAATGCGATGATCCCGAATCAAATAATGCATTTTCTAAACTTGAGGAAACCATTAAATTACCTGCCACCTCGTCTTTTGGAGATTCTAACTCAGCAGTAGTGATAGCATAAGCTTGGCCTTGATCCCTTGGCCTTTTCTGAGGTAAGTTCCCTAGACGCTTACAACATTCATTTTCATAATGTCCCATCTCCCTGCAATTGTATCATTGGACATCAGTAGCTTCCATCTTCCCCTTGCAATCATGAGCTTGGTGGCCTTTTTCACCACACTTGTAACAGACACTCATTCCTTTTAAGCAAGTACTGGGGTGTTTCTTCCCACATTTACTGCAGGATGGATATTCAACTTTTCCCTTATTCCCCTTATTTCCATTACCATATTGATCAGCAGATCTCTTCTTCTATTTCTTTTCTTTTAAAGTCATAAGACTTAGAGAATTACTTTTTTGTCTTGATAGCACATGAGAAAATGTCTTCGTACTATGAGAAGGATTGTGAGACTAATGTTCGATAGATAAATGGTTTTAACCCATAAAAGAAATGATCAATCTTACTTCTTGGGTAACGTATATAATCTCCAGCATACCTTTCTAACCTCGTAAAGTTATCCTCATACTTTGCGACATTCTCATCCTCCTTTTGTCTCAGACTCAGAAATTGCCTTTCTATATCTACTCGATGGTCACGAGGAAAGTATTTTTCTAAAAATAGATCTTTGAACTCCATCCATTCCATATTTTATACTTCATCATCTTCCTTCGTGTTTTGAATCAATGACCACCATTGATCAGCATCTCCAGTGAGGCGATAAACTGTCATGACAACTTTTTCCCTTTCACTACTCCCCAAAGCCTGAAATATTTTCTCTAGGGAACTTATCCATTGCTCAGCTACTAATGGATTTATACTCCCATTGAATGTTGGTGGTTGCTTCCTCATGAAGCGATCTAACATTGATCCTCCACGCTGTGGATCCGGGTGATCCATACGGGTTAGGTTATTATTCATAACCTGAGTGAGTTGTCCTAGTATGGTGATTAGTTGATCAGCACCAGTTGCATCACCAGCTCCACTATAATTATCTTGATCATGAGGTCAATCCCTACATGGAGTGCGTGCATTTATACGGTTTCCATTTCTTCCACTAGGCACCATTTCTAAACAATGACATAAACTAGATCAGTTTATGAATAAAAATACATAATTCCATACTTATAAAACACTTAACATAAATTGAACTATTTATGGATATAATCCATAATCATAAAAAAAATTTCTTTGAGGACGTATATACTCATAAACCCTTCATAATGATTTGTAAAGAAAATGAGAGTTATCCTAAGTATATCCCCCAGGAGTGTCGTAACCAAGAGTGCAGCAAGGCCTGTTGTCGTGCACCGGTTTCCGTTCGAGTCTAGCTCAAAGCGGTGTTTTCAGGTTTTACCCCTAGGTAAATCTGTACTAGAGCCGCCTCTACATGCTTGTATCCAGACAGGGATGTATTGCTTGGAAAAATCACAAAATCTCTACAATACCAAAATTCTAAGAAGTTTTTCTATACTAATCCTCAAATTCCATCTTAAATATATATGATCTAATCAGAGTTTGTCTAAATCTAGCTTCCAAGGTTTGTACTAAACTTCCTATGATACCAACTATAATGCCCCGACCTCAATTACCCAGAGTCGGTGCATTATTACATAACATTGGCATGGTCACAAGAAAGATCAAGTCTAGAAAGACCAATTAGTTTAGTAGTCTTGGAAACACTAGATATATTCATAAGTCTTATATTACATAATAAACTAAAAAAAACTACAACAACATCTTTTCTTAATATCCCATCATACTGTCCCTGCAGGTCATTCATAAATTACTTCTTCACATCCTGGGAAAAATAAAAAATTGAAAGGGGTGAGCTCGGATGCTCAGTAAGGATAACAATATAACGGAAACTTTCATAAATAAGCACAAACAGTTAAGGAAATGTATAACTAAAACAAAAGACTTTTAAACTTGAACTTCATCATAATATGAAAAATATAAAATGAAATAATTCCATTTACTTATTCACATAGATATTCTACTATTCGAATAATCACATGCAATATCAATAACCACTTTCATAATGATGGAATGCATAATGCCAGACTATCATAACTACATAGCCAAGGCCTCGTGCTAAGAATACAAATAAGATTTTGTCAAGGACTTGTTCCAAGACACTAGTTTGTCTCACAAGACCTACCGATGCATCGAGGAGCTATAGCAGGCTCCACCCGTCACTTATTAAGTCCAATGCATTCCTCATATGAATAGGTTTAAACATAACATAAACATTCGTATTAAAAATAGCATATGAATTGTCAATACTTTCTTCATAAACCATGAATGGTATAAAAATAAAACATCCACAGTCAAACATATCACAAAACCATCAATAAAATATGGAAGTTTTGTATCATAATAAATCAACTCCAAATAAACTTAAAATCCATCAAAGGATATTGACATAGATGAAATCAAAACTCTTTTTAGATAAATATCTCTTTCTATTTTGAAATCATTTAAGAGTCATATATTTATAAAATAAAACATTTTCTTTGAAAATATTCTTATAATATTATAAGGGAAGCTTCGACGATTTTATAATGGTGGAAAATAGCCGCACCCGCCGTATAAGTTAAAAAAACATTCTAACCTTAATTCTGTCAAAAAGGTTAAAAAGGACCTTGTTTGGAAAATGACAGAAAGATTCCTTAATAAACTTCTTATAAAAATTCAAAAAGGGTATAAATGACTTTATCCCATAGTCTTTAAAATAGTAAGAATGATTTGTAATACGTTTTTAAGAAACATGGATGTGGATGATAAAGAGGTCCCAGTAGATAATTACGTATAAACAACCTCGGATAATGAAGAGATTGTGAAATAAACCCTTACCTTGTACTTTTCCTTGGTTGAGGGTAGGTTAACTTCCTCTATAATGGTGAAATAATTGTTATTAAATTATACAATAATCATATACATTAATATGATATCATATATGATCTTTTAACATTGATTTGTTAATAATATCTTATTATTATCATTGTTTCGGGGGTTAACTTACTCGTTTTATTTTTTATGTTTTGTTATGTAATCCATGTTTTTCATGGATAGGTTGTATCTTATTCATATCCATAATTATATCAAGTCCTTAAAAAGTATTTTTAAATCATGAAATGATAATTATACTTGAATGGATACGATGGAGAATGAATCTCATCGCGTTTGTGGAGACGGTAGTCCGTACGTACACACGAGCGACAATATCATTATTTTGATATAAAAATAATATATAATTGGATGGTATATCATATATACAGAATCATTATCATGTTATATTTATTATTTACATGAATTACACATCATTATTATACCCATCCAAATATTAATTTATTGAATAACAATTACACCACGACATGGAGACGGTAAGCCGTACGTACGCACGTATGGTGACATTTCATTCAAATGATGGATATAATACTGAATATGGTTGTACCATATTTATAATAACATCAAATTATATATAAGATACATGAGTTATTATTTTATAATTGGAATAACAAAGAAAGAAGAAGTTGAAGAAGAAAGGAACTTGAAAGAGGGTGGTTAAAACATTACCTCTTCTCCGGGTTCTTCCTTTTGATTTGATCAAAAGGGATCCTTAGGTTGGCCTTCTGATAAAAATAAGGCCTTTAGGTTGAATTAAGGGAAGTTGAGAGAGTATTTGGGTAGTGGTTGGATGAGACAAAAGGCTTTGAATGTGTGAATTAGTGAGAAGGGGGAGTGCCCTTTTATAAGAGGGGTGAGGGGAACCTTTGGAAAAGCTAGAAATATTATTTTATAATAAATTCATATTTGGTTTCTAATGGCTCCAAAGTGGATTATTTAAAGTTTAATGTGGGAATGAGTCTAAAACCACTCAACCAATATAATTTATAGAGGTTTGGGTAAATATTTTAACCTTATTTTTAGTTTTAACTCTTAGTTAATTAGTTTGACACTTACCATGTCACTTTGTATTTTTATATTATATAGTTAATAAAATTACTATATAACTCCAAGAGACCCACAAGTGGTACATTAATGATACACCTATCATGATATAAGTCTCTTTTCCGAACCTTAGATTTTTAGGAATTGAATATAAATAAATAATATAATATTTGTTTTAAAAACTCTTTTATGACAATTTTGACATTATTAGGTATTTTGTTTTTGATAAATTCATAAAGGAATTATTACTTAGAAAAAAATTTATATAATCAATCCTAATATGTCATATTAACCTAGAAAATTAGTGTAATCATAAATAGTCTCAAATTACATTTATTTTGATATTTATAATATCAATTATTTTAATATTTCATTAATTTGGTAATTGTTGTATCACTATTGTGTCATAAATAAATTAATTTATTTAATGTCTAAAAATTATAAATAAAATACCATTATGTAGTAAATCTTTTTATCTTTCTAATAAATATTTACAATCGAATTTATCTTATGTATAACCCTATATTAAATATGTTTTAGTAAATAAAGTTTGATTTTAACTCTTCTTTGAATTAAATAATAATAAATGTTCTAATCTAATCCAAGTGGACCTAAATGATAATATTTTATTCCAAAGGTTGTTTTTGGTCTATATACACTTTTCCAATAGAATTAGGACATGTGTTATGGTAATATTAATATCATTTTTACCCTTAATTACCCTATTTAATTTTAACCGTGGTAAATAAAGGTAAAAAGTTACTATACACCAAAAATTATTTTCATCTCAATGAACCACATTTTACTCCTTGATATTAACTGTGTCCCTCAGATTTTCGAAATTCCACTCACAGAAGCGGTAAAATTAAGTTTTATGTGAATTTCCAAATTCTCCTAGGAGGTGGGTAAAAGACGGTGAAAAGTTCAATAAAATTTTAATCTATCTAAAATTATTCTATACTAACTCTAATGAATTACATTGAACTTATATAGGTATTATTTATCTATTTTGACCTTAATTAAATTTAAATAAAATAAATAATTATTTAAATAAAAATTTGGTTTTAAACTATAACTCAGTGTTTTTTCACTATTCATCAAAAATTGAAAGTTTTCAAAAAAATACAAAAAATTCACCCTAGGCTAATTTCGATATTCCGAATCCAGAAATAAAGTACATTTTGAAAGATAAAATTTATAAAATTTCAAAAAGTGGGTATTACTATTCATAACGGCTAGTTTTATTGGTTGTGGTGTGTGTGTTAGAACTTGAAGTTGCGTACAAAACACGCTACTGTATTATTCAAAGGAAAGCATACCGTGGAAGCTTGGGGTGTTACACCAGGAATTTCCCATCTGTTTGTTGTATAAAATATGGAACAACCGATTCCAATGTATACCACTAAAGAAAGCACAATCAAGAAAGAATATGGGAATCCATGGGAGCTTCACTGGGCATTCCCATCTAACCAAGTGATCGAGAATCCATGGTTATCATCCATGGAATTCTTCTCTGCAGAATCCAAGCAATTCCAAGGAATTCAACTTTTGCGTTATCTAAATTTAAATTAAGTAATCACATGTCCAAGGAATTCAAAGTATCAAGCTTGACCAAAATCTTGGTCCACACCCATGGAATTCCATCTTGTATAGTCAAGACGAATCCAAGGAGCTCATCCTGAAACATTCACAAGGGTACCCTAAAAGAATCCATAACATTAATACATGGAATTAAAAAAATAATAGATCACAAGAATCCAAGGGGGAGCCACCCTGAGGCATTCACACTGATGAATCAGTGAGGAATCTATGGTATCTAATGGCATTCCTTAGCTTCAAACATCTATGAATCTAATGAGGAATCAACCCATGGCATTCAAGTGAGTCCCCTAACAAAATCCATGATCACTCAAGTCATTCCACCCATTTCATGCTTGATACTGTATCCACATATCATAGATTCCTCAAAAACCACCCATCGACATGTCTTACATGTTATACAAGGCCAAACACATCAAGTTAGACACCAATCTTACCTCCATAAGGATAAATAATGTTTCACCAACCCACCTACTAGATATGTTAAAAAAAATTCTCACTTAGTAAATGGTAAGGTAGTATCTCATTTAACCTTTTGCAACAATGATCAATGGCCCAAGTTGCCAACTAGGCATACCCAACAAGAATACATCCTAATGTGGCTCTACTGCATGATCGAGCTCAACAATATCGAGTCATACCCCATCGATCCTAGGATATCACACCTAACAGCCCAACTAACCATACTCATTGCATGTCAACCAAAAGAATCTCACTCAGTGCTTTCTTTCCAACAAACCCAAGGAATTTAATGTGCCAAAACCTCACACTTGATAGCACCTCTTGTACATCGATACCATAAGCCAAAGATTCTTCCCAAGCTTCATACATCCAACCAAATTCAAGAACAGGTTAACCCCCGTCTCAGGTCACCTTCATGTATCTATAAACATAAACTCACTAAGAACCAGGGTCACACCTAAGGGTCATTAGGTCCTTCCAACTAGCTCAAACATCGAAAAACATCAAGCCAAATCTTTCAGGAAACAACCCCAAATACGCCTCAAGGTCACGCGACACCTAACAGGCTAAAACTAACTACCGATCTCAATGATCCCACACATAAACATAATAACACACATAACTTAGAGGTATTGTAACCTGGGCTCTCTCTCTCTATCCTAACCTGCCCATACAGTGTGAACATCAACACTAAAGTGAGGGTTTTGGTTTTTTGGAGCATCCCAAGAATGTTTTTGATATCTAGAGCTTCATATACATGGAAAGATATTACCAATGTTTTATACAAGGATATTACCATTTGGAAGTTCCTTTGAAAGGGCTTACCAAAAAGGGGATAAAGTTCATTTTATCAAAAGCTTGCAAGAATTCCTTCTAAGAGATGAAGGGGAGATTAACCTCAACAATGATCCTGGTGTTACTAGATCTAGGAATGGGGTATGTTTTATATTGTGATGCATCATGTATTGGGATAGGTGCATATCTATTGTAGGGGGGTCAAGTCATTGCATATGGGTCTCAGCGGTTGAGGCCTCATGAATGAAATTACCCTGTACACAATCTCATGTTGGAAGCAATTGTGAACACCTTAAAGTGGTTGCGGAACTACCACTTGGGATAAAGGTCTATTGTCTATACAGACCATAAGATTTTGAGGTAAATTTTTACTCAGTGGGACTTAACCTTCAAAAACTAAGGTGGATTGAGTGCCTTCAGTATTTTGACTTCAAGATGACCTATACACCCGGAAAGGGAAATATAGTTGCTGATAGTCTAAGATGGAAGGAGAATCCTCAAGTTTTCTAGGGGTCATGCAGTGAGTGGAAACTGATGGTAATTTTTTATAAAATGAATATGGATATCTAGGAGGATCAGGAATAAGCTTTTTTGACATCTTTATATGTGGTTCCTTCAATTTTGTATCGGATCAAGATAACCCAACTATCTAATCGAGAGTGACTTTTCCTTAGGGATAACTTTGATGGTGGAGAGTTTCAACGACCCTAAACTATAGATGATGGAAATATCATCCATGTTCACAGGTGTATTTTATTGCCTACTAACATGCGAGATGAGTCAGTGAGGGAAATATCATGCTTCTAGGTGGGCAATACACTCGGGATCGATGCAGATGTATCATGATCTTAATTAATATTATTAGTGGTTGGGCATGAAGAAGAATATAACAAGGTTCATTACATAGTGTTCCACCTATCAATAGGTGAATTCTAAGCATCAAGGACTCATCGATATCCTACAATATTTCCCTATTCTAGAGTGGAAATGGGACGATGTCACCATGAAATTCATTATGGTCTTACTAAGGAAACTCTGGGGAATGATGAATTATGGATCTTCATGGATCAGCTAAGGAAGATCACCCATTTTCTTCTGATCTAAGAGACCTTTATGGTGCATGATCTGGGAAATTTGCATGTTTGAGAGATTATACAACTACACAAGATACCTCAAAGCATAGTTTATGATAGGGATTTTTGGTTTATGTCACAATACTAGAAGGGGGTGTAGAAAGCGTTGGGAACTCTAGTGATTTTGAATACAGTATACCACCCACAAACTTATGGAAAATCTGAGTAGACTATTCAAGTGTTAGAGGACATGTTGAGGGAATGTGTCCTAGATTTTGGAGATGCATGGGAGAACCATCTGGCTCTTATGGAATTATCCTATACCAATAGTTACCAGGAAAAAATTAATATGAAACCTTACGAGGATTTATATGGGAGACCATTTCTTTCACCCTTATGTTGGAAGGAGGAAGGTGAGGCAGTGATGGTTGGGTTGAGTCTCTTCCAGGAGATGACAGAGCATGTCCAATTGATTTGAAAGAGGATGTTGATGACGTAGAGTAAACAAAAATCATATATAGACCATCATCGTTGATCCTTGGAGTTTGAGATAGGCAACCAAGTGTTTTTTCATGTGTTTTCTAGGTTGGGACATTGCCATATATGGATGCATGGTAAATTGGTTCCCAGGTGTGTGGATTCATTTGAAGTAGTGGAAAGAGTTGGCCCAGTGGTGTACTGACTAGCTCTTACCTAGAGATTCAGTGTCTCATGTGATGTATTTCATGTATCTCATCATTGAAAATACTTTCTTGATATATCTCACATGATCGATGTTGAGGGTGTTGATCTTGAGGTCAATGTATAATTTGAGGAGAATCGGGTTCGTATTATAGACCATATTGAGAAAACGCCCCATGGAAAATTTATTCTTCTGATACGGGTGATGCAATGCCCTAAACCGAAATCCATTGATTGGTGCTCTGGGTCGGCATGCCACACAACCTCAAATGCATCTCCCCACATGTAAGAGGCTACCGACTAGTAGTGATAGTCCACAAGTGGTACGCTGGGGTGGATATAGTTTTACGCCAGAGTAGAAATGCCAATAGAAATAAAGGAAATAGTATATACATTACACCCATATAAAATAAACAAGTGTTAAAATACCAAGTCACAACTCATGAAATATATTACTAGTGCCACATATAAAACACATAAACATACACAAGTAAGGTCAAGTACATCAAGATCCAAAAGTAAACAAATGGAAAAAACCAAAAGATAACAAAAAAACCCAAAAATCCTAAGCAATAGTCTGACTCCCAACTCCCAACTCCAATATTAGGAATAATCTCAAGCATCATCTAGAGGGTACTTGATCTCATCTCGATTGACATCCATGAAGTTTTTATGGACACCAAATAACAACTTGAAAAGGGTTTCTAATACAAATTCTATATAACATGTAAAGTATAATGGTGTGAAATATGTGTGTGTTAGAGAGAGAGAGTGAAACAATCAGAATAATAATGAAATATGAAAATAAAAGCAACCAAGTCGAGCCTTAGGTCTCAAGGGGAAAATTTGGGTCGACACTACCTACTTCAGACTACAATGATCTATGAATATGGAGGATGTATCATGGCCTAATCTGGTTCCAAGGTGCATCACCAAGGCAACCACGATCAAGTAACCCAAAGAAATCCATGTGCCTCAACTAGGAATCACCTTATCTCAATTCCTAATAATATCAAGTAATTAGGTCTAAACTCAAGGTAGTTCCCTTGATGTTTAGAGGTATGACTTGCACCAGAGGCATTCCACCCAGTATGATCGATCCAAATTCAGTGGTCCCATCCCATGACATTCAATAAGGGTACCCCTCAAGAATCCATGGCATTAATTCGTGACATTCAATAAGTGTAAACATTAGCCAAATCCAAGGGGGAGACACCCAAGGAATTAATAATAATGAATTTTTGAAAAATCCACTAGCTTTCTCAAGGCATTCCATAACATTGGACCTCATTGAATCCAAAGGTTTCTTGACACTCCAGTATTCACATACATCCCCCTAATGGAATCCAAGACTCATCCATGACATTCCACGACAATACCAACCACAAGGAATCCAAGGAGGTCCTCTTTAAGGCATTATAAACCCATAACCATTACCAAGGATTTAAAACATGTCATTATACCACAATTTAAACAATAAAAAATTATTCAATTTAAGCCAAGTTCACTATTTGGGATCAATTCACATTTCCATTTAAGCATTCCATGACCATAATCACAAAGATTAGTTCCTATAAGGTCTACCTAAACCAAACCACTTTTCTAAATCCAAGGAATCTCTTAAGAATAAACAAGTCATCAAATAAATTAAATTAATTTTAGGTCAAGTGTCTGATGAGATGGTGCGATTTCACATGCCAAAGACACAATATGACAGTGAGACTTTGTGGGGAAAGCATGAGACCAGTTGTCACGAACCAACTCAAGGAAACTAGAAATGACACCCAAGATGGTCTGACCCATGGTTAAGTAGAAACAAAGTGGAAGAAACATGTTTCAAAATAAACCTGAACAAGGAAAACCACCAGGGTACAACACAAAAGCAATAGAACATAACTATAAGACTTACAAAGTCAATCCAAATTAGACAAACCAAAAAGATAAAACATGATGATTTTAAAAAAGCCCTTTTATGACCATCCATCACCACCAAACCATCCTGTCACAAAGACGATGACAACAAGAGAAAGAAACATGCTACATAATGCCCTTCCCTTAACCCGAGTCTTGCAAAACAATATCCACAACTGCCCAAATACAAAAGTGGGGTGTGAGAAAAAATTCTAGTAGGATGTGATCAAATAATCTATAAAAGTTTTAATATCAAGAATTCATATGTTATAACTTTAAAAAAATCTAGTTTATAAAGAATTTTCAAAAATAAACAATTTTGTAAAGAAATCCTTTGATTTTTATAAAAGAAAGTCATATTCACAAAATTCAGGAATATGTCAAGAAAGTAGGTAAGAAACCATGACTACACCAAAATATAAGCATGCGTGCAATAACCATGAAATCTACCATTATGTGATAAAAATCCACAAAATGAAGAAGCACGCTATTTGGGCTCTAACCTATGGTCATATGTGCTAGAAATGAAAGAAAAGTCTTAATCCAGGCCTAAGATGGATCCAACCAATATAACCTTTAGTGGCATTACACACACTAAAGTGACATAAAACCTCTCATGGAATTACACACAAAAAGAGTGACCGGTCTATTCTTGACGCACCTAAGGTTACCCAATGTGCTAAGTCTATTAAAATCCATTTCAAATCCAAAACCAACCTTTAAATCATTTAATCAAATGCTTGGTGTGTACAAAACCGTTTTTAAAGAAACCCCCTTCAAAACATATTTTTTTTTCAATAAAGTCATTCCAATGTCAAAACAATCAATTTCAATGAACAACCCAAAGGAATTAATAAGAAATTAAGTCAATTTATGAATTAGAACCACTTTTATAGATACAAATACCTTAATAACGAAGGAAACATAACCGCCTTTGACAAAAGAGATTGGAAACAAGTAGATCAGCCTCCGAAAGACAAGGCATGATGGAAAACTATAAAGGATTGATAGAAAACCCAAAACTAATCACAACCTGATCCATAGATGGAACCAAATTCTCTGTTGCAACCAAAGGTAGAGAATAAATAGGAAGACCAAATAATAGGGAGAAGTGAATCAATCATCATGGGGATCAGATGCCAAATTGAGTGATCCAGAAGGAGGATGATCACCCAAAATTACCTAAAAACACCCTAAGGTTCGAGAGGAAGTCCTTCATGTCAAATGGGAGAAGATTCATATGTGCAATGTGATAAAAGCTACTGGGATGAAGGAAATATGATGTAAACATCTCGTTTTTGGCATAAATACCCCATAACTCATATATTCCTAAAAACACATTACCTCAAGTTAAATTTACCGCAATAAATAAATAGGATCTTACAATGTAAAAGAATATTATGGTAAATATTACGGCGTAAAAAAAGATTTTATAGCTTGAAAGATTCTTGTGTCATGAAATATTTCACGGTCTATGCCCAACACCATATTTATGATGTAAACTACATCGTTGCGATGTAAAATGGTCATGTGAAGAGTACCCAACCTACATTTTTTAGAAAAATCTTGAACCATCTATGATGCTTTCTGAACCCAAGGATACCCCCCTTAAACCTTGGAAACCATTATACCCATTCTCCATAAATTAAAACAAACATACATCCCTGGACTTTAGGCCTTTTTTCCGAAAAAATATCTTCATCCTCTTAGGACTCAAAATGCACCCAAACAAAAAGGGAATAAAGACAAGAGTCAAGAAGTACCTGAAGGAAGGTAACAAAATTTTATAATCTCCCCACTAGACAAGCTTTTTGTCCCCAAAAATTACTCAAGACCCTGGAATCACAAAAATCAAAGGTCACTATTATCTCATCAATAAATCCTACTCCCACATCTCATGGTTATCCCATGTGCACTGCCATAGTACACAGACCAAGGGAATTTTTTTACCACGCAATACCTTTTCTCGGTGATCCATAATCTAAACTGGTTGCTCAACCACAGTGGTGTCAGACTCAAGATCAACATATTCTCATTTAATCATGTAGAATGGTACAATTCCCTACCTCAAGGAGAGGAAGAGACATTCATTTATAGATAGAGGATAATAATTACAATTTGGAGGAATCCGATGTGGGACTCATAAATACACTTAACCTGGAAATACAATTAATCAGGTCTAACACTCTCCCTCAAGCTAGAATAGGTCTAGCATGGAAAAAGTGTCCCGAAAAAGAAATAAATGAGACACCAAAACAATAATGCACACACTCCCCCTAATGATGGGTTGCTCATGTTGTGGATTTTCATCTTGGCGTATAGAGAGTCCAGTTGAGATCCCAATAATCTATTTATGAAGATGTCGACAAGTTGATCAGCCATTAGAATGCAGCTGAAAATGATATAGTTTTTCTCAAAGTGATGATGAAGAAAGTGGTAGTCAACCTCAATATGCTTTGTGTGTTCATGGAATACTAGATTGGAAAAAATCTATGTGGTTGCTTGATTATCACAACAAATATGAGAAGACCTCTATAGAGGGAAACCAATTTCATGAAGAAGATGACTAAGCCAAAGAATTTCAGTAGTGACCATGGCCATCACATAATATTAAAATTCATCACTGGATATAGAGATGACAATTTGTTTGTTTTTTCTCTATGAGATTAAGTTACTAGCCAGGAAAACAGAAAACCCATAGGTAGACTTCTGAGTATCTAAGCAACCAACGTAGTCAACATAATAAAAGGCATCAATATTAAGAATCATGATGTGAATATAGAAGACCAAAAATAGAGTCTTTCTTAATATAATTTACAATACAAATGATAGCATCCCATTAGGATTTCATAGAATGTTCCATGAATTGGATAACCTTGCTAACAACATATGCAGTATCCGGACGAGTCATGGTAAGGTAATTGAGTTTGCCCGTAAGATGACAATACCTCTTTGGGTGAGAATATGGGTACGTGGTATCATGTAGAGACCGCTCCCTAGGTTCAAGAGTAGTGTTAATGACAGTTTTTTGAGACAAACCAGCATCCTATAAAATATCCATTTCATATTTCCATTGGGAAGGAAAGATTTTGTCTAGAGAAAGGGACACTTCAATACCAAGGAAGTATGTTAGAGGACCCAGATCTTTGATTTGAAAAAGTTTTTGAAGATAATCCTTGATATTAGGTAATTCTAAGTGAGTCTCTACCAGTAATTATGATATCATCAACATATACAACCAATAGGATGTAGCTGGATGATGTTTTGCGGTGGAAAATAGTGTGGCCCTTCACACTCTGAGATAGACCAAATTTAGTGATGACAGTGTAGAATCTTCCAAAATAGACATGGGGGTACTATTTGATCCCATAATGAGAGCGACAAAGATGAAAAACATGAGACCAAGATCTTGTGGTAACAAATCTTGGAGGTTGTTTCAGATATACCTCTTTGTCAAGAAATCCATGTAGAAATTCATTCTTGACATCAAGCTGATGAAGAGGCCAATGATGAGCAGTGGAAAGAGATATGGATAATCAAATAGATGTAATCTTTGAAACTAGAGAGAATGTATCAAAATAATCAACACCATATGTTTGGGTGAATCCTTTTTCCACAATTCAAGATTTAAGGTGATGAAGAGTGTCATTTGTATTGAGGCAGACCATATAAATCCATTTATTGCTGAACACCGATTTACCTGCCGAAAGAGGGACCGAATCCTAGGTGTGATTGTCTTCCAAGGCCTGTAATTCATCCCACATTGCTTGAATCTATCTAGGGTGATATTTTTCTTTGGAAACCATATGAGGAACAAACATCATTTCCAGAGTAGATAGGTATCTATATGAAGTTGTGTAAAGAAGATTATTTTGGCAAGATTGAGTACCTTTCCACAAAAACAATCGACAATTCATCTGTTCTTGGAGAAAGAGGGTCAGACGAAGCTAGGGATATGGTTTCCTTGGTCTAGATAGGGGATACATTCAACGGTCTATGATAGTAGAAAACTCCAAAGTAGAGATCTGTAAAGTGGTGCAATTGAGGTAGGGGTTGGTGGATGGTGAGATGAAGACATTCAATGATAATGGTATCTAGGTTGGTGAAGGGTGGAAATAATGAAGAGTTATCAATAAAATAGACATCAATAGAGTTGATATAACATCACAAGTATAGAGAGAAACAATGGTATCTGTGATGAGTGTGGGAATAGCCCATGAAGATGTAGTGGAAGGATTTTGGTGAAAATTTAGATAGGTTGGGATGAGTGTCATGTACACAATAAAGACACACAAACACATGAAGTGGAAGAGGGTAAGGAGGGAGAGAGGAGAAAATATCCCAAAAAGGAGTCTCCCCTTGAAGGATAAAAGAGGGAAGATGATTTATAAGGTAGGTAGTAGTAAGAATAACACCCCCCAAAAATAAAGAGGAACCGACATGTGAAATAAGAAGGCACAAGTAGTCTCTAGAATATGACGATGTTTATTCTTGAACACTCCATTTTACTGAGGTGTATCAGGATAGGATGTTTGATGAAGGATTTTTGTGATCCTTGAGAAACTAATGAAGGTAAGTGGATAAATATACTTGACCATTTTGTGAGTGGATACATCTAATAGGCTTGGACAATTGAGTTTGAATTTCATGGTAAAAAGTTTTGAAAATATCACACACCTTTGAACGATCATGAAGGAGATATATCCATGTCATTTGAGAGAATTCATCAATAAAGGATGAAAAATAATGGTACCCTGACTGACTAGGAACCCTGCAAGGACCCCATACACCATAATGAACTAGGTCAAAAGGATTTTCTGCACTCATTTCCAATCAATAAACATAAGTCACACGATGATGCTTAGAAAACCTACAGGATTCACAATGGAAGGAAATGTGTAGACTGAACTGGGGGAAAGGATTATATAATATGGAATCCAGTTGATGACCATGGAAACAATGTAGGTTGAGGGCATGAGAAAAGGTGGATGAGAAATAAAGGGATGGTGGGGTATCGAACATGTACATACCTTCACTAAGATGACCTCTACTAAGTTTCTGATTCATTGGATGCTCTTGAAAAACAAAACCAGAAGACGTAAATATATCAACACAATTTATGTCCTTTGTGATTTTACTGGTAGAGAGAATATTAAAAGGACTGTGAAGAATATGATCTACTGAAGCCAAGAAAATAGTCGTAGTCAAGGAGCATGTGCCAAATCCTATAATGGGGATTGTATATCTACCAGGAATAGTAATTGTGGTGGCAACAGTATACATATGATAGGTAGTAATCATAACTGAATAACTTGTGATATGATCATAAGAATAAGAATCAAGCATTCAATCCCTCTATCGATGAGATACACAAGTGTTAGGTCTACCAGTTTGTGCAATGGAGGCTGAAGAAGAGGTAGGTGTCAAAGAATACTGATGAGATTGTATAAGTTAAATCTCTGAGAGTGTTAGGTTGTGATGAATATAGGATAGTGTTGAGGATGCTTCCATGTGTGGATGATGTTTAGGTAACTTAGTTTGGGTGGTAGGGGACTGGTCTTGGATAACCTGAAAATTCCACGATGGGAATAACTGATTCAATAGTATGAAGGCATGCAGGAACAACACGTGGTAGGACACAATTCAAATGTCTGGCAGGAATAGATGGAGTGTATTAATGATGTGTAAAAACAATAGCAGGGGCACGTGGGGACAATCATCCCATTACAAACAGTAATGGAAGAAGAGGGTGGTTGGAGTTGATGCCTAGGGGTGCAGGCCATAGAGGTTTGTGTAAAACAGTTGTAGTATCTGGGAGGGAGATTCACATGAGGGGAGATATGTCCAAAGGTGATGGTGGGACATCGGGGGCTGTCGTGCTGGAGGTGGTGTCGTGATAGAGTCATCACATAGGGAGGACGAGGCACTGGATGCATCACGCATGGAGGTGTGACGTTTCTGGTGTCACGGTGGATGGTGAAAATCGATGAGTGGAATCCCGATAGAGCAGAATGGGTCCATTGGATATCTAAGGGGAGAAAATGGCCAAGAAGGATCTGTCCTGTGGGGAAATGATGACTTAAAAGTGGCACCTAATCCGGCATGGTGACCAATGAAGTTGGATCTATTGGGAGGGACAATCATTATATGGAGGAGGTGTTGTAGCCTGGTAGGAGTAGCGCATAGGGAGGAGGGCCACCAGTTGTAGGGGTAGCGTGTAGGGGTCATTGTACTAGAGGTGGCATCACATAGTAGGGGTAATGGTAGGGGAGGCTTTTGAGTTGGGGTTTATCCCACAAGGAGTGGTTGTGCGCAAGCATCGAGTGTCAGGGAGGATTCGCTTCTGAAGGGGATCTTCAGAAAAGGAGTGGGAGGATAAGGTTCTACCAGGGGCTGTCGCAAGTGGGCCAACGATGGGATGCAAAGGAGGATCCTCACAGGTAGGACAATGATGAGGCTGTTGCACAGGCGGGGTAGTGATGGGGCGCATTGGAGGATCCACGCAGGCGGGCCGACGATGGGGCTGCCATGTAGGTGGGTCTGCGACAGGGTGCAATAGAGGAGGTAAAAGAGTGGTCAGAGCACAACAGACCAAGAGAAAAAAAATATTGGATTTAACCCTTTATACCATGTAGAATGATATAATTCCCCACCTCAATGAGAGGTGTATAAATTCATTTATAGATATAGGAAAATAATTACAAGCAGGAGGAATCCGATGCGGGACTCGGAAATACACTTAACTCGGAAATACAATTAACCAGGTCTAAAAAATCACATAAGAAGGATCCAGTTGATACCTCATCAACTGAAAAACATGAAACATTTCATGGATGGAAGTCAAACAATATGGTAAGTCCAACTAATACTCCAACTTTCCAGGACACACCATAATCTCAAAGGGGCTGATAAACCTTCATGTCAACTTACCCTATATACCCAACCAACGGTTTCCTAAACAAGGTGGAACTCTAAAAAAACCCACTCACCAACCTAAAACTCCAACAACCGATGATTAAATCCCACATATTATTTCTAACAACCCTATGTTGTGACCAATCTTCTATAAATTAGCTATACCTTTTTCACTATTTTCTGAACAAGACTTGGTCCAACAAAGGACCACTCTCCCAACTCTACCCAGCATAAGGGAGATCTACATGAACACCCATAAAAATCCTTAAATGGAATCATATTAATCAAGTACTAATAACTAATGTTATAGGAAAACTCATCCAGTGGCAAATGATTTTCCTAATAACCAATGAAATCAAGCATACATGCCTGAAGAATATCCTTGAGAACTTGGATAACACTCTCCGTCTGTCCATCTGTTTGTGGATGATAAACCATGCTCAATTTAAACTGGGAACTCATCACCTATTACAGACCTTTCCAAAACATGGATGTGATCTTAGGGTCCCTTTCAGAAAATATTGCTGAGGGAACACCATGAAATCTCACAACCTCTCAAACATATAAGTCCATGATCTATTCCACTTTTATCATCTCATTGATAGGGAGGAAATGCATTTATTTCATGATTCTATCAATGATCAATCAAATAGTATCCTTCCCCGAGGATTATATGGTAAACCAATGATGAAATCACAGAAATCTCATCCCACTTCCATACTAGAATGGGTAAGGGATATAGAAAACCAGCAGGTCTCTGGTGCTCCACTTTAATTCTCTAACATTTAAGACACCGTGATATGAAATCTAAAATCAACCACCTCATTCCTAGACCCCAATACCAATGTATCAATTCATGATATATATTGGTAGTATTAGGATTTATTGACCAACAAGAATAGGGTACAATGTCCAATAACTCTTTCCTCATAGAAAAAGAAACAACCAACCTTTTTTGAAAATACAAAGTGCCACTAGGAGACCAAGACCACTCACCTGAGGTCTCTCTACCATTAATAATTACATTAAAGAATTTTCACTTGGTGTCAAGTACTTTCTTGAGCTAAACCTGATCACCAAATGACGAGTTAGCCTTTTTCAAATCCAAGCACACATGACCACCGACTTCTTTTACTCTCAAGCTCATCTCAGTAAATAAACTAATCAGAGGACACTATTATATTGATTTCTTCACTGATTGTGTTAGGTATATAACCTAACAATAGTCGTACAATAGAAATAGAGGAAGATCGATAGAACAAACAAGCTATATATTTAAAAAACAAATAAGAAGAGATGGTGATACAATATAAGGATGAATGGACCAGAAGAAGGAAGAGCTTTTAGAGAAGGACACTCCCCATAGCTTTGGCCTAATGTCCCAACATCTGACCCCTAGTAGCCCGGGTGTAGGATTCCAGTAAATGTTTCATTTCCCCCACCCCTACAGACACTGGACCCCTATTTAATAGCCCACCTATCTAGCTAACCACCCCAACAACTAAAATAGGAAAAGTACAACACTTCCCTTTAGCAGTTACACCCACTTCCAAATACACTATTTCCTACCTACCCTGCCAGCACAACTAATAAAAGTAAAGGGAAAAGGAAAAACCTCTACTCACCCATGCTAACATAGACAACCCTATTGCACATGGTCCTAATAATCCCCCCTGACTGAAAAACCACCTTATCCTCAAGGTGGACCACCAACGTGACTTGGGAACTTCAGCTAACATGGCCAGCCAATCATAGGTGGGTAATGCTTACAATATAATTCCCCTCCATAAATGATAACATAAAATTCTCTATAATTAGTTTTACTAACATCTCCACAAAATGAAAAAATACCGGCAACACCATCTTGAACATTAAGTTGGACAGCTGTTTGAGTTGTGGGCTATAAAATCTTCTCTCTTACAGCATATAGTGAAATATAGAAAAAACATGAAAATTGTGCCCATGGAGGAGGTTCTGGCAGTGGCCTTATCATTATGTCAGAAACTAAAATCTCATATCCCACCAAACCATCAGCCTCTATGCCCTCATGGTTTCCACACTATATGGAAGTTTTTTTAAAAGTATAATATGTAGAAACACATCAGGGCTAGATAAAATTTATTACTCCTAAAAAAATTATTTCCTCCTTAAAATATACTATTCCTGACACTACCACATGCAGTGTTAGCTTCCTCGTTATTGAGTGGAGAAGAAGTGTTTGTATGAACATTAAGTCAAAACATTTGTTTCATGTTTAAATAAAGACCCTACTAGTAAACCACTATTCCCTAGAATTACGACAGCTTCGATGTCATTTCTGTTGTTTTTTCACACCATATCGTCTTCTAATAGCCACTCAAATAAAGTTCCTAAAGTCAGAGGAAAGAACCCCGATGTTGCTTGTGTAAGAAGATGTTGCAACGCCTCAACTAAAGATAAAACAAAAACCTCTCCATTAACTATAGAAGCCTTATGATCACAAGGATCCTAAGTAACATTCCACTATTCCAGCCTAGGTAATCCATCTCGAATGATACCCTTTCCATAGATTGCCTCCAACATCCCATCCTTTATGTGATACTCATCCACTATTCTACTTTCGGAAAAATTACTACACTGACAGCCAAATTGAAAAAAAGTAGTGGTTGAGCCTAGATCACTTCCAGTATCTTCTCCTACATCTACAATAACTTTCTCTGCAGAACCAGAATCGAACTCTTCCAGAACATTAAGTTTGTCTCTTGTAGTCCGTTCTTATGCAACTTGAGAAACACATGGGAAATCATCTTTCTTAGTTTGACATTGATCATATAACTCAACAAGTTCCTATTCATATTCCTATAATATTTGTTGCTACTCACGGTACTCTACATGAACCCTAGAAATGGATTTAATAAACGTTGGTAATTCTTGTATCTCAACTGCTTGTGCACGAAACAATCGATCTAGTTCTAAAAACCCTATAACATCTATCATCTCTTATTATTCTACTACTAATGCCACAAATTTATATTTATAATGACTATTTGATTGGTTCTGCAACGATCATGACATAAATAATATTTTCCAGTCAACATGTGATTCCCCAATGACATTCATTGTGTAGTAATTTTTTTCAGTGATCATGGAAAATTGAAAATCATGCATGATTGCCAATCAATCATCTCTCCAATGTACACGTATCTCCTCCGCAGCTATCGCAGATTAAGAATGAATTCTTTTAATGTGATGTTGTCGAGCATCCCATCTCAGAACATGATGTAGTAGTGTGTGCTACCTCCGAGTGAACTCCTAGTTTATTCTATGACCTTCAATAAAAAATAATAAGTGGTAAGGAAAGGTGTCACAAAACTAGGATGGAAGAATAGTGGTGCATAGATCCTAGTAAAGTGGTGGTGAAGACACTACACACTGGCACACCTCAGATGAGGTATGAGCTAGTGACAGGTTGGAATATGAAAATGCACATCGCACATCACACTCAAGATAAAAAATTCTACAATGAAAAAAATCAAGAATGGTAGCCGACCACTATTTCAGAGTCTATTTTTTTCCCTACTGTTGTGATTACCTCTATACCACACGTACCTCATTTTGTAGCAACTTGAGTCCTCCAAAACTTATGTTCAAGAATTTTCCACTAAATAAGAGCACCAAATTGTTAGGAATCTAACCTAAAAATGGTCTCATAATAGAAATAGAGGAAGAAAAATAGAAAAAAAGATATATATTTTTAGAAGAAATAATAAGAAGAGATGGTGATACAATAGAAGGAAGAAGAGAGAAGAAGAAGGAAAATAGGTTGGAGAAGACCACTCCCCACAGCTCAGGCCTGGAGTCCCAACATCCAACCCCCAAAACCCTATTATAGGATTCCATACAATGTTTTGTGTCCCCCCTACATACACTGGACCCCCTATTTAATAGCCCACCCACCCAGCTAACCACCCCAACAACTAAAATTGGAAAAGTACAACACTGCCGCTTAAAATTTACACCCACTCCCAAACACAACTGCTTCCTACCTGCCTTGCCATCACAACTAATAAAATTAAAGGTAAAATAAAAAACCACCCCTCACCCATGATAATAGGACCACCCTATGACACATAATCCTAATAGATTGTATCAGTAATTTCCTACTTAGCACATCAGTGATCACATTCCCTTTCCCAGGAGTATAAGTAACATCAAAATCAAACGTATGAAGATACTTAATCCAACATCTTTGTCACAAGTTCAAACCCCTCTAAGTGAAAATACACTTTTGGCTTTTTTGATCATAATATACTAAAAATTGTTCTCCAAAGAGGTAGTGATGACATGTTTTGAGTGCATGAATAACCGCCTCCAACTCAAGATCATGGGTATGGTAGTTCTTCCTATGATGGAATAATAGGTGAGAGACATAATCCACCACTTGTTTCCCCTACATCAAGACACTCCCCAAACCAATTCCAAAATCATCGCAGAAAACATCATAACCTGAACCTAGTTATGGAAGAATCAAAACTGGATCCTAAGTCAACCAAACCTTTAGTACCTCAAAATACCTCTAATATTTTTAATTCCACTCAAACTTTACACTCTTACATGTTAAATATTTCATCATAGATGCAAGCTTGGAGAAGTCATGAACAAACTGCCTATAATAACCAGCCAATCCCAAAAATCTTCGGATCTCAAACACATTTATGGGCCTCTATTAGGACATAATTGTTTGTCAATTTTCAAGATCCACTGAGACACCCCTATCAGACATAACATGCCCCATAAACTTAACTTCTTGAATATAAAACTCACATTTGGAAAGCTTACCATACAAGCAATGTTCCCTCAATATTTTGATAACGATATCCAAATGGTCCATGTGATCCTCCTCTAACATAGAGTAAACCAAAATATCATCCACAAACACAAAAAAAAATCCAAGAACCGATGAAAGATCTGGTTCATCAATGCTATAAATACAATAGGAGTGTTAGTGAGACCGAATGGCATAACAAGAAACTAGAAATTCCCATACTGGCTCTGAAACATTGTCTATGGTATATCCTCTTCTTGGAATCTCAACTGGTGGTACCCTGACCGAAGGTCAATCTTTGAAAATCATAGAACCCCTCTAAACTGATCAAAGAGATCATCAATCCTAGGAAAGGGATATTTTTTTGACGACCACTTGATTTAACTTTCGATAATCAATACAAATTATGAGGATCTGCCTATCTTATTATCAAAGAGGACGGGCGAAGCCCATAGTGACATGCTAGGATGAATAATCCCTTAGCCTTGAGATATGCAAGTTAGAACTTAATTTTTATCAACTCTACAGGAATCATACGACAAGATAACATAGAAATGGGCATCATATTAGGTAGCAGGTTTATGGTAAACTCGACCTCTCTCTAGGGAAGTAGACTAGAAAAATACTCTAGAAAGACCTCGGGGTACACACACACCACCACAGAAAGTGGACTATTCAAACAAAAATCAACAATATCAAGAAAAATCTCCAAAAATTGACATAAGATCACTTCATCATAAGTAACAACAGGTCCCACTCTCCTAGACCTGGAATCCCACTCACCCTAAAAGACATGAGTGATTCCAGATGGAGTTAAAAATTGAACTCAATGGAGATAACAATAAATTTGGGACTTAACATTGATCATTAAATCCATATAATAAACAGATTGAAGATATCAAGATCAAGAACCAAGAAGTCAAACTCCACCTCATGGTCTGTTATCATCACTCGATATGTTGGACACTCGAATCCTTATTCAGACCTCTTTCCCAAAGGCTTAGAAAGATCCAACAAGAATGAAATAAGCTCTGAACACATTCTCAACATGTCAACTAACTTTGATGATTTAAAATAATGAGTATCACCTATATCAAATAAATCTAGCACCATTTAAGATGAAATAAACATTATACTTCGAACAATAGTTGACCTTGCTTTAGATTCCTCTAGTAAATACTCCACTACATAAAGACATATGTTCTCAACTCCACCTCAAGATTTCTTTTCTGCATGCACATCCCCATTAACCTAAGGATAATACCCACCACCCTTGGAAGCATCAGTACAGATCTACAAACCCTTGGTGAAAGTGGATCCAACCTTACTTCCTTGGGAAATCCTTTCACAAAAATGCCTTAGATGGCCAGATTTTCCACAATGATGATAGGTCTAGGGAGCCTCCATACAATTAGGCTTGGTATGACCAGGCCTTCCACATCGATAGAAAAAAACTTATTGTTTTCCTTACAAAGCCCCCGAAACTGGCTTTGAAGAAAACTGGCTACCGTTGTGCTTCCTTTTTTGACCATAAGATACACCTTGGATAATGATGGTACCAAATAAAGTTCTTCCCAAACCTGTTTTTTAGCTATGTCAGCCTCCCCCAAGGCTACCTTATCTACTACCTCCACAAAGGTCTGAAGACACATGAGAATTAGCATTGAATGAATACCAATGATCAACCCCAACTCAAATCTCTAAGAATTTAGGCAATCATTGGTGACCAGTACCAATTTCAAATGAACCAACTCAGAAAAATGGGTAGAATACTTCAGAACAGCAATCTCACCTTTCTCTAATGGTCAGAAACTCCCAGGTCTTTTCACCTTATAATGTCTCAGGATAAAAATTTTGGTTGAATATTTTCTTGAAAGTTACCTATGTGAGATCCTCATGCAACTTAGTTTTCACAATAGAGTCCCACCTTATCCTTCTCGGCCCCTCAAGAATATGCGTGAAAAAACCCACATTATAGTTCTCAGGAGTCTTTAGAATTTTTAAGATCATATCAATCCCCTCAATCCATTATTTAGATTTCTGGGTTCCTTTGTCACCATGAAAGACATGTGGATGCTGCTTGGTAAATTATGAGTCGTGATCCACTACTCATCCTGGGTTCCCGAAACCTACTTGACCCAAAGTCTTAATAGTGTGGATTATAACTTCTACCAATGAAATGTATACTAGAGGATTTTCCTATGGGACATATATCATAGCTTCCCTACTTGGATTTGGAAGAAATATTTTAGGAGCCATTGTCTAATAATCACAAGATTAAAACCAATCAATCACGAGAAGATTCCAAAACCATAGGACCAACTTCAGGTATCTATATTCATGCTTTAAAACAATAAGAATTTAAAGTAATTATGAATTTATTTGAAAAAATATGACACATTAAGAAATGAACAAGTCCATTTAAATAAACCCCAAATCTATTTTATTCAAATATCCCCAACTACCAAGTCTCAAGATTGGAAAAAATCTCTGACCACCCATGGTAACTCAAATTCAGTCACAGAATTGAGCTAGTCAAGACCCCCTTTTCGTGCTTACTATCTGAATTCTAATAATCCCAACTCCAATCTAACAAGACACTAAACTAAAATCAGGCAGTGTTACAACACTCTAGGCTGGGTAATCCTTTGATACCAATTTATCATGAACTAACCTGAGAAACTAGAGAAATCACCCAAGATGGTCTACCCCATGGTAACGTAGAAAAAAAGTAGAAGCAACATGTCTAATAACAAACACAAATGAGGAAAACCACTAGGGTACAACATGGAATACAGAGGACATAACCATGATACATACAAATTCAATCCAAATAGGACAAACCAAAAAGCTAAAACATGATGAGTCTAAACAAGTCCATGTGTGACCATCCATCACCACCAAACTATCCTACGACAAAGACGATGACAACCAGAGAAACTTTTATATTACATAATGCTCTTCCCTTTAATTGAGTCCTAAAAAATAATATCTACAACCACCAAAAGGAAAAAGTAGGGTGTGAGAACAAATCCTAGTAAGATACCACCAAAGAATCTATACAAGTTCTAATATCAAGAATATATCAGTTCTGGATTTAAGAAAATCTAGTTTACAAATCATTTTCATAAAGTAAACCATTTTATAAAACATTCCTTTTATTTTCATAAAATAATTTCATATTCACCAAATATAGGAATATGTAAAGAATTTAGGTAAGAAACCATGAATACACTATAAGATAATCCTGTGTACAATAACCATGAAATATATCTTCATGTGATAAACAATACACAAATGACAAAGCACACCATTTGGGATCTAACCCATGGGTATACATGCAATAAATGAAAGGAAATCTCAAATCTGAGCCTAAGGTGGATCTAAACAATATAACCTCTAGTAACATTACACATAATAAAATGACATAAAACCTCCTGTGTCATTACACACACAAAGAGTGACAAGTCTATTCTCGATGCACCCAAGGTTACCCAATGTGCTAAGTCTGTCAAAAGTCATTTCAAAACTAAAACCACCCTTTAAATAATTTAATCAAATACTCAGTGTGCACAAAACCATTTTTAAATCAAACCCCTTTAAAAACATTCATATCTTCCAAAAAAGTCAATATAATGTCAAATCAATCAATTTAAATGAAAAATACAAAGGAATTTACAAGAACTTAAGACAATTAATGAATTTGAAACACTTGTATAGATACACCTACCTCAAAAATAGAGGAAACATAATCATATTCAACAAAAAATATTAGAAACTAGTATAGCAACCTTTGTAAGACAAGGCATGATGGAAAACTGCAAAGAATTGATAGAAAACCCAAACTAATCACAACCTGATCCATATACATAGCCAACTTCACTGCCACAACCAAAGGTAGAGAATAAATAGGAAGACTGATTACTAGGGAGAAGCGACTTAATCGTCACGGGGATCAAACAATGAATGAAGAAATCCAGAAAGAGGGAGATCACCCAAAATCGACCAAACAATCCATAGGGTTTGAGAGTAATCCTTGCATGTCAAATGGGAGAAGAGTCATGCGTGCACCATGATAAAAGCTACTAGGATGAAGGATTTATGGCACAAACACCTCATTTATAGAGTAAATACCCTATAACTCATATATTCCAAAAAACACATCACCTAAAATTAAATTTACCACAATCAATTATTTTACGACATAAAATAAGATCTTGCGATGTAAAAGAAGATTTTATGGCTTGAAATATTCTTGTGATGTAAATTGTTTCATGACTAGTTCCCAATGCCATATTTACACCACAAGCTACACTGTTATGACGTAAAATGGTCATGTAGGTAGTACCCAACCCAAGTTCTGTATAAAAATATTGAACCATCTCTGAATCTTTCCAAAACCAATGAGAACCCCCTTAAACTTTTGACACCTTTATACCCGGACTTCATCAATTCAAACAAACATACATTCCCGGACTTTAGGTTATATTCCCCCAAAAAGATCATCCTCATAGGGATTAAAACACACCCAAATAAAAAGGGAATAAAACTAGAGTCAAGAAGTACCCGAAGGAAGGTAAAGAAATGTTACAACAACTACCTTAGGTTCCCACTTGTCACGTATTGGGATTTGGTTCAAGCGGAAACAAGAGAAATCAAGAAACTAGAAAAAGCCCTGAAAATAGAGCATATCAGCCGTAATAGAAAAAAACAAAAAGGTAGCTGATTAAAAGACAAAAGGAGGAAAGAAGAGTTATAAACTTACATAGAGATTATTATTGCAACAGATAGAAGATGAAACAATTGAGAAACTTGGGAGATACACATCAAAGGGAGAGCTCTATGGGAAGTTTGTCACATGGTAGGATAAGAGAATGAGAAGGGGAGATCCAGGCCCTTGGTCGAAGGGAATCCCACATGATCGCCCATATCTATCAAGTAAAAATCATTCACCTCAATTATTTGAGACTTAACCTAGCTCAATGGTCAATCAAATATAATATTTATGTCGAAGCATCTTCCATCGATGTCATTACAATTTACACACACTTAATCCAAAAAGACATGCCCCGAGTCAATGCTAAATCATCTCCCTTTGATGGTATTGTTTAAATGTGATTGTTAGTCTATAGGATGATATATGATAGACCCCTAGGCACATGAGAAATCCCATGACTTGGGGGAGTCACCGACTCCGCCCCCTCTAAAGTGACATTTCTTCATTTTCAATTATCCCACTAGGAAACATAAACCTATAAAAGGAGACATAATAAGGGGTGAAAAAGACATAGAGGGAAACACAACTCATGAAGGCCAACATGAGTTCCCCACAAAGCCCCATAAAAACTTAAGAATGAGTAGGTTGGACACCAGCACATTCCTTTCACCCTAAAGGGTTCCATCACATCATGACACACTCTGAAATAGTGGACAAACATGTCTAAATGCTCCTACCAGGTATGTAACCACATAAGTTATATGTGATATTTTTTGAAACGATCTTCCCAAGACTTGATAACATAATATTTCTAATATATTTAAGTATAGTATTTCCAATGATAATGATCTTAATATCCTTAATATAAAGAGAATTTTATTACTTTCAGAGTAAATAAATTAAATAGTAATTTAAACTATAAGATGTTAAAGAATATTAAAATAATTCCCTAATATAATTGGTAAGATAAACTTTTCGAATAACCTAATAAAACATAAATAACTTAATATTAAATCCCTCAGGACCAACAACACTATCCAAGTTCAAAGATGAGAGGGAAACTTTGATTTAATCATCCATTGGAGCCTCTGTCAACAACCTATTTTGATAATAATAAATACAAGAAGGTATAATATCAAACAATTGATAACAATAATCAGTTCCCCCATCATTATATAAGTTTTGGAAGTAATTAGTGATAACATTGACAAAATCATTCTCAGCATTATTTGAAAAATCATTAATTTGAATGGAGTTAATTCATTTTTTAACTTTCTTTTCTTTATACAAGAAATGAAAAATTATTCATTTTCTATCTCCATACCAAATCCAAATAGTGTTTACTAGGTATTTAATTAGAATCCCATTGAAGGATAGTCAATTATCAATCTAAGAACAAAGAAAAAGTTCAGCTTGTTCTGGAGAATCAAAAGACTAGTTAACAATATGGTATGAGGTAATCTCAATCTCAAACTCATTGATATCATTAAAAAGCTTAGATAATGAATCCTTACTCCTACCTAGTAGTCTACCCGTATGATATTACAAACTAAGACTTGAAGATAACTTCCATGAATCTCAATCAACCACTCCTCTATAAAAAATTCATGATATCCTAGAACCATGATCCTTGCATTATTAAATTTAAAAGGTAAAGGGGTGGATCTTGAAGTATTGAATTTAAGATTCACAAGGAGTGTATGGTCATAATGAAACCTTGAAAGAGTAACTATAATTTCAAATGTTTGGATAATTATCATCCATGTGGTCAAGACATCTGTCTAGCTTGCTAGCATACATTCAATTCATAGTATTACTAATCAAATTAAAGTCATCACTAGATACACTAACTCATAAAAGATTATAAATATCAATGAAATAATTAAATTCATCATAAGAAATCCTAAAGAAATTAATCCAAAAATTCACTTCAGGTTTGAGTATACCATGTAAACCCCCAATGACAATCAAGTTTTCCTCAATATTCTCGGACATGATTACCAACTCCTTCCACAAATCCCTCATTTTTATATAAAAATTAGAAGCATGAAAAAAACTCCATAACAGTGTTATATATATGCATAGAAATGGAAATTAGTTGACATCTTACAAACCAAGAAGTAATCTGAACTATTTCATGAGAAAGTACCCATAATGTTTCAACTACAGAATCATAAGTATTGTGAGAGACAAGTGAATATCTAATTGAAGACCACTTGAAGTCTTTAAAATTTTCAAACCTGTTATTGGGTGACAAGTTGATTTATATCTACCATTTGGATTCAATTTTTTATGATTTTATCACACTTTATTTGATAATGCATCGGGTTTGGGTTGATTCTTAAAGGAAATAGGTGTCCAAGACTCAAAAGAGAAAGCTATAAAAAATGAAAAAATGGACTTTATATGTCGTGACACACATACACGATGTGGATGCATCGTTCATAGCATGTTTGTAAGAAGATGGAACAAACTGTGATAATTTACAAGTCGTGAAAATAATACATGATGTGAATCTCCAATACACACCGTGTAAACTTCAAATGCCACTTTATGCTCAAAATTAAAGTGATGAAGATATAACATGCTATGAAAATAATACACATCATGACCCGAAAAATATCTCTGAATCCCGAATATTCGGGATGTGAAAGTCTCCAGATATAAGTTTTTTTGTAGAATTAATCAGATCGAGATTACACAGTGTGAGAACTTACATTTCATGTAATACTTAGGCCCATAAAAATTATGACTATGAACAACTACATAATACTTTCCAAGAATGACTATTTTCTTGTTTATTTCTCTCATTTTATCCTCTATCACCCTTCCCTTTCACCTGTAATCAATTATGTTTACTACTTTAACTAAATTTGAGTTGTCATTTACTATTCTATATCCCTTTTTCACCAAATATGTCTTTGTATTCCATTTTTATGATCGTTTTCCATTACCATTACCATTAAACATCAAAAATGGGCCAAGTTATTGTTTTTTACCTTTTCTAGTAAGTTTTTGATCTATTTTTAAATTGTTTTAATTATAAAACACTTTATTTTGAATTCCACAATTGTGAACTTCTTTATTTTAACCGATTTATCAATATTCCAAGCATTCTTTCTATTATTTCGTCTATTTTCATTAATACCATCATGAGTAGTTAATATGTTTAGGGTATGGGTTGAGAGTAAGGGTTGTTTTTCACTTAATGAATATATAAAATGAAACTTGGAAACCCTAAGACTAGTAATAAGGTTAAACATTAATTTTTTAGTCAATTATTTTATGAAAACTTTACCATGATAAGTTTAAATGAAAGAACCTGAACTAATTGGAGTTGAATAGGATACAACGATTAGTCTGTAACACTTTTTTCCATATAAGCTAAGCTTAATGCAACTAGGTTGTTATCCATATCCAAACCAAGGAATAATTGCATCTTAAAGAGATCTAATTTGTTTTACCATAACCAATTAGTGATCTATGCACCGCTTTGCAACCTAAGCCCTAGATCAAATTTTACCTAAAACCTAGAAATTGACCATGATCCATATCTCCTTCCAAAATCTAAAACCAATCTAGGTAGCTTTAATTAAATCCCAAACTCAAATTAATTGGTGAGGACTCCAACACAAAGGGTTCAAAATCGTTGGTTACTTGTCATCCAGTTCTTCCAGTGGGTTCGACCCTGCACTACCACTTTACTATGACATTGTAGTAAGTGTAGTTTGAGATAATATAAATTTATAATCTGATCAATGCCCACGTGAATTTAACAATGCGTGCGAGAACATAAAATTTAGATGTCATTATTGGGGAAGTTTACTATTTCTCATGCATAACATACTTCATCACGAACCTGGTATTACCTCAGTCTCCCCCTCTTCTCTTCTCATTTTCCTTCTTTCTTTCAAATGTAATTGTTTCCTTATTTTTCTTTAGCCTAATGCATGTGTTAAGGCCCCTTAACCCATTTGAGGAGCCTAGATGCTCAAGAATTACTCACTTTCTTTCCTGAGATTGAAAGATATCTTTCCTTATACTGCCGTCTAAGTATGGATAATTGCAACAATCCTACGGGCCCCAACTGTCCAAACATGCAATATGTTCCACCTGATCTACAAGAAGAGAAACCCTTGCTACAGAAATGCACCATAATGGATTATGGATTACTGTATATCAGTGGTGTTGCACCCAAAATTATGTTCCCTTATATCCAGACACATACATTCAAAACCAAACCTGGACTCATCAGCATGATCCAGAATATGGGTAATTTCAGTAGACTTCAGAGAGGATATCCTCATGAGCATATCTCTAATTTCTTAGAAGTTTTTGACACCTTTCACAACCAGGGAGCATCATCTAATGCAATAAAATTTCAATTATTCTCGTTCTCTTTACGCTACCTAGCCAAGTATTGGCTAAAAAGACAGGCTTTTGAGTCAATCATGACTTAAGACGACCTATCCAAGAAGTTCCTAGATAAGTATTTCCTACATATACAAACTTTGAAGCTCCAAAATGACATCTAGAACTTTTACCATATAGACAGAGAGGTAGTATAGGTGGATTGGGATCACTTCAAGGAGCTAAATCTAAAGTTCCCACAACATGGACTTGATGTATGACTTCAGCTGTAAACATTCAACCAAGGACACCAACCAGCTGCACGCACAATGGTTGATTTCGCTGCAGTTGTCGAGCTAATGATCAAAATGCTCGGAGTAGTCCAATTACTTCTAGAAGAGGTATCTTACAATTTTAGACTATGGTAGAGTGATCGAGGACTATCTCGGCACAAAATCCACCAAGTAGAAGAAAACACCCATCTAGCAGCACAAGTAGAGGCCTTTAATAAGAAGTTGTAATTATTTTAGCTACCCATTTCACCACCACCCCTTCCTACACCTATGGTAGTTATTCAATCCTATAAAATGTTCATAGGCCCAAGCCCATACCAAGATTTCAAGGCAAGAGTAGACGGACTTCAAATTAAATAATGTAATTACATGAATTACAATCAACAAAGACAAAAATTCCAGCAACCACAATAGTACTATTAATAGAGGCCAGCTCAAAAACCACCACAAAATAATCAAGGGTACTATCAATAGAGAAGTGGTCAAGAAACACCAAGGAACCAAGTAAAACTTGTATGACCACCTATGAATCTAGTTCCTTGAACACCTCAACAAGTACCCCGACAACCTTTTCCTCATAGATCCCAACAAAAATTTCAACCGACTCCAAAAATACCACCACAACCAACCCCACCTCTTCAATCAAACTTGGAGAATTTGCTCATTTATTTTTTTATGAAAAGAAGATTATAGGATGACCACCCAAGAGACAAAAATGAAAAATAAAAGGGAGGCCCTTCGAAACCTCGAACACAAAATGGATAAAATCTCAAAGACCTTATCAGTTGGATTATTAGGTACACTGCCTAGTAATAATAAGACATACCTGAAAGAATAAGCCAAGGAACTGGTACTAAGGAGAGAAGAAGTGATATCTTTTCAGAAACCCTAAAAAGTAGAAGAAAATAATCCCAAAGAACCCGAGAAACACGCAATAGTCATTAACGAGAATGTTAATGAAAGCACAACAAGAACTAATTAGGAGAAAAATCTGGAATCAACTCCTCCTGAAAAAGCTCAAACATAAGAGAAACCTAAAGAAGACATCTACATAGCACCACCAGATTAAAAAACACCTCTTACTTTCCTAAAAATTGTGAGGCAAGGTAAAATTGAAGGGAAATATAGGAAATTTTAAGAAATGTTCAAATAATTACGTATCAACATCTTATTTGTGGAAGTTATTGCTCAAATTTCTGCCTATGATAAATTCACGAAGGAACTGATCTCAAAAAATAGAAATATGGAAGACTTAAGAGTCATATCCCTAAATGGATAATTCTCTCTCATTGTTCAGCAGAATCTTCCACAGAAGATACAAGACTCGAGCAGTTTCTTAATCCCTTTCACTATAGGGGCATGCAACTTCGGAAGAACCCTCTTCAATTTAGGAAGCAACATTAACCTATTTCCATTTATTGTATTCTACAATATGGGAATTAGTAAAATGAATCCAACTAAAGTTTCACTTCAATTGGATGACTGATCGGTCAAGTATCCTCAAGGACTTCTTAAGGATGTCTTAGTCAAAGTAGGAAAATTCATTTTTCCAGCGGACTTCCACATATTAGACATGGAAGAAGAAGGAGATGTTTTAATTATCCTAGGGAGACCATTCATATCCAATGGGAATGCACTTATTGGAATGAATCAAGGGATATTGATATTTGGAGTTGGTGATGAGAAAGTTTTGATCAACCTAGTCAAAGCCACTAAAGAAGCTGACGATTCATTTGACTATCAAGATATCTTTCACACTGAAGAGAAGAATGACCACATGGCCATAGATACTGGTAGTGATACAAAGTATCCTACTAAAAATGAGGATTATTTCATTGATTAAGTGAACTAAATATAACCTCTGATAAGGGAAATTATCCCATCATTCAAACTCTTTGTTATACAGTCCCAACACTAGAGCTAAAACCTCTTCTGAGCACACTCAAGTACTCATTTCTAGAAACAGAAATAGCACTACTAATAATTATCACCTTAGAACTGAAATAGAAACAAAAGGATAAGTTGATATAATTCATAAAAATATAGAAGAAATTAATTGCTTGGAATCGACCCCACAATATGCACATATAAGATTTTACTAGAAGAAGGTGTGAAACCCAAATGTCTACCCCAGAGGTGACTCACCCCATTGATGAAAGACATGGTTAATAAAGAATTATTGAAAATTCTAGATGCTAGAATAATTTTTTCAACCTCTAATAGAGAGTGTGTGAGTCTGCTACAAGTCATTCCAAATAATAGTGGCCTCACGGTTGTGAAAAATGATGAAGGTGAACTGATCTCAACCCAAACCATCACTAGATAGAGAGAATGGGTGGATTACATAAATCTATAAATACATAAACCTAAAAAGAACATTTCCCCTTGAATTTCATGGATAAAATTCTGAAGAGACTAGAAGGACATGAATTCTACCATTTCTTGGATGGATATTCAGGATACAATCAAATTGCAGTTGACTGAGATGACTACTCCAAATGGAAGTTCACATGTCCATTTGATAACTTCTCCTACAGATGCATGCCCTTAGGTATGTGTAATGCATCAACGAACTTTCAAAGGTGCATGACATGTATATTCCATGATATAAGAGGAATTCCTAGAGATCTTTATGGACAATTTTTAGTTTATGGAAGATCTTTTGAGGTATGATTAAACAATCTAGAATTAGTCCTATAATGCTATGAAGAAAAGTTTGTGGTTTTAAACTAGGAGAAATGTCATCTTATGGTCCATGGAGTCTTAATAATCATACATAAAATCTCAAAGAATGGCATGGAATTTGATCCAGCAAAGATAAAAGTGATCAAAGACTTAACTGATCCCTCAATAGTAAAAGGCATAAGGAGATTTATGGGATATGCAGGATTCTACCGCCACTTCATAAAAGATTTTGTGAAAGTATCCCACCCTTTGACACACCTGTTATTGAAGGATACTCCTTTAGAGTTTACTGAAGAGTTTCAGTGGGCATTCAATGTTTTAAAGAACAGCCTGGTGCCCACTCCTATTATCATTTCACCAGCCCAGGACAAAGACTTCAAGTTAATGTGCAACACCAGTGACTTCACTATGAGTGCTATCTTAGGACAGCAAGTTGGCCACATATGATTTCCCATTTACTATTTTAGTCACAAACTGAATAGAGATCAGGTAAACTACATGACTACATAGAAGGAACTTTTATTAGTTATACATGATTTCAATTTTTTTCTCATACCTTGTTTTGTCCAAGGTAATTGTCTACACTGACCATGCATCACTTAAATATTTATTAAATAAAAAGGATGTCAAACTGTGACTGATATAGTGGATCCTATTACTACAAGAGTTTGAAATCATCATAAAGGACACTAAGGGGACTGGGAAAGTCATTTTTGATCATCTATCCAGACTCTCACTACCCATCATTAAGGATGATGATAATCTAGACATTGAGGTTGACCTCCCTAATGGAACTCTTTTCAATATAAATATGACGGCATGCCCTTGGTTTTTTGACATTGAAAACTATATCTCAATGGGATCACTCTACCCAGGCCTCTTCTACCAGTAATAGAAGATATTTTTAGTCGAAGCTTCACACTTCTACTGGGATGCGCCATACTTTTTACGCATTGTGCTGATGGTTTAATATGGCGTTTCATCCTAGAGGATGAGATACAAAGTGTGTTAGACATGTGTCACATGTCACCAACGGTAGCGAACTGTGGACCTAAATACCCAATGGAAAAAATCATAAAAAAGTGTACTTTTTGGCCCACACTCTATTAAGATGCAATAAACTTTTATTAGAGTTTTGATTGGTGCAAAAGAACTTGCACCATCAGAAAAAGAAATGAAATGCCCCAAAACATGATCATGAAAGTAGAAGTCTTCGATGTTTGGGGAATATATTTTATGGGGACATTCCCTAATTACCATGGAAATTTCTATATCCTGGTTGACATTGACTGCATCTCAAAATGGGTAGAGGATGAAGCCACTACTCATGAAACATAAAAAGTGGTCATGAAATTTTTAAAGAAAAATATCTTTTAAAGATTAAGATTCCCCCAATTACTCAAGTGATCAAGTCACTCACTTTACCAATAATAATGTAAATGGATTAATTGAGAAGTATGGAATTTGGTACAACACAAGAACTCTCTACCACCCACAAACAAGCAAAAAAGTTAAATTGTCAAACATGAAAATAAAAAAAATCCTAGAGAATACCGTGAACACAATTCAAAAGGACTGAAGCCTCAAATTGGATGATACACTCTAGACATATCACACAAAATAAAAAACTCCAATTGGAATTACTTAATTCCAACTAGTGTATGGAAATCCATGTCATTTACCAGTAGTACTAGAGCATCACTCATATTGGGATCTTAAAAAATTAAATATGGATGCTCAAAAAGATGAGGAAGTCAGAATGGCAAATAGAAACTCACATTCATTTGAAGAATTAAATAGAATTGATCACAAATGAAAACAAAGGGGAATATAAGAGACAAAAAGAGAAAGAAAAAAGAAAATAACTGCTTTAGGAAAGTCTTTTTCGGCTGTCTGTGGTCAGAATTTTTATAGACCCAAGTATTACACAACATGTAAGTTGTCACCTTGTGTAATATAAATCTGAAGTATTCTCCAAAAATCTTATATTTGGAAAATTTCACGACCCAAATCTTCAGGATCCAGAGATATTTCTTAGGTCATGATGTGTATTCTTTTCACAACATGTTATATCTTCACGACTTGAATTTTGAGTGGGAAGGGACATTCAAAGTTTACAAGTGTATTGGAGATTGAAGTCGTGTATTATTTTCACAAATTTTAAATTATCACAGTCTATTCCATCCTCTTAAAAACATGCTGTGAATGATGCATACATATCGTGTATGTGCATCACGACATTTAAAGTCCATTTTTTCCATTTTTGAGAGTTTTTCATTTTGAGTTTTGGACACCTATTTCTTGCATGAATCAACACAAACTTGGTTCATTATCAAATAAAGTATGATAAAATCATAAACAAATAAATCCAAATGATATATATAAATTAATCTTATCAAATTCTCCCACACTTAAAAAATTGTTTGTCCTCAATAAACAAACATCTCTATAGGAATTCCAAAGCTTATAATTTTTAAAACAAGAAACAAGAATTACAACCAGGTAAAAGAAAACTAAGTGTAAGGAGAAAATTTTAGTCCTCTAGAATCGATATCACAAAGAAAATAATTCATTCCTTGTAGTTTAGTTATTTATCTAGACTCTTCTTACCTTTAATTACAATTTCATAACTATTCCTTAAATAATATAACCTTTTTTCAATTAAACTCACAATAGATTTTCTCTCATCACTCAAGGTAAAATGTAACTGGAGTTACACTCATACCCTGAATACATGTTCTTAACCATATGCTTGCATTAGTTTTAGCATATATAATTCATAAAGAAAACTATAAAATTAATCATGAGGGATTTAGAAATAAGGTTCAAATGACTCTGAGGCTGAGGGTAGGTGGAAAAGTGATAAAAATTAAGTTCAAAAGGAGGGTAATCTCTAAGTTATAATGCATGAAAGTCATGGATAGTGAAATTAAGTGACTCATCCAGGACAAAGTGTGTCCATTGTCAACACCCAATCATGGGGGTATCATCCAAAACCAGTAAGAACATCAAGAATGTGGTTCATGTGGTTTTTATTATCAAAGATATGGGAGTCACCCCAACAATGTGGAGGATGATGCATATCAGTCCCGACACCACCCTGGTTGGGAGTTGGGGTCAATCTCCCGATGATTCCATGACAAGACAAAACTAGGGAACCTCACATCATTTGAAGATATGGATGACTGAACCCCACCCACCAAGGAGGAGGTTGGGATGCCATACAAGTGAACCGATATGCTGAGATGCTTAACCCATGACAAGTGAAATCAGATCAGGTGTGCTTTGTGATGTTTATGGAATGCTTCTGGTTGGACCTTGGTGGTGGGAGTTGAGTCTTAGAGTGTCATAAAAGAGGTGACATGACAAATATGATCATGATTGAGAGAATTTCATAGGAATAAATACCACTTTGGAGGGTGGATTTCAAGGATGTGTCTAGAGAGAGTGGGTGGACCATAGTGGTTTGCGACCCATAGAGAGTGAGTGGACCACGAAGCTGGCAATGAGAAAAAAGAATCCCCTTGGCCAGTCATGGTAGATGGTTAGTTGGAATCCAACCATTTTGTAGACACACTAAAGGCCATGAAACTGGATGTATAAGGGCGTGCATGGAATAGTGGTAGGTAAATGTCACAGCCCAATCATGTGGGTCTCACCCCACACCAGCAAGAACATCAAGGATGCAATTCATGTGGTTTGTCTTATCAAAGAGATGGGAGTTGCTCTGACTATGTGAAGGATGGTGCATGTCAATCTCGACACCATCTTGGGTGGGATTTGGGGTCACTCTCCTGGTGAGTACATGAAAGAATGAAACTAGTGAACCTCACATCATTTGAAGAGTTGGATGTGTAATGACCCAAAATTTTTAAATGATAATTGTTTCCCGAAATTGTGTGTTATATTGTTCAAAAAACCATGTTTTTTAATTAAGTTAATATAAAGGGAAATGTGACAATCTGGATTCAACTGTTATATGATCGTTGAAAAATATGACTGTTGGAAACTATACTCTTGATAATAATTTTAACGTTATCATTAGAGTTTATAAGTAACATTTTGACAAAGGATAATTGATACAAAAAAAGAGTCAATGGACTCAACAAATAGATTCATAACATTTGAAGATCATTTTTCAGATCTAGGGAGGGAGGTTTCATCATTGGAGTTTTCCCTTGACCGAATCCCAATCCAAGATTCAAAAAGTGAAGCTTGAACAAAATCTCCTATGGAGGAAGTTCGAGTTAGTGGAGATTACCACTTGGTTGATGTTAGCCGAGGCACCCCACGATACTACCACCATTACACACCTTACTCTTAAGGAGTACATAGGTATAATAAGGGGTTAAGTTTCCTGAACTTATTGTGTAATTCCTTTGTTTAAATAAAATTTTTATTCTATCATTTCTATTTTAAGAATAGTTTTGCTTAATAAAATTGAGGTAGAATTTGATAAATTGATTTTTCGAAAAGAAATTGTACTTTCCAAAAATGATATAAAAAACTGTAATAAAATAAGATTTTATGAATAAAAATAATATTAATAAAATATTGTGATAAAAACACTCTTATTTAAATATAAATGATAATTTCTTTTTCATGTTTCAAAAACTTTACTACACATTTTCAATCCGCTGTTATTTTTAATAAATATGGATTTTTAAATTTAAAAGTTAAAATTCTCATATTTATAAAATTATTATGATAAAATAATTATCATTTTTGAAACCAGAACATCTAAATTAAATTTGGGTGAATTTATGAGAATTTCCTAAAATACTTTATTTTTTTATGAATAATAAAAATTTAGTTTGAGTTTTTCGGTATGTTAATGACATAATAATTATGTCATAATGATGTAATAACTAATTAAACCAAATTAAAGACTTAAAATATGTTATTTTATTAATGTCAAGTATTTTAATATATTTTAATAAATTTATAAATATATAATTTACTTTCAAAATTCTAAAATGGAAACTTTAACATAAAAAATGCTATTTTGTGAAAACTTTACCATTCCTTTCCAAAATAGGTAATATAAAATGATGGTAGACTATTATGAATTAAAATAACAGAAATGTTTTCCAAGTGTCCAATATCATGAGCAAACCCATGGTTTTTTATTTACCACCACTTAGGTGCCTAAGACCATTATTTAGAAATTAATAAACAAATCCTCCATTTTTCTATAAATACCCACCCATTTCTACATTTCCTTTCACTCATATTTCATCCTCCATGAAGTTCTCATAATTTTACCTCCCAAGGAGTCCTTCCAAGGTGTCCTCAATCCCCAAGTTCCCGATCCTCAATTCTTAAGAATTACTCTTCAAGGTAAGGGAAATCTCCACTTCTCTTTTCCATTCAAGTTCCCTCTTTATGAGGTATATCTTTCAAATTTCCAAACTAAGTTCATATATATAATTTATTTTATCCCTTTACTGTATTAATATTATTTTATAAATGGGATAACATTTTCTCCACTCTTTTTTCCCTTTTCTAAAACCACATTTTATACCCGTTATGCTGTCAATTTTATTTCTCAAAATTTCTCTCTTCCCCTCAAGAAATTCCATTTTATTTTCTTTATGTGAATACCCAAACATCTTTATTTTCTAGGGGTATTCACCAATATATAAAAAATATTTATTTTATTCGTTAATTCACACACATAAAACCCTCATTCTCTTCACATGGTTTATAAATGAAATAAAGATCTTGTATTTAAGAACTTATTAAAACACCATGATTTTTATATGAACCCATTTCTTCAATTATACAAGGGTTATTTATGAAATGTTTATTATGATATATTTGGATCACATTAATTAATACATATGAAGAGTGTTCCCCTATATATCTTTAATTAATTGGGTAAAGAAATTAATATCTAGAGATGATACATTTTACGATACCTTGGTGAATAACCTTGGTAATTTTTATGAAACATCAGTGAAAAACCTTGGTTATATTCTTATTAATGTCTTATTTAAATGTTTTAGCCACATTTCCATGTTATTATTCAAGTTATTTTTTTATGATATTCTTATTTTTTCCTTTTCTCATGCCTTTATTATATTCATCATGTTCTTATTGATTTTTCCTCAAGATCGCATGAAAACTGTTTCTCTTATTTTCCTTTACCGGGACTTTTGATCACCCTTTCCTTTGATATATGTCACAAGATTATGAGATTTATTAAAATTACTTAGGATGAACTAATTAATAATCCTTTCACATTTTTTAGAAAAATTTTCTATGTTTTCATGTATTATGTACCTTTTTTCTAAGAAACTAAACTTTAAAAGATTCTATGTTTGTACCATGTAAATGAAAAGTTATGTAATAAAGAGGAAGGAAACTATAGTTGGTTTCAAAGGATTATTTAGTTATTTATGGAAATTGGGATTTGAAAAAATTATGAAGAATCTTTGGGACAAGTTAAAATATATGAAAACATCATGATATTTTGTTAAATTATTAATCAAGTGGGTTTTGAGCAAATAAAACCATGTATGGATATGAAAAAGTGGGTGTGGCATTGGAACAGATGTATCTAAGCCTAAAACCCAACAACAATACTTTGAGATAGACTCTAATGATAACTGATGCACAAAAATGGGTCTTGTTGTGCTCCTAGTTTGACACTCTTAGGGGATATGTTTGGTTAATAACAAGCTTTTTATAAACCATTATGAATGATTTATATAAAATTTAATTGTTGTTAATGATTAACAGAATTAAGAATGATGTTTTAAGACATAAAATTATTTTATAGTTATAATATTATTAAAAGAAATAGGTTTCTCACAAAGTTTTATTCTTTTAAAAAATGGAGTGAAATATGAGGAACCATATAAAAGGTGAGTGCAATGGACCAGGCACTGACGACCCTTTAGTGGAATCCATAATGGAAAACTTCATGAGAATGATGAATCATCTGACTCGAGTTATGATCAATAACTTGAATCAAGCCAAGATACCAGATTCACCTCGAAGGGAACAACTTTCTATTGAGTCCTTTATAAATCAATGAACACCTTATTTCAGTGGATATGTCGACCCATTTATTGTTGAACATTAAATAAGCTCTATAGAAAAGATATTTTATGTACTCCATTGTTATGAGAAAGAGAAGGTCACTCTGACTGTGTACCGATTAGAGGGTGAAGCTGATTAATGGTGGACACTGGTTAAAAACATGAAGACAAGAAGGGAGATTGATGTTATGAAGTGTGAAGTGTTCAGGGGACCCTTTTTCAGTAAATATTTCCCCCATTCAATGAGAATGAAAATGGAGAAGGAATTCTTAGAGCTGAATAATAAGGAAAATGAATTTGTGGGAAGCTATGAGATGAACTTTACAAGGCTTTCTTGCTACACCTCTAGATTTTTCATGGATCATAATGGAGAGTTTGATATATTCTTTAGTGGAATAAGTCTCCATCTATAGAAGAATATATCCAATCAAAACTATGATAGTTATGAGGAGATAGTGCGAAGTGCTATGAAGGTTAATCTGGACTTTGGACAGACACAGTGGTCACATAGATCAAATTAAAAGAAGAGATATTTGGAGAAAAAATTGGGGAGGAACATTGATCATGGAATAAGAGGAAATCAAGTGAAACTTACCACATGAAACAAATGTGGGAATAAGCATTCGGGGAATTACTTTCATGAGATAGAGAAATGTTACAAGGGTAAAAGAGATGATCATATTACTCAAAACTTTCATAATGAGGTGAATCCTCAAATTCTCAACACTAACAAAAAAGGGAAGATGGTGCAGACCTAGGTTGAATTCCAATGATTCAAGTGTGGAAATCATGGGAACTTTGCTAATCATTGTCCAAATTTGAAGTTAATGGTGGGGAATGACCATCAATCTTAGCATAGTTCAAGGGAGAAAGGTCGTGATTTTTCTATCATGATAGCTGAAGTTGAATATCTAAATGATGTGGTGGTAGGTACTCATGTTGTTCTCTCCAATCTAGCAAGTATTTTGTTTGATTATGGTCATATTCATTCATTTATTTCCTCAAAGTTTGAAAATAATATAGAATCAATCCTTGAATAGCTAGAATTAGAGTTATTTGTCAAGACTCTTGGATGGATTATCCAAGAATCAATAGTGTATATAAACTTTAATATTCACTTTGGTGAGCAAAATATCATCACAAATATAGTAGTCATTCTCATGAGATAATTTAACACTATACTTGGAATAGACTAGCTCTCAACGTATGATACTATGATCAACTATAAAAGCATGTAATCTCAGGGACGCACGCCTATCGTAGGGCGTGGCAAAACAATTATTTCCTAAGTTAAAATGTAGTAATGTGGTTGACCTAGGATGTCTCCCAAAGAGGAGTGCACACAAAATGGGTTGTCACTTTAAAATGGGGGTAAAAATGTTGTGAATGGAAATTTGAAATTCAAATGATTGAAAAACAATGAAATTTAAAAGGGTGATTAGGTCGGGGTCGGTTTCCTAATTATAATGCTATCCTTGTTCAATTTAATTCAAACCTCTTCTTCTTAGTTGATTAAAGTGAGTTTCCACAATCATTTCCTCTCACTTCCTTGGTGAAATTATTATTGTGAGAGAAAACCTTACCAAGATCTTGGTTTGGTCAACTCTCCTTCCATGTGTAAAATAGTTGTATTGAATATCCTTAATTTAAATTGGAAATACCCGATCAGGTTTTGTTTATCCCAAACAATCAAGAACATTCACTACACCTTTTACACGTACTGACGATCGTCGAGTACTTCACCACTAATTCCTGGTTTATTCCATCGTATATAAACAGGAAATTAGTGGAGGGAGATATTGATTATTTTACCAAGGAAAAAATAAAAAACGGAATTAATATTCAAGAACGATCGAACTTGATAATAAAATCCGCTATAAGAATTTGAAAACAACTTTGAAGAAGAAAGAAATTTATTCAATTGCGTCCAAGAACTCAAGCATTACAATGTAGAAAACCAACCCTTCCCCAATCACTCCAAAAGTTTACCCCACCATGGTAAGGGTAATAGAGTTGAATGGGGAAGAAGAAGACATTAAAAAACTACGAAAAAGAAAATAAATAAAAGAAATAAAACCGAAAATATCTTCTTCTTGGTGTCCCGGAAGGAATGGGGTGGAGAATGGATGCCTTGAGAGGGTGGAGCTCTCCTCCTTTTATAGCCAGAATGTTTCCCCCGAATGTCGACGCGTTTTAGCCCCATTAAATGACATCTTCACGCGTTGGGCTCTTCCTGAATGTTGTTCATAATTCCCTTTTCCGTGTCTCCTCAAAATTCCAGAGGATTTGGACATATATTCCGAGAGTTATGGCCGTTTTACTATGAGAATTTATTCTGTCCAGTCAGAATCTCCAAAACGAAATCCTCCGGATTAGGGTGCTTTAATGGCCCCATTAACGGACAATTCACTCGGTGCGTCCTTCATAAAAGATGCTCCAAAACTCCTTGTTCGTCCACCCACCGAATTTCACAAGCTTTGGGCCCACCGTGGATGGGTTATGGATCCCACATCAAAAATAGGCAGAACTGAAAACAGTTTTCTTGAGCCAACTTGTGAGCTTCTTTTGAGCTTACATATGGCCGATTCAGATTTTAGTCCAAATATATTAAATGAAGACCTGGATGTGTAGAATCTGGAAAAGAAAGAATTTTTCAATTTGGATCAGTGTAGATAATGTTATGTCCAAACTACCGAAATAATTTAAAACTGTTAAAAATCCAAAATGGCCAATTTTTACTATTCAGCTCAAAATAACATCATTATCATAAAAATGAAACAATTCATCTTAGAGGAACAATTTTGTGGGTTTAAAACAATGATTTTAAATATAAATTAATTGAAAATAGTTTCTTTATCAATTCCCCCACACTTAGCACTTGGACTCCGGGACAAGTAAAAATCAAATCAAATCAAATCCAAAACACATATCAATGAGATCAATCAAATCAATTTCAAGAAACAAACAGATATCGTGCCTCATAAAAAACTATTATTTCAAGTTCTCCATTTAAGATTTTAATATATTTCCACTTCATTTCTTATCCCATGCACACAAAACACCAACCTCACATGAATTTTCTCTCATCTCACAAATGTAAAGGCTGAACAAGGCTTTTCTCATCCAAACTCACACAAGAGTCACCATAGGTTTGATAAATTCCTACTTCTCCACCCGATGTGAGTCAAGGACATGTGTTTCTCATGAAGACTTTTCAGGGTCGTTCTGTGGCTTCCGGTTGGTAGGATTAAGATGTTAAAAGTTCTGAGGCCGAAAAAGGAAGACTTGGCTCTTATTGAAGCAAAATTGCAAGATTGTAATTTTCACTCAAATATGGTCTCCTTCACTTAACCTTTGTTGAAAATAGGATCCATCATCATTCAATCAGCTCAGCAGCAAACATTTCAATCTTTTCAAACATGATTTTTTTAAAGCTCCAGATAGGCACAACTTTCTTTTTACATTGGAAGCTCCAGAAAGGCACAACTTCTCTTGTCATAAAAGCTCCAGAAAAGGCACAACTTTCAACAGAATAATTTTTCAGCATCACACACATCTCTTCCACAATTTATTTTCCACCCAAAGTATAACCAAATGAGGTAGTACACCACAAGACATCTTCCCCCACACTTAAGTTCAACTAGATCATGCAATTTTACTTCAAGAGCAGGTATGATAGGGAAAATTGGCTTGTAATGTGGCTAACCTAACAGGAAATTCATGGATACTAGGGGATTCAATGAAGGATAAATGTAAAGGGGGGCCATAATGAAAAGGATTATTTTGAAAAGGGGGCTTCAAACAAAATAAATGCCTCAATCATTTAAAACACACGTACCCCAAACGCTCAAGTTTTGAAAGGAATAAATCAAATTCTGGTTAAAGCAAGCATGGTCTGGTTCTCTCAAGAAATGAGGTGAATGAAAAGAATATGACAAAAATGGTTCAGAAGGCTCACAGGAAAGTTATTTCAAAGATATAGACAGTGAAATATGGCATGAGATTTAAAAATCAGTGTACTTTTCATGAATTTCCAAAAGATTTGAACTTGAAACAACTTATTTCAGCATTCATTTAAGATCAGTTTCCTGAAATAGACTGGTTCACTCATTGACATGGGTTTCAAAAATGGTATTGATAATCATTTCAGCTCAAAAGTATCAGAAACACACCAAAAATTGAAAAATAAACACACACAAATTTGAAAACACACAATTTTTTTTTTGAAAAGAAACATCAAATAAAAATCCTATACTACAAAGGTTCCCTCCCCCACACTTAAATTATGTAGTGTCCTCGATGCATTCAAGTGGATTTAACATGTAATCCAATTTTCAAATTAATCACAACATCAAGAAAGTGTGAAAGAGAGGTACAACCTGATTTATTTGTAGTGCAACATTGAGTTAAGCTTCCAAGTGTTGCACTCTGAAAACCTACAAATAGAAGAACAAAAGAAAACATAATATATTTATTGAAAGAAATAAAAATAGAAATAGGATGAGAATAGAAGGATAAAACTTGGTTTAATCCCCCAAGTGGGCCCTGGGTTTTGAATGCCTCCAGAGGGGCAGTTCTAATAAGTTATCCCCAATCTGATGGTGGATGAGGTTTCTTTGATTTGAACCACCACATGTGGCTCTTCCCAGCTTTCATTTCATTGTTCTTGTTGAAGAGGAATCCATAGATAGAGTACACCAGATCCACCCCCTTCGCAATTTGGTACATCATGTATGGAAGGGGTAGGATGAAGTACAGAGCCTCCTCCTTCTTGGGTTCCACATGAACAACATCATCTTTACTCTCCAGTGGTTGATGAGGGTATGATACATCTGGGGAAAAATAAAATGGAATGTCTGAGTTTAATTCTATTTGAAAAAAATTAAAGCATGAAGAATCAATATCAAATTCTTCCCTTTCAAAGTATGTATCTTGTGTCTCATTTTCCACCAGAAAATCCACTTTGATCTTCTCTTGTACTCCCTCAATTATATGTTCAACAGGTTTGGGGAGCTCCAGATGTTCCTCTTCAGATTCATATTCTCCCTCCAAGGAAATACAAGTTTTGGATGAATCTGAAAAATTAAAACAAGGGGAGGTAATACTCAATTCAGTATCAACAAAATAAAAAGATAATGAGTTTATGAAAATATTAATCCCTGATCTTGTTTGGATTCAATTTCTTCTTCAAAGCAAGGTGGCTCTTGGGGTTGAATTTCCATAGATATAGGTAGGTAGTCAGACTACTTTATCTTCTCTTCAAATTCCACTGCTTGGTTGGTTTCTTCCTTCAATTTTGCTGAATCAACTACATTATGAGGAATATTTGGCTCAAGAAGTTCCTCACACTCATTCCAGAAGTTATCCAAATCTTTTTGATCTCCCATATGTATTTCAATTGCTAAATCTTTTTCATCAATCTCATCCAACATTGATTGAGATGGGTTCAATGGATCTTTTAATTTCATCAATGCTTCCATGGGTTCTTCAACTTAAAGGATTTGTGGGGATACTTCTTCCATCGATTTTTCTGGTTCTGGTTCATGTTCGGACTCCATTTGTTGTTGATCCTGGGATGTATGTACTTGTTCCGCAATCCATTGTATTGAGGTCTCTAGGTTTTGAACTGTTTGACTAATTCTTTCAAATTGGGATTCAATATCCTTATGAACTTCTTCTTCTTGGTGTTGTACATTGGTTATTTCTTGATAAAATTCCGGAAAATACTCCTGAAGTTCAATTAATTCTCTTTCCAAACCCTCCAACACTAGGTATTCGAGGTTCTTTTTAAGGTTTTCAATGAGATCCTTGAATTCATCCTCTGTTATGATTTGGATTCGAGCTCCCCGAATTTGTTTAGCCAAGAAAGAAACTTTATAATCTATAGACCAAGGTGATTCAATAATTGGTTCTTGCACTGGTGGGTAATTGTTCCATGAATTAAAGAAATAATCATTTGAAAACAACATGGGAAAAGATTTTTTTTTAAATTGAAAAAGTCAAATATTTTACAATTAGTTTGTGGCACTTACCTCCCCGGCAACGGCGCCAAGTTTGACGCACGCCTGTCGTAGGGCGTAGAAAAACAATTATTTCCTAAGTTAAAATGTAGTAATGTGGTTTACCTAGGATGTCTCCCGAAGAGGAGTGCACACAAAATGGGTTGTCACTTTAAAATGGGGGTAAAAATGTTGTGAACGGAAATTTGAAATTCAAATGATTGAAAAACAATGAAATTTAAAAGGGTGATTAGGTCGGGGTCGGTTTCCTAATTATAATGCTATCCTTGTTCAATTTAATTCAAACCTCTTCTTCTTAGTTGATTAAAGTGAGTTTCTACAATCGTTTCCTCTCACTTCCTTGGTGAAATTATTATTGTGAGAGAAAACCTTACCATGATCTTGGTTTGGTCAACTCTCCTTCCATGTGTAAAATAGTTGTATTGAATATCCTTAATTTAAATGGGCAATACCCGATCGGGTTTTGTTTATCCCAAACAATCAAGAACATTCACTACACCTTTTACACGTACTGACGATCGTCGAGTACTTCACCACTAATTCCTGGTTTATTCCATCGTATATAAACCAGAAATTAGTGGAGGGAGATATTGATTATTTTACCAAGGAAAAAATAAATAACGGAATTAATATTCACGAACGATCGAACTTGATAATAAAATCCGCTATAAGAATTTGAAAACAACTTTGAAGAAGAAAGAAATTTATTCAATTGCGTCCAAGAACTCAAGCATTACAATGTAGAAAACCAACCCTTCCCCAATCACTCCAAAAGTTTACCCCACCATGGTAAGGGTAATAGAGTTGAATGGGGAAGAAGAAGACATTAAAAAACTATGAAAAAGAAAATAAATAAAAGAAATAAAACCGAAAAGATCTTCTTCTTGGTGTCCCGGAAGGAATGGGGTGGAGAATGGATGCCTTGAGAGGGTGGAGCTCTCCTCCTTTTATAGCCAGAATGTTTCCCCCGAATGTCGACGCGTTTTAGCCCCACTAAATGACATCTTCACGCGTTGGGACCTTCCTGAATGTTGTTCATAATTCCCTTTTCCGTGTCTCCTCAACATTCCAGAGGATTTGGACATATATTCCGAGAGTTATGGCCGTTTTACTATGAGCATTTATTCTGTCCAGTCAGAATCTCCAAAACGAAATCCTCCGGATTAGGGTGCTTTAATGGCCCCATTAACGGCCAATTCACTCGGTGCGTCCTTCATAAAAGATGCTAAAAAACTCCTTGTTCCTCCACCCACCGAATTTCACAAGCTTTGGGCCCACCGTGGATGAGTTATGGATCCCACATCAAAAATAGGCAGAACTGAAAACAGTTTTCTTGAGCCAACTTGTGAGCTTCTTTTGAGCTTACATATGGCCGATTCAGATTTTAGTCCAAATATATTAAATGAAGACCTGGATGTGTAGAATCTGGAAAAGAAAGAATTTTGCAATTTGGATCAGTGTAGATAATGTTATGTCCAAACTACCGAAATAATTTAAAACTGTTAAAAATCCAAAATGGCCAATTTTTACTATTCAACTCAAAATAACATCATTATCATAAAAATGAAACAATTCATCTTAGAGGAACAATTTTGTGGGTTTAAAACAATGATTTTAAATATAAATTAATTGAAAATAGTTTCTTTATCAATTCCCCCACACTTAGCACTTGGACTCCTGGACAAGTAAAAATCAAATCAAATCAAATCCAAAACACATATCAATGAGATCAATCAAATCAATTTCAAGAAACAAACAGATATCATGCCTCATAAAAAACTATTATTTCAAGTTCTCCATTTATTATTTTAATATATTTCCACTTCATTTCTTATCCCATGCACACAAAACACCTACCTCACATGAATTTTCTCTCATCTCACAAATGTAAAGGCTGAACAAAGCTTTTCTCATCCAAACTCACACAAGAGTCACCATAGGTTTGATAAATTCCTACTTCTCCACCCGATGTGAGTCAAGGACATGTGTTTCTCATGAGGACTTTTCCGGGTCGTTCTGTGGCTTCTGGTTGGTAGGATTAAGATGTTAAAAGTTCTGAGGCCGAAAAAGGAAGACTTGGCTCTTATTGAAGAAAAATTGCAAGATTGTAATTTTCACTCAAATATGGTCTCCTTCACTTACCCTTTGTTGAAAATAGGCTCCATCATCATTCAATCAGCTCAGCAGCAAACATTTCAATCTTTTCAAACATGATTTTTTTTAAAGCTCCAGATAGGCACAGCTTTCTTTTTACATTGGAAGCTCCAGAAAGGCACAACTTCTCTTGTCATAAAAGCTCCAGAAAAGGCACAACTTTCAACAGAATAATTTTTCAGCATCACACACATCTCTTCCACAATTTATTTTCCACCCAAAGTATAACCAAATGAGGTAGTACACCACAAGACATCTTCCCCCACACTTAGGTTCAACTAGATCATGCAATTTTACTTCAAGAGCAGGTATGATAGGGAAAATTGGCTTGTAATGTGGCTAACCTAACAGGCAATTCATGGATACTAGGGGCTTCAATGAAGGATAAATGTAAAGGGGGGCCATAATGAAAAGGATTATTTTGAAAAGGGGGCTTCAAACAAAATAAATGCCTCAATAATTTAAAACACACGTACCCCAAACCCTCAAGTTTTGAAAGGAATAAATCAAATTCTGGTTAAAGCAAGCATGGTCTGGTTCTCTCAAGAAATGAGGTGAATGAAAAGAATATGACAAAAATGGTTCAGAAGGCTCACAGGAAAGTTATTTCAAAGATATAGACAGTGAAATATGGCATGATATTTAAAAATCAGTGTACTTTTCATGAATTTCCAAAAGATTTGAACTTGAAACAAAGTTATTTCAGCATTCATTTAAGATCAGTTTCCTGAAATAGACTGGTTCACTCATTGACATGGGTTTCAAAAATGGTATTGATAATCATTTCAGCTCAAAAGTATCAGAAACACACCAAAAATTGAAAAATAAACACACACAAATTTGAAAACACACAATTTTTTTTTTTGAAAAGAAACATCAAATAAAAATCCTATACTACAAAGGTTCCCTCCCCCACACTTAAATGATGTAGTGTCCTCGATGCATTCAAGTGGATTTAACATGTAATCCAATTTTCAAATTAATCACAACATCAAGAAAGTGTGAAAGAGAGGTACAACCTGATTTATTTGTAGTGCAACATTGAGTTAAGCTTCCAAGTGTTGCACTATGAAAACCTACAAATAAAAGAACAAAAGAAAACATAAGATATTTATTGAAAGAAATAAAAATAGAAATAGGATGAGAATAGAAGGATAAAACTTGGTTTAATCCCCCAAGTGGGCCCTAGGTTTTGACTGCCTCCAGAGGGGCAGTTCTAATAAGTTATCCCCAATCTGATGGTGGATGAGGTTTCTTTGATTTGAACCACCACATGTGGCTCTTCCCAGCTTTCATTTCATTGTTCTTGTTGAAGAGGACTCCATAGATAGAGTACACCAGATCCACCCCCTTCGCAATTTGGTACATCTTGCATGGAAGGGGTAGGATGAAGTACAGAGCCTCCTCCTTCTTGGGTTCCACATGAACAACATCATCTTTACTCTCCAGTGGTTGATGAGGGTATGATACATCTGGGGAAAAATAAAATGGAATGTCTGAGTTTAATTATATTTGAAAAAAATTAAAGCATGAAGAATCAATATCAAATTCTTCCCTTTCAAAGTATGTATCTTGTGTCTCATTTTCCACCAGAAAATCCACTTTGATATTCTCTTGTACTCCCTCAATTATATGTTCAACAGGTTTGGGGAGCTCCAGATGTTCCTCTTCAGATTCATATTCTCCCTCCAAGGAAATACAAGTTTTGGATGAATCTGAAAAATTAAAACAAGGGGAGGTAATACTCAATTCAGTATCAACAAAATAAAAAGATAATGAGTTTATGAAAAGATTAATCCCTGATCTTGTTTGGATTCAATTTCTTCTTCAAAGCGAGGTGGATCTTGGGGTTGAATTTCCATAGATAGAGGTAGGTAGTCAGACTCCTTTATCTTCTCTTCAAATTCCACTGCTTGGTTGGTTTCTTCCTTCAATGTTGCTGAATCAACTACATTATGAGGAATATTTGGCTCAAGAAGTTCCTCACACTCATTCCAGAAGTTATCCAAATCTTTTTGATCTCCTATATGTATTTCAATTGCTAAATCTTTTTCATCAATCTCATCCAACATTGATTGAGATGGGTTCAATGGATCTTTTAATTTCATCAATGCTTCCATGGGTTCTTCAACTTGAAGGATTTGTGGGGATACTTCTTCCATCAATTTTTCTGGTTCTGGTTCATGTTCGGACTCCATTTGTTGTTGATCCTGGGATGCATGTACTTGTTCCGCAATCCATTGTATTGAGGTCTATAGGTTTTGAACTGTTTGACTAATTATTTCAAATTGGGATTCAATATCCTTATGAACTTCTTCTTCTTGGTGTTGTACATTGGTTATTTCTTGATAAAATTCCGGAAAATACTCCTGAAGTTCAATTAATTCTCTTTCCAAACCCTCCAACACTGGGTATTCGAGGTTCTTTTTAAGGTTTTCAATGAGATCCTTGAATTCATCCTCTGTTATGATTTGGATTCGAGCTCCCCGAATTTGTTTAGCCAAGAAAGAAACTTTATAATCTATAGACCAAGGTGATTCAATAATTGGTTCTCGCACTGGTGGGTAATTGTTCCATGAATTAAAGAAATAATCATTTGAAAACAACATGGGAAAAGATTTTTTTTTTAAATTGAAAAAGTCAAATATTTTACAATTAGTTTGTGTCACTTACCTCCCCGGCAACGGCGCCAAGTTTGACGCACGCCTGTCATAGGGCGTGGAAAAACAATTATTTCCTAGGTTAAAATGTAGTAATGTGGTTGACCTAGGATGTCTCCCGAAGAGGAGTGCACACAAAATGGGTTGTCACTTTAAAACGGGTGTAAAAATGTTGTGAACGGAAATTTGAAATTCAAATAATTGAAAAAAAATGAAATTTAAAAGGGTGATTAGGCCGGGGTCGGTTTCCTAATTATAATGCTATCCTTGTTCAATTTAATTCAAAACTCTTCTTCTTAGTTGATTAAAGTGAGTTTCTACAATCGTTTCCTCTCACTTCCTTGGTGAAATTATTATTGTGAGAGAAAACCTTACCAAGATCTTGGTTTGGTCAACTCTCCTTCCATGTGTAAAATAGTTTTATTGAATATCCTTAATTTAAATGGGCAATACCCGATCGGGTTTTGTTTATCCCAAACAATCAAGAACATTCACTACACCTTTTACACGTACTGACGATCGTCGAGTACTTCACCACTAATTCCTGGTTTATTCCATCGTATATAAACCAGAAATTAGTGGAGGGAGATATTGATTATTTTACCAAGGCAAAAATAAATAATGGAATTAATATTCAAGAACGATCGAACTTGATAATAAAATCCGCTATAAGAATTTGAAAACAACTTTTAAGAAGAAAGAAATTTATTCAATTGCGTCCAAGAACTCAAGCATTACAATGTAGAAAACCAACCCTTCCCCAATCACTCCAAAAGTTTACCCCACCATGGTAAGGGTAATCGAGTTGAATGGGGAAGAAGAAGACATTAAAAAAATATGAAAAGGAAAATAAATAAAAGAAATAAAACCGAAAATATCTTCTTCTTGGTGTCCCGTAAGGAATGGGGTGGAGAATGGATGCCTTGAGAGGGTGGAGCTCTCCTCCTTTTATAGCCAGAATGTTTCCCCCGAATTTCTACGTATTTTATCCCCATTAAATGACATATTCACGCGTTGGGCCCTTCATTAATGTTGTTCATAATTCCCTTGTCCGTGTCTCCTCAAAATTCCAGCGGATTTGGACATGTATTCTGAGAGTTATGTCCGTTTTACAATGAGCATTTATTCTGTCCAGTCAGAATCTCCAAAACGAAATCCTCCGGATTAGGGTGATTTAATGGCCCCATTAACGGCCAATTAACTCGGTGATTCCTTCATAAAGGATGCTCCAAAACTCCTTGCGCGTCCAACCACCGAATTTCACAAGCTTTGGGCCCACAGTGGATGAGTTATGGATCCCACATCAAAAATAGGCAGAACTGAAAACAGTTTTCTTGAGCCAACTTGTGAGCTTCTTTTGAGCTTCCATATGGCCGATTCAGATTTTAGTCCAAATATATTAAATGAATACCTGGACGTGTAGAATCTGTAAAAGAAAGAATTTTTCAATTTGGATCAATGTAAATAATGTTATGGCCAAACTACCGAAATAATTTAAAACTGTTAAAAATCCAAAATGGCCAATTTTTACTATTCAGCTCAAAATAACATCATTATCATAAAAATGAAACAATTCATCTTAGAGGAACAATTTTGTGGGTTTAAAACAATGATATTAAATATAAATTAATTGAAAATATTTTCTCTATCACTCAGTATTCTTGAATGAAAAACCTATAGTTGTTTTCAAAGGAGAGATATCTCGGCCTGAGATTTGTCTAGAAGCACCTCCCATAGCCTTCTTTATAGAGATGACCAATTAAGATGAAGAAGGAAACAGAAGTATACGAATTGAAAATATCTTCATTGTTCTAGAATACATTGATGTATTTTATGAGTAGTTACTTGGAACTCCCCTATAAAGATAGCTAGAGTTCTCTATTGAACTATTTCCTGGATCCAAGACGATATCTAAGACCCCATATAGAATAAAAAATGTGTATCTAGAGGAATTAAAGAAACAAATACAAGATCTTTTGGAGAAGGGGTTTATCCATCCAAGTGTGTCTCCTTAGGGAGAACCTATTCTCTTTGTGAATAATAAGGATGAATCAATGTGGATATGCATCTATTATAGATAAATTAACAGGATAACAATGAAGAACAAGTACCCTCTTACAAGGATTGATGACTTATTTGACAAGCTTCAGGGGGATAATTTTTTCTCCAAGATTGATCTTAGATCTGATTATCATAAATTGAGGGTGAAGAAAGAAGATATTCCAAACACTACCTTCTTATCAAGATATGGGAATTATAAGTTTTTTGTTATTCCCTTCAGTTTGACTAATGATCCGGCTATTTTTATGGATTTAATGAACAAAGTATTTAAGGACTACCTTGATAGATTTGTGGTACTTTTTATTGATGATATTTTAATATATTCTAGAAGTCATGGGGACCATGAGGATCATCTAAGGGTTATAATGTAAACTCTAAAGGAGAGGCTATTTGGAAAGTTTAGAAAATGTGATTTTTGGTAACAAAAATTTTCTTTCTTGGGTCATATTGTAACCAATAAAGGAATCTCAATTGATCCTGCCAAGATAAAGGTTGTGGAGGAGTGGACCCATCCTATAATAGTAACTAAGATTCATATTTCATTGGTTTAAAATGATATTATAGGTGGTTTGAGAAAAAAATTTCACGACTTTCTAATCCATTCACCAAGTTAACTTGAAAAGGGGCCAAGTTCATCTGAAAAAAGGAGTGTGAAGAAAGTTTCCAAGAGCTAAAAAAGAGACTGGTTATTGCACCCGTGTTAACTCTACCCTCTATCAGAGAAATATTCGTTATTTTTAGTGATTCATATTTGAAAGGGATTGGGTGTGTCCTTATGAAAAATGAAAAGGTGATTGCTTATGCATCTCAATAGTTGAATCCTTATGAGAAAAATTATCCTACTCATGACCTAGAGCTGGTTGCAGTTGTTTTTTCTCAGAAGATATGGAGGTACTATATTTATGGGTAGAAATGTGATACATACATATACCACTAAAGTTTGAAGTATATTTTCACATAAAAGGAATTTAACATGAGACAAAGTATATGGTTAGAACTTCTTAAAGACTATGATTGTTCAACTCATTATCACCCAAGAAGAGAGAACAAAGTCACTGATTCATCAAGTAGGAAAGACCCTTTTATGCTATAAATGATGAGGATTCAAGGAGATTCATTGATCAAGGACCTAGTAAGGATGGACATGAGAATAATGAGGGAAAGGATATAATAAAACCTATTCCAAATTATTTCTCAACCATCATTACTAGATAAGATCAAGAAATCTCAAAGATAATATCCTTTGTTACAAAATAAGACAGAGGATGTGAATATTGGGAAGTTTCCTAAGTTCAATATTTATCAAGAAGGTGTACTAAAATTTCATACAAGGATATGTGTTCCATTTATTCCATAAATAAAGAAGTAGATGATGAATGAAGCTCATATATCTATATTATTTATACATCATGGAATCACTAAAATGTATAGGGATCATTGTGATCATTATTGGTGGGATAACATGAAAAGGGAGATTGTCGACTACACTACAAGGTTCATGGTGTGTCAACAAGTGAAGATAGAGTGACAACTTCCAAAATGGATATTACAACCATTGCCCTTACCAACATGGAAGTGAGACAATATCAATATGGACTTCATCACTGGTCTCCTGATAACATCCAAATGAAACAATGAAATATGCGTTATAGTGGACCATCTCACCAAGACTGCCCATTTTATCTCTATCTGGGAAGACTTATCACTCGATCAACTTTCCAAGATTTATATAAAATAAGTGTTGAGGTTTACTGGAGTTCCACCTTCTATCATTTCTAACCATTATCCAAGGTTCACATCAAAATTTTAGAGAATATTTCAACAGGATATGAGTATCGAATTGAATTTCAGTACGACCTATCACCCCCAAACTGATGGTTAATCTGAATGGACTATTAAAACACTTGATAAAATGCTAAAAACATGCTAAATAGAATTTAAAGTTGGATGAGATCAACATCTCCCACTAGTTGAGTTCTCATACAACAACAATTTCCACTAGAGTATTCAAATGGGACGCTATAAAGATCTATATGGGAAGCAATGTATAAATCATACTTGTTGGGATGAAGTTGGTGAGAGAAAGATTCTTGGTATAGATCTTGTGAAAGAGATGGAAGAAAATATTCTTGTCATCCAACTACACATTGAGGCTGCTCAGAGTCGGTAGAAGAGCTATGTTGATAATCAGCGAAGGGACTTAGAGTTTGGTGTTGGGGACAAAGTGTTACTTCGAATAGCACCATGGAAGAGAGTAATGCAGTTTGGGAAGAAAGGGATGATTATCCCCAGGTACATTGGCCCCTATGAAATCCTTAATCTCATAGAAGTGATGAGCTATCATCTTGAACATCCTCCAAATCTATCTCAATTTCATGATGTATTCCACATATCGCTCTTGAGAAAGTACATACCTGACCCTTTACATGAACTTAATCTTGAGGTGGTACAAATGGAACATGACCTCTCTTATGAGAAGTATCCATTGGAGATCTTGGACCGCAGAGACATGTTTCTATGAAAAAAGACTACTCACTTTGTTAAAGTGTTGCGGAGGAACCATATATATGAAGAAGAGATGTGGGAACCAGAGAAGACAATGAAGAAAAAGTACCCACACCTTTTCTCAACTGAGGGAACGATTTGAAATTTCAGGGATGAAATTTATTAAGGGGAGAAGAATGTAACGACCTGAAATTTTTTAATGATAATTGTTTCCAGAAATTGTGTGCAATATTATTCACAAAAAACCATGTTTTTGAATAAATCTAATATAAATTAAAATGTGACCATTTGGATTAAATCGTTATATGACCGTTTGTCAATTATGACTATTGGACAATATGACAATTGGAAAATATGACCACTGGACAACATGACCATTGGGAACTATACTCTTTATAATAATTTTAATGTTATCATTAGAGTTTATAAGTAAAATTTTGACAAAAGATAATTGATACAAAAATAAGATTTGATGGCCTCAACCAGTAGAGTCATATCATTTGAGGCCCATTTTCTAGAGCCTGGGAGGGAGGTTTCATTATTAGGGTTCACCCTTGACCAATCCCAAGCCGAGCTTCAATAAGTGAAGCTTGAATTAAATTGCTTACGGGGGAAGTTAAAGTTAGTAGAGATTACCACTTGATCGATGTTAGTTGAGACACCCCACAAAACTACCACCGTCGCACACTTTACTCTTAGGGAGTACATGGGTGTATTAAGGGGTTATGTTTCTTGACCTTAGTGTGTAATTAATTTATTTAAATAAAATTTTTATTCAATCATTTTTGTTCTAGGAATAGTTTTTCTTAATAAAATTGATGTAGAATTTGATAAAATGATTTTTTGGATATAAATTGTACTTTATAGAAAATATATAAATAATTTTAATAAACTAATATATTATGAATAATACTTATTTTAATAAAATATTATGATAAAACACTCTTATTTAGATATAAATTTTTTTTCAAGTGTCAGAAATTTTATTATGCATTTTCAATCTACCATTATTTTTAAAAAATAACTTTTTTTAAATTTAAAAGTTAAAATTTTCAGATTTAGAGAATTATTATGATAAAATAAATATCTTTTTTGAAATCAGAACATTGAAATAGGTTAGGATAAATTTATGATAATTTTATAAAATACTTAATTTTTTTTCGTGAATAATAAAAATACAGTTTGAGTTTTTCAGTATGTTAATGACATCATAATTATGTCATAATGATTTAATAACTAATTAAACACAATATAAGACTTAAAATATGTTATTTATTAATATCAAGTATTTTAATATATTTTAATCGATTTTCAAATATATAATTTACCTTCCAAATTCAAAAATGGAAACTTTAACTTTAAAAATGTTATTTTGTGAAAAAAATAACTTTACATGCCAAAATAAGTAATATAAAATGATTGTAAATTCTTGTGAATTAAAATAACATAAAAGGTGTCCCAAGTTTCCAATAGCATGGGAAAATACTATAACAAACCAGCCTTTTTTTACATTACTATTACATCATTATAAAGATAACAACATAATAGTATTACACCACAAGGATCCAGAGGTTTAGTGTCTTGGGAAAACTAGGACCAAACATAACATTTACAACATCAAACATAAAAATTTATTTAATTAATTATTCTCCATATTCTTATTGTCCCTTGAAAACTCCTTAGTACACATAATCATCTGAGGATATACATCAAAAAGGGGTGAGCTAAAAGCCCAATAAGAGGGTAGATAAGAACAATATAGCATGACGCGAGGATAATCATAACATCATCATAAAAAATTCATGAAAGGAAACATTAGATAAAGGCATGGAATGTGGCAATGCATAAAAATGAAACATCATTTCTTAGTGGTAATCAACCACACATAGTTGTGAACAAAACAAACATCATGTTCACACATCATTTCTCTTTTACTCATGAGATTCATCACTTTACCTAATGCATTGGAGCGCTTTATAATTCTGGGCACACTCATCACATTCAAACATCCACATTGCACTATATAATTTTGGGTGCAAACGTCACATCATAATATTTACATTATCATGAATGCCACATTAAAAATATGCAAAACATGAGCTTAACACAACCCATGGAAAGAAATGGGTTGCACATAATAAAGCATACTTTTATAAAGATTTTGTCCCAAAAATAAAGTGGGAATATCATTCTTGACATAGAACCATTAACCATGAGTGACGAGTGAAATAACACTCAAGAAGTAAAAAGGTTTTGTTTATTTAAAAGAAGAGTTCCTTTGAAAAACATTGGGTTTTTCATAAAATCAATTATAGAACATTTATATCCCATAAAAGGAAAGACAATGATGAACAAATGATTTTTAAGGAGTAACCATATAAAAAATGAAGTGAAAGAGGGAGAACCTGAAGAAATAAAGTTGGATTTTGGAATTTCCCATTACCTTGTATCTAAACGATTTCTTCACTTTAATGTCATGTATAATGACATTATATTCATTAATTCGGGCGGTTTTTCGACCAAAACGAACTTGTTTTGTTTAATCATTTAGTAATATGTACATAAGTTGGTTCCAGAACATTATATAGGATATAATACATATAATATAATATGTTTCAACCATAAAAATGGTTTCATGACCAGGTATTAAGGTGGTAAAGGAAAAAAGAAAAATGTTGTTCTTAAAGGTGATAAATTAACAGCTCACGAACAACATTTTCTTTTCTAAAATAAAAAGAAGAAGAGAAGGAGGTTGGATGATATATTATCTCATTAGTATCATAAAATTATAGTATAGGTAAGATACTAGATTTACCAAACCATTTGGAAGAGGATAGGTGGGAAGAGATTAAGGAAATAACTTGAAATTGAAAGGAAATTAAAGGAAAAGAGAGAGAGGAATGACCTCTTGAATCCTCCACTTGAGATCCTCCTTAAGAAACCTAGGCTTGGTATTTTGATGAGACATGAAGCTCTTGGGAATAAAATAGGGGATAAGGAAGATGTTTGGGCATATTTTAGACAAGTTTTGAACCTTTAGAGGTGTGAGAAAATGAGGGTGTGAAGGGTGATATTTATAGTGGAGAGAAGATGATTTTTCTTAATATTTTAATCATTAGTTTATTAATTCCCACCAATATAAGAAATAGTGATGATTCCATGACCAATAATAGTAAATAGGTCATTTGAGTTCAATATTTGGGTGATTACATCACTTGCGATGTCAGGAATAGTGAATATAAATTATAATGTATTTATGTGGTAAATTAATGTATTTTACTATTCACCAAAAATTCAAGTATTTCAGAAAAATCCCAAAAATTCAGCCTAACCATTTTTCAACGTGTAGAATCAAAAAATAAAGTTCATTTTTTAGAAATAGTTTTCTAAATATGATTAATTTAATTTTTATTTAAAATCATAATTTACTTGAAAAATACGGTTTTGAAATTAAAACTAATTTCATAATGCTTTCAAAAATTACATAAGTTCTTATAAAATTATCATTAAAATAGAAGTCATAAAATTGTTAATTTATGAACACATTTTAGGAAAACAAATTTTCTTTTAAATTAATTAATTAATTATAAATAATTATTTATGACTTACAAAAAAAAACAATTTTTTTTACTATGGTCAAATTGTCACTTATAAGATGCCTGAATTTTATTTAATCATTCAAAGGTAAGGTTACTATTAGTTTGAAAGATTTACTATTAATAAGGGTCATAGTAATATTCATAAGGGTAGGTGAATATTAATAAGGGTAGGTTACTATTCACCAAAAATTTAGTTTGTTCTATTAGACTCCAAAAATCTTACTGATTGCAACCGTGTATGTCATATTTTCAAAATTCAAAACATAGAAGTGGAAAAATTATGTTTAATGGTCACATAGTATTTAATATCAATAAATTTCATTGTGCTTCCTAATGTGATTATACTATAAGGCATAATTATAAAGGGAATTCCATTGATAAAACGTTGGGTCGTCACAAATACCATGGTAAAGCCCTTGGGTTTTCATTTACCACTACCTAAGTGCCCAAGGCCTTTATTTTGAAATTAATAAATAAATCCCCTAATTTTTCTATAAATACCCACCCATTTATTCATTTTATATCATTCCTATTTCATTCTCCATGAATCTATGATAATTTTACCTCCCAAAGAGTCCTCCAAAGGTTTTCTCAAGCTCCCAAGGTCCCGATCCTCAAGTTTTAGGAACCACTCTTCAAGGTAAGGGAGATATCCACTTCTCTTTTCCATTCAAGTTCCCTCTTTATGTGGAATGTATTTTAATTTTACAAAATAATTTCTTCTAAAAAATTTATTTTATCCCTTTACTATATTAATATTCTTTTATTAATGGGAGACTCTTGTCCCCTCCCTTTTTACTCTTTTATATAACCATGTTTTATCCCCATTATGATATGCAGTAAAAGAACTTATGATGAACCAATTAACAAGCCTTTCATATTGTTTATAGGAATGTTTTAATTTTTCTTATATGATGTACCTTTTTTTCAAGAAAATAAAGTTTAAAAGATAACATGTTTTTACCATGTAAATGAAAAGTTATATAATAAAAAGATGGGATGAAATAAGATGGACAAGCCTCGCCCAATAAGGGGGGGGGGGGGGATGGGATGCTGCATGGGTGAACCACTATACTGAAATGCTCAGCCCGTGACACCATGATCCAATAGCTCAAGGTGGGTCCAAGAGTATATCAAGTAAGTATAAAAAATGTGTCATGTTCCTTTATTTTTATTTTTATTTATTCATTTTTTTCAAAATTAATGTTCAAGACAAATATCACATCCATCACCTAACCACAAATGATCATTTTTGGGATTTATCAACATGGTAATGGTGATTTTTGACCTTCCTAGTACACAACTCAATATTTTTTTTTTTTATTTTTTTATATTTAATTTTTCAAAGGAACAAAATGTAGAAAATTCAAAATGTAATCATATACCATATCATGAAAAACTAGTGGAAGTGTCACAGTACATCTCCTCAATAACAACACTCTTTTTCCATCTGTGGTAAAAATTCCCCCACACATGTTCAAAGAATAATCATGCATCATACCAAGAGAATGGTAGGAAGGGATAATCAGCTTGAAATTACAATCCTAACAAGGTTATTCAGGGCTATTATGGGCTAAAGAAGAAAATATGTACAACTGGGTCTTAGGAAAAAGTGGCTCAAAAAATTTCCTCAATCATTTTAAAAGTGTATTTATTCAATCATAGACTCAAAAAGATCTCAATGCAAGTTCAGATAGGTTTACATTTCTCAAGTGTCTCTCAAAAAATATGTATATAAAATAATATGACAGTGTATGTCTAGAATCCTCATGGGTATGAGAGTATAAAAAAATAACTGGAAATCACTCGAGGTATAAAATCCAGTAATAAGTCAATCAAAATCAATTGCAAGAATATTGAATTTGAATTATATTATTAAACTCAGCAATCATGCTGACTGAAAATTAATTTTTTTGTTATCATAAATCCCCTTTAATGGATGAGGGGGAACTAAACACGACTTCAATGACATAAAACATCAAACCATTTTTCAATGATCCAAAAGCCAAAAAACCAGATCAAACAAAAAAGGAAGGCCCCTCCCCAACATTAACAATATGAAGACCAGTTTCCACAATTCCAACACTGCACGACAATCAATCCCATATAAAGAGGGGCTGGTACCGATAACCAAGGTCACACCCTCTCAAACATCCAAAACCGAATCACATAAGTCTGGTGAAAACTTGCAGCTTTAAACCTCAACTAAAGCAACCTATGAAGAAAATCTAGAATCATAAACTCTTGAATCGTAGACTATAGGTCGAACAACCATTACCACCAGAAAATCAAAATACCTGAATCAGACCATTCACCTCCATCCCAATCAGAAAAACATCATCGCCGACGATCACATCTTGAGTACCAGACAGTGCCAAAAAACCCCCCACCACAATGATCCCATGCACCACTCATCACTCCACAGCATAAAACAACACTTGGACTAGAAGCAACAAACTCCCTAAAAGTGGTAGTGAGGGAAAGCAGCAAAAAATGGGATCAGGGACATGCCAGTGGTGTCGACACCACAGGACCAACCATCGGCACTGCAACATTCATTCACCTCGAACCAAACCAGACACCAACTCAAAAAAAACAATAGAAAAAACAATCTCCAAAATCCAGATCCAAAAGACCTCCCCCCTCTGAGCTACTTTGGAGTCGAAGTCAAACCACCCCAGATGATGCCAGAGCCTTCCTTGAGCCTTGTCGCCCCTGAGCTAGCCGAGATATGACCCCGAAGCCGGAGACACCACCACCGGAATGAAGTCGCACAGAGGATGAAACACCATTCTGAGACCCCGAGGGGACGACGTCGAGACACACAAGCACATTAGAGCTTTTACGAGCCTCACCGCCCACAGGACATCTGAGATCCGACCCTGAAGCCAAAGACGTTGCCACCGGAGTGAACGAAGCCTCACCTAAGGACGTTGCGCCACGCCGAGACTCCGAGGAGACAATGTCGAGATGAACAAGCACACCAGAGGAGGAGAGGAGGATATTCCAGAAGTAGGAACCCAATCCTCCACGAGAGATAGGGAGATGTCGCTCAGAGACCTTTGAAATCAAGGATTCTAATAAGAAATCATGCTAAAAATTATAAACAAGAATAAAAATGTATTTTAACAATATCTAGCCTAAATTTATCTTTTATTTAAATTTTTTAACGATTTTTCATGTTTAAAGCATGATTTCAATGAAAAATGTCTCCTAAAGTAGTGAAAAAAAGAAAAAATACAAGTGTATTGACAGTAAAACTCAAGATAGACCCCCCACACTTAAAATGAGACAGTGTCCACACAATTCTGGAAAGAATCGTGAGAGAAATATCACATATCACATAGACAAAAATGAAAAGGAATTTATGAATTGAAACTTAGGAATCAAGAGGTCCCTATAGTTTAGTCCATCCCATGGGGGAAACTTGGTGGATGGTGATTTTAAATTTGGTTAACGGTATAAATTGTTATAAAAAATACTTACACTAGATAAAAAATTAGTCCACAAGGTTAAAATAAGATAGAAGTAGAAAATTTAGTAGGTTCTTATAGTAGATAGTAAATAAAATCAGCTCAAATAAATGAATAAATGGAGTTCAGTGAAGGTCAGGGCATCCTATGAAAATAAGATGCTAGAAAATAAAATCCAAGAACACAACTAAAAATAAAGAAAACAAAAATATGGGTTTACTCCCATAAAGCACCGGTAATAATGTCATCAACCAGAAAAATGGAAAAGGGGTTTAGTTAGTGTTGTTTATCATCTCATAGGTCCACTACCACTGATAGGAACTGGTGGTTATGTCTTCGAGCTCACAGGGATTCTTAGAAGGATTAACCACCTCATGAGTGAACCGAGAATGAATCTCATGGGTAGTAATATCATTCATGCTCTTCATGGAGGGGATCCCTTCTGAGCATGTATCTCCAATGATAGATCCTCAAGCTAGAGCTCGATATCCACCAGTTGTTGAGACATCCTAAGAGGATAAATGGTGGTGGGATAGGCATGTCAACAACCATAAAAGAGGTAGAAAATCTAGACATGACTAAAAAAATGATAAAATAACTCAGAGAAATATAATTCATGCATGGGAGTCAAAAAATTGTACCACATCCATAAATGTGTAAAACAAAGTACAATGGGGAATCATTGATAAAATATAAACAAAAAACTGAGACATAGTATAATAAGAGAGGGGTACAAAGGAAATAGAAATAGTGTGGGTGAAGTTTCCACTAGCTTCCTATCAAGATCCCTCCCTAATAGTGGGTCCCTCGATCCGCCTTGCTTTATTGATGTCCTCTGAGGAGAGGGACATAGAATCATTGACAACCCTAGAAGGTGTCACAGTACTAGAAGTGATCTCGATGTATGGTAGTGGTGAGGTGTTGATCCTGATGGTGGTCATGTTTTTGGAAGTAGGGTCCATGAATGGAACCTCGGTAGATGGATGATTAGTCCCTTACCCCACCGAGCTTGCTCTACAAGAAAAGCATTCCAGTTTGTAGGGTCAGTGACATCTGAGGGCAGGTCGGTTGGGGTGTTGGAGGTGGGATGGATGGAAGTAGATGGATGGTCTGTAGTGGTTGGTGGATGGAATATATAAGTGGTTGGTGGTGAGTTAGGGGTGGTAGAGAATGGTGGTGTAATGAATGGGATGCCCAAGTGGTGGCAGATCTGACGCTGGTTCCCCAGAATATACTGAAGTATGGGCCAAAGATCTGTAGGGAGGGATGATGTGTTTGATGGTGTGGGAAAGGTAGTGGTGGATTTAGAATGGATATGGTTGGTGGAAGGGGTAGGTATGGAAGTGGTAATGGACCGGGGAAGAGTGGTGGTGGGGGATAGGAGAAGATGGAATTTTTAGGAGCAGGGGATAAGATGGTGGTAGAAGATGGGGCGAAGTTGGATGCATGGTAGTAGGGGACCTCATCAGTGCACTCAATGTATCACGGTGCATATTAGTATATGTCGTCATCCTTCCTCAATAGACCCATCTTGAGGAGAAGGCGTAAGTCAATCGACTCCATCGGGTCAGGGGATATGAGGGGTTGGGCAGCGTTGAAGAAGTTGGGATTTTTGGTGAGGTGGGTGATGAAGGAGTCTCCCATCAACCAACCTTGGTCCTACCTTTTCTAGGCCTTGTAATACAAGGAGAATTGTCACGCCATGTTGACGGATAGGCCTTCCATGATGGAAGCAAGAATGAGGACTCCCATCTAGATCACACTCCCAGGGGCCTCCACGCATATGATCCAAACACTGGTCACAAATTGGTGAAAGATCCAGAGTGTAGCACATCACAGCTGGGTTTACTTGGTAGTCTGAGGGTCCCAAGAAATCAACCTACAGAATCATGTTGTGCCCGACTTTCTCAGATTGAGCTTAAGATTTAGAAAGACTTGGGAGGCAATGGAGTTCGCAGAATAAAGGCCAGTTCTGATGCCAAGCTCACTGAGGGTGAGCTCATTAGGTCTGCCGCTTAGCCGGAAGGAGATGTTATCAATAACCATCTTGAAGGTGTCCAAGAACCCAAGGAAATATCCCTAAAGGTCTCATCACATACATCGATGATGGGGGTGAGGTGAAGTCTTTTAATGAGGCGGAGGACCTCCTAGTAAATACAGAGTTGTGTGAGCATGAAAAGATCGATGGTCTTGTTGGTTCGCATAGGTTTTTCCTGTAAATGGAACAATGTAACCTAGTGATAAGGGGCATAAAGGTAAAGGTATATATGTGGATGGGTAGTGCCCTGCGACCCACTGGAAGTCAAATGAAACTCCTCAGTGGATGAAGGGGTCTCTGAGGTAGAAACAGAGCTGGAAAAGGGTGAAGAAAAGGGTGATGGAGGTGGGGCAGCCCTTCAGTGCTTTATCAGAGGTGGATCCTCATGCTCAGGTGCGCGATCAGTAGGAGCGTATGAATAGTCTTTCTTCTATCCATTTAGGACATAATGGAAAGATAAGGGGATGGGTATGGGGATCTGAGAGGAGAGGATTGAAGGAGGATGACGGAGGAGGGTGGATTAGTGCAGTTAGGGAATAGGGAGGGAGAGTGAGTGGTGGAAGGTGGTGGGTCACATGGGAGAGAGCAGCGAGAGACGAGGGGTGGGGGGGCTCATGCATCATAAACCCCAGGTTCACGACTTTTAAGCAATCCTAAAATATCACATAATATAAAATTACACGACGTGAAGTTCTAGAAATTTTTATTTTTCATGTCATGACACCTAAACGTCGTGTAATAACTACATGACATGTGTTTTGGGAATCTTTCCTCTTCATGAGCTAGGGCCTTACTGTCAGGATTGATTTCCTCTAGCCCTAGGTCTCTGAGGCCCGACACATAGTCCCTTCTGGGGTTCCATCCTAAAACCCATTGGTGATTGGAGGAATTTCCCATCCAAACTTATACCCAAGTCACCATACTTTGTGGAAACTGATGTGGGAGATGTGGGATTGGGTTTTCACCCAACAATCCTCCTCTAAAACCAAAGACCACACAATTGGGCCTCCCCTTCAAAGATAATGCGTTAGATCCAACCATCTTGCACCACCATTTTCTCATCATCGGGACTCGCTTCCTGACCCCCATTTATCAGGAAGACTTTCAACACAAACCACCAGGGATTCACATGCTTCAAATGAGCAACTGTTGTCGTTGTCAAACTGGTTTGGTGAATACTCCACCCTACATCACACCTGGGTTGCACCATGCCTCTGATACCACTTGTCAGGATTGATTTCCTCTAGCCCTAGGTCTCTCAGGCCCAACACAAAGGCCCCTCTGGGATTCCATCCTAAAACCCATGGGTGATAGGAGGAATTGTCCATTCAAACTTATATGTGAGCCATCATCCTTTGTAGAAACCGATGTCGGAGATATAGGATTGGGTTTGCACCCAACACTTATGTCCTTTTCTTCCAGCGTGCCCTTGTCTTTCCTAAACTATACTTTACCTTATTATAGCCTATTTTACCTATCTTATATTGTATCCTAGTTAATGCTTCTTTTAACATTGAGAGCTAGTCTCAGTATCCCTTAGATGAATCTTAAGGTGACGATGCACCCCACATGCATGATGTGTATGCATCATTCACAACATGTTTTTAATAGGATGGAATAGCCCATAAGAATTTACAAGTAGTGAAAATAATACATGACATGAATCTCTAATAAAAGTCATGTAAACTTTGAATGAAACTTCCCACTCAAAATTCAAGTCGTGGAGATATAGCATGTTGTGAAAAGAATACACGTCAGGACTTGAGCAATATATTTGGATCCTAAAGATTTGGGTCATGAAAGTCACCAGATACAATATTTTTATATAATTCACCGGATCAAGATTACACGATGTGACAAATTAGACATCATGTAATACCCAGGCCTATAAAAATTTTGACCACGGATAGCCGCACGAGACTTTCCGGGAGCAGTTATTTTCTTGTTTATTTTTCTCATTTTCTTCTATATTCCCCTTCCATTTAATCTGTAATTAATTTTGTTTTCTGATTTAACATAATCATAGTTTCCATTTACCATTTTGTGTCCCTTCTTCATCAAGTTTGTCTCTGTTTCCCATTACTGTTACCATTCTACATCAAACACATGCCATGTTCTTACTTTTTTACCTTTTTAAGTGTTTTATGGATTTTTCAATTGTTTTAATTGTGAACCTATTTATTCTGAATTTTGAAAATGTGAACTGCTCTATTTCAACTGATTTATCAATATGCCAAGCTTGTTTTCTATTCTTTCCCTACTTTTGATTAACACCGTCATGAGCGGCGCTTAGGGTAAGGGTTGAGAGTAAGGGTTATTTTTCAATTATTGAATCTATAAACTAAAACTTAACAACCCGGATGATAGTAATTAGGTTAAAAATTAACTTTTCATTCAATTATTTTATGCATCATGACCATTATAATTTTAAATGAATTAACCTAACTTAATTGGATTTGAGTAGAATATGACAATTAGCCTATAACACATTCTATCATATAGGCTAAACTTAATGCATCGAGGTTTTTAGCTATATTCGGACCAAGAAATAGTTTCATCTTGGATAGATCACCGAGAGAAGGAAGGACTCACTGTTGATATGAGTCACTGTTAGTTCATCTGTCTCACCGATAAAAAGAGACACTCACATACAAGAGTCATCGATGTTGACTGACCGATGATGACAGACCGATGCCAATGAGACACTGATACTTATGACTCACCGATAGTCATAAAAACTATTTTTAATTTATTAATACAAATTTATTTCTTTCAGTCATATTTAGAAAAATTAATTTTTCTGACATTGATTAATGTTGTTTGTAGTACATTCAGTAGAAATTATGAGGTACATGCACGTGGGGAGATCTTCGTGTCTGTTGGACCTCGAAGTGTAAAAGAATTACAAGCTAGATCATTTGAGATACGCTGAAAATTAAAAGGAACAGAAGAACTACAAACTCCTGAAACTCTTTAACTTTCTTCAAAATCCCAAGAACTCAAAACAAGAACTTACAGGGACATCAACAAGACGAGTAAAACCTATGATCTCTTTGGGAAAATATGTTACTACTAAAGAACAAATCATGAGGATTCTAAAATGATTACTTGATAGATTGAGAGGAACCTTTGTCTCAGTTAGAGAATCATGTGACATCATCAAATTACCTATCAAAGAACTCATTGGAAAGATGATGTACAAAGAATAGATAAAAGTCAACAAGGAAAAGGAAGATGAACCCAAAAGAAAATCTATGGAATTTGAGACTACTACTTCTAAAAATAAGGAAAAAATAGAAGGTGTTAGCCTCTATTGAAGGCCACCTGGAGTGATTCTGAGGATAATGCCAGTGAATCAGCATCATCTCATGATGAGAAAGATGACATGAAAAATATGTGTTTTATAACAAACACATATGAGGTATCCTTAGATCCACATGCACATAATTCCTATTATTCTAAAAATGAAAGTGAGTATGAGAATATGACAAATGATGAACTTTTTGAATATTGTATCATGCTGGAAGAGACATGTAATGAACTAAAGGATAAATATAAATCTTTAAATAAATATCATGCTCTTACTCTAACTGTTAAATTTGAACTTATTACTAAAAAAGAAAAGAATGCTCAACTGCTTAAAGAAAAAAATGAATTAAAATTTTCTAATGAGAAATTGAAGAAAGATATAGCAAAATTTCCCAATGGAAAAGATACTCTTACTCAAATGCTTGGTAAAAAGATAGCTCCTAAGTACATCTGTGGTATTGGATATGAACCTGGACAGAGAAACTTATCTAAAACACATTTTATAACTAAATCTAAAAAATCTGTTCTTTTACCTAAAAATCAAACCTCTGTTACTCATACCATTTCTGAAAAATCTTTTATTGCCTCTAGTTTTTTGGATCAAATAGTGTTTATTCTTCAAATATGTTTCATAATGCTTATAGGATACCCATAAGGTAAATGTTGGTACCTAAAACATTGATTACTAATGTCACAGGACCCAAACAAGTTTGGGTACCAAATTCTATTTTTGTTTGATTATTCTGTAGGAAATCTGTCTGAAGATCTCTTACAAGAGTCAATGGTAATTGGACAGTGGATGTTCAAGACACATGACATGGGATTACTCAGGCTTCAAGAGTCTCACCAAAATTAATGGTGGATATGTCACTTTTGGTGACAATGCTAAATGAAAAATAATTGGCCTAGGTCAGATTGGTAACTCTAACTCACTTAAAATTTCTAAAGTATTTTTTTGATGTATTAAAGTACAATATTCTTAGTATTTCTCAATAATTTGATGATGGATTTCATGTTAAGTTTGAAAATGATGCTTGTAATGTTTTTAACTCTAAAGATGAATTAGTATTTTATGCGATTAGAAATGTGATAAAACACTATTTTGTTGAATATTTTATTGATAATAAATGACATAATTTCCTCACATTGTGATAAATATGTTCATTTATGAAATATTTGGGATTAGATCATTCATTTGAAAATTTGATGAAAATTCTAGTTTTACCTTTTTAAAATGCACTGTAGTATTTCGCACATAAATATTTTAAAATAACTTATTTGAACTTAAAATTTTGTACTAGTGTTCCTCCATTAATTTTATACAACTTTTGTTTTGGACATTGGAGCTAAATATTTCATTTGGTTGGACTAAATGGACCATAAAGGCAAAGGTGGGCTGGACCTTCCAGATTGGATATTGGTTCTGTATTTGGGTCATAACTGCTTCATCCAAGCTTGGATTGGGCCCATATTTTTATAGGATCTAGTAAACCCAATTGTTCAAAAATTATTCACTTAAAATAACATCTGGTTCGTGCGTTTTGAAGGTAAAATGGGAGGTGAAATTTGGATTAAAATATTTATCCGAGATTCCCCATTCACACTTGAAACCTCTTTAAATATAGCCTCACCTCCACTCTATAAATTAGTGTTTTTCTCATTTGGAGGGGTTGGGACGTGCATTATAAAGTTGAGAGAAGAAGAAAAGAGGTTACACTCCAATTCTCCAAGAAATTCAATGAGGGTAGCTCTTGAAGCAAGGATCCCTTCGGCGAAGTCTTCTTCTTCTTCTTCATGTTGTAATGTTTGTGTTTTCATAATAAAATTATTTGTTATTCTTTTATTTATTCTATTTTCTTATGTTTTATTCAAATTTCTTCTTCTCTTAATCTTTCTTTTTGGTCTAGAATCAGGAGTAGAAAGATTATTGAGTTCTACCCTTTCTAAATCTTTTCACATGTAAAACGTTTCTACGATGAATACACTGCCCATGGAAGAGTAGTTCTTTTTAGTAATCGATCTACCTATAAATTTCTTCATTAATTTATTTTGAATCAATGAGAAACTGTACTTAAATTAACAAGATCTATTAATTGAGTTTTTAATTTAAATTAAACTAAGCAAGCAATTGAACAATTGACACAAAAACACGCGAGGTTGAGTATTGTGTAAATTGTGAGAGTGCAAACTTAATCGGTAAAACAAAACCATGCGGGATAAATTTTTTGAGTTCAAATATAATCCATAAGATCAATTAATCCTCATTTTTAAGAATGGACATGTGCGTTAATTTACCACTGACCATAAGCCAGATTTAGAACATTAATCAAAGCAGGGTTCCACGATTGCATGTTTCAAAGCTAACCTAGGGTTTGATTCACTTCATCTTTGTGGTAATGTTAATTCTCGTAGGGTTAGGGAGTTAAACATTTAGGGGATAATAATTAAGTGGATGATAATTTAAATGATAATGATAAATAATTGAGTGAAAATGTAATGTTAGGTTGATTAAGCCTTTTGAATATTTTCTAAAAAAGCAACTTCTTGTTGTGTCATTTTAATCGAACTTCATTTCAAAACTAAATACAAACCAAAAATAAAATCTTCTTCTAGCAAAATTATTCTAGATTTATAAACTATAAACAACCCCATACTTTTAATTAATGTTCTTATTTACTTTTATTTTACTTTCAAAATACCTTTAATATGTTGTTAAATTTACTTCCCCCTTTGAGAGACGATTTGGTCATCCACTCTGCTACACCTAAGTAACCAACAATCACATATCATTTGAAAGCGCCCATGAAAACACCTTTAAAATTGGCATCGTTTCTGGAGAGGAAAGTAATTATTTAAACCAATTAGAGGTATTTATTTTATTTTACATTTTATTCTCTTCCTCTCTTCTTTCTTCCTTCTTTTCCCAATCTGAATTTTTTTTCTTCTTTTATTTTCTTCTACTTCTTTTTGGACCATCAACTAAAACTTCTCATTTTTATTTTACTATGGTCCAATTTCCTTCTTTTCATTTTTATTTGATTTATGACATGAACTAATCCAAAATATCTCCTAAATCTTGACCCTGAGATTGAACGCAGCCTTAGGGCTCAAATCACACATTCTCAGTCTACAGGAAGTTTCAACATTCAAACTGTTGGATAATTTCTCCACTCTAAGAACATTGAAATTGGAAACACTTCTAATTCTAACATAAAACAAGAACAAATGGCTAAAAATAGTGGTAATGAAATTAATATAACTATTCAGGAATTGGCTTCACCTGATATTAACTATCAACCAAATTGCATTGCGTACCCAAATATCAAATCGGACTTTGAACTGAAATATGGACTAATTCACGTGCTTCCAAAATTTCATGGCCTCTCTGGTGAGGATCCCAATAAACACCTTAATGAATTTATTGTGTTTTGTTCAACCCAAAAACCAAGAAATGTATCTGAATACCAAATGAAACTATGAGCATTCTCATTCTCACTTGATGGAGCTGTGAAAGATTGGATGTATTATTTATAACCCGAAGATGTAACTTGTTGGAACGATTTGAAATGTCTTTTATTGTAGAGATATTTTCCAGCATCAAGGACCACTTCCATTCTTAAGGATATATCAGGGATTAAGAAAGAACAAGGAGATTCAATTTAAGAGTACTGAGAGCGATTCAAGAAGTTGTGCACAAACTTCCCACACCACCAAATCAGTGAGAAACTCCTCATCCAATAATTCTATGAAGGAATCACACCTATAGAGAGGAGCATGGTGGATATCGTGGCTGGATGATCATTGGTGGACAAGACACCAGTAGCTGCACATGTATTGATTGACAAGATGGCCCAAAACTCCCAAAAATTTGGAGATCGAGGTACACTACATGTCAGAGGAGTACATTAGGTAAGTCCTCTCTTTAGAGTCATTTGATTGATACCAAGTTAGAAGAATTGACCACTATGGTGAGGCAAATTACTTTGGTTCAAAAGACATCTCAACCCCCTCCTTCAAGGCCTTGTGGAATATGCACTGAGATGAGCCACCCAACTGACTGTTTCCCCCAACTATAAGAAAAATAAAAGATTGTGCAACAGTGTTTCCTGGGAGACCATATCAGCAGCAACAACAACCATATCCCCAAAATAAGCTTGATTCCTTTGCTCCAACATACAAACAAGGGTGGAATAATCAATCATACAAGAGGTATGTATCTGGACAACAACAAATTCCCCCCTTTCAATAAAACTTCCAGCATCCAACACCTTACCAACAAGGTTTCCAATAACCCCAAAGGAGATTCGAATCCAAAGAATCAACAAGCTAGCAACAAGGGAATCCTCCACAAATGGTAGATTCAAATACCGATGATATTTTAAAAAAAATTGTTATTAATCAACATAATGAGTTGAAGAGTCAAGGTTTGGAGCTAAGGGAGTTGGAGACACAAATGAGCCAGATTGTCACTGTCCTCCATGAACTGGTAAGTATGAACTCTGGAAATCTACCTTCCCAACCTACTCCAAATCCCAAGGGGAATGTCAATGTCATCAAATTGAGAAGTGGGAAGAAAATAAATCATACATCAGCACCTATCATTCCATTGGGATTCACCTCAAATATGGAGAAGCCGCATTCCATACCAATTGATGAGCAATACAAGAAGAAATATAAAGGTAAGAAAAATATTGATAATGTTCCTCCTAAACCCCTTCTATTTACAAATAGAGTTGTACAAACCAAGAATATGGCTGAATATATGACGCAAAAAGAAGTTTTGGACACATTTAAGTATGTGGAGATCAACATTCCTCTACTTGAAGTCATTAATCAAATCCTAAGGTATGTGAAATTATTAAAATAACTATGTACCAATTGAAGAGGGATCAAGGGAAATGAAAGGATCAATCTTGGAAGGAATGTTTCATCACTCATTACACCAACTCTAGCAATGTCAACAAAGTGTAAGGATCCAGAGACATTCACTATCCCATGCACCATAGGGGAGTTTCACTTTTCTGGTACTCTTTGTGATTTGGAAGCTTCCATAAATGTGATGTCACACTCTGTATTCTCTTCTTTGCAGGTTGGTGAGCTGAAACCGATGAGAGTAGTGGTGCAGTTGGCGAATAGAGCTTCAACATATCCAACGGGAGTCCTTGAGGATGTACTTTTCTGGGTAAGAGACATGATCTTTCCAGAAAATTTCTACATGCTTAACATGGAGGATAATCAGGTAAGTTCTCATGCTCCCATTATCTTAAGAATACCATTCCTAAAAACAAAAAAAATATCATAAATTTCAATGAGGGTACACTTTCCATTGAGTTTGGGGATGAAGTTGTGATATTTAATGTTATTGACTCCATGAAGTACCCCTTAGAGGATCATTCTGCATTTTTTATCTCCCATTTTGAACCGCTAAATAAAAACCTCATAGAATTTGATTCTCCTATTCTTAGGGATATTATGAGTATTGGTTCTATTTTGATGTCTAATAGTACTTCCACATCTATTTATAATGTACAAGACTCTCTTAGATTTGATTTGGAAATATAATCATATTCTGACTATGACATGGCTATTGAGTATGCTGATGGATTTGATGCTTTATTCTGTGATTGGGATGATTTTTATTCTGATACTGATGCTCTTTGTGCACATATTTCAGTTCCTTCAATGTATCCATCCATACACCACCCCCTTTATTGGAGCTCAATCCATTTCCACTAAATCTCAAATACTCATACTTGTTTAGTGGTGAGAGATTACCTGTTATAATTGCTAATAATCTCTCTTTTGAACATGACGAAAAACTTTTGAATCTTTTGAGGGAGAACATTAAGGAAATCGGGTGGATCTTGGCTGAAATATCAGGCATTATCCCATCCATTTGCATGCATTGGATTCTTTTGGAGGATGGAGATAAACCAGTGAGTTAACCACAATGGAGACTCAATCCAACCCTTCTGGAATTTGTAAAAAAAGAGGTTGAAAAATTGCTCGTGGCAGGTATAATCTATCCCATTTCAAATTCCCAGTGGGTGAGTCCTATTCAGGTTGTTCCTAAGAAAAGTTGTGTTACAGTTGTTAAAAATGAGAAAGATGAGTTAGTTCCAATGAGGGTGCAAAACAGTTGGCGTGTGAGTATTGATTATAGGAAACTAAATCAGTCCACTCACAAAGACCATTTACCCCTCGCCTTTATTGATCAGATGATTGAGAGACTAGCTGGGAAAACACACTACTGTTTCTTGGATGGATTTTATGGATATTTTTAGCTTCCTATTGCTCGGAAGGATCAAGATAAGACAACATTCACTTGTCCATTCGCTATGTTTTCCTACCAAAGCATGCCATTTGGACTTTGCAATTCCCCAGGTACCTTCCAGAGATGCATTATGAGTATTTTTTTTGATTTTATTGTGACCTTCATGGAGGTATTTAAGGATGATTTTACAGTGTATGGGTCTTCATTTGATGATTGTGTCTCTAGTTTGGGAAAGGTTTTTAATCATTTTATTGAGAAGAATCTGGTCCTGAACTTTGAAAAGTGTCATTTCATGGTTGAGCATGGCATTGTCTTAGGGAATGTAGTGTCAAAACATGGGATAGGGGTTAATAGATCTAAGATAGACATTATTTCATCCTTACCATATCCCTCATGTGTGTGTGATGTTAGATCTTTCCTAGGGCATGCAAGATTTTATCGACGCTTCATCAAATATTTTTGTAAGATTGCTCTTCCTATGTTGTGATTACTTCAAAAGGATTCTGATTTTGTGTTTGATGATTCTTGCAGGAATTCCTTTGATGAGATAAAGAAGTTTCTAATCACACCACCGATCATACAACCCCCGTGGTGGGAGATTCCTTTTGAGATTATGTGTGATGCCTCTAACTTCGTATTTGGAGCTGTCTTATCTCAGAGGGTGGAGGGACATTCACATGTGATTTCCTATGCATCGAGGACACTAGATTCAGCCCAATACAACTACACAACCATGGAAAATAAGTTTCTTGAAATCATATTTTCTTTAGATAAATTTCATTCATATTTATTGGGCTCTAAAGTAGTTGTTTTTTCTGACCATGAAACTCTAAGATACCTATTGAAGAAGCTGGAGGCAAAGCCCAAGATAATCCGATGGATTCTCCTTCTTCAAGAATTTGAGATTGAGATAAAGGACAATAAGGGGTCGGAAAAACTAGTGGCAGACCATATGATTAGGCTTACTCACACACTAGAGGATGACATCTTGAACCAGGTACCACTTCGGGACACTTTCCCCGATGAGCATCTTTATTCTGTCTCAGGTATGCATTCTTGGTATGTCGATTTAGTTAACTAACTTGTTGGATCTGAAATACCTAGAAATTTAAATAAAAATAAAATCCAAAAATTAAAAAGTGAGCCTCAGTATTATGTGTGGGATGATCCCTACCTTTGGTGCATGTGTAGGGATCAATTCATTAGAAGGTGTGTTCCTGACCATGAGTTTGAGTCTATTCTGCATTTTTTCCATACAATTTCATGTGGAGGACACTTTGGACCCCAAAAAATAGCTAGGAAAGTTTTAAACTCTGTATTATATTGGCCTAGATTATTCCATGATGCCCGTGTGTATTTTAAGTTGTGCTCATGTTTCCAACACACGAGAAACATTTCTAGGAGACATGAGATGACTCAACAACCCATATTGTTCTGTGAGATTTTTGATGTGTGGGGCATCAATTTTATGGGCTTTTTTCCTAGTTCCTTTGGTTTTTTGTATATTTTGGTTGCTTTTTATTATATGAGAAAATGGGTGGAGTCTAAGGCCACCGGGACTGATGATTCTCATGTTGTAGTGGACTTTATCAAAGAACAGATTTTTTGCAGGTTTGGAGTAATAAATGCCATCATTACTGACCAAGAGACACACTTCTGCAACCGTAATTTGGATTCCCTCCTTTAGAAGTATGGGGTGACACACAAAACATCAACACCATACCACCCTCAAACAAATGGTCAGGATGAGGTTTCAAATCGTGATTTGAAACAGATTTTGGAGAAAACTGTGCATCCAAATAGAAAGGATTGGAGAAAATTCTTGGACAATTCGCTATGGGCATATAGTACAACATACAAAACTCCCATCGATATGTCCCCATTTTGAATTGTTTTTGGTAAAGAGTTTCATCTCCCCGTAGAAGTTTAGTATTGCGCTTATTGGGATATAAAGAAATGAAACATGGATTTGGACCAAGATGGATTCAAAAGGAAGCTGCAAATTCAAGATCTTGAGGAGATTCAATTGTATTCATATGAGAACTCAAGGCTCTCCAAGTAAAGATAAAAAGCAGCTCATGACAAAATGATCCAGAAAAGATAATTTCAAGTTAGAGAGAAAGTTTTGCTCTATAGTTCACGACTAAAGTTGATGCCTGGTAAGTTGTGTTCCAGATGGTTAGGTCCTTATGTTGTGACTAATGTTTTTCCTTATGGTGTAGTGGAGATCGCACATGAGGTCACTAGAAGGAGCTTTGCAGTCAATGGGATTGAACGAGTCAGCTTCCCCAAAGAGTCTTATAAATGCGTACGACCAAACCAGAGGGGTTAGGCTGAGTGCACATCCCAGAGGGTTGTGGTACTTCTTGGTTAGGACCAGAGGGTATGGTTGAGAGTACTTCCCAGAGGGTTTCCTGTTGTGGTTAGCTATTTGCTTACTGATTACTTCCTGCTGTTGCTGCTACTGTTTACTGTTTACTGCACTATTACCTTCCATATAATCACTGACTGTTAGGCAAAGATCTTCGGGTGGTTGCCTACTGGGATTTAGTCTCACACCCTATTTGGGCCATGCTTTTGGGCCCAAGAAGACTTTTTTGTTGTAGGTATAGACAAGGTTAAGCGCCCTTCAACGTCTGGTACTTGATTGCTTGGAGTAGGTAGCATGGGACCAAGCTTTGGATTGCGATGATGAGGAGCAATTTACTTTATTTTGTACTTGTTTTGGTACTGGGGTGTTTTCCAGCATTGTGACTTGTTTGTATGTTTTCCTAGATATGTAACATGCATCATTTAATATATACATATGTGCTCCAGTTTTTTGATTTATTCTTCTTTTGTTTACTACTGTTGGTTATTTACTGCTTCCGTTATTCCATGTTTATTTACTTCAGTTTTTTACTCTGCCAATGAGGGCATAGTTTCCCCATTATCACACCCAAGGCCCTCACTGCTAGTCAGCAGCCTCTGGCGTTTGGGGAAATGCACTTGAGGCCATGTGACCAACCGGGTACGGGGTGCCTCTGGGTGGCTTCTGGAACCGGGATGTTACAAAGTGGTATCAGAGGAGTCCTTTTCTCTTGACTTACTATTTGGAGCCTTATCTAGGGATAGGATAGATTAGGTACTTTGTGTTAAGCTGTGCTTGGGAGTAGCTAACCCGTGTACAGGGAAAATCCAATCTCCCTCACTTATTGCAGTTTTCTGGTTTTTCGATGTTACAGTTGATATGATTTCACCTAGAGTGATTCACATGACTTGTGTTGTTATTTTTGTTACTATTATGGTTCTATTTCTGTCACAACCCGATGAGATGAGGGTATTCCATCTCATGAATCATATAGGCACCTGTTAGAAATCACATTCCATGCATTCTTATCATGCCATCTAGGGTGCATTAGTGATTGCATGTTGTTGTGATAGGCTTTGTGTAGATTATGCATGCTATTGTGATAGATGCTTGATAGAATCCCTGATGTTTGTTAGAGGACTGTTTGTATTGTACTTGCTTAGATGAATGCCAAATTTTGGTTCTTGAGGTGTTATGGGCCCTCTTGAATTCAAAATTGGTGGATCATTGACCTATTTTTCTTTATATATGACTGTGTTGGATGCCAAGCTTTGATTCGAAGGGATTATGGGCCCTCGCGGATCGTAATTTGTCACCTTCATGCCTTGTTTATGTGTTTTCTAGACTTCAGGGTAGTTTCTGAGCTACTTCCCAGAAAAGCCCAGAATACACGGCATGTACTTTGTGACTACATGCCGTGTAGTTTCAGACCGTGTCACTGACTGTGTGAGCAGGAACACGGTGTTGTGGAAATGTCATTAGGAACATGCCATGTATGGTAGGTGCACGTTGTGTAGTATAGAGCCGTGTACCTGGTCGTTTCACTAACAACACAAGTCGGGGAATCTCGAGTATAACACGCTGTGTTGGTAAAGAACACACTGTGTAGTCTTGTACCAGGTACCTGGTCGTGTCACGAACAACACGGGTCGGTGTTATCTTCTCCTATACACTCTGTGTTTGTTCAGAACACACCGTGTAAGGGTTATCCGTGTAGCCGTCTGTGTAAATACCAACACGGGTCGTGGAAACCTTGTCTACTACACACCGTGTCTATGGGGAACATACTGTGTAGTCTCAGTTTAAGTGGACTGTGTGGGTTAGCCATGTAAGGATACTCAGGAAGGGGAGAAGAGTTCAAGTAAATGTCGTGTGTGGGGACAACACATTGTGTAGTTTGGGTTGTTACACAACCAGTGTGGCAGGAATACACGCCCATGTGAATGGTTTAAGAGAACACGTCGTGTAGTTTTTATACACACCATGTAGTCATGTTTTGTAAATATTGATTGTTTCCTTCTCATGTTCCCATTTTTTCTCTTGTGTTCTAAGTCTTTATAATCTTGATCTGAGGTGTGCTTTTGATCTTTCAGAGCTATGCCTCTGAGAAATCCTCTGGTTGTATGTCAGTTGCCCGATGGTGATCAAACACCGGATATGGCCGATCAGGATCCTCCTACAGATCCTCCTACTGTGCCAGCCTTGGCGCCAGTAGTTATACCCGCCATGGGAGCCGATATGTAGTTCAGGGAGGACTTCCTAAGGATGATGTAGACTTTTTAGAGAGTGACTCCTCCTGTCTCTTCGATGGCCGAATTGACACGGGTCTTTCAGCAGCAACATCCTCCTAATTTCTCAAGGGATGGAGGACCCCAGGCTGCCGAGTCATGGTTAGAGGCCATGCTGACTATCTTTGAGTATCTCGAGATACCCCTAGAGAAGAGGGTAAATTTGGCCACCTATATGCTCTGAGACACTGCCACGATGTGGTGGGAGGTGATCTCACAGTCAGGGCGCCAGCAGGGTATGTCTTGGGATGAGTTTCGACATACCTTCTATGACGTCTTCTATCCGGAGACCCTAAGGGATGATCGAGCCCGAGAGTTTATGAGTCTGCAGCAGGGTACTCTTTTCGTTATGGATTACTCGTCTCGCTTTACTGAACTGCAGTGTTTCACACCGATTCCAGTAGGTGATGAGTTGTTCCTTGCTAGGAAGTTCGAGGACAGTCTTAGGTAGGAGATCCGTTACTAGGTGAATATCTTCAGGTTGACTTCGATATCCTCTATCGTCAACTAGGAACTTATCACTTAGTGCAATATGAGGGATTCTGTAGCTGTGAGCCAGGGAGGTTTGACATCCAGAGCTGGTATTCCTCCTACGAATGGTAGGAAGCGTCGCAGTGAGTCTTCTCGAGGAGATCGAGGTTCGCGGGATGTATCTTCTAGCAGCCAGGTTATATGCTACCAGTGCGGTAGGAGTGGGCATACTAGGACTCAGTGACAGAGGGATCCGATAGAGTGCCGATCTTGTGGAAAGATGGGCCATCTATAGCAGTTTTGTCAGATCTTTTCACCTTCAGCTGGTGGTAGGGGTTCTTCTATCACTCTGCGTTCTAGAGATTCTTCGCCAGTTTCTCATCAGTTAGGGAACTGGAGTTCTTCTGGCCGTTTGGGCCGAGGTAGAGGTTGCGGCCGGGGTGTTCAGTCACCCCGTCATCAGCGACAACAGAGTGGATCAACTCAGAGTGGTCAGGCAGGGTCACAGGGCCGTGGGACAGGCCATACTTTTGCTGTGGAGTAGACCTATCAGGAGCAGGATCCCAGACCTTCTACAGTTTGAGGTAAGATCTTAGTAGCCTCATTTTTATCTTCATCACTTTTCGATACTGTTGCTTCGCATTGTTTTGTCTCTATTTCTGTTGTGGAGAGCCTTGGGCTCTGAATCTTTTCGTCTACCGACATGTTGACTCTTGACACGCCGATGGGAGAAAGGACTTCTAGTGTACGTCAGTGCAGAGAGTTCACTCTCGAGGTTGCATGGTATCGTTTCTTATGGGATCTCTATATCCTAGAGATGATAGGCTATGATGTCATTCTCGGGATGGACTAGCTGGTTCCCTTCCAGGAAGTCGTCGACTATTATCACCGTAGGGTGAGTTTCATTTAACCATAGGGTGAATCGTTTCTTCATAGAGGTGAATGGGATGTTCGGGCGAGTCGAGGAGGACTCGAGTATCATGGGCTAGGAAGGGTGACGACCCATATTGCTAGTCTTTATCTGGATGACTAGGGGAATTCACAATTGGACTTTCCTCTAGTGGTGGATCATTTCAGAGACGTCTATCCAGAGGAATTTTAAGGTTTACCACTGGAGCATGATGTAGACTTCTCGATTGAGCTCATTCTTGGAGCGGCACCGGTGTCCATTCCTCTATATAGTATGGCTACACCTGAGTTGCAGGAGATCAAGAAGCAGTTGGAGGAGTTGCAAGAAAAGGGTTTCATCCAACCCAGTACTTCTACCTAGGGTTCACCTGTCCTTTTTATGAAGAAGGAAGATGGTACCCTTAGGCTTTGCATGGATTATCAGAAGTTGAACCAGTTGACGGTCAAGAACCGATATCCCTTGCCGAGGATTGATGATCTATTCAATCAGCTTCGAGGATCCAGAGTGTTCTTGAAGATTGATTTGAGATCCAGCTATCATCAATTGCATGTTAGACCATCAGACATACCTCTGACAGCCTTCAGGAGCAGGTATGGTCTATACGAGTATACAGTCATGTCGTTTGGTCTCAAAAACACGCCAACAGTTTTCATGGCACTGATGAACAGAGTGTTCTGTCCTTACTTGGATTCCTTCATCGTGGTCTTTGTGGATGATATCTTGGTGTACTCTCACACTTGACACGACCATTCTAACCATCTTGAGACCGTTTTGAGTACACTGAGAGAGCATCGACTTTATGCTAAACTCTCGAAGTGTCAATTTTGGATGGATCAGATTCACTTCTTGGGCCACGTCATCTCAGAGAAAGGAGTTTCAGTGGACCCAAAGAAAGTGAGAGCTTTAGTTTTCTGGGATCAGCCAAAGAACATCTTTGAGGTGTGGAGTTTCCTAGGGTTGGATGGATACTACAGGCACTTCACTAAGTACTTCTCACACCTAGAAGAATCGTTGAAAGGTCTGACTAAGAAGGGGGCAAAGTTCTTATGGTCAGATTATTGTGAGTCATCATTTCAGGAGCTGAATGGGAGGTTGACTTCAGCACCGATACTAGTCTTTCCAGAGCAAGGCAAGAGCTATACTGTTTACTGTGATGCTTCAGGTATCGGACTGGGCGCCGTGCTTAAGCAGGGAGATGGATTCGTTGCGTGCGGGTCTCGGCAGTTGAGGCCACATGAGAAGAACTACCCGACGCACGATATGGAGTTGTAGCTGTTGTTCATGCCTTACTTTGTTGGGGAAATTACCTTCTGGGGGAGAACTTTGTGGTTTTCACCGACCAAAAGAGTCTCAAGTACCTATTCACTCAACATGATCTAAATCTGAGACAGCATAGGTGGGTTTAGTATCTTCAGTCTTTTGATTTCAAGCTTTCCTATACGTCGGGAAAGGGCAACACAGTGGCAGATGCGTTGAGCAGGAGGACTCAGATTCAGGCAGTTCAGGAGGCCATCAGTGAGTGGTAGCTTGTGGTTCTATTCTCTGAGATGCATCTAGAGGTGCACAACAGACAGGGATGGACTTACCTATCTTCTGTAGCTGTTACCTCTACACTTCTTGATCGGGTACGGATGAGGCATCTATCAGACTCAAAAGGCTTAGTCCTGTGGGAGAGTGTGTCAGGAGAAGACCCTCTTCCTAGATGGACAGTGGGCGAGGATGAGTTCTTGCATTTCTAGGGATGCGTATGGGTTCCAGCAGACATACATGAGGAGCTGTTGCGGGATTTTCATTCCTCAGTTTAGGCGGTCCATCCTGGAATCACCAAGATGTATCGGGATCTTCATCGCCAGTATTGGTGGCCAGGTATGAAGATAGATGTTGCTGGTTTTGTCATGAGATGTTCTACATGTCAGCAGGTAAAAGCAGAGCATCAGAGACCAGCATGCCTTTTACAGCAGTTACCCATTCTTGAGTGGAAGTGTAACGACGTCACGACGAACTTCGTGATAGGGTTTCTGAGTTCAACCCGAGGGAGTGATGCTATTTGGGTTGTCGTCGACAGGCTTACGAAGGTTTCTCACTTCTTACCGATCAAGGAGACCTTAAGTGTTGATGATCTGGTACGACTATACATCTGTGAGATTTTATGTCTGCATGGAGTTCCACACTCCATTGTTTCAGACAGGGATGCACGGTTTACTTCTTGGTTCTGGCAGGGACTTCAGAAGGCCTTGCGTACACAGGTACTTTTGAGTACAACATACCATCCCCAGACTGATGGTCAGTCCAAGCGCACGATCCAGGTGCTTGAGGATGTGCTCTGAGATTACATCCTAGACTTTGGCAGTTCTTGGGAGAAGCATATACCTCTTGCGGAGTTCTCCTAAAACAACAGTTTTCAGGTGACTATTCAGATGATACCTTACGAGGCTTTGTACGGTAGGCCATGCTGATCACCCTTATGCTGGCTGGAGGCAGGAGAGGTAGATTTTCTGGGACCTCATCTTGTTCAGGAGACCTCTGAGCAGATAGAGTTGATTCAGAAGAGGATGGATACAGCATAGTCTCGGCAGAAGTCTTATGTTGATCAGCGGAGACGACCTCTAGAGTTCGAGGTTGGGGATCAGGTCTTCCTACGTGTCGTGCCGAGGTTGGGACACAAGAGGATTCAGAGATAGGGTAAGCTTTCACTGCGGTACGTCGGGCCGTTTGAGGTGTTGGAGAGAGTTGGGTCGGTCGCCTATCTGGTGTAGTTACCTCAGTGGTACTGGGATATGCACAACGTCTTCCACGTCTCTCAGCTCTGACGTTACTTTTCAGACCCTTCTCATGTCTTTCATCCCGAGGAGGTTGAGCTCGAAGCGGATGCATTGTTTGAGGAGCATCCTATCCGGATTCTTAATCGTATTATGTAAGTTCTTCAAGGTCGGTCTGTTCCTCTGGTACGGGTGCTATGGAAGCATGGGCGAGTACATGCCGAGACTTGGGAGAGGGAGGCTGAGGTACGATCGTAGTGGCCAGAGCTGTTTGGAGTTTCTTCTTCTACACCTCGCTAAGGAAATTCGGGGATGAATTTCTTTAAGGGGGGAAGTTTGTAAGAACCCGGATCTTCATTTTTAGGTATGTATTTACCTTTTATGAAGTTTTTGAGAAAAGAGGAATTTCTGGAAATTTTTGAAGTACACGTCGTGTACTTTCTGAGTACAAGCCATGCACTCCCTTGTCGCGCCAGGATGTGTGCTGGTTGTGTCCAGGCCACACACACGGTGGTAGGGATTAAGTGGATGCCGCTTAAAGTGGAGTATGTAAAAATAGAGTACATGCCATGTACTGAATAAGTACACACCGTGTATTTTATTTTTTTCATTAAACAGACCGGGGTCGCGCCTAATCGACAGAAATGTCTTCTTCTAGGCCTCGTATGACCAAGAAAATCTGTACGACCGCGGATATTCTCTGAGCCTCCGAGCCTCCGTCCGTTCTCTGATTCGATCGTCGCCGATTGCGTTGGAACTGCAGCAGTGAGTTCTTCCTTCTCCTTGAGCCTTGTTTTCTAATTCCTCTTCTTTCTCAAGATATCTTCTGTTAAACGTTTTGTATGTTTTCTCAGATCTTCAACATTCTAAGGAGAATCAATCTTCGTGGATCAATTATATTGATCTCCTAGAATCTAGGTAGGTGGTTTGTGCCTTACCTTTTGATTTCTTTGAGTTTTATGTGAAAATTACACCAATACCCGTGAACGGGGTATTGCATTTTACCGTTTTTACCTTGTGGTTATTCCTTCCTTTCTTGTATGCTTGTGTAGAGTTAAATTGATCATGTTTGTGGATAATTGTTGTGCTTGTATGTTTTTCCCATGCTTGTTCTATTTACGACCTTTGGGTCTTTGTTAGCCTTGGTCGTTTTGCCTATTTCCATGCCTAGTGACCGTAGGATGGAGTGATGATGATAACATTCTTGTTTGCTGTAGAATTTTTATCCAAGTAGCTCTATATGTGTACTTTGGTTAGCCAAGTATCTATATAGGTGTACTTTGGCCTTATAGCATTATTATGCACTGACTGGCACGGAGCTGTGAGAATCTGGTGCTATAGACTATAAGGTGTAGACTGAGTGAGCATCCCAGGGGGTCTTTGACATTATAGGCTACAGGGGATAGACTGAGTGAGCTTCTCAGAGTGCCTTGGATCTTATAGACTACAGGAGGGTAGACCACATGAGCTTCCTTAGAGAGTCTTTACTTGTTGGATTGTTTTAAAACCGTTTTCTAGGATAGATAAGGAATTGATTGAGTGAGATTCCTTAAAGAGTCTATGATAGACCTGAAACTATAGGATGAATTGACCAATTGAGCTTCCTCAGAGAGTTTCTAGACCTTGGGTCCATGAGGGTTAGACCAAGTGATCTTCCTCAGAGAGTCCCTGACTACCCTAGACTATAAGGGGAATTGACTGATTGAGCTTCCCCAAAGAGTCCTAAAAATTCGTACGACCAAACCAGAGGGGTTAGGCTGAGTTCACTTCCCAGAGGGTTGTGGTACTTCTTGTTTAGGACTAAAGGGGATGGCTACGAGTACTTCCCAGAGGGTTTCTTGTTATGGTTAGTTGTTTGCTTACTGATTACTACCTGCTGTTGCTGCTACTGTTTACTATTTACTGTACTATTACCTGCCATATACTCACTGACTATTAGGCACAAAACTTCAGGTGGTTGTCTACTGGGATTTAGTCTCACACTCTATTTGGGCCATGCTTTTGGGCCCAAGAAGAATTTTTTGTTGCAGGTATAGACAAGGGAAAGTGCCCTTCGATGTCTGGTACTTGGTTACTTAGAGCAGGAGAGCATGGGACTAAGCTTTGGCTTGCGATGCTGAGGAGCTGTTTACTTTCTTTTGTACTTGTTTTGGTACTGTGGTGTTTTCCAGCATTGTGACTTGTTTGGATTCTTTCCTAGATATGTAACATGCATCATTTCATATATACATATGTGCTCCAGTTTGTTGATTTGGTCTTCCATTTTTTACTACTGTTGGTTATTTATTGCTTCCGCTATTGCATGTTTATTTACTTCTACTGTGTACTCTACCAATGAGGGCATACTTTCCCCATTATCACACCTAAGTCCCTCACTGCTAGTCAGTAGCCTCTGGAATTTGTGGAAATGCGCTTGAGACCATGTGACCAACCGGGTACGGGGTGCCTCTGGATGGATTCCGGAACCGGGACGTTACATCGGGGGTTAACAAGTTAGGGGAAAACAATTAAATGAATGTAAAATTGAGTGAAAAGGTATAGTTAGATCGATTACGCCTTTTAAATATTTTATAAAAAACATCTTCTTGTTGTGTCATTTTAATCGAACTTCATTTCAAAACTAAAAACAAAACAGAAATAAAATCTTCTTCCAGTAAACTTATTCAATATTTATAAACTATAGACAACCCCGTCCTTTTAATTAATGTTATTATTTATTTTTATTTTACTTTCAAAATACCTTGAATATGTTGTTAAATTTACTTCCTCCATTGAGAGACGATCTTGGTCAGCCACTCTGTTGCACCTAAGTAACCAAAAATCACATATCATTTGAAAGCACCCACGACAGCGTCTTTCAAATTGACTTCATTGTCGGGGAGGCAAGTAATTATTTCAACCAATTAGAGGTATTTATTTTATTTTACATTTTATTCTCTTCCTCTCATCTTTCTTCCTTCTTTACCCAATCTGAATTTTTTTTCTTCTTTTATTTTCTTCTACTTCTTTTTGGACCATCAATTCAAACTTCTCATTTTTATTTTACTATGGTCCACTTTCCTTCTTTTCATTTTTATTTGATTTATGACACAAACTAATCTCTAAGATCTCTTAGATCTTGACCCTAAGATTGAAAACAACCTTAGGGCTTGAATCATACATTCTCAGTCTATAGGAAGTTTCAACATTCAAACAGTTGGAGAATTTCTCCACTCCAAGAACATTAAAATTGGAAACACTTTTAATTCCAATATAAAACAAGAACCAATGGTTGAAAATAATGGGAATAATAACATTGAAAAAATCATTCTTAGCATTATTAAAAAAAATCATTAATTTGAATGGAGTTAATTCATTTTTTAAAATTATTTTCTTTATGCAAGAAATGAAAAATTATTCATTTTATATCTCCATACCAAATACAAATAGTGTTTACTTGGTATTTAATTAGAATCCCCTTGAGGGATAGTCAATTATCAAGCTAAGAACAAAGATAAAGTTCTGCTTGTGTTGGAGCATCAAAAGACAGGTGAACAATAATGTATGTGGTCAACTTAGTATCAACCTCCTTGATATCATCAACAAGCTTAGAGAATGAATCCTTACTCCTACCTAGTAGTCTACCCTTCTGATATTACAAACTAAGACTTGAAGATAAATTCCATGAATCTAAATCAACCACTCCCCTATAAAAAATTCATGATATCCTAGAATCATGATCCATGCATTATTAAATTTAAAAGGTAAAGGGGTGGATCTTGAAGTATTGAATTTAAGATTCACAAGGAGTGTATGGTTAGAATGAAACCTTGAAAGAGTAACTCTATTATTTCAAATGGTCGGATAATTATCATCCATGTGGTCAAGACATCTTTCTAGCTAGCTAGCATAATTTAAATTCATAGTATTACTAATCAAAGTAAATTCATTACAATATATACTAACTTCTAAAAGATTATAAATATCAATGAAATAATTAAATTCATCATAAGAAATCCTAAAGGAATTAATCCAAAATTTCACTTTATGTTTGAGGATACCATTGAAATATCCAATGATAATCAATTTTTCCTCAATATTCTCAGAAATGATTACCAACTCCTTCTACATATCCCTCATTTTTATATAAAAATTAGAAGCATGAAAAAAACTCTATAACAGTGTTATCTATATGCATAGAAATGGAAATTAGTTGAGATCTTGCAAACCGAGAAGTAATCTGAACTATTTCATGAGAAATTACCCATAATGTTTCAACTATAGAATCATAATGATTGTGAGAGACAAGTGAATATCTAATTGAAGACCACTTGAAGTCTTTAAAATTGTAAAACATTTTATTGGGTGACAAGTTGATTTATATCTACCATTTGGATTCAATTTTTTATGATTTTATCTTTCTTTATTTGATAATGAATTAGATTTGGGTTGATTCTTACAGGAAATTGGTGTCCAAGAATCAAAAGGAAAAGCTGTCAAAAATGAAAAAATGGACTTTATATGTCATGATACACATATATGATGTGGATGCATCATTCATAGAATGTTTGTAAGAAGATGGAACAAACTGTGATAATTTACAAGTCGTGAAAATAATACACGATGTGAATCTCTAATACACATCGTGTAAACTTCAAATGCCACTTTATGCTCAAAATTTAGGTCATGAAGATATAGCATGCTGTGAAAATAATACACATCATGACCTGAGAAATATCTCTAAATCCCAAATATTCAGGTTGTGAAAGTCGCCAGATATAAGTTTTTTTGTAGAATTCATCGGATCAATATTACACGGCGTGACAACTTATATTTCATGTAATACTTGGGCTAATGAAAATTTTGACTATGAACAACTCCATGATAATTTCCTGGAATGACTATTTTCTTGTTTATTTCTCTCATTTTCTCCTCTATCCCCCTTCCCTTTCACATGTAATGAATTCTTTTTAATGATTTAACTGAATTTGAGTTTTCATTTACCATTCTATATCCCTTATTCATCAAATATGTCTTCATTTTACATTTTGTTGATCATTTTCCATTACCATTACCATTAAACATCAAACATGGGCCATGTTCTTGATTTTTTACCTTTTCGAGTAAGTTTTTGATCTATTTTTCAATTGTTTTAATTATAAAACACTTTATTTTGAATTTCTCAATAGTGAAATGCTTTATTTTAACCGATTTATCAATATGCCAAGCATGTTTTCTATTATTTCATCTCTTTTTATTAATACCATCATGAGTAGTTAATCTGTTTAGGGTAGGGGTTGAGTGTAAGTGTTTTTTTTCACTTAATGAATCTATAAAATGAAACTTGGTAACCCTAAGACTAGTAATAAGGTTAAACATTAATTTTTTAGTCAATTATTTTATGAAAACTTGACCATGATAAGTTTAAATGAATGAACCTAAACTAATTGGTGTTGAATAGGCTATGACCATTAGTCTGTGACACTTTTTTCCATAGAATATAAGCTTAATGCATCTAGGTTGTTAGCTATATCTGAACCAAGGAATAATTTCATCTTGAAGAGATCTAATTGGTTTTACCATAATCAATTAGGGACCTATGAACCACTTTGAAACCTAAGCCCTAGGTCTATCCCAAGTTAGACATGATATTATATTTTACCTGAAACCTAGAAATTGACCATGATCCATATCTCCTTCATAAATCTAAAAACAATCTAAGTAGCTTAAATTAAATCCTAAACTCAAATTAATTGGTGAGGACTCCTAAAAAAATAGTTCAAAATTACTGGTTACCTATCATCCAGTTCTTCCAGTGGGTTGGACCCTGCACTACCACTTTACTACGCCATTGTAGCAAGTGTAGTTTGAGATAATAGAAATTTCTAATCTGATCAATGCCCACATGAATTCAAAAATGCGTGCGGGCACATAAAATTTAGATTCCATTATTGGGGAAGTTTAATATTGCTCATGCATAGGATACTTCGGCACAAACCTGGTATTACCTCACTCTCCCGACTCTTCTCTTTTCATTTTCCCTTTTCTTTCAAATGTCATCGTTTCCTTATTTTTTTCAGCCTAATGCATTCATCAGGGCCCCTTAACCCATTTTAGGAGCCTAGACGCTCAAGAATTGCTCAATTTATTTCCTGAGATCAAAATATATCTTTCCATATACTTCCCTCTAAGTATGGATGATCTCAACAATCCAACGGGCCCCAACTATCCAAACATGCAATATGTTCCACCTGAACTACAAGAAGAGAAAACCTTGCTGCAGGAATGCACCATAATGGATTATAGATTGTTGTATATCAGTGGTGTTACACCCAAAATTATGTTCCCTCCTATCGAGGCACATATATTCAAAACCAAACTTGGGCTCATCATTATGATTCAGAATATGGATCAGTTCAGCAGACTTCATAGAAAAAATCCTCATGAGCATATCTCTAATTTCTTAGAAGTTTGTGACACATTTCACAACCAGGGAGTGTCATCTGATGCAATAAAATTTCAAGTCTTCCCATTCTCCTTATGTGACCAAGCCATGTATTAGCTAAAAAGATAGTCTTTTGAGTCAATCATGACTTGGGATGACCTATCCAAGAAGTTCCTAGATAAGTATTTCCTACCTATACAAACTTGGAAGCTCCAAAATATCATCTAGAACTTTTACCATATAGACAGAGAGGTAGTCTAGGAGGCTTGGGATCACATCGAGGAGCTAAATCTAAAGTGCCCAAAACATGGACTTGATGTATGACTTCAGCTGTAAACATTCAACCAAGGACACCAACCAGCTGCTCGCACAATGGTTGATTTCGCTGCAAATGTCGAGCTAATGCTCAAAATGATCGAAGTAGGCCTAGTACTTCTAGAAGAGGTATCTCACAATTTTAGACTATGGTTGAGTGATTGAGAACCGTCTCGGCACAAAATCCACCAAGTATAAGAAAACACCCATCCAGCAGCACAAGTAGAGGCCTTTAATAAGAAGTTGTAATTCTTTTAGCTACCCATTTCACCACCACCCCTTCCTACACCTATGATAGATATTCAATCCTATGAAATGTTTAGAGGCCCATGCCCATACCAAGATTACAAGGAAAGAGTAGATGAAATTCAAATTAAATAATGTAATTACATGAATTACAATAAAAAAAGACAAAAATTTCAGCAACCACAATAGTACTATTAACAGAGGCCAGCTCAATAACCACCACAAAATAATCAAGGGTACTATCAACAGAGAAGTGGTCAAGAACCGCCAAGGAACCAAGTAACACTTGTATACCCACCTATGAATCTAGTTCCTTGACCACCACAACAAGTACCCCAAAAACCTTTTCCTCATAGATCCCAACAACAATTTCAACCGACTCCAAAAATACCACCACAACAAGCCCCACATTTTCAATCAAACTTGGAGAATTTTCTCATTGCTTTTTTTACGAAAATAATATTATAGGATAACCACCCAAGAGACAGAAATGAAAAATCAAAGGGAGGCCCTCCGAAACCTCGAACATCAAATGGATCAAATCTCAAAAACCTTATCAGATGGATTATTAGGTACACTACCTAGTAACACTGAGACATACATGAAATAATAAGCCAAGGAAGTGGTACTAAGGAGTGAAGAAGTGACATATTTTCAAAAACCCTAAAAAGTAGAAGAAAATAATCCTAAAGAACCTGAGAAACATGCAATAGTCATTAGCGAGGATGTTAATGAAAGCACAACTAGAACTAATTAGGAGAAAAATATGGAATCAACACCTCCAGAAAAAGATCCAACACAAGATCAACCTAAAGAAGACATCTACATAGCACCGCCAAATTAAAAACCACCTCTTACTTTCCTAAAAATAAAGATTCAAGGTAAAATTTAATAGAAATATAAGAAATTTTTATAAATGTTCAAATAATTATGTATCAACATCCTATTTTCGGAAGTTATTGCTCAAATGTCTACCTATTAGAAATTCCTATAGCAACTGCTCTCCAAAAATAGAAAGATGGAAGACTTGATAGTCATATCCCTAAATGGATAATGCTCTTCCATTGTTTAGAAGAATCTCCCACAGAAGATACAAGACTCAAGCAGTTTCTCAATCCCTTACACCGTAGGGGCATGCAACTTCAGAAGAACCCTGTTCAATTTTGGAAGCAACATTAACCTCTTTCCATTGAGTGTATTCTACAAGATGGGAATAAGGAAAATATTCCAACTAGAGTTTCACTTCAATTAGACAATCGATCGGTCAAGTATCCTCAAGGACTTCTTAAGGATGTCTTAGTCAAAGTCGGCAAATTCATTTCTCCAGCGGACTTCCTCATATTAGACATGGAAGAAGGATATGTTAATTATATTGGGGAGACCATTTATATCCAATGGGAAGGAACTAATTGGAATGAATCAATGGAGATTTATATTTGGAGTTGGTGATTAACAAGTTATGATCAACCTAGTCAAAGTCACTAAAGAAGCCGATGATTCATTTGACTATCAATATATATTTCACACTGAAGAGAAGAATGACCACATGGCCATTGAGGATGCTAGTGATACACTGTATCCTACTAAAAATGAGGATTATGTCTACGATGAAGTGAAATACATAGAACCTCTGATAAGGGAAATTATCCCATCATTCACACCCTTAGTTATCCAGCCCCCAACACTAGAGCTAAAACCTCTTCTGAGCACACTCAAGTACTCATTTCTGGAAACAACAATAGCACTGCCAATAATTATCACCTCAGAACTGACATAAACACAAAATGATAAGTTTATAGAATTCATAAAAATATAGAAGAAATTAATTGCTTGGTATTGGCCCCAATATATGCACACATAAGATTTTACTCGAAGAAGGTGCGAAACCCAAACGTTTACCCCAGAGGCGACTCACCCCACTGATGAAAGAGGTGGTTAAGAAAGGAGTATTGAAACTTATAGATGCTAGAATAATTTTTTCAATCTCTGATAGAGAGTGTGTGATTCTACTATAAGTAATTACAAATAATAGTGGCCTCACATTTGTGAAAAATGATGAAGATGAACTGATCTCAACTCAAATCATCACCGGATAGAGAGAATGGGTGGATTACATAAATCTATAAATACACCAACCCGAAAAGAACATTTCCCCTTGACTTTCATGGATAAAATTCTAAAGAGACTAGTAGGACATGGATTCTACAGTTTCCAAGATGGATATTTAGGATACAATCAAATTGGAGTCGACTGAGATGGATACTCCAAAATGAATTTCACATGTCCATTTGAGAACTTTACATACAGACGCATGCCCTTCGGTATGTTTAATGCATTTATGACCTTTCAAAGGTGCATGACACGTGTATTCCATGATATGAGAGGAATTCCTGGAGATATTTATGGATAATTTTTAGTTTATAGAAGATATTTTGAGGTATGATTAAGTAATCTAGAATAAGTCCTGCAACACAATGAAAAAAAGTTTTTGGTTTTAAACTAGGATAAATGTCACCTTATGGACCAAGGATTCATAGTAATCATACATAAAATCTCAAATAATGGAATGGAATTTGATCCAGAAAAGATAAAAGTGATCAAAGACTTACCTGAGCCCTCAATAGTAAAAGGCATAAGGAGATTTATGGGACATGCAGGATTCTACTGCCGCTTCGTAAAAGATTTTGTGAAAGTATACCACCCTTTGACACACCTGTTATTAAAGGATACTCCTTTAGAGTTTACTAAAGAGTTTCAGTGGGCATTCAATGTTTTAAAGAACAACCTGGTGCCCACTCCTGTTATCATTTCACCAACCTAGGACAAAGACTTCGAGTTAATGTGCAACACCAATGACTTCGCTATGAGTGTTGTCTTATAATAGAAAGTTGTCCACATATGATGTCCCATTTACTATTTTATTCCCTAACTGAATGGAGATCAGGTAAACTACATGACTACATAGAAGGAACTCTTAGTATTCATCCATGCTTTCATTTTTTTTCTCATACCTTGTTTTGTCTAAGGTAATTGTCTACACCGACCATGCATCCCTTAAATATTTATTAAATAAAAAGGATGGAAAACTGTGACAGATATAGTGGATCCTATTACTACAAGAGTTTGAAATCATCATAAAGGACACTAAGGGGGGCGGGAAAGTTATTTTTGATCATCTATCTGGATTCTCAATACCCATCATTAAGGATGATGATAATCTATACATTGAGGTTGACTTCCCTAATGGAACTATTTTCAAAATAAATATGAAGGTATGCCCTTGGTATTTCGACATTGAAAACTATCTCTCTATGGTATCACTCTACCTGGGCCTCTCCTACCAGTAATAGAATATATTTTTAGTCGAAGCTTCACACTTCTACTGGGATGCGCCATACCTTTTAAGCATTGTGCGGATTTTTTAATATGGAGTTTCATCCCAGAAGATGAGATACAAAGTGTGTTCGATATGTGTCACATGTCACCAACTGTAGGGCACTATGGACCTAAATTCACAATGGCCAAAATCCTAAAAAGTGGACTTTTTGGCCCAAACTCCATCAAGATGCAATAAACTTTTGTTAGAGTTGTGCCATCAGAAAAAAAATGAAATTCCCCAAAACTAGATCATGAAAGTAGAAATCTTTGATGTTTGGGTAATATATTTTATGGGGACATTCACTAATTCCCATGGAAAGTTCTATATCCTGGTTGACATTGAATGTATCTCGAAATGGGTAGAGGATGAAGCCACTACTCATGAAACTTAAAAAGTGGTCATGAAATTTTTAAAGAAAAAAAACTTTTAAAGATTCAGATTCCCCCAATTACTCAAGTGCTCGAGTCACTCACTTTACCAATAATAATTTCAATGGATTACTTGATAGGTAGAAAATTTGGTACAACACAAGATCTCTTTACCACCCACAAACAAGCATAAAATTTAAATTGTCAAACATGAAAATAAAACAAATACTAGAGAAGACCGTGAACACAATTCGAAAGGACTAAAGCCTCAAATTAGATGATGCACTCTAGACATATCACACAACATAAAAACTCCCACTAGAATTACTTAATTCCAACTATTGTATAGAAATTCATGTCATTTACCAGTAGTACTAGAGCATCGCTCATATTGGGATCTTAAAAAATTAAATATGGATGCTCAAAAAGCCGAGGAAGTCAGAATGGTAAATAGAAACTCAGATTCATTTAAAGAATTAAACAAAATTGATCACAGATGAAAATGAAGATGAACATAAGAGAAAAAAAGAGAAAGAAATGAGAAAATAGTTTCTTTAGGAAAGTCTTTTGCGACTGTCTGTGGTCATAATTTTTATAGATCCAAGTATTACATGACATGTAAGTTGTCACCTCATGTAATATCAATCTGAATAATTATCCAAAAATCTTATATCTGGAAAATTTCATGAACCAAATCTTCAGGATCCAGAGATATTTCTCAGGTCATGATGTGTATTCTTTTCACAGTATGTTATATCTTCACGACTTGAATTTTGAGTGGGAAGAGACATTCGAAGTTTACACGATGTGTATTAGAGATTGAGGTTGTGTATTATTTTCACAAATTGTAAAATCTCACAGGCTATTCCAACCTCTTACAAACATGCTTTGAATGATGCATACATATCTTGTATGTGCATCATGACATTTAAAGTCCATTTTTTCATTTTTGATATTTTTTAATTTTGAGTTTTGGACACCTATTTCTTGCATGAATTAACACAAACTCGGTGCATTATCGAATAAAGTATGATAAACTCATAAACAAATATATCCAAATGATATATATAAATTAATCTTATCAAATTCTCCCACACTCGAACAACTGTTTGTCCTCAATAAGAAAACATCTCCACAGGAATTCCAAAGCTTATAATTTTTAAAATAAGAAACATTCATTACAACCAGGAAAAAAACTAAGTGTAAGGAGAAAAATTCAGTCCTCTAGAATTGATCTCACAAAGAAAATCATTCATGCCTCGTAGTTTAGTTCTTTATACATACTCTTTTTTCCTTTAATTACAATTTCATAACTATTACTTAAATTTTATAACCTTTTTTCAATTAAACTCACAATATATTTTCTCTCATCACTCAAGGTAAAATGTAACTAGAGTTACAATCATACCCTGAATACATGTTCTTAACCATATGCTTGCATTAGTTTTATTATGTCTAATTCATAAATACAACTAAAAAATTAATCATGAGGGCTTTAGAAATAAGGTTCAAATGACTCAAAGGCTGAGAGTAGGTGGGAAAGTGATAAAAATTAAGTTCAAAAGGAGGGTAATCTCTAAGTTATAATGAATGAAAGTCATGGATAGTGAAATTAAGTGACTCCTCCTGGACAATGTGTGGTCCATTGTCATGACCCAATCATCGGGGTGTTATCCCAAACCAGTAAGAACATCAAGAATGTGGTTCATGTGGTTTATATTATCAAAGATATGGGAGTCACCCCGACAATGTGGAGGATGATGCGTATCAGTCCTGACACCACCCTGGTTGGGAGTTGGGGTCACTCTCTCGATGAGTCCATGACAATACAAAACTAGGTAAACTCACATAATTTGAAGAGATGGACGGTTGAACCCCACCCACCAAGGAGGAGGTTGGGATGCCATACAAGTGAACCGCTATGCTGAGATGCTCAACCCATGACAAGTGGTATTAGATCAGGTGTGATTTGTGATGTTTATGGAATGCTTCTGGTTAGACCTTGGAGGTGGGAGTGGAGTCTTAGAGTGTCATAAAGGAGGTGACATGAAAAATATAGTCATGATGGAGAGAATTTCAGAGGTAGAAACACACCTTTGGAGGGTGGGTTTCAAGGAGGTGTCTAGAGAGAGTTGGTGGACCATAGTGGTTTGCGACCTAGAGAGAGTGAGTGGACTACGAAGCTGGAAACGAGAAAAGAGAATCCCCTTGGCCACTCATGGTAGCTGGTTAGTTGAAATCATACCATTTTGTAGACACACTAAAGTCCATGAACCTGGATGCATGAGGGCATGCATGGAATATTGGTAGGTGAATGCCACAACCCAATCATGTGGGTATTATCCCACACCAGCTAGAACATCAAGGATGTAGTTCATGTGGTTTGTCTTATCAAAGAGATGGTAGTTGCTCTAACTATGTGGAGGATTGTGCATGTCAGTCTCAACACCATCTTGGGTGGGATTTGGGGTCACTCTCCTAATGAGTACATGACAAAATGAAACTAGTGAACCTCACATCATTTGAAGAGTTGGATGTGTAATGACCCAAACTTTTTGAATGATAATTGTTTCATGAAATTTTGTGTTATATTATTCACAAAAAACCAAGTTTTTTTAATGAAGTGAATATAAAGGGAAATGTGATAATCTAGATTCAACTGTTATATGATCTTTGAAAAATATTACCATTGGAAACTATACTCTTGATAATAATTTTAACGTTATCATTAGAGTTTATAAGTAAAATTTTGACAAAGGATAATTGATACAAAAAAAGAGTCAATGGACTCAACAAATAGATTCATAATCTTTAAAGCTCATTTTTCAGATCTTGTGAGGGAGGTTTCATCACTGGGGTTTGCCCTTGACCAAATCTCAATCCAAGATTCAACAAGTGAATCTTGAAGAAAATTTCCTATGAGAGAAGTTCAAGTTAGTGGAGATTACCACTAGGTTGTGTAAGCTGAGGCACCCCACGACACTACCACCATCACACACCTTACTTTTAGGGAGTACGCATGTATAATAAGGTGTTGTGTGTCCCAGACTTAGTGTGTAATTCTTTTGTTTAAATAAAATTTTTATTCTATCATTTCTGTTTTAAGAATAGTTTTGCTTAATAAAATTGAGGTAGAAGTTGATAAATTGATTTTTCGAACAGAAATTTTACTTTCCAAAAATTATATAAATAATTTTAATAAACTAAGATTTTATGAATAATAATAATTTTAATAAAATAGTGTGATAAAAACACTCTTCTTTAAATATAAATGATAAAAAAATTCAAGTGTCAGGAATATTACTATGGGTTTTTAATCCGCTGTTATTTTTAATAAATATGGATTTTTAAATTTAAAAGTTAAAATTATCATATTTATAAAATTATTATGATAATATAATTATCATTTTTGAAACCAACACATCAAAATTAAGTTAGGGTGAATTTATGAGAATTTTCTAAAATACTTTATTTTTTTATGAATAATAAAAATATAGTTTGAGTTTTTCGGTATGTTAATGACATCATAATTATTTCATAATGATGTAATAACTAATTAACCAAAATTAAAGACTTAAAATATGTTATTTTATTAATATCTAGTATTTTAATATATTTTAATCAATTTCCAAATATATAATTTATTTTCCAAATTCTAAAATGGAAACTTTAACTTTAAAAATGTTATTTTGTGAAAACTTTAACGTTCCATACCAAAATAAGTAATATAAAATGTTGGTATATTATTATGAATTAAAACAAAATAAAATTTTTCCCAAGTGTCCAATATAATGAGCAAGCCCATGGTTTTTCATTTACCACCACTTAGGTGCCTAAGACCTTTATTTAGAAATTAATAAACAAATCCTCCATTTTTCTATAAATACCCACTCATTTCTACTTTCCTTTCACTCATATTTCATCCTCCATGAAGCTCTCATAATTTTACCTCTCAAGGAGTCATTATAAGGTGTCCTCAATCCCCAAGGTCCTGATCCTCAATTCTTAGGAATTACTCTTCAAGGTAAGTGAAATCTCCACTTCTCTTTTCCATTCAAGTTCCCTCTTTATGAGGTATATCTTTCAAATTTCCAAAATAAGTTCTTCTATACAATTTATTTTATCCTTTTAATTTATTAAGATTATTTTATAAATGGGATACCCATTTCTCCTCTCTTTTTATCCTTTTCTAAAACCACATTTTATACCCATTATGCTGTTGATTTTACTTCTCAAAATTTCTCTCTTCTCCTCATGAAATTCTATTTTATTTTCTTTATGTGAATACCCAAACCTCTTTATTTTCTAGGGGTATTCACCAATATGTAAAAATTATTTATTTTATTCTTTAATTGACACACATAAAATCCTCATTCTCTTCACATGGGTTATAAATGAAATAAAGATCTTGTCTTTAAGAACTTATTAAAACACCATGTTTTTTATATGAACTCATTTCTTCAATTCTACAAGGGTTTTTTAAGAAATGTTTTATTATGATATATTTGGCTCACATTAATTAAGACATATGAAGAGTGTTCCCTCATATATCCCTAATGCATTGAGTAAAGAAATTAATATCCATAGATGATATATTTTACGATACCTTGGTGAATAACCTTGGTAATCTTTATGAAACATCAGTGAAAAACCTTGGTGATATTATTATTAATGTCTCATTTAAATGTTATATCCATATTTCCATGTTATTATTCAAGTTATTTTTGTTATAATATTCCCATTTTTTCTTTTTCTCGTGCCTTTATTATATTCATCATGTTCTAATTGATTTTTCCTCAAGATCACATGAAAATTGTTTATCTTATTTTCCATTACTGGGACTTTTGATCACCCTTTCCTTTGATATATGTCCCAAGATTATGAGATGTATTAAAAGTGCATAGGATGAACCAATGAAGAATCCTTTCACATTTTTTAGAATAATTTGTTATGTTTTCATGTATTATGTACCTTTTTCTAAGAAACTAAACTTTAAAAGATTATGTGTTTGTACCATGTAAATGAAAAGTTATGTAATAAAAAGGAAGGATGATATAGTTGGTTTCAAAGGATTATTTAGTTATTTATTTAGATTAGGATTTTAAAAAATTAGTAAGAAACTTTGGGACAAGTTAAAATATATGAAAACATCCTGATATTTTGTTAAAGTATTAATCAAGTGGTTTTTGAGCAAATAAATCCATGTATGATACAAACAACTGGGTGTGGATTTGGAACAGATGTATATAAATCTAAAACCCAACAACACTTTGAGATATACTCGAATGAGAACTGATGCACAAAAATGGGTCTTGTTGTGCTCCTAGTTTGACACTCTCAGTGGATATGTTTAGTTAATCACAAGATTTTTATAAACCATTATGAATGAATTATATAAAATGTAATTGTTGTTAATGATTAACATAATTAAGAATGATGTTTTAAGACTTAAAATTACTTTATAGTTATAATATTATTAAAAGAAACATGTTTCTCACAAAGTTTTATTATTTTAGAAAATGATGTGAAATAAAAGGAACCGTATAAATGGTGAGTGTAATAGACTAGACACTGACGCCCCTTCAATGGAAACCACAATGGAAAACTTCATGATAATGATGAATCAACTGAATCGAGTTATGAGCAATAACTTGAATCAAGCTGAGATACCAGATTCACCTCGCAGGGAATAAATTTCTATTGAGTCCTTTATAAATCAATGAACACCTTATTTTAGTGGATCTGTCGACCCATTTATTTTTGAACAATAGATAATCTCTATAGAAAATATCTTTTATGTACTCCATTTTTAGGAGAAAGAGAAGGTCACCCTGACTGTGTAACGATTAGAGGGTGAAGCTGATTAGTGGCAGATAATGGTTAAAAACATAAATACAAGAAGGGAGATTGATGTTATAAAGTGGTAAGAGTTCTGGGGATCCTTTTTTAGTAAATATTTCCCCCATTCAATGATAATGAAAATGGAGAAGTAATTCTTAGAGTTAAAGAAAAAGGAAAATGAATTTGTGGGAAGATATGGGATGAACTTTACAAGGATTTCTCGCTACACCTCTAGATTTTTCATGGATCCTAATGGATAGTTAGATATATTCTTTTGTGGAATAAGTCTCCATCTATTGAATAATGTATCCAATCGATACTATGATTGTTATGAGGAGATAGTGTGAAGTGATATGAAGGTTAATCTGGAGTTTGGACAGACACAGTGGACACATAGATCAAATTAAGAGAAAAGATATTTGGAGACAAAATTGGGGAGGAACATTGATCATGGAATAAGAGGAAATCAATTGAAACTTCCCACATGAAACAAATGTGGGAAGAAGCATTTGGGGAATTACTTTCTCGGGAGAGATAAATGTTACAAGTTTGGAAGATATGACCATATTACTCAGAACTTTCATAATGAGGTGAATCCTCAAATTCTCAACACTAACAACAAAGGAAAGATGGTTCAGGCCTAGCTTGAATTTCAATGATTCAAGTGTGGAAATCTTGGGAACTTTGTTAATAATTGTCCAAATCTGAAGTTAATGGTGGGGAATAACAATCAATCTCAGCATAGGTCAAGGGAGCCAGGTCAGGATTTTTCTATCACGATAGCTGAAGTTGAAGCCCCAAATGATGTGGTGGTAGATACTCTCATTCTCTCAAATCTAGAAAGTATTTTGTTTGATTATGGTCATATTCATTCCTTTATTTCCTCTAAGTTTGAAAATAATATAGAATCAATCCTTGAACATCTATAATTAGAGTTATTAGTCAAAACTCTTGGAGTGATTATCCAAGCATTAATAGTGTATAGAAACACCAATATTCACTTTGGTGAGAACAATATCATCACAAATCTAGTAGTCATTCTCATGATAGAATTCAACACTATACTTGGAATAGACTAGATCTCAAAGTATAATACTAAGATCAACTGCAGAAGCAAGGAATCTCAGTATTATGGAATTGAAAACCTATAGTTGTTTTCAAAGAAGATATATCTTGGCCTGAGATTTGTCTAGAAGCACATCCCATAGCCTTCTTTATAGAGATGACTGGTTAAGATGAAGAAGGAAATGGAAGTATAAGAATAGAAAATATATCCATTATTTTGGAATACATTGACGTATTTTATGAGGAGTTACTTGGACCTCCCCTAGAAAGAGAGCTAGAGTTCTCCATTGAACTATTTCCTGGATCCAAGACGATATCTAAGACCCCATATATAATAAAAAATGTGGAGCTAGAGGAATTAAAGAAACAAATACAATATCTTTTGGAGGATGGGTTTATCTGGCCAAGTGTGTCTCCTTGGGGAGAGCCTATTCTCTTTGTGAATAAAAAAGATGAATCAATGTGGATATGCATTGATTATAGATAAATTAACAGGATAACAGTGAAGAACAAGTACCCTCTTACAAGGATTGATGATTTAGTTGACAAGCCTGATGGGGACAATTTTTTCTCCAAGATTGATCTTTGATCTAGTTATCATCAATTGAGGGTGAAGAAAGAATATATTACAAAGACTTCCTTTTAATCAAGATATGGGCATTATGAGTTTGTTGTTAGGTCATTCATCTTGACTAATTATACTGCTATTTTTATGGATTTAATGAACAAATTATTTAAGGACTACCTTGATAGCTTTGTGGTAATTTTTATTAATGATATTCTAATATATTCTAGAATTTGTGAGGAGCATGATGATCATCTAAGGGTTATACTGTAAACTCTGAAGAAGAGAGGCTATTTGGAAAGTTCATAAAATGTGATTTTTGGTAACAAAAATTTGCATTCTTGGGTCATATTGTAATCAATGAAGGAATCTCAATTGATCCTGCCAAGATAAAGGTTGTGGAGGAGTGTCATCATCCTACAATAGTAACTGAGATTCATAGTTTCCTTGGTTTAGCATGATATTATAAGAGGTTTGAGAAAACAAAATTCATGACTTTATAATCCATTAACCAAGTTAACTTGAAAAGGGGTCAAGTTCATCTGAAAAAATTAGTGTGAATAAAGTTTCCAAGAGCTAAAAAAGAGACTGGTTATTGAACCCGTGTTAACTCTACCCTCTATTAGAGAAATATTCGTTATTTTTAGTGATGAATATTTGAAAGAGATTGGGTGTGTCCTTATGAAAAATGACAAGGTGATTGCTTATGCATCTCGATAGTTGAATCCTTATGAGAAAAATTATCCTACTCATGACTTGGAGATGGTTGTAGTTGTTTTTGCTCAGAAGATATTGAGGTACTATCTTTATGGGGAGAAATTTGATATATACACAGACCACCAAAGTTTGAAGTATATTTTCACTTAAAAGGAATTTAACATGAGACAAAGTAGATGGCTAAAACTTCTTAAAGACTATGATTGTTCGACTCATTATCACCCAAGAATATAAAACAAAGTCACTGATTCATGAAGTAAGAAAAACCCTTTTGTGCTATAAATGATGAGGATTCAAGGAGATCCTTTGATCAAGGACCTAGTAAGGATGGAAATTAGAATCATGATGGAAAGGATATCATCAACCCTATTCCAAATGATTTCTCAACAATCATTACTGGATAAGATTAAGAAATGTCAAAGATAATATCCTTTGTTACAAAAGAAGACAGAGGATGTGAATATTGGGAAGTTTCCTAAGATCAATATTTATTAAGAAGGTGTACTGAAATTTCATACAAGGATATGTGTTCCATATATTCCAAAAATAAGGAAGGATATGATTAATGAAGCTCATATCTCTATATTATTTATACATCATGGAAGCACTAAAATGTATAGGGACCTTCGTGATCATTATTGGTGGGATAACATGAAAAGGGAAATTGTCGACTACACTACAATGTTCCTGGTGTGTCAACAAGTGAAGATATAGTGACAACTTCCAAAATGGATATTACAACCACTACCCAGACCAACATGGAAGTGAGACAATATCAATATGGACTTCGTCACTGGTCTCCTGATAACATTCAAAGGAAACAATGAAATATGGGTTATACTGGATCATCTCACCAAGACTGCCCATTTTATCTCTATCCGGGAACACTTATCACTCGATCAACTTTCCAAGATTTACGTAAAAGAAGTAGTGAGGTTTCATGGAGTTCCACCTTCTATTAATTCAAACCATTATCCATGGTTCGCATCAAAATTCTAGAGAAGTTTTCAACATGATCTGAGTATCGAATTGAATTTTAGTACGACCTATCACCCCCAAACTGATGGTCAATCTGAATAGACTATTCAAAAACTCGAGAAAATACTAATAACATGTTCAATAGAATTTAAATTTGGATGGGATCAACATCTCCCACTAGTTGAGTTCTCATAAAACAACAGTTTCCATTAGAGTATTCAAATGGAACACTATAAAGCTCTATATGGGAAGCAATTTAGAACTCCTACTTGTTGGGATGAATTTGGTTAGAGAAATATGCTTGGTCTAGATCTTGTGAAAGAGATGGAAGAAAATGTTCATGTCATCCAACTACACATTAAGGCTTCTCAGAGTCGGCAGAAGAGCTATGTTGATAACCGTCGAAGGGACTTGGAGTTTGGTGTTGTGGACAGAGTGTTCGAATATCACTATGGAAGAGAGTCATGCAGTTTGGGAAGAAATGGAAGATTATCCCTAGGTACATTGGCCCCTATGAAATCCTTAATCTCATAGAAGAAATGGCCTATCATCTTGAACTTCCTCCAAATATAGCTCAATTTCATGATGTATTCCACATATCTCTCTTGAGAAAGTACATACCTGACCATTTACATGTACTGAATCTTGAGGTGGTATAACTGGAAGATGACATCTCTTATGAGGAGCAGCCATTGGAGATCTTGGACCGTAGAGACAAGTTTCTATGAAAAAAGACTACTCACCTTGTTAAAGCGTTGCGGAGGAACCATATATATGAAGAAGTGATGTGGGAACCAGAGAAGACAATGAGGCAAAAGTACCCACACCTTTTCTCAACCAAGGGAAGGATTTGAAATTTCAGGGATGAAATTTCTTAAGTGGGGAAGAATGTAACGACCCGAAATTGTTTAATGATAATTGTTTCCTGAAATTGTGTGCAATATTATTCACAAAAAAACCATGTTTTTTTAATAAAGTTAATATAAATTAAAATGTGAACATTTGGATTCAATTGTTATATGACCTTTGGTCAATTATAACCATTGGACAATATAACCATTGGGAACTATACTCTTGATAATAATTTTAATGTTATCATTATAGTTTATAAGTAAAATTTTGACAAAAGATAATTGATACAGAAAGAAGATTTGATAGCCTCAACCAGTATAGTCAGACCATTTGAAGCCCATTTTCTAGAGCCTGGGAGGGAGGTTTCATCATTAGGGTTCACCCTTGACCAATCCCAAGTCTAGATTCAACAAGTGAAGTTTGAATGAAATTGCTTACGGGAAAATTTCATGTTAGTGGAGATTACCACTCGATCGATGTTAGTTGAGGCACCCCACGAAACTACCAAAGTCGCACAATTTACTCTTAGGGAGTACATGGGTGTATTAAGGGGTTATGTTTCCTGACCTTAGTGTGTAATTCCTTTGTTTAAATAAAATTTTTATTCCATCATTTCCATTTTAGGAATAGTTTTTCCTAATAAAATTGAGGTAGAATTTGATAAAATGATTTTTTGGATAGAAATTGTACTTTCCAAAAGATATATAAATAATTTTAATAAACTAATATATTATGAATAATACTTATTTTATTAAATATTATGATAAAAACACTCTTATTTAGATATAAATGTTTTTTTCAAGTGTATGAAATTTTATTATGCGTTTTCAATATACCATTATTTTTAATAAATAAAGTTTTTATATTTAAAAGTTAAAATTTTCATATTTAGAGAATTATTATGATAAAATAAATATCATTTTTTAAATCAGAACACTGAAATTAGGTTAGGATGAATTTTTGATAATTTTATAAAATACTTTATTTTTTTCGCGAATAATAAAAATACAGTTTGAGCTTTTCAGTATGTTAATGAAATCAAAATTATGTCATAATGATGTAATGAATAATTAAACACAATCTAAGACATAAAATATTTTATTTATTAATATCAATTATTTTAATATATTTTAATCAATTTTCAAATATATAATTTATTTTCCAAATTCTAAAATGGAAACTTTAATTTTAAAAATGTTATTTTGTGAAAAAAAAAACTTTACATGAAAAAATAAGTAATATAAAATGATAGTAAATTCTTGTGAATTAAAATCACATAAAAGGTGTCCCAAGTGTCCAATACCATGGGAAAATACTATAGCAACCCGGCCTTTTTTACATTACTATTACATCATTATAGAGATAAAAACATAATAGTATTACACCATGAGGATCTAAAGGTTTAGTGTATTGGGAAAACTAGGACCAAACATACCATTTACAACATCAAACATAATCATTTATTTAATTAATTTTCTCCAACTTCTTATTGTCCCTTGAAAACACCTTAGTACACATAATCATCCAAGGATATACATCAAAAAGGGGTGAGCTAAAAGCCTAGTAAGAGGAGAGATAAGAACAATATAGCATGATGTGAGCATAATCATAACATCGTCATTAAAAAATCATGAAAAGAAACATTAGATAAAGGCATGGAATGTGGAAATTCATAAAAATGAAACATCATGTCTTAGTGGTCATCTACCACACATAGTTGTGAACAAAACTAGAATCATGTTCACACATCATTTCCCTTTTACTCATGAGATTCATCACTTTACCTAATGCAATGGAGTGCATTATAATTCTGGGCACACCCGTCACATTCAAACATCCATATTGTGCTATATAATTTTGGGCGCAACCGTCACATCATAATATTTACATTATCATGCATGCCACATTAAAAATATGTAAAACATGAGCTTAACACAATCCATGGAAAAAAATGGGTTGCACATAATAAAGAATACTTTCATAAACATTCTATCTCAAAAATAAAGAGGGAATATCATTCTTGACATAGAACCATTAACCATGAGTTAAGAGTGAAAAAATATTCAAGAAGTAAAAAGGGTGTGTTTATTTGAAAGAATAGTTCCTTTGGAAAACATTGGGTTTTTCATAAAATCAATTATAGAACATTTATATCCCATAAAAGGAAAGGCAATGATAAAAAAATGATTTTTAAGGAGTAACCATATCAAAAATGGAGTGAAAGAGGGAGAACCCAAAGAAAGAAAGTTAGATTTGAGAATTTCCCCTTACCTTGTATCTGAATTCTTTCTTCACTTTAATGTCATGTATAATGACATTATATTCATTAATTCAAGCGGTTTTTCGACCACAACGAACTTGTTTTGTTTAATCATTTACTAATATGTACATAAGTTGGTTCCAGAACATTAAATAGGATATAATACATATAATAAAATCTGGTTCAACCATAAAAATGGTTTCATGACCAGGTCTGAAAGCAGTAAAGGAAAAATGAAAAATGTCGTTCTTGAAGGTGATAAATTAACAGCTCACGAACAACATTTTCATTTCTAAAAAAAAGAAGAGGATAAAGAGGTTGGATGATATATTATCCCATTAGTGTCATAAAATTACAGTATAGGTAAGATACTGGAGTTACCATACCATTTTTATGAGGATAGGTGAGAAGTGATTAAGGAAAGAACTTGAAATTGAAAGGATATTAAAGGAAAAGAGAGAGGGGAATGACCTCTTGAATCCTCCTCTTGAGATCCTCATTAAGAAACATAGGCTATATCTTTTGATTAGACTAGAAGATCTTGGGAATGAAGGAGGGGATAGGGAAGATGTTTGGTCATAGTCTAAACAAGGATTGAAGCTTGAGAGGTGTGAGGAAATTAGGGTGTGAAAGGTGGTATTTATAGTGGAGAGAAGATGAGTTTTCTTAATATTTTAATCATTAGTTTATTAATTCCCACCAAGATAAGAAATAATGATGATTCCATGACCAAGAATAGTAAACAGGGCATGTGAGTTTTATATTTGGGTGCTTACATCACTTGTGATGTCAGGAATGGTGAATATAAATTATAATGTATTTATGTGGTAAATTAATGTATTTTACTATTCACCGAAAATTCAAGTATTTCAAAAAAATCACAAAAATTCACCCTAATCATTTTTTGACGTGTATAATACAAAAATGAATTCCATTATTCAGAAAAAAAAAATCTAAATATTATTAATTTAATTTTTAATTAAAATTATAATTTACTTGAAAAATACAGTTTTAAAATTAAAACTAATTTCATAATGCTTTCAAAAATGACATAAGTTCTTATAAAATTATCTTAAAATAAGAAGTCATAAAAATTTTAATTTATGAACACATTTTAGGAAATTAAATTTTCTTTTAAATTAATTAATTAATTGCAAATAATTATTTATCACTTACAAAAAACAATATTATTTTTACTATGGTCAAATTGTCACTTATAAGATGCCTAAATTTTATTTAATTATTCAAAGGTAAGGTTACTATTATTTTGGAAGATTTACTATTAATAAGGTTCATACTAATATTCAAAAGGGTAGGTGACTATTCATAAGGGTAGGATACTATTCACCAAAAATCAAGTTTGTTCTATTAGACTCTAAAAACTTACTGATTGCAACCGTGTATGTTAGATTTATGAAATTCAAAACATAGAAGTGGAAAAATTATGTTTAATGGTCACATAGTATTTAATATAAATATATTTCATTGTTCTTCCTAATGTGATTATAATATAAGACATAATTATAAAGGGAATTCCATTGATAAAACGTTGGGTCATCACAAATACCATGGTAAGACCCATGGGTTTTCATTTACCACTACCTAGGTGCCCAAAGCCTAAATTTAGAAATTAATAAATAAATCCCCTATTTTTCTATAAATACTCGCCCATTTATTCATTTAATTTCATTCCTATTTAATTATCCACGAATCTATAATAATTTTCCCTCACAAGGAGTCCTCCAAAGGTGTCCTAATGCCCCCAAGGTCCTGATCCTCAAGTTTTAGGAACCACTCTTTAAGGTAAGGGAAATATCCACTTCTCTTTTCCATTCAAGTTCCCTCTTTATGTGGTATGTATTTCAATTTTCCAAACTAATTTCCTCTATAAAATTTATTTTATCCCTTTACTATATTAAGATTATTTTATTAATGGGAGACTCTTGTCCCCTCCCTTTTTACACTTTTCTAAAACCACATTTTATAGCCATTATGCTGTCAATTTTACTTGTCAAAATTTATCTCTTAATCTCAATAAATTTTCTTTTATTTTCTTTATGTGAATACCCAAACCACTTTATTTTCCAGGGGTATTTACCCAGATGTAAAAATTATTTATTTTATTTTGTAATTTACATACATAAAACCATCATTCTCTTTCTTTGGTTTATAAATGACATAAAGATATTGTATTTAAAAACTTTTTAAAACACCATGATTTTTATATGAAACTTGCTTCTTCTATTCTCAAAGGGTTGTTTATGAAATTTTTTATTATGATATATATGGATCACATTAATCAAGACATATGAAGGGTGCACCCTGATACCACTCCAATGCATTGAGTAAACAAATTAATCTCTAGAGATGACATGTTTCATGATAACTTAGTGAACAACCTTTGTATTTTGTACGACACCTCGGTAAAAAAGCTTGGTGATATGATTATGAAATTATAATTTAAGTGTTGTATCCAGATATCCATGTTATGAATCAAGTTATTTTTATTATGATATTCTCATTTTTTTTCCTTTAATTCCTTTATTATATTCCTCACATTTTTATTGATTTTTCTTCAATATCACATATAAATTGCTTCTCTTGTTTTCCCTTACTAGGCCTTTTACTCACCCTTTCCTTTGATGTATGTCATCAGCTTATGATATACAGTAAAAATACTTATGATAAACCAATTAAGAAGCCTTTCACATTGTTTAGAAGAATGTTTTAATTTTTATTATATCATATAACTTTTTTCCAAGAAACTAAACTTTAAAAGAACATTTGTTTTTACCATGTAAATTAAAAGTTATATAATAAAAAGATGGGATGATTTAAGATGGATTAGCCCCACCCAATGAGGGGGGGGGGATGGGATGCTGTATGGGGTGAACCACTATGCTGATATGCTCAGCCCATGACACCATGCTCCAACAGCTCAAGGTGGGTCCAAGAGTATATCAAGTATAAAAAATGTGCCATGTTCCTTTCTTTTTATTTTTCATTATTCATTTTTTTCCAAAATTCATGTTCAGGACAAATATCACATCCATCACCAAACCAAAAATGATCATTTTTTGGATTTATCGGTATGGTAATGGTTATTTTTGACCTTCCTAATACACAACTCAATATCTTTTTTTCTTTTTTTTATATGTAATTTTTCAAATGAAAAAAGTGTAGAAAATTCCAAATGTAATCATGGACCATATCATGAAAAACTAGTGGAAGTGTCACAGTGCATCTCCTCAATAACAACACTTTGTGTCCATCCGTGGTGAAAATTCCCTCACACATGTTCAAAGGATAATCATGCATCATACCAAGAGCACAATAGAATATGATAATCAGCTTGAAATTACTATCCTAACACGGTTATTCATGGATAATATGGGCTAAAGAAAAAAATATGTACAAGTGGGTCTTAAGAAAAAGTGGCACAAAAAATTTGCCTCAATCATTTTAAGTGTATTTATTCAATCATAGCCTCAAAAGATCTCAATGCAAGTTCAGATAGGTTTACATGTCTGAAGTGTCTCTCAAGAAATATGTACAAAAAATAATATGACAATGTAGGTCTAGAATCCTCACGGGAATGAGAGTATACAAAAATAACTGGCAATCACTCAAGGTATAAAATCCAGTAATAATTCAATCAAAATAAATTTCAAGAATATTGAATTTGAATTAAATTATTAAACTCAACAATCAAGTTGACTAAAAATTAATTTTCTTATTATCATAAATCCCCTTTAGTGGTTGAGGGGGAACCAAACATGACTTCAATGACATAAAACATCAAACCATTCATAAATGATCCAAAATCCAAAAAACCAGATCAAACAACAAAGTAAGGCCCCTCCCTAGCATTAACAACATGAAGACCACTTTCCACTATTCCAACACTGCACGACAAGCAATCACATACAAAGACGGGCCGATACCGATGACCAAGGTCATACCCTCCCAAACATCCAAAACCGAATCACATAAGTCTGGTGAAAACTTTTATCTCTAAACCTCATCTGAAGAAACCTCTGAATAAAATCTGGAATCATAAACTCTTGAACTATAGACTGCATGTCGAACAACCATTACCACCAGCAAATCAAAATAACTAAATCAAACCATTCACCTCCATCCCAATCAGAAAAACATCATCACTGATGATCACATCTTGAGTGCCAGACAGCACCAAAAAATCCCCCACCACAACAATCCCATGCACCACCCATCACCCTGCAACATAAAGCAACACTTGGACTAGAAGCAATAAACACCAGAAAGTGGGAGTGAGGGAAAGCAGCAAAAACTGGGAGCAGGGACGTGCCAGTGGTGTCGACACCACAGGACCAACCATCGACATTGCAACATTCATTCACCGCAAACCAAACCAGACACCAACTTGAAAAAAAAAAGAAAAAACAATATCCAAAATCCAAATCTAAAATACCTCCCCCCTCCGAGCTACTATGGAGTTGAAGCTGAACCACCCCAGATGACTCCAGAGCCTTCCTTGAGCCTCATCGACCCCGATCTAGCTGAGATATGAACCCAAATCCTGAGACACCACCACCGGAATAAAGTTTCACAAATGAATAAGTTCCATTCCGAGACCCCAAGGGGGTGACATCGAGACACAGAAGCACACCAGAGCTTTCATGAGCCTCACCGCCCATAGGCCATCTGAGATCCAGCCCCAAAGCTAGAGACGCCGCCACCGGAGTGAACGGAGCCTCGCCTGAGGAATTTGTGCCACGCCGAGACTCTGAGGAGACGATGTCGAGATGCACAAGAACAGCGGAGGAGGGGAGGAGGATATTTTGGAATGAGGAACCCTAGTTTCCACAAGAGAGGGAGATGTTGCTCAGAGTCCTTCGAAATCAAGGCTTTTAATAAGCAATCATGCTAAAAATTATAAACAAGAATAAAAATGTATTTTAACAATATCTAGCCTAAATTTATCTTTTATTTAAAAGGTGTTAATGAGTTTTCAGGTTTAAATCATGATTTTAATTAAAAATTTCTCCTAGAATAATGAAAACAAGAAAAAATACAAGTGTATTGACAGTAAAACTCAAGACAGACCACCCACACTTAAAATGGGACAGTGTACACACCGTTCTGGAAAGAATCATGGGAGAAATATCACATATCACATAGAAAAAAATGAAATGGAATTTATAAATTGAAACTTAGGAATCTAGATCTCCCTATAGTTAAGTCCATCCCATGGGGGAAAATTGGTGGATGGTGATTTTAAATTTGGTTAACTGTATAAATTTTTATAAAAAAATAATCGCACTAGATAAAAAATTAGTCCACAAGGTTAAAATAAGATGTAAGTAGAAAATTTAGTAGGTGAACACATTAGATAGTAATGAAAATCAGCTCAAATAAATATAGAAATGGAGTTCAGTGAAGGTCGATCGTCCTATGAAAATAAGATGCTAGAAAATAAAATCCAAGTTCCTAAGCACACAACTGAAAATAAAGAAAACAAAAATATGGGTTTCCTCCCATAAAGCGCTGGTAATAATGTCATCAACCAGAAAAATGGAAAAAGGGTTAAGTTAGTGTTTTTTATCATCTCATAGGTCCACTGTCACTAATAGGAACTGGTGGTTATGTATTCGAGCTCATAGGGATGCTTAAAAGGATTAACCACCTTAGGAGTGAACCGAGCATGAATCTCATTGGGTAGTAATATCATTAATGCTCTTCATGGAGGGGATCCCCTATGAGTATGGATCTCCAATGATAGATCCTAAAGCTAGAGCTCGATGTCTACCAGATGTAAAGACATCCGAATAGGATATATGGTGGTGGGATAGGCGTGTCAACAACCATAAAGGAGGTAGAAAATCTAGACATGAATAAAAACATGATAAAATAAATAAGAGAAATAAAAATCATGCATGGGAGTCAAAAAAGTTTACCACATCCATAAGTGTGTAAAACAAAGTACAATGGGGAATCATGGATAAAATATAAACAAAAAAACCCAGACACAGTACAATAGGGGACGAGTACAAAGGAAATCGAAATAGTGTGGGTGAAGTTTCCACAAGCTGCCTATCAGGAGTTCCCTCCCGAACAGTGGGTCCCTCGATCTGCCTTGCCCTATCGATGTCCTCTATGGAGAGGGACATTGGATCATTGACGACCCTAGAAGGTGTCGCAGTACTGGAAGTGATCTTGGTGTATGGTATAGGTGAGGTTTTGATCATGATTGTGGTCATGTTTTTGGAAGCATGGTCCATGAATGGAACCTCGGTAGATGGATGATTGGTCCCTTTCCCCACCGGGCTTGCTCTGCAAGAAAAGCATTCCGGTCTGTAGGGTTAGAGAGATATGAGGGCAGGTCAGTTGGGGTGTTGGAGGTGGGATGGATGGTGGTAGATGGATGGTATTTAGTGGGTGGTGGATGGAAAATATAAGTGGTTGGTGGTGAGGTAGGGGTGGTAGAGAATGGTGGTGTAATGAATGGGATGCCCAGGTGGTGGCAGATCTGACGCTGGTTCTCCAGAATATACTGGAGTATGGGCCAAAGATCTATAGGGAGGGATGACATGGTTGATGGTGTGGGAAAGGTAGTGGTGGATTTAGAAGGGATATTGTTGGTGGTAGGGGTAGGTATGGAAGTGGTAATGGATCGGGGAAGAGTGGTGGTGGGAGATGGGAGAAGATGGAAGTTTCAGGAGCAGGGGATAAGATTGTGGTAGAAGATGGGGTGGAGTTGGTTTCATGGTAGTGGGGGACCTCATCAGTGCACTCAATGTATCACGGTGCATACTAGTAGATGTCATCATCCTTCCTCAATAGACCCATCTTGTGGAGCAGGAGGAAGTCGATCGACTCCATCGGGCCGGGGGATGTGTGGGGTTGGGCAGCGTTGAAGAAGTCGGGATTTTTTGTGAGGTGGGTGATGAAGGAGCCTCTCATCAACTAACCTTTGTACTTCCATGTTTGTGCCTTGTAATACAAGGCGAATTGTCACGCCATGTTGACGGCTGGGCCTCCCATGGTGGAAGCACGAATGAGGACTCCCATCTAGATCACACAATCATGGGCCTCCACACATACGATCCAAACATGGGTCACAACTTGGTGAAAGATCTAGATTGTAGCACCACACAGCTGGGTTTACATGGTAGTCTGAGGGTCCCAAGCGATCAACATATAGAATCATTTTGTGCCCGACTTGCTCAGATTGAGCTGAAGATTTAGAAAGACTGGGGAGGCAACGAAGTTGGCATAATAGAGGTCGGTTCTGACACCAAGCTCACTGAGGGTGAGCTCATTAGGTCTGTTGCTTAGACCGAAGGAGATGTTATCGACAACCAGCTTGAAGGTGTCCAAGAACCCAAGGAAATATCCCTTAAGGTCTCATCACATACATCGATGATGGGGGGGAGGTGCGGTTTTTCAATGAGGTGGAGGACCTCCTAGTAAATACAGAGTTGTGTGAGCATGAAAAGATTGATGGTCTTGTTGGTCCGTATAGGTTTCGACTGTAAATGGAACAATTTAACCTAGTGATAAGGGGTGGAAAGGTGAAGGTAGAGATGTGGATGGGCAGTGCCCTGCGACCCACTGGAAGTCGAATGCAACTCCCTAGTGGTTGAAGGGGTCTCTGAGGTTGAAATAGAGCTGGAAGAGGGTGAATCGAAGGGTGATGGGGGTAGGGCAGCCCTTCAGTACTTTACCAGAGGTGGATCCTCATGCTCAGGTGCGCGATCAGTGGGAGGGGTATGAGTAGTCTTTTTGCAGGCCATTTAGGACATAATGGGAAGAGAAGGGGATGGGTATGGGGATCTAAAAGGAGAGGATGGATGGAGGATGATAGAGGAGGGTGGATTAGTGTAGTGAGGGAATAGAAAGGGAGAGGGAGTGGTGGAAGGTGGTGGGTCACATGGGAGAGAGTGGAGAGAGATGAGGGGTGGGGGACTCATGCATCATAAACGCCAAGTTCACGACATTTAAGCAATTCCTGAAATATCATATCATGTAAAATTACACGACGTGAAATGCTAGAAATTTTAATTTTTCATGTCGTGACACCTAAACGTCGTGTAATAACTACACGACATGTGTTTTGGGAATCTTTCCTCTTCGTGATCTAGGGCCTTACTATCAGGATTGATTTCCTCCAACCTTAGGTCTCAGAGGCCCAACACATAGTTCCTTTTGGGGTTCCATCCTAAAACCCATGTGTGATAAGAGGAATTTTCCATCCAAACTTATAAGTGAGCCACCATCCTTTGTGGAAACCAATGTGGGAGATGTGGGATTGGGTTTGCACCCAACAATCCTCCTCTAAATCCAAAGACCACACAACTGGGCCTCCCCTTCAACGATACTGCATCAGATCCAACCATCTTGCACCGTCGTTTTCTCATCACTGGGACTCGCCGCCTGACCACCATTTACCAGGAAGACTTTCAACACAAGCCACCATGGATTCACATGCTTCAAATGAGTAACTTTTATCATTGTCAAACTGTTTTGGCGAATACTCCACCCTACATCACACCTGGGTTGCACCATACCTATGATACCACTTGTCAGGATTGATTTCCTCCATCCATAGGACTCTCAGTCCCAACACATAGGCCCTTCTAAGGTTCCATCCTAAAACCCATGGGTGATAGGATGAATTTTCCATCCAAAATTATATGTGAGCCATCATCCTTTGTAGAAACCAATGTGGGGGTGTAGGATTGGGTTTGCACCCAATACTTACGTCCTTTGCTTCCAACGTGCCCTCATCTTTCCTAAACTCTACTTTACCTTATTAAAGCCTATTTGACATGTATTATATTGTATCCTAGTTAGTGCTTCTTTTAACATTGAGAGCTAGAATCAGTCTCTCTTAGATGAATCTTAAGGTGACGATGCACCCCTTATGGAATGGTTCTTGGTATATTTTTAATTGTTGTCCGTTAACTTTGAATGGTGGTTCTCCACCTTTCTAAATATCGATAGTCCCATAGGTGAATACCTTTACAACTTTTAAGGGTCCTCACCATATAGATTTAAGCTTCCTATTGAATACTTTCAATTGGGAATTGAATAAGAGGACCTTATTCCTTAGTGTAAAGATTCATCATGTGATGCGTTGGTCGTGCCACTTCTTGGTATTTTCTTTATAAATCCTGGTGTTCTCATAGGAATATTTTCTTATTTATCATATGCACATGCATGATGTGTATGAATTATTCACAACATGTTTTTAAGAGGATGGAATAGTCGATGATAATTTACAAGTCTTAAAAAAAATACATGACGCGAATCTCCAATACAAGTCGTGTAAACTTTGAATTCCACTTCCACTCAAAATTCAAGTTGTGAAGATATAGCATGTTGTGAAAATAATACACGTCAGGACCTGAGCAATATATCTATATCCTAAAGTTTTGGGTCATGAAAGTCACCAAATACAATATTTTTATATAATTCATCGAATCAAGATTACACGATGTGACAACTTAGAACTCATGTAATACTCAGGCCTATAAAAATTTTGACCACGGATAGCCACATGAGACTTTCCAAGAGAAGTTATTTTCTTGTTTCTTTTTCACATTTTCTTCTATATTACCCTTCCATTTAATATTTAATTAATTTTCTTTTCTTATTTAACTTAATCATAGTTTCCATTTACCATTTTATGTCCCTTATTCATCAACTTTGTCTCTATTTTCCATTTCAATGACTGTTTTCCATTACTGTTACCATTCTACATCAAACACATGATAGGTTCTTACTTTTTTACCTTTTTAAGTAAGTTTTTGATGGATTTTTCAATTGTTTTAATAGTTAACCTCTTTATTCTGAATTTTGAAAATGTGAACTGCTCTTTTTTCAACTAATTTATCAATATGCCAAGCTTGTTTCCTATTCTTTCCCTACTTTTTATTAACACCGTCATGGGTGGTGATTAGGGTAGGGGTTGAGAGTAAGGGTTGTTTTTAAATTATTGAATCTATAAACTGAAACTTAATAACCCTGATGATAGTAATTAGGTTAATCATTAAATTTTCATTCAATTATTTTGTGCATCCTGACCATGATAATTTTAAATGAATTAACCTAACTTAATTGGAGTTGAGCATACTATGACCATTAGCCTGTGACACTTTATATCATATAAGCTAAACTTAATGCATCTAGGTTTTTATCTATATGAAGACAAATAAATAGTTTCATCTTGGATAGATCACTGATAGAAGGAAGGACTCACCATTGATATAAGTCATCGTTAGTTCATATGTCTCCCCGATGAAAGGAGACACTGAAATCCAAGAGTCACTCATGCCGATTGACCGATGATGACAGACCGATGCCAATGAGACACCGATACAAATGATTCGCCGATAGTCATAATTTTTTTTATTTATTAATTCAAATTTATTTCTAACGGACATATTTTGACAAATTAATTTTTCTGACATTGATTAATGTTGTCTGTAGGACATTCAGTAGATAGTACGAGGTACATGCACGTGGGGAGATCTTCGTGTCTGTTGGAACTCTAAGTATAAAATAATTACAAGCTGGATCATTCGAGATACGCTGAAAAGTAAAAGGAACAGAAGAACTGCAAACTCCTGAAACTCTCTAGCTTTCTTCAAAATCCCAAGAACTCAAAGCAAGAACATACGAGGACTTCAACAAGATGATTAAAACCTGCTGAGTTGTACTGAACATCTTTCAAACAAAGAGCTGAAAATTTCAATCTTGGAAACTGGACCACAAAGACTGTGATACTCTATTTTGGAGCCAACTTTCAGAAGAGGACTCAAACTTCATTTCCACTACATCAAATGAGTTCAGAGCTACACAGCATAACACACAAAGACTTCTAAACCTTATTCTAAATCTTTAGCTCTATTGTGTTCTTTTGTTTACATTTTTGAGCAGTGTGTGTATTTGTCTGTCACACAAACACTGACTCTTGTGCATAACTAGAGGATACTTGATATCCTCAAACTCACTCTCTATTTTACTCTTTGTATCCCACGTAGAACAATAGAAGAGGTCGAGTGTGACCTGTTTGCTATTTTGTCCATGAATAACTGTGGTAGAGGTGAAGTATAACCTGGACAGCCTTGTGTGCTGTTGTGAACCCCGATCCAAGGTGGGGATCAAACGGTTTATTAATTTAAACTGTTTAGTGGATGGTGATCACCAAGTGGATCGGACTAAGTCTCAACTTGAGAATAAACCTCTTGTTTCTTTTTTTTATGTTTTTACTCTTTAATTTTACTATGTTTTATCAATATTTCATAAAACCAAATTGAACTTTGATAGTTAGTTTAGAAAGTGTTTATAACTGTTTTTAACCAGTAGGTTATTTTCAAAAGTTATATTAATCACTATATTGGTATAGCTGAGAACTAATTAATCTTCTAAGAAATTAATTGAACATTCAAGACTTCTATAAATTCACTACAAATAGACATTGATTATATTTTTAATTGGGGAAAATTTTCAAAGAACCAATTTTAAAAGAAATTTTTATAGATACTCAATTCACCCCCCTCTTGAGTAATCTACTCCGACCAGCATTTGGTATCAGAGGCATTTATTCTTATTAAGGCTCTGTTTTAAAAAAAATCTTCAACTGTGATTTTAGTTGTACTTTAAATATCTGTAAATTTCTATTAGTTCTAAATTTATAGATCCTTAAAAGTATTCCTTTATTATGGAAAATAGACCGGAAGGTGCTGCTACTAAAAAACCTTTATTCTTTAATGGAACTAATTATGTCAAATGGAAAATGAAAATGCATTCAGAAAGTATGAGTTCTGAAATTTGTTCTTCAATTGTCGATGAGAATAAGATTCATACTACTGCTAGAACTACTTGGGATGACCCAAATAAGACTGATTATAACAATAATTTTAAAGTCTTAAGTTCCTTATACTGATTTTTAGGAGATGAGGAATTTAACATAATTTATGCATGTAAAACAACCCATTAAATTTGGGATACTTTGTCTGTTTCACTTGAAGGAACTTCTAGTGTTAAGGAAATGAGACTTAACACCTATAATATTAAATATAATAACTTTAAGATGAATCTCGATGAGAATATTTCTGATATGTATCATCGGTTCAATGAAATGGTGAACATTATGATCTCTTTGGGAAAAGATGTTAATGCTAATGAAAAAATCATGAGGGTTCTCATATGATTACCTGATATATGGAGAGGAACCTATGTCTCAATTAGATAATAATGTGACATCCGCAAATTACCTGTCAAAGGACTCATTGGAAGGATGATGATGTACAAAGAATAGTTAAAAGTCAACAAGGAAGAGGAGGGTGAACCCAAAAGAAAATATGTGGCATTTAAGACTACTACCTCTAAGAATAAGGAAAAAATAGAAGGTGTTAGACTCTGTTGAATGCCACCTGGAGTACTTCTGAGGATAGCACCAGTGAATCAGCATCATCTCATGATGAGAAAGATGACATGACAAATATGTGTTTTATGACAAACACATCTGAGGTAACTTTAGATCCACCTGCACATAATTCCTATTATTTTGAAAATGAAAGTGAGTCTGAGAATATGAAAAATGATGAACTATTTGAATACTATAACATTATGTAAGAGACATCTAATGAACTAAATTATAAATATAAATCTTTAAAGAAACATCATGCTCTTACTGTAACTGTTAAATCTGAACTTATTACTAAAAAAGAAAAGAATGTTCAACTGCTTAAAGAAAACAATGAATTAAAAATTTCTAATGATCAATTGAAGAAATATTTAGAAAAATTTACCAATGTAAAAGACACTCTTACTCAAATTCTTGGAAAACAGATAGCTCATAAGTACACCTCTGGTATTGGATATCAATCTGGACAGAGAAACTTATCTAAAACACATTTTATAACTAAATCTGAAAAATATGTTCTTTTACCTAAAAATCAAACCTATGTTACTCATACCATTTCGGAAAAAGAAAATATTTCCTCTAGTTTTTCTGGATCAAATAGAGTTTATTCTTCAAATATGTTGCATAATGCTTATAGGAAACCCATAAGGCAAATGTGGGTACATAAATAATTGATTAATAATGTCACTGGACCCAAAGATGTTTGGGTACCGAAATCTATTTTTGTTTGATTATTCTATAGGAAAGTCATCTCAAGAGCTCTTACAAGAGTCAATAGTACTTGGACAGTGGATGTTCATGACACATGATAGGGGATTACTCAAGCTTCAAGAGTCTCATCAAAATTGATGGTGGATGTCACTTTTGGTGACAATGCTAAATGAAAAATAATTGGTCTATGTGAGATTGGTAACTCTAACACACTTTAAATTTCTAAAGTACTTTTTGTTGATGGATTAAAGTACAATCTGATTAGTATTTCTCAATTATGTAATGATGGATTTCATGTTAATTTTGAAAATGATGCCTGCAAATTTTTAACTCTAAAGATGAATTAGTATTTTCTACTTTTATAAATCTGATAAAAAGATATTTTGTTGAATGTTTTATTGATAATAAATGGCATAATTTTCTCACATTATGCTAAAAATTTTCATTTATAAAATATTTGGGATTAGATCATTCATTTGATAATTTGATGAAAATTCTAGTTTTACCCTTTTAAAATGCACTGTAGTATTTCGCACATAAATATTTTAATATGACTTATTCGAACTTAAAATTTTGTAACAGTGGTCCTCACTTAATTTTCTACAACTTTAGTTCTGGACATTGGAGCTAAAGCTTTTATTAGGTTGGACTACATGGACCAAGAAGGCAAAGGGGGTTGGACCTGCCAGATTGGACATTGGTTCGGTATTTGGTTCATAACTCCTTCATCTGAGCTTGGATTGGGCCCATATTTTGAAAGGAGCTCTTCAACCCAATTTTTCATAAATTAGTGTTTTTCTCATTTAGAGGGGTTGGGATGTGCATTAGGAAGTTGAGGGCAGAAGATAAGAGGTTCCACTCCAATTCTCCAAGCAATTCAATAAGGGTATCTCTTGAAGCAAGAATCCCTTCGACGAAGTCTTCTTCTTCTTCTTCATGTTGTAATGTTTGTGTTTTCATAATAAAATTATTTATTCTTCTTTTATTTCTTCTATTTTCTTCTTTTTTATTCAAATTTATTCTTCTCTTAATCTTTATTTTTGGGCTGAAATCAAGTGTAGAAACATGATTGGGTTTTACCCTTTCTAAACCTTTGCACATGCAAAACATTTCTATGATGAATACACCACCCAAGGAAGAGTAGTTCTTTTTAGTAATTGTTGGACCCCATTTAAGTATAATGGGTATTTCCAAGTCCCAAATCATTCTTTACCTCCTTGTAATTATTTTTACTCATCTATAAAAGAATGTCTCTGCCTCACATTGAGGTAATGAAATTCACAATCGATATGGTATCAGAGGGAAATTAATCCCGAACACTCCCGCCCCTGCGGATTCCTGGTTTTGTCCAGCCCCACCTCTCTCCCCTCCAGCATTACCCTTCCCAGTAGCCCTCCCTCCTATGCCCATGGCTCCCTTCCCGGTAGCCCTCTCTCCCTCAAGTGGTGCCCCTCTCCTACGTGGCTCCCCTCCCGGCTCCAGCTGCGCCCGCCTCCTGCGGCTTTCCCCGACGGCCCTCCTCCCCGCACGTTCCTCCAACGGCACCCCTCTCCAGCACGGATCCTCTCCCGTTGGATCTTCTGTGATAGTTTCCTCCCCAGGCATTCCTCCTGTGTGCGCAGTGCCCCTCGCGGATCCCCCAACGACCTACCTCCCTCGTGCCTGTGCCGCTTCCTCACGCTCCAGCCCCACCCTCCTAGCACGCTCGTCCGGTGACCTCGCCCGCGGCCTTACCTGATGGCCTCCTTTCTCTGATGACTACCAGCGACCCCACTCCAGCCCCTCTCTTCTAGTTCGAAGACTCCCGACGGCCCTACGCCAGCCCTTCTCTTCTAGCGTGACGGCTCGTGGCGACCCCGCACCAACCTCGCCCTTCCAGCGGTCTCCCGACCTCTTCCAAAATCTCCAATTCTTCCACCACCTGCTCTCTAGGAATTTGTCCAGCACTGAATGATGAGTTCATCTGCAACTTCCAAAGACCTCCCTTTGATGGCTGCCTCAGTCCTGCCTCCTCTTATCACCGCCTCCATCTGCTTGGTCGATGAGCGACTTGACTCCACAAATTTCTTGGTCTGGCAAAAGACCGTTCTCATGTATCTCACTGGCATGGACCTCAATTCCCATCTTGAGGATCCACCACCTCTACCTTCTGACCAAAAATATCATCATTGGAATCTTTTAGATAGTAAAATCTTTGCTTTGATGGTCAATTCAATGGACCGATCTGTCAAAGACGTCACCCGGACAGCCAACACAGTCAAGGAACTCTGGGATTCCTTGACTCTCATGTACTTCGAGACCAATAACTTGGCTCAGGTATCAGATCTTCTTCAGCGGTTGTCCCTCCTCCTCAAGCAAGCTCGTCCATTTCCCGCATACTTCATAGAATGGAAGGCTCTATGAGACGAACTTCTTGAGCTTTGGCCAATTCCACAAACACCTACAGAAGCATTGGCCCAGCGGGACCAACTCTGTCTTTTTAGCCTCCTCCATGGTCTCGACTCAAAATATGCGACGATGGCTACAGAGATGCTAGCCAACCCCTCATCCTGAGAGATTCTGCAGGTCTATCATCACCTTGGGAAGGCTCATCGGGCCATTTCCCCACCCATCCCTAGCCTTGATCACACTTCTCTCCTGGTTCGTGGTGGTGGCCGCCCTACCGGAACTCTTAGGCGCGGCCGTGGAGATAGTCGACCTCGCCCACTCTGTCAGCACTGTGGCAAGCTCGGACACCTGGTTGACTGTTGTTGGGTCCTTCATGGCTGTCCCGCTCCACACCCACGATAGGGCCAGACTACGGTCCGAGATGCATCCCCGCCTACTGTCGCTCTTCCTTCATCTTTGGATCTCTCCATGGTTGAGATCTAGCTGATTCACGACCATAGGACCACCTCCCTACCGGACTCTTCATCAGCATCTCTTTCCCACTCCGATGGTCCCACTACATTTTTCAGTCATTGATCCCCTGCTTGGATGCTTGAATCAGGTGCGTTCGACCATCTTACCAGTCATGCAGGTATGCTCTCCAACTACAGGCCCTATACTGGTTCCTCCGCCATCACTGTTGTTGATGGTTCCACTCTCCCCATTGTCGGTTTTGGTACATGCTCCCTCACCTCATCCCTTCACTTATCCTCGGTGGCCCATGTAAAACACAATCCATTTAAATTTCTCTCTATTAGTAAGATAACCAAGGATTTCAATTGTAATGATATATTTACCTCATATTCTATTATGTTTCAGGAGCGGACGACGAACCAAGAAATTGGTAGAGGCCAACTTCGAGATGGGGTGTACATGTTCAATGGCCCGACATCCGTCGCCTGCACATCTGTCTCTTCTCGTGCCATGGACCTTCATTCTCAGTTGGTCCACCCCTCCGCTGTAACACCCGAGACTTTTATGTTATATAAATCCTCAAAGGAATATGTTTCTACACACAACACTTGCTTGGATTTCTTTACATGAAATCGTGACCTTCCTCGATAGCTTGCGTCGTACGCAATACCGAGTTTCACTAAACAATGATATGCTAATAAAATATTATTAAAACTAGTCGTTATGAATAGTAATAACCACTTTTTGAAATTTTATAAATTTATTTTTCAAAATGGACTTCATTTTTGGATTCGGAATATCGAAATTATCCTAGGGTTAAATTTTGGTATTTTTCTGAAAACTTTCAATTTTTGATGAATAGTGAAACCACTAAGTGGTAGTTAAAAAACTGAATTTTTCATAAAACATAATTTTACCGCTTCTGTGAGTGGAATTTCGAAAATCCAAGAGACACGGTTGATGTCAGTAAGTAAAATTTGGTTCAATGAGATGAAAATAATTTTTTGGTGAATAGTAACTTTTTACTTTTTTTACCACGGTTAAAAGTAAATAGGGTAATTAAGGGAAAAATGATATTATTACTACCCTAAAACATGTACTAATTCTATTGGACAAGTTTAATTCGACCAAAAACAACCTTAGGAATAAAATATTACCATTTAGGCCCACTTGGATTAGATTAGGACATTTATTATTAATTTATTTAAAGAAGAGTTAAAATAGTTAAAATCAAAGTTTAATAAGAAAATAATTTTTAATATAGAGTTATACATAAGATAAAATCTACTATAAATATTCATTAGAAAGATAAAAATATATCCTACATAATTATATTTTATTTGGAATTTTTAGACGTTATATAATTTAATTTATTTATGACACAAATATGATGCACTAATTATCTTATTAATGAAATATTGACATAATTGATGTTATAAATACCCAAATAAATGTAATTTGAGACTTTTTATGAATTAAAATAATTTTATAGGTTAATATGACATTTTAGTATTGATTTAATTAACTTTTTTCAAACTAATCATTCTTTTATGATTTTCATAAAAATCAATTACTAAATAGTGTCAAAATTGACATAAAATAGTTTTCAAAACAAATATTATATTAGTAATTGTTATTTTATTCCTAAAAATCTAAGGTTTGGCCAAATGACTTAGATAAGGTTATATATATTTATACTAAACAACTTGGGGTTCTTTTGGATTCTTATAGTAAGTTTATTAACCTTATAGTATAAGAACACAAGAAGACACGGTAAAAGTAAAATTATTTAACTTAATGTTAAATCTAAATGATAAGGTTAAAATAGGAACCAAAACTTCTATAAATTCTATTGGATGAGAGTATTTAGACCCATCCCCACATTAGATTCGAAATAAATCAATTTGGATCTATTTAAAACCGAACTTTACTTTATAATAAAATAATATTTTTAGTTTTTCCAAAGGAGACCCTCTCCTCCCTTATAAAAGGGAACCTCCTCCCCCTATTCCTCACACAACTTTGAGCCTTCAAGATCGGCCAACCCCTGCCAATTTCTTCTCTCCACTTCCCTAGAAACATCCTAGAGGTTCTGGTCTTCTTCAAAGACCTATTTTAGTGCCCTAAAAGGAGGTCTCAAACAAGCACTTCAAAGAAGAGGTAATGTCCGTTACCGATTCTTTCATCTTTATTTCTTCTTCCACTTCTTCTTCTTTGGTTGTTTCATTATGAAGTAATAAAATCTGTATCACTCATATACTGATATGTTATTATAATTATGAAACAACCCTATTTCACCATCTATCCATCCTACGGAAAAAGAAATCACCACGCATGCGTACGTACGAAATACCGTCTCCACGCCGTGGTGTAATCTATTTCCCACCACCACCTTACTTGGATGGGTATAATGGTGTAAATAATGACTATATATGACTATTATAAAGTGATACTAATTATGAAATAGTATACATACACTCCAATACAATTCCACGATCATAGGAACGATATCATCACTCGTGTGTACGTACGGAATACCGTCTCCACGATGTGATGCGACTCGTTCTACATGATCTTCATTTCATAATGATTATATAAATGAATTGAATGAATTAATATGATATATGTTACACTAATACCATTCTGGAAATGAGGTATATATAACCTAAAGAGAAGAATAATAATTTATTCGACAAAACACGCATAAGAACAAAAAGTTATAAACACCCGAATAACAAGTAGCAATGAAATATTACTACTAAGAAGCTAAGAATATGACCATATATGATATCATAAAAATAAGTATGATTCTGTAATAAGTCAATAACATTATTTAAATCATTATACAGGAGGTTCGGACATGTACAAAGCATATCGGACCTAAGTTAAGGGAAATATCACAATCTCATTTTTATCCGAGATTGTTTATACTTTAGTATTTACTGGGGTGTATTTTATCATCAACATCCATGTTTCCTCAATATGTAATATTTTTCCATCCAACTACAATTGTTTAAATCCAATTTTACCCTTCAGTGAGTTTTTAGTAAACGATATGAAAGGAATCTTTTGTCGTTTTTCGTACGAGGTACTTTTTGACTTTTTCGACAAAAGTACGAAGAATGTTTTTTTAACTTATACGGCATGAATGGATTTTTAAAAAATTATTTCCAAGAAGATTCCTTTACAAGTTTTCAATTTTATTTTTAATCAACTTCTTTTAGTTTATAATTGTACGACATGTTAAGAAAGGAAAAGTGTTTTTGAAGCAGAAAGGATATTTTCCTCAAGAATGGAGTTCAAGTGTTTTATCAAAATTATTTTCCATCTAAGATAATAAAGGGTTCTGTTTCTATCCCTATTATTACATTGATTTGATTATGTTGTGATGGAATTATATTTTTATGAATTCCTTTATCTTATATAAATTTTTTTATGATGTCCCGATGTTTAAGATTCTCATTTTTATTACATGGGTTATGCTATGATGTATGGTTTATGATTTTGTGGCACACATAAGAATGGTATCATTATGAGATGGGTGGGACCTATATCTCCCTCCAATGCATTGGGTAAATATTTTATATCTCATGATATAGACATGGCTGGAATGGTAGGTTATACCAGTTCAGTGAAACAGGACTGAAACGAGGAGTGAACTCTGTTCAGAAATGGATTTTATCCACTAAGATAGTCTTGGAAACGAGTCTTGACTAATAATAAATGATTCTCTATGATTATGTGTGTATGCCACAAAGTTTCATGTTTTAAGTTATGATTATTGGGATTACATTTCACTACTATGATTTATCCCATGTTATGAGATTATGATCTCTTTTGCATCTTAAGATTTCCAAAAGTTATGTTCTTATGTATATGATGTGATTGATATTTATTTTGTTTACCCTTACTGAGAATTTGAGCTCACCCTTTTGTATGTTTTATTTCCCCAGGTCAAGAAGAAGGTTATTAAGTAGAATATCCCAAAAAAGGACTCTAGATATGATGAAATAAATGGGAGGCAAAGTAGATTCTTTATGAATCAGTTGTTTATGTTTCCCAGTTTCTAAAGACACTATACCTATACGGTCCTTTCTTGGTTTTATTATATGTTGTAATAAGTTTGCTTCAATTCTGAAGTAATAACAATGTATGTAAAGTATGGGTCGTTATATCCGCCTTCGCTCTTCATCAGCTCTATACAGATATTAGTCTGCATTTATCTTTTCATTGTAAGTCGTTTACCTTTGCGAAACACCATCGCACTTCATATTTTCCTCGACTTGACACACGGGCCACCAAACCCTTTGATTTAGTTCATTCAGATGTATGGGGTCCCAGTGCCACCTCAAGTAAATCAGGGTATAAATATTATATCTCTTTCATTGATTATTTTTCACGTATGACGTGGCTTTACCTTCTTCGAGATTGGACATAATTTTTCTCCACCTTGCAGACATTTTACCATGAGATCCGGACACAGTTTTCTATCTCTGTAAAATGTCTATGCTCTGACAATGGGAGGGAATACTTGTCCACTCCCTTTCAGCAGTTTCTACAGGCACACGACATCATCCATCAGACCTCTTGTCCTGATACCCCTCAGTAAAATGGAGTGGTCGAGCGAAAACATCGGCATATTCTGGAAACTACTCGTGCCCTCCTCTTCCACACCAAGGTGCCTCTTCTCTTCTGGGGGAATGTCATCCTCACTACTACTTACCTACTCAATAGACTTCCTTCCTCCATCCTTCAGGGGGAGACTCCTTTTCTTACTCTGTTCCCCTCTCTACCTCCTCACTCCCTTCCACTCCGCGTCTTTGGATGTCTCTGCTATGTCCGGGACACTCGCCCCAATCTCTCTAAACTTTCACCCAAATCCCTCGGTGTATTTTTCTCAGATATTCCAGCACTCAGCGTGGATTCCGATGCTTCTCTCCAGACATACACCACTATATCACCTCTTTTGATGTCTCGTTTTTCAATATCTCTTCTTTCACTTCCCCCTCTCCTCATCCAGACACTACCATCGATGAGTGCCTTCCTCTCATTTTTCACCCTCCTATGGTGTCTCATCCTACTCGTCATCACTTTGGGATGGTCTACTCTCATCGTCCATCGACTGTACCCCCCCCATCCAGGATGAGGATAAAATTGTTCCCACTTCGTCCGATGCTCCTATCAAAGCACCTGAGGACTTTCCAATTGAACTCCAGAAAGGTACTCGCTCGTGTCAGACTACTCCTCTATTTACATCTTCATACAAAGGTTTGTCAGCACTGGAGGCAATCTCTATTACCCACACAGTTGGCGATGCCAAGTCACACCCGAGGTGGCTACATGATATGCGAGATGAGCTTCAAGCACTGGATGATAACCATACATGGGATCTGGTCCCCCTCCCTGTGGGAAAACATGCAGTCGACTGGAAATAGATTTATACAATCCGTCTCAATCCCGATGGCTCTCTTTGTCGCCTCAAAGTCCGTATTATGGTGAAGGGATTTTCTCAGAAAAACGGCATTTATTACTTTGATACCTTCTCTCTGGTCACCAAGATGGCCTCTGTCCACCTATCCATATCTCTGGATGCTCATCATCACTAGCTGCTTCATCAACTGGATGTCAAGAATGCATTTCTCCATGGCTTTCTTGATGAAGAAGTCTACCTACAACAGACCCCTAGCTTTCTTGCCTCTAGTGCCGACTCCCTTGTCTGTCACCTTCGTCGATCCCTCTATGGCCTCAAGCAGTCTCCTCAGGCTTGGTTTGGACACTTCAACACTGTCGTCATGACTTTTGGCATCTCTTGTAGTATGAAGGATCACACAGTCTTCTTCCGTACAATGACAAACGGTTGTATCTTGCTGGTGGTCTATGTTGATGATATCATCATCACAGGGAGAGACTCTAAAGGAATCTTCCACCTCAAGGGGCACCTTCACCACCACTTTCACACCAAAGATCTTGGTCCCCTCGCCTAATTCCTTAGCATCGAGGTCTCATGTTATGAGGACACTAACTCTCTCTTCAAGTGCAAGTATGATCTTGATATCTTGCAGGATGCAAGATTGATCTAGGAAAATGCAGTGGACACTCCTCTTGAGCCTGGGGAATTATCACTCTATACCGACTCGGAACCATTTCCTCACTCCGAGAGCTATCGATTTCTGGTGGATAAACTTAACTATCTCACCATGACACGACCAAACATTGCTTGCACTGTTGGAAAAGTCAGTCAGTTCATGGAGCATCCAACCAGATCTCAGTGGTACGATGTCCTTCCCATTTCTAAATACATCAAGAAAGACCCTACACGTGGCCTTCAGTACTTCCATCATGATCATTTGGATTTTGAGGCCTTCTGTGAAGCAGAATATGCAGGTTTCCTCGCTACCCTCAAGTCTACTTTATGATTTTCCGTGTTCTTCGCCAGTAACCTCATCTCCTAGCACAGCAAGAAGAAGACTGTCATCTCCAAATTGAGTGCAGAGGCCGAATACCACGCCATGGCCATGGTCACCACTGAGATCCTCTGGCTTCGTCATCTTCTCCATGATCTTGGCTTCCTGGTGAAGACCTCTTCTCATGTCTGGTGTGACAATCAGGCAGCCAAAAATATTACCTCGAATCCCGTATTCCATGAACGGACAAATCATATCGAGGTGGACTGCCATTTTCTTCTCCACCATCTAGAGCAAAACCATATCAGCTTTGTTCATATTCCGACGGCAGATCAGCTTGCCGACATCTTCACCAAAGGCCTCCCCGGAGCCCACCTTAACTCTCTCACTACCAAGCTGGGTATTCACAGCATCCATGCCCCACCTTGAGGGGTATTATTAGATGGTCTTTGTTTCATGTAATCTTTTTTTCTTTGTGGGACTCAATCCAAGATGGGAATGTCTAGCTTGAGGGGAAGTGTTGGACCCCATTTAAGTATAATGGGTATTTTCGAGTCCCACATCAGTCTTTCCCTCCATGTAATTATTTTTACTCATCTATAAAAGAATATCTCTGCCTCACATAGAGGTAAGGCAATTCACCATCGACAGTAATTGATCTACCTCTAAACTTCTTCATTGATTTATTTTGAATCAATTAGATACTATAATTCACTTAATATGATCTATTTATTGAGTTTTTAATTTAAATGAAACTAAGCAATAAATTGAACAATTGACACAAAAACACGCAAGGTCAGGTATTATGTAAATTGTGAGAGCGCAAACTTAATCTGTAAAACAAGACCACACGGGATAAATTTGTAGAGTTCAAATATAATCCCAAAGCTCAATTAATCCTCATTTTCCAGAATGGACATGTGCCTTAATTTACCACCGACCATAATCTAGATTTAGAACATTAATCAAAGCAGCGTGCCATGATTGCATGTTTCAAAGATAGCCTAGGGTTTAATTCACTTCATCTTTGTGGTAAAGTTAATTCTCATAGGGTTCGTGGGTTAACAAGTTAGGGGATCATAATTAATTGGATGTTAATTTAGATGATACTGATAAATAATTGATTGAAAATCTAGATTTAGATCGATTACGCCTTTTAAATATTTTCTAAAAAATATATTTTCTTGTTGTGTCATTTTAATCGAACTTTATTTCAAAACTAAAAACAAAACAAAAAAAAACAATCTTCTTCCAGAAAACTTCTTTTAGATTTATAAACTATAAACAACTTCATCCTTTTAATTAATGTTTTTATTTACTTTTATTTTACTTTCAAAATATCTTTAATATGTTGTTAAATTTACTTCCTCCATTGAGAGACGATCTTGGTCAGCCACTCTACTGCACCTAAGTAACCAACAATTACACATCATTTGAAAGTGCCCGTGATAGCGCCTTTCAAATTGATGTCGTTGCTGGGGAGGCAAGTAATTATTTCAACCAATTAGAGGTATTTATTTTATTTTACATTTAATTTTCTTCCTTTCTTCATTCTTCCTTCTTTACCCAATCTGATTTTTTTTGTTCTTTTATTTTCATCTACTTCTTTTTGGATCATCAACTCAAACTTCTCATTTTTATTTTACTATAGTCCACTTTCCTTATCTTCATTTTTATTTTATTTATGACACGAACTAATCCCTAAGATCTCTTAGATCTTGACCTTGAGATTGAACACAACCTTAGAGCTTGAATCAGATATTCTTAGTCTACGGGAAGTTTCGAAATTCAAACAGTTGGAGAATTTCTCCACTCCAAGAACATTGAAATTGGAAACACTTATAATTGCAACATAAAACAAGAACCAATGGCTGAAAATAATGGGAATAAAATTAATATAACCATTCGATAATTGGCTGCACCTGATATTAACTATCAACTAAATTGCATTGCATACCCAAATCTCGAATCGGACTTTGAACTGAAATCTGTATTAATTCACCTGCTTCCAAAATTTCATGTCCTCTCTGGTGAGGATCCCAATAAACACCTTACAGAATTTAATGTGGTTTTCTCAAACTTACAACCAAGAAATTTATCTAAATACCAAATCAAACTAAGAGCATTCTCATTCTCACGTGATAGAGCTGCGAAAGATTGGATGTATTGTTTACAACCTGAAGATGTAACTTGTTGGAACGATTTGAAATGTCTTTTTTTAAAGAGATATTTTCCAGCATCAAGTACCACTTCCATTAGAAATGAGATATCGAATATTAAGCAAGCATAAGGGGAGTCAATGTATGAGTACTGGGAACATTTCAAGAACTTGTGCGCAAGCTGCCCAAATCACCAAATCAGTGAGAAAATCCTCATCCAATACTTCTATAAAGGAATCACACCTATGGAGAGGAGCATGGTGGATGACGTGGCTGGATGAGCATTAGTGGAAAAGACACCAATAGTTGCACGTTCGTTGATTAACAAGATGGCCCAAAACTCCCAACAATTTGGTGATCGAGATACACCACATGTCAAAGTAGTACATCAGGTAAGTCCCTCTTCTCTTGAGAGTCATTTGATTGATACCAAGTTAGAATAATTGACCACTATGGTGAGGCAAATTGCTTTGGCTCAAGCCAAATCTCAACCCCCTCCTTCAAGGCCTTGTGGAATTTGCATTGAGATAAGCCACCCAACTGACTGTTTCCCCCAACTACAAGAAACATAATATTGTGCAGTAGTGTTTCCTGGTAGACCATATCAGTAGAAATAAAAACGATATCTCCAAAAGAAGCTTGATTCCTTTGCTCCAACATACAACCAAGGGTGGAAGGATCAATCGGACATGAGATATGTATCTAGACAACAACAAATGTCCCACTTTCAACAAAACTTCCAGCATCCTCCACCTTACCAATAGGGTTTCCAACAACCCCAAATGAGATTTGAATCCCAAGAATCAACAAGACAACAACAAGGGAATCCCCCAAAAAAGGTAGATTATAATACTAATGATCTTTTGAAACAAATTTTTCTTAATCAATAGAATGAGTTGAAGAGTCAAGGATCGGAGCTAAGGGAGTTGAAGACACAAATGAGCCATATTTCCACTTCCCTCCATGAACTAATAAGTAAGAACTATGGAAATCTACCTTCTCAACCTACTCCAAATCCCAAGGGGAATGTCAGTGTCATCACATTGAGAAGTGGGAGGAAAAAAACTGATACATCTTCACCTATCGTTCCACCAGGATTCACCTCAAATCTGGAGAAGTCGAATTCCATACCAACTGATAAGCAATACAAGGAGAAAGATAAAGGTAAGAAAAAGATTGATGATGTTCCTCCTAAATCCCTTCCATTTCCAAATAAAGTTGTACAAACCAAGAAGATGGTTGTGTTGCGAAATTGTCGGGAGTTACAACAACAAAAAAAAGAAATGAAAGAAGAATGCAGAAAGAAAATAGACGCGAGACACACAAATTTACGTGGTTCGGGAATAACCCTATGTCCACAGAGAGGTATAACTTCACTAATTTGGAAGCAAAAAAGTACAGTGTTTTTTTAGTAGTAACCCTAGCCCGAAAATGGGCTATAAAATGGAGAAGATGATCACTATTCCAAAAAGTAAGTCTTTGTCGATATAGTGAAGAGGTGATGCAAAAAATAATTTTTTGAAACATTCAAGCATGTGGAGATCAACATTCATCTACTTGAATCCATCAATCAAATCCCAAGGTATGCGAAATTTTTAAAAGAACTTTGTATCAATCAAAGAGGGATCAAGGGAAATGAAATGATCAATCTTTGAAGGAACGTTTCATCACTTATTACACCAACTCTTGCAATGCCAACAAAGTGAAAGGATCCAGGGACATTCATTATCCCATGAACCATAGTGGAGTTGCACTTTTCTGATGCTCTTTGTGATTTGGGAGCTTCCATAAATGTGATGTCTCACTCTGTATTCTCTTCTTTGCAGGTTGGTGAACTGAAATTAACGAGAGTAGTGCTACAGTTGGCGAATAGAGCTACAACATATCCAACGGGAGTCCTTGAGGATGTACTTGTACAGGTAAGAGACATGATCTTTCCAGCATATTTCTATATGCTTAACATGGAGGATGATCAGGTAAGTTCTCATGCTCCCATTATCTTAGGTAGACCCTTCCTCAAAACTGAAAAAACTATCATAAATGTCAATGAGGGTACGCTTTTCATGGAGTTTGGGGATTAATTTGTGATATTTAATGTTATGGACTCCATGAAGTACCCCTCAGAGGATCATTCTACATTTGTTATCTCCCATTTTGAACCACCAAATAAAAACCCCATGGAATTTGATTGTACTATGCTTAGGAAGATTATGAGTATCAGTTCTAGTTTGATGTCTAAGAGTACTTCCACACCTATTTCTAATGTACAAGACTCTCTAAGATTTGATTTTAAAATGGAATCATATTCTGATCATTTGAAATCTGATTATGACATGGCTATTGAGTATGCTGATGGATTTGATGCTTTATTCTCTGATTGTGATGATTTCTATTCTGATACTGATGCTCTTTGTGCACATATTTCAGTTCCTTCAATTTCTCCATCCATACACCACCCCCCTTCATTAGAGCTCAAGTCATTGCCACCAAATCTCAAATACTCATACTTATTGAGTGGCGAGAGATTACCTGTTATAATTGCTAATAATCTTCCTTTTGAACATGAATAAATTTTTTTGAATCTTTTTAGGGAGAACATTAAGGAAATCAGGTGGACCTTAGCTAACATATCAGGTATTATCCCCTCCATTTGCATGCATAGGATTCTTTTAGAGGATGGGGATAAACCAGTGATGCAACCACAAATGAGACTCAATACAACCCTTCTGGAAATTGTTAAAAAAAGGTTGAAAAATTGCTCGAGGCAGGTATAATCTATCCCATTTCAGATTCCAAGTGGACGAGTCCTATTCAGGTTGTGGCTAATAAAATTGGTTTTATAGTTTTTAAAAATGAGAAAGATGAGTTAGTTCTAATGAGGGTGAAAAACAGTTGACATGTGTGTATTGATTATAGGAAACTAAATCAGTCCACTCGCAAAGACCATTTCCCCCTCCCATTCATTGATCAGATGCTTGAGGGACTAGCTAGGGAAACACACTACTATTTCTTGGATGGATTTTCTGGATATTTTCAGGTTCCTATTACTCCGTAGGATCAATAGAATACATCATTCACTTGTCCATTCGCTACGTTTTCCTACCGAAGGATGCCATTTGGACTTTTCAACGCCCCAGGTACCTTCCAGAGATGCATGGTGAGTATTTTTTCTGATTTTATTGAGACCTGCATGGAGGTATTTATGGATGATTTTACAGTGTATGGGTCTTCATTTGATGATTGTATCTCTAGTTTAGGAAAGGTGTTGAATCGTTGTATTGAGAAGAATCTGGTCATGAACTTTGAAAAGTGTCATTTCATGGTAGAGCATGACATTGTCTTAGGGAATGTAGTGTCAAAACATTGGATAGAGGTTAATAGATCTAAGATAGACATTATTTCATCCTTACCATATCCCTCATGTGTGCGTGATGTTAGATATTTCCTAGGATATACAGGATTTTATCAGCGCTTCATCAAAGATTTTAGTAAAATTGCTCTTCCTTTGTCACGATTACTTCAAAAGGATTCTGATTTTGTGTTTGATGATTCTTACAGGACTTCCTTTGATGAGTTAAGAAGTTTCTGACCACTCCATCGATCATACAACCCTCACGGTGGGGGGTTCCTTTTAAGCTTATATGTGACACCTCCAACTTCACAGTTGGAGTTGTCTTATCTAAGAGGGTGTAGGGATGTTCACATGTGATTTCCTATGCATCGAGCACACGAGATTCAGCCCAATAAAACTACACAACCACAGAAAAAGAGTTTCTTTCTATCATATTTTCTTTAGATAAATTTAGTTCATATTTATGGGGCTCTAAAGTAATTTTTTTTTCTGACCAGGCAACTCTGAGTTACCTATTGAAGAAGCCGGATGCAAAGCCCAGGATAATCCGATGGATGCTCATTTTTCAGGAATTTGATATTGAGATAAAGGACAAGAAGGGGTCGGAAAACCTAGTGGCGGACCACATGAGTATGCTTACTCACACACTAGAGGATGACACCTTGGACCAGGTACCACTTCAGGACACTTTCCCCGATGAGAATCTTTATTCCATCTTAGGTACGTATACTTGGTATGCCGATTTAGTTAACTACCTTGTTTCCTCTTAAATCCCTACAAATTTAAAGAAACATCAAGTCCAAAAATTAAAAAGTGAGTCTTGGTATTATGTGTGGGATGATCCCTACCTTTGGCGCATGTGTAGTGATCAAGTTATTAGAAGGTGTGTTACTGACCATGAGTTTGAGTCTATTCTACATTTTTTCCATACACTTTCATGTGGAGGTCACTTTGGACCCCAAAGGACATCTAGGAAAGTTTTAGACTCTGGATTATATTGGCCTAGTTTATTCCATGATGCCCATGTGTATTGTAAGTCGTGCTCACGTTGCCAACACACGGGAAATATTTCTATGAGACATGAGATGCCTCAACAACCCGTATTATTCTGTGAGATTTTTGATGTGTGGGGTATCAATTTTATGTGAATTTTTCCTAGTTCTTTTGGTTTTTTGTATATTTTGGTTTTTGTTGATTATGTGAGAAAATGGGTGGAGGCTAAGGCCACCAGGACTGATGATTCTCATGTTGTAGTGGACTTTGTTTCAAATCATGAGTTGAAACAGATTTTGGAGAAAATCGTGCAGCTAAATAGGAAGGATTAGAGAAATATCTTGGATGATGAGCTATGGGTATATAGGAAAACATAAAAAACTCCCATCGGTATGTCCTCATTTTGAATTGTTTTTAGGAAAGTGTGTCATCTCCCCGTGGAAGTTGAGCATCGGCCTTATTGGGCTATAAATAAAAGCAACATGGATTTGGCCTAAGCTAGAATCCAAAGGAAGCTAGAAATTCAAGACCTTGAGGAGATTCGATTGTCTTCATATGAGAACTCAAGGCTCTCCAAGGAAAGATCAAAAGAATCTCATGACAAAATGATCCATAAAAGAGAATTTCAAGTTGGAGAGAAAGTTTTTCTCTATAGTTCACAACTGAAGTTGATGTCTGGTAAGTTGTGTTCCAGATGGTTAGGTCCTTATGTTGTGACTAATATTTTTCCTTATGGTGCAGTGGAGATCGCACAAGAGGGAACTAGAAGGATCTTTGCAGTCAATGGGAAACGTTTGAAGAGATACATTGAGGTACTTCCTACTGATGTAGTGGATTTCATCACACTGCATGACCCCATCATCACTTAATCATATCAAGTTGTTCCTAACCCTTTCACTTCTTTATTCTTTGTCCTATTTAAAATTATACATTTCATGTGAATATATCATCTCATGGGTTCACATTGAGTACAATGCAATATTTTATGTGTGGGGGAGATGACCTTTTAGGTTAGTAATTTAATTTTTTTTCTTGTTTTTCAATGATTTAAAAAAAAACCATAAAAAATTGTGTGTTTTTCGAATTTTGTGTGTTTATTTTTCAATTTGTTGTGTGTTTTTGAAACTTTTGATCTGAAATTATTCTTATAACCATTTTGAAATCCATATCAATAAGTGAGAAAATTTATCCCATGAAACCAAACCTAAATGAATGCTGAAAATGACTTTGTTTCAAGTTCAAATATTTAGTAATTTCATGAAAAGTACACTGAATTTTGAATCTCATGACACATCTCATTGTCTTTATATTTGAAATCAATTTCTTGTGAGGATTCTGAACCATTATTTTTATATTACTTACATTTAACTCACTTCTTGAGAGAACCAAATCATGTTTTATTTAACCAGAATTTGATTTATTCCTGTCAAAACTTGAGGGTTTGAGGTACTTATATTAAAATTATTGAGGAATTTGTTTGGTATTAAAGCCCATATTTCAAAAAATCCTTTTTTATAATGGCCTACCTTGAACATTTAATCTTATATCCCTTATAAGTCATGAACATAATGTTCGGTTAGCCACATTACAATCCAATTTTCCCTATCCAACCAACTCTTGAAGTGAAATTGCATAATCTATTTGAACTTAAGTGTGGGGGAAGTTGTCTTGTGTTGTGCTACCACATTTTGTTATACTTTGGGTGGAAAAATAAATTCTGAAGAGATGTGTTTACTGATGAAAAAAATCATTCTGTTGAAATTTGTACCTTTTATGGAGCTTTCATGACAAGTGAAGATGTGCCTTTCTTGAGCTTATAAAAAAGAAAGTTGTGCCTATCTGGAGCTTTCACGAAAAATATTTTTGGAGAATATTCACATTTTTGTTGTTGAAATGATGAATGGTGTAAACTTTCCATGAATTTTCGTGATTATGGAGCTGAATTGATGATAAGTGCATTGAGGAGACCATATTTAAGTGAAAATTAGATTAATGCAATTTTGCTTCAAAAAGAGTGAATCCCCCCTCATTCAGCCTCAGAATTTTTCACATCTTAATCCTACCAACCGAAAGCCACAGAACAACCCTAAAAATTCATCATGATAAACATATGTCCTTGACTCACATCATGTGGGGATGTAGGAATTTATCAAGCCTATGGTGACCCTTGTATGAGTTTGGATGAGAAAGACATTGCTAAAAATTTAAATTTGTGTGATAAGAGAAAATTCAAGTGAGGTAAGTGTTTTATGCATGATAGGATAAATGAAGTGGAAATATATTGAATGATATAAATGGAGAACTTGACATAATAGTTTTTTATGAGGCATTATATCTTTTGTTTCTTGGTGTGGAATTGTTGGATCTCAAGGATATGTGTTTTAAATTTTTTTTTGATATGAGGTTTTGCCCAGGAGTGCAAAAAGGTAAGTGTGGGGGAGTTGATAAAACACTATTTTGTTGAATATTTCATTTATAATAAATGAAATAATTTCCTCACATTGTGATAAATATGTTAATTTATGAAATATTTGGGATTAGATCATTCATTTGAAAATTTGATTAAAGTTCCAGTTTTAACCTTTTAAATTTCATTGTAGTATTTCGCACATAAATATTTTAATATGACTTATTTGAACTTATAATTTTGTAACAGTGTTACTAACTTTATTTTCTACAACTGTTGTTCAGGAAATTGGAGCTAAATATTTCATTTGGTTGGACTAAATGGACCATGAAGGCAAAGGTGGGTTGGACCCGCCAGATTGGACATTGGTTCTGTATTTGGGTAATAACTCCTTCATATGAGCATGGATTGGGACCATATTTTGAGAGTAGATCTCCAACCCAATTTTGAACAAATAATATTTCTGGAAGAACAGCTGGTTCACGCATTTTGGAGGTCAAGTGGGCGATGTAATTTGTCTTAAAATATTTGGTTGAGATTCCTCATTCACACTTGAAACCTCTTTAAACCTAGTCTCTCCTTCAGTCTATAAATTAGTATTTTTCTCATTTGGTTGGGTTGGGACGTGAATTAGGAAGTTGAGGGTATAAGAGAAGAGGTTCCACTCCAATTCTCCAATCAATTCAATAAGGGTAGCTCTTGAAGAAAGGATCCCTTTGACGACGCCTTCTTCTTCTTCATGTTGTAATATTTGTGTTTTCATAAAAAAATTCTTTGTTCTTCTTTTATTTCTTCTCTTTTCTTCTATTTTATTCAAATTTATACTTCTCTTAACCTTTTTTTTGGTCTGTAATCAAGAGTAGGAACATGATTGGGTTGTACCCTTTCTAAACCTTTGGACATGAAAAACATTTCTACGATGACTACACCGCCCTTTGAAGAGTAGTTCTTTTTAGTAATCAATATACCTCTAAACTTCTTCATTCATTTATTTTGAATCAATGAGATACTATAATTCACTTAATATGATCTATTAATTGAGTTTTTAATTTAAATAAAACTAAGCAAGCAATTGAACAATTGACACAAAAACACACAACGTCGAGTATTGTGTAAATTGTGAGAGTGCAAACTTAATCGATAAAACAAGACCACGCGGGATAAATTTGTAGAGTTCAAATATAATCTATAAGCTCAATTGATCCTCATTTTTTATAATGGACATGTGCCTTAATTTACCACTGACCATAAGCTATATTTAGAACATTAATCAAATCAGGGTGTCACGATTGCATGTTTCAAAGCTAAACTAGGGTTTAATTCACTTCATCTTTGTGGTAAAGTTAATTCTCATAGGGTTCGGGGGTTAAAAAGTTAGGGGATCATAATTAAGTGGATGTTAATTTAGATGATAATGATAAATAATTAATTTAAGAGCTAGAGTTAGATTGATTACACCTTTTAAGTATTTTCTTAAAAAACATCTTCTTATTGTGTCATTTTAATCAAACTTCATTTCAAAACTAAAAACAAAACAAAAATACAATCTTCTTCTAGAAAACTTTTCCTAGATTTATAAACTATAAACAACCCCATACTTTTAATTAGTGTTCTTATTTACTTTTATTTTAATTTCAAAATACATTTAATATGTTGTTAAATTTACTTCCTCCTTTGACCGACGGTTTTGGTCAGCCACTCTACTACACCTAAGTAACCAACAATCACATATCATTTGAAAGTGCCCACGACAACGCATTTTAAAATAAAAATGTATATTATGTTAATTTAGATTCTTTAGACTCTCAATATGTTTCTTTTTTAAGTGTATTTCATAAATATTCTTGGATTTGGCATAGGAGATTAGGACACTGTAATGTACACTCTTAGAAAGCTTACTAGAAAATGCATAGTCAATGATCTACTCAAACTTGAGTTTCCAAATGATAAAGTTGTTAATCCTTGTCAAAAAGGAAAACAACACAAGATATCTTTCAAATCAAAGAAAGAAGTTTTAACTTCTCAACCTTTAGAGTTGGTTCACATGTATTTGTTTGGACCATCTCAAGTTTCTAGTTTAAATGGGAAGCACTATGTCTATATTCTTGTGGATGACTATTCTAGGTATACTTGGACTTATTTCTTAGCTCACAAATGTGAATCATGTACTTACTTCACCAAGTATGCTAAAATTGTATAAAATCTTAGTGGACTTAGAATTAAATCTCTAATAAGTGATCATGGCCATGAGTTTGAAAATCAAGACTTCGAATCTTTTTGCTCACACAATGGATATAGTTATAACTTCTCTGCCCCTAGGACACCTAAAAAAATGGAGTTATGGAAAGAAGAAATAAGACATTGCAATAAATTTCTAGAATAATGCTTAATTAATATGATTTACCTATTTACTTCTTGGATGAGGTTGTGAATACATCTTGTTACATAATTAATAGTCTTAATTAGACCTATCCTCAAAAAGACTTTTTATGAGTTATGGAATAATAAAAAACTCAAAGTTGGTTATTTCAATGTTTTTGGTTGCAAAGTATATATTCTTAATACAATGGATAATCTTGATAAATTCGCATCCAAGAGTGATGAATGAATCTTCTTAAGTTATCAACCTCTAGTAAAGCCTATAGAGTATTTAATAAAAGAACCAAGTGCGTGGAAGAATCTGTGCATATCAAATTTTATGAAACAGATCCACATGAACTTGAGACCTCTTTAGAAAACCTTGAAGATGATATATCAAATCTATACATAAACTAAGAATCATCTAATCCTTATGTCAAGCAATCTAGGAAATCAAACAATTTTAAAAATTCTTTAGAATATGAACATGATGAACCCAAACCTATAGATGAACCTGACATAACTAGCACTATCTTTTCTAGACCAACTAGAACTCTCAAGAACCATCCTCTATATGCTGTTGTTAGAGACCTAGATAAAGGAACACAAACTAGAGCTTCTCTTAAAAATCAGGTTGAACATCAAGCTTTCTTGTCACAGCTTGAACCTAAAAGCATCAATGATGTAGTTAAAGATGAATTTTTGGTGATATCTATGCAAGAACATAATCAATTTGAAAAAAATAAAGTTTGGAAACTTTTGGATAAAACCAAAGACACCTTGACCATAAGAACTAAGTGGGTGTTTAGAAATAAAGTATATTAAGCTGGTAATATTGTTAGAAACAAAGATAGATTAGTTGCATAAGGTTATATCCAAAAGGAAGGCATTGACTATGAAGAAACTTTTGCACCTGTTTCTAGACTTGAAGCCATTAGAATCCTTCTTACTTATGTTTCCCATCTTAATTTCAAACTGTATCAAATGGATGTTAAAAGTTTATTCCTAAATGGATATATAGTTGAGGAAGTTTTTGTTGAACCCCCTAGTTTTACAAACCCTCACTTTCAAAATCATGTTTTAAAATTGACAGAATATTTATATGGTTTAAAACAAGATCCAAAAGCTTGGTATGATTGATTAAGTAATTTTCTTATTTCAAAAGATTTTACAAAAGGAACTGTTGATCCTACTCTTTTTATAAAGTAAATGTCTAAAGATATTTTAGTCGTTCAAATTTATGTTGATGATATTATTTTTAGATCTTCAAGAAATTCTTTATGTATTGAATTTTCTAAAATGATGCAAAATGAATTTGAAATGAGTTTAAGGGGTGAACTCAAATTCTTTCTTGGATTTCAAATTTTTCAAAATAAAGAAGGTATCACTTTAAACTAAAGTATGTATACAAAAGATCTTTTAAAAAGATTTGGCTTTGATAGCATTAAAACTAGTGACACTCCCATGAGTACTACTTGTAAGTTGGATCTTGATGAAGATGGTAAATCTGTTGATCAAACCACATACAGAGGAATGATTGGAATATTTCTCTACTTGACTGCTAGTAGGAAAGATATAATGTTTAGTGTGTGTATGTGTGAAGGTTTTCAAGCTAATCCCAAATAATCTCACTTAAATGTTGTTAAAATAATTTTCAAATACCTCAAACATGCTATTAATTTAGGCTTGTTTTACCCCAAAGGACAATCATTTGATATACTGAGTTATTCTGATGCTGATTTTGGTGGATGCAAGTTAGATAGAGAGAGAACCTCTTGGACATGCCACTTTTTGGGAAAATCTTTGGTTTCATGGTGTAATAAGGAACAAAATTTTGATTCATTATCTACTGCTGAAGCTAAATACATAGTTGCTAGTAGATGTTGTGCACAAATTTTATGGATAAAACACACTCTTTTAGACTATGGATATCAATTTAGACATGTACCTATAAAATGTGACAACATAAGTGCTATTAACATTTCTAAAAACCCAGTTTCTCACTCTAGAACAAAACATATTGATGTGAGACATCACTTTTTGAGAGATCATTATCAAAAGGGTGATATTAATTTAGAATTTATTGGCACTAAATATCATCTTGTTGATATATTCACTAATACATTGAACTCTGAAAGAATAAATTACATCGGACATGAGTTAGGAATGATAAACTAGTAAGACCATGTGTTTTCCTTTCCTTTAATCTTTTTCTGTGAAGTTGTCATGCTGACACTGTTAGTGTCTTACAAAGTCTGTTATGCCGACACTGATGACTCATCACTTTTATAATTTTTATGTTTTTATCAAAACAGCATTGTTTCATTAATTCCAGCAAACCCAATTCACGATTTTGTGATTGTAAAATCTTAAAATCCCTAAACAATATAAATTTGAATCGATCCACTCTACTCCCATTACCGCTACTCTCTCTCTCTCTCTATTTCCTTTCTCTTTATCTACTCTTGGCCTTTCACCTTATGACCTCTAGAATGAACTGATCGGAATGGCGCAAGTAAAGAAAGATCTAGAAGAGGGTGAGTCTATGCGTCCAAGAAACAGAAAGGGGATTCAAGAAAATCGTCAGATCCTGCGAATCCTAATCTAGTAAAGCATGTTGTAACTTCAGAGAAGGAAGTTTTGGTGGAATGGATCTTGGAGAGAAAATCTTTGTTGTTGAAAGTGATGGAAGATCAAGGATGGCTTGAATGGATCGCAAATAATGATAATTTCTTTTATCCGAAGTTAGTTTATGAGTTTTATATGAATATAGAACTTTTGGTGGAAGGAATTGATGTTGCATGGATGAAGTCGATTGTGAAAGGGAAGAGAATATCATTCTCTTCAAGGCATTAGGCTGAATGTATTAAGGTACCTCATGAAAGAATTTTTGATGATTACCAAGGTACTTATCCTCCTGAAAGTGAATTATTCTTCTATAAGACTACTCTGAAAGAGCTAACTGAAAATGAAGAGAACAGGAGACTCATCACTTCAGAATTGAATGGTGAATGCAGAATTCTTTTCAAGTTTATTCAGCATCAGATTTGTCCCAGGAAAGTGGATTTTGCTTCTCCCAAGTATCAAGATGTATACTTGGTTTATTTGCTTCAAAAAAGTGTTAAATTGAATCTATGTAGATATCTGATGGTGCACATCAATGAGATGATAAAACCTGGGTGTAAGTCAAATTATCTCTTCTATTCAAAAATGATTTCAGTTATACTGAAGAAGAAAGGTTGTGTAAATGAAGATGGGGATGTGGTAGTTAGTGAATGTAGTGGAATCTTCTTAAGCTCTTACATCTATAAAAGAATGAAAATAAATTGGAACCCTTGGAAGAAATAATGGGTTGGTGATGAAGACAGTTTGTATGAGAAGTTTGATCCCATAGACCATCCAGATAAACCAAGGTATCTAGTGGATCATGGTCTCAGTCCAGATGAATAAGTAACCTATTATTCATATGAATAAGAAGAGCCTGCTACCCCTATTAGAGATGTGGGATCACAAGTTGATGATCGAAGTGACCCCCAGACACTATTGGACCATCAAAAAGAGTCTTTATTGGACCTACAAGTCCACCTCTGGATTTACCCTCTCATGAACCTATTCTCAATTCTTCTGGTAGTGAAGAAACTGAACTTGAAGGTAGTGTAGAGTATGTCGGTGAATCCATTGAAGAGGATGATGATGAAGAAGATTAAGAGGAAGAAGCTGGTAGTGTTTAAAATGGATCAGAATCAAGAAGGGATGAAAAAGATGAGCAAATTGAAGATGATCATAATGAAGATGGTAATAATGAAGAAAACAGTGAAAGTGAAAATGAATGTTACTCTGGTCACCCGGATGAAAATCCAGATGTTGTGAGTATGGAAGTTGCTGAAGTTAATACTAGTTTCTCTGTTGAGGGTGTTGTTCAAGAAGAAAATTTTACTCCAGATGAACATGTTGCTCAAGTTGTTTATACTAGGAAAAGAACTCTGCTTAAGGAAAAACAACCTATCCAAGAAACCTTGATTGAGGGGGAGAAATTTTTCAAAAGAGTTGACACTGGGGGGGCCTCAAGGACCAGTTTCTCAAGCTGATGAATAGAATCAAACAGGATGAGTAAAGCTTGATACTATTTCTCCTTTGGATTCTGATATTCTTACTGAATGTATAAGGAATCCTGGTTATGTATCCTTGGGGTTGGATTATGAAGATTCTAATGATGAAATTGTTTCCCTTGCTGCAAAGGAACTAGTGGATGAGACCACTTCTATTGACTATGTCACTAAAGACAATTTTGAACAACTCAAGTAAGAGATATGTGTCTCCATAAGACACTCATTGAAATCTCAAATGAGGTATGATATTGGTGAAGCCATGAGACAGAATACTAAGCTGACTAAGAATTTGAAAGCAATCAGATATGTGGTTGATGGTGTAAAGCACGTTGGTGCTTCTAGTTCTTCTCCTGCCTCAACTAGTCTATCTCAAGTTGATGCTTCTTGTGTTTCCAATATGGTGATAAAAGAGATTCAGCCAAATATAATCACAACATTAGAGAAAATTGTAAAAAGAAATATCAAGCTCAGAAATGATATGAATAATTTGACAACTATGATTAATGCCTTGACCACATAGTATAGGAATACTATAGAATCTGTCATGAAAACTCTTGAGAACCTTGTTTCCCATTTTAAAGCTCTTGAGTTTTCCAAGCTGAGAAAAGAAGTTCATGATCTCACCTCCCCTACTCTAGCATCAAGTTCTGCTCCCTCCTGCTCAGTCCTTGCAATTTTCAGATCTTTCTATTGTTAGTTTAGTGATGAAAGAGGAGCTAAAAGTTTTTATTGCAAGTATAGCTAAAGTTGAGGATACTTCAGATAAAGTGCATGATCATGTGAAGTATTATACAAGGAGTGCTTCACAGACTCGAGAAGAGTTGGCCAAGAGGATTAATGAGTTTTTCTCCAAACTCATCACAAAGCACCAAATGAAAAGTGTTTAAGTATTTGGCCTCAACTCTTACTCTTCCTCCAGTGAAAAAGACTTTTAAGGATCAAATTCAAAAACTCAGATAATTTACTCCTTTGTTGGATAAATTTATAGAAAACACGGATGATTTGAAAAAATCTATGAAATATTGTGCAGTGATCATTGAAGAATTCACCAAGCAATTGAAATCGTATCTTTATGTCCAAAGTGAGTTCATTGTGGTACCTCCTGCTGCAACACTTGATTTTACTGGTTTTGTGCATGCACAACCTCAATGTTAGTTTCTTAGGCCTTATCTCACATCCAACCAATCATCACAAAAATTGTTCAATCTCCGATTCTTTCTCAATACACACCTACCCTTGCTTCTATAGTTCCCGAATGAGTGCCTTTACCTCCTCTCAAAATCAGTTCAGACCCTCCTGGCTCCTCATCCTAACCCTCCTGATAAACCTTCTATTGATCCATCTAATAAGGTAAAAGAAGCCCCTTGATCCTACCATTTGATCCTATCTTGTAGTGTGGACTGATTTTAATTTGATAGGGTTGTGTCATTGTATGTATTCTTTTTTGATGTAATCAGTTTATGAATGTTATTTCATTGTTTCTACTTTTCTGTTTTTCTTGTTCTTTTCTCCTTTCACTTTTTGATAATCCTAAAAGTGGGAGAAATTTTATTAAGCATTATTAACAGTGTCAGTGAGTGACTTTTATGAGATTCAATAACGCCATGATTTGTTATTATCAAAAAGAGAGAGATTGTTGACCCATAGATGATGTTGGTCACTATATCTAACTATAAAGGTTTTAATTATCAAAAAGCATGTCATATATTAACATATATCTTATTTTATGTTAAATCTTATATTATGAAAAAAAATTATCTTGAATATCAAATAATTTCATTCATATAACTAATTATGTGTTCTTAAGTCTAAACAAGATTTTAATTGTTTATCTATGTATAATTTTGAGGATTACCAGTTTCTAACTTTGTTGAATTACAAGACAGACAGAACATCTAAAATTGTCTAAGTATGAGTCACTGACACCGACAGGTAGATGACTCACTGTCAGACATATGTCTTACTGAAAGACAGATCAAACAGATATATTTTCAAAAGTTATATTAATATCTAGATTAGTATAGATGAGAACTAATCAATCTTATGAGAAATTAATTGAACATTAAAGACTTTTATAAATTCACTACAAACCGACTTTGATTATATTTTTAATTGGGGGAAATTGTCAAAGAACCAATTTTAACATAAATTTTTATAGATACTCAATTCACCCCCCCTGAATAATCTACTCCGACCAACAATACTCTTTATTATTCTTATCTAAATTGCCATATTCTACCACAAATGGTTAAGTTTTGAGAGCTGTAGAACGATAAAATGAGAGAAACTAGAACCCCCAATGTGTTCTCTCTAAAGGAGCTGTTGGGGTTATTTTATAATGAATAATTAAGACCACATCGAACCACATGTCTGATGTGGGATGCAGACTCAAACACTCCCCCTCAAACCAGGTGTACCTAGCTTTGACACATAAAGAAAAAAACAAAGCAATCGAAATACTGAAAACACTCCCCCTCAAACTGGACAGACCCAGCTTGATGACAAAACAAGGGAAAACATAATAAAAGATAAAGCTACAAGGTTGATGATCTCCATCACGATCCCAGATCCCCCTTCTGAATGATGGATGGATGAAGTTGTCATGGGAGCAGTAGAGAAACCACATAGACTGGGCCATTTGACGGAGCACCAAGAATGTCGCACTAGTGGGGTCGGTCGATGATACATCAGAAAGTCCACTCTAGCACCGAGAAAGCCGCACATGCGGGGCCGGTGATAGGAGATGAGGATTCCACAGAATTTTCGCGAGATCTGGCGGCGCCAAAGGGCCTGAATCCAAGGTGGTCGAGCTGCTGCACCACAGTAGAGGAAGTGTGAAGATGTTTCGGTGCCAAAGGGCCCGGTTTGAGTTGGTTGAAGTGTTGCGCCAGTGCAAGGGCGTGCCATTGGATAGGGATGTAGCTGTCGGGAGTCATCGGGAGATGTCGGTGATTGGAGGTGGGGATTCCGAAGAAGGTGGCTGACATGGAGGGAGCAACGGTTCACCGGAGGAAGTGTCGGACGATGAGATTCTCTGAACTGTAATGGATGAAACCAATCGGAGGGAGGGCAGCCTTGCAGAGTAGTACACTGGAGGGGGGGATCTAAGAAGAACCGGAGGCCAGCTGCTGGAGGAGCTGGTAGGGGTGGAGGGAATCAGGCGCTGGCAAGGGGGATATCTGCTGCCTGGGAAGAGCCCAGAGGAGGGATTCCTGGCTGACGCGCACAGAGGAGGCCGACTCGAAGGTTGCGCCTGGGTCGGGGGTGGGAGGCGCAGGAGGCTGCCTGGAGAAGTAGAGGCGCAAGGATGGATCCGCTCAGGCAGCTGAAGGTCCGCCATAGGGGAGGGGAACTGAAGAAGTAGGCGCGACGGGATAGGGAGTGTCGGGTCTCACGCATGGGAGGAGACGTCGGAGAGGCCGCGGGCAGGAGAGGTTCTGCTGGCCGGGATCAACAGAGGAGGGTCATCGCGTGCTGCGGGGAGGGGCGCGATGAGGGCGCATTGGGCCGAGAATGCCTGGATGATGGTTGGTCGTCGGGATCGGGACACCGGGAGTCACGCGAGAGGGAGAGGGTCGTCGCGACAGCGGGAAGGCGACTCTGAGGAAGGAGGTTCTGGCAGGGGGTAGAACCGTTGGGTGTCGCCAGGAGGCCGCAAGAGAGACAGTCGGGGCATGGGGTGACAGAGGGGTAACACCGGGTCATCGCTGGAAATGGAGTGTGCCGCGGGAGTGTGTCGCGGCCGGCCCTCAGGATCACCGGAGGGCACCAAATGATCAAGCACACAAGAAGCTAGAGCGACGGGCTGCTTCGCAATGGAGGGGCTATGCCTGGACGAAGATCCACCGGCTCCCTTCCCAGCGGATCCCTTCTGTCATGATCCTAGCGGCTCCCTACTCCAGCGGTGCACCCCAGTGGCCCAGCTTCCAGACGTGTCTCCCGAATCTCGCAGCATTTCCCGGTGCCTCCCGCCTCTCCTATGGCTTCCCGGAAAAGCCCGACCGTGCCTCCCTTCCTGACAGGCCATCCTCTCAGTGGCTCCCTCCCTCCCTATGCATCCTTCATGCGCCGGCTCCCTCTTGTTGGTCGGAGTAGTTTACTCAAGAGGGGAGGGGTTAATTGAGTAACTATAAAAATTTCTGTTACAAAAATATTGTTTTAAGAGAAATGGTTTTCCCCAAAAAATAGATACAACCCAGTTAATCAAGGTTATACTGTTATAAGAGTTTGACTGTTTAAACAACTTCTTAGAAGATTGATTAATTCTCAGTAATCTTAATATGTATTATTAATATTACTTTTGAAGTTATCCTACTAAGACAAATCAATTATAACTTCTTTCAAAGACTAACTATCAAAGTGAAATTAGAGTTTTCTAGATTATGCAATAAAGCAGTAAAACAGAGAAGACTAAATTTAAATAGCATAGCAGATATGAAACAAGTGGTTTAGTCTCAAGCCAAGACCTAATCCACTCCACTTGGTGATCACCTGCCACAAAGCAGTTTATATAAATAAACTTTCATCCACACCCTGGATCGGGGTTAACAACAGTACACAGACTGTCCAGGTCATACAGGGACCTCTTCCACAGTTTTCTGGGTAAACAAAAATAATAACCAGGACACACACAGGGACCTCTTCCACAGTTGTCATGGGTAAACAAAAATATAAAGATTTTAGTGTAAGGGTTTAGAAAACCTTCAGTTTAGAACATGATTCAGTGTGTGTATGGAATATACAGAGTACACACACTGCTCAAAAGTAAGTAAAAGAATCACTAAGAGAGAGTAGATATGAGTTTAGAATGCTCTAGTGATTTTAATTGCAGCTCTGGACTCATTTGATTAAACAGAGATGCTTCTGAGTCCTTCTCTAGTTTTTGTCTTGAAAAATAGAGTGTCGTAATTTAGCTTGTGTTCTTCATGAGTGTTGATAATGTGAAGATGTTATTTGGATTCCAGTTTACTTCGTATGTTATTCAGTAGTGTCGTATTGCATGTATGAGACAATGCTTTCTTTGAAAATCGTGCAATTTTTTCTTCATGGTCGTGCTCACAGGCTTGTTTTTCATTCATTATTGCGTGTTGTGGTTGTTGGGCACTCTCCACTCTTTATCTTTGAATTCATGTGTTTTAGATGACAGGTTCCATGTGTTTTGTACCTCTTACCTTGTACTATGTCTACAAAGAAAAATTAATTATGTCAGTGCATTAAAGGCATCAAATATGACCGTTAAACATTAAATTGAAAGACGATAAAATAGTTTAAGAAACGGTGTCACAACATGTTATGAAAACGGTGTCTCCTTCACACGGTGTTTGAGTGTCACGGTCTGAGTGTCACATTGTCTTTTTTACAGTGTCTTGGTCATGGTGTCTTACTCACGATGTCTTGCTCACAGTGTCTTGCTCATGGTGTCTTGATCACGGTGTCTTGGTCACGGTGTCTTGGTCACGGTGTCTTGCTCACGACGTCTTGATCACGGTGTATTGCTCATGGTGTCTTGCTCACGGTGTCTTGCTTATGTTGTCTTTTCTTCATGGTGTCTCGCTTTACGGTGTCTCTCTTACGGTGTCTAGCTTACTATGTCAAGCTTTACAGTGTCTGGATTACGATGTCAAGCTTCACGGTGTCTTGTACTTAGGCAAATAACAATATTCAGACTTAAATAGTAATATGCATGAAATAGATTGAGCTTAACCATTATAAAGCATGAGTGAACATGAAACATAAATAAACATGATTTGATATAATTTAGGAGTTAACTAGGTTGAATGATATTTGTGATCATTTATGAGATTTGTGATCATTAAAACATGATTAATACATGAGGATTCAAACACATCTCAACTCCTTTCACGGCTCTCAGCCCTCCTCCTGACGGATCTGTCGGCCCCACCTCCTGCGGATTTTCTCGGCCTTGCCTGAGGGCATGCTTCCATCCCATAGGATCTCCTTCCATGCCGACCTCCACCTGTGGCAAACCCCGCACCCATGTCGGCCCTCCTGTGGTTTCCCGGTGCTCTGACGTTCGGCCCACCCGTGCGGTTTTCCTGGAAACTCTGATGGTTGGCCTGCCCGTGCGGTTTCCTAGCACTCCAATGACCGGTCCGCCTATGTGGATTTCCCAGCACTTAGTCGAACATCACTACCAGTGCGGCTTTCTCAATACTTCTTCGACCAACATCCATAGTGCTTTTATCTTTTATTCTGTTTTTGTCTTGTTTTGTAATCAAGCTGGGTATGTCCAGCTTGAGGGAGAGTGTTTGCAGCGTCTTTTGCTTTCTTTATTTTTCTTTATGTGTTCAAGCCACCTAGCTTGGGGGGGAGTGTTGGAGTCTGCATCCCACATAGGACTTGAGGTCCGGTGTGGTTTTAATTATTCATTATAAAATAACCCCAAGGGCTCCTTTAGAGAGTACACCTTGGGGATTCAGGTATACCTCATTTTATCATTCTACATGGTATCAGAGGGAAATTAGTTCCAAAACCTCCTCCCGTTTTTATTTCTTTTTTCCCTTCGGCCTCTAGGGTTTCTCCTAGTTGGGGGGTGGCAGCCTCCATGGCCATAAAGCCATAGGTATCCCCCCTGCCGGCTATCCCTCCCATCGGACAGAATCCCCCCTCCGATCTCTTTTCCTAGGCGGCGGATCACCCCCTTCTGGTGTCTGCTTCCTCGGCCCCCCCTCATCCAGTGCGACGAGCCTCCTGTCGCTCCTCCTTATCCCGAAGGCTCCCTGCTTTGGCCTCTATCCGGCGAATCTCCCCCCTGCTGGTACCTCCTTCCCCGGAGTTGCCTTCCCGCCTCTGCGCGCAAGATAGACATCGGCTCCCAATCCAGGCGGAATCCTCCCTTTGTGCGCTACAATGACTCCACCCATCCCGCCTGAGGCCCTCCCAAGCACCGCTCGGCCTGCTGCATCTCTAGAGGATCTCTCCCCTATCGGTTCCTGCTTTCTCGGTGCCTCTCTCAGCTGCGCGCGATGGCCCTTGCCTCCCACGCGACTCCCGGCCCACCTTCTCCTATGGATTCCCAGCAACTATTGCCTCCCTCCTCTCCCGCCGCGCACGACCCAGCCTCCCATTCGACGACTTCCCACGCTGCCTCTCCCACTGTCTGAACGACTTCTAGCATCCTGATCTAGCGTCGCCCCTCCATCGGCCTCCCTGCGCCCCACCGGTGACTCACAACTACCCACCCTCACGACGCAACCTCGACCTCCTATGTTGCTCCCTAGCGCTTTGCCCGAAGGCCCTCCACGTCGGCTCCCTTCTCGGAGGATCCCTCCCAGTGTTCCTCCCGAAGCGTTCCTCCCCTCCCGACCTAGGAACGGCCCTCCCGGCAACGACTTCCTTCCCCGATGTCTCCTCCCCGCTGTGCGCGCTGGCCCCATCACCCCGCGCAACGTCCCACCCCTCCAGTGTGCTACTCTGCAAGGCAGCCCTCCCTCCGACCAGATTCATCTGCTCCACTATGGAGAATCTCATCATCCGTCACTTCCATGCTGGCCTCCTCCCATCGGTTGCCCTGCTTCCATATCTGGATCTCCAAAACCTCCTGCAGAATATAGACTTGAACAAGAACCTTACCAGTCTATTCCAGAGTGCCATGATCAACCACAACTAATTCATGTCAAAAAAATTTATTTACTAGCTCTAGAGTAATTTATTTTCCCATATATCCTACCTTGAGCTTGGTTCAAGTACTGTTTTCTCAAGTGTGAATTTTTTATTCTTCTTTAGTGTGAGGACCTTATGATTCTCCTTTGATGGCGTGTTTTTTTATACATGATTTGATCCCAGTTCCTAGATTTTTCAGTTGTGGTTTCCATCCATCTCCTTTTGTGTTGGGATGGCATCATCAGGTTGATCTTTCATCCATTTCTTTTTATTGAAAATTTCTTTTTCTTATATTGAGAAATGTCATGCCCACTAATTTTTCAAAAGGATCATATCAACTTGGATCGTATACAATTCACAAGATCATGCCCTGTAATTTTATAATCACTGTTGAATTTAGGTAATCTCTCATATTTAATCATGAGGTCTATATTTTCATCAATAGTATACATAGCCACATTATTAAGTGCCTTGTTTTTCAATGGATGTGAACCGCATGAGTTATGTGGCATGAACCTGCCATTCATACCATGAGTGGAGTGATTTCCATGTTGTTTATAAATTCTAGCCTCCCCCCAATTTCCCTCCTTCTCCCTTTGATTGTCTTGAACATCCCTAAGTGATTTTGGGAGCACTAACACCCTCTGATCTTTGTCATTCATCCTTAATTTATGAGGATTTGATATCAGTGATTTCAAGTGATCCATTCTTCTCTTTCTCCCTGATTATTCCTTGTTTCTTCGGAGGTTTCACAATAGGTATGTTGATTGGAGTTGGGAGTTTATGGGGCTCCGATTTTAATGAGACATCGATGTGTTTCAGATTAATTTGAGGATCCTTTGTGTGGTTGTGGCCCCACAATTCATCCCCTCTTTCTTTGACTTTACACAGCGAATTGAAAATCTTTTTTGAGCTGGGGGATTCGAGTTCTCACACTTTCATGTGCATCTATGAGATTATCAGGATTTTTCTTTTAGTTGGTTGAATGGTATGAATTAGCATGATGAAAATAATAAACCGAGCTAATGAAATTAAAGAGAACATTGTGATGTACATGTAGTTATCGGTTTTCCTTGATATTGATTGTTGTTTCATATTTGACGCTTGTTATGGAATCATGTCTTGTAGTTTTGGATTGATTTGAAAATACCCTTTATTTAGTTAAATATTTTGGAAAACGAAAAAAGATTTAAGTTGAATATGTTTGTTATATGCTTGACTTGATGTTTGTGGCTTAATGGTCTTGGTTGTGTACATCTTGGTGGTCTTGGTTGTTTACGGCTTGATTGTCTTAATTGTTTGCGAATTAATGGCCTTAGTTGTGGGGAAGCATCTTGACATGATGGTTGCTTGGTAACAATTCAGTAGCAATATAATTATTTTAACATATAATAATGTGGAAATGGCTAAAAAATTCATTAGTGTTAATATAAATTGATAGTTAAATAGGTAAAGCTTGGTTTTTGAATTGTTAAATTAAATAGGGGAAATGGAACTCGGGTTCTTTTCCTTCTTATGATGTTTGTGGTTGGTTGTTCTACATTAGAGGCACTGCTTGGTGGTGCGATATTGGTAATGTCTTGGTGGTGGTTGTGACGATGTCTCTTGTGTGAATTCATAGGTGTGGTTCGAATGCGACTGCAAGATGTCATGGAAGCTCACTGCAAGATGGTCTTACTGCATGAAAAAGTTATCTACTATAAACTACATTATCACTCATGCCTTTCGTGAAGCCAGTATTCTCACTGATTCTCTTACAAACAAAAGAGTTTTCCAAAACACTTTCATTCATGCTCATACACCCCCTCTTGATCTCTTACCTATTTAGAAAAAAGACAAATGTAAAATCTCTTCTTTCTGTTTGATGTAACTTTCTTCTTTATTTATAACAAGGCCCGATGTTCTCATTTTCTAAAAAAACTCAGGAGTGGGCTTTTGTAAGACTACAATATACCTATATTCTCTTGCGTTTTTCTTATGCACCCCCACCCTCATCAGATAACCTGACCAACACTCAGAGACTCTGGAGGGTGTTTTCCCTAACATTCAGAATATGGAGGATACAAATGGATGGCTACCCCCTCTCCCCCACTCTCCCTTAAACAGCAGCTTCTGATGATATCGGTGGTGGATGATGTGATATATAGTGAGAGTTATGTGTGGTGGGGGTAAGGGCATGAGGTTTGTGTCCTACGTGTTCATGACACCCTATTGCTTTGATTATGAAATACGTGATATGTGGTTGGTGGTGCAAGATGTGATATGTGTTTGATGGTGCAAGATGTGATATGTGGTCAGTGTTGTCGTTGATGGATGTGTAAGGGATGAGAGCAAAGAATGTCTTCACATTGGGTGGGAGAAACAAAATCAGTGGGAAAGTGTTTGCACTTTTACTTCTATTCTTAGGATATTATTGTACGATGCTTGGATGTTTTATTTGATGAGTCATGGTGAGGTTTGGGGGAAATTATTTAACTTTAAAGCTAGTTAGTTCTGATGTTTGTTCACCAGGGAATTAGTATGCTCTTTTCCCTTTTGCATGAGAGATCTTATGTATGATCCTATTGAGTGTATATGTTATGTTCACCAAACGTATATATATAAACTATTTTTCCCCATAGGTGTAGCCTAATGGTTACGCCTTTGAGAAGTCTCATGGAAAGTCTCAAGCTCAAGAATCTCAGAGTACATCCATAGGATTTTCCATAGATATAATTATTTTTTTGAGAAGTTTGCATCAATTTTGTATTCAAACATTAGGGATATTTCTTGTATCAGATTTTGGTTTATTTATTTTATATTATAGTGGATTTGTTAGTGATTTTATGTTACGATTCAAATATATTAGAGGGTAATATCTCCCAATATGTGTGTTTACACTTTGTGCCTGATATCTATTAAAAACGAGATTCGAGGGTCATTCATTCTCTCCATACTCGGCCTTAAAGGGGCACTAATGGAGGGGAGTTGAGGAAAAATCATAAAAGATATTTCTTTTCTTTATTAATGTTTGTTATATAGATGAAAACCAACTTCATCCATATTATTTAAAGATTACTATATTTTTTCATGAATTATGAGGGAAAATATAATTAGTTATCAAGGTTGAAATATTCTCTCACTCCTAAAGCCTTAGAATAATTATTCACTACCGGTTAAGGTACCCCATGAGAACTTCCCATTTTAAGATGCATAAAATATCTCGTGTTTATGAATTGTATGTGTCATGACACTACCAATGAGACAAATACCTTTATCATTGAAATTAATTCCAATGGAGTGATCTCTAATATACATTTCTATTATAACAAAAATAAAATACATAAATATATATAAGGAACATAATGTTGGGGGTGCAGCGGAGGTGTGTGGTACCTCATACACACAAAACAGGAGAAAACGGAGCAACGCAAGATTTAATGTGGTTCGGCGAGTTTCCTACATCCATGGGAGAAACAGGCCCTCTCTCTATTATCTCTCTGGTCTCGTCAGAGGAACACCAAAACTACACCACTTCTCTTTTTTTTAAACAAAGGGGCTGCACCTCCAAATATATAGAGGAAGAAAACCAAACCACCCTGGCCAAGGGTTGGTGGGTAGTTCAGCTACCCATGAAGTCCTCCCTGCCGGATGCTACTTCAACGAAGGCTGCAATCCATCTCGTCGGCTGACCACCATGAGAGAAGTCTCATGTCGACAAATAAGACTCCCAAATAGGGAGTGGCCCCCATAAATCTCCCTCTCACGACCAATTTGGGGTAGAATCTTGACCTGCAGTCTCCTTGAAAGTTTCAAAAACTACATCATCAAATCGAACATGCTTCTTCATGCTAGATGACGTGGCACTTCCACCATCTTCACTCAATCTCGGGCTGACTTCGGTCTCCATCAAATGATACAACCCTTGAGACTCCTTCCCAGTAAGCTTCGCTACATCCCCACGTGAGACTTCCAACACTCCACCTGCTATGGAAATCTTGAACCCTCTCGCATCGAGCCTACTCAATGATATCAAGTTCTGTCTCATCCTCAGAACAAATTTCACATTAGCAAGTTTATGAACTCCTCTATCAGGTGTCTTCAATTTCACTGTCCTGACTCCTCGAGCCTTGCATGTTGACCCATCACCAAGTCTCACCAAGTATCGTACCTGCTGAAAAGTATCAAATGTACCTCTTGTCATACATATGTGTGTTGAGCTCCCGGAATCCGGAATCCATCTGTCTTCCTTTGGATTTTGAGCTCGCTCGTTCTTCCTCTTTAAAATGAGACATTCCCACGTCATGTGCCTGTATCATTTTCAGTAATGACACTGCACTTCTCCCCATTCAACTCTCTCACCTAAGTATGAGCTTCCCGTTGTCACGCAGATTTCATCATCTACTGATAATCCCATGATGTTCACATTTTCCTCTTCAACTTTCTTATTCCCAGCAACGTACCATTTGCGCTCTCCACAGTCACTTTTATAGTGACACTTTTTCTCGCACTAGAAACACGTGATTTCACTCGGATCACATCCCCTTGATTTTGGCCGCCATTCTTTACCTTCTGACTTCCGATGTCGGCTCCTCCCATGCTGATCATCTCGCATCACCATGATTTATTCTCCTGAATGCATCATGGGTCTTCAAAATGCTTCTGAATCTTAAAGTAACGCCATCACATCGTCCATCTTAAATGTCTCCTTCCCCACGATAAATGCAGTCACAAGCCCATCAAATGAGCTTGGTAGGGATGACAAAAGCAAAAGTGCTTTGTCTTCCTCTCCAACCTTCACACCGAGCCCCAATAACTGGGTCAGGATCCTGTTGAATTCGTTGGTGTGATCCAACAAATTTGTCCCCTCATCCATTCGCAACTGGTAAAGTTTCTTCTTTAAGAACAATTTGTTGGTCAGTGACTTCGTCATATACAGCTGCTCCAACTTCTTCTAGATCTCCTTTGATGATGTCTCGTCCAACACTGATTACTTTACCTCATTCGCCAAACATAGCCGAATTGTGCTGACGACCCGCATCTCGAGCTCTTCCCAATCATCGGCACTAGTTGTCTCGGGCTTTTCTGCGATCAACGGTCTGACCATGCCCTACTGCACCAAAATATCCTTCACCGTGCTTTTCCAGAAGCTGAAATTATTCCAACCATCGAACTTCTCGATATCCAATCTTGGTAGTGCTCTGCCACCCACCATCGTCGATATCGCAAAACGCAATCACCACCATCGATGTCGCACCCTTCTGAAACCACCTGATAGAGTGAGAATTTTGAAAAAATAATCATACGGATTCATCCAGAATGGTCTAAATAGTTGGAATCGACTCCTAGATCACCGAATTCGAACACTAATTGACCGAGATGTGGTCAAAACATGTTCAACAGTCCAGATCACCCGCTGACGTGGCGCTGACGTGGCACGCCAGAGTTCCAGCTGCAATCTCGCCGGAATTGTCACCGGCGGCGTGAACAGTGTTTCCTTCATCATCACGGGGTACTATTCACCCGCAGGTTTGACCAAACTTTGACCGAGCCTATCGGGCTCGTTTCAACTTCGTTTTCATCGCCGCTTGCACTGTTGGAATTGTCTTGTCGTCCTCTTCACGAATCTGCCGTCAGAAAAATTTTCCAACCGATTTCAATTTTCCGGCCACTAGAAAATTCACTCCGAGCTCGCCGTCTCACCTCTGTTCGCTCTAACCTCGCCTCTGAGACCACTTTTTGGGGCGCAGTGGAGGTGCATGGTACCTCAAACACACAAAACAAGAGAAAAATGAAGCAACACAAGATTTAACATGGTTCGTCGAGTTGCCTACATCCACGGAAGAAACAAGACCTCTCTCTATTATCTCTTCGGTCTCATCAGAGGAACACCAAAATTACACCACTTCTATTTTTTTGAAACAAAGGGACTGCACCTCTGTATATACAGAGGAAGAAAACCAAACCACCATGGCCAAGGGTTGGTGGGTAGTTCAGCTACCCATGAAGTCCTCCCTGTCGGCTGCTACTTCAACAAAATCTGCAGTCCATCTCGTCAGCTGCCCACCATGAGAGAAGTCTCCTGCCGACAAAGGAGACTCCTGAATAGAGAGTGGCCCCACACATAATAACAAAATAAACATAACACGAAATTTTTTCAAAACTTTACAAAAATAAAGACAATCTGCTTCATGAGAATTTACATATTCTCATTATGTTCAATACCTATAGAGTGGTCAATGGTGGAATTCATAAAACTGGAAAATTTGTCATGGAAAAAAATTAACCTGGAAGATATCCTTAATACAATCACAAAACCTTCAAGAAAAATTTCATCGAATAAAAAGATTATAATAATTCTCACAGAACATTTTATACAAATAAAACAGACATATGGAAAATGATATCCAGCCCGCTTATGTTCTGAAACATCACTGATTGAGAGATGTTTCTTATGTTCTGAAACATCATCGAGATGTTTATTATGTTCTGAAACATCATCAACTTCCTGCAAGGGACTGTTATCATTGGGCTTAATAAAATATGTCCATGCAATAGTCATTATCTTATTCTCATAAATACAACCGGTCCAAATAAAATTTCTAATTGAATTGTGAAAGATTTTGATAAGGCTCCTAGGCCATATATAAACAAAGAAGTCGTAAATAAACATAGATGTAATCACAGATTTCATCAAATAAATACTTTCTACTTTGGACACACTCTTACCTTTTCATCTGACTAGTTGAGATATGATCTTAGAGAAAATGATCTCAAAGTAAAAACTTGTGAGCTAACCCAAGAATAATTGGATGCCTAGCTAATCAAAGGGTGGAAATATGAAATTCCCTAGCAGCCCTATTTTACCAAATTCTTTTCCTTTTATAAATTTCCCTATGATTATTTGAACCTCTACATCAATTATGATGAATGGATATCGATATGATTACCCAACACACAACACCATATGTAAAGCAATAAATAAAAGAGACAAGCACGTGGTATTTTTACAAGGTTCGATCCCAACGTGAGTATTTACTCCTTGTTGTGTTCAGGTAGAGTCCAGGACACAGATATTCACTAGTGTAGAAAAATTATTATAATGGTAGAGAAGGTAACATCCTTAACTCAACACCTACATTGATGATTTTTACTCCAAATGAAACCTTAGGGCAAGGTCAACATCCACATCTCTAGGAAAATCACTCTCTCAATAGTTTCTTTATACTGGCTCCTTCCACTTCACAGTCTCCTAAATAGATAGCTAAGATTATACTAGATCCCTCCTATCTTCAATGGGTCCTTCCAAACTCCCCCTAATGAACAATATCTTCTTTCTACTCTGAGATGTTACTATATCACAATAATAAGATCTTTTTCCTCAGCAACAGGTCTTTAAAAACCAATCTGTCTTCTACTACTATAACATGCATGTCAGCCTTGTCATCTCAAGAATCCTAATGTTCGGACCTTATTCAAGATCGAGATCATGGTGGTCTTTCTCACTCAATCTTCTTCTTCTTCAAGATCCTTGACACACAGATCATAAACAGGCAACAAGAGTGCCAGCCTTCCCCAACTCTCCTCTTCTTATTTTTTCTCTTCTACCTTCAACAATAATTGAATATGCCGTAGTAGTACCTCATCAACCTCCTTCTCTTCATGTTCTTCCCCGACACACATGTTTTGCAGGACTATATATCTTTGGTCTCCCTCTTCTTTGTCTTCTACGATATAAGGGTATCGTAGGGAATAACTATGACCCATCTTCTTCTACCTCCAGGCATAGAATCTGCTTCTCAAAATATCATCAACTTATCACTCTCACTTTCACTCTCTTCAATAAACAAAAGCTGCAGCAGAATACAGTATCAGTTTATTCTCACTTTTCACATGCTACATTGTATTCTTTCTTTTATTCATAGAATCATGTAAATATTATTTCCATAATTTTAATATGGACAATTCCCCTAAAATTGTGGCAGCGTTATTCTCCATTCAAAACTTGTCAAAACATTTCCTGATAAAAGCTCTGGTTTTGATCTCCAATAATGATTTCAAATATTCTATTTGAAATCCTAGAATTATCATGCTAAGATCTTTTTAGTTTTTTCCATTTAGTTCTCCTTGTAACTCTTCTTTAATCACTGAGAAATTACCTTATGATCATGATATTTGTGACTTGAAGATCAACAAGGCATAGTTAGACATTGATCTAACCGTTGTGAGCTTCTGCTTGTAATTATGCTGCTAATACTTGGAAGTCAGTTCTGTTTCGATGTGGATCTATCATTTGGTCTGATCTGTTGTTTCTCGGGAAGGTGTGACCAACTGCTCTTTGTTTTTTTTCCTTAACTGAGGCATGCTACGGTTTCATCCCTTCTATCATTCTACATCGAACTCAGCTTGCATTTTCCGACCAGTGGTGGACGATGCCAACTGCAGTTTCCTCTTGTTTGTTTGGAGATAAGCCACCTCCGCCTGGCTCAATTTTTTTCTGATGATTGACACACAACGAGATTCACCTCAATCGGCTGAGGCAGACGACATAGCTTACGTTTAAAAAAAACGAGTTTAGAACCATCCGCTTCCAGTCTCCCGGGTATCACGCACCTTCGGCACAGTGTGTTTTTCTTGGAGGACGCCTACCAGACTCGCGTCCAGTCTTTCCACGGTTCTTTGGTCCCGCTCTACTATGGCACACACTGATTTGAGGTGTACATAGGTGGCATGCACTGCACTGCTATGGATTGATTGAGCGTTGCAGGAGGGTATCACACCTCGTCTTTCCGATCATGAGGGAGGAGGAGGCCTTCGATTTCTTTTCACATAGGTACGGTACAGTAGTGCTACAAGAAGAAAAAAAGCAGAGAAAAGGTTACTTGTGACCTTAGTTTTGAAGTAGGAGATACATGCCAGAAAAAGTTGCCTTGGGAGGGAATAACAGGAAAGAAAAAGAAAAAAAAAAGTAGAAGGGAAAAAATGGAGGCAAGATGTTCCCTCGCTTTTGAAACAAGTGTTGGCGAACCACTGCACACTTCCCAATTGGTTTCCTTGGGAGGAGATCACAGCGATATAACAAACATGAGTATTGATGCTTGTCTCGATAGTACAAAGTAGTTCTTGGACCGCATTGACTTGACAGTGGAAAAATTGAAAGCCTCTCTCGCTAGGATGGCCTTGATGATGGCGGCCCACAAGCAGGAGCAAAAGGAATTTCATTATTTCTTAGCCCGAGCTATGTTTCCTCCTAAAACATAGTCGTACCCAATCTATCATCATTCCTCTTTGTTCATGGAGGAATCTGAAGTGGAATCTGCTGCTTCTGCAGTTTACAACACCGAGGATGAAATAAGTTCATCGGGTCATGCTGCCACTATCCTATTTGGCCCGAAACCAAGACGACATGTGTAATTGTTGTAAAAAAATAACATTGGTGATATGAATGGGGATACTGATGATGACACGGGGCTGCACATGGAATACCCATCTACTACTGACTACACTGTTGCCTTCCTGGGAGGATATTTTCCAGAGTTATGTGGAGGAAACGGCGGCACAGTCATGCCATTATTATAGACAGTGACTCTTTCTAATGAGGGGGCTCTGCCAAAAAAGCATCAACACACTTCAACAAATTCTGAGGTGGATAGGGAATTGACGGATCTGCATGTGCTCCCATGAGCGCTAGCGGATTTCACTGATATTGTGCAGGGAAAGCAGTCATCTGGATTTGCAGAATAGGATGCGGGATGGTTTTTGTAGGAGTCATGTATATAGGTTTTTGGTGAGGGTCATGAGGGAAGCCCAACCACCTAATTTGGACGGGATGCGGCCACTCGGAGATGGACTTCGCAGCATGATGGGAACCAGCATACATGGTTGATTCACCGCCCAAGATGAACAATTTGATAGATTTCCTGGAGGGTCGGTGATGCTAGGGTGCATCGACAACTGGAGCTGCAGACCCATGGAGTTGGAAGGATCGTTTGGCATATTTCTTGGAGACTACATGCTACAGCGGTGCCTCACAATCAGTTTCTTTTCCTCAGTCTTAAGGAAAAACTGATTTTCAAGATAGTGGGAGTGATTCAGACCTGGGCATAAAGGAAATAAGGGGGATTATTAGTGGGGGAATATTCTAGGAGTTTTTGCAGCTTTCAATAGTTATAAATAAAGAGGGGCTGAGAATACGGGATAAACGGAGAGTGTTAAACCCTCATTTATTATTTTGGGTATTTTCAAGTTCCACGTCAGAATACTCCTGTATGTACTCCTATTTCTCAATGTATAAAAGAAGGTCTCTACCACACCTTGAGGTAAGGCGGTTCCCCATTCTACATGGTATCAAAGGTAAAATCCCTTTAGATATTTTTTCCCCTCTCAGCTCTACCCTAACTAGCACCCCTCCTCTTGAGTCTGCCCTACACATCCACCCCCCTGTTTTTCCCTACGTGGCCACCCCACCCCTCTCACGGATCCCCTCCCATGCGGCCTTCCCTGCCTCCTCCGCACTGGTTCACTCTTTGCGGCAGTCCTTGCTCCCACGTTGCGCCGCTCCCATCGCCCAGGCTCCCCGACGCTCGACCTCGCGGCTCCCTCCGTCGTCGCCCCTCTATCACGACAAAGCCAAGAGCCCCCCCCATCTCTACTGATGGCTACAATCCACCTCGATTAGCTCTCTCTCCAGGTTCCCCCCCCCCTCCCCGATGTGGCCCTCTCCCTGGTCATCTCCTGCTGCTGGATTCCGCCTCTGCGCATGCGACAGAGTAGGCTGCCTCCCTGTTTGATGTGTATGACGACCCAATGCCAAATTCTAACAGCCTTCCCTTCCTCCAGGCAATCCCAAGCAGGATTCCTCCCCGACAGTGCCCCCTCCTATAACCTCCTGACCCGCCCTCTCTTCCGGCGATTCCCCATCTTCCGTGCGACCAACCGATGCGAAACTGATCCACTGGAACTCCTATCGGTTCTCACTCGATGAAATGGCACCTCCCGGTCCAACGCCACCACCTGGACAGCCGCCTTTACTAGTCTGAACTTCATCTGGCCCCGGCCTCCAGCGGCTTCCTAGCGACAACCATCTCCTGCTCGATGCAGCTCCTGACTCCCGTGGCCCCGCGGCCCAACGCACCTCCTGTCGCCGGGCTCCTGTCCACCAGTTCGACGCTATCCAGTCTGCCTCTCTACACTCCTAGCACCGCTCCTGACTCACAGCACCCTCTGTCGGCCTCCCACTTCGGTCATCGTCTCCCACATTGTCCTGGCAATCACAGCACCCACCATCTGACGACCGAATGCCTCTCTCGGCACCTTTCGGTTCCTACGTCGGCTCCCGACACGCGGCACCCTCTAGCAATGCATCCCGGCCCTTCCCTAATAGCACCACACTTCATTCGTGCATTTATACTCCCACCTAAGATGTCATCCCGTGCTTTATCATTGGCTCTACCACACATCCATTCCCCTTAATCCATCACCCATTACAGAATGACACTCTCAGTAGAAGAAATTACCTGGATACAATCTTATCAGGCGACTGTTCCACCATCCTCTTCTCCAACCCCCAATGCTCAGACTAACATTTCTACCACATGTGTATCTCAACAACCCATAGCATTAATGCTAGACTCTGGTGCATCATAACATCTCACAAGGGACTCTGGTATTTTCACTACCTATCATCTGTACACCGGTGCCTCTATAATTATTATTGAAAATGGATTAACCATCCCCATCATTAGATTTGGAACATGCCATTTGACCCCGTCTATTTGTCTAGATTCGGTTTCTCATATTCCTCACAGTCCATTTAATCTTCTCTCAATCAGCAAAATCACAAAATATTTAAATTATGTCGCTACTTTTACTTCTTCTGGTGTTGTTTTTCAGGAGCAGACGATGAATCGGGAGTTTGGTCGAGGTCATCTTCAGAATGGGGTGTACATGTTTGATACCCCACCATATCTTTCTTGCTCATCTACCTCGACCTATTCTCTTGACCTACATTCCCGTCTTGGTCATCCAACAGCTTCCATCCTTCATAAAATGTGCCCCCAATTCAGTTCCCACCTATCATTCCATTGTGAATCCTGCAAGTTTGCTAAACATCATTGGGTAACATATTCTCCTCAACAGAAACCACGTGTAGTGAATCCTTTCGATCTTGTTCATACAGATGTGTGGGGTCCTTGCAGAGTTCCGAGCCAATCCGGGTACAACTATTATATCACCTTTATTGATGAATACTCTCACATTACATGGCTTTACATGCTTCATGATCGGTCTGAAGTATTTCCTACCTTTTATACCTTTTACAATGAAATTCATACTCAATTCTCCACCTTCATCAAATGTCTCTGCTCCGATAATGGATGAGAATATTTATCTACTTCCTTTCATCAGTTTTCTCAAGGATCACGACATCATTCATCATACATCCTATCCTGATACACCTCAACATAATGGAGTGGCGGAGCGGAAACATAGTCATATTCTGGAAACTGCTTGTGACCTCCTATCCAAAAGCAGGTGTCACTCCTTTTTTGGACCGATGTCATCCTGACTACAACCTACCTTCTAAACTGACTCCCTTCTTCTATCCTTCAGTGGGAGACTCCTTTTCGAACTCTTTTCTCCTCTCTCCCTCCTCACTCACTTCCACTCTATGTATTTGGATGTCTCTGTTATGTCTGTGATACTCATCTCAGCCTATCCAAACTCTATCCCAAATCTCTCCATTGTATCTTCCTTAGATATTCATGCACTCAGCACGGATACCGGTGCTTCTCTCCATACCTACAGCGTTATATCACCTCTGTTGACATCTAATTTTTTGAGAGTTCTCCATTATCACTTCCCTATCCCCATCTAAATACGGACATCAATGATTTTCTTCCACTCATCATCCATCCTCCTCTGGTTTTTCCTCCTACTGCTCATCGGTTTGGTATGGTCTACTCTCGTCGCCCATCGACTATCCCCCCCATCCAGGTCGAGGAGACCATTGTCCTAACTTCGTCTGATGCTCCTGTACCGCCACTGAACGACTTGTCCATTGCACTATGGAAAGGTACTCTCTCTTTCCAGAAAAATCCTCTATTTACATCATCAAACAAAGGTTTTTTCCATTCTAGAGACGATATCTATTCCCCGTACAGTTGGTGAGGCCAAATCTCATCCAAGGTGGTTGCGTGCGATGAGAGATGAATTGCAGGCTCTGGAAGACAATAATAATTGGGATCTGGTTCTCCTCCCTACTGGTAAATAGGTGGTCGGCAAAAAATGGATTTACATAGTCCATCTGAACACCGATGGCACTCTCCATCGACTCAAAGCCCGACTTGTGGCCAAGGGATTTGCTCATACGTATGGTGTTTATTATTTTGACACCTTCTCTCCATTTTACAACATGACATCCGTTTGATTATCTATCTCTTTGGCCGCTCCTCATCACTGACCACTTTATCAACTGGACGTCAACAATTTCATCCTCCATGGATTTCATGAGGAAGAGGTTTATTTGCAGCAGCCCCTGGCTTTTGCACCTCTGGCTACGGGTCCCAAATTTTTCGACTACGCCGCTCTCTATACGGTCTCAAGCAGTCTCCCCATGCTTGGTTTGACCGATTCAGCACCGTCTTCACAAACTTTGTGCTCTCCCGTAGTATGAAGGATCACACCATGTTCTACAGGACGACACCCACTGGCTGCATCCGGTTGGTCGTGTATGTGGATGATATCATCATCACCGGGAGTGACTTTTCTGGTATCACCCACATCAAGGGGAATCTTCACTAGCATTTCCGCACCAAAGATCTCGACCCTCTCACATACTTTGTTAGCATCGAGGTCTCCTGTTCTCCAGACACAATCTTCCTTTGACAACGGAAATATGCTTTGGATATTCTACAGGATGATGGGATGACACAGGCCACTACCGTTGACACTCCTCTTGAGCCTGGGGAACTATCTCTCTATGACTCCTCGGAACCGTATTCACGCCCAGAGCAGTATAATTGACTGGTGGGAAAACTCAACTATCTCACCATAACTCGTCCTGATATTTCCTGCATTGTTGGAAAAGTGATCCAATTCATGGCACATCCGAACCACCTCCTAGTGGAATGTTGTAATCTGTGTCACCAAATATAACAAGTGAGACCCTGCTTGTGGTATTCTCTACTCTCACTGCGCTCATCAGAATATTGAGGCCTTCTATGATGTTGACTATATTGGTTTCCTTGCTACCCAAAAATATACTTTTGGGTTTGTCGTGTTCTTCACAGGAAACCTCATCTCTTGGTGCAACAAAAAACAGACTATCATCTCCCGATCTGGTATGGAGTCTGAGTACCGTGCCATGGCCACCATCACTACAAAGATCTTTTGGCTTCGACAACTCCTCCAGAAGCTTGGATTTCCTTAGCAGACATCTTCTCACATCTGGTGTGACAATCAGGCAACTACCAAGATTGTTTCGAATCCCGTCTTCCATGAACACATGAAGCATATTGAGGTGGACTGCCGCTTTCTTTTCCACCAACTAGAGAACAATCATGTCATCTTTAGCCACATCCTGATGGCGGACCATCTTGCTGACATCTTCACCAAAGTTCTACCAGGGGCTCACCTAGCCTCGCTCAGTTCCAAGTTGGGCATCCACAGTATCTGCGACTCAGCTTGAGGGGGACTATGCATGGTCTTGTCTGGTGTCATATTTCTTTTTTGTGGGACTTGTGGTCCAAGACGGGCATGTCCAGCTTGAGGGGTATTGTTAAACCCTATTTTATTATTTTTGGAATTTCTGAGTCCCACATCATAATACTCTTGTATGTATTCCTATGTCTCAATCTATAAAAGAAGGCCTACGCCTCACCTTGAGGTAATACAGTTTCCCATTATACAGAGAGTAATAGTCTATTAGAGTGGTCGTTGTCTTGAGTGAGTGGACCTGGGGTCCCTCGATTGTTCTTCTTCATCCTCCATCTTTCTTCTTCCTAGTTTCTCCCAACCGTTGTGAGCTTCTTCTTGTAATTATGCTGCTAATAGTAAGAAGTATATTCTATTTCGATGTGGCTCTATAAATCTCCATAAACTCTGACACGTTAGAGTTATTGCTGAGTAGAAAGGATACTCTCCACACTTTCTAACATTTTTAAAATCACAATCCACTTAGTTAAAATTTTATACATTTTTAACTTTTATACTTCCCAAGACTTTAAGATCTTTTTGTAGGAAAGTTTCATAATTTTTACCGGAATGAGAATATCACTTCTATTGGACAGAACTTTATTAATTTTACCAGACATAAGATATTAATTCCATCAGATGAAGCTTTCTTAAAAGTATACTGCACGAACATTTACTTTGTACATTGGACAAACAGATACTAAGTATAATGACTTAGGCCTTTTTAATGATATTTTTTTTCTGAGAAAATGTGTGTTATTTTATTTTGTACTCAACAAAATTATTTATCTCTATTAATAAAGTGAGTATAATTTAAAATGTGACCATCGGATTTCAACTGTTATATAATTGTTGGTCAATATGATTGTTGGAAACTATACGCTTAATAATAATTTTAAAGTGTTGAGACCCAGTTACTTAAAGTGTAATTCCATTGTATAAATAAAATTGTTGTTCCATAAATTCCATTTTAAGAATGGTTTTGGTTAATAAAATTGAGATGGAATTTGATAAATTGATTTTTTAGACAGAAATTATACCTTCCAAAAAAGATAAATATTTATAATAAACTAAGATAACATGAATAATACTTATTTTAATGAAATAGTATGATAAAAACACTCTTATTTAAATATAAGTTCTAAAATATTTTTTTTTCAAGTGTCATAAATTTAACTATGCATTTTCAATACGCTATTATTTTTAATAAATAATGATTTTTATATTTAAAAGTTAGAATTATTATTTTCATATAATTATTCTGATGAAATAAATATCATTTTTGAAACCAGCCGTCAAAATTAGGTGAGTGAATTTATGAAAATTTTCTAAAATTATTTTTTCGTGAATAATAAAAATACAGTTTGAGTTTTTCGGTATGTTTAATGACTTCATAAGTATTTCATAATAATGTACTGACTAATTAGCCACAATCCTCACCCTAAAAAATGTTATTTTATTTATATCAAGTATTTTAATAGATTTTAATCAATTTCCAAACCTATAATTTAATTTTCAAAGTCTAAAATGGAAACTTTAACATCAAAAACATTATTTTTGTGAAAACCTTATTTTCCATGCTAAAATAAGTAATATAAAATGTTGGTTGATTCTTGTGGATTAAAATAAAATAAAGTATGACCCAAGTGTCTAAAAACATGGGTAAATATCATGGTAAAGCCCATGATTTTTCATTTTTCCACAACCAACATTTTAACATCAAAAACATTATTTTTGTGAAAACCCTACTTTTCCATTCCAAAAGAAGTAATTTAAAATGTTGGTTGATTCTTGTGGATTAAAATAAAATAAAATATGACCCAAATGTCTAAAAACATGGGTAAATATCATGGTAAAGCCCATGATTTTTCATTTTTCCACAACCTAGATTTTCAAGGTCTATATTTGTAAAGTAATAAATAAATCCTCAACTTTTTCTATAAATAACAAATCATTACTCTATGAAACTCTGGTAGTTTTACCTCCCAAGAATTCCTTCCAAGGTGTGCTCAAACCTCCAAGGTCCCAATCCTCAAGTTTTAGGAACAATTCTTTAAAATAAGGGAAATATCCTTCTTTTCTCTTCATTTCAAGATAAGGTAACTCTCTTATTTCTTTTTAATTAATTCCCTTACTTCCGCATTATGTTTTATCAATGGGAGACCCTTGTCCCTCACTTTTTTACCATTTTCTAAAACCACGTTTTATACCTGTTATGGTGCTGAATTTACTTCTCAAAATTTCTCTCTTCTCAATAAATTCTCTTTTATTTTCTTTTTTGTGAATACCCAACGTATTTATTTTTCAAGGGTATTCACCTAGATGTAAAAATGAATTATTCAGGGATTTAACATACATGAAACTCACATTTCCTTTATGTGGGTTTAAAATGACACAATAAACTTATCTTTAATCACTTTTTTTAAAAACACCATGATTTTGATATGAAAATAGTTTCTTTTATTCTCCACGGGTTATTTATAAAAAATTTTATTGTGATCTATGTGGATCACATTAATTATGGGTGAATTCTCCTTACCTCAATGTGAGGTGGGGACATTATTTTATATATGAGTAAAAAGGATTACATGGTGGGATATTCTGATGTGGGACTCAGAAATACCCATTATAATAAAAAAGGGTTTAACACTCCCCCTCAAACTAGACATGCCCAACCTACCAAAAGTCTCACAAAAGAAAGATAAAAACAAACAAGACTATATACACTCCCCTTCAAGCTGGGTAGTTGATGCTGTGGATACCCAGCTTGGTACTGAGAGAGTCCAGAAAAGATCTCGAGAGGCCTTTGATGAAGATGTCGACAAGGTGTTCTGAAGTCGGAATGTGGCCAAAACTGATATGGTACTGCTCAAGTTGATGGCGAAGAAAGTGACAGTCTACCTCGATATGCTTTGTGCGTTCATTGTAGATGGGATTATAAACACTCTTTATTGTTGCCTGATTGTCACACCAGATATGAGTAGACGACTGTCGTGGGAAGCCAAAATCATGGAGGAGATAACAAATCCTAAGTATCTCAGTAGTGACTGTGGTCATGGAACGGTATACATGCTCTACACTAGATCTGGAGACCACATTCTGCTTCTTGTTGCGCCAAGAGATGAGGTTACTTGCCAAGAAAATGGCAAACCGAGAAGTAGACTTTCGAGTAACAAGGAAACCTGCATAGTCAGCATCAAAGAAAGCCTCAACATTCAAATGAACATGATGTGAGTACCTAAGACCATGGGATGGGTCTTTCATGATGTATTTGGCAATGCGGAGGACAACATCCCAAAGAAATTTGGTCGGATGATCCATGAATTGGCACACTTTTCCAACACTATAGGCACTGTCTGGACGTGTCATGGTGAAAAAATTGAGTTTTACCACAAGATGACAGTATCTTTCTTAATGAGAAAAGGGTTTCGTGTTGTCATATAGAGAACGTTCCCCAGGCTCAAGAGGAGTGTCCACAATGGTTTCTTGACTCAAACTTGCATCCTGAAATATATCCATGGCATATTTATGTTTGAAGAGAAATATGGTGTCTATAGAACAGTAGACCTCGATGCCAAGAAATTATGTGAGAGGACCGAGATCTTTGCTGTGGAAGTGGTGGTGAAGATACCCCTTGAGTTGGGCAATTCCAGTGGATTCTCTCCTGATGATGATGATATCATCAACATACACCACCTGTAGGATGCAACCATTGAACGTCGTACGGTAGAATACGGTGTGATCCTTCATACTGTGAAAGCCCAAACACGGTGACGATGGTGCTGAATCGGCCAAACCAAGAACGAGGAGACTATTTGAGACCATATAGAGAGCGACGAAGTCGACAGACATGGAATTCATCTCCTGAGGCATGAAATTATGAAGGTTTATATGGATATATCTCTTCTTCAAGAAATCCATGGAGAAAGGCATTTTTGAAATCCAGTTGATAAAGGGGTCAATGATGATTAGCGACCAAAGAAGGGTGGATGATGAGAGGAAGACAATCATCGATGGTAGTGTCTGGATGGGAAGAGGGAATAGAGAACAAAGAGCTCTCAATAAATGATACATCAGCAGAGATGATATACCACCGTAGGTCCAAATAGAATCATCAGTATCCGCACTAAGTGCATGAATATCTAAGAAATATGCAACAGAGGGATTTGGGAGAGTTTGGAGAGGTTAGTACGAGTGTCACAGACCTAACAAAGACATCAAAAAACACTGAGTGGGAGTGAGTGGGGAGGGAGAGAGGAGAACAGAGTCCAAAAAGGAGTCTCCCCCTGAAGGATAGAATAAGTAAGGTTATTGAGAATGTATTTAGCAGTAAGGATGATATCCCCCTATTGGAGTCTGCATCCCACATCGGACTTGAGGTTCGGTGTGGTCTTAATTATTCATTATAAAATCACCCCAAGGGATCCTTTAGAGAGTACACCTTAGGGGTTTGGTTTCTATCATTTTATCATTCTACATGGTATTAGAGGGAACCTAATCCCGACCCTCCTCCCATCTATTTTTTTCCAGTCGTCCTCTAGAGTTTCTCCCCGTGAGGGCTGCCCCTACCCTCATGTAGTGTCGGATTTACTTTATTCTGCCGCCCATCCATGCTCTTTTTTTTATCCCAAGAAGAGGATCTCTCCCTACCAGAGACTATCCCCTTCCCCGGAGTCCCCTTACCACCTCTACACACACGACGAATGCCGGATCCCAATCTCGGTGGAATCCTCCCTCTGCGCGTTGTGACAACTCCACTCATTCCGCATGAGGCCCTCCCGAGCGCTGCTCGGCCTACTGCATTCCCGGTGGATCCCTCAAGTCGTGATCCCAGCAGCTCCCTGCTCCAGCAATGCACCCTGGTGACCCCACTTCCAGATGTAGCTCTCAACTCCCACAGCATTTCACGGCGCCTCCAGCCTCTCCTGCGGCTTCCCGGCGAAGCCCAGCCTCTCCTCTCTTCCCGCCAGACTATCCTCTCAGCGGCTCCCTCCCGCCCAATGCATACTCTGTGTGTCGGCCTCCTAGTTTTTTCCGGAATCCCTTCCCCGGTGGCCCTCTCTCACCGCACGCGGCGTTCCCCTCCCCTTTGGTTTGCTCTGCCTCTTCCGCCCCACATGGCTCCCTATGCACGGCTCTCTAGCACTCCTCCTGCTCCCGACCTAGGCACAACCCTCTAGGTCCCCCTCTGTGCAAGACTGCCGCCGCCGGCCCCCGCATCTCCCACGCGGCTCCCGCATCTCCCCTTGTCCAGGCGTGCTCTGTACCAGCCTCGTCGCACTGCTACCCGGTGGCTTCCCCCGACTGCCCGAATCTTTGCGCCGCTCCCTATCGGCCTCATACAGGTGCTTGTCCGATGGCTCCTGTTCCTCCCGCGGCACTCCTCCCACTCCTGATCCTGACGATGTTCTTCTCTCCCAGCGAATCGTCCCCCTTCTGTCCTGGCTCCCAGCGGGTACGCTCCGCCCCGCTACTCCTCTGTCACCGATGTCCCCTTCTCCAGGAGGACCCCCCCTGACACGATGCTCTCTGGCCTCCCAGCCAGCTCCCAGCCGACATTTCTCCCTACTGCCGCACCACCCTCGGCACTCTACTCCCTTCATGTCGGCCTCTTCCTATGGCACCCCCCTCCTGATCTCCTCTTCCGGCAGCCAGTGTCTCTCCCTACGGCTGCCCTACTTCCAATTTCAGATCTTCAGCACCTCCAGCGGACTCCCCACCTTATGACATCTTCCCGTAGGACCATCCTCTTGACAACTATTTCCATACCGGCCTCCTGCGGTAACCCCACCTCCATGTCGGCCTCCTTCTGTCGACGGCCGGACCAGCTGCCCTCCACCAGAACTAGATCTTCGTCCTCCTGCGGTAGCCCTCGTCTCCCATCACCGGCATATTCTCAGAAGCCACCTCCCTATTCTTCGGCATGCCTTCACAATTCATATATCATGGCGCAGCTACTCAACCATCTCGGATTTGGGCCCTTTGGCACCACCAGATCCCACAACAATTTTTGCAGAGTACCCGCCTCCTGTCGCCAGCCCCGAAAGTGCGGTTTTATCAGTGCTAGTATGTATTTCCCAACGTTTCATTGACCGGCCCCAATAGTGTGGCATTCCTGGTGTTTCGTCAATTTTCCCGGTCTGAGTGGTTCATCTGTTGCGTCTGTGACATCATCCATCCATGATCCTGTAGGGGTGCTGCGATCGTGAGGGGGAGCAGCAGCCTTGAAACTTTATCTTTTGTACTGTTTCATTTATTTCTTCTTGTTTTGTAATCAATCTGGGTCTGTCCATATTGAGGGGGAGTGTTTGAAACTTGCTTTACTTTTTTTATGTATCCAAGCTAGGAACACCTAGCTTGAGGGGGAGTGTTGGAGTCTGCATCCCACATCATACTTGAGGTCTGGTGTGGTCTTAATTATTTATTATAAAAGCACCCCAAGGGATCCTTTAGAGAGTACACCTTGGGGGTTCGGTTTCTCTCATTTTATCATTCTACACCCCCAAAAGAGAAGAGGCACCTACTGTTGAAATAAGAGGGCATGAGCAGTCTCTATAATATGTCGGTGTTTCCGCTCGACCAATCCATTCTGCTGAGGTGTATTAGGACAGGAGTTCTGATGAATGAGGTCGTTCACCTGGATAAATTGCTGAAAGGGGGTGGATAAATAATCTCACTCATTGTACGAGTGAAGACATTTAACGGAGATGGAAAACTAGGAATGAATATCATGGTAAAAAATCTAAAATATAAAAAACACCTGATCTCGAAGAAGGTACATACAAGTCATATGCGAAAAATCATCAAAAAAGAGTATATAATATTTATACCCTAAGTGACTCGAGATGTTACAGGGACCCCATACATCTTAATGAACCAAATCAAATGGTTTGGAGGCTCGTTTAACCACTCAAAAAGGATATTAAGTGCGATGATGTTTTGAAAATTTACATGACTCACAATGAAAAAAATGTTGATTGTTAAAAAGATAGGGAGGAGAACCCAATCCCCAAAGTACTCTCTAGAGGAAGCATTGAGGTTCTTTTATAATAAATAATAATGACCAAATCAGACCACAAGTCCGATGTGGGATGCAGAATCTAACACTCCCCCTAAAATTAGGTCTACCTATCTTGAACACATAAAGAAAAAAAATCAATCGACATATATTGCAAACACTCCTCAAGCTAGATAGACCCAGCTTGATTACAAAAAAAGACAAAACAATGAAAAGATAAACCACCATGGTTGTTGTTTCCCCACATAAAGGTGATGGATGATGGAAGAAGCTGCTGAAAAGGATGGGCCAACAAGATGCCAAGAAAACCACATAAGCAGGGCCAATCGTCAGATCGTCGGGAAATCCACACTGGTGGGCCGGTCTTCGGAGCGCCGGGAAAACCTCATGGGCGGGCCAGTCATCGAAGTGGTGAGAAACCGCAGGGGGAGGCTGACATGGAGGCGTGGGCTCCCACAGGAGGAGGCCAGCGTGGAAGGAGCAATGGTGGAGGTTTCGCACAGGGGTCTCTGGACTGGAGGGATAGAGGGAGATGCGTAGCAGTTGCTCACAATGGGGGTCATCCGGCAGGGAGGAGAGGCAGAGGAGTCATCACACAGAGGAGAGGACAACGAAGGGATCCGGAAGGATCATGCCAGATTAAGAAGAGGGGAGGCCGTCAGGAGTGGCACACTGGGGGGAAATGCAGGAAAAGGGGTCACCACTGCTGGAAGAATAAGGGAGGGGGGTCCACAACACCCCTGGGAAGGAAGGGGTCGCAACCGTGGAGGAGGCCTCAAGGAGGGTCGTCACGTGAAGATAATGGATCCATCGGAAGGGGAAAATGGACGAACAGAGAAATCCACAAGAGAATGGATCTTCCATGAGAAGAGGCAGGGTTGATGGGAGAAGCCGATGGGATGGGGCGCAGCGGAAAGGTAAAAAATGGGGCAAAGTTTTCACTCACTACGGGAGGAGGGTGCCACTTGGAGTGGAGGCCGCTCAGGATGGAGACATAGGGAGGGCGATGAGATGTATTTGGCCTCTTCAGGGGCTGTCGCACGCAGGATCGCAGAGGCAGCGCTGTCGGTGGTTGGACAGAGAACTGCCACCAGGCCATCCGGAAGAGAATCGTCACACACAACATAGAACCGCACAGGAGGCAGGTGTAGGGGCGTCAGTAGAAAAACTATGGCTCATTGGACATGGAGCCCCCCCCACAGGGAAAAAATAATGAAAAACTAGACGTGAAGAAAAAATAAAAGGAGGGAGAGCTCATGTTGGATTAAACCTCATTTGATACCACGTTAAAATGATATGGAGAAGAACCCATTCTCCGAGTTACTCTCTAAAGGAGGCCCTGAGTTTTATTTTATAATGAATAATAAAGACCACATCGGACCATAAGTCCAGTGTGGGATGAAGACTCCAACACTGACTAATATCAGTAAAAAGTTGATGAAGAGCAGAGGCGGGTGCTGGTAGGCCACGTCGAAGGCGGGGCCAGATGAAATTGTAGAGCCGCTGGAGGGCGAGGTCAGAAAATCACGACAGGAGGTGGGGCTGGTCATGGAGCCGCTGTACTCTGTTGTTCAGAAGAAGAGCAAGTTACCCTGACTGTGTACTGCTTAAAGAGACAAGTTGATCAGTGGTGAACACTGATTAAAAACATGAAGCCAAAAAGGGAGATTGATGCTATGGAGTGGAAAGAGTTCAGGGAACCTTTTTCAAAAAATATTTTCATCGTTCGATGTGAACGAAAATGGAGAAGGAATTCCTAAAACTGAAGCTGAAGGAAAATAAATCTATGGGAAGCTATGAGATGAAATTTACAAGACTTTCCCATTAAACCTATAGCCTTGTCATGGATAGTACGAAGTGCTATGAAGGTTGAACTGGAGTTCGGAGAGACGCAGTGGTCCCATAGATCGAATGAAAAGAAGAGATCAATGAAGCAAAACTTAGGGAGGACCTTTGATCACGGAAGAGGAGGAAAGAAAGTGAAACTTCCCACATGCAACAAATGTGAAAAAAATGCATTCAGGAAACTACTTTCTCAGGAGTGGGAAATGTTACAAGTGTGGAAGAGAGGACCATATTGTTCAGAACTGTCAAAGTGAGGTGAAGGCTCAACTTCCCAACACTAACGACAAAGGGAAGATAGCGCAGGCCTTAGAGATTAATTCTATATTCTTTGAAAACTTGTAGGAAATAAAGTAGAGTTATCAGTCAAGACTCCTAGAGGGATTATCCAAGCATCAAAAATGTATATAAACTCAAGTATTAACTTTGTAAATCACAATCTCATCGCAAATCTAGTAGTCATTCCCTTGGTGGAATTCGACATTATACTAGGGATGGATTGGCTCTCAAAGTATAATCTAAGATCAACTGCAGAAGCAAGGAAATCTCAGCAGTCTTTAATGGAAAACCTATAGTTATCTTCAAATGAGAGATACACAACAAAACTTAAACCATTTGCGACGGGGCAACGTAGACGGGTTCCCGTCACAAAAGGTCATTTGCATCGGGAATTCGTCCCGTCGCTAATAGTTTATCTGATTTTTTTTAAAAACATTTCATGACAGACCCATCACAAATAACTTTTTGCGACAGACCCCACGTAAATAATTATTTGCGACGTCCCCGTCGCAAAAACTAAAAAACTAAAAAATTATTAAAAAAAAATTTATTATTAAAATTTAATAAAATAAAAACAATAAATATATATATATATATAATATATGGAATAATAAAATAATAATAATAATAATAATAAAATAATAAAAACTAATAAAATTAGTAAAAATATAATTAAAATAATAAAATGATAAAAATCACAATATTTGAAAAAATAAAGAAAAATATTAATAAAAATAAAATAATAAAATAATAAAATAATATACTATAATAATAACATAAAATAATAATAAAAATAAAAAATAAAAAATATAATAATAAAAATAATAAAAAACACAATATTCGTAACAACATAAAAAACGCACTATATAGAAATATAAATATGTAGAATAATAAAAATATTACAAAAAAAATTTTCATTCAAATATTTATCATAAAAAGTAAATAATTCACTGAGGGGGAGGGTCATGTGGAGGAGCTCGGAGAGATAGAGGATATAACTTCATCCCTAAATCACGAGTCAGACGTCTAAATCACGAGTCAGACATCGAATGTACTTCATCATCTGCTCGTGTTGTTGTTGCTGCCATCGACACATCTCTTGCTACTATTGCTGTCATCGACAAAGCACTTCATGCTCCCTACACATACTCTCTATAAGCTCATCCTGAGCTCGCAACTACTCCTCATACAGTTAGCCACATGATGATGACTCTTCACGAGCTTCTCTCGAGCTACATGATGACATCGCAGCAGTACCATAATAACTCATAGACATCAATCAAGAGCCGATATTAACTCGGCCTTTCTCAAAGGAATAATGGATCGTCTGCATCCATGTTGCCTCATCAAATCTTGTTGCACTGGTCTGATCCTCAGTCTCAGCCTGACTCTCAGTCTATGTTTGAGAAGTCATGTCCTCATATGGCTTCTTCAATTACAATTTAAAATTAAAATAGTTAAATTATTATTTTCAGTTAATTTTAAAATTCAAAAAGAAATTATATTGACCACAATCTAACGCTGAAAATCACCTCTAATCTTTATAGTGACATAATCATTGTAAATCCTTCTATAAACATCAAAATCAATAATATCAGGCTATTCGACTGCCTATATGAATATAAAATAAACAGTTTACATTTAAAGTTATATAAATTATTTTAAAAAATGTAATTACCATATGTTCTCTATGCGTACTGAATGTACGACTACCAGATTGATGTGTCACCTCCTGTCTCCCTCGGTTTTGTCAATCTATTAATGATCTCCTATGAAAATGACCACCCATCCAGTGTGAACATAATATATCCCAAACCTAAGATGAAATGTAATCAGGTTGGTGTGCGCAGTAAGGCTGGTCAAACTCTGTGACTCTCGCTTTCCTAATTGTTGTCCATCTCAAATTGTGCAAAAACTGACGACAACGCTCATGCATACAGTCCTCCCATGTATCCCAGATAGAATCATGCATGCTATCATCAATTGGATACCATAAACCCTACAATGATCAAACATGTGGTGGTGAACATTAATGGGAATTTGATCTCATGTAACCCAGGCTCCAGAAAAATAATTCTGCAATATAGCACTCCTCTATCCAAATGAAATATGTGAAAACTGTGAAAAAAGAAAACAAATAATCAAAAAATTAGTATATAAATAAATTAATGATAATTAATGAAAACTAACTAAAATACACAAGTCAACATAACTCTATATGCGTGGATCGAACCCAAGACATAGACGTCGCTCGGGAATAGGTTCAAGAATCATAAATCTTGCAAGCACACGACCCCTCTGAGTCGTCGCTAAACTGCCACCAGTCTGAGAGTCATATGATCCAATATCATGTTCTTCACCAAGAAGATCATCCCCCTCCAAATCACAAAACAGATCTGAGTACATCTGGAACACGAAATAACTGTTAAAAAATAGTTGAAAACAACAATTATATATAGATATATATTATATATGATTATAACCAGTATTTAACTGTATCAATCTTCATCTTCATCCTCATCTTCATATATGACGGTGTCAATATCTTCATATTCCTCCTCAGTATCATCAATTCCCATATGAGTTTGAGTTTCAACATCTCTTGTCATTTCAAATTTATTTGTTACATCAATAACATCATCATCACCATCGACCCTCAACTATGGGGTGTCATCATCGATATTCGTTTCTCTTCATGGAAAAGATGGATTTGGAGTAGTCTCAAAAAATTTCAATTCCTTACACTTTAGCAGAACCACATTCACTTTTGAATAAAATAATTTTCTTGAAATTTCATTTTTATTATGCTTCACCAATCACTTAACTCTTGTGAAATAGCATAATAATTTTTATAATAAATTTAATGTGTCTGATTAGCCAATAAAACGGTTCATTTACTGCAAGAAGTTTTATATTTAATATCAATGATTCTATGGCTCGGATGAACATGCAAACCTCTCTCAGTTTCCAACCACTGACATTTAAACATCATAATGTAGTTTGTTCATAGATAACACAGTTCAATTATTTCTTCCAACATGTCATAAAATTAAAATTCAATTACTCTGATGAGATTATTTCAAGAAAACACCACTATTAATTGTTTTTTTATTCCTCATACACACATGTATTAAATCGAAAATCATTCATCACATATACATTATAATATTTAGCCATTTTGAATGGTGGGTTACTCAATACGCACAATCGATTATCAATTTTATTAGCATTTAAGATACCAAAAAATTTGTAAAATAATTATCAATATAAAAAGTAATAAATTGATTTTATATATTAAAACAAAAATAATTTATTTTACCAATTTTGAAAACTATTATGAAAAATTATTTTTCCGGCATTATTCAAGAGCAGTTACTGTAATTTGTGAAAAGTTTTTCTTGATAAATTATCATATAATCTATATATAAAATAATATTAATTTATTATAACAAAGATTATAGAATAAATGATAGAAGCATGCATAGTACAAATGGTGTCATTTGTTCACAGTTGAACGGAACATATATATGGGCTTTGTGATGTTTATCATCTGAAAGTCATCATTCAGGAACTCCACCAAAGCCAAGTTTTGGTTGATTAAAAACTAATAATTGATTGTTCATTTCATTATCAACATTTCCCTCATTATAGATCATGAGGTTATGATTTTAGGGATATTAAAATTGAAAATAATGAAAGCAGAAAAAATAAATTTCTCATGCAAATAAACTTTTGGAATTGATCCTTCAACCTATATTTTTTTACGTACTTTTTTTTCAATTTCTGCATGCATCTCTCTAATTGGTACATCCAATGGAACTGTACTGGACCTCCACATTTTTATTTATGCGAAAAATGTAATATCAAATGTTTCATCTAGTAAAAGAAATCCGATGGGAAATTTTTTTTAGTTTACATAAAATTAAAATATCTTCTTGCAGTCTACTTAGTGCATCACAGTCTACTATCGCCACACAAATGTCTCAGAAAAAATATGATATTTCTGTTAGCGCATCCTAAATCATAGAATTCAACAAACCTCTTAATCCAATCGATAGAAATTTTTCCATTATAACATTATGGTCATGACTTTTTAATCCGGTAATATGACCATTTTTGACACATCTGACCAAATGGAAAACATAACAATCTGAAAGCCTCAAATCTTCAATCTACTGATAAAATAATAATTGATTTTCTTTGGAAATTGTATAATATACTTTTGGTTTCATTAACTTCTATGATCTGACATTTTCAAACATTTCAAGTTCTGGTCGCCTTAAAATTTGGGCAAGATCTAATCATGTCTTTACATTATCTTTGATCTTACCAGGTGTGTCCAGAATTGTATAAAATATATTATCAAAATAGTTCTTCTCAATATGAATGACATCCAACCTATGATGAACCAACAAATCAGATCAATGTGACAGATCCCAAAAAATTCTATGTTTTATTCAATTATGTTCTTTCCCAAAACTTTCATTTTTTTGTTGGTTTATAGTTGGTTCAAGTGTAATGGGAGGTAATGAAGATACAAATGATTTTAACTTCATACCTGAGATCATTGTTGTAGGTTATCTCTTTCAATTGTGTCTTCTAAAATGATATATGTTCCTCAGAAAAGGATGATCGGTTGAAAGAAATCTGCAATGACAGTCAAAAAAATAAGGATTTCTTCCATTGACAAGCATAAACGCTTTTTTTGTCTCTCATACAGCACGCACATGATTTTAGACCATGTGTAACCCATCCAGATAACATACCATATGATAGGAAGTCACTAATTATCCACATAAATGTATATTTCAGTAGGAAATTTTGTTTCACAGAAACATCATATGTACTGGCACCATTAATCCACAATAAATTTAACTCATAAATCAATGGCTTCAAAAAAACATAAATATTTTTTTTCGGATATTCTGGAATTAATAAGGTCAAAACGATATATGGCTCATTCATCAAAATCCAAGGAGGTAAATTGTACGGAGTTGTAAAAACAATCCAACAAGAATATTGACTATCAAAAAAGATATATAGCTTATTCAACAATCAATTGCACATTTCGCGCTTCTGAAGCAAAAGACAGATGTACTTCATCAAAATGTTTCCATGAATCACCATCAAATTACAACATTTATTTAGGTCTCAGAACACAGCGTCATTGATGTCATGGCACAAAACCAATATTTCAACCAGTACAAGCTTAAATCATCCCTATGATGGTGATTCATGAAAACATTTTGACCAAATACATTCATCTTTTACTTCAAAATCCTGAAATGTGTGATTGGATATTTCTACCGATGATTTCAGTTCATTAGTTTCTTATGAAAGTTAATATTCTTGTTGGTTTGTCTTTATAACTCTGTATAATTTACCTCTTTGGATGTTGATGAATGAGACATATATCTTTTTTACCTTATTAATTACACGACATCTAAAAAACAATATTTATTTTTATTTGAAATCATTGATTGATGAGTTAAATTTATTATGGAGTAATAGTGTCAGTACATATGATGTTGATTCGAAACAAAATTTCCTACTGAAAGCTGCATTGATGTGCACTGTTAGTGACTTCCCAGCATATGTCTTGTTATCTGGCTGGAGTACACATGGTCCAAAATCATATTTGTACTGTATGAGAGACAGCAAAGTGTTTATGCTCGTCAATGGAAGAAAACCTTGTTTTTTCGACTATCATTCTAAATTTCTTCAAACCGGTCATCCTTTTTTAAGGAACATATATCATTTCAGAAAAGGCACAATTGAAAGAGATAAATCTCCAACAATGATCTCAATTATGAGTTCAAATATCTTGTCTCTTCATTACCTACCATTTCATTTAGACCAACTACAAACCAACAAAAAATTGAAGGCTTTGGAAAAAAACACAATTGGATAAAACAGAACATTTTTTGGAATCTATCATACTAGTCTAATTTGTTGGTTAATCGCATGTTGGATATCATGCATATTGAGAACTGTTTTGATAATATATTTTATACAGTTCTAGACACACTAGGTAAAACCAAATATAATGTAAAGACATGATTAGATTTTGCCCAAATTTGCAGGTAACCAAAACTTGAACTGTTTGAAAATGTAAAATCACAGAAGTTAATAAATCCAAAAGCAGTTTATAAAATTTCCAAAGAAAATAGATTATTATTTTTTCAGTGTATTGAAGATTTGAGACTTCCAGATTGTTATGTTTCCAATTTGGTCAGATGTGTCAAAAATGGTCATATTACCTGATTAAAGAGTCATTACTATCATATTATCATGAAAAGACTTTTACCGATTGGATTAAGAGGTTTGTTGAATTATATGATTTGATATGCGCTAACAAATATCATATTTTTTCTGAAACATTTGTGCAGCGACAACAGACTACGATGAACTAAGTATACTGCAAGAAGATGTTTTAATTTTATGTAAATTGAAAAAAAAATCTCACCGACTTTCTTTGACTGAATGGATCATTTGATATTACATTAGCCGCATGAAACAAAATGTGGACGTCCAGTACAGTTCTGATGGATGCACCCATTCAAGAGATGCATGCAGAAATTAAAGAAAAAAGTACGTGACAAAGCATCAGTTAAGAATCAACTGCAGAAGATTATTTGTGGTAGAAATTTCTTTTTTATACTCTCAATATTTTCAATCTGAATATCCCTCAAAACATAACTGCATAGGCTGTAATGAGAAAAATGTTGATGATAAAATGAACAATCAATTGTCAGTTTTTAATCAACCTGAACTTGGATTTGGTGAAGTTCATGAACGATGGCTTTTAGATGATGAATATCATAGAGCTCATACATATATTCTGCTCAACTGTGAAGAAATGACATAATTTTTACTGTGAGTGCTCCTATCACTTATTTTATAGTCTTTGTTATAGTAAATTAATATTATTTTATTTTTAAATTATATAATGATCATATAAAGAAACAATTTCCACAAATTACAGCAGCTACTCTTAAAGAACGTCAGAAACATAATTTTTTTTACCAGTTTCAAAAACTGGTAAAATAAATTATTTTTGTTTTAACATATAAAATCAATTTATTACTTGTTAAATTGATAATTGTTTTTCAGATTTTCAGGTATCTCAACATACTGATAAAATTGATAATCGATTTTGTTTATTGAGTAACCTACCATCCAAAATGATTAATTCTTATAATCAATATGTGATGAATGGTTTTTGATTTCATACACGCGCAATTGGAGAATAAAAAAACAATGAAAAGTGGTTTTTTCTTAAGAGGATATCATCATAGAAAAATTAAAGTTGACTTTTACGGCATTTTGGAAGAAATAATTGAACTGTGTTATCTAGGACAGAATTACATAACAATGTTTAAATGTCAGTGGTTGGATACTAATAGAGGCTTGCATGTTCATCCTAGTCAACGAATCATTGATATTAAATATAAGTCTTATTGTAGTAAATGAACCATTTTTATTGGCTCATCAAGAATATCAAATTTATTATGAAAATTATTGTGCTACTTCAACAGAGTTAAGTGATTGATAGAGAATAATAAAATTGAAATCTCGAAAAAATCAGTTTATTCAAAGTGAATGTGGTTCTTCTAAATTGTAAGGAATTGAAATTTTTCAAAAGGCTACCCCAAATCCATATTTTTTACGAAGAGACAAATATCTATGATAACATCTCACAATTAAGGGTCGATGGTGACGATGATGTTATTGATGTAACAAATGAATTTGAAATAGCAAGAGATGATGAAACTAAAACTTCTATGGAAATTGATGATACTGAGCAGGAATATGAAAATATTGACATCGTCATATACGAAGATGAGGAAGGAGATGAATATTGACATAGTTAAATGCTAGTTATAATCATATATAATATATATCTATATATAATAGTTGTTTTTAACTATTTTCTAACAGTCATTTCGTGTTTCAGATGGACTCAGATCTGTTTCGTGAGTTGAAAGGGGCTGATCTACCTAGTGACGAGCATGATATTGGATCATCTGACCCTCAGATTATTGGCGATTCAAGAACATCTCAGAGGGGTCGTGGGATTACGAGATTGATGATTCCTGACCCTACCCCCGAATGACGTCCACATATTGGTTTCGATCCATGCATGCAGAGGTATGTTTACTTGTGTATTTTAATTAGTTATAATTAATTATCATTAATTTATTTATATACTAATTGTTTGATTATTTATTCTCTTTTTTCACAGCTTTTCACATACAGTTGTTGGACAGGGGAGTGATATATTGAAAAATTATTTTTCTGAAGCCTAGATTACATGGGATCATATTCCCATTGATGTTCAATATCGCATGTTCGATCATTGGATGATATGTAAATAAATAATATTTATTTTGAAATTTATTTAATTAATAACTTGATATTGTTAATTATTTGTATATTTTATGTTATCTAGTCGATGATAGAATGTGTGACTCTATCTAGAAGGCATGGTAGGGTTGTATGCATGAGAGTTGCTGTCAGTTTTTTCACGATTTGAGGAAATCAATGAGGAAAACAAGAGTTACAGATTTTGATCAGTCTTGCTATGCCCACCGACCTAATTACATTTCATCTTAGGTTTGGGGTGGATTGTGTTCACACTGGATGGGTGGTCATTTACAGAGGAGATCATTAGTAGGCCGACAAAACTAGGGGAGACAGGAGATTATGCATCGAACTCGTATTTGTACATTCAGTAGCCATAGGGAACATATGGTATGTACCTTTTCTAAAATAATTTATATAACTTTAAATATAAACTTTTTATTTTATATTCATATAGATAGACGAACATACCGATATTACGGAGTTCGACATTTATAGGAGGATATACACCGATCCTGTCACTACAGATATTAGAGGTGATCACCAGCATCAGATTTTTGTCAGTATAATTTCTTTTTAAGTTTTAAAATTAACTGCAAATAATAATTTAACTATTTTAATTTTAAATTTCAATTGAATGAGTAATATGAGGTCGCGACGTCTCACACACAAACTGAGAGTCAGGCAGAGACCGAGGATCAAACCAGTGCATCAAGATTTAATGAGTCAATATGGATGCAGACAACCACCCAGTATAACTTTGAGAATGGCCGAATAGTACGCATTGGCTCTCGATTGATGCCTATTAGTTATTATGGTACTGTTGCGATGTCTTCATGAAACTCGATAGGAGCTCGTCGAGAGTCATCATCATCTACTGCACAGTATATGGAGAAGCTGCAAGCTCAGGGTGAGCTTATAGAGATTATGCATAGGGAGTAGGAAGAGCTTTATCGAGATCATCAGTAACAGGAACAAATACATTGATGGCAGAAACAGAAGCAACAACGGCAATAGATGATGGAGTACATGCGATGTCTGACTCGATCTAAGAACTGACGAAAATCCTTCTTCTCTAGTGTGTGGGCCGCCATCATTGTGGCCATCGTAGTGAAATATGCTTTCGATTTTGCCGATGTCATGTCAATGAGGTCCAAACGTTACTCCCCACTAACAAGATGAGCATCAATTCTCATGTTCGTCGTTTCTCTGTGAGGTGTTCCTGGTTAAATCAATCAGGAAGTGTGCACAAATAGTTGATATACATTGGCGACCTTAGGTGTGGTCGCGTCCAGTGGTGCGCCTCTGCCCGTTCCAAAACAAGGGAAACAACTTGCCTTTATTTTCATTTTTTCTCGTTTTTTTGGTTTTCCTCCAAAAAATAGAAAAGTCGGGCTCCTTGCGTACTCCTTTTGGTTTCAATAGAAACGGATTGCGACCCGTTCTGACTGCTCCTCCGCCGAACAACTAGATTGCATGCCTTGCTCCGGCATCCAGCGAACGACTCTTGGGAAGTAAGAGGCAAACAGTTTTGTGTATCCCCTGGTCGGGAGCGGTGGTCAGCAGCGTGTGGCACCTCTGCAGAAGTTTCGGTAAGGTTCTCCTACGACAAAAGTACAAAAGGTCGGGCATTCTGCAATGCTTGCGAGCTGAGAATGTGAGTCGCTGTCGAAGTCGGGAGTGGTGGCTGCAATGGTTGTCGTGCGTCCGATCGTGCAGAGGATCCAGAGCGGTTCTCCCAGGGAAGAAACCGTCCAACCGAGATGAAAAAATGCACATCAACATCGCATCGGGTGCGCGACTTCCTTGGTCGCCAAGTGGTTGTGCATGGCTCCTCTTGTGCGATTAACGAGTGACCACGTCCCCAATGGCAGAAAAGGAAATCGGAAGTAGTTTTTTGCCTTTCTCCGACTGTAGATGGGAGCAGCAGCTTAAGCACCTGAGGGAGAGGGTGAAGAACGACGGTGCGCTTCATCTGCTTCTACTATGTGCGTTGATGCACGAGGTGAAGAAACAGGTAGCACGTCTCTATTGAGGAGGTAGTAGGCAGGCCGGACCAAATGATAGGCACCACACCCAAAAAAAACTGACTTCTTAGTATTAGCAGCAGAATTACAAAGAGAAACTCATAACATATGGGAGAAACTAGGAAGAAGAAAATAGGAAGAAGAACAATCGAGGGACCCCAGGTCCACTCACCCAAGCTACACAACTGCGCTAACAGACTCTATTCTCCCCTTCTCCCTCTCCCTATTCTCAACCCCTCTTTATTTATAACTATTGAAAGCTATACAAACTCATAGAATATTCTCCCACTAATAATACCCCTTATTCCCTTTATGACCAGGTCTGTATCAATACCCCTCAAGAATCCACGACGTTAATATGTGACATTCAATAAGTGTAAACATTACCTGAATCCAAGGGGGATCCGCCTCAAGGAATTCATAGTAATGAATTTGTGTAGAATCCACAGGCTTGCTCAAGACATTCCAAAGCATTAGACTTCATTGAATCCAAAGGTGTCTTCACACTTCAGCATTCACATGCATCCCCTTAATGGAATCCTAGACTCGGTCATGGCATTCCACAACAATACCAACCATGAGGAATCCAAGGAGTTCCTCTCCAAGGAATTATATATTCATAACCATTACCAAGTATTTCAAACATGTCATTATACTACAATTCAAAAAATAAAAAATTATGCAATTTAAGCCAAGTCCACCATTTAGGATCAATTCACATTTCCATTTAAGCATTTCATGACCATAAGCACAAAGGGAAGTTCCTCCAAGGTCTACCAAAACCAACCCACTTTTCTATATCTAAGGAAACTCCGAAGAATAAATAATTCATCAAATAAATTAAATTAATTTGAGATCAATCATCTATGAGCTGGAATGACTGCACATGCCAAAGATGCAATATGACGATAACACTTTGCGGGAAAAGCATGAGACCAGTTGTTGCGAACCAACTCAGGGCAACTAGACAAGACACCCAATATGGTCCTCCCCAAGGTAAATTTGAAACAAAGTGGAAGAAAAATGTCTTGTAATAAACCTGAACAAGACAAACCACCAGGGTACAACATGAAAGCAAGAGGACATAACCATGAGACATACAAAGTCAAGGAAAATAGGTCAAACCAGAAATAAAAAACATGATGAGTCTAAAAAAGTCCCTGTGTGACCATCCATCACCACCAAAACATCCTGCTATGAAGACAATGACAAAAAATCTTTACAAGTTTTAATTTCAAGAATACATCAGTTCTAGTTTTTAAAAAATCCATTTTACAAAGAATTTTCATAAAATAAACCATTTTGTAAAACATTCCTTTGATTTTCATAAAAGCATGTCATATTCATCAAATCCAAGAATATGTCAAGAAAGTAGGTAAGAAACCATAAATACACCATAAGATAATCATGTGCGCAATAACCATAAAATATACCATCATGTCATAAACAATCCATAAATTTCAAAGCACGCCATTTGGGATCTAACCTATGGGTATATGTGCTAGTCATAAAAGAAAATTCTCAATCCAGACCTAAGATAGATTCAACCAATATAACCCTTAGTGCCATTACAAACATTAAAGTTACATAAAACCTCTTGTGGTATTACACACAAAAGGAGTGCCAAGTCTATTCCCGATGCACTCAAGGTTACCCAATGTGCTAAGTTTGTCACAAGCCATTTCAAAACCAAAACCACCCTTTAAAACATTTAATCAAATACTTGGTGTGTTCAAAACCGTTTTTAAAGTAACACCCTTCAAAAATATGTATTGTTTCCAAAAAATCCATTCCAGTGTCAAATTAATCAATTTTAATGAACAAACCAAAGTAATTAACAAGAACTTAAGACAATTTATGAATTATAACCACTTATATAGATACACCAGCCTCAAGAACGGAGGAAACCTATCTCCTTTTACAACAGAGATTAGAAACAGGTAGATCGGACTCCGAAAGATAAGACGCGATGAAAAACTGCAAAGGATCGATAGAAAACCCAAACCTGTCACAACCCGATCCATAGACTCAACCAACTTCATTGTCACAACCAAATACAGAGAAGAAATGGGAAGAGCACTTATCAGGGAGAAGTGATGCCATTATCATGGGGATCAAACACCAAATGGAGAAATCTGAAAGGAGAAAGATCACCCCAAATCGCCAAAAAAATGCCCTAGGGTTCGAGAGAAAGTCCCACATGTTGAATGGGAGAAGAGTCATACATGCAGCATGATAAAAGCTATTGGGCCGAAGGATTTACAGCATAAACACCTCGTTTACGATGGAAATACCCCATAACTCATATATGTCGAAAAACACATATCCTCGAGTTAAATTTACCTCTATTGATAAATAGGATCTTACGGTGTAAAATAAGATTTTATAGCTTGAAAGATTCTTATATCGAAAATTGTTTCACGGTTTGTGCCCAGCGCCATATTTATGTCGTAAACTACACTGTTACGACGTAAAATGGTCATGCAAGTAGTACCCAACCCATGTTCTGAAAAAAAATCCCAAACCATCTCTGATGATTTCTGAACCCAAAGAGACCCCCCTTAAACCTTTAACACCTTTATAACCAGACTCCATCAATTCAAACAAACATACATCCCCAAACATTAGTTCATTTTCCCAACAAAATATCTTCATCCCCGCAGGACCCGAAATGCACCCAAACAAAAAGGGAATAAAGACTAGAGTAAAGAATTACCTAATGGAAGGTAATGGAATGTTACAATATCCCCACCATAAAAGCTTTATGTCCCCATAATGTCCTCAAGACCCTAGACTTACAAAAAGTAAAGTTCATTGTTGCCTCATTAATGAATCTTGATCCCACATTTCATGGATATATCATCTACACTGCCACAATACACGGACCAATGGAATTTTTTTACCCCAAAACACCTTCTCTCAGTGATCCATAATCTAAACTAGTTGTTCAACCACAATGGTGTCGGGCTCAAGATCAACATCCTCTCATTCAATCACATAGGGAGGATCTGGTTGATACTTCCTCAACTGTGAAACATAAAACATGTTGTGGATGGAAGTCAAACGAGATGGTAAGTCCAACCAATATTCCACCTTTCCAAGACGCACCACAATATCAAAGGGGCCAACAAACTTTCATGTCAACTTACCCTGTCTACCCAACAGACGATGTCCCAAGCGAGGTGAAACTATGAGAAAAACTCGATCACCAACCTCAAACTCCAGCATCCAACCTCAAACTCCAGCAGCCAACAACGATGGTTCACATAACATTTATAACAACTCTGTGTCATGACCAATCTTCTCTAGATCAACAACACCTTTTCTGTTGTTGCCTAAACAAGACTCGGTCCAACGAAGGACCATTCTCCCAACTACCCAGCACAAGGGAGGTCTACATGGCTGCCCATACAAAGTCTCAAAGGGTATCATCTTAATCAAGGTCTAATGATTATTGTTATAAGAAAACTAAACTAGAGGCAAATGATTTTCCCAAGAATCACCGAAATCAAGCACACATGATCAGAGCATATCCTCAAGAATTTGGATAACCCTCTTCATCTATCCGTCCATTTATTGATGATAAACCATGCTCAATTTCAACCGGTAACTCATCACCTCCTGCAAACCTTTACAAAACATGGATGTTAAATTAGGGTCCCTATCAGAAACGATCACAGAGGGAACCCCTTGAAATCTCACAACCTCTCAAACATACAATTCCCCGAGCTATTCCACTTTCGTCATCTCCTTGATAGGGAGTAAATGCTTTGATTTTGTGATTCAATCAACAATTACTCAAATCACATCCTTCCCACTAGGAGTCTGTGGTAAACCAATGAAGAAATTCATTGAAATCTCATCCCACTTCCAAACCAGAATGGGTAAGGGCTAGAGTAAACCAGCAGGTCTCTGGTGCTCTGCTTGAATTCTCCGACACGTCAGACACTGCGATACAAAATCTGCAATCGACCGCCTCATTCTCGACCACCAATACTGATGTCTCAAGTCATGATACATATTGGTAGTCCTAGGATGTAAGGACCAACAAGAACGGTGTCCAATGTCCAATAACTCCTCCCTCAGAGAAAAAGGAACAACTAACCTGTTTCGAAAACACAAAGTGCCACTGGGAGACCAAGACCACTCACCTGAGGTCTCTCTGCCATTTAGGATTTCAGTAAAGTGCTATCACTCGGTGTCAGGTACTTTCTCGAGCTGAACCCGCTCATCAAATGACGAGTCAGCCTTTGTTGAAGCAAAGCACACATGTCCACTGGGTTCTTCTACTCGCAAGATCATCTCGACAAAAAAAATAATCAAAGATCACTATTCCACTGATTCCTTCACTGCTTATATCAGTAATTTCTTGCTCAGCACACTGGTGACCACATTCAATTTCCTAAGAGTATAAGCAAAATCAATATCAAAAGTCTGAACATACTCAATCCGGCATATTTGTTGCAAGTCCAGACCCCTCTGAGTGAAAATATACTTTAGGCTTTTTTGATTAGAATATATTGTAAACTTCTCTCCAAATAGGTATAGGTAATGACAAAAGGTTTTGAGAATCACCAACTCAAGATCGTGGGTAGGATAGTTCTTCTCATGAGGGCGTAACTGGTGAATGCCATAGGCCACCATCTGGTTCCCCTACATCAAGACACTCCCCAAACCCATTCCAAAAGCATCGTAGAAAACATCATAACGCGGACCTAGTTCCAGAATAATCAAAACTAGATTTGAAGTCAACCTCACATTCAGTTCCTCAAAATATCTCTAACATTTTTCATTCCAATTAAACTTTACACTCTTATAGGTTAAAGCTGTCATCGGAGACGCAAGCTTAGAGAAATATCAAACAAACCACTTGTAATAAACAGCTAACCCCAAGAATATTCGGATCTCAAACACATTTTTGGGCGCTCCCACATTTTTCTGGAAAGCATCGTGGGAGAAATATCACACATCACATAGACAAAAATGAAATGGAATTTATGAATTGAAACTAGGGAATTGAGACCTCCATTTAGTAAATGTCATCCATGGGGAAAACTTGGTTGATGGTGATATTAAATTTGGTAACCTACATAAATTGTTAGAAACAAAATACCTACACTAGATAAAAAATTAGTTCATAGGGTTAAAACAAGATGAAAGCAGAAAAATGGGTAGGCGCACACAGTAAATAGTAAGGAAAATCATCACAAATAAATGCAGAAATGGAGTATAGTGAAAGGTTGGGGAAACCTACGAAAATAAAATGCTAGAAAAGAAAATCCAAGGTCCAAAGAACATGAATGAAAATAAAGAAAACAAAAATTTGGGTTGCCTCACGTAGTGTTGGAATTATAAACAGTGTGAGCGGAGCTGCCACTAGCACCATTAGGAGTGCCCACTCGAACAGTGGGTCCCTCAATTTTCCCTGCTCTATTGATGTCCTCTATAGAGAGGGACAGATGTTCATCGACGATCGTAGAAGGTGTCATGATAATGGCAGTGATCTCAGTGGATGGTGGAAGTGAGGTGTTGATCCTGATGGTGGTTGTAGTTAGGCAGCAGGGTCGATGAACGACACATCAGTGGATGGTGGGATGACTGGGCCCTTGCCTCGTCGGTCCTACTCTGCAAGAAAATTCTGTTGGTCTGCAAGTTCGATGAGCTTTGAGGTCAGGTCGACCAGGGTTTCAAAGGTGGGAGGGATGGAAGTAGTTAGAGGGTTTGTAGTGGGTGGTGGATGGAATGTAGAAGGGGTTAGTGGTGAGGTAGGGGTGGTAAAGAATGGTGGTGTAATGAATGGGATGCCCAGGTGGCGGAACATCTTACGCTGGTTCTCCAGAATATACTGGAGTACGGGCCAAAGATCTGCCAGGAGGGATGGTGTGGTTGATGGTGTGGGAAAGGTATTGGTGGATGGAAAAGGGATATGGGTTGTGGAAAGGGTAGGTATGGGCATGTTTATGGGTCAGGGAAGAGTGGTGGTGGAGGTATGGGTGATGATGGAAGTGGCAGGAGCAAGGGTTGAGATGGTGGTGGAAGATGGGGTGGAGTCGGTTGCATGGTAGTCGGGCACCTCAACGAATCCTGGTTCCCAACGGTAGATGTTGTCATCCTTCCTCAACACCCCCCATCTTGAGGCACAGGAGGAAGTCGATCGACTCCATCAGGCTGAGAGATGTGATGGGTTGGGACACGTTGAAGACGCCGAGATGTTTGGTGATGTGGGTGATGAAGGAGCCTCCCATCAACGTACCTCTAGTCTGCCTTGTTTGTGCCACAAAATACAAGGAGAATTGTTGCACCATGTTAACGATTGGGATGACCATGGAGAAAGTGAGAATGATGACGTCCATTTGAATCACACTCCTGTGGGCCTCCGCACGTGCTAGCCAAGCATGGGTCAAGGTTCAGTGAAGGATCCGAAGAGAAGCACCTTTTTCTTGGATTAGAGTACCCCACCTTTGTGTTGTATTAGAGTACCTCGATCCTCTTTGGATGATGTTAGGCCGAATGCATGCGGCCCATACTGCGCAACAGGCCGCAACTCCGCGAGTCGAGCTCTGCAATGAGCTCATTGGGGGTTGTACAGGGCAACACGTCCCTACTCTGGGGATCCAATGGCTAAAGGCTCCCAGCCCAAATTTGGGGGCATTGTAGCATCTCTGACCAACCATAGCAGAGCTGACCGACAGACACTGATAGGGCATTGTAGCAGTGTGGACTTTGGCATGACTGCTCTAGCAGGTCGGACTTTGGAGACACCGGTATTGTTGCTTCGTGGACTTCCATCCGTCGGCACTGTATCACTTTAGACTTGGTTGGTCATGGCACTGTAGCGATGTGGACTTACATCAACCTTTCACTATAGCATAGAGGACTTTCTATGCAGTTGGTGGAATAGTGTTTCATCATCCTTATTAGCCTATTTCAATCAAGGGTTTCTTTGTTGTTAGAAGCTTTGAGAGATCTCCTTATAATTGTGCTCCCAGGTATCATAGTGATATTTATGTCTCTCCGTGGATATAGGGATTATTTCTCAAAACACGTAAATTTATGTGTTCAAGATCTTCCTCACCTTTCATTTTTTTCTTTTTACTCTTCTGTGAATCATTTTTTAGCTTTGTTTCTCCAACGTTTTCGCAACACCTTGCAGCTGGGTGGACTTCGCAGTCCGAGAATCATGGGAGCTTTGAGGGTCCCAGGTGATCAACCTCCAGAATCATGATGCACCCGACTTTCTCGGATCGAGCAGAAGAGTTGGAAAGACTAGGGAGGTGATGAAGTTGGTGGAATAGAGGTCAAGTCTGATGCCAAGCTCATCAAGGGTGAGCTCATGAGGTCTGTCACCTAGCCAGAAGGCAACATTGTCGATGACCATCTTGAAGGTGGCCAAGAACCCGAGGAAAAGCTCCATGAAGGCCTCCTCACGTACGTCGACGATGGGGGAGAGGTGTGGTCTTTTAATGAGGTGGAGGACCTCCTGGTGAATACGGATCCACATGAGCATGACAAGATCGATGGTCTTATTGGTCCGCATAGGCTTCGCCTGTAAATGGACCAATGTGACATGCTGCTTAGGGGGGGGGAAGTTAAAGGTAGGGGTGGAGATTTGGATGGGCAGAGCCCTACGACCAACAGGAAGTCGAATGCGACTCCTTAGTGGTCGAAGGGGTTTCAGAGGTGGAAACAGAGCTGGAAGAGGGTGAAGCGGAGGGTGATGGAGGTGGGGAAGCCCTCCAACGCTTGACCAGAGGTGGATCCTCACGCTTAGGTGCATGATATTTCTCACAGTCAGCGCTTCGTTTAACATCGAAAGTTAGACTCGGTCGCACTTAGATGAATCTTAAGGTGATGATGCACCCCTCTTGGAATGGTTCTTGTTATATTTTCAATCATTGTCCATTAACTTTGAAGGGTGGTTCTCCACCTTTCTAAATATCAATAGTCCCGTAGGGAAATACCTTTTCAACCTCGAACAGTCCTGGTCATCTAGATTTTAGGTTCTCAAAGAACAGATCCAATCGGGAATTGAATAACGGGACCTTATTCACTGGTGTAAAGATTCATCGCATGATACATTGGTCATGCCACTTCTTTGTCTTTTCTTTATAAATCATGGAGTTCTCATAGTCATCTTTTTTTTATTTCTCATATGCACATACACGACATGTATTCATCATTCACAGCATATTTGTAAGAGGATGGCACAACCCGTGAGAATTTACAAGTTGTGAAAAGAATACATGACGTGAATCTCTAATACACGTCGTGTAAACTTAAAATTCCACTTCCCTCTCAAAATTCAAGTCATCAAGATATAATATAGCATGCTGTGAAAAGAATACATGTTGTGACCTGAACAATATATCCAAATCCCATGAGAATTTGAAATGAAAAAACCTGACCAAATTGTAGTTGAGCAAGATATGACCATTAGTTTGTGACACTTTCTTCCATAGAAGCTAAGTTTAATGCATCTAGGCTGTTAGCTATATCTGGACCAAATAATAGTTTAATCTTGGATAGATCTAATTGGTTTGACCATAATCAATTAGTGATTTGTTTCGCAGCCTAAACCCTAAGACTATCCCAAGTTAGGGCTGAGATTATCTTTTTACTTGAAACCTGAAATTGACCTTGATCTCTATCGCATTCCTGAATCTAAAACCAATCTAAGTAGCTTTAATTAAATCTCAAACCCAAATCAATTTGTGAGGAATCATACATAAAGGGTTCGAAATCTCTCATTATTGGTCGTCCAGTTCTTCCCATGGGTTCGACCCCACACTACCACTTCACTACGCCAATGTAGTAAGTGTAGTTTGGGATAATAGAAATTTCTAATCCGATCAACACCTACGTGAATTCGACGAAGCGTTCAGGCGCATCAATGGGTTCAAGAATCCCTACCAAAGTGGTTTGTTGGAATCAAGGAAATGTTCAAGGGCTAAGGAAGTTGGATCATTTTCGAGCCCAAGACAATTCCAAAAACATGATCTTCATTTAATTTTTGAGATGACCCTTGTAATGGGATTTTTTTAGGAAAAGCACCTTTATCCATCAAGTGGGCTTGTTCCTCCTCAACCAATGATTCATCTTCCCATATTCCTATAGATTTTCCCAGGCTAGATACGGCATCAAACTTATTATAGGTGACAATTGCATTATGACTCACCTATTTTTGTGTAAAATCAATATTAATGGAACTTAAAATTGCAGAGGTTTGAATATCAAACTCCTGCATCTGATCAGTCACGATGTTGTCTGATTCTGGATACCTAGAAAACTCTTTATTAGCCTTCTCTAGACTGCAATATTCGGCCACAAATGGTCAAGTTTTGAGAACCTTAACAGTCTATTCCAGAGTGCCATGATCAGCCACAGCTGATTCAGCTTCAAAAGTTTTATTTGTTATCTCCAGAGTGATTCATTATCCCTTATATCCTACCTTGAGCTTGGTTCAAGTACTGTTTTCTCAGGTGTGCCTTTTCCATCCTTCTCCAAAGTGAGAAAATTATGATTCTCCTTTGATGGCATATTGTTTTGTACATGATTTGAGCCCACTTCCTGGATCTTTAAGTTTATGTTTCCATCCATCTCCTTTTGAGTTGGGATGGCATCGTCAGGTTGATCTTTCATCCCTTTCTTTTTATCAAAATTTTCCTTTTTGTCATATTGAGAAATGTCATGCCCACTGATTTTGCAAAAGGAGCATATAATCTTGGATCTTATACAATTCACAATCTCATTCCCTATAATTTTATAATCGCTACTAAATTTAGGAAATCTCTCGTATTTAATCATGAGGTATATATTTTCATCAATAGCAGACATAACCACATTATTAATCAGTGGATTAGAAAGATCATCTTCAACAAGGATTCTGGTAATGTGACCAAACCTGGGCACTTCAGTCTCCCTATCCATTCAAATTTGGGTAACAATTGCAGAAACAATATCTAACAAAATCTTAGGGTGCTAGTAAATCTAATTTCATCCAAAGATAATGACCCACACTTGAATAAGAATACCAGGCTTAGGGGAGAGAGATCCAAATATCATGACCCACACTCGTGGCTCACTCGGGTTCTTCGGTTCTCAGGGGGTGTAGAAGCTTTCCCACTCGATTTGGAAGCGTTTTGAAGAGGTTTCTTGGCGGATTGAAGGTGGTTTCTCCTAGGTAAGTCTCTCCTATTGGTTTACTTGTGTTTTTATCTAGATATACATCCCTATCTTTCTTGGTTTTCTAGATCTAAACTTGTTTTGTGTAGATCTAGGGTTGTGGTTTCCTTGGATGATGTTTTTAAGGATTGTGAATTTTAGGGAAGGGGATCTAGAGAGGTTTTGGTGGTGAGTTCGCCAGATTTGGTGGTGTTGTTGCTTGTGGGTCGATTTCTCAGGAACCCTAAAGGTAGGTGGATTCTCTCTCAACTCCACTTGGTTAGAGATAATGATTTTGGTTACAATTAATTTTTTTTTTCTGAAAATCAATTATCTTGATGTGCAAAATTTATTGGAAATGGTTTTGGGGATTTTTTGGGGAAAAAGGGGGTTTTGTGATGAAATGTTGCTATTGTGGATTTTAAAATGGAGGTTTTAAAATTGGATGCTATGGTTGATTTTTGAAAATGATTTATGGAAAAGGTTTTCAATAAAAAGTTTGTTTTATTGAAATTTTGTTGGGCATGGAAAATGGTTTTCAATAAATGGGTGATTTATTGAAGTGGATTGATATGTGATGGAATTGGTTGATTGCATGTTGTTGTGACCTTGGTGGGTTTTATGCTTGGTTGGGCTTGATTGAAATGTTGTGTGGAAGTGGGTGGAAAGTCTCACTATAAAAGGTGATCGAGTTGGGTGGTAAGTCCCACTGTTATGAGTTTGGGCAGGAAGTCCCATCGTTACAGTTTTGGGTTGTCAGGTAGTGGGCGGGAAGTCCTGCTAGCTGAAGATGGGATGAACGAGCTACAAAATAAGTACCACTATTATGGTTGCTTTGTTATGTGTTGCTTTGCATAGATGTAATTTGTTGTGGAAATGTGAAATGGTTGAATTGGATTCCTTGCGTGGCATGGTTGATTTGGCTTCCTTGTGTGGCATGTTTGGCCTACGACATGATTGCTTGGATTTCCCTGGGTTTACTTGGTTTGGGCAAGATGGATGGGTAAGGGTGTGTTGACTTATGGTAATGGATGCACTTATGATTATTTTATATAAACTGTTTTATATAAATGTTCTAACGGTTTTATCCTAGTGACATGTGTAGGGAAGTCATTTGGGGAAAACCTACTCAGTAGTTGTACTCACCCCCTGCTTTGGCATTGTGGTGTCTTTATAGATTTCGCATATCAGGGTACAGGTAAAGGTAAGTCATCTCATTGCTAGTGGTTCGTGATGATACTTGTGAAGTGTTGGTGGAGTTTGGAGCTTGGATCTTGGCGTGGAGTTGTGGTGGTGTCATGGCTTGTGGTGTTTAATTGTTTAGTCTTCCACGTAGTACTCTAATATTGTATTGGATTATTTCGGTTTTGGGTTGTATTGTAGAACAACTTGGTTGTACTTTGGGAATACATGCTTGAATGTTTTATTAACATGCATCATATAGTGGTTGTAGTGATGGTTTGGTTGGTTTTGTCTTAAGGGAAAATCGTTCCCCAATTTGTTCTTGAAGCCCTTGACATTTATTGCTAGCCTTTGGTGCCTTGGGAACGTTGCTTAAGGCCATGTAATCCCTCACCACCTCCTCAAGCCAATGAGGTAGGGGTGGTGTGTTATAGTTCATCTCAGTATCAACAACGTCAGTGGTTTAGTAAGCATGCACTGGTAGTTCAGACAACAATGATGGCGGCGGCGGTTCAGATCGGTGATGATTCGGGTGGACTTCACGTAGTGTGTTGCCTCGGTTGCATGTTTGCAGGGCTCAAGAAGTGACACAGAATCCATGCTGCCCTATCATGCCAAGAACTCCATGCTCATATCCCACCTCAAGGTGTGACACAAAATCCCCTCGGTTGCGTGTTTGCAGGGCACGTCTACAGATGAGCCGGTTTGAGTGTTTATCGGGTTAGGTCATCTAAAAATCCCTTCCATTTAGTATCACATCACGGGGAGGAACCGAGCACGAGAATGGATTTTTCAAATTGGTAATAAATTCCTAAATTATTTATTTATATAAAATAAAATGATTAAAGTAAATTTATATTATTGATATATGTAAACAAAATAAATTTGAGAAGTAAAATTTATCATTTAAAAATAAAATATTTAAAAATTCATCACAACTAATAAGTTAAGATAAATTTAAAAATAATATCTTTTTTGTCTCACAATTGAAAAATTAAAATTATATTCATGCTTAAAATACTATGTCTAATCTTCTTAAAAGACCAATTGGTTTTGTGATGTATCATAATAGAAAATATTTAATAAATTCTGAAATTGTCATTCTAATATTATTATATTCCATAATGAGGAGGCATTTAATTTTATTTCTATTATATTCACAATTTCATGATTGTAAAAGACAAAGATGATCAAACATAAATTCATTATATTTAAAAATTAAGGAGAAAACACTGGTACATAAACCTGGGTTTATGATGTCAACTCACCTTCAAAAACAATTTCACATTAAATTCTAAACTAAATGAATTCAGGATTTGAAAGTCAATATCAATGATTGAACATAAAATGTAATCACATAGTTTAATCCATCAAAACCAATTTTACTATTCTGGTTATATTTATTAGAATATAAAAATTTAGAGGTGATGTGTTTTTCCTTTGTAAATTTTAATATATCCACACTTTTCATTATGAAATGAAAACAATATTTCATTTATCTAAAGCTAAGAAATTTTATCTACTGTTGTAACTGTCATAACATGACAATTTATTGATTAAACCAAAGACATTCACAAGTGTCCTCATAAATTATAATTAATTCATACTAATTTAAAATGGTCACAATAATGTATTTCATTATAAAAAATATATATTTTAGTTATACCATGAGTATAAAAATAACATATTCGAGAATCTGTCGTGATTGAATCAAATGTACTTTATATAGTAATGATAACAAACAAATTTTAGTTATGGTTTATTAAAATTAAACAATCCTTAATTGATGATCCCATATATGTCTCAAAAAACAAGCTTGATATAATCATGATGTTTTCAATTATGAGAATAACTTTAAAATTTTATTGAATTTAAAAAATTGACATGTAGAATATTGTACTTTTATTTGGATTTATAACCTTACATCTTCATGTTTTTTTCACTCAATGTTAACATTATTTTAATCAATTATACGTTCAAAGGAGAAGAAAATGAAGTGACCAATGTCTTAAACCAAGATACCTTTAAGAAGTGATGTGATAATAACTATTTGTATACCAGTCTATCGATCAAGAAAAAAATTATCTAATGTATATATGGATCAGTTGACATGGATACTACCTAAATCTAGACCTAAACATATGCCCCCTTCAACACATAACAATCAATTAGATAAAGAAAAATCACAAAAATTACTTACGTACACAAAAAATATCACAAAAACATTTTTAAATATATTCAATATAATGACTATGAGGATATGAATAATACCTCAAGAAGGCCTTGGATGGTATTATTATCCAAATTAGTTCACACGCAGATATGTTTCTACTAATCAACATGTAAAATTTTTAGGGCACATGCATGTAGGGTGGAATATATCCATGAATATATTCTTAACTATGTCAGAGCACCTGATCTTATTAAGATGGAATACTCATTCATTCAATACATTATATACTTCTAAGTCATCTGGAATATCCTTGGGGTTTACAAGCTTTCTTTCATTAGTCAAAGATAAACATGAATTTTCTTGCGTGAAAATTATTCTACATTGAAAATATAATGAATCCTTGAAACAAAATTAAATGGACAACAATATATACATTGTAACGACCCAACCCCACTAGAACCCCACTCGGGTCGGCAGTAGGTGGCCCTAGAATCCCACCTCCAATAGTCCAAGCACTAAGGGTATCTATCACATGTATGGTAGGTACTCTCATAAAATCCTAGGAAAATGAAAAACAAACCACCAGTCAACTTCATAATCATACAAGAAAAAGAGATATAATTACCAATTTCAAACTAGGTCAATATGATAATGAAAAAATATATAAATAAAAACCATGCAAGTATGATCACCTAAACCCCACACCAACTGCCCAAATAGCTACATTCTCGATCACCGTTGAACTATCATACAAAAACACTCCATAAACTATAGAGGGGTGAAAAATTTAGAGTACTATATAATATAATATTTCTAACAATTCTATATCTATGTGAAATAAATGTGTTGATATAGATATATGTGTTGTCAACTAAGAAAGTAAGCAAGTCAAAATCATGTACATTTTACCATCACTTTTAGTTATACCACCTGAAAAAGTCTTAATTGATTAAGATTCACAAGTATGATTAAATGGGTGTTTTTTGGAATAAATCCCTTAAGGTTTTATTGAAATGTATTTGGATTGGATGTATTTGTTGACAAAACTAGTTGACAAAGTCAGTTGTGAAGTTCCAGTGTGGTTTTTGACAAAGTATGTTGACAAAGCTATAGGATGGTGGAGACATGTACAATCTTGAAGTATCTATACTGATAGATGGGTTGAAGTTATCCAAGAAATATGAGCATTGTGGTGTGAAAGTTTTGGAAGGGTTTTAGGAAGCTGCATGTATAAGGTGGTGGGTGTTTTCTAGTGTTTTGCCAAAAATTTTGGATCCAAAATTTGGAGGAAAGGGAAAGTTGTTTTAAAAGCTTTTTTTCATGCAAGTGAAACAGTTTCACGAACATGTGAAAGAATACATGGATAAATTCATGTCATTCCTTTTCTAATATCTGTAAAGGGGGAAATAATGTTTAAAGGGAAACTTATACTCATGTGCTTTCAGTGCAGAAAGGTTGGTCACCTTGAGAAAAAATGTCACAAGAAGTTTTAATATAATGATGGGGATAATGATGACATTTCTATAAAGAATTATCTAGCTAATTTGAAACATAGGAAAAGTATTAAGAGAAATTTCTTCAAGCAGAAGAACCTTATTTTAGAAGAAAATGGTAGTTCAAAAGAAACTAATATGGAAGAAATTAAAGGTTGTAAACACCATATATAAAATTCTATGATGGTAGTTGTGGGAAATTCCTAGAAAAGGGAAGAGAGTGACATCGATAAATGAGAAGAGGGAGGAATATTTGATCTCTAAGTTGATCTTGAGGATGTTCTGGAAGAAATTGATGTTTGTAGAGCCAAAATGAAGAAAGACAACAGAGTGGTTCATGGTGTTAAACTCTATATACAATAATAGTAGGAAGAGCATTTTGACATAAAGGCAAAAAAATTCAAATCTTATGTCTCATGGTGTTAATCTCTATATGCAATAATAGGAGGAGGAGATTTTGACAAAAAGTAAAAAAATTGAGAATCTTTAGTTTGTAATGTCATAGAACTCAAAAAAGGTTATTGAGTACAAACTCAAAGTTTAAGAACAAACCATGGTCATTAATGATTTGACTAACATAGTGAAAGATTGAGTCAAAAATATTGATGAAATTGAGGAGGAAATTATAGGACTGTGAATAAAAGTAGAAGATCAACAGAGTCTCTTGACCCCTAGTATAAAATTGGGAAAGCAGGCCACATATGTTAAAAAAAGGGAAATTAGATTATGAAAGTCCATTAAAAATCCAAATAATTGTCAGGAGAGGCAAACGATGCATTATAATGACATAATTATCATGATCTTGATCACAAAGAAAAATTAGTGATGATTGGTGTTAAACCAAAAGCACCACTCTAAGGCTGATGATTGATTTGGGTACGAATCATAATCAGATGATTCAGAGAACCAAAGGGATAACCAATGCTACAATAAATAAATGTAGTAATGCACCTCATATTATGTGTTATTTTTGTGGAAATATGGGACATTCCCAAAATGTATGTCCCACAAGAAAACAGTTCCAAAGGGAATAAGAGCAATAAAGGCAATCAAATATAGTTCAATATTATAGGAATTATTTTGATTGCCATTATTTTTGGTGTGGAATGATTTAGACACATGGCCAGATATTTCTCATTGATAGTACAAAGGAATGTGTCAAAACAAACCTGGAGTGCTTTGTGGATATCATCTCAAGGAAAAATTGAATGAGATGAAAATGAAAAATAAATTTTATGCTTTTCAAGATGAAGTTGATATATTATACTTTGAGGAAGATCAAGAATACCACTGAACATTAGGTATGAAATAAATGACATGGATAAAAAAATTAAAGATCTGAGCAGGTAGCAGTTGTAGAGATTTCCCGAAAAGCACCAGATTATGCTGGTGTATGGATCTCTTATAGTGGATGAAATTCCCATATGAAGGAAAAAAGATCATATTATAAGAATAAATTACAATAAGGAAGGTGTTATCAAATTTGAAAATGATAAAGGTCTAAATATTAATGGATTAGGAAAATCCATCTTTGGGGGAAAATATATGAGACACACAAATATTTTTGTCATTGAAGGTCTCAATCACAACTTTATTAGTGTCATTCAACTTTTTGACTCAAGAAATACAATAATGTTTATTAAGAAAATTTGTATAATCAAGTTAAAATATGGTACAATGGTTATTCATGGGAAGCGCGTGAAGGGAAATCACTATTTTGGTAGTGGAGGAGAAGATATGTTCTTTCCATCTGATGATGAAGAAAATAGGTTTGGGCATAAACGTCTTGGCTCTTTAAGTCAACCATCCTTGGAAGATCTAGTGAAATGTGTTTTTATAGAGATCTACCTAATTTATCATGTGATCTTAATCACATTTTTTATGCTTTCCAACAAGGTATCATCACTTGAAATACATATAAGATGAAAGAGAAAAGTCCAAAAAGAGTTCTTGAACTAGTACATGTTGATGTACTTGGATGCATATCATCAAGAGATATTAATGGGAAGATATGTTATACCCTTTTAATTGATGAATACAATAGGATTTCCTGGATTTTGGTCATCACCCGCATGTTTGAGGTGGTTAGTTCCATAACACAATATTATAGGGAAGTTGAGAAGATTCTTGGTCAAAGAACTCAAAAGTTCTGAAACAACAATGGAATGAAGTTCACAAGCAACCAAGTAGAGGATTATCTCCATAATCATGGAATAATGCACCAATTATCAGTAGTGATGATGCCTCAATAAAATGAGGTGGTTGAAATAAGAAATTAAATCATCAACAACATGTTCAAAATGATGCTTATTGAAAAAAACCACTAGATAAGTTTTGGGATGAAGCAATTTTGACATTAGTATGTATATCAAACCAAGCCTTTTTGTGTCCAAGAGAAGATAAGAATCCATACAAGATATGGTGTGGAAATAATCTGATGTTTAAGTACTTTCAAATCTTTAGAAGTAAGCATTTCATTCTCAATAAGGAAAAACACAAGAAGTTTGAATACCATGAAGATGAGGGATACTTGTTGGCTAATCAAGAAAAAACAAAGCATATAAATGATTCAGTAAGAAGATGAGGAAGGTTGTTGAGATAAATTATATTCTAATCATGTCACTATCTCCTCACATCAATAATATTCTAATCATTTCACCATCTCAATAATAACAAATGGCACATCATTCACAGTTGATCAAAACTGATTTACCATATCACCATTATAATCATATCACCATCTCTTCATCATCCCATCCATCATGTCAATTTGAAAAAAAATAGGAAAGCCTAGATATCAACTTGTTCCATCCATACCATCCTCATTCCCATTATAAATAGGAAAAATAGGCAAGCTTAACTGATCGCGTAGCGATTCACTATTCATTTACACCTTTATACCATCATGTTAAACTTATTTTGTATTATAAATTCCAAATACACTAAAACTTTTCACGTCAAATTTAATTCATTTTTTGAATTTTTATCACTGTTAAAAGAGAAATTTTACTTGTTTTTATGATTACATTGAAGGAGGAGGTGGTTTTGGGAGTTCACGATGAAATTCTAGTAAAACGGGTCAAACCACACAAGAGCCCAAGCAAAACATATGGACTAAAATACACATTGAAGATAATTTGTGAATCTAATTATGCTAAAATATGGTGGGAGAATGAAAAACATTTGGGATACATTTATTTATAATACCAAGGATCCAATTCATCCATTTTGAGGCCCAAAATGCGCCATCATTGGAGAGAATCTTCATTATTCACAGTCTCAAGGTAACTTTTGTAATTTGGAGATATATTAGGATGTGAGACTCTAAATGATTCCAAATTTTCAATGGATATATTAAATAGGTGGGTAAAAAAATTTAGTTTTTTAAAAAGTGATATAAGGATGCCTTCTATCCAAAATCTACGAGCCAATTGGTTTTTAAAATTCAAGGTGCCCAAAACCACCTTCCACACTGCCTATAAATTAGAACCTAGGGAACCCCATTTTAAAGTTAGACCAAGGAGTGAAGTGATGATATTTTGTAGATTACTAGGGTAATTTTCATCACCTTGGAGGTTCTTGATCTCCCTATCCTCATAGGGAGAGCTAACATGAAGAAGGAGATCCACCCAATCTTCCACCTCCTCTCAATGACAAGCTAATTGGAAGGAAACCATTTCGAGGGAACTACACACATGTCAAGGGAGTTATGGAACATATATTAGCTTCTTTCTTGGTGTAATTTTGGTTTGAAATTATTTATTTTAGTTTTATATTAATTTTATTCAGATTTTAATACTTTTTCTTGGTATGATTAAATTTAATGCCCTTTGTTTCTAATCGATTGGTGTGAGATTTTGAGAGCATGACTTGTGTTGTTCTGATTAGAAAAAACAAGAATCAGTTTACTCCCCACTTATTTGAGAATTCAATCTGATTTGGAAGGTATTGTAACATGAATAAGGTCTAGACCTTGGATATATTATTATGTTTTCAAGGATTTGATTCTACTTCCATTTATATAAAATCTTAGAGAGTAATCAGGATTCCAAATAATCTCAACCAAAGACTTACTCCAAACCTAAATGAATCTCAAAGAAAAATGAACTTGTAATATGTGTAGTGAACTTAAAACAACCTATTCATCTCATATTTTTCAAAATCCACTTTTTTGTCAACTATTAAACTTTTTAATTAGGATTGTTTTACTTAAAACTATTTTCAAAATCACTCCCATATTTTTAGTCCCTTTTATTAAAGAAACACTTTAAACCTCCAACACTCTTTGAGAGACCACTTATTATTTTCTATATACTATAAATAAACATTAAAAACCTAATCAATTTTATGTTTCATGACAATGTGTTCAAATTTTTGTGCCATTTTTGAAGAGTTCTTTGGTTTTTAGTTTTCATTTTTAAAAGAACTTCGTGTATTTTTTAAATATTTGTTTATTTATCTCTTTGAATTTTGTATATAAGAGGTGTTCTGACCATTTTTTGTAGTTTCTATGTATGAAACATTCTACTCCAAGTGAACTACCTCCTTTCAAACCCAAACTGGAGAGAATCCTACGTCAATGAAATTGAGACACACAGGATAGTCCTTTGAAGGAGGATGCACCACACCATGATACTCTTCTAGACCCCTATTCTTCTAGACCTAAAATATATATTGAAATTAATGTGTATGACATGAAATAAATAATTGAATACTATAATAACTCTCTTCATCTAATATTGATATCCAACCTTCATATATTCAATCATAAGGAAAAATACCAAACTTCGAACTAAAATATGATCTAATTCACTTATTACCAAAAGTTCATGGACTTACTTGAGAAGACCCACATAAGAATTTAAAGGAATTTCAAATTATATGTTCAATAATAAAACTTGTAAATGTGGATGAAGAATAATTAAAACTTAGAGCTTTTCTATTTTCTTAGGAAGACACTGCAAAATATTGGTTGTATTATATTAACTCCCCAGTTAGAGGCTGGGCGGACATGAAACACATTTTTCTTGAAAAATAATTCCTAGACTCTCAAACTAAAACTATAAGGAATAAAATTTTTGGAATAAGACAATTATAATGGGAAACACTTGATGAATATTGGGAATTATTTAAATGGTTATGTATGAGTTGTTCACTCCACCAAATAAACGATCAACTTTTAATACAACATTTTTATAAAGTTTTAATTATTTTTGATCATAACATGATTGATGCTGCTATAGGAGGTGCACCGGTTGAAAAAAAAATCCAATTTTTGTAAGGACCCTCATAAAAAATATGGCACTGAAAGAAAGATAGTGTTCAGAGAACGAGAGACTTTACTACAAAGGAAGTATGTCAGAGGACCCAGATCTTTGGTTTGAAATTGTTCTTGAAGATAAACCTTTAGATGGACAATGCCATGCGAGTCACTCCTAGTAATAATGATATAATCAACATAGAAAACCAACAATATGCAGTCAGAGGACGTTGTGAAGTAGAAAATAGTGTGGTCCTTCATACTCTGAGATAGGTCAAATGTAGTGATGACTATGCAAAATCTTCCAAATCATGCATGAGGAGACCACTTATATCCATAAAGAGATCGATGAAGCTAAAAGACATGACAACCGGATCCTGAGGCAAGGAAGTGAGGAGGTTGTTGCAGATATACTTATTCTTCAAGAAAACCATGTAGGAATGTATTCTTAACATCAAGTTAATAAAAAGGACAATTATGAGCAGTGATAAGAGAGATGGATAATTAAACAGATGTCATCTTCACAACCAAAGAGAATGTATTTAAATAATCAACACCATATGTTTGTCATCCAGAACCTACAATTAATTATGAATTGCTTGAAGCCACCCAGGGTGATATTTGGCTTCAGAAACCATATGAGGAACAAATATAGTCTCCAAAGTAGAGAGGACTCTATATGAAGTTGTGTAAAGAGGATTATTCTGGCAAGAGTAAGTACCTTTCTACAATACAATGGGCAAGTTGTCTGTTTCTAGAGTAGGAGTGTTAGATAAAGTTGGGGATATGGTGTAATCGACCTTGAAAGGGGACATGTTCAATGGTTAATGAGAGTAAACAGTGCCAAAATAGTGATCAGTAGAGTGGGACACCTAAGGCAGGGGTGGGTGGATAGTGAGAGGAATACATTCATCAATAGTGGTGTCTGGGTGGGAAGAGGGAGGAGAAAATAGAGAAATATCAACAAAAGATACATAAGTAGAGATGATATAATGTCGTAAGTTTGGAGAGAAACATAGGTATCCACACTGAGTGCAGGAATGTCCCAGTAATATGTAATGGATGGATTTTGAAGAAAATTTTGAGAGGTTGGGACGAGTGTCATATACATAATAAAGACATTCAAACACACAAATTGGAAGCAGGTGATTGGGTATAGAGGAAAAAAAGCCCAAAAAGGAGTCTCCCCATAAAGTATAGAAGAGGGAATATGATTTATAATATAAGTAGTAGTAAGGATAACACCCCCCCCCACCACCAAAAAAATGAAGATTCACCTGCATGCAAAATAAGAGGGCACAATCAGTCTTCAAAAGATGTTGATGTTTAAGGTCGACCACTCCATTTTATTGAGGTGTAATAGGGTAGGATTCTTGATAAATAATATCATGATCCTCGAGAAACTAATGAATGGAAGTGGATATATATTCTTATCCATTGTATGAGAGGATATATTTATAAGTCTTGGATAATTGAGTGTGAATTTCATGGTAAAAAGTTTTGAAAATATCACACACCTCATAACGATCATGAAGAAGATATATTCATGTCATCCGAGGGAATTCATCAATAAAGGATTTATAATAATGGTAACCTAACTAACTAGAAACCCTGCAAGGACCCCATACATCAGAATGAACTAGGTCAAAAGGATTCATTGAACGTGTTTCCTATTGAGGAACATACATCTCTCGACGATGTTTAACAAACTTGCGAGATTCAAAATGAAAGTAAATCTATGGACTGTACTGGGGGAAAAGATTATGTAATATGGAAGCTGGTGGATGACCATGGCCAAAATATAGGTCGATGAGGGTCACGGGGCAATTGATCAGTAATTCTAGCAATGCGGCATGGTGGGGACACATGGTTAGGTCGGCGACAAGGCCTAGGGAAGTCATGCGGGAGGTCCAGTGACGGGGCGAGGGGGATGCCTCATAGGAGTTCCAATGATGGAGGTACGGGGCTACTGTGTGGGAGGGACGTCGATGGGGTGAGGGGTGGCTGCCTCATAGGAGGGATGATGATGGGGACATGGGGCTGCTGTGTGGGAGGGTCTTCGTCGGGGTGAGGGGGATACCTCACGGGAGGGACAATAATGGGGCACAAGGTTGTTGTGTGAGAGGGCCGGTAATGGGGTAAGGGGATGGCCTCACAGGAGGGTCAGCGATAGGGTTATGGGGCTACCTCATAGAGGAGTAGTAGATGGGGAAGGTTATTGGATTTAACCTGGAACTTTGATACCATGTAGATTTTCACAATTCCCTAACTTAAGGAGAGGTCGATACATTCTTTTATAGATAAATGAAAATAATTACAAGTCATAAGAATTTGATATGGGACTTAAAAATACACTTAACCAGAAAATACAATTAACTGGGTCTAAAAATGATGATACATGTAATATTTATCTTCAAAACAAATAAAAATAGGTATACATGGTAGATGTACAATAAATGGAGAAAAACTAAAAAATTGAAAAAAAGTATCCAGATTGCATCACAAGCTCGGTCCTATGCTCACCTTCTACAAAGTAGTAATCAAGAACCTATAGTAGGGTGTTTCCCCTTATCCATACTTGCAATCATATAGTATGTTTGGGTACCTAAAGGTGGCCCAAACAGAGTGTGAGACATAATCCCAGTAGACAACCACCCATGGTCTAGTGCCATCCAGTCTGTAATTATATAACGATAACAGTGTGCACACAGTAATAGAGTAATCAAGGAAGTACTGAAAGTAAACATCATATAAGGCCTAGGTTCTCATTTATAACCAAAATCATTTAATAAATTTCAATTTATAAGTAATTCTCTGAATTAACAGTCACACATGTTTCATTTATAATCAAGTTCTTTAATTAGTCAACCTCATTTAATTAATATGTCTTGGGACCTGGCACATAGCCCATCATCCCCCTTAGTGTTATGTTTAAAGGATTATTAAACATGCCATTAATAAAGTTTAAGACAAATACTGAATCCAAGCTTGTGCTTTGGCTTTGCAGACACATTATATAAAACATTCAATTCTTTATTCAATTCAGAACCTAAGCCAATACTTTCCATTTCTCATTTGGAATCTAGGTATTGCTCCAGGTATAATATAAACCATCACTCTAAAAGCATTTCCATGGAAATCCTCACAATAAAATAGGTATCGTTCTAGGTGTGGTATAAAATAATATCCACTCGAGTTCATCATTGGTGGTCCACTAAGGGAGTCCAATTATCACCCATGACATATATGATCAACTGCCCTCTAATTTCACCCTTGGTAGTTTATAAGGAGTCTAAGTATCACTTAGTAACACAATTGTAATCCCCCATGAGTTCATCCTTGGTAGTCCATAAAAGGAGTCCAGGTGTCACTCAGGCATAAGCAAGGTAGAAACCAAATGAGATTGTCCATGGCATTCATATAAGAACCCATGTGTCACCTAAGTAATATTCATAATCATTTAATAAATATAATATAATTATATCAAGTTCATCACCTTATTCATTTCAATTCAATATCACCTAAAAAGGTGTCTCAAGGCATAGGTTACTCTTAGAAGGATTGCCTTTATTTAATTCACATGGGCATTTTATCATAATAAACATCTCATTCTTAAACATCCAATACATGGTAATTGTTAAGGGGCATGGATTAAATTCCCTTTTCTTTATCAATTAAATTTATAATTGACATTACAATTCAAGTTACATGTCAATTCACAATTCAAATCATCAATTCATATTAAAAAAACAATAGACAATTCAATATTTAACATCCCAAGGCAAGGGGAAAAGGGAACACCTCAAAAGAATCCAAAATTCAATAGCCACCCATGGTGGTCCAATTAAATACATAATACACCTAAGGGGTGGTTCCAATTCAATTTTCTTAACCATTTAACATTTATCAATGAGCCTCATTAATTGCATAGGTCATACCTATCAATTAAATTCAAGGATTAAAATATATTTCAAGGGAGATGCTCCAAGAATTGGTCACACGACACAACAACATATATATAAACACTTCTACTTTCAAGGAAAAGTATGAGACCACCTACCATAAGTCAATAGTGGATAGATCATCTAGCATCAACTCTTGATATGACTCAAATCAGGAGAAATTTGAAGAATGAATAAAGAACCTATAAATAGGGAATATTAGTTTGCACCAAAATAGTGCAACCGATACCAAACCAAAGATGAAATGACACAAAAGAAATTGAGATCTTACCAATGCAGATCCAATGAGATGAATGACTCTCAATTATGAGTCCGGACGGAGAAGATCCCTCAATTCCTAGAATAGTCTCTAAGGAGAAGCTCTCAAGAGGGACGTTCTATCCAACAAATGAAATGAGGAGAAATTAGGTTAGGAATATATTTAATTAGGGAAAAATTGGTAAATTCACCAAAAACTCTAGGCCTCATGGTTTGGAGGTATGATTAGACAAACCATGCGCCAATTGTGTGCACTTTGCTATAGTAAGGGGCACCCCACACAGTTTTTACGCACGGTTTGGATAACCATGCGCAAACCATGTAAAACTTCACTGTCAAAACAATAGACATTCTCACACGGGAATGTGCCCCAAATCATAGGGTTTATCAAACCATGCAGCCTGTAGCTTCTCATTTTCTATCTTATGACGGTTAAAATAAACTATGTGGCCTACCCCGCACGGTTTCTACTAAACATGCACTAGGCCTTTTCACCCAAAAGTTGGGTTCTGGGCTCTGAACCATCTCGGACACCCCTGATACCTCCATGACCTCAAAGGGTATTCATATTAGGCCATATTTAATCATTTAAACTGAAAATTTATGGAGAGTAAAGGATCTGTAACTCAAGAAAAGAACTAGATAATTACAAACTTCCCCATTAAAGCAATTATTCCTCAAATTTCCCTCTCAAGGGTGTTCAAGAATGTCTGAGAATAACTTCAGCCAAAATGATTGTACATCAGACTCCTGCTCCCAGGTCTCATCCTATACACAGTCGTGTTCCATAACACTCGTACTAGAGGAACTGACAAACCTTAGAGAACCTTTGTGCTATGATCCACAACACATATCAGATTCTGAATAACAATGTCGTAGATGAGATACATGGAAATGTCTTGCATGGATCAGTACTACTAAGGTAAATACAACTGATAGGCTAATAAAGCATGGCTGATTGTCAGCTATCATTCGTTCAAGGTTCTATTTCTCTACTAATGTGTATAGTGACACTCTGGTCTAATCTTTGGTGATGATACTTTTTAATAGTCGATTGTTTTTTGTGATTTGTCTTTTTAATGGGGAGGGGTTTGCAGAGCTAAAATGAAATGACTGATTGATTTAGATTTATTTAAAAAAATTAATAATGATTGGGGTGAGTTCATAATTATTGATTTAATCTTGTGATATCCTTAAGATTTGCTTTATATTTCATTAAATTAACACCCACTTCACAAGATGAGTTTGATCGGAATTCCCAAGTATTAGGGCCTTAATACAAGCCTTAAATTAACTTAGGGTTCTAACTAGTCAAAAAAAATTATAGTGGTGTATTTATGGTTCTAATAATCCATAGAATCCACATGTTAAACAAAAAATTTCATTAATCCGTGACATTTTGTGTTCAACATACACAATGTTAACCTAAAAAAAATCATCGAGCAAAAGCTCTCAATCACTTAATATCCTCAATTTATGACTCACCCCAATGGTATATTTACTTAGACATTGACATGGTTAGTTCTCTGGTAATATGTTTTTATGGAAATTAATTATAAATATAATAAAAATAATGGGATAAGAAAAGAGTTGTGTGTCGAACACACACATGAACGATGATGAGAAGTAAAATCACACATTAGATTAAATGAGAAAGAGAAATAAGGGAAGGGGTTTCAACTTGATTTAAATTATTTTAAGAGAATTAATATTTTAAAAAATAGGATGGATTATTAAAAGAGAATATTAATAAGAAACATGCATTAAAATTGAAACAAAACTGAAAACAACTTACATAAATACAAATGAAAACAAGCGTAAAGGAGCACAAAAATAAAAGTGGCGGAGAAGTATCTCTTGTTGAAATGAGATCAAGTCAAGTCCTCCTAGGCCCTTGGAAAGGATCTATTCATTCCAAACCTCCTCCTTAAGTGCTTAAATGCCAACCCTTTATAAAGAGAGAAGGGGGATGTATTTATAGCCCAAGGAGTTGGACTACTTGCATTCCAAATCTTCCCCTCCACTTGGATCGCCAATTTGGCCATTCAGACAACTGAATCTAGAGATATGATCTTCTTTCAAGTTTTAGACATTGATGTTTTCTTCCATCCCTAAAAATTTTTCAGCCATTGGAATTTTGGATCCAAATATATGTCTATTTTACTAAACAATGTACAGTTGTCTATTTTTATCAACACTTTTTTGAAGTCCAAAATTTGAATGGGTTTTTGAATATGAAGATGCCCTCAAATGCGAATCATTTATTCTAAAAATTTAGAATCCTATATCTTGGATTTCACACGTCAAAATATCAGCTTTCATGGATGTCTATATCAGGAGAAAAGTCAATAAATGTGTGTTGGTTTTAATTCCCAAACATAATGGTGGGCCGGACTTCATAGAATCATTTGGGCCATTTTTAGTGGATTTGGGACATGAAATTTTTATACAATATGAATGGTATTGTCGCCAAACTTTTGGTGGAGAATAAATTATTTTGGCCTACTAAATAAATCCTAGTAATTCAATCTTCATGGCGGATCCAATTTCTTCACATATTCTTTGGGACTTCTTTTGTGGTCTATATGACCATTCAAATAGCAGAATTATCCAATGATTCCTTCTAATGATATGTTGTAAATTGAATATGAAATCCTAAAAAATAAGAACCATTCAATTTAGATAAGAAGGGTGATATTTACAATTAAAATAGTAAACTGACTCAATTGGACTACTTCAAATAATGCTCAAAGATTATATTTAGTATTAAAACATGAGTATCTCACACCAATTATGCACTTTTACATGAAATTTACTAAAGGGGGTATAAAAAAGTTATGAATAAATGAGTAAAATCAACTACCCCACACTTAGTCTTGTGCATGTCCTCATGTACAACAAATATAAAAACATAACAAACTCATTCTCACTCACCATCAAATATAAACATTTTTTCCCACAATCAGGGGAGGTTTAGACCATTTCACTCATCCATATTGAATTCCACACAAATTATTACAGAAACAATGGTCCAAAAAAATCATTTTTCATGATCAAATTTAGAAATGGAAAATGTGGATACTCAAAACTCACACCTCTCAAGATGATAAAAATTTATTTTTGGAGGTTCACTCATTCATCCAACCAAAAGTGAAAATATTAGAGTTTGAAAGAGATCTTAGATTCTATTCCCTATCCTAAAGTGCACAAGAATCAAGAGGTCTTTTGAAGGGGTTTTTATGTGGCTATGATATATAAGTAATTTAATATCCATGAGAAAGGAAAAGAGGTGTAAAACATCCACATGGGTAAAATAATGCACATTTTTTTGAAATAAAACATGGAATGAAATGAAAAAACATATTTAAAAGGGCATGATTGTGAGAAGAAAGACGTAAAGGAGGAATAAAATTTGAAGGGGATGAAAAAATGAAATATTTACAAAACACAAAACTTCTCCCAATGACATAAGTGTTCTTTTTTTTTCTTTTTTCTTTTTTACATTTTTTTCTAAAGTTAAACTTGAAAAAGATCTCACACTAATATCACAACCCATGTTTGATCTTCTCATGACACTAATTGTAATAGTTATGACAAGATAAAAGGTTTAGGAAGAGTTATTTTTTACCTTCCCAATACACAACCCATTTTTTTTGTTTATTTTTGAATTTTTTTATTTTTTTGGACACTTGTCAATAACATTTACAAAATTACATAAATGAAAGTCTATTCCCCAAATCTCAGTGAATGAAAAACTCTAAGGAGAACCAAAATAAAAGTGGAGGAGAGGAATCTTTTTTTAGACAAGATCAAGGCAAGTCCTACTAAGCCCTTTGCAAGGCTCTAGTCATGAAAAACCTCCTCCTTAAGTGATGAAATGTCAACCCTTCCTAAGGAGAGAAGGGGGATGTATTTATAGCCCAAGGAGTTGGACTGTTTTCATTCCAAATCTACCCCTCTACATGGATCACCAATTTGGATATTCAGACAACTAAATATCGAGATATGATCTTCTTTAAAGTTGTAGAAACTGATGTGTTCTTACATCCCTAAAATTTTGGAGGCCATTTCACTTTTGGAGCCAAAGATATGGCTAATTTACTAAATAGTGTGCAACTGTCCATTTTTATCAACACTTTTTCGCGGGCCAAAATGTGAATGGATTTTTGAATAGGAATATGCCCTCAAATGAAAACCATTTATTCTAAAAATTAGGCCACCTATATCTCGGTTTTCACACTGCAAAATATAATCTTTCATGAATGTATATATCAGGAGAAAATTCAATAAATTTGTGATGGTTTTAATTTCTAGACAGAATGGTGAGTTGGACTTCATAGAATCATTTGGGCCCCTTTTTAGTGGATTTGGGCCTTGAAATTTTTATCTAATATGAATGGTATTGTCCCCCAACCTTTGGTAGAGAATAAACGATTTTGAACTTCTGGATTTATCCTAGTAATTCAATCTTCATGGATGGTCCAATTTCTTTACAAATTCTTTGGGCCTTCTTGTGTGGTCTATATGATCCTTAAAATGGAATAATTGGCCAATGATTACTTCTAATTATATGTTGGAAATTGAATAAGGAATCCTAAAAAACAAGAACCATGCATGTTTGATAATCAAGGTGAGAGTTGCAATTAAAATAGTAAACTGAATCAATTAGACTACTTCAAATAATGCTCAAAAATTATATTTAGTATTAAAACATGAGAATCTCACACCAATTATGCACTTTTACATGAAATTTACTAAAGTGAGTATAAAAAAAGTTATGAATAAATGAATAACATAAAACCCCCCACACTTAGTTTTGGTCATGTCCTCATGTAAAACAAATATAAAAACATAACAAACTCATTCTCACTCACCAACAAATATAAAAATTTTGTTTCCCATAATAAGGGGAGATTTAGACCATTTCACTCATCCATATTGAATTTCACCAAAAATTGTTATATAAAAAATGTTTAAAAAACAATTCATTTTTCATTCTAAAATTTAGAAACGAAAAATATGGACACTAAAAACTCACACCTCTCAAGATGATAAAAAATTATTTATGGAGATTCACTCATTCACCAACCAAAAGTGAAAATATTAGAGTTTTAAAGAGATCTTAGCTTCCAATCCCCATCCTAAAGTGCACAAGAATCAATAGGTATTTTGAAGGGGTTTTTTGAGGCTATGGGATGGTAGAAATTTAATGTCCAAGAGGAAGGAAAAGAGGGGAAAAGCATCATCATGGGTAAAACAATCCACAATTTTTTTGAAATGAAACATGGAAGGAAACGGAAACATATATTTATAAGGGTATGATTGTGTGAAGAAAGACATAAAGGAGGAAGAAAATTTTAAGGGGATGAGAAGATTAAATATTTACAAAACACATAACTTCTCCAAACAACATAAGTGTTCTTTTTTTCTTTTTTTGCATTTTTTTAAAAAGTTGAACTTGAAAAATATCCCACACTCATATTACAACCCATGTTTGATATCCTCATGACACTAATTGTAATAGTTATGACAATATCAAAGGTTTAGGAAGAGTGATTTTCTACCTTCCCAAGACACAACCCATTTTTTTTGTTCTTTTTTTGATTTTTTTCTTTTTTTGAACACTTGTCAATAACATTTACCAAATTAAATAAATGAAAGTCCATTCCCCAAAACTCACTAAATGACAACCTCTCCCCCGCAATAAAATGGATGTGTGTCCTCAAGCATATGACAACACATTGAAAATCAAGGAAATGACACCCAAAATGAAATTCATACCCCCACACTTAAATTTCAATAAATTATGAAATATAATCCCATGTAGATTTTGGGTGGTACAAGGTATTAGGCTTGTAATGTGTCTATCAAATAGAATGTTTTCATAGGATTGAAGGGGCTTTCAAATGGAGGATTAATGTAAGGTTAATGGAAGGTTATTTTTCTATTATGATTCTCACGTGGTTCATAAAATGCCTCTATCATATTCAAGAACACCAATGTAGGAAAATTCAAATCAAAGGTCCAGAAACTCAAGACTCAAAACTAGGGGTGAAAAACACACAAAAAGAAAATATGGTCATAGTTGACCTTGGAAGGAAAGCTAATTTTGTCCCTCATGGTTGTGGAATAATAATTTTCCAAATGTAAAACTGAGCATTCAAAATTTATTATTCTTGAAAAAAAAATATTTATCCAAATTCATAATGAAAATACAAAATTTTTGAGATGAAAACATGTCTTTTGACTCCCTAAAATGGTTGGATAAAATTTCAAAAGTGGGTGGTGAGTAAGTATGAACCTTTTTTTATTTTTTTTTATTTTTTTTAGTTTTTTTAGTTTTTTTAAAATACAAACCCACACAAAAGAGAAAGAGAAAAAGAAAGGGTTTGATAAAGAAAGTGGTAAAAAATGAAAGAGAGAGGAAGAAGAAGAAAGAGGGAGAGAGAGGAGGATAGGGGAAGAGAGATAGATAGAGTTAAAGGGGAAGATGTGCCCCGTGGTTTGGATTTAGTGGGTCTCCATCTCCATCCAATGGTGGGTCTATGGAAGTCTATGGCTTATTGGGACATGTTTCCTCTCTAGTGCTTCTTTGTAAAATTTCTATTACCTAAAAGAGAATAAAAAACAAGAAACATTATTCATTTAATAAAAAACTAAAAAGAAATTAATATTTTATAAAATTAAAAGAAAACATGGGTGGCCTCCCAAGAAGAACTGAATTTATTTTGTCTACAGCTGGACAGTTGTAGTTGAATACCCATAGTCCGATGGTGGATACCGTATTTTCTCAACTCCAGTGTGATTCCAAAAAAAACTTCTTCTTTGGGATGTCTGATTGTTCATTGGATAATTCATACCCTTCCTTGATGTTGTTCTTGAAATTCAATGGGGGTGGAAAGAGAACATGGTTATCCTCTCTTTGGTCTCCAACTTGAGGTATTATGAAACCTATTGAGTGTTTTTTTTTGTGCTTAGAAGTCCAAGAAGATGTTTCGATTTTCATGGTGCATTGATGTAAGGTTCAAATAATATAAAATCATAGTATGAGATCCTAGTTGTTTTAACTCATTTATTTCATCACTTACTAAAGTACATTAACAAGTATCAGTGGAGTCATAATATTGAATACTTTTTTCAATATCATTTATATCAATTTTTTTTCAAAGAATGTTCAATTTCAACATCACTAGTGATCACTTTATTAATTAGGGAAAAAATGTAACAACCTTAACTCCCATTTTCACAAGATAAGAAATTTTTTTGGGGTTCATCTCACATACAAGAGAATTTTCAAAATCATGGATGGGAAGTGATGAATGTTATATAATATTATTTGAATCAAAAAATGAACATGCTTGTTTGTTTTCCTCATTATTGTCCAAGTTGGAAAAGTGGACGTCAGATGCGAGATGAGATTCCAAAGAGTTTTCAATATCCTTTAGATCAATGGAGTTTTCATTTGTAATGTCAACATCCACTTGTCCATTTATGACTTGGTTAATGAGGATGCAATAGTCACAAACCCATCTATTAGTAGAACATGAAGAATGTGATGGATTGGGATTCAACACACTCTCAGAGAGACTTTCAAAAGCATGTATAGAGAATTTAGATTGACTCTATGATGGGTATCGCATGGATTGAAAAATATTGAACTTGACCAGTTGGTCACCAAATTCCATGGATAAGATGACAGCATGGACATAAATTTTGGTTTTAGATGTCATGAGGAAAGGTCTTACTATAATTAGAATAACTTTACAAGAATTTGTCTCACCTTACATGTCAAGGACATAGGAATCAGTTGGGAAGATACGATCATTAACTCGAATAAGAACATCCTTAATTATTCCCTCAGGACTAACAGTGCTTCGATTGGATAACTGGATGACAACGCCTATTGGATTTAAGGGACTTATACCAAGGTTGGAGAAGATGGATTTGGGCATGAAATTTATTGAGGCTCCTAGTTTAATGAGTGCATCATCGAATTTGAAACTCCTTATTTGGAAAGGTAGAGTAAATTTCCCTAGATATTTGTACTTCATGGGTATGGACTATTGGGTTGAAACATTCTCAATGGCCCTAAGTTGTCTCTTGTGGGTGCATAAATTCTTAAGAAACTTTGCATAATTTGGTATTTGTTTTATGGAATTTAATAGAGGAATGTTAAATTCAATAGATCTAAACATGTTGATCATTTTAGGATCAGGTTCAAAGGATTTCCTTGAATTAGAAACAACTTGAGAAAAAGGAATTGTATTCCTTAGAGGAATGGAAGGAGGCGAGGGAGTGGCATCAGGTTCCTTTTCTAATTTCTTTTTATTTTCATTTTCTAGGTCAAAATTTAAAGGGGAGTTGGAGGATTCAATGTGTGGAATATCAATTTTATTTCCTAATCTAAGTAAAATTTCACTTACATTACCCTTGAGGTTGGGAAACGGTTGAGTTGGGAGTTGGGAAAAATTAGATGGTTGTTACCGGATAAGGTGGGATGAAAGTTAACCAATTTGGGTTTCAATGTTTTAAGGATTTAATGGGTGAAGGAGGAAATATCTTCCGCTGTAATTTCCCATGGTTTCTTGGAATAAGAGGCATGTCCTAAATTGGGATTTCCTTGATTTTGATTCTTGGGAAAGTTCTTTTATTGGGTTGGGAATTGGGAAGGCTCATTAGGATAGTGGAATTTAGGAGGAGCAAGAGGAGGATTGATCCTTTGAGGTTGAGGAACAAAAGGGTAAGGTTGTTGGAAGTTACCAACACCTTAACCATATTGTAATTTGTTTGGGTTTTGAGGAGGAAATTGAGGAGGATGAAAAATGGGATTATCATACCTCAAGTCTTGGTTAAAGGTGGAAGAGAAGGGCTCGGAGTGGGGTTGGTTGATGTTTCTAATGAACTAGCCTGATTGTTGAGAGTTGATGTTCTTCTGAGTATATTCTGCATTGAGATCCATTAGGTAGGATGAATCAAATGGTTCCTCTTGAAGTTGTGGACATGTTTCAGTTGGATGAGCGAGTAAGCTATAGATTCCACAATTCTTGATAGGTCTAGGGAGTAAAGATTCCAAATAAGATGAGGTTGAGGCTTTGGCAGTCACCTCTAGTTGTCTCACAAGACCTGTAAGTTCACTCATCCACTCGATCATCTTGTTGGGCTCTATGGATTGATTTTCTTAGAATTATTTGACTTGATAATGTGCTCGAGTATGGAATTGATGTGTGTTTTCATCCTTATTGCTTATGGGATCTATTGCAACTGCAGGAGTTTTTTCAATAAGAGAACTGCCACTTGAGGCATCAATGAGAGTTCTATCCATAGCCAATAACCCCTCATTGAAGTATTGGATCAAGAGTTGGTCAGGGATTTGATGGTGTGGACAGGTTGACACAAGCTTTTTGAACCTATCCTAGTACCCATTGAGTGATTAATTAGGGAATTGACAGATACAAATTATTTCCTTTTGGATAGAAGTGGTACGAGAAGTAGGAAAGAATTTTTCTAAAAAGAGACATTTCATGTCAATCCATGAGTTTTTAGAACCAGGATGGAGGTATTAGATCCATGACTTGATAGAGTAAGCTAGGGATAAAGGGAATGATATAACTTTGATTTGTTCTTCAGAAACCCATTGAGGCTTCATGGTAGAGCACACCACTTGTAACTCTTTGAGGTGAAGATGTGGATCCTCACCGACTAGCCCATGAAAATGATGTAGAAGATGAATCAAACCCATTTTGAGTTTGAAATCAACCTCAATATTTGTATATTTAATACCAAGGGGTTGGTAATTTATATCAAGGGCACCAAGTTCTTTAAGATTTTATTCCCTAGGATTGGCCATATCTAGAACAATTGGTTTTACAATGATTGGTTATTGAATGATTTGATTATATATAATGTTCCTCCTAAGTTGGAGAAGAGTTCACTCGATTTCAGTATCAAACAGATCTGATGGATTGTTTAGGAGGCTGCGGGGCATTCAGAGAAGTTTGGAAAGGATGAGTAATACAAGTTTTTCATTGTGTTTTTTTTGTGATTTTTAAAAGAAGGAGAGTTTTGGTTTGTGTGTTTTTTTCAGATTTTTTTTAGTTAATGCGCCATCCCCAAAAACGGTTCCATTTAAAGCGCGGTTGATTATTTCATATCGACCTTTCAAGGGTCCGATGCTCTGTTAATGTGTATAGCGGCACTTGGGTCGAATCCTCATCGATAATACTTTTTAATATTTGATTATTTTTTGTGATTTGTCTTTTTAATAGGGGGGTGTTTTCAGAGTTAAAATTAAATGATTTATTGATATAGATTGATTTATCAAATTTAATAAATATTGGTGTGAGTTCATAATTAGGGAATTAATCTTGTGATATCCTTAATCTTTGCTTTATATTGCATTAAATTAACACCCACTTTACAAGATGACTTCGATTGAAATTCCCAAGTGTTAAGGCCTTAATCCAAGCCTTAAATTAACTTAGGTTTATAATCAATCAAAACTTATTTATGATGTCATATTTATGGTTCCAATAATCAATGAAGTTCACATGTTAAACAAAACATGTCATTAATCCATGACATTTTGAGTTCAATATACACAATGTTAACCTAAAGAAAATTCATCGAGTAAAAGATCTCAATCACTTAATATCCTCAATTTATGACTCAAACTAATGGTAGATTTACTCAGACATTGATATGTTTAGTAATATGTTAATATGTGTTTATGGGGATTAATTATAAATAGAATGAAAATAATGGGATAAGAAAAGAGTTGTGTGTCGAACACACACACGAATGATGATGAGAAGTAAAATCACACTTTAGATTGAATGAGAAAGATAAATAAGGGAAGGGGTTTCAACTTGATTTAAATTATTTTAAGAGAATTAATATTTTAAAATAGATGGAGGATGATTAAAAGAAAATATTAATAAGAAACATGCATTAAAATTGTAACAAAATAGAAAATATCTTACACAAATACAATTGAAAACAAGCGCAATGGAGCACTAAAATAAAAGTGGAGGAGAGGTATCTCTTGTTGAAAAAAGATCAAGGAAAGTCCTAATAGGATCTTGGAAAGGATATAGTCATGAAAAACCTCCTCCTTAAGTGCTGAAATTCCAACCCTTTGTAAGGAGATAAAGGGGGTGTATTTATAGACCAAGGATTTTTATTTTTTGAATTCCAAATCCACCACTCCACTTGGCTCCCTGATTTGGAAATTCAGATAATTGAATCTCAAGATATGATCTTATTTCAAGTTGTAGAAATTGATGTGTTCTGTCATCCCTCAGAAGTTAGAGGCCATTGTACTTTTGGATCCAAAGATATGTCTATTTTACTAAATAGTGTACAACTGTCTATTTGTATCAACGCTTTTTCGAAGGCCAAAATGTGAATGGGTTTTTGAATAGAAATATGACCTCAAATGTGAACTATTTCTTCTACAAAGTCATCTACCTATATCTTAGATTTCACAATGAAAAATTACAGCTTTCATAGATGTCTATACCAGGAGAAAAGTCCATAAATGTATTTTGGTTTTAATTTCCAGACAGAATGGGGGGATGAAGTTCATAGAATCATTTGGGACCCTTTTTAGTGAATTTGGGCCATGAAAATTTTATCCAATATAAATGGTATTGCCCCCCCCCCAGACTTTTGATGAAGAATCAAAAATTTTGAACTTCTGGATTGAGCCCAGTAATTAAATCTTCATGGTTGGTCCATTTTCTTCACAGATTCTTTGGACCTTCTTGTGTGGTTCATATGACCCTTAAAATGGAAGAATTAGCTAATGATTCTTTCTAATGATATATTAGAAATTGAATAAGGAATACTAAAAAAACCATGAAATTTGGATAAGAACGATGATACATATAATTAAAATAGTAAACTAACTCAATTAGACTACTTCAAATAATGCTCAAAAATTATATTTAGTATTAAAACATGAGTATCTCACACCAATTATGCACTTTTACATTAAATATACTAAAGTGAATATACAAAAAGTTATGAATAAATGAATAATATCATATACTAACCCAATTATCTCCATAATCTTGAATGACCCAACATATTACGGTGAAAGATTACCCTATCTCTCGAACCTCCTTTGTCCCAGCCTCGTTGAAACACGTAAGAAAACATGATCCCCAACCTCAAACTATAGAGGTAATCTACGGTGATCGATGTATAATTTTTTTCAAGATCGCACAACATTCATCTACTTATGAATCAACTAAACCTACTCTGTGGTTTCCTAAATAAGAAGAGGTCCAAGCACAGTTGCCTCTCCTACCTCAAACCAACACAAGGGTGATCATCATGGTCTACCATACAAAACCTCATAAGGCATCATCTGAATAGTATCTTGAAAGCTATTGTTATAAGAAAATTCAACCAAGGGTATATGCCTTTCCCAAGATCCCCTAAAATCTAGGATGCATGATCGCAGTATATCCTTAAGCACCTATATCGTGCACTCTGACTCGCCATCGGTCTTAGGGTGGTAAGTTTTTCTTAGAAGCATCTTTGTACCTAGTTCCCTCTAAAAACTCTACTAGAAACATGACATAAATTTTTCATCCCTATCTAAAATGATAGTCTGTGAGACCCCATGAAGTCGTACTATCTCATGGATATACAACCTCCCACGCTTATCCATTGAAAAGGTATCATTGATAAGTAGTAAATACATGACCTCTAAGAGCCTGTCAACAACTCATACAACATAATTACCTCAAGGTGACCTCAGAAAAATAGTCACAAAATCCATTGTGATTCCATCCCATTTCCACTAAGGAATAGGCAGTTGCTTTAAAAGTCTGGTTGGTCACTGTCTTCTGGCTTCACCTACCGACAAGTGAAACATCTAATGAAAAAACTAGCTACATATCTTTTCATACCTGACCACCAGTATTGGCAGTGTAAATCCAGATACATCTTGATGAAACCGGGTTGCACTTCCCAAGTTGAATCATGGAAGTATTGCATCATCTCCTTGATCATGTCTACTGAAACCCATACACAACTTTGTACTCGCAAAATTTTTTCCTGACCTATGGTCTAACCATGAGTAGGGTCCTTGTAACACCCCAAGTTTTTCTAAAAATAAATAGAAATGCATGGAACTTTGTTTTAAAATATATATTTATAAATATCCTTTAAACATAATTTTATTTCTTATATGTTTTGAATTTCGAAAAATGGTCTTCTACAATTGTGTTCAGTATGTTATTTAGAGTCTTTTGGAACCAAATTGTTTTTTTTGGTGAATAGTAACATACACTTATGAATAGTAATATGAATAGTAATATGACCCTAATAAAAAGTAAATTTTATTATTATTTTATTTTCTTAAGGTATTAAGATAATAACATCTTGGTTAATTTTTCATCGTGATATAAAAGAAGTTATAGTTTTTAAATAATTAATTTTTGAATTAAGTATGATTTTATTTAAAAATTAAATTAAAAATATTTACAAAATTATTTTCAAAAAATGGACTTCATTTTTAAATTATACACGTCGATAAATGGTTAGGGTGAATTTTGGGAATTTTTCTGAAACAGTTGATTTTTCGGTGAATAGTAAAAAATACAGTTTTTAGTTTCGGTGTGTTAATGACATCATTGATGATGTAATAATGATGTCATAAAACTGGTTGACTTTTTTATAGTTAAATAAGATGTGAGGTGTCCCAAGTGTCAAATACCATGGGCAAATACCATGGGCAAGCCCATGGTTTTGCAAATACCACTCATGAGGTGTCCCTTGGAAATTATTAAAATATTCTCTTACTTTTCCTATAAATACCAATCCATTACTTCATTAACTTCATTCCCAATTCCTCCTCAATGAATATCTAGCCTCCTTACCTTATTAGTAGTCCTCCCAAGGTTTCCTCAAGCCCCCAAGGTCCCAACCATCAAGTTCTAAGGGTTACTCTACAAGGAAGTTTAAACAAGTTTGAAGTAAGACAAACTCGGGGTAAGGGAATTCTTAACCCGATTTTCATTCTTTGGGTTAACCTGCTACTTCATTATTTATGTATTATCTAAATTTTTTGTGTGATTTGTTCTATTTATATTATGTTTTATCATGTGTATTTACAGTGTATATACATATTCCATCCACTCTATTGAGTCTCTCTTCAATTGAATGATATTTGTAAGGGGATTTTCTTTTCAAATCCTCTTTTTAAATTATGTTTTACAAAATTCAAAAGAAATTTTTTTATGCTATTATTCATGTTGTATGATTATGTTATGGTTATTGGGCATTGTTTATGATGAAGGGTGGGACCTATATTTCCCTCCAATGCATTGGGTATGTGTTTGTTGGAGGTTGACCGTATGGTTACTCCAAGTGTAACTACGATGGTTACACAAACTGTAAGGTAGCCGTGAGGGTTAAAATTTATAAGTTAGCCAAGAGGGTTAAAATATTATGTAAGTAATGCTCTAAGATACCTTTATGACTATATTTATGTTCTCATGTTTTTTTGGATCTTGTGTCAATATCATGTTACACAAAGTATATATGGGTGACAAGCATGTCTTTTGTAAATGCTTTCATACGTTACGAGTATTCATGGAATAATGAGCTCTTTCCTTCATTTCCACCCCTTAATGAGATTTTGTACTCATCCCAAGTTTTTAAATGATTTTCACAGGTTAATGGATCTGTAAGACAAAGAAGGAATCCATGTTAAATGTTGAAGAATTGTCAAGGAGTCATGTTTAAGATTTAATGTTTTATATTTTGAGAAAAATGGAAATTGTTTTTATGGTATCCACTTTGTAATAATGTGTAATGTTATGAATGTATTGTCCCAATTATCTAAAGCTCTAAACTTTAAAAGATCCTTAATGTAAAAGGAAGTGTTTTCTTGACTAAATTCAATATTATGTATGTAATAAGGTCGGGTCCTTATAGTCCTCACCTGCCACACTTTCCCATAGGTCTAGGCCCTCAAAATTTGATAGTTGTATTATCCTAACTCTATTCAGTAAGGTAGATGTGGTAGCCAAGGATAGAAGAAAAGACTTCCCATGATTTTCTTGAACCTCCAAGTGTATCTCAGAGAACAAATCAATAAGTTTTTGCTCATTACTGGCCTGCTGAACTACCTATATCTGAGTCTTCCTACTTAGTGCATTTACCACTACATTGCCTTTACCAGGTGTGGTGGTAAGATCAAAGTCAAAAGACTATAGGTATTCAACCCACCCTCACTACCAGATATTCAGATCATGCTGTGTAAATATGTACTTGAGGATTTTTTGGTCCATATACATCACAAAATGCTCTTCATGTAAGTAATATATCCAACAACACAATGCGTGAACAACCACAACTAACTCTAGATCGTGTGTCGGGTAATTCCCCTCATGTGGCCTCAACTACCAAGACTTGTATGTCACAACTCTATCTCTCTACATAAGAACTTATCCTATCCCAATACCTGATGCATCATAGTAAATAGTGTAACTCCTGCCTGACTCTAGAAATATCGGTATCAACATTGAATTTAATCTTCCTTTTAGCTCTTGAAAGGTTGTGTCATAGGAATCTTCCCATAAAAACTTCACACCCTTCTTAGTCAAGCCTATAAGTGGAACTACTAAGAATGATAAGTCCTATATAAAGCACTTATAAAGACCAGTTGGATCCCAGAAACTTTGTACCTCAAATATGTTCTTAGGATGCTCCTAGGAAACTACAACTCTCACCTTCTATGGGTCAACTGACACTCCTGTCTCTGAGATAATGTGACCCGGGAAGTGAATCTGATCCATCCAAAAGTATCACTTTGTAAGCTTAACATATAACGGATTCTCTCTCAGTGTATCCAATATGATCTCAAGATGATTATCATGGTTTTATCGATTGTGAGAATACACCAAGATAAAATCCATGAATACAATGACAAATGAGTCCAAATAAGGATGAAATACCTGGTTCATCAGTTCCATAAAGACTGTTGGTGTATTCGTGAGACCGAACGACATAATTAAATACTCATATGGACCATAACTTCTACAAAAAGTTATGTGATGTATGTCTGGTGGTCTAATATTCACCTGATAAAAACCCATATCAAATCAATTTTTGAAAAAACCTGAGCTCCTCGAAGCTGATCAAAGAGATCATATATCTGCGGTATAGGATATCGGTTCTTAACCATCAACTCGTTTAATTTCTAGTAATCTACTTATATCTTGATGGTTTCATCCACCTTTTTCTCAAAATGACCATAGAACCCCATAGAGAATTGCTAGGCCAGATAAAACCCCTCGCCTCTAAATCCTCTAGATTACTCTTGAGCTCTTGCATCACAGTAGTAGCCATCCTGTAAGGAGGAATTGATGTTGGTGTAGCTCCCGACACAAGTTCAATAGAGAATTATAACTCTCTCACTGGAGGTAATCCTGAAAAGTTATTTGGTAAAACATACCTAAAATGATAAACCACTAGTGGGAATTCTGGCTGACATATTCCCTGATCATCCAGATATAAACTCACAATCTAGGCTATCATCCCACCCAGCCCAGGATTCTCGAGTTTAGATCGGCTCTCCTGGAAATCTCAATCACCTTTGTGAATAAACTCTCCATCCTATGGTGATGTAAATTTCACCCTATAGTGATAAAAATCAATGAAATCATGAAAGAGAACCAACTAGTCCATCCCAGGAATGATGTCAAAACTTGTCATCTCAAGGATAAAAAGGTCCCACACGAAGTGACACCTTCCAATATCAAGGGGGAACTCCCTGCACTGATGTACCTCCTCTGTTTTAATCCCCAACAGAGTGTGAATCATTAGAATGCCAACATAACACTCAACACTGATCCCAAGGATCTCCACAATGGGTATAGATATAAAGCTATAAGAAGCCCATGTATCAAAAAAAGTAGACGCTAAAGTTGAGGCTACTAGAATAGTACCTCTCACAGTAGAATGTCCAGGATCCTGCTCCTCAAGGGTTGGTTTAATTGCATATATCTAGCTTGATTCGAGACCCTTTGATAAAACCAGGATGCCCTGAGCAGATCCACTTTGTTGTTGTTGAAAAACTGGGGTCTGACTACCATGACCATGACCACCACCTCGGCCTAATCGAATAGCTGTACTCCAGCTCCCTTCCTAATAAGAAGCTTTTGGCCCTACTCATGCATGTCGATTCAGTGTAAACCCCCTCTCACTGGCTATCGAATAAATTCATGTAGAAGCGCTTTAGATGACCCATATTTCCGCAAGATCAGCACTCGACTGGGTCCCTTGTACATTGTGGCATTGTATGTCCCAGTCTACCGCAATGGTAGCACCTCACCTAGCAACCTGAGTATGTGATCTGAATACTAATATCATCATGTGGAAGCTTCAAATGAAGCTTCCTACTACCAATTGATGTAGTACTAGATCTAGATGTCGAATCGCCCTGGCTCGCACCCCCAACCTCTCTCAGGTTACGCTATATGATAAGATACTAATTCACTATTCTAGAAACAATAGTCAACTGAAATAAATTTATGTACAATCGGATTTCATACCTGAGACCATCCTCGAATATCCTAGATTTAGTTAACTCTTCACCCATAAAAATATGTGTGAAGTGATGGGGCTCAGTAAAATGGGCTGAATAATCCACAACTGATAACACACCCTACTCTTATTGCATGAACTCTTGGGATCTATCAGCCCTCAACATCTTGGGGCAGAAGTAGTCATAGAAGGCCATATGAAAATCCCTCCAAGACATCCCTCAATGATGATCTGTCTGAGTAATAATGTCCCACTATCTCTTGGCAGAATCACACAACATATACATAGTGATCTTTACCCTCTTATCAGGAGGTGTATCTAAATGCTCAAAGATAGATAGCATAGCCTCTAAACATGAATTTGTTGCCCATGGTCCATCATCCCCTAAAAACTTGGGTGGATACTACTGTTGGAACTCATTATTTAACTCTATCATAGTCAAGGAAAGTCATGGTGCTTCCTGAATAGTCTATATGAATCACATAAAGCCTTCATAGAACTGTGCTTCAGAACCTGTTTCTGGTACTACTACTAGTTCCTTAGTTGTCACTACTGGAGGATTCACTATTAGCCCATGGACCACCACCTTTGAAGCATGATCACTACCACACTCCCAGCATGTGACTAGAGGATTTCGCGGTGGCATACCACTACAAATGCCAAGCACATGACTCAGATCAAGATTATTATCAAAGTTCATATCTCAAAGTGTAGATATAATATATAGGTACAAGTATTCCTATATAAGAACACAGCCCTATGTTTGCTCCTAGATTCAAGTCTAGGTGACATAGAGATCATATAAAAGCAAAAGATACTGCCTACTTCTCACTAATAAAGTCATGTCTGGGTCAAGTTCTCTACTGTAAGCAATTTCAATTTCCATTTCATTTTAACTTGAATTCATGTATTCATTTCACATTTATATTATAATTTATTTTAAACGGTTGAACTAATGGTTGACCAAATTTCGATCCATAAGGGCCCATATACCTCATGAATCAAAATGTGGAACTCATATAATCCACATCATAACACATTCTGGTATACCTATCACAAAAGCAATTATATCTATCATAACACATATCACAACAACATGCAATAAGTAATGCATCCTAAATGGTATGATATAATACATGGAATGTGATTCCTATAAACTGTCTAAAATGATACATGAGATGGAATACCCTAATATCATCAGGTTATAACAAAATAAAAACCACAACCCTATCAATAATAACATCATAATTCAAGTTCATCACCCAACAGTGGAATCAAATCAACTGTAATAGTCAAAATCCAAGGAACAACAATTTAATTTGAGGTAATTTGGCTTTTTTCCTATACGCGGGTTAGCTACGCCCAGACACAACTCATTACCAAATATCTATTCCTTCATATCCTTTTCTATTATCTCAAAATAGTTAAGCAAACGTAAAAAGAAGTGCCTCTAATACTAATTTGTAACATCTCAGACCCGAATTCCACTAAAAGGTATCTCGGTCCCAATTGGCCACATGGCCTCAAGCATATCTTCCCAAATTCTAGAGGTTGTCGACTAGCAGTGAGGACCTAGGGTGTGTCCATGGGCATACTATTACCTTATAGTAGAAATACATTATTAGATAAGTAACAAAAGTAGTAAATCATACAGAAAATTGATACATAGTAGGAATAGATAACAATATAAAATGGAAGCTCATATACAATGATGATGATACATGTCATATACCTCTACAAAACATCCAAAGTAGCTATATATGGTAGGTGTACAATACATGGAACAAAAGTACAAAAAAGAAAAAAAAGTATCCAGCTAGTATCATGAGCCTCAGCTCAATCCTGTGCTCCCCTTATCCTAAGAAGAAACCAAGAACCTATAGTCGGGTGTTTTCCCTTATCCATACCTGCAATCATATAGTCTATTTGGATACCCAAAGACGGCCTGAATAGGGTGTGAGAAATAATCCCAGTAGGCAACCACCTAAGGTCTAATTCCATCCAATCAGTGAGCATATAATGATAACAATGTGTATTCAATAAGGAAGTATTTAAATTAAACATCCTACAAGGTCCAGTTTCTCATTTATAACCAAAATCATTTAATCAATTTCATTTGATAAGTAAGTCTCTCAATCAATTGTCAGGCATGTTTCATTTATAATCAAGTTACTTTAATTAGTCAACCTCATTTAATTAATAAATCTCAGGACTTGACGCATAGCCCAATGTCCCCCACAGTGTTATGCTCAAACGATACCTAAACAAGCCATCTATAAAGTGTAATACAAAGACCAAATCCAAGCTTATTCTTTGGTTTTTCCAGACATGTCATATAAAACATTCCACTTTTTATTCAATTCAGAATCTGTGCCCATCCTTAGTATTCCTCATTTTCAATCCAAGTATCTCTCTAGGTATAATATAAACCAACACCTTATAATCTCATCCACGGTGATCCTTACAAGAACCCATGTACCACTCTAGGTGTGGTATAACATCATAGTCACTCGAGTCCATCCTTGGTGGTCCACTAAGGGATCCCAATTATCACTCATGGAATATATGATCAACTACCCTCTGATTCCGTCCTTGGTATTCCATAAGAAGTCCAAATATCACTTGTTCATATAATAGTAATCCCCCATGAGTCCATGGTGATCCTGAAAAGAACCCAGGTATCGCTTTAGGTGTAATATAACATCATATTCACTTGAGCATGTCCTTTTTGGTCCACTAAGGGATCCCAATTATCACCCATGGCATATATGATCAACTTCCCTCTAAGTCCATCCTTGGTAGTTCACAAGGATTCTAAGTATCAATCAGGAACATAACATTAATCCCCCATGAGTCTATCCTTGGCATTCCATATAAGGAGTTCAAGTGTCATTCTGAAATAAGCATGGTAGAATCCAAATGAGTCCATCCGTGGCATTCGTATAAGAACCCATGTGTCACCCAAGGCATATTCATAATCATTCAAGAAATATCATTTAATTATATCAAGGTAATCACCTCATTAATTTCAATTCCATCTCACCTCAAAAGGTGGCTCAAGACATGGGATAATCTTAGAATTCTTGCCACTATTTAACTCACATGGACATTTCATCACAACAATCACCTCATGCTTAAACAACCAATACACGACAAGTGTCAAGGAACATGGATTCCATTCCATTTTCTTTATCAATTCAATTTAAAATTGATATTAAAATTCAAGTTACATATCAATTCATAATTCAAATCATAAATTTAGATTACAAAAGCAACAGAAAATTCAATATTTAACATCCCTAGGCAAGGGGAAAAGGGCACACCTCAAAGGTATCCAAGATTCAATATCCACCCATGGTGGCCCAATTAAATACACAACAGACCCAAGGGGTGGTTCCAATTCAAGGTTTTAACCATTTAACATTTATTAGTGAGCCTCATTAATTGCATAGGCCATATCTATCAATTCAATTCAAGGCTTAAAATCAATTTCAAGGGAGACGCTCTAATAATTGGGTGTGCGGCACAAAGAAATATATATAAACACTTTGAGTTTTAATAAAAAATACGAGATCACCTATCTTAGGGTTTTAGTGGATAGTTCATCCAATATTAGCTCCTGATTCATCTCATATTGTGAGAAAATTAAAGAAAATACAAATAAAATATAAATAGGGCATATTAGCTTGCACCTAAATAGCATAAGCGATACCAAACCAAATGAGGAACGACATAGAATAAATTAAGATCATACTGATGCAGATCCAAAAAGATGAAAAACTCTTGATTCTGAGTCTGTACAGAGAAGATCCCTCGATTCTTAGAATAGTCTCCAAGGAGAAGCTCTCAAGAGGGAGGTTTTATCCAATGAATGAAATTAGGAGAAATTAGGATAGAAATATATTTAATTAGGTGAAAATTGGTAAATTCACGAAAACCACTAGGATGCATGTTTTTTCCGTACAGTTGGCCAAGTCGTGCACCAACCATGCACCCTTTTCCATTAGAAGGGGCACCCCACACAGTTTGTACGCACAGTTTGACTAATCATGCGCAAATCGTGAAAAAATTCATTGTTAAAACTATAGACATTCTTGCATGGGCGTGCACCCCAAATCACATGGTTTATCAAACCGTGCAGCTTGTAACTTCCCAGTATCCAGCTTAGCATAGTTAGAACAAACCATGCAGCTGCTCTTAATGAACGTCAGAAACATAATTTTTTTTACCAGTTTCAAAAACTGGTAAAATAAATTATTTTTGTTTTAACATATAAAATCAATTTATTACTTGTTAAATTGATAATTGTTTTACAAATTTTCAGGTATCTCAACATGCTGATAAAATTGATAATCGATTGTGTTTATTGAGTAACACACCATCCAAAATGATTAATTCTTATAATCAATATGTGATGAATGGTTTTCAATTTCATACACGTGCAGATGGAGAATAAAAAAAACAATGAATAGTGGTTTTTTCTTGAGAGGATCTCATCATAGAGAAATTAAAGTTGACTTTTACGGCATGTTGGAAGAAATAATTGAACTGTGTTATCTAGTAAAGAATTACATAACAATATTTAAATGTCATTGGTTGGATACTGAGAGAGTCTTGCGTGTTCATCCTAGTCATGGAATCATTGATGTTAAATATAAGTCTTATTGTACTAAATGAACCGTTTTTATTGGCTCATCAGGCATATCAAATTTATTATGCAAATTATTGTGCTACTTCAACAGAGTTAAGTGATTGATGGAGAATAACAAAATTGAAATCTCGAAAAAATCATTTTATTCAAAGTGAATGTGGTTCTGCTAAATTTCAAGGAATTGAAATTTTTCAAAAGGCTACCCCAAATCCATATTTTTAACGAAGAGACGAATATCGATGATAAAATCTCACAATTAAGGGTCGATGGTAACGATGATGTTATTGATGTAACAAATGAATTTGAAATAGCAAGAGATGATGAAACTGAAACTTCTATGGAAATCGATGATACTGAGCGGGAGTATGAAAATATTGACATCATTATATACGAATATGAGGATGGAGATGAATATTGACATAGTTAAATGTTGGTTATAATCATATATAATATATATCTATATATAATAGTTGTTTTTGACTATTGTCTAACAGTCATTTCGTGTTTCAGATGGACTCAGATCAGTTTCATGAGTTGAAAGTGGATGATCTACCTAGTGACGAGCATGATATTGGATCGTCTGACCCTTAGATTGTTGGCGATTCAAGAACGTCTTAGAGGGGTCGTGAGATTATGAGATTGATGATTCCTGGCCCTACCCCCGAATGACATCCACATCTTGGTTTCGATCCACGCATGCAGAGGTATGTTTACTTGTGTATTTTAATTAGTTATAATTAATTATCATTAATTTATTTATATACTAATTTTTTGATTATTTATTCTCTTTTTTCACAGCTTTTCACATATAGTTGTTGGACAGGGGAGTGTTATATTGCAAAATTATTTTTCTAAAGCCTATATTATATGGGATCATATTCCCATTGATGTTCAATACTGCATGTTCGATCATTGGATGATATGAAAATAAATAATATTTATTTTGAAATTTATTTAATTAATACCTTGATATTGTTAATTATTTGTATAGTTTATGGTATCACATCGATGATAGCATGTGTGACCCTATCTGGGAGGCATGGGAGGGTTGTATACGTGAGCGTTGCTGTCAGTTTTTTCACGATTTGAGGACATCAATGAGGAAAGAGGGAGTTACAGATTTTGATTAGTCTTGTTGCACCCACCAACCTAATTACATTTCATCTCAGGTTTGGGGTGGATTATGTTCACACTGGATGGGTGGTCATTTACAGAGGAGATCATCAGTAGGCCGACAAAACTAGGGGAGATAGGAGATTACGCATTGAGCTGGTATTTGTACATTCAGTACGCATAGGGAACATATGGTATGTACCTTTTTTAAAATAATTTATATAACTTTAAATATAAACTGTTTATTTTATATTCATATAGACAGTCGAACATACCGATATTATGGAGTTCGACATTTATAGTAGGATATACACCGATCCTTTCACTACAGAGATTAGAGGTGATCGCCAGCATCAGATTTTGGTCAGTATAATTTCTTTTTAAGTTTTAAATTTAACTGCAAATAATAATTTAACTATTTTAATTTTAAATTTCAATTGAATGAGTAATATGAGGTCGCGACATCTCACACACAAACTGAGATTCAGGCCGAGACCGAGTATCAAACCAGTGCATCAAGATTTAAAGAGTCAGTATGGATGCAGACAACCACCCAGTATAACTTTGAGAATGGCCGAATAGTTCGCATCGGCTCTCGATTGATTCCTATTAGTTATTATGGTACTGTTGTGATGTCTTCATGAAACTTCATAGGAGCTCGTTGAGAGTCATCATCATCTACTGCACAGTATATGGAGCAGCTGCAAGCTCAGGGTGAGCTTATAGAGAGTATGCATAGGGAGTAGGAAGAGCTTCGTCGAGAGCATCAACAACAGGAACAAATACATTGATGGAAGCAACAGCAGCAACAACGGAAACAACAGAAACAGATGATGGAGTACATGCGACATCTGACTCGAGTTAAGAACTGACGAAAATCCTTCTTCTCTTGCGCGTGGGCCTCCATCATTGTGGCCATCGTAGCGAAAGAGGCTTTCGATTTTGCCGCTGTCATGCCAATGTGGTCCAAACGTTGATCCACACTAACAAGATGAGCATCAATTATCATGTTCGTCATTTCTCTGTGAGGTGTTCCCGGTTAAATCAATCAGCCAGTGTGCACAGATAGTTGATATACATTGGCGACCTTAGGTGTGCTCGCATCCAGTGGTGCGCCTATTCCCGTTCCAAAACAAGGGAAACAACTTTCCTTCATTTTCTTTTTTTCTCGTTTTTTTGGTTTTCCTCCACACAATAGAAAATTCAGGCTCCTCGCTTACTCCTTTTGGTTTCGACAGACACGGATTGTGACCCGGTCTGACTTCTCCTTCGCCGAACAACTAGAATGCACGCCTTGCTACGGTAGCCAGCTAACGACTCTTGGGAAGTAAGAGATGAACAGTGTTGTGTATCCCCTGGTCTGGAGCGGTGGTCAGCAGTGTGTGGAACCTCTACATGAGTTCCGGTAAGGTTCTCCTACGAGAAAAGTAGAGTAGGTCGGGCGTTCTGCAGTGCTTGCGAGCTAAGAATGTGAGTTGCTTTCGAAGTCGGGAGTGGTGGATGCAATGGTTGTCGTGCGTCCGATCGTGCAGAGGATCCAAAGAGGTTCTCCCAGGGCAGAAACCATCCAACCGAGATGAAAAAATGCACAACAACATCGCTTAGGGTGCACGACTTCCTTGGTCGCCAAGTGGTTGTGCATGGCTCCTCTTGTGCGATTAATGAGTGCCCAAGTCCCCAATGGCAGAAAAGGAAATCGGCAGAAGTTTGTTTCCTTCCTCCGACTGTAACTGGGAGCAGCAGCTCAAGCGCCCGAGGGAGAGGGTGAATAACGGCGGTGCACTTCGTCTGCTTCTACTATGTGCGATGATGCACAAGGTGAAGAAACAGGTAGCACGTCTCTGTTGAGGAGGCAGTAGGAAGGCCGGACCAAATGATAGGCACCACACCCAAATAAAACCGACTTCTTAGTATTAGCAGCAGAATTACAAAGAGAAACTCATAATATATGGGAGAAACTAGGAAGAAGAAAAGAGGAAGAAGAATAATCAAGGGACCCCAGGTCCACTCACCCAAGCTACACAACTGCGCTAACAGACTCTATTTCTCCCCTTCTCCCTCTCCCTATTCTCAACCCCTCTTTATTTATAACTATTGAAAGTTGTACAAACTCCTAGAATATTCTCCCACTAATAATACCCCTTATTCCCTTTATGACCAGGTCTGTATCAATACCCCTCAAGAATCTACGACGTTAATCTGTGACATTCAATAAGTGTAAACATTACCTGAATCCAAGGGGGAGCCACCTCAAGTCATTCATAGTAATGAATTTGTGTAGAATCCATGGGCTTTCTCAAGATAGTCCAAAGCATTGGACTTCATTGAATCCAAAGGTGTCTTCACACTTCGGTATTCACATGCATCCCCTTAATGGAATCCTAGACTCGGTCATGACATTCAACAACAATACCAACCATGAGGAATCCAAGGAGGTCCTCTCCAAGGCATTATATATTCATAACCATTACCAAGGATTTCAAACATGTCATTATACTACAATTCAAAAAATAAAAAATTATGCAATTTAAGCCAAGTTCACCATTTGGGATCAATTCACATTTCCATTTAAGCATTTCATGACCATAAGCACAAAGGGAAGTTCCTCGAAGGTCTACCAAAACCAACCCACTTTTCTAAATCTAAGGAAACTCCGAAGAATAAATAAGGCATCAAATAAATTAAATTGATTTTAGGTCAAGCATTTATGAGCTGGCGTGACTGCACATGCCAAAGATGCAATATGACAAATAGACTTTGCGGGAAAATCATGAGACCAGTTGTCGCGAACCAACTCAGGGAAACTAGACAAGAAACCCAAGATGGTCCGCCCCAAGGTAAATTAGAAACAAAGTGGAAGCAAAATGTCTCATAATAAACCTGAACAAGACAAACCACCAGGGTACAATGTGAAAGAAAGAGGACATAACCATGAGACATACAAAGTCAAGGAAAATAGGTCAAACCAGAAATAAAAAACATGATGATTCTAAAAAAGTCCTTGTGTGACCATCCATCACCACCAAACCATCCTGCTATGAAGACAATGAAAAAAAATCTATACAAGTTTTAATATCAAGAATACATCAGTTCTAGTTTTAAAACAAATCCAGTTTACAAAGCATTTTCATAAAATAAACCATTTTGTAAAACATTCCATTGATTTTCATAAAAGCATGTCATATTCATCAAATCCAAGAATATGTCAAGAAAGAAGGTAAGCAGCCATAAATACACCATAAGATAATCATGTGCGCAATAACCATAAAATATACCATCATGTCATAAACAATCCATAAATTTCAAAGCACGCCATTTGGGCTCTAACCTATGGGTATATGTGCTAGTCATAAAAGAAAAGTCTCAATCCAGGCCTAAGATAGATCCAACCAATATAACCTTTAGTGGAATTACACACATTAAAGTTACATAAAACCTCTTGTGGTATTACACACAAAAGGAGTTCCAAGTCTATTCCCGATGCACTCAAGGTTACCCAATGTGCTAAGTTTGTCACAATCCATTTCAAAACCAAAACCACCCTTTAAAACATTTAATCAAATACTTGGTGTGCGCAAAACCGTTTTTAAAGTAACACCCTTCAAAAACATGTATTTTTTCCAAAAAAGCCATTCTAGTGTCAAATTAATCAATTTTAATGAACAAACCAAAGTAATTAACAAGAACTTAAGACAATTTATGAATTATAACCACTTGTATAGATACACGAGCCTCAAGAACGGAGGAAACCTATCACCTTCGACAACAGAGATTAGAAATAGGTAGATCGGCCTCCGAAAGATAAGACGCGATGGAAAACAGCAAAGGATCGACAGAAAACCCAAACCTTTCACAACCCGATCCATAGACTCAACCAACTTCGTTGTCGCAACCAAATACAAAGAAGAAATCGGAAGAGCACTTATCAGGGAGAAGTGATGCCATCATCATGGGGATCAAACACCGAATGGAGCAATCTGAAAGGAGGAAGATCACCCAAAATTGCCAAAAAAATGCCCTAGGGTTCGAGAGAAAGTCCCGCACGTTGAATGGGAGAAGAGTCATACATGCAGCATGATAAAAGCTATTGGGCTGAAGGATTTAGAGCATAAACACCTCGTTTACGACGGAAATACCCCATAACTCATATATGTCGAAAAACACGTCTCCTCAAGTTAAATTTACCTCTATTGATAAATAGGATCTTATGGTGTAAAAAAAGATTTTATAGCTTGAAAGATTATTATGTCGAAAATTGTTTCACGGTTTGTGCCCAGCGCCATATTTATGTCGTAAACTAGACCGTTACGACGTAAAATGGTCATGCAAGAAGTACCCAACCTAGGTTCTGCAAAAAAATCCCAAACCATCTTTGATGCTTTCTGAACCCAAAGAGACCCCCTTAAACCTTTGACACCTTTATACCCAGACTCCATCAATTCAAACAGACATACATCCCTGAACTTTAGTTCATTTTCCCAACAAAATCTCTTCATCCCTGCAGGACCCAAAATGCACCCAAACAAAAAGGGAATAAAGACTAAAGTAAAGAAGTACCTAAAGGAAGGTAACGGAATGTTACAATCTCCCCACCATACAAGCTTTATGTCCCCATAATTTCCTCAAGACCCTAGACTTACAAAAAGTAAAGGTCATTGTTGCCTCATTAATGACTCTTGATCCCACGTTTCGTGGCTATCTCATCTAAACTGCCACAATACACGGACCAAGGGAATTGTTTTACCCCGCAGCACCTTCTCTCAGTGATCCATAATCTAAACTAGTTGTTCAACCACAATGGTGTCGGGATCAAGATCAACATCCTCTCATTCAATCACATAGGAAGGATCTGGTTGATACTTCCTCAACTGGGAAACATGAAACATGTTGTGGATGGAAGTCAAACGAGATGGTAAGTCCAACCAATACACCGCCTTTCCAAGACGCACCACAATCTCAAAGGGGCCAACAAACTTTCATGTCAACTTACCCTATCTACCCAACCGACGATGTCCCAAGTGAGGTGAAACTCTGAGAAAAACTCGTTCACCAACCTCAAAATCCAGCAGCCAACCTCAAACTCTAGCATCCAACAACGACGGTTCACATAAGATTTCTAAAGACTTTGTTTCGTGACCAATCTTCTCTAGATCAACAACACCTTTTTTGCTGTTGCCTAAACAAGACTCGGTCCAACGAAGGACCATTCTCCCAACTACCCAGCACAAGGGAGGTCTACATGGCCTCCCATACAAAGCCTCAAAGCGTGTTATCTTAATCATGGTCTAATGACTATTGTTATAAGAAAACTCAACTAGAGGCAAATGATTTTCCCAAGAATCACCGAAATCAAGCACACATGCTCAGATCATATCCTCAAGAATTTGGATAACCCTCTACGTCTATCCATCCATTTATTTATGATAAACCGTGCTTAGTTTCAACTGGGAAATCATCACCTCTTGAAAACCTTTCCAAAACCTGGATGTGAACTTAGGGTCCCTATCAGAAACAATCACAGAGGGAACCCCATGAAATCTCACAACCTCTCAAACATACAAGTCCCTGAGCTATTCCACTTTCGTCATCTCCTTGATAGGGAGGAAATGCTTTGATTTTGTGATTCAATCAATAATTACTCAAATCAAATCCTTCCCACTAGGAGTCTGGGGTAAACAAATGACACAATTCATGGAAATCTCATCTCACTTCCACACCAGAATGGTTAAGGGCTACAGCAAACCAGCAGGTCTCTGGTGCTCTTCTTTAATTCTCCGACACGTTAGACACTGCGATATGAAATCTACAATCGACCGACTCACTCCCGACCACCAATACTGATGTCTCAAGTCATGATACATAGTTTTAGTCCTAGGATTTAAGGACCAACAATAATGGTGTCCAATTTCCAACAACTCCTCCCTCAGAGAAAAAGGAACAACCAACCTGTTTCGAAAACACAAAGCGCTACTGGGAGACCAAGACCACTCACCTGAGGTCTCTCTGCCATTTAGGATTTCAGTAAAGTTCTATCACTCGGTGTCAGGTACTTTCTCTAGCCGAACCCGCTCATCAAATGACGAGTCAGCCTTTGTTGAAGCAAAGAACACATGTCCACTGGCTTCTTCTACTCTCAAGCTCATCTCAACAAACAAACTAATCAAAGATCACTCTTCCACTTTTTCCTTCACTGATTGTATCAGTAATTTCTTACTCAGCACACCGGTGACCACATTCAATTTCCTAAGAGTATAAGAAAAATCAATATCAAAAGTCTGAACATACTCAATCCGGTATATTTGTCGCAAGTTCAGACCCCTCTGAGTGAAAATATACTTCAGGCTTTTGTGATTAGAATATATTGTAAACTTCTCTCCAAAGAGGTATAGGTAATGACAAAACGTTTTGAGCATCACCAACTCAAGATCGTGGGTAGGATAGTTCTTCTCATGAGGGCGTAACTGGTGAAAGCCATAGGCCACCATCTAGTTCCCCTGCATCAAGACACTCCCCAAACCCGTTCCAGAAGCATCGTAGAAAACATCATAACCTGTACCTAGTTCCAGAACAAACAAAACTAGAGTTGAAGTCAACCTCACATTCAGTTCCTCAAAATATCTCTAACATTTGTCATTCCACTTAAACTTTACACTCTTACAGGTTAAAGTTGTCATCGGAGACGCAAGCTTAGAGAAATCTCAAACAAACCACCTGTAATAACCAGCCAACCCCAAGAAGATTCGGATCTCAAACACATTTCTGGGAGCTCCCACACTGTTCTGGAAAGCATCATGGGAGAAATATCACACATCACATAGACAAAAATGAAATGGCATTTATGAATTGAAACTAGGGAATCGAGAGCTCCGTGTAGTAAATGTCATCCATGGGGAAAACTTGGTTGATGGTGATATTAAATTTGGTTACCTACATAAACTGTTAGAAATAAAATACCTACACTAGATAAAAAATTAGTCCATAGGGATAAAACAAGATGAAAGAAAAAAAATGGGTAGGCGCACACAGTAAACAGTAAGGAAAATCATCACAAATAAATGCAGAAATGGAGTATAGTGAAAGGTCGGGGCGACCTACGAAAATAAAATTATAGAAAAGAAAATCCAAGGTCCTAAGAACATGAATGAAAATAAAGAAAACAAAAATATGGGTTGCCTCACGTAATGTTGGAATTTTAAACAGTGTGAGCGGAGCTTCCACTAGCACCATCAGGAGCGCCCACCCGAATAGTGGGTCCCTCGATTTTCCCCACTCTATTGATGTCCTCTATAGAGAGGGACAAATATTCATTGACGATCATAGAAGGTGTCATGATAATGGCAGTGATCTCAGTGGATGGTGGAAGTGAGGTTTTGATCCTGATGGTGGTTTTAGTTAGGCAGTAGGGTCGATGAACGACACCTCAATGGATGGTGGGATGACTGGGCCCTTGCCCCATCGGTCCTACTCTGCAAGAAAATTATGTTGGTCCGCAAGGTCGATGAGCTATGAGGTCAGGTCGACCAGGGTGTCGAAGGTGGGAGGGATAGAAGCAGTTAGAGGGTTTGTAGTGGGTGGTGGATGGAATGTAGAAGGGGTTGGTAGTGAGGTAGGGGTGGTAAAGAATGGTGGTATAATGAATGGGATGCCCAGGTGGCGGAAGATCTTAAGCTGGTTCTCCAGAATATACTGGAGTACGGGCCAAAGATCTACTAGGAGGGATGGTGTGGTTGATGGTGTGGTAAAGGTAGTGGTGGATGCAGAAGGGATATGGGTTGTGGAAAGGGTAGGTATGGGCATGGTAATGGGTCAGGGAAGAGTGGTGGTGTAGGTATGGGTGATGATGGAAGTGGCAGGAGCAAGGGTTGTGATGGTGGTGGAATATGGGGTGGAGTCGGTTGCATGGTAGTTAGGCACCTCAACGCATCTCGGTGCCTAATGGTAGATGTTGACATCCTTCCTCAACACCCCCCATCTTGAGGAGCAGGAGGAAGTCGATCGACTCCATCGGGCTGAGAGATGTGATAGGCTGGGCAACGTTGAAGACACCGAGATGTTTGGCGATGTGGGTGATGAAGGAGCCTCCCATCAATGTACCTCTAGTCTGCCTCGTTTGTGACTCATAATACAAGGAGAATTGTCGCACCATGTTGATGATTGGGCTGACCATGGCAGAAGCGAGAATGATGACGTCCATTTGGCTCACACTCCTGTGGGCCTCTGCACGTGCTAGCCAAGCATGGGTCAAGGCTCAGTCAAGGATCCGGAGAGCAGCACCTTTTTGTTGGATTAGAGTACCCCACCTTTGTGTTGTATTAGAGTACCCTGATCCTCTTTGGATGATGTTAAGCCGAATGCTTGCGGCCCATACTGTGCAACAAGCCACAACTCCACGAGTCGAGCTCTGCAGTGAGCTCGTTGGGGGTTGTACGGGGCAATGCATCCCTACTCTGGGGATCTGATGGCTGAAGGATCCCAGCCCAAATTTGGGGGCATTGTAGAATCTCTGACCAACCGTAGCAGAGCTGACCGGCAGACACCGATAGGGCACTGTAGCAGTGTGGACTTTGGAACGACTGCTCTAGCAGGTCGGACTTTGGAGACACCGGTATTGTTGCTTCGTCGACTTCCAGCCGTCGGCACTGTATCACTTTAGACTTGGGTGGTCATGGCACTGTAGCGATGCGGACTTACATCCACCTTTAACTATAGCACAGTGGACTTTCTGTGCAGTTGGTGGAATAGTGTTTCATCCTCCTTATTAGCCCATTTCAAGCAAGGGTTTCTTTATTGTTAGAAGCTTTTAGAGATCTCCTTATAATTGTGCTCCTGGGTATCATAGTGATATTTCTGTCTCTCCATGGATGTAGGGATCATTTCTCAAACCACGTAAATCTATGTGTCCAAGATCTTCTTCACCTTTCATTTTTTTCTTTTTACACTTCTGTGAATCAATTTTTAGCTTTGTTTCTCCAACGATTTCGCAACACCTTGCAGCTGGGTGGACTTCGCAGTCCGAGAATCATGGGAGCTCTGAGGGTCCCGGGTGATAAACCTCCAAAATCATGATGCACCCGACTTGCTTGGATCGAGCAGAAGAGTCGTAAAGACTGGGGAGGTGATGAAGTTGGTGGAATAGAGGTCGAGTCTGACGCCAAGCTCATCGAGGGTGAGATCATGAGGTCTGTCACCTAGCCAGAAGGCAACGCTGTTGACGACCATCTTGAAGGTGGCCAAGAACCTGAGGAAAAGCTCCATGAAGGCCTCCTCGTGTACGTCGACGATGGGGGAGAGGTGTGGTCTTTTAATGAGGTGGAGGACCTCCTAGTGAATACGGAGCCACATGAGCACAACAAGATCGATGGTCTTATTGGTCCGCATAGGCTTCACCTGTAAACGGACCAATGTGACATGCTGCTTAGGGGGGGAAGTTAAAGGTAGGGGTGGAGATGTGGATGGGCAGAGCCCTGCGACCAACTGGAAGTCGAATGCGACTCCTTAGTGGTTGAAGGGGTTTCATAGGTGGAAACAGAGCTGGAAGAGGGTGAAGCGGAGGGTGATGGAGGTGGGGCAGCCCTCCAACGCTTGACCAGAGGTGGATCCTCACGCTCAGGTGCGTGATCTTTCTCACAGTCAGCACTTCGTTTAACATCGAAATCTAGACTCGGTCGCACTTAGATGAATCTTAAGGTGATGATGCACCCCTCGTGGAATGGTTCTTGTTATATTTTCAATCATTTTCCATTAACTTTGAAGGGTGGTTCTCCACCTTTCTAAATCTCGATAGTCCCATAGGGAAATACCTTTACAACCTCGAACAGTCCTGATCATCTAGATTTCAGCTTCTCAAATAACAGTTCCAATCAGGAATTGAATAACGAGACCTTATTCACTGGTGTAAAGATTCATTGCAGGATACGTTGGTCATGCCACTTCTTGGTCTTTTCTTTATAAATCATGGAGTTCTCATAGTCATCTTTTCTTATTTCTCATATGCACATACACGACATGTATTCATCATTCACAGCATATTTGTAAGAGGATGGCACAGCCCGTGAGAATTTACAAGTCGTGAAAATAATACACGACGTGAATCTCCAATACACGTCGTGTAAACTTCAAATGCCACTTCCTGCTAAAAATTCAAGTCGTCAAGATATAATATAGCATGCTGTGAAAAGAATACATGTTGTGACCTGAACAACATCTCCAAATCCCATGAGAATTTGAAACGAACAAACCTGACCAAATTGTAGTTGAGCAAGATATGACCATTAGTTTGTGACACTTTCTGCCATAGAAGCTAAGTTTAATGCATCTAGGCTGTTAGCTATATCTGAACCAAATAATATTTTAATCTTGGATAGATCTAATTGGTTTGACCATAATCAATTAGTGATCTATTTCGCAGCCTAAACCCTAAGACTATCCCAAGTTAGGGCTGAGATTATCTTTTTACTTGAAACCTGAAATTGACCTTGATCTCCATCGCATTCCTGAATCTAAAACCAATCTAAGTAGATTTAATTAAATCTAAAACCTAAATCAATTTGTGAGGACTCCTATATAAAGGGTTCGAAATCGGTAGTTATTGGTCATCCAGTTCTTCCCATGGGTTCGACCCCGCACTACCACTTTACTACACCAATGTAGCAAGTGTATTTTGGGATAATAGAAATTTCTAATCCGATCAACGCCTGCGTGAATTCAACGAAGAGTGCAGGAGCATAAATGGGTTCAAGAATCCCTATCAAAGTGGTTTGTTGGAATCAAGGAAATGTTCAAGGGCTAAGGAAGTTGGAGTATTTTCAAGCCCAAGACAATTCCAAAAACATGATCTTCATTTAATTTTTGAGATGACCCTTGTAAAGGGCTTTTTTTAGGAAAAGAACCTTTATCCATTAAGTGGGCTTATTCCTCCTCAACCAAGGATTCATCTTCCCATCTTCCTGTAGATTTTCCTAGTCTAGATACGGAATCAAACTTATTACAGGTGACAATTTCATTATGACTCACCTATTTTTGTGTAAAATCAATATTAATGGAACTTAAAATTGCAGAGGTTTGAATCTCAAACTCCTGCATCTGATCTGTCATGATGTTGTCTGATTTTGGATACCAAGAAAACTCTTTATTAGCCTGCTCTAGACTGCCATATTCAGCCACAAATGGTCAAGTTTCGAGAACCTTAACAGTCTATTCCAGAGTTCTATGATCAGCCACAGCTGATTCAGCTTCAAAAGTTTTATTTGTTATCTCAAAATTGATTCATTATCCCTTATAGCCTACCTTGATCTTGGTTCAGGTACTATTTTCTCAGGTGTGCCTTTTCCATCCTTCTCCAAAGTGAGGACATTATGATTCTCCTTTGATGGCATATTGTTTTGTACATGATTTAAGCCCACTTCCTGGCTCTTTCAGTTGAGGTTTCCATCCATCTCCTTTTGAGTTGGGATGGCATCGTCAGGTTGATCTTTCATCCCTTTCTTTTTATCAAAATTTTCCTTTTTTATATATTGAGAAATTTCATGCCCACTGATTTTGCAAAAGGATCATATAAGCTTGGATCTTATACAATTCACAAGCTCATTCCCTATAATTTTATAATCACTTCTAAATTTAGGCAATCTCTCATATTTAATCATGAGGTATATATTGTCATCAATAGCAGACATAACCACATTATTAATCAGTGGATTAGAAAGATCATCTTCAACAAGGATTATGGTAAAGTGACCAAACCTGGGCACTTCAGTCTCCCTGTCCATTCAAATTGGGGTAACAATTGCAGAAACAATATCTAACAAAATCTTAGGGTGCTAGTAAATCTAATTTCATCCAAATATCATGACCCACACCTGAATAAGAAGACCAGGCTTAGGGGAGAGAGATCAAAAGATCATGACCCACACTCATGGCTCACTCGGGTTCTTCGGTTCTCAGGGGGTGGAGGAGCTTTCCCACTTGATTTAGAAGCATTTTGAAGAGGTTTCTTGGTAGATTGAAGGTGGTTTCTCCTGGGTAAGTCTCTCCTCTTGGTTACCTTGTGTTTTTATCTAGATCTACATTCCTATCTTTCTTGGTTTTCTAGATCTAAACTTGTTGTTTGTAGATCTAGGGTTTTGGTTTCCTTGGATGATGTTTTTAAGGATTGTGAATGTTAGGGAAGGGGATCTAGAGAGGTTTCAGTGGTGCGTTCGCCGGATTTGGTGGTGTGGTTGCTTGTGGGTCGATTTCTCAGGAACCCTAAAGGTAGGTGGCTTCTCTCTCAACTCCACTTGGTTAGAGATAATTCTTTTGGTTACTGTTAATTTGTTGTGCTGAAAATTAATTATCTTGATGTGCAAAATTTATTGGAAATGGTTTTGGGGATTTTTTGGGAAAAAGGGGGTTTTGTGATGAAATGCTGCTATTGTGGATTTTAAAATGGATATTTTAAAATTGGATGCTATGGTTGATTTGTGAAAATGATTTATGGAAAATGTTTTCAATAAAAATTTTGTTTTATTGAAATTTTTTTGGGCATGGAAAATGGTTTTCAATAAATGGGTGATTTATTGAAGTGGATTGATATGCAATGGAATTGGTTGATTGCATGTTGTTGTGAACTTGGTGGGTTTTATGCTTGGTTGGGCTTGATTGAAATGTTGTGTGGAAGTGGGCGGAAAGTCTCACTATAAAAGGTGATCGAGTTGGGTGGGAAGTCCCACTGTTATGAGTTTGGGAGGGAAGTCCCACCGTTACCGTTTTGGGTTGTTAGGTAGTGGGTGGGAAGTCCTGCTAGCTGAAGATGGGGTGAATGAGTTGGGCGGGAAGTCCCACTATTATGGTTGATTTGTTATGTGTTACTTTGCATAGATGGAATTTGTTGTGGAAATGTGAAATGGTTGAATTGGCTTCCTTGCGTGGCATGGTTGATTTGGCTTCCTTGTGTTGCATGTTTGGCCTACGGCATGATTTCTTGGCTTTCCCTGGGTTTACTTGGTTTGGGAAAGATGGATGGGTAAGGGTGTGTTGACTTATGGTAATGGATGCACTTGTGATTATTTTATATAAACTATTTTATATAAATGTGCTAACGGTTTTATCCTAGTGGCGTGTGTAGGAAAGTCATTTGGGGAAAACCTACTCAGTAGTTGTACTCACCCCCTGCTTTGGCATTGTGGTGTCTTTGCAGATGTCGCATACCGGGGTACAGTTAAAGGTAAGGCATCTCATTACTAGAGGTTCGTGATGATACTTGTGAAGTGTTGGTGGAGTTTGGAGCTTGGATCTTGGCGTGGAGTTATGGTGGTGTCATGGCTTGTGGTGTTTTATTGTTTAGTCTTCCACTTAGTACTCTGATATTGTGTTGGATTATTTCAGTTTTGTGTTGTATTGTAGAACAACTTGGTTGTACTTTGGGAATACATGCTTGAATGTTTTATTAACATGCATCATATAGTGGTTGTAGTGATGGTTTGGTTGGTTTTGTCTTAAGGTAAAATCGTTCCCCAATTTGTTCTCGAAGCCCTTGACATTTATTGCCTGCCTTTGGCACCTTGGGAATGTCGCTTAAGTCCAAGTAATCCCTCACCACCTCCTCAAGACAATGAGGTAGGGGCAGGGTGTTACAGTTTATCTCAGTATCAATGACGTCAGTGGTTCAGTAAGAGTGCACTGGTAGTTCAGACAACAATGATGGCGGCGGCGGTTCAGATCGGTGATGATTCGGGCGGACTTCACATAGTGTGTTTCCTCAGTTGCATATTTGCAGGGCTAAAGGAGTGACACAGAATCCCCACTTCCCTATCATTCCAAGAACTCTGCGCTCACATCCCACCTCAAGGTGTGACACAGAATCCCCTCGGTTGCGTGTTTGCAGGGCACGTCTACAGATGAGCCGGTTAGAGTGTTTATCGGGTTAGGTCATCTAAAAATCCCTTGCATTTGGTATCATAGCACGGGGAGGAACCGAGCAAGAGAATGAATTTTTTAAATTGTTAATAAATTCCTAAATTATTTCATTTATATAAAATAAAATGAGTAAAGTAAATTTATCTTATTGATATATGTAAACAAAATAAATTTGAGAAGTAAAATTTATCATTTAAAAATAAAATATTTAAAAATTCTTCACAACTAATAAGTTAAGATAAATTTAAAAATAATATCTTTTGTTTCTCACAATCGAAAAATTAAAACTATATTCATGCTTAAAATACTATGTCTAATCTTCTTAAAAGACCAATTGGTTTTGTGATGTATCATAATAGAAAATATTTAATAAATTCTGAAATTTTCATTCTGATATTATTATATTCCATAATGAGGAGGAATTTAATTTTATTCCTATTATATTCACAATTTCATGATTGTAAAAGACAAATATGATCAAACATAAATTCATTATATTTAAAAATTAAGTAGAAAACACTGGTACATAAACCTGGGTTTATGATGTCAACTCACTTTCAAAAAAAATATCACATTCAATTCTAAAATAAATGAATTCAGGATTTGAAATTCAATATCAATGATTGAACATAAAATGTGATCACATAGTTTAATCCGTCAAAACCAATTTCACTATTCTTGTTATATTTATTAGAATATAAAAATTTAGAGGTGATGTGTTTTTCCTCAGTAAATTTTAATATATCCATGCTTTTCATTATGAAATGAAAACAATATTTCATTTATCTAAAGCTAAGAGATTTTATCTACTGTTGTAACTTTCATAACAGGACAATTCATTGATTAAACCAAAGACATTCACAAGTTTCCTCATAAATTATAATTAATTCATACTGATTTAAAATGGTCACAATAATGTATTTCATTATAAAAAATATATATTTTTGTTATACCATGAGTATAAAAATAACCTATTCGAGAATGTGTCGTGATTGAATCAAATGTACTTTATATAGTAATGATAACAAACAAATTTTAGTTATGGTTTATTAAAATAAAACAATCCTTAATTGATGATCCCATATATGTCTCAAAAAACAAGCTTGATATAATCATGATGTTTTGAATTATGAGAATAACTTTAAAATTTTATTGAATTTACAAAATTGACATGTAGAAGATTGTACTTTTATTTGGATTTATAACCTTACATCTTCATGTTTTTTTCACTCAACGTTAACATTATTTTAATCAATTATACGTTCAAAGGAGAAGAAAATGAAGTGACCAATGTCTTCAACCAAGATACTTTTAAGAAGTGATGTGATAATAACTATTTGTATACCAGTATATCGATCAAGAAAAAAAATTAGCTAATGTATATATGGATCAGTTGACATGGATACCACCTAAATCTACACCTAAACATATGCTCCCTTCAACACATAACAATCAATTAGATAAAGAAAAATCACAAAAATTACTTACGTACACAAAAAATATCACAAAAACATTTTTAAATATATTCAATATAATGACTATGAGGATATGAATAATACCTAAAGAAGGCCTTGGATGGTATTATTATCCAAAGTTCACACACAGATATCTTCCTATTAATCAACATGTGAAATTTTTAGGGCACATGCATGGAGGGTGGAATATATCCATGAATATGTTCTTAACTATGTTAGAGAACCTGATCTTATTAAGATGGAATACTCATTCATTCAATACATTATATACTTCTAAGTCATCCTGAATATGCTTGGGGTTTACAAGCTTTCTTTCATTAGTCAAAGATAAACATGAATTTTCCTGCATGAAAATTATTCTACAATGAAAATATAATGAATCCTTAAAAAAATAAATGGACAACAATATATACATTGTAACGACCCACCCCCACTGGAACCCCACTCGGGTCGGCAGTACGTAGCCCTAGAATCCCACCTCCAATAGGCCAAGCACTAAGGGTATCTATCACATGTATGGTAGGTACTCTCATAAAATCCTAGGAAAATGAAAAACAAACCACCGGTCAACTTCATAAGCATACAAGACAAAGAGATATAATTCCCAATTTCAAACTAGGTCAATATGATAATGAAAAAATATATAAATAAAAACTATGCAAGTATGATCACCTAAACCCCCACACCAACTGCCCAAATAGCTGCATTCTCGATCACCGTTGAACTATCATACAAAACCACTCCATAAACTATAGAGGGGTGAGAAATTGAGAGTACTCTATAAGATAATATTTCTAACAATTCTATATCCACGTGAAATAAATGTGTTGAGATAGATATATGTGTTGTCAACTAAGAAAGTAAGTATGTTGACAAAGCTATAGGATGGTGGAGACTTGTACAAGATTGAAGTATCTATACTGAGAGATGGGTTGAAGTTATCCAAGAAATAGGATCATTTTGGTGTGAAAGTTTCGGAAGGGTTTTAGGAAGTTGCATGTATAAGGTGGTGGGTGTTTTCTAGTGTTTTGCCAAATTTTTTGGATCCAAAATTTGGAGGAAATGGAAAGTTGTTTTAAATGCTTTTTTTCATGCAAGTGAAACGGTTTCACGAACATGTGAAATATTTTTTTGAAGTTACATGAAAGTGATGGTTTGAGGCTGCCTCATAAAAATATTGAAAAAGTAAGTGTTTTATGAAAGTTCTCCAGTTTTTTGAAAGTTGGAGTTGTGCAACGCAGAAAAATTTGAGCAAACCCAGGAAATTCATATATAAGTTCCATAATGGTAGTGAGTTTTGAACTAAAGGCGATGTCAAATCATTGAAGTTTGGAAAACCAAGAAAGTTACATTCAAGGTCGGTGGCGAATAAGGAAGTTGTGTAAAGGATCGACTATGCCTATAAATAGGTAGTTACCCCCTCATTTGAAGCATCCAACCCTTAGAGAATATCAAGGCTATAAAATCACAAATTTACGCAAACACATTTCTTGCATGAAGGAATTGTACAAACACCAGTTGTGTGAAGAAAAGAGACTTGTGTCTATATGACCAACCGAGTTTTGTGATATTGAAAAGTTTCCTAAAAGTTGTAGTTCCATGAAAAATTGAAAAGTTTCATGAAAGTTGGAGTTTTGTGAAAAATTAAAAAAAATCATAAAAATTGGGAAGTTGTGTGATATTTTTGCAAAGGCTGTGTGAATAAATGTTAGGAAAACCAAAAGTAATTTCTTAGAAATACTATAGTAAATTGATATTTATCATGTGGATGAAAGTATAGCTACATGGCACACCAAATGATGTGTAAATAACATTGATTTAAGAAATCAATGGACGAAAATTTTGTAGGAGAAGTGAGTACACTTCAGTTGTGAGGGAATCAAGATTTCAAAGTGTGTTTGGTTATAAACTAGGAGGGATAGCTGGTTCACCTAGAACATTATAACAAAAATTCACTATCGTATATTTGGTACATCGACACATTATTTTTGTATGCTCCTTGGATGTAGCTAGTGAGGGTGAACCACATAAAATTATTGTATCCTATGCATGTTTTAATTTCCATTCATTCATTGTTATGGGGAGGAGAGAGAAGAAAGTATTGTTTAACAATGAAAAAAATCCAAAAAGGGTAGTTTTTTTAATCTATCATACCCTTATCCCCCCCCTCAGGGTATTTAACTTGGTAGGTCCAATAATTGGTAATAGAGAAAAAGTTAAGGTCAATGTTTCTCTCTTAGTGTTATAAATGAAAGTTTTTAACCACAAAGGGATTCTATTCATTGATGGAAGTGATTTTCAACTGTGGAATAATCACATGCAACACTACTTTTGATCATTAGGAATTATTATTTTTACAGTTGTGATGCATGGTATTTCATCCAATATAGATAGTGAAGCTTTATCATAAACAGACCAAAGATAATTGGATATTGATTCCAGAAGAATCAATGCATTAGAGGGATATTTATCCAATACAATATACATAAAATTGTTATCATGTAAGTCGTCACATGCCATGTGAAAAAAGCCTCTAAATATCTACGATGGTGATTCAAAGGTCTAAGAATCTAAGTTATAGGTTATTTTTAAAAATTATGATGACTTGAGGATGTACCCTAATGATTTGATTGATGTATTCTTTGATTGAGTGATTTTTTTGTGGAGAACAGACACAATCTTAGAGAAATACTTGATGATGTAAAGATCAAAAAGTACATCTTGAGAAGAATTGCACCTCAATTTAATTCAAAAGTCTCTGTACCAGAGGAAAAAGATCTGAAGGAGCTAACATTTGATAGTTTACACAGTACCCTTATTGTATACAAGATGATAAATGATGATAAGGGAGAGTCTAAAGAGGTGGAATTAAAGGACATGAAGAAGCTCACCATAGAGGATGTATAGAAAGAAGAATATATGGATAAATTCATGTCATTCCTTTTCTCAAATCTGTAAAGGGGGAAATAATGTTTAAAGGGAAACTTCCACTCATGTGCTTTCAGTGCAGAAAGGTTGGTCACCTTGAGAAAAAATGTCACAAGAAGTTTTAATATAATGATGGGGATAATAATGAAATTTCTATAAAGAAGTCTCTAGCTAATTTGAAACATAGGAAAAGTATTAAGAGAAATTTCTTCAAGCAGAAGAACCTTCTTTTATAAGAAAATGGTAGTTTAAAAGAAAGTCAGATGGAAGAAATTAAAGGCTGTAAACACCATAAATAAAATTCTATGATGGTAGTTGTGGGAAATTCCTAGAAAAGGGAAGATAGTGACATCGATAAAGGAGAAGAGGGAGGAATATTTGATCTCTAAGTTGAGCTTGAGGATGTTCTGGAAGAAATTGATGTTTTTAGAGCCAAAATGAAGAAAGACAACATATTGGTTCATGGTTTTAAACTCTATATACAATAATAGTAGGAAGAGAAGTTTGACATAAAGGCAAAAAATTGAAAATCTTAAGTCTCATGGTGTTAATCTCTATATTCAATAATAGAAGGAGGAGAAGTTTGACAAAAAGGAAAAAAATTGAGAATCTTAAGTTTGTAATGCCATAGAACTCAAAAAAGGTTATTGAATACAAACTCAAAGTTTAAGAACAAACCATGGTCATTAATGGTTTGACTAACATAGTGAAAGATTGAGTCAAACATATTGATGAAATTAAGGAGGAAGATATAGGACTATGAATAAAATTAGAAGATCAAGAGAGTCTATTTACCCCTAGTATGAAATTGGGAAAGTAGGACACATAGGTGAAAAAAAGGGAAATTAGATTATGAAAGTCCATTAAAAATCCAAATAATTGTCAGGAGAGGAAAACGATTCATTATAATGACATAATTATCATGATCTTGATCACAAAAAAAATTAGTGATGATTGGTGTTAAACCACAAGCACCACTCTAAGGTTGATGATTAATTTGGGTATGAATAATAATCATATGATTCAGAGAACCAAAGGGATAACCAATTCCACAATAAATAAATGTAGGAATGCACCTCATATTATGTGTTATTTTTGTGGAAATATGGGACATTCACAAAATGTATGTCCCACAAGAAAACTGTTCCAAAGGCAATAAGAGCAATAAATTCAATAAAATAGAGTTCAATATTATAGGAATTATTTTGATTGCCATTATTTTTTGTGTGGAATGATTTAGACACATGGCCAGATATTTCTCATTGATAGTACAAAGGAATGTGTCAAAACAAACCTAGAGTGTTTTGTGGATAGCATCTCAAGGAAAAATCGAATGAGATGAAAATGAAAAATCAATTTTATTATTTTCAAGATGAAGTTGATATATTATACTTTGAGGAAGATCAAGAATACCACTGAACATTAGGTATGAAATCTATGAAACGGATAAAAAATTAAAGATCTGAGCAGGTAGCAGTTGTAGAGATTTCCCTAAAAGCACCAGATTATGCTGGTGTATGGATCTCTTATAGTGGATGTACTTCCCATATGAAGGGAAAAAAAGATCATATTATAAGAATAAATTACAATAAGGATGGTGTTATCAAATTTGAAAATGATAAAGATCTAAATATTAATGGATTAGGAAAATCCATCTTTGGGGAAAAAGATATGAGACACATAAATATCTTTGTCATTGAAGGTCTCAATCACAACTTTATTAGTGTAATTAAACTTTGTGACTCAAGAAATACAATAATATTTATTAAGAAAATTTGTATCATCATGTTAAAATATGGTATAATGGTGATTCATTGGAAGCGCATGAAGGGGAATCACTATTTTGTTAGTGGAGGAGAAGATATGTTCTTTCCATCTGAGGATGAAGAAAATAGGTTTGGGCATAAACGTCTTGGATTTTTAAGTCAAACATCCTTGGAAGATCTGGTGAAATGTGTTTTTATAGAGATCTACCTAATTTATCATGTGATCTTAATCACATTTTTTATGCTTTCTAACAAGGTATGATCACTTGAAATACGTATAAGATGAAAGAGCAAAGTCCAAAAAGAGTTCTTGAACTAGTACATGTTGATGTACTTGGATGCATATCATCAAGAGATATTAATGGGAAGATATGTTATACCCTTTTAATTGATTAATACAATAGGATGTCATGGATTTTGGTCATCACCCGCATGTTTGAGGTGGTTAGTTCCATAACACAATATTATAGGGAAGTTGAGAAGATGCTTACTCAAAGAACTCAAAAGTTCTGAAACAACAATGGAATGAAGTTCACAAGCAACCAAGTAGAGTATTATATCTATAATCATGGAATAATGCACCAATTCTCAGTAGTGATGATGCCTCGATAAAATGAGGTGGTTGAAATAAGAAATTAAATCATCAACAACATGTTCAAAATGATGCTTATTGAAAAAACCCCACTAGATAAGTTTTGGGATGAAGCAATTTTGACATTAGTATGTATATCAAACCAAGCCTTTTTGTGTCCAAGAGAAGAGAAGACTCCATACGAGATATGGTGTGTAAATAATCTGATGTTTAAGTACTTTCAAATCTTTAGAAGTAAGTATTTCATTCTCAATAAGGAAAAACACAAGAAGTTTGAATACCATGAAGATGAGGGATACTTGTTGGCTAATCAATAAAAAACAAAGCATATAAATGATTCAGTAAGAATCTGAGGAAGGTTGTTGAGATAAATTATATTCTAATCATGTCGCTATCTCCTCACATCAATAATATTATAATCATTTCACCATCTCAATAATAACAAATGGCACATCATTCACAGTTGATCAAAACTGGTTTACCATATCACCATCATAATCATATCACCATCTCTTCATCATCACATCCATCATGTCAATTTGAAAAAAAATAGGAAAGCCTAGATATCAACTTGTTCCATCCATACCATCCTCATTCCCATTATAAATAGGAAAAATAGGCAATCCTAACTGATCGCGTAGCGATTCACTATTCATTTACACCTTTATACCATCATGTTAAACTGATTTTGTATTATAAATTCCAAATATACTAAAAAATTTCACGTCAAATTTAATTCATTTTTTGAATTTTTATCACTTTTAAAAGAGAAATTTTACTTGTTTTTATGATTACATTAATGGAGGTGATGGTTTTGGGAGTTCACGATGAAATTCTAGCAAAACGGGTCAAACCACACAAGAGCCCAAGCAAAACATATGGACTAAAATACACATTGAAGATAATTTGTGCATCTAATTATGCTAAAATATGGTGGGAGAATGAAAAAACATGTGGGATACATTTATTTATAATACCAAGGATCCAATTCATCCATTTTGAGGCCCAAAATGCGCCATCATTGGAGAGAATCTTCATTATTCACAGTCTCAAGGTCACTTTTGTAATTTGGAGATATATCAGGATGTGAGACTCCAAATGATTCCAAATTTTCAATGGATATATTAAAGAGGTGGGTAAAAAATTTTATTTTTTAAAAAAGTGATATAAGGATGCCTTTTATCCAAAATCTATGAGCCAATTGGTTTTTAAAATTCAAGGTGCCCAAAACCACCTTCCACACTGCCTATAAATTAGAACCTAGGGAACCCCATTTTAAAGTTAGACCAAGGAGTGAAGTGATGATATTTTTTAGATTACTAGGGTAATTTTCATCACCTTGTAGGTTCTTTATCTCCCTATCCTCATAGGGAGAGCTAACATGAAGAAGGAGATCCACCCAATCTTCCACCTCCTCTCAATGACAAGCTAATTGGAAGGCAACCATTGAAAGGGAACTACACACATGTCAAGGGAGTTATGGAACATGTATTAGCTTCTTTTTTGGTGTAATTTTGGTTTGAAATAATTTCTTTTAGTTTTATATCAATTTTATTCAGATTTTAATACTTTTTCTTGGTGTGATCAAATTTAATGCCCTTTGTTTCTAATCGATTGGTGTGAGATTTTGAGAGCATGACTTGTGTTGTTCTGATTAGAAAAAACAAGAATCAGTTTACTCTCCACTTATTTGAGATTTCAATCTGATTTGGGAGGTATTGTAACATGCATAAGTTCTAGACCTTGTCTATATAATTATGTTTTCAAGGATTTGATTCTACTTCCATTTATATAAAATCTTAGAGAGTAATCAGGATTCCAAATAATCTCAACCAAAGACTTACTCCAAACCTAAATGAATCTCAAAGAAAAATGAACTTGGAATATGTGTAGTGAACTTAAAACAACCTATTCATCTCATATTTTTCAAAATCCACTTTTTTATCAACTATTAAACTTTTTAATTAAGATTGTTTTACTTAAAACTATTTTCAAAATCACCCCCATATTTTTAGTCCCTTTTATTAAAGAAACACTTTAAACCTCCAACACTCTTTGAGAGACCACTTCGTATTTTCTATATACTATAAATAAAAATTAAAAACCTAATCAATTTTATGTTTCATGACAATGTGTTCAAATTTTTGTGCCATTTTTGAAGAGTGCTTTGGTTTTTAGTTTGCATTTTTAAAAGAACTTCATGTATTTTTTAAATATTTGTTTATTTATCTCTTTGAATTTTGTATATAAGAGGTGTTCTGACCATTTTTGTAGTTTTTGTGTATGAAACATTCTACTCCAAGTGAACTACCTCCTTTCAAACCCAAATTGGAGAGAATCCTACGTCAATGAAATCGAGACACACAGGATGATCCTTTGAAGGAGGATGCACCAAACCACGATTCTCTTCTAGACCCCTATTCTTCTAGACCTAAAATATATATTGAAATTAATGTGTATGACATGAAATAAATAATTGAATACTAGAATAACTCTCTTCATCTAATATTGATATCTAACCTTCATATATTCAATCATAAGGAAAAATACCAAACTTCGAACTAAAATATGATCTAATTCACTTATTACTAAAAGTTCATGGACTTACTAGAGAAGACCCACATAATAATTTAAAGGAATATCACATTATATGTTCAATAATAAAACTTTTAAATGTGGATTAAGAATAAGTAAAACATAGAGATTTTATATTTTCTTAAGAAGACACTGCAAAATATTGGTTGTATTATATTAACTCCCCAGTTAGAGGCTGGGTGGACATGAAACACATTTTTCTTGAAAAATAATTCCTAGCCTCTCAAACTAAAACTATAAGGAATAAAATTTGTGGAATAAGACAATTATAATTGGAAACACTTGATGAATATTGGGAATTATTTAAATGGTTATGTATGAGTTTTCCACTCCACCAAATAAACAATCAACTTTTAATACAATATTTTTATAAAGGTTTAATTATTTTTTATCATAACAAGATTGATGCTGCTATAGGCGGTGCACCGGTTGAAAAAAAAATCCAATTTTTGTAAGGATCCTCATAAAAAATATGGCACAGAAAGAAAGATAGTGTTCAGAGAATGAGAGACTTCAATACAAAGGAAGTATGTCAGAGGACCCAGATCTTTGGTTTGAAATTGTTTTTGAAGATAAAACTTTAGATGGACAATGCCATGCGACTCACTCCTAGTAATAATGATATAATCAACATAGAAAACCAACGGTATGGAGTCAGAGGACGTTCTGAAGTATAAAATAGTGTGGTCCTTCATACTCTGAGATAGTTCAAATGTAGTGATGACTATGAAAAATCTTCCAAATCATTCATGAGAAGACCACTTGTATCCATAAATAGATTGATGAAGCTAAAAGACATGAGAACCGGATCCTAAGTCAAGGAAGTGAGGAGGTTATTGCAGATATACTTATTCTTTAAGAAAACCATGTAGAAATGTATTCTTAACATCAAGTTAATAAAGAGGACAATTATGAGCAGCGATAAGAGAGATGGATAATCAAACAGATGTCATCTTCACAACCAAAGAGAATGTATTTAAATAATCAACACCATATGTTTGTCATCCAGAACCTGTAATTAATTATGCATTGCTTGAAGCCACCCAGGGTGAGATTTGGATTCAGAAACCATATGAGGAACAAATATAGTCTCCAAAGTAGAGAGGACTCTGTATGAAGTTGTGTAAAGAGGATTATTCTGGCAAGAGTAAGTACCTTTCTGCAATACAATGGGCAAGTTGTCTGTTTCTAGAGTAGGAGCGTTAGATAAAGTTGGGGATATGGTTTCATCGACCTGGAAAGGGGACACGTTCAATGGTTAATGAGAGTAAACAGTGCCAAAATAGTGATCAGCAGAGTGGGACACCTGAGGCAGGGGTGGGTGGATGGTGAGAGGAAGACATTCATCAATAGTGGTGTCTGGGTGGGAAGAGGGAGGAGAAAATGGATAAATCTCAACTATAGATACATAAGTAGAGATGATATAATGTCGTAAGTTTGGAGATAAACATCGGTATCCGCAGTGAGTGCAGGAATGTCCCAGGAATATGTAATGGAGGTATTTTGAAGAAAACTTTGAGAGGTTGGGACGAGTGTCATATACATAATAAAGACATTCAAACACACAAATTAGAAGTGGGTGATTGGGGATAGAGAAAAAAAGCCCAAAAATGAGTCTCCCCATAAAGTATAGAAGAGGTAATATGATTTATAATATAGGTAGTAGTAAGGATAACACCCCCCCCCCCCACCAAAAAAATGAAGAGTCGCCTGCATGAAAAATAAGAGGGAAAAATCAGTCTTCAAAAGATGTTGATGTTTAAGGTCGACCACTCCATTCTATTAAGGTGTAATAGGGTAGGATTATTGAAAAAGAATATCATTATCCTTGTGAAACTAATGAAGGGAAGTGGATATATATTCTCAGCCATTGTATGAGAGGATATATTTAATAGGCTTGGAGAATTGAGTGTGAATTTCATGGTAAAAAGTTTTGAAAATATCACACACCTCATAAAGATCATGAGGAAGATATATTCATGTCATCCGAGATAATTCATCAATAAAGGATTTATAATAATGGTAACCTAACTAACTAGAAACCCTGTAAGGACCCCATACATCAGAATGAACTAGGTCAAAAGGATTCATTGAACGTGTTTCCTATTGAGGAACATACATCTCCCGATGATGTTTAACAAACTTGCATGATTCAAAATGAAAGGAAATCTATGGACTATACTGGGGGAAAAGCTTATGTAATATGGAAGCTGGTGGATGACCATGGCCAAAATATAGGTCGATGAGGGGCACGGGGCAACTGCTCAGGCAGTCTATCAATGAGTCATGGTGGGGACACACGGTTAGGCCGGAGACAATGCCTAGGGAAGTCATGTGGGAGGTCCAGTGATGGGGCGAGGGGGATGCCTCATAGGAGGTCCAATGATGGAGGCACGGGGCTACTATGTAGGAGTTACGTCAATGGGGTGAGGGGTGGCTGCCTCATAGGAGGGACGATGATGGGGACATGGGGCTACTGTGCGGGAGGGTCGCCGTCGGGGCGAGGGGGATACCTCACGGGAGGTACAATAATGGGGCACAAGGTTATTGTCCGAGAGGGCCGGATAGGGTTATGGGGCTACCTCATAGAGGAGTATTAGATGGGGAAGGTTATTGGATGTAACCTGTCCCTTTGATACCATGTAGATTTGCACAAGTCCCTAACTTAAGTATAGGTGGATACATTCTTTTATAGATAAAAGAAAATAATTACAAGTCATAAGAATATGATATGGGACTCAAAAATACACTTAACCAGGAAATACAATTAACTGGGTCTAAAAATGATGATACATGTCATATTTATCTTCAAAACAAACAAAATAGGTATACATGGTAGATTTACAATAAATGGAGAAAAAATAAAAAAAAGGACAAAAAGTATCTAGATTATATCACAAGCTCTGTCCTATGATCACCTTCTCTAAAGTAGTAATCAAGAACCTATAGTAGGGTGTTTTCCCTTATCCATACTTGCAATCATATAGTATGTTTGGGTACCTAAAGGCAGCCCAAACAGAGTGTGAGGCATAATCCCAATAGACAACCACCCAAGGTCTAGTGTCATCCAGTCTGTAAGTATATAACAATAACAGTGTGTAGAAATTAATAGAGTAATCAAGGAAGTACTGAAAGTAAACATCCTATAAGGCCCAGGTTCTCATTTATAACCAAAATCATTTAATAAATTTCATTTGATAAGTAAGTCTCTGAATTAATAGTCACACATGTTTCATTTATAATCAAGTTCCTTTAATTAGTCAACCTCATTTAATTAATATGTCTTGGGACCTGGCGCATAGCCCGTAATCCCCCATAGTTTTATGTTTAAAGGATTCCTAAACATGCCATCAATAAAGTGTAAGAAAAATACTGAATCCAAGCTTGTTCTTTGGCTTTGCAGACACATTATATAAAACATTCAATTCTTTATTCAATTCAGAACCTAAGACAATACTTTCCATTCCTCATTTTGAATCTAGGTATTGCTCCAGGTATAATATAAACCATCACTCTAAAAGCATGTCCATGGAAATCCTCACAAGAAAATAGGTATCGTTCTAGGTGTGGTATAAAATCATAGAAACTCGAGTTCATCATTGGTGGTCCACTAAGGGAGTCCAATTATCACCCATGACATATATGATCAACTGCCCTCTAATTTCACCCTTGGTAGTTTATAAGGAGTCTAAGTACCACTTAGTAACGCAATTGTAATCCCCCATGAGTTCATCCTTGGTAGTCCATATAAGGAGTCCAGGTGTCACTCAGGCATAAGCAAGGAAGAAACCAAATGAGATTGTCCATGGCATTCATATAAGAACCCATGTGTCACCTAAGGAATATTCATAATCATTTAATAAATATCATATAATTATATCAAGGTCATCACCTTATTCATTTCAATTCAATCTCACCTCAAAAGGTGTCTCAAGGCATAGGTTACTCTTAGAAGAATTGCCTCTATTTAATTCACATGGGCATTTCATCATAATAAACATCTCATGCTTAAACAACCAATACATGGTAATTGTTAAGGGGCATGGATTAAATTCCATTTTCTTTGTCAATTAAATTTATAATTGATATTACAATTCAAGTTACATGTCAATTCACAATTCAAATCATCAATTCATATTAAAAAAACAATATACAATTCAATGTTTAACATCCCAAGGCAAGGGGAAAAGGGAACACCTCAAAAGAATCCAAAATTCAATAGCCACCCATGGTGGTCCAATTAAATACATAATACACCTAAGGGGTGGTTCCAATTCAAGTTTCTTAACCATTTAACATTTATCAATGAGCTTCATTAATTGCATAGGTCATACCTATCAATTCAATTCAAGTATTAAAATATATTTCAAGGGAGATGCTCCAAGAATTGGTCACACGACACAACAACATATATATATATAAACACTTCTACTTTCAAGGAAAAGTATGAGACCACCTACCATAGGTTGATAGTGGATAGATCATCCAGCATCAACTCTTGATATGACTCAAATCCATAGAAATTTGAAGAACGAATGAAGAACCTATAAATAGGGAATAATAGTTTGCACCAAAATAGCGCAACCGATATCAAACCAAAGATGGAATGACACAAAATAAATTGAGATCTTACTAATGTAGATCCAATGAGATGAACGACTCTCAATTCTGAGTCTGGATGGAGAATATCCCTCAATTCCTAGAATAGTCTCTAAGGAGAAGCTCTCAAGAGGGAGGTTCTATCCAACAAATGAAATGAGGAGAAATTAGGTTAGGAATATATTTAATTAGGGGAAAATTGGTAAATTCACCAAAAACTCTGGGCCACATGGTTTGGCGGTATGATTAGACAAATCATGTGCCAATTGTGCGCCCTTTGCTGTAGGAAGGGGCACCCCACACAGTGTTTACGCACGGTTTGGATAACCATGCGCAAACCATGTAAAACTTCACTGTCAAAACAATAGACATTCTCGCACGAGCATGTGCCCCAAATCATAGGGTTTATCAAACCATGCAGCCTATAGCTTCTCATTGTCTATATTAGCACGGTTAAAATAAACTATGTGGCCTACCCCGTAGGATTTTTACTAAACATGCACTAGGCCTTTTCACCCAAAAGTTGGGTTCTGGGATCCGAACCATCCCGGACACCCCTGATACCTCCATGACCTCAAAGGGTATTCATATTAGGCCATATTTAAACATTTAAACTGAAAATTGATGGAGATTAAAGGATATGTAACTCAATAAAAGAACTAGATAATTACAAACTTCCCCCTTAAAGAAATTATTCCTCAAATTTCCCTCTCAAGGGTGTTCAAGAATGTATGAGAATAACTTCGGCCAAAATGATTGTACATCAGACTCCTACTCCCGGGACTCATCCTATACACAGTCGTCTTCCATAACACTCGTACTAGAGGAACTGACCAACCTTAGAGAACCTTTGTGCTATGATCCACAATACATATCAGATGCTCCTTAAAGGTTACATCCACCTATAACCCAACCTCCTTAGGCTAAGTCATGAGATATGTCTGAATAACAACGTCGTAGATGAGATACATGGAAGATGTATTGCATGGATCAGTACCACTAAGGTAAATACAAATGATAGGCTACTAAAGCATGTCTGATTTTAGGCTATCATCCGTTCAAGGGTCCATTGCTCTACTAATGTGTATAGTGACACTCTGTCCAATCTTTGGCGATGATAATTTTTAATAGTCGATTTTTTTTTGTGATTTGTATTTTTAATGGGGGGGTTTGAAAAGATAAAATGAAATGACTGATTGATTTATATTTATTTAAAAAATTTAATAATGATTGGGGTGAGTTCATAATTATTGATTTAATCTTGTGATATCCTTAAGCTTTGCTTTATATTTCATTAAATTAACACCCACTTCACAAGATGAGTTTGATCGGAATTCCCAAGTATTAGGTCCTTAATACAAGCCTTAAATTAACTTAGGGTTCTAACCAGTCAAAAATTGTTTATAGTGGTGTATTTATGGTTCTAATAATCCATAGAATCTACATGTTAAACAAAAAATTTCATTAATCCGTGAAATTTTGTGTTCAACATACACAATGTTAACCTAAAAAAATTTATCGAGAAAAAGCTCTCAATCACTTAATATCCTCAATTTATGACTCACCCCAATGGTATATTTACTCAGAAATTGAGATGGTTAGTACTTTGGTAATATGTTTTTATGGAAATTAATTATAAATATAATAAAAATAATGGGATAAGAAAAGAGTTGTGCGTCGAACACACACATGAATGATGATGAGAAGTAAAATCACACATTAGATTAAATGAGAAAGAGAAATAAGGGAAGGGGTTTCAACTTGATTTAAATTATTTTAAGAGAATTAATATTTTAAAAAAAGAGGATGGATTATTAAAAGAGAATATTAATATGAAACGTGCATTAAAATTGAAACAAAACTGAAAACAACTTACATAAATACAAATGCAATAAAGCGTAAAGGAGCATGAAAATAAAAGTGGAAGAGAGTTATCTCTTGTTGAAACGAGATCAAGGAAAGTCATCCTAGGCCCTTGGAAAGGATCTATTCATTCCAAACCTCCTCCTTAAGTGCTGAAATGCCAACCCTTTATAAAGAGAGAAGGGGGATGTACTTATAGCCCAAGGAGTTGGACTACTTGCATTCCAAATCTTCCCCTCCATTTGGATTTCCAATTTGGCCATTCAGACAACTGAATCTAGAGATATGATCTTCTTTCAAGTTTTAGAAATTTATGTTTTATGCCATCCCTAAAAATTTATTGGAATTTTGGATCCAAAGATATGTCTATTTTACTAAACAATGTATAGTTGTCCATTTTTATCAACACTTTTTCGAAGCCCAAAACTTGAATGGGTTTTTGAATAAGAAGATGCCCTCAAATGCGAATCATTTATTCTAAAAAGTTAGAAGCCTATATCTTGGATTCCACACGTCAAAATCTCATCTTTCATGGATTTCTATATCAGGAGAAAAGTCAATAAATGTGTGTTGGTTTTAATTCCCAACCAGAATGGTGGGTAAGACTTCATAGAATCATTTGGTCCATTTTTAGTGGATTTGGGACATGAAATTTTTATACAATATGAATGGTATTGTCGCCGAACTTTTGGTGGAGAATAAATTATTTTGGCCTTCTAAATAGAGCCTAGTAATTAAATCTTCATGGCTGATCCAATTTCTTCACAGATTATTTGGGACTTCTTTTGTGGTCTATATGACCATTCAAATAGCAGAATTGGCCAATGATTCCTTCTAATGATATGTTGTAAATTGAATATGAAATCCTAAAAAATAAGAACCATTAAATTTAGATAAGAAGGGAGATATTTACAATTAAAATAGTAAACTGACTCAATTGGACTACTTCAAATAATTCACAAATATTATATTTAGTATTAAAACATGAGTATCTCACACCAATTATGCACTTTTACATGAAATTTACTAAAGGGAGTATACAAAAAGTTATGAATAAATGAATAACATCAACTACCCCACACTTAGTCTTGTGCATGTCCTCATGTACAACAAATATAAAAACATAACAAACTCATTCTCACTCGCCATCAAATATAAACATTTTGTTTCCCATAATCAGGGGAGGTTTAGACCATTTCACTCATCCATATTGAATTCCACACAAATTATTACAGAAACAATGGTCCAAAAAAAATTCATTTTTCATGATCAAATTTAGAAATGGAAAATGTGGATACTCAAAACTCACACCTCTCAAGATGATAAAAATTTATTTTTGGATGTTCACTCATTCACCAACCAAAAGTGAAAATCTTAGAGTTTGAAAGAGATATTAGCTTTTATTCCCTATCCTAAAGTGCACAAGAATCAAGAGGTCTTTTGAAGGGGTTTTTTCTGTGGCTATGAGATAGAAGGAATTTAATATCCAAGAGAGAGGAAAAGAGGTGTAAAACATCCGCATGGGTAAAATAATGCACATTTTTTTGAAATAGAACATGGAATGAAATGAAAAAATATATTTAAAAGGGAATGATTGTGTGAATAAAGACGTAAAGGAGGAAGAAAATTTGAAGGGGATGAGAAAATGAAATATTTACAAAACACAAAACTTCTCCCAATGACATAAGTGTTCTTTTTTTTTCTTTTTTCTTTTTTACATTTTTTTCAAAAGTTAAACTTGAAAAAGATATCACACTCATATCCCAACCCATGTTTGATCTTCTCACGACACTAATTGTAATAGTTATGATAAGATAAAAGGTTTAGGAAGAGTGATTTTTTACCTTCCCAATACACAACCCATTTTTTTGTTTATTTTTGATTTTTTTTATTTTTTTGAACACTTGTCAATAACATTTACAAAATTATATAAATAAAAGTCTATTCCCCAAAACTCAGTGAATGAAAATCTCTAAGGAGAACCAAAATAAAAGCGGAGGAGAGGTATCTCTTTTTGAAACAAGATCAAGGCAAGTCCTACTAACCCCTTTTCAAGGCTCTAGTCATGAAAAACATCATCCTTAAGTGATGAAATGCCAACCCTTCCTAAGGAGAGAAGGGGGATGTATTTATAGCCCAAGGAGTTGGACTGTTTTCATTCCAAATCTACCCCTCTACATGGCTCACCAATTTGGCTATTCAGACAACTAAATATCGAGATATAATCTTCTTTCAAGTTTTAGAAACTGATGTGTTCTTCCATACCGAAAATTTTGGAGTCCATTGCACTTTTGGAGCCAAAGATATGGCTATTTTACTAAATAGTGTGCAACTGCCCATTTTTATCAACTCTTTTTCAAAGGCCAAAATGTTAATGGATTTTTGAATAGGAATATGCCCTCAAATGCAAACCATTTATTCTACAAATTTTGCCACCTATATCTCGGTTTTTGCACTGCAAAATCTAATCATGCATGAATGTATATATCAGGAGAAAATTCAATAAATTTGTTTTGGTTTTAATTCCCAGACAGAATGGTGGGTTGGACTTCATAAAATCATTTGGGCCCCTTTTTAGTGGATTTGGGCCTTGAAATTTTTATCTAATATGAATGGTATTTCCCCCCAACTTTTGTTGGAGAATAAACTATTTTGGACTTCTGGATTGATCCTAGTAATTCAATATTCATGGCTGGTCCAATTTCTTTACAAATTCTTTGGGCCTTCTTGTGCGGTCTATATAATCCTTAAAATAGCAGAATTGGCCAATGATTCCTTCTAATGATATGTTGGAAATTGAATAAGGAATCCTAAAAAACAAGAACCATGCAAGTTTTATAATCAAGGTGAGAGTTGCAATTAAAATAGTAAACTGAATCAATTGGACTACTTCAAATAATGCTCAAAAATTATATTTAGTATTAAAACATGAGCATATCACACCAATTATTCACTTTTACATGAAATTTACTAAAGTGAGTATAAAAAAAGTTATGAATAAATTAATAACATAAAACCCCCCACACTTAGTTTTTTGCATGTCCTCATGTAAAACAAATATAAAAACATAACAAACTCATTCTCACTCACCAACAAATATAAAAATTTTGTTTCCCATAATAAGGGGAGATTTAGATCATTTCACTCATCCATATTGAATTTCACCAAAAATTGTTATATAAAAAATGTTCAAAAAACAATTCATTTTTTATGCTCAAATTTAGAAACGAAAAATGTGGACACTAAAAACTCACACCTCTCAAGATGATAAAAATTTATTTATGGAGTTTCACTCATTCACCAACCAAAAGTGAAAATATTAGAGTTTGAAAGAGCTCTTAGCTTCCAATCCCCATCCTAAAGTGCACAATAATAAATAGGTATTTTGAAGGGGTTTTTTGTGGCTATGGGATGGTAGAAATTTAATGTCCAAGAGGAAGGAAAAGAGGGGAAAAGCATCATCATGGGTAAAACAATGCACAATTTTTTTGAAATGAAACATGGAAGGAAATGGAAACATATATTTATAAGGGTATGATTGTTTGAAGAAAGATATAAAGGAGGAAGAAAATTTTAAGGGGATGATAAGATGAAATATTTACAAAACACATAACTTCTCCCAACGACATAAGTGTTCTTTTTTTCTTTTTTGCATTTTTTTCAAAAGTTGAACTTGAAAAATATCTCAAACTCATATTCCAACCCATGTTTGATATCCTCATGACACTAATTGTAATAGTTATAACAATATCAAAGGTTTAGAAAGAGTGATTTTCGACCTTCCCAAGACACAACCCTTTTTTTTGTTATTTTTTTATTCTTTTTTTGATTTTTTCCTTTTTTTTGAACACTTATCAATAACATTTACCAAATTACATAAATGAAAGTCCATTCCCCAAAACTCACTGAATAATATCCTCTCCCCCACAATAAAATGGATGTGTGTCCTCAAGCATATGAAAACACATTGAAAATCAAGGAAATGACACCCAAAATGAAATTCATACACCCACACTTAAATTTCAATAAATTATGCAATATAATCCCATTTAGATTTTGGGTGGTACAAGGTATTAGTCTTGTAATGTGTCTATCAAATAAAATGTTTTCGTAGGATTGAAGGGGCTTTCAAATGGAGGATTAATGTAAGGTTAATGGAAGGTTATTTGGCTATTATGATTCTCACGTGGTTCATAAAATGTCTATATCATTTTCAAGAACACCAATGTAGGAAAATTCAAATCAAAGGTCCATAAACTCAAGAATCAAAACTAGGGGTGAAAAACAAACAAAATGAAAAGATGGTCATAGTTGACCTTGGAAGGAAAGCTAATTTTGTTCCTCACGGTTGGGGAATAATAATTTTCCAAATGTAAAACTGAGCATTCAAAATTTATTATTCTTGAAAAAAACTATTTATCCAAATTCATGATGAAAATACAAAATTTTTGAGATGAAAACATGTCTTTTGACTCCCCAAAATGGTTAGAAAAAATTTCAAAAGTTGATGGTGAGTAAGTATGAACCTTTTTTTATTTTTTTATTTTTTTTAGTTTTTTTAATTTTTTTAAAATACAAACCCACACAAAAGAGAAAGAGAAAAAGAAAGGGTTTGATGAAGAAATTGGTAAAAAATGAAAGAGAGAGGAAGAAGAAGAAAGGTTGAGAGAGAGGAGGAGAGGGGAAGAGAGATAGATAGAGTTAAAGGGGAAGATGTGCCCCCTGGTTTGGATTTAGTGGGTCTCCATCTCCATCCAATGGTGGGTCTACAGAAGTCTATGGCTTATTGGGACATGTGTCCTCTCTAGAGATGATTTGTAAAATTTCCATTACCTAAAAGAGAATAAAAAACAAGAAACTTTATTCATTTAATAAAAAACTAAAAAGAAAATTAAAATTTTATAAAAGTAAAAGAAAACATGGGTTGCCTCCCAAGAAGCACTGAATTTATTTTGTCTACAGCTGGACAGTTGCAGTTGAATACCCATATTCCGATGGTGGATACCGTATTTTCTCAACTCCAGTGTGATTCCAAAAAAAACTTCTTCTTTGGGATTTCTGATTGTTCATTGGTTAATTCATACCCTTCCTTGATGTTGTGATTGCAATTCAATGGGGGTGGAAACATAATATGGTTATCCTCTCTTTGGTCTCCAACTTGAGGTATTATGAAACCTATTGAGTGTTTTTTTATGCTTAGAAGTCCAAGAAGATGTTTCAATTTTCATGGTGCATTGATGTAATGTTCAAATAATATAAAATCAGAGTATGAGATCCTAGTTGTTTTAACTCATTTATTTCATCACTTACTAAAGTACATTAATAAGGATTAGTGGAGTCATAAGATTGAAAAAAAATTTCAATATCCTTTATATCAATGTTTTTTCCAAAGAATGGTCAATTTCAACATCACCAGTGATAACTTTATTAATTAGGGAAAAAATGTAACAACCTTCACTCCCATTTTCACAAGATAAGAAATTTTTTTAGGGTTCATCTCACAGACAAGAGAATTTTCAAAATCATGGATGGGAAATGATGAATGTTATATAATATTATTTGATTCAAAAAATGAACATGCTTGTTTGTTTTCCTCATTACCGTCCAAGTTGGAAAAGTGAACGTCAGATGCAAGATAAGATTCCAAAGAGTTTTCAATATCCTTTAGATCAATGGAGTTTTCATTTGTAATGTCAACATCCACTTCTCCATTTATGACTTGGTTAATGAGGATGCAATATTCACAAACCCATCTATTAGTAGAACATGAATAACGTGATGGATTGGGATTCAACAAACTCTTAGAGAGACTTTCAAAAGCATGTATAGAGAATTTAGATTGACTCTATGATGGGTATCGCATGGATTGAAAAATATTGAACTTAATCAGTTAGTCACCAAATTCCATGGATAAGATGCCAGCATGGACATCAATTTTGGTTTTAGATGTCATGAGGAAAGGTCTTACTAGAATTAGAATAGATTTACAAGAAGTTGTCTCACCTTCCATGTCAAGGACATAGGAATCAGTTGGGAAGATACGATCATTAACTCAGATAAGGACATCCTTAATTATTCCCTCAGGACTAGCAGTGCTTCGATTAGATAACTTGATTACAACACCTATTGGATGTAATGGACTTATACCAAGGTTGGAGAAGATGGATTTGGGCATGAAATTTTTTGAGGATCCTAGTTCAATGAGTGCATCATTGAAGTTGAAGCTCCCTATTTGGAAAGGTAGAATAAATTTCCCTGGATCTTTGCACTTCATGGGTATGGAATGTTGGGTTGAAACATTATCAATGGCCCAAAGTTGTCTCTTGTGGGTGCATAAATTCTTAAGAAACTTTTCATAATTTGGTATTTGTTTGATGGAATATAAGAGAGGAATGTTAAATTCAATAGATCTAAACATGTTGAGAATTTCAGGATTAGGTTCAAAAGATTTCCTTGGCTTAGAAACAACTTGAGAAAAAGGAATTGTATTCCTTAGAGGAATGGAAGGAGGTGAGGGAGTGGCATCAGGTTCCTTTTCTGATTTCTTTTTATTTTCATTTTCTAGGTCAAATTTTAAAGGGGAGTTGGAGGATTCAACGTGTGGAATATCAATTTGATTTCCTAATCTAAGTGAAATTTCACTTACATTACCGTTGGGGTTGGGCAACGATTGAGTTGGGAGTTGGGAAAAATTAGATGGTTGTTGCCGGATAAGGTGGGATGCAAGTTAACCAATTTGGGTTTCAATGTTTTTAAGGCTTTAATGGGTGAAGGAGGAAAGATATTCCGCTTTAATTTCCCATGGTTTTTTGGAAGAAGAGGCATGTCCTAAATTGGGATTTTTTGGTTCTTGGGAAAGTGCTTTTATTGGGTTGGGAATTGGGAAGGCTCATTAGGATAGTGGAATTCAGGAGGAGCAAGAAGAGGATTGATCCTTTGAGGTTGAGGAACAAAAGGGTAAGGTTGTTGGAAGTTACCAACACCTTGACCATATTGGAATCGGTTTGGGTTTTGAGGAGGAAATTGAGGGGGATGAAAAATGGTATTATCATACCTCAAGTCTTGGTTAAAGGTAGAAGAGAAGGGCTCAGAGTGGGGTTGGTTAATGTTTCTAATGAACTATCCAGATTGTTGAGAGTTGATGTTCTTCTGAGCATATTCTGCATTGAGATCCATTAGGTAGGATGAATCAAATGGTTCCCCTTGAAGTTGTGGACATGTTTCAGTTGGATGAGAGGGTGAGCTATAGATTCCACAATTCTTGATAGGTCCAGGGAGTAAAGATTCCAAAGAAGATGAGGTTGAGGCTTTGGCAGTCACCTCTAGTTGTCTCACATGACCTTTAAGTTCACTCATCCACTCGATCATCTTTTTGGGCTCTATGGATTGATTTTCTTAGACTTATTTGTCTTGATAATGTGATCGAGTATTGAATTGATGTTTGTTTGCATCCATATTGCTTATGAGATCTCATGCAACTGCAGGAGTTTTGTCAACAAGAGAACTGCCACTTGCGGCATCAATGAGAGTTCTCTCCATAGCCAATAACCCCTCATAGAAGTATTGGATCAAGAGTTGGTCAGGGATTTGATGGTGTGGACAGGATGTCACAAGCTTTTTGAACCTATCCCAGTACCCATTGAGTGAATCATTAGGGAATTGACAGATACAAATTATTTCCTTTTGGATAGAAGTGGTACGAGAAGAGGGAAAGAATTTTTCTAAAAAGAGACATTACATGTCAATCCATGAGTTTATAGAACCAGGAGGGAGGTATTAGATCCATGACTTGATGGAGTAATCTAGGGATAAAGAGAATGATCTAAGTTTGGTTTGTTCTTCAGAAACCCCTTGAGGCTTCATGGTAGAGCACAACACTTGTAACTCTTTGAGGTGACGATGTGGATCCTCACTGATTAGCCCGTGAAAATGATGTAGAAGATGAATCAACCCAGTTTGAGTTTGAAATCAACCTCATTATTTGTATATTGAATACCAAGGGGTTGGTAATTCATATCAAGGGCACCAAGTTCTTTAAGAGTTTATTCCCTAGGATTGTCCATATCTAGAACAATTGGTTGGACAATGATTGGTTCTTGAATGATTTGATTATATATAATGTTCCTCCTAAGTTGGCGAACAGTTCACTCGATTTCAGGATCAAACAGATCTGATGGATTGTTTAGGAGGCTACGGGGCATTCAGAGAAGTTTGGAAAGGATGAAGAAGACAAGTTTTTCTTTGTGTGTTTTTTGTTTATGATTTTTATATGAAGGAGACTTTTGATTTGTGTGTTTTTTTCAGATTTTTTTAGTTAATGCGCCATCCCCAAAAATGACACCATTTAAAGCACGGATGATTATTTCATATCGACCTTTCAAGGGTCCAGTGCTCTGCTAATGTGTATAGCGGCACTTGGATCGAATCCTCATCGATGATACTTTTTAATAGTCGATTATTTTTTGTGATTTGTCTTTTTAATAGGGGGTGTTTGTAGAGTTAAAATGAAATGATTTATTGATATAGATTTATTTATCAAATTTAATAAATATTGGTGTCAGTTCATAATTAGGGATTTAATCTTGTTATATCCTTAAGCTTTTCTTTATATTGCATTAAATTAACACTCACTATACAAGATGACTTTGATCAAAATTCCCAAGTGTTAAGGCCTTAATCCAAGCCTTAAATTAACTTAGGTTTCTAATCAATCAAAACTTATTTATGATGGAATATTTATGGTTCCAATAATCCATTAAATTCACATGTTAAACAAAACATGTCATTAATCCATGACATTTTGAGTTCAACATACACAATGTTAACCTAAAGAAAATTCATCAAGCAAAAGATCTCAATCACTTAATATCCTCAATTTATGACTCACACCAATGGTAGATTTACTCATACATTGAGATGTTTAGTAATCTAGTGATATGTGTTTATGGGGATTAATTATAAATAGAATGAAAATAATGGGATAAGAAAAGAGTTGTGTGTCGAACACACACACGAATGATGATGAGAAGTAAAATCACACTTTAGATTGAATGAGAAAGAGAAATAAGGGAAGGGGTTTCAACTTGATTTAAATTATTTTAAGAGAATTAATATTTTAAAATAGATGGAGGATGATTAAAAGAAAATATTAATAAGAAACATGCATTAAAATTGAAAGTAAATAGAAAACATCTTACACAAATACAATTGAAAACAAGCGCAATAGAGCACTAAAATAAAAGTGGAGGAGAGGTATCTCTTGTTGAAAAAAGATCAAGGAAAGTCCTACTAGGCTCTTTTAAAGGAACTAGTCATGAAAAACCTCCTCCTTAAGTGCTGAAATGCCAACCCTTTGTAAGGAGAGAAACGGGGTGTATTTATAGACCAAGGAATTTGATTTTTTTCATTCCAAATCCACCCCTCCACTTGGCTCACTGATTTGGAAATTCAGATAGTTGAATCTAAAGATATGATCTTCTTTCAAGTTGTAGAAACTGATGTGTTCTATCATCCCTCGGAATTTAGAGGCCATTGTACTTTTGGATCCAAAGATATTTCTATTTTACTAAATAGTGTACAACTGTCTATTTTTATCAACGCTTTTTTGAAGGCCAAAATGTGAATGGGTTTTTGAATAGAAAGATGACCTCAAATGTGAATTATTTATTCTACAAAGTCATCTACCTATATCTTGGATTTCACAATGAAAAATCACAGCTTTCATGGATGTCTATATCAGGAGAAAGGTCCATAAATGTATTTTGGTTTTAATTTCCAGACAGAATGGGGGGATGAAGTTCATAGAATCATTTGGGACCCTTTTTAGTGAATTTGGGCCTTGAAAATTTTATCCAATATGAATGGTATTCCCCCCCCCCCCCCCCGACTTTTGACGGAGAATCAAAAATTTTGAACTTTTGGATTGAGCCCAGTAATTAAATCTTCATGGATGGTCCATTTTTTTCACAGATTCTTTGGACCTTCTTGTGTGGTTCATATTACACTTCAAATGGAAGAATTAGCTAATGATTCTTTCTAATGATATATTGAAAATTTAATAAGGAATACTAAAAACTAAAAACCATGCAATTTGGATAGGAAGGTTGATACCTATAATTAAAATAGTAATCTAACTCAATTGGACTACTTCAAATAATGCTCAAAAATTATATTTAGTATTAAAACATGAGTATCTCACACCAATTATGAACTTTTACATTAAATATACTAAAGGGAGTATACAAAAAGTTATGAATAAATGAATAATATCATCTACCAACCCAATTATCTCCATAATATTTAATGACCCAACATATTGCGGTGAAAGCTTACCCTATCTCTCAAACCTCCTTTGTCCCCGCCTCGTTGAAACACGTAAGAAAACATGATCCCCAACCTCAAACTATAGAGGTAATCTACGGCGATCGATGTATAATTTTTTTCGAGATAGCACAATAGTCATCTACTTCTAAATCAACTAAACATACTCTGTGGTTTCCTAAATAAGAAGAGTTCCAAGCACAGTTTCCTCTCCTACCTCTAACCAACACAAGGGTGATCATCATGGTCTACCATACAAAACCTCATAAGGCATCATCTGAATAGTATCTTGAAAGCTATTGTTATTGGAAAATTCAACCAGGGGTATATGCCTTTCCAAATATCCCCTAAAATCTAGGATGCATGCTCGCAGTATATCCTTAAGCACCTGTATCATGCACTCTGACTCTCCATTGGTCTTAGGGTGGTAAGTTGTGCTTAGAAGCATCTTTGTACCTAGTTCCCTCTAAAAAATCTACTAGAAACATGACATAAATTTTTCATCCCTATCTAAAATGATAGTGTGTGAGACCCCATCAAGTCGTACTATCTCATGGATATACAACCTCCCAAGCTTATCCATTGAAAAGGTATCCTTGATAAGTAGGAAACATGTTACCTCTATGAGCCTGTCAACAACTCATACAATATAATTACCTCAAGGTGACCTCAGAAAAATAGTCATAAAATCCATTGTGATGCCATCCCATTTCCACTCAGGAATGGGAAGTTGCTTTAAAAGTCTGGTTGGTCAGTGTCTTCCGCCTTCACCTACCGACAAGTGAAACATCTAATGAAAAACTAGCTACATCTCTTTTCATACCTGACCACTAGTATTGGCAATGTAAATCCAGATATATCTTGATGAAACCGGGTTGCGCTGCCCAAGCTGAAGCATGGAAGTATTGCATCATCTCCTTGATCATGTCTACTGAAACCCATACACAACATTGTACTTGCAAATTTTTTTCCTGACCTATGGTCTAATCATGAGGAGGGTCCTTCTAACACCCCAAATTTTTCTAAAAATAAATAGAAATGCATGGAACTTTTTTTTAAAATAGATATTTATAAATACACTTTAAACGTAATTTTATTTCTTATATGTTTTTAATTTTGAAAAATGGTCTTCTACAATTGTGTTCAGTATGTTATTTAGAGTCTATTGGAACCAACTTGTTTTTTTGGTGAATAGTAACATACACTTATGAATAGTAATATGAATAGTAATATGACCCTAATAAATAGTAAATTTTATTATTATTTTATTTTCTTAAGGTATTAAGATAATAACATCTTGGTTAATTTTTCATCGTGATATAAAAGCAGTTATAGTTTTTAAATAATTAATTTTTGAATTAAGTATGATTTTATTTAAAAATTAAATTAAAAATATTTAGAAAAATATTTTCAAAAAATGGACTTCATTTTTTAATTCTACACGTCGATAAATGGTTAGGGTGAATTTTGGGAATTTTTCTGAAACAGTTGATTTTTCGGTGAATAGTAAAAAATATAGTTTTTAGTTTCAGTGTGTTAATGACATCATTAATGATGTAATAATGATGTCATAAAACTGGTTGACTTGTGTATTGTTAAATAATATGTGAGGTGTCCCAAGTGGCAAATACCATGGGCAAATACCATGGGCAAGCCCATGGTTTTGCAAATACCACTCATGAGGTGTCCCTTGGAAATTAATAAAATATTCCCTTACTTTTCCTATAAATACCAATCCATCCCTTCATTAACTTCATTCCCAATTCCTCCTCAATGAAGATATAGACTCCTTACCTTCTTAGTATTCCTCCCAAGGTTTCCTCAATCCCCCAATGTCCCAACCTTCAAGTTCTAAGGGTTACTCTACAAGGAAGTTTAAACAAGTTTGAAGTAAGACAAACTCGTGGTAAGGGAATTCTTAACCCGATTTTCATTCTTTGGGTTAACCTTATACTTCATTATTTATGTGTTATTTAAATTTTTTGTGTGATTGGTTATGTTTATATTATGTTTTATTATGTGTATTTACAGTGTATATACATATTCCATCCACTCTATTAAGTCTCTCTTCAATTGAATGATATTTGTAAGGGGATTTTCTTTTCAAATCCTCTTTTTAAATTATATTTTACAAAATTCAAAAGAAATGTTTTTATGCTATTATTCATGTTGTATGATTATGTTATGGTTCTTGGTCATTGTTTATGATGAAGGGTGGGACCTATATTTCCCTCCAATGCATTGGGTATGTGTATGTTGGAGGTTGACCGTATGGTTACTCCAAGTGTAACTGTGATGGTTATACAAACTGTAAGATAGCCGTGAGGGTTACAATTTATAAGGTAGCCAAGAGGGTTAAAATATTATGTAAGTAATGCTCTAAGATACCTTTATGACTATATTTATGTTCGCATGTTTTGTGTGGATCTTGTGTCAATCTCATGTTACACAAAGTAAGTATATATGGGTGACAAGCATGTCTTTTGTAAATGCTTTCATACGTTACGAGTATTCATGGAATAATGTGCTCTTTCCTTCATTTCCACCCCTTACTGAGCTTTTGTACTCATCCCAAGTTTTTAAATGATTTTCACAGGTTAATGGATCTGTAAGACAAAGAAGGAAGCCATGTTAAATGTTGAAGAATTGTCAAGGAGTCATGTTTAAGTTTTAATGTTTTATATTTTGAAAAAAATGGAAATTGTTTTTATGTTATCCACTCTATAATAATGTGTAATGTTATGAATGTATTGTCTCAATTCTCTAAAGATCTAAACTTGAAAATATCCTTAATGTAAAAGGAAGTGTTTTCTTGACTAAATTCAAGATTATGTATGAAATAAGGTCGGGTCCTTATAGTCCTCACCTTCCACACTTTCCCATAGGTTCTAGGCCCTCAGAATTTGATAGTTGTATTATCCTAACTCTATTTAGTAAGGTAGATGTGGCAGCTAAAGATGGAAGAAAATACTTCCCCTAATTTTCTTACACCTCCAAGTGTATCTCAGATAACAAAGCAATAAGTTGTCGCACATTACTGGCCTACTGAACTACCTATATATGAGTCTTCCTACTCAGTGCATTGACAACTACATTGCCTTTACCAGGTGTGGTGGTAAGCTCAAAGTCAAAAGACTATAGGTATTCAACCCACCCTCACTACCACATATTCAGATCATGCTGTGTAAATATGTACTTGAGGATTTTTTGGTCCATATACATCACAAAATGCTCTTCATGTAAGTAATGTCTCCAACAACACAATGCATGAACAACCACAACTAACTCTAGATCGTGTGTCGGGTAATTCGCCTCGTGTGGCCTCAACTACCAAGACTTGTATGTCACAACTCTATCTCTCTACATAAGAACTTATCCATTCCCAATACCTGATGCGTCATAGTAAATAGTGTAACTCCTGCCTGACTCTAGAAATATCAGTATCAATATTGAATTTAATCTTCCTTTTAGCTCCTGAAAGGTCGTGTCATAGGAGTCTTCCCATACAAACTTCACACACTTCTTAGTCAAGCCTGTAAGTGGCACTACTAAGCATGATAAGTCCTATATAAAGCACCTATAAAGACCAGTTGGACCCAAGAAACTTTGTACCTCAAATATGTTCTTAGGATGCTCCTAGGAAACTACAACTCTCACCTTCTTTGGGTCAACTGACACTCCTGTCTCTGAGATAATGTGACCCAGGAAGTGAATCTGATCCATCCAAAAGTATCACTTTGTAAGCTTAACATATACCAGATTTTCTCTCAGTGTATCCAATATGATCTCAAGATTATTATCATGGTTTTATCGATTGGGAGATACACCAAGATAAAATCCATGAATACCATGACAAATGAGTCCAAATAAGGATGAAAGACCTGGTTCATCAGTTCCATAAAGACTGTTGGCGTATTCGTGAGACCAAACGACATAATAAAATACTCATATGGACCATACCTGTTACAAAAGGTTGTGTGATGTATGTCTGGTGGTCTAATATACACCTGATAAAAACCCATCTCAAATCAATTTTTGAAAAAACCTGAGCTCCTTGAAGCTGATCAAAGAGATCATCTATCTACGGTAGAGGATATCGGTTCTTAACCATCAACTCGTTTAATTTCCAGTAATCTACTTATATATTAAGGGTTTCATCCACATTTTTCTCAAAAGGACCATAGAACCCCATAGAGAATTACTAGTCCAGATAAAACCCCTCACCTCTAAATCCTCTAGATAACTCTTGAGCTCTTGCATCACAGTAGTAGCCATCCTATAAGGATAAATTGATGTCGATGCAGCTCCCGACACTAGTTCAATAGAGAATTATAACTCTCTCACTGGAGGTAATCCTGAAAAGTTATCTGGTAAAACATACCTAAAATGATAAACCACTAGAGGGAATTATGGCTGACATATTCCATGATCATCCAGATATAAACTCACAATCTAGGCTGTCATCCAACCCAGCCCATGATTCTCGAGTTTAGCTCGGCTCTCCTGGACATCTCATTCACCTTTGTGAATAAACTCTCCATCCTATGGTGATGTAAAGGTCACCCTACAGTGATAAAAATCAATTAAATCATGAAAGAGAACCAACTAGTCCATCCCATGAATGATGTCAAAACTTGTCATCTCAAGGATAAAAAGGTACCACATGAAGTGACACCTGCCAATATCAAGGGGGAACTCCCTGCACTGATGTACCTCCAATGTTCTAATCCCCAACAGAGTGTGAATCATTAGAACGTCATCAGAACACTCAACACTGATCCCAAGGATCTCCACAATGGGTATAGATATAAAGCTATAAGAAGCCCATGTATCAAAAAAAGTAAACGCTAAAGTTGAGGCTACTAGAATAGTACCTCTCATAGTAGAATGTCCAGGATTCTGCTCCTCAAGGGTTGGTTTCATTGCGTATATCTAGATTGATTCGAGACCCTTTGATAAAACCAGGAGGCCCTGAGCAGATCCGCTTTGTTGTCGCTGCAAAACTGGGGTCTGACTACCATGACCATGACCACCACCTTGGCCTAATCGGATAGCTATACTCCAGCTCCCTGCCTGATAAGAAGTTTTTGGCCCTACTCCTGCATGTCGATTCAGTGTAAACCCCCTCTCACTAACTATCGAATAAAGTCATGTAGAAGCACTTTAGATGACCCATATTGCCGCAAGATCATCACTTGATTGGGTCCCTTGTACATTGTGGCATTGTATGTCCCGGTCTACCGCAATGGTAGCACCTCACCTAGCTACCTGAGTATGTGGTCTGACTACTAATATCATCATGTGGAAGCTTCAAATGAAGCTTACTACTACCGATTTATGTAGTACCAGATCTAGATGTCGAATCACCCTGGATCGCACCCCCAACCTCTCTCAGGTTACGCTATATGATAAGATACTAATTCACTATTCTAGAAACAATAGTCAACTGAAATAAATTTATGTACAATCATATTTCATACCTGAGACCATCCTCGAATCTCCTGGATTTAGTTAACTCTTCACCCATAAAAATATGTGTGAAGTGTTGGAGCTCAGTAAAACGTGCTGAATAATCCACAACTGATAACACACCCTACTCTTATTGCTTGAAATCTTGGGATCTATCATCCCTCAACATCTTGGGGTAGAAGTAGTCATAGAAGGCCATATGAAAATCCCTCCAAGACATCTCTCAATGATGATCTGTCTGAGTAATAATGTCCCGCTATCTCTTAGAAGAATCACACAACATATACATAGTTATCTTTACCTTCTTATCTGGAGGTGTATCTAAATGCTCAAAGATAGCTAGAATAGCCTCTAAACATGAATTTGTTGCCCATGGTCCATCATCCCCTGAAAACGTGGGTGGATACTACTGTTGGAACTCATTATTTAACTCTATCATAGTCAAGGAAAGTCATGGTGCTTCCTGAATAGTCTATATGAATCACATAAAGCCTTCACAGAACTGTGCTTCATAACTTGTGTCTGGTACTACTACTATTTCCTTAGCTATCACTACTGGAGGATTCACTAGTATCCCATGGACCACCACCTTTGAACCATGATCACTACCACACTCCCAGCATGTGACTGGAGGATTTCGCGGTGGCATACCACTACAAATTCCAAGCACACAACTCAGATCAAGATTATTATCAAATTTCATATCTCAATGTGTATATATTATATGATAGGTACAAGTATTCCTATATAAGAACACACCCCTATGTTTGCTCCTAGAGTCAAGTCTGGGCGACATAAAGATCATATAAAAGCAAAAGATACTGCCTACTTCCCACTACTAAAGTCAGGTTTGGGTCAAGTTTTCTACTATAAGCAATTTCAATTTCCATTTCATTTTAACTTGAATTCATGTATTCATTTCACATTTATATCATAATTTATTATAAACGGTTGAACTAATGGTTGACCAAATTTCGATCCATAAGGGCCCATATACCTCATGAATCAAAATGTGGCACTCATCTAATCCACATCATAACACATTCTGGTATACCTATCACAAAAGCAAGTATATCTATCATAACACATATCACAACAACATGAAATAAGTAATGCATCCTAAATGGTATGACATCATGCATGGAATGTGATTCCTATAAACTTTCTAAAATGATACATGAGATGGCATACCCTAATCTCATCAGGTTACAAAAAAATAAAAACCACAATCATATCAATAATAACATCATAATTCAAGTGCATCACCCAACGGTGGAATCAAATCTACTGTAATAGTCAAAATCTAAGGAACAACAATTTAATTTGAGGTAATTTGGCTTTTTTCCTATACGCGGGTTAGCTACGCCCAGACACAACTCATTACCAAATATCTATTCCTTCATATCCTTGTCTATTGTCTCAAAATAGTTAAGCAAACCTAAAACGAAGTGCCTCTAATACTAATTTGTAACATCTCAGACCTGAATGCCACTAAAAGGTATCTCGATCCTAATTGGCCACATGGCCTCAAGAATATCTCCCAAAATTCTAGAGGTTGTCGACTAGCAGCGAGGACCTAGGGTGTGTCCATGGGGATACTATTCCCTTATAGTAGAAATACATTATTAGACAAGTAACAGAAATAGTAAATCATACAGAAAATTGATACATAGTAGGAATAGATAAAAATATCAAATGGAAGCTCATATAAAATGATGATGATACATGTCATATGCCTCTACAAAACATCCAAAGAAGCTATATATGGTAGGTGTACAATACATGGAACAAAAGTACAAAAAAGACAAAAAGTATCCAGCTAGTATCACGAGCCTCAACTCAATCCTGTGCTCCCCTTAACCTAAGAAGAAACCAAGAACCTATAGTAGGGTGTTTTCCCTTATCCATACCTACAATCATATAGTCTATTTGGATACCCAAAGACGGCCTGAATAGGGTGTGAGACATAATCCCAATAGGCAGCCACCTAAGGTCTAATTCCATCCAATCAGTGAGTATATAATGATAACAATGTGCATGAAGTAAGGAAGTATTTAAAGTAAACATCCTACAAGGTCCAGGTTCTCATTTATAACCAAAATCATTTAATCAATTTCATTTGATAAGTAAGTCTCTCAATCAACAGTCAGGCATGTTTCATTTATAATCAAGTTACTTTAATTAGTCAACCTCATTTAATTAATAAATCTCAGGACTCGACGCATAGAACAATGTCCCCCATAGTGTTGTGATCAAAAAATACCTAAACAAGCCATCTATAAAGTGTAATAAAAAGACCAAATCCAAGCTTATGCTTTGGTTTTGGCAGACATGTCATATAAAACATTCCACTTTTTATTCAATTCAGAATCTGTGCCCATCCTTAGTATTCCTCATTTGAAATCCAAGTATCTATCTAGGTATAATATAAACCAATACCTTATAATCTCATCCATGGTGATCCTTATAAGAACCCAGGTACCCCTCTAGGTGTGGTATAACATCATAGTCACTCGAGTCCATCCTTGGCGGTCCACTAAGGGATCCCAATTATCACTCATGGAATATATGATCAACTTCCCTCTGAGTCCGTCATTGGTAGTCCATAAGGAGTCCAAATATCACTTGTTCACATAATAGTAATCCCCCATGAGTCCATGGTGATCCTAAAAAGAACCTAGGTATCGCTTTAGGTGTAATATAACATCATGTTCATTTGATCATGTCCTTTGTGGTCCACTAAGGGAGCCCAATTATCACCCATGGCATATATGATCAACTTCCCTCGGAGTCCATCCTTGGTAGTTCACAAGGATTCTAAGTATCAATCAGGAACATAACAGTAATCCCCCATGAGTCTATCCTTGGAATTCCATATAAGTAGTTCAAGTGTCATTCAGGAATACGCAAGGTAGAAGCCAAATGAGTCCATCCATGGCATTCGTATAAAAACCCATGTGTCACCCAAGGCATATTCATAATCATTCAAGCAATATCATTTAATTATATCAAGGTAATCACCTCATTAATTTCAATTCCATCTCACCTAAAAAGGTGGCTCAAGACATGAGATAATCTTAGAAGGCTTGCCACTATTTAACTCACATGGACATTTCATCACAACAAGCACCTCATGCTTAAACAACCAATACACGGCAAGTGTCAAGGAACATGGATTCCATTCCATTTTCTTTATCAATTCAATTTAAAATTGATATTACAATTCAAGTTACATATCAATTCATAATTCAAATCATCAATTTATATTACAAAAGCAACAGAAAATTCAATATTTAACATCCCTAGGCAAGGGGAAAAGGGCACACCTCAAAGGTATCCAAAATTCAATATCCACACATGGTGGTCCAATTAAATACAAAACAGACCCAAGGGGTGGTTCCAATTCAAGGTTTTTAACCATTTAACATTTATCAGTGAGCCTCATTAATTGCATAGGCCGTATCTATCAATTCAATTCAAGGCTTAAAATCAATTTAAAGGGAGATGCTCTAAGAATTGGGTGTGCGGCACAACGAAATATATATACACTTTGAGTTTTAAGAAAAAATACGAGACCACCTATCTTAGGGTTTTAGTGGATAGTTCATCCAATATTAGCTCCTGATTCATCTCAGATTGTGAGAATATTGAATAAAATACAAATAAAATATAAATAGGGCATATTAGCTTGCACCTAAATAGCATAACCAATACCAAACCAAATGAGGAATGGCATAGAAGAAATTAAGATCATACCGGTTCAGATCCAAAAAGATGAAAAACTCTTGATTCTGAGTCTGTACAGAGAAGATCCCTCGATTCTTAGAATAATCTCCAAGGAGAAGCTCTCAAGAGGGAGGTTCTATCCAATGAATGAAACGAGGAGAAATTAGGATAGAAATATATTTAATTAGGTGAAAAGTGGTAAATTCACCAAAACCACTGGGATGCATGGTTTGTATGTATGGTTGGACAAGTCGTGCGCCAACCATGCACCCTTTTCCATTAGAAGGGGCACCCCACACAGTTTGTATGCACATTTTGACTAATCATGCGCAAATCATGCAAAAAATAATTGTCAAAACTACAGACATTCTCGCACGGGCGTGCGCCCCAAATCACACGGTTTATCAAACTGTGCAGATTGTAACTTCCCACTATCCAGCTTAGCACAGTTAGAACAAACCATGAAGCCAGCTCCACATGGTTTCTACTAACTGTGTGTTGGGCTTTTTTCACCCAAAAGCTGGGTTACGGGCTCCGAACCAACCCTGAACACCCCGATACCTCCATGAACTCAAAGGTCATTCATATTAGGCTATATTTAAACATTTAAACTGAAAATTGAGGAAAATTAAAGGATCCATACCTTAAAAAAGAACAGGGTTCTTACAAGATACAATAATATTACCTCCAGTCAAGGTTGATCTATAGGACCAAAGAATACCCACATCCCCAGTGATGTGCTCTGAGGCACCAGAGTCAGGAACCCATGAAGTGGACCATAGGGATAGACACACCACTGGAGTATATCCATGGTAAATAATGGAGTTTTATGATGCCATAGATTATGTGCAGAAAATGAACATCAACAAGGTGTTGAAGGTGCATAATTGGTAGAGAATAAGTGCTGAAATTTCACAGCTAGAACATCCATATATCAATTGGGTTATAGAATAAATATCTAAATAGATAGTGGCGAGGAGTTGTTGTGCATTTTGGGGAATTACATATTCACACTGGGAGAGTCGACACAAAAGAGGCAGTCGCACTGGAGAGCCATCGGACTGGAGGTCTTCTCATAGGGAGGGGAAGCGAGCATGAGTGTCGCATAGGAGGTTTGGAACGCAGGGGGGGCATCGTGCAAGAGGTCGTCATGCACAGGGGGGCGTCATGCTGGCAGTTTTTGTGCATGGGGGGGGGGGGGGTAATTTCGCACAAGATATAAGTGTTTCGTCATGATTTATCTCAAGGAAGAAGGGGAAGGGGTTGTGTAGGGGCATTGGGGCTAGTGAGGGGTTCATCGCATAGGAGGCGTCATACAGGGAGTTGTCGTACTGGGAGGTGTCATCGCATGGGAGGTGCAGGTGTGGACAGGGTGGACAGGATCCATTGAACAGGGCGTAGTGTGGAAGGGGGATGATGCGCAGGGGGCTGTGGTCATACAGGGAGGGGCGATGGGGGGGTTTAAACCCCCTTTGATACCATGTTGAAATGAAACCTATACCTCACAACGAGGTAGGATTCTTAATTTATAGATGGGAAAATGATCATAATATATTACCCATCCTGATTTGGGATACGAATATTAAAAATATATAATATTCTAATACTCTTAACAATAAAAATTCAAGAAAGTTCTATAATAAAAAAGATAAGAAAAGTTTGAAAATCACCGATACTTGGAGTGAAAATGGTGGAGACAGTTCTATAGTAAGTTCTTCTGACAACAACAGTGATAGTCAGAAAGTTCTTGGTTTCTATGTGGATATTAAAAATACTAACCAATTCAGAATATTTTTGCTAAATGTTATAAAAAAGTAATAGACTATGAAGAAACTTTTTCTCCAATATCTAGATTTTAATTTATACATATACTTCTACCCTATGCAGCATTATTAAATTTTACCCTTAATCAATGGATGTGAAATGTGTTTTTATTAAAGGATATGTATAGGAGGAAGTTTATAGAGAACAACCACCAATTTTTGAAAACAAAAAATTTCTAAAAAATGTTTTTAGACTTACTAAGGAACTTTAAGGACTTAAACAAGCCACAACAGCCTAGTATGATAGACTTACCAGTTTTTTATAGTAAAGAACTCCTCAAAAAAGGGGATAATTTTTTTCCTATGTTTTGAAAAAAATAATTCAAAAAATTTTCTTAAATTTTTCTAGATAAATATTTATTATTTTAATTATCTTTTGTATGAAAATTTTCCAGAAAAAGTTTTTTTTAGAAACCTCTTAAGTTTCATCGGATCGAGCTCCATCCAAACTTTCATTGGGCAAACTCTTTCCTCTTTTTCTTAGGAAACCAAGAAATTCATATTACTGGAAAAACTTTTGTAAGAAATTTTATAAAAATTTTCCCCATGAGGTAAATTTTCAATATTTTATTTTAAAATTTTCTACCTATTGTTATAATATTTTCTATGTTTAAAACTTTTATGAAAATTTTTCCTATTTTTTTTGTTATAAACTTTTAAGTTTCACTGGAAGAACTTTTTTTATAATAAAACTCAACGATTTACTGACAAATGTTATAAACATTTGAGAGTTAAAAACATAAAAATTTCTTAAAATATTTACATTATCTTTAAAAGATCAGATCTCAGGCTTTGGTTTTTGACGTTTGTTATTAGTTATTGGATATAGTTGGAAGTTAGATCATCTCGCTTTCCGAATCAATATATAAGAGAAGTGGGTCACCACTTCTTCACTGCCTAAATTCTAAAGAAAAATCTCATTGCCTTTATTTCCTTTTGTTCGATAGTTTTCAAGGTTCTCGTTCTTTTAAGTTCACCTGATCATGCCTTATGGCATCATCAGGTGAATTTTCTAACAGAGAAGTGGTTAAGTAAAGGCTAATCGAAAGAAAGTGGTTTGAAAAATATGTTTCTCTATTGAAATAAGAAATCATTTTCTAAGGTTGGGATTCTTGGTGTGTTTCTAAGGATTATTTCAATTTGTATTATCCTAAAATCATTAGATAATTTTATACGACTGTTGTATTTAATGAAGTGAACAACCTTAAAAATGTTTCTTTTAATCTTTTTGGAAATTCTTATAGTCTCAATATCAAAAGAGTTGATGAGATGGTTAAAATTCCATTATAAGTAGAATCAAATCTAATCACCCACAAGTTACCTGAGAATCTTGGAACTTTGGAAAAATCCCATGTAGAAACTTCTTTGTTTGCCTCTTATGATTAAGTGAGAAACTTCTTTGTTTACCTCTTATTCCCTTTGCCACATGGAAACTCTTGTGTTTGCTTCATATAATTCTCCATACTCTTACAAATTATTTAGAGTTTTAGAGTAACCATTACATAAGATAATATTACTATTATGTATTGGATGTTGACCTTTATGTATGCATTGGAAACTCTGATGTATTCCTAGAAACTTAGAGCGACTCTCAATGTAACACCCCAAGAATTTACAATATTTTCATTTTTGAATAAATTTATTATTTTTTCTTTCTTTATTTTTACACAACACCATGTTAATCTTACAATACACACAAAAATGAGTTTTCTTGCGTTACACGCAAGACCCAGTTTTACCGAACAAGAATATATTAATAAAATATTATTATTTAATATATTATATAACCTAGTCGTTAAATTAGAATTTATGAATAGTATTAACCATATCTTGAATTTTATATATTCAATATAATTTTAACATTCATATTATTATTTTCTAGACATGATATAAGAAAAAATTCAATTTTTTGAAAAAAATAAGAATTTTTTAAAAAATACAGTTTTGTCACCTTTTAATAGAGAACCCTTTTTAAATCCAATATTTGACACTTTTATATATTAAATTTGACAAAATAAACTTATTCTATATAATCGGGACATGAAAAATTATTTTGGATAAATGTTTTGTGCTTTTCTGATAACTTTCATAATTTAATGAATAGTGAAAAATACACCATTTTAATTCAAAACTATTTTTTCATCTAATTTATTTATATTGTTAGATTATCCTTTTAATTGGATTTAAATTATGATTAGATTAAGTTTTTACCATTTAATATAATTTATGTCATTAGAATTATTTTCACATTAAAATTAGATATAAACACATGTTAATCTTTTGATGGTTTTTACTTTTGAAAAACTCATTTTCTCATTTTATCATCGGATATTAATTTTAAATTAATTACAAAAACTTATATGATTTAAATTTTGAAAAATGGATTCCATATTTGAAATAAGTGGGTCCAAATTATGTTAATAGGTTACTTTTATTTTTTTGGATATTATGAATAATAACTTTAGTAATTTTTATTACTGTGGTTAAGGGTAAATCAAGTAATTAAAGGTAAAATTAATATTATAAAATTTCCCTAACACTAGTCAAAATCCTATTAGATGAATAAATTAGACCCTTATCACATAATTTTCTAAATGGAATCATTTAATAGACACTTCTACATGAATATGACATGAATATTATTAAAATAAATGAATGTGAAAAAATGTCACTCTCTCATTTTATATAAGTATGTTAATTTTAATATAGGGATAAACAGAAGATAACATAGATTATAAATTTTAAATGGAAAGATAAAAAAATTAGCTATATCATAATAATTTATTTATAATTTTTAGATATTAAATAATTACTCTTAATTATGACACAATAGTGATACAAAAATTATTTTATTAATAGAAATGTCAAATAAAATGATTTTAAATTTTTTAAAATAAATATAATTTGACATATTTGAGGTGATCCACAAATTTTATAGGTGACTATGACATGTTAAGAGAGTATTCAATGTTTTTTTTTTGAATTTTAATTAAATAAAAAGTTATAAATAGTGTCAAAATTGACATTATTGATATTTTATAAAAATAATAACTTATTAAATTATTTAAAAATCATAAAAATATTTAAAAATTACAAAGTGGTAATTATAGGGTATAAAATTTCACAAAGTGTCCATTTATGATCAATTTACACCATATAAGTAAATATTTATAACCTTTTAATATTTGAAATGTTATTACCATAATTAAAATTAAATAGATTAATTAAGGGTAAATCAAAATTATAAGGTTTAAAATAAAACCAAAACATGTACAAAAATTATTGGATGAAGAAAATTATATTATTATAATATTAAGATCGATTTTGAGTTGTTTAATGGACACTTGTCCTTGAAAATAAAGAATATATTATTTAAATCAAAGATAGTTATAAAATATCACTATCTTGTATTTTAATATCTTTTATGTGTCCACATTGGGAAAAAGGAAGATATGAATTAATCTAAATGACTATTTTGATATAAATGAAATAATTTTCATTAAATAAATTTATTTTGTATTTTTAGAATTTATATAATTACCTTAAAAGTCTTTTAAATTATAAAACAATATTTATTTAATTAACATAAAAATAGAATAAATGATTTTAATAATATTAATTTTGATATATTTTGAATTAATAAATATGTATAACGAATTTAATAGATCTATAAGATATATTATATATGTTTTAAATCATTATATTTGAATTCCCACTTTGTCTTAATGTATTTTAAGTCAAATTAAATGAATAGCATTAAATTTGGCAATAATGTCATCTTATTGAATTAATTTATTAATAAATTCTTTAAAAATAAAAAATGTTAAATAATTAAAATAGTATATGATATGTTTTAATATTTATCCTAATTTTCATTTATGGTCCATTTGTAAGTATTAGGATCTATAATAGTCTAATTATATTTTAATATTTTGAGAGTTTCCAAAAGTGACTCTCCCCTCCCTTATAAAAAGACACCTCCTCCCTCACTTCCTCACACCAACTTGAGCCCTTTAGTTCAAACAAAACCTACCCTTTTCTATTCAAAAATTACCTCACTTCATCCTAAATTCCATACTTTGGGCAGAAATCCAACCTAAGAAGTCCTTTTGTGAAAATCAAAAGAAGATACTCATTGAAGAGGTAATTGTTTTCCCAATTTAATTCAATTAATTTTCTTTTTGTACTTCCTATTAATATGTTTTTTAGATACTAAAGTAATAATAATAGTATAATATACATGATGATATGTTATTATGATTATGATACAACCATATTCCTCCTTTTATCCATCTTACGAATAATAATATCACCATGCGTACGTATATACGGCTTACCGTATCCACATCGTGGTGTAATTTGTTATTCAACACTACTTTATTTGGATGGGTATAATGACAAGTATAATGGATATAAATGATTAATATCACATGATAATAATTCTTTATAATTAATACACCATCTTATTCTATACTATTTAACCATTAATGGAATGATATCGTTGCTCATGCGTACGTACGATCTACTGTCTCCACGACATGATGAGATTCATTCTCCACATTAATCATTCAAGAATGATTATAAAATTAATATTATGAATAAATATAATATTTATGAACATAATATAACTATGTATATGAATAAAATATATCCTATGAATAATAAACATGACTTATACAACAAAACATGCATATAAAAAAGAAGCACTTAACACCCGAAACAATGGTAATACTGAAATATTATTAACAAAATGATACAAGAGGATAACATATGATATAATAAATATGGATATGGTACTGGTATAATTTAATAACATTATATAACCATTATATAGGAGGTTAACGCACTCTCGACTAAAGGAAAATACAAGGTAAGCGTTAATTTTGCAATCTCATTATTATCTGAGGTTGTTTATGCATAAGTATTTACTATGACATATTTATCACTCATGTCCATGTTTCTTAATAGTGTTTTCAAAAGGATTATTTTTAAGGTTTTATGTAAGGGAATATTTAATTAAAACATTGTTTTAGATTTTTTAAATATTTATTCTTCAAAATCTTTCTCATTAATATCTATGTTTTCAAAATGGGTTTAAGCATTTATTTATATGGACATTAATGTTTAAAAATGTCAATTAATTTCAAAAGTTTCAAAATGGTATGGGACACTTTGATTCAAAAATCTCTTTTTAAATGTCTTCCTTTAAAATTGTGGTTTTTGAATAAATTATTTCAAAAGGGGTATTTGTATCAAGATATTTTTAATGATATTAATAGAGTATTTTTATCTATGTCAACATCCTTTGTTGGATCTTATTCTTATTTGATGTTGATCTATTATGATATCGTTTACTATATTTTATTGAATGATATATGATTAGTTAGATTGTGGATGTGTTATTTAGATACCGTTCTTGGTTTATGGTTAATGTATTCATATTTTGTATATTAGTTTTTAATACGAATGGTTATGTTGTTCATGTTTCACCATTTTCATATAAGGAATGTTTTGGACTTAGTAAGTAACGAGCGAGGCCCGCTATAGCCCCTAAATGCATCGGTAGATCTCATGATAAAAACTAGTGTCTTGGCATAAGGCCTTGATAGTATGGTTATGTATAGTCTTGGCATGAGGCATTGATGATGTGGTTATGATGTCTAACATTATACATTCCCTTATGTTGAGATTAATTATTGATATTAAATGTGATTATTCGACTAGAAGAATATCCATGTGAATGTTTAAATGGGGTTATTTGATTTATTCTTTCCATATTATATTCATGTTTATGTTTAAAAGGCTTGTGATTCAGTTTTATACTTGCCTTAAAGTTTATGGTTATTTATGAAAGATTCTTTTGTATTGTTTAAGCTTATTGAGCATCTGAGTTCGCCCCTTTCTTATGTTTTATTTTCCTAGGATTCCAAGAAGTGTATTATGATTTATATATATGGTTAATCTAGGAGAATAATAGTGTTCTCAAGTAATTATCTATGTTGTATTTTATGTTTTGAATTGTAATGTAATGTTCATGTATGTAATCTATTTTCCAAGACTACTAAATTGAGTAGTCCTTCGAGATTTGATTCCTTATAATCATGAACATGTATTAAAATAATAAACCGGATCTAGGAATCTAGGGTCAAGGTGTTACAGTTTTTATCAGAGTAAGTTTAGCAACAACCTTGGAAATTAGATTTAGAAAACATAGATTATAAAAAATAACCCTATAAATGACTAAGGATATGTCTAAGTATAGGATATCATCCTTTGGATTTGGTAATGGATAACCTAGGTTAATCCTATAGACTTATGGATTGAGAATAATATGGAATCATTTAGAGATCCTATAAATGATTCTTCATGAGAATATCAATATGATTTATATTTCTCACTATGTGTTTTGAGTTTTGGTTAATGGTTAGAATTAGCAAGGTTATACATGCATTGGTTATATTGCTTATGATGAAGATATTACAAAAGGGAAATGAAATAAAAAAGGTATTAATGAATATGATGTTGAAGTGTATTTAAGGTTTTAAGAGTGAAGTGGAATGATTGATGTTATTTTGTATTTAGATTCTAGAATTATTTCATCATTGGTGCTCTAGTTATAGGAATCTTGAGATATGTAAGGATTGTATTGTAGTACTTTATCAAGGATTTGGAACTATGAATGATTTCATTATAATTTTTAAGGTGATAAAGTTAAATAACAATAAGAGACACATTATGTTATTTTTATAATCTAATGTATTTTGAAAATGTAGATACCTTTTTGAATAGTGAATTTGGAGGGAAGTATTTTGGTTGAGTCTTAAGGCCGGAATGAGTTAAGTTGAACATTGGATATTATTATTTGAGGTTTAAGTATGATTTATTGGATATTATGTGATAACCTTTTTGATTTTAGTAAAAATTTAATGTTTAAATGAAATACTCATGGACCGTACGATTCATTAAAAGTGCTTCATGCATAAAGAAATCATCTTGAATATCCATATCCAGATGGATGAAATGAAGTGAAAATAAATCGAAACACAATAAAAGGATAAAATTGATGGAATCAAGTAATTTTTATTGATTACTTATCTATATAATAAAATAATCCATCAACTCTAGAAAAAAATTTCAAAAAAAATGTGTTATCCTAAATATATATCTCAAGTGAACAATCAATTGAACTGATAGTATTTTAAATCATCATAGATTCGTGGCTTTGAGGCTCTCAATTTTCCATTTATTATTCACTTGTTTGTGATTGATGAACTCAATCACTCCTTATAAATATTTACGTTTTTCCTCCAAGTATGTATCTCTACTTTCCACTAATGTTCTCCTATTTGAAAGCCTAATTTGGTGGTGACCTTCACATTTCCTTTGACCTCTTATTATGATTATATTTTTTTAACCCTATTTCCGATGTGTGTTTTCCACAAAGATATTTTTAGTATCAATCTGTTATTTTTAAGTGCAATTTCAAAGTGTGAGGACACAATTTATTGGAGGGGAAAATGTAACTCCCTGAGAATTTACAATATTTTCATTTCTGAATAAATTTAATTTTGTTTCTTTTTTATTTTTATGAAACACCATGTTAAGCTTACAATACACACAATAATGAGTTGTCTTGCATTACATGCAAGACCCTGTTTTACCGAACAACAATACATTAATAAAATATTTTATCTAACATAATATATAATCTAGTCGTTAAATTAGTTGTTATGAATAATATTAACCACATTTTGAATTTTATATATTCCATATAATTTTAACATTCATCTTATGTATTTTCTAGGCAAGATATAATAAAAAATTATTATTCTTGGATAAAAGAAGTATTTTTCAAAAAATACAGTTTTGCTGCCTTTTAATGGCGAACCTTTTTTAAATCCAATATTTGACACTTTTATATATTAAATTTGACAAAATAAACTTCTTCTTTAGAAGCGTAACATAAAAATCTAGTTTGGACAATTTTTTGTTATTTTTCTGATAACTTTCATATTTTAATGAATAGTAAAAAATACTGCATTTTAATTCAAAAATGCTTTTTCATCTAATTTATTTATATTGTTATATCATAATTTTAACTGGTTTTAAAGTATAATTAGATTAAGTTTTTATCATTTAATATAATTTATGTCATTGGAATTATTTTCACATTAATCCTAGATACAAACACATGCCAATATTTTGATGGTTTTTACTTTTGAAAAACTCGTTTTCTCATTTTGTCAACGGGGATTAATTTTAAATTAATTACTGCAACTTATTTGTTTTAAATTTTGAAAAATTGATTCAATATTTAGAATTAGTGGGTCTAATTTATGTTAATTTGTTACTTTTATTTTTAGGATATTATGAATAGTAACTTTAGTAATTTTGTATTACCACAGTTAAGGGTAAATCAGGTAATTAAAGGTAAAAATAATATTATAAAATTACCATAACACTTGTAAATATCCTATTTGATGAATAAATTAGACCATTATAACTTAAGGTTTTAAATATAATCATTTAATTGACACTTATCCATGAGTATGACATGAATATTATTAAAATAAATGAATGAGACAAAAATGTCACACTCTCATTTTATATAAGTATATTAATTTTAATACAGTGATAACCAGGAGATAACATCGATTATAAATTCTTAGTAGAAAGATAAAGAATTAAATATATCATAATAATTTATTTATAACTTTTAAAGATTAAATAATTACCCTTAATGATGACACAATAGTGATATATAAATTATTTTATTAATAGAAATATCAAATAAATGATTTTAAAAATATTAAAATAAATATAATTTGACATAATTTAGGTGATCCACGAATTTTCAAGATAAATATGACATGTTAGAAGTGTATTTAATGGTTTTTTCAAAGTTATATTCTTTTTAGATTTTAATTAAAGTCAAAGTTATGAATACTGTCAAAATTGACACTATTGATATTTTATAAAAATAATAATTTATTAATTTATTTAAAAATAATAAAAATATTTAAAAATTAAAAATTTATAATTATAAGGTCTAACATTTCATAAGGTGTCCATTTATAATCAATTGAAACCATATAAGTAAATATTTATAACCTTTTAATATTTGAAATGTTATTATCACAATTAAAATTAAATAGATTAATTAAGGGTGAATCAAAATTATAAGGTTTAAAATAAAACCAAAACATGTCCAAAAATTATTTTATGAATAAAATTATATTCTTATCATATTAATATCAATTTTTAGTTATTTAAAGGACACTTTTCTTTGAAAATAAATTATATATTATTTAAATCAAAGATAGTTATAAAATATCATTATCATGTATTTTAATATCTTTTATGTGTCCACATAGGGAAAAAATGAATCTATGAATGAATATAAATGTATATTTTGATATAAATGAAATAAGTTTCCTTAAATAAATTTATTTTGAATTTTTAGAAGCTATAGAATTACCTTAAAAGTCTTTGTAATTCTAAAACAATATTTATTTAATTAACATAAAAATAGAATAAATGATTTTTATAATATTAATTTTGATATATTTTGAATTAATCAATATGTATAATGAATTTCCTAGATCTATAAGATATATTATAGATGTGTGAAATAATTTTATTCGAATTACCACTTTGTCTTAACGTATTTTAAGTCAAATTAAATGAATAGTATTAAATTTGGCAATAATGATATCTTATTGAATTAATTTATTATTAAATTATTTAAAAATAAAAAAATGTTAAATAATCACAAGAGGATAGGATATGGTTGAAAATGTATCCTAATTTTAATTTATGGTTCATTTTTAAGTATTAGGATCTAGAATATTCTTATATATGTTAATATTTTGAGAGTTTCCAAAAGTACTCATCCCCTCCCTTATCAAAAGGAACCTCCTCCCTCACTTTCTCACACCACCTTGAGCCCTTTAGTTCAGACAAAACCCACAATTTTCTACTCAAAAACTATCTTATTTCATCCTAGAGTCCATAATTTGAGCATAAATCCAACCTAATAAGTCCTTTTGTGTAAATCAAAAGGAGATATTTAAAGAAGAGATAATTATTTTACCAATTCAATTCAATTTATTTTCTTCTTATACTTCCTCTTCCTATGGTGTTTAAATACTAAAGTAATAAATCCAATATAATATACATTATGAGATGTTTTTATGATTATGATACAACTATATTCCTTCTTTTATCCATCCTACAAATAATAATATCACTATGCGTGTGTGCGTATGACTTACCATCTCCACACTGTGGTGTAATTTGTTATGAAACACTAATTTATTTGAATGAGTATAATGATGATTATAATGGATATAAATAATTAATATTACATGTTAATAATTTTTTATAATCAATACACCATCCTATTCCATACTATTTAACCATTAAGGGAATGATATCGTCGTTCGTGCGTACGTACGGTCTACCGTCTCCACGATATGATGAGACTCATTCTCCACATTAACCATTCAAGAATAATTATAAAATTAATATGATGAATAAATATAATATTTATGAACAAAATATCATTCTGTATATGAATAAAATATATCCTATGCATAAGAAACATGACTTATACGATAAAACATGCATAAAAAAAATAGTTAACACCCGAAATAATGGTAATACTGAAATATTATTAACAAAACAATATAATAGAATAATATATGATATAATAAATATGGATATGGTTCTAGTATAATTTAATAATATTATTTAACCATTATACAGGAGGTTAATTCACTCTCAACTAAATGAAAGTGCATGGTAAAGGTTAATTTTTCAATCTCATTATTATCCGAGGTTGTTTATGTGTAATTATTTACAGGGATATATTTATCATCCATGTACATGTTTCTTAATAGTGTTTTAAAAAGGATAATTTTTAAGGTTTTATGTAAAAATCTTTAAATAAAACATCATTTAAAATTTTTTAAAGATTTATTCCTCTAAATATTTCTCATTAATGTTCATGTTTTCAAAATAGGTTTAAGGATTTATTTATATGGACAAGAATGTTTTAAAATATTAATTCATTTCAAAAGTTTTAAAGTGGTATGAGACACTTTGATTCAAAAATATCTTTTTAAATGTCTTCTTTTATAAGTGTGCGGCTTTTGAATAAATGATTTCAAAAGGGGTATTTGTCTCAAGATATTTTTAATGATATTAATAGAATATTTTCATCTATGTCAACATCCTTTGTTGGATCATATGCTTATTTGAGGTTGATCTATTATGATATCATTTACTATATTTTATTGAATGGTATATGATCAGTTAGATTGTGAGTGTGCTATTTAGATACCATTCTTAGTTTATGGTTAATGTATTCATATTTCATATACTAGTTTTTAATACGAATGATTATGTTGTTTATGTTTCACCATTTTTATATGAGAAATTTATTGGACTTAGTAAGTGATGGGAGGGGTCTGTTATAGCCCCTAGATGAATCGATAGGTCTTATGAGACAAACTAGTATCTTGTCACAAGACCTTGATGGTATATTTATGTATGGTTTTGGCACAAGGCCTTGATGGTGTGGTTATGATGTCCGACATTATGCATTTCCTCATTATGAGATTAGTTATTGATATTACATGTGATTATTAGACTAGTAAAATATCCATGTGGATGTTTAATTGGAATTATTTGATTTATTATTTCCATATTATTTTTATGTTTAAAAGTCTTGTGATTCAGTTTTATACTTTCCTTAAAGTTTATGGTTATTTTTGAAAGATTTTGTTGTATTGTTTAACCTTACTAAGCATCTGAGCTCACCCTTTTTTTGTTTTATTTTCTAGGATTCCAAGAAGTGTATTATGATTTATATGCAGGGTTAAGCTATGATAATAATGACGTTCTCAAAGGATTATATATGTTGTATTTTATGTTTTGAATTGTAATGTAAAGTTCATGTATGCAATCTATTTTCCAAGACTAATAAACTGATAAGTCCTTTGGGATTTGATTCTTTGTAATCATGTAAATATATTAAAATAATGTACCAACTCCGGGTGTAATTTGTTATTCAACACTAATTTATTTGAATGAGTATAATGATGATTATAATGGATATAAATAATGAATATTACATGGTAATAATTTTTTATAATCAATACACCATCCTATTCCATACTATTTAACCATTAAGGGAATGATATCGTCGTTCGTGCGTACGTACGGTCTACCGTCTCCACGATACGATGAGATTAATTCTCCACATTAAACTCCCTTCAAGCTTAATAACACATGAATGATTACTTACTCCTCTAGAAAGCTTGATTCTTCTCCAATGAAACCAGCTCTCAAACTCATCCGGAACATGTGGTAGGTAGTGTTTTCTTCTTCCATTAGCACTTGTCATTTATTCTCATATAATTCTAACTCAATGATTATCAAATATATAATGTGGGAACACTCACACATTCTCCTCTCAACAGCTCCAGCTCCTCATGATTCCATCCAACATTTATATCCTTTAAACTCAGTTAGAATGTTTAATAGACAATGCTTTAATCGCCAACCTTTTACCACTTTTCATGAATCAATTAAAATCTCAGAACAAAAATCATTAGATATGTTCTACTACATTCTTGAATCTATCCACAAAATTGTTCAGAATGTGATACCAACTCAAATATCTCTTTTCAGGGGCTCTTCATGAAGATTTTTCAAGTAATTTTATCATATTCACTCAACTTAAAAAACACATCAAAAGCATTCAAGTTCGAGCATGTTTCCCCCATTTGAGATATTTTTCTTATCAACCATCTCAACATTTTCCCCCATCTTTGAGTTACCCTTTGGAGAATTCTCTTATTTTTCTTCTTGTATGTCTTCCACCAAATCAATCATTGTGTTTCTTCTGAGGAAGACTCACCTCTATTTAGCTTCAGCTTGTGAATTTGTGTAATTTTATTCTCAGTTGTTTTTAGCACACATTTGGTTGATTTAAACCAGCATGCTTCTTCACTGAGATTTATTTTTTATTTTTTTATATTGAAAAATTCACAAAAAAAAAATCAATACTTTCAAATCTGTTTCAAGTAAAGAGTTTTTTCTTTTTCTACGTGCTTTGCTTATACTCAATAGGTTTTATCTTAACTTCATATCTCCTTGATCTAGGCCTTTTATAATGTTCAATGGCCTGATTTCCAAATCTTCCATAGCATAATCATTGACTTATAAACCATGATCTTTTTCTTTTGAACTCAGTCTAGCTAGATTTATTTCCTTGTTTTTATACAAAATAGCCCCTCTTTTGAGATTTTTTTTGGTGAGCCACTTCTCATGCTCTTTCTCGCATCCACTTTTGAAATAGAGGTGAGTTTCTCAATATTTTATCTCCCCCATATTTTCCCAGATTTTGATTTGTAATATGGACTAGAAAATGGAATAAAATTAATACATAAAGCATTTTCTAGGAAAAGTGTTGCCTTTTTCTTAGATCTTACAGTGGATATATCAAGAGATTATTTCAAGTCCTTCCTATCACTTTAATGATCCATTTTAGAAGCAAGACTCTTATCAAAACCTTTCATGAAACCACTCTTTATTTCAACTTTTTGTGATGATTCAACTTGGGTGATTTTCATATTTTCCAAATTAACCTCTGGCTCAAGACACCTTAGACTAGAGTGTTCTTCAGGGGGTAATGGTCAAATCATAAAAACTCAACAATCCATTTTCACCAATATCCATCCTAGCTATTCAGTTAGTGGGGTCATGTTTTTGACAATTATATATGGATACCATCTGGTTTGAACACCTAAGTTCCCATAGAACCCATCATGTTTTTGACAAGCGTATGTATAACCCACACCTCCCTTGAAGAAACCCTTTATGATAGGCATGGTGTTGGAGAGGGGAATGAGGAATCCACCCCTCCTCAGAACCCTAATGCAACATTATAATTGATCACTCCACTTTATATCAACATTCTAGTTTTTCATCATACGTGAATGATCTGTGATGAGGTTGTGATTTTCGTTCTTCACTTATCATAGAAAAAGTAGATTGCACGAGGCGTGGTTCGTTAAAATTTCATTTGAACTAATTTATGATATCCCTACAACGATTGATCCTTAGTATGTTGATGGTGTATCACATTGCACAAATAGATACAAATTCTGAGACTTTTGATGAAACTATAGGGACAACTTCACACTTGAGATATAACCAAGGAGGATGCCACCCCAAAACAGAACCCTGATGTGGAAAATCACAAATACCAAAGTGACCTATGAAAGCACATGGGAATCTGTGGGGGGGCGCCACCAGGAATTCCCATCTGTCTTTGGTATAAAATATGGAACAACCGGTTCCAATGCATACCACTAAGGCAACCACAATCAAGAAAGAATATGGGAATCCACGGGGGCTCCAATGGGCATTCCCATCTAACCAAGTGATCAAGATTCCATGGCATTCTTCTCTACACAATCCAGGCGAATCCAAGGAATCCAACCTTGGCATTCTCAAAATTGAAATCAAGGAACCACATGTCCAAGGAATTCAAAGTATCAAGCTTGACCAGAAACCAGGTCCACACCAATGGAATTCCATCTCGTACAGTCAATACGAATCCAGGTAGCTCATCCTGAAACATTCACAAGGGTACCCTGAGGGAATCCATGACATTAATATGCGGAATTCAAAAAATAATACATCACATGAATCCAAGGGGGAGCCACCCTAAGGAATCCACAGTGATAAATCAGTGAGGATTCCATGGTATCTTATGGAATTCCTTAGCTTCAAATATCTATGAATCTAATGAGGAATCTACCCATGGAATTCAAGTGAGTCCCTTAACAAAATCCATGCTCACTCAAGGCATTCCACCCATTTCATGCTCGATACTAGATCCACATATCATAGATTCTTCAAAACCACCCATTGACATGTCTTACATGTTATCTAAGGCCAAACACATCAAGTCAGACACCAATCTTTCCTCTATAAGGCTAAATCAGGTTTCAACAACCCACCTACCAGGTACGTTAGAAAAAACCACTCACTTAGTAAATGTTAAGGGGGTATCTCATTTAACCTTTCACAACAATGATCAACAACTCAAGTTTCCAACCAGGCATACCCAACAAGCGTACATCCTAGTATCGCTCTACTGCATGATCTGGCTCGACTATCTTGAGTCATACCCCATCGATCCTAGGCTATCACACCTAATATCCCAGCTAACCATACTCATTGCATGTCAACCAAAAGCATCTCACTCAGTGCTTTCTTTCCAACAAACCCAGGGCACTTAAAGTGCCAAAACCTCACACTCGATAACACCTCTTGTGCATCGATACCACAACCTAAAGCTTCTTCCCAAGCTTCATACATTCAACCAAACTCAAGAACAGGTTAACCCCCTATCAGGTCACCATCATGGATTGCTAAACACCAACTCACTAAGCACCAGGGTCACACCTAAGGGTCATTAGGTCCTTCAACCTTTCCCAAACATCGAAAAACATCAAGCCAGATCTTTCAGGAAACAACCCCAAACATGCCTCAAGATCATGTGACACCTAACAGGCTAAAACTAACCACATATATCAATAATCCCACACATAAACATAATAACACACATACCTTAGAGGAATTGTAACTAGGGATCTCTCTCTATCCTAACCTGCCCATACAATGTCAACATCACCATTAAAGTGAGGGTTTTGTTTTTTTTTTTGAGCAGCCCAAGAATGTTTTTGATATCTAAATATTCATAGGCACATAAAGATATTATGAATTTTTTATACATGTATTTTCCCATTTGGAAGTGCCTTTGACGGGGCTAACCAAAAAGGGGATAAAGTTCATTTGATAAAAAGCTTACAAGAATGCCTTATAAGAGTTGAAGGGGAGATTGATCTCAACAACGATCCTGGTCTTACTAGATTCAGGCAGGGGGTATGTTTTATATTGTGATGCATCATGTATTGGGATATATTCATATCTAATGTAGGGGGATCAAGTTATTGCATATGGGTCTCGGCGGTTGAGTCCTCAAGAATGAAATTACCCTGTACACAATCTTGTGTTGGTAGCAGTTGTGCACACCTAAAAGTGGTTGTAGCACTACCACTTGGGATAAAGGTCTATTGTTTATACAGACCATAAGAGTTTGAGGTACATTTTTACTCAGTAGGACCTTAACCTTCGGCAACGAAGTTGGATTGAGTACATTCAGTCTTTTGACTTCAAGATGACCTATACACCCGAAAAGGGAAATATATTTGTTGATGATCTAAGCCGGAAGGTGAAGCCTCAAGTTATCTGGGGTTCATGCAGTGAGTGGAAACTGACGGTACTTTTTGATGAAATGCATATGGATGTATAGGAGGATCAGGAATGATCATTTCTAACATCTTTATATGTGGTTCCTTTAATTTTATATCAGATCAATAGAACACACCTATCTAATTGAGAGTGCCTTTCCCTTAGGGATATCTTTGATGGTGGAGAGCTGCAACCACCCTGAACTATAGATGAGGGAAATATCATCCATCTTCCCAGGTGTATTTTAGTGCCTACTAACATGTGATAGGAGTCAATGAGGGAAATATCATGCTTCTATGTGGGAAGTACACCCGGGATCGATGAAGATGTATCGTGATCTTTGTTGCTAGTATTAGTGGTCGGGAATGAAGATGAAGATAACAAGGTTCGTTACACAGTGCTCCACCTATCAATAGGTGAAGTCCAAGCATTAGCAACTCATCGGTATCCTACATTCTTTTCTTATTCCGGAGTGGAAATGGGACAATGTCACCATGAAATTCATTATGGTCTTACCAAGGACACCTTGGGGGAAGGATTCATTATGGATCATCGTGGATCAGCTAATAAAGATCTCCCATTTTCTACTGATCTGAGAGACCTTTATGGTGCATGATCTATGAAAGTTGCATGTTTGAGAGATCATACAACTACACGGGATCCCTCATAGCATCGTTTCTAATAGGGATGTTTGGTTTACATCACGGTACTGAAAGGGGTTGTAGAAAGCGTTGGGAACTCCAGGGATTTTGAATACAAAATACCACCCACAGACCGATGGAAAATCTGAATAGACTATTCAGGTGTTAGAGGACATGTTGATGGATTGTGTCCTAGATTTTGGCGATTCATGGGAGAACCATCCAACGCTTGTGGATACTCCTATAACAATAGTTACCAAGAAACAATTAAGACGGAACCTTACAAGGCTTTATATGGAAGGCTATGTCATTCAACCTTATGTTGGAAAGAGGAAGGTGAGGCGGTGATGGTTCGGTTGAGTATCGTCCAGGAGATGATGAGCATGTTCAATTGATTCGAAAGAGGATGTCGACGATTCAGAGTAAGCAGAAATCATATGTAGACCATCATCATCGATCCTTGGAGTTTGAGATAGTTGACCAGGTGTTTTGTGTGTTTTTTCTAGGTTGGGACATTTCTATATATGGATGCATGGTAAATTGGTGCCCAGGTGCGTGGGTTCATTTGATGTAGTGGAAAGAGTAGGCCCAGTGGCATACCGACTAGCTCTTCCATAGAGATTCAGTGTCTCACGTGATGTATTTCATGTATCTCATCTTTGAAAATACTTTCTCAGTCTATCTCACATGATTGATGTTGAGGGTGTCGATCTTGAGGTTAATGCATCCTTTGAGGAGAATCTAGTTCGTATTATAGACCATAGTGAGAAGATGCCCCATGGGAAATCTATTCTTCCGATACGGGTGCTGCAATGCCCTAACTCGAAAGCCATTGATTGGTGCTCTGGGTAGGCACACCACACAACCTCAAATGCATATCCCCATACGTGAGAGGCTACCGACTAGTAGTGACGGTCCATAAGTCGTACGGTGGGGTGGATATACTTTCATGTCAGAGTATAAACACCAACGGAAATAAAGGAAATGGTATATACATCACACCCAGATAAAATAAATAGGTGCTAAAATACCAAGTCACAACTCATAAAATATCATACTAATGACACATATAAAACACATAAACATACATAAGTAAGGTCAAGTACATCAATCCCCAAAAGTAAACAAATGGGAAAAAACCAAAAGATAACAAAAAACCCAAAAATCTGAAGCAATAGCCCGACTCCCAACTCCCAACTCCAATCCTAGGAATAATCTCAAGCATCATCTACAGGGTGCTTGACCTTATCCCGATCGACATCCATGAAGTTTGTACGGACACAAAACAACGGCTCAAAAAGGGTGTCTAATACAAATTCAATATGACATGTAAAGTATAATGGTGTGAAATATGTGATAGAGAGAGAGAGAGTGAAACAATCAGAATAATAATGAAATATGAAAATAAAAGTAACCAAGTCGAGCCTTAGGTCTCAAGGGGACAATCCGGGTCGACATTACCCACTTCAAACTACACTGATCTCTAAATAAGGAGGAGGTTTCATGGCTTAATATGGTTCCAAGGTGCATCACCAAGGCAACCACGATCAATTAACCCAAAGGAATCCACATGCCTCAACTAGGAATCCCCTTATATCAATTCCCAAGAATATCCAGTAATCTGGTCCGAACTCAAGGGAGTGCCCTTGATGTTCAAAGGCACAACTCGCACTAGAGGCATTCCGCCCAATATGATCAAGCCAAATTCAGGGAGCTCATCCCATGACATTCAATAAGGGTACCCCTCAAGAATCCATGGCATTAATTCACGACATTAAATAAGTGTAAACATTACCCAGATCCAAGGGGGAGACACCCAAGGCATTCATAATAATGAATTTGTGTAGAATCCACTAGCTTGCTCAAGGCATTCCAGAACATTGGACCTCATTGAATCCAAAGGTGTATTCGCACTCCAGTATTCACATACATCCCCTTAATGGAATCCTAGACTCATCCATGGCATTCCACGACAATACCAACCATAAGGAATCCAAGGAGGTCCTCTCCAAGGCATTATATACCCATAACCATTACCAAGGATTTAAAACATATCATTATACCACAATTCAAAAAATAAAAAATTATTCAATTTAATCCAAGTTCACCATTTGGGATCAATTCACATTTTCATTTAATCATTCCATGACCATAATCACAAAGGTCAGTTCCTCTGAGGTCTACCCAAACCAGCCCACTTTTCTAAATCCAAGGAATCTCTTAAGAATAAACAAGTCATCAAATAAATTAAATTAATTTTAGGTCAAGTTTCTGATGAGATGGTGCGATTGCACATGCCAAAGACACAATACTACGGTGAGACTTTGCGGGGAAAGCATGAGACCAGCTGTCACGAACCAACTCAAGGAAACTAGACAAGACACCCAAGATGGTATGCCCCATGGTAAAGTAGAAACAAAGTGGAAGAAACATGTTTCATAATAAACCTGAACAAGGCAAACCACCAGGGTACAACACAAAAGCAAGAGGACATAACCATAAGACATAAAAGTCAAGCCAAATTGAACAAACCAAAAAGATGAAACATGATGATTCTAAAAAAGCCCTTGTGTAACCATCCATCACCACCAAACCATCCTATTACAAAGATGATGACAATAAGAGAAAACAACATACAACATAATTCCCTTCCCTTAACTCGAGTCCTGCAAAACAATATCCACAACCGCCCAAAGACAAAAGTGGGGTGTGAGAAAAAAGCCTGGTAGGATGTAATCAAATAATATATACAAGTTTTAATATCAAAAATGCATTTGTTACAACTTTAAAAAAAATCCTGTTTACAAAAAAATTCATAAAATAAACCATTTTATAAAACATTCCTTTGATTTTCATAAAAGCAAGTCATATTCACCAAATCTAGGAATATATCAAGAAAGTATGTAAGCAACTATGAATACACCAAAATATAAGCATGTGCGCAATAACCATGAAATCTACCATCATGTGATAAACCATCCAAAAAATGATAAAGCACGCCATTTGGGCTCTAACCTATGGGTATATTTTCTAGAAATGAAAGAAAAGTCTCAATCCAGGCCTAAGTCGATCCAACCAATATAACCTTTAGTGGCATTACACAGACTAAAGTGACATAAAACATCTCGTGGCATTACACACAAAAAGAGTGACAAGTCTATTCTCGACGCACCTAAGGTTACCCAATGTGCTAAGTCTATTAAAAGCCATTTCAAAACCAAAACCAACTTTTAAAGCATTTAATCAAATGCTTGGTGTGTACAAAACTGTTTTTAATGCAACCCCCTTCAAAAACATATATTTTTTCAATAAAGTCATTCTAATGTCAAAAAAATCAATTTCAATGAACAAACCAAAGGAATTAATAAGAAATTAAGTCAATTTATGAATTAGAACCACTTATATAGATACACTTGCCTTAAGAATGAAGGAAACCTAATCGCCTTTGACAACATAGATTGGAAACAAGTAGATCGGCCTATGAAAGACAAGGCATGATGGAAAACTATAAAGGATTGATAGAAAACCCAAAACCGATCACAACCCAATCCATAGATGGAACCAACTCCACTGCAACCAAAGGAAGAGAAGAAATATGAAGACCACTTAACAGGGAGAAGCGACACATTCATCATGGGGATCAAATGCCGAATTGAGCGATCCCGAAGGAGGATGATCACCCAAAATTACCCAAAAACAGCCTAAGGTTCGACAGGAAGTATTTCACGTCAAATGGGAGAAGATTCATATATGCAGTGTGATAAAAGCTACTAGGATGAAGGATTTATGACGTAAACATCTCATTTACGACGTAAATATCCCATAACTCATATATTCCTAAAAACGTATTTCCTCAAGATAAATTTACCTCAATAAATAAATAGGATCTTACAATGTAAAAGAATATTATGGCGTAAAAGAATATTACGATGTAAAAAAAGATTTTACATCTTAAAAGATTATTGTGTCATAAACTATTTCACAGTTTGTGCCCAACACCATATTTATGCTGTAAACTACATCGTTGCGATGTCAAATGGTCCTGTAAGCAATACCCAACCTACATTTTGTAGAAAAATCCTAAACCATCTCTGATGCTTTCTGAACCCAAGGAGATCTCCCTTAAACCTTTGACACCTTTATACCCAGACTCCATCAATTAAAACAAGCATACGTCCCTGGACTTTAGGCCATTTTCTTGAAAAAATATCTTCATCCTCTTAGGGCTCGAAATACACCCAAACAAAAAGGGAATAAAGACTAGAGTCAAGAAGTACATGAAGGAAGGTAACAAAATTTTATAATCTCCCCACCATACAAGCTTTTTTTCCCTAGAAAGTCCTCAATACCCTGGACTCACAAAAATTAAAGGTCGTTATTGTCTCATCAATAACTCATACTCCCATGTCTCATGGCTATCCCATGTGCATTGTCATAGTACACAGACCAAGGGAATTGTTTTACCACACAATACATTTTCTCACACTACCAAAAAATTGGGTTTCCGTAACGCCACCCTTTAACAGTGCTAAAAAAAGTGCTGATAAAAGGGGTGTCTTTATCACCGCTAAAAAATGCGCCGATAAAGGACACTTTTAACAGTGCTAAAAAACGCTGTTAAAAGTGACCCTTTATCAGCCCTTTTTTTAACGCTTATAAAGGCACCCCTTTTTGAGCGCCTTTTTAGCGCTGTTAAAGGGACCCCCTTTATCAATGTTTTTTTAGTAGCACTGATAAAAGTGGGGCTTTATCAGCGATTTTTTCCCTAGCACTGATAAAGTGTATATTTAAAAAAATTATATTTTATAAAAAAAATAATATATTGATCTATAAATATATAAGTATATAATGTTGAAATAAATATAATATATATTTTTTAAATAGTTTTAGATAAGTATAAATAAACATTTTCACTTAATATATAAGATATGCATTGAAAATGACTTATAAAATATCTTAAAAAATTATTAATTAATAATTTGCAAATTATCATTGACTAATAATCATTTAATAACAATTTAAAGACACAAAAAATCAAAAAAATTAATAAAAAGTCTAAAATAAGTTAAAAGCATAACCCAAACTTCAAACGACCATAACTTTTGATTTGGGTGTCCGTTTGAGCTCTACAACATATCAAATTGAAGCCTGTGATGAGATCTATGCACTAATGATCCAAAGGATCCTTCTATCTTATATTTTGAGGCCAAAAAAGACCCAAAAGGCCTCCAAAACTGAGTTTTTAGTCTGGATATGCAATTTTTTTAAACATTCGATTGAATTTCAGTCACGTTTCAAGGGGTCTTTTTGACCTTTTTCACTATGGGCTGAATTTATTCTAAGGGGTTACATTTATATTAATATTATGGCTTTGAAATTTTATCATTTTTCATAATGTAATGTTATTTATAATCAATTATATAATAATATATACATATTTTTTATATATTCACCCATAAAAATTTAATTTTATAAATAAATAATTAAACATATTTACATATAAAGTACATTTCTCAATATATAAGGTTTATCTAAATAAAAAACTAATATCCATTTTATTTAAAATACAAACATATTAATATTTATATACCTATATGATTTTTGTGTGTGTGTGTGTACTTGTGTGCGTATGTATTAACAAACTGATATATATTATCTATATATTTTAAACATATGTATATACATATTAATATATAATATTTGTAAATATATATAAATATGTATAATTATACTTACAAATACACATATAATATGCATGTGTGTTTGTATATATGTATTTATTTATTTATAAACACACACAAAAAATCATATTTGATCTTATAAATATATATTAATATACGAATAAATATATAAATATTTAAATATAACTATATATGTGTGTGTGTGTATATTAATATATATATATATATATGTTAATATAAATATATATTAATATACAAGTAAATATAACTAAATATATATATATATATATAAATAGATATATTAATAAATGAAGAGTAAAGTAATATGGTAGAGTGATAAAGGCTTAGGTGCGCATGTAACAGGTCAAAAGTTAGAATCTAGGGGGAGGCAGGTCGAGCGCATGAGTGGAATAAATACTAGCACTGTTAAAGGCTGGGGGGGATGCGGGCTAGGGCGTGCGGTCTGGGGTGGGGGAGCTGTTAAAGGGGGCTTCAAGCGCTATTGAAGCCCCTCCCAAATTGTAGAAATATATTTTTTTATCTTTTTAATGTTGTTTATCTTTTATCAACACTAAAAAGATCGCTAATGAAGGACTCATTTATCAGTACTTTTCTGAGCGCTGATAAAAGGGACCCCCCCTTGACGTTGCAGAGATTAATAATAATTTTTAGCATTGTAAATGGACTTTTCTAGTGCTGATAAAGGTCATATTTTCATTAGTGTCGGCGATCCATAATCTAAATTGGTTGCTCAACCACAGTGGTGTCAGACTCAAGATCAACATCCTCTCATTTAATCATGTAGAATGGTATAATTGCCTACCTCAAGGAGAGGTCGAGACATTCATTTATAGATAGAGGAAAATAATTACAAGTAGGAGGAATTCGATGTGGGACTCATAAATACACTTAACCCGAAAATACAATTAATCTAGTCTAACACTCTCCCTCAAGCTAGAATAGGTATAGCTTGGAAAAAGAGTCCCACAAAAGAAATAAATGAGACACCAAAACAAGACCGTACACACTCCCCCTAAATATGGGTCTCCCTCAAGCTAGAATAGGTATAGCTTGGAAAAAGAGTCCCACAAAAGAAATAAATGAGACACCAAAACAAGATTGTACACAATCCCCCTAAATATGGGTTTCTCATGTTGTGGATTCCCATCTCGGTGCATAGAGAGTCCAGTCGAGATACCAGTAATATATTGGTGAAGATGTCGACAAGTTGACCAGCCATCAGAATGAAGCTGAAACTGATATGGTATTGCTCGATGGCGAAGAAAAGTGGTAGTCAACCTCAATATGATTTGTGTGTTCATAGAATACTAGATTGGAAACAATCTATGTGGTTGCTTGATTATCACACCAAATATGACCAGACCTTTGTAAAGGGAAACCAATTTCATGAAGAAGATGGCGAAGCCAAAGAATTTCAGTAGTGACCATGCCCGTTACACGATATTTAGATTCATCACTGGATATGGAGAAAACAGTTTTTTTCTTTCTTCTCCAGGAGATTAAGTTACCAGCCAGGAAAATAGAAAACCCAAAAGTAGACTTCTGAGTAGCTAAGCAACCAATGTATTCAATATTATAAAAGGCCTCAATATTCAGAATTGTGATGTGAATATAGAAGACCACACACAGGGTCTTTATTAATGTACTTGACAATGCTAAGGATATCATCCCATTATGATTTCATCGAATGTTCCATGAATTGGATAACCTTGCTAACAACGTATGCAATATCCGGACGAGTCATGGTAAGATAATTGAGTTTGCCCATAAGATGAAAATACCTCTTTGGGTGAGAATATGAGTTTTGGAATCATGTAGAGACTTCTCCCCAGGTTCAAGAGGAGTGTCAACGGCAATTATTTGAGACAAACCATCATCCTATAGAATATCCATTTCATATTTCCATTGGGAAATAAAGATGTTGTATGGAGAAAGGGACACTTCAATGCCAAGGAAGTATGTCAAAAGACCCAGATCTTTGATTTGAAATTGTTGTTTAAGATAATCCTTGATATGGGGCAATTCCAAGTGAGTCACTACCAGTAATTATGATATCATCAACATATACAACCAACAGGATGTAGCCGGAGGATGTTTTGCGGTGGAAAATAGTGTGCTCCTTCACACTCTGAGATAGACCAAATATAGTGATGACACTGCAGAATCTGCCAAACCAGGCATGGGGATACTATTTGATCCCATAATGAGAGTGACAATGGCGACAGACATGAGACCAGGCTCCTGAGGTAATGAATCTAGGAGGTTGTTGTAGATATACCTCTTTTTTAAGAAATCCATTTAGAAATTCATTCTTGACATCAAGCTGATGAAGAGTCCAATGATGAGAAGTGGAAAGAGATATGAATAATTGGATAGATTTCATCTTTGCAACCAGAGAGAATGTATCGAAATAATCAACACCATGCATTTGGGTGAATCCTTTTTCCATAAGTCAAGTTTTAAGGTGATGAAGAGTGTCATCTGTATTGAGGCGAACCGTATAAATCCATTTGTTGTTGAACACCTATTTACCTTCTGAAATATGGACTAAATCCTAGGTGTGATTGTCGTCCAAGGCCTATAATTCATCCCGCATTGCTTTAATCTATCTAGGGTGATATTTGGCTTCAAAAACCATATGAGGAACAAACATCATCTCCAGAGTAGAGAGGTCTCTGTATGAAGTTGTGTAAAGAGGATTATTCTGGAAAGATTGAGTACCTTTCTGCAAAGCAATCGTCAATTTGTCTGTTCCTAGAGAAAGAGGATTAGACAAAGCTAGGGAGATTGTGTCCTTGGTCCAGACAGGGGACATGTTCGATGGTCGATGAGAGTAGACAATTCCAAAGTAGAGATATGTAAAGTGGGGAAACTGAGGCAAGGGTGGGTGGATGGTGAGATGAAGACAGTCATCGATAATGGTATCTAGGAGGGTAAAGGGTGGAGAGAATGAAGAGTTCTCAATAAAAGAGACATAAATAGAGTTGATATAACATCGCAAGTATAGAGAGAAATAATGGTATATGTGATGAGTGTGGGAATATCCCAAGAAGATGTAGTGGAGGGATTTTGGAGAAAATTCAGATTGGTTGGGATGAGTATCATGTACACAACAAAGACACCCAAACACATGAAGTGGAAGAGGGTAAGGAGGGAGAGAGGAGAAAAAAGCCCGAAAATGAGTCTCCCCATGAAGGATAGAAGAGGGGATATGATTTATAAGGTAAGTAGTAGTAAGAATATCACCCCCTAAAAAAATAGAGGAACTGACATGTGAAATAAGAGGGCACAAGTAGTCTCTAGAATATGATGATGTTTATGCTCTGTCGCTCCATTCTACTGAGGTGTATCAGGGAATGATGTTTGTCACACACAAGTTCTTCATTAAAGGTATTTATATTTCTTATATTTTTATCCTAACATCCCCCCTAAGTCCCCCTTAAGCCCTCATAAATTTTGATGGATTTTGGAGATGTTTTGAGGGGAGAATGGAGGGTGCACGGTTTCAGTGCACGGTTTGCCAAACCGTTCACACAAACCGTGCGCCTATGTCCAGGTCATTAAAAATGTGTAAAAATTACTTCTTTTCCCTATTGGGATTTATCCAAACTCATCCCTTTCTTCCCCCGTTCGACCCTTACACCCATTGCAGCCTCCCAAGCACCTAAAAACTTCCTTGGATCTTCATTTTGAAGGGAGATTTGGTGGAGGAACTTCAAACAATCTCAAGTAAGTGTTTCTCCCTCTTAGTTCCTCCCCTTTTCTTGAAGTTTCTTCCAATTTATTTGAAGTTACAAATGACCAGAGGGTAGATTTTAGAACCTAGGGTTTAACCTAGGGTTTTCTTGGTCTAATATTATGTTTTTAGGCTTGATCTACCCTCCTTGAGGTGCGGCGGTGGTGCGTCTGAGTTTTCGCACAAAGGATTCAAGGGTTTTCATTACTTTATAGGTGATTACATTGTGTATGAAATACTTGTGACCTATATACTATGTTTATGATATTTTCATGTTTATTTCATTTGATTATTCCTGCAAAAATTGGTTTTAGTGGTGTTTGTAATGCAAGTGAATTTTAAGTGCCAATTTTATGTGAAATTGGGGGTTTTTCATATAAATATTTTATTGGTTCATTTGGGGTTGCCCTATAATTACTTAGTTGATTTTATTGAACTGTATTAGGGTTTAAAATAATGTTTTTAATGTTTATTCTCTTTGGTTGTTGCTACAAAAGTTTTTTTAAATGGTGTTTGTGAAGAAAATGGACTTTAAGTGCCATGTTTGTGTGAAAATGAGGGTTTTTAAAAGATATAACTTCTTGGTTCATATGGGGATTCCCATAAATGAATTGTTGGTTTAATTGAATGGTATTGAACTGCCATTTTGTTTTGGTGACTTACAAGTGTGAACATAGTGTGCAAAGTGGATTTTTCAAAGAGTTTTGGGTGCAAAACAATGTGAGATTTTGAGAAGTTTCATTGAAAATCAAAATGTTTTGTTGTGTGTTTTAAGTGGTATAAAGTGTGTATAGATATTGTATTGTTTTTATGTGACCAGTAGTGGTATTTTTATATGAAAAGGGATGTGTGTTTCTTTCTGAAATTGTTTGAGCACAACGGGGGAAGCCTGGGTACCTAGGTGGGCAGATATGTACTAGTACGACTAGTGATTCAGATGGGTTGTGTCCCTGTTTCACTGAGAAAATGGATAACGACAACTCTAACTAAACAATGTGGATGATGTTTGGGGACCACTAGGTTATGTATATTTTCCCTACTAGTGGCTCGTGCATGGGAAAGAATTGTGACTTGGATACTTTACACCAAGGTACGAGGTACATAGGGCCCGAGACAATCAAGTGCCTAGGGGTGTTCCCGGTTTTGGTGCTCATTGGATTTGTGGTATTTACCCTTTTCTTAGGGTGTGTTAGGATGTAATTTAAAGTATATTCATGTATTATTTAAATGTGTTATCATTCTGAAAGTTTTAGTTTGAAAACTGTTTTCAATTGAAAATTGCATTTCTTGGAATTTATCACCGCTTTTCTTTACATATTAAAACGACTTGATTTTTCACCTTGTATTGCATACTCTTTGAAATATTTGGGTGGTATCCTATTGGGTTTAGGCTCACACCCTACTTGCACCCCTTGGGTGTAAGTAGACTTCATTATGTTTGAATCGGGTAATGGAAAAGCCTCGGGTGAAGATGGTTCGGGTTGTTAGTCCCCTCTCATGGTCTGGTGTTGTGGAGACGGCACGGGGGTGATGTCCCCTTGTCATGTGGAGTCATTGTGGATGACTTTCTGCTGTTTTTATTATTATTTGGACCTCTTGTACTTTATTTAAAACCATGTATTCATATCTTGTTTTGTTAATTCTTGTTTGTCATGAAAATTTCAGATTCTTATTATTGATTGTTTTTAATGTTTTATGCTTTCATACTCAGGTAAATCGTTCTCAAACCTAATTTATTGATACTCGAGCACTTGTGCCAACTCCTGGAGATAGGGAATGCCCTTCGGGCCTTGTCATGGGCTGGATTTGGTGCCGGAATTAGTGGCGACTAGATTCAGTTCGTGACAAAATGGTATCAAAGCGAGGCCAATGTTTTTGGGTTATATTACTATTTTGGGATGAGTCGGGATATACAAGAGCTAGGATTGTTAGGGCTCGGGGTTTTGGTTGCGAGTACGGTGCTTGGCTCGCACCTCTCGTGGCAGACCTTGAGTCACCAGGGGACGTTGGAATTGTCTGATTAACTTCACTTCCAGGTGAGACGTGTGGGCTGCAGGCCACACGTGGACATCGGGCGGGGGGTGGAGTGGTTGTTTCTTTTATTATCATAATGTGTTTAGCTTATTTATATTTGATGTATTTGATTAAAATTTTCATATTTGTGGTATTGACTATTGTTTTTGTGACTGTTTCATTTTGTAGCAACATGTCTCCCCAAAAAGCTCTCATGCGCCCACGAGAGGAAGCGGGAGAGAGTTCTCCCACACCAATTGATCAGAGGCTAGTCAAGGTCGTGGTCCGGGTTGTCCAGGATCTAGGACAGGGATCGGCTCCTGTTCCATCTCCTGTTAGAGAGGACAACACTAATCCTAGAAAGGAAAAGGCCCAGGAGTTCCTAAAAAATAAGCCTCTCACCTTCCGAGGTAGCATAGAACCCCAGGAAGAAGAGGAATGGATCGAGAAGATCGAGCGCATGTTCGAGTTCCTGGATACACCAGAGTAGCTCAGGGTGAAATGTGTCTTATTTCTATTGGAGGGTCCCACCTACAGGTGGTGGGAATCGGTACTTCAAACTGGGAAGAATGAGAAGATGTGCTGGGGAGATTTCAAGGCCGTTTTCAATGAGCAGTACTGCCCCGAAGTCTTGTCATATGCCAGGTCCCAAGAGTTCATGGATCTTGTTCGGGGGAATCTATCTATGATGGAGTACGCCAACTGTTTCACTGATTTGGTTTGGTATGCTCCTGAAATCATCTCCAATGAGCAGGAAAAGGCCTAGAGGTTTGAGAAAGGCTTGCGACCAGAGATATACTCTCAGGTGTTCTTGTTTAAGTTGAAGACCTATGCTGAGGTCGTCGACTGGGCGTGCGTGGTGGAGATTGACTGTAACGGCAGGGCTGGTTTCTATGGGTCAGTATCAATAGTGGGTAGTGGAATCTCTTCATAAAAGAAAAGGAAGCGAGAGGAATAGGTGAAGAAAGGAGGTGGCATTTCAGGCCACTCTTCCAGGCAGTTTTCGTCTGTGGCTTCTGATGCGAGATCGGTCATGTGCCACCAGTGTTGAAAGTCGGGGAACATCCAACCAGCATGCCCACTTCCCCCGAAGCCTTGTTTCTAGTCTGGAGGTATGGGGCATTTACAACGCTTCTGCAGGGTGGCACATTCACTTCCGAGTGGGGCAGGATCAACGACTTCAAGAGGAGTGCCAGCACAGTCCGAACCGTCGAGGACTGTGGGATCTCGATTTGGAGGCCGTGGTGGTAGGGATGGGTCATCTTCTGGGCAGATCCAATTCAGGGCACAACCAAAAACTAGCGGTTGTCCTCAGTCAGAGACCGGACATCTCCATGCAGTGGATCAGGCACCAGCAGGATCAGAGGTGGGACCGTCGACAGTTTGAGGTACTGTTCTGATCTTATCTTCTATAGTTGCTGCTCTTTTTGATACTGGTTCCTTTGTTTCATTCATTTATGCCCATTTTTTGGACACACTGAATTTAACAACCGATTTTTTGTCTTTTGCGATGGAGTTGGTGACACCGCTGGGAAAGAAGAGGGAGCAGGGTCTCAGGTGCCCGTCGTGTGCACTCTCAGTGTCAGGGATTGAGATGGAGTGAGACCTCTTGGTCTTAGATATAGATATTTTTGATGTGATACTCGGCATGGATGGTTTGGTACACATCGATTGCTACAGGCGACGAGTGAGTTTCACGACACCTGATGGGAGTCATCAGGTTTTTCATGGAGAATGTGATTCTTAGTTGGGTTGCGTCGGACCTCCACTCCCAGAGTTGGGAAGTCTTATCTTCCATTTATCATCGCTCTCGCTAGAGGATGGTAGTCTTTCCTCTGAAGGTGCACCACCTCATGTAGTGAATGAGTTTCTGGAGGTATTCCCGGATGATTTTTTAGGTTTTCCCCCAGAGAGGGATGTGGAGTTATCGATTGATATGGCGCCAGGAACACAACTGATATCTCTTCCCTCATATCGCATGGCCCCTACTGAACTAAAGGAATTAAAGATACAACCAGACGACTTGGAATCCAAAGGATTAATTCTCCCAAGCGTCTCTCCTTGGGCCGCTCCTGTGTTGTTCGCGAAGAAGGCAGACGGATCCCTATGGTTGTGCATTAACTACCGGAAGCTGAATAAAGTAACAATTAAGAACAAGTACCCTTTTCCCAGAATAGATGATTTGTTCGATCAATTAAAGGGGTCAAAGTGGTTTTCAAAAATAGACTTGTGTTCGGGATACCATCAACTCAGGGTGAGAGAGACGTATATCCCGAAGACAGCCTTCTGAAGTAGGTACGACCACTTCAAGTAATTGGTCATGCTCTTCGTATTGACTAATGCTCCAGCGGTCTTTATGGCACTCATGAATAGGGTGTTCCATCAGTATATCGATTTTTTCATTGTGGTGTTTGTGGATGACATTCTAGTATACTCTGGCTCTGAAGAGGAACATGAACATCACTTGCGGATCGTTATGGGCACTTTGCGGGATCACCGCCTCTATGAAAAGTTATCAAAGTGAACATTATGGATTAGGGAGGTCAAATTTATGGGGCATGTGATCTCGGAGCAGGGGGTTTCAGTGGACCCCGAGAAGATCAATGCGGTCATGTCATGGGAGCAACCAAATAATGTGTTTGAGATCAAGAGTTTCCTCAGCCTGGATGGTTATTACAGGCGGTTTGTTCGTGACTTCTCTTGGCTTTCTTCACTGATGACCGCGCTCACCCGGAAAGGGGTGAAGTTTTTATGGCCCCCATAATTCCAGGCATCCTTCATGGAGTTGAAGCAGCGGTTGACTACCGCCCCCGTTCTGATTTTTCCAGAGGTTGGAAAGCGGTATGTGGTCTATTGCGACGCTTTGGGTATGATTCTTGGGTGTGTGCTTATGCAGGATGATCACGTGGTGCCTTATGGATCTCGCCAACTCCGACCACACGAAAAGAATTACCCGACCCATGACTTGGAGTTAGAAGTTGTGATGTATGCCTTTAAGACTTGGCATCACTACCTCTTTGGGGAGAAGTTTGTGGTCTACTCTGATCACAAAATCTTGGCATATATCTTCTCGCAGAAGAACCTCAACTTAAGGCAACATCGTTGGATCGATTACTTATAGGGGTTCGACTTTGACATTGTTTATACCCCAGGCAAGGGTAATGTGGTGGCTGAAACATTGAGCAGAAGAGTTCCAATGCATGCTTTGAGGAAGTCCAATGATGAGTGGACTTTGATGGGGCTCTTTGAAAAGATGCATGTGGAGACCAGGGAGCACAGTAGAGGTGCGTTCTTGGCGAGATTTCAGTTGACTCCTCTCTTGGAGTTGATTTAGCAGGAACAACCTAGTGATGAGATTTGTCAGCGGTCAAGGTAGTTTCTTCATGGGGGGAGACGTCCTCTGATTGGTTGTCGTTTCCTGAGGGCATCTTGTGTTTCAAGGGTCATTCAGTAGTGTCGTCGTCTCTACGGAAGGTGGTGATGGAGGATAGCCACCAATCTCAGTGGGTTGTCCATCCAGGTGTCACCAAGATGTATTATGATGTCTGTTGGCAGTTCTGGTGGCTAGGTATGCGACGGGACATAGCGAAAATTGTGTCGAGATGCTACACATGCCAGCAGGTGAAAGCAGAGCATCATAGGCCCTCTGGTTTGCTCCAACCATTACCCATTCCTACTTGGAAGTGGGACGAGGTTGACATGGACTTCATCGTTGGTTTTCCTCGTACACATCGGGGTAAGAATTCCATTTGGGTGGTGATTGATCATCTGACCAAATCAACTCACTTCATTCCGATCAGAGATATAGCTAAAGTGGATGAGTTGGGTTGTTTGTATCTTTAGGAGGTGGTGAGACTCCATGGTGTTCCATCAGCAATTGTATCAGATAGAGACTCATGTTTTACTTCTCAATTTTGGGAAGGCCTTCAGAGGGCCTTGGGGTCTCAGATTAAGATAAGAACGACATACCACCCTCAGACAGATGGTCAGACCGAGCGGGCGAATCAGATTTTGGAGGACATGCTCCGTGCATGTGTTCTGGACTTTGGAGGTTCCTGGGATAGCCATTTGGGATTGGTTGAGTTTTCTTATAATAACAGTTACCAATACTTGATTCCAATGGCTCCTTTTGAGATTCTCTATGGTCAGCCTTGTCGGTCCCCCCTTTGTTAAGCTGAGGTAGGTGAGACTTCACTGTTGGGGTTGAGTCTTGTGCAGGAGACTTCTGAGAAGGTCAAGTTGATCAGGCAGTGCTTATTCACAGCTCAGAGTCTCCATAAATCATATGCTGACCAGAGGCATCGAGACCTAGAGTTTTCTGTGGGTGACAGGGTATTCTTGAAAGTGACCCCTCGTCTGGGTCATCGTCGATTGGGGAAGCAAAGGAAGCTGACACCGCGATATATCATCCCTTTTGAGATCACTAAGCATATTGGTAAGGTGGCTTATAGGTTGGTCATACCTTCTTATTTGACATCCATCCATGATGTCTTCCATGTCTCCCAGTTGAATAAATACAACCCGAATCCATCCCATGTGCTGAGTTGGGAAGAACATGAGATAGAGCATGACTTGTTAGTTTTTGAGCGGCCAGTACAAACAGTGGACTTCCAAGAGAAGGTGCTTTGAGGGAAGTCTTTTCCGCTGGTCCGGGTTCATTGGAAACATGGTAGTGATGCTCATGATACATGATAGTGGAAGTCATGGGTCGAGGAAGAGTACTCGTTCCTGTTTTCTGATCAAGCCTCTAGTCGACTTTCCAGAACAGAAAGTTTTCATGGTGGGGAGAATTGTCACAACCAAGTTCTTAATTAAAGGTATTTATATATCTTATATTTTTATCCTAACACCCCCCCTAAGTCCCCCCTAAGTCCCCCCTAAGCCCCCATAAATTTTGATGGCTATTGGAGATGTTTTGATGGGAGACTGGAGGGTGCACGGTTTAGGTGCACGGATTGCCAAACCGTGCACACAAACCGTGCACCTATGTCCAGGTCATTAAAAATGTGTAAAAATTACTTCTTTTCCCTCTCGAGATTTATCCAAACTTGGTCCGTTCTTCCCCCATTCAACCCTTACATCCATTGATGCCTCCCAAGCACCTAAAAACTTCCTTGGATCTTCATTTTGAAGGGGGATTTGGTGGAGGAACTTCAAACAATATCAAGTAAGTGTTTCTCCCTCTTAGTTCCTCCCCTTTTCTTGAAGTTTCTTCCAATTTCCTTGAAGTTCCAAATGACCAGAGGGTGGGGTTTTGAACCTAAGGTTTAACCTTGGGTTTTCTTATTCCAATCTTATGTTTTAGGCTTGATCTACCCTCCTTGAGGTGCGGTGGTGGTGCGTTTGAGTTTTCACATAAAGGATTCAAGGGTTTTCATTACTTTGTAGGTGATTACATTGTGTATGCAATCCTTGTGACCTAACTGTTGTGTTTATGATACTTTCATGTTTATTTCATTTGATTATTGCTTCAAAAATTGGTTTTAGTGGTGTTTGTAATTCAAGTGAATTTTAAGTGCCAATTTTTTGTGAAATTGAGGGTTTTTCATATAAATCTTTTATTGGTTCATTTGAGACTGCCCTATAATTACTTAGTTGATTTTATTAAACTATATTAGGGTTGAAAATAATGTTTTTAATGTTTATTCTCTTTGGTTGTTGCTTCGAAAGTTTGTTTAAATGGTGTTTCTGAAGCAAATGGACTTTAAGTGCCATGTTTGTGTGAAAATGAGGGTTTTTAAAAGATATAACTTGTTGGTTCATATGGGGTTGCCCCATAACTGAATTTTTGGTTTCATTGAAGGTTATTGAACTTACATTTTGTTTTGGTGACTTACATGTTTGCAAAGTGGATATTTCAAAGAGTTTTGGGTGCAAAACAATGTGAGGTTTTGAGAAGTTGTTTTATTGAAAATCAAAATGTTTTGTTGTGTGTTTTAAGTGGTATAAAGTGTTCATTGATACTATATTGTTTTTATTTGACTAGTAGTGGTGTTTTTATATGCAAAGGGATGTGTGTTGTGTGCTGAAATTGTTTGAGCACAAATGGGGAAGCCCGGGTACTTAGGTGGGTGGATATGTACTAGTACAGCCAGTGATCCTAATGGGTTTTGTCCCTATTTCACTGAGAAAATTGATAACCACAACTCTAACTAAACTATGTGGATGATGTTTGGGGACCACTAGGTTATGGGTATGTTCCCTACTAGTGGATCGTGCATGGAAAAAGATGGTGACTTGGATACTTTACATCGAGGTACGAGGTACATAGGGTCCGAGACAATCTAGTGCCTATGGGTGTTCCCAGTTTTGGTGCTCATTGGATTTGTGCTCATTGCATTCTGAAAGTTTTATTTTGAAAATTGTTTTCAATTGAAAATTGCATTTCTTGAAATTTATCACCGCTTTTCTTTACATATTAAAACTGCTTGTTTTTTCACCTTGTATTGAATACTTTTTAAAATATTTGGGTGGTATCCTATTGGGCTTAATCTCACACCCTACTTACACCCCTTGGGTGTAAGTATACTACATTATGTTTGACTCAGGTAAAAGCAAAGCCTCTGGTGAAGGTGGTTCTGGTTGTTAGTCCCCTCCCATGGTGCGGTGTTGTGGAGACGACACATGGGTGATGTCCCTTTGTTGTGTAGAGTCATTGTGGCTGACTTGCTGCTGTTTTTATTATTATTTGGACCTCTTGTACTTTATTTAAAACCATGTATTCAGATCTGGTTTTGTTAAGATTTGTTTGGCATGAAAATTTCCTATTCTTATTATTGATTTTTTTAATGTTTTATGCTTTCATACTCGGGTAAATCGTTCTCAAACCTAATTTATTGATACCTGGGAACTTGTGTCAGCCTGTGGGGATAGGGAACGCCCTTTGGGCCTTGTCATGGGCTGGATTTGGTGCCAGTATTAGTGGCGACCATATTCGATTCGTGACAATGTTTGATGAAGGATTTCATGATCCTTGAGAAACTACTAAAGGTTAGTGGATAAATATTATTGGCCATTTTCTGAGTTGATACATCTAACAGGCTTGGATAATTGAGTTTGAATTTCATGGTAAAAAGTTTTGAAAATATCACACACCTATGAACGATCATGAAGGAGATATAACCATGTCATCTAAGAGAATTCATCAATAAAGGATACATAATAATGATACCCTGGCTGACTAGGAACCCTGTAAGGACCTCATACATCATAATGAACTAGGTTGAAAGGATTCGCTGCACTCATTTCCAATCAAGGAATATACGTCGCCCGATGATGCTTAGAAAACCTATAGGATCCACAATGAAAGGAAAGGTGTGGACTGAACTGAGGGCAAGGATTATATAAGATGAAAGCCAGTGGATAGCCATGGAAAAAATGTAGGTCGAGGGAATGAGCAAAGGTGGATGAGAAAGAAAGGGATGGTGGGGTATCGAACATGTACATCCCTTTACTAAGACGACCTCTACTAAGTTCCCGATTTGTTGACTGCTCTTGAAAAACAACACCAGAAGACATAAATATAACAACACAATTTAAGTCCTTTTGTGATTTTACTATTAGAGAGAAAAGTAAAAGGACTTATGAGGAACATGAGCTACTGAAGCTGGGAAAATAGTTGTAGTCAAGGAGCATGTGAAAAATCCTATAATGGGGATTGTAGATACACCACGAACAGTGATTATGGTGGCACCGGTATACATATGATAGGTATTAATCATACCTGAATCACCCATGATATGATCAGAAGCATAAGAATCAAGCAATCAATCCGTCTATTGATGAGATACACAAGTGGTAGGTCTACCAATCTGCACAATGAAGGATGAAGAAGAGGTAGGTGTCAAATAATACTGATGAGATTGTATAAGTGCAATCTATGAGAGTGTTAGGTTGTGATGAATATAGGATGGTGGTGAGGATGCTGTCATGTGTGGATGAAGTTTAGGGAACCTAGTTTGGGCGGCAGGGGACTGGTCTTGGATAGCCGAAAAATTCCACGATAGGAATAACTGGTTCAATAGTATGAAGGCATGCAGGAAGAACACGTGGTAGGACACGATTCAAATGTCCGGCATGAAAAGCTGGAGTGTATCAATGATGCAGAGAAACAATAGCAGGGGCACACGGGAACAAGCATCTCATTACAAGCAGCAATGGAGGAAGAGGGCGGATAGAGTTGCTGCTTAGGGGTGCAGTCCGTAGAGGTTTGTGCAAAACAGTTGTAGTATCTGGGAGGGAGATGTGCATGAGGGGAGCTACGTCAAAAGATGTTGGTGGGCCATTGGGGGTTGTCGCGCTGGAGGTGGCATCACGATGGAGTCGTCACATAGGGAGGGTGAGGCACTGGATGCATCGCGCATGGAGGTGCGACACTGCTGGTGTCACAGTGGCTGATGAAAATCAATGAGGGGAATCCTGATAGAGCAACACTGGTCCATTAGATATCCAAGGGGAGGAAATGGCTGAGAAGGAGCCAGCTAGTGGGGCAACGATGACTTATAGGCAGCGCCTAATCTGGCATGGTGACCAACGAGGTTGGATCTGTTGGGAGGGACGATCATCGGATAGAGGAGGTGTTGCAGCCTGGTAGGAGTAGCGCATGGGGAGGAGGGCCACTGGTTGTAGGGGTATCGTGCAGGGGTCATTGTACTAGAGGCGGCATCACACAGAAGAGGTAATGGTAGGGGAGGCTTTTGAGTTGGGGTTTGTCCCACAAGGAGGGGTTGTGCACAAGCATCGAGTGTCAGGTAAGAGCCATGTCTGAAGGGGATCGTTAGGAAAGGAGTGGGCGGTTAGGGTTCTTCCAGGGGTTGTTGCAACTGGGCCAGCGATGGGGTGAAGTGTAGGATCCGCATAGGTAGGCCGACGATGAGGCTGCTGCACAGGAAGGGCAGTGATGGGACGCATCGAAGGATCCACGCAGGCGGGCCGACAACGGGGCTTCCACGTAGGTGGGTCTGCGACAACGCACAGTGGAGGAGGGAAAGGAGTGGGCGGAGCACAGTAGACCAAGAGAAAAAAAATATTGGATGTAACCCTTTGATGCCATGTAGAATGGTATAATTCCCCACCACAAGGAGAGGTGGATACATTCATTTATAGACATAGGAAAATAATTACAAGCAGGGGGAATTCGATGCGGGACTCAGAAATACACTTAACACGGAAATACAATTAACCAGGTCTAACAAATCACATAGGAAGGATCCGGTTGATACCTCATCAATCGGGAAACATGAAACATGTCATGGATGGAAGTCAAACAATATAGTAAGTCCAAATAATACTCCAACTTTCCAAGATGCACCATAATCTTAAAGGGGCTGATAAACCTTCATGTCAACTTACCCTATCTACCCAACCAACGATGTCCTAAGCAAGGTGAAACTCTGAAAAAAACCTGATCACCAACCTAAAACTCCAACAACTGGTGATGATGGTCCACATGTGATTTCCAACAACCCTGTGTTGTGACCAATCTTCTTTAGATTAGCTACACGTTTTTCAATGTTTCCTAAACAAGACTTGGTCCAACAAAGGACCGCTCTCCCAACTCTACCCAACATAAGGGAGATCTACATGGACGCTCATACAAAGCCTCAAAGGGCATCATATTAATCAAGGACTAATAACTAATGTTATAGGAAAACTCAACGAGAGGCAAATGATTTTCCTAAGAACCAATGAAATCAAGCATACATGCCTAAAGAATATCCTTGAGAACTTGGATAACACTCTCCCTCTGTCCATCTGTTTGTGGATGATAAACCATGCTCAATTTAAACTGGGAACTCATCACCTCTTACAAACCTTTCCAAAACCTGGATGTGATCCTAGGGTCCATGTTAGAAAATATTGCAGATGGAACCCCATGAAATCTCATAACCTCTTAGACATATAAGTCCCTGATCTATTCCAATTTTGTCATCTCCTTGATAGAGAGGAAACACATTGATTTCATGATTCGATCGATGATCATTCAAATCGCATCCTACCCCCTGGGATTATATGGTAAAACAATGATGAAATCATGGAAATCTCATCCCACTTTCATACTGGAATGGGTAAGGGCTACAGAAAACCAGCAAGTCTCTGGTGCTCCACTTTAATTCTATGACACATAAGACATCATGATATGAAATCTACAATCGACCACATCATTCCTAGCCAACAATACCAATGTATCAATTCATGATATATATTTGTAGTCTTAGGATTTATGGACCAACAAGAATGGGGTACAATGTCCAATAACTCCTACCTCAGAGAAAAAGAAACAGCCAACCTATTTTGGAAACACAAAGCGCCACTGGGAGACCAAGACCACTCACCTGAGGTCTCTCTATCATTAAGGATTACATTAAAACATTAGCACTCGGTGTCAAGCACTTGCTCGAGCTAAACCCGGTCATCAAATGACAAGTCAGCCTTTGTCGAAGCCAAGCACACAAGCCCACCAACTTCTTTTACTCTCAAGTTCATCTTAGTAAATAAACTAACCAGAGGCCACTATTCCATCGATTTCTTCATTGATTGTGTTAGGAATCTAACCTAACAATAGTTGTACAATAGAAATAGAGGAAGATCAGTAGAACAAACAAGCTATATATTTCAAAAAATAAAGTAGAATAAGAGATGGTGATACAATATAAGGATGAAGGAAGAAGAAGAAGGAAGAAATGTCAAAGGACACCCCCCATAGCTTAGGCCTAATGTCCCAACATCTAACCCCCAGTAGCCCTGGTGTAGGATTCCAGAAAATGTTTTGTGTCCCCCACCCCTACATATACTGGACCCCTATTTAATAGCCCACCTATCTAGCTAACCACCCCAACAACTAAAATAGGAAAAGTACAACACCGCCCTTTAGCAGTTACAACCACTCCCAAATACAATTGTTTCCTACCTACCCTGCCAGCACAACTAATAAAAGTAAAGGGAAAAGGAAAAACCTAGCATTAAGCTGGACATCTGGTTGAGTTTTGGGATATAAAATCTTGTCTCTTATAGCATATAGTGAAATATAGAAAAACCATGAAAATTTTTCCCGTAGAGGAGGTTCTGTCTGTGGCCTTATCATTATGTCAGAAACTAAAATCTCTTCTCCTGCCAAACCATCAACCTCTTTGCCCTCATGGTGTCCACACTATATGGATTTTTTTTAAAAGTAGAATTTGTAGAAACACACCAGGGCTAGATACACTTTATTACTCCTAAAAAAATTATTTCCTCCTTAAAATATACTATTCCTGACACTACCACATGCATCGTTAACTTCCTCATTATTGAGTGGAGAAGAAGTGTTTCCATGAACATAAAGTCAAAACATTTGTTGCACGTATTAAATATAGACCCTACTAGTAAACCACTATGACCTAGTATTACGATAGATTCAAAGTCATTTCTATAGCTTTTTCACACCATATCATCTTCTAATAGCCACTCAAATAAAGTTCCTAAAGTCCGAGGAAAGAACCTCGATGTTGCTTGTGTAAGAAAATGTTGCAACGCCTCAACTGAAGATAAAACAAGAACCTATCCATTAAATGTATCAGCATTCTAATCACAAGGATCCTAAGTAATATTTCCACTATTCCAGCCAAGGTAATCCAGCTTGAATGACACCCTTTTCGTAGCTTGCCTCCACCATCCCATATTTTATGTGCTACTCATCCACTATTCTACTTTCGGCAAAATTACTACACTGACAGCCAAATTGAAAAATAGTAGTGGTTGAGCCTAGCTCACTTCCAACAACTTCTCCTACATCTGTAATAACTTTCTCTACAGAACCAGAATCGAAATCTTCCAGAACATTAAGTTTTGTCTCTTGCAGCCCGTTCTTCTGCAACTTGAGCAACACATGGGAAATCATCCTCCTTAGTTTTACATTGATCAGATAACTCAACGAGTTCCTGTTCCTATTCCTGTAAGGTTTTCTACTACTCACGGTACTTCTCATGCACCCTAGAAAGGGATTTAATAAACGTTAGTAATTCTTGTATCTCGACTGCTTGTGCACGAAACAATCGATCTAGTTCTGAAAACCCTATAGAATTTCTCATCGCTTATGATTCTACTAATAACATCACAAATGTATATTTCTAATGACTGTTTGATTGATCCGCAATGATCACAACATAAATAATATTTTCCAGTCAGCATGTGCTTCCCCAACGACATTCATTGTGTAGTAATTTTTTTCAGTGATCATGGAAAACTGAAAAGAACGCCTGATTCCCAACCGATCATCCCTCCAATGTACATGTCTCTCCTTAATAGCTATCGCAGATGAATAATGACTTCTTTTAATGCGATGTTGTCGAGCATCCCATCTCAGAACATGTAGTAGTGCGTGCTGCGTCCGAGTGAACTCCTGTTTTATTTTATGTCCTCCGATCAAAAATAAAAAGTGGTAAGGAAAGGTGTCACAGAACTAGGATGGAAGAACAATGGCACACATATCCAAGGAAAGTGGTGGTGAAGACAGTGCGCACCGCCACACCTCAGATGCGGTACGAGCTAGTGGCAAGTTGGAATCTGACAGAGCACATTGAACATCATACTCAAGATCAAAATTTCTACAGTGAAAAAAATCAAGAACAACAAGTGACCATTGTTCCCTACTATTGTGATTACCTCAATACCACACATACCTCATTTTATAGCAACTTAAGTCCTCCAAAACTTATGTTCAAGAATTTTCCTCTAAATGAGAGTACCAAATTGTTAGGACTCTAACCTAAAAATGGTCTCATAATAGAAATAGAGGGAAAAAATAGAACAAATAAGATATATATTTCTAGAAGAAATAAGAAGATGATATAGCGATATAATAGAAGGAAGAAGGGATAAGAAGAAGGAAAAGATGTTGGAGAAGACCACTCCCCATAGCTCAGGCCTGACGTCCCAACATCCAACCCCCAACAACCCTACTGTAGGATTCTATAAAATGTTTTGTGTCCCCCCTATTTAATAGCCCACCCACCCAGCTAACCACCCCAACTAAAATTGGAAAAGTACAACGCTGCCTCTTGGCAGTTACACTCAATCCCAAACACAACTGCTTCCTACCTGCCTTTCCATCACAACTAATAAAACTAAAGGGAAAATATAAAACCACCCCTCACCCATGCTAACAGGAACGCCCTACTACACACAGTCCTAACAGATTGTATCAGTAATTTCCTGCTCAGCACATCGGTGGTCACATTCCCTTTCCCAGGAATATAAGCAACATCAGAATCAAAAGTATGAAGATACTTAATCCAGTATCTCTATTGTTAGGGCCAATAGGGGCCTATGTACCCTGAGAGGGGGGGTGAATCAGGGTATGGATATTCTTTTCAAAATACTTCCTGCCCCACTGGATCTTGACCTCTTTGTTACAAGGGTCACTTTGTTTGCTCTTGTGTGTATACTATGCTCAGTTCTTTTCAAGTTTATCTGATGATAATGCTTTGAGTGCAATGCAGAGAAGCGACCAGGCAGACACAGCGATTTTTACTTGGTTCACCACTAAGGGCTACGTCCAAGGAGCATACGCCGACAAGTTGCCGGTTCGTACCAAGATCCACTAACTTCACTAGCTGTGGTTTACAATGTTCGGGCTAGATCACTTCTATGCCCAGGCTCACTGCCTTTACAATGTTTAGGGTCAGCTCACTGCTTTCCCAAGGGTCACTCCCTGTTTCTCTCTCTCTGGCTCACTGCCGGTGGAGAGGATCACCTTCTTCCTCTTCCTAAGCTCACTGCTCTTGGAAGGGAATCCAATCACAGTTTATAGACCTGTAGGTCTCTTCATTTCCATGAAGGAATGCATCTTCCTCTGCATGTAGATGCTCTGTTGAAGTCCAACTTTCACCCGCAGATGAATCTCACTTTGCACCAGATGTACCGGGCAACCTCAATTTTTACGCGCAACCCTTACGGTGTCTTGCGCGCAATTTCTATGCTTTGCGCGAAATTCCTTTTTCGCGCAACCTCCAAATTTTACGCGCAGCCTGGAAACTGCCTTGCGCGCAATTCACTGCCTTTGCGCGAAATCCACTTTTCGCGCACCTTCCTTTTACGCGCCAACTCAAACTTTCTGCGCAGCCTTTGCTTTTCGCGCAATCTGACTTTACGCGCAAACTTTAAGTTTACGCGCAACACCCTTTCAAACTTCAATTCCGCGCACCAGAGCTCGGGTATTTTCTATATCTTGAACTCTACTGAATGGAGGAGGGTCACTTCATATTTATAGGCAAAATCGACCCCGCGCGAAAAACCCTCCTTGAGCGCGTAATCCACTTTGATCTTCCGCGCACAAACATTTTCCGCGCACTGCTCCATAATTTCGCGCACCTCATGCCTTTGCCATTTTACGAGCTTCGGACCTCGTAACACCTCTTGCGCGAAATACTTCATCCGCTATTTCGCGCGCCACTTCAATTTTCCGCGCACGCCTCCAAAATTGCGCGCGCCTCATGCCTTTACCGATTTTCAAGCTTTCGGCCTTGAAACATATTTTGCGCGAAATACAATTTCGCGCAACCCGCTGTTTTGCGCGCCACACTTCAAGATTTCGCGCAACCCACTAGTTTTGCGCGCCACGCTTGATTTTTCCGCACACCTCCTTCATTTCTCTCTCCTCAACCTTCGCCAACAACATATCACTCCATTTTCCATTGGCGATTTTCAGGCCCAAAAATTTGGCAAACACTGGAAAACGGCGCCACCTTGTACTGCTCTTTTGTACCGCCTCCACATCGTCCTTTCCTTTGTCAAAGTTCATTGTCAACATGGAATGTCAACAACTTCTCGGGAACTCGACATTTCTCCATGAAAACCTGCTTTGTCAACAAACACAATCAACCCAAAAATGCTGCAATGTTACCTTGAGGGATTTTTGCCCAACAATCTCCCCCTTTGGGTTTGTTGACAACTCTTCACAACTCTGCTCAGAAATATTTTCTGCACTTTGATACCTCACTGAGTCTTCTTCCAGCTGCTACCACCATTCGCCTCTTGCGATTATGACAGCGTTCAAGGATTCACTTAACATGTACTCTAAGCCCACATGAGCAATGCTCGGCGTGAGAAACAAGAGTAGTATGAAAAGTTCATCAATGAATCACTTCATGTCAGACCACAGTTGTTGATTCCACCCTGATACCAATTCTTAAAATAAAACCAGTTGTTGAACCACACTGATACCAATTGGTGAATTCTTAAGTTGATACCAATTGTTGATAGCTGGACACCATCTCACACCATTCCAACACCATTGTTCTGCTTTTATCACGATCCTCAGCTGTCGTGATTTCTATGATTTGATCGATCACTTCTAGCATCGTCAGATTTCATACTCCCCCTTTCTCATTGCTCCCCCTTTCTGGCTGCTCCACCTGTCAGCTTCTCCCCGTAACAATTATGATTTATCAAATCTCCGCACTATTTTCTCTCTTGAACTAACACTTTTCTCCCCCTTTGTCAAGAACTTGTCAAGCACTTTTCTCCCCCTTTGTCAACGAACCCAAAGGTCACGCCTTAGTAGTCTGTAACATAGTAGAGAACACATATCAGTGCATTAGGGAAAAACACACCATACCTCGGGGAGAGGGGGGGGAGGGTCCCACATCCACTCTATTTCAAGTGTGGGGAATCGACTGAACTCCCAGAGCCAGTCGATGCCTCTCAAAAGCTTCCTTGGGTAAGGCCTTTGTCAGAATGTCTGCAACCTGGAGTTCTGTAGGCACGTACTCCAACTTTACAATTCCCTGCTCAACCTTCTCCTTGATAAAATGATACTTAATCTCAATGTGCTTTGTCCTTGAATGATGGACGGGATTTTTGCTAAGATTTATAGCACTTGAGTTGTCACACTGGATTCCGATCGGAGACTTCACTTCAACTCCCATATCTTCAAGCTGCTGCTTCATCCACAATAACTGTGTGCATGCTTGAGTGGCCGCAATATACTCAGCTTCTGCGGTGCTTAATGAAATGCAATCCTGCTTCTTGCTTAACCAAGCAATACATAGTCCGCCAAGATAAAATGCACCACCTGACGTTGATTTTCTATCATCTGCTGAACCGGCACAATCTGCATCAGTATATCCCAATAACTCTGTCTGAGATTTGTCGTTGTATGTCAAGCCGAAGTCCACCGTGCCCTTGATATAACGAAGTATTCTTTTCACTGCAAGCATGTGACTTTCCTTGGGATTACTCTTATATCTCGCTGCTTGGCATGTGGCAAAAACAATATCAGGCCTTGTTGCGGTTAAGTACAACAGACTTCCAATGATTTGCCTGTATTCTATGATATTAACTGCCCTGCCACTGTCATCTTTTGATGATTTCATCCGGGTAGAAACCAGAGTCTTCATCTCCTTGAAATTTTCCATTCCAAATCATTCCAAAGCATCCTTGGCATATTCGGATTCAGAAATGAATGTTCTATTCCTGCCTTGTGTAACTATGCTTCATCTGATCTTCCAAATATTGTGTCTTCTTCCTTGACCAGCCTCACCATCCTTTGATTACTATTGTTGTTGAAATAAAGATTGTAATCAAATCCCCCACACTGAAAACCAATCTTCTTCAAATACTGATATAGCCTTCAGTACCATTCTCTTGGGGTGTATGCTTTGCACACCAGTCGTGCTTTGTTTCGAATCATTGTGCCATCTTCGTTTATCTTGTCTAAATAGACCCATTTTGTCCTGATGACGTTTTTATCATCTGGCCTCGAAACAATTTCCCAGGTCTGATTCTTCTCAATTCTGACCTATCTCTTCATTCATGGCATGATCCCAGTTTTCATCTTCAGCTGCATCAGCAAAGCATTTTGACTCAACCTGAGATAGTAATGATGTCTGCTGTAGTGATTTCATTCTCTTTGTCTGAACTGGATCTCACTGATCACTGATGATAGTATGCCTGTCAATTTCAGCTCGATTCTTTGTATTTTGTGCAGATAAGGATTTTACATCCTTGTACTCATCATCAGTATCTTATTCTGAGTCACCCTCAGCCACTTCTTCTCCCCCTGTGTTGCTTTCTTCCTCAACACTTTCGTCAGGAAATTGTTCACTGACTCATTTTTCAGTGGCTTCATTTCTTTCAGCTACTTTTCGCAACTTCTTGGTATCCTGAAAAACATTCAGCTGATACCACAATGTTAGATCAAAATAAATAAGCATGAAATGCTTGATCACTGCTGCTACTCTCATAGTATGTCTTCTCTCGATAGACAACTCTTGAGCTGGGTCATCCAATTATTTCCTTGATGGATCTGGCATCTGATTTTGTTGTTGAATGCTCCCCCTATGTTATGCAACACTTCCTGGGGTTAGGCCCAACAGTTTAGACCCATAACACGTATTTTCCTCCTACATCATTCGTTCTCATCTTCCAATCAGATTTGAGCCACTAACAAAATCTCTAAGCCTACGGAGTTGAAACTCGGTGTAGGAAACAAGAGATAAAGTTAATAACACAATCACTTCCTATTGTGCTCTGTTTCTCTCCTTCTTCTTCAACTCTAGTATCTGATTTGAATCAATTGAAACTCTAGAGCATATCATTTCTCCACTTCGCATCCTTAGATGCCACTTCCCCTTGGATTGTATCTCCCTAAAACCTGAAACACAAGAATCATCAGTTAATAGCATTTATATACATAGGGAGAGGGGTTTCTTCTAGAATCTTCAACATGAGGATGATGGTTGATCCTGATGGGTCAACCCTTTGATTCTTTCTTGGAGAGCATCACACTCCTTTCTTGCTTCCTCCAACTGCCTAGCCAACTTCAATTGTTCTGGCCATATGACAAGGCATTCATTGCCTACATTCTGAGCCTTTTTCTGATATGTAGATTTGGTAGGCTCAGCCTTTCTCACCACTTGGGGTTTAAACCCACTAGTACACATTTCCTTCTTTGAGGTTCTACCAAAATTCCATTTTCCTTGATTATTTCTCTGAGTAGGAACCTCTCTGTTTGGCATCTTCCCCTTCTTCTTCTCCCATCGTAGGGGTCTTCCTCTTTCTTTCACTTCTCGATGAGAAACACGACATGTGAATTTTTCAATACGTTCTTTGTTCATCCATCTTTTATCAGATGTCTGAGTCACCACCCTATTTTTCATTGGTGGTGGGTCCTCCACTGAACGTCCATTCTTCTTACTCACAGTTGGAGTAGATCTCCCCTTAATCTTCCAGGTTTGTTCACATTCTCTCCTTGAGAGTGGTTGTGAGTACGATAGAGGAGGTGACTGATACACCTTTCGTTCAGCTCGATGTGATTCCCCTGAGGCTTTAGGCCTATTTTTCACCTTAAAACTTTGTCTCCCAGTGCATAATTTCTCATTATGTACCACTAGAGTTGGTAATCTCTTTCTCGGGTCTTTTTCCTTCCCCGTTTTTTTCTTGCTGCACTGTCTGGCCAAATGCCCATGATCAGAACATATGAAACATTTTCTATTAAAGGCATACCTCATTTCATCACTTCTCTGCTGAGATGTTGATGCAACTTGTTTTCTTCTTCTGGCATCGATCTCCTGAGCTTCCTGACACATACTCATGGTGTGTCCCATCCTTCCGCAGTAATAGCACCTGATAAATGTTCTCCTCTGAGAAACTCTTCTCTCTGATTTATCATGATGCTTCTTCTTATTCTCAGATTTAGTAATGTCTCTATTTTCACACCCTGAGATGTATTCCAGAGCCTCTGAACAGAAGCTTGATGTGTGGCCATGAATCCCACAAAAATAGCACATGTTATCACTACTTTTTGTATCTGTCCTTTTAGGCCTATCTCCAGCACCTATAGGATTTCTTTCCCATCTAGAACTGTTCATAGCTATCTTTCTATCTTGCACGGGAGGGGATTCATCAAATCCGATACCAGCTTTTCCGAAACTTGCTGGTCTTTGAGCTGAGAAAATATTCTGTTGTTTCTCTTCAGAAATAGCATACCTATTCTTCATTTTATCATCACTTGTCGAAGGATGATCAAATAGCAAGTGTAAGGCATCCTTCATTTTTGGCATTCCTTTAGCATTAGATTTCTCCACATCCTTCTTTGCTAATTCTAGATCCTCTTCCAACTTTTTAATCTTCGTCTCCCTTGATTCAAGTTGGACATCCAGTTCTTTCTTGAGAAGCTTCCCATTACTCACCTCATCTTCTAGTTCCTGTGTGAGCTTTTCCACCATTGCACTTTTCTTCACTACTTTTAATTTTTCCTCATAAACAGATTTAGAGACAGATTCATTCTCTTGTTGAAGGCTTCGATTGTTCTGAACTTCTTCCGACAACTGTGCTGCTAGATCATCATTTCTAGCTTTCAGATTCTGTACTTCATCTGACTTTTGATTCTCTTCATAATCATCAGCCTTTTGTTTTCCTTTCATTTTAGCCAGCTTCTGTAGTTCCTCACCTTGAGAATCATTCTTCTTTGTTAGGTCAGTAACTATATCGATAAGCCTTTGATTTAAGCCTCTTAGCTTGTTGACCTCAGTTTCCAGAGCATTGATCAGTATGCCTTTAGATTTAATTTCTTCAGTGGATTTCTGATCCAATTCTTTAGTCCCATGGACAACTTCCACCTTTTTGTTCAGGCCATCGATCTCTCTTTTCTGTTCTTCAACCTTCAGCTTATACTTACTAACGGATTCTGAGTTCTCTGATGTTGATAAATTAAGTTTCTCAATTTCTTCCATCAGCTCAGATTTCTCTTCTTCCTGCTGCTGCATATAGAGTTTGGCATCGCGAACAATTTTGTTAGCTTTCTTGGTTTTGGCCCTCCAAACATCTATCTCTTCCAGAGCAGCCTCCAACTCAGCTCGCATATCAATTCTTCCTTCAATTTCTTCTTCTTCATCGTCAGTGGTTCCAACGTCACTTGGAAAGTCAGGTTCTTCACTCATTCCGTCAACATCTTTGAATGAGTAAGTATTTTTGTTGTATGATTTATCCAAATCATTTTTCTGTTCACTACATGATTCCTTCAGTAGGCTATTTGATTCTTTTAATTGAATCACACTTTTTCCAAAAACACTTCCACACTGAGGGATACCACCTGACTTCTGATTCTTCTTTGAAGATTTTCTTTTCCCCATGGAAGACCGATATAAGTGAAAACAATATCTTCAACTACACAGAAAGACTACACCAAGTCCAAGCAAACAAATCTGATAAAAGCAACCTTCCCTCTGATACCAATTGTTAGGGCCAATAGGGGCCTATGTACCCTGAGAGGGGGGGTGAATCAGGGTATGGATATTCTTTTCAAAATACTTCCTGCCCCACTGGATCTTGACCTCTTTGTTACAAGGGTCACTTTGTTTGCTCTTGTGTGTATACTATGCTCAGTTCTTTTCAAGTTTATCTGATGATAATGCTTTGAGTGCAATGCAGAGAAGCGACCAGGCAGACACAGCGATTTTTACTTGGTTCACCACTAAGGGCTACGTCCAAGGAGCATACGCCGACAAGTTGCCGGTTCGTACCAAGATCCACTAACTTCACTAGCTGTGGTTTACAATGTTCGGGCTAGATCACTTCTATGCCCAGGCTCACTGCCTTTACAATGTTTAGGGTCAGCTCACTGCTTTCCCAAGGGTCACTCCCTGTTTCTCTCTCTCTGGCTCACTGCCGGTGGAGAGGATCACCTTCTTCCTCTTCCTAAGCTCACTGCTCTTGGAAGGGAATCCAATCACAGTTTATAGACCTGTAGGTCTCTTCATTTCCATGAAGGAATGCATCTTCCTCTGCATGTAGATGCTCTGTTGAAGTCCAACTTTCACCCGCAGATGAATCTCACTTTGCACCAGATGTACTGGGCAACCTCAATTTTTACGCGCAACCCTTACGGTGTCTTGCGCGCAATTTCTATGCTTTGCGCGAAATTCCTTTTTCGCGCAACCTCCAAATTTTACGCGCAGCCTGGAAACTGCCTTGCGCGCAATTCACTGCCTTTGCGCGAAATCCACTTTTCGCGCACCTTCCTTTTACGCGCCAACTCAAACTTTCTGCGCAGCCTTTGCTTTTCGCGCAATCTGACTTTACGCGCAAACTTTAAGTTTACGCGCAACACCCTTTCAAACTTCAATTCCGCGCACCAGAGCTCGGGTATTTTCTATATCTTGAACTCTACTGAATGGAGGAGGGTCACTTCATATTTATAGGCAAAATCGACCCCGCGCGAAAAACCCTCCTTGAGCGCGTAATCCACTTTGATCTTCCGCGCACAAACATTTTCCGCGCACTGCTCCATAATTTCGCGCACCTCATGCCTTTGCCATTTTACGAGCTTCGGACCTCGTAACACCTCTTGCGCGAAATACTTCATCCGCTATTTCGCGCGCCACTTCAATTTTCCGCGCACGCCTCCAAAATTGCGCGCGCCTCATGCCTTTACCGATTTTCAAGCTTTCGGCCTTGAAACATATTTTGCGCGAAATACAATTTCGCGCAACCCGCTGTTTTGCGCGCCACACTTCAAGATTTCGCACAACCCACTAGTTTTGCGCGCCACGCTTGATTTTTCCGCACACCTCCTTCATTTCTCTCTCCTCAACCTTCGCCAACAACATATCACTCCATTTTCCATTGGCGATTTTCAGGCCCAAAAATTTGGCAAACACTGGAAAACGGCGCCACCTTGTACTGCTCTTTTGTACCGCCTCCACATCGTCCTTTCCTTTGTCAAAGTTCATTGTCAACATGGAATGTCAACAACTTCTCGGGAACTCGACATTTCTCCATGAAAACCTGCTTTGTCAACAAACACAATCAACCCAAAAATGCTGCAATGTTACCTTGAGGGATTTTTGCCCAACATCTATCCCAAGTTCAAACCCCTCCAAGTGAAAATACACCTCAGGATTTTTTTAATCATAATATACTAAAAAACGCTCTCCAAAGAGGTAGTGATGACATGTTTTGAGTGCATGCATAACTGCCTCCAACTCAAGATCATGGGTAGGGTAGTTCTTCTCATGAGGGAATAATTAGTGAGAGCCATAGGCTACCACCTATTTCCCCTGCATCAAGACACTTGGGCTGCACTATGCCTCTGATACCACTTGTCAGGATTGATTTCCTCCAACCCTAGGTCTCTCAGGCCCAACACATAGACCCTTCTGGGGTTCCATCCTAAAACACATGGGTGATAAGAGGAATTGCCCATCCAAACTTATATGTGAACCACCATTCTTTGTGGAAACCAATGTGGGAGATATGGGATTGGGTTTTCACCCAACACTTACGTCCTTTGCTTCCAGCGTGCCCTTGTCTTTCCTAAACTCTACTTCACCTTATTCTAGCGTATTTGACCTATCTTGTGTTGTATCTCAACCAGTGCTTCTTTTAACATTGAGAGCTAGACTCAGACTCACTTAGATGAATCTTAAGGTGAGGACGCACCCAACACTTGCGTCCTTTGCTTCCAACGTGCCCTTGTCTTTCCTAAATTCTACTTTACCTTATTCTAACTTTGAATGGTGGTTCTCCACCTTTCTTAATCTCGATAGTCCCATAGGTGAATACCTTTACAACTTTGAAGGGTCCTCCCCATCTAGATTTAAGCTTCCTAGGGAACGATTTCAATCAGGAATTGAATAACAGGACCTTATTCCTCAGTGTAAAGATTCATCATGCCATGCGCTGGTCATGCCACTTCTTGGTATTTTCTTTATAAATCTTGGTGTTCTCATAGGTATATTTTCTTATTTATCATACGCGCATGCATGATGTGTATGCATCATTCACAACATGCTTTTAAGAGGATGAAATAGCCCATGAGAATTTACAAGTCATGAAAAGAATACATGACGTGAATCTCCAATACAAGTCGTGTAAACTTCGAATGCCACTTCCCACTCACAATTCAAGTCGTGAAGACATAGCATGCTGTGAAAAGAATACACGTCAGGACCTAAGAAATATATCTAGATCCTGAAGATTCGGGTCGTGAAAGTCACCATATACAATATTTTTATATAATTCATCGAATCAAGATTACACGATGTGACAACTTAGACATCATGTAATACTCAAGCCTATAAAAATTTTGACCACATATAGCCACACGGAACTTTCCTAGAGCAGCTATTTTCTTGTTTTTGTTTCTCGTTTTCTTCTATATCCCCCTTCCCTTTAATCAGTAATTAATTGTGTTTTCTTATTTAACTTAATAATAGTTTTCATTTACCATTCTGTGTCCCTTCTTCATCAACTTTGTCTATGTTTTCCATTTCAATTACCGTTTTCCATTACTATTAACATTTGACATCAAACACATGCCATGTTCTTACTTTTTTACCTTTGTAAGTGTTTGATGTATTTTTAAATTGTTTTAATTGTGAACCTCTTTATTATGAATTTTGAAAATGTGAACTGCTCTATTTCAACTGATTTATCAATATTCCAAGCTTGTTTTCTATTCTTTCCCTACTTTTGATTAACACCGTCATGAACAGCTAATCCGCTTAGGGTAGGGGTTGAGAGTAAGGGTTGTTTTTCAATTATTGAATCTATAAACTAAAACTTGATAACCCTAAGGATACTAATTAGGTAAAACATTAACTTTTTATTAAATTATTTTATGCATCCTGACCATGATAATTTTAAATGAATGAACCTAACTCAATTGGAGTTGAGCAGACTATGACCATTAGCCTATGACACTTTCTATCATATAAGCTAAGCTTAATGCATCAAGGTTTTTAGCTATATCTGGACCAAGAAATAGTTTCATCATGGATAGATCATATTGTTTTGACCATAATCAAGTAGTGATCTATGCACCACTTCACAACCAAAGCCTTAGGACTATCCTAAGTTAGGCTTGTGATTATCTTTTTACCTAAAACCCTGAAATTGACCCCGATCCCCATCTCCTTCCTAAATATAAAACAAATCTAAGTAACTAAAATTAACTCCCAAACCCAAATAAATTCATGAGGACTCCTATATAAAGGATTCGAAATCATTGGTTACCTGTCAACCAGTTCTTCTCATGGGTTCGACCCCACACTTCCACTTTCCATTGCAACAAGGGTAGTTTGGGATAATAGAGATTTATAATCTAATCAATGCCCACATGAATACAACGACGCGTGTGGGTGCATCAATGGGCTCAACAATCCCTACCAAAAGTGGTTTGTTGGAGTCAAGGAAGCCTTCAAGGGCTAAGGCAGTTGAGCATTATCGAGCCCAAGGAAATTCCAAAATATGATCTTCATTTAATTTTTGAGACGACCCTTGTAATTTGATTTTTTTTTAGAAGCACCTATATTCCATAAAGTGGTCTTGTTCCTCCTCGTCAAAGGATTCATCTTCCCATCTTCTCGTGGATTTTCTGAGGCTAGATAGGGCATCAAATTTATTGCAAGTGACAACTGTTGAAAGTGGGTTCCCTAAACCCAACTTGTTTGGTACTTTGATTACTGTTACATGTATTCAGTTTGTAATTATACATGTGTTTATCTTGCCATGGTAGTGTAGATACTTCTGCATCCACTTTATTAATGGCAATGTCCTTAGATTACCTGTCGCATCAAGTGGTTATAGTAGGTCTCAGGCTATAATGAGAACCCTGAGATGCCATGACAGTAATCTTAAAGTAATGTCCTATGGTCCAGTTACATCATTCTAAAAGGACACAGATGATGTGTGACCATCAGGTGCTGGGGGCTCATAAGCATTGAGACTTCATCTCATGAAGTTCGCACTTGATGATCTCTAGCTATTGAGATCATGAGGACAGACCCGCTTAATAGGAACACCACATGTTTCTGGTGTCATTGGTCGTTCCTATCTACAGACATGTGTAATGGTCTCCCGACTTGAAATCATTATCAATGAATGTCATTTAATTACGTACATTTGATATAAGGTGAAAACCATGGCGACAAAGTCATGGTGAGGTAGTTTGTATTGGGTACGTCATTAATGGCATGACATTGATTGAATGATCGAGAAATGATTTGTCGCTTCTGAGTTTAGGAAGAGATATCTCGTACCTGGTTGATTAGGATGGTTGCACCTTCATTAAATCCACGGCCATGGTAGTCAAAGGTAAGACCGTCCGGACAAATCAACAAACAAAATAAAGCAATTAAAGAATGATGACACTGAGTGTGCATTCTGCTTTATTGAGATATCGATGACGAAGAGATTAGATTACACAGACCGTGTTCGTAGTAAGGCAGTCGTTGCTTTGACTTTGTCTTTTCTCTATAGGGGCCTCGATGGGTTGCTAGACCCCGCTCTAGGTCGGTGATATTATTCACTGCTATTGAGATAAGGGCCTAGAGGGTCACACACAATAGCGGCTTGAGAATCTTCCCTATTCTGGGAATAGGAATTTAGAACTTGATGGGCCCCGCCAAAGGGTCCGAGCACTATCCAAGTTCTATGGATCACCAAAAAATAAATAAATTCATTAATTATTTGAGTTTAGAATAATTCGTTGAATTTATTTATAACATGTATTTACAAGTTATATAGTAAATACACGTATTAATATTATTCGACTGGATTTAAATATCTTAGGTTCGTTTAATATTAACAGGAGGAATGAGTCGAGTTAAAGACTCAAATTTATCACGTAATATATTTATATATTACAAGTGATAAATTGTAAATATTATTTATGGCATAATTTTATTTGTCATAAACAATTATTTATATCGCTTATATAGAGGACGTCTATTACACGGGGGCCGGGAACCTATACCGCGTGTTTTAACACTCCCTATATAAGTGAGAGAGATTCTCTCCCACACTTACTATTCATGTGTCAAGATTGAGAGCATCTCTCTCCTCCTGGAATTTAGAGAGAGTCTCTAAAGCAAAGAAGGATCTTCAAGGTCATCCATCCCGGATCGAAGCTTCCTCCTTTGTGGTGATCATCGCTGCGCTGAAGTGTGCATCGAAGATCCGCGCTAGCACCCGGATCTTGACGAACGGCGCGCGAGCAGATTCGCGAGGCGTGTGTGGACGATCTAGAGGGCTTCGACGTCGGAGTCTTCGAGAAACGATCGCCGGCATCCTATGGCAGACTTGCACACGTCAATTCTGAACAAGGTAAATGTTCAGTTTAATTTTTGTTCTCCTTATGAACCTTGCGAGATCCTCAGACCAAGCCGGGACAAGATCACCGGAGTTGACAGGGTTATGTCACTCCGGTGAAGCAGAATTTTTAAAAATCCCGGCCCACCGGCTTCCGCTGCATAGTCCCGGTACCCAATAGTGGAATCAGGGAGAGTCGCAAGGTTTTTCTGAGTCAAAAAACATTAAAATGCATTAAATTTAATTACGGGGTGTTAAAACTATTCATTCGGATTTGACCGCGCGTCGTTTCGTTTTCGAATGATCAAGTTATGATCATTTAAATTTTTTAAACGGATCGACGTCGCAAGTTTTTTGTTCATTTAATGTTTATCTCAAATTGAGAATTAACATCAAAAATATATTTTATTATAAATTTTTATAATAAATATTTTATTATATTTTATAATAAATATTTTATTATATTTTTATAATAATAAAATATATAAAATATTTTATTATAAAATATTTTTCCATGAAAGTGTGTGGAAAAATTTTAATAATAAAATAAAGTAGAAGAAGACCAAGACTTGGGGTATTCTTGCTTTTAAAAGGGGGGCGGCTGGAATTTTTTTGACTAAAGGACAAATAAAAGAAATAATAAAAAAAGGAGGAAGACCCTTACGGGTCTTCTCTCACGCGGCGCACCAAGGGAGGCCGAACCCTAGGGCCTCCCTCTCCCTCTCCGTCGTAAGCTCCTCCGCGCCGACCCCTTCCGGACAGCAGCCACACCCCCCGCCGGCCTCCGCCAAACCGGCTCCCTCCGACCACCCTGACCCCGTGCCGGGCTCCTCTTCCGCGCCGAACGCGGCCCACGCCGGGTCTCCCTCTCCCTCTGTTGGCCGGCTTTCCCACCTCGTGTCGGCTCCCGCTTCGCGACCGGGCCGCGCCAGCTCCGTCCGGCCGCCCCGAGTCCTCGCCGGACCTCCTCCAACCGCCAAACCCTTGCCGGCCTCCTCCTCCGGCTCGCGCCGGGCCGGCTCCGTCCGGCCGCCCCGGACCCTCGCCAGCCTCCTCCTCCGGGCCGCACCGGACTAACTCCATTCAACCGTCTCAGACCCTCATCGGCCTCCTCTGAACCGGCTCTGTTCGGCCGCCCCGAGCCCACGCCGGGAGATGCAGCCGTCGCGGGAATCGTTGGACGTCGCGGTCACGCCGCGGTCACGCCACGGTCAGGTCGCCGTCACGCCGCGGTCACACCGTGGTCACGCCGCAGTTCTGGGATGACATCTCGCGGCGGTACGCAGTCCCGCCGGACTCCTCTCCGGCTAGAGGTAACCCTACAATGAATTAATTTTAATTAATTTAGTTTTTTAAATTAAATTAATTGGAATTAATTTAGGGGTTTAAATTATTTTAATCCAAAAATATTAATTTGATTTAAGTTTAGAATTAAATTAATGGTTTAATTTAATTTTTGGAATTAAAATTAAATTAAAAAAATTGAACCGATAAAAATAAATTATTTGAATTTAATAAAATTCATTTAATTTATTAAGACACCCTCACATAATTTAAATTTATTGCAATTTAATTTTATTGCGCTTTTACCCCGACTGGTCTTGAGCTATTGACCGACCTGTGTATGTCTGGCATTTATTTATTTATTTAATTATTTATTCAATGTGTGCGATGATTGTAATATTTAATTAGATAAATGATGGTATGTGAATCGTCTTTTAATTCAAATATGTATAAGGGTATGCGCGTCCATTGCACTGGTTGTATTTTGTACCCCAGACCCCCTCGCATACGTGCGAGTATATTTGTATTTATACGGTGACAATCCGAGAGGCAGACCCCGCCATGTTGAGGCGGTAGTCCAGACAGGAGTTGGGCGCTTTGGACTGGGGCAAGCAGCGACACGAGTCATGTATTGAGTCAGGTATGGATGCCCCTAGGTAATAATTGATCAGTTATCGATCGATCATTATAGAATGCTCAAGACCAGTCGGAATGCATGATTTACTTTATGCACAATTTATTATTTTATGCGTCTGCATGATTATTGCATGATCACATAGGATAGTAAACAAGATAAAATGCATAAAGTTGTGACAAATAATTTTCTATTGCATGTTCAGTTGTGAGCGCGACAACCCTGTTTGAACATAATAAATAGAAAATGATTATATTCTTCAATCAATATTAAAAAACCCTCAAAGATATATTAATTCCAAAATGCCATCCATTTCTCACATCTAAACAAAACCGGCTGTTTGGGTGCTCATCAGCCTCAGTTGAGAGTGCCTCTTACTACCGGGGCGTTTCCATGTGAGAAATGGGTCGACTTAACTAAAGTGAGTAGTCAAGGATTAGCCTTAGCTAACTTGCTATCACTTTAGAGGCAAGAGGTTGAGGGAATCAAGTTCAGATTCCAAAAGCTGGGACTTTGCTCAACTACACAAAGAACCACAAGAACAAGTGGTTGGCCAGCATAACGCCTACCTTGAAACCCTCCAAGTAGTGTCGTATCCCTAGCTTTTAGACTACGAGGGAGGTTTCGAGGATCCTTGCCACTAGAATGCTCAAGCGATAGAATATTCCAAATCTAATAGTGAGGGCTGTTAAGGTTTGTTAAAATAGTGGGAGACATTAAATGGTATAATAATTTATTAATCATAAAATGTCAAAAGGTAATCAAGACAAAGTACTAACTGCTAAATGTTTATCTAATGTAGATTCAAAATGGCAATCACCAACACCACAAGTACATTATCACTATGATCGATCTTGGATAAGGAAAATATTCTGACCGGCAATAACTTCCAGGAGTGGTACAGGTGCTTGCGCATAGTACTACGCCAAGAAAGGAAGTTATATGTGATGGAATCCCCAATTCCTGCTGAGCCTCCTTAGGGAGCAAGCAAGACGGAAAAAGATAAATGGAGAAAGCATGTAGATGAAGCGTTTGATGTACAATGCATCATGTTGTCATCCATGTCCAGCCAATTGCAAAAAAATGCATGAGGAAGAGGACGCCTACAAGATGCTTTCACATCTCCAAGAACTATATGAGGAGAGGGCTAGGCAAGAAAGGTATGAGATCTCAAGTGCGCTTTATAAGTTCAGGCTAGCAGAAGGTCACCAAGCCGTTCCTCACGTACTCAAAATGATTGGGTATATTGAGAGTCTTGAAGCCCTTGGGTTCAAACTGAACCAAGAACTAGCAGTGGATCTCATTCTTGCCTCTTTACCGTCAAGCTTCTCGACTTTCATTGTCAATTATAAAATGAATGATATGACAAAGTCGCTCCCAGATCTTTTGGCTTTAGTTCGCCAAGCTGATAAGGACATGAAAAACACCAATTCAACTGTCCTTATGGTGAACAAGAAAAACAAGGGCAAGGCAAAGGCGTCTAAGGCCAAGTCAAGGCCAAAGACACCAATGCATCGTCCTGCAAAGAAGCCAAAGATTCAGAGGCAAAGTAATGAGCAGGAAGTTGTCTGCTTTGGATGTGGCAATAAAGGCCACTGGAAGAAGAATTGCAGAGCTGGGAAGAAGAAGCAAGTTGACACTTCTGCTTCAGGTATTTTTGTCATTGAATGCAATCTATCTTTATCTACATGTTGGGTACTGGATACGGCATGTGGCTCACACATTTGTATTCATATACAGGAACCAAGTAGGTTCAAGAAGATTGCAAAAGGTCAAGTGGATCTTCGAGCTGCAAATGGTGCAAGTCTGGCGGTCTTGGCAGTGGGAGACTATCACTTGACTTTACCAACTGGTTTGGTTCTTGTTTTAAACAAATGTTATTATGTACCGTCTGTTACCAGAAACATTATCTATGTGTCATGTTTAGACACTGGGTTTTTATTTCAAGTTTGGAAATAAAAGTCGTCTCTTTTATAGGGATAACATATGTTATGGTATGGCACATCTTAACAATGGTTTATATATACTAGAACTAGAAAACTCAGTAATGGAAATCAATGACAAAAACAACCAACATGACTCAAATAACACTCGCCTATGGAACTTCAGGCTTGGTCATGTAAATGAGAAGCGATTACAAAGATTACATCAAGAAGGGTATCTAGACTCGGTACAGTTAGAACCCTTAGATGTATGTCAAGCTTGTTTACAAGGAAAGATGACCAAAGAACCTTTCTCAGGAAAGGGAGAAAGAGCCAATGCAGTGCTGGAATTAATACATACTGATGTATGTGGTCCATTTATAGTAGAGGCAAGAGGTGGTTTTCTATACTTCATTACTTTTACCGATGATTATAGTAGCTACGGCTATATCTACTTAATGCGGTATAAATCAGATTTCTTTCGTTTCTTTAAGGAATACCAAAATGAAGTAGAAACCCAACTTGGTAAGAAGATAAAAGCACTTCACTCAGACCGAGGCGGAGAATATCTTAACCAAGATTTCATTGATCACTTGAAGAAGTGTGGGATAGTATTCAAACTCACTCCTTATACACCACAATGGAATGGTGTTAGTGAAATGAGGAATAGGACCTTGCTTGACATGGTCAGATCAATGATGAGTCATACAACTCTTCCATTATCCTTTTGGGGATACGCCTTGCAGACAGCAGCATATACCATTAACCGAGTACCAACTAAAGCTACAAATGGGATTCTATATCAGTTCTGGTATGAAAAGAAATCCAATCTGACATGCATGCGTGTGTGGGGGTGTGAGGCATTTGTCAAGACTTTACCAAGTGACAAATTAGCATCCAAAATCACTAAGTGCATCTTTATAGTTTATCCTAAGGAAACTAGAGGATACTACCTATATAACCCTTTAGATAGAAAAGTCATTGTGGCAAGATACGCCACATTTCTAGAAAGGGGTCACATTTCTACTGGAAATAGTGGGAGCAAGATTGACTTCGATGAAGTTAATGCTCCATATGCACAAGAGTTGGTAGAGGAACAATCTCCACAAGAGCAAGTGGAAGAAGAAATTGTTCCTGAGACACAGATACTGCGTAGGTCTACGCGAGAGGTTAGAGAACCAGAGCGTTATGGTTTTCTTGTCACCGAGTCAGGTGACACAATAATCCTTGAGGTTGATGAACCTCTAACCTACAAGGAAGCAGTAGAAGGCAAAGAAGCTGCTACATGGCAAGAAGCCATGAATTCTGAGATGGAGTCCATGTACCAAAATCAAGTTTGGATTTTGGTAGACCCTCTAGCTGATGTAAATCCCATTGGATGCAAATGGGTATTCAAGAAGAAGTTGGACATGGATGATAAGGTTAATACCTTTAAAGCGAGACTGGTTGCAAAGGGTTTCAGACAACGTCAAGGAATTGACTATGATGAAACCTTCTCACCAGTGGCAATGCTTAAATCCATCAGAATATTGCTTGCAATAGCAGCCTTTCATGATTATGAAATTTGGCAAATGGATGTCAAAACTGCTTTTCTAAATGGGAAGTTGGTTGAAGACGTCTATATGACTCAACCCGAAGGGTTTGTTAAGTCAAAGAATGCCAATAAAGTATGCAAGTTGCAGAGATCCATTTATGGATTGAAGCAGGCGTCAAGATCATGGAATGTACGCTTTGATGAGGCCATAAGAGATTTTGGTTTTGTCAAAAATGAAAGCGAGCCTTGTGTCTATAAAAAGGTTGAAGGGAATGTTATCGTTTTCCTAGTTTTATATGTTGACGACATATTAATCATGGGAAACGAGGTGCAAGTCTTACAGTCAGTTAAGACTTGGTTAAATGAATGCTTCTCCATGAAAGACTTAGGTGAAGCAGCCTACATTCTAGGGATCAAGATCTATCGAGATAGATCTCAAAGGATGATTGGCCTAAGTCAAAGTACATATATTGACAAGGTACTCAAAAGGTACAATATGGAACGATCCAAGAGAGGATTGTTACCTATGTCACATGGTGTAAATCTCTCCAAGAAAATGTGTCCACAAACACAGGAAGACATTGAAAGAATGCGTAGAGTCTCTTATGCTTCGGCAGTGGGTTCTATCATGTATGTCATGTTATGTACTAGGTTTGATGTTGTCTTTGCTTTAAGCATGGTGGGTAGATATCAAGCCAATCCAGGAGAGCTGCACTGGACAACTGTTAAAACTATCCTTAAGTACTTGAGGCGTACTAAGGATATGTTCCTGGTGTATGGAGGAGATGAGGAACTAGTTGTGAGGGGATACACTGATACTAGTTTCCAGACAGATCATGATGATATGAAATCGCAGTCAGGCTACATCTTTTGCCTGAATGGTGGTGCAGTGAGCTGGAGAAGCTCAAAGCAAACTGTGGTTGCTGATTCTACAGCAGAGTCCGAATATATTGCAGCTTCCAATGCAGCAAAGGAAGCAGTCTGGATACGTAGCTTTATCTCAGACATTAGTGTGGTACCTAGCAGTGCAGACCCTGTTCCAGTATATTGTGATAATACTGCTGCAGTGGTGTTTGCCAAGGAGCTCAGGTCTCACCAGAGGACAAAGCATATTCTTCAGAAGTTTCATCTCTTGAGGGATTTTACTCAAAGAGGTGAAGTGACAGTGCAGAGTAGCCACAGAAGACAACGTGGCAGACCCCATGACTAAAGTCATTTCTCAGCAGAAGCATGATTCACATGTGAGAGCTAGCGGATTGAAACTTGTGAGCAGTTGGCTCTAGTGCAAGTGGGAGTGTTGAAAGTGGGTGCCCTAGACCCAACTTGTTTTGTACTTTGATTACTGTTACATGTATTCAGTTTGTAATTATACATGTGTTTATCTTGCCATGATAGTGTAGATATTTCTGCATCCACTTTATTAATGACAATGTCCTTAGATTACCTGTCGCATCAAATAGTTATAGCAGGTCTCAGGCTATAATGAAAACACTGAGATGTCATGACAGTAATCTTAAAGTAACGTCCTATGGTCCAGTTACATCATTATGAAAGGACACTGATGATGTGTGACCATCAGGTGCTGGGGGCTCATAAGCATTGAGACTTTATCTCATGAAGTTCGCACTTGATGATCTCTAGCAATTGAGATCATGAGGACAAACCTGCTTAATAGGAACACCACAAGTTTCTGGTGTCATTGGTCGTTCCTATCTACGTACATGTGTAATGGTCTCCTGACTTGAGATCATTATCAATGAATGTCATTTAATTACGTACATTTGATATAAGGCGAAAACCATGGCGACAAAGTCATGGTGAGGTAGTTTGTATTGGGTACGTCATTAATGGCATGACATTGATTGAATAATCGAGAAAGGATTTGTCGCTTCCGAGTTTAGGAAGAGATATCTCGAGCCTGATTGATTAGGATGGTTGCACATTCATTAAATCCATGGTCATGGTAGTCGAAGGTAAGATCGTCCGGACAAATCAACAAACAAAATAAAGCAATTAAAGAATGATGACACTGAGTATGCATTCTGCTTTATTGAGATATCGATGACGAAGAGATTAGATTACACGGACCGTGTTCGTAGGAAGGCAGTCGTTGCTTTGACTTTGCCTTATCTCTATAGGGGTCTCGATGGGTTGCTAGACCCCGCTCTAGGTCGGTGATATTATTCACGCCTATTGAGATAAGGGCCTAGATGGTCACACACAATAGCGCCTTGAGAATCTGCCCTATTCTGGGAATAGGAATTTAGAACTTAGCGGGCCCCGCCAAAGGGTCCGAGCACTATCTAAGTTCTATGGATCACCAAAGAATAAATAAATTCATTAATTATTTGAGTTTAGAATAATTCGTTGAATTTATTTATAACATGTATTTACAAGTTATATAGTAAATACACGTATTAATATTATTCGATTGGATTTAAATATCCTAGGTTCGTTTAATATTAGCAGGAGGAATGAGTTGAGTTAAAGACTCAAATTTATCACGTAATATATTTATATATTACAAGTGATAAATTGTAAATATTATTTATGGCATAATTTTATTTGTCATAAATAATTATTTATATCGCTTATATAACGGACGTCTATTACACGGGGGTCGGGAACCTATACCACGTGTTTTAACACTCCCTATATAAGTGAGAGAGATGCTCTCCCACACTTACTATTCATGTGTCAAGATTGAGAGCATCTCTCTCCTCCTAGAATTTAGAGAGAGAGTCTCTCAAGCAAAGAAGGATATTCAAGGTCATCCATCCCGGATCGAAGCTTCCTCCTTTGCGATGATCATCGTTGCGCTGAAGTGTGCGTCAAAGATCCGCGCTAGCACCCGGATCTTGACGAATGGCGCGCGAGCAGATTCGCGAGGCGTGTGTGGACGATCTAGAAGGTTTCGACGTCGGAGTCTTCGAGCAACGATCACCGGCGTCCTGCGGCAGACTTGCACACGTCAATTCTGAACAAGGTAAACATTCAGTTTAATTTTTGTGCTCCTTATGAACCTTGCGAGATCCTCGGACCAAGCCGGGACAAGATCACCGGAGTTGACAGGGTTATGTCATTCCGGTGAAGCAGAATTTTTAAAAATCTCGACCCACCGGCTTCCACTACATAGTCCCGGTACCCAACAACAACTTCATTATGACTTTCCTATTTTGTGTAAAATCAATGTTAATGTAACTTAGAATTGTAGAGATTTGAAGCTCAAACTCCTACATATGATCTGTCATGACCTTGTCTGATTCTGGATACCAAGAACACTCTATTATTCTGCTCTATACCGCCATATTCTGCAACAAATGGATAAGTTTTGAGAACCTTACCAGTCTATTCCAGAGTTCCATGATCAACCACAACTAATTCAGGTTAAAAAGTTTTATTTGCTATCCCCAGAGTAATTTATTTTCCCATATATCCTACCTTGAGCTTGGTTCAGGTGTTGTTTTCTCAAGTGTGACTTTTCTATCCTTTTTTAGAGTGAGGACCTTATGATTCTCCTTTGATGGCATATTTTTTTGTAGATGATTTGATCCCACTTCCTGGATTTTTCAGTTGTGGTTTCCATCCATCTCCTTTTGGGTTGGGATGACATCATCAGGTTGATCTTTCATCCATTTCTTTATATTGAAAATTTCCTTTTTTTATATTGAGAAATGTCATGCCCACTAATTTTTCAAAAGGATCATATCAACTTGGATCTTATACAATTCATAAGTTCATGCCCTATTGTAACGACCCAATCTTTTTGAGTAGTATATTAACTTACTTTTATTGATTTAATAAGATGTTAATGGTTAATGCAGAAAGAGGAGTCGATGGCTTCATCCAGTAGACTCAACCCTTATGAAGCCCACTTATCAGAGCTTGGGAAGGAGGTAGCATCTGTGGGCTTCGCTTTGGACCAAGCCCAAGCCGAGCTCCAGCATGTCAATCTTGAACGAAAACGCTTGCAGGAGAAGTTCAAGTTAGTGGAGATTGCTACTAGGGCAATGTTATCTGAGCCTCCCTCAGATTCTCTCACCATAGCACACCTTACACTTAGGTCTTATGCCAGTGTTATAAGGGGCTATGTGATGAGACCCTAGTTTCCTTGTGTAGTCCTTTCGGGTGAATAAATTGAGATTTCTTCCTTTAGTGATGTTTGTGAAATTTCAAATGTCCGGATAATTTTAGAATGTATTTTATTGATGAATTTTGAAAAAGGGATATTTTGAAATATTTATGTAAACCCTAAATAACTAATGATGTGTAATGATTTTCAAAAAATGGTCTTCTACAAAAGTGTTCATTAAGGAATTTGGAGTCTAATAAGATCAACTTAATTTTTGATGAATAGTAAATTATGAATAGTGATTTTACGCTTAGGATTAGTAATGTGACCAAATGGATTAGTAATTTTCACTCAAAGAAAGTTTTAATATAATTTAGACACCTTGATTAAGTAATGTGATTCAATAAAATGGGTAAATAACGGTTTCATAAATTATTAGTCAAGTATTAGTTTTTTCGGATGAATAGTGTTTTTTAATTAAAAATTTAATTAAAAATAATTAGAAAATTATTTTTATAAAAAGGACTTTATTTTTGAACTTAGAGCATCGATATTATGTTAAGGTAATTTTTGGGGATTTTTCTGAAAAAAATGAATTTTCGATGAATAGTGTTTTTATTTAAAAATTAAATTAAAAATATTTAGAAAATTATTTTTATAAAATGGATTTCATTTTTGAAATCAGAGAATTGATATTTGGTTAAGGTGAAATTTTGGGGTTATTCTGAGAAAGTTGAATTTTCAGTGAATAGTAAAAATACAGTTTTAGGGTTTCGGTATGTTTAATGACATCATAACGGTGTCATGATGATGTCATGAGATCTTTTGAGGGTTGGCCGGCCAAGGGTGATGAATTATTGTTTTGGGGGCCCCATGTGGCCTAACTCCATGATAAATGCCAAGGGAGAGCACATGGGTTTGAGAAAAGCACATGTGAGGTGTCCCTTGGCCATTAATGCTTTGTCCCCTCACTTTCCCTATAAATACCCACCCTTTACTCCTTTAGTTTTCACTCTCAACTCTCCCCCAACGAAGTTCTGGTCTTCTTACCTTCCAAAGAGTCCTCCCAAGGTGCCCCCAAGCCCTCAAGGTCCAATCCTTTGAGTTTCAAGAGTCACGTTTTAAGGTAAGGGATCTGACCCCTCTCTTTCTTTTCATGTAATCTCTTTTATGTCATTCCTATTATGTTCCATGTTTTTATGTGAGAGGATGTTCTTTTATATTCCTCTTACTGCCCTTTCATGTTTATATGATGAGAGATCCCCTCTTACTCTCATCATTTCGTTTTATGAAAGTTTAAGTGACGCCGTTAGGCTGCTGAATTTTTAAGGGATTCTTTCACCCTTCTCATTTTTCAAGTTCGATTTTCATGTCAAGTCTTTCAAGTTCCTTTTTATTATGTTGGGGTATGATCTCTATATATATCATACTGATCTCTTATTATCATATGATGAGGTACCCTATTTGATCTTGTCAAATCATTTTCTTTTGAAGTTAAGTGACGCCGTAAGGCTACCGAATTTTCATAAGAGAAATCTAATCTTTTTTCCTTCCATGTTTTTCATTTCAAATGGTATGTCCCTAAAATTTAATTACCATGTTCATATGTCCTTCTTATTCTTTCACCCTACTGTTTTATGGATCATTTATGAGTGGGTGACCCATGTCCCCTCTCATTTCAATGTTTTCTAAAACCCCGAAACTTAGCCGTTATGCTGCAGAATTTTCCCCTCAAAATGCCTCTCTCATTTCTCAAAAATTATTTTATGTTATAAAGTGAATACTCAAAGCTCTTATTTCTACAAGGTTATTCACATATATATCAAAATGTTCCATTTTAAATTCTGGGATTTACATACATGAGACCCGCTTTCCCTTTCCGTGGGTTTAAAGTGACGTAAAGATCATGTCTTTAAAGCAGTTTTTAAAACGTTATGATTATGAAATGAAACCCATTTATTTTATGCTATGTGGGTTATTTATGAAATTTTTGATGATGATATATGTGTCTCACATGATAATAAAGGCAAATTTAATGGTGCGCCCTGATAGCGCTCCAATGCATTGGGTAATGATGTAACCACTAGAGATTACAATTTTCACGATACCTTGGTGAATAACCTTGGTAATTTTCAAATGACACCTTGGGGATGGACCTTGGTGATATGTTCATGATTGTCTATGTTAAATGATGTAGCCACATCTTCAAGTTATGAAAAATGTTATTTTTATTATGAAATGCCTCATGATTTCTTTCTCATGCCTTAAAGTTCTTTTCATGTCCTTATTGAAGTATCTCAAGTTCACATGTAAAATGTTCCTCTTGTTTCCCTTACTGGGCCTTCTGCTCACCCTTTCTTTTGATGTATGTCCCCAGGTTATGAGATGCAGTAATGAACCTAGAATAAACTTAAGGAGACGCCTTTCAAGTGTTTAAGAAGAATGTTTTATGTTGTTTTCATGTATTATGTTCCTGGTTTCCAAGACACTAGACCTTAAAGATCCTCAGTTTTGTGTAATGTAATGAAAGTTTATGTTATAAAATGGCGGGATGCTATAGTTGGTATCAAAGGATGGTTTAGTTATTTGTGGAAATTAGGATATAAAAACTTTAGGAAGAACCCTATAGAAAAGTTTAAATATAGGAAAACTTCCTGGTATTTTGGTAAGTATTGAGTAAGTGGTCTATCAAACAAATACATCCCTGTCTGGATACGAGCAGGTAGAGGCGGCTCTGGCACAGATGTACATAGGGGTAAAACCCAAAAACACCGCTTTGAGCTAGACTCGAACGGGAACTGGTGCACGATAACGGGCCTTGCTGCACTCTTGGTTACGACACTCCCGGGGGATATGTTTGGTTAATCACATGCTTTTTATGAATCATTATGAAGGAATTATAGAGAACTATAATTGTCTAAGCACGAAGTCTTAGTTAAAAGATTCATAAATGAAATAAGTTTCTCACTAAGGTTTTATTCTTTTAGAAAATGGCGGGCAATAGGAGAAACCGTGTCGATGGTGACTGCAATGCACCATGTGCTGACGGCCCTCCGATGGAAGCCGGAATGGAAACATTCATGCGAATGATGAACCAACTGACTCAAGTTATGAGTAATAACTTGAATCAAGCTGAGAGGCCGACCTCACCACGAAGGGAACAACTTTCTATTGAGTCCTTCATGCGTCAACGACCGCCAACATTCAGTGGATCTACTGACCCATTGGTTGCGGAACAATGGATAAGCTCCATTGAAAAGATCTTTTCTGTACTTCATTGTTCGGAACAAGAAAAAGTCACCCTTGCTGTTTACCGCCTAGAGGGAGAAGCTGATCAGTGGTGGTCACTGATCAAAAACACGAAGCCACGAGGAGAGATGGAAGCTATGGAGTGGGAAGAATTTCAGGGGATTTTCTTTAACAAGTATTTCCCTCGTTCCATGAGAACGAAAATGGAGAAAGAGTTTCTCGAGCTGAAGCAGAAGGAGAACGAATCTGTCGGAAGCTATGAGATGAACTTCACAAGGCTTTCCCGTTATACCTCAAGCTTTGTCATGGACCCTAATCGGAAGGTTGATAGATTCTTTGGCGGACTACGACCACATCTGCGGAAGAATCTAGCCAACAGGGACTACGATAGCTATGAAGAAATAGTTCGAAGTGCTATGAAAGTTGAACTAGAGTTTGGGGAGACACAGTGGTCTCACAAATCTAATGAGAAGAAGAGAACTCTAGAACCGAGCCTGGGAAGAAGTTTTGATCAGGAAAGAGGTGGAAAGCATATGCAACATTCCACATGCAATAAATGTGGGAAGAAGCATCCGGGGAACTGCTTGATCGGAAGTGGTAAGTGCTACAAGTGTGGAAGAGAAGGCCATATTTCTCGGAATTGTCGTGGTGATGTGAAGCCTCAACTTCCCAACACTAACGACAGAGGAAAGATGGTTCTGGCCCTACCCGAAGTCACATGCTTCAAGTGTGGACAGCTTGGGCACTTTTCTAATCAATGTCCAAATCCGAGGGCGGTGGAGGGGAATCACCATCAACCTCAGCAGAGGCCAAGGGATTATCCCCGAACTGCTAGAGGTAGAGTTGTCAGTCAAGACTCCAAGTGGGATTATCCTTGCATCAAAAGTATTTAGAGACTCTAGTGTTTACTTTGGTGAGATCAATCTTATCGCAAATCTAGTAGTCATTCCCATTATGGAATTCGACATTATACTAGGGATGGACTGGCTCTCAAAGTATAATGCTAAGATCAAATGCAGAAGTAAGGAAATCTCAGTAGTCTTGAATGAACGACCTACAGTTATCTTCCAAGGAGAGATATCCCGAACTGATCCCTATCTAGAAGCACCTCCCATAGCTTTCTTTATGGAGTTAATTGGTGATGATGAAGAAGGGAAAGGGAGCATACAAATTGAAGATGTTCCGATTGTTCAGGAATACATGGATGTATTTCCTGAGGAGTTACCTGGACCTCCCCCAGAAAGAGAGGTAGAGTTCTCCATTGAACTCGTACCTGGGTCTCAACCGATATCAAAGACTCCGTATAGAATGGAAAATGTGGAGCTAGAAGAGCTAAAGAAACAACTCCAAGACTTGTTGGAGAAGGGGTTTATCCGACCGAGTGTGTCTCCTTGGGGAGCACCAGTTCTCTTTGTGAAGAAGAAGGATGGATCAATGCGGCTATGCATTGATTATAGAGAACAGAACGGGATTAAAGTGAAGAACAGATACCCTCTTCCAAGAATTGATGATTTATTTGACCAACTTCGTGGGGCTCAATTCTTCTCTAAGATTGACCTTCGATCTGGTTATCATCAACTGAGGGTGAAGAAGGAAGATATTCCAAAGACTGCCTTCCGATCAAGATATGGGCATTATGAGTTTACTGTTATGCCCTTCGTCTTGACTAATGCTCCTGCTATTTTCATGGATTTGATGAATAGAGTCTTTAAGGACTACCTTGATAACTTTGTGGTAGTTTTTATTGATGATATTTTGATATATTCAAAAAGTCGTGAGGAGCATGAAAATCATCTGAGGGTTATTTTGAAAACTCTACGGAAGGAGAGGCTCTTTGGGAAGTTCAGCAAGTGTGAGTTTTGGTTACAACAAGTGGCTTTCTTGGGGCACATCGTAACCAATGAAGGAATCTCGGTTGACCCTGCAAAGACAATGGTTGTGGAGGAGTGGCCTCAACCCACAATAGTAACTGAGATTCGTAGTTTCCTTGGTTTAGCGGGATATTATAGGAGGTTTGTGAAAAACTTTTCACGGCTTTCTAATCCACTAACCAAGTTGACTCGAAAAGGGGTTAAGTTCATCTGGACAAAGGAATGCGAGGAAAGTTTCCAAGAGCTGAAGAAGAGATTGGTTACTGCACCTATGTTAAAACTACCCTCTATCGGAGAAGGATTCGTTATTTTTAGAGATGCATCTCTGAAAGGGCTTGGGTGCGTCCTCATGCAAAATGACAAAGTAATTGCTTATGCATCTCGACAGTTGAAGATTCATGAGCCGAATTATCCTACGCATGATCTAGAGCTGGCGGCAGTTGTTTTTGCTCTAAAGATATGGAGGCACTATCTTTATGGGGAGAAATGTGATATATACACTGACCACCAAAGTCTAAAGTATATTTTCACTCATAAAGAATTGAACATGAGACAAAGGAGATGGTTGGAGCTTATTAAAGACTATGATTGTTCAATTCATTATCACCCTGGAAGAGCAAACAAAGTCGCGGATGCGTTAAGCAGGAAAGATCCTGTTGTTCTGGCAACAATGAGGATCCTGGGAGATCCCTTGATTAAAGATCTAGTAAAACTGGACATGGGAATTATAAGGAAAGGGACATCATCAACCCTATCCCAAATGATTTCTCAACCTTCATTACAAGAGAAGATCAAGAAGGCTCAAAAAGAAGATCCTTTGCTGCAGGAGAAGTTCGAGGCTGTAAAGGATGGGAAGTTCCCTGATTTCAATATTGATCAAGAAGGTGTATTGAAATTTCGTACAAGACTATGTGTTCCATCTATTCCGGAGATAAAGAAAGAACTGATGGATGAAGCTCATAGCTCTACTTTCTCTATACATCCGGGAAGCACTAAGATGTATAGAGACCTTTGTGATCATTATTGGTGGGATAACATGAAGAGGGAGATTGCCGATTACACTACAAGGTGCCTGGTGTGTCAGCAAGTAAAGGCAGAAAGACAACTTCCTAAGGGGGTATTACAACCGCTACCCATACCAGTATGGAAGTGGGATAATATCACCATGGACTTTGTAACTGGTCTCCCAAAAACATCCAAAGGAAACAATGCGATATTGGTTATTGTGGACCGTCTCACCAAGACAGCCCATTTTATCTCTATTCGGGAAGATTTCTCTCTGGATCAGCTTGCCAAGATATACGTGAAGGAAGTGGTAAGGCTGCATGGGGTACCACTATCCATCGTATCTGATCGTGACCCAAGATTCACATCAAAATTCTGGAGAAGTCTTCAGCATGCTCTGAACACTGAATTGAATTTTAGTACGGCCTATCATCCTCAAACTGATGGCCAATCTGAAAGGACTATTCAGACACTCGAAGACATGTTGAGATTATGCTCAATGGAATTTAAAGGTGGATGGGATCAACACCTCCCATTAGTGGAGTTCTCCTATAACAACAGCTTCCATGCAAGTATTCAGATGGCACCCTATGAAGCTCTGTATGGAAAGTGGTGTAGAACTCCTACTTGTTGGGATGAAACTGGTGAGAGGAAGCTTCTTGGGCCTGATCTTGTGCAAGAAATGACAGAACAAGTTCATGTCATCCAACAACACATAAAGGCTGCTCAGAGTCGGCAGAAGAGCTATGCTGACAATCGACGAAGAGACTTGGAGTTTGGTGTTGGTGACAAAGTCTTCCTTCGAATCTCTCCATGGAAGAGATTCATGCGGTTTGGGAAGAAAGGGAAGCTCATCCCTAGGTACATTGGCCCCTATGAAATCCTTGATCGCATAGGAGCAGTGGCCTATCGTCTAGCACTTCCACCGAACCTAGCTCAAGTTCACAATGTCTTCCATGTATCTCTCTTGAGGAAGTACATACCCGACCCTTCGCATTACTGAACCCAGAGGTGGTACAACTGGAACATGACCTCTCTTATGAGGAGCAGCCAGTGGAGATCTTGGACCGTAGAGACAAGGTCCTACGAAACAAGACTACCCACCTTGTGAAAGTGTTGTGGAGGAATCATAAATATGAAGAAGCGACTTGGGAGCCTGAGGAAACGATGAAGCAAAAGTACCCTCACCTTTTCGACTAGGCCTCAAGTATAAATTTCGGGGACGAAATTTCTTAAGGGGGGAAGAATGTAACGACCCAATCTTTTTGAGTAGTATATTAACTTACTCTTATTGATTTAATAAGATGTTAATGGTTAATGCAGAAAGAGGATTCGATGGCTTCATCCAGTAGACTCAACCCTTATGAAGCCCACTTATCAGAGCTTGGGAAGGAGGTAGCATCTGTGGGCTTCGCTTTGGACCAAGCCCAAGCCGAGCTCCAGCGTGTCAAGCTTGAACGAAAACGCTTGCAGGAGAAGTTCAAGTTAGTGGAGATTGCTACTAGGGAAATGTTATCTGAGCCTCCCTCAGATTCTCTCACCATAGCACACCTTACACTTAGGTCTTATGCCAGTGTTATAAGGGGCTATGTGATGAGACCCTAGTTTCCTTGTGTAGTCCTTTCGGGTGAATAAATTGAGATTTCTTCCTTTAGTGATGTTTGTGAAATTTCAAATGTCCGGATAATTTTAGAATGTATTTTATTGATGAATTTTGAAAAAGGGATATTTTGAAATATTTATGTAAACCCTAAATAACTAATGATGTGTAATGATTTTCAAAAAATGGTCTTCTACAAAAGTGTTCATTAAGGAATTTGGAGTCTAATAAGATCAACTTAATTTTTGATGAATAGTAAATTATGAATAGTGATTTTACGCTTAGGATTAGTAATGTGACCAAATGGATTAGTAATTTTCACTCAAAGAAAGTTTTAATATAATTTAGACACCTTGATTAAGTAATGTGATTCAATAAAATGGGTAAATAACGGTTTCATAAATTATTAGTCAAGTATTAGTTTTTTCAAATGAATAGTGTTTTTTAATTAAAAATTTAATTAAAAATAATTAGAAAATTATTTTTATAAAAAGGACTTTATTTTTGAACTTAGAGCATCGATATTATGTTAAGGTAATTTTTGGGGATTTTTCTGAAAAAAATGAATTTTCGATGAATAGTGTTTTTATTTAAAAATTAAATTAAAAATATTTAGAAAATTATTTTTATAAAATGGATTTCAGTTTTGAAATCAGAGCATTGATATTTGGTTAAGGTGAAATTTTGGGGTTATTCTGAGAAAGTTGAATTTTCAGTGAATAGTAAAAATACAGTTTTAGGGTTTCGGTATGTTTAATGACATCATAACGGTGTCAGGATGATGTCATGAGATCTTTTGAGGGTTGTCCGGCCAAGGGTGATGAATTATTGTTTTGGGGGCCCCATGTGGCCTAACTCCATGATAAATGCCAAGGGAGAGCACATGGGTTTGAGAAAAGCACATGTGAGGTGTCCCTTGGCCATTAATGCTTTGTCCCCTCACTTTCCCTATAAATACCCACCCTTTCCTCCTTTAGTTTTCACTCCCAACTCTCCCCCAACGAAGTTCTGGTCTTCTTACCTTCCAAAGAGTCCTCCCAAGGTGCCCCCAAGCCCTCAAGGTCCAATCCTTTGAGTTTCAAGAGTCACGTTTTAAGGTAAGGGATCCGACCCCTCTCTTTCTTTTCATGTAATCTCTTTTATGTCATTCCTATTATGCTCCATGTTTTTATGTGAGAGGATGTTCTTTTATATTCCTCTTACTGCCCTTTCATGTTTATATGATGAGAGATCCCCTCTTACTCTCATCATTTCGTTTTATGAAAGTTTAAGTGACGTCGTTAGGCTGCCGAATTTTTAAGGGATTCTTTCACCCTTCTCATTTTTCAAGTTCGATTTTCATGTCAAGTCTTTCAAGTTCCTTTTTATTATGTTGGGGTATGATCTCTATATCTATCATACTGATCTCTTATGATCATATGATGAGGGACCCTATTTGATCTTGTCAAATCATTTTCTTTTGAAGTTAAGTGACGTCGTAAGGCTGCCGAATTTTCATAAGAGAAATCTAATCTTTTTTCCTTCCATGTTTTTCATTTCAAATGGTATGTCCCTAAAATTTCATTACCATGTCCATATGTCCTTCTTATTCTTTCACCCTACTGTTTTATGGATCATTTTTGAGTGGGTGACCCATGTCCCCTCTCATTTCAATGTTTTCTAAAACCCCGAAACTTAGCCGTTATGCTGCAGAATTTTCCCCTCAAAATGCCTCTCTCTTTTCTCAAAAATTATTTTATGTTATAAAGTGAATACTCAAAGCTCTTATTTCTACAAGGGTATTCACATATATATCAAAATGTTCCATTTTAAATTCTGGGATTTACATACATGAGACCCGCTTTCCCTTTCCGTGGGTTTAAAGTGACGTAAAGATCATGTCTTTAAAGCAGTTTTTAAAACGTTATGATTATGAAATGAAACCCATTTATTTTATGCTATGTGGGTTATTTATGAAATGTTTGATGATGATATATGTGGCTCACATGATAATAAAGGCAAATTTAAGGGTGCGCCCTGATAGCGCTCCAATGCATTGGGTAATGATGTAACCACTAGAGATTACAATTTTCACGATACCTTGGTGAATAACCTTGGTAATTTTCAAATGACACCTTGGGGATGGACCTTGGTGATATGTTCATGATTGTCTATGTTAAATGATGTAGCCACATCTTCAAGTTATGAAAAATGTTATTTTTATTATGAAATGCCTCATGATTTCTTTCTCATGCCTTAAAGTTCTTTTCATGTCCTTATTGAAGTATCTCAAGTTCACATGTAAAATGTTCCTCTTGTTTCCCTTACTGGGCCTTCTGCTCACCCTTTCTTTTGATGTATGTCCTCAGGTTATGAGATGCAGTAATGAACCTAGAATGAACTTAAGGAGACGCCTTTCAAGTGTTTAAGAAGAATGTTTTATGTTGTTTTCATGTATTATGTTCCTGGTTTCCAAGACACTAGACCTTAAAGATCCTCAGTTTTGTGTAATGTAATGAAAGTTTATGTTATAAAATGGCGGGATGCTATACCTATAATTTTATAATCACTACCGAATTTAGGTAATCTCTCATATTTAATCATGAGGTCTATATTGTCATCAATAGCAGACACAACCACATTATTAAGCGCATTGTTTTTCAATGGATGTGAACCGCATGAGGTTTGCGGCATAAACCAACCATTCACACCATGAATGGAGCGATTTCCAGGTTCTCTATAAATTCCAACCTCCCTCCAATTTCCCTCATTCTCCCTTTGATTTTCTCGAACATCCCTAAGGGATTTTGGGAGCACTAACAACCTATGATCTTTGGCGTTCATCCTTAATTTCTAAGAATTCGATATCAGTGATTTCAAGTGAGCCCTTCTTCTCTTTCTCTATGGTTCTTCCCTGTTTCTTCAAAGGTTTCACAGTAGGTGGGGGATTAGAGTTCTCACACTTTCATGTGCATCCATGAGATTATCAGGCTTTTTCTTTCATGTTTGATGCTTGTTATGGAATTATGTCTTGTACTTTTGGCTTGATTTGAAAATACCCTTTATTTGGTTAAATACTATGGTAAACGAAAAAAGACTAAGTTGAATATGTTTGTTCTATGCGTGACTTTATGTTTGTGGCTTGATGGTCTTGGTTGTGTGCAGCTTGGTGGTCTTGGTTGTTTACGGCTTGATTGTCTTAATTGTTTACGGCTTAATGGCCTTAGTTGTGACGCGGCACCTTGACATGATGGTTGCTTGGCAGCAATTCAATAGCAATGGAATTATTTTGACATATATAATAATGTGGCAATGGCTAAAAAATTCATTAGTGTGAATATAAATTGATAATTAAATACGCAAAGCTTGGTGGTCGAATTGTTAAATTATATAGGGGAAATGGAACTCATGTTGTTGTCCTTCGTGTGATGTTCGTGGTTAGTTGTTCTACATTAGAGGCACCGCTTGGTGGTGTGATATTGGTAATGTCTTGGTGGTGGTGGTGACAATGTCACTTGTGTGAACTCATAGGTGTGGTTCAAATGAGACTGCAAGATGTCATGGAAGCTCACTGCAAGATGGTCTGATTGCCCGAACAAGTTATCTATTATAAACTACATTATCACTCATGCCTTTCATAAAGCCAGTACTCTCACCGATGCTTTTACAAACAAAAGAGTCGTCCAAAACGCTTGCATTCATGCTCATACACTCCCTCTTGATCTCTTACCTATTTAACAAAAAGACAAATATAAAATCTCTTCTTTTCGTCTGATGTATCAATTTTGTATTCAAGAATAAGGGATATTTCTTGTATCAGAATTTGCTTTATTTTTTTTATATCAGTGGATTGGTTAGAGGTTTTATGTTATGATTCAGATACATTAGAGTAATATCTCCCAATATGTGTGTTTGCACTTTGTGCCCGAGATCTATTAAAAACGAGATTCGAGGGTCAATACTTCTCTTCACTCTCAAGCCTAAAAGGGGCACCAATGAAGGGGAGTTGTGGCAAAATCATGAAAGATATTTTTTTTTTCTTTATTAATGTTTGTTATATAGATGAAAACCAACTTCATCCATATTCTTTAAAGATTACTAGATTTTGTCATGAATTATGAGGGAAAATATAATTAGTTATCAAGGTTGTTATATGCTCTCACTCCTAAAGCCTTAGAATAATTATTCACTACCGGTTAAGGTACCCCATGAGCACTTCCCATTTTAAGATGCATAAAATATCTCGTGTTTGTGAATTGTATGTGTCATGACACTGCCAATGATACAAATACCTTTATCATTGAAATTAATTCCAATGGAGCGATCTCTAACATACATTTCTATTATAACAAAAATAAAATGCATAAATATATATAAGGACCATAATAACAAAAGAAACATAACATGAAATTTTTTCAAAACTTTACAAAAATAAAGACAATCTGCTTCATGAGAATTTACAGATTCTCATTATGTTCAATACCTATAGAGTGGTCAACGGTGGAATTCATAAAACTGGAAAATTTGTCATGGAAAAAAATTAACCTGGAAGATATCCTTGATACAATCACAAAACCTTCAGGAAAAATTTCATTGAATAAAAAGATTATAATAATTCTCACAAAACATTTCATACAAAGAAAACAGACAGATGGAAAATGATATCCAGCCCGCTTAAATTGATCATGCAATGGAAATCAGTTGCGGCATAGAAACCAAAACGAGAGCATTCTGGTAGGAGCGATAATTGTTCTTCTATACTATCATCAGAGCATGATTTATAGTATTCTCTAGCAGTTAAAATTCTAGTAGAACTGGGTTTCCAGATTAAATTATCACTATCAATAAACAAATTGGTTTGAATTATAGTAAGAAATTGATCGAGAAAGGAAAACTCACAGAGGTTATGAACCGCATCACTGATTGAGAGATGTTTCTTATGTTCTGAAACATCATCAACTTCCTGCAAGGGACTGTTATCAGCGGTCTTAATAAAATTTGTCCATGCAATAGTTATTAGCTTATTCTCATAAATACAACCGGTCCAAATAAAATTTCTAATTGAATTATGCAAGCTTTTGATAAGGCTCCTAGGCCATCTATAAACAGAGAAGTCATAAATAAAAATGGTTGTAATCACGGAGTTCATCAAACAAATCCTTCCTACTTGGGACACCCTCTTTACCTTTTCATCTGGCTAGTTGAGATATGATCTTAGAGAAAATGATCTCAAAATAAAAACTCACGAGCTTACCCAAGAATAATTGGATGCCTAGCTAATCGAAGGGTGGAGATATGAAATTCCCTAGCAGCCCTATTTTACCAAATTCTTTTCCTTTTATAATTTCCCCTATGAGTATTTGAACCTCTACATCAATTAAGATGAATGGATATCGATATGATTACCCAACACACAGCACCATATGCAAAGCAATAAATAAAAGAGACAAGCACGTGGTATTTTTACAAGGTTCGATCCCAACGTGAGTATTTACTCTTTGCTGTGTCCGGGTAGAGTCCAGGACACAGATATTCACTAGTGTAGAAAAGTTATTATAATGGGTGAGAAGGTATCATCCTTAACTCAGCACCTACATTGATGATTTTTACTCCAAATGAAACCTTAGGGCAAGGTCAACATCCACATCTCTAGGAAAATCACTCTCTCAATAGTTTCTTTATACTGGCTCCTTCCACTTCACAGTCTCCTAACTAGATAGCTAAGATTATACTAGATCCCTCCGGTCTTCAATCGGTCCTTCTGAACTCCCCCTAATGAACAAGATCTTCTTTCTGCTCTGAGATGTTACTATATCACAATAATAAGATCTTTTTCCTCAGCAGCAGGTCTTCAACAACCAATCTGTCTTCTACTACTATAACATGCATGTCAGCCTTGTTGTCTCAAGCATCCTAATGTTCGGGCCTTATTCAGGATCGAGATCAGGGGCCTTGCTCACTCAATCTTCTTCTTCTTCTTCAAGAGCCTTGACACACAGATCATAAACAGGCAACAAGAGTGTCAGCCTTCCCCAACTCTCTTCTTATTTTTTCTCTTCTACCTTCAACAATAATTGAATATGCAGTAGTAGTACCTCATCAACCTCCATCTCTTCCTGTTCTTCCTCGACGCACATGTTTTGCAGGACTATATATCTTTGGTCTCCCTCTTCTTTGTCTTCTACGATATAAGGGATATAAGGGTATCGTAGGGAATGACTCTGACCCCATCTTCTTCTACCTCCACGCATAGGATCTGCTTCACAGAATATCATCGGCTTCTCACTCTCACTATCACTCTCTTCAATAAACAGAATCAGCAGCAGAATACAGTATCAGTTTATTCACACTTTTCACATGCCACATTGTCTTCTTTCTTTTATTCACAGAATCATGTGAATATTATTTATTTCCATAATTTTAATATGGACAATTCCCCTAAAATTGTGGCAGCGTTATTCTCCATTCAAAACTTGTGAAAAGATTTCCCAATAAAAGCTCCGGTTTTGATCTCCAATAATGATTTCAAATATTCTATTTGGAATCCTAGAATTATCTTGCTAAGATCTTTTTAGTTTTTTTCATTTAGTTCTCCTTCTAACTCTGCTTGAATCACAGAGCAATTCCCCCATGATCATGGTATTTGTGACTTGAAGATCAGCAAGGCGTAGTTTGACATTGATCTAACCGTTGTGAGCTTCTGCTTGTAATTCTGCTGCTAATACTAAGAAGTCAGTTCTGTTTCGATGTGGCTCTATCATTTGGTTCGATCTGTTGTTTCCCTCGCATCTCTACTGTCGTTCTACATCGGACTCAGCTTGCATTTGCCAACCAGTGCGGGACAACGCCAACTGCAGTTTCCGCTCGTTTGTTCGGAGATAAACCGCCTCAGCCTGGCTCAATTTTCGTCTGACGATTGACGCACAGCGAGCTTCACCTCGATCGGACGAGGCGGACGACACAGCTTACGTTTAAAAAAAACAAAAACAAAAACGAGTTTGGAACCATCCGCTTCCAGTCTCCCGGGTATCGCGCACCTTTGGCACAGTGTGTTTTGCCAGGAGGACGCCTACCAGACTCGCTTCCAGCCTTGGGAGGGAATAGTAGGAAAGAAAAAAAGAAGTGGAAGGGAAAAAAATGGAGGCAAGATGTTCCCTCGCTTTTGGAACAAGTGGAGGCGAACCACTGCACACTGCCCGATTGGTTTCCTTGGGAGGAGATCACGGCGATATGACAAACATGAATGTTGATGCTCGTCTCGATAGTACGGAGACGTGCTTGGACCGCATTGACTTGACAGTGGAAAAATTGAAAGCCTCTCCCGCTAGGATGGCCTCGATGATGGCGGCCCACACACAGGAGCAAAGGGAATTTCATCATTTCTTAGCTCGAGCTATGTTTCCTCCTAAAACACAGTCGTACCCAATCGTTGATCATTCCTCTTTGCTCATAGGGGAATCTAAAGCAGACTCCGCTGCTTCTGCAGTTCGCAACACCGAGGCTGAAACAAGTTCGTCGGGTCGTGCTGCCACTCCTGTTTGGCCCAACACCAAGACGACATGTGGATTTGCTGGCACAACACAACAATGGTGATATGCATGGAGATGCTGATGATGACACGAGGCCGCACATGGAGTACCCATCCTACTACTAACTACACTATTGCCTTCCTGGGAGGAGATTTGCCAGAGTTATGTGGAGGCAACGACAACACAGTCATGTCATTATTACAGACGGTGACTCTTTCTAATGAGGGGGTTCTGCCGAAAAAGCATCAGCACACTTCAACACATTCTAAGGTGGATAGGGAATTGACGGCTCTGCATGTGCTCCCACGGGCACTAGTGGATTTCACTGATATTGTGCAGGGCAAGCAGTCATCTGGATTTGCATAACAGGATGCGGGATGGTTTTTGCAGGAGTCATGCATAAAGGTTTTTGGTGAGGGTCATGAGGGAAGCCCAACCACCTATTTTGGACGGGATGCGGGCACTCGGAGACGGACTTCGCAGCATGATGGGAACCAACATACACGGTCGATTCACCACCCGAGACAGACAATTTGAGAGATTTCCTAGAGAGTCGGTGATGCTAGGGTGCATCAACAACCGGAGCTGCAGACCCATGGAGCTGGAAAGATCATTTGGCATATTGCTTGGAGACTACATGCTACAGCGGTGCCTCACAATCAGTTTCTTTTCCTCAGTCTTGAGGAAAAGACTGGTTTTCAAGACGGTGGGAGTGATACAGACCTAGGCAGAAAGGGAATAAGGGGGATTATTAGTGGGGGATTATTAGTGGGGGAATATTCTAGGAGTTTGTACAGCTTGCAATAGTTATAAATAAAAAGGGGTTGGGAATAGGGGAGACATGGAGAGTGTTAAACCCTCTTATTGTTTTGGGTATTTCCAAGTTCCATATCGGAATACTCTTGTATGTATTCCTCTATCTCAATCTATAAAAGAAGGCATCCGCCTCACCTTGAGGTAAGGCGGTTCCCCATTCTACATGTTATCAGAGGGAAAATCTCTTTAGATATTTTTTTCCCTCCCGGCTCTGCCCTAACTGGCACCCCTCCTCCCGAGTCTGCCCTACGCGGCCACCCCCTTGGGTTTGCCCTACGCGGCCACCCCACCCCCCTCTCGGGTCTGCCCTACGCAGCCACCCCACCCCTCTCACGGTGCCCCTCCCCTGTGGCTTGCCCCGCCTCCTCCGCGCTGCGCCGCTCCCGGCTCCCTGCGGCAGTCCCTGCTCCCGCGCTGCGCCGCTCCCGTCGCCCAGGCTCCCCGGCGCTCGACCTCGCGACTCTCTCTGGCGGCTCCCTCCGTCGTTGCCCCTCTTTGCTTCACCCCTCCGTCGCGACGAAGCCAAGCGCCCCCCCATCCCTCCCGACGGCTGCACTTCGCCCCGATCAGCTCCCTCTCCAGGTGCCCCACCCCTCCCCGACGGGGCGCTCTCCCGGGTCGTCTCCCGCTGCTGGCTTCCGCCTCTACGCGCGCGACGAACCAGGTCATCTCCTTGTCTGGTGCGTGTGGCGGCCCAATGCCAGATTCCGACGGCCTTCCCTCCCTCCAGGGAATCCCGAGCGGGATTCCTCCCCGACGGCGTCCCCCCCCCCCCCTCCTGCAACCTCTCGGCCCGCCCTCTTCCAGCGATTCCCGCAGCAGCCCTGCCCCCTCCTCCGTGTGACCAACCAGTGCGAAACTGATCCGCCGGAACTCCCGTCAGTCCTCACTCGACAGAACGACGCCTCCCGATCCGACACCACCGCCCGACCAGTCGCCTTTACCGGTCCGAACGTCATCCGGCCCCGGCCTCCAGCGGCTTCCCGGTGACAACCGGCTCCCACCCGATGCGGCTCCCGACTCCCGCGGCCCCGCTGCCGAACGCGCCTCCTGTCGTCGGCCTCCTGTCCACCAGTTCGGCACTATTCGGCCTGCCTCCCTGCGCTCCTCGCGGCGCTCCTGACTCGCGGCACACTCCGTCGGCCTCCCACTTCAGCCGTCGTCACCCACATTGTCCCGACAATCACAGTGCCCTCCATCTGATGACTGAACGCCTCTCCCGGCACCTTTCGGTTCCTATGTCAACTCCCGAATCGCGGCGCCCTCTAGCGATGCATCTCGGCCCTTCCCTGCTAGCACCGCACTTCATCCGTGCATTTGTACGCCCACTTGAGATGCCATCCCTTGCTTTGTCATCGGCTCTGCCGCACATCCATTCCCCTTCATCCAGCACCCGTTACAGAACGACACTCTCAGTAGAAGAAATCGCCTGGATACAATCTAATCAAGCGACTACGCCACCGTCCTCTTCTTCAGCCCTCATTGCTTAGACTAACATCTCTACCGCATGTGTATCTCAACAACCCACAGCATTGATGCTAGACTCTGGTGCATCAGACCATCTCACAGGGGACTCTGATATGTTCACTACCTATCATCCGTGCACCGGTGCCTCTACAATTATTATTGCAAATGGATCAACCATCCCCATCATCGGATTTGGCACATGCCATTTGACCCCGTCTATTCGTCTGGATTCGGTTGCTCATATTCTTCAAAGTCCCTTTAATCTTCTCTCAATTAGCAAACTCACAGAAGATTTAAATTGTGTCGCTACTTTTACTTCTCCTGATGTTGTTTTTCAGGAGCAGACAACGAATCGGGAGCTTGGTCGATGTCATCTTCAGAATGGGGTGTACATGTTTGATACCCCACCATATCTCGTTTGCTCATCTACCTCGACCCGTGCTCCTGACCTACATTCCCGTCTTGGTCATCCACCTGCTTTCATCCTTCATAAAATGTGCCCCCAATTCATTTCTCACCTATCATTCCATTGTGAATCCTGCAAGTTTGCTAAACATCATCGGGTAACATATTCTCCTCGACAGGAACCACGTGTAGTGAATCCTTTCGATCTTGTTCACACCGATGTATGGGGTCCTTGCGGGGTTCCGAGCCAGTCCGGGTACAGCTATTATATCACCTTTATTGATGACTACTCCCGCATGACATGGCTTTACCTGCTTCGTGATCGGTCTGAAGTATTTTCTACCTTTCAGACCTTTTACAATGAAATTCATACTCAATTCTCCACCTTCATTAAATGTCTCTGCTCTGACAATGGATGAAAATATTTATCTACTTTCAACAGTTTTCTCAAAGATCACGGCATCATTCGTCAGACATCCTGTCTTGATACACCTCAACAGAATGGAGTGGCAGAGCGGAAACATCGTCATATTTTGGAAACTGCTCATGCCCTCCTATTCCAAATGCAGGTGTCACTCCGCTTTTGGACCGATGTCATCCTGACTGCAACCTACCTCCTAAACCAACTCCTTTCTTCTATCCTTCAAGGGGAGACTCCTTTTCGGACTCCGTTCTCCTCTCTCCCTCCACACTCACTTTCACTCTGTGTATTTGGATGTCTCTATTATGTCTGCGACACTCGTCTCAGCCTCTCCAAACTCTATCCCAAATCTCTCTGTTGTGTCTTCCTCGGATATTCACGCACTCAGCGTGGATACCGGTGCTTCTCTCCAGACCTACGACGTTATATCACCTCTGCTGACGTCTCATTTGTTGAGAGTTCTCCATTCTCACTTCCCTCTCCCCATCCAGATACTGACATCGATTATTGTATTTCACTCATCATTCATCCTCCTCCGGTGCTGCATCCTACTGCACATCGGTTCGGTACGGTCTACTCCCGTCGCCCATCGACTATGCCCCCCATCCAGGCCGAGGAGACCATTGTCCTAGCTTCGTCTGATGCTCCTGCACCGCCACCGTCACCTTTCCATTGCACTACGGAAAGGTACTCGCTCTTGCCAGAACAATCCTCTATTTACATCATCATATAGAGGTCTGTCCACTCTGGAGATGAAATCTATTCCCCGCACAATTGGCGAGGCCAAATCTCATTCTGGGTGGTTTCACGCGATGAGAGATTAATTGCAGGCTCTGGAGGACAACCATACTTGGGATTTGATTCCCCTCCCAGTCGGTAAACAAGCGGTCGACAACAAATGGACTTACACGGTCTGTCTGAACGCCGATGGCACTCTCCATCGACTCAAAGCCCGACTTGTGTCCAAGAGCTTTGCTCAGACGTATGGTGTCGATTATTTTGACACCTTCTCTCCAGTTGCCAACATGGCATCCGTTCGATTATCCATCTCTTTGGTCGCTCGTCATCACTGGCTGCTTCATCAACTGGACGTTAAGAATGCCTTCCTCCATGGATTTCTTGAGAAATAGGTTTATTTGCAGCATCCCCTGGCTTTTACGCCTCCGGCTACGGGTCCCAAGTTTGTCGACTATGTCGCTCTCTATACAGTCTCAAGCAGTCTCCTCGAGCTTGGTTTGGCCGATTCAGCACCGTCATCACCGACTTTGGGCTCTCCCGCAGTATGAAGGATCACACCATGTTCTACAGGATGACATCCACTGGCTGCATCCTGTTAGTCGTGTATGTGGATGATATCATCATCACCGGGAGTGACTCTGCTGGTATCGCCCACCTCAAGGGGCATCTTTACCAGCACTTCCACACCAAAGATCTTGACCCTCACATACTTTCTTGGCATCGAGGTCTCCCATTCTCCAGACACAATCTTCATTTACCAACGGAAATATGCTTTGGATATTCTACAGGATGCTAGGATGACATGGGTCACCGCCGTTGACACTCCTCTTAAGTTTGGGGAACTGTCTCTCTATGACTCCTCGGAACCGTATTCACACCCAGAGCGGTATCGTTGACTGGTGGGCAAACTCAACTATCTCACTATGACTCGTCCCGACATTGCCTGCGTTGTTGGAAAAATGAGCCAATTCATGGCGCATTCGACCACCTCTCAGTGGGATATTGTAATCCGCATCACCAAATATATCAAGCGAGACCCTGCTTGCGGTTTTCGCTACTCTCACCATGCTCATCAGAATATTGAGGCCTTCTGTAATGCTGACTATGTTGGTTGTCTTGTTACCCGAAAATCTACTTCTGGGTTTGTCGTGTTCTTCGCAGGCAACCTCATCTCTTGGCGCAGCAAGAAACAGACTGTCGTCTCCCGATCCAGTGCGGAGTCTGAGTACCGTGACATGACTACCATCACTACAGAGATCCTTTGGATTCGACAACTCCTCCAGGAGCTTGGATTTCCTTAGAAAACATCTGTTCACATCTGGTGTGACAATCAGGCATCCACCAAGATTGCTTCGAATCCCGTCTTCCATGAACACACGAAGCATATTGAGGTGGACTGCCACAATTCTTCGTCACCAACTGGAGCACAATCATGTCAGCTTTAGCCACATCCTGACGGCGGACCAGCTTGCGGACATCTTCACCAAAGGTCTTCCAGGGGCTCGCCTGGCCTCGCTCAGTTCCAAGCTAGGCATCTACAGTATTTGCGATCCAGCTTGAGGGGGATTATGTCTGGTCTTGTCTGGTGTCGTCTTTCTTTTTGTGGGACTCGTGGTCCAAGCTGGGCATGTCCAGCTTGAGGGGGAGTGTTAAACCCTCTTTTATTATTTTGGCCATTTCTGAGTCTCACATCGGAATACTCCTGTATGTATTCCTTTGTCTCAATCTATAAAAGGTCTCCTCCTCACCTTGAGGTAATACGGTTTCCCATTCTACAGAGAGTAATAGTCTTTTAGAGCGTCCGTTGGCTTGAGCGAGTGGACCTGGGGTCCCTCGATTGTTCTTCTTCCTCCATCTTTATTCTTCCTGGTTTCTCCCAACCGTTGTGAGCTTCTGCTTGTAATTCTGCTGCTGATACTAAAAAGTCGATTCTATTTCGGTGTGACTCTATCACTCTCCATAAACTCTGACACGTTAGAGTTATTGCTGAGTTGAAAGGATACTCTCCACACTTTCTAACATTTTTAAAATCACAATTCACTTCCTTAAAATTTTATACATTTCTAACTTTTATACTTCCCAAAACTTTAAGATCTTTTTGTAGGAAAGTTTAATAATTTTTACCGGACGGAGAATATCACTTCCATTGGATGGAACTTTATTAAGTTTACCAGGCATAAGATATTAATTCCATGACGGATCTTTCTTAAAAGTATACCGAACGAACATGTACTTTGTACATCGGACGAACAGATACTAAGTATAACGACTCTAGACTTTTTGAATGATATTTGTTTCCTGAGAAAATGTGTGTTATTTTATTTTGAACTCAAAAAAATTACATCTCTCTATTAATGAAGTGTGTATAATTTGAAATGTGACCATCGGATTTTGACCGTTATATAACCGTTGGTCAATATGTTTGTTGAAAACTATACGCTTAATAATAATTTTAACAGTATAATTAATGTTTATAAGTATAAATGACAAAGGATGATTAATGAATAAAGAAGAAACAATGACCTCAACCAATAGAGTCATGTCATACGAAGCCCATTTTTTGGAGCTTAGGAGAGAGGTACCATCTTTGGGGTTCGCTCTTGACCAAGCCCAAGTCTAGCTTCAGCAGCTGAAGTTTGAACGAAATCGCCACGGAAGAGGTTCAAATTAGTGGAAATTACCACTCGGGCGATGTTAGTTAAGCCACCCCATTAATCTATCACCATCGCACACCTTACCCTTAGGTCGTCTGTGGGTGTTATACGAGGTTATGTATTGAGACCCTAGTTACTTAAAGTGTAATTCCATTGTATAAATAAAATTGTTATTCCATCAATTACATTTTAAGAATGGTTTTGGTTAATAAAATTGAGATGGAATTTGATAAATTGATTTTTCGGACGGAAATTATACCTTCCAGAAAAGATAAATATTTATAATAAACTAAGATATTATGAATAATACTTATTTTAATGAAATAGTATGATAAAAACACTCTTATTTAAATATAAGTGATAAAATATTTTTTTTCAAGTGTCATAAATTTAACTACGCATTTTAAATCTGATATTATTTTTAATAAATAATGATTTGTATATTTAAAAGTTAGAATTATCATTTTTAGATAATTATTTTGATGAAATAAATACCATTTTTTAAACCGGCACGTCAAAATTAGGTGTGAGTGAATTTATGAAAATTTTCTAAAATTCTTTTTTTCGTGAATAATAAAAATACAGTTTGAGTTTTTCGGTATGTTTAATGACTTCATAAGTATGTCATAATAATGTACTAACTAATTAGCCACAATCCTCAGCCTAAAACATGTTATTTTATTTATATCAAGTATTTTAATAGATTTTAATCAATTTCCAAACCTATAATTTAATTTTCAAAGTCCAAAATGGAAACTTTAACATCAAAAACATTGTTTTTGTGAAAACCTTACTTTTCCATGCCAAAAGAAGTAATATAAAATGTTGGTTGATTCTTAAAATAAAATATGACCCAAGTGTCTAAAACCATGGGTAAATATCATGATAAATCCCATGATTTTGCATTTTTCCACAACCTATATTTTCAAGGTCTATATTTAGAAAGTAATAAACAAATCCTCCACTTTTGCTATAAATAACCACTCATTTCTCCATTTCCTTTCACTTCAAATCCATCCTCCATGAAACTCTGGTTGTTTTACCTCCCAAGAAGTCCTTCCAAGGTGTGCTCTCAAACCTCCAAGGTCTCAATCCTCAAGTTTTAGGAACAATTCTTCAAGATAAGGGAAATATACTTCTTTTCTCTTCATTTCTAGATAAGGACACTCTTATTTCTTTTTAATTCATTCCCTTACTGCCACATTATGTTTTATCAATGGGAGACCCTTGTCCCTCCTTTTTTTACCATTTTCTAAAATCACGTTTTATACCTGTTATGGTGCCAAATTTACTTCTCAAAATTTCTTTCTTCTTCTCAAGAAATTCTCTTTTATTTCCTTTTTTGTGAATACCCAACCTCTTTCTTTTTCAAGGGTATTCACCTAGATGTGAAAATGACTTATTCGGGAATTTAACATACATGAAACCCACATTCCCTTTATGTGGGTTTAAAATGACATAATAAACTTATCTTTAATCGCTTTTTTAAAAACGCCATGATTTTGATACGAAACTCGTTTCTTTTATTCTCCATGGGTTATCTATAAATTTTTTTATAGTGATATATGTGGCACACATTAATTATGGGTGAATTCCCCTTACCTAAATATGAGGTGGGGACATTCTTTTATAGATGAGTAAAAAGGATTACATGGTGGAATATTCTGATGTGGGGCTCAGAAATACTCATTATAATAAAACAGGGTTTAACACTCCCCCTCAAACGGGACATGCCCAACCGACCAAAAGTCCCATAAAAGAAAGATGACAGCAAACAAGACCATACACACTCCCCTTCAAGCTTGGTTGTTAATGTTGTGGATACCCAGCTTGGTACTGAGAGAGTCCATACAAGCTCTCGAGATGCCTTTAATGAAGATGTCGACAAGGTGTTCTATCGTCAGAATGTGGCCAAAACTAATATGGTACTGCTCGAGTTGATGGCGAAGAAAGTGGCAATCTACCTCGATATGCTTCGTGCGTTCATTGTAGATGGGATTATAAACACTCTTCGTTGCTGCCTGATTGTCACACCAGATATGAGTAGACGACTGCCATGGGAATCCAGGCTCATGGAAGAAATGACGAAGCCAAAGTATTTCAATAGTGACCGTGGTCATGGCACGGTATACATATTCCGCACTAGATCTAGAGACCACAGTTTGCTTCTTGTTGTGCCAAGAGATAATATTACTTGCCAAGAAAACAGAGAACTCAGAAGTAGACTTTCGAGTAGCAAGGCAACCTGCATAGTCAGCATCACAGAAAGCCTCAACATTCAAATGAGCGTGATGTGAGTACCGAAGACCACTGTCAAGGTCTTTCTTGATGTATTTGGCAATGCGGAGGACAACATCCCAAAGAAAGTTGGTTGGATGCTCCATGAATTGACTCAATTTTCCAACACCACAGGCACTGTCCAGACGTGTCATGGTGAGAAAATTGAGTTTTCCCACATCTGGATGAGAAAAGGGTTTCGTGTTATCATAGAGAGAACGTTCCCCAAGCTCAAGAGGAGTGTCCACAACGGTTGCCTGACTCAAACCCGCATCCTGCAAGATATCCATGGCATACTTATGTTGGCAGAGAAAGATAGTGTCCGTAGAATGGGAGACCTCGATGCCAAGAAAGTATGTGAGAGGACCGAGATCTTTGTTGTGGAAGTGGTGGTGAAGATTCCCCTTGAGTTGGGCGATTCCAGTGGAGTCGCTCCCAGTGATGATGATATCATCAACATACACCACCAGTAGGATGCAGTCGTTGGACGTCATACGATAGAATACGGTGTGATCCTTCATACTGCGAGAGAGCCCAAACGAGGTGATGATGGTGTTGAATCGGCCAAACCAAGCATGAGGAGACTATTTGAGACCATATAGAGAGCGATGAAGTCGACAGACATGGAAGTCAGCTCCTGAGGCACAAAATCCTGAAGGTTGCTGCAGATATATCTCTTCTTCAAGAAATTCATGGAGAAAGACATTTTTGACATCCAGTTGATAAAGGGACGAATAATGATTAGCGGTCAGAGAAAAGTGGACAATGAGAGGAAAACAATCATCGATGGTAGTGTCTGAATGGAGAGAGGGAATAGAGAATGGAGAGCTCTCAACAAATGATACGTCAGCAGAGATGATATACCACCGCAGGTCCGGGGAGAATCATTGTTATCCACACTAAGTGCGTGAATATATGAGGAATATGCAACGGAAGGATTTGGGAGAGTTTGAAGAGGTTGGGACGAGTGTCACAGACATAAAAAAGACATCCAAAAACACAGAGTGGGAGTGAGTGGGGAGGGAGAGAGGAGAACAGAGTCCGAAAAGAAGTCTCCCCCTGAAGTATAGAAGAAGGAAGGCGATTGAGAAGGTATGTAGCAGTAAGGATGACATCCCCCCAAAAGAGAAGAGGCACCTACCGGTGAAATAAGAGGGCACGAGCAGTCTCCATAATATGTCGGTGTTTCTGCTCGACCAATCCATTCTGCTGAGGTGTATCAGGACAAGAGATCTAATGAATGAGGTTGTTCGCCTGGAGAAACTGCTGAAAGGGGTGGATAAATACTCTTGCTCATTGTCCAAGCGAAGACATTTAACGGAGATGGAAAACTGGGAATGAATCTCAGGATAAAAAGTCTGAAATATAGAAAACACCTTAGACCTATCTCAAAGAAGGTACAACCAAGTCATACACAAAAAATCATCAAAAAAGAATATATAATATTTATACCCTAAGTGACTCGAGATGTTACAGGGACCCCATACATCTAAATGAACCAAATAAAATGGTTTGAAGGCTCGTGTAACCACTCGAAAAGGATATGAAGTGCGATGATGTTTCGAAAATTTAAATGACTCGTAATGAAAAAAAAACATGTTGATTGTTAAAATGATAGGGAGAACCCAATCCCCAAAGTACTCTCTAAAGGAGACATTGAGGTTCTTTTATAATAAATAATAAAGACCAAATCAGACCACAAGTCCAATGTGGAATGCAGACTCTAACACTCCCCCTAAAGCTAGGTCTACCTAGCTTGAATACATAAAGAAAAACAAATCAATCAACAGACGCTGCAAACACTCCTCAAGCTGGATAGACCCAGCTTGATTACAAAACAAGAGAAAACAATGAAAAGATAAACCGCCATGATTATTGTTTCCCCACAGAAAGGTGATGGATGATGGAAGAAGTCGCTAAAAAGGATGGGCCAACGAGATGCTGGGAAAACCGCATGGGCGGGGCCGATCGTCCGAGCGTCGGAAAATCCACACTGGTCGTCGGAGCGCCGGGAAAACCACATGGATAGGCCAGTCATCGGAGCGCCGGGAAACTGCAGGAGGAGGCCGACATGGAGGCGGGGGCTCCCGTAAGAGGAGGCCGACATGGAAGGAGAAACGATGGAGGCATCGCGCAGGGGTTACTAGACTGGAGGGATGGAGGGCGATGCGCACCAGTCACTCAGAATGGGGGTCGTCCGGCAGGGAGGAGAGGCAGAGGAGTCATCGCACGAAAGAGAGGCCGCTGACGTGATCCGGCAGGATCAGGCCAGATTAAGAAGAGGGGAGGCCGACAGAAGTGGCACACAGGGGAAAAAATGCAGGAAAAGGGATCACCACTGCTTGAAGACTGAGGGAGGGGGGTCCACAACACCGCTAGGAAGAAGGGGGTTGCACCCGCAGAGGAGGGTCGTAGGGAGGGTCGTCGCGCGAAGAGGATGGATCCGTCGGAAGGAGAAAATAGATTAACAGAAAAATCCACGGGAGAATGGATCTTCCGCGAGAAGAGGCGGGGCCGATGGGTGAAGCTGACAGGACGGGGCACAGCGGAAAGGTCGACGACGGGGCGGAGTTCACACTCGCTACGGGAGGAGGGCGCCACTTGGAGCGGAGGCCGCTCGGGAGGGAGATGTAGGGAGGCGACGAGACGGATTCGACCTCTTCGGGGGCCGTCGCGCACAGGATCGCAGAGGTGGCGCTGCCGGTGGTCGGACAGAGAACTGTTACCAGGCCGTCCGGGAGAGAATCGCCGTGCACAGCATAGAACCGTGCAGGAGGCGGAGGGAGGGGCGGCAACAGAAAAACTATGGCTCGCTGGCCATGGAGCCCTCCACGGGAAAAAAATAATGAAAAACTAGACATGAAAAAAAAAATTGGAGGGAGAGCTCAGGTTGGATTAAACCCCATTTGATACCATGTTAAAATGATATGGAGAAAAACCCAATCTCCAAGGTACTCTTTAAAGGAGACCTTGAGTTTTCTTTTATAATGAATAATAAAGACCACATCGTACCATAAGTCCGGTGTGGAATGCAGACTCCAATACCGACTAATATCAGGAAAAAGTTGATGAAGAGAAAATGCGGGTGCTGGGAGGCCGCATCGAAGGCGGGGTCGGGAGTCTCTGCGTCAGAGGATGGTCGTGGGAGGGAGGGAGCTGCTCGGGCGGGACGAGGGTGCGCAAGCGAAAGGGTGTCGCTCGGGCATGACAGAGGTGCTCGGGCGGGACACAACCATCGGGAAGGACGGGGTGCAGCTAAAGGGAGGGTCGCGTCGAGAGGAAGGAGTGCAGTGGAAGACAGAGAAAAAATTTATCGAGGGTTTCCCTCAGATACCATGTAGGTTATGGGCGAATTCCCCTGAGCCCAATGTGAGGTGGGAACATTCTTTTATAGATTATAAAAAAGGAATATATGGTGGGATATTCCGATGTGGGACTCAGAAATACCCATTATAATAAAACAGGGTTTAACAAAAACATATGAAGGGTGGACCCTGATAGCACTCCATTGCATTGGGTAAAAAAATTAATCTCTAGAGATGACATTTTCTACGATACCTTGGTGAAAAACCTTGCTAATTTTCATGACACCTCGATAAAAAATCTTGGTGATATGCTTATGAATGTCTCATTTAAATGTTGTAGTCACATTTCCATGTTATGATTCATATTATTTTTATTATGATATTCTTTTTTTTCCTTTGCTCATGCCTTTATGATATTCCTCAAGTTCTTATTAATATTTCTCATGGTCACATGTAAAATGTTTCTCTTGTTATCCCTTACTAGGCCTTATGATCACCATTCCCTTTGATTTATGTCCCAATATTATGAGATGCGGTAAATGTACATATGATAAACCTATGTTGAAGCCTTTCAAGTGGATTAGAAGAATGTTTTATATTTTCATGTATTATGTACCTTTTTTCCAAAAAAACTAAACTTTAAAAGATCATATGTTTGAACAATGTAATGAAAAGTAATGTAATAAAAAAGCGAAATATCATATAGTTGGTATCAAATAACGGTTTAATTATTTTTGGAAATTAGGACTTCAAAAATTAAGAACCTTAGGGACAAGTTAAAATATAAGAAAACATCTTGATATTTTGGTGAGGTATTAAGTGGTTTCCAAGCAAAGAAATATCTGTCTGGATATGAACAAGTGGATGTGGTTCTGGAAAAGATGTATTTAGAGGTAAAACCCGAAAACACCACTTTAAGCTAGACTCGAACAGGAATCGATGCACGACAACGAACCTTGATGCACTCCTGATTTGACACTCCCAAGAGACCAGATTCACGTCGAAGGTAACAACTTTTCATTGAGTCCTTTATGCGTCAACGACGACCTTATTCCGGTGGATATACCGACCCATTGATTGCTGAATAATGGATAAAATCTATAGAAATATCTTTTCTATACTCTGTTGTTCGAAAGAAGAGAAAGTCACCCTGAGTGTGTACTTCTTAAAGAGAGAAGTCGACCAGTGGTGAACACTGATTAAAAACACGAATCCAAAAAGGGAGATTATTGCTATAGAGTGGAAAGAGTTCAAGGGAACCTTTTTCAAAAAATATTTTTGTCGTTCGATGCGAACGAAAATAGAGAAGGAATTTCTGAAACTGAAGATGAAGGAAAATAAATCTATGGGAAGCTATGAGATGAACTTTACAAGACTTTCTCATTAAACCCCTAGCTTTGTCGTGGATAGTGCAAAGTGCTGTGAAGGTTGAACTAGAGTTTGGAGAGACGCAGTGGTCCCATATAGATCAAATGAAAAGAAGAGATCAATGGAGCCAAACTTAGGGAGAAACTTTGAACATAGAAGAGGAGGAAAGCAAGTGCAACTTCCCACATGCAACAAATGTGAAAAAAAGCATTCAGGGAACTACTTGCTCGGGAGTGGGAAATGTTACAGGTGTGGAAGAGAGGACCATATTGTTCGGAACTGTCATAGTGAGGTGAAGGCTCAACTTCTCAACACTAACGACAAAGGGAAGATGGTGCAGGCCCAACCTAAAGTCCAATGCTATAAATGTGGACATTTTGGGCACCTTGCCAACCATTGTCCAAATCAGAAGATAATAGAGGGGAATCACCATCAACCTCAGCATAGGCCAAAAGAGAAAGGTTGGGCATTTGTTATCACAACAGTTGAAGTAGATGCTCCAAATGATGTGGTGGCAGGTACTCTCGTTGTACTCTCAAAACTAACAAGTACTTTGTTTGATTCTGGTTCTATGCATTCCTTTATTTCCTGCAAGTTTGAAAAGAATATAGAATTAATCTCTGAACAACTAAAAGTAAAGTAATCAGTCAAGACTCTGGGAGGGATTATTCAAGCATCAACACTGTATAGAAACTCGAGTATTAACTTTGTCAAGCACAATCTCATCACAAATCTAGTAGTCATTCCCATGGTGGAATTCGACACTATACTAGGGATGGACTGGATCTCAAAGTATAATCTAAGATCAACTGCAGAAGCAAGGAAATCCCAATAGTCTTTAATGGAAAACCTATAGTTATCTTCAAATGAGAGATACACAACTAAACTTAAACCATTTGCGACGGGGCAATGCAGACGGGTTCCCGTCGCAAAAGGTCATTTGCGAGGGGAATTCGTCCTGTCGCTAATAGTTTATCTGATTTTTTTAAAAAACATTTCATGACAGACCCGTCGCAAATAACTTTTTGCGACAGACCCCACGTAAATAATTATTTGCGACGGCCCCGTCGCAAAAACGAAAAAACTAAAAAAATATTAAAAAAAATATTATTATTAAAATTTAATAAAAAAAAAATAAAAAAAATATATATATATATATATATATATATGGAATAATAATAATAATAATAATAAAATAATAAAAACTAATAAAATTAGTAAAAATATAATTAAAATAATAAAATGATATAAAACACAATATTCGCAAAAATATAGAAAAATATTAATAATAATAAAATAATAAAATAATAAAAATAATAAATATAAAATATAATAATAAAAATAATAAAAAACACAATATTCGTAACAATATAAAAAAACGCACTATATAGAAATATAAATATATAGAATAATAAAAATATTACAAAAAAGTTTTGCATTCAAATATTTATCATAAAAAGTAAATAATTCACTGAGGGGGAGGGTCATCTGGAGGAGCTGGGAGAGATGGAGAGAACTTCATTCATAAATCACGAGTAAGATGTCTAAATCACGAGTCAGACATCGCATGTACTTCATCATCTGCTCGTGTTGTTGTTGTTGTCATCGACGCATCTCTTGTTACTATTGCTGTCGTCGACAAAGCACTTCCTGCTCCCTACGCATACTCTCTATAAGCTCATCCTGATCTCGCAGCTGCTCCTCGTACTGTGCAGCACATGATGATGACTCTCCACGAGCTTCTCTCGAGCTGCATGATGACATCGCGACAGTACCATAATAACTCACAGACGTCAATCAAGAGCCTATACGAACTCGGCCTTTCTCAAAGGAATACTGGATCATCTGCATCCATGTTGCCTCATCAAATCTTGTTGCACTAGTCTGACTCTCAGTCTCGGCCTAACTCTCAGTCTATGTCTGAGACGCTGTGGCATCATATGGATTCTTCAATTTCAATTTAAAATTAAAATAGTTAAATTATTATTTGCAGTTAATTTTAAAACTCAAAAAGAAATTATACTGACCACAATCTGACGCTGACGATCACCTCTAATCTTTCCAGTGACAGAATCGTTGTACATCCTTCTATAAACGTCGAACTCCATAATATCAGGCTATTTGACTACCTATATGAATATAAAATAAAAATTTTTCATTTAAAGTTATATAAATTATTTTAAAAAATGTACTTACCATATGTTCCCTATGCGCACTGAATGTACGACTACCAGCTCGATGTGTCACCTCCTGTCTCCCCCGATTTTGTCGATCTATTAATGATCTCCTATGAAAACGACCATCCATCCAGTGTGAACATAATCTATCCCAAACCTTAGATGAAATGTAATCAGGTCGATGTGCGCAGTAAGGCTGATCAAACTCTGTGACTCTCGCTTTTTTAATTGTTGTCCTCCTCAAATTGTGCCAAAACTGACGGCAACGCTCACGCATACAATCCTCTCATGTCTCCTAGATAGAATCATGCATGCTATCATTTATGGGATACCATAAACCCTACAATGATCGAACATTCGGTGCTGAACATTAATGGGAATCTGATCTCATGTAACCCAGACTCCAGAAAAATAATTCTGCAATATAGCACTCATCTATCCAACAGCTATATGTGAAAAGCTGTGAAAAAAGAAAACAAATAATCAAACAATTAGTATATAAATAAATTAATGATAATTAATGAAAACTAACTAAAATACACAAGTCAACATAACTCTGCATGCGTAGATCGAACCCAAGACATAGATGTCGCTCAGGAATAGGATCAGGAATCATAAATCTCGCAATCACATGACCCCTCCGAGTCGCCGCTGAACCGCCAGCAGTCTGAGAGTCATATGATCCAATATCATGTTCGTTACCAAGAAGATCATCCCCCTCCAACTCACGAAACAGATCTGAGTCCATCTAGAACACGAAATAACTGTTAGCAAATAGTTGAAAACAACTATTATATATAGATATATATTATATATGATTATAACCAGTATTTAATTGTACAATCTTCATCTTCATCCTCATCTTCATATATGATGGTGTCCATCTAGAATAGAAATAACTATTAGAAAATAGTTGAAAACAACTATTATATATAGATATATATTATATATGATTATAACCAGTATTTAATTGTACAATCTTCATCTTCATCCTCATCTTCATATATGACGGTGTCAATATCTTCATATTCCTCCTCAGTATCATCAATTTCTATAGGAATTTTAGTTTCAACATTTCTTGTTATTTCAAATTTATTTGTTACATCAATAACATCATCACCACCATCGACCCTCAACTGTGGGGTGTCATCATCGATATTCATTACTTTTCATGGAAAAGATGGATTTGGAGTAGTATCTCAAAAAAATTCAATTCCTTACACTTTAGTGGAACCACATTCACTTGAATAAACTGATTTTCTCGAAATTTCATTTTTATTATGGTTCACCAATCACTTAACTCTTGTGAAATAGCACAATAATTTGTATAATAAATTTAATGTGTCTGATTATCCAATAAAATGGTTCATTTACTGCAAGAAGTTTTATATTTAATATCAATGATTCTATGGCTCGTATGAACACGCAAACCTCTCTCAGTATCCAACCACTGACATTTAAACATTGTTATGTAGTTCAGTCACAGATAACACAGTTCAATTATTTCTTCCAGCATGTCATAAAAGTCAACTTCAATTACTCTGATGAGATTCTTTCAAGCAAACACCACTATTAATTGTTTTTTTATTCCTCATACGCACGTGAATGAAATAGAAAATCATTCATCACATATGCATTATAAGATTTAACCATTTTCAATGATGGGTTACTCAATACACACAATCGATTATCAATTTTATCAGTATTTAAGATACCAGAGAATTTGTAAAGCAATTGTCAATATAACAAGTAATAAATTGATTTTATATATTAAAACAAAAATAATTTATTTTACCAATTTTGAAAACCAGTATGGAAAATTATTTTTCCGACATTGAGCAGATGCTGTAATTTGTGAAAACTGTTTCTTGATACAATTATTATATAATCTACAAATAAAATAATATTAATTTTCTGTAACAAAGATTATAGAATAAGTGATAGAAGCAGTCACAGTACAAATGGTGTCATTTGTTCACAGTTGAATAGAACATATGTATGGGCTTTGTGATGTTTATTATCTGAAATCCATCATTCATGAACTCCACCAAAGCCAAGTTCTAGCTGATTAAAAACTAATAATTGATTATTCATTTCATCATCAAAATTTCCCTCGTTACGGCTCATGCGGTTATGATTTGAGGGATATTCAAATTGAAAATAATGAAAGAAGAAAAAATAAATTTCTCCTACAAATAAACTTTTGTAATTGATCCTTCAACCCATATTTTGTTACGTACCTTTTTTTCAATTTCTGCATGCATCTCTCGTTGAAAATGATAAAAGTCTAAAGATCAATGGCTTAGGAAAATCCATCTTTGGGGGAAAAGATATGAGACACATAGATATCTTTGTCATTGAAGTTCTCAATCACAACTTTATTAGTGTCATTCAACTTTGTGACTCAAGAAATACAATAGTATTTACTATGAAAATTTATATTATCAAGTTAAAATATGGTACAATGGTGATTAATGGGATGCACATGAAGGGGAATCACTATTTTTTTAGTGGAGGAGAAGATACGTTCTTTCCATCTGAGGATGAAGAAAATAGGTTTGGGCATAAAAGTCTTGTCCATTTGAGTCAACCATCATTATAAGATCTAGTGAAATGTGTTTTTATAGAGATCTGCCTAATTTATCACGTCATATTAATCACATGTTTGATGCTTTCCAACAAGGTATGATCACTTGAAAGATGTATAAGATGAAAGAGAAAAGTCCAACAAGAGTGCTTGAACTAGTACATGTTGATGTACATGGATGAATATCATCAAGAGATATTGATGGGAAGAGATGTTATACCCTTTTAATTGATGAATACAATAGGATGTCATGGATTTTGGTCATCACCCACATGTTTGAGGTGTTTAGTTATATAACACAATATCAAAGGGAAGTTGAAAAGATGCTTGGTCAAAAAACTCAAAATTTATGAAACAAGAATGGAATGAAGTTTACAGGTAACCAAGTAGAGGATTATATCTATAATCATGGAATAAAGCACCAAGTCTGAGTAGTGATGATTCCTTGATAAAATGAGGTGGTTGAGAGAAGAAATTAAATCATCAACAACATGTTCAAAATGATGCTTATTGAAAAAGACCCACTAGATAAGTTTTGGGATGAAGCAATTTTGACATTGGTATGTATACCAAACCGAGCCTTTTTGTGTCTAAGAGAAGAGAAGACTCCATACAAGCTATGGTATGGAAATAATCTGATGTTTAAGTAATTTCAAATCTTTAGAAGTAATCATTTCATTCTCAATAAGGAAAAACACAAGAAGTTTGAATACCATGAAGATGAGGGATACTTGTTGGCTACTCAAGAAAAAGCAAAGCATATAAATGATTCAGTAAGCAGCTGAGAAAGGTTGTTGAGAGAAATTATATTCTAATCATGTCACTATCTCCTCACATCAATAATATTCTAATCATTTAACCATCTCAATAATAACAAATGGCACATCATTCACAGTTGATCAAAACTGATTTACCATATCACCATCATAATCATATCACTATCTCTTCATCATCACATCCATCATATCAATTTGAAAAAAATATAAAATCCTAGACATCAACTTGTTCCATCCATACCATTCTCATTCCCATTATAAATAGGAAAAACAGTCAAGCCCAACTGATCACGTAATGATTCACTATTCATTTCCACCTTTATACCATCATGTTAGACTGATTTTGTATTGTAAATTTCAAATATACTAAAAAAATTCACTTCAAATTTAATTCATTTTTTTGAATTTTTATCACTGTTAAAAAGGGAAATTTTACTTGTTTTTATGATTACATTGAAGGAGGAGGTGGTTTTGGGAGCTCACGATGAAATTCTAGCAAAACGGGCCAAACCACACAAGAACCCAAGCACACATATGGACTAAAATACACATTGAAGATAATTTGCGCATCTAATTATGATAAAAATTGGTTGTATAATGAAAAAACATGTGGGGTAAATTTATTTATAATACCAGGGATCCAATATATCCATTTTGAGGCCCAAAATGCGCCATCATCAGTGAGAATCTTCATTATTCACAGTCTCAAGGTCACTTTTGTAATTTGGAGATATATCAGGATGCGAGACTCCAAATGATTCCAAATTTTCAATGGATATATTAAATAGGTGGGGAAAAATATTTTTAGTTTTTAAAAAAGTGATATAAGGATGTCTTCTATTCAAAATTTATGAGCCAAGTGGTTTTTAAAATTCAAGGTGCCCAAAACCACCTTCCACACTGCTTATAAATTAGAACCTAGGGAACCCCATTTCAAAGTTAGACTAAGGAGTGAAGTGATGATATTTTTTAGATTACTAGGGTACTTTTCATCACCTTTGAGGTTCTTGATCTCCATATCCTCACAGGGAGAGCTAACATGAAGAATGAGATCCACCCAATCTTCCACCTCCTCTCGATGACAAACTAATTGGAAGGCAATCATTGCGAGGGAACTACACACATGTCAAGGGAGTTATGGAACATATATTAGCTTCTTTTTTGGTGAAATTTTGGTTTGAAAACATTTCTTTTAGTTGTATATTACTTTTATTCATATTTTAATACTTTTTCTTAGTGTGATTAAATTTAATGCTCTTTGTTTCTAATTGATTGGTGTGAGATTTTGAGAGCATGACTTGTGTTGTTCTGATTAGAAAAAACAAGAATCAGTTTACTCCCCACTTATTTGAGATTTCAATCTGATTTGGAAGGTATTGTAACATGCATAAGGTCTAGACCTTGGATATATGATTATGTTGTCAAGGATTTGGTTCGACTTGCATTTATATAAAAGCTTAAAGAGTAATCAGGATTCCAAATAATCTCAACCAAAGACTTACTCCATACCTAAATGAACCTCAAAGAAAAATGAACTTGAAATATGTGTAGTGAACTTAAAACAACCTATTCATCTTATATTTTTCAAAATCTACTTTTTTATCAACTATTAAACTTTTTAATTAAGATTGTTTTACTTAAAACTATTTTAAAAATCACCCCCATATTTTTAGTTCCTTTTATTAAAGAAACACTTTAAACCTACAACACTCTTTGAGAGACCACTTATGGTTTTCTATATACTATAAATCAACTTTAAAAACCTAATCATTTTTATGTTTCATGAAAATGTGATCAAATTTTGGTGCCATTTTTGAAGAGTGCTTTGGTTTTTAGTTTGTGTTTTTAAAAGAACTTCATGTATTTTTTAAATATTTGTTTATTTATCTCTTTGAATTTTGTATATAAGAGGTGTTCTGACCATTTTTTTGTAGTTTCTGTGTATGAAACATTCTACTCCAAGTGAACTACCTCCTTTCAAACCCAAACTGGAGAGAATCCTACATCAATGAAATTGAGACACACAGGATGATCCTTTGAAGGAGGATGCACCACACCTTGATACTCTTCTAAAACCCTCTTCTTCTGGAACTAAAATATATATTGAAATTAATGTGTATAACATGAAAAAAAAAATTGAATACTAGAATAACTCTCTTCATCTGATATTTATATCCAACCTTCATATATTCAAGAATAAGGAAAAATACCAAACTTCGAACTAAAATATGATCTAATTCACTTATTACCAAAATTTCATGGACTTGTTAGAGAAGACACACATAAGAATTTAAAGGAATTTCACATTTTGTGTTCAATAATAAAACTTTTAAATGTGGATGAAGTATAAGTAAAACTTAGAGATTTTCTATTTTCTTAAGAAGACACTGCAAAAGATTGGTTGTATTGTATCGACTCCCCAGTTAGAGGCTGAGTGGACATGAAACACATTTTTCTTGAAAAATAATTCCTATCCTCTCAAACTAAAACTATAAGGAATGAAATTTGTGGAATAATACAATAATAATGGGAAAAAATTAATGAATATTGGGAATTATTTAAATGGTTATGTACGAGTTGTCCACACAACCAAATAAGAGATCAACTTTTAATACAATATTTTAATAAAGGTTTAATTACTTTTGATCATAACATGATTGATGTTGCTATAGGCGGTGCACTGGTTGAAAAAAAATCCAATTTTTGCAAGGACCCTCATAAAAAATATGGCACAGAAAGAAATATAGTGTTCAGAGAATGAGAGACTTCAATACCAAGGAAGTATGTCAGAGGACTCAGATCTTTGGTTTGAAATTGTTGTTGAAGATAAACCTTTAGATGGACAATGCCATGCGAGTCACTCCTAGTAATAATGATATCATCAACATAGACAACCAACATTATGCAGTCAGAGGATGTTGTGCAGTAGAAAATAGTGTAGTCCTTCATACTCTGAGATAGGTCAAATGTAGTAATGACTGTGCAAAATCTTCCAAATCATGCATGAGGAGACCACTTGAGTCCATAAAGAGATCGATGAAGCTGAAAGACATGAGAACTAGATCCCAAGACAAGGAAGCAATTAGATTGTTTGAAATATACTTATTCTTCAAGAAAATCATGTAGAAATGCATTCTTAACATCAAGTTAATAAAGAGGACAATTATGAGTAGTGATAAGAGAGATGGATAATCAAACAGGTGTCATCTTCATAACCAAAGAGAATGTGTTCAAATAATCAACACCATATGTATTGGAAAATACTTTTTCCACAAGTCTATATTTAATGTGATGAAGAGTTTCATCTGTATTTAGGCATACCATATAAATCCATTTTTGATTGACCACCTATTTACCTACCGGAAGGGGGACCAGATCCCATGTATTATTGTCATCTAGAACCTGCAATTAATTCTGCATTGCTTGAAGCCACCCAGGGTGAGATTTGGCTTCAGTAACTATACAAGGAACAAATATAGTCTCCAAAGTAGAGAGGCCTCTGTATGAAGTTGTGTAAAGAGGATTATTCTGGCAAGAGTAAGTACCTTTCCGCAATACAATGGGCAAGTTGTCTATTTCTTGAGTAGGAGGATCAGATAAAGTTGGGGATATGGTGTCATCAACCTAGAAAGGGGACACATTTGATGGTCGATGAGAGTAAACAATGCCAAAACAGTGATCAACAGAGTGGGACACCAGAGGAAGGGGTGGGTTGATGGTGAGAGGAAGACATTCATCAATAGTGGTGTCTGGGTGGGAAGAGGGAGAAGAAAATGGATAAATCTCAACAAAAGATACATAAGTAGAGATGATATAATGTCGTAAGTTTGGAGAGAAACATAGGTATCCATGTTGAGTGCAGGAATGTCCCAGGAATATGTAATGGAGGGATTTTGAAGAAATTTTGAGAGGTTGGGATGAGTGTCATATACACAATAAAGACACTCAAACACACGAATTGGAAGCGGGTGATTGGGGATAGAGGAAAACAAAGCCCAAAAAGGAGTCTCCCCCTGAAGGATAGAAGAGGGAATATGATTTATAATATAGGTAGCAGTAAGGATAACACCCCCCCCCCCAACCACCACCAAAAAAATGAAGAGACACCTGCATGTGAAATAAGAGGGCACAATCAGTCTTCATAAGATGTTGATGTTTATGCTCGACCACTCCATTCTGTTGAGGTGTAACAGGGTAGGATGCTTGATGAAGGATATCGTGATCCTTGAGAAAATACTGAAGGGAAGTGGATATATATTCTCGGCCATTGTATGAGAGGATACATTTAATAGGCTTGGATAATTGAGTGTGAATTTCATGGTAAAAAGTTTTGAAAATATCACACACCTCAGAATGATCATGAAGAAGATATATTCATGTCATCTGAGGGAAGTCATCAATAAAGGATACGTAATAATGGCAACCTGACTAACTAAGACCCTACAAGGACCCCATACATTAGAATGAACTAGGTCAAAAGGATTCATTGAACGTGTTTCCTATTGAGGAACATACATCACCCGATGATGTTTAAAAAACTTGCAGGATTCAAAATGGAAGGAAATCTGTGGACTGTACTGGGGGAAAAGCTTATGTAAGATGGAAGCTGGTGGATGAACATGGCCAAAATATAGGTCAATGAGGGGCACAGGGTAGCCGATCGGGCGGTCTAGAAATGAGGCATGGTGGGGACACACTGTAAGGTCGGTGATGGGGCCTAGGGATGTCATGCGGGAGGGCCAGCGACGGTGCGAGGGGGATGCCTCACAGGAGGTCCAATGATGGAGGCGTGGGGCTACCGTGCATGAGGGACGTTGATGGGGTGAGGGGTGGTTGTCTCATAGGAGAGACGATGATGGGGACGTGGGGCTGCTGTGCAGGAGGGTTGTCGTCGGGGCGAGGGGGATACCTCACGAGAGGGACAATAATGGGGCACAAAGCTGTTGTGCGAGAGGGCTAGTGATGGGGTAAGGGGGTGGCCTCGCAGGAGGGCCAGCGACTGGGGTATGGGGATGCCTCGTAGAGGAGTAGTAGATGGGGAATGTTATTGGATGTAACCTTACCCTTTGATACCATGTAGATTTGTACAAGTCCCTAACTCAAGGAGAGGTGCATACATTCTTTTATAGATAAAGGAAAATAATTACAAGTCATAAGAATCTGATATGGGACTCAAAAATACACTTAACCAGGAAATACAATTAATTGGGTCTAAAAATGATGATACATGTTATATTTCTCTTCAAAACAAACAAAATAGGTATACATGATAGATGTACAATAAATAGAGCAAAAGTAAAAAAAGGCCAAAAAGTATCCAGATTGCATCACGAGCTCGGTCCAATGCTCACCTTCTCCAGAGTAGTAATCAGGAACCTATAGTAGGGTGCTTTACCTTATCCATACCTGCAATTATATAGTTCGTTTGGGTACCTAAAGGTGGCCCAAACAGAGTGAGACATAATCCCAGTAGACAACCACCCAAGGTCTAGTGCCATCCAGTCAGTGAATATATAACGATAACAGTGTGCAGACAACAATAGAGTAATCAAGGAAGTATTGAAAGTAAACATCCTATAAGGTCCAAGTTCTCATTTATAACCAAAATCATTTAATAAATTTCATTTGATAAGTCTCTGAATTAACAGTCACACAAGTTTCATTTATAATCAAGTTCCTTTCATTAGTCAACCTCATTTAATTAATATGTCTTGGGACCTGGCGCATAGCCCATCATCCCCTGTAGTGTTATGTTTAAAGGATTCCTAAACATGCCATTAATAAAGTGTAAGACAAATATCAAATCCAAGCTTGTGCTTTGGCTTTGCAGACACATTATATAAAACATTCAATTCTTTATTCAATTCAGAACCTAAGCCCATACTTTCCATTCCTCATTTGGAATCTAGGTATTGCTCCAGGTATAATATAAACCATCACCCTAAAAGCATGTTCATGGTGATCCTCACAAGAAACTATGTATCGTTCTAGGTGTGGTATAAAATCATAGCCACTCAAGTTCATCATTGGCGGTCTACTAAGGGAGTCCAATTATCGCCCATGACATATATGATCAACTGCCCTCTAAGTTCTCCCTTGGTAGTTTATAAGGAGTCTAAGTATCACTTAGGAACACAATAGTAATCCCCCATGAGTTCATCCTTGGTAGTCCATATAAGGAGTCCAGGTGTCACTCATGTATAAGCAAGGTAGAAGCCAAATGAGATTCACTACGGGAAAAAGCAGTATTTGCAACGGGTTATTTGCGACGGGATCTCTTCCTGTCGCAAATAACCCGTCCAAGAATCTATTTGCGACGGGCAACTTTCTCCGTCGCAAATAACCAAGTATTTGCGACGGGATTTCGCCTCCCGTCGCAAATAGTTCGGCGCGACTTGCACGCCAAACCGCGCAGGTTTATTTGCGACAGGTCCCATCGCAAATACCCGGTGGCGGTCAATACCTTTTTGCGACGGGATGTCGTCCCGTCGCAAAAAAACTATCGACAAGTACTATTTGCGACGGGACCCGTCGCAAATAACCTTTTTACCGCCGATTATAATTAATGCGGGCGAGGGTATTTGCGACGGGAAGCCCGTCGCTAATAATCTCGTCGCAACTAATCTAACCTATATATACCCCCATCCGTTTTTTTCACAAGTCATTCAGATCTTGATTTCTCTCTCTTTTCATTCTTCAGTTTTAAAAAGATTTTTTTTAGTTGAAGTTTTTTATACGAGATCAATCAGAGGGCGTCAATATCTTCAGAACATCAAAGTTTAAGGTATTTATATTTTATTTTTTTTATGTTTATTTTATTTTTTATGTTAATTTTAATTTTTGTTTATTAGTTCGAATTTAATTAGATTTTTATGGATTTTTATTTATATTTAGTTTTACTAAGAATTTGATATTGTTAGTTATAATTATAAATAATTAGTTATAATAGTAAATAATTAGTTATAATTAATATTAATTAGATATAATTAGGAATAAATAGTATTAATTAAGAATAATTAGTATTAATTAGGAATAATTAGGTATAATTAGTAATAATTAGGTTTAATTAGTAATAATTAGGTATAATTAGGAATAATTAGGAATAATTAGGTATAATTAGTAATAATTAGGAATAATTAGTAATAATTAGAAATAATTAAAAATAACTAGGAATAATTAGGAATTAGCAATATTTAGAAATAATTATTATTAATTAGGAATAATTTGGGATAATTAGCAATAATTAGTAATAATTAGGAATAATTAGAAATAATTAGGAATAATTAGCAATAATTATTATTAATTAGGAATAATTAGTATTAATTAGAAATAAATAGTATTAATTAGGAATAAATAGTATTAATTAGTAATAATTAGGAATAATTAGTAATAATTAGCAATAATTAGGAATAATTAGTAATAATTATGATTAATTAGAAATAATTTGGAATAATTCGGAATAATTAGTAATAATTAGGAATAATTAGAAATAATTAGGAATAATTAGGAATAATTAGTAATAATTAGGAATAATTAGAAATAATTAGTAACAATTAGGAATAATTAGGAATAATTAGTAATAATTAGTAATAATTAGAAATAATTAGTAATAATTAGAAACAGTTAGTATTAATTAGGAATAATTAGTATTAATTAGGAATAATTAATAATAATTATGAATAATTAGTAATAATTAGAAATAATTAGTATTAATTAGTATTAATTAGGAATAATTAGTAATAATTAGTAATAATTAGGAATAATTAGGAATAATTAGCAATAATTAGGAATAATTAGCAATAATTAGGAATAATTAGCAATAATTAGGAATAATTAGCAATAATTAGGAATAATTAGGAATAATTAGCAATAATTAGGAATAATTATGAATAATTAGAAATAATTAGCCATAATTAGAAATAATTAGCAATAATTAGCAATAATTAGCAATAATTAGCAATAATTAGCAATAATTAGGAATAATTAGGAATAATTAGGAATAATTAGGAATAATTAGGAATAGTTAGGAATAATTAGGAATAGTTAGGAATAATTAGGAATAGTTAGGAATAATTAGGAATAATTAGTAATAATTAAGAATAATTAGTAATAATTAGTAATAATTAGGAATAATTAGCAATAATTAGGAATAATTAGCAATAATTAGGAATAATTAGCAATAATTAGGAATAATTAGAAATAATTAGGAATAATTAAAAATAATTAGGAATAATTAGCAATAATTAGGAATAATTAGCAATAATTAGGAATAATTAGAAATAATTAGGAATAATTAGGAATAATTAGGAATAATTAGGAATAATTAGGAATAATTAGGAATAATTAGCAATAATTAGGAATAATTAAGAATAATTAGGAATAATTAGCAATAATTAGTAATAATTAGTAATAATCATTATTAATTAGTAATAATTAGGAATAATTAGGAATAAATAGCAATAATTAAGAATAATTAGAAATAAATAGTATTAATTAGGAATAAATAGTATTAATTAGGAATAATTAGAAAGAAATAGGAACAATTAGAAATAATTAGAAACAATTAGGAATAATTAGTAATAATTAGGAATAATTAGTAATAATTAGTAATAATTAGTAATAATTAGTAATAATTAGGAATAATTAGCAATAATAATTATTAATTATGAATAATTAGTAATAATTAGTATCAATTAGAAATAATTAGTATTAATTAGGAATAATTAGTATTAATTAGGAATAATTAGGATTAATTAGTATTAATTAGGAATAATTAGTATTAATTAGGAATAATTAGTATTAATTAGGAATAATTAGGAATAATTAGTTATAATTAGGAATAATTAGTAATAATTAGGAATAATTAGTAATAATTAGGAATAATTAGTAATAATTAGTAAAAATTAGTAACAATTAGGAATAATTAGGAATAATTAGCAATAATTTGGAATAATTAGGAATAATTAGGAATAATTAGCAATAATTAGGAATGATTAGCAATAGTTAGGAATAATTAGCAATAATTAGTAATAATTAGCAATAATTAGCAATAATTAGCAATAATTAGCAATAATTAGGAATAATTAGGAATAATAAGCAATAATTAGGAATAATTAGGAATAATTAGGAATAATTAAAAATAATTAGCAATAATTATTATTAATTAGTAATAATTAGGAATAATTAGTAATAATTAGGAATAATTAGTAATAATTAGGAATAATTAGTAATAATTAGTAATAATTAGGAATAATTAGTAATTATTAGTAATAATTAGGAATAATTAGCAATAATTAGTAATAATTAGGAATAATTAGCAATAATTATTATTAATTAGTAATAATTAGTAATAATTAGGAATAATTAGTAATAATTAATATTAATTAGGAATAATTAGTATTAATTAGAAATAATTAGGAATAATTAGGAATAATTAGGAATAATTAGTAATAATTAGGAATAATTAGTAATAATTAGGAATAATTAGTAATAATTAGGAATAATTAGTAATAATTAGGAATAATTAGTAATAATTAGTAATAATTATTATTAATTAGTATTAATTAGGATTAATTAGGAATAATTAGTAATAATTAGGAATAATTAGGAATAATTAGCAATAATTAGGAATAATTAGCAATAATTAGCAATAATTAACAATAATTAGGAATAATTAGGAATAATTAGGAATAATTAGCAATAATTAGGAATAATTAGGAATAATTAGGAATAATTAGCAATAACTAGCAATAATTAATAATTATTATTATTAATTAGTAATAATTAGGAATAAATAGTATTAATTAGGAATAATTAGAAATAAATAGTATTAATTAGGAATAAATATTATTAATTAGGAATAATTGGAAATAAATAAGAAGAATTAGAAATAATTAGGAACAATTAGGAATAATTAAGAACAATTAGGAATAATTAAAAACAATTAGGAATAATTAGGAACAATTAGGAATAATTAGGAACAATTAGGAACAATTAGGAATAATTAGTATCAATTAGTAACAATTAGTAACAATTAGTAACAATTAGTAATAATTAGTAACAATTAGTAATAATTTGTAACAATTAGGAACAATTAGGAATAATTAGGAATAATTAGGAATAATTAGCAATAATTAGCAATAATTAGGAATAATTAGAAATAATTAGGAATAATTAGCAATAATTAGGAATAATTAGTAATAATTAGAAATAATTAGTAATAATAAGCAAAAAAAATTATATTATCAATATTTACAAAAAAACCATATTAATATTATTAAAATAACAAAAAATTTATAAAATATTAAAATTATCAATATTCACAACAGGCTTTGCTCTATTCTTAACATGTTTAAATCTTAAAGGGTCGCCAATTGTCAGGTCATGCACAATAAAAAAGTTTGTGTCAGCCATGTCCAATGTAAACTCTATAATTGTCTTTGCATGGTTGATCATCTTGCAACTAATGTTGTAATCGGACAAACCAAGTCATGCCCTTCTTATCTATAAGAATTATCTTACATGAACCTTTAAATAAACCATTCTTCCTTGAAAATTTAAGGGAAAAATAATGATATCTCCTCAAATTTTTAAGGAAGAATGATCTGTGTAAAGTGTCATGTGAGATGATTCTTAGAGACGAGAACGTCATTACTTTGGTCGTCCTATTGCAACACTACTTACAAGGTGATCAACCATGAAAGTACAATTATAGAGTTTACATTGGACATGACTGACACAAACTTTTTATTACGCATGACTTCACAATTAACGACCCTTTGAGATTTGAACATGTTAAGAATAGAACAAAGTCTGTTGTGAATATTGATAATTTTAATATTTTATAAAAAAATTATTATTTTAATAATATTAATATTGTTTTTCATAAATATTGATAATATAATTTTTTTATTACTAATAATTAGTAAACAAAATTTGCTTGGATAATGAAGAGAAAATTTGTAATCATGTCCACAACGATGATTACCAAATTTCCTTTCATTATTCAAGCAATTTTCTTTTTACTAAGTATTTTCAAGTATTGCTAAATTAGTAATAAATAGTAATAATTAGTAATAAATAGTAATAATTAGTAATAAATTGTAATAATTAGTAACAATTAGTAATAAATTGTAATAATTTGTAATAATTAGAAATAATTAGGAATAATTAATAATAATAAGTGTGAGAAAGATGCAATTAAATGAGCTTTCGGACAAAAGAGTAGCCGTCAATCCACTGGAAATTGTGTCATCCTTAATTAATGATAATTATTAAGTAGTTGTAATTATTTATCTTCTTTTTCAGATAATGTTTTTATAATTTAAAACTATTCAAAAACAGTGCTGATTTTATATTTTATGTAGAAAAACATGGAACAAGGAAGTTGACATCAGTCATTATTAGATGACTGAGCTTGGATAAATCAGTACAGAAATCCCAATGCTTCTAGTTTAAATCCTATATATATTGAGGGTGTTGAATCTTTCTTAGCATTTGCATCATCAAAACCAGAATATGTTTCAGAAGGCATAATTAAGTGTCCTTGTAAAAAATGTGCTCTGAGAACGTTTGACACATTTGACAAGGTTGGGGGACATCTTTTGCAGTTTGGTTTTCAACCAGATTATGTTTTTTGGTATCAACACGGTGAACGCAGTTCCAGAGAAGATCTTAATAACTTGATTCCGGATTCATCACGATTTCAAAATTTAGTACATGATGTTGTAGGTCCATCTGTGCAACAAACTGAAACTCGCGATGATATTGATTTAACTCCTGAGTTGGCACCATCTGAATTTTATGAGTTATTGAGGTCTGTTGAGGATGTATTATATCCTGGTTCCAAGATAAGAAAATTAGAAGCGGTTGCAAAATTTATGGCTATTAAATCAGATAATGCAATGTCAAACAACTATTTTGATCAGGTATTTTCTTTAGTTAAAACACTGTTACCTAAAGGAAATGTGTTGCCTACAAATTGCTATGAGAGTAAGAGGCTGATTCGTAATTTGGGCCTTAGTTATCAGAAGATTCATGCATGTCTAAATGATCGTATCTTATATTCTGGTGAAAATGAGTCATTAGATATTTGTCCCACATGTGGACAATCGAGGTATAAAGAAGATCAACTAGGGAAGTCTAGATCGATTCCAGTAAAACAATTGAGATATTTCCCCCTTACACCCAGGTTGCAGCGTTTATTTATGTCTCAGAACACAGCGTCATGATGTCATGGCACAAAACCAAGATTTCAACTGATAAAAACTTGAATCATCCATCTGATGGTGATTCATGGAAACATTTTGCTCGTCTGCATCCGTCTTTTGCTATAGAAGCCCAAAACGTGCGATTGGGTCTTTCTACTAACGGTTTTTGTCCATTTGGTTCTTATGGTAGTCAGTATTCATGTTGGCCTATCTTTATAACTCCATACAATTTGCCTCCATAGATGTTGATGAAGGAGCCTTACATATTTTTGGCTCTATTAATCCCTGGACATTTGAAAAAGAATATTGATGTTTATTTGAAACCATTGATTGACGAGTTAAATTCATTGTGGAGTGATAGTGTTAATACATATGATGTTGTTGCGAAACAAAATTTCATATTAAAAGATGCATTGATGTGGACGATTAGTGAATTTCCGGCATATGACATGTTATCTGGTTGGAGTACACATGGTCCAAAATCATGTCCTTACTGTATGAAAGAAAACAAATCCTTTATGCTAGTCAATGGAAAAAAACCTTCCTACTTTGATTGTCACCGTAGATTTCTTTCAACCGATCATCCTTTTCGGAGGAACAAATTTCATTTCAGAAAAGGTACAATTGAAAGGGATGAACCTCCAAAGATGATCTCAGGTACAGAGTTAAAATCAGTTGTATTTTCATTACCCCCTATCACATTTGGACCAACAATAAACCAACAAAAAATTCATGGCTTTGGGAAAGAACATAATTGGATAAAACAGAGCATTTTTTGGGATCTTCTGTATTGGTCAGATTTGTTGGTTTGCCACATGTTGGATGTTATGCATATTGAGAAGAACTGTTTTGATAATTTATTTCATATAGTTTTGGATACACCAGGTAAGACCAAAGATACTGTAAAGGCACGATTAAATCTTACCCAAATTTGCAGGTGACCAGAACTTGAATTATTTTAAAATGTCAAATCACAGAGGTTAATGAAGCCAAAAGCAGCTTATAAACTATCCAAATAGAGTCACTTATTATTTTTTCAGTGGATTGCAGATTTGAGACTTCCAAATGGCTATGATTCCAATTTGGGAAAATGTGTTAAGAATGGTTATATTACTGGATTAAAAAGTCATGACTGTCATGTTATAATGGAAAGACTAATGCTGATTTGATTTAGAGGTTTTTTAAATTCTATGATTTGGGATTTGATAACAGATATATCATATATTTTTCGAGACATTTGTGCAGCGACAACAGACTACAATGCGCTAAGCAAACTGGAAGAAGATGTTGCTGTAATTATATGTAAACTGTAAAAAATCTTTCCGCCGGATGTCTTTGAATCAATGGAACATCTGATATTAAATTTTCCACATAAAGCTAAATGTGGAGGTCTAGTACAGTTTCGATGGATGTACCCATTCAAGAGATGCATGCAGAAATTGAAAAAAAATACGTAACAAAGCATCAGTTGAAGGCTCAATTGCTGAAGCTTATTTGCAAGAGGAAATTGATTTTTTTTCTGCTCTCATTATTTTGAATCTCAATATCCCTCAAAATATAATCGCATGGGGCGAAACAAGGGGAATTTTAATGATGAAATGGAAAATCAATTAACAGTTTTTAATCAGCCAAATCTTGGTTTCGGTGGAGTTCATGAACGATGAATTTCATATGATTAACATCCCGGAGCTCGTACATACGTTCTGCTCAACTGTGAATAAATGAAATCATTTATCCTATGAGTGCTTCTGTCACTTATTCTATAATTTATGTTACAGTATTTAAACTTATTTTATTTTTAGGTTATATGATAATCATATCAAGAACAACTTTCACAAATTACAGCAGCTTCTCTTGAAGAACACATACAAAAGAAATTTCTCAATGGTTTCAAAAACTGGTAACATAAATTATTGATGGTTTAATATGAATTAATTTTATTATTTATTATATTGATAATTGTTTTAAAAAATTTTAGGTGTCTCAATATGCTGATAAAATTGATAAGCGACTGTGTATATTGAGTAACCCACCATCCAAAATGGTTAAATCTTATAATGCATATGTGGTGAATGGTTTTCGATTTCATACACATGCATACGGGGAATCAAAAAAAAAACAATAAACATTGGAGTTTTCTTGAGAGGATCACATCACATAGAAACTGAAGTTGACTTTTATGGCATTTTGTATGAAATTATTGAGTTGTGTTATCTAGGACAGAATTACATAACAATGTTTAAATGTCGGTGGTTGGATACTGAGAGAGGTTTGCGTGTTCATCCGACTCATGGAATCATCAATATTAAATATAAAAGTCTTCATGCAGTAAATGAACCATTTTTATTGGCTCAATAGGAACATCAAATTTATTATGCAAAGTACTATGCTACTTCAAGAGGCTTGAGTGATTGTTGGAACATAATAAAAATGAAATCTTGGGAAAATCAGTTTACTCAAACTGAATGTGGTTCCGCTGAAGTGGAAGTAATTGAAATTTTTCAAGAGACGACTCAAAATCCATCTAATTCACAAAGAGATGTGAATATCAACGATGACACCCCACAATTAAGGATCGATGGTGATGAAGATGTTAATGATGTTACAAATTAATTTGAAATGACAAGAGATGTTGAAACTGAAACTCATAGGGATATTGATGATGCTGAGGAGGAATACAAAGACATTGACATTGAAAGATATGGAGAAGAGGATGAAGATGAACATTGACACAATTAAATGATGATTATAATCATAACTAATATATATCTATATATAATAGTTATTTTCAACTATTTGCTAACAACAATAATTTTGTGTTTCAGGTGGACTCTGATCTATTGCGTGAGTTGGAGGAGCCTGAGATACCTTTGGATGATGAGGATGTGGGATCAACTGACCCTCAGCCTACTGGTGGTTCAGGAGGTACGCGGAGGGGGCGCGGTCTTGCGTGACTGATGATTCCTGACCCTATCCCCGAGCGACGTCCACATCTTGGTTTCGATCCACACACACAGAGGTATGGTAACCTATATATTTTAGTTAGATTTCATTAATTTATTTATATATATACTAATTATTTGATTATTTATTCATTTTTCATAGTTTTCAGCATGTAGTTATTAGACAAGGGAGCGCTATATTGTGCAATTATTTTTCTCAGCCATGGATCACATGGGAACGGATTCTCATTGATGTGCGACGCAACATGTTCCAGCATTGGCTGGTACGTAAATAAATAATATTTATTTTGAAATTTATTTTATTAACAACTTGATATTATAAATTATTTGTAGGTTTATGAAATCCTATCGATGATAGCATGCACGATGCTATCCACACGGCATGACAGGTTTCTATGCGTGACCGTTTTCGCTAGTTTTTGCACAATTTGAGAAGGACATCCATTAAGAAAGTAGGGGTGACAGAATTTGATGAGTCGTGTATAGCCCATCAACCAGAGTACATTTCATCTCACATTTGGGACGGATTATGTTTACACTGGTTGGGTGGTGGATTTCAGAGGAGATCTTCAGTGGGACGACAGAACCGGGGGAGACAGGAGGTGACACATCGAGCTGGTATCCGTACATTCAGTTCGCATAGAGAGCATCTGATAAGTATATTTTTTAAATATTTTATATAAATTTAAATATAAACAGTTTATTTTATATTTCTGTAAGAATTTGAACATCCCGATATTATAGAGTTCGACGTTTATCAGAAGATGTACAATGATCCAGCTACTTGAGAGATTAGAGGTGATCGCCAGCGTCAGATTGTGGTTATTATTATTTTTTCATTTTAACAATTAAATACATATAATATTTTGACAATTTTAATTTTAAATTGGAATTGAAGGAGTCATATGAGGCTGCGACCTCTCAGACACAGGCTGAGGGTCAGGACGAGACAGCTGAACAGACCAGTTCTCACCATTTTGATGAGGCAGCATGGATGCAAGCAACTCAGTATGGCTTTGAGAAGGAAAGAGTAGTTGGCATCGACTCTCATTTGACTCCTTGTACTTATTATGGTACTGTTGCGATGTCGGCTTCCAGCTCGAGAGGAGCTCGTGGAGAGGCATCATCGTCTGGCTCATAGTATCAGGAGCAGTTGCGAGCTCAGGCTGAGCATATAGAGACTTTACAGAAGCAGCAAGAAGAGATGTGTCGGTGGAAGTAGCAGCAGGAGTAGCATTACGAGGAGCATATGCGTCGATGGTAGCAGCAGCATCATGAGCATATGGAGTACATGCGCTGTCTGACTTGTAGTTTAGGGATGAAGTTTCCTCCACCAGCTCCTTCAGCTCCTCCACCTCCTCCAGAAGACAACCCCCCGGTGATTTTTTTATGTTACAAACATTTTAATTTAACATTGTAATATGAATTATTTACATTTTTTATCTTTTATATTGGTACAAATATTACATAATTTAATTTTTAATATTTTATTATTTTTTTGTGAATATTGAGAATTTTAATATTTTTTATTATTTTAATAATAGTAATATTATTTTTTCATTAATCATAATTTTATTAAATTTTATTTTTTTTAAATTAATTTATTATTTGCCACGGGACCTTTTGCGATGGGACCCCGTCGTAAATAGTATAACTAAATATTTTTAAAAACATATTTGCGACGGTCAAGTGGTATCATCGCAAATAATTTGTTGCGACGGGCCCATCGCAGAAAGTGTTATATATATATTTTTTTTGCGACGAGACAAGAGCCCGTCGCAAATAGTTTTTGCGACGGTCCTGTCGCAAAAAAATTTTATGTATATATAATACATATAATTGGAAGATTATTTGCGACGAAGATGTTTCCCATCGAAAATAACTTTTTTTGCGACAGGCCCGTCACAAATACTTGTATTTGCGATAGCGTTTTCTGCAACGGGCTATTTGCGACAGGGCCCCATCACTAAAGACTATTTGCGACGGGATCCCGTCGCAAATAGCCCATTGCAATTACCAAGAATTTCAGTAGTGATTGACCATGAAATTCATATAAGAACCCATGTGTCACCTAAGGAATATTCATAATCATTTAAGAAATATCATCTAATTATATCAAGGTCATCACGTTATTCATTTCAATTCAATCTCACCACAAAAGGTGGCTCAAGGCATAGGTTACTCTTATAAGGATTGCCTCTATTTAATTCACATGTGCATTTCATCATAATAAACATCTCATGCTTAAACAACCAATACATGGAAATTGTTAAGGGACGTGGATTAAATTCCATTTTCTTTATCAATTCAATTTATAATTGATATTACAATTCAAGTTACATATCAATTCACAATTCAATATTTAACATCCCAAGACAAGGGGAAAAGGGCACACCTCAAAAGAATCCAAAATTCAATAGCCACCCATGGTGGTCCAATTAAATACATAATACACCTAAGGGGTGGTTCCAATTCAAGGTTACTAACCATTTAACATTTATCAATGAGCCCCATTAATTGCATAGGTCATACCTATCAATTAAATTCAAGGATTAAAATACATTTCAAGGGAGATTCTCCAAGAATTGGTCACATGACACAAAAACATATATATAAACACTTCTACTTCCAAGGAAAATTATGAGACCACCTACCATAGGTCTGTAGTGGATAGCTCATCCAGTATCAACTCTTAATATGACTCAAATCGGGAGAAATTTGAAGAACAGATGAAGAACCTATAAATAGGGAGTACTAGTTTGCACCTAAATAGCACAATGGATACCAAACCAAAGATGGAATGACACAAAAGAAATTGAGATCTTACCAACACAGATCAAATGAGATGAACGAATCTCGATTCTGAGTCTAGGTGGAGAAGATCCCTCAATTCCTAGAATAGTCTCTAAGGAGAATCTCTCAAGAGTGAGGTTCTATCCAACGAATGAAATGAGGAGAAATTAGGTTAGAAATATATTTAATTAGGGGAAATTGTTAAATTCACCAAAAACTCTGGGCCGCATGGTTTGGCGGCACGATTGGACAAACCATGTGCTAACTGTGCACCCTTTTCTGTAGGAAGGGTCACCCCACACAGTTTGTATACACGGTTTGGATAACCGTGCACAAACTATGTAAAAATTCACTGTCAAAACAACAGACATTCTCACACAAGGGTGTGCCCCAAATCATAGGGTTTATCAAACCATGCAACATGTAGCTTCTCATTTTTCATCTTAGCACGATTAAAATAAACTATGTGGCCTACCCCACATAGTTTCTACTAAACATGCACTGGGACTTTTCACCCAAAAGTTGGGTTCTGGGCTCCGAACCAGCCTGAACACCCCTGATACCTCCATGACCTCAAAGGGCATTCATATTAGGCCATATTTAAACATTTAAACTGAAAATTGATTGAGAGTAAAGGATCTGTAACTCAATAAAAGAACCATATAATTACAAAATTCCCCCTTAAATCAATTATTACTCAAATTTCCTTCTCATGGGTGTTCAATAATGTCTGAGAATAACTTAGACCACAATGATCGTAAATCGGATTCCCGCTCTCGGGTCTTATCCTATACATAGCTATGTTCCATAACACTCGTACTAGAGGAACTGACCAACCTTAGAGAACCTTTGTGCTACAATCCACAATACGTATCAGATGCTCCTTAAAGGTTGCATCCACTTGTAACCCAACCTCCTCAGGCTAAGTCATGAGATATGTCTGAATAACAATGTCGTAGATGAGATACATGGAAGATGTATTGCATGGCTCGGTACCACTAAGGTAAATACAACCGATAGGCTACTGAAGCATGGTCGATTGTCATCTATCATCTGTTCAAGGGTCCGGTGCTCTACTAATGTGTATAGTGACACTCAGGTCCAATCTTTGGCAATGATACTTTTTAATAGTCGATTGTTTTTTGTACTTTGCCTTTTTAATGGGGGGGGGGGTGCAGAGCTAAAATTAAATGATTGATTGATTTAGATTTATTTAACAAATTTAATAATGATTGGGGTGAGTTCATAATTATGGATTTAAGCTTGTGATATCCTTAAGCTTTACTTTATATTGCATTAAATTAACATCCACTTCATAAGATGACTTTGATCAGAATTCCCAAGTGTTAGGGCCTTAACACAAGACTTAAATTAACTTAGGGTTCTAATCAGTAAAAAATTGTTTATAATGGTGTATTTATGGTTCTAATAATCCATTTAATCCACATGTTAAACAAAACATGTCATTAATCCATTACATTTTGTGTTCAACATACACAACGCAAACCTAAAGAAAATTCATCAAGCAAAAGCTCTCAATCACTTAATATCCTCAATTTATGACTCACACCAATGGTAGATTTACTCATCCATTGAGATGGTTAGTAATTTGGTAATATTTTTTTATGGCGATTAATTATAAATAGAATAAAAAGAATGTGATAAGAAAAGAGTTGTGCGTCGAACACACACATGAACGATGATGAGAAGTAAAATCACACATTAGATTGAATGAGAGAGAAATAAGGGAAGGGGTTTCAACTTGATTAAAATTATTTTAATAGAATTAATATTTTAGAAAATAGTATGGATTATTAAAAGATAATATTAATAAGAAACATGCATTAAAATTTAAATGAAATTGAAAACAACTTACACAAATACAAATGAAAACAAGCGTAAAGGAGTACAAAAATAAAAGTGAAGGAGAGGTATCTATTGTTGAAACAAGATCAAGGCAAGTCCTCCTTGGCCCTTAGAAAGGATCTAGTCATTCCAAACCTCCTCCTTAAGTGCTGAAATGTCAACCCTTTGTAAAGAGAAAAGGGGGTGTATTTATAGACCAAGGAGTTGTACTGCTTGCATTCTAAATATTCCCCTCCACTTGGATCACCAATTTGGCCATTAAGACAACTAAATATAGAGATATGATCTTCTTTAAAGTTTTATACATTGATGTTTTATGTCATCCCTAAAAATTTGGTGGCCATTTGACTTTTGGATCCAAAGATATTTCTATTTTACTAAAAAATGTATAGTTGTCCATTTTTATCAATACATTTTCGAAGGGCAAAATGTGAATGGGTTTTTGAATAAGAAGATTCCCTCAAATGCAAACCATTTATTCTAAAAAGTTGGAATCCTATATCTTGGATTCCACATGTCAGAATCTCAGCTTTCATGGATGTTTATATCAGGAGAAAAGTCAATAAATGAGTGCTAGTTTTAATTCCCAAACAGAATGGTGGGCCGGACTTCATAGAATCATTTGGGCCATTTTTAGAGGATTTGGGACATGAAATTTTTATACAACATGAATAGTATTGTTTCCGAACTTTTGGTGGAGAATAAATTATTTTGGACTTCTAAATTGAGCCTAGTAATTCAATCTTTATGGCTGATCCAATTTCTTTATAGATTCTTTGAGCCTTCTTTTGTGGTCTATATGACCCTTCAAATAGCAGAATTGGCCAATGATTTATTCTAATGATGTGTTGTAAATTGAATATGAAATCCTAAAAAAGAAGAACCAGTCAATTTAGATAAGAAGGGTGAGATTTATAATTAAAATAGTAAACTGAATCAATTGGACTACTTCAAATAATGCTCAAAAATTATATTTAGTATTAAAACATGACTATCTCACACCAATTATGCACTTTTACATGAAATTTACTAAAGGGAGTATACAAAAAGTTATTAATAAATGAATAACATCAACTACACCACACTTAGTATTATGCATGTCCTCATGTACAACAAATATAAAAACATAACAAACTAATTCTCACTCTCCAACAAATATAAAAATTTTGTTTCCCACAATCAGGGGAGTTTTAGACCATTTCACTCATCCATATTGAATTCCACACAAATTTTTATAGAAACAATGTTCCAAAAATAATTCATTTTTCATGATCAAATTTAGAAATAGAAAATGTGGACACTCAAAACTCTCACCCCTCAAGATGATAAAAATTTATTTTTGGAGGTTCCCTCATTCACCAACCAAAAGTGAAAATCTTAGAGTTTGAAAGAGATCTCAGCTTCCATTACCTATCCTAAAGTGAACAAGAATCAAGAGGTCTTTTGAATGGGTTTTTTCTGTGGCTATGGGATGGTAGGAATTTAATATCTAAGAGAAAGGAAAAGAGGGGTAAAACATCAGCACGGGTAAAATAATGCACATCTTTTTTGAAATGAAACATGGAAGGAAATGGAAAAACATATTTAAAAGGGCATGATTGTGTGAAGAAAGACTTAAAGGAGGAAGAAAATTTGAAGGGTATGAGAAGATGAAATATTTACAAAACACAAAAATTCTCCCAATTACATTAGTATTCTTTTTTTCTTTTTTCTTTTTTGCATTTTTTTCAAAAGTTAAACTTGAAAAAGATCTCACACTCATATCCCAACCCATGTTTGATATCCGCACGACACTAATTGTAATAGTTATGACAAGATAAAAGGTTTAGAAAGAGTGATTTTTGACCTTCCCAATACACAACCCATTTTTTTGTTCTTTTTTTTCATTTTTTAACACTTGTCAATAACATTTACAAAATTACATAAATGAAAGTCTATTCCCCAAAACTCACTAAATGAAAACCTCTAAGGAGCATGAAAATAAAAGCTGAGGAGAGGTATCTCTTATTGAAATAAGATCAAGGCAAGTCCTACTAGGCCCTCTGCAAGGCTTTAGTCATGAAAAACCTCCTCCTTAAGTGATGAAATTCCAACCCTTTGTAAGGAGAGAAGGGGGGTGTATTGATAGCCCAAGGATTTGGACTATTTTCATTCCAAAATATACCCCTCCACATGGCTCACCAATTTGGCTATTCAAACAACTGAATCTCGAGATATGATCTTATTTCAAGTTGTAGAAACTAATTTTTTCTTCCATCCCTAAAATTTTGGAGGCCATTTCACTTTTGGATCCAAAGATATGGCTATTTTACTAAATAGTGTGCAACTTTACATTTTTATCAACACTTTTTTAAAGGCCAAAATGTGAATGGGTTTTTGAATAGGAATATTCCCTCAAATACAAACCATTTATTCTAAAAATTTGGCCACCTATATCTCGGTTTTCACACTACAAAATCTAAGATTGCATGGATGCATATATTAGGAGAAAATTCAAGAAATTTTTACTGGTTTTAATTCCCTGATAGAATGGCGGGTTGGACTTCATAGAATAATTTGGTCCCCTTTTTAGTGGATTTGGGCCTTGAAATTTTTATCTAATATGAACAGTATTTTCCCCAACTTTTGGTGGAGAATAAACGATTTTGGACTTCTATATTGATCCTAGTAATTCAATCTTCATGGCTGATCCAGTTTCTTCACAGATTCTTTGAGCCTTCTTGTGTGGTCTATATGACCCTTCAAATGATAGAATTGGACAATGATTCATTCTAATGATATGTTGGAAATTGAATAAGGAATCCTAGAAAATAATTACCATGAAATTTGGATAATAAGGGTGGGATTTATAATTAAAATAGCAAACTTACTCAATTGTACTACTTTAAATAATGATAAAAAATTATATTTAGTATTAAAACATGAGTATCTCACACAAATTATGCACTTTTACATTAAATTTACTAAAGGGGGTATACAAAAAGTTATGAATAAATGAATAAAATAAACTCCCCACACTTAGTCTTGTGCATGTTCTCATGTACAATAAATTTAAAAACATAACATACTCATTCTCACTCGCCAACAAATATAAAATTTTTGTTTCCCACAATCAGGAGAGGTTTAGACCATTTCACTCATCCATATTGAATTACTCTATAAATTTTTACAGAAATAATGTTCCAAAAACAATTAATTTTTCATGCTCAAATTTAGAAATAGAAAATGTGGACACTCAAAACTCACACCACTCTAGATGATAAAAGTTTATTTCTGGAGGTTCACTCATTCACCAACCAAAAGTGAAAATATTAGAGTATGAAAGAGCTCTCAGCTTTCATTCCCTATCCTAAAGTGAACAAGAATCAAGAGTTATTTTGAAGGGGTTTTTATGTGGCTATGGTATGGTGGGAATTTAATGTACAAGAGAAAGGAAAAGAGGGGTAAAACATTAACATGGGTAAAACAATGCATAATTTTTTTTGAAATGAAACATGGAAGGAAATGGAAACACATATTTACAATGGAATGATTGTGTGAAGAAAGACATAAAGGAGGAATAAAATTTGAAGGGGATAAGAAGATGAAATATTTACAAAACACAAAACTTCTCCCAATGACATAAGTGTTCTTTTTTATTTTTTATTTTTTGCATTTTTTTGAAAGTTGAACTTTAAAAAGATCGCACAACCATATCCCAACCCATGTTTGATCTCCTCATGACACTAATTGTAATAGTTATGACAAGATCAAAGGTTTAGGAAGAGTGATTTTTGACCTTACCAAGACACAAACTATTTTTTTTGTTCTTTTTTTTCATTTTTTGAACACTTTTCAATAAAATTTACAAAATTACATACATGAAAGTACATTCCCTAAAACTCAATGAGTGACAACCTCTAAGGAGAACAAAAATAAAAGTGGAGTAGAGGTATCTCTTATTGAAACAAGATAAATTCAAGTCCTCCTAGGCCCTTGTCAAGGCTCTAGTCATTCCAAACCTCCTCCTTAAGTGCTGAAATACCAACCCTTTGTAAGGAGAGAAGGGGGATGTATTTATAGCCCAAAGAGTTGGGCTGTTTACATTCCAAATCTGTCCCTCCACTTGGCTCGACAATTTGGACATTCAGATAGCTAAATATCGAGATATAATCTTCTTTCAAGATATAGAAATTGATTTGTTATATCATCCCTAAAAATTTGGAGGCCATTGGAATTTTGGAGGCAAATATATGGCTATTTTACTAAATAGTGTGCAGCTATCCATTTTTATGAACGCTTTTTCAAAGGCCAAAATTTGAATAGGTTTTTGAATAGAAAGATGACCTCAAATGCGAACCATTTCTTCTACAAAGTCTGCTGCCTATATATTGTCTTTCACAATGCAAAATCTCAGCTTGCATAGATATCTATATCAGGAGAAAAGTTAATAAATTTGTACTGGTTTTAATTCTCTAACAGAATGGTGGTCTGGACTTCATAGAATCATTTGGGCCCCTTTTTAGTGGATTTGTGATTTAAAATTTTTATCCAATATGAATGGTATTGTACCCCGAATTTGGTGGAGAATCAATGATTTTGGACTTCTGGATTGAGCCTAGTAATTCAATCTTCATGGATGGTCCAGTTTCTTTACAGATTATTTGGGCCTTCTTATGTGGTCTATATGACCCTTCAAATTGAAGAATTGGCCAATGATTCATTATAATGATATATTGGAAATTGGATAAGGAATCCTAAAAAACAAGAACCATGCAAGTTAGATAATCAGGATGAGAGTTACAATTAAAATAGTAAATTGACTCAATTGGACTACTTCAAATAATGCTCAAAAATTATATTTAGTATTAAAACATGAGTATCTCACACGAATTATGAACTTTTACATGAAATTTAATAAAGGGGGTATAAAAAAAGTTGTGAATAAATGAATAACATAAAATCCCCCACACTTAGTCTTGTGTATGTCCTCATGCACAACAAATATAAAAACATAACAAACTCATTCTCACTCACCAACAAATATAAAAATTTTGTTTCCCACAATCATGGGAGATTTAGACCATTTCACTCATCCATATTGAATTCCACCACAAATTTGTATATAATTTTTTTTCAAAAAACAATTAATTTTTCATGCTCAAATTTAGAAACAAAAAATGTGGACACTAAAAACTCACACCTCTCAAGATGATAAAAAATTATATCTGGAGGTTCACTCATTCACCAAACAAAAGTGAAAATATTAGAGTTTGAAAGATCTCTCAGCTTAAAATCCCTATCCTAAAGTGCACAAGAATCAATAGGTATTTTGAAGGGGTTTTTTTGTGGATATGGGATGGTAGAAATTTAATGTCCAAGAGAAAGGAAAAGAGGGGTAAAACATCATCATGGGTAAAATAATGCACAATTTTTTTTTGAAATGAAACATGGAAGGAAATGGAAACATATATTTATAAGTGCATGATTTTGTGAAGAAGTACATAAATGAGGAAGAAAATTTGAAGGGGATGAGGAGATGAAATATTTACAAAACACAGAACTTCTCCCAATGACATAAGTGTTCTTTTTTTTTCTTTTTTGCATTTTTTTTCAAAAGTTGAACTTGAAAAATATCTCACACTAATATTCCAACCCATTTTTGATATCCTCATGACACTAATTGTAATATTTATGACAATATAACAGGTTTAAGAATAGTGATTTTCGACCTTCCCAAGACATAACCCATTTTTTTGTTTTTTTTTTGTTTTTTTTGATTTTTTTGAACACTTGTCAATAACATTTACCAAATTACATAAATGAAAGTCCATTACCCAAAACTCACTAAATTACATCCTCTACCCCACACTAAAATGGATGTGTGTCCTCAAGTATATGACAACACATTGAAAATCAAGGAAATGTCACCCAAAATGAAATTCATACCCCCCACACTTAAATTTCAATAAATTATGCAATATAATTCCATGTAGATGTTGGGTGGTACAAGGTATTAGGCTTGTAATGTGTCTATCAAATAAAAGGTTTTCATAGGCTTGAATGGGCTTTCAAATGGAGGATTAATGTAAGGTTAATGGAAGGTTATTTGGCTATTATGATTCTCATGTGCTTCATAAAATGCCTTTATCATATTCAAGAACACCAAAGTAGGAAAATTCAAATCAAAGGTCCATAAAGTCGAGACTCAAAATCAGGGGTGAAAAACACACAAAATGAAAAGATGGTTATAGGTGACCTTGGAATGAAAGCCAATTTTGTTCTTCACAGTTTGGGAATAATCATTTTCCAAGTGTAAAACTGAGCATTCAAAATTTATTATTCTTGAAAAAAAATTCTTTATCCAAATTCATGATGAAAATACAAAATTTTTGAGATGAAAACATGCATTTTTGACTCCCCAAAATGGTTGGACAAAATTTAAAAAGTGGATGGTGAGTAAGTATGAATCTTTTTTTTTTATTTTTTTGGTTTTTTTAGTGTTTTTAAAATACCATCCCACACAAAAGAGAAAGAGAAAAATAAAGGGTTTGATGAAGAAAGTGGTAAAAAATGAAAGAGAGAGGAAGAAGAAGAAAGAGGGAGAGAGAGGATAAGAGGGGAATAGAGATAGATAGAGAGAGAGTTAAAGGGGAATAGGTACCCCCTAGTTTAGATTTAGTGGGTCTCCATCTCCATCCAGTTGTGGGTCTATAGAAGTCGATGGATTATTGGGAAATGTGTCCTCTCTAGTGATGCTTTGTAAAATTTCTATTACCTAAAAGAGAATAAAAAACAAGAAAATTTATTCATTTAATAAAAAACTAAAAAGAAATTAAAATTTCATAAAAGTAAAAAAGAAAACAGGGGTTGCCTCCCAAGAAGCACTGCATTTATTTTGTCTACAGCTGGACAATTGTAGTTTAATGCCCATAGTCTGATGGTGGATACCGTATTTTCTCAACTCCAGTGTGATTTCCAAAAAACTTCTCCTTTGGGATGTCTAATTGTTCATTGGATAATTTCTCCCCTTCCTTGATGTTGTGCTTTAAATTCAATGGGGGTGGAAAGAGAATATGGTTATCCTATCTCTGGTCTCCAACTTGAGGTATTATGCAACCCATTGAGTGTTTATTTTCTATGCTTGGAAGTCGAGGAAGATGTTTCAATTTTGATGGTGCATTGATGTAAGGTTCAAATAATATAAAATCAGAGTATGAGATCCTAGTTGTTTTAACTCATTTATTTCATCACTTACTAAAGTACATTAATAAGGACCAGTGGAGTCATAAGACTGAATAAAATTTTCAATATCCTTTATATCAATGTTTTTTCCAAATAATGGTCAATTTCAACATCACCAGTGATCACTTTATTAATTAGGGAAAAAATGTAACAACCTTCACTCCCATTTTCACAAGATAAGAACTTTTTTTAGGGTTCATCTCACAAACAAGAGAATTTTCAAAATAATGGATGGGAAATGATTAATGTCATGTATTATTATTTGAATCAAAAAATGAACTTGCTTGTTTGTTTTCATCATTACCATCCAAGTTGGAAAAGTGGAGGTCAGATGGGAGATGAGATTCCAAAGAGTTTTCAAGATCCTTTAGATCAATGGAGTTTTCATTTGTAATGTCAACATACACTTCTCCATTTATGACTTGGTTAATGAGGATGCAATATTCACAAACCCATCTATCAGTAGAACATGAAGAACATGATGGATTTAGATTCAATACACTCTCAGAGAGACTTTAAAAAGCATGTATAGAGAATATAGATTGATTCTCTGATGGGTATCACATGGATTGAAAAATATTGAACTTGAACAGTTGGTCACCAAATTCCATGGATAAGATGCCAGCATGGACATCAACTCGGTCATCTTGTTGGATGAGTGGGTGAGCTATAGATTCCATAATTCTTGACAGGTACAACAAATATAGATTCTTGAGAAGATGAGGTTGGTGATTTGGCAGTCACCTCTAGTTGTCTCATAAGACCTGTAAGTTCACTCATCCACTTGGTCATCTTGTTGGGATCTATGGATTGATTTTATTAGACTTGTTTGACTTGATAATGTGCTCGAGTATGGAATTAATGTGTGTTTTCGTCCATATTGCTTATGAGATCTCATGCAGCTGCAGGAGTTTTTTCAACAAGAGCACCGCCACTTGCGGCATCAATGAGAGTTCTATCTATAGACAATAACCCCTCATAGAAGTATTGGATCAAGAGTTGGTCAGAGATTTGATGGTGTGGATAGGTTTACACATGATTTTTGAACCTCTCCCAGTACCCATTGAGCGATTCATTAGGGAATTGACAGATACAAATTATTTTATTTTGGATAGAAGTGGTACGAGAAGCATGAAAGAATTTTTCTAAAAAGAGACATTTCATGTCAATCCACGAGTTTATAAAACCAAGAGGGGGGAAGTAGATATATGAATTGATAGAGTTAGCTAGGGATAAAGGGAATGATCTAAGTTTGATTTGTTCTTCAGAAACCCCTTGAGGATTCATGGTAGAGCACACCACTTGTAACTCTTTGAGGTGAAGATGTGGATCCTCACAGACTAGCCTGTGAAAATGAGGTAGAAGATGAATCAAACCCGATTTGAGTTTGAAATAAACCTCAATATTTGGATATTGAATACCAAGGGGTTGGTAATTCATATCAGGGGCACCAAGTTCTTTAAGGGTTTATTCCATAGGATTGGCCATATCTAGAACAATTGGATGGACAAAAATTGGTTCTTGAATGATTTGATTATATATAATGTTCCTCCTAAGTTGGCAAAGAGTTAACTCAATTTTAGGGTCAAACAGATCTGATGGATTGTTTGAGAGGCTATAGGGCATTCCGAGAAGTTTGTAAAGGATGAAGAAGAGAGGTTTTTCTTTGTGTGTTTTTTGTTTCTGATTTTTTTGAGGAGAGCTTTTATTTGTGTTTTTTCAGAATTTTTTTGGTTAATGCACTATCCCAAAAAATTTCTCCATTTAAAGTGTGATCGATTATTGCATATAGACCTTTCAAGGGTCTGGTGCTCTGCTAATGTGTATAGAGGCACTCGGGTCGAATCCTCAGCAATGATACTTTTTAATAGTCGATTATTTTTTGTGATTTGCCTTTTTAATGGGGGGAGGGTTGTTTGTAGAGTTAAAATGAAATGATTGATTGATTTAGATTGATTTAAAAAACTTAATAAAGATTGGTGTGAGTTCATAATTAGGGATTTAATCTTGTAATACCCTTAAGCTTTTCTTTATATTGCATTAAATTAACACCCAGTTCACAAGATGACTTTGATCGGAATTCCCAAGTGTTAAGGCCTTAATCTAAGCCTTAAATTAACTTAGGGTTCTAATAAGTCAAAACTTATTTATGGTGGCATATTTATGGTTCAAATAATCCATGGAATCCACATGTTAAACAAAACATGTCATTAATCCATGACATTTTGAGTTCAACATACACGATGTTGACCTAAAGAAAATTCATCGAGCAAAAGATCTCAATCACTTAATATCCTCAATTTATGACTCACACCAATGGTAGATTTACTCAAACATTGAGATGATTAGTAATATTTTAATATGTGTTTATGGGGATTAATTATAAATAGAATGAAAATAATGGGATAAGAAAAGAGTTGTGTGTCGAACACACACACGAATGATGACGAGAAGTAAAATCACACTTTAGATTGAATGAGAAAGCGAAATAAGGGAAGGGGTTTCAACTTTATTTAAATTATTTTAAGATAATTAATATTTTAAAATAGATGGATGATGATTTAAAGAGAATATTAATAAGAAACATGCATTAAAATTGAAACGAGATAGAAAAGAGCTTACACAAATACAATTGAAAACAAGCGTAAAGGAGCACGAAAATAAAAGTGGAGGAGAGGTATATGTTGTTGAAAAAAGATCAAGGCAAGTCCTACCAGGATCTTGGAAAGGATCTAGTAATGAAAAAACTCCTCCTTAAGTGATGAAATGCAAACCCTTTGTATGGAGAGAAGGGGGTGTATTTATAGACCAAGGAGTTTGACTGTTTGCATTCCAAATCCGCCCCTCCACTTGGCTCGCCGATTTGGACATTCAGATAGTTGAATCTTGTAGAATGGATAAACCCACTTACCTTCAAGGTGAGGTGGGTCTCTTCTTTTATAGAATGAAAATGCGGAATGTACAAGGGAGTATTCCGATGTGGGACTCGGAAATACCCATAATAATACAAAAGAGAGTTTAACACTCCCCCTCAAGCTGGACAGACCCAGCTTGGACAACGAGTCCCACAAAAAAGAATAAGAAGACACCACACAAGACCCATAACTACTCCCCCTCAAGCTGGGCGTCAGATGTGGCGAATCCCCAGCTTGGAACTAAGCGAGGCAAGGCGAGCACCAGGGAGGCCTTTGGTGAAGATGTCAGCAAGCTGGTCTGCCGTCGGAATGTGGCTAAAGCTGACATGGTTGTGCTCCAGGTGGTGGCGAAGAAAGTGACAGTCCACCTCAATATGCTTCATGTGTTCATGAAAGATGGGATTCGAAGCAATTTTAGTGGCTGCCTGATTGTCACACCATATGTGAGCAGAAGTCTGCTGAGGAAAGCCAAGCTCCTGGAGGAGTTGCCGAAGCCAAAGGATCTCGGTAGTGATGGTGGTCATGGCACGGTACTCAGACTCGGCACTGGAGCGAGAGGCGACCGTCTGTTTCTTGCTGCGCCAAGAAATGAGGTTTCCTACCAAGAAAATGGCAAACCCAGAGGTAGATTTCCGAGTGGAAAGGCAGCCAGCGTAATCAGCATCGCAAAAGGCCTCAATATGCTGATGAGGATGCTGGGAGTAGTGAAGACCATGGGCAGGATCCCGTTTGATGTACTTGGCGATGCGGATGACAGCATCCCACTGAGATGTGGTGGGATGCTCCATAAATTGACTCACTTTGGCTACCGCACAGGAAATGTCGAGTCGAGTCATGGTGAGATAATTGAGTTTTCCCACCAATCGTCGGTACCGCTCGGGATGGGGGTATGGAGCCGAGGAGGCATAAAGAGACCGTTCGCCAGGCTCCAGAGGAGTATCGACCGTAGTGGCCTGAGTCAGCCCAGCATCCTGCAATATATCCAATGCATACTTCCGTTGGCAGAGGGAGATGGTGGCAGAGGAGTAGGAAACCTCGATGCCGAGGAAGTATGTGAGAGGACCAAGATCCTTAGTGTAGAAGTGCTGGTGAAGATGAGCCTTGAGATGGGTGATACCCACAGAGTCGCTGCCGGTGATGACGATATCATCCACATAGACGACCAATAAGATGTATCCATGTGGAGTCGTCCTGTAGAAGACAGTGTGGTCTTTCATACTGCGGGAAAGCCCAAAGTCGCTGACGACCGTGCTAAAGCGGCCAAACCAAGCATGGCGAGACTGCTTGAGGCCGTAAAGAGAGCGGCGGAGACGGCAGACACGAGATTCAGCGCCGGCGGCACAAAATCCAGGGGGCTGCTGGAGATAGATTTCTTCCTCAAGGAATCCATGGAGGAATTCATTCTTGACATCCAATTGATGAAGAGGCCACCGATGATGGGCGGCGAGAGAGATGAATATCCGGACAGAGGCCATCTTGGAAACCGGGGAGAAGGTATCAAAGTAGTCAACTCCGTATGTCTGAGCAAAGCCTTTGGCCACAAGGCGGGCTTTGAGGCGATGGAGAGTACCATCGGGATTCATCCTGACCGTGTAAATCCATTTGCTGCCCACTGCCTGTTTGCCTACTGGAAGGGAGACAAGATCCCAAGTATGGTTTTCCTCCAGAGCCTGCAATTCATCCCGCATGGCTGCGAGCCACCCGGGGTGAGATTTGGCCTCACCAACTGTGTGAGGTATAGAAACCGTCTCCAGAGCGAACAAACCCCTTGTAATAAGATGCAAATAGAGGAGTACTCTGGCAGGAGCGAGTACCTTTCCGTAGGGCGATGGGCAAGTCCGCGGGTGGCGGAGCAGGAGCAGCGGACGAAGCGGGAGCATCAGTGTCACTGGCCGGAACGGGGAATACAGTCGAAGGACGACGGGAGTAGACCTGACCAAAATGGGTGTCAACAGTGGTTGACGCCGGTGGAGGATGGAGGAGGAGAGGAGGAAAATCATCGAGGACAGGGTCAGGAGGAGGAGAGGTAGGAGGAGGCAAATCCGGAAGAGGCTGGATGATGAGGGGAAGACAGTTATCAATGGCAGAGTCAGGAGGAGGAGAGGGAAAGGAGAATGGAGAACTTTCCACAAAGGATACATCTGCGGAGATGACATACCGACGAAGGTCCGGGGAGAAGCAGCGGTAGCCGCGCTGAGTGCGGGAATAACCGAGGAATATGTAGCTGAGAGATTTGGGAGAGAGTTTGGTGCGGCCAGGGCGAGTGTCACGAACATAACACAAGCATCCAAACACTCGAAGAGGGAGGGAATGAAGAGGGAGAGTGTGGAAAAGAGCCCGAAAGGGAGTCTCCCCCTTAAGGATAGAAGAAGGAAGGCGATTGAGGAGGTAGGTAGCAGTGAGAATGGCATCGCCCCAAAAGAGCAGAGGCATCTATCGGTGGAATATGAGGGCACGGGCAGTCTCTAGAATATGTCTGTGTTTCCGCTCGACCACGCCGTTCTGCTGGGGTGTATCAGGACAGGAGGTCTGATGAAGGATGCCATTCTCCCAGAGAAACTGCCGAAAAGAAGTGGAGAGATACTCGCGCCCATTATCCGAGCGGAGACATTTGACCGAGATAGAAAAACAATTCTTAATTTCATGAAAAAAGGTTTGGAAGGTGGAAAACACTTCGGAGCGTTCCCGAAGAAGGTAAAGCCACGTCATTCGCGAATAGTCATCAATTAAGGAGATATAGTATTTATAGCCCAAGTGACTCGGAACGGTACACAGGCCCCAAACATCGGAATGAACCAGAGAAAAGGGGTGGGAGGCCCGTGTATCCGTGCGAGGAATGTAGGAAGAGCGATGATGTTTTGCAAAAGAGCATGACTCACAATGAAAAGTAGGAGTCCTACTGAAGTCCGGAAAGATCTGATGAATGGTGGATGCTGGCGGGTGCCCTAATCGGGAATGGAGATCTAGTGCCCGAGAAGAGGTAGACGTGCAAGCAATGGGCGCTGGACCCTCGAACATGTAGACCCCGTCTCGAAGCCGGCCTCGACCAAGTTCCCGGTTCGTAGCCTGCTCCTGAAACACAACACCAGAGGAGGTAAATATGGCCACACAGTTATAATCCTTAGTCAGTTTACTGATGGAAAGCAGATTAAAGGGACTGTGGGGCACAGTGCCACAGAGGGTAGGTGTATCGAAGGAGTCAGGGAGCATGCGCCGAAGCCCGCAATGGGGATAGTGGACCCATCAGCGACGGTGTTGGATGAAGAACCGGCATAAGGGCAATACGACGTCAACATACCAGCATCACCGGTGAGGTGGTCGGAGGCACCTGAGTCCAGCAGCCATGCAGGGGAGCAATGGCTGACCAAGGTAGTGGGGAAAACAGTACGGGCCAGAGAAGCCGAGGAGGGAGCGGGGCGGACAGAGGCCGGTGGATCATGAGGCCGCCTGAGGTTGGCCATAGACAGGGCCAGAGACGGGAAAAGAGAGGCGACAGTTGAGGACACGTCCCGGACCGCGGGCTGTCCCTGCCGCAGGTGCTGAGATGGTCGGCCATGCAGGACCCAACATCGGGCGATCAGGTGGCCAAACTTGCCACAATGGTGACAGAAGGGACGTGGACGACGTGAAGCACGACCACGTCCTGAGGAGTCCACCATGGAAGCGGCGGGAGCTGAGGCAGCGGGCCGGCGGGATGATCAGGCGCAGGACGTGTGCGTGCTGAAAGGGCTGCTGGAACGAGGGCGCTCTGCGGGGATGAGGGCGTGCCGCCGGGAGAAGGGCGCTCTGCCGGGAGGGTCTGTTGGGACAGAGGACGAGGGCGCGTGCTAGGGGGAAGGCGACGAAAAAGGGAGGGGGGGGGGGGGGCGCAGGGCGAGAGGAGTGGGGGCGCTCGAGAGGTGCGGGGCAGCGGGAGGCGCTGGAGGCGCTGGAGCTGCGGGAGGCGTCGGGGCAGCGGGAGGCGCTGGAGGCGCTGGAGCTGCGGGAGGCGCCGGGCAGCGGGAGGTGCTTGGCGAGGGTGAGGGTGAGGCGCCTGGGTGGGAGGCGCTGCAGCGAGGCACCGGGGCGAGGCGCCAGGAGCCGGGGAGCCGGGAGCCGGGACGCCGGGGAGCCTGGGAGCCGGGACGTCGGGGCGAGCCGGAGACGCCGGGGAGCCGGGAGCACGCGGGAGCAGCGGGAGGCGCCGGGGGAATGGAGGTCCGCCGGGAGGTGAGCCGCAGGGGCTGGGCGCGCGCACGGTGGGGGTTGGCCGGGAGCGCCGCTGGGAGGGAGGTCCGCAGAGGCTGGGCGCGCGCACGGTGGGGCTGGCCGGGAGCGCCGCTGGGAGGGAGGTCCGCAGAGGCTGGGCGCGCGCTCGGTGGGGCTGGCCGGGAGCGCCGCTGGGAGGGAGGTCCGCTGGGAGGAGCCGACGGAGGAGGCGCGGGTCGCGTCGGGGAAGAATGGAGCCGGCGTGATGGAGGTCTGCGCGACCGGGAGCCGGCAGGGAAGAGGCGGTACACGAGGCGGAGGGCCACCGGGGAGCCGCGGGGACGGGATGCGCGCGCAGGAGGAGCGGGCCGCGCGCAGAGAGGGAGACGACGGCAGGACCAGGCCGTCGCGCAGGGAGGAGGAGTGCGCCGGGAGAGAGGGCCTGCCGGGAGGGTGCAGGCCGGAGAGGAGCTGGGCAGGGCAGGGCTGCGCCGGGATCGGAGGGGGGGCCTGCCGGGAAGGGCTAGGGCAGCAGGGAGAGAGGCGGGGTCGGGAGGATGCCGGGAAGCCGCAGAGGAGGGAGGGTTCGGGATAAAAAAAAATCCCTCTGATACCATGTAGAATGGATAAACCCACTTACCTTCAAGGTGAGGTGGGGCTCTTCTTTTATAGAATGAAAATGCGGAATGTACAAGGGAGTATTCCGATGTGGGACTCGGAAATACCCATAATAATACAAAAGAGGGTTTAACAAATCTCAAGATATGATCTTCTTTCAAGTTGTAGAAATTGATGTGTTCTATCATCCCTCAGAATTTGGAGGCCATTGGACTTTTGTATCCAAAGATATGTCTATTTTATTAAATAGTGTAGAACTGTCCATTTTTATCAACGCTTTTCCGAAGGCCAAAATGTGAATGAGTTTTTGAATAGGAAGATGACTTGAAATGCAAACCATTTCTTCTACAAAGCTAGATACCTATATCTTGGATTTCAAAATGCAAAATTGTAGCTTTAATGGATGTCTATATCAAGAGAAAAGTCAATAAATGTGTTTTGCTTTTAATTTTCAGACAGAATGGTGGGCTGAACTTCATAGAATCATTTGGGACCCTTTTTAGTGAATTTGGGACTTGAATTTTTTATCCAATATGAATGGTATCCCCCAGAACTTTGATGGAGAATCAAAAATTTTGAACTTCTGGATTGATCCCAGTAATTCAATCTTCATGGCTGGTCCACTTTCTTCACAAATTCTTTGGGCCTTCTTGTTTGGTCCATATGACCCTTCAAATGGAAGAATTGGACAATGATTCCTTCTAATGATATGTTGGAAATTGAATAATGAATACTAAAAAACAAAAACCAAGCAATTTGGATAAAAAGGGTGATATATATAATTAAAATAGTAAACTAGCTCAATTGGAATACTTCAAATAATGCTAAAAAATTATATTTAGTATTAAAACACAAGTATATCACACCAATTATGCACTTTTACATTAAATATACTAAAGGGAATATACAAAAAGTTATGAATAAATGAATAATATCAGCTACCAACTTGATTATCTCCATAATCTTGAATTACCCAACATACCTCGGCAAAAGATTACCCTATCTCTCGAACCTCCTTTGTCCCCGCCTCGTTGAAACATGTAAGAAAACCTGTTCACCAACCTCAAACTATAGAGGTTATTTGCGGCGATCGATGTATAATTTTTTTCGAGATCGTATAATAGTAATCTAATTTTGAATCAACTAAACCTACTCTGTGGTTTCCTAAATAAGAAGAGGTCCAAGCATAGTTGCCTCTCCTACCTCTAACCAACACAAGGGTGATTGTCATGGTGTACCATACAAAACCTCATAAGGCATCATCTGAATAGTATCTTGAAAGCTATTATTATAGGAAAATTCAACCAGGGGTATATGCCTTTACCAAGATCCCATAAAATCTAGGACACATGATCACATTATATCCTTAAGCACCTGTATCGTGCACTCTGACTAGCCATCGGTCTTAGGGTGGTAAGTTGTTCTTAGAAGCATCTTTGTACCTAGTTCCCTCTAAAAAATCTACTAGAAAAATGACATAAATTTTTCATACCTATCTAAAATGATAGTGTGTGAGACCCCATGAAGTCGTACTATCTCATGGATATACAACCTCCCAAGATTATCCACTGAAAAGGTATCCTTGATAAGTAGGAAATACGTGACCTCTGTGAGCCTGTCAACAACTCATACAACATAATTACCTCAAGGTGACCTCAGAAAAATAGTCACAAAATCCATTGTGACGCCATCCCATTTCCACTCAGGAATGGGCAGTTGCTTTAAAAGTCTGGTTAGTCACTGGTGTTCCACCTTCACCTACTAACAAGTGAAACATCTAATGAAAAAACTAGCTACATCTCTTTTCATACCTGACCACCAGTATTGGAAATGTAAATCCAGATACATCTTGATGAAACCGGGTTACACTACCCAAGATGAAGCATGGAAGTATTGCATCATCTCCTTGATAATGTCTACTGAAACCCATACACAACTATTTACTCACATAATTTTATCCTTACCTATGATCTAACCATGAGGAGGGTCCTCACCTGCCACACTTTCCCATAGGTATAGGCCCTCAGAATTTGATAGTTTACTTATCCTAACTGTATCCAGTAAGGTAGATGTGGCAGCTAAGGATGGAATAAAAGACTTCCCCTGATTTTCTTGCACCTCCAAGTGTATCTCAGAGAACAAATCCATAAGTTGTTACTCGTTACTGGCCTGCTGAACTGCCTATATCTGAGTCTTCCTACTCAGTACATTGACCAATACATTGCCTTTACCAGGCGTGGTGGTAATCTCGAAGTCAAAAGACTATAGGTATTCAACCCACCCTCGCTACCACAGATTCAGATCATGCTGTGTAAATATGTACTTGAGGATTTTTTGGTCCATATACATCAAAAAATGCTCTCTATGTAAGTAATGTCTCCAACAACATAATGCGTGAACAACCACATCTAACTCTAGATCGTGTGTCAGGTAATTACCCTCATGTGGTCTCAACTACAAAGACTTGCATGTCACGAATATATCTCTCTACATAAGAACTTATCCTATCCCAATACCTGATGCATTGTAGTAAATAATGTAACTCATGCTTGACTTTGGAAATATAAGTATTAGCATTGAATTTAATCTTCCTTTTAGCTCTTGAAAGGTCGTGTCATAGGAATATTCCCATACAAACTTCACACCCTTCTTAGTCAAGCCTGTAAGTGGCACTAATAAGCATGATAAGTCCTATATAAAGCACCTATAAAGACTAGTTGGACCCAAGAAACTTCGTACCTCAAATACGTTTTTAGGATGCTCCTAGGAAACTACAACTCTCACCTTCTATGGGTAACTAACACTCTTGTCTCTGAGATAATGTGACCTAGGAAGTGAATATGATCCATCCAAAAGTATAACTTTATAAGCATAACACATAACAAATTCTCTCTCAGTGTATCCAATATGATCTCAAGATGTTTATCCTGGTTGTATCGATTGTGAGAATACACCAAGATAAAATCCATGAATACCATGACAAATGAGTCCAAATAAGGATGAAATACTCGGTTCATCAGTTCTATAAAGAATGTTGGCGCATTCATGAGACCGAACGACATAATCAAATACTCATATAGACCATACCTGCTACAAAAGGCTATGTTATGTATGTCTGGTGGTCTAATATGCACCTGATGATAACCCATCTCAAATCAATTTTTGGAAAAACCTGAGCTCCTCGAAGCTGATCAAAGATATCATCTATCTGCGGTAGAGGATATCAGTTCTTAACCATCAACTGGTTTAATTTCCAGTAATCTACTCATATCTTGAGGGTTTCATCCACCTTTTTCTCAAAAGGACCAGAGAACCCCATAGAGAAGTACTAGGTTGGATAAAACCCCTCACCTCTAAATCCTCTATCTAACTCTTGAGCTCTTGCATCACAGTAGTAGCCATCCTGTAAGGAGAAATGGATGTCGGTGCAGCTCCCAACACTAGTTAAATATAGAATTCTAACTCTCTCATTGGAGGTAATCCTAAAAAGTTATCTGGGAAAACATACCTAAAATTATAAACCACTGGAGGGAATTTTTCCTGACATATTCCTTGATCATCCAGATATAAACTCACAATCTAGGCTGTCATCCCACCCATCCCATGATTCTCAAGTATATCTCGTCTCTCCTGGAAATCCCATTCACCTTTGTAAATAAAATCACCATCCTATGGTGATGTAAAGGTCAACCTACAGTGATAAAAATCTATGAAAGCATGAAAGAGAACCAACTAGTCCATCCCAGGAATGATGTCAAAACTTGTCATCTCAAGGATAAAGAGGTCCCATACTAAGTGACACCCACCAATATCAAGGGGGAACTCCCTGCACTGATGTAACTCCTATGTTATAATCCTCAATGGAGTGCGAATCATTAGAACAACATCAGAACACTAAACACTAATCCCAAGGATCTCTACAATGGGTATAGATATAAAGATATAAGAAGCCCTTGTATCAAAAAAGTAGACGCTAAAGTTGAGGCTACCAGAATATTACCTCTTATAGTAGAATGTCCAGGATCCTGCTCCTCAAGGGTTGGTTTTATTGCATATATCTAGCTTGATTCGAGACCCTATGATAAAACCAGGATTCCCTGAGCAGATCTGATTTGTTGTCGCTGCAAAACTGGGGTCTAACTACCATGACCACGACCACCACCTCGGCCTAATCAGATAGCTGTACTCCAGCTCCCTACTTGATGAGAAACTTTTGGCCCTACTCCTTCATGTGGATTCAGTGTAAACCCCCTCTCAATGGTTATCAAATAAATTCATGTATAAGTGCTTTATATGGCCCATATTTCCGCATGATTAGCACTCGACTAGGTCCCTTGTACACTATGGCATCATATGTCCCGGTCTACCGCAATGGTATAACCTCACCTAGCTACCTGAGTATGTGACCTAAATACTAATATCATCATGTGGAAGCTTCAAATGAAGCTTCCTACTATCAGTCGATATAATACCAGATCTAGATGTCGAATCACCCTGGCTCGCACCCCCAACCTCTCTCAGGTTACACTATATGATAAGATACTGATTCACTATTCTTGAAACAATAGTCAACTGAAATAAATTTATGTAAAATCAGATGTCATACCTGAGACCATACTCTAATCGTCTGGCTTTAGTTAACTCATCACCCATCAAAATATGTGCGAAGCATTTGAGCTCAGTAAAATGGGCTAAATAATCCACAACTTATAACACACCCCTACTCTTGTTGCATGAACTCTTGGGATCTATCATCCTTCAACATCTTGGGGCAGAAGTAGTCATAGAAGGCCATATGAAAATCCCTCCAAGACATATTTCAATGAATATCTGTCTAAGTAATAATGTCCCACTATCTATTGGTATAATCACACAACATATACATAGTGAGATTTACCCTCTTATCATGAGGTGCATCTAAATGCTCAAAGATAGCTAGCATGGCCTCTAAACATGAATCTGATGCCCATGGTCCATCATCCCCCAAAAATGTGGATGGATACTACTGTTGGAACTCATTTGTTAACTCTGTCATAGTCAAAAAAATTCATGGTGCTTCCCGAATAGTCTATATGAATCGAATAAAGCCTTCACAGAACTGTGCTTCAGAACCTGTGTCAGGTACTACTACTAGTTCCTTAGCTAACACCACCAGAGGATTCACTAGTATCCCATGGAACACCACCTCTAGAGCATGATCACTACCACACTCCCAGCATGTGATTGGAGGATTTTGTGGTGGCATACCACTAAAAATGCCAAGCACACGACTCAGATCAAGATTATTATCAAAGTTCGCAACTCAAAGTGTATATATTATAGGATAGGTACAAGTATTTCTATATAAGAACACACCCCTATGTTTTCTCCTAGAGTCAAGTCTGGGTGACATACAGATCATATAAAAGTAAAAGATACTGTCTACTTCCCACTACTAAAGTCAGGTTTGGGTCAAGTTCTCTAATATAAACAATTTCAATTTCCATTTCATTTTAACTTGAATTCATGTATTCATTTCACATTTATATCATAATTTATTTTAAATAGTTGAACTAATGGTTGACTAAATTCTGATCCATGAGGGCCCTTATATCCCATGAATCAAAATATGGCACTCATCTAATCCACATCATAACACATTCTGTTATATCAATCACAAAAGCAAGTATATCTATCATAACACATATCACAACAACATGCAATAAGTAATGCATCCTAAATGGTATGACATGATGCATGACATGTGATTATTATAAACTGTCTAAAATGATATATGAGATGGCATACCCTCATCTCACCAGGTTGCAACAAAATAAAAACCACAATCATATCAATAATAACATCATAATTCAAGTGCATCACCCAACGGTGGAATCAAATCAACTATAATAGTCAAAATCTAAGGAACATCAATTTAATTTGAGGCAATTTGGCTTTTTTCCTGTATGTGGGTTAGATATGACTAGAAAAAACTCATTATCAAATATCTATTCCTTCATATCCTTGTCTATTGTCTCAAAATAGTTAAGAAAAACTAAAAAGAAGTGCCTCTAATACTACTTTGTAACGTCTCAACCCCAAATTCCACTAAAAGGTATTTCAATCCCAGTTGGACACATGGCCTCAAGCATATCTCCCCAAATGCTAGAGGTTTTTGACTAACAGTGAGGACCTAGGGTGTGTCCATGGAGAGACTATGCCCTTATAGTAGAAATACATTATTAGATAAGTAACAGAAGTAGTAAATCATACAGAAAATTGATACATAGTAGGAATAGATAACAATATAAAATGGAATCTCATATACAATGATGATGATACATGTCATGTGCCTCTACAAAACATCCAAAGCAGCTATATATGGTAGGTGTACAATACATGGAACAAAAGTACAAAAAAGACAAAAAGTATCCAGCTAGTATCACGAGCCTCAGCTCAATCCTGTGATCCCCTTATCCTAAGAAGAAACCAAGAACCTATAGTAGGGTTTTTTCCCTTATCCATACCTGCAATCATATAGTCTATTTGGATACCCAAATACGACCTAAATAGGGTGTGAGACATAATCCCAGTAGGCAACCACCCAAGGTCTAATTCCATCCAATCAATGAGTATATAATGATAAAAATGTGCATGCAGTAATAGAGTAAGTAAGGAATTATTTAAAGTAAACATACTAAAAGGTCTAGGTTCTCATTTATAACCAAAATCATTTAATCAATTTCATTTGATAAGTAAGTATTTGAATTAACAATAAGGCATGTTTCATTTATAATCAAATTCCTTTAATTATTCAACCTTAATTAATAAATCTTAGGACTCGACGCATAGACCAATGTCCCCTATAGTGTTATGCTCAAACGATGCCTAAACAATCCATCTATAAAGTGTAAGACAGAGACCAAATCCAAGATTATGCTTTGGTTTTGGCAGACATGTCATATAAAACATTCCATTTTTTATTCAATTCAGAATCTATGCTCATCCATAGTATTCCTCATTTGTAATCCAAGTATCTCTCTAGGTATAATATAAACCAACACCTTATAATCTCATCCATGGTGATCCTTACAAGAACCCAGGTACTACTCTAGGTGTGGTATAACATCATAGCCACTCGAGTCTATCCTTGGCGGTCCACTAAGGGAGCCCAATTATCATTCATGGCATATGTGATCAACTTCCCTCTAAGTCCATCCTTGGTAGTCCATAAGGAGGCCAAGTATCACTAGTTCACATAATAGTAAGCCCCCATGAGTCCATGGTGATCCTAAAAAGAACCCAGGTATCACTTTAGGTGTGGTATAACATCATATTCACTTGAGCATGTCCTTTGTGGTCTACTAAGGGAGCCCAATTATTACCCTTGGCATATATGATCAACTTCCCTCTGAGTCCATCCTTGGTAGTTCACAAGGATTCTAATTATCAATCAGGAACATAATAGTAATCCCCCATGAGTCTATCCTTGGAAGTCCATATAAGGAGTTCAAGTGCCACTCAGGAATAAGCAAGGTAGAAGCCAAATGAGTCCATCCATGGCATTCGTATAAGAACCCATGCGTCACCCAAGGAATATTCATAATCATTCAAGCAATATCATTTAATTATATCAAGGTAATAACCTCATTAATTTAAATTCAATATCACCTAAAAAGGTGGCTCAAGACATGGGATAATCTTAGAAGGCTTTCCACAATTTAACTCACATGGACATTTCATCATAACAAGCACCTCATGCTTAAACAACCAATACATGGAAAGTGTCAAGGAACATGGATTACATTCCCTTTTCTTTATCAATTCAATTTAAAATTGATATTATAATTCAATTTACATATCAATTCATAATTCAAACAATCAATTTAGATTACAAAAGCAACAGACAATTCAATATTTAACATCCCAAGGCAAGGGGAAAAGGGAACACCTCAAAGGTATCCAAAATTCAATATCCACCCATGGTGGTCCAATTAAATACACAACATACCCAAGGGGTGGTTCCAATTCAAGGTTTTTAACCATTTAACATTTATTAGTGAGACTCATTAATTGCATAGTCCATATCTATCAATTCAATTCAAGGATTAAAATCAATTTCAAGGGAGATGCTCTAAGAATTGGGTGTGCGACATAACAACATATATATAAACACTTTTTTGAGTTTTAAGGAAAAACACGAGACCACCTATCTTAGGGTTTTAGTGGATAGTTAATCCAATATTAACTCCCAAATCATCTCATATTGGGAGAAAATTGAATAAAAGACAAAGAACATATAAATAGGGCATATTAGTTTGCACCTAAATAGCACAACTGATACCAAACCAAATGAGGAATGACATAAAAAGAATTAAGATCATACCAATAAAGATCCAAAAAGATGAACAACTCTTGATTCAGAGTCTATACAGAGAAGATCCCTCGATTCTTAGAATAGTCTCCGAGGAGAAGCTCTCAAGAGGGAGGTTCTATCCAATGAATGAAATGAGGAGAAATTAGGTAAAAATTGGTAAATTCACCCAAACCACTAAGATTCATGCTTTGTAAATACAGTTGGCCAAGACGTGCACTAACCATGCACCCTTTTCCATTATAAGGGGCACCCCGCATAGTTTTTACGCACAATTTGACTAATCATGCGCAAATCGTGCAAAAATTCATTGTCAAAACTAAAAACATTCTCGCATGAGCGTGTGCCCCAAATCACACAGTTTATCAAACTGTGCAACTTGTAGCTTCCGAATATCTAGCTTAGCACAGTTAGAATAAACCATGCAGCCAACTCCACATGGTTTCTACTAACCGTGTGTTGGGGCATTTTCACCCAAAATCTAGGTTACGGGCTCCGAACCAACCCTGAACACCTTGATACCTCCATGACCTCAAAGGGAATTCATATTAGGCTATATTTAAGCATTTAAACTAAAAATTGATAAAAATTAAAGGATCCATACCTTAAAAAAGAACAGGGTTCTTACAAGATACAATAATATTACCTTCAGTCAAGGTCAATCTATAGGACCAAAGAATACCCACATCCCCAGTGATGTGCTCTGAGGCACCAGAGTCAAGAACCCTTGAGGTGGACCATTGGGATAGACACACCGCTGAAGTATATCCATGGGAAATAATATAGTTTGATGATTCCATAGATTGTGTGCTAAAAATGTACATCAACAAGGTGTTGAAGGTGCATAATTGGTAGAGAATAAGTGCTGAAATTTCATAGATAGAACATACATATATCAAATAGGTTATATAATAAATATCCAGATGGATAGTAGCGGGGAACTGTTGTGCATTTTGGGGAATCATGTATTCGCACTGGGAGAGGTGACACAAAAGAGGCAGTCGCACTGAAGAGTCATCAGACTGGAGGTCTTCTCGTAGGGAGTGGAAGCGAGCATGAGTGTCGCATAGGAGGGTCGGCTCACATGAGGGAATCATTCAAGAGGTCGTCATGCACAGGGGGGCGACATACTGGCACTTTTTGTGCAAGGGGGGGGGTCATTGCGCACAAGACAGAAGGGTTTCGTCATGATGGATCTCAAGGCAGAAGGGGAAGGGGTAATGTAGGGACATAGGGTATAGTGAGAGGTTCATTGCATATGAGGCGTCATACAAGGAGTTTTCATATTGGTAGGTGTTTTCACATGAGAGGTGCGGGTGTGGATGGGGCAAACATGAGCCATTGCACAAGGCGTAGTGTGGAAGGGGGATGATGCATAGGGGGGTTTGGTCGTACAGGGAGGGGCGACGGGGAGGGAGGGGATAAACCCCCTTTGATACTATGTTGAAATGAAACCTGTACCTCACAACGAGGTTAGATGCTTAATTTATAGATGGAAAATGATCATAATATATTACCCACAATGATTTGGGATACGGATATTAAAAATATATAATATTATAATACTCTTAACAATAATAATTCAAGAAAGTTCTATAAGAAAAAATGTAAGAAAAGTTTTAAAATCACTGATACTTGGAGTGAAAATGGTGGAGATAGTTCTATAGTAAGTTCTTCTGACAACAACAGTGATAGTCAGAAAGTTCTTGGTTTCTATGTGGATATTAAAAATACTAACCAATTAAACATAGAAAAGGTATCTACCTAATCCCTAACAAATTTACTTTGAATGAAAACTATTAAAATTTGGACAATGAATATAGTAATACTTCTTTTGAAAAAGAAAAAACTATCACATCTGATGATGAGGATACTTTACCAATTTTTAAATAAGTTTCTATATATGCTACCTTTCTTCAAAAAAAAGCCAAGTTTCAAAAAATTGTGAATGTGCTAAGGTGGATCTTACTAAATAAAATTCTAAAATTTCAAAGTTTTTCTTACAAACTTAAAATATTACTTCAAAATTAGATAATAAATCTAGTTCTACTTCAACCAATGCAATATAAGAATTTATTTGTAAAACTAAACTCTAAAACATTTAGTCCAAAAAAAATTATATAAAATTTTACTTTCGAAAAGGAAAATTTTGATAATCTATAAAGAAAAATGTGACCTCATAGAAACACATCCAGAATTGATTTTACCAAAGAAAAACCTCATTTTAAAAATTATTTTGTTTCAAAAAGTGTACCCTTATGTACTGAATGTCAAAGGGGTGGAAATTGGAAGAATTGTTTTTTCAAATAAAGTTCAAACCTTTGGTTTTCATAAAAAATATATTTATAAATAATTAATATTCATTCAATATAAGAAAGTTGGACATACATGGACTCCAAGATTCCTTTTTTCTAAGAATTATTCACTCAAGAAAATATGGGAACCAAAATCCCAACCTTTCTATTTCAAGGAGAAAAGAAAAGTATTAGCCACAAAAATACCTGGTACATGGACAACGATTGTTTCAGGCACATGAATGAAAACAAGAAATTTTTACAAAATATTATAAAGATAAAAGGTGAAAAGATACTTTCTGAGATAATGCACAAGGAGAAATATATGGTATTGGTGATATAAAACTTCTTGGTAAATCTTTGATTTACAATGTTTTTTTATAGGTCTTAAGCATAACCCCATTAACATAAGTCAATTATGTGATGAAGACTATCTTGTGAACTTCATAAATGATAAATGTGTTGTTCAAAGTTCAAAAGGAAATTTATTCTTTTTACTGATAGGCATGAGAATATATACACTCTAAAATTAGATGACCTTAAAAGTCAAGATCTACCTTGCCTTAGTGTAATGTAAGATTGGTCTTTGGTTATGGGATAAAAGGTTAAGACACTATAATGTTAAAACTTGATCCAAGCTTTCTAAGAAAGGACTCGTTAGAGATATACTGAAGCTTATGTTTAATTCATCTAAATTTTTTGATCTTTATCAATTTGGAAAGCAATATAAGTCATGCTTTAAATCTATTAGTAAAGTTTTAACTTTTAATGCTTTATAGTTAGTGCAAATGAATTTATTCGGTGCAACACAAACTGAAAGTATTGGAGGAAAATACTATGTATATGTCTTAGCTGATGACTATACTAGATAGACATGTGTTTGTTTTCTAACAAAGAATTTGGAAGCCTTTTTCAGTTTTAAAAACTTTATAGTCCAATTTAAAAATGAGAAAAGTCAACTATTCATAGTGATCACGGTGGAAATTTTGAAAATTCTAATTTTTGAAACTTTTTGTAGGGAAAAAAGTATCATGCATACCTTTTTATCTCCTTGAAAACCTCAGCAAAATGGTGTAGTTGAACGAATAAATAGAGTTATTCAGGAAATTACTATAACTCTGTTGAGTGAACACTCAATTGCTAAACATTTTTGGGATGAATCTGTTATTACTACCTGTTATACTATAAATCTAGTTATATATATATATATATATATATATATATATTAGGTGATTGGGGGTATAATTACATTAAACACACACACACCACACACACAAACTATAAAGGAAGTCTATTTCCCCTCAAGGGATAACCCACCCATCAAGCCTTATTTATTCAGTACATGGCCCGAAAGCCTAGTGGGAATGAAGCCTATTACATGGCCCAAAGGCCCACAAACTAGTCTGAAGGCCCAGTGTAGGATCATATCTGCATCATACTGCTTTCATCATCAGACCTACATCATGCCCGTGTTACCGCCTGCCTGTGTCATGTCAGCATCATCACCTTACATGCGCCATGCCTGCGTCACCGCCTTGCCTGCTTCATGCATGCGTCACCGCCAGCCTGTAGATATTTTCTCCCACCAAAATTTTAACCTGGCAAGATATAGGATTACGAGGATCCTTTACCACTCAGGTAAGCCCCCCAACTACAAAAATTACACCAGGTTTTTAGGCCCAGTGGGTTACAAGGTATAGATGAGCCGTCACCCACCACCAAGCGTCTTTATGTACTTCTCCAACCATAGAACCAAGTGTAATGTCACCTAGGATTTTGGGCCAGTTCCCAATAGGGTAGAGGGTTCCATGAGTGATTTATTAAGTACATGTTAAATTTGATTAAACCAAACATTTTGTTTTTAAATTATCCAAAACCACATCTCCAGATGATCTTTTTAAAAATATTTTTCAACCCATGTTGGAAGATTATTCAAATGAGAGAAAAACTGAAGAAACATTTTATGAAGTTATACCTCTAAAAGAAACCCAACTTGTTGTTGAAGAACAACATTTTAAGAACCCAAGAAACCAGACAATCTTAAGAAATCATCTCACTAAAAATATCATTAGTGATGTTAGTCAACCAGTAAAAACTAGGAGTTACTTAAGAAATAAACGTGAACATTGTGCATCCTTATCATAATTTGAACCTAAGACTCTTGATAAGGCTTTAGGTGATGAAGATTGGATAAAGGAAATGGAGGTTGGAATTAATGAATTCGAAAAGGAACAAAGTTTGGACTTTGGTAGAATCTCCTGAATATTTTCTTATAATAGGAGTAAAATGGGTATTCTATAAAAAACATGATGAAAATGGAGTAATAGTAAGAAATAAGATAATACTTGTTGATAAATGTTATAAAAAAGTAATAGACTATAAAGAATTTTTTTCTCCAATATCTAGATTTTAATTTATTCATATAATTCTACCCTATGCAGCATTATTAAATGTTACCCTTAATCAATGGATGTGAAATGAGTTTTTATTAAAGGATATGTATAGGAGGAAGTTTATATAGAACAACCACCTATTTTTGAAAACAAAAAATTTCTAAAAAATGTTTTTAGACTTTCTAAGGCACTTTATGGACTTAAACAAGCCGCAATAGCTTGGTATGATAGACTTATCATATTTTTATAGTAAATAACTCCTCAAAAAGGGGATAACTTTTTTCCTATGTTTTGAAAAAAATAATTCAAAAGTTTTTCTTAAAATTTTTTGGATAAATGTTTATTATTCTAATTACCTTTTGTATGAAAATTTTCTAGAAAAAGTTTTTTTAGAAACTTCTTAAGTTTCATCGGATCGAGCTCCATCCAAACTTTCATTGGGAAAAATCTTTCCTATTTTTCTTAAGAAACCAAGAAATTCATATTACTGGAAAAAAATTTGTAATAAAGTTTATAAAATTTTTCCCCATGAGGTAAATTTTCAATATTTTATTTTAAATTTTTCTATCTATTGTTATAATCTTTTCTATGTTTAAAACTTTTATGAAGATTTTTCCTATTTTTTTGTTATAAACTTTTAAGTTTCACTAGAAGAACTTTTTTTCTAATAAAAATTAGTGATTTACTGACATATGTTATAAACATTTGAGAGTTTAAAACATAAAACTTTCTTAAAATATTTACATTATCTTTAAAAGATCAGATCTTAGTCTTTGGTTTTTTGAGGTTTGTTATTAGTTATTGGATATAGTTGGAAGTTAGATCATCTCTCTTTCTGAATATATATATAAGAGAAGTGGCCCACCACTTCTTCACTGCCTAAATTCTAAGAAAACTCTCATTACCTTTATTTCCTTTTTTTTGATAGTTTTCAAGGTTCTCATTCTTTTAAGTTCATCTGATCATACCTTATGGCATCATCAGGTGAATTTTCTAACAGAGAAGTGGTTAAGTAAAGGATAATCGAAAGAAAGTGGTTTGAAAAATATGTTTTTCTATTGAAATAAGCAATCATTTTCCAAGGTTGGGAATCTTAGTGCGTTTCTAAGGATGATTTCGATTTGCGTTATCCTAAAATCATTAGAGAATTTTATATGACTGTTGTATTTAATGAAGTCAAAAACCTTAAAAATGTTTCTTTTACTCTTTTTGGAAATTCTTATAGTCTCAATATCAAAAGAGTTGTTGAGATGGTTAAAATTCCATTATAAGAAGAATCAAATCTAATCACCCACAAGTTACCTGAGAATCTTGGAACTTTTGAAAAATCCCATACAGAAACTTCTTTGTTTGCCTCTTATGATTAAGTGAGAAACTTCTTTGTTTACCTCTTATTCCCTTTGCCACATGGAAACTCTTGTGTTTGATTCATATAATTCTCCATACTCTTACAAATTATTTAGAGTTTTAGAGTTACCATTAAATATGAGAAGATTACTATTATTTATTGGATGTTGACCTTTACGTATGCATTGGAAACTCCAGTGTATTCCTAGAAACTTAGAGCGGATCTCAATGTAACACCCCAAGAATTTACAATATTTTCATTTTTGAATAAATTTATTATTTTTTATTTCTTTATTTTTATGAAACACCATGTTAATCTTACAATACACACAACAATGAGTTTTCTTGCGTTACACGCAAGACCCAGTTTTACCGAACAATAATATATTAATAAAATATTATTATTTAATATAATATATAACCTAGTCGTTAAATTAGAGGTTATGAATAGTATTAACCACATTTTGAATTTTATATATTCAATATAATTTTAACATTCATATTATGTATTTTCTAGACATGATATAAGAAAAAAATCAATTTTTCAGAAAAAATAAGTATTTTTCAAAAAATACAATTTTGTCGCCTTTTAATGGAGAACCATTTTTAAATCCAATATTTGACACTTTTATATATTAAATTTTAAAAAATAAACTTCTTCTATATAATAGGGACATAAAAATTTATTTTGGACAAATTTTTGGTGTTTTTTCTGATAACTTTAATATTTTAATGAATAGTGAAAAATACTGCATTTTAATTCAAAACTGCTTTTTCATCTAATTTATTTATATTGTTAGATTATCATTTTAATTAGATTTAAATTATAATTAGATTAAGTTTTTACCATTTAATATAATTTATGTCATTGGAATTATTTTCACATTAAAATTAGATATAAACACATCTTAATCTTTTGGTGGTTTTTACTTTTAAAAAACTCGTTTTCTCATTTTATCAACGGAGTTTAATTTTAAATTAATTACTACAAATTATTTGTTTTAAATTTTGAAAAATGGATTCCATATTTGAAATAAGTGGGTCTAAATTATGTTAATAGGTTACTTTTATTTGTTGGATATTATGAATAATAACTTTAGTAATTTTTATTACTATGGTTAAGGGTAAATCAGGTAATTAAAGGTAAAAATAATATTATAAAATTACCCTAACACTAGTCAAAATTCTATTGGATGAATAAATTAGAGCCTTATCACATAATGTTCTAAATTGAATCATTTAATAGACACTTCTACATGAATATGACATGAATATTATTAAAATAAATGAATGCGACAAAATGTCACTCTCGTTTTATATAAGTATATTAATTTTAATATAGGGATAAAAAGAAGATAACATAGATTATAAATTGTAAATGGAAATATAAAAGAATAACTATATCATAATAATTTATTTATAATTTTTAGATATTAAATAATTACTCTTAATTATGACATAATAGTGATACAAAAATTATTTTATTAATAGAAATATCAAATAAATGATTTTAATTTTTTTAAAATAAAAATAATTTTACATAGTTGAGGTGATACACAAATTTTATAGGTGACTATGGCATGTCAGGAGAGTATTAAATTTTGTTTTTTGAATTTACCTTCCCTTTTGAATTTTAATTAAAGACAAAGTTATGAATAGTGTCAAAATTAACACTAATGATATTTTATAAAAATAATAATTTATTAAATTATCTAAAAATCATAAAAATATTTAAAAATTACAAATCAATAATTATAAGGTCTAAAATTTCACAGTGTCCATTTATGATCAATTTACACCATATAAGTAAACATTTATAACCTTTTAATATTTTAAATGTTATTGCCATAATTGAAATTAAATAGATTAATTAAGAGTAAATCAAAATTATAAGGTTTAAAATAAAACCAAAACATGTACAAAATTATTGGAAGAAGAAAATTATATTCTTATAATATCAAGATCTATTTTGAGTTGTTTAATGGACACTTGTCCTTGAAAATAAAGTGTATATTATTTAAATCAAAGATAGTTACAAAATATCACTATCTTTTATTTTAATATCTTTTATGTGTCCACATAGGGACAAAATGAAGATATGAATGAATCTAAATGTATATTTTGATAAAAATGAAATAATTTTCATTAAATAAATTTATTTTTAATTTTTAGAAGTTATATAATTACCTTAGTCTTTTCAATTATAAAACAATATTTATTTAATTAACATAACAATAGAATAAATGATTTTAATAATATTAATTTTGATATATTTTGAATTAATAAATATATATAAAGAATTTAATGGATCTATAAGATATATTATATATGTTTTAAATCATTATATTAGAATTACCACTTTGTATTAATGTATTTTAAGTCAAATTAAATGAATATCATTAAATTTGGCAATAATGTCATCTTATTGAATTAATTTATTAATAAATTATTTAAAAATAAAAAATGTTAAATAATAACAAGAGTATAGGAAATGGTTTAATATTTATCCTAATTTTCATTTATGGTCCATTTGTAAGTATTATGATCTATAATAGTCTAATTATATTTTAATATTTTGAGAGTTTCCAAAAGTGACCCTCCCCTCCCTTATAAAAAGACACCTCCTCCCTCAATTCCTCACACCAACTTGAGCCCTTTAGTTCACACAAAACCTACCCTTTTCTCTTCAAAAGTTACCTCACTTTATCCTAAAGTCCACACTTTGGGCATAAATCCAACCTAAGAAGTCCTTTTGTGAAAATCAAAAGAAGATACTCATAGAAGAGGTAATTGTTTTACCAATTCAATTCAATTTATTTTCCTTTTGTACTTCCTATTAATATGTTGTTTAGATACTAAATTAATAATTAAAGTATAATCTATATGATGATATGTTATTATTATTATGATACAACCATATTCCTCCTTTTATCCATCTTACTAATAACAACATCACCATGTGTACGTATATACAGCTTACCTTATCCACATCGTGGTGTAATTTTTTATTCAACACTACTTTATTTGGATGGGTATACTGACAAGTATAATGTATATAAATAATTAATATAACATGATAATAATTCTTTATAATTAATACACCATCATATTCTATACTATTTAACCATTAAGGGAATGATATCATCGCTCGTGCATACGTACATACGATCTACTATCTCCACGACGTGATGAGATTCATTCTCCACATTAACCATTAAAGAATGATTATAAAATTAGTATGATGAATAAATATAATATTTATGAACATAATATAACTATTTATATTAATAAAATATATCCTATGCATAAGAAACATGAATTATATGACAAAACATGCATAGAAAAAAGAAGCAGTTAAGACCCGAAACAATGGTAATATTGAAATATTATTAACAAAATGATACAAGAGGATAATATATGATATAATAAATATGGATATGGTCCTGGTATAATTTAATAACATTATTTAACCATTATATAGGAGGTTAATACACTCTCAACTAAAGTAAAATACAAGGTAAGGGTTAATTTTTCTATCTCATTATTATCTGAGGTTATTTATGAATAAGTATTTACTATGACATATTTATCACTCATGTCCATGTTTCTTAATCGTGTTTTCAAAAGGTTTTTTTAAGGTTTTATGTAAGTTAATATTTAACTAAAACATTGTTTTAAAATTTTTAAAGATTTATTCTTCAAAATCATTCTCATTAATATCTATGTTTTCAAAATGGGTTTAAGAATTTATTTATATGGACATGAATGTTTTAAAATGTTAATTCCTTTAAAAAGTTTCAAAGTGGTATGGGACACTTTGATTCAAAAATCTATTTTTAAATGTCTTCTTTTAAAAGTGTGGTTTTTGAATAAATGATTTTAAAAGGGGTATTTGTATCAAGATATTTTTAATGATATTAATAGAGTATTTTTACCTATGTCAACATCCTTTGTTGGATCTTATGCTTATTTGAGGTTGATCTATTATGATATCATTTACTATATTTTATTAAATGATATATGATTAGTTAGTGTAGTTGGGGTTTGGCTTAGTGGTAAGCACCCCATAATCCTACATGAAAAATGGGGGTTCAAAACCCATTGGGCGCAGGGTACTATAGCAGTACTGTAGTGGTACTATAGTAGTGGTGGTCGTGTTGATTAGTGGTACTATAGTGGCGGCAGGGCACTGTAGCAGCGGTGGGCACTGTAGCAGTCGGGTTACTATTCACAGAATGGGCCTTAGGCCAAAAATTTGGGCTTACGGGTATGTAATGGGCTACAAACCCACTGGGCCTTCGGACTATGTTATGGGGCTCCCTCTACCCAATTAAAAGTGGTCTTTGCTTTGATTTAATAATAAAATGAGGCTTCAGACCCAACCTTTTAAAAAAATATGATTAGTTAGATTGTGGATGTGTTATTTAGATACCATTATTAGTTTATGGTTAATGTATTCATATTTCGTATATTAGTTTTTAATACAAATGGTTATATTGTTTATGTTTCACCATTTTCATATAAGGAATGTTTTGGACTTAGTAAGTGATGGACGGGTCCTGCTATAGCCCCTCAATGCATCGGTAGGTCTCATAATACAAACTATTGTCTTGGCATAAGGCCTTGACAGTATGGTTATGTATGGTCTTAGCATGAGGCATTGATGATTTGTTTATGATGTCCGACATTATACATTCCCTTATTCTGAGATTAATTATTAATATTAAATGTGATTATTCGACTAGTAGAATATCCATGTGAATGTTTAAATGGAATTATTTGATTTATTATTGCCATATTATATTCATGTTTATGTTTAAAAGGCTTGTGATTCAGTTTTATACTCACCTTAAAGTTTATGGTTATTTATGAAATATTTTGTTGTATTGTTTAACCTTATTGAGCATCTGAGTTTGCCCCTTTATTATGTTTTATTTTACTAGGATTCCAAGAAGTGTATTATGATTTATATGTAGAGTTAATCTAGGAGAATAATAGTGTTCTCAAAGGATTATCTATGTTGTATTTTATGTTTTGAATTGTAATGTAATGTTCATGTATGTAATCTATCTTCCAAGACTGCTAAATTGATCAGTCCTTCGGGATTTGATTCCTTATAATCATGAACATGTATTAAAATAATGCATTAGCTCTAGGAATATAGGGTTTAGGTGTTACATTTGTTATCAGATTAAGTTTAGAAACAACCTTGGAAATTAGATTTAGAAAATATAGATTATAAAAAACAACCCTATAAATGACTTTAAGGATATGTCTAAGTATATGATATCATCCTTTAGATTTGGTAATGGATAACCTAGGTTAATACTATAAAATTATGTATTGAGAATAATATGGAATCATTTAGAGATCCTATAAATGATTCTTCATGAGAATATCAATATGATTTGTGTTTCTCACTTTGCGCTTTGAGTTTTGGTTAATGGTTAGAATTAGCAAGGTTATACATGCATTGGTTATATTGCTTATGATGAAGAGATTACAAAAGGTAAATGAAATAAAGGAGGTATTAAGGAATATGATTTTGAAGTGTATTTAAGGGTTTAAGAGTGAAGTGGAATGATTAATGTTATTTTGTATTTATATTCTAGAATTATTTCATCATTGGTGCTCTAGTTATAGGAATCTTGAGATAAGTAAGGATTGTATTGTAGTACTTATTCATCAAGGATTTGGAAGTATGAATGATTTCATTATAGTTTTTAAGGTGATAAAGTTATATAACAATAAGAGATACATTAATTTATTTTTATAATCTAATGTATTTTGAAAATGTAGATACCTTTTTGGATAGTGAATTTGGAGGGAAGTATTTTGGTTGAGTCTTAAGGATAGAATGAGTTGAGTTGAAAATTGGATATTATTGTTTGAGGTTTAAGTATGATTTATTGGATATTATGTGCTAACCTTTTTGGTTTTAGTAAACATTTAATGTTTGAATGAAATACTCATGGACCGTACGATTCATTAAAAGTGCATCATGCATAAAGAAATCATCTTGAATATCCATATCCAGGTGGATGAAATGAAGTGAAAATAAATCAAAACACAATCAAAGGATAAAATAGATGGAATCAAGTAATTTTTCTTGATTACTTATCTATATAATAAAATAATACATAAACTCTAGGAAAAAGTTTTGAAAAAAATGTGTTATCCTAAATACACATCTCAAGTGAACAATCAATTGAACCGATGGTATTTTAAATCACCATAGATTTATGGCTTTGAGGCTCTCAATTTTCCATTTATTGTTCACTTGTTTATGATTGATGAACTCAATCACTCCCTATAAATATTTATGTTTTTTCTCCAAGTAAATATCTCTACTTTCCATTAATGTTCTCCTATTTGAAATCCTAATTTGGTGGTGACCTTCACATTTCCTTTGACCTCTTATTAGGATTATATTTTTTAACCCTATCTACGATGTGTGTTTTCCACAAAGATATTTTTCGTATCAATCTGTTATTTTCTAAGTGCAATTTCAAAGTGTGAGGACACAATTTATTGAAGGAGGGGAAAATGTAACACCTTGAGAATTTACAATATTTTCATTTCTGAATAAATTTAATTTTTTTGCTTTTTTTATTTTTACGCAACACCATGTTAACCTTACAGTACACACAACAATGAGTTGGCTTGCGTTACATGCAAGACCCTGTTTTACCGAACAACAATATATTAATAAAATATTTTTATCTAATATAATATATAACCTAGTCGTTAAATTAACGATTATGAATAATATTAATCACATTTTGAATTTTATATATTCCATATAATTTTAACATTCATCTTATGTATTTTATAGGCAAGATATAATAAAAAATTATTATTTTTGGATAAAAGAAGTATTTTTCAAAAAATACAGTTTGCCGCATTTTAATGGCGAACCATTTTTAAATACAATATTTGACACCTTTATATATTAAATTTGACAAAATAAACTTCTTCTTTAGAAGCATAACATAAAAATTTAGTTTTGACAATTTTTTGGTATTTTTTTGATAACTTTCATATTTTAATGAATAGTAAAAAATACTGCATTTTAATTCAAAAATTCTTTTTCATCCAATTTATTTATATTGCTAGATTATCATTTTAATTGGTTTAAAAGTATAATTAGATTAAGTTTTTATAATTTAATATAATTTATGTCATTGGAATTATTTTCACATTAAAACTAGATACAAACACATGCCAATCTTTTGATGGTTTTTACTTTTGAAAAACTCGTTTTCTCGTTTTGTCAACGGGGATTAATTTTAAATTAATTACTAAAACTTAAGTGTTTTAAATTTTGAAAAATGGATTCAATGTTTGGAATCAGTGGGTCTAATTTATGTTAATTTATTACTTTTATTTTTAGGATATTATGAATAGTAACTTTAGTAATTTTTTATTACCACAGTTAAGGGTAAATCAGGTAATTAAAGGTAAAAATAATATTATAAAATTAGCATAGCACCTGTAAAAATAATATTTTATGAATAAATTAGACCATTATAATGTAAGGTTCTAAATATAATCATTTAATTGACACTTATCTATGAGTATGACATGAATATTATTAAAATCAATGAATGAGACAAAAATGTCACACTCTCATTTTATATAAGTATATTAATTTTAATATAGTGATAACCAGGAGATAAAATCGATTATAAATTTTCAGTATAAATATAAAATAATTAAATATAAAATAATAATTTATTTATAATTTTTAAAGATTAAATAATTACCCTTAATGATGACACAATAGTGATGCAAAGATTATTTTATTAATAGAAATATCAAATAAAAGATTTTAAAAATATTAAGATAAATATAATTTGACATAATTTATGTGATACACGAATTTTATAGATAAATATGACATGTTAGGAGTGTATTTAATGTTTTTTTCAAAGTTATATTTCTTTTTAGATTTTAATTAAAGTCAAAGGTATGAATAGTGTCAAAATTGACACTACTGATATTTTATAAAAATAATACTTTATTAAATTATTTAAAAATCATAAAAATATTTAAAAATTACAAAGTTATAATTATAAGGTCTAAAATTTCATAAAGGATCCATTTATGATCAATTGACACCATATAAGTAAATATTTATAACCTTTTAATATTTGAAATGTTATTATCACAATTAAAATTAAATAGATTAATTAAGGGTAAATCAAAATTATAAGGTTTAAAATAAAATCAAAACATGTCCAAAAATTATTTTATGAATAAAATTAGATTATTATCATATTAATATCTATTTTTAGTTATTTAATGGACACTATTACTTGAAAATAAATTATATATTATTTAAATAAAAGATAATTACAAAATATCACTATCTTTTATTTTAATATCTTTTATGTGTCCACATAGGGAAAAAATGAATCTATGAATGAATATAAACGTATATTTTGATATAAATGAAATAATTTTCCTTAAATAAATTTATTTTGAATTTTTAGAAGCTATATAATTACCTTAAAAGTCTTTTCAATTCTAAAACAATATTTATTTAATTAACATAAAAATAGATTAAATGATTTTAATAATATTAATTTTGATATATTTTAAATTAATCAATGTGAATAATGAATTTCCTAGATCTATAAGATATATTATAGATGTGTGAAGTAATTATATTCTAATTACCACTTTGTCTTAATGTATTTTAAGTCAAATTAAATGAACAATATTAAATTTGGCAATAATGATATCATATTGAATTAATTTATTATTAAATTATTTAAAAATAAAAAATGTTAAATAATCACAAGAGGATATTATATGGTCAAAAATGTATCCTAATTTTAATTTATGGTTCATTTGTAAGTATTAGGATCTAGAATAGTCTTATATATGTTAATATTTTGAGAGTTTTCAAAAGTACCCCTCCCCTCCCTTATCAAAAGGAACCTCCTCCCTCACTTCCTCACACCACCTTGAACCCTTTAGTTCAGAAAAAACCTGTAATTTTCTCCTAAAAAACTATCTAATTTCATCCTAGAGTCCATAATTTGAGCATAAATCCAACCTAATAAGTCCTTTTGTGCAAATCAAAAGGAGATACTTGAAGAAGAGATAATTGTTTTACCAATTCAATTCAATTTATTTCCTTCTTATACTTATTCTTAATATGGTATTTACATAATAAAGTAATAACTCCAGTATAATATACATTATGAGATGTTATTATGACTATGATACAACTATATTCTTCATTTTATCCATCCTACGAATAATAATATCACCATGCGTGCGTACGTACGACTTACCTTCTCCACACCGTGGTGTAATTTGTTATTCAACACTAATTTATTTGGATGAGTATAATGATGAGTATAATGGATATAAATAATTAATATTACATGAAAATAATTTTTTTTATAATTAATACATCATCCTATCCTATACTATTTAACCATTAAGGGAATGTTATCGTCGCTCGTGCGTACGTACGGTCTATCGTCTCCACAATACGATGAGATTCATTCTTCACATTAACCATTCAAGAATGATTATAAAATTAATATGATGAATAAATATAATATTTATGAAGAAAATATCATTCTTTATATGAATAAATTATATCTTATGCATAAAAAATATTACTTATATGAAAAAACATGCATAGGAAAAAGAAACAGTTAACACCTGAAATAATGGTAATACTGAAATATTATTAACAAAACAATATAAGAGAATAATATATGATATAATAAATATGGATATGGTCCTAGTATAATTTAATAACATGATTTAACCATTATAAAGGAGGTTAATTCACTCTCAACTAAATGAAAGTACAAGTTAATGGTTAATTTTGCAATCTCATTATTATCTGAGGTTGTTTATGTGTAATTATTTACTAGGATATATTTATCATCCATGTACATGTTTCTTAATAGTGTTTTAAAAAGGATTATTTTTAAGGTTTTATGTAATGAACTCTTTAAATAAAACATCATTTTAAATTTTTTAAAGATTTATTCTTCTAAATCTTTCTCATTAATGTCCATGTTTTCAAAATAGGTTTAAGGATTTATTTATATAGACAAGAATGTTTTAAAATATTAATTCCTTTCAAAAGTTTTAAAGTGGTATGAGACACTTTGATTCAAAAATCTCTTTTTAAATGTCTTCTTTTATAAGTGTATGGCTTTTGAATAAATGATTTCAAAAGGGGTATTTGTATCAAGATATTTTTAATGATATTAATAGAATATTTTCATCTATGTCAACATCCTTTATTAGATCTTATGCTTATTTGAGGTTGATCTATTATGATATCATTTACTATATTTTATTTAATGGTATATGATCAGTTAGATTTTGAATGTGATATTTAGATACCATTCTTAGCTTATGTTTAATGTATTCATATTTCATATACTAGTTTTTAATACGAATTATTATGTTGTTTATGTTTCACCATTTTTATATGAGAAATTTATTGGACTTAGTAAGTGATGGGAGGAGTATATTATAGCCCCTTGATGCATCGGTAAGTCTCATGAGACAAACTAGTATCTCGGAACAAGACCTTGATGATATGGTTATGTATTGTTTTGGCACAAGGCCTTGATGGTGTGGTTATGATGTCCGACATTATGCATTCCCTCATTATGAGATTAATTATTGATATTACATGTGATTATCCGACTAGTAGAATATTCATGTGAATGGTTAAATGGAATTATTTGATTTATTTTTTTCATATTATGTTTATGTTTATATTTAAAAGGCATGTGTTTCAGTTTTATACTTTCCTTAATTTTATGATTATTTATGAAATATTCCACTGTATTATTTAACCTTACCGAGCATCTGAGCACACCTTTTTTTGTTTTATTTTCCGGGATTGCAAGAAGTGTATTATGATTTATATACAGGGTTAATCTAAGATAATAATGATGTTCTCAAATGATTATATATGTTGTATTTTATGTTTTGAATTTTAATGTAAAGTTCATGTATGTAATCTATTTTCCAAGTCTAATAAAATGATAAGTCCTTTGGGATTTGATTCTTTTTAATCATGTCAATATATTAAAATAATGCACCAGCTCCGGGCTTCTGGGGTCGAGGTGTTACACTCAACACTTTTCAAATTATCTAGAAACACTCTAAATGACTTCAAGAACTTATTAATTATTCATAAATTTCTTCATCACAATTCCCAAAACATCTTCTTTTATATAAGAACTCTTCTCGAGTTGTTCAATGCATATTCACTACCTCATACTAAACTCTCTTTCAAACTTTTCTGATTCTTCAACAATAGTGCTTTCCTCATAGATCAATTGATGCATCACCTTCCCCATATTCAAACTCATCATTCTCCAACCATCATCCAAGTGTGTTAAAAAATATATTAAACATCTTTCGTGATTAATAACACATGAATGATTACTTACTCCTCTAGAGATCTTGATTCTTCTCCAACACAACCAACTCTCAAACTTATCAGGAACATGTGGTAGGTAGTGTTTTCTTCTTCCATTAGCACTTGTCATTTATTATCATATAATTCTGACTCAATGATTATCAAATATATAATGTGGGAATACTCACACATTCTCCTCTCAACAGCTCCAGCTCCTCATGATTCCAGCCAACTTATATATCCTTTAAACTCAGTTAGAATGTTTAGTAGACAATGCTTTAATCGTCAACCTTATCATTTTTCATGAATCAATTAAAATCTCAGAACAACAATCATTAGATATGTTCTGCTGCATTCTTGAATCTATCCACAAAATTGTTTAGAATGTGATACCAACTCAAATGTCTCTTTTCAGGGGCTCTTCAAGAATATTTTACAAGTAATTTTATCATATTCACTCAACTTAAAAAACAAATCAAAATCATTCAAGTGTGATCATGTTTCCCCCATTTAAGCTATTTTTATTATCAACCATATCAACATTTTCCCCCCATCTTTGAGTTACCCTTTAGAGAATTCTCTTGTTTTTCTTCTTTTATGTCTTCCACCAAATCAATTATTGCGTTTATTATGAGGAAGACTTGCCTCTATTTAGCTTCAGCTTCTGATTGTTTGTAGCACATGTTTGGTTTATTTAAACCCACATTCTTCTTCACTGAGATTTATTTTTTTATATTGAAAATTTCACAAAAAAACTTCAAGACTTTCAAATCTGTTTTAAGTAAATAATTTTTTTTCTATGTGCTTTGATTCTACTCAACAGGTTTTATCTTAACTTCATCTCTTTGATCTAGGCCTTTTATAATGTTCAATGGCCTTATTTCCAAATCTTCTATAACATTATCATTGACTTATAAACCTTAATCTTTTTCTTTTGAACTTAGTTTAGCTAGATTTATTTCCTTGTTTTTATACAAAATAGTCCCTCTTTTGAGATTTTTTTGGTGAGCCGCTTCTCATGCTCTTTCTCACATCCACTTTTGAAGTAGAGGTGAGTTTCTCGATATTTTCTCTCTCCCATATTTTCCCAGATTTTTATTTGTAATATGGACTAGAAAATGAAATGAAATTAATACATAAAACATTTTCTAGGAAAAGGGTTTCCTTTTTCTTAGATCTTGCAGTGGATATATCAAGAGATGATTTCAAGTCCTTCCTATCACTTGAATGATTCATTTTAGAAGCAATACTCTTATAAAAACCTTTTATGAAACCACTTTTTATTTCAAATTTTTGTGGCGATTCAACTTGGGTGATTTTCATATTTTCCAAATTAACCTCTGGCTCAAGACACCTTAGATTTAGAGTGTTCGTCAGGGGGTAATGGAAAAATCATCCAAACCCAACAATCCATTTTCCCCAATATCCATCCCAACTATCTAGTTAGTGGGCTCATGTTTTTGAAAATTAAATATGTATACCATCAGGTTTGAACACCTAAGTTCTATAGAACCCATCATGTTTTTGACAAGCGTATGCATAACCCACACCTCCCTAAAAGAAACCCTTTCTGATAGGCATGCTGCTGGAGAGGGGAATGAGTAATCCACCCCTCCTCATAACCCCAATGCAACATTATAATTGATCACTCCACTTTATATCAACATTATAGTTTTTCATCATACATGAATGATCTGTGATGAGGTTGTGATTTTCGTTCTTCACTTATCATAGAAGAAGTAGATTGCACAAGGCATGGTTTGTTAAAATTTCATTTGAACTAATTTATGATATCCCTGCAATGATTGGTCCTTGGTATGTTGATGGTGTATCACGTTGCACAAATAGATACAAATTCTGAGACTTTTGATGAAACTGTAGGGACAATTTCACGCTTGAGATATAACCAAGGAGGACGCCACCCCAAAACAGAACCCTGATGTGGAAAATCACAAGGACCAAATTGACCTATGAAAGCACATGGGAATCTATGGGGGGGCACCACCAGGAATTCCCATCTTTCTATGGTATACAATATGGAACAACTGATTCCAATGTATACCACTATGGAAACCACAATCAAGAAAGAATGTGGGAATCCATGGGGGCTTCACTGGGCATTCCCATCTAACCAAGTGATCAAGATTCCATGGCATTCTTCTCAACACAATCCAGGAAAATCCAATGAATCCAACCTTGGAATTCTCTAAATTGAAATCAAGGAACCACATGTCCAAGGAATTCTAAGTATCAAGCTTGACCGGAATCTAGGTCCACACCCATGGAATTCTACCTCGTACAGTCAAGATGAATCCAGGGAGCTCATCCTGAAACATTCACAAGGGTACCCTGAGGGAATCCATGACATTAATTTGTGGCATTCAAAAAATAATACATCACATGAATCCAAGGGGAGACACCCTAAGGCATTCACAGTGATTAACCAGTGAGGAATCCATGGTATCTCATGGAATTACTTAGCTTCAAACATCCATGAATCTAATGAGGAATCCACCCATGACATTCAAGTGAGTCCCCTAACAAAATCCATGCTCACTCAAGGAATTCCACCCATTTCATGCTCAATACTAGATCCACATATCAGAGATTCTTCAAAACCACCCATTGACATGTCTTACATGTTATCCAAGGCCAAACACATCAAGTTAGACACCAATCTTTCCTCTATAAGGATAAATCAGGTTTCAACAACCCACCTACCAGGTATGTTAGAAAAAACCACTCACTTAGTAAATGTTAATGGAGTATCTCATTTAACCTTTCACAACAATGATCAACAACTCAAGTTTCCAACCAGGCATACCCAACAAGCGTACATCCTAGTATCGCTCTACTACATGATCTGGCTCGACTATCTCGAGTCATACCCCATCGATCCTAGGATATCACACCTAATAGCCCAGCTAACAATACTCATCACATGTCAACCAAAAGCATCTCACTTAGTGCTTTCTTTCCAACAAACCCGGGGCATTTAAAGTGCCAAAACCTCACACTTGATAACACCTATTGTGCATCGATACCACAAGCTAAAGACTCTTACCAAGCTTCATACATCCAACCAAACTCAAGAAAAAGTTAACCCCCCTCTCATGTCACCCTCATGGATCACTAAACATCAACTCACTAAGCACCAGGGTCACACCTAAGGGTCATTAGGTCCTTCCACCTTTCATAAACATCGAAAAACATCAAGCCGTATCTTTCAGGAAACAACCCAAAACATGCCTCAAGATCACATGACACCTAATAAGATAAAACTAACCACCGATATCAATAATCCCACACATAAAAATAATAACACACATACCTTAGAGGTATTGTAACTAGGGATCTCTCCATATCCTAACCTTCCCATACAGTGTCAACATCACCACTAAAGTGAGGGTTTTTTTGGAGCATCCCAATAATGTTTTTTATATCTAAAGATTCACAGGCACGAAAATATATTATGAATGTTTTATACATGGATCTTCCCATTTGGAAGTTCCTTTGACAGGGATGACCAAAAAGGGGATAAAGTTCATTTGATCAAAATCTAGAAATAATTCCTTATAAGAGTTAAAGGGGAGATTGATCTCAACAACGATCCTGGTCTTAATAGATTCAGGTAGGGGGTATGTTTTATATTGTTATGAATTATGTATTGGGATAGGTGCAGATCTGATGCAGGGGGATCAAGTTATTGCATATGGGTCTCGGCAGTTGAGTCCTCATGAATGAAATTACCCTGTACATAATCTCATGTTGGAAGCAGTTGTGCACACCTTAAAGTGGTTGCGGAACTACCACTTGTGATAAAGGTCTATTTTCTATACAGACCATAAGAGTTTAAGGTGCATTTTTAATCAGTAGGACCTTAACCTTCATAAATGAAGTTGGATTGAGTACATTCAGTATTTTGATTTCAAGATGACCTATACACCCAGAAAGGGCAATATTGTTGCTGATGCTCTAATCCGGAAGGTGAAGCCTCAAGTTATCTGGGGGTCATGTAGTGAGTAGAAACTGATGGTACTTTTTGATGAAATGCATATGGATGTCTAGGAGGATCAGAAATGAGCAGTTCTGACATCTTTGTATGTGGTTCCTTTAATTTTATATCGGATTAAGAGAACATAACTATCTAATCGAGAGTGCCTTTCCCTTAGGGATATCTTTGATAGTGGAGAGCTGCAACCACCCTGAACTATAGATGAGGGAAATATCATCCATCTTTATAGGTGAATTTTAGTGCCTACTAACATGTGAGAGGATTCAATGAGGGAAATATCATGATTCTAGGTGGGAAGTACACCTGGGATCGATGAAGATGTATCATGATCTTCATTGCTAGTATTAGTGGTAGGGCATGAAGAAGAAGATAACAAGGTTCATTACATAGTGATCCACCTATCAATAGGTGAAGTCTGATCATTATCGACTCATCGGTATCCTACATTCTTTTCTTACTCCGAAGTGGAAATGGGACAATGTCACCATGAAATTCATTATGGTCTTACCAAGGACACATCAGAGGAAGGATTAATTATGGATCATCATGGTTCAGCTGATGAATATCACCCATTTTCTATCAATCTGAGAGACCTTTATGGTGCATGAGATAGGAAAGTTTCATGTTTGAGAGATCATACAACTACATGGGATCCCTCAGAGCATCGTTTCCGATAGGGATGTTTAGTTTACATCATGGTACTGAAAGGGGATATAGAAATCATTGGGAACTCCATGGATTTTGAATACAAAATACCACCCACAGACCGATGGAAATTCTGAACAGATAATTTAGGTGTCAGAGGACATGTTGATGGAATGTGTCCTAGATTTTGGCGATTCATGGGAGAACCATCTAACGATTATGGAATACTCCTATAACAATAGTTACCAGGAAACAATTAAGATGGAACCTTATGAGGTTTTATATAGATGGTCATGTCGTTCACCCTAATGTTGGAAGGAGGAAGGTGAGGCGGTGATGGTTGGGTTGAGTATCATCCAGGAGATGACAGAGAATGTCTAATTGATTTGAAAGAGGATTTCAATGATTCAGAGTAAGCAGAAATCATATGTAGATCATCATCATCGATCCTTGGAGTTTGAGATAGGTGACCAGGTGTTTTTGTGTGTGTTTTCTAGGTTGGGACATTTCCATATATGGATGCATGGTAAATTGGTGCCCAGGTGCGTGGGTTCATTTGAAGTAGTTGAAAGAGTAGTCCCAGTGGCATACCGACTAGCTCTTCCATAGAGATTCAGTGTCTCACATGATGTATTTCATGTATCTCACCTTTGAAAATACTTTCTCGATTTATCTCACATGATTGATGTTGAGGGTGTTAATCTTGAGGTTGATGCATCCTTTGAGGAGAATTTGGTTCCTATTATAGACCATAGTGAGAAGATGCCCCATGGAAAATCTATTCTTCCGATATGGGTGCTGTAATGCCCTAACCCGAAATCCATTGATTGGTGCTCTGGGTAGGCACACCACACGACCTCAAATGCATCTCTCCATATGTGAGAGGCTACCGACTAGTAGTGATGGTCCATAAGTGGTACAGTGGGGTGGATATACTTTCATGTCAGAGTAGAAACACCAATAGAAATAAAGGAAATGGTATATACATCATACCCAGATAAAATAAATAGGTGCTAAAATACCAAGTCACAACTCATAAAATATCATACTACTGCCACATATAGAACACATATACATACATAAGTAAGGTCAAGTACATCAATCCCCAAAAGTAAACAAATGGGAAAAACCCAAAAGATAACAAAAAACCCAAAAATATGAAGTGATAGCCCGAATCCCAAATCCCAACTCCAATCCTAGGCATAATCTCAAGCATCATCCACAGGGTGCTTGACCCTATCCTGATCGACATCCCTGAAGTTTGTACGGACACCAAACAACATCTCAAAAAGGGTGTCTAATACAAATTCAATATGAAATGTAAAGTATAATGGTGTGAAATATGTTTGAGAGAGAGAGAGAGAGTGAAAAAATCAGAAAAATAATGAAATATGAAAATAAAAGTAACCAATTCGAACCTTAGGTCTCAAGGGGACAATCCGGGCCAACACTATCAATTTTGAACTACACAGATCTCTGAATATGGAGGAGGTGTCATGGATTAATCTGGTTCCAAGGTACATCACCAAGGCAACCACAATCAATTAACCCAAAGGAATCCATGTGCCTCAACTAAGAATCATCTTATATCAATTCCCAAGAATATCCAGTAATCTGGTCCGAACTCAAGGGAGTTCCCTTGACGTTCAGAGGCATGACTCGCACTAGAGGCATTCCACCCAATATGATCAATCCAAATTCAGGGAGCTCATTCCATGACATTCAATAAGGGTACCCCTCAAGAATCCATGGCATTAATTCATGACATTAAATAAGTGTAAACATTACCCGAATCCAAGGGGGAGACGCCCAAGGCATTCATAATAATGAATTTGTGTAGAATCCAATAGCTTTCTCAAGGCATTCCATAATATTGGACCTAATTGAATCCAAAGGTGTATTCACACTCCAGTATTCACATACATCCCCTTAATGGAATCCTAGACTCATCCATGGCATTCCACAACAATACCAACCATAAGGAATCCAAGTAGGTCCTCTCCAAGGCATTATAAACCCATAACCATTACCAAGGATTTAAAACATGTCATTATACCACAATTCAAAAAATAAAAAAAATCAATTTAAGACAATTTCACCATTTGGGATCAATTCACATTTCCATTTAATCATTCCATGACCATAATCACAAAGGTTAGTTCCTCTAAGGTCTACCCAAACCAACCCACTTTTCTAAATCCAAGGAATCTCTTAAGAATAAAAAAGTCATCAAATAAATTAAATTAATTTTAGGTCAAGTGTCTGATGAGATGGTGCGATTGCACATTCCAAAGACACAATACGACGGTGAGACTTTGCGGGGAAAGCATGATACCAGCTGTCACGAACCAACTCAAGGAAACTAGAAAAGACACCCAAGATGGTTTGCCCCATAGTAAAGTAGAAACAAAGTGGAAGCAACATGTTTCATAATAAACCTGAACAAGGCAAACCACAAGGGTACAACACAAAAGCAAGAGTACATAACCATAAGACATACAAAGTCAAGCTAAATTGGATAAACCAAAAAGATAAAACACGATGATTCTAAAAAATCCCTTGTGTGACCATCCATCACCACTAAACCATCCTATTACAAGGATGATGACAAAAAGAGAAAGCAACATGCAACATAATTCCCTTCCCTTAACCCGAGTCCTACAAAACAATATCCACAACCGCCTAAAGAAAAAAGTGGGGTGTGAGAAAAAAGCCTGGTAGGATGTAATCAAATAATCTATAAAAGTTTTAATATCAAGAATGCATCTATTATAACTTTAAAAAAAATCCAGTTTACAAATAATTTTCATAAAATAAACCATTTTATAAAACATTCCTTTGATTTTCATAAAAGCAAGTCATATTCACCAAATCCAGGAATATATCAAGAAAGTAGGTAAGCAACTATGAATACACCAAAATATAAGCATGTGTGCAATAACCATGAAATCTACCATCATGTGATAAACAATCCAAAAAATGATAAAGCATGCCATTTGGGCTCTAACCTATGGGTATATTTTCTATAAATGAAAGAAAAGTCTCAATCCATGCCTAAGCTCGATCCAACAAATATAACCTTTAGTGGCATTACACACACTAAAGTGATATAAAAACTCTCGTGGCATTATACAAAAAAGAGTGACAAGTCTATTCTCGACGCACCTAAGGTTACCCAATGTGCTAAGTCTATTAAAATCCATTTCAAAACTAAAACTAAGTTTTAAATCATTTAATCAAATGCTTGGTGTGTAAAAAATTGTTTTTAAAGAAACCCCCTTCAAAAACATATATTTTTTCAATAAAGTCATTCTAATGTCAAAACAGTCAATTTTAATGAAAAAACCAAAGGAATTAATAAAAAATTTAGTCGATTTATGAATTAGAACCACTTATATAGATACACCTACCTTAAGAATGAAGGAAACCTAATCGCCTTTGACAAAATAGATTGGAAACAAGAAGATCGGCCTTTGAAAGACAATGCAAGATGGAAAACTGTAAAGGATTGATAGAAAACCCAAAACCGTTCACAACCCAATCCATAGATGGAACCAACTCCACTGCTGAAACCAAAGGCAAAGAAGAAATAGGAAGACCACTTAATAGGGAGAAGTGACACAATCATCATGGGGATTAAATGATGAATTGAGCGATCCCAAAGGAGGATGATCACCCAAAATTACACAAAAACACCCTAAGGTCTAAGAGGAAGTATTTCATGTGAAATGGGAGAAGAGTCATATGTGTAGTGTGATAAAAGCAACTGGGATGAAGGATTTATGACGTAAACATCTCGTTTATGGTGTAAATATCCCATAAATAATATATTCCTAAAAGTGTATTGCCTCGAGTTAAATTTACCCTAATAAATAAATAGTATCTTACAATGTAAAACAATATTATGGCGTAAAAGAATATTACGATGTAAAAAAATATTTTACAACTTAAAAGATTATTGTGTCACAAACTATTTCACAATTTGTGCCCAACACCATATTTATGCTATAAACTACATCGTTGCGATGTAAAATGGTCTTGTGAGCAGTACCCAACCTGTATTTTTTAGAAAAATCCTAAACCATCTCTGATGCTTTCTGAACCCAAGGAGATCTCCCTTAAAACTTTGACACCTTTATACCCAGACTCCATCAATTAAAACAAACACACATCCCTGGAATTTAGTCCATTCTCCTGAAAAAATATCTTCATCCTCTTAGGGCTCGAAATACACCCACAAAAAAGGGAATAAAGACTAAAGTCAAGAGGTACTTGAAGGAAGGTAACAAAATTTTATAATCTCCCCACCATACAAGATTTTTTTCCCTAGAAAGTCCTCAAGACCCTGGACTCACAAAAAGTAAAGGTCACTACTGTCTCATCAATAATTCATACTCCCATGTCTCATGGATATCCCATGTGCATTGTCATAGTACACAGACCAAGGGAGTTGTTTTACCACGCAATACATTTTCTCGCACTACCACAAAACTGGGTTTTCGTAGCACCACCCTTTAACAATGCTAAAAAAAAGAACTGATAAAGGGGGTGCCTTTATCACCACTAAAAAAGCACTGATAAATGGGGTGCCTTTATCACCGCTAAAAAATGCACTGATAAAGGACACTTTTAACAGCGCTAAAAAATGCTGTTAAAAGTGACCCTTTATCAGTGCTTTTTTTAGCGCTGATAAAAGCACCCCTTTTATGAGCGCTTTTTTTAGCGCTGTTAAAGGGGCCCCCTTTATCAATGATTTTTTAGTAGCATTGATAAAGGGGGGGAGGATTTATCAGTGTTTTTTCCCTAGTGCTGATAAAGTGTATATTTCAAAATATATATATATTTTATAAAAAAATAATATATTGATATATAAATATATAAGTATATTTATGTTGATATAAATATAATATATATATTTTAAATATGTTTTAGATAAGTATAAATAAACATTTTCAATTAATATATAAGATATGTAGTGAAAATGACTTATAAAATATCTTAAAAAATTATTAATTAATAATTTGATAATTACCATTGACTAATAATCATTTAATAATAATTTAAAGACACAAAAAATCAAAAATAATAATAAAAGATCTAAAATAAGTTAAAACGTAACTCAAACTTCAAACGACCATAACTTTTGATCTGGGTGTCCGTTTGAGCTCTACAACATATCAAATTGAATTCTGCGACGAGATCTACGCACTAATGGTCCAATGGAACCTTCTATCGTATTTTTCTAGGCCAAAAAAGCTCAGAAGGCCTAAAAAACTGAGTTTTTAGTCCAGATATGCAATTTTTTTAACATTCGATGGAATTTCAGCCTCGTTTTAAGGGTTTTTTTGTCCCTTTTCACTAGGGATTGAATTTATTCTGAGGGTTACATTTATATTGATATTATGGCTTTGAAATTTTATCATTTTTCATAATGTAATGTTATTTATAATCAATTATATAACAATATATACATATTTTTTATATGTTCACACATAAAAATTTAATTTTATAAATAAATAATTAAACATATTTACATATAAAGTATATTTCTCAATATATAAGGTTTATCTAAATAAAAAACTAATATCTATTTTATTTAAAATACAAATATATTAATATTTATATACCTATATGATGTTTGTGTGTGTGTGTGTATGTATTAACAAACTGATATATATTATCTATATATTTTAAACATATGTATATACATATTAATATATAATATTTGTAAATATATATAAATATGTATAATTATACTTACAAATACACATATAATATGTGTGTGTGTGTTGTATATATGTATTTACTTATTTATAAACACACATAAAAAATCATATTTGATCTTATAAATATATATTAATATACGAATAAATATATAAATATATAAATATAACTATATATGTGTATGTATATATATATATATTAATATACGAATATATATATATACATATATATTAATATATGAATATATATATATATATTAATATATATATATATATATATGTTAATATAGATATATATTAATATACAAGTAAATATAACTATATATATATATAAATAAATAGATATATTAATAAATGAAGAGCAAAGCAATATGGTGAAGTGGTAAAGGTTTAGGTGCGCATGTAACAGGTCCAGAGTTCGAATCTAGGGAGAGGCAGGTCGCGTGCGAGTGGAATAAATGCTAGCACTGTTAAAGGGTGGGTGGGGGAGCTATTAAAGGCTGGGGGGGATGTGGGCTAGGGCATGTGGGCTGGGCTGGGGGAGCTGTTAAAGGGGGCTTCAAATGCTATTGAAGCCCCTCCCAAATTTCAGATTTTTTTTAATGTTTCTTATCTTTTATCAGCACTAAAAAAAGCACTGATAAAGGACCCATTTATCAGTACTTTTCTAAGCACTAATAAAAGGGACCCACCTTTTTCATTTCTGAGATTAAAAACACTTTTTTAGCACTGTAAATGGACTTTTCTAGCACTGATAAAGGCCATATTTGCAGTAGTGTCGGCGATTCATAATCTAAACTGGTTGCTCAACCACAATGGTGTCAGAATCAAGATCAACATACTCTCATTTAATCATGTAGAATGGTACAATTCCCTACCTCAAGGAGAGGTGGATACATTCATTTATAGATAGAGGAAAATAATTACACGTAGGAGGAATCTGATGTGGGACTCATAAATACACTTAACCCAAAAATACAATTAATCGGTTCTAACACTCTCTCTCAAGCTAGAATAAGTATAGCTTGGAAAAAGAGTCCCACAAAAGAAATAAATGAGACACCAAAACAAGACCGTACACACTTTCCCTAAATATGGGTTGCTCATGTTATGGATTCCCATCTTGGTGCATAGAGAGTCCAGTCCATGTAGAGACCCGAAGCTTGACGTACATTGACATTACATTATATTTGCGGAATACTTAGTACATAACAAAAACACACACATGAGGATCGTAATAGTTTAGTGTCTTTGGAAACTCGGAACGTAATCTTCTAATCATGGTGAAAGATCTTCAATATCTCCCACAAAGATCTTCCCTTTTTTTTTACCTAAAACCTTTCTTTATATCCTGTGGAAAAGAAACATAAAAGGGTGAGATCAAATTCTCAGTAAGGGTAAACAAAAGAAAAATCAATCACATCATATTCATAAGAACATAACTTTTGGAAATCTTAACCTGCAAAAGAGAGCATAATTTCATAACATGGGATAAATTATAGTAGTGAAATGAAATCCCAATAATCATAACTTAAAACATGAAACTTTGTGGCATACACACATAATCATAGAGAATCATTTCTTGTTAGTCAAGACTCATTGCCAAGACTATCTTAGTGGACAAAGTCCCTTTCTGAACCGAGTCACCCTCGTTCCAGTCCTATTTCACTGAACCGGTATAACCTACCGTTCCAGCCATGTATATCTCATGAGATATAAAATCTTTACCCAATGCATTGGAGGAAGATATAGGTCTCACCCATATCATAATGATACCATTCTTATGTGTGCCACAAAATCATAAATCATACATCATTGCATAACCCATGTAATAAAATGGGATTCTTAAACATCATGCCATCATAATCCATAAACAATTGATATCATTTCATCATAAGAAAATTGAAACCATTTAAATCATAGAGACATTTTACTTGAAACATACATATCAAATAATGTCATCTTAGATGGAAAATAGTTTTGAGAAAAACACTTGAAATGAATTCTTGAGGAAAATATCCTTTCTTCTTTAAAATCATTTTCTTTTCACAAAATTCCATGCAATTTTAAAAGATAAGGGTTTTGTTGAAAATAATCATGCAATCTTGTAGAGGAAGCTTATTGAAAATGAGGTGTTATGAAACCGTAAAAATCCGTTCGTGCCGTATAAGTTAAAAATAACATTCTCCTCGTACTTTTGTCAGAAAATTCAAAAAGTACCTTATATGGTAACCAAATGAAAGATTTCATTCATACAATGTGGTAAAAAGTCAATAAAGGGTAAAAATGACTTTAAACATTCATGTAAGAATGGTAAACATTTTATAAAAACATTTTTAGAAAACATGGTCATGGATGATAAACATAACCCCAGTAAATACTTACGTATAAGCAATCTCAGATAAAAATGAGATTGAAAATTTATCCCTTACCTTAGGTCTGTTTTGCTTCGTAAGTGTATGAACCTCCTGTATAATGATTTAAATCATGTTATTGACTTATTCCAGAATCATATTCATTGTTATTATATCATATATGGTCCACTTATGACTTTATATTACCCGTTCTTTTGTAAATTCATGTTAAAGTAGCATTTTGGGTAAAATCGTCTCATTTGTCGCTCGTGTTTTTAACTTGCAATTATTAATATGATTACTTAGATCATGATTACTTAATTCCAGAATATAAAACATGATTTATATGTATATACTCAGAATATACATATATATAATAAATCAGTAAATGGAAAGAAATACACCGTTCATGGAGACGGTAGTCCGTACGTACGCATGAATGTTGTTTTCGTTTCCTTATTGAATTGAATGGAATTAAGTAGATGACATACATATAAATATAAATAAATCCAGTATCATTATTAGGTCATATATTTCATTATTACTTATTATATATACTTTATAATCATTCATGAATGGTTAATCATTGAGAATGAATCTCATCGCGTCGTGGAGACGGTAGTCCGTACGTACGCACGAGCGGTGATATCGTTCCCATGGTCGTGGAATTGTGTTGAAGTGTATGTATACTATTTAAGTATCAATATCACTTTATAATTATAATATATAGTTACTCATTACACCATTATACCAATCCAATTAAGGTGGTGGTGGAAAATAGATTACACCACGGCGTGGAGACGGTATTCCGTACGTACGCACGCGCGGTGATTTACTTTTTCCGTAGGATGGATAGAAGGTTAATTAGAGTTGTTTAATATTTATAATAACATATAAGTATATAAGAAATACTGATGTTATTACTTTATCATGAAACAACTAAAGAATAAGAAGTTGAAGAAGAAATAAATTGAAAAAGATCGGTAATGGATATTACCTCTTTTTGACGCGCCTTCACTTAACCTCCACTTAAAGAACTAAGGATGGTCTTTGAAGAAGACCAGGACCTCTAGGATGATACTAGGGAAGTGGAGAAGAGATTTTGGCAGGGTTTGGCCTAGCTTGAATGCTCAAATTGGTGTGAGGAGGAGAGGGAGGAGGTGCCCTTTTATAAGGGAGGAGAGGGGCATCTTAGGAAAATCTCAAAATATTATTTTATATTAAGCTCAAATTTGGTTTATAATGGTTCCAAATGGTCTTATATCGAAGATAAAGTGGGTATGGGTCGAAATTCTCTCATACAATAGGATTTAGACAAGTTTAGGTCATTATTTTAACCTTATCAATTAGATTTAACTCTAAGTTAAATAATTTAACTTTTACCGTGTCTTTTTGTTTTCTTACACTATATGGTTAATAAACTTACTATATGAAGCCAAACGAACCCCAAGTTGTTTATTATTAATATATCTATCCTTATATAAGTCATTTGGCCGAACCTTAGATTTTTAGGAATTAAATAACAATTAATAATATAATATTTGTTTTAAAAACTAATTTATGTCAATTTTGACACTATTTGGTACATGATTTTTATGAAATTTCTAACAGAATGATAAGTTCTAACCAAGTTACTTAAATCAATACTAACATGTCATAGTAACCTAGAAAATTAGTGGGATTCATAAAAAGTCTCAAATTACATTTATTTTGGTGTTTATAACATCAATTTTGTCAATATTTTCTTAAAAAGGTAATTACTGCATCATCGTTGTGTCATAAATAAATTAAATTATTTAAAGTATTAAAATTACAAATAAAATACCATTATGTATTAAATCTTTTTATATTTCTAAGGAATATTTATAGTCGAAATTATATTATGTATAACCCTATATTAAAAATGTTTTAGTAAATAAACTTTGATTTTAACTCTTTTAACTCTTCTTTGAATTAAATAATAATAGATTTCCTAATCTAATCCAAGTGGGCCTAAATGATAATATTTTACACTTAAGGTTGTTTTTGGTCGAGATACACTTGTCCAATAGGATTAGGACATGTGTTAGGGTAATATTAATATCATTTTTACCCTTAATTACCCTATTTACTTTTAACCGTGGTAAATAAAAGTAAAAAGTTATTATTCACCAAAAATTATTTTCATCTCATTGAACCACATTTTACTTACTGAAATCAACCGTGTCTCTCAGATTTTTGAAATTCCATTCACAGAAGCGGTAAAATTAAGATTTATGAAGAAAAATTAATTTTTTAACTACCACTTAGTAGTTTCACTATTCATCAAAAATTGAAGTTTTTCAGAAAAATGCCAAAATTTCACCCTAAGCTATAATTGATATTCCGAATTAAAAAATGATTTCTATTTTACAAAATTCCCAACATATAAGTTGCATTAATTAATTTTATAATTAATTTCCGCTGTCACAACAAATAGCGTGTTTTTAAGAGATAATAACTATCAAAAGATTAACACTTGTTTATGTCTGGTGTAAATGTGAAATTACATCCAATGACCAACATTGTATTAAATTGTAAAAACATATTCTAAATATACTTTAAAACCACTCAAATTAATAATTTATCACTATTAATTATTTCGATTAAAAAAGTTGTTTTTAATTATAATTTAGTAATTTTCACTATTCATCAAAATATGAAAGTTTTCCGAAAAGTACCAAAATTTCACCTTAGGCTAAATTCGATACTCCGAATCCAAAAATGAATTCCATTTTGAAAAATAAAATTTACAAAATTTCAAAAAGTGGTTATTACTATTCATAACGGCTATTTTTTATAATATTTTAATAGCATATTATTGTTTAGTGAAACTCGTTATTGCGTACTACACACGCTATCGAGAAAGGTCGCGATTGCGTGTAATGCAAGGCAAGTCAATTATGCAAGCTCCTTTTGGTGTAGCATACAACACAAGACATTAGTAAAATTAAAAAGAATATTTTTCATAAAATCTTGGGCTGTTACATTCTACCCCCCCTTAAAATGAATTTCGCCCTCGAAATTCGTCGGGGTTATAAATGGTTTACTATTCGAAAGTTTCTTTAATCGAAACCCACTTCGTAAAATGGAATACCAAAACCAATCTTTAAAAACGAAAGTATGAAACGTAACGGTTACCCAAATAAACTAATCACTGGGTTTCTACATAGGTGAAAATATGGATATGGAAGAAAAATCTAACCATCATGTTCTGATTAAGAGTGGTAGAGAACATGGCTATGGAAAAGCTAACAATCACAAAGCCATAAATTTGTGACGATCTAAGGTACCATCTGATTAATCAGATATAAGAGCACTAGGACAACATTTTTGGTTTTCAAGATCGTTTCCCTAAAGTTAAATAATTTGAATTAGAATAAATACTTACTTTATTTTGGTACAATCTCACTGTTGTTTGTGCCTTGAACAATTTCCACTTCATCTCTTAAATAAATGAAGTTGAATTTGTTATTCGTGAAGTGTTAGCAGATCATGTGATAGAATGACGGGTCATTCCATCTGTCTCAAACAAAAGGTTAGCAAAAGTTATTAAATATACATAAGTCAGTCTATAGTGAGATTAATCATATATGGTTCCTAAAATGGACTTATACATCATATATCATACTACTTAATATAATAAAACTAGTTTCTACTAAACAGGGACTTCTTGTAGGCCAGTGGTAGGCGATAAAGGCCAGTCGCACTTCGGTTGTGGGTTCGATTTCCACAGCCTTGTCCGACGCGATGGGCTGTCGCCCGTCCTGCAGGTTGTCCTTTTTCTAATACTATATTACTATAATATCTCATCAATAATATCGAAAAACGTTTTATCCTAACTTATGTCCAACATAATCCATTCTAATCTTTAGGCTTATCCATAATACTGCAGTCCACTCTCATAATATAGTGGAAACGATTACCAGAGATTTAATACTGTCGTTGATCCCCATATATCATAAGATATGTCTTGTTGGTCACATTCCAAACATTCAAAGGCCCTAATCATGTATTCTCTTGAATAACCATTGAGCCTTAGTGAAAACATGAATGCAGTTAAAAGTTAACTCTTTCCACATACCAAAATCCAAAAATTCTATATACTCAAACCATGATATAACCTTCTCCTTATATCAGTCATGAGCTCATGAATACAATCAAATACCTCATTATCTTATTATTCCTTCATTATGTGCATATCATCTACTTTCCAAAAAATATCTGAATAACATTTCATGGTTACTAGTACCATTAATCATACACTTTAAAAACTTAGGAAAGACAATAGTGTAACAATCCTTAGATGTCTCTTTATTCCATAGTACCATGAGATTACTTATACAACATTACACTTGATAAACATGTAATCATTCCACTACCTTCTTAAACCATTGACCGAGCTTCAACAATTCTTTCATCTCACATATCATTTGTAGTCTCTTCATCATCATCAACATAAATACTTCCCATACGACCATACTGATTCTCTTCATGAGACTTTCCCTTAGGGCATTGGTTTGCATAATGCCCATACATTCCACATTTAAAACATTTAACCATTTTTGATGTCGTAGCAATACCATTATCCTCATCCATGGTGTTAACTGAACCTTTTCCTTTGCACTTACTTGCTTTGTGTCCTTCTTTTCCACACCCAAAGCATCTTCCCGTTCCTTTGAAACATTCTCCTTGATGCCTCTTCCCACATGATTTACATAGGGGAAATTGAACTTTCTTTCCTCTATGATCATCATGAAACTCCATCTTTCTCTTATTAGCCGAGTCAGGAAACTTACCAAATTTTACTTTATTGATCATATTATGAGATTGCTGATTCGGCATAATAATGATGTTTGGACTTCCAAATCCCATTTCATTATGAAGAATATCATTCCATTGTCCATCATATCCTCCATTATCATGAATCATCTTGTTTCCAGCCATTTTCTAAAACCCAAAAAGAATAGTGTGAGAGGCAAAAATAATGCTAGTTGAAAACAACATAATAAAGGGGGAGTACCTTCAATATCTAACATCTTAGGTTAAATTCTAAGATCGTTACCGTAGTTCTAGGACTATATCCTATACGTATACCTATCCTTAGAGACATCCCTAGACATACCTTAGAAATATCTCTAGGGGTCTCACTAACGTTCTCACATCCTAGTTTCCAAAGGTTGACTAAACCTCCCTGTGATACCAACTGTAGAGACCCGAAGCTTGACGTACATTGACATTACATTATATTTGCGGAATACTTAGTACATAACAAAAACACACACACGAGGATCGTAATAGTTTAGTGTCTTTGAAAACTCGGAACGTAATCTTCTAATCGTGGTGAAAGATCTTCAATATCTCCCATAAAGATCTTCCCTTTTTTTTTCCTAAAACTTTTCTTTATATCCTGGGGAAAAGAAAACATAAAAGGGTGAGCTCAAATGCTCAGTAAGGGTAAACAAAAGAAAAATCAATCACATCATATTCATAAGAACATAACTTTTGGAAATCTTAACATGCAAAAGAGAGCATAATTTCATAACATGGGATAAATTATAGTAGTGAAATGAAATCCCAATAATCATAACTTAAAACATGAAACTTTGTGGCATACACACATAATCATAGAGAATCATTTCTTGTTAGTCAAGACTCATTGTCAAGACTATCTTAGTGGACAAAGTCCCTTTCTGAACCGAGTCACCCTCGTTCCAGTCCTGTTTCACTGAACCGGTATAACCTACCGTTCCAGCCATGTATATCTCATGAGATATAAAATCTTTACCCAATGCATTGGAGGGAGATATAGGTCTCACCCATCTCATAATGATAACATTCTTATGTGTGCCACAAAATCATAAATCATACATCATTGCATAACCCATGTAATAAAATGGGATTCTTAAACATCATGTCATCATAATCCACAAACAATTGATATCATTTCATCATAAGAAAATTGAAACCATTTAAATCATAGAGACATTTTACTTGAAACATACATATCAAATAATGTCATCTTAGATGGAAAATAGTTTTGATAAAAACACTTGAAATGAATTCTTGAGGAAAATATCCTTTCTTCTTTAAAATCATTTTCTTTTCACAAAATTCCATGCAATTTTAAAAGATAAGGGTTTTGTTGAAAATAATCATGCAATCTTGTAGAGGAAGCTTCTTGAAAATGAGGTGTTATGAAACCGTAAAAAATCCGTTCGTGCCGTATAAGTTAAAAATAACATTCTCCTCGTACTTTTGTCAGAAAAGTCAAAAAGTACCTTATATGGTAACCAAAGGAAAGATTTCATTCATACAATGTGGTAAAACGTCAATAAAGGGTAAAAATGACTTTAAACATTCATGGAATAATGGTAAACATTTTATAAAAACATTTTTAGAAAACATGGTCATGGATGATAAACATAACCCCAGTAAATACTTACGTATAAGCAATCTCGGAAAAAAATGAGATTGAAAATTTATCCCTTACCTTAGGTCCGTTTTGCTTCGTAAGTGTCCGAACCTCCTGTATAATGATTTAAATCATGTTATTGACTTATTCCAGAATCATATTCATTGTTATTATATCATATATGGTCCACTTATGACTTTATATTACCCGTTCTTTTGTAAATTCATGTTAAAGTAGCGTTTTGGGTAAAATCGTCTCATTTGTCGCTCGTGTTTTTAACTTGCAATTATTAATATGATTACTTAGATCATGATTAATTATTTCCAGAATATAAAACATGATTTATATGTATATATTCAGAATATTCATATATATAATAAATCAGTAAATGGAAAGAAATACACCGTTCATGGAGACGGTAGTCCGTACGTACGCATGAACGCTGTTTTCGTTTCCTTATTGAATTGAATGGAATTAAGTAGATGACATACATATAAATATAAATAAATACAGTATCATTATTAGGTCATATATTTCATTATTACTTATTATATATACTTTATAATCATTCATGAAAGGTTAATCATTGAGAATGAATCTCATCGCGTCGTGGAGACGGTAGTCCGTACGTACGCACGAGCGATGATATCGTTCCCATGGTCGTGGAATTGTGTTGAAGTGTATGTATACTATTTAAGTATCAATATCACTTTATAATAATCATATATAGTTACTCATTACACCATTATACCCATCCAATTAATTTGGTGGCGGAAAATAGATTACACCACGGCATGGAGACGGTATTCCGTACGTACGCACGCGCGGTGATTTCCTTTTTCCGTAGGATGGATAGAAGGTTAATTAGAGTTGTTTCATATTTATAATAACATATCAATATATAAGAAATACTGATGTTATTACTTTATCATGAAACAACTAAAGAAGGATAAGTTGAAGAAGAAATAAATTGAAAAAGATCGGTAATGGATATTACCTCTTTTTGACGCGCCTTCACTTAACCTCCACTTAATGAACTAAGGATGGTCTTTGAAAAAGACCAGGACCTCTAGGATGATACTAGGGAAGTGGAGAATAGATTTTGGCAGTGTTTGGACGAGCTTGAATGCTCAAATTGGTGTGAGGAGAAGAGGGAGGAGGTGCCCTTTTATAAGGGAGGAGACGGGCATCTTAGGAAAATCTCAAAATATTATTTTATATTAAGGTCAAATTCGGTTTATAATGGTTCCAAATGTTCTTATTTCTAAGATAAAGTGGGTATGGGTCGAAATCCTCTCATCCAATAGGATTTAGACAAGTTTAGGTTATTATTTTAACCTTATCAATTAGATTTAACTCTAAGTTAAATAATTTAACTTTTACCGTGTTTTTTTATTTTCTTACACTATATGGTTAATAAACTTACTATATGAAGCCAAAAAAACCCCAAGTCGTTTATTATTAATATATCTATCCTTATCTAAGTCATTTGGCCGAACCTTAGATTTTTAGGAATTAAATAACAATTAATAATATAATATTTGTTTTAAAAACTAATTTATGTCAATTTTGACACTATTTGGTACATGGTTTTTGTGAAATTTCTAACAGAATGATAAGTTCGAACCAAGTTACTTAAATCAATACTAACATGTCATTGTAACCTAGAAAATTAGTGGGATTCATAAAAAGTCTCAAATTACATTTATTTTGGTGTTTATAACATCAATTATGTCAATATTTTCTTAAAAAGGTAATTACTGCATCATCGTTGTGTCATAAATAAATTAAATTATTTAAAGTATAAAAATTACAAATAAAATACCATTATGTAGGAAATCTTTTTAGCTTTCTAAGGAAAATTTATAGTCGAAATTATATTATGTATAACCCTATATTAAAAATGTTTTAGTAAATAAACTTTGATTTTAACTCTTTTAACTCTTCTTTGAATTAAATAATAATAGATGTCCTAATCTAATCCAAGTGGGCCTAAATGATAATATTTTACACTTAAGGTTGTTTTCGGTCGAGATACACTTGTCCAATAGGATTAGGACATGTGTTAGGGTAATATTAATATCATTTTTACCCTTAATTACCCTGTTTACTTTTAACCGTGGTAAATAAAAGTAAAAAGTTATTATTCACCAAAAATTATTTTCATCTCATTGAACCACATTTTACTTACTGACATCAACCGTGTCTCTCAGATTTTTGAAATTCCATTCACAGAAGCGGTAAAATTAAGATTTATGAAGAAAAATTAATTTTTTAACTACCACTTAGTAGTTTCACTATTCATCAAAAATTGAAGTTTTTCAGAAAAATGCCAAAATTTCACCCTAAGCTATAATTGATATTCCGAATTAAAAAATGATTTCTATTTTACAAAATTCCCAACATATAAGTTGCATTAATTAATTTTATAATTAATTTCCGCTGTCACAACAAATAGCGTGTTTTTAAGAGATAATAACTATCAAAAGATTAACACTTGTTTATGTCTGGTGTAAATGTGAAATTACATCCAATGACCAACATTGTATTAAATTGTAAAAATATATTCTAAATATACTTTAAAACCACTCAAATTAATAATTTATCACTATTAATTATTTCGATTAAAAAAGTTGTTTTTAATTATAATTTTGTAATTTTAACTATTCATCAAAATATGAAAGTTTTCCGAAAAGTACCAAAATTTCACCTTAGGCTAAATTCGATACTCCGAATCCAAAAATGAATTCCATTTTGAAAAATAAAATTTACAAAATTTCAAAAAGTGGTTATTACTATTCATAACGGCTATTTTTAATAATATTTTAATAGCATATTGTTGTTTAGTGAAACTCGTTATTGTGTACTACACACGCTATCGAGGAAGGTCGCGATTGCGTGTAATGCAAGGAAAGTCAAGTATGCAAGCTCCTTTTGGTGTAGCATACAACACAAGACATTAGTGAAATTAAAAAGAATATTTTTCATAAAATCTTGGGCTGTTACATTCTACCCCCCCTTAAAATGAATTTCGCCCTCGAAATTCGTCGGGGTTATAAATGGTTTACTATTCGAAAGTTTCTTTAATCGAAACCCACATCGTAAAATGGAATACCAAAACCAATCTTTAAAAACGAAAGTATGAAACGTAACGGTTACCCAAATAAACTAATCACTGGGTTTCTACATAGGTGAAAATATGGATATGAAAGAAAAATCTAACCATCATGTTCTGATTAAGAGTGGTAGAGAACATGGCTATGGAAAAGCTAGCAATCACAAAGCCATAAATTTGTGACGATCTAAGGTACCATCTGATTAATCAGATATAAGAGCACTAGGACAACATTTTTGGTTTTCAAGATCGTTTCCCTAAAGTTAAAGAATTTGAATTAGAATAAATACTTACTTTATTTTGGTACAATCTCACTGTTGTTCATGCCTTGAACAATTTCCACTTCATCTCTTAAATAAATGAAGTTGAATTTGTTATTCGTGAAGTGTTAGCAGATCATGTGATAGAATGACGGGTCATTCCATCTGTCTCAAACAAAAGGTTAGCAAAAGTTATTAAATATACATAAGTCATTCTATAGTGAGATTAATCATATATGGTTCCTAAAATGGACTTATACATCATATATCATACTACTTAATATAATAAAACTAGTTTCTACTAAACAGGGACTTCTTGTAGGCCAGTGGTAGGCGATAAAGGCCAGTCGCACTTCGGTTGTGGGTTCGATTTCCACAGCCTTGTCCGACGCGATGGGCTGTCGCCCGTCCTGCAGGTTGTCCTTTTTCTAATACTATATTACTATAATATCCCATCAATAATATCGAAAAACGTTTTATCCTAACTTATGTCCAACATAATCCATTCTAATCTTTAGGCTTATCCATAATACTTCAGTCCACTCTCATAATATAGTGGAAACGATTACCAGAGATTTAATACTGTCATTGATCCCCATATATCATAAGATATGTCTTGTTGGTCACATTCCAAACATTCAAAGGCCCTAATCATGTATTCTCTTGAATAACCATTGAACCTTAGTGAAAACATGAATGCAGTTAAAAGTTAACTCTTTCCACATACCAAAATCCAAAAATTCTATATACTCAAACCATGATATAACCTTCTCCTTATATCAGTCATGAGCTCATGAATACAATCAAATACCTCATTATCTTATTATTCCTTCATTATGTGCATATCATCTACTTTCCAAAAAATATCTGAATAACATTTCATGGTTACTAGTACCATTAATCATACACTTTAAAAACTTAGGAAAGACAATAGTGTAACAATCCTTAGATGTCTCTTTATTCCATAGTACCATGAGATTACTTATACAACATTACACTTGATAAACATGTAATCATTCCACTACCTTCTTAAACCATTGACCGAGCTTCAACAATTCTTTCATCTCACATATCATTTGTAGTCTCTTCATCATCATCAACATAAATACTTCCCATACGACCATACTGATTCTCTTCATGAGACTTTCCCTTAGGGCATTGGTTTGCATAATGCCCATACATTCCACATTTAAAACATTTAACCATTTTTGATGTCGTAGCAATACCATTATCCTCATCCATGGTGTTAACTGAACCTTTTCCTTTGCACTTACTTGCTTTGTGTCCTTCTTTTCCACACCCAAAGCATCTTCCAGTTCCTTTGAAACATTCTCCTTGATGCTTCTTCCCACATGATTTACATAGGGGAAATTGAACTTTCTTTCCTCTATGATCATCATGAAACTCCATCTTTCTCTTATTAGCCGAGTCAGGAAACTTACCAAATTTTACTTTATTGATCATATTATGAGATTGATGATTCGGCATAATAATGATGTTTGGACTTCCAAATCCCATTTCATTATGAAGAATATCATTCCATTGTCCATCATATCCTCCATTATCATGAATCATCTTGTTTCCAGCCATTTTCTAAAACCCAAAAAGAATAGTGTGAGAGGCAAAAATAATGCTAGTTGAAAACAACATAATAAAGGGGGAGTACCTTCAATATCTAACATCTTAGGTTAAATTCTAAGATCGTTACCGTAGTTCTAGGACTATATCCTATACGTATACTTATCCTTAGAGACATCCCTAGACATACCTTAGAAATATCTCTAGGGGTCTCACTAACGTTCTCACATCCTAGTTTCCAAAGGTTGACTAAACCTCCCTCTGATACCAACTGTAGAGACCCGAAGCTTGACGTACATTGACATTACATTATATTTGCGGAATACTTAGTACATAACAAAAACACACACACGAGGATCGTAATAGTTTAGTGTCTTTGAAAACTCGGAACGTAATCTTCTAATCGTGGTGAAAGATCTTCAATATCTCCCATAAAGATCTTCCCTTTTTTTTACCTAAAACCTTTCTTTATATCCTGGGGAAAAGAAAACATAAAAGGGTGAGCTCAAATGCTCAGTAAGGGTAAACAAAAGAAAAATCAATCACATCATATTCATAAGAACATAACTTTTGGAAATCTTAACATGCAAAAGAGAGCATAATTTCATAACATGGGATAAATTATAGTAGTGAAATGAAATCCCAATAATCATAACTTAAAACATGAAACTTTATGGCATACACACATAATCATAGAGAATCATTTCTTGTTAGTCAAGACTCATTGTCAAGACTATCTTAGTGGACAAAGTCCCTTTCTGAACCGAGTCACCCTCGTTATAGTCCTGTTTCACTGAACCGGTATAACCTACCGTTCCAGCCATGTATATCTCATGAGATATAAAATCTTTACCCAATGCATTGGAGGGAGATATAGGTCTCACCCATCTCATAATGATACCATTCTTATGTGTGCCACAAAATCATAAATCATACATCATTGCATAACCCATGTAATAAAATGGGATTCTTAAACATCATGTCATCATAATCCACAAACAATTGATATCATTTCATCATAAGAAAATTGAAACCATTTAAATCATAGAGACATTTTACTTGAAACATACATATCAAATAATGTCATCTTAGATGGAAAATAGTTTTGATAAAAACACTTGAAATGAATTCTTGAGAAAAATATCCTTTCTTCTTTAAAATCATTTTCTTTTCACAAAATTCCATGCAATTTTAAAAGATAAGGGTTTTGTTGAAAATAATCATGCAATCTTGTAGAGGAAGCTTCTTGAAAATGAGGTGTTATGAAACCGTAAAAAATCTGTTCGTGCCGTATAAGTTAAAAATAACATTCTCCTCGTACTTTTGTCAGAAAAGTCAAAAAGTACCTTATATGGTAACCAAAGGAAAGATTTCATTCATACAATGTGGTAAAAAGTAAATAAAGGGTAAAAATGACTTTAAACATTCATGGAAGAATGGTAAACATTTTATAAAAACATTTTTAGAAAACATGGTCATGGATGATAAACATAACCCCAGTAAATACTTACGTATAAGCAATCTCGGATAAAAATGAGATTGAAAATTTATCCCTTACCTTAGGTCCGTTTTGCTTCGTAAGTGTCCGAACCTCCTGTATAATGATTTAAATCATGTTATTGACTTATTCCAGAATCATATTCATTGTTATTATATCATATATGGTCCACTTATGACTTTATATTACCCGTTCTTTTGTAAATTCATGTTAAAGTAGCGTTTTGGGTAAAATCGTCTCATTTGTCGCTCGTATTTTTAACATGCAATTATTAATATGATTACTTAGATCATGATTACTTAATTCCAGAATATAAAACATGATTTATATGTATATATTCAGAATATTCATATATATAATAAATCAGTAAATGGAAAGAAATACACCGTTCATGGAGACGGTAGTCCGTACGTACGCATGAACGCTGTTTTCGTTTCCTTATTGAATTGAATGGAATTAAGTAGATGACATAAATATAAATATAAATAAATCCAGTATCATTATTAGGTCATATATTTCATTATTACTTATTATATATACTTTATAATCATTCATGAAAGGTTAATCATTGAGAATGAATCTCATCGCGTCGTGGAGACGGTAGTCCGTACGTACGCACGAGCGATGATATCGTTCCCATGGTCGTGGAATTGTGTTGAAGTGTATGTATACTATTTAAGTATCAATATCACTTTATAATAATCATATATAGTTACTCATTACACCATTATACCCATCCAATTAATTTGGTGGCGGAAAATAGATTACACCACGGCATGGAGACGGTATTCCGTACGTACGCACGCGCGGTGATTTCCTTTTTCCGTAGGATGGATAGAAGGTTAATTAGAGTTGTTTCATATTTATAATAAAATATCAATATATAAGAAATACTGATGTTATTACTTTATCATGAAACAACTAAAGAAGAAGAAGTTGATGAAGAAATAAATTGAAAAAGACCGGTAATGGATATTACCTCTTTTTGACGCGCCTTCACTTAACCTCCACTTAATGAACTAAGGATGGTCTTTGAAAAAGACCAGGACCTCTAGGATGATACTAGGGAAGTGGAGAATAGATTTTGGCAGTGTTTGGCCGAGCTTGAATGCTCAAATTGGTGTGAGGAGAAGAGGGAGGAGGTGCCCTTTTATAAGGGAGGAGACGGACATCTTAGGAAAATCTCAAAATATTATTTTATATTAAGGTCAAATTCGGTTTATAATGGTTCCAAATGGTCTTATTTCGAAGATAAAGTGGGTATGGGTCGAAATCCTCTCATCCAATAGGATTTAGACAAGTTTAGGTTATTATTTTAACCTTATCAATTAGATTTAACTCTAAGTTAAATAATTTAACTTTTACCGTGTTTTTTTGTTTTCTTACACTATATGGTTAATAAACTTACTATATGAAGCCAAACAAACCCCAAGTTGTTTATTATTAATATATCTATCCTTATCTAAGTCATTTGGCTGAACCTTAGATTTTTAGGAATTAAATAACAATTAATAATATAATATTTGTTTTAAAAACTAATTTATGTCAATTTTGACACTATTTGGTACATGGTTTTTATGAAATTTCTAACAGAATGATAAGTTCGAACCAAGTTACTTAAATCAATACTAACATGTCATAGTAACCTAGAAAATTAGTGGGATTCATAAAAAGTCTCAAATTACATTTATTTTGGTGTTTATAACATCAATTATGTCAATATTTTCTTAAAAAGGTAATTACTGCATCATCGTTGTGTCATAAATAAATTAAATTATTTAAAGTATAAAAATTACAAATAAAATACCATTATGTAGGAAATCTTTTTATCTTTCTAAGGAATATTTATAGTCGAAATTATATTATGTATAACCCTATATTAAAAATGTTTTAGTAAATAAACTTTGATTTTAACTCTTTTAACTCTTCTTTGAATTAAATAATAATAAATGTCCTAATCTAATCCAAGTGGGCCTAAATGATAATATTTTACACTTAAGGTTGTTTTTGGTCGAGATACACTTGTCCAATAGGATTAGGACATGTGTTAGGGTAATATTAATATCATTTTTACCCTTAATTACCCTATTTACTTTTAACCGTGGTAAATAAAAGTAAAAAGTTATTATTCACCAAAAATTATTTTCATCTCATTGAACCACATTTTACTTACTGACATCAACCGTGTCTCTCGTATTTTTGAAATTCCATTCACAGAAGCGCTAAAATTAAGATTTATGAAGAAAAATTAATTTTTTAACTACCACTTAGAAGTTTCACTATTCATCAAAAATTGAAGTTTTTCAGAAAAATGCCAAAATTTCACCCTAAGCTATAATTGATATTCCGAATTCAAAAATGATTTCTATTTTACAAAATTCCCAACATATAAGTTGCATTAATTAATTTTATAATTAATTTCCGTTGTCACAACAAATAGCGTGTTTTTAAGAGATAATAACTATCAAAAGATTAACACTTGTTTATGTCTGGTGTAAATGTGAAATTACATCCAATGACCAACATTGTATTAAATTGTAAAAATATATTCTAAATATACTTTAAAACCACTCAAATTAATAATTTATCACTATTAATTATTTCGATTAAAAAAGTTGTTTTTAATTATAATTTAGTAATTTTCACTATTCATCAAAATATGAAAGTTTTCTGAAAAGTACCAAAATTTCACCTTAGGCTAAATTCGATACTCCGAATCCAAAAATGAATTCCATTTTGAAAAATAAAATTTACAAAATTTCAAAAAGTGGTTATTACTATTCATAACGGCTAGTTTTAATAATATTTTAATAGCATATTGTTGTTTAGTGAAACTCGTTATTGCGTATTACACACACTATCGAGGAAGGTCGCGATTGCGTGTAATGCAAGGCAAGTCAAGGATGCAAGCTCCTTTTGGTGTAGCGTACAACACAAGACATTAGTGAAATTAAAAAGAATATTTTTCATAAAATCTTGGGCTGTTACAGTCCAGATCCCAGTAATCTATTGGTGAAGATGTCGAAAAGTTGACCAGCCATCAGAATGTATCTGAAACTGATATGGTATTGCTTGAGGTGATGGAAAAGAAATTAGTATTCAACCTCAATATGCTTTGTGTGTTCATGGAATACTAGATTGTAAATAATCTATGTGGTTTCTTGATTATCACACCAAATATGAGGAGACCTTTGTGGAGGGAAACCAATTTCATGAAGAAGATGATGAAGCCAAAGAATTTCAGTAGTGAACATGGCCATCACATGATATTCAGATTCAGCACTGGATATGGAGATGATAGTTTGTTTCTTTCCTCTCCATGAGATTAAGTTACTATCCAGGAAAATAGAAAACGTAGAAGTAGACTTCTGAGTAGCTAAGAAACCAACGTAGTCCACATTATAAAAGGACTCAATATTCAGAATCGTGATGTGAATATAGAAGACCACATTCAGGGTCTTTCTTAATGTACTTGACAATGCGAAGGATAGCATCCCATTAGCATTTCATCAAATTTTCCATGAATTGGATAACCCTGCTGATAACGTATGCAATATTCGGATGAGTCGTGGTAAGATAATTGAGTTTGCCCGTAAGATGATAATACCTCTTTGGGTGAGAATATGGGTTTTTGGAATCATGTAGAGACTGATCCCCAGGTTCAAGAGGAGTGTCAACGACAGTTATTTGAGACAAACCATCATCCTGTAAAATATCCATTTCATATTTCCATTGGGAAAGAAAGATGATGTATGGAGAAAGGGACACTTCAATGCCAAGGAAGTATGTCAGAGGACCTAGATATTTGATTTGAAATTGTTGTTAAAGATAATCCTTGATATGGGGTAATTCCAAGTGATTCACTACCAGTAATTATGATATCATCAACATATACAAACAATAGGATGTAGCCAGAGGATGTTTTGTGATGGAAAATAGTGTGGTCCTTCACACTCTAAGATATACCAAATATAGTGATGACAATGCAGAATCTGCCAAACCAGGCATGGGGATACTATTTGATCCCATAATGAGAGCAACAATGATGACAGACATGAGAATAGACTCCTGAGGTAATGAATCTAGGAGGTTGTTGCAGATATATACCTCTTTGTCAAGAAATCCATGTAGAAATTCATTCTTGACATCAAGCTGATGAAGAGGACAATGATGAGCAGTGGAAAGAGATATGGATAATCAGATAGATGTCATCTTTACAACTAGAGAGAATGTATCGAAATAATCAACACCATATGTTTGGGTGAATCCTTTTTCCACAAGTCAAGCTTTAAGGTGATGAAGAGTGTTATCTTTATTGAGGCGGACCGTATAAATCCATTTGTTGTTGAACACCTATTTACCTACTGAAAGAGGGACTAAATCCTAGGTGTGATTGTCGTCCAAGGCCTATAATTCATCCCACATTGCTTTAATCTATATAGGGTGATATTTGGCTTCAAAAACCATATGAGGAACATACATCATCTCCAAAGTAGAGAGGTCTCTGTATGAAGTTGTGTAAAGAGGGTTATTCTATAAAGATTGAGCACATTTCCGCAAAGCAATCAACAATTCGTTTGTTCCTAGAGAAAGAGGATTAGACGAAGCTAGGGAGATGGTGTCCTTGGTCCAGATAGGGGACATGTTTGATGGTCGATGAGAGTAGACAATGCCAAAGTGGAGATATGTAAAGTGGGGCAACTGAGGAAAGGTTGGGTGGATGGTGAGATGAAGACAATCATCGATAGTGGTATCTAGGAGGGTGAAGGGTGGAGAGAATGAAGAGTTCTCAATAAAAGAGACATCAATAGAGTTGATATAACATCGCAATTATAGAAAGAAATAATGGTGTCTGTGATGAGTGTGGGAATAGCCCAAGAAGATGTAATGGAGGGATTTTGGAGAAAATTCAGATAGGTTGGGATGAGTGTCATGTACACAACAAAGACACCCAAACACATGAAGTGGAAGAGGGTAAGGAGGGAGAGAGGAGAAAAAAACCCAAAAATGAGTCTCCCCCGAAAGGATAGAAGAGGGAAGATGATTTATAAGGTAGGTATTAGTAAGAATATCACCCCCCTAAAAAAATAGAGGAACCAACATGTGAAATAAGAGGGCACAAGTAGTCTCTAGAATATGATGATGTTTATTCTCGGTCACTCCATTCTAATGAGGTGTATCAGGGCATAATGTTTTTCACACCCAAGTTCTTTATTAAAGGTATTTATATTTCTCATATTTTTATCCTAACATTCCCCATAAGTTCCCCCTAAGACCTCGTAAATTTTTATGGCTTTTGGAGATGTTTTGAGGGGAGAATGGAGGGGCACGGTTTAGGTGCACGGTTTTCCAAACCGTGCACACAAACCGTGCGACTATGTCCAGGTCATTAAAAATGTGTAAAAATTACTTATTTTCCCTCTTGGGATTTATCCAAACTTGGACCTTTCTTCCCCCATTCGCCCCTTACATCCATTGTAGCCTCCCAAGCACCTAAAAACTTCCTTGGATCTTCATTTTGAAGGGGGATTTGGTGGAGGAACTTCAAACAATCTCAAGTAAGTGTTTCTACCTCTTAGTTCCTCCTCTTTTCTTAAATTTTCTTCCAATTTATTTGAAGTTCCGAATTACCAGAGGGTAGGGTTTAGAACCTAGGGTTTAACTTTGGGTTTTCTTTGTCCAATCTTATGTTTTTAGGCTTGATCTACCCTCCTCGAGGTGTGGCGGTGGTGCGTTTGAGTTTTCGCACAAAGGATTCAAGGGTTTTCATTACTTTGCAGGTGATTCCATTATGTATGCAATCCTTGTGACCTATATACTGTGTTTATGATATTTTCATGTTTATTTAATTTTATTATTACTACAAAAATTGGTTTTAGTGGTGTTTGTAATGAAAGTGAATTTTAAGTGCCAATTTTATGTGAAATTGGGGGTTTTTCATATAAATGTTTTATTGGTTCATTTGGGGATGCCCTATAATTACTTAGTTGATTTTATTGAACTGTATTAGTGTTTAAAATAACGTTTTTAATGTTTATTCTCTTTAGTTGTTGCTACGAAAGTTTTTTTAAATGGTGTTTGTGAAGCAAATGGACTTTAAGTGCCATGTTTGTGTGAAAATGGGGTTTTTAAAAGATATAACTTCTTGATTCGTATGGGGATTCCCCATAACTGAATTGTTGGATTAATTGAAGGGTATTGAACTTAAATTTTGTTTTGGTGAATTAAAAGTGTGCACATAGTGTTCAAAGTGGATATTTCAAAGAGTTTTGGGTGTAAAACAATGTGAGATTTTGAGAAGTTGTTTCATTGAAAATCAAAATGTTTTGTTGTGTGTTTTAAGTGGTATAAAGTATGTATATATACTGTATTGTTTTTATGTGACCAATAGTGGTATTTTTATATGAAAAGGGATGTGTGTTGCTTTCTGAAATTCTTTGATCACAAAGGGGGAAGCCTGGGTACCTAGGTGGGCAGATATATACTAGTACGGCTAGTGATTCAGATGGGTTTTGTCCCTATTTTACTGAGAAAACAGATAATGAAAACTCTAACTAAACTATGTGTATGATGTTTGGGTACCACTAGGTTATGGTTATGTTCCCTACTAGTGGCTCGTTCATGGGAAAATATTGTGACTTGGATACTTTACATCGAGGTATGAGGTACATAGGGTCCAAGACAATCTAGTGCCTAGGGGTGTTCCCGGTTTTGGTGATCATTGGATTTGTGGTATTAACCCTTGTATTAGGGTGTGTTTGGATGTAATTTAAAGTAGCTAACATTTATTATTTAAATGTGTTAGCATTCTGAATGTTTTAGTTTGAAAACAATTTTCAATTGAAAATTGTATTTCTTGGAATTTATTACATCTTTTCTTTACATATTAAAACTGCTTGATTTTTCACCTTGTATTGCATACAATTTGAAATATTTGGGTGGTATACTATTGGGTTTAGTCTAAAATCCTACTTAAATTCCATTGGGTGTAATTATACTTCATTATGCTTGAATCAGGTAAAGTCAAAGCCTCGGGTGAAGGCGGTTCGGGTTGTTAGTCCCCTCCCATGGTGGGTGTTGTGGAGACGACACGGGGGTGATGTCCCCTTGTCATGTGGAGTCATTTTGGATGAATTTCTGATGTTTTTATTATTATTTGGACCTCTTTTAATTTATTTAAAATCATGTATTCAGATCTGGTTTTGTTAAGACTTGTTTGGCATGAAAATTTTAGATTCTTATTATTGATTGTTTTTAAAGTTTTATGCTTTCATACTTGGGTAAATCATTCCCAAACCTAATTTATTGATACCCAGGCACTTGTTACAGCTCATGGGGATAGGGAACACCCTTCGGGCCTTGTCATGGGCTAGATTTGGTGCTGGTTTTATTGGTGACCAGATTCGGTTCGTGACAAAATGGTATTAAAGGGAGGCCAATGTTTTTGGGTTACATTACTATTTTGGGATGAGTCGGGATAGATAGGAGCTAGGAATGTCGGGGCTCGGGGTTTTGGTTGTGATTAGGGTGCTTGGACCACACCTCTTGTGGCAGACCTTGAGTCACTAGGGGACGTTGGAATTGTCTGATTGACTTCACTTCAAGGTGAGACGTGTGGGCTGCAGACCGCACGTGGACATCAGGCGGGGGGTGGAGTAGTTGTTTATTTTATTATCGTAATGTGTTTAGATTATTTATATTTTATGTATTTGATTAAAATTTTCAGAATTTTGGTATTGACTATTGTTTTTGTGACTGTTTCATTTTGTAACAACATGCCTCCCCGGAAATCCCCCATGCGCCCACAGGAGGAAGCTGAAGAGAGTTATCCCACACCAATTGATCAGAGGCTAGTCAAGGCCATGGTCCGGGTTGTCCAGGATCTAGAACAGTGACCATCTCCTATTCCATCTCCTATTAGAGAGGAGAACACTAGTCCTAGAAAGGACAAGGCCCAAGAGTTCCTGAAAAATAAGCCTCCCACCTTCCGTGGTATCATAGAACCCTAGGAAGCATAAGAATGGATCGAGAAGATCAACTGCATGTTCGAGTTCTTGGATACACCCAAGGGGATCATGATGAAATGCGACTTCTTTCTATTGAATGGTCCCACTTGTAGGTGGTGGGAATTGGTACTTCAAACTAGGAAGAATGAGCAGATGCGTTGGGGAGATTTCAAGGCCATTTTCAATGAGCAGTACTGCCCTGAGGTCTTAGAATATGCTAGGTCCCAAGATTTCATGGATCTTGTTTAGGGGAATCTATCTGTGATGGATTACACCAACCATTTCGTTGAGTTGGTTTGGTATGCTCCTGAAATCATCTCCAATGAGCAGGCGAAGGCCTAGAGGTTTGAGAAAGGCTTGCGACCAGAGATATACTCTCAGGTGTTCTTGTTTAAGCCAAGGACTTATGCTGAGGTCGTTGACTGAGCGTGCATGGTGGAGATTTACCATAAAGGCAGGGATTGTTTCTCTAGGTCAGTATCAGTAGTGGGTAGTGGAATCTCTTCAAAAAAGAAAAGGAAGCGGGAGGAACAGGTGAAGAAAGGAGGTGGCAGTTTAGGCCACTCCTCCAGGCAGTTTTCGTCTGCGGATTCTGATGCGAGATCAGTCATGTGCCACCAGTGTTGAAATCCAGGACACATCTGACCAGCATTCCCACTTCCCCCGAAGCCTTGTTTCTAGTGTGGAGGTATGGGGCATTTGCAGCACTTCTGCAGGGTGGCACATCCTCTTCCGAGTGGGGTAGGATCAGCGGCTTCAAGAGGAGTGCCGACACAGTCTGAGTCATCAAGGACTAGGGGATATCGATTTGGAGGTCATGGTGGTAGGGGTGGGTCATCTTCTAGGCAGAGCCAGTTCAGGGCACAACCACAAATTAGCGGTCTTCCTCAGTCAGAGACCGGACATCTCCATGTAGTGGATCAGGCACTGACAAGATCAGAGGTGGGACCGTCGATAGTTCGAGGTACTGTTATGATCGAATCTTCAATATCTGCTACTCTTTTTGATACTAGTTCCTTTGTTTCATTAATTTATTCCCATTTTGTGGACACGCTGAATTTTCCAACTGATTTTTTGTCTTTTGCGATGGATGACACCGCTGGGAAAGAATAGGGAGCAGGGTCTCAGGTGCCCATCGTGTGCGCTCTCAGTGTTAGGGATTGAGATGAAGTGAGACCTATTGGTCTTAGATATAGATATTTTTGAGGTGATACTCAGCAAGGATTGTATGGTACACTTACAAGCACACATCGATTGCTACAGGCGGTGAGTGAGTTTCACGACACCTGATGGGAGTTGTCAGGTTTTTCGTGGAGAATGGGATTCTCGGTCGGGTTGGGTCAGACCTCCACTCCCAGAGTTGGGAAGTCTTATCTTCCATTTATCGTCTCTCTCACTAGAGGATAATGGTATTTCCCCTGAAGGTGAACCACCTCATGTAGTGAATGAGTTTTCGGAGGTATTCCAGGATGATTTTTCAGGTTTTCCCCCAGAGCGGGATGTGGAGTTCTCGATTGATATGGAACCAGGAACACAACTGATATCTCTTCCCTCATATCGCATGGCCCCTACCGAACTAAAGGGATTAAAGATACATCCAGAAGACTTAGAATCCAAAGGATTCATTCGTCCGAGCGTCTCTCCTTGGGCTGCTCCTATGTTGTTCACGAAGAAGTCTGACAGATCCCTGCGATTGTGTATTGACTACCGGAAGCTGAATAAGGTAACAATTAAGAACAAGTACCCTTTGCCCAGAATAGATGATTTTTTCGATCAGTTAAATAGGTCAAAGTGATTTTCAAAAATAGACTTGCTTTTGGGATACCATCAACTCAGGGTGAGAGAGGCATATACCCCAAAGACAGCCTTCTAAAGTAGGTATGACCACTTCGAGTACTTGGTCATGCCCTTCAGATTGACCAATGCTCCAGTGGTCTTTATGGAACTCATGAATAGGGTGTTCCATCAGTATCTTGATTCCTTCATTGTGGTGTTCATGGATGACATTTTAGTATACTCTAGATCTGAAGAGGAACATGAACATCACTTGTGGATCGTTCTGGGCACTTTGCGGGATCACCGCCTCTATGAAAAGTTATCAAAGTACACTTTCTGGATTAGGGAGGTGAAATTTCTAGGGCATGTGATCTCAGAGCAGGGGGTTTCAGTGGACCCTAAGAAGATCAGTGCGGTCATGTCATGGGAGCAACCAAAGAATGGGTTTGAGATCAAGAGTTTCCTTGTCCTGGCTTGTTATTACAGGCGGCTTGTTCGTGACTTCTCTCAGCTTGCTTCACTAATGATCACGCTCACCCAGAAAGGGGTGAAGTTTTTATGGCCCCCAGAATTTTAGGCATCCTTCATGGAGCTGAAGCAGCGGTTGACTACCACCCTCGTTCTGATTTTTCCATAGGATAGAAAGGGGTATGTGGTCTATTACGACGCTTCAGGTATGGGTCTTGGGTACGTGCTTATGCAGGATGATCACATAGTGGCATATGGATCTCGCTAACTCTGACCACATGAAAAGAATTACCTGACCCATGACTTGGAGTTAGCAGCTGTGATGTATGCCTTTAAGACTTGACATCACTACCTCTTTGGGGAGAAGTTTTTGGTCTACTCTGATCACAAAATCTTGGCCTATATCTTCTCGCAGAAGAACCTCAACTTGAGGCAGTGTCGCTGGATCGATTACTTATAGGGGTTCCACTTTGACATTGTCTATACCCCAGGCAAGGGTAATGTGGTGGCCGAAACCTTGAACAGAAGAGTTCCAATGCAGGCTTTGAGGAATTCCAATGATGAGTGGACTTTGATGGGGCTCTTTGGTCAGATGCATGTGGAGACTAGGGATCACAATAGAAGTGTGTTCTTGGCGAGATATCAGTTGACTCCTCTCTTGGATTTGATTCAGAAATAACAACCTAGTGATGAGATTTGTCAGTGGTCGAGGCAGTTTATTCATGTGGGGGGAGACGTCCTCTGATTGCTTGTCATTTCCTGAGGGCATCTTGTGCTTCAAGGTCCGTTCAGTAGCATCGTCGTCTCTAGAGAAGGTGGTGATGGAGGATAGCCACCAATCTCAGTGGGTTGTCCATCCAGGTGCCACCAAGATATATTATGATGTCCCACAACAACAAAAAACGGGTATATTAGAAGGGGTTATTTTTGACATTATAAGGGGTTATAACCCCTTCTAAAGATGTTAATAGCGGTTGTGAGGAACTGCCGCTAATGTGTCTGCCTACTTACAGTAGAGGTAGTTTTAAGTAAGCACTGCTATAGTCAGGATGGCTTTAGCGGTGGTTAGATTAGAGGGGGTTTAAACCCCCTCTAATGTTGAGGTAAATTCATGACCTGTTGGAACCGCCACTAATTGGAAGGTTTTAGAGGCGGTTCAAACCCGCCTCTAATAAGGGGATTACTTTAGAGGTGGGTGTAAAAACCGCCCCTAAAGCTTTTCAAATTTTTTAAGCCTCCCTCCCTCAGTTCCCTCCTGTTTCCCCAAGCCCTCCCAAGGTTCCCCGCCACATCCAGTTCCCACCCAAGGCATCCCCCCCGGCGCCTCTCCTCCAGTTCCCAAGCAGCGCCTCTCCTCCTCTCCAGTTCCCACGCAACACCTCCCTCCAGTTCCCGCAGATCCCCCGCCATCGACCTCCAGTTCCCGCAGATCCCCTCGCCCCCATCATGCATTCGGTCTCTATTTCCCATGCCTACTGAAAAAGTGTTGCACCCGAGATTCGAACCTCGACCGCCCGACGGAAAAACCACCGGATCTCCACGAAGCAACCACTAAGGCAAACTATTTTTTGGTATATAAATTATACATTATTATATTTATATATAGTTGACTGTTTATTATAATAAATATAATTAAAATAATATATTTAGATACATTTAAATAACAACATATATATTATTTACTATATTTATTTGTATATGCAACTATATATATTTTATATTATATATTTATATATCACCTAAATATATTACACAACTATATATGTATATATTGACTTGTGTGTGTGTGTGTGATAAAAATAATAATATTAATTATTGTTATTCTTATTACATCTATTTTTAATCTATAAAAATTATATGTGTGTTTTATAAATTCTATACATTTATTTTATGATTTATATCAAATATATATTATATTAAATACATTTGCATTGTATATTTATATAAATTATTTATATACTTAAATACATATTTATATTATATTATATTATATTATATTATATTTATTTATTTATTTAAAGAATATATACATATAAGTATTTACCTAATATATTTATATAAGGTCATTAAAAATATATTTATATAATGTCTATCAATACATATATTTATTATTATATATATTAATAAAGATATTTATTTGTATAAATTGTATAATATTATATAAAATTAATATATTATTAATATTATTATATGAAATACAATTTATAAAAATAATAATATATGTAATTAATATTATATTATTTATAATTAATATTATATTATATATAATTAATATATATATTATATATAATCAATATTTTATGAAATACAGTTTTATATTATATATAATTAGTATGTATATTATATATAATCAATATTATATGAAATACAATTTATAGAAAAATACACTTAATATTATATGAAATACAATTTTATATTATATACAATTAATATTATATAAAATACAATTTATAAAAATATTTATATAATGTATTTCAATAAATATATTTATTATTATGTACATTAATATATATTATTATTTAAAAATATATACATTAATATAAATTTATTTTAATAAATTTTATTTCATATAATATTAATTATATATAATATAAAGGCATAAACCTATTATATAAAAATATATTTATTATTATCATAATATAATTTATAAAAAATAAAAGCTTGAGTTTTTATATGATATGTTTTTTAGATAAATTATATTTACGTATATATTTATATAATATTTTTATGATTTTATATTATAAATAATTAATATTATATAAAATACAATTTATACAAATAAATATATATTAATTTACATAGTATTATACAATTATATTTATGTATACATATAAATAAAATTAAATACAATCATATAAATATTTTATATAATATGTTCATATAATGTATTTAAATACATTTATATATGGTGTTTTAATTATATATATATATATATATATCTATATATATATATATATATATTATGGAAGTTTCTTTTTTTAAACAGCTGGGATCCACAACCCCTTTAATCTCTTAAATTAGAGGGGGTTTTGAACCCCCTCTAAATTAAAGACATCAGAGGGGGTTTTGAACCCCTTCTAAATTAATGACATTAGAGGGGGTTTTGAACCCCCACTAATTTAAGAAATTGGAGGGGGGTTTTGAACCCCTCTGATTTAAGACATTAGAGGAGGTTTTCAACCCCCTCTAATTTAAGATATTAGAGGGGGTTTTGAACCCCCCCTAAAATCCAACTAGATATTACAAAAATAATGTTAAAAAATTTAGATGGGGTTCAAAACCCCCTTTAATTTAAGAAATTAAGGGGCTCCATAACCCCCTCTAAATTCGATGATTAGTGAGGGTTGTACATAATCCCTCTATATTTTTTATAGAAAATGGGTTTAGAGGGGGTTCATAACCCCCTCTAAATTCGATGATTAGAGGGGGTTGTGCATAACCCCCTCTAATGTTACAAAAAATGAATTTAGAGGGGGTTGTGCATAACACCCTCTAAATAACCCCCTCTAATCTACTGTTTTTTTTTGTAGTGTCTATTGGTAGTTCTAGTGGCAAGTTATGCGACAAGACATAGTGGAATTTGTGTCGAGATGCTACACATGCCAGCAGGTGAAAGCAGGGCATCTGAGGCCCTCTGGTTTGCTCCAACCATTACCCATTCCTACTTGGAAGTGGGACGAGGTTTCCATGGACTTCATCATTGGTTTGCCTCATACACCTCAGGGTAAGAATTCCATTTGGGTGGTGATTGATCATCTGACCGATCAGAGATACAACTAAAGTGGATGAGTTGGGCCGTTTGTATCTTCATGAGGTGGTGAGACTCCATGGCATTCCATCGGAAATTGTCTTAGATAGAGACCCCTATTTTACTTCTCAATTTTGGGAAGGCCTTCAGAGGGCCTTGGGGTCGCAGATTAAGATAAGCATGACATACCACCCTCATACAGATGGTCAGACAGAGCGGGCGAATCAGATTTTGGAGGACATGCTCCGTGCATGTGTTCTAGACTTTGGAGGTTCCTGGGATAGCCATTTGGGATTGGCTGAGTTTTCTTATAATAATAGTTACCAATACTCGATTCGAATGGCTCCTTTTGAGATGCTCTATGGTTGGCCTTATCGGACCTCCCTTTGTTAGGCTGAGGTAGGTGAGACTTCACTGTTGGGGTTGAGTCTTGTGCAGGAGACTTCTGAGAAGGTCAAGTTGTTCAGGAAATGCTTATTGACAGCTTAGAGTCTCCATAAATCATATGCTGACTAGAGTCATTGAGACCTAGAGTTTTATGTGGGTGACAGGGTATTCTTGAAAGTGGCCCCTCATCTGGGTCATCGTCGATTAGGGAAGCAAGGGAAGCTGACGCTGTGACATATCGTCCCTTTTGAGATCACTGAGCATATTGGAAAGGTGGATTATAGGTTGTCCATACATTCTCAGTTGACATCCATCCATGACGTCTTCCATGTCTCCCATTTGAATAAATACAACCCGGATCCATCTCATGTGTTGAGTTGGGAAGAACTTGAGATAGAGCCTGACTTGTCAGTTTTTGAGCGGCCAGTGCAAATAGTGGAATTCCAAGAGAAGGTGCTTCAAGGGAAGTATTTTCTGCTGGTTCAGGTTCATTGGCAGCATGGTAGTGATTCTCATGAGACATGAGAGTGGAATTAATGAGTCGAGGAAGAGTACCCGTTCCTATTTTCTGATCAAGCAACTAGTCGACTTTTCGGGACGGAATGTTTTCATAGTGGGGAGAATTGTCACACTCAAGTTCTTAATTAAAGGTATTTATATTTCTTATATTTTTATCCTAACACCCCCTAATTCCCCCATAATCCCCCATAAATTTTGATGGATTTTGGAGATGTTTTGAGGGGAGAATGGAGGGTGCACAGTTTAGGTGCACGGTTTGCCAAACCGTGCACACAAACCATGCGCCTATGTCCAGGTCATTAAAAATGTGTAAAAATTACTTCTTTTACCTCTCAGGATTTATCCAAACTCGTCCCTTTCTTCCCCCATTCGACCCTTATATCCATTACAGCCTCCCAAGCACCTAAAAACTTCCTTGGATCTTCATTTTGAAAGGGGATTTGGTGGAGGAACTTCAAACAATCTCAAGTAAGCGTTTCTCCCTCTTAGTTCCTCCCCTTTTCTTGAAGTTTCTTCCAATTTATTTGAAGTTACAAATGACCAGAGGGTAGGGTTTCAAACCTAGGGTTTAACCTCGAATTTTCTTGTTCCAATCTTATGTTTTAGGCTTGATCTACCCTCCTTGAGGTGCGGCGGTGGTGCGTTTGAGTTTTCGCACAAAGGATTCAAGGGTTTTCGTTAATTTGTAGGTGATTCCATTGTGTATGAAATACTTGTGACCTAACTGATGTGTTTATGAAATTTTCATGTTTATTTCATTTGATTATTTTTTCAAAAAATTGTTTTTAGTGGTGTTTGTAATTCAAGTGAATTTTAAGTACCAATTTTATGTGAAATTGAGGATTTTTCATATAAATATTTTATTGGTTCATTTAAGGTTGTCCTATAATTACTTAGTTAATTTTATTGAACTATATTAGGGCTATAAATAATGTTTTTAATGTTTATTCTCTTTGTTTTTTTCTGCAAAATTTTGTTTAAATGGTGTTTGTGAAGCAAATGGACTTTAAGTACCATGTTTGTGTGAAAATGAGGGTTTTTAAAAGATATAACTTCTTGGTTCATATGGGTCTTCCCCATAACTGAATTGTTGGTTTCATTAAAGTTTATTTAACTTAAATTTTGTTTTGGTGACTTAAAATTGTGCACATAGTGTTCAAAGTGGATATTTCAAAGAGTTTTGGGAGCAAAACAATGTGAAATTTGGAGAAGTTGTTTTATTGAAAATCAAAATGTTTTATTGTGCGTTTTAAGTGGTATAAAGTGTGTATAGATATTATATTGTTTGTATGTGACTAGTAGTGGTGTTTTATATGCAAATTGATGTGTGTTTCTTGATGAAATTTTTTGAGCACAAATGAGGAAGCCCAGGTACCTAGGTGGGCGGATATGTACTAGTACGACTAGTGGCCCTAATTGGTTTTGTCCCTATTTCACTGAGGAAATGGATAATTAAAACTCTAACTAAACTATGTGGATGATGTTTGGGGACCAATATGTTATGGGTATGTTCATTAATAGTGGATCTTGTACAAGAAAGGATTATGACTTGGATACTTTACACCGAGGTATGAGGTACATAGGGCCTGAGACAATCTAGTGCCTAGGGGTGTTCCCAGTTTTGGTGATCATTGGATTTGTGGTATTTAATCTTGTCTTAGGGTGTGTTTGGATATAATTTATAGTAGCTAATATGAATTATTTAAATGTGTTAACATTCTGAAAGTTTTATTTTGAAAACTGTTTTCAATTGAAAATTGTGTTTCTTGGAATTTCTCACTACTTTTCTTTACATATTTAAACTGCTTGCTTTTTCACCTTGTATTGAATACTCTTTAAAATATTTGGGTGGTATCCTATTGGTATTAGGCTCACAACCTACTTAAAACCCTTTGGTGTAAGTATACTTCATTATGTTTGACTCAGGTAAAGGCAAAGCCTCTGATGAAGGTGGTTTGGGTTGTTAGTCCTCTCCCATGGTGCGGTGTTGTGGAGACGACACAGGGGTGATGTACCCTTGTTGTGTGGAGTCATTGTGGATAACTTGATGATATTTTTAGTATTATTTGGACCTCTTTTACTTTATTTAAAACCATGTATTTAGATATGGTTTTGTTAAGACTTGTTTGTCATGAAAATTCCAAATTCTTATTATTGATTTTTTTTAATGTTTTATGCTTTCATACTCAGGTAAATCGTTCCCAAACCTAATTTATTGATACATGGGAACTTGTGTCAGCCTATGGGGATAGGGAACACCCTTCGGGCCTTATCATGGGCTGGATTTGGTGCTGGTATTAGTGGCGACCAGATTCAGTTCGTGACAATGTTTGATGAAGGATTTTGTAATCCTTGAGAAACTACTGAAGGTAAGTGGATAAATATTCTCAGTCATTTTCTGAGTTGATACATCTCACATGATTGGATAATTGAGTTTGAATTTCATGGTAAAAAGTTTTGAAAATATCACACACCTCTGAACGATCATGAAGGAGATATAGCCATATCATCTGAGAGAATTCATCAATAAAGGATACATAATAATTGTACCCTGACTGACTAGGAACCCTGTAAGGGCCTCATACATCATAATGAACTAGGTTGGAAGGATTCACTACACTCATTTCCAATCAAGGAACATATGTCTCCCGATGATGCTTAGAAAACCTACAGGATTCATAATGGAAGGAAAGGTGTGGACTGAACTGGGGGCAATGATTATATAAGATGAAAGCTAGTGGATAACCATGGAAAAAATGTAGGTCGAGGGAATGAACAAAGGTGGATGAGAAAGAAAGGGATGGTGGGGTATCGAACATGTGCATCCCTTCACTAAGACGATCTCTACTAAGTTCCTGATTTGTTGACTGCTCTTAAAAAACAACACCAGAAGACATAAATATAACAGCACAATTTAAGTCCTTTGTGATTTTACTAATGGAGAGAAAAGTAAAAGGACTTTGAGGAACATGAGCTACTGAAGCCGAGAAAATAGTCGTAGTTAAGGAGCATGTTCCAAAGCCTATAATGGGGACTGTAGATCCACCAGGAACAATAATTGTGGTGGAACTGGTATACATATGATAGGTAGTAATCATACCTGAATCAACCATGATATGATCAAAAGCATAAGAATCAAGAATTCAATCCATCTATTGATGAGATACACAAGTGGTAGGTCTACCAGTCTGCACAATGAAGGCTGAAGAAGAGGTAGGTGTCAAATAATGCTGATGAGATTGTATAAATGAAACCTCTGAGAGTGTTAGGTTGTGATGAATATAGAATGGTGGTGAGGATGCTGCCATGTGTGGATGAAGTTTAGGGAACCTAGTTTGGGTGGCAAGGGATTGGTCTTGGATAGCCGAAAATGTCATGATAGGAATAACCAGTTCAATAGTATGAAGGCATACAGGAAGAACACGTGGTAGGACATGATTCAAATGTCCGACATGAAAAGATGGAGTGTATCAATGATGCGGAGAAATAATAGCATGGGCATGCAGGAACAAGCATCCCATTACAAGCAGTAATGGAGGAAGAGGGCGACTAGAGTTTCTGATTCGGGGTGCAGACCATAGAGGTTTGTGAAAAATAGTTGTAGTATCTAGGAGGGAGATGTGCATGAGGGGAGCTACGTCAAAAGGTGCTGGTGGGCCATCGTGGGCTGTCACGTTGGAGGTGGCATAGGGATGGAGTCGTCACATAGGGAGGGCGAGGCACTGGATGCATCGCGCATGGAGGTGTGACACTACTGGTGTCACAGTGGATGGTGGAAATTGATGAGGGGAATCCCGATAGAGCAACATGGGTCCATTGGATATCCAAGGGGAGGAAATGGTTGAGAAGGAGCCATCTAGCGGGGAAACGATGACTTATAGGTGGCGCCTAATATGGCATGGTGACCGACGAGGTTGGATCTGCTGGGAGGGACGATCATCAGATAGAGGAGGTGTTGCAGCCTGGTAGAAGTAGCACATAGAGAGAAGGTCCACTGGTTGTAGGGGTAGCGCACATGGGTCATTGTACTTGAGGTAGCATCACACAGGAGGAGTAATGGTAGGGGAGGATTTAGAGTTGGGGTTTTTCCCACAAGGAGGGGTTGTGCACAAGCATTGAGTGTCAGGGAGGAGCCACGTCTAAAGGGGATCATTAGAAAAGGAGTGGGCAGTTAGGGTTCTGCCAGGGGCTATCGCAAGTGGGCCAGCGATGGGGTGTAGTGGAGGATCTGGATAGGTAGGCCGATGATGAGGCTACTGTAGAGGCAGGGTGGTGATGGGGCGCATCGAAGGATCCAAGCAAGCGGGCCGACGACGGGGCTGCCACGTAGGTGGGTCTGTGACATAGTGCAGTAGATGAGGGAAAGGAGTGGGCGAAGCACGACAGACCAAGAGAATTTTTTTTGGATGTAACCCTTTGATACCATGTAGAATGGTATAATTCTCCACCATAAGGAGAGGTGGATACATTCATTTATATATATAGTAAAATAATTACAAGTAGGGGGAATCCGATGTGGGACTCAGAAATACACTTAAATCGAAAATAAAATTAACCAGGTTTAACAAATCACATGGGAAGGATCCGGTTGATATGTCATCAACCGAGAAACATGAAACATGTCATAGATGGAAGTCAAACAATATGGTAAGTCCAACTAATACTCCAGCTTTCCAAGACGCACCATAATCTCTGTAGATTGGGGGAAACCCACTTACCTTCAAGGTGAGGTGGGGCTCTTCTTTTATAGAATGAAAAAGCGGAATGTACAAGGGAGTATTCCGATGTGGGACTCGGAAATACCCATAATAATACAAAAGAGGGTTTAACACTCCCCCTCAAGCTGGACAGACCCAGCTTGGACAACGAGTCCCACAAAAAAGAATAAGAAGACACCACACAAGACCCATAACTACTCCCCCTCAAGCTGGGTGTCAGATGTGGTGGATCCCCAGCTTGGAACTAAGCGAGGCAAGGCGGGCACCAGGGAGGCCTTTGGTAAAGATGTCAGCAAGCTGGTCTGCCGTCGGAATGTGGCTAAAGCTGACATGGTTGTGCTCCAGGTGGTGGCGAAGAAAGTGACAGTCCACCTCAATATGCTTCGTGTGTTCATGGAAGACGGGATTCAAAGCAATTTTAGTGGCTGCCTGATTGTCACACCATATGTGAGCAGAAGTCTGCTGAGGAAAGCCAAGCTCCTGGAGGAGCTGCCGAAGCCAAAGGATCTCGGTAGTGACGGTGGCCATGGCACGGTACTCAGACTCGGCACTGGAGCGAGAGACGACCGTCTATTTCTTGCTGCGCCAAGAAATGAGGTTGCCTGCCAAGAAAATGGCGAACCCAGAGGTAGATTTCCGAGTGGCAAGGCAGCCAGCATAATCAGCATCGCAAAAGGCCTCAATATGCTGATGAGGATGCTGGGAGTAGTGAAGACCACGGGCAGGATCCCGTTTGATGTACTTGGCGATGCGGATGACAGCATCCCACTGAGATGTGGTGGGATGCTCCATAAATTGACTCACTTTGGCTACCGCACAGGAAATGTCGGGTCGAGTCATGGTGAGATAATTGAGTTTGCCCACCAATCGTCGGTACCGCTCGGGATGGGGGTAGGGAGCCGAGGAGGCATAAATAGACCGTTCGCCAGGCTCCAGAGGAGTATCGACCGCAGTGGCCTGAGTCAGCCCAGCATCCTGCAATATATCCAATGCATACTTCCGTTGGCAGAGGGAGATGGTGGCAGAGGAGTAGGAAACCTCGATGCCGAGGAAGTATGTGAGAGGACCAAGATCCTTAGTGTGGAAGTGCTGGTGAAGATGAGCCTTGAGATGGGTGATACCCACAGAGTCGCTGCCGGTGATGACGATATCATCCACATAGACGACCAATAAGATGCAGCCATGTGGAGTCGTCCTGTAGAAGACAGTGTGGTCTTTCATACTGCGGGAAAGCCCAAAGTCGCTGACGACCGTGCTAAAGCGGCCAAACCAAGCACGGGGAGACTGCTTGAGGCCGTAAAGAGAGCGACGGAGACGGCAGACACGAGATCCAGCGCCGGCGGCACAAAATCCGGGGGGCTGCTGGAGATAGATTTCGTCCTCAAGGAAGCCATGGAGGAATGCATTCTTGACATCCAATTGATGAAGAGGCCACCGATGATGGGCGGCGAGAGAGATGAATAGCCGGACAGAGGCCATCTTGGCAACCGAGGAGAAGGTATCAAAGTAGTCAACTCCGTATGTCTGAGCAAAGCCTTTGGCCACAAGGCGGGCTTTGAGGCGATGGAGAGTACCATCGGGATTCAGCCGGACCGTGTAAATCCATTTGCTGCCCACTGCCTATTTGCCTGCTGGAAGGGAGACAAGATCCCAAGTATGGTTTTCCTCCAGAGCCTGCAATTCATCCCGCATGGCTGCGAGCCACCCGGGGTGAGATTTGGCATCACCAACTGTGCGAGGTATAGAAACCGTCTCCAGAGCGGACAAACCCCTGTAAGAAGATGCAAATAGAGGAGTACTCTGGCAGGAGCGAGTACCTTTCCGTAGGGCGATGGGCAAGTCCGCGGGTGGCGGAGCAGGAGCAGCGGACGAAGCGGGAGCATCAGTGTCACTGGTCGGAACGGGGAAAACAGTCGAAGGACGGCGGGAGTAGACCTGACCAAAATGGGTGTCAGCAGGGGTTGACGCTGGTGGAGGATGGAGGAGAGGTAGGATGAGGCAAATCCGGAAGAGGCTGGATGATGAGGGGAAGAGAGTTATCAATGGCAGAGTCAGGAGGAGGAGAGGGAAAGGAGAATGGAGAACTTTCCACAAAGGAGACATCTGCGGAGATGACATACCGGCGAAGGTCCGGGGAGAAGCAGCGGTATCCGCGCTGAGTGCGGGAATAACCGAGGAATATGCAGCGGAGAGATTTGGGAGAGAGTTTGGTGCGGCCAGGGCGAGTGTCACGAACATAACACAAGCAGTCAAACACTCGAAGAGGGAGGGAATGAAGAGGGAGAGTGGGGAAAAGAGCCCGAAAGGGAGTCTCCCCCTTAAGGATAGAAGAAGGAAGGCGATTGAGGAGGTAGGTAGCAGTGAGAATGGCATCGCCCCAAAAGAGCAGAGGCACCTGTCGGTGGAAGATGAGGGCATGGGCAGTCTCTAGAATATGTCTGTGTTTCCGCTCGGCCACGCCGTTCTGCTGGGGTGTATCAGGACAGGAGGTCTGATGAAGGATGTCATTCTCCCGAAGAAACTGCCGAAAAGAAGTGGAGAGATACTCGCGCCCATTATCCGAGCGGAGACATTTGACCGAGATAGAAAAACGATTCTTAATTTCATGAAAAAAGGTTTGGAAGGTGGAAAACACTTCGGAGCGTTCCCGAAGAAGGTAAAGCCACGTCATTCGCGAATAGTCATCAATGAAGGAGATATAGTATTTATAGCCCAAGTGACTCGGAACGGTACACGGGCCCCAAACATCGGAATGAACCAGAGAAAAGGGGTGGGAGGCCCGTGTATCCGTGCGAGGAATGTAGGAAGAGCGATGATGTTTTGAAAAAGAGCATGACTCACAATGAAAAGTAGGAGTCCTACTGAAGTCCGGAAACATCTGATGAATGGTGGATGCAGGCGGGTGCCCTAATCGGGAATGGAGATCAAGTGCCCGAGAAGAGGTAGACGTGCAAGCAATGGGCGTGGGCCCCTCGAACATGTAGACCCCGTCTCGAAGCCGGCCTCGACCAAGTTCCCGGTTCGTAGCCTGCTCCTGAAACACAACACCAGAGGAGGTAAATATGGCCGCACAGTTATAATCCTTAGTCAGTTTACTGATGGAAAGCAGATTAAAGGGACTGCGGGGCACATGTGCCACAGAGGGTAGGTGTATCGAAGGAGTCAGGGAGCATGCGCCGAAGCCCGCTATGGGGATAGTGGACCCATCAGCGACGGTGATGGCTGAAGAACCGGCATATGGGCAATAAGACGTCAACATACCAGCATCACCGGTGAGGTGGTCGGAGGCACCTGAGTCCAGCAGCCATGCAGGGGAGCAATGGCTGACCAAGGCAGTGGGGCAAACAGTACGGGCCAGAGAAGCCGAGGAGGGAGCGGGGCGGACAGAGGCCGGTGGATCATGAGGCCGCCTGAGGTCGGTCATAGACAGGGCCAGAGACGGGAAAAGAGAGGCGACAGTCGAGGACACGTCCCAGACCGCGGGCTGTCCCTGCCGCAGGTGCTGAGATGGTCGGCCATGCAGGACCCAACATCGGGCGATCAGGTGGCCAAACTTGCCACAATGGTGACAGAAGGGACGTGGACGACGTGAAGTACGACCACGTCCCGAGGAGTCCGCCATGGAAGCGGCGGGAGCTGAGGCAGCGGGCCGGCGGGATGATCGGGCGCAGGACGTGCGCGTGCTGGAAGGGCTGCCGGAACGAGGGCGCTCTGCGGGGATGAGGGCGTGCCGCCGGGAGAAGGGCGCTCTGCCGGGAGGGTCCGTTGGGACAGAGGCCGAGGGCGCGTGCTAGGGTGAAGGTGGCGAAAAGGGAGGGGGGCCGCAGGGCGAGAGGAGCGGGGGCGCTCGGGAGGTGCGGGGCAGCGGGAGGCGCTGGAGCTGCGGGAGGCGTCGGGGCAGCGGGAGGCGCCGGAGGCGCTGGAGCTGCAGGAGGCGCCGGGGCAGCGGGAGGCGCCGGAGGCGCTGGAGCGGCGGGAGGCGCCGGGGCAGCGGGAGGCGCTGGAGCTGCGGGAGGCGCCGGGCGAGGGTGAGGGTGCCGGGGCGAGTCGTCGAGTGGGACTCAGAAATACACTTAAATCGAAAATAAAATTAACCAGGTTTAACAAATCACATGGGAAGGATCCAGTTGATATGTCATCAACCGAGAAACATTAAACATGTCATAGATGGAAGTCAAACAATATGGTAAGTCCAACTAATACTCCAGCTTTCCAAGACGCACCATAATCTCAAAGGGGCTGATAGACCTTCATGTCAACTTACCCTATCTACCCAACCAAAGATGTCCTAAGCAAGGTGAAACTCTGAAAAAAACCTGACCACCAACCTAAAACTCCAACAACTGATGATGATGGTCCACATGTTATTTTTAACAACCTTGTGTTGTGACCAATCTTCTTTAGATTAGCTACAACTTTTTCACTGTTTCCTAAACAAGACTTGGTCCAACAAAGGACCTCTCTCCGAACTCTACCCAGTATAAGGGAGATCTACATGGACACCCATACAAAGCCTCAAAGGGCATTGTATTAATCAAGGACTAATAAAAAATGTTATAGGAAAACTCAACCAGAGGCAAATTATTTTCCTAAGAACCAATGAAATCAAGCATACATGCCTGAAGAATATACTTGAGAACTTGGATAACACTCTCCGTCTGTCCATCTGTTTGTGGATGATAAACCATGCTCAATTTAAACTGGGAACTCATCACCTCTTACAAACCTTTCCAAAACCTGGATGTGATCCTAGGGTCCATGTTAGAAAATATTGCAGATGGAACCCCATGAAATCTCACAACCTCGTAGACATATAAGTCCCTAATCTATTCCACTTTTGTCATCTCCTTGATAGGGATAAAATGAATTGATTTCATGATTCGATCAATGATCATTCAAATCACATCCTTCCCCCTAGGATTATATGGTAAACCAATGATGAAATCATGGAAATCTCATCCCACTTCCATACTGGAATGGGTAAGGGCTACAGAAAACTAGCAAGTCTCTAGTGCTCCACTTTAATTCTCTGACACATAAGACATCATGATATGAAATCTACAATCAACCACATCATTCTTAGACACCAATACCAATGTATCAAGTCATGATATATATATATATTTGTAGTCTTAGGATTTATGGACCAATAAGAATGGGGTACAATGTCCAATAACTCCTGCCTCAGAGAAAAAGAAACAACCAACCTATTTTGGAAACACAAAGCGCCACTGGGAGACCAAGACCATTCACCCGAGGTCTCTCTACCATTAAGTATTACATTAAAACATTAGCACTCGGTGTTAAGTACTTGATCAAGCTAAACCCGATCATCAAATGATAAGTCATCCCTTGTCGAAGCCAAGCACACATGCCCACCAACTTCTTTTACTCTCAATATCATCTTAGTAAATAAACTAATCAGAGGCCACTATTCCATTAATTTCTTCATTGATTGTGTTAGTAATCTAACCTAACAATAGTTGTACAATAGAAACAGATGAAGATCAATAGAACAAACAAGCTATATATTTCCAAAAATAAAGAAGAATAAGAGATGGTGATACAATATAAGGATGAAGGAAGAAAAAGAAGGAAGAAATGTTGGAGAAGGACACTCCCCATAGCTTAGGTCTAATGTCCCAACATCTAACCCCCAGTAGCCCTGGTGTAAGATTCCAGAAAATGTTTCATGTCCCCCACCCCTATATACACTGGACCCCTATTTAATAGCCCACCTATCCAGCTAACCACCCCAACAACTAAAATAGAAAAAGTATAACACCACCCTTTAGCAGTTACAACCAATCCCAAATACAATTGTTTCCTACCTACCCTGCCAACACAACTAATAAAACTAAAGGGAAAAGGAAAAACCTCTACTCACCCATGCTAATATGGACAACCCTACTGCACACAGTCCTAATAATTCCCCCTGATAGAAAAACCACCTTATCCCCAAGGTGGACCACCAACATGACTTGGGAACTTAGGCTAACTTGGGCAGCCAATCATAGGTGGGTAATGCTTACAATATAATTCCCCTCCATAATCGATAACAGGAAAATATCTAGACTTAGTTTTACTAACATCTCCACAAAATGTAAAAATAATAGCAACACCATATTGAGCATTAAACTAGACAGTTGGTTGATTTTTGGGATATAAAATCTTGTCTCTTATAACATATAGTGAAATATAGAAAAACCATGAAATTTTTTCCCGTAGAGGAGGTTTTGGCGGTGGCCTTATCATTATGTCAGAAACTAAAATCTCTTCTCCCACCAAACCATCAGCCTCTTTTCCCTCATGGTGTCCACACTATATGGATTTTTTTAAAAGTAGAATTTTTAGAAACACACCAGGGATAGATACACTTTATTACTCCTAAAAAAATTATTTCCTCCTTAAAATATACTATTCCTGACACTACCACATGCATCGTTAACTTCCTCACTATTGAGTGGGGAAGAAGTTTTTCTATAAACATTAAGTCAAAATATTTGTTGCACGCATTAAATATAGACCATACTAGTAAACCACTATGCCCTAGTATTATGGTAGATTCAAAGTCATTTCTATTGATTTTTCGCACCGTATCATCTTCTAATAGTTGCTCAAATAAAGTTCCTAAAGTCTGAGAAAAGAACCCCGATGTTTCTTGTGTAAGTAGATGTTGCAATGCCTCAACTGAAGATAAAACAAGAACCTATCCATTAACTGTAGCAGCCTTCTGATCACAAGGATCCTAAGTAACATTCCATTATTCTATCATAGGTAATCCATCTCGAACAACAACCTTTCGATATCTTGCCTCCACCATACCATACTTTATGTTCTACTCATCCACTGTTCTACTTTCGACAAAATTACTACATTGACAACCAAATTGAAAAATAGTAGTGGTTGAGCCTAGCTCACTTCCAAAAACTTCTCCTACATCTGTAATAACTTTCTCTATAAAACTAGAATCGAAATCTTATAGAACATTAAGTTTGTCTCTTGCAGACCGTTCTTCTGCAACTTGAGCAACACATGGGAAATCATCCTCCTTAGTTTGACATTGATCAGATAACTCAACGAGTTCCTGTTCCTATTCCTGTAAGGTTTGCTACTACTCATGGTACTCCAAATGTACCCTAGAAAGGGATTTAATAAACATGAGTAATTCTTGTATCTCGGCTGCTTGTGCACAAAACAATCGATCTAGTTCTGAAAACCCTATAGCATTTATCGTCACTTATGATTCTACTAATAACGTCACAAATGTATATTTCTAACAACTGTTTGATTGGTTCCACAATGATCACAACATAAATAATATTTTCTAGTCATCATGTGCTTCCCCAACGACATTCATTGTGCAGTAATTTTTTTCAGTGATCATGGAAAACTGAAAAGAATGAGTGATTCCCAATCAATCATCCCTCCAATGTACACCTCTCCTCTACAACTATTGTAGATGAAGAATGACTTCTTTTAATGTGATGTTGTCGAGCAACCCATCTCAGAACATGATGTAGTAGTGCGTGCTGCATCCAAGTGAACTCCTGGTTTATTCTATGTCCTTCGATCAAAAATAAAGTGGCAAGTAAAGGTGTCACAGAACTAGGATGGAAGAATAATGGTGCACATATCCTAGGAAAGTGGTGGTGAAGACAGTACGCACCGCTACACCTCAGATGTGGTACGAGCTAGTGGCAGGTTGGAATCTGATAGAGCACATTGAACATCATACTCAAGATCAAAATTTCTACAGTGAAAAAAATCAAGAACAACAGCTGACCACTGTGTTAGAGTTGATTTATTTTTTTCCCTACTGTTGCGATTACCTCTTTACCACACGTACCTCGTTTTGTAATGACTTAAGTCCTCCAAAACTTCTATTTAAGAATTTTTCTCTAAATGAGAGTACCAAACTGTTATGACTCTAACCTAAAAATGGTCTCATAATTGAAATATAGGAAGAAAAATAGAACAAATAAGATATATATTTCTAGAAGAAATAAGAAGTAGATATAGCGATACAATAGAAGGAAGAAGGGAGAAGAAGAAGGAAAAGATGTTGAAGAAGACCACTCCCCATAGCTCAAGCCTGAAGTCCCAACATCCAACCCCCAACAACCCTACTGTAGGATTTTATAAAATGTTTTGTGTCTCCCCTACATACACTGGCCCCCCTATTTAATATCCCACCCACCCAGCTAACCACCCCAACAACTAAAATTGGAAAAGTACAACACTGCCTCTTGGTAGTTACACCCACTCCCAAACACAACTGCTTCCTACCTGCCTTTCCATCACAATTAATAAAACTAAAGGGAAAAAACAAAACCACCCCTCACCCATGCTAACAGGAACGCCCTACTACACACAGTCCTAATAGATTGTATCAGTAATTCCCTGCTCAGCGCATCAGTGGTCATATTCCCTTTCCCAAGAAACATCAAAATCAAAATTATGAAGATAATTAATCCAACATATCTATCCCAAGTTCAAACCCCTCCAAGTGAAAATACACTTCAAGATTTTTTTGATCATAGTATACTAAAAAATGCTCTCTAAAGAGGTAGTGATGACATGTTTTGAGTGCATGCATAACTACCTCCAACTCAAGATCATGGGTAGGGTAGTTCTTCTCATGAGGGCATAATTTGTGAGATCCATAGGCCACCACCTATTTCCCCTGCATCAAGACACTCCCCAAACCCATTCCAAAATCATCACAGAAAACATTATAACCCAAACCTAGTTTTGGAAGAATCAAAACTGGAGCCTAAGTCAACCTCACCTTTAGTTACTAAAAATACCTCTAACATTTTTCATTCCACTCAAACTTCACACTCTTACATGTTAAATCTTTCATCATAGATGAAATCTTGGAGAATCCCTGAACAAATTGCCTATAATAACTAGCCAACCACAAAAAGCTTTGGATCTCAAACACATTTATGGTCCGCTCCTAGGACATATTTTTTTCTAACTTTTCATGATCCACTAAGACAACCCTCTCAGACATAAAATGACCCATAAACTTAACTTATTGAATATAAAATTCACATTTGGAATGCTTACCATACAAGCAATGTTCCCTCAATATTTTGATAATGATATCCAAATGGTCCATGTGCTCCTCCTCTGACTTAGAGTAAACCAAAATATTATCCACAAACACAAAAAAGAGTTCAAGAACCGATGAAAGATCTGGTTCATCAATTCCATAAATACAATAGGAGTGTTAGTGAGACCAAATGGCACAAACAGAAACTAGAAATTCCCATACCTGCTCCCAAATATTGTCTTAGGTATATCCTCTTCTTGGAATCTCAACTGGTGGTACCCTAACTAAAGGTCAATCTTTGAAAATCATAGAAACCCTCTAAGATGATCAAAGAGATCATCAATCCTAGGCAAGAGATATTTGTTTTTGAAGAACACCTGATTTAACTTTCGATAATCAATACAAAGTCTAAGGCTATGCCTGTCTTATTAGAAAAGAGGACAGACAGAGCCCATAGTGATATGTTAGGATAAATAATCCCTTATCCTTGAGATATTCAAGTTGGACCTTAAGTTTTATCAACTCTACAAGAATCATATGATAAGATGACATAGAAATGGTCATCGTATTAGGTAGCAGGTTTATGGTAAACTCAACCTCTCTGTCGCGGTAGACTAGAAAAATACTCTAGAAAGACCTTAGGGTACGCACACACCACCACAAAAAGTGGAATATTCAAAAAATAATCAACAACATCAAAAGAAACTCCAAAAAATGACATAAGATCACTTTATCATAAGGAACAAAAGGTCCCGCTCTCCCAGACCTAGAATCCCACTCACCCTAAAAGACATAAGTGATTCCATATGGAGTTAAAAATTAAACTGAATGGTGATCACAATCAATTTTGGGGTTAACATTGATCATTCAATCCATATCAATAATCGGATTGAAGATATGAAGATCAAGTACTAATAAGTTCAACTCCACCTCATGGTCTGTTATCATCACTTGATGTGTTGGACACTTGAATCCTTATTCGGACCTCTTTCCCAAAGGCTTAGAAAGATCCAACAAGAATGACATAAGCTCCAAACACAAGCTCAACATGTCAAATAACATTGATGATATAAAATAATGAGTATCACCTATATCGAATAAATCTATCTCCATATAAGATTAAATAAAAATCATACCTCTAACAGTAGCTGACCTTACTTCAGATTCCTCTAGTGCATACTCCATTGCATAAAGACATTCGGTCTCAACTCCTCCCTAAGCTTTATTTTTCGCATGAACATCCCCCTTAACCTGAGGATAATACCCACCACCCTTGGAATCATCGGTACAAACCTACAAACCCTTGGTGAGAGTGGATCCAACCTTACTTTCTTGGGACATCCTTTCACAAAAATGCCTTAGATGACTAGATTTTCCACAATGATGATAGGTCTTGGGAGCCTCCGTACAATTAGGCTTGGTATGACCAGGACTTCCACATTGATACCAAAAAACTTGTTGTTTTCTTGATGAAGCCCCTAAAATCGGCTTTGAAGAAAACTTTCTATCGCTGTGCTTCCTTTTCTGACCATAAGATACACCTTGGATAATGATGATACCAAATAAAGCTCCGCCCAAACCTATTTTTTAGCTATGTCAGCCTCTTCCAAGGCTACCTTATCGACTAACTCCACAAAGTTCAGAAGGCACATGAGAATTATCATCGAACTAATACCAATCATCAACCTCAACTCAAAGCTCTAAGAATTTAGGCAATCATTGGTGATTAGTACCGATTTCAAATGCACCAACTTAGCAAAATGGGTAGAATACTCCAGAACGGTAAGCTCACCTTGCTCTAAAAGTCAGAAACTCCCAAGACTTTCCCCTCATAATGTCTTAGGATAAAAATGTTGGTTGAATATTCTCTTGAAATTTACCTATGTGAGATCCTCATGAAACTTAGTCTGCACAATAGAGTCCCACCATATCCTTCTCGGCCCCTCAAGAATATACGTGAAAAAACCCGCATTAGAGTTCTTAGAAGTCTTTAGAAAGTTGAAGATCATATCAACCCCCTCAAGAAATTATTTAGATTTTTGGGTTCCTTTGTCACCATGGAAGACAGGTGGATGCTGCTTAGTAAATTCTGATTCGTGATCCACTACTCATCCTGGGTTCTCGAAACCTACTTGACCCAGAGTTTGAATAGTGTGGATTACAGCTTCTTCCAAAGAAAGGTCTACTAGATTATTTTCCTATGGAACCTATCTCGTAGCTTCCCTACTTGGATTTGGAAGAAATATTTTAGGAGGAATTGTCTAATAATCACAAGATTAAACCCAATCAGTCACGAAAAGATTCCAAAATCATATGACCAACTTCAGGTATCCATATTCATGATTTAAAACAATAATAATTAAGTAATTATGAATTTATTTGAACAAATATGACACCTTAAGAAATGACCAAGCCTGTTTAAATAAACCCCAAATCTATTTTATTCAAATATCCCCAACCACCAAGTCTCAAGCTTGGCAAAAATATCTGACCATCCATGGTAACTCAAATTCAGTCACAAAAGTGAGCTATTCAAGACCCCTTTTTCGCACTTACTATCTAAATTCTAATAGTCCTAACTCTAATCTACCAAGACACTAAACCAAAATCAGGCAGTGTCAAAACACTCCAGGCTGGGTAATCCTTTGATACCAATTTATCACGAACTAACCCAAGAAACTTGAAAAGTCACCCAAGATGGTCTGCCCCATGGTAAAGTAGAAACAAAGTAGAAGCAACATGTCTCATAATAAACACAAACAAGGAAAACCATTTGGGTACAATGTGGAAGAAAGAGGACATAACCATGAGACATACAAATTCAATCCAAACAGGACAAACTAGAAAGATAAAACATGATGAGTCTAAACAAGTCCATGTGTGACCATCCATCACCACTAAACTATCCTACGACAAAGAAGATGAAAATAAGAGAAACTTGCATACTACACAATGCTCTTCCCTTTACCCGAGTCATAAAAAATAATATCTAAAACCACCTAAAGGAAAAATTAGGGTGTGATAAAAAATCCTAGTAAGAATCTATACAAGTTCTAATATCAAGAATGTATCAATTCTAGATTTTAAAAAAATCCAGTTTACAAATCATTTTCATAAAATAAACCATTTTATAAAACATTCCTTTGATTTTCATAAAAGTATTTCATATTCACCAAATCCAGGAATATGTCATGAAAGTAGGTAAGAAACCATGAATACACTATAAGATAAGCGTGTGAACAATAACCATGAAATATACCTTCATGTGATAAACAATCCAAAAATGACAAAGCACGTCATTTGGGATCTAACCTATGGGTATATATGAAAGAAATGAAAGAAAATATCAAATCCGAGCCTAAGGTGGATCTAACCAATATAACCTCTAGTAACATTACACACAATAAGATGACATAAAACCTCCTATATCATTACACACACAAAGAGTGACAATTTTGTTCCCAATGCACCCAAGGTTACCCAATGTGCTAAGTCTATCAAAAGTCATTTCAAAACTAAAACCACCCTTTAAAGCATTTAATCAAATACTCAGTGTGCGCAAAACCATTTTTAAATCAAATCCCTTTAAAAACATGCATCTCTTCCAACAAAGTCAATATAATGTCAAATCAATCAATTTCAATGAAAAATACAAAGGAATTGATAAAAACTTAAGGCAATTCATGAATTTGAAACACTTGTATAGATACACCTACCTCAAAAATGGAGTAAACCTAATCGTCTTTGACAACAAAGATTGGAAACTAGTATATCGACCTTTGTAACACAAGTCATGATGGAAAACTGCAAAGGATTGATAGAAAACCCAAACTGATCACAACCCGATCCATAGACACAACCAAATCCACTTCCACAACCAAAGGAAGAGAAGAAATAGGAAGACTTCTTACCAGGGAGAAGTGACACAATCATCATGAGGATCAAACAATGAATGGAGCAATCCATAAGGAGGGAGATCACCCAAAATCATCCAAAAAGTCCATAGGGTTCGAGAGTAAGTCCTGAATGTCAAATGACAGAAGATTCATACATGCAACATGATAAAAGCTACTAGGCCAAAGGATTTATGGCACAACCACCTCATTTATAGATTAAATACCCTATAACTCAAATACTCCAAAAAACACATCACCTCAAATTAAATTTACCACAATCAATTATTTTATGGTGTAAAATAGGATCTTGCGGTGTAAAAGAAGATTTTATAGCTTGAAATATTCTTGTGATGTAAACTGTTTCACGACTTGTGCCCAATGCCATATTTACACCGCAAGATACACTGTTATGACATAAAATGGTCCTACAGGTAGTATCCAACCCAGGTTCTGTATAAAAATATTGAAACATATCTGAATCTTTTCAAACCCAATGAGAACCCCCTTAAAATTTTGACACCTTTATACCTGGACTTCATCAATTCAAACAAACATACATCCCCGTACTTTTGGTCATATTCCCAAAAAAAATCATCCTCATAGGGTTCAGAACGCACCCAAACAAAAAGGAAATAAAGACTACATTCAAGAAGTACCTAAAGGAAGGTAAAGAAATGTTACAACAACTACCATAGGTTCCCACTTGTCAAGTATTGGGATTTGGTTCAGGCAGAAACAAGAGAAATCAAGAAACTAGACAAAAGCCCTGAAAATAGAGCATATTAGCCTTAATCGAAAAAAACACAAAGGTAGCTGATTAAAAGACAAAAGAAGGAAAGCAGAGTTATATAATTACATAGATATTATGATTGCAACAGATGGCAGATGAAATAGTTGAGAAACTTGGGAGATCCACATCAAAGGGAGAGCTCTATGGGAAGTTTGTCACATGCTAGGATAGGAGAATGAGAAGGGGGGATCCAGACCCTTGGATTGAAGGGTATCCCACATGATCTCCCATATCTATCAAGTAAAAATCATTCAACTAAATTAGTTGAGACTTAAACCAACTCAATTATCAATCAAATATAATATTTATGTCAAAGCATCTTCCATCAATGTCATTACAATTCACACACACTCCATCCAATAAGACAAGCCCCGAGTAAATGCTGAATCATCTCCCTTTGATGGAATTGTTTATATGTGATTGTTAGTCTATAGGATGATATATGATAGACCCCCAGACACATGGGTCAATCCCATGACTTGGGGGAGTCTCTGACTCCTCCCCCTCTAAAGCGACATTTCTTCATTTCCAACTATCCCACTAGGAAACATAAACCTATAAAAGGAGACATAATAAGGGGTGCAAAAGACCCATAGGACAACACAACTCATGAAAGCCAACATGAGTTCCCCACAAAGCCCCATAAAAATTTAATAATGAGTAGGTTGGACACCAACACATTTCTTTCACCCTAAAGGGTGCCATCACATCATGAAACACTCTGAAACAGTGAACAAACATGTTTGAATGCTCCTACTAGGCATGAAACCACACAGGTTAAAAGTGATATTTTTTGAAATGATCTTACCAAGACTTGATAACATACTATTTATAATATGTTTAAGTATAGTATTACTGATGATAACGATCCTAATATACTTAATATCAAGAGCATTTTATTACTTTCAGAGTAAATAAATTAAATAATAATTAAAACTATAAGGCGTTAAAGAATATTAAAATAATTCCCTAATAGAATTGGTAAGATAAAATTGTTGAATATCCTAATAAAACATAAAGAACTTAATATTAAATCCCTCGGGACCAATAACACTATCCAAGTTCAAAGATCAGAGGGAAACTTTGACTTAATCCTCCATTGGAGCCTCTATTAACAACCTATTTTGATAAGGGTCGAATCATCGCAACTCAAATTAACCTCTTGAGTGTTCTTCAGGGAGTAAGGGTCAAATCATCGCAACTCAACAATCCATTTTCCCCGACATCCATCCCAGCTAGCCCGTCAGTGGACTCATGTTTTTGACAAGCATATATGGTTGCCATCAGGGTCGAACACCTCAATTCCCATGGCACCCATCATGTTTTTGACAAGCACATGTATGGCCCACACCTCCCAAGGCATGCCTCGAAGCAACCCTTTCTGAGAGGCATGCTGCTGGAGAGGGGAATGAGGAAGCCACCCCTCCTTAGGAACCTAACGTAACATTAGAATCGATCACTCCGCTTCATATCAGCATGCTAGTTTTTCATCAGACGTGGATCTGTGATGAGGTTGCAATTTTCTTTCTTCGCTTATCATAGAAGTAGACTACATGGGGCATGGTTCGTTAAATTTCATTTGAACCAATTTATGAGATCCCTGAAAAGAGTGATCCTTGGTTTGTTATCACACTACACAAATAGATACACATTTTGGGACTTTTGAAGAAACCGTAGGGACAACTTCACGCTTGAGATATAACTGAGGAGGACGCCACCCCAAAACGAAACCCCGACGTGGAAAACCACAAGGACCAAAATGACTCGTGAAAGCAAATGGGAATCTGCGGGGGCGGGGGCGGGGGGGCTCCACTGAGCCTTCCCATCTGTCCGCGATATACAATATGGCACAACTGGTTCCAAGGTACCACTAAGGCAACCACAATCAAGAAAGCATATGGGAATCCGTGGGGGCTCCACCGGGCATTCCCATCTAACTAAAACATCTAGAATACATGGATATCATCCAGTCATTCTTCTCTACACAATCCAGGCGAATCCAAGGAATCCATACTTGGCAACTGGAATCTGTGGGAGGTCATCCCGCGGCATTCACAAGGGTACCCCGAGGGAATCCGCGACATTAATTTGTGGCATTCAAAAAATAATACATTACTTGAATCCAAGGGGGAGCCACCCTGAGGCATTCACAATGATGAATCCATGAGAAATCCAAGGTAGCTCATGGCATTCCTTAGCTTCGAACATCCATAAATCTAATGAGGCGTCCACCCATGGCATTCAAGTGAGTCCCCTAACGAAATCCATGCTCACTCAAGGAATTCCACCCTTTTGATGTCCGATACTGGATCCACATACCGGAGATTCCTCAAAAACCACCCATCGACATGTCTCACATGCTATCCAAGGCCAAAGACATCAAGTCAGGCACCCATCTTACCTCCACAAGGCTAAAGCTTATGTTCCACTAACCCACCTACCAGGTAGATTAGACAAAACCACTCACTTAGTACATGGCAGGGAAGTATCTCGTTTAACCTTTCGCAACAACGCTCAACAACTCAAGTAGCCAACCAGGCATACCCAACAAGCGTACATCCTAGTGTCGCTCTGCTGCATGATTTGGCTTGACTATCTCAAGTCATACCTCATCGATCCTAGGCTCTCGCACCTAATAGCCCAGCTAACCGTGCTCACCGCATGTCAACTGAAATCATCTCACTCAATGCTTTCTTTCTGACAAACCCAAGGCATTTAAAGTGCCAAAACCTCACACTCAATAGCACCACTCGTGTATCGATACCACAAGCTGAAGCTTCTGCCCAAGCTTCGTGCATCCAACCAAACTCAAGAACAGGTTAACCCCCCTCTCCAGTTACCCTCACGGATCGCTAAACGTCAACTCACTAAGAACCAGGGTCACGTCTAAGGGTCATTAGATCCTTCCACCTAGCCCAAACACCGAAAAACATCAAGCTAGATCTTTCAGGAAACAACCCCAAACACGCCTCAAGATCACGCGACACCTAACAGGATAAAACTAACCACTGATCTCAATGATCCCACACATAAACATAACAACACACATACCTTAGAGGTATTGTAACTAGGGCTTGCTCTCTAGCCTAACCTGCCCATACAGTGTCAGCATCTACCACTAAAGTGAGGGTTATGGTTTCTTAGGAGCATCCCAAGAATGTTTTTGATATACGGAGCTTCATAGGATTGGCAGGCTATTGCCAACATTTTATACAGGGCTTTTCTCGTTTGGAAGCACCTTTGACAGGGCTGACCAAAAGGGGGATAAAGTTTATTTGGTCAAAAGCTTGCAAGAATGTCTTCAAAGAGTTGAAGAGGAGATTGACCTCAGCAACAATCCCGATCTTTCCAGAGCCAGGCAAGGGGTATGTTTTATATTCTGATGAATCAGATATCAGGCTAGGTACAGATCTGATGCAGGGGGATCGAGTCGTTGCATATGGGTCTCGACAGTTGAGGCCTCACGAACAGAATTACCCTATACACGATCTTGAGTTGAAAGCAGTTGTGCACGCCTTGAAGTGTTTGCGGCACTACCACTTGGGAGAAAGGTTTGAAAACTATACAGACCATAAGAGTTTGAGATACATTTTTACTCGGCGGGACCTTAACCTTCGGCAGGAAAAGTGGGTCGAGTACCTCCAGTCTTTCAACTTTGAGCAAACCTATACACCAGGAAAGGGCAATATAGTTTTCGACGCTCTGAGCCGCAAGGCACAGCCTCAGGTTGTCTGGGAGTCATGCAATGAGTGGAAACTGATAACGCTTTTTGATCAAATGCATCTGGATGTCCAAGAGGACCAGGATCGAGCTGACATCTTTATCTGTGGTTCCTTCGCTTCTGTACCGGATCAAGAGAAGGTAGCTATCCGATCCAGAGTGTCTCGCCCTCAGGGATATCTTTAAAGGTGGAGAGTTGCCACCACCCTGAAATATAGATGAGGACAAGATCATCCATGTTCGCAGGCGTGTTTTAGTGCCTACTAACATGTGAGAGGAGTTGATGAGGGAATCTCATGCTTCTAGGTGGGCAGTATGGGTCTTTGTGGATCAGTTGACGAAGGTCACCCATTTTCTACCGATCTGAGAAATCTTTACGGTGCATGAATCGGGAAGGTTGCTTGTTCGAGAGATTGTACGGCTACACGGGATCCCTCAAAGCATCGTTTCTAATAGGTATGTTCGGTTTACGTCATGATACTGGTAGGGGCTGCAGAATGCATTGGGCACTCTGGTGCTTTTGAATACCGCATACCACCCATAGGCTGATGGGTAGTCCAAGCAGACTATTCAGGTGTTAGAGGACATGTTGAGGTCCTATGTCCTAGATTTTGGCGGTTCATGAGAGAACCATCTGGCACTTGTGGAATTCACCTATAACAGCAGTTACTGAGCAATGATTCAGATGAAACCTTACGAGGCTTTATATGGGAGGTCATGTTGTTCACCCTTATGTTGGCAAGAGACATGTGAGGCGGCGATGGTTGGATTGAGTCTCATTCAAGAAACGACAGGGCATGTCCAATTGATTCGGAAGAGGATGACTACGGCACAGAGTAGGCAGAAATCATATGCGGACTGACAACATCGATCCTTGGAGTTTGAGGTAGGTGACTGGGTGTTTTTGTGTGTGTTGTCTAGGTTGGGACATTGTCAAATACGGAGGCATGGGAAATTGGTGCCCAAGTGCATGGGGTCGTTTGAGGTAGTGAAAAGAGCCAGCCCAGTGGCGTACCTATTAGCTCTTCCACAGAGATTTGGTGTCTCAGAAGATGTATTTCATGTATCTCAACTTTGACGATACTTTCTTGATCTATCTCACATGATCGATGTTGATCTTGAGGTCAATGCGTCCTTTGAGGAACATCCAATTCGTATTATAAATCATAGTGAGAAGACGCTCCATGGAAAATCTATTCTTCTGGTACGGGTGTTGCAACGTCCCGACCAGAAAGCCATTGATCGGTGCCCCGGGTCGGTGCGCCACACGGCCTAAAACACCTCTCCATGTACGCCAGAGGCTGCCGACTAGTAGCGATAATCCATAAGTGGTACGGTGGGAAGGCTATACTCTCATGTCAAAGTAGAAACACCAACGGAAATAAAGCAAACATTATATACATCACACCTAGATAAAATAAACAAGTTCTAAAATACCAAATCACAACTCATGCAATATCATACTAATGCCATGCAGGCATACATAAGTAAGGTCAAGTACATCAAGCCCCAAAAGTAAACAAAAGGGCAAAAACCAAAAGATATCAAAAACCCAAAAGTCCTGAGAAATAGCCTGACTCCCAACTCCAATTCTAGGCATAATCTCAAGCATCAGATACAAGGTGTTTGCCCTTATCCCGACCTGAATCCATGAAGTTTGTCCGGACAACAAACAGCGGCCCAAAAAGGGTGTGAGTAAACACAGTAGGTCACCAACGGTGTCTAATACAAATTCAGTTTGATGTGTAAAGTATAATGGTGCGCAATATATGTGTGTGTGAGAGAGAGAGAGTGAAGCAATCAAAATAATAATGAACATCAGAAATAAAAGGAACCAAGTCGGGCCTCGGGTCTCAATGGGAAAGCCCGAGTCGACACTACCTGCTTCAGCCTACGCCGGTCTCTGAACACGAAGGAGGTGTCATGGACTAATCTGGATTCCAAGGTGCATCACAAAGGCAACCATGATCAAGTAACCAAAAGGAATCCATGTGGCTCAACCAGGCATTCCCTTCTAGCAATTCCCAAGAATATCTGGTAATTGGGTCTGAACTCAAGGAACCACCCTTGACGTTCAGAGGCACGACGCGATTAGAATCCAAGGCTTACACCAGAGGCATTCCACCCAATATGATCAAGCCGGATCCGGGGAGCTCATCCCGCGACATTCAACAAGGGTACCTGATAGGCACCACACCAAAACAGAACCGACTTCTTAGCATTAGCAGTAGAATTACAAAGAGAAACTCATAACGGATGGGAAAAAAAGGAAGAAGAGAGGAAGAAGAACAATCGAGGGACCCCATGTCCACTCACCCAAGCGACACAGCCGCACTAACATACTCTATTTCTCCCCTTATCCCTCTCCCTACTCCCCGCCCCTCTTTATTTATAACTATTGTCAGTTGTACAAACTCCTTTTACAATATTCCCCCACTAATAATCCCCCTTATTCTCTTTATGCCCAGGTCTCTATCACTCTCACCATCTTGAAAATCAGTCTTGTCATCAAAACTGAGGAAAAGAAACTGATTGCGAGAAAACTGATTGTGAGGCACCGCTGCAGCATGTAATCTCCAAGCAATATGCCAAATGATCCTTCCAACTCCTGTTGTTGATGCATCCTAGCGTCACCGACTCTCCAAGCAATCTCCCAAATGGTTTGTCTCGGGCAGTGAACTGACCGTGTACATTGGTTCCCACCATGCTGCAAAGTGCGTCTCTGAGTGCCCGCATCCCGTCCAAAGTAGTTGATTGAGCTTCCCCCATGGCCCTCACCACAAACCGCTATGCATGACTCCTGCAAAAACCATCTCGCATCCTTGTTTTCAAAACGAGATAACTGTTTTCCCTTCACAATATCAATATCTACTAGCGCCTCTGTGAGCAAATACAGAGCCTTCAATTCCCTACCCTCCGCGGAAAAAGCAGCAACATGTTGATGCTTTTTCGGCAGGGCCACCTCATCAGAAGGAATCACTGTCTTTAAAAATGGCATGACTGTGTTGTCCTTGCCTCCACTTGACTCTGACAAATCTCCTCCCAAGAAGGCGACAGTGTAGTCAGTAATAGTCGTGTACTCTATGGGCAGCCCTGTGGTGTCGTCATCATCCCGAAGCATATCACCAGTGTTTTGTTTTGCCATTAAATCCACTTGTCGTCCCAGTTTCAGCTCAAGCACAACAATGTCAGCACGGCCCGACGACCGTGTGCCATCCTCAATGTTGCCAACTCCAAAATCAGCAAAGTCTCCTTTAGATTCCCCCATGAGCAAAGAGGGATGACCATCGATCGAGTACAACTGTGTTTCAGGAGGAAACATAGCTGTTAGGCGGAGAGAGAAGGGAAGTGATGGCAAGAGGGGAGGTGAATTGCCTTTTAAAAAATGATTAACAAATTAAAATCAAAGTTGAAAGTGCAGCGGAAATAAAAGAGGCAAGACACGCAATTGATAACGGAGTTCGGCCTAAAACCCGGCCTACGTCTCCGCTCCCAACTCAACCGTTGAGAGATTTACTACCGCTTGCTTTTCAATGGTTGTAGCAAGAAACCCACTAGCCTTTTTACAGGTGAAGGCTAGCTCACCTATTACAGCTTGCTTTTAGTGGTTATGCAAGAACCCACTTGCTTTTAATGGTTGAGCAAGAACCCACTAGCCTTCTTACAGGTGAAGGCTAGCTCACCTTTGATTCAAGCCTTTTGAAAGGTAAGGCTTGACTAACCTCTTCACACCTTGAAGGTGGTGTGAGAACCCAAAAGAATGGAGGAGAGAAAGAGTTGGGGGTTTGTAGGCACAAACCCAAAATGATGTTCAAAATGAATAAACAATAAAAACCGTAATGGGAGAAGCCTTGGGCGCCAAATGAATTGATGAAGTTGATGAAGTGCTCTCCCAAGCTTCTATGGTGGTGCTCCTTGGATGTGGAATTGTGTTGGAGCAATTGGGGTTCCCTTGGAAGAATCCGCCGGAGGTTAGCCAAATGATCAAAATGTGTCCCGTGGGCTTCCTTATAGTTCTGACGTTGTTCCTTGGGCTTCCGGGGGTTCCTAGTCCTTTATTTATAGAGGGGGAACCCTCATATGGCCGTTGGAGGCCTTTGGAGCCGTTGGAGAGGCTTTCGGAGCCGTTGGAGGCCAAGTGGACAGGCTGGTCAAAAGCCCAACGGCTAGTTTGACTGGCTCCACCGGCTGACCGGTACAGGGCCACCGGTTGGCCGGTGTGTGCAAAATGGAGAGGGGCTCGGGCTCAGGCTCCACCGGCTGGCCGGTGAGGAGGCCACCGGTTGGCCGGTTCTCAGGCAGTAGCAAATACTGTTCTGGCTGGGTGCCACCGGCTGGCCGGTGCTGAGGCCACCGGTTGGCCGGTGCTGAGGCAATAGCAACCTCTTCTTTCTGGGTGCCACCGGCTGGCCGCTGGTGTGACACCGGTTGGCCGGTGGTCTGGACAGAAGGATGCCTTCTGTCCAGGCCTCCATCGGCTGGCCGGTGCTCTTCCATCAGTTGGCCGGTGGACTGAAAATCAGTCCACTTTGGCTTCTTGCTTTCTTGGCCCAATTCCTTGGCCACCTGAAATTATACCTATCAACCAAAAACACTTAAAACAATATTAGAAAAATAAGAGGGTGATTGTGATCATGAAAATTAAACCTCGAGGGGTACGAGAGGTACAACAATCTCCCCCTATTTTGATGATCACAATCACCAAAACAAACAATGTAGAAAATGAAATGAAAAGCATGCTTTAAAAGATTTCTCCCCCAATCAACCAAGAATTTCTCCCCCTTTGTGATTATCAAAATAGCACGGGGCATAAAACTTGATTGAGGGAAAAGTTTGAAAAACAAGATAGAGATTTTAAACCAATTGAAATTTTTGAAATTAAAATTGAATAACAGTTTGAATTGAAAGTTTTGAAATGAAAAATTCGATACCAAGAGTTTGAAAATTTTGAAATGAAAATTGAATAGAAAATTTTGAATTGAAAAAATTGATACCAAGTGTTGAAATTGAAAGTTTGAATAGAAAGTTTTGAATAAAACAAAAAAAGCTTAAACAAACCTAACTCCCCCTAAATAAAACAACAAATCACCGGGGAGTGGTGTTTGAAACCGAGACAAATTTTGGTCCGGTGAGACTCGCTAAGATGGATTTTTCAATCCATACTTGTCTTGTGGCGGGTCTTCTACTATAAAATTCATCATTAAGGAAAATGGTTTTGGGCCTACCATACCGGGCATTTTTGCAATTGCACTCATAGATTAAGTGCCCGGGTTTTTTACAATAATTGCAAAATTTAAATTGGGAGCTCCCCCTTACAAAAACAGTAGGTGCATGGGAAGAGGAAGCTTGCTTGGAATAGCCAAGCCCTTGGGTGGTCCTAGATACACGTTGGGAACCTAGAAAATTGTTCAAATTTTGTTCCCCTTGGGTGAACTTGGCTAGGGATTCCCTTAGATCTTTGATTGTTGATTCCATGGAATCAATATCGGGAAGGTTTTGGACTTTGAGGGACAACTCCTTCTTTTCTTTGAGAAGTTGTTCCTTTTCGGAAGTAAGTTTTTTGAAATTCTTTTTTAAAGAAACAAATTTGGAAGAAAGTTCGTGAAAATCTTCCTCCAATTGATCTCTAGCATGTTGGAGATCCTCATATGATAAATGATTTAAAGAATTGGAATTTGAAGAACTAGAGGAAGAGGAGTCGGAAGATGTTACCTCATGGAATGCCATTAGGCATTTGTTACCGTTGTCAATTGAGGAGGAGGAGGATGTGGAGCTATCACTCCAAGTGGCCTTGAATGCCTTCTTCTTCTTTTGCTTGGCCTTTTTCTTTTTGAGAGGGCAATCGGGCTTGTCATCGCCTTTAGTACCTTCATGGGTTACTTCTAAAAGATTCCAGATATCATGAGAAGATGAGCAAGTAGAAATACGATAAAATTCATTACGGTCTAGCCCACAATGAAGAGCATTCATGGCTTTGCCATCAAGCTCAAAATTTGCAATGTCTTCGGGGGTCCATTTGGATTCATCGGGAGAAGAAAGTGAAAAACCATGCATGACAATTTTAAAAATAGGATAACCAAGGCTTTTAAGAAATGTAGTCATGCGGGTTTTCCAAAAAGAATAGTCGGTTCCATCAAAAAATGGAGCACGACCCAAAGAATATCCTTCGGGGGCGAAAGAGGTTGAAGCCATCAAAAAAAGATCTTGAATTTGAAACCGGTTAGGGTATTACTCAAATTTCCCTTTGATACCAATTGTTAGGCGGAGAGAGAAGGGAAGTGATGGCAAGAGGGGGGTGAATTGCCTTTTAAAAAATGATTAACAAATTAAAATCAAAGTTGAAAGTGCAGCGGAAATAAAAGAGGCAAGACACGCAATTGATAACGGAGTTCGGCCTAAAACCCGGCCTACGTCTCCGCTCCCAACTCAACCGTTGAGAGATTTACTACCGCTTGTTTTTCAATGGTTGTAGCAAGAAACCCACTAGCCTTTTTACAGGTGAAGGCTAGCTCACCTATTACAGCTTGCTTTTAGTGGTTATGCAAGAACCCACTTGCTTTTAATGGTTGAGCAAGAAACCACTAGCCTTCTTACAGGTGAAGGCTAGCTCATCTTTGATTCAAGCCTTTTGAAAGGTAAGGCTTGACTAACCTCTTCACACCTTGAAGGTGGTGTGAGAACCCAAAAGAATGGAGGAGAGAAAGAGTTGGGGGTTTGTAGGCACAAACCCAAAATGATGCTCAAAATGAATAAACAATAAAAACCGTAATGGGAGAAGCCTTGGGCGCCAAATGAATTGATGAAGTTGATGAAGTGCTCTCCCAAGCTTCTATGGTGGTGCTCCTTGGATGTGGAATTGTGTTGGAGCAATTGGGGTTCCCTTGGAAGAATCCGCCGGAGGTTAGCCAAATGATCAAAATGTGTCCCGTGGGCTTCCTTATAGTTCCGACGTTGTTCCTTGGGCTTCCGGGGGTTCCTAGTCCTTTATTTATAGAGGGGGAACCCTTATATGGCCGTTGGAGGCCTTTGGAGCCGTTGGAGAGGCTTTCGGAGTCGTTGGAGGCCAAGTGGACAGGCTAGTCAAAAGCTCAACGACTAGTTTGACTGGCTCCACCGGCTGAACGGTACAGGGCCACCGGTTGGCCGGTGTGTGCAAAATGGAGAGGGGCTCGGGATCAGGCTCCACCGGCTGGCCGGTGAGGAGGCCACCGGTTGGCCGGTGCTCAGGCAGTAGCAAATACTGTTCTGGCTGGGTGCCACCGGCTGGCCGGTGCTGAGGCCACCGGTTGGCCGGTGCTGAGGCAGTAGCAACCTCTTCTTTCTGGGTGCCACCGGCTGGCCGCTGGTGTGACACCGGTTGGCCGGTGGTCTGGACAGAAGGATGCCTTCTGTCCAGGCCTCCATCGGCTGGCCGGTGCTCTTCCATCGGTTGGCCGGTGGACTGAAAATCAGTCCACTTTGGCTTCTTGCTTTCTTGGCCCAATTCCTTGGCCACCTGAAATTATACCTATCAACCAAAAACACTTAAAACAATATTAGAAAAATAAGAGGGTGATTGTGATCATGAAAATTAAAACTCGAGGGGTACGAGAGGTACAACAATAGCTCGAGCTAAGAAGTGAAGAAATTCCTTCTACTCCTGCGTGTGGGCCGCCATCGTTGAGGCCATCGTAGCGAAAGAGGCTTTCAATTTTGCCACTGTCATGTCAATGCGGTCCAAGCGCTGCTCCACACTAACGAGACGAGCATCAATGATCATGTTCATCATTTCTCCGTGAGGTGTTCCCGGTGAAATCAATCAGGCAGTGTGCATGGATGGTTGACAGACACTGGCGACCTCAGGTGTGGTCGCGTCCAGTGGTGCGCCTCTGCCCGTTCCAAAACATGGGAAACAGCTTGCCTTCATTTTCCTTTTTTTCCTTTTTTTGGTTTTCCTCCACACAATAGAAAAGTCTGGCTCCTTGCTTACTCCTTTTGGTTTCGGCGAACACGGATTGCGACTCGGTCTGACTGCTCCTCCGTCGAACAACTAGAATGTGCGCCTTGCTCTGGCGGCCAACAAATGACTCTTGGGAAGTAAGAGACGAACAATGTTGTGTATCCCCTAGTCATGAGCGGTGGTCAGCAGCGTGCGGCACTTCTGCGGGAGTTCCAGTAAGGCGCTCCTACGACATAAGTACAGTAGGTCAGGCGTCCGGCAGCGCTTGCAAGCCGAGGTCATGAGTCGCTGTTGAAGGCGGGAGTGGTGGTCGCAACGGTCGCCGCGTGTCCGATCATGCAGAGGATCCAAAGCAATTCTCCCAAGGCAGAAACCGTCCGACCGAGATGAAAAAATGCACAACAGCATCGCGTCGGGTGCACGACTTCCTTGGTCGCCAAGTGGTTGTGCGCGACTCCTCTCGTGCGAGTAACGAGTGCCCGCGTCCGTAGTGGCAGAAAAGGAATTTAGCAGCAGTGTGTTGCCTTCCTCCGATTGTAGCTGGGAGTAACAGCTCAAGCGCCCGAGGGAGAGGATGAGGAATGGCGGTGCGCTTTGTCTGCTTCTACTATGTGCGTTGACACTCGAGGTGAAGAAATAGGTAGCGCGTCTCTGTTGAGGAGGCAGTAGGCAGGCCGGACCAAATGATAGGCACCACACCCAAACAAAACCGACTTCTTAGTATTAGCAGAAAAATTATAAAGAGAAACTCATAACAGATAGAAGAAACCAGGAGGAAGAAAGGAGGAAGAAGAACAATCGAGGGACCCCAGGTCCACTCGCCCAAGCTACATAGCCGCACTAATAGACTCTATTTCTCCCCTTCTCCCTCTCCTTATTCCCAGCCCCTCTTTATTTATAACTATTGTCAGCTGTACAAACTCTTAGAATATTCCCCCACTAATAATCCCCCTTATTCCCTTTATGCCCAAGTCTGTATCAGTACCCCTCAAGAATAGACGATGTTAATCTGTGACATTCAATAAGTGTAAACATTACCCGAATCCAAGGGGGAACCACCCCAAGGCATTCGTAGTAATGAATTTGTGTAGAATCCACGGCTTGCTCAAGGCATTCCATAACATTGGACCTCATTGAATCCAAAGGTGTCTTCACACTTCGGCATTCACATGCATCCCCTTAATGGAATCCTAGACTCATTCATGGCATTCCACAACAATACCAACTATGAAGAATCTAAGGAGGCCCTCTCGAGGGCATTATATACTCATAACCATTACTAAGGATTTCAAACATGTCATTATACTACAATTCAAAAAATAAAAAATTATACAATTTAAGCCAAGTTCACCATTTGGGATCAATTCACATTTCCATTTAAGCATTTCATGATCGCACAAAGAGCAATTCCTCCAAGGTCTGCCCAAACCAACCCACTTTTCTAAATCTAAGGAAACTCCGAAGAATAAATAAGGCATCAAATAAATTAAATTAATTTGAGGTCAAGCGTCTATGACCTGGCGCGACTACCCATGCCAAAGATGCAATATGACGACGAGACTTTGCGGGAAAAGCACGAGACCGGTTGTCGTGAACCAACTCAGGACAACTAGACAAGACACCCAAGATGGTCCGCCCCATGGTAAAGTAGAAACAAAGTGGAATCAACATGTCTCATAATAAACCTGAACAAGACAAACCACCAGGGTACAACGTGAAAGCAAGACATAACCATGAGACATACAAATTCAAGCCAAATAAGTCAAACTAGAAAGAAAAAATGCGACGAGTCTAAAAAAGTCCTTGTGTGAACATCCGTCTATAACACCCCGAGCTTCCACGATACACTTCTCTTTCAATAATGCAATAGCTTGCATTGTACACAAGTTCAAGATTCTAACACACCGCGACCAATCAAAATGGTCATTATGAATAGTAATACCCACCTTTTGAAATTATATAAATTTTATATTTCAAAATGGACTTCATTTTTGTATTCGGAATATCGAAATTAGCCTATGTTGAATTTTTTGTATTTTTCTGAGAACTTTCAATTTTTTTATGAATAGTGAAAAATACTTAAAAACAACTTTTTTAATCAAAATAATTTATAGTGATAAATTATACTATTGAGTGGTTTTAAAGTATAATTATAATATATTTTTACCATTTTATCCAATGGTGTTCATTATAATTAATTTCACTTTGAAATTGGACATAAACAATTGTCAATCTTTTGATATATGTTGTTTCTTAAAAACACGCTATTTGTTGTGACAGCGAGAATTAATTATTAAATTAATTAATGCAACTTATATGTTTGGAATTTTGTAAACTAGACATCATTTTTGAATTCGGAATATCAATTATAGCTTAGGGTAAAATTTTGGCATTGTTCTGAAAAACTTCAATTTTTGATGAATAGTGAAACCACTAAGTGGTAGTTAAAAAACTAATTTTTCGTTTAAATGAAACATTACCACTTCTGTGATTTGATTTTCAAAAATCCAACATACATGGTTGTCATTAGGAAGTAAAATGTGGTTCAATGGGATTAAAATAATTTTTGGTGAATAGTAACTTTTAAGTTTAATTAATCACGATTAAATGTAATTAGTGAAATTTAAGGTAAAAATGATATTATAAAAATATGAAAATACCTTTACACTTGTCTTACCCCTATTGGATGAGTTATGGCCGACCAAGACAATCCATGTGTCAACTTGGGGACCCCATGGAGCCACTTTGGTAGGAAAATGACATTAAAAACTTTTTATTTAATGTTAAAATAAAAATGTCACAAACATGAGTTGTTTTACTAAAACAATTTTTAAATGGGGTTATACATGTCATATTTTTGACTGTAAATATTCATTAGAAAGCTAAAAAGATTTCCTACATCATGATATTTTTTTTATAATTTTTAGACATTAAATAAATTAAAAGTTTTATGACACAATGATGATGCAGCGATTACCTCATTAATTAACGATTTAAATAAAATGAAAAGATAATGTAAAATCTAAGGCTTACACTTGTCAAAAACCTATTGGATGAGTAGATTTCGAACCCTTATCACCTTAGCCTCGAAATATATCATTGTGGGACCTTTAGAATCCGAAAAGCATTTCATAATAAAGTAACATTTCAATCTTTCCAAGAGTGCCCATCCTCTCCTCTTATAAAAGGCCTCCACCTCTACCACCTTACTCACACCTCTCAAGCCTTTGGCTCGGCCAACCCCTGCCCATTTTGTCTCTCCACTTCCCTCTCTTACTCCTAGAAGCCTCACTTTGGGCAGAATTCTTCCCAAGGAAGCCTTTGAGCTCAAATCAAAAAGAGTTACCCGTTTTAAAGGTAGTGTTCTCTCTTGTGTTCTTATGTTTTATTTTGCTTCTCCAACCCCCTAAACTCTTTTTATTCATTTATTTTGTAACAACACCAGTATCCTCAATATACTAGAATGTTGTTATAAGAAGGATTTGAGCTACACTTACACACTCCTACATCTAATGGTTAAAGAACATACTGTTTCTGTGGATGGCGAATTTCTGCCTCACGAAACAATGATTGTTCAACACTCATATAACACCTTCAAAGGTGGCCATTAAGATGTCACTATATTTATATATGATATATAATATGTTTATGTTTTACTTAAGCTTCTGTATTTTTCATTTATGGCATACCTTTATGGTTTCCATTATGGGTAAACGCGATATCTTCATTTTAGGAAGTGCGGACTACCGCCCCCTCAAAGTGATTTGAATCGTTAATGTCATATGTGGGATGTATAAAGGATGGAGTAAATGATATTATATATTATATTATACTGGAATTATAATATACCTTTATATCATTATGATTTTATTCCATTAAATACGAAATAGAAATGAAAGTAGCGTTCATGCGTACGTACGGCTTACCGTCTCCATGAACGGTGCATTTCATTTCTTATCTTTAAATGTTACGTAATATTATAAATGCATGTATATATTGGATATACATGATATATATGATATATACATCATGAATATAATTTTGATATAATGGATATTTCACCACATGAACAACTTGTAATTATAAGAAGTTTATTTTTGACTCAAGTACCAAAGATCGACAAAATGACCATTATTAACTTAAATAATTACATAATGTTCATAACATGGTAATAAATGATATAAAAGGAATAATGAACATGAAAACGGTTCTTAAGCAAATAGAAATTAACTCTAGTTTATTATTCAGGAGATTAAAGAACGAACGAGTCAAGTCGGACATGAGGTAAGGGAACTTCTTAACCCAATTTCTATTCTTTGGGTTAATCTCCTATTTTCAAATTATGTCATGATATTATTATGTTCTATCTTGTATTTATACTTTCTTTATGTGTACATATAGTGAATACACATAATAGATCTATTTTATTTAAAAATGTTCTTTGTAAGGGACTTCGTCTCAATCTCCCTTCATTGAGCCATATTTTGTTTTATACACAAATTTCTTTTATACGGTGTATAAACCCCTTTGACTTTTACGTTTATTTAAAAGGAATCTTTTTATACGAAGCGTTTTACTAAACGACAAAAAGGAATGTTTTTCTTGTCGTACGTATGCGGCGACAACGACTTCTCCGCCGTCGTGGCCATTATTTGAGTTTCGGCTTCCACTACAAGCCATAACTTTTTTTTAAATGAAAAATAAATACCATGTTTTAAATCTCTTTTATTTTGGTATTGAAAATGGTTTTGAAAATGTTTTATTATATCAATGTGTTGTATTGTGATTGAAATGTGGAAATTTTATGTTTCCTTTATGCATGTTTTATGTGATACGATTATGTTATGGTTTATGATATGTTTAAACCTATTCATATGAGGAATGCATTGGACTTAATAAGTGACGGGTGGAGTCCGCTATACCTCCTCGATGCATCGGTAGGTCTCATGAGACAAACTAGTGTCTTGGCACGAGGCCTTGACAAAATCTTATTTATAGTCTTGGCACGAGGCATTGGCTACGTGGTTATGATAGTCTTGCATTATGCATTCCATCATTATGAAAGTGGTTATTGATATTGCATGTGATTATTCGACTAGTAGAATATCCAAGAGAGTAAGTAAATGACATTATTTAATTTTATTTTTGCCATATTATGCTAAAGTTTAAGTTTAAAAAGGCTTTTGTTTTAGTTATACATTGCCTTAAATGTTAATGTTTATTTATGAAAGCTTCCGCAATATTGTTATCCTTACTGAGCATCTGAGCTCACCCCTTTCAATGTTTTAATATTTTCCAGGATGTGAAGAAGTATTTTATGAATGACCTGCAGGGATAGTCAGAAGATGATATGAGTGTGGACTATGGAGACCATGTTATTATAGTTTTTCACTTTATGATGTAATGTAACTTTTATGAATGTATCTAGTGTTTCCAAGGCTACTAAACTAATCGGTCTTTCGAGACTTGATCTTTTGTGATCATGCCAATGTTACGCAATAATGCACCGACTCCGGGTAACTAGGGCCGGGACGTTACACCGTCACCACCAAACCATCATACTACGAAGACAATGACAAAGAATCTATACAAGTTTTAATATCAAGAATGCATCAGTTCTAGTTTTAAAACAAATCCAGTTTACAAATCATTTTCATAAAATAAACCATTTTGTAAAACATTCCTTTGATTTTCATAAAAGCATGTCATATTCATCAAATCCAGGAATATGTCAAGAAAGTAGGTAAGCAACCATGAATACACCATAAGATAAGCATGTGCGCAATAACCATAAAATATACCATCATGTGACAAACAATCCATAAATTGAAAAGCACGCAATTTGGGCTCTAACCTATGGGTATATGTGCTAGTCATGAAAGAACACAATTTGGGCTCTAACCTATGGGTATAACCTTTAGTGGCATTACACACGTTAAAGTGACATAAAACTTCTTGTGGCATTACACACAAAAAGAGTGACAAGTCTATTCCCAACGCACCCAAGGTTACCCAATGTGCTAAGTCTGTCAAAAGCCATTTCAAAACCAAAACCACCCTTTAAAACATTTAATCAAATACTTGTGCGCAAAACCGTTTTTAAAGTAACGCCATTCAAAAACATGTATTTTTTCCAACAAATTCATGCCAATGTCAAATTAATCAATTTTAATGAACAAACCAAAGTAATTAACAGGAACTTAAGACAATTTATGAATTAAAACCACTAGTATAGATATACCTACCACAAGAATGGAGGAGACCTATCGCCTTCGACAACAGAGATTAGAAACAGGCAGATCGGCCTTCGAAAGATAAGACGCGATGGAAAACTACAGAGGATCGATAGAAAACCCAAACCGATCACAACCCGATCCATAGACTCAACCAAACTCCGTTGTCGCAACCAAAGGCAAAGAAGAAACAGGAAGAGCACTTACCAGGGAGAAGCGACGCAATCGTCATGGGGATCAAACACCGAATGGAGCAATCTGAAAGGAGGAAGATCACCCAAAATCAGCCAAAAGCGCCCTAGGGTTCGAGAGAAAGTCCCGCACGTCGAATGGGAGAAGAGTCATACATGCAGCGTGATAAAAGCTATTGGGTCGAAGGATTTATAACGTAAACACCTCGTTTACGATATAAATACCCCATAACTCATATATGTCGAAAAACACGTCACCTCGAGTTAAATTTCTCTATCGATAAATAGGATCTTACGGCGTAAAAGAAGATTTTACGGCTTGAAAGATTCTTCTGTCGAAAATTGTTTCACGATTTGTGCCCAACGCCATATTTATGTCGTAAACTACACCGTTACGACGTAAAATGGTCATGCGGGCAGTACCCAACCCAGGTTCCGCAAAAAAATCCCGAACCATCTCAGAAGCTTTCTGAACCCAAAGAGACCCCCCCTTAAACCTTTGACACCTTTATACCTGGACTCCATCAATTCAAACAAACATACATCCCTGGATTTTATTTCATTTTCCCAACAAAAACTCTTTATCCCCACAGGGCCCGAAACACACCCAAACAAAAAGGGAATAAAGACTAGAGTAAAGAAGTGCCTAAAGGAAGGTAACGGAATGTTACAATCTCCCACCATACAAGCTTTCTGTCCCCATAAATTCCTCAAGACCCTAGACTCACAAAAAGTAAAGGCCATTGCTGCCTCATCAATGACTCCTGCTCCCACAATTCGTGGCTATCTCGTCTGCACTGCCACAATACACAGACCAAGATAATTGTTTTAGGGGTGATCCATAATCTAAACTAGTTGTTCAACCACAATGGTGTCGGGTCAAGATCAACATCCTCTCATTCAATCACATAGAAAGGATCTAGTTGATACTTCCTCAGCTCGAAAACATGAAACATGTCGTGGATGGAAGTCAAACGAGACGGTAAGTCCAACCGATACGCCACCTTTCCAAGACACCACAATCTCAAAGGGGCCAACAAACCTTCATGTCAACTTACCCTGTCTACCCAACCGACGGTGTCCCAAGCGAGGTGAAGCTCTAAGAAAAACTCGATCACCAACCTCAAACTCTAGTAGCCAACAACGACGGTTCACATAAGATTTCTGACGACTCTATGTCGTGACCAATCTTCTCTAGATCAACTGCACCTTTTCCATTGTTGACTGAACAAGACTCGGTCCAACGAAGGACCGCTCTACCAACTCTGCCCAACACAAGGGAGGTCTTAATGGTCGCCCATACAAAGCCTCAAAGGGTGCCAACTTAATCAAGGTCTAATGACTATTGTTATAGGCAAACTCGACTAGCGGCAAATGTTTTTCCCAAGAACCACCAAATCAAGCACACATGCTCGGACCATATCCTCAAGAACTTGGATAACCCTCTTTGTCTGTCCATCCATTTGTTGATGATAAACCGTGCTCAATTTCAACTAGGAACTCATCACCTCTTGCAAACCTTTCCAAAACCTGGATGTGAACCTAGGGTCCCAGTCAGAGACGATCGCAGAGGGAACCCCATGAAATCTCACAACCTCTCGAACATACAAGTCCCCGAGTTATTCCACTTTCGTCATCTCCTTGATAGGGAGGAAATGCTTTGATTTTGTGAGTCAATCAACGATTACTCAAATCGCATCCTTCCCACTAGGAGTTTGTGGTAAACCAACAACAAAATTCGTGGAAATCACATCCCACTTCCATACCGGAATGGGTAAGGGCTACAACAAACCAGCAGATCTGGTGCACCACTTTAATTCTCTGACACGTAAGACACCGCGATACAAAATCTGCAATCGACCGCCTCTTTCCCAACCACCAATATCGGTGTCTCAAGTCATGATACATATTGGTAGTCCTAGGATGTACGGACCACCAAGAACGGTGTCCAATGTCCAACAACTCCTCCCTCAGAGAAAAAGGAACAACCAACCTATTTCGGAAACACAAAGCGCCATTGGGAGACCAAGACCACTCACCTGAGATCTCTCTGCCATTTAGGATTTCAGTAAAGCGCTAGCACTCGGTGTCAGGTACTTGCTCGAGCCGAACCCGCTCATCAAATAACGAGTCAGCCTTTGTCGAAGCCAAGCACACATGTCCACCGACTTCTTCTACCCTCAAACTCATCTCAGTAAACAAACTAATCAAAGATCACTCTTCCACTGATTCTTTCAATGATTGTATCAGTAATTTCCTGCTCAACACACCGGCGACCACATTCTATTTCCTGAGAGTATAAGCAAAATCAATATCAAAAGTTTGAAGATACTCAATCCAGCATCTTTGTCGCAAGTTCAAACCCCTCTGAGTGAAAATATAATTCAGGCTTTTGTGACCAGAATATATTATAAACTGCTCTCCAAATAGGTAGAGGTAATGGCACAATGTTTTGAGCATCGCCAACTCAAGATCGTGGGTAGGGTAGTTCTTCTCATGAGAGCGTAACTGGCGAAAGTCATAGGCCACCATCTGGTTCCCCTGCATCAAGACACTCCCCAAACCCATTCCAGAAGCATCGCAAAAAACATCATAACCCGAACCTAGTTCTGGAAGAATCAAAACTGGAGCCGAAGTCAACCTCACCTTCAGTTCCCCAAAAGATCTCTGACATTTGTCATTCCACTTAAACTTTACAGTCTTACGGGTTAAAGCTGTCATCGGAGATGCAAGCTTAGAGAAGTCTCGAACGAACCGCCTGTAATAACCAGCCAACCCCAAGAAGCTTCGGATCTCAAACACGTTTCTGGGCCACTCCGACACTGTTCCAGAAAGCATCGTGGGAGAGATAGCACACATCGCATAGAAAAAAATGAAATGGAATTTATGAATTGAAACTAGGGAATCGAGAGCTCCCTATAGTAAATGTCATCCATGGGGGAAACTTGGTTGATGGTGGTTTTAAATTTGGTTACCTACATAAATTGTTAGAAACAAAATACATACACTAGATAAAACATTAGTCCATAGGGTTAAAACAAGATGGAAGCAGAAAAATGGGCAGGTGCACACAGTAAATAGTAAGGAAAATCATCACAAATAAATGCAGAAATGGAGTACAGTGAAAGGTCGGGGCGACCTACGAAAATAAAATGCTAGAAAAGAAAATCCAAGGTTCTAAGCACATGACTGAAAATAAAGAAAACAAAAATATGGGTTGCCTCCCGTAATGTTGGAAATCTAAACAGTGTGGGCGGAGCTGCCACTAGCACCATCAGGAGCGCCCTCCCGAACAGTGGGTCCCTCGATCCGCCTCGCTCTATCGATGTCCTCTATAGAGAAAGATAGATGATCATCGACGATCGTAGAAGGTGTCGCGGTACTGGCAGTGATCTCGGTGGATGGCGGAAGCGAGGTGCTGATCCTGATGGTGGTTGTAGTTAGGTAGCAGGGTCAATGAACGACACCTTGGTGGATGGTGGGATGACTGGGCCCTTGCCCCGTCGGGCCTACTCTGCAAGAAAATCCTATCGATCCGCAGAGTCTGTGAGCTATGAGGGCAGGTCGACCAGGGTGTCGGAGGTGGGAGGGATGGCAGCAGTTAGAGGGTTTGTAGTGGGTGGTGGATGGAATGTAGAAGGGATTGGTGGTGAGGTAGGGGTGGTAAAGAATGGTGGTGCAATGAATGGGATGCCCAGGTGGCGGCAGATCTTACGCTAGTTCTCCAGAATATACCGGAGTACGGGCCAGAGATCTTCAGGGAAGGATGGTGTGCTTGATGGTGTGGGAAAGGTAGTGGTGGATGCAGAAGGGATATGGGTGGTGGCAAGGGTAGGTATGGGCGTGGTAATGGGTTGGGGAAGAGTGGTGGTGGAGGGATGGGTGATGATGGAAGTGGCAAGAGCAAGGGTTGAGGTGGTGGTGGAAGATGGGGTGGAGTCGGTTGCATGGTAGTCGGGCGCCTCAACGTATCCCAGTGCCCAACAGTAGATGTTGTCGTCCTTCCTCAATAGGCCCATCTTGAGGAGCAGGATAGACTCCATCGGGCCGAGGGATGTGATGGGTTGGGCGGCGTTGAAGACGCCGAGATGTTTGGTGATACAGGTGATGAGGGAGCCTCCCATCAACGTACCTCTAGTCTGCTTCGTCTGTGCCTAATAATACAAGGCGAACTGTCGCACCATGTTGATGATTGGGCCGACCATGGTGAAAGCGAGAATGAGGACGACCATTTGGCTCACACTCCCGTTGTAAAGACCCGTAAATTTCAAGGAAATTTTTTTTCTTAATTTTTTTGGGATTTTACGAGTACGCAGTTTCTGACGGCACCTGATTCCGAGTCCCGGTGTGCCCGGAATCAATTTTTGAAGTTTAACTCGGGTACGTTCAGTGAACGAACGAGCGGGTTTTCCTAACTTTTGAACTGGTGCTCGGAATCGAAATCTGAGGGCACCGATGAAACCGCGGCGCCGGTATTTGCTTAGAAACACCTTTTCCGAAGGTGCGTTTGCTCGGGAGTTGTTAAAAATGTTAAGTATAAAAATATAGTTGTTAAACAATTATATTTTTCTTACACTGCTGATGGTTAAGTGTTGTGGAAAAGGAAGATGTGAGGAAGTTGGGGTGGGGCCCACACGAGCCCCCACCTGCTTCAATTTCCCCAACACCCCTTTGAACCCACTCTAGCAATTAATTTGTAACTCTTCCACATTAAAATACATGTCAATAAAACGCCTAATTAATTGGACAACGCACGTTAATTAATTTGGTGAATTCAATTTGAATTTTGAAAATGGTTGGCATGAGTAATAAAATAAGGCAAAACCTTATTTATTATTGTTGAATCGTTGTGTGGAGATTTTTGGAGAGGAGGGCTCTAGTTTGAAGAACATCTTCTTCCTCGTTGAAGAACGCCAAGAACATCGGGGCACCAAGGAGAGACGACGTGCCGATCTCTCCCTCCTCTGCAGCCGGTGTGGAACGACATCCTCTTCTTGGACGCTCGTCAACTTCGTCTTCGAACCACCCTCGCGACGGCGTTTTTCCGCGATGATCTTTGTACGACAATTTCTTGAAGTAGGGGTTTAAGTTCAAATTTAATGGATTAAATTTGTGCTTGCTTTGTCGAAATTGTTTTATTTTGGGCCGCCTGTTATCATTTTAACGGGAGGAGGTTGGACCGCACGAACACGGCCGATCCTCCTCCCCCTTTGTTGATGTTCACCGTTGCGGTTTGGGACGAAGGCGGCGGGGTGCAACGGCACCGCGCGGGAACGAGAAATTTCACCACGATGAAGGAGCGTGGCACCGTCGCGCCGCGCCGTTGAGGCCGCGACCGGAGCGGGGCCGCAGCGGAGGGGCGCGGCGCCGTCGCGCCGCGCCGGAGAACCCTGGAGGGCCGCGGCGGTGGGGTGCAACGCCGTCGCGCCGCGCCGGTCGGACAAGGCCGCGGTGGTGCAGGGAGGGGCGGCCGGAGCCGCCGGCCGCAGGCGCATGGAGGGCGGGACCCGAGGGGGTCCCGCGGTGGCACAGCGGCCGGCCAATTCGGCCGGCCGGTTTCGGAAAATCCGGGGGTCGTAACCCCCGGCTGGCAAAGAGGCAGGCCCCCATGCGGGGGCCGTTTCTTCAATCAAGGGGGGGGGGGGGCAGCGCCCCCCTCCGCATCCTGCTCGGCCGAACGGCTGAGCCACTGGCCACGCGGGCCGCGCCCGCGCCGGGCCGGACCGGGCCGCGACGGATGGGTCGGGCCGCGACGGCTGGGCCGCGCCGCGCCGGTCGGGCCGCGCCCTAGTGGGCCGGACCCGAACCCGGGTCGGGTCGACCCGGTTCGGGCCGACCCAGGGGGTATTGGGCCGGGTCGGACCGGACCCAAACCCCCTGTTTTCGGACAGTTTCGTTAAAACGTCCATATCTTGGGCTACAGACATCCGATTGACGCACCGTCAGTTGCGATGCGATCCTTGGATCGAGACGGTCGTTTCGGTATATTACACTCAAGATTTCGGAGAACTTTGGGTACGGCCGGGTTGGTTCAAACACGAAACCAACCGGGCCCTCGGAGCGGAAACGCATATAACTTGAGCTTCGGACGTCTGATTGATGTGTCGTCGACTTTGTTGGTTTCCTCTTAGTTAGACGGACCTTTTGGCTTACTCCACTCGAGGTTTGGACGTAGTTGGAGTACGGTCGGGTTGGTTTTGACTTAAAAACCAACCGGGCCCCTCGGACGGAAAAGCCAATAACTCTCAGACCGGGTGTCCGATTGACACGCCGTCTGACGCGTTGTGTTCCTATTGTCGAGACAGAACTTTGGGATACATCAACTCTGGACTACGTGTCAGTTGATGTATCGACCCCCTTGGCTCGTGGAGCGGACCCTCCCGGAATCGAGCATGCTGTGTGCGGGAACCCTAGAGCTGGGTGCGACTGCAACGACGATGACGACTGTACTAGGATCCTCCGTGGGTTCGGCAGCGACGACGACCGTACTGAAATCCTCTATGGGTTCGACGGCGATGACTACTATTCTTATATCCTATGTGGGTCCGGCAGTACTACTGTTCTTGTATCCTACGTGGGTTCGGCAGTATTTGACTCTGTACTTGTATCCTACGTGGGTCCGGCAGAGTAGCTGGTCTTGTATCCTTTGTGAGTCTGACAGCTTAGCTGGTCTTGTATCCTACGTGGGTCTGACAGCTTAGATGAATCATTGGCTACATCTGATCATCTCTATCATCTTACGAAGAAGTATATCTGTGTGAGTTGAGTCTTGACTTTCAATCATTATCTTCGATGTGATTGACTTGATATCCTGTGTGGATTACGTTGTGCTTTTCTGTGTGGACTGGGTTGTACTTGAGCCGTGAATTGGAGCAGAACTGAATTAATAACTTAGGTATATGTATGGGCATATACCTAAGTAGAGTTGGTTATTACTTCGTAATTGTATCTTTCCTTTGTGATTTATCCTTTGTGGATTATGGGAGACCTTCGGGGGTCTCGGGGTCCCTGCTGAGTAGCGTATACTCACCCATGCACGGGTTATGCCCGCACTACGTTGTGTTGGATGCAGACGACGGACAACACTGATCGTGGTTGAGGCTCGTGGAGCAAGTCGGTACCTGGAGGTGGACCACTGGGCGGGACGTACACGGTGCGGACGACTGGACCCGAGGAGCTGAGGAGGCTATCTGTACCCACCCTTCAGGTGGGATTTCCAGTGGACGGCTCAGCGTTGCTACTTTACTTTTCAGTTGCAGTACTTTCTTTTCAGTTGTACTTTACTTTCAGTTGGGTTTGTATTTTGGCCCATTTACTTTCCAGCACTTACAGTTGTACCCAGTTTACTTAGTGTTTACTTCAGCTTGCATACTATGTGATGTTTGTTTACTTTATAAAGACAATGTCTTCCCTTTTTATCAGGATTTACGCCTTTGGTGCTAGTCGTCAGCCCCTGGCCTTTGGAAGGCGGGCTTGGGGTAGTCACGGCACGGGCCCTGAGGACGGGTCGTGACAAATTGGTATCAGAGGAGTTCGGTTCTACCGCAGAACTCAGGACTCTAATCTTTCTTCTATGCGAAGCAATAGTGTTAAGGGTATTGAGTGTGGTTATCAGTCCAGGGAGTCCAGTGTTGGTGCGGCGGCCGACGTATCCATACACCAGGACCCTGACTTCTGATTTCCGACTCAGTGCACGAAAACATTGATTCCATGTATGTTTCAAAAGTTTTCTTTGTGTTTATTTTGTGTCAGCTCACCAGGTATATTGTTTTGACCATGGCGCGCCTGTCTCTTTCAGGATGGCCCCACGACGGCAGCCAGCTAGGGTTCTGAGCTTTGTGCGAGACGACAGCCCACCGAGCGACGAGGCCTCGGTGCAGGGCCCTTTTACAGCAGAGGCACCGACGATACCTCTACCCGCCGAGCCACCGATGCCACCAGCCCCAGCCGCTGGGAGTGCATGTCGCCGTAGTGCACTGCACGAGTTTCAGCGTCAGAGACCGCCCAGGTTCCGCGGGGAGATGGACCCTCAGGCAGCCGAGGATTGACTGGAGGCTGTAGTTCGAGTTTTCAGGTTAGTGGGGACACCAGCTGACCTCATGGTGATCCTTGCAGTGAGCCTCCTGCACACGGCAGCAGGAAGATGGTGGAGCCTGATGCTCCATGTGCACGATGAGACATATCTCCTTTGGTCGGACTTCGAGATCCTCTTTCGCTCGGAGTTCGTCCCAGCCACCCTCCGTGCGGTGCGCATTCAGGAGCTATTACAGCTGCGGCAGGGCAGCATGACGGTAGCCCAGTACTCGGCGAGATTTACTGATCTCTCACGCTATTCCAAGGACATGGTACGGGACCCATTCTTCCGGGCCCGGACCTTCGAGCAGGGATTGAGGCATGAGATCAGGGCATCGATGATCTCCCTCAGCATTCCGACGCAGGCAGGAGTACTGAAGCGAGCCCTTCTCGTAGAGAGCTTTCTTGCCGAGCCTACACCAGCAGCGAAACCTACCGCAGGGCGACATGTAGCTGAGTCTTCTGCAGCTAGCAGTCGACGGATGTCACAGGGGTCCAGGCGGACCAGACCATCAGGCGGACGACCTCAAGACACTGGCTTAGAGGTGCGGGGCACACGGCGCAGAGTCAGTCTTACGAGGAGCAGACAGTGCTACACATGCAGCGGGCAGGGACACATGGCTCGTGACTACCCGACCCACCGTGCAGAGGAGCAACAGACGGTTGAGGGACCACTCAGGCAGAGGCAGAGGGTCGACCGTGGCGGTCCGTAGGGAGCAGGCGGACGAGGCAGAGGAGCTGGACGAGCAGCAGGTGGTGGGCGACGCTTTGAGGCTTTACCACCACCACCACCAGGAGGTCCACCCCAACCACAGGGAGCTGGCGGGCAGAGGCAGGCTCAACTTCAGGCAGCGGATGCCTACGACCACGGCACACCCGAGATGATTCGAGGTACTATCTGTGTCTACTCCACCCTTGTTGCAGTTCTTATAGACACAGGGGCGAGTCATTCTTTCATTGGCGCTGCCCTTGTTCGGAGCTCGGAGATTCCGACGGAGCCGTTGGCTCGATCCTTACGGCTAGAGACTCCTACGAGAGCAGACTCGACGATTACGCACTGGTGTCGGTAGTGTGAGCTTACTCTGGGAGGCGAGAGCTTCAGCTGTGATCTTCTTGTAGCGGCGTCGAGGCCTTACGACGTCATCTTGGGCATGGATTGGTTATCTACAGTCCATGCTCAGATCAACTGTATTAGGCGTAAGGTGCGGTGTGTCTGCACCGATGGGAGCAGGTTCACCTTCACCGGCGAGAAGGGAGCCTTAGCAGCGCAGGATGGACTCACGCAAAGGAGATGACAGCCGATCACTCATCAGTTGGCTAGCCTCATCCTAGGAGCGGTGGACGTGCGGAGTCCGAGTTTTCCTGTAGTGGTGGATCGGTATGCGGACGTTTTTCCTGACGACGTTTTAGGACTACCTCCTCGCAGAGAGGTAGACTTTTATATTGACATGTACTCGGGGACAGCTCTGATATCCACTCCAGCATATCGGATGGCTCCCGCTGATTTTCGAGAGCTACGGGTACAGCTGGAGGACTTGCAGGGCAAGGGATTCATCCGACCCAGTGTTTCACCCTGGGCTTCCCTGATTTTGTTCGCCAAGAAGGCGGACGGGAGCTTGCGACTGTGTGTCGACTATCGACGCCTGAACCAGGTAACCGTGAGGAACAAGTATCCGCTACCGAGGATTGACGACCTCTTCGATCAGCTCAAGGGAGCACGGTGGTTCTCGAAGATAGACCTCAGGTCAGGCTATCATCAGCTCAGAGTTCGGGATGAGGATGTGCAGAAGACGACCTTCAGATGTCGGTATGGCCACTATGAGTTCCTGGTTATGTCTTTCGGCGTAACCAATGCTCCAGTAGTGTTCATGAGTCTCATGAACAGGATCTTCCAGCCTTACCTCGATCGATTTGTCGTGGTCTTCATCGACGACATATTGATATACTCGACCACCGAGGAGGAGCACGCCTACCACTTACGGGTTGTACTAGACACACTCCGAGAGCACCAGCTTTATGGTAAGCTCTCGAAGTGTCAGTTCTGGATACGTGAGGTCCACTTCTTGGGACACGTCATCTCTGAGGCGGGAGTTGCGGTGGATCCTGCGAAGATCGGGGCAGTGCTAGCTTGGGGGCTACCCAGTAGCGTGACGGAGGTGCGGAGTTTCTTAAGTCTAGCTGGGTACTATCGGAGATTTGTGTCAGACTTCTCCAGAGTTGCAGCACCACTTTCAGCTCTGACGAAGAAGGGGAAACCCTTCGTGTGGTCAGATAGATGTCAGCAGAGCTTCCAGGAGCTGAGACAGAGATTGACCAGCGCACCTATCTTGAGGCTACCGGAGGAGGGAGTAAGGTACGTAGTCTACTGAGATGCATCAGGGACCGGACTCGGGTGTGTCCTGATGCAGGAGCGGTCAGTGATCGCCTATAGGTCACGACAGTTGAGGCAGCACGAGCAGAACTACGCTACCCATGACCTGGAGTTAACAGTAGTGGTCTTCACTCTAAGGATGTGGCGGCACTATCTGATGGGCGAGCGCTTTACAGTCTATTCTGACCACCAGAGTCTCAAGTACATCTTCTCGCAGAAGGACCTGAACCTTAGACAGCGGCGATGGCTCGAGTTCCTCCAGGACTATGACTTTGAGATAGTCTATACTCCTGGAAAGGGGAACGTAGTAGTCGATGCTCTCAACAGGAGGACGGACATTCAGCTACTTGGGGAGGCGACAGAGCAGCTAGCCGCTTTGCAGATATCATTCGTGGATAGAGATAGAGCAGCCTTTCTGCAGTCACTCACAGTCACCCCTCCACTACTACAGCGGGTCAGAGAGGCACAGCGTGGAGACGTTGACTGTGAGACGCGGCGTGCACAGATATCCTCAGGGCAGGCACCTGATGGATTCTCTGTAGGAGGAGAGCACGATGTCCTTTTTAGAGGACGTACCATGGTACCAGCTGCTTTATAGGAGGAGGTTCTGAGAGAGTTTCACACTTCTCCTTTAGCGGTACATCTAGGGGTAGCGAAGATGTATCAGGATCTCAGACGACAGCACTGGTGGCCAGGTATGAAGAAGGTTGTGGCAGAGTTCGTTTCTCGATGTCTTACCTGTCAGCAGGTGAAGGCGGAGCACCGGGTACCAGCAGGCTTGGTACAGCCCTTTGAGGTCCCGGAGTGGAAGTGGGACGGGATATCTATGGATTTCGTGATTGGACTTCCACGTACTTCCAGAGGCCACGACTCCATTTGGGTGATTGTCGACCGACTCACCAAATCAGCTCACTTTCTACCCATCAGAGAGCAGGGCTCAGTGGAGAGCTTGGGACGCCTCTACGTTCAGGAGATCGTACGGCTTCATGGTGTGTCATCATCTATCGTCTCCGATCAAGATGCTCGCTCTATTTCCTGGCTTTGGAAGGGGTTGCAAGAGGCATTCGGGACGCAGCTACGTCTGAGCACCGTCTTTCACCCTCAGACGGATGGTCAGACGGAGAGGACCATTCATACTCTCGAGGACATGCTTCGTGCATGTGTCCTCAACTTTGGTCGCAGCTGGGAGGATCACCTACCATTGGTGGAGTTTGCGTACAACAACAGCTACCACTCCACCATCGGGATGGCACCATACAAGGCATTGTACGGCCGACCTTGCAGGTCACCTCTGTGCTGGACAGACCCTGGGGAGTCAGCACTTGTGGGACCAGAGATGGTCCAGGCCACGACAGAGAAGGTCCAGGTCATCCAGGAGCGGATGAGAACAACTCAGAGCCGACGGAAGTCTTATGCTGACAGGAGGCGGGGACCACTAGAGTTCGAGGATGGCGACCACGTCTTCTTGCGGGTCTCACCTCGACGTGGATTACGGAGATTTGGCCGGGGCGACAAGTTATCTCTGCGCTTCATCGGACCATTTTAGGTTCTCAGCAGGATAGGCGAGGTGGCTTATCGTCTGGCTCTACCACCTCAGTTGCACCGAGTGCACGACGTCTTCCACGTATCTCAGCTGAGGAGATACGTGCACGACCCGACACATATCATCGACCATGGGGAGCTGTACATTGACAATGGGGCGACTTTTGCGGAGGTCTCGGTGGAGATTGAGGATCGACAGGAGCGGGTCCTACGTGGGCGGTCGATTCCTCTAGTGTGCATCAGATGGCAGCACGGGAACCTCCAGGAGAACACTTGGGAGCGAGAGACTCAGATGCGTGCACAGTACCCACATTTGTTCCCCTAGTTTGTGATGTATCTTTACGGGGACGTAAAACCCTGAGGTGGGAGTAATGTAAAGACCCGTAAATTTCAAAGAATTTTTTTTTCTTAATTTCTTTAGGATTTTACGAGTACGCAGTTTCTGACGGCACCTGATTCCAAGGCACGGTGTGCCCGGAATCAATTTTCGAAGTTTAGCTCGGGTACGTTCAGTGAACGAATGAGCGTGGTTTCTTAACTTTTGAACTGGTGCTTGGAATCGAAATTCGAGGGCACCGATGAAACCGCAGTGCCGGTATTTGCTTAGAAACACATTTTCTGAAGATGCGTTTGCTCGGGAGGAGTTGTTAAAAATGTGAAGTATAAAAATATAGTTGTTAAACAATTATATTTTTATTACACTGCTGATGGTTAAGTGTTGGGGAAAAGGAAGATGTGAGGAAGTTGGGGTGGGGCCCACACGAGCCCCCACCTCCTTCAATTTCCCCAACACCCCTTTGAACCCGCTCTAGCAATTAATTTGTAACTCTTCCACATTAAAATACATGCCAATAAAACGCCTAATTAATTGGACAACGCACGTTAATTAATTTGGTGAATTCAATTTGAATTCTGAAAATGGTTGGCATAAGTAATAAAATAAGGCAAAACCTTATTTTATTATTGTTGAATCGTTGTGTGGAGATTTTTGGAGAGGAGGGCTCTAGTCTTGAAGAACATCTTCTTCCTCGTTAAAGAACGCAAAGAACATCGGGGCACCAAGGAGAGACGACGTGCCGATCTCTCCCTCCTCTGCAGCCGGTGTGGAACGACATCCTCTTCTTGGACGCTCGCCAACGCCGTCTTCGAACCACCCTCGCGACGCCGTTTTTCCGCGACAATCTTTGTACGACAACTTCTTGAGGTAGGGGTTTAAGTTCAAATTTAATGGATTAAATTTGTGCTTGCTTTGTCAAAGTTGTTTTATTTTGGGCTGCCTGTTATCATTTTAACGGGAGGAGGTCGGACCGCACGAACACGACCGATCCTCCTCCCCCTTTGTTGATGTTCACCGTTGCGGTTTGGGACGAAGGCGGCGCGGTGCAACGACACCGCGAGGGAACGAGAAATTTCACCACGGCAAAGGAGCGTGGCGTCGTCGCGCCGCGCCGTTGAGGCCGAAAGAAGCCGCGGCCGGAGCGGGGTCGCGGCGGAGGGGTGCGGCGCCATCGCGCCGCGCCGGAGAACCCTGGAGGGCCGCGGCCGGGGCGGGCTGCAGCGGTGGGGTGCGGCGCCGTCGCGCCGCACCGGTCGGACAAGGTCGCGGCCTAAGGCCGTGGTGGTGCGGGGAGGGGCGGCCGAAGCCGCAGGCCGCCGGCGCATGGAAGGCGGGACCCGCGGGGGTCCCGCGGTGGCACATCGGCCAGCCAATTCGGTCGGCCGATTTCAAAAAATCCGGGGGTCGTAACCCCCGACTGGCAAAGAGGCGGGCCCCCATGCAGGGGTCGTTTCTTCAATCAAGGGGGGGGGGGGGGCAGCGCCCCCCTCCTCATCCCGCTCGGCCAAACGGCCGAGCCGCTGGCCTCGCGGGTCGCGCCCGCGCCGGGCCGGACTGGCCGCGCAGGGCCGAGCCGCCCGCGCCGGGTCGGACCGGCCGCGCAGGGCCGAGTCGCCCGCGCCGGGCCGGGTCGCGCCTTAGTGGGCCGGACCCGGGTCGGGTCGACCCGGTTCGGGCCGACCCAGGGGGTATTGGGCCGGGTCGGACCGGGCCCAAACCCCCTGTTTTCAGACATTTTTCGTTCAAACGCCTGTATCTTGGGCTACATACCTCCGATTGACGCACCGTCAGTTGCGATGCGATCCTTGGATCGAGACGGTCGTTTTGGTATATTACACTCAAGGTTTCAAAGAACTTTGGGTACGGCCGGGTTGGTTCGAACACGAAACCAACCGGGCCCTCGGAGCGGAAACGATTATAACTTGAGCTCCGGACGTCCGATTGACGTGTCGTCGACTTTGTTGGTTTCCTCTTAGTGAGACGGACCTTTTGGATTACTCCACTCGAGGTTTGGACGCAGTTGGAGTACGGTCATGTTAGTTTTGATTTAAAAACCAACCGGGCCCCTGAAACGGAAAAGCCAATAACTCTCAGACCGGGCGTCCGATTGACGCACCGTCTGACGCGTTGTGTTCCTATTGTCGAGACAGAACTTTGGGATACATCAACTTCAGACTACGTGTCAGTTGATGTATCGACCCCCTTGGCTCGTGGAGTGGACCCTCCCGGAATCGAGCATGCTGTGTGCGGGAACCCTAGAGCTGGCTGTGACTGCAACGACAATGACGACTGTACTGGGATCCTCCGTGGGTTCGGCAGCGACGACAACCGTAGTGAAATCCTCCGTGAGTTCGACAGCAATAACTATTGTTCTTGTATCCTATGTGGCTCCGGCAGTACTACTGTTCTTGTATCCTACGTGGGTCCGACAGTATTTGACTCTGTACTTGTATCCTACGTGGGTCCGGCAGAGTAGCTGGTCTTGTATACTTTGTGGGTCCGACAGCTTAGCTGGTCTTGTATCCTACGTGGGTCCGACAGCTTAGATGAATCAGTGGCTACATCTGATCATCTCTATCGTCTTACGAAGAAGTATACATGTGTGAGCTGAGTCTTGACTTTCAATCATTATCTTCGATGTGATTGACTTGATATCATGTGTGGATTACGTTATGCTTTCCTGTGTGGACTGGGTTGTACTTGAGCTCGTGAGTTGGAGCAGAACTGAATTGATGACTTAGGTATATGTATGGGCATATACCTAAGTAGAGTTTGTTGTTACTTCGTGATTGTATCTTTCCTTTGTGCTTTATCCTTTGTGGATTCTGGGAGACCTTCGGGGGTCTCGGGGTCCCTGCTGAGTAGCGTATACTCACTCTTGCACGGGCTATGTCCGCACTACGTTGTGTTGGATGCAGACGACGGACATCACTGATCCTGGTTGAGGCTCGTGGAGCAAGTCAGTACCTGGAGGTGGACCACTGGGCGGGACGTACACGGAGCGGACGGCTGGACCCGAGGAGCTGAGGAGGCTATCTGTACCCACCCTTCAGGTGGGATTTCCAGTGGATGGCTCAGCATTGCTGCTTTACTTTTCAGTTGTTGTACTTTCTTTTCAGTTGTACTTTACTTTCAGTTGGGTTTGTAATCTGGCCTATTTATTTTCCAGCACTTACAGTTGTACCCAGTTTACTTAGTGTTTACTTCAGCTTGCATACTCTGTGGTGTTTGTTTACTTTATAAAGGCAATGTCTTCCCTTTTTATCGGGATTTACACCTTTAGTGCTAGTCGTCAGCCTCTGGCATTTGGAAGGCGGGCTTGGGGTAGTCACGACACGGGTCCCGAGGACGAGTCGTGACACTCGTGGGCCTCTGCACGTGCTAGCCAATCCAACACAAAGGTGTTGCACTCCGGATCCTTCACCGAGCCTTGACCCATGCTTGGCTAGCATGTGCAGAGGCCGAATGCTTGCGGCCCATACTGCGCAACAGGCCGCAATTCTGCGGATCGAGCTCCGCGGTGAGCTCGTTGGGGGTTGTAGGGGGCAACACGCCCCTGCTCTGGGGTCCAGTGGCCGAAGGCTTCCGACCCAAATTTGGGGGGGGGGACTGTAGCATCTCTAACCATTGTAGCAGAGCTGACCGGCGGACACCGATAGGGCACTGTAGTAGTGTGGCCTTTTGGCACGACTACTGTAGCAGGCCGAACTTTGGAGACACTGGTATTGTAGCTTCGTGGACTTCCAGTCGTCGACCACTATAGCACTTTCGACTTGGGTGGTCGCGGCACTGTAGCGATGTGGACTTTCAGCCACCTTTTACTGTAGCACAACGGACTTTCTGTGCAGTTGGTGGAATAGTATTTCGTCCTCTTTATTAACCCATTTCAAGCAAGGGTTTCTTTGTTGTTAGAAGCTCCGAGATATCTCCTTATAATTGTGCTCCCGAGTACCATAGTGATATTTCTGTCTCTCCGTGGATGTAGAGATCATTTCCCGAACCACGTAAATCTTTGTGTCCAAGATCTTCTTCTCCTTTCGTTTTTTTTCCTTTTACTCTTTTGTGAATCGTTTTTTCGCTTCGTTGCTCTGACGTTTTCGCAACACCTTACAGTTGGGTGGACTTCGCAGTCCGAGGATCGTGGGAGCTCTGAGGTTCCCGAGCGATCAACCTCCAGAATCGTGATGCACCCGACTTGCTCGAATCAAGCAGAAGAGTCGGAAAGACCGAAGAGGCGATGAAGTCGGCAAAATAGAGGTCGAGTCTGACACCAAGCTCGCCGAGGGTGAGCTCATGAGGTCTGCCGCCTAGCCAGAAAGCAACGCTGTCGACAGCCGTCTCAAAGGTGGCCAAGAACTTGAGGAAAAGCTCCCTGAAGGCCTCCTCGCGTACGTCGACGATGGGGGAGAGGTGCAGTCTTTCAATGAGGTGGAGGACCTCCTGGTGAATACGAAGCCACGTGAGCACGACAAGATCGATGGTCTTATTGGTCCGCATAGGCTTCGCCTGTAAACGGACCAATGTGACCTGATGCTCAAGAATGGAAAGGTGAATGTATGGGTGGAGATGTGGATGGGCAGTGCCCTACGACCCACTGGAAGTCGAATGCGACTCCTTAGTGGTCGAAGGGGTCTCGGAGGCGGCAACAGAGCTGGAAGAGGGTGAAGCGGAGGGTGATGGAGGTGGGGCAGCCCTCCGACGCTTGACCTGATGTGGATCCTCACACTCAGGTGCACGATTTGTCGCCCAGTCAGCGCTTCGTTTGACGTCAAAAGCTAGACTCGGTCTCGCTTAGATGAATCTTAAGGTGACAACACACCCCTCGTGGAATGGTTCTTATTGTATTTTCAATCGTTGTCCATTAACTTTAAAGGGTGGTTCTCCGCCTTTCTGAATCTCGATAATCCCGTAGGGGAATACCTTTACAACCTCGAACGATCCTGATCATCTAGATTTAAGCTTCTCAGGAAACAGTTCCAATCGGGAATTGAATAACAAGACCTTATTCACTGGTGTAAAGATTCATCGCACGATATGTTGGTCGTGCCATTTCTTGGTCTTTTCTTTATAAATCATGGTGTTCTCTTAGTCATCTTTTCTTATTTCTCATACGCACATACACGACATGTATGCATCATTCACAACATATTTGTAAGAAGATGGCATAGCCCGTGAGAATTTACAAGTCGTGAAAAGAATACACAACGTGAATCTCCAATACACGTCGTGTAAACTTCGAATGCCACTTCCCGCTCAAAATTCAAGTCGTGAAGATATAATATAGCATGTTGTGAAAAGAATACACGTTGTGACCTGAGCAATATCTCCAAATCCCAAAGATTCGGGTCGTGAAAGTCGCCAGATACAAGATTTTTGGAGAATTCGTTGGATCGAGATTACACGACGTGACAACTTACACATCGTGTAATACTCAGGCCTATAAAAATTCTGACCGCGGAGAGCCGCACGAGACTTTCTTGGAGCTGCTATTTTCTTGTTTCTTTCTCTCGTTTTCTCCTTTGTTCCCTTCCCCTTTCATCTGTAATCAATTCTGTTTACTACTTTAACTGAATCTGAGTTGTTGTTTACCATTTTGCATCCTTCCTTCATCAACTCCATCTCCATTTTTCGTTTCGACGATCGTTTTCCATTACCGTTACTATTCGACATCAAACGCATGCCACGTTCTTGCTTATTTACCTTTTCAAGTAACTGTTTGGTTGATTTTTCAATTGTTTTAATTGCAAACCGCTTTATTCTAAATTTCGCAATTGTGAACTGCTCTATTTCAACTGATTTATCAAATCTTTTATGCAACCCTGACCATAAGAAGTTGAAATGAACGAACCTGGCCTAATTGTAGTTGAGCAGACTATGACCATTAGTTTGTGACACTTTCTGTCATAGAAGCTAAGTTTAATGCATCAAGGTTGTTAGCTATATCTGAACCAAAGAATAGTTGCATCTTGGATAGATCTAATTGGTTTGACCATAATCAATTAGTTATCTATGCACTGTTTCGCAGCCTAAACCCTAGGACTATCCCAAGTTAGGGTTGAGATTATCTTTTTACTTGAAACCTGAAATTGACCTTGATCTCTATCTCCTTCCTGAATCTAAAACCAATATAAGTAGCTTTAATTAAATCTCAAACCCAAATCAATTAGTGAGGACTCCTACATGAAGGGTTCGAAATCGCTAGTTATCAGTCGTCCAGTTCTTCCCGTGGGTTCGACCCCGCACTGCCACTTTACTACGCCAATGTAGCAAGTGTAGTTTGGGATAATAGAAATTTCCAATCCGATCAACGCCTGCGTGAATTCAACGACGCGTGCGGGCGCATCAATGGGTTCAAAAATCCCTACCAAAAGTGGTTTGTTGGAATCAAGAAAATGTTCAAGGGCTAAGGTAGTTGGAGCATTGTCAAGCCCAAGACAATTCCAAAACATGATCTTCATTTAATTTTTGAGATGACCCTTGTAATGGGCTTTTTTTAGGAAAAGCACCACTATCCATCAAGTGGGCTTGTTCCTCCTCAACCAAGGATTCATCTTCCCATCTTCCTGTAGATTTTCCGAGGCTAGATAGGGCATCAAACTTATTACAGGTGACAATTGCATTATGACTCACCTATTTTTGTGTAAAATCAATATTAATGGAACTTACATTTTCAGAGGTTTGAATCTCAAACTCCTACATATGATCTGTCATGACGTTGTCTGATTCTGGATACCAAGAAAACTCTTTATTAGTCTGCTCTAGACTGCCATATTCAGTCACAAACCTTACCAGTCTGTTCCAGAGTGCCATGATCAGCCACAGCTGATTCAGCTTCAAAAGTTTTATTTGTTAGCTCCAGAGTGATTCATTGTCCCTTATAGCCTACCTTGAGCTTGGTTCAGGTACAGTTTTCTCAGGTGTGCCTTTTCCATCCTTCTCCAAAGTGAGGACCTTATGATTCTCCTTTGATGGCATATTGTTTTGTAGATGATTTGAGCCCACTTCCTGGCTCTTCCAGTTGAGGTTTCCATCCATCTCCTTTCGAGTTGGGATGGCATCATCAGCTTGATCTTTCATCCCTTTCTTTTTATCGAAATTTTCCTTTTTGTTATATTGAGCAATGTCATGCCCACTGATTTTGCAAAAGAAGCATATAAGCTTGGATCTTATACAATTCACAAGCTCACGCCCTGTAATTTTATAATCACTGCTAAATTTAGGCAATCTCTCGTATTTAATCATGAGGTCTATATTGTCATCAATAGCAGACATAACCACATTATTAATCAGTGGATTAGAAAGATCATCTTCAACAAGGATTCTAGTAAAGTGACCAAACCTGGCCACTTCAGTCTCCCTGTCCATTCGAATTGGGGTAACAATTGCAGAAACAATATCTAACAAAATCTTAGGGTGCTAGTAAATCTAATTTCATCCAAAGATCGTGACCCACACCTGAATAAGAAGACCAGGCTTAGGGGAGAGAGATCCAACGCTCCACGCTCTCCTTTTCAAATGATCCCATGGGAAAATAATATGATAGAAGCCTCGAACAATAGAGATTAGTTTCCCATCGGAGGAACCCCAGATGCAGGAGATCCTTTTAAACAAATCATCAAGCTTCCACGGTTTCTCCCCTCGTTGTAGTGAAATCCTTGCAATAATAGAATATTTATAAATAGCTAACCTTTCTGCAATAGCCTCCATATCCAGAGAAACTTGAGCAGTGTTGACCTTCCGTATTATTCACTGAGCCAAATAATCAGCAACAAAAACAAAAGATCTAGCATTCACAGACTCGCGATTTTCTAGTATTCGGCCCTATGTTGTCATCGTTCTTACGGTTGATGTTTTTGGAGGTGGTAATTTCTGTAGGCAGCGGTTCGTCTCAATATCAACGACGTCAGTGGTTCAGTAAGCGTGCAGTGGTAGTTCAGAAAACAATGGTGGCTGCCGTGGTTCAGATCGATGATGATTCGGGTGGACTTCGCGTAGTGTGTTGCCTCCGTTGCGTGTTTGCAGGGCTCAAGGTGTGACGCAGAATCCCCGCTGCCCTGTCATGCCAAGAACTCCGCGCGCACAGCCCACCTCAAGGTGTGCCGCAGAATCCCCTCGGTTGCGTGTTTGCAGGGCACGTCTACAGATGAGCCGGTTTGAGCGTTGATCGGGTTAGGTCATCTAAAAAATCCCTTCCGTTTGGTATCACAGCGCGGGGAGGAACCGAGCACGCAAGGAGAGAATGAATTTTTTAAATTGGTAATACATTCCTAAATGATTTCATTTATATAAAATAAAATGAGTAGAGCAAATTTATATTATTGATATATGTAAACAAAATAAATTTGAGAAGTAAAATTTATCATTTAAAAATAAAATATTTAAAAATTCATCACAACTAATAAGTTGTGATAAATTTCAAAATAATATCTTTTGTGTCTCGCAATGGAAAAATTAAAATTATATTCATGCTTAAAATACTATGTCTAATCTTATTAAAAGACCAATTGGTTTGTGATGTATCATAATAGAAAATATTTAATAAATTCTGAAATTGTCATTCCAATATTATTATATTCCATAGTGATGAGGCATTTAATTTTATTCCTATCATATTCACAATTCTGTGATTGTAAAAGACAAAGATGATCAAACATAAATTCATTATATTTAAAAATTAAGGAGAAAACACTGATACGAAAATCTGATTAAGGGAAAAAGGGTTTATGATGTCAACTCACCTTCAAAAAAATATCACATTCAATTCTAAACTAAATGAATTCGGGATTTGAAAGTCAATATCAATTATTGAACATAAAATGTGATCACATAGTTTAATCTATCAAAACCAATTTCACTATTCTTGTTATATTTATTAGAATATAAAAATTTAGAGGTGATGTATTTTTCCTCAGTAAATTTTAATATATCCACACTTTTCACTGTGAAATGAAAATAATATTTCATTCATCTAAAGCTAAGAAATTTTATCTACTGCTGTAACTTTCCTAACAGGACAATTCATTGATTAAACCAAAGACATTCACAAGTGTCCTCATAAATTATAATTAATTCATACTGATTTAAAATGGTCATAGTAATGTATTTCATTATAATATATATATATATATATATATATATATATATTAGTTATACCATGAGTATAAAAATAACCTATTTGAGAATGCGTCGTGATTGAATCAAATGTACTTATATAGTAATGATAACCAACAAATTTTAGTCACGGTTTATTAAAATAAAACAATCCTTAATTGATGACCCCATATATGTCTCAAAAAACAAGCTTGATATAATCATGATGTTTTCAATTATGAGAATAGCTATGAAATTTTATTGAATTTACAAAATTGACATGTAGAAGATTGTACTTTTATTAGGCTTTATAACCTTACATCTTCATGTTTTTTTCACTCAACATTAACATTATTTTAATCAATTATACGTTCGAATGAGAAGAAAATGAAGTGACCAATGTCTTCAACCAAGATATTTTAAGAAGTGATGTGATAATAACTATTTGTATACCAGTCTATGGATCAAGAAAAAAAATAGCTAATGTATATATGGATCAGTTGACATGGATACCACCTAAATCTGCACCTGAATACATGCTCCCTTCAACACACAATGATCAATTAGAGAAAGAAAAATCACAAAAAATACTTATGTACACAAAAAATATCACAAAAACATTTTTAAATATATTCAATATAATGACTATGAGGATATGAATAATACCTCAAGAAGGCCTTGGATGATATTATTATCCAAATTAGTTCACACACAGATATCTTCCTACTAATCAACATGTGAAATTTTTAGGGCACATGCATGGAGGGTGGAATATATCCATGAATATGTTCTTAACTATGTCAAAGCACCTGAGCTTATTAAGATGGAATACTCATTCATTCAATACATCATATACTTCTAAGTCATCTGGAATATCCTTGGGGTTTACAAGCTTTATTGCATTAGTAAAAGATAAACATAAATTTTCCTGCGTGAAAATTATTCTACAATGAAAAGATAACAAATCCTTGAAAAAAAATTAAATGGACAACAACATATACATTGTCACGGCCCACCCCAACTGAAACCCCACTCGGGTAGGCAGTACGTGGCCCTAGAAGCCCACCTCCAATAGAAGCACTAAGGGTATCTATCACATGTATGGGAGGTACCCTCATAAAATCCTAGGAAAATGAAAAACAAGCCACCAGTCAACTTCATAAGCATACAAGCCAAAGAGATATAATTCCCAATTTCAAACTAGGTCAATATGATAATGAAAAGAATATAAATAAAAACCACGCAAGTATGATCACCTAAACCCCACACCAACTGCCCAAATAGGTGCATTCCCGATCACCGTTGAACTATCATACAAAGCCACTCCATAAACTATAGAGGGGTGAAAATTTGAGAGTACTCTATAAGATAATATTTTCAACAATTCTATATCCATGTGAAATAAATGTGTTGAGATAGATATATGTGTTGTCAATTAAGAAAGCAAGCAAGTCAAAATCATGTACAGTTTACCATCACTTTTAGTTATACCACCTGCAAAAGTCTTAATTGATTAAGATTCACAAGTATGATTAAATGGGTGTTGTTGGGAAAAAATCCCTTAAGGTTCCATTGTAGTGTTTTTTGATTGGATGTATTTGCTGAAAAAACCAGTTGACAAAGTCAGTTGTGAAGTTCCAGCGCAGTTGTTGACAAAGTATGCTGACAAAGCCCTAGGATGGTGGAGACTTGTATAAGCTCAAAGTATCTACACTAAGAGATGGGTTGAAGTTATCTATAATGGCCCAGACAACGACTCATTAAAGAGTTTGCCAAAAAAACTCGGTTCCATCAAACGGTTCCACCAAAATGGTGGCACCGGTCATGGTCACACACCGAAAGGGTGGCACTGCTAACGATGGCATTGCTGGTGGTGGCACCGTGACAGTGACACCGTAGCGGTCACACCTTGACGGTGGCACTATGACAGTGGCACGGTGACGGTGACACCGTGAGGGTGGCACCGTGACGGTGGCACCATAGTGGTCGCACTGTCACGGTCGCACAACGAAACGGTGGCACCGCTTACGGTGGCACCATGAGGGTGGAACTGTGACGGTGGCACCATGACCGTGACAACACTTACGGTGTCTCACCAAACGGTGTCCCACCCTTGTTTCTTTTTCCAGTTCCACTCCCACAACGTATCTTTTGACATAAAAGTGTTTTAATACCCCTTTCCAAGCCATTTAAAGCCCATAAATGATATCTAAAATCCCCCAAGAGCCGGGTGATGCTTGACTTATCAAAACGTGTGGCTTTTTCCTCGGTGTTACACCTTTTCTCATACCTTCCAGTTCCTCCCCTATTACGTGTTTCCCCTGATTAAAGGAAACCATTTAACACACACCTGTTATGGCCACCTCTCTGATGAGAATTATTAAATGACAATTAATTTCATCGTGTGTAACCACCCAACTGCATGGTGAAACCACGATCCGCCATTAAAGTCGTTCAAGATTTTGATATCCCGTGACTCCAGGATCTCACCTTTTTATCGCTCGGGAATTCCTTCTTCTTCAGGGCTGGTATCTTTTCCTTCTTATCCTTGGTGCGTTTAGATTCCCCCTTCCTGAGGCAGGTGGTGTGGTTGTGCTAGAGCTTTTCCGCTCACTCTTGGAGTCCTCGGAGTTCCTCCTTTGAAAGTTGTGCATCCCCATTTATTCGCACGTGGAGAGAAACTTCAATCGTTGATCATCTAAGTAGGGTTATTCCTTCGTCTCTCTTTACTGTGTATCATGAGGGGTGGGTATGATAATGTATCCTTCGGGAATGGATGAAACCAAACCTTAACAAAGATAACGAACAAACTTTTAAAGAATGAAGGGGTGTGTTTGATAACTCTGTTGTACTCTTTTATCCCTGATTATATATTGTGGATTTTATGGGCTTGTGTCCACCAAAAATTGTGGCCGTTGGTGGTCCTTCCTTGTGCACTAATGATCCTCTGTTTTTCTGGTTAATTCTACAATTGAATGGTTGTAACATGGAAATTGGTTAATCACATAAGCTCAGTTGATTAAATGGATGTCCAGTGAACAAGAATCCTTATGTGATCACCCCGGTTAACCCAATGAAAAATAAGGAACTCAATGAATGGTGTGTTTAAATCTGGAAACTCCCTTGCCCTATCTTGGTAAAATGTGTGGTTGTTCTGTTTGATTCTTGTGGGGTGACATAGATGGGGATGGGATCCCCTGTTGTGGTGCAGTTGTTGGTTTGTGGATCTAAGGTCGTGTGGGTCTATATAGTGGGGCTTGGTTTGGTTCCATTACTTTGAGGGATCTCACAGATCCCTTTTGTTGTTGTGACTTTACAAGAGAACTAGGTGTGAATGCTTACTCTGCTGCTTGGTTGTTTTTCCTTCTTTGTCTTGTGGCTATGCTTGTTAGTTGCTCGATAGTGAAGAATTACTTAAATGGAATCACATGAATATGAAAAAAAAGAATGGGTTCAATGGGGAATTGTTTTCCGGGAATGATTTGTGACTTGATTGAAGCTGTTGTGCTTTTTATGAATGAATAGTAACGAGGGTGTTTGTGTATGGGCTACTGTCAGAACCCCTAGGTTGGGATGAGTGCTTGTTTACCTATATGTATAATTTAGTTCTTATGTTTCTTATTCGCGCCCCACCCATGTTGAGATCTTCGTGTAGAACACCCCCATTTCATGGGGGATGGTGTTTTTCCCAATACTCCTATGAGTGGGTGGTTATTAGCTCCTTTTCTGCTCCCTTTTCTGAGTAGCCCAAGACTCTTCGGGCAGGTTGTGATGACCTGAGGTCCATTATAGCCCAAGACTCTTCAGGCAAGGTATGTTGTGGTGTTTGACCCAAATGTGTGCGGGCAGGTTGTTTTCCAAGTGTTTTCAGGATAAGGCCCAAGTGTCTTCAGGCGTGACGGTAGTTGTTCTGGCTCAGGTGTGTGCGGGCGTGGTTATGATTGGTTTTTGTGGCCTAGGAGTTTTCAGGCGGGATGTGTGGTTGTGATAGCCCAGTTGTGTGCGGGCAGGGTATGGCAGTGGGACTATAGTGAGAATGGCAGGGAAGGTCTGACGCGTAGTATGTCTTCAATAACCAGTAGGAGAGTGGTGTGGGGTACCCAAATATCAATGTGCTATTACTATTAATTTACTTCACATGAATTATTTGGGGAGTGTTCCTTGGTGAGATTGGGTGGATAGATTCCTTGCTAGGTGCTTTGGTTGTCTTTTTTTTTCTTCACGGGGCATTAGAATGCCTCCCCATTTGTGCACAAGAGCTTTTGGTTTTCCCTACTGAGTATACCTGTATACTCACCCTATGTATATAAAACTGGTTTTAGGTTTCCAGGAGGACTTCGAGGACCATGCAGGATTGTACTAGTTCGGACGTTGGGACAATTGTTGTTACTGTTTTTCTTTTCTTTGGTATTTTACCCTTGGAGTTCTCTTGTATCGTAGCACTTAATATTTAAAACATGCATGTGATAATGGTTTGTTTTGGCTTTACTTTTACTTCCACTTTTGGTGTTGTTTTAGATTTACTATCTTATCTCTCGATCCTACTAAATAAAAAGGGAAATGCCTTCCATTTTGTGTGTGAATCTATACCCTTGGTGCTAGTCGCCACTCCAGGACCTATTGAAGGTGGGTCTCGGGGGTCATTATCTCTCCTTTAACTTGAAGAAGGAAGGGTCTGGTAATCTGCTGCCCCTTCCCTCATCTTGGTGAATGAGGGTCGTGATAGAATGGTATCAAAGGCGAGGGTTGAGAGATAGGATGAAACTCGGGGTTAAGCACAATGAGGATTGCATGAGATGATAGGACAACAATGTTATGCAATCTTGGTGTGTGAAATAGGTCAGGGAAGACTGGCTAGGACATAGGATTTTAGGGCCCCCCGTGATCCGATGCCAAGACTCTGGGCCTACCAAACGACCAAGTGAGGCTACACTGATTGTAGGGTATAGATCCTAGGAAAGGTACATGCATCATAATGACTTGTTTTCTTGTGTGACTTGGGTATTTTGGGGATTTAAAATGAATAAAAAGTCTAAGAAAAATTAAAAGCAATCTTCTACGCTACTCGGGCTTAGGAATTCCTTGTTTACCTTGTAGTTATGGCATCTGGACGATGACCACGAGTAGTGCGGGCGATCAAGGCCCAGGAGGTTGATTTGGCTGATCAACAGAGGGCTGACTGAGAGGAGGAGGATGATCAGTGGCAGATGATGCTTTGTGCCTTTCAGTGGTAGACCCTCGGGAAGTATGAGGTGAGCGTCTCAGATATGGAGATAGAGAGCTGGCTCAAGGAGCTGGTGATAACTTTCGACTTAATCTAGGATTTGACGGAGTACTGGGTTCCTCTGGTTGTAAGCCAGATGTAGGGGGATACACGTTAGTGGTGGACGTTCTATCTTGGGGAGAAGAGGGAGGCTGAGGTTATGTGGAATAACTTTGAGAGGGAGTTCCGGGCGGAATTCCTCTCTTCCACGATGAAGGATGAGAAGAGGCAGGTGTTACTCTCCCTTCAACAGGGGTATGTTAGTGAGAGAGTTGGGGATTAAGTTCAAGGATCTCCTTCGCTTTTCTCTGGACCTCTTTCTGGATGAGGAGTCTCGAGCGAGACATTTAGAGGAGGCACTCCGACATTCTCTTCAGTATGTTGTTACTCCCTTCACCCTACCGACGTACTTGGAATTCCAGAAGAATACTGAAGTGGTGGAGAGGATGTACACACTGGGAGGTGTGCCACGAGAGGGGAGCCATTTGGGATCATCAAAGGGAAAGGTCGTCAACAACAGCCCTCCGATGTCAGGGCCTTCCAGGTTTTGGCCAGTGGGGAGCAGGCCCCAACAGTTTTAGTTTCGATCTCCCAATCCTCTCCCTTTATTTTTGGGCCTAGGATCGAGATGCTTCATCTGTGGCATCCATGGGTATCTTCAGAATCAATGCCCAGACTGAGTGCAGTAAAGTGGGGGTGGGCCGGTTCAGTTCCCACCTCAGTAGTAGCAGTTTCCAGCCAGGCCCTTTCAGCAGTAGCAGCAGGGACAGCGAGCTCCCGCTCTTCTGAGAGCAGACATTGTGGTATGAGGCCGACCTCAGGGCGCTCTTTAGGGACCTTGATCAAGGCGTGGTTGGGGAGGTGGCCGACAACCAAGGGGAAGAGGATCTGGGCGTGGGAAATTACACGCCGCAGAGGTAGCAGTTCCGGTAGGGCCGGAAGCCGTTCAAGGTACGATCAACTTGTTTAGTATTCTTGCATATGCCTTGTTTGATTCAGGAGCTTCAAAATCCTTTTTTGCACCTAGTCTAGCCCATGCTTTGGGCCTAGATGCAGAGAGACTTCCTGTACCCCTGATTTTGAGTACGCCATTCGGAGGTCATACCATCTTGTCTCTTGTTTTCCGAGGATGTAAACTGATGTTGGGACCACATCAGTCTAGTGGGGACCTTCTTTTGCTACAGATGTAGCCGTATGATGTCATTTTAGGTTGTTAGGACCAATAGGGGCCTATATACCCTAATAGGGGGGGGGGTGAATCAGGGTATGGATATTCTTTTCAAAATTCTTCCTACCCCACTGGATCTTGACCTCTTTATTACAAGGGTCACTTTGTTTGCACTTGTGTGGTTACTGTGATCACTTATTTCCTTCTTTATCTGATGATGATGCTTTAAATGCAATGCAGAGAAGTAAGCAGACAGACACAGATATTTTTACTTGGTTCACCCTCACTGGGCTACGTCCAAGGAGCATACACCGACAAGTTGTCGGTCATACCAAATTCCACTATTCTTCACTAGATGTGGATACAATGGTTCGGGAACAGTCACTCTGTCCCAGGCTCACTGTCTTTACAATGTTTAGGGTCAGCTCACTGCTTTCCCAAGGGTCACTCCATGTTTCTCTCTCTCTCTGGATCACTGCCGGTGGAGAGGATCACCTTCTTCCTCTTCCTTTGCTCACTACACTTGGAAGGGATTCTCTCACAGTTTATAGACTTGTAGGTCTCTTCACTTTCATGAAAGAATGCATCCTCAACTGTTGATAGATTCTCGGTTGAAGTCCAACTTTCATCCACAGATGAATACCACTTTGCCTCTGAACACTAGGAAACTACCTTTGGAAACACCTTCACAAAGCACCCTACTTCGCGAGACTCCCAATTTTGCGAAGCTCAAACAAGCCTTCGCGAAGCTCCTGCCTTTTCGCAAAGCACTATCACGAATCACTCTCGCGAATAAATCTTGCAAAGCTCAAGCCGTCGCAGAGCAACTTCCCTCACGAAGATCACTGAGCCAACACGGAGCACGCAACTTTCGCGGAGATAAAATAACCGCCGCGAAGCTCCTCTTTAGCGAAGCACACTGGCTATGCGAACCACCTTCGCGAAATGAGAGCAAAGGATTTTCTTTGAAAAACTCCCTTCTTCTCTCGAGGGGGTCGACCTCTATTTATAGGCAATTCCACTGACCCTCAACCCTTCCACGTGAAGTCAGCACCACGTCATTGCCTATCGCGAAGCTCCAAAGTTTCCGCCGGAATTCTATCCAAATCGCGAAGCACCACGACAATTTTCCGATCGCAGAGATCATCATAATCGCGGAGCATCACCATCAACATTATTTCGCGCCTTCACCGCGAAGCTCCCTCGTAAAGCCCTTCACCGCCGCGATTCACTTCAACCTATGCCGTTCGCGAAGCTTTGACATAATCGCGAAGAGTCACCGCCATCATTATTCTGGTCTTCGTGAAATCTAAACCATGAAGCCTCTCTTCGCGAAATTCGTGCCATTTCCATATTTAATTATGATCTTCATAGAAATCCTATTTTTGCGATGCTCACCAAACTCCAAATTTTGGCCCCCAAAAATTTGGAAAACACTGGGAAACAATGCCACCTTGTACTAATCTTTTGTACCACCTCCAGATTATCCTTTCCTTTTTCATCGTTCTTTTGTCAACAATTATTGTCAACAACTTCTTTGGAACTCAACAATTTCTTCATGGAAACCTGCTTTGTCAACAAACACAATCAACCCAAAAATGCTTCAATGTTACCTTGAGGGATTTTTTCCCAACAATCTCCCCCTTTGGGTTTGTTGACAACTCTTCACAACTCTTCTCAGAATGATTTTATGCACGTTGATACCTCACTGAGTCTTCTTCCAACCGCTACCACCATTCGCCTCTTGCGATTCTGATAGCATTCAAGGATTCACTTAACACGTACTCTAAGCCCACATGAGCAATGCTCGGCATGAGAAACAAGAGTAGTATGAAAATTTCATCAATGAATCACTTCATGTCAGACCCCAATTGTCGATTCCAAACTGATACCAATTGCTAAATTGATACCAACTGTTGAACCACACTGATACCAATTCGTGATAGCTGGACACCTTCTCACACCATTCCAACAACAATCTTATGCTTTTATCACGATCCTCTGCTTTCATGATATCTATGCTTTGATCGATCACTTCTAGCATTGTCAGATTTAAAACACTCCCCCTATCTCACTGCTCTCCCCCTATCTTGCTGCTCCACCTGTCAGCTTCTCCCCATATAACAGTTTCTCCCCATATCATCCATGATTTCTCAAATATCCACACTGTCTCCCCCTTGAACAATCACTATTTTCTCCCCATTTGTCAACGAACCCAAAGGGAACTCCTCTGTGGTCTGAGACATTGGTATGAAAACACATTAGTACAGTAGAGAAAAACACATCATACCTTGGGGAGAGGGGGGGGGGGGGGTTCCACATCCACACTCTTTTAAGTGCAGGGATTCGACTAAACTCCCAGAGCCAGTCGATGCCTCTCAAACGCTTCCTTGGGTAAGGCCTTTTTCAGAATGTCTGCAACCTGTAATTCTGTAGGCACATACTCCAACTTCACCATTCCTTGCTCAACCTTCTCCTTGATAAAATGATATGTTATCTCAATGTGCTTTGTCCTTGAGTGATGGACTGGATTTTGCTGAGATTTATAGCACTTGAGTTATCACACTGAATTTTGATTAGAGACTTCACTTCAACTTCCATATCTTCAAGCTGCTGCTTCATCCATAATAACTGTGTGCATGCTTAAGTGGCCGTAATATACTCAGCTTCTACGGTGCTTAATGAAATGCAATCCTGCTTCTTACTTAACTAAGCAAAACATAATCCACCAAGATAGAATGCACCTCCTGATGTTGATTTTATGTCATCTGCTGATCCGGCCCAATCTGCATCAGTATATACCAATAATTCCGACTGAGATTTTCCATTATACATCAAGCCTAAGTCCACTGTGCCCTTGATATACCGAAGTATTCTTTTCACTGCAAGCATGTGGATTTCCTTGGGATTACTCTGATATCCCGCTGCTTGACATGTGGAAAATACAATGTCAGGCCTTGTTGCAGTCAAGTATAGCAAACTTATAATGATTTGCCTATATTCTGTGATATTAACTGCCTTGCCATCCTCATCTTTGGACAATTTCATCCGGGTAGCTACCAAAATCTTTATCTCCTAGGAATTTTCCATTCCAAATATTTTCAAAACCTCCTTGGCATATTTGGATTGTGAAATGAATGTTCCAGCCCTTCCTTGTGTCACCTGTAGACCAAGGAAAAATGTTAGCTCTCCAATCATTGACATTTCAAACTCACTTTTCATGAATTCGGAAAACTGTCTGCACTGAGCTTCATCTGATCCTCCAAATATTATGTCATAGACATAAACCAAGACCATCATCCTTTGATTACTGCTGTTGTTGAAATAGAGATTGTAATCAACTCCCCCACATTGGAAACCAAGTTTCTTCAAGTATTGATCAAGCCTTGAGTACCATGCTCTTGGTGCTTGTTTCAGCCCATACAATGCCTTCTTCAGTCTACAAACCTTGTTCTCATCCTCATGAATGAGAAAACCATCTGGCTACTCAATATACACTTCTTCTTCCAAAAACCCATTTAGAAATGTAGACTTGACATCCATCTGGAACACTTTGAACTTTCTTTGCACTGCAATGGCAAGGAATAATCTGATTGTCTCCAGCCTTGCAACCAGTGCAAATGTCTCATCAACATCAGTACCCTCTCTTTGGGAGTATGCTTTTCACACCAATCATGATTTGTTTCAAATCATTGTGCCATATTCGTTCATTTTATTACGAAAGATCCATTTAGTCCCGATGACATTTTTATCTGCTAACCTCGAAACAATCTCCCATGTCAAATTCTTTTCTAAATCGACATCAATCACTTATGCTCCCCTCTTTGTTGCTTTCTTCCTCAACACATTCATCAGGAAATTGCTCACTGATTAATTTTTCGGTGGCTTCATTTCTTTCAGTTGGAAACTTGTCACTATGTCATTGTTCAATGATATCATTTCTTTGAACTTCTTCTCTCAGATTTTTGTTGACACACCTTTGATTTTTCCTCACAGCTTCTTGGTATCCTGAAAGCAGTCAGCTGATACCACATTGTTAGATCAAAAAAAGATAAGCATGATATGTATGATTATTGCTACTTCTCCCTATGTTTCTTTCTTCCCTCGATAGGGAATGCCTGAGCCGAGTCATCCAATTATTGCTTTGATGGCTCTTGCATCAGATTCTGTTATTGAATACTCCCCCAATGTTATGCAACTCTTCCAGTTGTTAGGCCCAAATATATAGACCCATAACCATTCTTCTCCTCATGCATATTTTATTATCTGGAAATCAGCATTGATCCATTAACAGAATCTCTAATCCTACTGAGTTGGAACTTGGTGTAGGAAACAAGAGATAAAGCTAACAAGGCAATCACTTCCTATTGTGCTCTGTTGCTCCCTTTCTTCTTCAACTCTGGTACCTGATTTGAATCAATTGAAACTCTAGAGCATATCACTTCTCCACTTTGCATATTTAGATACTAATTCCCCTTGGATCGTATCTACCTAAAACCTGAAATATTTGAGTCATTAGTTAATATCATTTATATACATAGGGAGAGGGGTGTTTCTCGAATCCTCAAGAAGAGGATTGCGGTTGATCCTGATGGGCCAACCCTTTGATTATTTCTTACAGAGCATCACACTCTTTCCTTGCTTCTTCTAGATGCCTAGCCAACTTCAACTGCTTTGGCCATATGACTAAGCATTCTTTACCCACATTCTGAGCCTTTTTCTGATATGTGGATTCTGCAGGCTTGGCATTTATCACAATATGGGGATTAAACCCACTTGTACACACTTCTGTCTTTGATGTACTACCAATATGCCAATTCCCTTGATTCCATCTTTGGGTAAGAATCTATCTGTTTGGCATCTTCCCTTTCTTCTTCCACCATTGTAGGGGTCTTTCTCTTTCCTCTACTTCTTACTGTGGAACACGACATGAGAATTTTTCAATGCATTCTTTGTTCATCTTTATTTTATCAGATATCTAAGTCACCACACTCTTTTTCACTGGTGTTGAGTCCTCCATTGAACATTCATTCTTCTTTATCACAGCTGGAGTAGATCTCCCCTTAATCATCCAGGTTTTTTCACATTCTCTCCTTGAGAGTTGTTGTGAGTATGACAGAGGAGGTGACTGATACACCTTTCGTTCATCTCCATGTGACTCCCCTGAGGCTCTAAGACTATTCTTCTCCTTACCACGTTGTCTCCCAATGTAGAATTTCTCATTATGCATCACTGGAGTCGAGAATCTCTTTTCGAGTTCCTTTTCCTTCCTTGCGTTCTTCTTACTGCAATTTATTGCCAAATGCCCATAATCTGAACATATAAAACATTCTCCATCAAAGGAATACCTCGTTTCATCATTCCTATGTCGAGATTCTGATACACATTGAGTTCTTCTTCTGACACGGGGCTCTTGAGCTTCCTGACACATACTCATGGTGTGTCCCGTTCTTCCACAATAATAACATCTAACAGATGCTTTCCTCTGAGATAATCTTCTCTCTGATTTCTCATGATGCTTCTTCTTATTCTCAGATTTAGTAATGTTTTTGTTTTCACAGCCTGAAATATATTCCAGAGCCTCTGAAAAGAAGCTTGACGTGTGACCATGAATCCCGTAGAAATAGCACATGTCGTCACTTCTTTTTGTAACTAACCTCTTAGGCCTATCTCGAGCACCTACAGGTTTTCTCCACTCCTGGAACTGTTCATGGCTCTCTTATTATCATGCATGGGAGGTGATTCATCAAATCCAATACCAGCTTTTCCGAAACTTGTTGGTCTTTGAGCTGAGAAAATATTATTTTGTTTCTCTTTAGAAATAGCATATCTGTTCTTCATTTTATCATCACTTGTCGAAGGATGATCAAATAGAAAGTGTAAGGCATCCTTAATTTTTGGAATTCCTTTAGTATTGGATTTCTCCACTTCCTTCTTTACTGATTGTATCTCTTCTTCCAACTTCTGAATCTTCATATCACTTGATTTAAGTTGGGCATTGAATTCCCTTATGAGATTCTTTCCACGACTCATCTCATCTGCCAATTCTTGTGTGAGCTTTTCTACCACACCACTTTGCTCCTTTACTTTCAATTTTTCTTGAGAAACAGATTCAGAGATAGATTCATTCTCTTGTTAGAGACTTTGATTCTTTTAAACTTGTTCAGACAACTGTGTAGCTAGATCATCATTTTTGGCTTTGAGATTCTGAATTTCATCTATGTTAAAATTCTTTCCCTTGACGCCATCTTTTGATTTTTCAACCTTTGCAGATCTCTTTCGCAGTTCTTCATCTTGAGAATAATTCTTATCCCTCAGATCAGTAGCTACATCAATAAGCCTTTGATTTAAACCTCTTATCTTGTTGATCTCAGTTCTCAGTGCTTCGATCTGAATATCTTTAGATTTAAATTCATCAGTGAATTTCTGATCCAACTCCTTCTCTTTGTGGACAACTTCCACTTTTCGACTTCTGGGAGTTTCTTTGTCATCAGTAGATCCTATATCACTTGGAAAGTCAGGTTCTTCACTCATTCCCTCAGTATCATTGAATGAGAAATAATTTTCACTGTACACATTATCCAAATCAACATTTGGTTCACTAATAGATTACTTTAAATGAATCACACTGTCTCCATAGACACTTCCTCCCTGAGGGATACCACCCGACTTCCGCTTCTTCTTTGACGCTCTACCCTTTGACATGGCACACCAAGATAAGAGTAGGCTAATTTAACCACACAAATCGACTACACCAAGTTAGAGCAAACAAATCTGATAAAAGAAACCTATCCCTTTGATACCAATTGTTAGGACCAATAGGGGCCTATATACCCTGATAGGGGGGTGAATCAAGGTATGAATATTCTTTTCAAAATTCTTCCTACCCCACTGGATCTTGACCTCTTTATTACAAGGGTCACTTTGTTTGCACTTGTGTGGTTACTGTGATCACTTATTTCCTTCTTTATCTAATGATGATGCTTTAAATGCAATGTAGGGAAGTAAGCAGGCTGGCACAAAGTTTTTTACTTGGTTCACCCTCACTGGGCTACGTCCAAGGAGCATACGCCGACAAGTTGCTGGTCATACCAAATTCCACTATTCTTCACTAGATGTGGATATAATGGTTCGGGAACAGTCACTCTATCCCAGAATCACTGCCTTTACAATGTTTAGGGTCAGCTCACTGATTTCCCAAGGGTCACTCCATGTTTCTCTCTCTCTGGATCACTGTCGGTGGAGAGGATCACCTTCTTCCTCTTCCTTTGCTCACTATACTTGGAAGGTATTCTCTCACAGTTTATAGACTTGTAGTTCTCTTCACTTGCATGAAAGAATTCATCCTCAACTATTGATAGATGCTCTGTTGAAGTCCAACTTTCATCCACAGATGAATACCACTTTGCCTCTGAACACTAGGCAACTACCTTTGGAAACACCTTCGCAAAGCACCCTACTTCACGAGGCTCCCAATTTCGCGAAGCTCAAACAAGCCTTCATGAAGCTCCTGCCTTTTCGCGAAGCACTATCGCGAAGCACTATCGTGAAAAACTCTTGCGAAGCTCAAGCCGTCGCAGAGCAACTTCCCTCACAAAGCTCACTGAGCCAACGCGGAGCACACAACTTTCGTGGAGCTGCAATAGCCGCCGCGAAGCTCCTCTTTCGCGAAGCATTCTGTCTACGCGAACCACCTTCGCGAAACGAGAGCAAAGGATTTTCTTTGAAAAACTCTCTTCTTCTCTCGAGGGGGTCGACCTCTATTTATAGGCAATTCCACCGACCCTTGACCCTTCCACGCGAAGTCAGCGCCATGTCATTGCCTATCGTGAAGCTCCAAAGTTTCTGCCGGAATTCTGTCCAAATCGCGAAGCACCACGACAATTTTCTGATCGCGGAGCTCATCATAATCGCGAAGCATCACCATTAACATTATTTTGCACATTCTCCGCGAAGCTCCCTCACAAAGCCCTTCACCGCCGCGATGCACTTCAACCTTTGCCGTTCGCGAAGCTTTGACCTAATCACAAAGAGTCGCCGCCATCATTCTTATGGTCTTCACTAAATCCAAACCATGAAGCCTCTCTTCGCGAAATTCGTGCCATTTCCATATTTAATTATGATCTTCATGGAAATCCTATTTTCGCGATGCTCACCAAACTCCAAATTTTGGACCCCAAAAATTTGGAAAACACTGGTAAACAGCGCCACCTTGTACTGCTCTTTTGTATCGCCTCCAGATCATCCTTTCCTTTGTCATCGTTCTTTTCTCAACAGTTATTGTCAACAACTTCTTTGGAACTCGACAATTTCTTCATGGAAACCTGCTTTGTCAACAAACACAATCAACCCAAAAATGCTTCAATGTTACCTTGAGGGATTTTTGTCCAACATAGGCATCAACTGGTTGTCCTCTGTATGCATTTTTATCGACTGTTTATGAAGAAGGATCGTGTTTTTGGATATGTTTGGGCAACGTGTGACTTTCATTGGTGATCGGGGTTGCCAGGAAGGTAGCCGATGAGTGGAGCCCCTTCTTTCCTTGTTATACGAGCTGTCAGTGGAGTCAGTAGACTTAAAGATGGTGGAAGTCCTGGGGATCATCAGTGAATTCATGGATGTATTCCCTGAATAGGTGGTGACTCTACCCCCATGACGTGATGTTGAGTTCGGGATATACTTGCAACCCGGTGCCCGTCCAATTTCAATGGCTCCCTATCGGATGTTGCCTTTTGAGCTGTGGTAGTTACAAATTAAGATTGATGATATGATGAGGAAGGGTTTTGTTTGCCCAAGCATTTCACCACGGGGTGCTCCAGTCTTGTTCGCAAAGAAGGTAAATGGTGGTCTCAGTCTGTGCATAGACTGCTGGAGACTGAATCAGGTAACGGTCAAGAACTGTTATCCTCTCCCAAGGATATACTACCTTTTTGACTAGTTGAAGGGGGTAGGATGGTTCTCCAAGATTGACCTATGGTTAGGATATCACCAGTTGAGGGTGAAGGAGGGTGACATCTCGAAGACTGCCTTTAGGTGTAGATATGGGCACTTTGATTTCGTGGTCATGCCGTTCGGCGTTACGAACGCACCAACCGTGTTCATGGGGATCTTGAACTCTGTCTTTCGGGAATATCTGGACCGGTTCATAATCATATTTATTGACGACATCTTGATCTACTCAAGATTAGAGGAGGATCACACTAAACATCTGAGAACGATTGTAGTGGTCCTCTGACAACACCAGCTCTACGAGAAGTTGTCCAAGTGAAAGTTCTAGACATGAGAGGTGCACTTCCTTGGACACGTGGTGTCTAAGCAGGGAATAATAGTTGATCCATCACAGGTCGAAGTAGTTGTATCTTGGGAAGCACCCAAGAATGTGGCAGAGGTTCGTAGTTTCCTGGGACTAGCAGGTTACTACCAGAGATTCGTACCCAACTTATCCCGAGTTGCAGCACCTTTGACAGCCTTGACCAAGAAAGACCAGGATTTTATATGGAGTGAGAATTTCTAGGTAACCTTCAATTATCTTAAGGGGAATCTGGTTAGTGCCCCAATACTGAGGTTTCTAGAAGAAGGGGTGACATTTGAGGTGTTCTGTGATGCTTCAGGCCAAGGCTTAGGGTGTGTGTTGATGCAACAACAGGGGTAAATCTATTATGGGTCTAGGTAGTTACGTTCCCATGAGCATAACTACCCCACCCATGATCTGGAACTTGCAGCGGTAGTGTTTGCACTAAAGTTGTGGCAGCACTACCTCATCAGGGATTGCTTTTTGGTCTTCATGAACCACAAGAGCTTGAGGTATATCTTCCCCCAACGGGACCTGAACTTGCAGAAGCAGAGGTGGATGGAGTTTCTTCAAGATTATGACTTCGAAATTTCCTACACCTTAGGAAAGGGGAATGTGGTGGCTGATTCCTTTAGCAGGAAGTCACAAAAGGATGTGGTTTGAGAGTCAACAGATACTTGGAAGGCGATAGAGGAGTTGGCTTCCCTACACCTGAATGAAAGGGTGGATAGTGGTAGAGGTTGTCTGTTTTAGATGAAAGTGTAGCCCTATCTATTGCAGTAGGTGGAGGAGTCTCAGTGGGGAGACTCAGAGAGTGAAGTGATGTGCGATTGGGTTAACCAAGGCAATGCTCTGGAAGGGTGGTCAGAATCAGATTCTTTTTCAAGAGAAGTTGTTTGTTCCAAAGACGATGCACGAGAGAGTTCTTGGTGAGTTCCAGAACTCGCCCCTGGTGGTACATCCAGAAGTTTCCAAGATGTATCAAGGATTGATGGGTTAGTTTTGGTGGTCTGGGGTGAAGGGGGAAGTGGCAGAGTTTGTGGAAAAGTGCCTCGTGTGTTAGCAGGTGAAGGCTGAACACCGCATCCTAGGAGGTCTGTTACACCCTTTAGATGTCCCCAAGTGGATGTGGGATAACATCTTGATGGATTTCGTCATGGTACTACCTAGATTTAAAGGGGGTTCCAATGCTATCTGGGTAGTGGTGGACCGACTGATGAAATTAGCCCACTTCCAGGCAATCAAGGAGTCAAGTGCGGTGGATTCCCTAGCACAACGGTATGTGAACAAGGTGGTACAGTTGCATGGAGTTCTAAGGTCCATAGTCTCTGATCGGGATACCCAGTTTACCACATGGGTTTGGAAAGTATTTCAACATGCTTTTGGCACCCAACTATGCCTCAACACTGCTTTCCACCCCCAGACAGATGGGAAAACAGAGCGCACCATCCAGACGTTGGAGGATATGCTACGGGCATGTGTTTTGGACCTTGGGGGATTGTGGGTGCGACACTTGCCTCTGGTAGAGTTTTCCTACAACAATATCTATCACTATACCATTGGAATGGCTCCATTCGAAGCTTTGTACGAGAGGTCGTTTCGCTCACCCATGTGCTGGATAGAGGTCGAGGAAGCAGGTGTTATTGGCCCGAAGGCGGTGTAGAGCATGACGAAGAAGGTTCAGCTTATACGGGAGAGGATGAAGGTGGATCAAGACCGGCATAAGTTGTATGTCGATAATAGGAGAAGACCCTTGTAGTTCTATGTCAAGGACCACGTGTTCTTGAAGGTATCCCCTTGGTGTGGGAAATAGAGGTTCGATAGGGGGAGTAAGCTTTCTCCCAGGTTTTTTAGATAGTTCAAAGTATTGCGGCGGGTCGGTGAAGTGTCTTATCAGCTAGCGTTACCACCGCTTCTACTGAGAGTGCACGACGTCTTACATGTGCCTCAGCTCCATCGGTATCTACATGATGATTCACATGTCCTTGACTGGGGAAAGCTAGATATCGGGGACGATGCAACGTTCATAGAGTGACCAGTGAGGATCGAAGGTCATGAGGAGAAGGTGCTTCATGGATGAACCATTCCCTTGGTTCGTGTATTATGGAGGCATGGTGGACTCGAGGAGAGTACCAGGGAAAGGGAGGAACAAATGCACGCCCAGTACCCAGAGCTGTTTTGAGTTTTTTCCTCTTTTGTTTCGTACTTATTTGTGATGTAGTGATCAACCTTATTAACTATGAAATGTGTTGTTTTTCCTTATTATTTTAATGTGTGTGAAGAGTCTTGACTGTGGGGAAGGAAGGACCTGATCACTAATCAAGACGCATTAGATTTGATGCGATTAAACCCGTGCGGGCGAGTTAGTGCCACCCAAAGTGGATAGTATCTTGACATGGGGAAATGGACTCCCTAATCCATATGTCTCGACAATGACGCATTTATATGTTGTGTTGTTACTTGAGGGAGAGGTGTTCCTAGATGTCGAGGAGGTTTGCTCCTGAGAGGTATATGTCAAGGTGGTTGTTCGGACCCCTCTCTTTTCTTCAATCTAGTTTTAATTCTTGAGGGCGAGAATAGTTTGAGAGGTATCTGATGTAATGTCTCAGACAATGACTCATTAAAGAGTTTTAAAAAAAAACTAGGTTCCATCAAATAGTTCCACCAAAATGGTGACACCGGTCACAGTCACACACCGAAATGGTGGCACTGTAACGGTTGCACACCTAAAGGGTGACACCACTAACGGTGGCACTGTGAGGGTGACACCGTGAGGATGGCACCATGACGGTGGCACCATGAGGGTGGCACCGTGACGGTGGCACAGTAACGGCCGCACCATCACGGTCACACCGTCACGGTCGCATCATCACGATCGCACACTAAAATGGTGGCATCGTGAGGGTGGCACCATGACGGTGGCACTGTAACGGTCGCACCGTCACGGTCACACACCAAAACAGAGGCACCACTGACGATGACTCTATAATGGTGGTACCGTCACAGTCACACATTGAAATAGTGGCACTGCTTACGGTGGCACCGTGAGGGTGGAACTATGACAGTGACACTGTGAACGTGGCACCACTTATGGTGTCTCACCAAACGGTGTCCCACCCTTATTTATTTTTCCAGTTTTTCTCCCATAATGTATCTTTTGACGTAAAAGTGTTTTAGTACCCCTTTTAAATCCATTTAAATCCCATAAATGATATCTAAAATCCCCCAAGATCTGGGCGGCCCTTGGCTTACCAAAATGTGTGGCTTTTTTCCTTGGTGTCACACCTTTTCCTATACCTTCCAGTTCTGCCCCTGTTACGTGTTTCCCCCTGATTAAAGGAAACTGTTTAACGCACACCTGTTATGGACACCTATCCAATGAGAATTATTAAATGGGAATTAATTCCATCGTGTTTAACCACCCAACCGCGTGGTGAAACCACGTTCCTCCATTAAAGATGTTCAAGATTTTTATATCTCGTAACTCTAGGATCTCAACTTTTTATCACTCGGGAATTCCTTCTTCTTTGGGGATGGTATATTTTCCTTCTTCTCCTTGGTGAGTTTGGAGTCCCCATTCCTGAGGCAGGTGGTGCGCCTGTGATGAAGCTTTTCCACTCACTCTTGGATTCCTCGGAGTTCCTCCTTTGCAAGTCACACATCCCCAATTCTTGGCGTATGGAGAGAAACTTCGATCATTGATCATCCAAGTAGGGTTATTCCTTCGTCTATCTTTACTGTGTATATTGTGGGGTGGGTATGATAATGTTTCCTTCAGGAATGGATGAAACCAAACCTTAACAAAGATAATGAACAAACTTTTAAAGAATGAAGGGGTGTGTTTGATGATTCTGTTGTACTCTTTTATCCTTGATTATATATTTTGGATTTTATGGGCTTGTATCCATTTAAAATCATGACCATTGGTAGTAATTCCTTTTGCACTAATGATCCTCTATTTTTCTAGTTAATTCTATGATTGAATGGTTGTAACATGGAAATTGGTTAATCACGTAAGCTCGGTTGATTAAATGGATGTCCAGTGAACAAGAATCCTTGTGTGATCACCCCAATTAACCCAATGGAAAAGAAGTAACTCAATGAATGGTGTGTTTAAATATGAAAACTCCCTTTCTCTATCTTGGTAAAATGTGTGGTTGCTCTGTTTGATTCTTGTGGCGTGACATGGATGGGGATGAGATCCCCTATGGTGGTGCAGTTGTTGGTTTGTGGATCTAAGGCCGTGTGAGTCCGTATAGTGGGGCTTGGTTTGGTTCCAGTACTTTGAGGGATCTCATAGATCCCTTTTGTTGTTGTGACTTTATAAGAGAACTGGGTGTGAATGATTACTCTACTGCTTGGTTGTTTTTCCTTCCTTGTCTTGTGGCTATGCTTGTTAGTTGATCGATAGTGAAAAATTACTTAAATGGAATCACGTGAATATAAAAACAAGAATGGTTTCAATGGAGAATTGTTTTCCAGGAATGAGTTGTGACTTGGTTGTAGCTGTTGTGCTTTTTATGAATGAATAGTAATGAGGGTGTTTGTGTATGGGCTAGTGTCAGAACCCCTAGGTTGGGATGAGTGTTTGTTTACCTATATGTATAATTTAGTTCTTATGTTTCTTATTCGCATCCCACCCATATTGATCACTTCGATCCGATCACCCCCATTTCATGGGGGAGGATTTTTTTCCCAATACTCCTATGAGTGGCTGGTTATTAGCTCATTTTCTACTCCTTTTACCGAGTATCCCAAGACTCTTCGGGTAGGCTTTGATGACCTAAGGTGAATTATAGCCCAAGACTCTTTGGGCATGGTATGTTGTGGTGGTTGACCCAGGTGTGTGCGGGCAGGTTGTTTCCCAAGTTTCTTCGGGATGAGGCCCAGGTGTCTTCGAGTGTGGCGGTAGTTGTTTTAGAACAGGTGTGTGCGGGCGTGGTTACGATTGGTTGTTGTGGCCTAGGTGTTTGCAGGCGAGATGTGTGGTTGTGATAGCCCAGGTGTGTGCGGGGCAGGGTATGAAAGTGGGATTGTAGTGAGAATGGTGGGGAAGGTTTGAAGCGTATGATGTCTTTAATAACCAGTGGGAGAGTGGTGCGGGGTACCCAAATATCGATGTGATATTACTATTAATTTACTTGACTTTTGTTATTTGGGGAGTGTGCCTTGGTGAGGTTGGGTGGATAACTTCCTTGCTAGATGATTTGGTTGTCTTTTTTTCTTCACAGGACATTAGAATGCCTCCCCCACTACTGGAATTCTGGTTTTTACCAACGGGTGTTTACCAAGGATTTGCTTAAACCGTTGGTGTTGTAGGATTAGGGAAGCCTTTCCCAACGGTTCACTGAAACCATTGGGAAAAGTCACCCCTTTTCCAACGGTTTCTTCAAACCGTTGGTAAAGGGGTGTTTTAGGTCCCTTTTGCCAACGGTTCAACAGAACTGTTGGGAAAGGGTACCATTTTTCCAATGGTTCTGTAGAACCGTTGGGAAAGGGTACCCTGAACATCTCTTTCCCAATGGTTTTTAAAAACCGTTGGGAAATATTTCCCCCAAATACAGCCGCGGTGCTGCTCTCCCCCATTCGCGACAGAAGCCCTAAATTCATTCCTGCTCCACCGCTCTGCTCCTCTCGCGAACTCCCCCATCCGAAGAGGTGAAAACCCGTCTGGAATCAGGTATTTTTTTCCTTTATACACATATACTACCTTATTATTATTGTTATTGATCTAATATTTTAGTTTTAAGTTATCAATCCAGCTCCAGCTCTCTGCTACTCTCGAACTCCCCCATCTGAATAGGTGAAAACCCATCTGAATCATCTCAAATCAGGTATTTTATTCTTTATACACATATGGTACCTTGTTTTTATTGTTATTGATCTAATATTTTAGTTTTAAGTTTGGATTTTGATGTAATTTCACCGTGAAAAATAGGGAAATGAATGAATATTTTGTTAATTAATTAGTTTCCCCTGAAATATCAGTTGTGTTATAATGTCCATGCTAAATAAAGGGGTAATGTAATAAAAGACATTGAATAAATAAATTGTGGAAGTTGGGGTATGTTGCCTCTATGAGAGGTTTATTTTTTGTGTTTCATTGTATGTTGTAGGCTGTTTTATGGGGATTGAGGTGACCGGTTGGGCTTTGTGATATGTGGGGTTGTAATGTGATGGTTAGTGGGCATGGATGTGACATGTGAAGTTGTATGATAGTGATGATGTGTGGTGGTGTTGTGTTGTGTGGAGATGTTGTGTGATGAAGTTGTGGTGTATGATGTGGTGAGGTGGTTTTGGTTGTGCGGTGGTTTGTGATGTGCAATATTTTTGTTGTGATATGTGGTTGTTTTGGTGAGATGGTTGGTCGATGTAACATGGCGTCGATGGTTATTGTGAGATGGTGAGTTATTGTGTGGTGGTTTTATTAGTTTCCTAGTTATCTATGGAATAAATTATGTTGTTAAAAAAACAAGATATTAAATAAATGATATGGAATAGAAATGGATGTGTGGTAAATGGATTTAATTAATTTAACATTAAATGAATGGACAATGTAAGTGTGAATGAAGTGGCTTATAAATGAAAGTGAGAAATGCTATGCGTCTTGTGTGGTGGTGGTGTGGTTTATGTGTTTTATGGTAGTAGTGAAGTGTGTGATTATGTAGTTAATGTGAACCCATAGGTTGAGTATTTTGTGCTATCTATATATCATGTATTTTTATGTTATTTCTACACATTCCCAACCAGATTTGGATAAACTTACCAACGATCAGAGGTTTTGAGTTATGGGTATTTTTTCTAATATCTAGGATGGTGGTTATATGGTTGGATAGCTACCATGTCTTCCCTACTCTTCCTTCAAAAGTGATTGACCATGCGTTTTTAGTCAAGATGCGATGTGATTGTCCATGTGTCTTCAGGTGAGATGTACTATGATTTCCCTAGTGTTTTCTGGTGAGGTGTGATGTGATAAGGCTATAATAAGATGTGGCATGTGGTTGGGGTCATGTAGGGTAGGAGGATGGCACAAGGTTGATGTTATTCATGTTCATGATACCCTACTAATATGGTTATGGGATGAGGCATGTTGTGATGTGATATAACACATTAAGTTCTTGTTGGTTTTACATTTTTTCAATAACACATTTGTATGTTTTTTTCACATGTGTAGTTGATACCTTGATTATTTTCTTCCTTCATCGTTTACTTAAATGTATTTTCTATTAAAGTTCAATCCTATTGAATTGTTTATAACAAAATGACTTATATAAATTCTTTTTACAGAATGGATAGAAGTTGGATGTATGAAACCGATCAGATCTCAAGCGATTTTCAAAACAATTTGGAGAGCTTTATAGATTTTTCATTTCATAATGCTTTAGATAGTGGTCGCATACACTACCCATGTTCCAATTGTGTTGGTAGACCTTGGTTGATCCGTGAAGAAGTCAGCTACCACATAACCAAAAATGGGTTTCAAGCAAACTACTTTGTGTGGTATCACAATGGGGAGAAAATGAAATCTCAAATTGGTGATGATCGAAATGAAAGGGCTAGAATGGAGAATTTGTTAGATGATCAGTTTCCTTTTATTCGTCATCATGAAAAAGAAAGGATTTCGACTTAAGAAGACTTCGATATAAGGACAACTAATGCATCTGGTAAAAATGATGATATTGATAGGGTGAAAAAATTGAATGATGCTGCCACGACTCCAGTATATCGACAATGCGATAAAATGAAAAAGCTGGAATTTTTAATCCGATTGTTTCATGGGAAAACTATGTATGGAATTTCTAATACAGCAATCGATTAAATTCTTACCCTCTTGAAGGATTTACTTCCAGATGATGCAGATATTCCCTCAAACCACTATATGGCATGGAAGTTAGTTGAGGAACTTGGATTTTCAAGAAACAAAATTCATGCTTTCCCGAAAGATTGCAGTTTATTCTGGGAGGAAACCGCTGAACGAAATGATTGTATAAAATGTGGCACATCCCGCTAGAAGTCAAAATCTGATGGAACACCATCCCGCATTCCACAAAAAGTAATGTGGCACTTTCCATTGATCCCCAGACTTCAGAATCTTTTTATGTCTGATCACATATCAATAAAAATGAGATGGCATGATACTGAGAGAAAGAAGACTAATGATGAGTTGGTTCATCCTACAGATGGATTTGCATGGCAGAGATTTGATGCTCAACATCCTGATTTTGCAGCTGACGTGCGTAATGTGAGGCTGGGTCTTTCATGCGACGGTTTTAATCCGTTTGGGCAGATGCTTACTTCGCATAGCACATGGCCAGTTTTTATACACATTTATAATATTTCCCCATGGTTGTGTATGAAAAAACATTTCACTTTCATGATTATACTCATATCTGGTCCTTCTGATCCCGACATTGATATTGATGTATACATGCAACCTTTAATAAAAGAGTTGAAACTTCTTTGGGATGTGGGTGTGCGCACATACGATGCATGTTCGAAAGACATATTTCAGATGCATGCTGCGCTTATGTGGACGATCAATGATTTTCCAGCTTATGCAATGATGTCTGGATGGAGCATAAAGGGAAAACTGTCATGTCCAGTTTGTATGAAGAATACACGATCTAGAAGATTTAAACATTGCTGTAGTTTCAGTTTTATGGGACATCGACGATTCTTGCCAAAGGATCATCCATATAGAATGAATCGTCGAAGATTTGATAATACCATAGAGACCGATAATCCACCTCAGCGTATGTATGGAACTGACATGCTTAATGAGTTGAAAGATTTTAGTTTTTCGTTCGGGAAGGGTCAAATGAAATCTGGAAAGAGAAAGAATGTTTCCACTGAAACCTGTTACAATTGGAGGAAGAAGAGTATCTTTTTTGATTTGCCTTATTGGTCAACCAATTTGTTACGTCATTGATTAGACGTAATTCACATTGAAAAGAATATATGCGAAATGTTGCTTTAGGTTCTTCTAAATGTCAAGGGGAAGACAAAATATGATTTACGATCTCGGCGTGACTTGGTGGATTGGGACATCAGACCAGAATTGCATCATGTGCATATCAGTGAAAATTAATGGCAACTTCCATGTGCTTCTTATGTGATGACACCTGTAGAAAAAAAAAACAATTTCTAGAAGTATTAGAGACTATTAGAGTTCCTGATGGCTATTCAAGCAACATATCTAAACGGGTCAACAGAAGAGAGTTGAAGCTAAAATCTTTGAAGACTCATGATTATCACGTTCTACTGCATGAGTTGCTTCTAATAGCAATCCGTCATCTTTTGTCCAATAATGTAAGGGTGGTTGTTATTTAGTTGTGCCATTTTTTTAGAGATCTTTGTGCTAAGAAGTTGTCCAAGTCTTTTTTGAAAAAAATGTTGACAGATGCCCCATTAATTTTGTGTGAGTTGGAGAAAATATTTCCTCCATCATTTTTCACATGCATACTGCATCTGACTATCCATATTCCCACTGAAATACTTCTCGGAGGACCTGTTTCTTTTCGTTGGATGTATCCAACTGAAAGAAATATGTTCACATTAAAGTCTTATGTCCGAAACAGAAATCACCCCGAAGGTTCTATCATGAACGGTTACTTGGCTCAAGAATGTATGGATTTCTGCTCGATGTATTTGTCTGATCTTACTACAAGATTGAACATACCAATGAGAAATGAAAAAGAATAGTATGAGAAAATTGAACCCAGTTTTCCATCACTTCCTCAAATAGGAGGAATTCCTGGATCATATACATTGAAGACATTAAGCCATGAAGAGCGGGAGATGGCACATCGCACAGTTTTGTTCAACTGTGATTTGTTCGATGACAACAATTTAAGTACATACGGAAAACTGACCAAACGCATTCGGTTTCCATTGACACTTTAGGATAATGATCCATGGGTCATATGTGACGTGTACGAGTCAAAGCCGCCTCAATCCGAGGTGCGGTGTGGCCGACACCACTCAAAGTGTCTGCCTTCTGTTTCAAAAGTACGTCATTTTAATTGAAAAACATCAACTAGCATACGGAAAACCAACCAAACACATTCGGATTGTGTCTATACATTAGCACAAGGATCCATGGGTCATATGTGACGTGTACGAGTCAACCCCGCCTCAATACGAGGCGCGGTGTGGCCGCCACCACTCAAAGTGTCTGTCTTCTGTTTCAAAAGGACCTAATGTGAAGTGAAATACATCAACTGGCATACGGAAAACTGACCAAACGCATTCGGATTGTGTAGATACTTTAGCACAACGGTCCATGGGTCATATGTGACATGTACGAGTCAACCCTGCCTAAATTCGAGGCGCGGTGTGGCCGCCACCACTCAAAGTGTCTGTCTTTTGCTTAAAATGGACAACAATTTAAGTACATACGGAAAACCGACCAAACGCATTCGGTTTCCATTGAAACTTTAGGAGAATGATCCATGGGTCATATTTGACGTGTAAGAGTCAACACTACCTCAATCTGAGACATGGTGTGGCCGACACCACTCAAAGTGTCTGCCTTCTGTTTCAAAAGTACGTCATTTTAATTGAAAAACATCAACTGGCATATGGAAAACTGACCAAATGCATTCGGATTGTGTCGATACATTAGAAAAACGATCCATGGGTCATATGTGACGTGTACGAGTCAACCCCACCTCAATCCGAGGTGCGGTGTGGACGCCACCACTCAAAGTGTCTGTCTTCTGTTTCAAAAGGACATAATTTGAAGTGAAATACATCAACTGGCTTACGGAAAACCGACCAAACACATTCAGATTGTGTCGATACTTTATCACAACAATAAATGGGTCATATGTGACGTGTAAGAGTCAACCCCGCCTCAATCCGAGGTGCAGTGTGGCCACCACCACTCAAAGTGTCTGTCTTTTTCTTAAAATGGACAACAATTTAAGTACATATGGAAAACCGACCAAATGCATTAAGTTTCCATTGAAACTTTAGGAGAACGATCCATGGGTCATATGTGATGTGTACGAGTCAACGCTGCCTCAATCCAAGGTGTGGTGTGGCCGGAACCACTCAAAGTGTCCGCCTTTTGTTTCAAAAGTACGTCATTTTAATTGAAAAACATAAACTGGCATACGGAAAACTAACCAAACGCATTCGGATTGTGTCGATACATTAGAACAATGATCCATGGGTCATATGTGATGTGTAAGAGTCAACCCTGCCTCAATATGAGGTGCGGTGTGGCCTCCACCACTCAAAGTGTCTGTCTTCTGTTTCAAAAGGACTTAATTTGAAGTGAAATACATCAACTGGCATACAGAAAACCGACCAAACGCATTCGGATTGTGTCGATACTTTAGCACAACGATCCATAGGTCATATGTGATGTGTAAGAGTTAACCCCGCCTCAATATAAGGCGTGGTGTGGCCGCCACCACTCAAAGTGTCTGTCTTTTTCTTAAAATGGACAACAATTTAAGTACATACGAAAAACTGACCAAAAGCATTCGGTTTCCATTGAAACTTTAGGAGAACGATCCATGGGTCATATGTGACGTGTACGAGTCAACGCCGCCTCAATCCAAGCCACGGTGTGGCCAGCACTACTCAAAGTGTCTGCCTTTTGTTTCAAAAGTACGTCATTTTAATTGAAAAACATCAAATGGCATACGGAAAACCGATCAAACACATTCGGATCGTGTCGATACATTAGTAAAACGATACATGGGTCATATGTGACGTGTAAGAGTCAACCCCGCCTCAATACAAGGCACAGTGTGGCCGCCACCACTCAAAGTGTCTGTCTTATGTTTCAAAAGGACATAATTTGAAGTGAAATACATCAACTGGCATACGAAAAACCAAACAAACGCATTTGGATTGTGTCAATAATTTAGAAAAACGATCAATGGGTCATATGTGATGTGTACGAGTGAACCTCGCCTCAATCCAAGGCGTGGTGTAGCCGCCACCACTCAAAGTGTCTGTCTTTTGCTTAAAATGGACAACAATTTAAGTACATACAGAAAACCGACCATACGCATTCAGTTTCCATTAAAACTTTAGGAGAACAATCCATGGGTCATATGTGACGTGTAAGAGTCAACTCCGCCTCAATCCGAGGCACGGTGTGGCCGACACCACTCAAAGTGTCCGCCTTTTGTTTCAAAAGTACGTTATTTTAATTGAAAAACATAAACTGGCATACAGAAAACCGACCAAACGCATTCGGATTGTGTCGATACATTAGCACAACGATCCATGGGTCATATGTGACATGTAAGAGTCAACCCCGCCTCAATCCGAGGCATAGTGTGGCCACCACCACTCAAAGTGTCTGTCTTCTGTTTCAAAAGGACTTAATTTGAAGTGAAATACATCAACTGGCATACGGAAAACCGACCAAAAGCATTCGGATTGTGTCGATACTTTAGAACAACGATCCATGGGTCATATGTGATGTGTACGAGTCAACCCTGCCTCAATCCGAGGCGCGGTGTGGCCGCCACCACTCAAAGTGTCTGTCTTTTGCTTAAAATGGACAACAATTTAAGTACATACGGAAAACCGACCAAACGCATTCGGTTTCCATTGAAACTTTAGGAGAACGATCCATGGGTCATATGTGACGTGTACGAGTCAACGCTGCCTCAATCCGAGGCGCGGTGTGGTCAGAACTACTCAAAGTGTCTGCCTTTTGTTTCAAAAGTACGTCATTTTAATTGAAAAACATCAACTGGCATATGGAAAACCGAACAAATGCATTCGGATTGTGTCGATACATTAGCACAACGATCCATGGGTCATATGTGATGTGTACGAGTCAACCCCACCTCAATCCGAGGCACGGTGTGGCCGGTAGCTCTCCAGGTGTATGTATTATGTTTAAAATGGACATTATTTCAAGTAAAAATATATGGTATACAAAAAACCGATCAAATTATGAATTGACTTCCGGATTCCACATATAAATTTTAAATTGAATTCTAAATGAATTATGTATGTTTATAATTACGTTATGAATTCTAATTTAATTATGGATGTGTATAGTTCCACCATTATATGTTAAATGTGTATGAATTTGTTCTCTATATGTAAGTGTTAGTTGGTTATTGTAGGTACAATAATTGTATATGTATGTGTTAGTTTATTTCAGGTACAAAAATTGGATTGAAAATGAGAGGGAACCCACAAAATGAGACCTGGTGGGCAAATTGGAGAGCCAGTGCTCAAATTAGAGAGCTACTGGGTAAATTGCAGAGCTACTGTGCAATTTTCCCAGCAGAGGCTATGCCAACGGTTCAAAACCGTTGGCATAGAATGTGTAGGTCTTGTTTTACCAACAGTTCTATGAACCGTTGGTAAAACACTTTTTCCAACGGTTCTAAACCGTTGGGAAAGAGGTTATGTTGGGTTTTTACCAATGGTTTTCCAAACCGTTGGGAAAAACATGATAATTTTGTGCATTGTATCCCAACGGTTGTAAACCATTGGGAAAAAGATTTCCCAACGGTTTTCCAGAACTGTTGGGATAGGGTAATTTTTCAGCACCCTATCCCAACGGTTCACTATAAACCGTTGGGAAATCCTGCATTTCCAGTAGTGCCCACTTGTGCACGAGAGCTTTTGTTTTTCCCTACTGAGTATACCTATATACTCACCCTATGTATATAAAACTGCTTTCAGGTTTCTAGGAGGACTTAGAGAACCATTCGGGACCATACTAGTTCGGACATTGGGACAATTGTTGTTGTTGTTTTTCTTTTCTTTGGTATTTTACCCTTGGAGTTTTCTTGTATCGTAGCACTTATTATTTGAAACATGCATGTGGGAATGGTTTATTTTGGCTTTACTTTTACTTCCACTTTTGGTGTTGTTTGGGATTTACTATCTTATCTCATAATCCTACTAAATAAAAAGGGTAATGCCTTCCATTTTGCATGTGAATCTATACCCTTGGTGCTAGTCGTCACTCTGAGACCTATTGAAGGCGGGTCTCGAGGGTCATTATCTCTCCTTCAACTTGAAAAAGGAAGGGCCTGGCAATCTGATGCCCCTTCCCTCATCTTGGTGAAAGTGGGACATGACATTATCCAAGAAATTGGAGCATTTAGTATTGAAAGATTTGGAAGGGTTTTAGGAAGCTGCATGTATAAGGTGGTGGTGTTTCCTAGTGTTTTGCCAAATTTTTTGGATCCAAAATTTGGAGGAAAGGAAAAGCTGTTTTTAAAGTATTTTTTTATACAAGTGAAAAAGTTTCATGAACATGTGAAAGAGTTTTTTAAAGTTACATGAAAGTGATGATTCGGGGCCACCTCATAAAAATATGGAAAAAGTAAGTGTTTTATGAAAGTTCTCCAGTTTTTTGAAAATTGGAGTTGTGCAACGCAGAAAAATTTGAGCAAACCCAAGAAATTCATATATAAGTTTTACAATGGTAGTGAGTTGTGCACTAAAGGTAACATCAAATCATTGAAGTTTGGAAAAACAGGAAAGTTACATTCAAGGTCAATGGTGAATAAGGAAGTTGTTTGAAGGGTCAACTATGCCTATAAATAGGCCGTTACCCCCTCATTTGAAGCGTCCAACCCTTAGAGAATATCAAGGCTCTAAAATCATAGAGTTACGCAAACACATTTATTGCATGAAGGAGTTGCACAAACATCAGTTGTGTGAAGAAAAGAGACTTGTGTCTACATTAACAAGTGAGTTTTATGATATTGAAAGGTTGCCTAAAAGTTGGAGTTCCATAAAAAATTGAAAAGTTTTATGAAAGTTGGAGTTTTGTGACAAATTAAAAAAATTCATGAAAGTTGGGCAGTTGCGTGATAGTTGTGCAAAGGCTATGTGAATTAAAGTTAGGAAAACCAAAAGGAATTTCTTAGAAATACTATAGTAAATTGATATTTATCGTGTTGATTAAATTATAGCTTCATGACACAACAAATGATGTGTAAATAACATTGATTAAGAAATCAATGGAAGAAACTTTTGGAGGAGCAGTGAGCACACTTCAGTTGTGAGGGTAGTAAGATTTCAAAGTGTTTTTGGTTGTAAACTAGGAGGGATAGTGAGTTCACTTAGAAAATTGTAACAACAATGCGCTATAGTATATTTGGTACATCGACACATTATCGTTGTATGCTTCTTAGATGTAGCTAGTGAGGGTGAACCACATAAAATTACTATATCCTATGAATGTTTTAATTTCCATCCATTCATTGTTATGGGAAGGATAGAGAAGAAAGTATTGTTTAACAATGAAAAAATCCACAAAGGGGTGTTTGTTTTAATCTATCATACCCTAATTCCCCCTCTTAGGGTATTTAACTTGGTAGGGCCAATAATTGGTAATTGAGAAAAAGTTAAAGTCAATATTTATCTCTTAGTGTAAGCAATGAAAGTTTTTAACCACAAAGGGATTCTAATCATTGATGGAAATGATTTTCAACTGTAGAAGAATCAGATGCAACATTACTTCTGATCATTAGGCATGGTTATTTTTATATTTGTGATGCATGTTATTTCGGCCAGTATAGGCAGTGAAGCTTTATCATAAGAAGACCAAAGAGAATTGGATATTTATGCCAAATTAATCAATTCATTAGAGGGATCTTTATCCAATACAATATACATGAAGCTGTTATTGTGTAAGTCATCACATGCCATGTGGGAAAAGCCACTAAATATCTACAAAGGTGATTCAAAGGTCTAAAAAGCTAAATTATAGGTTCTTTTGAAAAAGTATGATGACTTGAGGATTCACCCTAATGAGTCGATTGATGTATTATTTGATCGGGTGAATTTTGTTGTGGAGGAAATACACAATATCAGATAAATCCTCAATGATGTAAAGACCAGAAAGTACATGTTAAGAAGAATTGCACCTCAGTTTAATTTGAAAGTCTCTATATTAGAGGAAAAAGATATGAAGGAGCTGACATTAGATAGTTTACACAATACCCTTATTGTATACAAGATGATAAATGATGATAAGGGGGAGTCTAAAGAGGTGGAATTAAAGGAAATAAAGAAGCTCACTATAGAGTATGTCTAGAAAGAAGAATACATGGATAAATTCATGTCATTTTTTTTCTCAAATCTATAAATGGGAAAAGAATGTTTGAAGGGAAACTTCCACTCATGTTCTTTCAGTGCAGAAAGGTTGGTCACCTTGAGAAAAAATGTCACAAGAAGTTTTAAGATAATGATGGGGATAATGATTACATTTTTATAAAGAAGTCCCTAGCTAATGTGAAAGGTAGGAAAAGTATTAAGAGAAATTTCTTTAAGTAGAAGAACCTTCTTTTAGAATAAAATGGTAGTTCAAAAGGAACTGAGATGGAAGAAATTAAAGACTGTAAACACCATATATAAAATTCTATGATGGTAGTTGTGGGAAATTCCTAGATAAGGGAAGAGAGTGACACCAATGAAGGAGAAGAGGGAGGAATATTTGATCTCTAAGTTATGCTTGAGGATGCTCTGGAAGAAATTGATGTTTTTAGAGCCAAAACGAAGAAAGCCAACAGAGTGGTTCATGGTGTTAAACTCTATATAAAATAATAGTAGGAAGAGAAGTTTGACATAAAGGAAAAAATATGAAAAGCTTAAGTCTCATGGTGTTAAACTATATATGCAATAATAGGAGGAGGAGAAGTTTTACATAAAGGAAAAAATTGAGAAGCTTAAGTTTGTAATTCCATTGAACTCAAAAAAGGTTATTGAGTACAAACTCAAAGTTTAAGAACAAACCATGGTCATTAATGGTTTGACTAACATAGTGAAATATTGAGTCAAACGTATTGATGAAATTGAGGAGGAATTTGTAGGCCTATGAATAAAAGTATAAGATCAAGAGAGTCTCTTGACCCCTGGTATGACACTGGGAAAGCATTCCATATAGGTGAAAGAAAAAGGAAAATTAGATTATGAAAGTCTATTAAAAAATTCAAAGAATTGTCAGGAGAGGAAAACAATTCATTAGAATGACATAACTATCACGAGGCTTGACCACAAACAAAAATAAGTGATTATTAGTGTTAAACCACAAGCACCACTCTGAGGATGATGATTGATTTGGGTACGAATCATAATCAGATGATTCAGAGAACCCAAGGGATAACCAGTGCTACAATAATGACGTATAGGAATTCACCTCATATTATGTGTTATTGTTGTGGAAAGATGAGACGTTCCCAAAATGTTTGTCCCACAAGCAAACGGTGCCAAAGGGCATAAGATCAATAAAGTCAATAAAATAGAGTTCAATATTCTATGAATGATTTTGATGGTCACTATTTTTAGTGTGGAGGATTTGGACACATGGTTAGATATTTCTCATTGACAATATGAAGGAATTTTTCAAAGAAGACCTAGAGTGTTTGTGCATAGCATCTCAAGGAAAAATTGAATGAGATGAAAATGAAAAATCAATTTGATGCTTTTAAAGATGAAGTTGATGTATCATACTTTGAGTAAGATCAAGAATACCAATGAACATTAGGTATGAAATCAAAGACAAGGATACAAAATAAAAGATCTGAGTAGATAGCAGTTGTAGAGATTTCCCTAAAAACACCAGATTATGCTGGTGTATAGATCTCTTATAGTGGATTCAATTTCCATATGAAGGAAAAAAAGATCTTATTATAGGAATAAAGTACAATAAGGAAGGTTTTATCAAATTTGAAAATGATAAAGGTATAAAGATCAATGGATTAGGAAAATCCATCTTTGGGGGAAAAGATATGAGACACACAGATATCTTTGTCGTTGAAGGTCTCAATCACAACTTTATTAGTGTCATTCAACTTTGTGACTCGTGAAATACAATAATATTTACTAAGAAGATGTGTATCATCAAGTTAAAATATGGTATAATGGTGATTAATGGGAAGTGCATGAAGGGGAATCACTATTTTTTTAGTGGAGGAAAAGATATTTTCTTTCTATCTGAGGATGAAGAAAATAGGTTGAGGCATAAAAGTCTTGTCCATTTGAGTCAACCATCCTTGGAAGATCTAGTGAAATGTATTTTTTATAGATATCTACCTAATTTATCATGTGATCTTAATAACATGTTTGATTCTTTCCAATAAGGTATGGTCACTTGAAATACGTATAAGGTGAGAGAGCAAAGTCCAACAAGAGTGCTTGAACTGGTACATTTTGATGTACGTGGACCCATATAATCAAGAGATATTGATGGGAAGAGATATTATACCCTTTTAATTGATGAATTCAATAGGATGGCATGGATTTTGGTCATCACCCACATGTTTGAGGTGTTTAGTTTCATAATATAATATTATAGGGAAGTTGAGAAGATGCTTGGTCAAAAAACTCAAAAGTTCTAAAACAACAATGAAATGAAGTTCACAAGAAACCAAGTAGAGAATTATATATAGAATCATGGAATAAAGCACCAAGTATCGGTAGTGATGATTCCTTGATAAAATGAGGTTGTAGAGATAAAAAATTAAATCATAAAAAACATGGTCAAAATGATGCTTATTTAAAAAGACCCACTAGATAAGTTTTGGGATGAAGCAATTTTGACATTGGTATGTATATCAAATAGAGCCTTTTTATTTCAAAGAGAAGAGAAGACTCCATACAAGCTATGGTATGGAAATAATCTAATGTTTAAGTACTTTCAAATCTTTAGAAGTAAGCGTTTCATTCTCAATAAGGAAAAACACAAGAAGTTTGAATACCATGGAGATGAGGGATACTTGTTGACTACTCAAGAAAAAGAAAAGCATATAAATGATTCAATAAGTAGCTGAGGAAGGTTGTTTAGAGAAATGATATTCTAATCATGTCACTATCTCCTCACATTAATAATATTCTAATCATTTCACCATCTCAATAATAACAAATGACACATCATTCACGGTTGATCAAAACTGATTTACCATATCACCATCATAATCATATCACTATCTCTTCATCATCATATCCATCATATAAATTTGAAAAAATAAGTAAGAATAGATATCAACTTGTTCCATCCATACAATTCTCATTCCCATTATAAACAAGAAAAATGGGCAAGCCCAACTGATAGCGTAGCGATTCACTATTCATTTCCACCTTTATACCATCAGGTTAAACTGATTTTGTATTGTAAAATCCAAATATAATAAAAGATTTCACTTCAAATTTAATTCAATTTTTTAATTTTATCACTGTTAAAAAGGGAAATTTTACTTTTTTTTATGATTACATTGCAGGAGGAGGTGATTTTGGGAGCTCACGATGAAATTCTAGCAAAACGGGCCAAACCACATAAGAGCCCAAGCACACATATGAACTAAAATACACATTGAAGATAATTTTTGCATCTAATTATACTGAAAATTGATTTTAGAATGAAAAAACATGTGGGATACATTTATTTATAATACTAGGGATCCAATTCATCCATTTTGAGGCCCAAAATGTGCCATCATTGGAGAGAATCATCATTATTCACTGTCTCAAGGTCACTTTTGTAATTTAGCCATATATCAGGATGTGAGACTCCAAATGATTCCAAATTTTCAATGGACATATTAAAGAGGTGGGGAAACATATTTTTAGTTTTTTAAAAAGCGATATAACTTTGTATTCTATCCAAAATCTACGAGCCAAGTGGTTTTTAAAATTCAAGGTTCCCAAAACCACCTTCTATATTGCCTATAAATTAGAACCTAGGACACCCCATTTTTAAGTTAGACCAAGGAGTGAAGTGATGATATTTTATAGATTACTAGGGTTTTTTTCATCACCTTGGAGGTTCTTGATCTCCCTATCCTCACATGAAGAGCTAACATAAAGAAGGAGATCCACCCAATCCTCCACCTCCTCTCGATGAAAAGCTAATTGGAAGGAAATCATTTAAAGGGAACTACACACATGTCAAGGGAGTTATTTCATATATATTAGCTTATTTTTTGGTGTAATTTTGGTTTTAAAACAATTTATTTAGTTTTATATTGCTTTTATTTAGATTTGAATACTTTTTCTTGGTGTGATTAAATTTAATGCTCTTTGATTTTAATCAATTGGTGTGAGATTTTGAGTGCATGACTTGGATTTTTCTAATTAGAAAACACAAGAATCAGTTTACTCCCCACTTAGTTGAGATTTCAATCTGATTTGGAAGTTATTGTAACATTCATAAGGTCTAGACCTTGGCTATATGATTGTGTTTCCAAGGATTTGGTTCTACTTGAATTTATATAAAATCTTAGAGAGTAATCAAGATTACAAATAATCTCAACCAAAGACTTACTCCAAACCTAAATGAAACTCAAAGAACAATGAACTTAAAATATGTGTAGTGAACTGAAAACAATCTATTCATCTCATATTTTTCAAAATCCACTTTGTTATCAACTATTAAACTTTTTAATCAAGATTATTTTACTTAAAACTATTTTCAAAATCACCCCCATATTTTTAGTCCATTTTATTAAAGAAACACTTTAAACCTACAACACTCTTTGAAAGACAACTTAGGGTTTTCCATATACTATAAATAAACTTTAAAAACCTAATAAATTTTATGTTTCATGACAATGTGTTCAAATGTTTGCGCCATTTTTGAAGAGTGCTTTGGTTTTTAGTTTGAGTTTTTAAAACAACTTCGTGTATTTTGTAAATATTTGTTTATTTATCTCTTTGAATTTTGTATATAAGAGGCATTATGACCATTTTTTGTAGTTTATGTGTATGAAACATTCTACTCCAAGTGAACTACCTCCTTTAAAACCCAAACTGGATATAATCCTACGTCAATGAAATCGAGACACACAGGATGATCCTTTGAAGGAGGATGCACCACGCCTTGATACTCTTCTAGACCCATATTCTTTTGGAACTAAAATATATATTGAAATTAATGTGTATAACATGAAAAAAATAATTTAATACAAAATTAACTCTCTTAATCTTATATTGATATCCAAACTTCATATATTTAAGCATAAGGAAAAAAACCAAACTTCGAACATAAATCTGATCTAATTCACTTATTACCAAAATTTCATGGACTTACTAGAGAAGACCCACATAATAATTTAAAGGGATTTCACATTGTGTGTTCAATAATAAAATCTGCAAATGTGGATGAAGAATAAGTAAAACTTAGAGATTTTATATTTTATTTAGAAGACACTACAAAAGATTGGTTATATTATATTAACTCCCTAGTTAGAGGCTAGGTGGACATGAAACACATTTTTCTTGAAAAATAATTCCTAGCCTTTCAAACTACAACTATAAGGAATAAAATTTATGGAATAAGAAAATCATAATGGAAAACACTTGATGAATATTGGTAATGATTTAAAAGGTTATGTACAAGTTGTCCACACCACCAAATAAGTGATCAACTTTTAATACAATGTTTTTATGAAGGTTTAATTATTTTTTATCGTAACATGATTGATGCTGCTCTAGGCGGTGCACTGGTTTAAAAAAATCCAATTTTTACAAGGACCCTCATAAAAAACATGGCACAAAAATAAATATAGTTTTTAGAGAATGGGAGACTTCAATACCAAGGAAGTATGTTAGAGGACCTAGATCTTCGGTTTGAAATTGTTGTTACAGATAAAACTTCAGATGGGAAATTCCATGTGAGTCACTCCTAGTAATAATGATATCATCAACATAGACAACTAAAAGTATGCAGTCAGAGGACATTGTGTAGTAGAAAATAGTGTGGTTCTTCATACTCTGAGATAGGTCAAATGTAGTAATGACTATGAAAAATCTTCCAAATCATGCATGAGGAGATCGCTTGAGTCCATAAAAAGATCGATGAAGCCAAAAGACATGAGAACTGTTTCCTGAGGCAAGGAAGCGATGAGGTTGTTGCAGATATACTTATTCTTCAAGAAAACCATGTAGAAATGCATTCTTAACATCAAGTTAATGAAGAGTATGATGATGAGCAATGATAAGAGAGATGGATAATCAAACAAATGTCATCTTCACAACCAAATAGAATGTATCCAAATAATCAACACCATATGTCTGGGAAAAGCATTTTTCCACAATTCTAGATTTAAGGTGATGAAGAGTGTCATATTAATTTAGGAATACCATATAAATCTATTTGTGGTCTACCACCTATTTACATACTGGAAGGGGGACCAGATTCCAGGTATTATTATCATCCAGAGCCTGCAATTAATTCTGCATTGCTTGAAGCCACCTATGGTGAGATTTGGCTTCAGAAAACATGCGAGGAATAAATATAATCTCCAAAGTAGATGGGCCTCTGTATGAAGTTGTGTAAAGAGTATTATTCTGGCAAGAGTAAGTACCTTTCCACAATGCAATGGGTAAGACATCTGTTTCTAGAGTAGGAGCATCTGATAAAGTTGGAGAGATGGTGTCATCGGCCTGGATAGGGGACACGTTTGATGGTAGATGAGAGTAAATGGTTCCAAAATAGTGATCAGTAGAGTAAGACACCTGAGGTAGGGGTGGGTTGATGGTGAGAGGAAGACATTCGTCGATAGTGGTGTATGGGTGGGAAGAGGGAAGATATAATGGAGAAATCTCAACAAAAGATACATAATTAGAGATGATATAATGTCGTAAGTCTGGAGAGAAACATTAGTATTCGGGCTGAGTGAACGAATTTCCTAGGAATATGTAATGGAGGGATTTTGAAGAAAAATTTGAGAGGTTGGGATGAGTGTCATGTACATAATAAAGACACCCAAACACACAAATTGGAAGCGGGTGAGGGGGGATAGAGGAAAAAATCCCAAAAAGGAGTCTCCCCCTAAAGGATAGAAGAAATAAGATGATTTATAATGTAGGTAGCAGTAAGGATAACACCCCCCCACCAAAAAATGAAGATGCACCTACATGTGAAATAAGAGGGCATAATCAGTCTTTAGAAGATGTTGATGTTTACGCTCAACCACTCCATTCTGCCGAGGTCTAACACGGTAGGATGTTCGATGAAGGATACCGTGATCCTTGAGAAACTACTGAAGGGAAGTGGATATATATTCTCAGCCATTGTATGAGAGTAGACATTTAATAGTCTTGGATAATTTAGTGTGAATTTTATGGTAAAAAGTTTTGAAAATATCACACACCTTAGAATGATCATAAAGAAGATATATTCATGTCATTTGAGAGAAGTCATCAATAAAGGATACATAATAACGGTAACCTGACTAACTAGAAACCCTGCAAGGACCCCATACATTAGAATAAACTAGGTCAAAAGGATTCATTGAACGTGTTTCCTATTGATGAACATACATCACCTGATGATGTTTATCAAACTTACAGGATTCAAAATGGAAGGAAATCTGTGGACTATACTGGGGGAAAAACTTATGTAAGATGGAAGCTGGTGGATGACCATGGCCAAAATATAGGTTGATAAGGGGGCATGAGGCTGCCGCTCAGGCGGTCTAGCAACGAGGCATGGGGGGGACACACGGTAAGGCCGACGATGGGGCCTAGGGATTTCGTGCAGGAGGTCCGACAAAAGGAAGAGGGGAATGCCTTACAGGAGGACCAATGATGAAGGTGTGGGGTTACCATGCTAGAGGGAAATCAATGAGGTGAGGGGAAGATTCCTCTTAGGAGGGATGATGATGGGGACGTGGGGCTTCTGTGTGGGATGGTCACCGTCGGGGAGAGGGGGATGCCTCACAGGAGGGATGGTAATGGGGAACATGGATGTTGTGTGAGAGGGTCAGTGATGGGACAAGGGGGTGGCCTCGCATGAGGGCCTGTGATAGGGGGATGGGGATGCCTCGTAGAGGAGCAGCAGATGGGGAAGGTTATTGGATGTAACCTGACCATTTGATACCATATAGATTTGTACAAGTCCCTAACTCAAGGAGAGGTGTATACATTCTTTTATAGATAAAGGAAAATAATTACAAGTCATAAGAATCTTATATGGGACTCAGAAATACACTTAATCGGGAAATAAAATTAACCGGGTCTAAAAATGATGATACATGTCATATGTCTCTACAAAACAACCAAAATAGGTATACATGGAAGATTTATAATAAATGGAGAAAAATTACAAAAAGGAAAAAAAGTATCCATCTTGAATCATGAGCTCGATCCTATGATCCCCTTCTCCAAAGTAGTAATCAAGAACCTATAGTAGGGTTCTTTCCCTTGTCTATAACTATAATCATATAGTCTGTTCGGGTACCTAAAGGCGACCGGAACAGGGCGTGAGACATAATCCCAGTAGGCAACCACCCAAGGTCTAGTGCCATCTAGTCAGTGAGTATATAATAATAACACTGTGCAGGTAGTAATAGAGTAATCAAGGAATTACTAAAAGTAAACATCCTATAAGGTCCAGGTTCTCATTTATAACCAAAATAATTTAATAAATTTTATTTGATAAGTAATTCTATGAATTAACAGTCACACATGTTTCATTTATAATCAAGTTACTTTAATTAGTCAACCTTATTTAATATATAAATATTGGGACCTGGCACATAGCCCATCATCCCCCGTAGTGTTATGTTTAAAGGATTCCTAAACAGGCCATCAATAAATTGTAAGACAAATACCGAATCCAAGCTTGTGCTTTGGCTTTCTAGACACATTATATAAAACATTCCATTCTTTATTCAATTCAGAACCTAAGCCCATAATTTCCATTCCTCATTTAGAATCCAAGTATTGCTCCAGGTATAATATAAACCATCACTATAAAATCCTATCCATGGAGATCCTCACAAGAAACCTGGTATCGCTCTAGGTGTAGTATAAAATCATAGCCACTCAAGTTCATCATTGGCGGTCCACTAAGGGAGTCCAATTATCACCCATGACATATATGATCAACTTCCCTCTGAGTTCATCCTTGGTAGTTTATAAAGAGTCTAAGTTTCACTTAGTAACACAATAGTAATCCCCCATGAGTTCATCCTTGGCAGTCCATATAAGGATTCCAAGTGTCAGTCAGGCATAAGCAAGGTATAAGCCAAATGAGTTTGTCTATGGAATTCATATAAGAACCCATGTGTCACCCAAGGAATATTCATAATAATTTAAGAAATATAATCTAATTATATCAAGGTCATCACCTTATTCATTTCAATTCAATCTCACCTCAAAAGGTGGCTCAATGCATAGGCTACGCTTAGAAGGATTGCCTCTATTTAATTCACATGGGCATTTCATTATAATAAACATCTCATTCTTAAACAACTAATACATGGAAAGTATTAAGGGACATGGATTAAATTCACTTTTATTTATCAATTCAATTTATAATTTATATTACAATTCAATTTACATATCAATTCACAATTCAAATCATCAATTCATATTACAAAAGCAATAGACAATTCAATATTTAACATCCCGAGGCAAGGGGAAAATGGAACACCTCAAAAGAATAAAAAATTCAATAGCCAACCATAGTGGTACAATTAAATACAAAACACACCTAAGGGGTGGTTCCAATTCAAGGTTCTTAACCATTTAACATTTATCAATGAGCCTCATTAATTTCATAAGTCATACCTATCAATTCAATTCAAGGATTAAAATCCATTTCAAGGGAGACGCTCCAAGAATTGGTCACACAACACAACAAAATATATATAAACACTTATAATTTCAAGGAAAATTATGATACCACCTACCATAGGTCTATAGTGGATAGCTCATCCAGTATCAACTCATGATACGACTCAAATTGGGAGAAATTTGAAGAACAGATGAAGAACCTATAAATAGGGAATATTAGCTTGCACCTAAATAGTGCAATTGATACCAAACGAAACATGGAATGACACAAAAGAAATTGAGATCTTACCAACATGGATCCAATGAGATGAACGAATCTCGGTTCTGAGTCCGGATAGAGAAGATCCCTCGATTCCTAGAATAGTCTCTAAGGAGAAGCTCTTAAGAGGGAGGTTCTATCCAACAAATGAAATAAGAAGAAATTAGGTTAGAAATATATTTAATTATGGGGAAATTGGTAAATTCACCAAAAAATATAGGACAAATGGTTTGGTGGCATGATTGGACAAACCACATTCCAAACGTGCACCCTTTACTGTAGGAAGGGGCACCCCTCATAGTTTGTATGCACGATTTGACTAATAGTGCACAAACCATGTAAAACTTCACTGTCAAAACAACAAACATTCTCACACAGGCGTGTGCCCCAAATCATAGGGTTTATCAAACCGTTCAGCCTACAACTTCTCATTTTCCATCTTATCATGGTTAAAATAAACTATTTGGCCTTCCCCACACAGTTTCTACTAAACGTGCACTGGGCCTTTTCACCCAAAAGCTGGGTTCTGGGCTCCAAACCAGTCCGGACACCCCTGATACCTCTATGACCTCAAAGGGAATTATATTAATCCATATTTAAACATTTAAAATGAAAATTGAAGGATAAAAAAGGATATGTAACTAAAGAAAAGAACCATATTCTAACAAACTTCCCCCTTAATGTAATTATTCCTCAAACTTCCCTCTCAAGGGTGTTCAAGAATGTCTGAGAATAACTTCAGACACAATGATCGTACATCGGCCTACCACTCATGGGTCTCATCCTATACACATTCGTTCTACCATAACACCCGTACTAGAAGAACTGAACAACCTCATATAACCTTTGTGCTACAATACACAATATGTATCATATTATCCTCAAATGTTGCATCCACCTGTAATTCAACCTCCTCAGGCTAAGGCATGAGATATGTCTGAATAGCAACATCGTAGATAAGATACAAGGAATATGACATGCATGGATCAGTAACACAAAGGTAAATACAACTGATAGGCTACTGAAGCATGGACGATTGTCGCTTATCGACCGTTCAAGGGTCTGGTGCTCTACTAATGTGTATAGTGACACTCGGGTCAAATCCTTGGTGATGATACTTTTTAATAGTCGATTGTTTTTTTTTTGTGATTTGTATTTTTAATGGGGGGGGGGTTATTTATAGATCTAAAATGAAATGATTGATTTATTTAGATTGATTTAACAAATTTAATAAATATTGGGGTGAGTTCATAATTAGGGATTTAAGCTTGTGATATCCATAAGATTTTCTTTATATTGCATTAAGTTAACACCAACTTCACAAGATGACTTTGATAGGAATTACCAAGTGATAGGGCCTTAATACAAGCCTTAAATTAACTTAGGGTTATAATTAATAAAAAATTGTTTATAATGGAGTATCTATTATTCCAATAATCCATGGAATCCACATGTTAAACAAAACATTGTTATTAATCCATGACATTTTGAGTTCAACATACACAATGTTAACCTAAATAAAATTAATCAAGAAAAAGCTCTCAATCACTTAATATCCTCAATTTATGACTCACCCCAATGGTAGATTTACTCAGCCACTGAGATGATTAGTAATATGGTAATATGTGTTTATAGTGATTAATTATAAATACAATGAAAAGAATAGGATAAGAAAGGAATTTTGCATCGAACACACACACGAACGACGATGAGAAGTAAAATCACACTTTAGATTGAATGAGAAAGCGAAATAAGGGAAGGGGTTTCAACTTGATTTAAATAATTTTAAGAGAATTAATATTTTAGAATAGATATTGGATTATTAAAAGAGAATATTAATAATAAACATGCATTAAAATTGAAACGAAATTGAAAACATCTTACACAAATACATTTGAAAACAAGCGCAAAGGAGCACGAAAATAAAAGTGGAGGAGAGGTATCTCTTGTTGAAACAAGATCAAGGAAAGTCCTCTTAGTCCCTTGAAAAGGCTCTAGTAATGCCAAAACTCCTTCTTAAGTGCTGAAATGCCAACCCTTTGTAAGGAGAGAAGGGGTATGTATTTATAGCCCAAGGATTTGGACTGCTTGCATTCCAAATATTCCCCTCCACTTGGATCACCACTACTACAAATACGGGCAAGGGAAGCGACCCCTTATATCAGCGCTAAGAAAAACCGCTGATAAAGGTTACCCTGTATCAGCACTAAAATTTTAGCGCTGATATAGTAAGGATTTATCAGCGCTTTTTTAGCGCTGATAAAACCTTAGTGCATTTTTTTATAAAGTTGGTCACACAGTGCCATCGTTTTATCACGACCTAAAGATCTCGTGGTACTGGAACCCTGTGACTCCCCTCTGTCGCCTGCTGAGATCACGTTGCTGGACCTCCGCTGCCCTCGCTTCTCGTTGCTGGACCTCTATCGCCCGCTGAGTTCACGTTGCCGGACCTCCGCCGCCCGCAATGCTTTCAAGCTTCGGTTTGCCGAACCTCCTTTAAGGCATGTTTTCCAAATCTTTTTTCAATATTGTTCTCCTCTCCCATTTTTATATCATTTTTTAACATGCTTTTTTATTCTATGGGTGAGTATTATGGATTGACTAATTGAAGAAAATGAACCATACTTGATGGAAAATGATGTAAAGGGGATGATTCACATGTGTTTACTAATTTTCATTATATTTCTCAAGAACATGGTGTTTGTTTACTTTTATTGTTGAAAATCATCATTGTTTTTTGGTGGGGTTTTTTGAGAAGTTTTTTGTTAGTTTGGTTGTGATAGATTCTATTAGGGGAAAATGTGAGATGGTTGAGGTGGTAAATCGTGAAGTGGGGAAGCATCAACCTTTCCATTGTTAAAAAGATGTAATGAGTGGGTTATTGTGGGAGATGACATCGTTAGTTGATATGGGTTTTCCTTTTAGTTTCTCAGTGACATAGAATATAGTTGTTAATGATGAAATTGAAAAGGGTTTGGTGGGAATTGAATAACTTCATGGATAAAAATGAAATGGTGGCTATAAAACTATGCTCACCCCCTACGCGATGAGTATATCGGGTGGTTCCCTCTTCTAAAATTCAAATATGTGAGTTCCTTTACAGAGATATAAACCTATGACCACTCTTAATTCAGGAAACATCCAACTCTAGGTGATAATCCTAGGTTGCCTTAGGTGACGATAATATGAAGTCCCTATGTTATGGGAATATGAGATCTTCTTTTTCTCCCAAATAATGTTACCTTGATTATACCTCATGAGATTATAAATAGATTCATTAGGGTATATTCCTAAGAATCCCCTAAGTGATGATCATAAGATCTCTTATTCATCTCCTAGGTAATGATCCTAGGATTATACCTCACATGAGGAGCATGAGATTCCTTAGGCAATGTTCCAAATAATCCCCTACGTGATGAGCATACGATCTCTAAACACATCCCTTAGTATATGATCTTATGTTCTTACTTGGTGTGATAAGAACACGATTCATTAGTTGATGAATATAGAAATCCTTATGTGCTATGAATATATTTTATGAACCAAATTGGTGTAGATTCATCACATGAAAAATGTGATCCACCTTGTGTAATGAGCATAAGATTATAGAGGTTATAAGACTTGAATTCCTTCTGCAATAAGAATAAGTTAACAATTATCAATCATGGTATGACTCATGTATTGCAGATAATACACCTCATGTCATGAGCTAATGAAAAATTAATAACCTCAATTTTAGAAGAATTTTATAGTTTATCAATACACTCATCACCATTATTATATTCAACTAAAAGTATATTCCCTGTAACTAGAATAATAGTTGTAATTAAATTGTGTCCACTAGAGAGTAGAACCAAAAACTAGATTCAGAAACATGTCTTATATCTGGAACAGAGACCCAGAATAGGAATCATACTCCAAGAAGGAAACTAAAGAAGTAATATCTAACATCCCATATTACCATTCCAATCAAGAGGACAATATTATCAACCATGGAGGTGGACTCTTTCCACCTTTGGAAATAGGTAAGGTAGGTTATGAGGATTGTGGCTAGCCCAAGGAAACAGATTCAAGCCTGAGTGATTTCCCCAGTAGAGGCATCAAAAAATTACCCATGAGCCCAAATATCCAATTCAAATGGGCCTTATTCTATGGTAACCATACATATTAGTCCATACTCAAAATGAAAACATTCCCACACATAGAGTACCATATTCACTAAGTGGTCCATACTCCTACTAGTTGAAAAAACCCTATACCACATAGAGTCATATTTTTTTGTGAATCCAAAATACACTCATTAGGCTATATCCCCTTTTAATTAGACCAAAAATGTCTTATCACACATATTTACCATACTAACATTCACTTGGTATCATTCGAAAAATCATCTATACAACTTGATGTTAAACTATATCAATTATTTATTATTATAAGTACATTGCACATGGTTGTGATAAATACCCTCAGTGCATTCACTAACCCATGACATGTTGGAGGATGGTTTTAGGGGGTCAAACATTATAATCTAATAACCAATAGAGGTGTATAAATGGGTATAGGCCATGAAATAGTGTTATCAAAGAATTTTATTAAGATATATGATGGGGTTTGATGTTAGGAACATTTGAGGATTTTAATGGCTTGGTTTAGAAAGTATTTCATTTGAATTCATTGGTATGTTTTGGGTGTACCTTTCCTTAGGTTTCAAATTATGCTCTTAGTGGTTCTTCATGGTTAGTGGTTGTAGTCTCTTATTTGGGTGAAGGGATGTGTTCTTAGTATATTTCCATCTTATGATGTTCTTCATGGTTAGTGGTTTTAGTCTCTTATTTGGAGATGTATGATATTCTTGGTGAGGGCCACTATCTAGCTAGTGGTGTCGTTGTATATGAGAAAGCATCGATGTAGTTGGAGATGTATGATGTTCTTCATTTGAGTAGACTCATTCAGATTCCAAGTGGGTGTTTCTATACTATATCTTCTTTTTGGGATTCATGTGTTTCATGAATTCATATTTTATCCATTTGAAGTTGGATAGACATGTTTTGATCATTTTGAAGCACAAAATAACCCTATTAATGAAAATAATATATGGAATGGAAGGTATCTTGTTGTGAATTAACCTTTTTCATTGAAATAAATTAGGTTTCCTTCTACCATTGATGGATTTGATATTATAAATGAAAATCATGGTTTAAAATAAAGATAAGTTGATTCTTTAAATAAAATTCCAAATGGTTTGGCATGTGTTTGTTTATTGATTTTTTTTGGTAATGATTTCCAAAATAAATTAAAATGTCTTGTTTTAAATGGTTTATGGTATTGGTATTTTAAAAAATTGAGGGGGATTGATTTTCCTTTTGAACAAAATACCTTTGATCCTGACCACCATCCATTGTTTGTTGGGGGTGGCTTTAATGTCATTTCCAACCCAAAGGAAAGGAAAGGTAGAAGCCCATTCCAGAGGAAGGCCATCATGGAGTTTGTTCAGTTTATGGATGGGAAGGGCCTCATTGATATCAGCTTCTCAGGTGATAGTTTCACCTGGTGCAACAACTGTAGGGGCCATCACCGCTTGTGGAGTCTACTGGATAGGTGTCTAGCCAACATGAAATCCACTAACCTATTCTCAAATACCATGTTTTTCCATATTTTTTGGGGTATTTTGATTCACTCCCCCCTTTTGGTTTCCATTTATTCTTGGAATGATCATCAGGAACGGTTTCACTTCCACCAGCAATGAGTATTTAGGCATGATGATATTGAATATAGGGCAGAGACCTAGGAGTGTTAGATGTATCATTCTTGATTATTCTTGTGTTTGTTCTGGGGTGATTTTAGGAAACTATAATGAATCTAAAGTAATTATAATTAATGAAGATGAATAAATACTAATGGTTTGGCTCTATTAATCTCCATTTTTATAAGGAAGTGGTTCTCTTCTACTATATTTGGAATTCTTGTTTTGTGTACTTGAACCATAAATACTAATATTTGAGATTCAAATAGGATGGATATGAATAAAGATTGGATGGATGCTAATCGTTTAACAATAGAGTACAAGAACATAGTGAAAGAGTTCATCAAGTTTGCAAAGGATCACACAAAGGATCCTTCTCAAATCCTTTGTCTGTGTTTATGTTGTTTTTATTCTAGACTACTTACTCCAGAGGAGTTTGAAGAACATTTGATATGTCACGGAATAGATCGGAGTTATAAATGTTGGAATAAACACGGAGAAAAAGCGAATGTAGCTACTGGCTGGGATAAAAATGCGTTTTATGGATCGTCATATATGAATACAAATATGGATAATGAAGAAGACCGTATGGAGGATGTGATTATAGATGTCAATGACGATGAAGATCGTATTGAGGAAATGACAAAGACAATTCAAGATGAACTTCGTGATTGCCCAAAATTGTTTGAGAAGTTGAAGAGTTGTGAAAAGACGCCATTGTATGCTGCTTGCACTAAGTATACAACATTGTCAGCTGTACTGAAGTTGTATAAATTGAAAGAAGGCAAAGGATGGAGTGATGTCAGTTTTACGGAACTACTTTCTCTCTTGAATGACATGCTCCCAGAAGATAATGAGCTCCCAATCCGGACATATGAAGCTAGATGAATGCTATGCTCGATGTGAATGATTTCTGAAAGAATACATGCTTGCCCGAAAGACTGTATATTGTTTCGCAAAGAGAACAAATCACTTACAGAATGCCCAAAGTGTGGTGCTTCTCAATACAATAAAGATAAATCCAATCCTACAAAAGTTGTATGGTACTTTCCAATCATTCCAAGGTTTAGGCGTCTATATGGAAGTGAAGAAACTGCAAGACAATTGTCATGGCATGCAGATAAAAGAAATAAAGATGGGTTATTACGTCATCTGGATGACTCTCCTAAATGGAAGAAAATTGATCATGAGTATCCTGAATTTGGAAAAGAGCCAAGAAACCTTCGTCTTGCGTTATCTACAGATGGAGTGAATCCTTTTGATTTTCAAACCAGCACTCATAGTATATGGCCTGTTATGTTGGTAAATTATAACTTTCCACCCTGGTTATGCATGAAGCAGAAATTCATCATGTTATCTATGCTTATATCAGGACCAAAACAACCAGGTAACGATATTGATGTTTATCTGGCTCCTTTGATCGAGTATTTGAAGTTATTGTGGGACTCAGGTGTAATGTTGTATGATGCTTATAAAAGTGAATACTTCATGTTGAGAGCGATGTTGTATGGGACAATAAATGATTTCCCTACTTATGGAAAATTTTCAGGCTATAGCATTAAAGGAACTCAAGGGTGTCCCGTGTGCGAAGAAGATACAGAATCAATTAGGTTTAAACATTCATCGAAATCTGTGTTTCTAGGACATCGTAGATTTATACCTCGTCGGCATAAGTACTGATCTTGGACGACATCATTCAATGGAAGTTCAGAAAAATGCACAACACCGTCTCCACTAACAGGTGATTAGCTATTTGAGAAAGTAAAAGATATGAACACTATTTTTGGTAAACCATTTTCGAAAAACCTTACAAAAATCAGTTGGAAAAAGAGATCAGTTTTTTTTGAATTACCATACTGGAATTGTTTGTATGTCAGACATTTTCTTGATGTGATGCATGTGGAAAAAATGTATGTGATAGTGTTATCAGAATGTTGCTAAATGCCCCTGGCAAAACAAAATATGGAATTAAGGCAAGGTTGGACATGGTTGACATGGGAATACGAGAAGAGTTGGCTCCCGTGAAGGGTGAAAATCAAATGTTTCTTCCTCCAGCTGCTTATACTCTTTCTAGGGCGGAGAGATATCAGTTTTGAAACTTCTTCAATGATGTAAAGGTTATAGAGGGGTACTCATCAAATATCAATAACATTGTGTCAATGAATTATTTGAAGTTAAAAGGTTTTAAATCACATGATTTCCATGTTTTGATGCAATATCTAATTCCTATAGCTTTACGTTGCATTTTTCCCAATAATGTTCGTCATACGTTAACCAAACTTTGTTTCTTTTTCAAAGCTATATGTAGCAAAGTTTTAGACCCGGGGAAATTGCCCGCTATGGAAAAAGAAATTGTCATAATATTATGTGAATTATAAATGTTCTTCCCGCCAACATTCTTTGATATGATGGTTAATTTAATGATTCACTTGGTGAGAGATATTTGACTTTGTGGTCCTGTTCACTATAGATGGATATATCATGTTGAACGGTATATGAAGATTTTGAAAGGGTATGTCAAAAATCGAAGTCGGCCAGAGGGTTGTATAGTGGAGCGATATATTGTTGAGGAAGCCATTGAATTTTGTACTGAATACCTATCTGATGTGGAAAGCATTGTTCTCCCGAAATCTCGTCACACTGGACGCATTGAGGGTGAGGGAATTTTTGGAAGAGAAGTTGTGACAATCAGTATTACAGATCGGGAGCAGGCTCATCTTTATGTTTTGCATAACAGTTGGGAGGTTGCTCCATATATTGAAACTCACAAAGAAATTCTTAGGCAGTTGAATCCATCGAGGGATGAAAAATGGTTATCAGATACACATAATCACCAGTTTATAGGATGGTTTCCGGACCATATTTTTAAGCAGTTGGATGAAAATCCGAATTCAATTTCAGAACGTCTTCGATGGCTAGACGCTAGACCAAGTGTGTATGTATTATCTTACAGTGGTTATGTAATTAATGGTTATACATTCTATAAAAATGAACATGATGAAGATAGTACCATGAAAAATAGTGGAGTTACACTAGTGGCTGAAGCGATGCATGTTTCTGGTAGTAAGGACAGAAATCCAATTTATGCAAATATGTCATACTTTGGCATTATCAAACTAATATGGGAGTTGGATTATATGACATTCCAATTGCCGATTTTTCAATACAAATGGATTGATAACAAAAATGGTGTTAAAATAGATGAATGGGGATTTGTGAAAGTTGATTTTAGTAATGAAGGGTACAAAGACGAATAGTTTATAATGGCATCACAAGCGGTACAAGTTTTTTATGTTCCAGATCCCACAAACCGAAAGTGGTTGATTGTTCTGTTATCGTCCAAAACTACTGAAGGTTCTGATGAAAATTCAGTTGAGGATGATCCTTTTAGTGGTACGTCACAATAATTTCGGAGCAGTCCCAATGCAGATGATGTTTTGTATGTTAGAGGAGAACACAATGAAGGGATTTGGATAGTCGATAGAGGTGTCAAATCCTATCAACCTTTGAAAAAAAGAAAGAGAGTTTAGTAAACAGGTTATATTTTGTTTGTAATATAGATCTTGTTATCTCATGTTATTATCTTATCATTACTGAATTTATGTAATATGAATTAACTGTTCAACCAATTTTGCAGATAATGACTTCTGCACATTCTGATGCTCCTAACCTTGAGGCTGAACAAGTCTCTCAAGCAGCAGCTGCTGCGGCTGCTGCTGCTCCTGCTACTCCTACAGCTCATGCTGCTGCTGCTGTTGCTCCTGTAGCTCATGCTGCTACTACTGTTGCTCCTGCTATGGCTCTGGTTGCTCTTGCTGCTCCTCATGCTGCGGCTCCTGCTGCTACTGCTCCTCCTGCTGCTCCTACTACTGCGGCTCCTGCTGCTCTTAGTGTTGAGGTCCAACAACCATCAACACATGTCGTTGATACCATTCTAGATGAACATATAGATGATATTGATATCAATGAAATGGTCAAGAATGAAGGACCAGCGTCTCAGAAATCACAGGTGCGTCGTAGTTTGATGGTGTTATCCAAAATTCTTAAGGCCAAAAGCCAAGGCATCAAATTTGAAGTCAGATGGAATGCACGAGGCCAACATGTGAATCCCAACAAGGCTATGTTTAGCAGCTATATTGGAGTTGTCACTCGGCAACACGTGCCGATTGACATAGATTCATGGCACCATGTTGTGTCTGGGCTGAAGGCTGCGATATGGGAAGAAATTACGGTAACATTATGAATTTATTTCTTTAATTTACTCGAAAATAAAATAATGAAACAATGTCTTACCCTTCTCAATCTCTTGTAGAGTACATTTATAGTAGACGATTCACACAAGGATTATGTACTAAGGCTTGAAGGAAAGATTCATCGAGGTTTTCGCACTATTTTAACAAGATGTCACATCAAATATTCTAAAGGTAAAATAAACCCACACCCACCCATTGTCTACGCTCACATGATATCCCAAGAAGCATGTGATACATTTGTTGGCCGTCGTGGGGATAAGAAGTTTCAGGTACATTGTGAGTGATAATACGTTGTTTGAGGATACTTGTATTCATCACTTTGATTGTCAATATTTCATTTATGTAACAAAAAATCTGTACTGAAAATAAGGAACGTGCTTCAAAACCAACATACCCCTATCGTAAAGCAAGGATGGGGTACACTTCATTAGAAAAGAAAATGGTACATATTTTAAATTTACAATAATATTGTTATGTGCCAATAAACAACATCATAATTATTTTTCTATGTTTATATATAGATTGATGAGTCTAAAACCAAATGCACTTCCATCCCACGTCATGTGCTATGGAAGGAGGCACGTGTGAACAAAGAAGGGAAGTTAATAGATGAGAACACACAGAAAGTGTGGGAAATATGTGTAAGTATGACACGACGATAAAATAATTTGTTTAAAATTGATATTACATAAAAATAATTAGTTATTTTCCTATATCCGACAGTCACAGGAATCAGCTACTCCTGTAGCTGATACAGACCTATTATCGACGGTTTTGAAGCAGCTAGACAAATACGGTCGTGTCAGAGGTGCAGGGTTTGGGGTGACACCCTGAGTATATTTTGAGAAGAAGAAAAAAATGGATGATACAGATGAAAAATTGGAACAAATGATCGAAAAAATAGCAACCCTTGAAGAACAATTGCAATGGCAGGGAGAGTTTCTAGAAAATTTTATGGGTGAGAAGAAAAGGGAAGCCACAAATCAAGAACAACCACCGCATGAACATCCCGCCCCACCACCCACCAGCTTTGAGGTGATCCATTCGCCTCAAAGAACTGTCTTAGTTGTGGTAATCTATATTCTAATAATTGTTCCCATGAAATATGAATTAGACAAACACTGATAATTTTTCTGTACTCATCTTCTACAGGGTGATAATTATTGTGATTTATATATGTCAACACCCACCTATCACCTTGTAGCGAGGGCTACAATGTTCAATATCCCAGATGCCACACTGCATAATAGACCACTTTCGAAAGATCATTTGAAAGTGACGATTACTGTAGCTCATGAGCCAAAGGCAGAGATACCTATTCCACTTGATGACGATGATATTCATACGGTTGAAAAGGATATTGGGACATTCATTGCATGGCCATCAAAACTTTTAAGATTACATGCGGACAAAGAGGTATTTATTTCCTTTTCTTTTCAAGCTAAACCCTTAACAATTAATGAAAAAAGGGTCTGAACCAATGATTGTTGTTATAGACGAAGAAAGGGAAGGGGGTGACAAACGTCGGCTCAAAACCATCTAAAGGATCAACCAAACATTCCCAAGGAGCTATTAAAATCACAATAACACCACCTATTCTCTATCCACATTTACTAGCATTGAAGACTCATGTGAATATGAAGCTAAAAGATGGTAATAGTCATATAGTGGTTTTTGAAGAGAATATATACGGAGAGGAAAGTCAAGATTTCATTGCTGCTGAAAATGTAAATGAAATCCTTGAAAACAGTTGGCTAGGCGTCACATTTGTAAATGTATATATGAGGTATGTTTCCATGAATTGATTTTCCAAAAGCTGATCTAATGTGCAAATTATGACTAAATGCATTTTATATTGTTGACAGATGCATTTATGAAAAACAATTGAAGGAATTTTTCCATGAGCCAGGATTTGGACTAGTTAGTCCTCATATCACATCAACACACCTAACAAAAATAGAGCCATAAAAAAGGGATGCAATAGTGAACGACTTGCTTAAAACATTTGAATGCAAGATTACAGATGACATAATTTTCCTAATACCAACTATGCAGGGGTAATACTCTACGATTAAAGAATATCAATTATATTTTCACTTCATTTATTACTTATTCCTTTTTGTGTTTTTAGGAAACATTGATTGCTAATTGTGGTGAACTTGGATACTCCGAAGATTTATTTTTTGGATTCAAAGCAAGGATATCCATCAAACCGACCATACATTATGGATTTTGTGAATCTGTAAGACACTACATCTTACGTTTTAGGTCTAAACTTCAAGTAATATAATTTATATTATATTTTACTGAGGATTCTATTATGATAGGGTGGTATATCATTATCATCTAAAAAAAGGAATGAGGACAGGGGCTAAGCATAGGGAGGTGAGCAAGTACTACGTCTGGACAAATATCAGGGTATATATAATAAAATTTCACTATCCAAACACATCTCAACAAAAGTTACTTATTCTCCTAATGATAATTTTTTTTGCAGTGTCCAAAACAAACAAACAATAATGATTGCGGTTATTATGTTTGTAAATTTATTAAAGAGATCGTTTTTCATCAGCAAACTAGCATCCCTAAAGAGGTATTTTTAAAAACAACTACTAGTTCGTTTAAGTTATTTATTAATTATTTATTTTTTTTATTTTGCAGTACTAATCTGACTGCTGAAAGGCCTCATACTCACAAGACGATATAGATGTGTTCAGAAATGAGTGGGCCGCATACCTGATGGAAGATTATACACAAATACAATGAAGGTCTGACTTGGGGACATGTACAATTTGTGGTCATTTTTGAGAGGGGTTAAGGGGATCAAAAGATGAAACATTATTGTATGTAAATGTTCGTAGGAAAATTTTAATTGTTATTAAATAAAACAGAATTTCTCCAATGATTCATTTTCCCATTTTAACAGATGATATGCAACAGCAACATGCAAGAATGTTGAACCACTCAAAGGGTCTCTATTTTGTTTAAAATGGACACGATTTTAAGTGAAAACAACAACTGACCTATGGAAATCCAACCAAACACATTAGGATTGCCTTGATATTTTATAATAACGATCCAAGGGTCCTTGGTGACGTGCACGAGTCAACCCCGCCTCAATACAAGGGACGGTGTGGCCGCTATCACTCAAAGGGTCTCTATTTTGTTTAAAATGGACAAGATTTTAAGTGAAAACAACAACTGACCTACAAAAATCTGACCAAACGTATTTGGATTGAATTGATATTTTATAAGAACGATCCAAGGGTCCTTGGTGATGTGTACGAGTCAACCTCGCCTCAATCCGAGGGATGGTGTATCCGCTAGCACTCAAATGGTCTCTATTTTGTTTAAAATGGACACAATTTTAATTGAAAACAACAACTGACCTATGGAAATCCGAACAAATGCATTAGGATTGCATTGATATTTTATAAGAACGATCCAAGGGTTATTGGTGACATGTAATAGTCAACCTCACCTCAATCCGAGGGACGGTGTGGCCGTTATCACTCAAAGGGTCTCTATTTTGTTTAAAATGGACAAGATTTTAAGTGAAAACAACAACTTACCTAAGGAAATCTGACCAAACACATTAGGATTGAATTGATCTTTTATAAGAATGATCCAATGGTCCTTGGTGATGTTTAAAAGTCAACCCTGCCTCAATCCGAGGGACGGTGTGGCCGCTAGCACTCAAAGGGTCTCTATTTTGTTTAAAATGGACACAATTTTAATTGAAAACAAAAACTGACCTACGGAAATCCGACCAAACACATTATGATTGCATTTATCTTTTATAATAACGATAAAACGGTCCTTGGTGACATGTATGAGTCAACCCCGCCTCAATCCGAGGCACGGTGTGGCCGCTAGCACTCAAAGGGTCTCTATTTTGTTTAAAATGGACAAGATTTTAAGTGAAAACAACAACTGAACTACGAAAATCCAACCAAACGCATTCGGATTGCATTGATCTTTTATAATAACGATCCAAGGTTCCTTGGTGATGTGTATGAGTCAACCTTGCCTCAATCCGAGGCATGGTGTGACCGCTAGCACTCAAAGGGTCTCTCTTGTTTAAAGTGGACATGATTTTAATTGAAAACAACAATTGACCTACGGAAATCTGACCAAACACATTCAGATTGAATTGATATTTTATAAGAACTATACAAGGGTACTTGGTGACATGTACGAGTCAACTCCACCTCAATCCAAGGCACGGTGTGGCCGCTATCACTCAAAGGGTCTCTCTTGTTTAAAGTGGACAAGATTTTAATTGAAAACAACAACTGACCTACGGAAATCTGACCAAACACATTTAGATTGCATTTATATTTTATAAGAACGATACAAGAGTCCTTGGTGATGTGTACGAGTCAACCTCTCCTCAATCTGAGGCAAGGTGTGGCTTCTAGCACTCAAAGGGTCTCTATTTTGTTTAAAATGGATACAATTTTAAGTGAAAACAACAACTGACCTACGGAAATCTGACCAAACGCATTTGGATTGCCTTGATATTTTATAATAAAAATACAAGGGTCCTTGGTGACATGTAAGAGTCAACCCCACCTCAATCTGAGGCATGATGTGGCCACTAGCACTCAAAGGGTCTCTCTTGTTTAAAGTGGACACAATTTTAATTGAAAACAACAACTGACCTACAGAAATCCAACCAAACGCATTCAGATTGCATTTATCTTTTATAATAATGATCCAAGGGTCCTTGGGGATGTGTACGAGTCAACCTCGCCTCAATCCGAGGAACGGTGTGGCTGCTAGCACTCAAAGGGTCTCTATTTTGTTTAAAATGGACAAGATTTTAAGTGAAAACAACAACTGACCTATGGAAATCCGACCAAAAGCATTCGGATTGGATTGATATTTTATAATAACAATACAATGGTCCTTGGTGAAGTGTACGAGTCAACCTTGACTCAATCTGAGGCATGGTGTGGCCGCTATCACTCAAAGGGTCTCTATTTTGTTTAAAATGGACAAGATTTTAAGTGAAAACAACAACTGACCTACAGAAATCTGACCAAACGCATTTGGATTGCATTGATATTTTATAAGAATAATCCAAGGGTCCTTGGTGATGTGTATGAGTCAACCCTGCCTCAATCCGAGGCACGGTGTGATCGCTATCACTCAAAGGGTATCTATTTTGTTTAAAATGGACAAGATTTTAAGTGAAAACAACAACTAACCTACGGAAATCCAACCAAACGCATTCGGATTGCATTGATATTTTATAAGAATGATACAAGGTTCCTTGGTGATGTTTATGAGTCAACCCTGCCTCAATTCGAGGCATGGTGTGGCCGCTATCACTCAAAGGGTCTCTCTTGTTTAAAGTGGACACGATTTTAATTGAAAACAACAACTGACCTATGAAAATCCAACCAAACACATTTATATTTCATTTATATTTTATAAGAACGATACAAGGGTACTTGGTGACGTGTACGAGTCAAACCCACCTCAATATGAGGCATGGTGTGGCCGCTAGCACTCAAAGAGTCTCTCTTGTTTAAAGTGGACACAATTTTAATTGAAAACAACAACTGACCTAAAGAAATCTGACCAAATGCATTCTAATTGCATTGATATTTTATAATAATGATACAAGGGTCCTTGGTGACATGTAAAAGTCAACCCTTCCTTAATCCGAGGCACGGTGTGGCCGCAAGCACTCAAAGGGTCTCTATTTTTTAAAAAATGGACACGATTTTAAGTGAAAACAACAACTGACCTACGGAAATCTGACCAAACGCATTCGTATTGCCTTGATATTTTATAAGAACAATCCAAGGGTCCTTGGTGATGTGTAGGAGTCAACCCCCTCTCAATCCAAGGCACGGTGTGGCCGATAGCACTCAAAGGGTCTCTCTTGTTTAAAGTGGACACAATTTTAATTGAAAACAACAACTGACCTATGGAAATCAGACCAAACACATTAGGATTGCATTTATATTTTATAATAATGATCTAAGGGTCCTTGGTGATGTGTACGAGTCAACCCTGCCTCAATCCGAGGCACGGTGTGGCCGCTAGCACTCAAAGGGTCTCTATTTTGTTTAAAATGGACACGATTATACGTGAAAACAACAACTGACCTATGGAAATCAGACCAAACGCATTTGGATTGCCTTTATATTTTATAATAACGATCCAAGGGTCATTGGTGACATGTATGAGTCAACCCCGCCTCAATCCGAGGGACGGTGTGGCCGCTATCACTCAAAGAGTCTCTATTTTGTTTAAAATTGACAAGATTTTAAGTGAAAACAACAACTGACCTATAGAAATCTGACCAAACGCATTCGTATTGCATTGATATTTTATAAGAACAATACAAGTGTCCTTGGTAACGTGTACGAGTCAACTCTGCCTCAATCCAAGGCACGGTGTGGCCGCTAGTACTCAAAGGGTCTCTATTTTGTTTAAAATGGACACAATTTTAATTGAAAACAACAACTGACCTTTGGAAATACGACCAAACACATTAGGATTGCATTGATATTTTATAAGAAGGATCCAAGGGTCCTTGGTGACGTTTAAGAGTCAACCCCGCCTGAATCCGAGGCACGGTGTGGACGCTATCACTCAAAGGGTCTCTATTTTGTTTAAAATGGACAAGATTTTAAGTGGAAACAACAACTGACCTACAGAAATCAGACCAAATGCATTAAGATTGAATTTATCTTTTATAATAACGATCCAAAGGTCCTTGGGGATGTGTAAGAGTCAACCCCATCTCAATTCGAGGCACGGTGTGGCCGCTAGCACTCAAAGGGTCTCTATTTTGTTTAAAATGGACAATATTTTAAGTGAAAACAACAACTGACCTACGAAAATCTGACCAAATGAATTAGGATTTCATTGTTATTTTATAAGAATGATCCAAGGGTCCTTGGAGATGTGTATAAGTCAACCCTGCCTCAATCTGAGGCACGGTGTGGCCGCTAGCACTCAAAGGCTCTCTCTTGTTTAAAGTGGACACAATTTTAATTGAAAACAACAACTGACCTACATAAATCTGACAAAATGCATTTTGATTGCATTGATATTTTATAAGAATTATAAAACGGTCCTTGGTGACATGTATGAGTCAACCCCACCTCAATTTGAGGCACGGTGTGGCCGCTAACACTCAAAGGGTCTCTATTTTGTTTAAAATGGACACGATTTTAATTGAAAACAACAATTGACCTACAGAAATCCAACCAAACACATTTGGATTGCATTTATCTTTTATAAGAATGATCCAAGGGTCCTTAGTGATGTGTACGAGTCAACCCCGCCTCAATCCGAGGCACGGTGTGGCCGCTATCACTCAAAGGGTCTCTATTTTGTTTAAAATGGACAAGATTTTAAGTGAAAACAACAACTGACCTATGGAAATCCAACCAAATGCATTCGGATTGCATTGATATTTTATGAGAATGATCCAAGGGTCCTTGGTGACGTGTAAAAGTCAACCCCGCCTCAATCCGAGCCACGGTGTGGCCGCTAGCACTCAATGGGTCTCTCTTGTTTAAAGTGGGCACGATTTTAATTGAAAACAACAACTGACCTACAGAAATCCAACCAAAAGCATTCAGATTGCATTTATATTTTATAATAATGATACAAGGGTACTTGGTGATGTGTACAAGTAAACCTCGCCTCAATAAGAGGCACGGTGTGGCCGCTATCACTCAAAGGGTCTCTCTTGTTTAAAATGGACACAATTTTAATTGAAAACAACAACTGACCTACGGAAATCTGACCAAACGCATTCGGATTGCATTTATCTTTTATAAGAACTATCCAAGGGTCCTTGGTGACGTGTACGAGTCAACCCCGCCTCAATCTGAGGCACGGTATGGCTTCTATCACTCAAATGGTCTCTATTTTGTTTAAAATGGACAAGATTTTAAGTGAAAACAACAACCGACCTACGGAAATCCGACCAAACGCATTTGGATTGCATTGATCTTTTATAATAACATTACAAGGGTCCTTGGTGACGTGTAAGAGTCAACCCCGCCTCAATATGAGGCACGGTGTGGCCGCTATCACTCAAAGGGTCTCTATTTTTTTTTTAAAATGGACACGATTTTAAGTGAAAACAACAACTGACCTACGAAAATCTGACCAAACACATTAGGATTGCATTGATCTTTTATAAGAACGATAAAAGGGTCCTTGGTGACGTGTAAAAGTCAAACCCGCCTCAATCTGAGGCACAGTGTCGCCGCTAGCACTCAAAGGGTCTCTATTTTGTTTAAAATGGACACTATTTTAATTGAAAACAACAACTGACCTATGAAAATCCAACCAAACACATTCGGATTGTATTGATATTTTAAATGTGGGGTCATGGCATGTGATCTATCAGGGGACTAATATATATCAAGTCATGGTTAGCCTGGTATACTAGGGTGATCATGTGTTTGGGTCTATGATACTTATGGGCTTATATCTGGATGAAAATACTCCCATTTGGGAGGGTGGATATGCTTATGGGTCTTATTCCTTAAATGAGAATACTCTCATAGGGGAGGGATGAGATGTATATAGGTATTATTCACCAAATGATAATACAACCGTAGGAGTGGTATGAGATTCTTATCAGGAATATTCACTAAATGAAAATAATCCCATAGGGGAGGGCTGATATGATTATATAGATTATGCCTCAAATGAGAATACACCCATATTGGAGGGTTGATATGCTTATAAGGATTATTATTTGGATGATAATACTCCTATATGGTTAAGAATATATGCTTCTTAGTATTATTCCCTAAATAAGGGTAATCCCATAGTATAGGGATGAGATCCTTGTAGGTCTTATGCCTCGGAATTAGAAGAACACATATGGGTGGTCTGAGATACTGTTGAGGGTATTCCCTGGATGAGAAAACTCCCATAAGTGGATTTCCATGATGGAGTATAAATAAAACTCACATATTGGAGGTCAATGATAATTATGTATATAGTGTGGAGACCATGTTATATTATATGTTTTGTGTGGTTCCTATGATGTACTCAGAGAAACCCTAACATTGGATGAAGTAGGTATGGTTGATCAAGATTTAATACTTGAGAATCAATGTGTATTGATGTGGATGGGGTAGGGCTTGGTCAAACTATATTTTTATAATGTCGACACGATCCTTGTGAAATTCTTGGTAAAAGTTCAGCACTTGGAAAATTAATTTGGGTTTAATCATGGTCATAGATTTGAGGATCAATGACGATTTTTTTATTAGTTTTATTCCAGTTCTTTCTCAACTAGGTTGTGCATATTGCTTGATCATGCACTTAAAATAGCTTATTGTAGGTTTAATATTGGGGGTTTATTAATGAGATTCACCCCCAAGTATGTGCACCTCAGTGTGTGTACAAACCTTATAACTTATTTGAGGTTGAGAACATGATGTATAGTGGATAGAGAAAAGTCCAAAAACTTATGTATTGATAAAACACACCCATGTGGAGCCTTAGGATTGAACTGGAAAGCCCCCCCGGACACCCCCTACCCCCCTTGGACAGCCACCCCAAACCCTTGAACAACCCCCAAACCCCCTGAATTCTAAATTGATTTCTTTAAGTACTTGATTAACTTATAAATTATATGTTAATGGTGTACGGGTATAATTTTTGTATGGGTATACTTGGTCTAATTTTCTTATGATTTATGAGTTAATTTTGTATGGGTATACTTGATTTAATTGTCTTATTGAGATGCTGTTTTTTTTGCAGGTGTTTGGGTGTGCTGCTGCAGATTTATCGTAGCACCAGAGAGTGCATTTATCAGCGCTCTTTTAGCGCTGATAAATCATGCTTTTATCAGCGCTAAAAAAGCGCTGATAAACTACACCTTTATCAGCGCTAAATAAGCACTGATAAAATATAAGTTTATCAGAGCTCTTTTAGCGCTGATAAAGTCTACCTTTATCAGCTTCGAGCTTTAAAACACTTTTTTAGCGCTGTTAAAGCCCGTTTTTATCCCTGTTAATTCCCGTATTTGTAGTAGTGTAATTTTTCCATTCAGACAACTGAATATAGAGATATGATCTTCTTTCAAGTTTTAGGCATTGATTTTTTATGTGATCCCTCAAAAGTTGGAATCCATTGGACTTTTGGATCCAAATATATGGCTATTTTACTAAACAATGTGCAGTTATCCATTTTTATCAACAATTTTTTGAAGGCCAACATGTGAATGAGTTTTTTAATAAGAAGATACCCTCAAATTTGAAACATTTATTCTAAAAAGTCAGCATCCTATATCTTGGATTCCACATGTAAAAATATTATCTTTCATGGATGTCTATATTATGAGAAAAGTCAATAAATGTGTGCTAGTTTTAATTCCCAGACATAATGGTGGTCCGGACTTCATAGAATCATTTGGTCCCTGAAATGCTTATATAATATGAATGGTATTGTCCCCAAAAATTTTGGTAGAGAATAAATGATTTTGGACTTCTAGATTGATCCCAGTAATTCAATCTTCATGTCTGGGCCAATTTCTTCACAGATTATTTGGGCCTTATTGTGTGGTCCATATGACCCTTCAAATGGCAGAATTTTCCAATGATTCCTTCTAATGATATGTTGGAAATTGAATAGGAAATACTAAAAAATAAGAACCATTCAATTTTGATAATCTAGGTGAGATTTATAATTAAAATAGTAAACTAAATCAATTGGACTACTTCAAATAATTCTCAAAAATTATATTTAGTATTAAAAAATGAGTATCTCACACCAATTATGCACTTTTACATGAAATTTAATAAAAGGAGTATAAAAAAGTTATTAATAAATGAATAACATCAACTCCACCATACTTAGTCTTGTTCAGTTTCTCATGAAAAATAAATATAAAAACATAACAAACTCATTCTCACTTGCCAAAAAATATAAAAATTTTGTTTCCCACAATCAGGGGAGGTTTAGACCATTTCAATCATCTATATTGAATTCCACACAAATTGTTACAGAAAAAATGTTCCAAAAATAATTTATTTTTCATGATCAAATTTACAAATAGAAAATGTGGACACTCAAAACTCACACCTCTCAAAATGATAAAAAGTAATTCTGGAGGTTCACTCATTCACCAACCAAAAGTGAAAATCTTAGAGTTTGAAAGAGATCTCAGCTTCCATTCCCTATCCTAAAGTGCACAAGAATCAAGAGGTATTTTGAAGAGGTTTTTTCTATAGATATGGGATAGTAGTAATTTAATATTTGAGAGAAAGGAAAATAGGGGTAAACCATCAGCATGGGTAAAACAATGCAATTTTTTTTGAAATGAAACATGGAAGGAAATGGAAAAACATATTTACAAGGGCATGATTGTGTGAAGAAATACATAAAGGAGGACGAAAAATTTAAGGGGATGAGAATATGAAATATTTACAAAACACAAAACTTATCCCAATGACATAAGTGTTATTTTTTTTCTTTTTTCTTTTTTTCTTTTTTTTTGAAAGTTGAACTTGAAAAATATCTCACACTCATACCCCAACCCATGTTTGATCTCCTCAAGACACTAATTGTAACAGTTATGATAATATAAAAGGTTTATGAAGAGTGATTTTTGACCTTCCTAAGATGTAACTAATTTTTTTTTTCATTTTTTTGAACACTTGTCAATAACATTTACAAAATTACATAAATGAAAGTCCATTCCCCAAAACTCACTAAATGAAAACCTCTAAGGAGCATGAAAAAAAGCGGAGGAGAGGTATCTTTTATTGAATAAATATAAAGGCAATTACTACTAGGCCCTTGTAAAGGCTATATTTATGAAAAACTTCCCCCTTAAGTGATGAAATTCCAACCCTTTGTAAGGAGAGAAGGGGGATGTATTTATAGCCCAAGGATTTGGACTGTTTGCATTCCAAATCTTCCCCTCCACTTGGATCACCAATTTGGCTATTCAGACAGTTTAATATTGAGATATGATCTTATATAAACTTGTTTATATTGATTTTTTCTATCATACCTCTAATTTTGGAGTCCATTTAATTTTTGGAGCCAAATATATGGCTATTTTACTAAATAGTGTGCAGTTGTCCATTTTATTAACACTTTTTCAAAGGCCAAAATGTGAATGGGTTTTTGAATAGGAAGATGCCCTCAAATTCGAACCATTTATTCTAAAAATTAGGCCACATATATCTCAGTTTTCACACTAAAAAATCTAATATTGAATGGATGTATATATCAGGAGAAAATTCAATAAATTTGTGCTGGTTTTAATTCCCAGACAGAATGGTGGGTTAAACTTCATAGAATCATTTGGGACCCTTTTTAATGGATTTGGGCCTTGAAACTTTTATCCAATATGGAAGGTATTTTCCCCAATATTTTTGTGGATAATAAATGGTTTTGGACCTTTATATTGAGCCTAGTAATTCAATCTTCATGGCTGGTCCAGTTTCTTCACAGATTCTTTGGGCCTTCTTGTGTGGTCTATATGACACTTCAAATGATAGAATTGGACATTTATTCCTTATAATGATATGTTGGAAATTGAATAAGGATTCCTAAAAAATAATAACCATGAAATTTGGATAATAAGGGTGGTAGTTATAATTAAAATAGAAAACTTACTCAATTGGACTACTTCAAATAATGCTCAAAAATTATATTTAGTATTAAAATATGAGTATCTCACACCAATTATGAACTTTTACATGAAATTTACTAAAGGGAGTATACAAAAATTTATGAATAAATGAATAAAATCAACTCCATCACACTTATTATTATGAATTTCCTCATGTACAAAAAATATAAAAACATAAAAAACTCATTCTCACTTTCCAAAAAATATAAAATTTTTATTTCCCACAATCAGAGGAGGTTTAGACCATTTCACTCATCCATATTGAATTCCACCACAATTTTTTACAGAAATAATGTTCCAAAAACAACTCATTTTTCATGATCAAATTTAGAAATGGAAAACGTGGACACTCAAAACTCACACCTCTCAAGATGATAAAATTTTATTTCTGGAGGTTCACTCATTCACCAATCAAAAGTGAAAATCTTAGAGTTTGAAAGAGATCTCAACTTCTATTACCTATCCTAAAGTGCACAAGAATCAAGAGGTATTTTAAAGGGGTTTTTCTATGGCTATGGTATGGTTGGAATTTAATGTCCAAGAGAAAGAAAAAGAGGGGTAAAACATCAACATGGGTAAAACAATACACAATTTTTTTTGAAATGAAACATGGAAGGAAATGGAAACACATATTTACAAGGGCATAATTGTGTGAATAAAGATATAAAGGAGGAAGAAAATTTGAAGGGTATAAGAATATGAAATATTTACAAAACACGAAACTTCTCCCAATGACATAAGCATTTTTTTCTTTTTTGCATTTTTTTTAAAATTTGAACTTGAAAAAGATCTCACACTCATATCCAAACCCACGTTTGATCTCCTCAGGACACTAATTATAATAGTTATGACAAGATAAAAGGTTTAGGAAGAGTGATTTTTGACCTTACCAATACACAAAATATTTTTTTGTTCTTTTTTTTTGATTTTTTTGATTTTTTTGAACACTTTTCAATAACATTTACAAAATTACATAAATGAAAGTTTGTTCCCCAAAACTCACTGAATGAAAACCTCTAAGGAGCGCGAAAATAAAAGTGGAGGAGAGGTATCTCTTGTTGAAACAAGATAAATTCAAGTCCTCCTAGGCCCTTTTAAAGTATTTAGTCATTCCAAACCTCCTTCTTAAGTATTGAAATTCCAAACCATTTTAAGGAGATAAGGAGGATGTATTTATAGCCCAAGGAGTTGGAATCTTTGCATTACAAATTTTCCCCTCCACTTGGATGGCCAATTTGATCATTAAAATAGCTGAATCTTGAGATATGATCGTATTTAAAGTTGTATAAATTGATGTGTTTTATCATCCCTAAAAAGTTAGAGACCATTAGAATTTTGGAGCCAAAGATATGGCTATTTTACTAAATAGTGTGCAACTGTCCATTTTTATCAACACTTTTTCAAAGGCCAAAATTTGAATAGGGTTTTTAATAGGAAGATGCCCTAAAATGTGAACCATTTATTCTAAAAAGTCTACCGAATATATCTTGGCTTTCACAATGAAAAATATAATCTTGAATGGATGTCTATATCAGGAGAAAATTCAATAAATTTGTGCTGGTTTTAATTTCCATACAGAATGGTTGGTTGGACTTAATAGAATAATTTGGCCCCCTTTTTAGTAGATTTAGGCTTTGAAATTTTTATCCAATATGAATGGTATTGTCCCCAAAGTTTTGATGGAGAATAAAAGATTTTGGACTTCTGTATTGAGCCTAGAAATTCAATATTCATGGCAGGTCCTGTTTCTTCAAAAATTATTTGAGCCTTCTTGTGTGGTATATATGACCATTAAAATGGAATAATTGGCCAATGATTCCTTATAATTATATGTTTTAAATTTAATAGGTAATCCTAAAATTCAAGAAATATGAAAGTTGGATAATCAGGGTGATATTTACAATTAAAATAGTAAACTGACTGAATTGGAAGACTTCAAATAATGCTCAAAAATTATATTTAGTATTAAAACATGAGTATCTCACATCAATTATGCACTTTTACATGAAATTTAATAAAGGGAGTATAAAAAATGTTATGAATAAATGAATAAAATAAAATCCCCCACACTTAGTCTTGTGCATGTCCTCATGTACAACAAATATAAAAACATAACAAACTCATTCTCACTCACCAACAAATATAAAAATTTTGTTTCCCACAATCAGGGGAGGTTTAGACCATTTCACTCATCCATATTGAATTCCACCACAAATTTTTATAGGAAAAATGTTCCAAAAACAATTTATTTTTCATGCTCAAATTTTTAAATGGAAAATGTGGACACTCAAAACTCACATATCTCAAGATGATAAAAATTTATTTCTAGAGGTTCACTCATTCACCAATAAAAAGTGAAAATATTAGAGTTTGAAAGATATCCCATCTTAAAATCCCTATCCTAAAGTGCACGAGAATCAAGAGGTCTTTTGAAGGGTTTTTTTTGTGTCTATGGGACGATAGGAATTTAATGTCCAAGAGAAATAAAAAGAGTGGTAAAACGTCATCATGGGTAAAAAAATGCACAATTTTTTTGAAATTAAACATGGAAGGAAATGGAAACACATATTTAAAAGGGAATGATTTTTTGAAGAAATACATAAAAGAGGAAGAAAATTTGAAGGGGGTGAGAAGATGAAATATTTACAAAACACAAAAATTCTCCCAATGACGTAAGTATTCCTTTTTTCTTTTTTTTTTGCATTTTTTCAAAAGTTGAGCTTTAAAAAGATCTCACACTCATATTAAAACCCATGTTTGATCTCCTCACGACACTAATTGTAATAGTTATGATAAGATCAAAGGTTTAAGAAGAGTTATTTTTGACCTTCCCAAGACACAACCCATTTTTTTGTTCTTTTTTTTTGATTTTTTTGATTTTTTGAACACTTGTCAATAAAATTTACCAAATTACATAAATGAAAGTCCATTACCCAAAACTCAATGAATGAAAACCTCTAACCCATAATAAAATGGATGTGTATCCTCAAGCATATGAAAACAAATTGAAAATAAAGGAAATGACACCCAAAATAAAATTCATGCCCCCACACTTAAATTTCAATAAATTATGAAATATAATTCCATTTAGATGTTAGGTGGTATATATTATTGGGCTTTTAATGTGGTTATCAAATAAAAGGTTTTCATAGGATTGAAGGGGATTTCAAATGGAGGATTATTATAAGGTTAATGAAAGGCTATTTATCTATTTTGATTCTCATGCAGTTCATGTTGGGACCAAGTTGGATGGATAAGAAATTGAGAAGTGTTTGCTATTACAGAGTGTTGTTTTTTATTGTCAAAGAAGATAAATCAATTCACTTTGTAAAGGACATGAAAATCAGATGATGCTTTGCTGATTTGTATTTCACAAATATCATAAGTTTGGTGAACTTGTGATGCAAGCCTTATGAATAAAGGGGGATTAAAGGTGATGCCATTCATATGAAGTTTTGATTGGAAAGAATGATGCTGCTGGAAGATAGTGAAGTTTCAGTACTTCACATTGAAACTCTGACGATGATAAAGCTGGACTATCAAAGGATACATATCACGATGGTGGATTTTGTGATGAAAGCTGAAGAATGGTTATGGGATGTAGTGAAGAGATCAATGAAAAAGGAACAAAAAATCTGGAGGCGGTACAAAAGAACAGTTTAAGGTGGCACCGTTTTCCAGTGTTTTCCAAATTTTAGGGCCTAAAAATTGGGAGATGAAGAAAGGTATTTTTGCAAAGGAGAGAAGTGTGCGAAAGAAGGTTGTGCTAAATATTGGATAATTGGTGTGAAAGAGGAGGTTGCGTGAAATATTGTAGAATTAGAGTGAAAGAGAAGGTTGCACAAAATAGAAGGTTACATGAAAGATTATAGAATTGGCGTGAAAGAAGAGGTTGGCGCGAAAGAAACTTGTGCGCCAAAGGAGACATAAAACGGGGTTCTACGTGCCATGCATAATTCACAGTCCAAAATTCAGAAAATGGAAAAGTAAGTAAGCATGTGTAAGATTTAAAAAGTGCGTGAAAGATGATGTTGGTGCGAAAGAGACTTACGCGCCAAAGGAGACGACAAACGGGGTTTTGCGTGACGTGTCAGGATCTTGCACGACACATTGGGGTTTTTGCGTGCAGGGGTCAAAGAGGTCTATAAATTAGAGGTAAAAACTTAACATCTATATATCTCGACACTTAGAGAAATCCCAAGCTCTGAGGTGCAGAAAAATATTAAGAAAAGGGGAGTGCGTGAAAGAAATTGAGTTGCGCACAAGAAGGAGAAGTTACGTGCAAGAAGAGAGTTGTGTGCAAGATTGAAGTTGCGTGCAAGAGGTGTTTCACGAAAAAAGTAAAACATTGTGTGCCTAGAATAAAAGTTGCGCTCAAGACACCTAAAAGGGTGCACGAAATATTTGGGGTCTTCGCACATATATGGTTGTGCGTAAGACAGTTCTTACTGGCTTCTGGGTAAGAAAGTGGAGATTTTTACTTCAAAGAATACACCTGCTCAATTGTAAAGAAGCACTGAAATATTGTAATTCCCTATTTGTGCTAAGAGGGTGAACACACACTTGTGGATTGTTTTCCAAGTTCTACATGATTGTAAGGGTATATCCTACTCGTTGTATTCCACATCAAAAGATTTTTTTCTAGTGTGTTGTGTGGTACTGGATTATTTCTGTACTATACCAAGGACGTAACTACTCTTGTTGAGTAGTGAACCATGTAAATCTTGTGTTCCTGTGGTTGTGTGTGTTCAGTAGAGAAGAAACTCTTTAATAGGAGGCTAAGTTTGTTTCAAAAAGGGGAAACATAAAAAGAAAAATACATCACTGATTCACCCCCTCCCCCTCTTAGTGATACTTAGATCCTGATTGGGAACCTTAGTTCATAAAATGCCTCTATAATATTCAAGAACACTAAAGTAGGAAAATTCAAATCAAAGGTCCACAAACTCAAGACTCAAAATTAGGGGTGAAAAACACTAAAAATGAAAATATGGTCATAGGTGACCTTGGAATGAAAGCTAATTATGTTCTTCATGATTGGGGAATAATCATTTTCCAAATGTAAAACTGAGCATTCAAAATTTATTATTCTTGAAAAAAAATCTTTATCCAAATTCATGATGAAAATACAAAATTTTTGATATGAAAACATGTCTTTTTGACTCCCCAAAATGGTTGGCAAAATTTAAAAAGTGGATGGTGAGTAAGTATGAATCTTTTTGTTTTTTTGATTTTTTTAGTTTTTTTAGTGTTTTTAAAATACAAACCCACACAAAAGATAAAGATAAAAAGAAAGGGTTTGATGAAGAAAGTGGTAAAAAAATGAAAGAGGTAGAAATAAGAAGAAAGAGGGAGAGATAAGAGGAGAGGGGAAGAGAGATAGATAGAGAGAGTTAAAGGAGAAGAGGTGACCCTAGTTTGGATTTAGTGGGTCTCCATCTCCATCCAGTGGTGGGTCTATAAAAGTTGATGACTTCTTGGGACATGTGTCCTCTCTAGTGATGCTTTGTAAAATTTCCATTACCTAAAAGAGAATAAAAAACAAGAAGATTTATTAATTTAATAAAAAACTAAACAGAAATTAAAATTTCATAAAATTAAATGAAAACATGGGTTTCCTCCCAAGAAGAACTGTATTTATTTTTTCTACATCTATACAATTGTAGTTGACTACCCATAGTCTGATTGTGGACACTGTATTTTCTCAACTCCAGTGTGATTCTAGAAAAACTTCTCCTTTGGGATGCCTAATTGTTCATTGGATAATTTCTCCCCTTCCTTAATGTTGTGATTGTAATTAAATGGGGGTGGAAAGAGAATATGGTTATCCTCTCTTTGGTCTCCAACTTGAGGTATTATGCAACCCATTGAGTGTTCTTTTTCTATGCTTGAAAGTTTAGGACGATTTTTCAATTCTGATGGTGCATTGATGTAAGGTTCAAATAATATGAAATTAGATTATGAGATCCCAGTTGTTTTTAACTAATTTATTTCAATACTTACTGAAGTAAAATAATAAGGATCAGTGGAGTCATAAGATTGAGTAAATTTTTCAATATCCTTTATATCAATTTTTTTTCCAAATAATGGTCGATTTCAACATCACCAGTGATCGTTTTATTAATTAGGGAAAAAATCTAACAACCTTCACTCCCATTGTCACATGATAAGAAATTTTTTTCAGGGTTCATCTAACAAATAATATAATTTTTAAAATCATGGATGGGAAATGATGAATGTTGTATAATATTATTTGAATAAAAAAATGAACATGCTTGTTTGTTTTCCTCCTTACCGTCCAAGTTGGAGAAGTGGAGGTCAGATGTGAGATGATATTCCAAAGAGTTTTTAAGATCCTTTAGATCAATGGAGTGTTCATTTGTAATGTCATCATCCACTTCTCCATTTATGACTTGGTTAATGAGGATGCAATATTCACAAACTCGTCTATCAGTAGAATAGGAAGAAAATGATGGATTGAAATTCAACACACTCTCAGAGAGACTTTCAAAAGAATGTATAGAGAATGTAGATTTATTCTCTAATGGGTATCGCATGGATTGAAAAATATTGAACTTGACCATTTGGTCACTAAATTCCATGGATAATATGCCAGCATGGACATTAATTTTGGTTTTAGATGTCATGAGGAAAGGTATTACTGGAATTATAAGAGATTGACAAGAAGTTGTCTCACCTTCCATTTTAAGGATGTAGGAATCGACTGGGAAGATAAGATCATTAACTCGGACAAGGACATCCTCAATTATTCCCTCAGGACTAGCAGTGCTTCGATTGGCTAACTGGATGACAACACCTATTGGATGTAAGGGACCTATACCAAGGATAGAGAAGATGGATTTGGGAATGGCATTTATTAAGTCTCCTCGGTCAATGAGTGCATCATTGAAGTTGGAACTCCCTATTTGGTAGGGAATAGTAAATGTCCCTGGATATTTGCACTTTCTGGGTATGGATTTCTGGGTTGAAACATTCTCAATAGACCCAAGTTGTCTCTTATTGGTACATAAATCATTAATAAACTTTACATACTTAGGTATTTTTTTGATGGAATATAAGAGTGGAATGTTAACTTCAACACATATAAACATGTTGATCATTTTAGGATTAGGTTCAAAGGATTTCCTTGGCTTAGAAAAGGCTTTAGAAAAAGGAATTTTATTCCTTAGAGGAATGGAAGGAGGTGAGGGAGTGTCTTTAGGTTCCTTTTCTAGTTTCTTTTTATTTTCATTTTCTAGGTCAACATTTAAAGGGGAGTTGGAGGATTCAACATGTAGAATATCAATTTTATTTCCTGATCTAAGTGCAATTTCACTTACATTACCCTTGGGGTTGGGCAATTGTTGAGTTGGGAGTTGGGAATAATTAGATGGTTGTTGCTGGATAAGGTGGGATACAAGTTGATCAATTTTGATTTTAATATTTTTAAGGCTTGAATGGGTGAACGAGGCAATATATTTCACTGCACTTTCCCATGGTTTCTTGGAAGAAGAGGCTTGTCCCAAATTAAGATTGCCTTGATTTTGGTTCTTGGGAAAGTTCTTTTATTGGGTTGGGAATTGGGAAGGCTCATTAGGATAGTGGAATTCAGGAGGATCAAGAGGAGGATTTATCCTTTGAGATTGAGGAACAAAAGGGTAAGGTTGTTGGAAGTTACTAACACCTTGACCATATTGGAATTGGTTTGGGTTTTGAGGAGGGAATTGAGGGGGATGATAAATGGGATTACCATACCTCAAACCTTGGTTAAAGTTAGAAGAGAAGGGCTCTATGTGGGGTTGGTTGAAGTTTCTAATGAACTGACCTGATTGTTGAGAGTTGGTGTTCCTCTGAGCATATTCTGCATTGAACTCCATTGGGATGGATGAACCAAATGGTTCCTCTTGAAGTTGTGGACATGTGTCAGTTGGATGAGTAGGTGAGCTATAGATTCCACAATTCTTGATAGGTCTAGGGAATAAATATTGTGGATAAGATGAGTTTGGGGATTTTTCGGTCACCTCTAGTTGTCTCACAAGACCTGTAAGTTCACTTATCCACTCGGTCATCTTGTTGGGCTCTATGGATTGATTTTCTTAGACTTGTTTGACTTGAGAATGTGCTCAAGTATGGAATTTCTATGTGTTTACATCCATATTTCTTATGAGATCTCGTGTAGCTGTAGGAGTTTTTTCAACAATATAACCACCACTTGTGGCATCAATGAGAGTTCTCTCCATATCCAATAACCCCTAATAGAAGTATTGGATCAAGAGTTGGTCAGGGATTTGATGGTGTGGATAGGTTTACATAATCTTTTTGAACCTCTACCAGTACCCATGGAGTGATTCATTAGGGAATTGATAGATACCAATTATTTCCTTTTAGATATAATCGGTAAGAGAAGCATGAAAGAATTTTTCTAAAAAGAGATGTTTCATGTCAATCCATGAGTTTATAAAACCAAGAAGGAGGTAGTAGATCCATGACTTAATAGAGTCAGCTAGAGATAAAGGGAATGATCTAAGTTTTATTTGTTCTTCAGAAACCCCTTGAGGCTTCATGGTAGAGCACACCATTTGGAACTCTTTGAGGTGAAGATGTGGATCCTCATCGACTAGTCTGTGAAAATGTGGTAAAAGACGAATCAAACCCGATTTGAGTTTAAAATTAGCCCCAATATTTGGATATTTAATACCAATGGGTTAGTAATTCATATAAAGGGTTGTAAGTTATTTAAGGGTTTGTTCCCTATGATTGGCCATATCTATAACAATTGTATGGACAATGATTGGTTCTTGAATGATTTGATTATCTATAATGTTCTTAATAAGTTGGGGAAGAGTTTGCTCAATTTTAGGGTCAAACAGATTTGATATATTGTTTGGGAAGCTACGGGGCATTCATAGAAGTTTATAAAGGATGAAGAAGGTGGGTTTTTATTTGTGTGTTTTTTTTTATTTATGATTTTTATAAGAAGACGAGTTTTTCTTTGTGTTTTTTTTTCATAATTTTTTTTGGATTATTTTTTTTTAATTTTGTTTTGTTTTGTTTTACAAAATTCAAAAACTACCAACTATTTAATGCACCATCCCCAAAAAAAGTTCCATTTAAAGTGTGACCAATTATTTCCTATTGACTGTTCAAGGGTCCAGTGCTCTACTAATGTGTATAGCGTCACTTGGGTTGAATCCTAGACGATGATACTTTTTAATAGTCGATTGTTTTTTGTGATTTTTCTTTTTAATGTGGGGGGTTGTTTGCAAAGTTAAAATGAAATGATTGATTGATTTAAAAAATTTGATAAATATTGTTGTGAGTTCATAATTAGGTATTTAATCTTGTGATATCCTTAATCTTTGCTTTATATTGCATTAAATTAACACCCACTTCACGAGATGACTTTGATCGGAATTCCCAAGTGTTAAGGCCTTAATCCAAGCCTTAAATTAACTTAGGGTTATAATCAGTCAAAAATTATTTATGGTGACATATTTATGGTTCCAATAATCCATGTAATCCACATATTAAACAAAACATGTCATTAATCCATGAAATTTTGAGTTCAACATACACAATGTTATCCTATGGAAAATTCATCGAGTAAAAGATATCAATCACTTAATATCCTCAATTTATGACTCACACCAATGGTATATTTACTCAGACATTGATATGGTTATTAGTTTGTTAATATGTGTTTATGGTGATTAATTATAAATAGAATGAAAAGAATGGGATAAGAAAAGAGTTGTGTGTCGAACACACACACAAATGACGATGAGAAGTAAAATCACACTTTAGATTGAATGAGAAAGCAAAATAAGGGAAGGGTTTTCAACTTGATTTAAATTATTTTTAATATAATTCATATTTTATAATAGAGGGATGATGTTTAAAAAAAATATTAATAAGAAACATGCATTAAAATTGAAACAAAATTGAAAATATCTTACACAAATACAATTGAAAACAAGTGAAAAGAAGCACAAAAATAAAAGTGGAGGAGAGGTATCTCTTGTTGAAAAAAGATAAAGGAAAGTACTAGTAGGCTCTTGAAAAGGATCTAGTCATGAAAAACCTCCTCCTTAAGTGCTGAAATTCAAACCCTTTGTAAGGAGAGAAAGTGGATGTATTTATAGCCCAAGGAGTTGGACTGTTTGCATTCCAAATATGCCCCTCCACTTGGCTCACCAATTTGGCTATTCAAATAGTTGAATCTTGAGATATAATCTTCTTTAAAGTTTTAGAAACTGATGTGTTCTGTTATACCTCAAATTTGGAGGCCATTTAACTTTTGGATCAAAAGATATGGCTATTTTACTAAATAGCGTGCAACTGTCCATTTTTATCAACACTTTTTCAAAGGCCAAAATGTGAATGGGTTTTTGAATAGGAAGATTCCCTAAAATGCAAACCATTTATTCTAAAAATTATGCCACCTATATCTTGGTTTTCACACTAAAAAATATAATCTTTCATGGATGTATATATCAGTATAAAATTCAATAAATTTGTGCTGGTTTTAATTCCCAGAAAGAATGGTGGGTTGGAATTTATAGAATCATTTGGGCCCCTTTTTAGTGTATATGGTACTTGAATTTTTTATCCAAGTGAACGGTATTTTCCCCTACTTTTGGTGTAGAATCAATGATTTTGGACTTCTTTATCAAGACTTGTAATTAAATCTTCATGGATGGTCTAGTTTCTTCATAGATTCTTTGGGCCTTCTTGTGTGGCCTATATGACCCTTCAAATGAGAGAATTGGATAATTATTCCTACTAATGATATGTTGGAAATTGAATAAGAAATCCTAAAAAACAAAATCCATGCAATTTATATAATCAGAGTGATAGATATAATTAAAATAGTAAACTAACTCAATTGGACTACTTCAAATTATGCTCAAAAATTATATTTAGTATTAAAACATGAGTATCTCACACCAATTATGCACTTTTACATGAAATTTACTAAAGGGTGTATTCAAAAAGTTGTGAATAAATGAATAAAATCATAAACCAACCCGATTCTCTTCATAATCTTGAACAACCCAACATACCGCGATGAAAGTTTACCTTGTCTCCCAATCCTCCTTTATCCCAGCCTCGTTGAAACACGTAAGAAAACTCAATCCCCAACCTCGAACTATAGAGGTCATCTGCGGAAATCAGTGTATAATTTTTTTGAGATCACACAATAATCATCTACTTCCGAATCAACTGAACCTACTCTGTTGTTTCCTAAATTATATGAGGTCCAAGCATAGTTTCCTCTCTTGCCTCTAACCAACACATGGGTGATCAGTATGGTCTACTATAAAAAACGTCATAAGGAACCATCTAAATAGTATCTTGGAAGCTATTATTATAGGAAAATTCAACCAGGGGTATATGGATCTCCTAAGAGCCCCCAAAATCTAGGATGCATGCTCACAGTATGTCCTCAAGAACCTGTATCGTGCACTCTGACTAGCCATCGGTCTTAGGGTGGTAAGATGTGCTCAGAAGCATCTGTGTACCCAGTTCCCTCTACAAACTCTACTAGAAACATGACATAAATTTTTCATCCCTATCTAAAATGATAGTGTGTGAGACCCCATGAAGTTCTACTATCTCATGGATATACAACCTTTCAAGCTTATCCAATGAAAAGGTATCCTTGATAGGTAGTAAATATGTGACCTTTGTGAGCCTATAAAAAACTCATACAACATCATTACCTCATGGTGACCTTAGAAAAACTATCACAAAATCCATTACGATGCCATCCCATTTCCACTCATGAATGGGTAGCTTTTTTAAAAGTTTGGTTGGTCACTAGTGTTCCGCCTTCACCTATTGACAAGTAAAACATCTCACGAAAAACTAGCTACATATCTTTTCATACCCGACCACCAGTATTGGCAATGTAAATCCAGATACATCTTGGTTAAACTAGGTTGAATTGGCCAAACTAAATCATGGAAGTATTACATCATCTCCTTGAACATGTCTACTGAAACCCATATGTGACTGTGTACTCACAAAATTTTATCCTTGCCTATGGTCTAACTATGAGGAGGGTCCTCACCTTCTACACTCTCCCATAGGTCTAGGCCCTCAGAATTTAACAGCTGCCTTATCCTAACTCTATCCAGTAGGGTAGAGGTGGAAGATAAGGATGAAAGAAAAGCCTGCCCCTGATTTTCTTGCACCTCCAAGTGTATCTCATAAAACAAAGCCATAAGTTCTCGCTTGTTACTAGCCTATTGAACTACCTATATCTGAGTCTTCCTACTCAGTGCATCAACCACTACATTTTCTTTACCAGGCATGGTGGTAAGATTGAAGTCAAAAGACTATAGGTATTCAACCCACCCTTACTACCTCATATTCATATCATGCTGTGTAAATATGTACTTGAGTATTTTTTGGTCCATGTACATCATAAAACACTCTCCATGTTAGTAATGTGTCCAACAATTCAATACGCGAACAACCGCAGCTAACTCTAGATCGTGTGTTGGGTAATTCCCCACATGTGGCATCAACTATCGAGACTCGTATACCACGAATCTATATCCCTACATAAGAACTTATCCTATCCCAATACCTAATGCATCATAGTAAATAGTGTAACTCCTGCATGACTTTAGAAATATTAGTATCGACATTGAATTTAATCTTTCTTTCAGCTCCTGAAAGGTTGTGTCATAGGAATCTACCCATACAAACTTCACACCCTTATTATTAAAGCCTGTAAGCGGCACTACTAAGAATGAGAAGTCCTATATAAAGAACCTGTAATGACCAGCTAGACCCAAGAAACTTCTTACCTTAAAGACGTTATTAGGATACTCCTAGGAAACTATAGCTCTCACCTTCTCTGGCTCAACTGATACTCCTCTCTCTGAGATAATGTGACCCAATAAGTGAATATGATCCATCCAAAAGTGTCACTTTGTGATCTTAACATATAACTTATGATCTCTCAGTGTATCTAGTATGATCTCAAGATGTTTATCATGGTCGTATTGATTGTGAGAATACACAAAGATAAAATCCAGGAATACCATGACAAATGAGTCCAGATAAGGATGAAAGACTTGGTTCATCAGTTCCATAAAGACTGTTGGTGAATTCATGAGACCAAACGATGTAACCAAATACTCATATAGACCATACCTTCTACAAAAGTTTGTGTGATGTATGTCTGGTTGTATAATAAGCACCTGATGATAACCCATCACAAATCAATTTTTGAAAAAACCTGAGCTCCTCGGAGCTGATCAAAGAGATCATCTATCCGTGGTAGAGGATACCGGTTCTTAACCATCAGTTGGTTTAATTTCCAATAATCTACACATATCTTAATGGTTTCATCCCCATTTTTCTCAAAAAGGACCAGATAACCCCATAAAGAAGTACTAGGTCAAATAAAACCCTTCGCCTCTAAATCCTCTAGCTGACTCTTGAGATCTTGCATCACAGTAGTATCCATCCTGTAAGGAGGAATGGATACCAGTGCAGCTCCCAACACTAGTTCAATAGAGAATTATACCTCTCTCACTGGAGGTAATCCTGAAAAGTCATCTGAGAAATCATACCTAAAATTATAAAACACTGGAGGGAATTCTTCCTGACATATTCCCTGATCATCCAGATATAAACTCACAATCTATGCTATCATCCCACCTAACTCATGATGATCAGGTCTAGCTCCGCTCTCCTAGAAATCCCATTCACCTTTTTGAATAAACTCCCCATCATATGGTGATGTAAATGTCACCATAAAGTGATAACAATCAATGAAATCATGAAAGAGAACCAACTAGTCCATCCTAGGAATGATGTCAAAACCTATCATCTCAAGGATGAAGAGGTCCCATACAAAGTGACACCCGCCAATATCAAGGGGGAACTCCTTGCACTAATGTACCTCCTCTGTTCTAATCCCCAACAGAGTGCCAATCATCAGAACGCCACCAGAACACTAAAAACTAAGCTCAAGGATCTTCATAATGGGTATAGATATAAAGTTATCCGAATCCACTGTATCAAAAATAGTAGACACTAAATTTGATGTTACCATAATAGTACCTATCACAGTAGAATGTCTGGGATCCTTCTCCTCAAGGGTTAGTTTCATTGTGTATATCTAGCTTGATCCATAGCCCTATGATACAACCAGGATACCCCGAGTAGATCCGCTTTGCTGTCACTGCAAAACTGGGGTATGACTACCATGACCATGACCACCACCTTATCCTAATCGACCAACTGTACTCCATCTCCCTACTTGATGAGAATATTTTGGCCCCACCCCTTCATGCGGAGTCAGTGTAAACCCCCTCTCACTAGCTATCAAATAAAGCCATGTATAAGTGATATAGATGACCCATCTTGCCGCATGATCAGCACTCGACTGAGTCCCTCGTACACTGTGGAATCGTATGTCCCGGTCTACCGCAATGGTAGAACCTCACCTGGCTACCTGAGTATGTGATCCGGCTACTAATATCATCATGTGGAAGCTTCATATGAAGCTTACTACTACCGGTCGATGTAGTACCAGATCTAGATGTTGAATCACCTTGGCTCACACCCCCAACCTCTCTCAGTTTATGCTATATGATAAGATCTTGATTCACTATTCTAGAAACAATAATCAACTAAAATAAATTTATATACAATCAGATGTCATACCTAAGACCATACTTGAATCGCCTGGCTTTAGTTAACTTGTCACCCATCAAAATATGTTCGAATTGATGGAGCTCAATAAAATGGGCCGAATAATGCACAACTAATAATGCACCCTACTCCAGGTGCATGAACTCTTGGGAACCATCATCCCTCAACATCTTGGGGTATAATTAGTCATAAAAGGCCATATGAAAATCCATCCAAGATATCTCTCAATGACGATCTATCTGAGTAATAACATCCCACTATCTCTTGGAGGAATCACACAATATATACATAGTGATCTTTACCCTCTTATTAGGAGGTGTATCTAAATGCTCAAAGATAGATAACATGGCCTCTAAACATGAATATGCTGCCTGTGGTCCGTCATACCCCAAAAACATGGGTGGATACTACTATTGGAACTCATTCATTAACTCTATCAAAGTCAGGGAAAGTCATAGTGCTTCCTAAATAGTCTGCATGAATCTTATAAAGCCTTCACATAATTGTTCTTCAGAACCCGTGTCTAGTACTACTACTAGTACCTTAGTTGGAACTACTAGAAGATTCACTAGTAGCCCATGGACCACCACCATTAGAGCATGATCACTACCACCCTCCTGGCATGTGACTGAAGGATTTCAAGGTGGAATATCCCTAAAAATTCCAAGCAAACGACTCAGATCAAGATTATTATAAAATTTCACAGATCAAAGAATAGATATTGAAATAGGATAGGTACACATATTTTTATATAAGAACACACCCCTATGTTTTCTCCTAGAGTCAAGTATGGGTGATATACATATCATATAAAAGCAAGAGATACTACCTACTACCCATTACTATAGTCAGGTCTGGGTCAAGTTCTCTACTATAAGAAATTTCAATTTCCATTTCATTTTAACTTGAATTCATTTATTCATTTCACATATATATCACAATTTATTTTAAAAGGATGAACTAATGGTTGACCAAATTCTGATCCATAAGGGCCCATATACCTCATGAATAAAAATGTGGCACTCATATAATCTACACCATAACACATTCCGATATACCTATCACAAAAGCAAGTATATCTATCATAGCACCTATCACAACAACATGCAATAAACAATGAATCCTAAATGGTATGGCATAATTCATGGCATGTGATTCCTGTAAATTGTCTAAAATGATGCATGAGATGGAATACCCTCATCTCATTAGGTTAAAACAAAATAAAAACCAAAATCATATCAATAATAACATCATAATTCAAGTGCATCACCCAACGGTGGAATCAAATCAACTGTAATAGTCAAAATATAATGAATACAAATTTAATTCGAGGCAATTTGTCTTTTTCCTATATGCAGGTTAGCTACACCTAGACAAAACTCATTACCAAAAATCTATTCCTTCATATCGTTGTCTATTATCTCAAAATAGTTAAGCAAACCTAAAAATAAGTACCTATGATAATACTTTGTAACGTCTTAGACCCGGATGACACTAAAAGGTGCCTCAATCCCAGTTGGTCACATGGCCTCAAGCACATCTCCCCAAACACTAGAGGTTTTCGACTAGCAGCGAGGACATAGGGTGTGTCCATGGGGAGACTATGCCCTTATAGCAGAAATACATTATCAGATAAGTAGTGGAAGTAGTAAACCATACAAACAATTGATACATAGTAGGAATATATAACAATATCAAAAGGAAGATCATATACAATGATGATGATACATGTCATATGCCTCTAGAAAACATCTAAAGCAGGTATACATGGTAGGTGTACAATACATGGAACAAAATTACAAAAAAGACAAGTATCTAGCTAGTATCATGAGCCATAGATCAATCCCGTGCCCCCCTTCTCCTAATAAGAAACCAAGAACTTATAGTAGGTTGTTTTCCCTTATCCATAACTACAATCATATAGTCTGTTCGGATACCCAAAGATGACCTGAATAAAGTGTGATACATAATCCCACTAGGCAACCACCCAAGGTCTAGTTCCATACAATCAGTGAGTATATAACGATAATAATGTGCATGCCATAATAGATTAAGTAAGGAAGTATTGAAAGTAAACATCCTACAAGGTCCAAGTTCTCATTTATAACTAGAATCATTTAATCAATTTCATTTGATAAGTAAGTCTCTGAATTAACAGTCTGGCATGTTTCATTTATAATCAAGTTCCTTTAACTAGTCAACCTCATTTAATTAATAAGTCTCAAGACTCGACGCATATCCCAATTCTCCCCGTAGAGTTATTCTCAAACGATTCCTAAATAGGACATCCATAAAGTGTAAGACAAAGACCAAATCCAAGCTTATGATTTGTCTTGGAAAATGTGTCATATAAAACATTCCATTTTTTATTCAATTCAGAATCTATGTCCATCATTAGTATTACTCATTTATAATCCAGGTATCTCTCTTGGTATAATATAAACCAACACCTTATAAGATCATCCATGGTGATCCTTACAAGAACCCAAGTATTTCTCTAGGTGTGTTATAACATCATAGCCACTCGAGTCTGTCCTTGGTGGTCCACTAAGGGAGCCCAATTATCACTCATGGAATATATGATCAACTTCCCTTTAAGTCTATCCTTGGTAGTCCATAAGGTGTCCAAGTATCACTTGTTCACATAATAGTAAGCCCCTATGAGTCTACGGACATCCTCAAAAGAACCCAAATATTTCTCTAGGTGTGGTATAACATCATATTCACTTGAGCATGTCCTTTTTGGTCCACTAAGGGAGCCCAATTATCACCCATGGAATATATGATCAACTTCCCTCTGAGTCCATCCTTGGTAGTTCACAAGGATTATAAGTATCACTCAGGCACATAACAGTAATACCCCATGAGTCTATCCTTGGTAGTCTATATAAGGAGTTCAAGTGTCACTCAGGAATAATCAAGGCAGAATCCAAATGAGTCTATCCATGACATTTGTATAAGAACCCATGTGTCAGCCAAGGCATATTCATAATCATTCAAGAAATATCATTTAATTATATCAAGGTAATCACCTCATTCATTTAAATTAAATCTCACCTCAAAAGGTGGATAAGGACATGGGATAATCTTAGAAGTCTTGCCACTATTTAACTCACATGGACATTTCATCATAACAAGTATCTCTTGCTTAAACAAAAAATACATGGAAATTGTCAAGGAACATGGATTCCATTCCCTTTTATTTATCAATTCAATTTAAAATTGATATTACAATTCAAGTTACATATAAATTCACAATTCAAATCATCAATTTAGATTACAAAAGCAATAGATAATTCAATATTTAACATCCCAAGGCAAGGGGAAAATGGCACACCTCAAAGGTATCCAAAATTAAATAGCCACCCATGGTAGTCCAATTAAATACACAACAGACCCAAGGGGTGGTTCCAATTCAAGGTTTTTAACCATTTAACATTTATCAGTGGGCCTCATTAATTGTATAGGCCATATTTATCAATTCAATTCAAGGATTAAAATCAATTTCAAGGGCGACGCTTCAAGAATTGGGTGTGTGGCACAATGACATATATATAAACACTTTGAGTTTTAAGGGAAAACATGAGACCACATATCTTAGGTTTTTAGTGGATATTTCATCTAATATTAGATCCTGATTTATCTCATATTGATAGAAAATTGAAGAAAAAACAAAGAACATATAAATAGGGCATATTAGCTTGCACCTAAATAGAACAACCGATACCAAACCAAATGATTAATGACACAAAAGGAATTAAGATCTTACTGATGCAGATTCAACAAGACGAACAACTCTTGATTCTGAGCCTATATAGAGAAGATCCCTCGATTCTTAGAATAGTCTCCAAGGAGAATCTCTTAAGAGAGAGGTTTTATCCAATGAATTAAATGAGAAGAAATTAGGTTTGAAATAGATTTAATTAGGTGAAAATTGGTAAATTCATCAAAACCACTAGGATTCATGGATTTTTAGTATGGTTGGCCAAGTCATGCACCAACCATGCACCCTTTTCTATTAGAAGGGGCACCCCGCACGGTTTGTATGAACAGTTTAAGTAATCATGCGCAAATCATGCAAAACTTTGTCAAAACTACAAACATTCTTTCATGGGTGTGCGCCCCAAATCACATGGTTTATCAAACCGTGTATCTTTTAGCTTCCCACTATCTAGCTTAGCATGGTTAGAACAAACCATGCAACCTACTCCACATGGTTTCTACTAACAGTGTGTTGGGCCTTTTTCACCCAAAATTTGGGTTACGGGCTCCAAACCAAACCTGAACACCCCTGATACCTCTATGAACTCAAAGGGCATTCATATTAGGCTATATTTAAACATTTAAACTGAAAATTGATGAAAATTAAAGGATCCATACCTTAAGAAAGAATAGGATTCTTACAAGATAAAATAATATTACCTCCAGTCAAGGTTGATCTATAGGACCAAAGAATACCCACATCCCCAGTGATGTGCTCTGAGGCACCTGATTCAAGAACCCATGAGGTGGACCATTGGGATAAACACACCACTGGAGTATCTCTATGGGAAACAATGAAGTTTGATGATTCCATAGATTGTGTACTGAAAATGCACATCAACAAGGATTTGAAGGTGCATAATTGGTAGAGAATAAGTGATTAAATTTCACATCTAGAACATACATATATCAATTAGGTTATAGAATAAATATTAAAATGGATAGTGGTGGGGCACTGTTGTGCATTTTGGGGAATCACATATTTGCACAGGGAGAGGTGACACAAAAGAGGCAGTCGCACTGGAGAGCCGTCAGACTGGAGGTCTTCCCACAGGGAGGGGAAGCAAGCAGGAGTGTCGCATATAAGGGTTGGTACATAGGGGGGGCATCGTGCAAGAGGTCGTCGTGCACATGGGGGCGTTATGCTGGCAGTTTTTGTGCATGGGGGGGGGGGTCATTGTTTACAAGACAAAAGAGTTTCATCATGATGGATCTCAAGGCATAAGGGTAAGGGGGTCATGTAGGGGCATAGGGGGGTAGTGAGGGGTTTATCACATATGAGGTGTCATACATGGAGTTTTCGAACTCGGAAGTGTCATTGCATGGGAGGTGTAGGTGTGGATGGGGTAGACATAAGCCATTGCACAGGGCGTAGTTTGGAAGGGGGATGATGCGCATGGGGTGTGGTCATATAGGGAGGGGCGACGGGGAGGGAGGGGCTAAACCCCCTTTGATACCAGGTTTAAATGAAACCCGTACCTCATAACAAGGTAGGATGCTTAATTTATAGATAGGAAAATGGTCATAATAGATTACCCACACCGATGAGGGAATCAAATATTAAAAATATCTAATATTCTAATACTCTTAATGATAAGAATTCAAGAAAGTTCTATAAGAAAAAAGGTAATAAAAGTTTGAAAATTTCCGTCAATTGGAGTGAAAATGATGGAGACAGTTCTATAGGAAGTTCTTCTAAAAAAATAGTGATAGTTAGAAAGTTCTTGGTTTCTATGTGGATATTAAAAATACTAACCAATGAAACATGGAAAAGGTATCTACTGAATCCCTAAAAAATTTACTTTAAATAAAAACTTTCAAAATTTGGATAATGAATATATTAATACTTATTTTGAAAAAGAAAAAACTACCACATCTGATGACGAGGATACTTTACCAAGTTTTAAAGAAGTTTATATATATGCTACCTTTCTTGAAAAAAACCAAGTTTCAAAAAACTGTGAATGTGCTAAGGTGGATCTTACTAAAGAAAATTCTAAAATTTCAAAAATTTCCTTACAAATTCCAAATCTGACTTTGAAATTAGATAATAAATATAGTTCTACTTCAAGTAATGTAATATAAGAATTTAGTTATAAAACTAAACTCTAAGATATTTAATTCGAAAAAATTTCTATCAAATTTTACTTTTAAAAAGGAAAATTTTGATAATCTATAAAGAAAAATGTGACCACATAGAAATACACAAGGAATTGGTTTTACCAAAGAAAAACCTCATTTTCAAAATTATCTTGTTTCAAAAAGTGCACCCTTTTGTACTGAATGTCAAAGGGGTGGAAATTAGAAGAAAAAATGTTTTTTTAAATAAAGTTCAATCCTTTGGTTTTCATAAATAATATATTTTTAAAGAATTAATATCCATTCAACATAAGAAATTTGGACAGATGTGGACTCCCAAAGTCCTTTTTTCTAATATTTATTCACTCAAGCAAGTCTGGGAACCAAAATCCCAACCTTTATATTTTAGGGAGAAAAGAAAAGTATTAATAGCAAAAATACCTGGTACATAGACAATGGCTATTTTAGGCACATGACCAAAAACAAGAATTTTTTTCCAAAATATTATAAAAATAAAAAGTGAAAAAGTTACTTTCAGAGATAGTGAACCAGGATAAATATATGGTATTGGAAATATAGTACTTCTTTTTAAATCTTTGATTTACAATGTTTTATTTTTTATAGGTCTTAATCATAACCTCATTAACATAAGTCAATTATGTAATGAAGGTTATATTGTGAACTTCATAAATGATAAATGTGTTGTTCAAAGTTCAGAAGGAAATTTATTCTTTATACAGATAGGCATGAGAATGTATACACTCTAAACTTAGATGACCTTAAAATCCAAGATCTACCTTGCCATAGTGTAATGTAAGATCGATCTTTGGTTATGGGATAAAAGGTTAAGACACTATAATGTTATAACTTAAACCAAAATTTCTAAGAAAGGACTTGTTAGAGATCTACTGAAGCTTATGTTTAATTCATCTAAAGTTTTTGATCTTTATCAATTTGGAAAGAAACATAAATCACACTTTAAATCTATTAGTAAAGTTTCAACTTTTAATGATTTATATTTAGTGCACATGAATTTATTCGGTGCAACACAAACTAAAAGTATTGGAGGAAAATAATATGTATATGTCTTAGCTGATGAATACACTAGATAGATATGAGTCTATTTTATAACGAATAATTTGGAAGTCTTTTTCAGTTTTAAAAACTTAATAGCCCAAGATAAAAATGAGAAAAGTCAACTATTTATAGTGATCATGGTGGAAAATTTAAAAATTCTGATTTTTGAAATTTTTTGTAGTGAAAAAAGTATCATACATACCTTTTTATCTCCTTGAAAATCTCAGAAAAATGGTGTAGTTGAACAAATAAATAGAGTTATTCAAGAAATTAATAGAACTATGTTGAGTGAACACTCAATTGCTAAACATTTTTGGGATGAATCTATTAGTACTGTCTGTTATACTATAAATCAATATATATATATATATATATATATATATATATTTGGTGCTTTGGGGTATAATTACATTAAACACACACACACACCACACACACAGATCCTAAAGGAATTCCATATCCCCCAAGGGATAGCCTACCCATGAAGCTTTATTTATTTAGTACATGGCCCGAAGGCCCATTGGGAATGAAGCCTATTGCATGGACCAAAGGCCCACAAACTAGTTTGAAGGCCTAGTGCAACATCATGTCTGCATCATACTACCTACATCATTAGGCCTACATCATGCCTGCGTTACCACCTGCTTGCTTCATGTCTGAATCACTACCTTGCTTACGTCATGCCTATGTCACTGCCTTACCTGCTTCATGCCTGTATCACCTCCTGCCTGCAGATATTTTATCCCACCCATATTTGAACCTGGTCTAATGTAAGATTATGGGGAGCCTTTACCACTTGTGTAAGCCCCCAACTAAAAAAAATTACATAGGTTTTTAGGCCCATGGGGTTACAAGTTATAGACGAGCCTTCACCCACCACCAAGTGCCTTTATGTACTTCCCCAACCATAGACCCAAGTGTAATGGAACCTGGGCTTTTGGGCCAGTTCCCAATGGGGTAGAGGGTTCCACGAGTGATTTATTTAGTACATGTTAAATTTGATGAAATAGAACCTTTTTTTAAATTACCTGAAAACACATCTTCATATGATCTTCTTAAAAAGATTTTTCAACCCATATTAGAAGATTCTTCACATGAGAGAACAACTAAAGAAACATTTTATGAAGTTATACCTCTAGAAGAAACCCAACCTATTTTTTAAGAACAACATTTTAAAAAACCCAAGAAACTAGAAAATCTCAAGAAACCATCTAACTGAAAATATCATTAGTGACGTTGGTCAACCAGTCAAAACTAGGAGTTCCTTAAGAAATGAATTTGAACATTGTGAATTCTTATCATAATTTGAACCTAAGACTCCCAATAAGGATTTAGGTGATGAATATTGGATAAAGTAAATGGAGGATGGACTTAGTGAATTTGAAAAGGAACAAAGTTTGGACTTTGGTAGAATGTTCTGAAGATTTTCCTATAATAGAAGTAAAATGGGTATTTCATAAAAAACATGATGAAAATGGAATAATAGTAAGAAATAAGATAATACTTGATGCTAAATTTTATAGTAAAAAAAGGAATAGACTATGAAGAAACTTTTTCTCCAGTATCTAGATTTTAATTTATTCATATACTTCTACCCTATACAGTATTATTAAATTTTACCCTTAATCAATGGATGCGAAATGTATTTTTATTAAAGGATATGTTTAGGAGGAAGTTTATATTGAACAACCACCTGTTTTTGAAAACAAAAAATTTCTAAAAAATGTTTTTAGACTTACTAAGGAACTTTATAGACTTAAAAAAGCCACAATAACCTGGTATGATAGACTTACCAGATTTTTATAGTAAATAACTCCTAAAAAAATGGGATAATTTTTTCCTATGTTTTGAAATAAACAATTCAAAAGTTTTTCTTAAAATTTTCTAGATAAATGTTTATTATTTTAATTATGTTTTTTATGGGAATTTTCTAGACAAATTTTTGTTTATAAACTTCTTAAGTTTCATCGAATCGAGCTCCATCCAAAATTTCATTGGGAAAACTCTTTCCTCTATTTCTTAGGAAACCAATAAATTCATATTACTGGAAAAACTTTTGTAAGAAAGTTTATAAAAATTTTCACCATGAGTTAAATTTTTAATATTTTATTGTAAATTTTTCTATCTATTGTTATAATCTTTTCTATGTTTAAAAATTTTATGAATTTTTTTTCTATTTTTTTTATAAACTTTTAAGTTTCACCAGAATAACTTATTTTCTAATAAAACTCAGTGATTTACTGACAAATGTTATAAATGTTTGAGAGTTAAAAACATAAAACTTTCTTAAAATATTTATATTATTTTTAAAATATCAGATCTCAGCCTTTGGTTTTTTGAGGTTTTTTATTAGTTATTGGATATAGTTGGAAGTTAGATCATCTTGATTTCTAAATATATATATAAGAGAAGTGGGACACCAATCCTTAAATGCCTAAATTATGAGGACAACTCTCATTACCTTTATTTCCTTTTATCCGATAGTTTTCAAGGTTCGTGTTCTTTCAAGTTCATCTGATCATTCCTCATGGCATCATCAGAAATTTTTTTTGACAGAGAAGTGGTTAAGTAAAGGCTGATCGAAATAAATTGGTTTGAGAAATATGTTTCTCTATTGAAATAAGAAATAATTTACAAGTTTGGGAATCTTGGTGCATTTCTAATGATGATTTAGACTTACATTATCCTAAAATCATTAGAGAATTTTATACGACTGTTGTATTTAATGAAGTGAACAACCTTAAAAATATTTCTTTCACTGTTTTTAGAAATTATTATAGTCACAATATCAAAATAGTTTCTGAGATGGTTTAAATTCCATTATAAGTATAATCAAATATCATCCACAATTTACCTGAGAATCTTGTAACTTTGGAAAAATCCCATGTAGAAACTTCTTTATTTACCTCTTATAATTAAGTGAGAAACTTCTTGTTTACCTATTATTCCCTTTGCCACATGGAAATTCTTGTGTTTGCTTCATATAATTCTCCAAACTCTTATGCATTCTTTAGAGTTTTAGATTTACCATTACATATGATAAGATGACTATTATGTATTGTATGTTGACCTTTACGCATGCATTGGAAACTCCTGCGTATTCCTAGAAACTTGGAGCGACTCTTAATGTAACACCCCAAGAATTTATAATATTTTCATTTTTGAATAAATTTATTATTTTTTCTTTATTTATTTTTACGCAACACCATGTTAATCTTATAATACACACAACAATGAGTTTTCTTGCATTACATGCAGGACCCAGTTTTACCGAACAACAATATATTAATAAAATATTATTATATAATATAATATATAACCTAGATGTTAAATTAGCAGTTATGAATAGTATTTATCACATTTTGAATTTTCTATATTCAATATAATTTTAACACTCATAGTATGTATTTTATATACATGATATAAGAAAAAAATTCAATTTTTCGGATAAAAGAAGTATTTTTCAAAAAATGTAGTTTTGCCGCCTTTTAATGGAGAACCATTTTTAAATCCAATATTTTAAAATATTATATATTAAATTTGACAAAATAAACTTATTATTTATAATTGGGACATAAAAATTTAGTTTGGATAAATTTTTGGTGTTTTTCTGATAACTTTCATATTTTAATGAATAGTGAAAAATACTGCATTTTAATTCAAAACTGCTTTTTCATATAATTTATTTATACTGTTAGATTATTCTTTTTAATTGGTTTTAAATTATAATTATATTAGGTTTTTATCATTTAATATAATTTATGTCATTTGAATTATTTTCACATTAAAATTAGATATAAACACATGCCAATATTTTGATGGTTTTTACTTTTGAAAAACCTGTTTTCTCATTTTACCAAAGGAGATTAATTTTAAAATAATTAATAAAAATTATGTGTTTTAAATTTTGAAAAATGGATTCCATATTTGGAATAAGTGGGTCCAAATTATGTTAATAGGTTACTTTTATTTTTTGAATATTATGAATAATAACTTTAGTAATTTTTTATTACCGCAGTTAAGGGTAAATCGGGTAATTAATGGTAAAAATAATATTATAAAATTACCATAAAACTATTAAAAATTCTTTTGGATGACTAAATTAGACCCTTATCATATAATTTTATAAATGGAATCATTTAATATACACTTATACATGAATATGACATGAATATTATTAAAATAAATGAATGCGACAAAATGTCACACTCTCATTTTATATAAGTATATTAATTTTAATATAGGGATAAACAGAAGATAACATAGATTATAAATTTTAAATGGGAATATAAAAAAATTACCTACATCACAATAATTTATTTATAATTTTTATAGATTAAATAATTACTCTTAATTATGATACAATAGTGATGCAAAAATTATTGTATTAATAGAAATATCAAATAAAGATTTTCAAAATATTAAAATAAATATAATTTAAAATAATTGAGGTGATAAAATTTTTTATAGGTGATTATGACATTTAATTATAGTATTTAATGTTTTTTTGAATTTATATTTCATTTTGGATTTTAATTAAAGTCAAAGTTACAAATAGTGTCAAAATTGACACTATTGATATTTTATAAAAACAATAATTTATTAAATTATTTAAAAATCATAAAAATATTTAAAAACTACAAAGTGATAATTATAAGGTCTAACATTTCATAAAGTGTCCATTTATGATCAATTTACACCATATAAGTAAATATTTATAACCTTTTAATATTTGAAATGTTATTACCATAATTAAAATTAAATAGATTAATTAAGGGTAAATCAAAATTATAAGTTTTAAAATAAAACCAAAACATTTAAAAAAATTATTGGATAAATAAAATTATATTATTATCATATTAATATCTATTTTTAGTTGTTTAATGGAAAATTTTCCTAGAAAATAAATTATATATTATTTAAATCAAAGATAATTAAAAAATATAACTATCTTGTATTTTAATATCTTTTATGTGTCCACATAGGAAAAAATGAAGATATGAATGAATCTAAATACCTATTTTGATATAAATTAAATAATTTTAATTAAATAAATTCAATTTGAATTTTTAGAAGTTATATAATTACCTTAAAAGTCTTTTCAATTATAAAACAATATTTATTTAATTAACATAAAAATAGAATAAATGATTTTAATAATATTAATTTTGATATATTTTGAATTAATAAATTTTTATAATGAATTTAGTAGATCTATAATATATATTATATATTTTTTAAATCATTATATTCGAATTCCCACTTTGTCTTAATGTATTTTAAGTCAAATTAAATGATTAACATTAAATTTGGAAATAATGTCATCTTATTGAATTAATTTATTAATAAATATTTAAAAATAAAAAATGTTAAATAATAATAAGAGGATAGGATATTGTTTAATATTTATCCTAATTTTCATTTATGGGCCATTTGAAAGTATTAGGATCTATAATAGTCTAATTATATTTTAATATTTTCAGAGTTTCCAAAAGTGACCCTCCCCTCCCTTATAAAAATACACCTCCTCCCTTACTTCCTCACACCAAATTGAGCCCTTTAGTTCATAAAAAACCTACCATTTTCTCTTCAAAACTTACCTTACTTCATCCTAAGGTCCATACTTTGGGCCGAAATCCAACCTAAGAAGTCCTTTTGTGAAAATCAATAGAAGATACTCATAGAAGAGGTAATTGTTTTACCAATTCAAATAAATTTCTTTTCTTCTTGTACTTCATATTCATATATTTTTTAGATAATAAAGTAACAAATATAGTATAATATAAATTATGATATGTTATTATGATTATGGTACAACCATATTCCTCCTTTTATCCATCCTACGAATATCAATATCACCATGCGTACGTATATACGGCTTACCGTCTCCACATTGTGGTGTAATTTCTTATTCAATAATACTTTATTTGGATGGATATAATGACAATTATAATGGATATAAATAATTAATATGACATAATAATAATTCTTTATAATTAATACACCATCCTATTCCATACGATTTAACCATTAAGGGAATGATACCATCGCTTGTGCGTACGTACGGTCTACTGACTCCACGACGTGATGAGATTAATTATCCACATTAACCATTCAAGAATGATTATAAAATTAATATTATGAATAAATATAATATTTATGAACATAATATCATTCTGTATATGAATAAAATATATCCTATATATATAAGAAACATGACTTATATGACGAAATATGCATAGGAAAAAGAAGCATTTAACACCCAAAACAATGGTAATACTGAAATATTATTAAAAAAAATATATAATAGGATAATATATGCTATAATAAATATTTATATGGTCTTGGTATAATTTAATAACATGATTTAACCATTATAAAGGAGGTTAATGCACTATCAACTAAAGGAAAGTACAAGGTAAGGGTTAATTTTGCGATCTCATTATTATTAGAGGTTATTTATGCTTAAGTATTTACTATGAAATATTTATTACTCATGACCATGTTTATTAATAGTGTTTTCAAAAGGATTATTTTTAAGGTTTTATGTAAGGGACTCTTTAACTAAAACATTGTTTTAAATATTTTAAAGATTTATTCTTCTAAATCTTTCTCATTAATATCCATGTTTTTAAAATGGGTTTAAGGATTTATTTATATGGACCTGAATGTTTTAAAATGTTAATTACTTTCAAAAGTTTCAAAGTGTTAGGGGACACTTCGATTAAAAATATATATTTTTAAATGTCTTATTTTATAAGTATGATTTTTGAATAAATGATTTCAAAAGGGGTATTTATCTAAGGATATTTTTAATGATATTAATAGAGTATTTTTATCTATGTCAACATCCTTTGTTGGATCTTATGCTTATTTTAGGTTGATATATTATGATATCATTTACTATATTTTATTTAATGGTATATAATTAGTTAGATCATGGATGTGTTATTTAGATATAATTCTTGGTTTATGGTTAATGTATTCATATTTTGTTTAGTTTTTAATATGAATGGTTATGTTGTTTATGTTTCACCATTTTCATATAAGGAACATATTGGACTTATTAAGTGATGGACGGGGCCCGTTATAGCCCCTCAATGCATCTATAGGTCGCATGATACAAACTAGTGTCTTGGAATAAGGCCTTAATAGTATGGTTATGTATGGTCTTGGCACGAGGCCTTAATGATGTGGTTATGATGTCCGAAATTATGCATTCCCTCATTATGAGATTAGTTATTGATATTAAATGTGATTATTCAACTAGTAGAATATCCATATGAATGTTTAAATGAAATTATTTGATTTATTCTTGCCATATTATGTTCATGTTTATCTTTAAAAGGCTTGTGTTTTAGTTTTATACTTGCCTTAAATTTTATGGTTATTTATGAAAGATTCTTCTATATTGTTTAACCTTATTGAGCATCTAAGTTCACCCCTTTATTATGTTTTATTTTACCAATATTCCAAGAATTGTATTATGATTTATATGTAGGGTTAAGGTAGGATAATAATGGTGTTCTAAAAGGATTATCTATGTTGTATTTTATGTTTTGAATTGTAATGTAATGTTCATGTATGTAATCTATTTTCCAAGACTGCTAAATTGATCAATCCTTTGGGATTTGATTCCTTATAATCACGAAAATATATTAAAATAATGCACTGGATCTAGGCATATGGGGTCGAGGTGTTATAGTTGTTATTAGAGTAAGTTTAGAAACAACCTTGGAAATTATATTTAGAAAACATATATTAGAAAAAATAACCTTATAAATGACTTTGAGGATATGTCTAAGTATAGGGTATCATCCTTTAGATTTGGTAATGGATGAGCTTGGTTAATCCTATAGACTTATGGATTGAGAATAATATAAAATCATTTAGAGATCCTATAAATTATTCTTCATGAGAATATCAATATGATTTGTGTTTCTCACTTTGTGATTTGAGTTTTGGTTAATGGTTATAATTAGCAAGGTTATACATGCAATGGTTATATTGTTGATGATGAATAGATTACAAAAGGGAAATTAAATAAAGGATGTATTAAGGAATATGATGTTGAAGTGTATTTAAGGGTTTAAGAGTGAAGTGAAATGATTAATGTTATTTTTTATTTGGATTCTAGAATTATTTCATCATTGGTTCTCTAGTTATAGGAATCATGAGATATGTAAGGATTGTACTGTAGTACTTCTTCATCAAGGATTTGGAAGTATGAATGATTTAATTATAGTTTTTAAGGTGATAAAGGTATATGAAAATAAGAACTATATTACATTTTTTGTATAATCTAATGTATTTTGAAAATGTAGATAAATTTTTGGATAGTGAATTTGGAGGGAAGTATTTTGGTTGAGTCTTAAGGTTGGAATGAGTTAAGTTTAACATTGGATATTATTGTTTGAGGCTTAAGTATGATTTATTAGATATTATGTGCTATCCTTTTTGGTTTTAGTAAAAATTTAAAGTTTGAATGAAATACTCATGGACCGTACGATTTATTAAAAGTGATTCATGCATAAATAAATCATCCTGAATATCCATATCTAGGTTGATGAAATTAAGTGAAAATATATAGAAACACAATCAAAGGATAAAATTGACATAATCAAGTAATTTTTCTTGAGTACTTATCTATATAGTAAAATAATTCATCAAATCTAGGAAAACGTTTCGAAAAAATGTGTTATCCTAAATACATATCTCAAGTGAACAATAAATTGAACCGATGGTATTTTAAATCATTATAGATTCATGTGTTTTAGGCTCTCAATTTTCCATTTATTGTTTACTTATTTGTGATTGATGACCTCAATCACTCCCTATAAATATTTACATTTTCCCTCCAAGTATGTATCTATACTTGCCACTAATATTCTTCTATTTAAAAGCCTAATTTTGAGGTGACCTTCACATTTACTTTTACCACTTATTAGGATTATATTTTGTTAACCCTATTTATGATGTGTGTTTTCCACAAAGGTATTTTTAGTATCAATCTGTTATTTTCCGAGTGCAATTTCAAAGTGTGAGGATGCCATTTATTGAAGGATGAGAGAATGTAACACCCTGAGAATTTACAATATTTTCATTTCTGAATAAATTTAATTTTGTTGATTTCTTTATTTTTACACAACACCATGTTAAGCTTACAATACACACAACAATGAGTTGTCTTGCGTTACATGCATGACCCTATTTTACCAAACAACAATATATTAATAAAATATTATTATTTAATATAATATATAACATAGTTGTTAAATTAGTGGTTATAAATATTATTAAACACATATTTAATTTTATATATTCTATATAATTTTAAAATTCATCTTATGTATTTTCTATACATTATATAATAAAAAATTAAAAGTTTTGGATAAAAGAAGTATTTTTAAAAAAATACAGTTTTAACGCTTTTTAATAGAGAACCATTTTTAAATCCAATATTTGAGACTTTTATATATTAAATTTGAAAAAATAAACTTCTTATTTAGAAGCATGACATAAAAATTTTGTTTGGACAAATTTTTTGTGTTTTCCTAACAACTTTTATATTTTAATGAATAGTGAAAAATACTACATTTTAATTCAAATTTTTTTTTCCATCTAATTTATTTATATTATTAGATTATTATTTTAATTGGTTTAAAAGTATAATTAGATTAATTTTTTATCATTTAATATAATTTATGTCATTGTAATTATTTTCACATTAAAACTAGATATAAACACAAGCTAATCTTTTAATGGTTTTTACTTTTGAAAAACTCGTTTTCTCATTTTGTCAATGGGGATTAATTTTAATTTAATTAATAAAACATATGTATTTTAAATTTTGAAAAATGGATTCAATATTTGGAATCAGTGGGTCTAATTTATGTTAATAGGTTACTTTTATTTTTTTGTATATTATGAATAATAACTTTAGTAATTTTTTATTACGACAGTTAAGGGTGAATCAGATAATTAAAGGTAAAAATAATATTATAAAATTACCTTAACACCTGTAAAAATCCTTTTATATGAATAAATTAGAATCTTATAACCTAATGCTCTAAATATAATCATTTAATTTACACTTATCCATTAATATGACATGAATATTATTAAAATCAATGAATGAGACAAAATGTCACACTCTCATTTTATATACGTATATTAATTTTAATATAGTGATAAACAGGAGATAAAATCAATTATAAATTTTCACTATAAATATAAAATAATTATATATATCATAATAATTTATTTATAATTTTTAGAGATTAAATAATTACCCTTAACGATGACACAATAGTGACACCTAAATTATTTTATTAATAGAAATATCAAATAAATGATTTTAAAAATATTAAAATAAATATAATTTGACATATTTTAGGTTATAAAAGAATTTTTTAGATAAATATGACATTTTAGGAGTGTATTTAATGGTTTTTTTCTAAGTTATAGTTTCTTTTGGATTTTAATTAAAGTCAAAGTTATGAATAGTGTCAAAATTGACACTATTGATATTTTATAAAAATAATACTTTATTAAATTATTTAAAAATCATAAAAACATTTAAAATTTAAAAAGTTATAATTATAAGGTCTAAAAGTTCATAAATTGTTCTTTTACGATCAATTGACACCATATAAGTAAATATTTCTAATCTTTTAATATTTGAAATATTATTACCACAATTAAAATTAAATAGATTAATTAAAGGTAAATCAAAATTATAAGGTTTAAAATAAAATCAAAACATGAAAAAAACTATTTTATGAATAAAATTAGATTCTTATAATATTAATATCTATTTTTAGTTGTTTAATGGACAATGTTCCTTGAAAATAAATTATATATTATTTAAATAAAAGATAGTTACAAAATATCACTATCTTGTATTTTAATATCTTTTATGTGTCCAGATAGAGCCAAAATGAACCTATTAATTAATATAAATGTATATTTTGATATAAATGAAATAAGTTTCATTAAATAAATTTATTTTTAATTTTTATAAGTTATATAATTACCTTAAAAGTCTTTTCAATTCTAAAACAATATGTATTTAATTAACATAAAAATAGAATAAATGATTTTAATAATATTAATTTTGATATATTTTGAATTAATCAATGTGTATAATGAATTTTATAGATAAATAAGAAATATTATAGATGTTTGAAAGAATTATATTCTAATTACCACTTTGTTTTAATGTATTTTAAGCCAAATTAAATGAATAGTATTAAATTTGGCAATAATGATATCTTATTGAATTAATTTATTAATAAATTATTTAAAAATAAAAAATGTTAAATAATTACAAGAGGATATTATATGGTTGAAAATGTATCCTAATTTTAATTTATGTTCTATTTGTAAGTATTAGGATCTAGAATAGTCTTATATATATTAACATTTTTAGAGTTTCCAAAAGTACCCATCCCCTCCCTTATAAAAAGGAACCTCCTCCCTCACTTACTCACACCACCTTGAGCCCTTTAGTTCAGAAAAAACCTTCAATTTTCTCCTCAAAAACTATCTCAATTCAGCCTAGATTCCATAATTTGAGCACAAATCCAACCTAATAAGTCCTTTTGTGCAAATCAAGAGGAGATACTTGAAGAATAGGTAATTGTTTTACCAATTCAATTCAATTTATTTTCTTATTCTACTTCCTATTACTATGTTGTTTATATAATAAAGTAATAAATCCAGTATAATATACATTATGAGATGTTATTATGATTATGATACAACCGTATTCCTCCTTTTACCCATCCTACTAATAACAATATCACCATATGTGCGTATGTACGACTTACCATCTCCACGCCATGGTGTGATTTGTTATTCAACACTAATTTATTTGGATGAGTATAATGATGAGTATAATGGATATAAATAATTAATATGACATGATAATAATTTTTTATAATTAATACACTATCCTATTCCATACTATTTAACCATTAAGAGAATGATACCGTCGCTCGTGCGTACATACGGCCTACCGTCTCCACGAGGTTATGAGATTCATTCTCCACGTTAACCATTAAATAATGATTATAAAATTAATATTATGAATAAATACAATATTTATGAACAAACTATCATTCTGGATATGAATAAAATATATCCTATGCATAAGAAACATGACTTATATGACAAAACATGCATAAAAAAGAAACAGTTAACACCCAAAATAATGGTAATACTGAAATATTATTAACAAAATGATATAAGACAATAATATATGATATAATAAATATGGATATGGTACTAGTATAATTTAATAACATGCTTTAACCATTATAAAGGAGGTTAATTTACTCTTAACTAAATGAAAGTACAAGGTAAAGGTTAATTTTGCAATCTCATTATTATCTGAGGTTGTTTATGTGTAATTATTTACTGGGACATATTTATCATCCATGTACATGTTTCTTAACAGTGTTTTAAAAAGGATTATTTTTAAGGTTTTATATAATATACTATTTAAATAAAACATCATCTTAATTTTTTTTAAATATTTATTCTTCTAAATCTTTCTCATTAATGTCCATGTTTTCAAAATGGGTTTAAGGATTTATTTATATATACAAGAATGTTTTAAAATGTTAATTACTTTAAAAAAATTTAATGTGTCATGGGACACTTTGATTCAAAAATATCTTTTTAAATTTCTTCTTTTATAAGTGTGTCAATTTTTGAATAAATGATTTCAAAAGGGGTATTTGTCTCAAGATATTTTAAATGATATTAATAGAATATTTTCATCTATGTCAACATCCTTTGTTTGATCTTATTATTATTTGAGGTTGATCTATTATGACATCACTTACTATATTTTATTGAATGGTATATGATCATTTAGATTTCTAATATGCTATTTAGATACCATTCTTAGTTTATGGTTAATGTATTCATATTTCATATACTAGTTTTTAATATGAATGATTATGTTGTTTATGTTTCAACATTTTTATATGAGGAATGTATTGGACTTAGTAAGTGATGGGAGAGGCCCACTATATCCCCTCGATGCATTGGTAGGTCTCATGATACAAACTAGTATCTTGGCACAAGGCCTTGATGGTATGGTTATGTATGGTCTTGGCACAAGGCCTTGATGGTGTGGTTATGATGTCTGACATTATGCATTCCCTCATTATGAGATTAGTTATTGATATTACATGTGATTATTCGACTAATAGAATATACATGTGAATATTTAAATGGAATTATTTGATTTATTCTTGCCATATTATGTTTATGTTTATGTTTAAAAGGCTTGTGTTTCTGTTTTATATTTTCCTTAAAGTTTATAGTTATTTATGAAAGATTCCACTATATTGTTTAACCTTACTGAGCATATGAGCTCACCCCTTTCTTTTGTTTTATTTTAGAGTATTCCAAGAAGTGTATTATGATTTATATGCAGGGTTAATCTAAGATAATAATGGCGTTCTCAAAGGATTATCTATATTGTATTTTATGTTTTTAATTATAATGTAAAGTTCATGTATGTAATCTATTTAACAAAATTGATAAACTGATCAGTCCTTTAGGATTTGATTCTTTGTAATAATGTCAATATATTAAAATAATGCACCAGCTCTAGGCTTTTGGGGTTGGGGTGTTATACTCAACACTTTTCAAATTCTCTAGAAACACTCTAAATGACTTCAAGAACTTATTAATTCTTCATAAATTTCTTCAGCACAATTCCCAAAGAACCTTGTTTTATATAAGAACTCTTCTTGAGTTGTCCAATGCATATTCACTACCTCAAACTGAACTCTCTTTCAAAATTTTCTGATTATTAAACAATATTGATTTCCTCATAGATCAATCAGTGCATCACCTTCCCCATATTCAAACTCAGAATTATCAAACCATCATCCAAGTGTGTTAAAAAAATATATGAAACATCCTTTATTCTTAATAACACATGAATGATTACTTACTCCTCCAGCGAGATTGATTCTTCCCCAACACAACCAGCTCTCAAACTCATCAGGAACATGTGGTATATAGTGTTTTCTTATTCCATTAGCACTTGTTATTTATTCACATATAATTCTAACTCAACGATTACCAAATATGTAATGTGGGAATACTCACACATTCTCCTCTCAACAGATCAAGCTCCTCATAATTCCAGACAACTTCAATATCCTTTAAACTCAGTTAGAATGTGTAACAAACAATGATTTAATCGCCAACCTTTCAAAACTTATCATGAATCAATTAAAAAATCACCAGATATGTTTTGTTTCATTCTTGAATCTATCCACAAAATTGTTCAGAATGTGATACCAACTCAAATGTCTCTTTTTAGGGGCTTTTAAAAAAGATTTTACAATTAATTTTATCATATTCACTCAACTTAAAAAACACATAAAAATCATTCAAGTGCGAGCATGTTTTCCTCCTTCAAGATATTTTTCTTATTAATCAGCTCAACATTTTACCCCATCTTTAAGTTACCCTCTGGATAATTCTCTTGTTTTTATTCTTTTATGTCTTCCACCAAATCAATTGTTGTGTTTCTTCTGATGAAGACTCACCTATATTTAGCTTCACCTTCTTATTTTGTGTATGTTTCGGTGCGGATGTGCGTCGGGTTACGCTGTTCCGCCAGGACGCGTTCGCGCGTACACCCGTCAACCCGAGGGGATGGGCGCGCGGCTTGTGGTCCCGCAGTCCCGCTTTCCAAGGGCGGGCGGCATTCGTCCCTTATTCAGGGGCGTCTGCTCCTTGATCGAAACCGGGATGATGGGATGTCGGCTCCTCCTTCCTTGGACGTCTCCTCGGAACTCGTCGCCTAATCCGGGTCTCCCTCATAGACTTAAGAATGTTCGTGAATCTCGTTCCCGGCGCCATATCTTCATGGACACCGGTTAATTACGCTGCTTCCGCCCGGACGCTCCAAGGAGTCTGGGCGGGGCAGCAACCTGCAGTGAGAAGGCCGGGTGGCTCTGGGTGATGGGGGCGTGTCGTAACACTGCGGCTCTGCACGTCTGTCTTCCGTCCCTAATAGGGCTTCTTGAAGGCATGATGGCCTGAGGCATCCCGTACTAGGTGCGGGGAACTGTGTCACCTGAGGTTTTCCTCAGCTTCCCATGTTTAACACGGGGTATGCCGCGAGTTTAACGTCCAGCGGGGACGGCGTCGGACCGATCAACACGAAGAGTGGATCAGATGACAGAACCCCTTGCGGGGAACCTCCGACGCTGGGGCCAGCACATGGGCGGCTTCCCAAGTAACGTGGAGTGGAGTGAAGTGGCATGACCCCACCAGGATGTGGCGGCCCGGGTAAGGATCAGGATGGATGATGGAGTGAAGAGCTTGGACCCCGTAGGGGCTTCCTACGTACCGCGTGTTAGCACGGATCAAAGTCAGCGTAGTTCGGGTATACAGTTTAACGTCATGCTGGACGTCGGCAAGCTGACTCACGAAGAGGTCTAGGCCGCCGGGCGGAGGATTGAACCGAACCACCTCGCACAGAGGGGGGTGGAACGGCCGGGTGGATCACAGTTTCACGTCATGCTGGACGATAAAAGGGGAAATGGGAAAAGGGGCTGTGGGGAGGCACAGTGGAGATACACACGGGCAGTCTCCCACATGGGCGGATTCATAGGTGAATCGACGCAAGCGTGAACCCCTGGAGGGGTCCACTGATGGACGAACCGACGTAAATACGACCGGGACGACCAGGTGGCGGGCTTGGACCTCAGGGAGGCTTCCTACGTACCCTGTATAGAAGACAGGGATCAAAGTCCACGTAGTTCATTCTGTCAGGACTTACGCACTTGAGGCAGCCCGGATGCGGCAAAACTCAGTTGGAAGGGACTTGGACCGAAAGCAGAAGACACCTCGATCCCAGTCACACCCTCTACTGGCTTCGGCAGTGGGGAGGCGCAATGGAGATACACATGTGCAGCCTCCCACGAGAAACTAGGGGTTTGTAATACCCTTCCCCCGTAGGGAAAAGCCACTCCCATTAAATCGTCCCAAAAGCGGGACAATCCCGACATCCCTGCAGAGACGAGCGGGTGGGGGCCACGTCCAAACCGGGGGAGACCCTGCGTGCAGAGCACGGGATCGGACGATGCGGACGGTTTAACGTCTTGCCGGACGAAGTATAGTTTAACGTCGTGTGTTGAGGACGAAGCGGACGGTTTAACGTCTTGCCGGACGAAGTACAGTTTAACGTCGTGTGTTGAGGACGAAACACTTGGCAGTTTAACGTCTTGCAGCGCGGATGATGGGGGCTAGGCAGTTTAACGTCGTGCAGCCTGGACGGATACAGTTTAACGTCGTGCAGGACGTGGTGCAGTTTAGCGTCATGCAGGACGAATGCTGAACAGTTTAACGTCTTGTAGCTCGGACGTAGTGCAGTTTAGCGTCATGCTGGACGATAAAGCCGCCGATAGGTCCGTGTCACTTCGCGCGAGCCTAGGGGGGGGGGGCGCACGGAAAGACGACGCACAACGCGGGAACCTGCGATGAAGACCATCGGGCGCCACGCAGGCGGGTACCCAAAGGGGGTCAAGGGAGGCGACCCTGGCGGATTGCGCGCAAAAGAGGAGCTTTGCGCGCAAAACCGCGGATCGGCGCGCAAAATGGCGGGCTGGCGCGCAATTGGGCCAGCGCTTCGCGCGCGGATGATTGGGATTGCGCGCACCGGGCTTCGGGTAGCGCGCGGGGGCAACGGCTCATTCTCTAACGAATGACCACTTTGAAGATGGGGGTGCGCGCAATCGGGTTGGATTGCGCGCACCCGGGGGCAATTGCGCGCAAGAGGCTTCTTTTGCGCGCAAAGGCCTTCGGGTTGAAATTTATTCAAAGGAGATGAGCCAAGGGGATTGCGCGCGAAGGCGGACCCCAAGGCTCGATTGCGCGAAAGAAAGGAGGTTACCTGAAGATCGGCATTGCGCGCGGAAGGGATTGAATTGCGCGCGCGGGAGACCGTTCGACTTCCAGCAACCCTTGAAACGTTGGGGGTCGCCTAGTATTTATAGGCAACCCCGGGCGCGGAATCCAAGGCGCGAGCGCGGAATTCTCCTCGCGGGCGCGGAATCGGGCACCGCGCGCAAGGGAGTTGCGCGCATCCCGGGGGTTTTGCGCGCGGATCATCATCTTTGCGCGCAGACCTCTGAAATTCCGCGCAAGGCCTCCGGGCCCTCCGAAACATTCTTCCGACTCCAAATATGACCTCGCTTTCCGCATCCGGAGCTTCGTTTGGGAACAACGGACTTTTCCGGCGTCTACAAAAGCCCCCCCTCGGAATCTGATCGGCGAGAGGTCGCAACGATCGGGTTCCGAGGGAGACGCCGGAATGCCTAAGTCCTGGGCGGCGCGGGACTTAGGCGCGCAAAAAGGGGCTCCGGTCGCGAAATTCGCCGCTGCGATCGCGCGAAGCGCTTTCCGCGCAGCGCGGACCCCGGCCTCGCCTATAAATAGGGGCACTGGGTCCCTCCGTGCCGTACATTGGACTTCCGCGCGATAAGCATCTCTGCTCTCGTGCGCGAAATTGCCTTTTCCGGCGCGGAATTCGCCCGCTCGTCGCGCAAAACCGTCTGGATTTCGCTCTGCCTTTGCGCGAATACCCAGGGTTTTACGCGAACGACTTCCCGATTGCGCGCCGTCCACTAGGATTGCGCGCCGACTCTCAAACTTTTCCACCAGCCTCGTCCGATTCCGCACACTTCATCCCTTAACCCGCACGACCCCCGGAACTTCTGAGATGGCCGCGAATCAAGGAAATGAGGGGGATGCCGCCACTCGCAGGGCTGAGATGGCGACGAACGAGGAGGTTTACGGAGCCAAGGAGATTGTTTCCAACAATCAATCCTTGTTCGACTTACTGACGCCGGCCCAGAAGACATATCCACTGTCGGACAACCTGCCGCTCTGGAACTTCGGCATCCTAGATGAGGTTCCGGTGCCAGGGTTCGAGATTGATGCGCCGCGGACCTGGGTGACCCGGGAGGACGAGCTTCTCCGCTATAACATCACCAACAATGGGCATCCTGACAGGGAGACCAGACACTTGGATGTCTATGTCCTGAACCCGAGGACGCGAACCATTGATGGGGGTGAGCCTACTGCGGAGAATTCTCCAGCCCTCTACTCGAGCATATATCGCCAGAGCGTCACGGACGACACCAAGGGCTGGCTGAAGGACTGGGACTTGCGGTCTGGGGGCAACTTCACCAGCGAGTGGGCCTGGGCGTTCTGGGCACGCCACACTTGCGATCACTTCGCAGAGGAGCTACGGTACATCGGCCTGTTCGAGGTGGTGTGGACGTCGCAGTTCCACTTCTACCAGCAGTCTGAGCTCGGGCCGGAGCTGTTCACCCGATGGTCTCCGGATACCAACACCTTCCATCTTCACCATGGGGAGGTCGGCATCGGTCTCTGGGACATCCACTGCATCGGAGGTATCCCGCTGGAGGGCTACCAATACGATGAGTTCCTGCCACCGAAGAATACCTGGGAGGAGAGGTCACGGACTCCCATCCTGACCTGGCATCTGCTTGACCTGGCTACGCAGCGGCTCGGGATCAAAGACTTCCAGAAGGACATAGCCTACAAGGAATGGTTCGGCCAGTTCTTGGAGCATGACCCGGCGGTCAAGATGCCAGGTAGGGGGAAGCGGTGCCCGACCGCAGCTCAGAGAAGCCGGAACGGGTCGTACTGGCGGGTCCTGGAGACGGGTGACTATCGCTCATGGGGGTACCGCGTCATCTAGGCCCGGGACCCAAATGTCCGGTACGCGGCGTTCCTGGCCGCCTTTCTGAGTGGGTGGCTCCTGCCAGTGCGGGACGCGAGAATGGGCGTTCGCCCGACGACACTGGCGATGGCGGGCGCTATGGCCGCCAACAAGAGATACAACCTCGGGGTCCCAGTGTTGGCGAGGCTGTATGCCATCCTGGGACGCATCTCACGAGGGGGGTCGCCACGAAGGATCTGTGGGCCCTTTCAGTTCTTCCACGGCTGGGTGGCTGCTCACCTCGGTGGGTACACGTTTCCGAACGCCATCATTCCTCCGGGCAACGGCCTGCGACCCTCCCTGCTGAACATCGCGGGGGTCGCTCCGATGACCCTAAGTGAGGAGGGCGTGCGGATCCGGATTGGCAATCATGCCAACTTCAACTTCAGTCCGTTCCCCACTCCCGTCGGCCAGATGATCGACAATGGGCAGGGTCCGCTGGAGCAGCATGAATACTTCCTGAACATGCGGGGCGGGGTGCTCGTGGCTCGGATCGACGGGAAGGTGATCTGCGAGCCTTACGTGCCGACCCGGTTCGCCAGGCAGTTCGGGTGCCTTCAACGGATGCCGAAGAGGGTATTCACTGCTGTCCGGGAGGAGACGAACCCTGGCGTCCTTCGCCAGATGTGGCTGATGTTTGCCGCTTTCGGCTCTGGCGACGTCATCACTCTCCCTCCTACCGGAGTTGACGCAGGCTTGGCAACCGAGTACGCCGAACACTGGGCCATCGCGTACCCCGAGAGGCTTTTGCGGAAGCTAGTTCGGCGGCTCGAGGCTACCCGTGCGGAGACCGGGCGTCAAGGAAGGAGGCGAGGTGCCGCCACACGGGGGAGAACGGAGGCGCGCCAAACAGCGGAGCCGGCGCGGGCAGGGACTTCGGCGGCGGGCACATCGCGAGCTGCCGCCACGACCTCAGCGCCCAGAGAGGGGGCACGTGCGGTGGTCGACGAGCGGCCCGGGAAGCAGGTGAGACGTCTGCTCGAACCTTCCCATGATGCGGTCTTCCCGGCGCTGTGGTCGGCCTGGATGACTCTGCGGCAGTCACTGGGGACCGACGCCATCTGGCGAAAGATACTCAGAGAAGGAATCTATCTGCCAGAGGTCGGGCGCCTCCAGATTGCCGACAGAGTGGACTTCAACCGGCAGTATGCGTATCTGACGGCCATGGACGAGTACGCGCGCCAACGTGGTCAGCGCGCGGAGCCATCCCTTCTGGTGAAGGTGATGCTCGGTCTCGAGCCCGCTCCAGAACAGATGCCGCCGGAAGAAGATGACAGTAGCAGCGACTCCGAAGAAGAGGAGGAAATGGGGGAGGATGAAGGCTCCGAGGGAAGATCCCATCAGGGGAGCCCACGGGAGAGCGGCGAGGTGGCCGGCTCTGACAACGTTGATGTCACTGAGCTCCTCGAGGTCCGCTTCTATCCCTACTCAATCTGCTTCATCCACTCTCTTATGCAGCTTCTAACCCATTTCTCCATCTTTCTCAGGAGCACACGGATGTCGGTCAGGCGTCCTCAGCAGGAGTAGGAGAGGCGCCAGCAGGACAAGGCGGGGGCCAGGCACCCATTATCGAACTGACAAGCGCTAAGGGGTCCCCTGCTGCAACTGTTCCTGCGGCGACCGGGATAGCGGAAGATGACGCTCCGAACTCCCGTAAGTCTCCCTACTTTACTGCTGGTGCTTGCTGTTGACGATCCGTGACTAACCATGGCATGCCCCGCGCAGTGATCTCAACATTGGAGGCTCGTCGGGTTGCCGAACCCGGGCCATCTACGAGTGGACCAGTGGTGGACATGCCGCCTGCTCCGGAACAGACTTCCCAAACCGAGCCGGCCCCACCAACTGCTGATCAAGGGGCTGCGGACGTCGGCGGTGCTGCCATCGGAGAGAGGCTGGGGGCTGACGAGGGTGTCAGCGCCGCTGGGGAGAGAGAAGAAGGTCGCCCAGATGTTGGGGAACCTATCCCTCATGAGGACCTCCCAGGGGCGGACCCTGCAGCAGACCTGCTGGCTGCCTTCCCTGCCTACCGGCCTGCCGATCCCGAGGAGATGGACGACTCAGACACGGAGGCGGTCGAGGAGAGCCGGATAACGCGCCGAGGGGGTGGAAGTGCATCCAGCGCTTCCTCAAGCGAGACCCATCGGAGTGGCTGGGGCGCATGTGATCACTTCAAACCTGGCTGCGCTTCCTGTGTGCCGGGGGAGCTGATGCTCAACGCTTCCATCTAACGGTCCGTGATTTCATGGCCGAAAAGATGCGCGAGAGCTGCCGGCGTGCCGACGTCGCACAAAGTCGGGACATGTCGGAGAGCGCGCGGGCGCTCCTCGCGGCAGAGCAGGAAGTCCGGCGCCTCGAAGGGCAGGCGGCAGAGAAGGAGGCCTTCGTCGCAACGTGTACCGAGCTTGTGGAGCAACTAGCAGCTCAGCTGGTTGACGCCCAGGTACAGCTGACGGAGGCGGGCCAACAGATGGTCACAATTCAGGTCGAGCGGGAGTGTGCACAGGCTAGAATCGACGAATTGCGCGCTGCGACCGCCGACGAAGATAGGGCACGCAGAGAGCGAGAAGCAGCTCTGGAGGCCACCAGCCAAAGGGTAGCGGCATTAGAAAGACTCATCCAGCACGCTAATCCCTAAGGGCTTTGTTTTGCCATTCCCAAAACATTTGCTTCCGCTACTTTGAACCATCTGTATGAATCAATATATTTATCTGCATCTTTTGGTTTAACATGCTCAACCACAATTCGTTGTCTTGCGGGAGTGTTAACCAAGCATCAGGCATCCACAATTGGGCCTGGATTCCTGGAGAAAAGAGGGAGGTCATTCCTAAGAAAGGAGACCTCAGACCTAATCAATGTACCATCCCCCCAACCTGTTCCAACACACGAGCGGGACAATGCTAGGGGCGTTGAGATTTTATCCGAACATAGGGAAATGAGAAAATGTGAATCGTGCGTCCCGAATCCAGACATCCACAACGGTCGGCCTTCCAGGAAATTCCCGAGACGGTAGGCGGACAGTGGATCGACCATAACAACTGCAATAGACGGACCGAAAAAGGCCATCATTCATATTGCAGGAGGCGGACCACATGTCATCATGAATACCGCTTTGGGGTTCCTTCAGACACAAGGGTGGAAATCCAGATCAACAGGGCATGCGAAGCGTGGGGCGAAGTGACGATTTGTTCGGACAGAATCCAACGCTCTCAAAATTGCGCCACCGTGGGGAGAGCGTATTAGGCGGATGCACTAAACTGGCCGTGAGTCACCTCAATTCTCAGACAGCACCTCTCTGACGAGGAAACCGTCGCTTCCCATCCTTGCGATGGGGCATCCCGAGCTGAATCGGGGAGAATATCACAACTGCACCACTCTACCCGAAGTCAGGCCAGACGGCCGGCGACGAGGAGGGGCGGGACTTAACGATCCCTGAGGCTGGACCCGAGTCGGAATGCCCGGGCGTTCCTACGTACTCCATCAGGCTGGAGATCAAGCCATACGTAGTTCTGAGAGTGCAGTTTAACGTCATGCAGGACGTAGGACCCCATTTGGGGAGATCTTAGTTTAAGGTCGTAGAGCTCGGACCATAGGGGTAGATCTTAGTTTAAGGTCTTTAGAGCTCGGACCATAAGGGCTAGATCTTAGTTTAAGGTCTTTAGAGCTCGGACCATAAGGGCTAGATCTTAGTTTAAGGTCTTAGAGCTCGGACCATAAGGAGAGATCTTAGTTTAAGGTCTTAGAGCTCGGACCATAAGAAGAGATCTTAGTTTAAGGTCTTAGAGCTCGGACCATAAGAAGAGATCTTAGTTTAAGGTCTTAGAGCTCGGACCATAAGAAGAGATCTTAGTTTAAGGTCTTAGAGCTCGGACCATAAGAAGAGATCTTAGTTTAAGGTCTTAGAGCTCGGACCATAAGAAGAGATCTTAGTTTAAGGTCTTAGAGCTCGGACCATAAGAAGAGATCTTAGTTTAAGGTCTTAGAGCTCAGACCATAAGGAGAGATCTTAGTTTAAGGTCTTAGAGCTCGGACCATAAGAAGAGATCTTAGTTTAAGGTCTTAGAGCTCGGACCATAAGAAGAGATCTTAGTTTAAGGTCTTAGAGCTCGGACCATAAGAAGAGATCTTAGTTTAAGGTCTTAGAGCTCGGACCATAAAGACCTCCAAGCACGCCACATCGTGGTCATATCCCCTGGATATGCGAAGATGCATTGAGGGATAGTGTCAAGAGTGTCGAGGTTTTGCCTGGCCGGAATGGGAGGTGGAAAATGTGAATCATGCGGCCATTCATTCAAGGACTGGGGGCACCGGCGTAACGATATGGGAGTACTGCCGACCGTGGCGGAAAAGCAGCATCAATATCGCACTAACCGTTGGTGGAGTGAGGCAGAAAACGAGCATCGACCGCTCAATCGCAGGATTCATATCGATTTGCTGCCCGAGGCCATTGGGGGTACCGGACCGAGTCGGTGGGAGAGCACTGAGGAATTGTGTCCGAACCGTTCACGGGGGCTCCACCCAGGGCGTAGACGATGGGTCCGAATGAAAGGGAGCACGAAGCCTGAAAAGTGTAAGGAACCTGACCAAGCTGAACCTGACACTCCTGGCAATAAACCAGAGTACTCTTGACACCGGTGGACCACGGCAAGGGGTCGGGGAACACGCCTTGAGGGTGACCTGAAGGCGGCGGATTCCCCAGAGAAGGGGGGAATCTCTAAGTGGTGGGGGGCTGGACCCGAAGTTTCAAACATCCGGGCGTTCCTACGTATCCCGTAAGGATGGGAATCAAGCCACACGTAGTTCTTGAAGCGCGGCGCATCACAATCGGGCACCAGCGCGAGGAAGAGTGCGGGTCTGACCCTCGCACACAGAAGGAGCGGCATTTGATATTTCTTGTTTGTCCTTAAAGATGAATGGTTTTTCTTTGTGCAGCGACATGCCTGTGATTGAGAAATCTCTGGCGTCGCCACAATAATCAAGCCATGGAAGGCATTGATGAATGGCGTGGTTATTAACCAGCGCCCAACATGAGTGTCCCCCGAGGAGAACATCACGATGCAGTGCCGTTTCTCGTCGGGCGGCCAAGACGATCACAGTTTACGGTCGTGTGGTAGGACCAGACAACACAGTTTAAGGTCGTGTGGTTCGGACCATGGAGGAATCCGCTTATTGCGGTACGGTGGACACGGCGGAGGTGGGAACATACCCAGCCCTGCGGTCACGCACGATTCCAGGAGGAGAGTCTTGGGATAGGGGTCTGCGTATGTCCATCACCCGAGGGGCAGAGATGCTAGCCTCCAGATATACTGGGCCCAGAACGCGATTGTTCGGGCGACTCCTTCCTCCTTATGGGGACGAGGGTCTAGCTACGCACGGCCCTTAGGGAGGATATCCGCATATATCCTTGGTGCTCAGATCATGGGAGCCTCGAACGACATCATTACCCTGGTTGGTCTGTCTAACGTGTAGAGGTGTACTGTAGGTCAGTATGAAGAGTGTCGAGATTCCACTACAACGCATAAAGGCGGAGTGTGATGAGGACTGCGCAACCAATGTTCAGAGCCTGAAAGAGCCGACATGGCGATCAAGGATGTTGCTGACGCATTCGCAACACAACATCCGATCGCGTCAGCCTAAGACGGGGCAAGAAAACGAGCATCAACCGCTCAATCGCAGGATTCATATCGATTTGCGGCCCAAGACCCGCCGGTAAATCGACCCGGAGCGGTAGGAGAGAACTGAGGCATCGTACCCAAACCGCTAACGAGGATCCCTTTGAGTGAAGGCTCGAACAAGAGGAAGCGCGAGGCCTGACAAGCAACACAGGACTTGTCGGGATTGAATCTGACACTACGAGTCATAGACCAAAGTACCCAAAACATGTTAACGGGTCACCGGGAAGGGTCGGAGGACTCACCCTGAGAGCAACCAAAAGAGGGTAGATCCCCGTGATCAACCAAGAAACGGGGCTGGACCTGAAACACAAGCGTTCAGGCGGTCCTACGTATCCCATAAGGATGGGAATCAAGCCGCACGTAGTTCTTGAGAGGCAGTTTAACGTCATGCAGGACGATGAGGGGTGTGAGGTAGTCCCACACACGGGGGAGGCGTACGGCGCGGCCAGTAGACCGACGTGAATGAGGACATAATCCCCCGCTCACGCGATACGCCTCGCACAAAAAGGAGGGGAACTGGGGCCAGAGGCCCAACGCGGGATAGAGATTCCTGGGAAATGGGGCTGGGCCTGAAACATGAATGTCCAGGCGGTCCTACGTATCCCATAAGGATGGGAATCAAGCCATACGTAGTTCTTTGAGAGGCAGTTTAACGTCATGCAGGACGATGAGAGAGAAAAAAGGAAGGGGGGAGCAGAAGGCATCCCCAAACGTGGGGGGGGGGGCGTACAGTGTGACGAGCAAACCGACGTGAATGAGGGCATAGCCCCGCGCTCACACCATACGCCGCACACCCGGGGGCAACTGGGCCAAGGGCCCGAGATGGGATGGAAATTCCCGAAGGATGGGGCTGGGCCTGAAACATGAAGGTTCAGGCGGTCCTACGTATCCCATAAGGATGGGAATCAAGCCGCACTTAGTTCTTGAGAGGCAGTTTAACGTCATGCAGGACGAATGATGAACAGTTTAACGTCTTGTAGCTCGGACGTAGTGCAGTTTAGCGTCATGCAGGACGAAACACTTGGCAGTTTAACGTCTTGCAGCGCGGACGAATGCTGAACAGTTTAACGTCTTGTAGCCTGGACGAATGCTGAACAGTTTAACTTCTTGTAGCCTGGACGAATGCAGTTTAACGTCGTGCAGGACGTGGTGCAGTTTAACGTCATGCAGGACGAAGTGCAGTTTAGCGTCATGCGGGACGACTGTGCAGTTTAACGTCATGCTGGACAAATGTGCAGTTTAACGTCATGCTGGACGTCTGAACACTCAGGCAAAGTATTGCTTGAGGAACCTAGCGTTGGTGGGAGGAGTGACACGCTCACCATCCATAGTCGCTAGGGAGTACGCGCCATTGGGATAGACCTTGCGGACAACAAAAGGTCCCTCCCACTTGGGCTCCAACTTGGGTGGCTTCCTGCCGGGGATCATCGGTGCTCTTAGGGCTAGCACTAGATCACCCTGCAGGAAGGAGCGGAGGCGAACCTTCTTATTGAAAGCTCGAGCCATTCTTCTTTGATGCCTCTCCAAGTTGTGCAAAGCGCGAAGTCTATTCTCATCCAGTGCTTCCAACTCGACTAGATGGGCTTCAGCAACTCTGTCCGGCGCTTGCTGGTCGTAGACCGCAGTGCGCAAGGACGGCAACTGGATCTCGATGGGCAGGACGGCCTCAGCTCCATACACCAGGGAATAAGGGGTCATCTGGGTGGAATTGCGAGTCGTCGTCCGATAAGCCCAGAGGGCGTTGGGGAGCTTGTCCGGCCAACTCTTCTTGTTCTGACCAACCATCTTTTGCAGAATGTTAGAGAGGGTTTTGTTGAACGCCTCGATCTGTCCATTCGCCTGCGCATGATAGCGAGATGTATGGTTCGAGCGAATGTTATACTTGGCGTACAACTTCTTCAACTCGGCTGCTCGGAAATTGGTTCCGTTATCCGTGAGGATAGCGTGAGGCACTCCAAATCGATAGATGATGTTGGAGGTCACGAAGTCAGCGATCGAACAGGATTTGACCTCTCTGAGCGGAATCGCTTCTGCCCATTTGGAGAAGAAGTCCGTGGCGGTCAGAATGAACCGGCACTGGCGAGCTGTCGCCGGCGGGTAAGGTCCCACAACGTCCAGTCCCCAGACTGCAAAGGGCCAGGAATACCTTGTGGTATGGAGAGGCTCCGGCGGCCGATGCACAAAGTTCGCATGAACCTGGCACGCATGGCACCTCCTGGCATGCTCGATGCAGTCATGGATCATGGAGGGCCAGAAGTATCCTAACCTCCGAATCTGGTGGGACAGCTTCGGCCCAGTCTGGTGGGCGCCGCATGAACCAGCATGAACCTCTTGCATGACTCGTGGGATCTCAACTCCCTGAAGGCAACGGAGGAGAATACCATCAAATCCGCATTTGTAGAGGATCTGCTCCAGGCCGGGACTGCTCTGGAGGACGAACTGCGATGCGCGGCGTCGAACTCGCTCGCGCTCGGCCCGATCCGATGGAAGAATGCCATGTTGGAGGTACTCAACCAAAGGCGTCCTCCAATCAGGGGCTGATCCGACTGTCATATCTGGGGTACTCGGGGCTCCGGGCATAGGGGCAACCGTGGTGAGGTTACTTACCAACGGGCCGCGATCTTCTTCCGGGATAACGGGAGCGATGAGCCTGCGGCGCGTCACGCGGACGATCAGGTTGTCCTGTTCAGGCTCCGCAAGTGACGCAGCGAGGCTGGCCAAAGCATCTGCTCGACCGTTCTGCGACCGGGGAACATGGACAATTTCCGGCCGAGAAGGGAACCGGGCCATCAGAAGGAGGGTGCACTCCAACAATGGCACAAGTTCCGGCTTCCTGACAACGTAGTCGCCATTGATCTGCTTAACGACCAGCTCGGATTCCCCTTTCACGCACAGACGGGGCACGTCGATCTCGAGAGCCAACTCGAGGCCGGTGATGAGGGCATGGTATTCCGCCTCATTGTTGGTACAGCCCTCTGACAACAGGAAAGAGTATGGCAGCACGACTCGCTCCGGGGTAATGAAGACGATGCCCAAGCCCACTCTGTTGAGCTTAGGATTATCGAGTCTTCTACCGGTGGGGCTCCGGGATGCACCGTCAAAGTGAATCTGCCAGCATGGATCGGCTCGATCAACCGAGAGAATGGCCTCATCAGGAAAGCCTAGATCCAGCGGCTGATCCGCGGAGGTCGGGTGAGCTGCCAGAAAGTCTGCCAATGCTTGCCCTTTGATGGCCTTCTGAGACACATACCTGATGTCGAACTGCTGGAGAATCACAGCCCACCGCGCTAGGCGGCCAGTCAACATAGGCCGGCTCAGGATATATTTCAACGGGTCTACACGAGAAACCAACTGTACCTCATGGTGCTGCAAGTAGTGCCGTAATTTCTGTACGGAAAATACGAGCGCCAGACAGCTCTTCTCGATGGGGGAATACCTAACTTCCGCATCGAGGAGCATGCGACTGAGGTAATAGAGGCTATTCTCTGTTCCCTCGTTGTTCTTCTGGGCGAGAAGGGCACCCAGGGACCGTTCCAGGGCGGTCACATAAAGGACCAGCGGCTTTCCGGATACGGGTGGCATCAGGACCGGAGGTTGAAGTAGGTACTGCTTGATTTCCTCGAAAGCGGTCTGACACTCTTTATCCCATACATAGGTGGCACCTTTCTTCATGAGCCGAGAAAAGGGCTTACACTTGCCGGCCAGATTCGCGATGAATCGGCGTATATAGGCTAAGTGGCCTTGGAACCCTTGCAGTTCCCGGACGGTACCTGGGGGAGGCATCTGGCTAATCGCCCTGATTTTCTCTGGGTCGATCTCAATACCCCGGTATCTTACCACAAATCCAAGGAACTTTCCGGAGGCGACCCCAAAGGCACACTTCAACGGGTTCATCTTCAGGCATCGAGACCGGAGGAAGCTGAACACTTTCTCAAGATCTTTGAGATGGTCCTGACGCTGGCGCGATTTGACAACCAAGTCGTCGACGTAGCATTCCACCAGTGTGCCGAGGATTGGCTTGAATATGCGGTGCATCGCCCGTTGATAGGTGGCACCTGCATTCTTCAGGCCGAAAGGCATGACCCGGTAGCAAAAGGTACCTTGGGGGGCCCTGAAGGCAGTGAACTCCTCATCCTCAGGGGCCATCCGAATTTGGTTGTATCCGGAGTATCCATCCATGAAGGAGAGGGCTTGGAACCCTGCCGTGGCATCAATCAACAGCTCTGTCACTGGAAGGGGAAAATCATCCTTCGGACAGTGGCGGTTGAGATCGCGGAAGTCGATGCAGACTCTAATCTGCCCGTTCTTCTTCCTGACCGGCACAATGTTGGCCAGCCATTTGGGGTACTGAACTTCCCTCACGAAGTTGGCTTTGATAAGCTTGTCAACTTCGGCCTCAACCATGGCACCGTGGGATGGGTGCATCTTCCTGGGAGGCTGCTTGAACCCGCGATGGTTCGCCGGGAGACCAAGGCGGTGGACGGCTACCTGAGGATCTAGCCCCGGCATCTCGTCATAGCCCCAAGCGAACACATCACGGTGCTGCCTGAGAAAGTCCACGTACTGCTGCCGCTCCTCAGAGGGAATGGCGGCACTAACCAATGTGGGTCTTGGATCGGCCTCGGTTCCAAGGTTCACCTGTATTAACTCATCGACCGTGGCGGGGACGCCCTCCTCAAAGGCTGGGGGTGCGTCTTCCATATCCTCTCCGCTCGGGGAGGGATCGTCCACGGGAGAGACTGCGTTGGAAACTGCACTGGGGCTACCAGATCCTGCTGGGCCACTGGTGCTGGCACGGGCGGTCGCGGCCATCTCATCAGGAGACCCGCGGACCGTCAAGACCATGGCGACGTCCAACCAGTGAATCGGGAGGACGTAAGCGTCATCCAGACTTGCCCAGGGATCGCTTGCAACAGCGACAGGCTCAACCTCACCTGCCAGGATCTGCTTATCCTTGCTCTTGTAATAGTCCGCGTCCAGATAGCGGGCTTCACATGAGGCAAAAGGAGAGGCATCTCCTTGAAGCACGCCTACTCGACCATTAAGGGAGTATTTGAGGCATTGGTGGTATGACGAGGGAACTGCCGCGTGAAGGTGAAGCCATGGCCTGCCCATCAATGCGTTATACGCAGTGTCCTGAGAGACTACCATGAATTCGGTGTTGGCAACCAAGTCACCGAACTGGGTCTTCAAACGTATCTTGCCGACCGGGGTTTGCTCGGTGCGGTCGTACCCCTGGATCCTGAGGTCGGAGGGAATCAAGTCATCCTCAGACAACCCCAATCTCCGGAGCGTCCGAGTTGGAATCAGGTTAATCCCGGACCCCGTGTCGACAAGACAGCGCCGGACTTCAAGGCCATTGAACTGGCCAGTGACATACAGCGGACGGATATGTCCCTGTATAGGAGGGTCTTCATCCTTACCAGAGAACGAGATAACTGCCTGACATTCGGCGTCCTCGATCGTTTCGGCGTGAAAGGCCTCTGCAGCCGCAACCTCTGTCTCAAACTGGAGGGGGCTTTTCAGGGCTTCAGCGAGTGCCTCGCGCATCTCAGATGACATGCGCAGAGCCTCAAGGATGGAGAGCCTTGCTGGGATGTCGGCCAAGTGCTTCAGGACATCATACTTTTTGGCCAAGCGCGAGCCCCTGGTTGCAGGAGGTTGCTCTGCGGTTGGTGGCATGACGGACCTTGCCGGTTGGATCGGCGACCGACTGGTACTTGGCGCATCTCGCTGTTCACTGGTCGCAGTCCGGGAAATGGTCACCGTACTGGAGTCAGGAGGCCGGGATGGACTCGTGGCAGGGCGGAGCTGGTCGCGACGCGGCTGAGGCGGTTCTGCCTGGTCCCACACCACAAACAGTGGCGGAGGCGAATCCGTCATCCCCGGATGGGGGGGCTGCGCGCGCTGAGCTCGGTTTTGAGCCTGCTGCCTAGTCTCAGTGGCGTGCACGGCCTGGCTGGAGGCACCAGCGGCTGTGCCCCGGCGACTCCTGCTGCTGCGGTTCTTTCGACGGTGGCGACGACCGGGGACACTAGGGAGGTCCACCTGGTGTTCTTCAACGTCGGGAACCGAAAAGGGATTTACCAGCTCGACGGTATTAACCGAAGCGTACCCAATACCGTCATCGGACGAATCATCCATCACCGGGCGGATCCGAGGAGGGACCCCCATCTCCGGGGGCATGAAATCGCCGAGAGTGCGGGATAGTGGCGGAACCGGCGGGGCGCGCTCTTCCTTCTTGCGCTGCCGCCGTTTGCTCCTCTTGGAAGAGGCAGGCTGGGACGACGATGCCGAAGCAGCACCCGCAGATTCTGGGGGCTCAGGCTGATTCAAGCGCGCACGGATGATTCCATGGGCGCGAATGGTCGTCTTGCGGGCCATCCAGTTATTGTACTTCTGGGATCCGCGGTCGGAGACCAGCTGCCATTCGTCCTCGTTGCCACTATCGTCATCTGATCCCACGAACACGCCCGCCACTTGTGCTGGAGCTGGGCCCAACCTGATTACATTGTTGTTAATCTGGTCTTGGAGCCAATCCTTAAACACATAGCACCGCTGGATGGTGTGCCCCAGAGCCCGATGGTAGGGGCAGTAGCGGGGGTTATTCGTAAGATGTGCCTCCTCTGGCCTCCAACACTCAGGCAATCGCACAATCCTCTGCTCCAGGGCGCTCCGGAAGTAACCGGGGACCTGATCCTCATGAAATGAGTAAGTCAGGTGTCGCGGGCCCCTGGGAGCGTGGTCTTGACGAGGGGCTGGAGGGGCCGGCCGAGGAGGTGGACCCTGATTATCTCGCCTGGGTTGTGGCGGTACATTACGCGGAGGGGCCGGCCGGTTCTGGGGATGCCGCTGCTGGGCCGGGAACTGAGCCCGTGGAGGCGGATTTCTGTGAGGCTGTGGAGCTGGCCTCACCGGCAGCAGCTCCAATGGCCTGGGGGCCTCTATCTGGGCGACAGCAGCGGGCTCAGCCCTGCTGACTCTCCTTGCAGGAATCATAGGAGGCAGCGGGTGTGCCTGGCTGGCCTGTTGCAGGGCTTCCTCAAGACGTTGAGCTTTGTCTGAGAAGTCCCTGAACCCTCCGGGGTAATTCTGAGTGATCAGGGAAGGGACCAGCTCGGTCTTGACGTTCCCGACGCACATTGTCAGCAACTGCTCCTGAGTCAATGGCATGTCAAGGGAATACGTGAGACCCTTCCATCGGGCGACGAAGTCCGCGACTCGCTCATCAGGCCTCTGCTTGCACTTGAAGAGGTCTGCGATACTTGTCTTCCGGGTCGTGGAACTGAACTGGTAGAGGAACTGTCTACGGAGGTCCTCCCAGCTGGTTACCGACCCGACGGGGAGCTGGCTGTACCAGACAAATGCTGGCCCTTCCAGTGTCTGAACAAAGCAGCGAAGCTTAGCGGCCTCTTGCTGCGCCGGAGTCCCCAACATAGGCCCGCACCTCGAGTTGAAGTGGGCTAAATGCTGTGGCGGATCTCCAGTCCCGTTGAAGGGGGCAAAAGTGGGATTCCCGAATCCCAGAGGCGCCGGCATGTCATCCACCCATGCTGGGTAGGGCTTGCCGTCCGGTGGGATCGCCACCTGCCGAGTCTCCAAGGCTTCCAAGCGGGCAATGAGTGCCACCATCGGATCGTCCAGACATGGGTTCCAGTCCTGGCGAGGATCTCTAACCACGAGCGCATTGCATGGCCCTTCAATCGGGTCGTCGACCGGGTCGTCGAACTCGGTAGCTCGTGGGATGGCGGGCGGAGCGGCCCTGGGGGCAGCGGGAGGAATCCGAGCGGGATCTCTCAGGTAGTCACGCCGCTCGGGAGGGTGTGGCGAAACATACCGCGCCCTCTTGCCATAGGCAATGGCCTCTCTCCTGTCGGCGAACACGGCGTAATCACGGTTGCCCGGGAGAGTCTCATCGAGGGGTGGTTGTTCCGGTCCCTGCTGTCCTGGCCTGGGATCACCGTAGTCAGGCCGCCGTTCTGCAGCGCGCTCGGCGAGGAGCTGGTCAACCAGCCTCTTCTGTTCGGCGAGCTGCTGACGTAGCGTAGCCTTCTCGGGATCCTCCTCTGCCCTTCTCATGGAGGCAGATGGGTCGGCGGGCTTTGTAGCCTCGCTGTGCTCTTTTCCTTTGCTGACGTTTCGGCTCAACGTCAGTGCTTCAGTGGGTGCGGGGAGCCCCAGGAGGTTCCTCTGATGACGAGTAACTCTCACCGATGGATCTGACGACGGCTTGTCTTCGGGGGGGAAGCCCCCGTCGAGAAGTTCCAAGTCGTTCCCCTCTCCCGACAGGTCAGCCATATTGATCGTTCCTGTCCCTGGGGGTATACCCTCAGGGCCACCCAGCGAATCGGGCTATCGGCGAATCACACTGAAGCGTAGGGCAGCGTACTTCCCCCATCCACGGATATACACGTGGGGAGTGGCTTCCTCGATAACTTTGCGGAGTACTTGGAAGCACTCAACGCATCGTTGTTGGAGGGCCTCGTGGCGCTCAAATGACCCGGGGTGCCGAACCGCGGGGAGCATGGCCAGGTCAATTTGACGGCACTGCTCACCAATATCCTCCAGGTGCGCTTGACTCCCGGGGTATGGCATTTGTAGGCGGTGAAGACAGGAGCGAGTCTCCCGGAGAGTTCGGCAGAAGCATTCGAACTCATCCGGGGTGAGCGATTCGGGTGCATCAAAGCCCGGTCCTGCGACTGGCCAAAACTTCTCAGGGAAGTGGCCCTCTGCAAGGACGGTCTAGAAGCTCCACGACTCAAACTCGGGACCCAGATCTCCTTGGTCCTCTTCCATGGCTGGGAACGGACGGGGAACTGGTAGTGGTGCTGAGGCGGGCCGCCGGGCTGACGGGCTGGCCGGCGGTGAATACGGCGAGCAGGCCGATTGGCCTCCATATCCCGGGCCGCCCTCTGAGGGTGGCGGTGCCCTGGCTACCACATCACGATAGGACGGGCCGGCGAGCGAACATCCTGCCGTAGCATCGGTGCTCGCCGAGGGTGCACCAGATCGTGGTTCGACCGTCGATCCCCAGAAAAAGTCTCCGGCTTCTCCGATCGAGGCGGAAGGCACTTCCGGAGGGGCCGGTACCAACCGCAAGCTTGATCCTTGGGGGTCTACCAGGCCCTCGTTACTCCGGATATACCTTCGGAGAGAAGCGGGGATCACACCGATCTCGCTCTCGGGGAGCACGAGGCTGACGTGCCGCATTCCTACCCCTGCCCTTGACTGGCGGGATTGGGGAAAGGGCTCTGTCGCCGAATCGTACTCCGCCTCTGAATCAGAGAAGCGAACCGGTCGGATCTCTGCCCGGAATTCCGTAACATTCTTCCCTCGGCGTCGACGCCTTGCCTTCCTGCCCCTGGGTGGTTCTCCGGGGCAGGGCTGATCTCTGTCCTGGCGTCCTCCGGCCGCACTGGTGCTGGGGCCAAGAGGACTGGGAACCAAGGTGCGAGGGGCACCAGGACAGATATCAAAGGGGACGCGGGGAGAGATGATTCCGGGCAGGACTCCGGGCCGGGATCGGAAGGTGGGATGACCCATGCCTCCTGGATCGGCCACACAGAGTAGATCCTGCCGGTGAATAGCGCTACCGCGAGGTGGTCCGCGGTGGCTACTGCCAGTGCCAGCAACCGGGAGAGTCAACCCAACCTGCCTTTGGGGCGGTCGGGGCCTCGATCCAGGTCGGGCATAGGAGTTCCCCTGCTCAGGATGCGCAGAGGCCTGGCGACTGGAGCCAGCAGTGGCTTGGGCCAATGCGGCCGCTGTTGCTAGAGCCCCAAGGTGGGCATCCTCTTCCGCTCGTGCCCGACGTTGGCGTCGAGACAGGCGAGTCGGAATGAGCGGCGCGGGCAGGTGGAGAGCCCGCTCTTCGACTGGAGAGGCCTGGAGGCGGTGTCGCCGTGGCCTGGCGGGAGTCCTTACCGTAGATCCCTGGAGCGAATCCCGGATAGGGTGATCCCGGGCCTCTTCCACCTCATCCGCGTAGGGAAGGGAACTGTCAGAGCGCTCCGGGGATAAGCTCCCGAAGCGGTTGGACGTCGAGGTAGGCAGCGGTGCCTCCCTGCGCGGCCCTCGGGGGCGGCGGTGGTGGCGAGGCGCAGCCTCCTCAAGGTCCAGGCGAGCCATTTCCCTAGTGGGGATGACTCCATCTTCCTCGTATCTCCGCACCAGGGTGTTGATCACCCTTCTCTGGATGACCTCCGAGGGGGAGAGAGGGCGTGGTCGTCCCGCAATTGCGGCTGCTGGGACGGCTGTGGAACGGGCGGGACCGCGCGGAGTAGCCGCGTCGGTGTTTCCCCTGTCCCCGCGCCAGTGGGCGGGTGGCGATCGGGCACTGGATCGGGCGACCTGATTTCTGAAAGCAGGGAGAATGACCCATTAACACTGACAAGAAAAAGGAATCGACAACCAACCATTAGCGCCACGACGCCTTCCGTGGGGGGAACCCAGGCCCTCGACGTTGCGAGACGGAGTGCCCGATTTCACTTCCCCAGCCCCTGGCGGGTAAGACTGAATGCTTGGCCGGGCAACATGCCGGTCTTCCAACACCTCTGAAAGTCATCGGTCTTCGTATCGAGGAGAAGAGATTCACGTCGGGTTCACCATTTTTCTGTTTCGGTGCGGATGTGCGTCGGGTTACGCTGTTCCGCCAGGACGCATTCGCGCGTGCACCCGTCAACCCGAGGGGATGGGCGCGCGGCTTGTGGTCCCGCAGTCCCGCTTTCCAAGGGCGGGCGGCATTCGTCCCTTATTCAGGGGCGTCTGCTCCTTGATCGAAACCGGGATGATGGGATGTCGGCTCCTCCTTCCTTGGACGTCTCCTCGGAACTCGTCGCCTAATCCGGGTCTCCCTCATAGACTTAAGAATGTTCGTGAATCTCGTTCCCGGCGCCATATCTTCATGGACACCGGTTAATTACGCTGCTTCCGCCCGGACGCTCCAAGGAGTCTGGGCGGGGCAGCAACCTGCAGTGAGAAGGCCGGGTGGCTCTGGGTGATGGGGGTGTGTCGTAACACTGCGGCTCTGCACGTTTGTCTTCCGTCCCTAATAGGGCTTCTCGAAGGCATGATGGCCTGAGGCATCCCGTACTAGGTGCGGGGAACTGTGTCACCTGAGGTTTTCCTCAGCTTCCCATGTTTAACACGGGGTATGCCGCGAGTTTAACGTCCAGCGGGGACGGCGTCGGACCGATCAACACGAAGAGTGGATCAGATGACAGAACCCCTTGAGGGGAACCTCCGACGCTGGGGCCAGCACATGGGCGGCTTCCCAAGTAACGTGGAGTGGAGTGAAGTGGCATGACCCCACCGGGATGTGGCGGCCCGGGTAAGGATCAGGATGGATGATGGAGTGAAGAGCTTGGACCCCGTAGGGGCTTCCTACGTACCGCGCGTTAGCACGGATCAAAGTCAGCGTAGTTCGGGTATACAGTTTAACGTCATGCTGGACGTCGGCAAGCTGACTCACGAAGAGGTCTAGGCCGCCGGGCGGAGGATTGAACCGAACCACCTCGCACAGAGGGGGGTGGAACGGCCGGGTGGATCACAGTTTCACGTCATGTTGGACGATAAAAGGGGAAATGGGAAAAGGGGCTGTGGGGAGGCACAGTGGAGATACACACAGGCAGTCTCCCACAAGGGCGGATTCATAGGTGAATCGACGCAAGCGTGAACCCCTGGAGGGGTCCACTGATGGACGAACCGACGTAAATACGACCGGGACGACCAGGTGGCGGGCTTGGACCTCAGGGAGGCTTCCTACGTACCCTGTATAGAAGACAGGGATCAAAGTCCACGTAGTTCATTCTGTCAGGACTTACGCACTTGAGGCAGCCCGGATGCGGCAAAACTCAGTTGGAAGGGACTTGGACCGAAAGCAGAAGACACCTCGATCCCAGTCACACCCTCTACTGGCTTCGGCAGTGGGGAGGCGCAATGGAGATACACATGTGCAGCCTCCCACGAGAAACTAGGGGTTTGTAATACCCTGCCCCCGTAGGGAAAAGCCACTCCCATTAAATCGTCCCAAAAGCGGGACAATCCCGACATCCCTGCAGAGACGAGCGGGTGGGGGCCACGTCCAAACCGGGGGAGACCCTGCGTGCAGAGCACGGGATCAGACGATGCGGACGGTTTAACGTCTTGCCGGACGAAGTACAGTTTAACGTCGTGTGTTGAGGACGAAGCGGACGGTTTAACGTCTTGCCGGACGAAGTATAGTTTAACGTCGTGTGTTGAGGACGAAACACTTGGCAGTTTAACGTCTTGCAGCGCGGACGATGGGGGCTAGGCAGTTTAACGTCGTGCAGCCTGGACGGATACAGTTTAACGTCGTGCAGGACGTGGTGCAGTTTAGCGTCATGCAGGACGAATGCTGAACAGTTTAACGTCTTGTAGCTCGGACGTAGTGCAGTTTAGCGTCATGCTGGACGATAAAGCCGCCGGTAGGTCCGTGTCACTTCGCGCGAGCCTAGGGGGGGGGGGCCGCACGGAAAGACGACGCACAACGCGGGCACCTGCGATGAAGACCATCGGGCGCCACGCAGGCGGGTACCCAAAGGGGGTCAAGGGAGGCGACCCTGGCGGATTGCGCGCAAAAGAGGAGCTTTGCGCGCAAAACCGCGGATCGGCGCGAAAAATGGCGGGCTGGCGCGCAATTGGGCCAGCGCTTCGCGCGCGGATGATTGGGATTGCGCGCACCGGGCTTCGGGTAGCGCGCGGGGGCAACGGCTCATTCTCTAACGAATGGCCACTTTGAAGATGGGGGTGCGCGCAATCGGGTTGGATTGCGCGCACCCGGGGGCAATTGCGCGCAAGAGGCTTCTTTTGCGCGCAAAGGCCTTCGGGTTGAAATTTATTCAAAGGAGATGAGCCAAGGGGATTGCGCGCGAAGGCGGACCCCAAGGCTCGATTGCGCGAAAGAAAGGAGGTTACCTGAAGATCGGCATTGCGCGCGGAACGGATTGAATTGCGCGCGCGGGAGACCGTTCGACTTCCAGCAACCCTTGAAACGTTGGGGGTCGCCTAGTATTTATAGGCAACCCCGGGCGCGGAATCCAAGGCGCGAGCGCGGAATTCTCCTCGCGGGCGCGGAATCGGGCACCGCGCGCAAGGGAGTTGCGCGCATCCCGGGGGTTTTGCGCGCGGATCATCATCTTTGCGCGCAGACCTCTGAAATTCCGCGCAAGGCCTCCGGGCCCTCCGAAACATTCTTCCGACTCCAAATATGACCTCGCTTTCCGCATCCGGAGCTTCGTTTGGGAACAACGGACTTTTCCGGTGTCTACAGTGTAATTTTATTCTCAATTGTTTTTAGAACACTTTTGGTTGTTTTAAACCAGCATGATTCTTCACTGATATTTATTTTATATTTTTTTATATTGAAAATTTCCCAAAAAAATTCAATACTTTAAAATCTATTTTAAGTAAATAGTTTTTTCTTTTTATAGGTGCTTTTCTTCTACTCAAAATGTTTTATCTTAACTTTATATCTTCTTGATCTAGGCCTTTATAATGTTCAATGGCCTAATTTCCAAATCTTCCATAGCATCATTATTGACTTATAAACCTTGATATTTTTCTTTTGAACCCAGTCTAGCTAGATTTATTTCCTTGTTTTTATAAAATATAGCCCCTATTTTGAAATTTTTTGGGGAGCTACTTCTCATGCTCTTTCTCCCATCCACTTTTGAAGTAGAAGTGAGTTTCTCGATATTTTCTATCTCCCATATTTTCCTAGATTTTGATTTGTAATATGGACTAGAAAATGAAACAAAATTAGTACATAAAACATTTTCAGGGAAAAGGGTTACCTTTTTCTTAGATCTTGCAGTGGATATATCAAGAGATGATTTCAAGTCCTTCCTATCACTTGAATGATCCATTTTAGAAGAAATAATCTTATCAAAACCTTTCATAAAAACAATTTTTATTTCAACTTTTTTGTGATGATTCAACTTGGGGTGATTTTCAAAATTTTCAAATTAACCTCTAGCCCAAGACAACTTAGATTTAGAGTCTTCTTCAGGGGGTAATGGTCAAATCATCAAAACTCAACAATCTATTTTCCCCAACATCTATCCTAGCTATCCAATTAGTGGGATCATGTTTTTGACAAGTACATATGGACACCGTTAGGTTCAAACACCTAAGTTCCCATAGAACCCATCATTTTTTTGACAAGCGTATGTATAACCCACACCTCCCAAGGAATGCCTCAAAGAAACCCTTTCTGATAGGCATGCTGTTGGAGAGGGGAATGAGGAATCCACACCTCCTTAGAACATCAATTAAACATTATAATTGATGACTCCACTTTATATCAACATTCTAGTTTTTCATCATACACGAATGATCTGTGATGAGGTTGTGATTTTCTTTCTTCACTTATCATAGAAGAAGTAGATTGCACGAGGCATGGTTCATTAAAATTTCATTTTTACTAATTTATGAGATCCCTACAAAGAGTGATCCTTGGTATGTTGATGATGTATCACGTTTCACAAATAGATACACATTCTGAGACTTTTGATGAAACTGTAGGAACAACTTCACACTTGAGATATAACCAAGGAGGATGCCACCCCAAAACAGAACCCTGATGTGGAAAATCACAAGGACCAACATGACCTGTGAAAGCATATAGGAATCTGTGGGGGGAACCACTGGGCATTCCCATCTATCTGTGGTATAAAATATGGCACAAACAATTCCAACATATACCACTAAGGTAACCAAAATCAAGAAAGAATATGGGAATGCACAGGGAATCCACTAGGAAATACCATCTGACCAAGTGATTTAGAATCCATGGATATCATCCATGGCATTCTTATCTACACAATCCAAGAAAATCCAAGGAATCCAACCTTGGAATTATCTAAATTGAAATCAAGGTACCACATGTCTAAGGAATTCAAAGTATCAAGCTTGACTGGAATCCAGGTCCACACCGATGGAAATCCATCTCGTATAGTCAAGATGAATCCAGGGAGCTTATCCTAAAACATTCACAAGGGTACCCTGAGGAAATCCATGACATTAATACGTGTCATTCAAAAAATAATACATCACATGAATCCAAGGGGGATCCACCCTGAAGCATTTACAGTGATTAATCGATGAGGAATCCATGGTATCTCATGACATTCCTTAGCTTCAAACATCCATGAATCTAATGAGGAATCCACCCTTGGAATTCAAGTGAGTCCCATAAAAAAATTCATGCTCACTCAAGGAATTCCACCCATTTCATGCTTGATACTAGATCCATATATCATAGATTCCTCGAAAACCACCCATAGACATGTCTTACATGTTATCCAAGGCCAAACAAATCAAGTCAAACACCAATATTACCTCCATAAGACTAAATCAAGTTTCAACAACCCACCTAACAGATACGTTAGAAAAAACCACTAAATTAGTAAATGGTAAGGGAGTATATCATTTAACCTTTCGCAATAATTCTCAATAGCTCAAGTTTCCAACCAGGCATACCCAACAAGCGTATATCCTAGTGCCGCTCTACTGTATGATAGATCCTAGGATATCACACCTAATAGACTAGCTAACCATACTCATCGCATGCCAACCAAAATAATATCACTTAGTTCTTTCTTTCCAAAAAACCTAGGGCATTTAAAGTGCCAATAACTCACACTCGATAGCACCTCTTGTGCATCGATACCACAAGCTAAAGCTTCTTCCCAAGATTCATACATCCAACCAAAATCAAGAATAGGTTAACCCCCCTTTCAGGTCACCCTCATAGATCACTAAACATAAACTCACTAAGCACCAGGGTCACACCTAAGGGTCATTAGGTCCTTCATCCTATCCCAAACATTAAAAAACATCAAGCCAGATCTTTTAGGAAACAACCCCAAACACACCTCAAGATCATGTGACACCTAACAGTATAAAACTAACCACTGATCTCAATGATCCCACACATAAACATAATAACACACAAACCTTAGAGGTATTGTAACTAGGGCTCACTCTCTAGCCTAACCTGCCCATACAGTGTCAACATCACCACTAAAGTGAGGGTTTTGGTTTCTTTGGAGCAGACCAAGAATGTTTTTGATATCTAGAGCTTTATAGGCATGGAAAAATATTACCAATGATTTATACAAGTATTTTCCCATTTGGAAGTGCCTTTGACATGGAAAACCAAAAAGGGGATAAATTTCATTTGATCAAAAGCTTGCAAGAATGCCTTCTAAGAGTTGAAGGGGAGATTGACCTCAACAACGATCCTTGTATTACTAGATCCAGGTAGGGGGTATGTTTTATATTATGATGCATCATGTATTGGGATAGGTGCAGATCTAATGCATGGGGATCAAGTCATTGCATATGGGTCTCAGCGGTTGAGGACTCACGAATGAAATTACCCTGTACACAATATCATGCAGTTTTACACACCTTAAAGTGGTTGAAGCACTACCACTTGGGATAAAGGTCTATTGTCTATACAGACCATAAGATTTTGAGTTACATTTTCACTCAATGGGACCTTAACCTTTGGAAATGAAGGTGTATTGAGTACCTTTAGTCTTTTGACTTGAAGATGACCTATACACCCAGAAAGGGAAATATAGTTGCTGATTCTATAAGCTGAAAGGTGAAGCCTCAAGTTGTCCTAGGGTTATGAAGTGAGTGGCAAGTGATGGTACTTTTTGATGAAATACATATGGGTGTCTAGGAGGATCAGTAATGAGAAGTTATGACATCTTTATATATGGTTCCTTCACTTTTGTATCAGATCAAGAGAACACAACTATATAATAGAGAGTGCCTTTCCCTTAGGGATAAATTTGATGGTGGAGATCTACAACCACCCTGAACTATAGATGAGGGCAATATCATCCATGTTCACAGGTGTATTTTAGTCCCTAATAACATGTGAGAGGAGTCAATGAGGGAAATATCATGCTTCTAGGTGGGTAGTAAACCTGGGATCAATGAAGATGTATCATGATCTTTGTTGCTAGTATTAGTGGTCGGGCATGAAGAATAAGATTACAAGGTTCATTACATAGTGCTCCACCTATCAATAGGTGAAGTCTGAGCATCAGTGACTCATCAGTATCCTACAGTCTTTTCCTATTCCAGAGTGGAAATGGGATGATATCACTATGAAATTCATTATGGTCTTACCAAGGATACCCTAGGGGAAGGATTCATTATGGATTGTCATGGATCAGCTGATGAAGATCATCCATTTTCTATCAATATGAGAGACCTTTATAGTGAATGAGCTGAGAAAGTTGCATGTTTGAGAGATCATACAACTACACGGGATCCCTCAGAGCATCGTTTCTGATAGGGATGTTTGATTTGCATCACAATACTGGAAGGGGATATAGAAAGCATTGGGAAATCTAGTGATTTTGAATACAACATACCACCCACAGACCGATGGAAAATCTGATCAGACTATTCAGGTGTCAGAGGAAATTTTGAGGGAATGTGTCCTAAATTTTGTTGATTCATGGGAGAACCATCTGATTCTTGTGGAATTTTCCTATAACAACAGTTACCAGGAAACGATTAAGATGGAACCTTATGAGGCTCTATATGGGAGGTTATTTTATTCACCCTTATGTTAGAAGGAGGAAGGTGAGGTGGTGATGATTGGGTTGAGTCTCGTTCAAGAGATAACATAGCATGTCCAATTGATTCAAAAGAGGATGTCAATGATGCATAGTAAGCAGAAATCATATGTAAAACATCATTGTCGATCCTTGGAGTTTGAGATAGGTGACCAGGTGTTTTTGTGTGTGTTTTCTAGGTTTGGAAATTTCCATATATGGATGCATGGGAAATTTTTGGCCAGGTGCATGGGTTTATTTGATGTAGTGGAAAGAGTAGGCCCAGTGGAATACTAACTAGCTCTTCCATATAGATTTAGTGTCTCACGTGATGTATTTCATGTATCACATCTTTGAAAATACTTTCTCGATCTATCTCACATGATCGATGTTGAGGGTGTCGATCTTGGGGTCAATGCATCCTTTGAGGAGAATCTGGTTCGTATTATAGACCATAGTGAAAAGACGCCCCAAGGAAAATCTATTTTTCTAATATGGGTGTTGTAGTGACCTAACTTGAAATTCATTGATTGGTGCTCTGGGTAGGCAAGCCACATGACCTCAAATGCATCTCCCTATATTTTAGAGGCTACTGAATACTAGTGATGGTCCTTAAGTGGTACGGTGGGGTGGATATACTTTCGTGTCAGAGTAGAAACACCAACAGAAATAAAGGAAATGGTATATACATCACACCCAGATAAAATAAAAAGGTGCTAAAATACCAAGTCAAAACTCATGAAATATCATACTAATTCCATATATAGAACACATATACATACACAAGTAAGGTCAAGTACATCAACCCCCAAAAGTAAACAAATGAGAAAAAACCAAAAGATAAGAAAAAACCCAAAAATCCTAAGCAATAACCCAACTCCCAACTCCCAACTCCAATCCTAAGCATAACCTCAAGCATCATCTACATGGTGCTTGACCTTATCCCAATCGACATCCATGAAGTTTGTATGAACACCAAACAATAGCTCAAAAAGGGTGTCTAATACAAATTCAATATGACATGTAAAGTATAATGGTGTGAAATATATATGTGTGTGTGTGAGAGAGAGAGTGAAACAATCAGAATAATAATGAAATTTGAAAATAAAAGTAACCAAGTTGAGTCTCAGGTCTCAAGGGGGAAATCCGGGCTGACACTACCTACTTCGGACTACATCGATCTCTGAATATAGAGGAGGTGTCATGGACTAATCTGGTTCCAAGGTGCATCACCAAGGAAACCACGATCAAGTAACCCCAAGGAATCCATGTTCCTCAACTAGGAATCCCCTTATCTCAATTCCCAAGAATATCCAGTAATCAGGTTAGTACTCAAGGGAGTGCCCTTGATGTTCAGAGGCATGAATCACACTAGAGGCATTCAACCCAATATGATCGATCCAAATTCGGGGAGCTCATCCCATGATATTCAATAAGGGTACCCCTCAAGAATCCATGGCATTAATTCGTGAAATTCAATAAGTGTAAACATTACCCGAATCCAAGGGGGAGACGCCCAATGCATTTATAATAATTAATTTGTGTATAATCCACTAGATTGCTCAAGGCATTCCATAACATTGGACCTCATTGAATCCAAAGGTGTCTTCACACTCCAATATTCAAATACATCCCCCTAATGGAATCCTAGACTCATCCACGACATTCCATGATAATACCAACCATAAGGAATCCAAGGAGGTCCTCTCCAAGGCATTATTTACCCATAACCATTACCAAGGATTTAAAACATGTCATTATACCACAATTCAAAAATAAAAAATTATTCAATTTAATCCAAGTTCACCATTTGGGATCAATTCACATTTCCATTTATGCATTCCATGACCATAATCACAAAGGTTAGTTCCTCTAAGGTCTACCCGAACCAACCCAATTTTCTAAATCCAAGGAATATCTTAAGAATAAACAAGTCATCAAATAAATTAAATTAATTTTAGGTCAAGTGTCTGATGAGCTAGTGTGACTGCACAAGCCAAAGACACAATACGAATGTGAGACTTTTGGGGGAAATCATGAGACCAGCTGCCACAAACCAACTCAAGGAAACTAGAAAAGACACCCAAGATGGTCTGCCCCATGGTAAAGTAGAAACAAAGTGGAAGCAACATGTTTCATAATAAACATGGACAAGGCAAACCACCGGGGTACAACACAAAAGCAAGAGGACATAACCATAATACATACAAAATCAATCCAAATTAGACAAACCAAAAAGATAAAACATGATGATTCTAAAAAATACCTTGTGTGACCATCCATCACCACTAAACCATCCTGTTACAAAGACAATGACAATAAGATAAAGCAACATGCTACATAATTCCCTTCCCTTAACCCGAGTCCTGCAAAATAATATCCACAATCGCCCAAAGAAAAAAGTGGGGTGTGAGAAAAAAGTCCATTAGGATGTAATAAAATAATCTATATAAGTTTTAATATTAATAATTCATCTATTATAACTTAAAAAAAATCCAGTTTACAAAGAATTTTCATAAAATAAACTATTTTATAAACATTCCTTTGATTTTCATAAAAGCAAGTCATATTCACCAAATCTAGGAATATGTCAAGAAAGTAGGTAAGAAACCATGAATACACAAAAATATAAGCATGTGCTCAATAACCATGAAATCTACCATCACGTGATAAACAATCCACAAAATGACAAAGCACACCATTTGGGCTCTAACCTATGGGTATATGTGCTAGAAATGAAACAAAATTCTCAATCCAGGCCTAAGCTAGATCCAACAAATATAACCTTTAGTGGCATTAAACACACTAAAGTGACATAAAACCTCTCGTGGAATTACACACAAAAAGAGTGACTAGTCTATTCTCAATGCACCTAAGGTTACCCAATGTGCTAATTCTATTAAAAGCCATTTCAAAACTAAAACCAAACTTTAAAGCATTTAATAAAATTCTTGGTGTGTATAAAACCATTTTTAAAGCAACCCCCTTCAAAAACATATATTTTTTTCAATAGTCATTCCAATTTAAAAACAATAAATTTCAATGAACAACCCAAAGGAATTAACAAGAAGTTAAATAAATTTATGAATTAGAACCACTTATATAGATACACCTGTATTAAGAATAAAGGAAACCTAATCGCCATTGAAAACAGAGATTGGAATCAATTAGACCAGCCTCCAAAAGACAAGGCATGATGGAAAACTGTAAAGGATTGATAGAAAACCTGAAAATCAATCACAAACCAATCCATATATGGAACCAAATCTTCAGCTGCAACCAAAGGAAGAGAAGAAATAGGAAGATCAATTAACAGGGAGAAGCGACAGAATCATCATGGGGATAAAATGCCGAATTGAGTGATCCAGAAGGAGGGTGATCACCCAAAATTACCCAAAAACACCCTATAGTTCGAGAGGAAGTCCTACACATAAAATGGGAGAAGAGTCATATGTACAATGTGATAAAAGATATTAGGATGAATTATTTATGATGTAAACATCTTGTTTATGGTGTAAATACCCTATAACTCATATATTCCTAAAAACGCATTGCCTTGAGTTAAATTTACCTCAATAAATAAATAGGATCTTACAATGTAAAAGAATATTATGGCGTAAAATAATATTACGACATAAAAAAAGATTTTACAGCTTGAAATATTATTGTGACATAATTACTTCACAGTTTATTCCCAACACCATATTTATTGTGTAAACTACATTATTGCAATGTAAAATGGTCCGGTGAGTAGTACCCAACCTACATTTTGTAGAAAAATCCTGAACCATCTCTGATGATTTCTGAACCCAAGGAGATCCCCCTTAAACCTTTTACACCTTTATACCCTGACTATATCAATTCAAACAAACATACACCCCTGGAATTTATTCTATTTTCCCAAAAAAAAATATCTTCATCCTATTAGGGTTCGAAATTCACCCGAACAAAAAGGGAATAAAGACTAGAGTCAAGAAGTACCTGAAGGAAGGTAACAAAATTTTATAATCTCCCCACCATACAAGCTTTCCCCCCCCCAAAAAGTCCTCAAGACCCTAGAATCACAAAAAGTAAAGGTCACTAATATCTCATCAATAACTCCCACTCCCATGTCTCATGGCCATCCCATGTGCACTTCTATAGTACACAGACCAAGGGAATTGTTTTACCACACAATACCTTTTCTCGACGATCTATAATCTAAACTGGTTGCTCAACCATAGTGGTGTCAGACTCAAGATCAACATCCTATTATTTGATCATGTAGAATGGTACAATTCCCTACCTCAAGGAGATGTAGAGATATTCATTTATAGATAGAGGAAAATAATTACAATTAGGAGGAATTCGATGTGGGACTCATAAATACACTTGACCCAGAAATACAATTAATTGGGTCTAACAATCTTATTTAACATAGAATAGGTATAGATTGGAAAAAGAGTTCCAAAAAATAAATAAATGAGACACTAAAACAAGACCTTACACACTCCCCCTAAATATGGGTTGCTCATGTTGTGGATTCTCATCTTGGTGCATAGAGAGTCAAGTCGAGATCCCAACAATCTATTGGTGAAGATCTTAAAAAGTTGATCAGCCATCATAATGTAGATGAAACTGATATGGTGTTGCTCGAGGTGATGGTGAAGAAAGTGGTAGTCAACCTCAATATGCTTTGTGTGTTCATGGAAGACTATATTGGAAACAATATATGTGGTTTCTTGATTATCACACCAAATATAAGCTGACCTCTATGGAGGGAAACCAATTTCATAAAGAAGAAAACGAAGCCAAAGAATTTCAATAGTGACCATGGCCGTCACATGATATTCAAATTCAGCACTGGATATAGAGATGAAAGTTTGTTTCTTTCTTCTCTATGTGATTAAGTTACCAGCTAGGAAAACAGAAAACCCAGAAGTAGACTTCTGAGTAGCTAAGCAACCAACATAGTCACATCATAAAAGGCCTCAATATTCAGAATCGTGATGTAAATATAGAAGACCACAAACATGGTCTTTCTTAATGTACTTGACAATGTGAAGGATAATATCCCATTAGGATTTAATTGAATGTTCCATGAATTGGATAACCTTGTTGACAATGTATGCAATATTTGGACGAGTCACAGTAAGATAATCAAGTTTTCTCATAATATGAAAATACCTATTTGGGTGAGAATATGGGTCTTTGGCATCATTTAGAGACTACTCCCTAGGTTCAATAGGAGTTTCAATGAAAGTTTTTTGATAAAAACCATCATCTTGTAAAATATCCATTTCATATTTCCACCGGGAAAGAAAGATCTTGTCTAGAGAAAGGGACACTTCAATGCCAAGAAAGTATGTTAGAGGACCCAGATCTTTGATTTGAAATTGTTTTTGAAGATAATCCTTGATATGGGGTAATTCCAAGTGAGTCTATACCAGTAATTATGATATCATCAACATTTAAAACCAATAGGATGTAGCCAGAGGATGTTTTGTGGTGGAAAACAGTATGGTACTTCACACTCTGAGATAAACCAAATATAGTGATGACAGTGTAGAATATACAAAACCAAGCATGGGGATACTATTTGATCCCATAATGAGAGCGACAAATATGACATACATGATACTAGTATCCTAAGGTAATGAATCTAGTAGGTTTTTGAAGATATACCTCTTTGTCGATAAATCAATGTAGAAATTCATTCTTGACATCAAGCTGATGAAGAGGCCAATGATGAGTAGTGGCAAGAGATATGGATAATCAGATAGATGTCATCTTTGAAACTAGAGAGAATTTATCGAAATAATCAACACCATATTTTTGGGTAAATCCTTTTTCCACAAGTAAGGCTTTAAGGTGATGAAGAGTGTCATCTATATTAAGGCAGACCATATAAATCCATTTGTTGCTGAACACCTATTTACCCGCCAAAAGAGGGACTAAATACTAGGTGTGATTGTCGTCCAAGGTCTGTAATTCATCCCACATTACTTGAATCTATCTAGGGTGATATTTGGATTTAGAAATCATATGAGGAATAAAAATCATCTCCAAAGTAGAGAGGTCTATGTATGAAGTTGTGTAAAGAGGATTATTCTGTCAAGAGTGATTACCTTTACCCAAAGCAATGGATAATTCATCTGTTCCTGGAGAAAGAGGGTCAGACGAAGCTAGGGATATGGTGTCCTTGGTCTAGATAGGGGACATGCTCGATGGTCAATGAGAGTGGATAATGCCAAAGTGGAGATCTATAAAGTGGGGCAACTGAGGTAGGGGTGGGTGGATGGTGAGATGAATACAATCATCGATAATGGTATCTAGGTGGGTTAAGGGTGGATAGAATAAATATTTATTAATAAAATGGACATCAATAGAGTTTATATAACATCCCAAGTATAGAGAGAAAAAATGGTATCTGTGATGAGTGTGGGAATAGCCCAGGAAGATGTAGTGGAAGGATTTTGGAGAAAATTTAGATAGGTCGGGATGAGTGTCATGTACACAACAAAGACACCCAAACACATGAAGTGGAAGAGGATAAGGGGGGAGAGAGGAGAACAAATACCAAAAAGGAGTCTCCCCCTGAAGGATAGAATAGGGAATATGATTTATAAGGTAGGTAGTAGTAAGAAAAGCACCCCCCCAAAAAATAAAGAGGAACCAACATTTGAAATAAGAGGGCACAAGTAGTCTCTAGAATATGATGATGTTTATTCTCGGTTACTCCATTCTACTGAGGTGTATCAAGGAAGGATGTTTCATGAAGGATTTCATGATCCTTGAAAAACTACTTAAGGTAACTGGATAAATATTCTTGGCCATTTTATAAGTGGATACATCTAATAGGATTGAACAATTAAGTTTTAATTTCATGGTAATTTTTTTTAAAAATATCACACACCTCTGAATGATCATGAAGGAGATATATCCATGTCATATGAGAGAATTAATCAATAAATGATACATAATAATGGTACCCTAACTGACTAGAAACTCTTCAAGGACCCTATACATCATAATGAACTAGGTCGAAAGGATTTGCTGTACTCATTTCTAATCAAGAAACATACATCGCCCGATGATGATTAGAAAACCTACAATATTCACAATGGAAGGAAAGGTGTAGACTGAAATGGGGGAAAGGATTATATAAGATGGAATCTAGTGGATGAACATGGAAAAAATGTAGGTCTATGGCATGAGAAAAGGTGGATGATAAAGAAAGGGATGGTGGGGTATCAAACATGTACATCCCTTCACTAAGATGACCTCTAATAAGTTCCTGATTCATTGAATGATCTTGAAAAACAACACTAGAATATGTAAATATAGAAAAACAATTTAAGTCCTTTGTGATTTTACTAATGGAGAGAATATTAAAAGGACTATAAGGAACATGAGCTAGTAAATCTGGGAAAACAATCGTAGTTAAGGAGCATGTTCCAAATCCTATAATGGGGATTTTAGATCCACCAAGAACAGTAATTGCGGTGGTACCAGTATACACATGATAGGTAGTAATCATACATGAATCACCCATGATATGATTAGAAGCCTAAGAATCAAGCATTCAAGCCGTCTATCAATGAGATACACAAGTGGTAGGTCTACCAGTCTGCGCAATAGAGGCTAAAGAAGAGGTAGGTATCAAATAATACTGATGAGATTGTATAAGTAAAATATCTAAGAGTGTTAGGTTGTGATGAATATAGAATGGTGGTGAGGATCATTCCATGCATGGATGGAGTTTAGGGAACCTAGTTTGGGTGGCAGGGTACTGGTCTTGGATAGCCGGAAAATGCCATGATAGGAATAACTGGTTCAATAGTATGAAGTCATGCAGGAACAACACATAGTAGGACATGATTCACATGTACAGAAGGAAAAGTGGCATTGTATCAATGATGTGGATAAATAATAGTTGGGGAACATAGGAATAAGCATCCCATTACAACTAGAAATGTAGGAAGAGGGCGGCTGGAGTTCCTGCTTAGGGGTGCTGGCCATAGAGGTTTGTGAAAAATAGTTTTAGCATATGGGAGGGAGATGCGCATGAGGGGAGATATATCCCAAGGTGATGGTGTTCCATCGGGGGATGTCACTCTGGTGGTGGCATCATGATGGATTCATCACATAGGGAGGGCGAGGCACTGGATGCGTTGCGCATGGAGGTGCGACGCTGCCGGTGTCATAGTGGCTGGTGAAAATCGATGAGGGGAATCCCGATAGAGCGGCATGGGTACATTGGATATCCAAGGGGAGGAAATGGCCAATAAGGAGTTGTCCAGTGGGGAAACGATGACTTATAGGTAGCATCTAATCTAGCATGGTGACCAACAAGGTTGGATCTGTTGGGAGGGATGATCATTAGATGGAGGAGGTGTTGCAGCCTGGTTGGAGTAGAAGATAGTGAGGAGGGCCACTGAATGTAGGGGTAGCACATAGGGGTCATTATACGAGAGGTGTCATCACACAAAAGGGGTAATGGTAGGGTAGGATTTTGAGTTGGGGTTTGTCCCACAAGGAGGGGTTGTGTCTAAGCATCGAGTGTTAGGGAGGAGCTACATCTAGAGGGATCGTCAAGAAAGGAGTGGGCGAATAGGGTTCTACCAGGGGCTATTATAAGCGGGCCAACGATGGGGTGTAGTATAGGATTCACATAGGTAGTCCAACGATGAGTCTACTGTATAGGTATGGCAGTGATGGGGTGCATCGAAGGATCTACGCAGGCAGGCCGATGATGGGGCTGCTGCGTAGGTGGGTCTGCGACAGGGCGCATTAGAGGAGGGAAAGGAGTGGGTGGAGCACAAAGGACCAAGAGAAAAAAATATTGGATTTAACCCTTTGATACCATGTATAATGGTATAATTCCCCACCTCAAGGAGAGGTGGATACATTCATTTATAGATATAGGAAAATAATTACAAGCAGGAGGAATCCAATGTGAGACTCAAAAATACACTTAACTCAGAAATAAAATTAACCAGGTCTAACAAATCATATAGGAAGGATCCGGTTGATACCTCATCAAATGGGAAACATGAAACATGCCATGTATGGAAGTCATACAATATGGTATGTCTAACCAATACTTCAACTTTCAATGATGCACTATAATCCCAAAGGGGATGATAAACCTTCATGTCAACTTACCCTATCTAACCAACCAATGGTGTCCTAAGCAAGGTGAAACTCTAAAAAAAACCTAATCACCAACCTAAAACTCCAAAAAATGATGATGAAGGTCGACATATGATTTCTAACAACCCCGTGTTGTGACCAATCTTCTCTAGATTAGCTACACCTTTTTCACCGTTTCTTAACAAGATTTGGTCCAACAAAGGACCGCCTCCCAACTCTACTCATCATAAGGGAGATCTACATGGAAACCTATAAAAATCCTCAAAGTGAATCATATTAATCAAGGAATAATAACTAATGTTATAGGAAAACTCAACTAGAGGCAAATGATTTTCCTAAGAACCAATGAAATCAAGCATATATGCCTAAAGAATATCCTTGAGAACTTGGATAACACTCTCTATCTGTCCATTTGTTTGTGGATGATAAACCATTATCAATTTAAACTAGGAACTCATAACCTCTTAAAAACCTTTCCAAAAACTATATGTGATCCTAGGGACCCTATCATAAAATATTATAGAGGGAACCCCATGAAACCTCACAACCTCTCAGACATATAAGTCTCTGATCTATTCTACTCTTATCATCTCCTTGATAGGGAGGAAATGAAATGATTTCATGATTCAATCAATGATCACTCAAATCACATACTTCCCCCTAGGATTATATGGTAAACAAATGATGAAATCATGGAAATATCATCCCACTTACATACTAGAATGGGTAAGGGCTACAGAAAACTAGCAGGTCTCTAGTGATCCACTTTAATTCTCTGATATATAAGACATCGTGATATGAAATATAAAATAAACCACCTCATTCATGTCCACCAATACCAATGTATCAAGTCATGATATATATTGGTAGTCTTAGGATTTATATACCAACAAGAATGGGGTACAATGCCAAATAATTCCTGCCTCAGATAAAAAGAAACAACCAACCTATTTCGGAAACACAAAGCACCACTGGGAGACCAAGACCACTCACCCGAGGTCTCTCTACCATTAAGGATTACATTAAATCATTAGCACTCGATGTCAAGTACTTGATCAAGCTAAACCCGATCATTAAATGACGAGTCATACTTTTTCAAATCCAAACACACATGCCCATTGACTTCTTTTACTCTCAATATCATCTCAGTAAATAAACTAATCAGAGGCCACTATTCTATTGATTTATTCACTGATAGTGTTAGGAATATAACCTAAAAATAGTCGTACAATTGGAACAGAGGAAGATAAATAGAAAAAACAAGATATATATTTCCAAATTAAATAAGAAGAAGAGATGATGATACAATATAATGATGAATGGAGAAGAAGAAGGAAGAGATGTCGGAGAAGGACACTCCCTATAGCTTAAGCCTAACATCCCAACATCCGACCCCCAGTAGCCCTGGTATTGGATTCCAGCTAATTTTTTTTGTCCCCCAACCCTATATACACTAGACCCCTATTTAATAGACCACCTATTCAGCTAACCACACCAATAACTAAAATAGGAAAAGTACAACACCTCCCTTTAGAAGTTACACCCACTCCCAAATACAACTATTTCCTACCTACTCTACAAGCACAACTATTAAAAGTTAAGGTAAAAGGAAAAACCTCTACTCACCCATGATAACATGGAAAACCCTACTGCACACAGTCCTGATAATTCCCCATGACTGAAAAACCACCTTATCCCCAAGGTGGAACACCAACATGACTTAGTAACTTAGGCTAACTTGGGTATCCAATCATAGGTGGGAAACACTTACAATATAATTCCCCTCCATAAACGATAACAAAAAATTCTCTAGACTTAGTTTTAATAAAAACTCCACAAAATGTAGAAATACTAGAAACACCATATTGAGAATTAATCTATATATCTGGTTGATTTGTGGGCTATAAAATCTTGTCTCTTACAGAATATAGTGAAATATAGAAAAACCATGAAAATTGTGCCCATGGAGGAGGTTTTTGTGGTGGCCCTATCATTATGTTAGAAACTAAAATATCTTCTCCCACCAAACCATCAGCCTCTATTCCCTCATGGTGTCCACACTATATGGAAGTTTTTTTTAAAAGTAGAATATGTAGAAACACACTAGGGCTAGATACACTTTATTACTCCTAAAAAAATTATTTCCTCCTTAAATCTACTATTCCTGACACTACCACATGTAGCGTTAACTTCCTCATTATTGAGTGTAGAAGAAGTGTTTCCATGAAAATTAAGTCAAAACATTTTTTGTGCATATTAAATACATACCCTACTAGTAAAACACTATGCCCTAGTATTACGGAAGCTTCAATGTCATTTTTGTTTCTTTTTTGCACCGTATCATATTCTAACAGCCACTCAAATAAAGTTCCTAATGTCTAAGGAAAGAACCCAGATATTTCTTGTGTAAGTAGATGTTGCAATGCCTCAACTGAAGATAAAACAATTATCTCTCCATTAACTAAATTAGCCTTCCAATCATAAGGATCCTAAGTAAAATTCCACTATTCCAGCCTAGGTAATTCAGCTTGGACAACACCCTTTCCGTAGCTTGCCTCCACCATCCCATCCTTTATGTGCTACTCAACCACTATTCTACTTTCAGAAAAATTACTACACTAACATCCAAATTGAAAAATAGTAGTGGTTAAGCCTAGCTCACTTCCAAAAACTTCTCCTACATCTGTAATAAAGTTCTCTGCAGAACCAGAATTGAACTCTTATAGAACATTAAGTTTGTCTCTTGCAGTCCATTCTTATACAACTTGAGCAACACATGGGAAATCATCCTCCTTAGTTTGAAAATGATCAGATAACTCAACGAGTTCCCATTCCTATTCCTATAAGGTTTTCTGCTACTCACAGTACTCTGCATGCACCCTAGCAAGGGATTTAATAAATGTTAGTAATTCTTGTATCTCAGCTGCTTGTGCACGAAACAATCGATCTAGTTCTGAAGAACCTATAACATCTCTCATCTCTTATGATTCTACTACTAATGTCACAAATGTATATTTCTAACAACTATTTGATTGATTCCTCAATGATCATGATATAAATAATATTGTCCAGTCAGCATGTTCCTCCCCAATGACATTCACTGTGTAGTAATTTTTTTAGTGATCATGGAAAACTGAAAAGCACCCCCAATCGATAATCTCTCCAATGTGCACACCTCTCCTCCACAACTATGACTGATGAAGAATGACTTATTTTAATGTGATACTGTCAAGCATCCCATATCAGAACATGATGTAGTAGTGTGCTCTGCATCTGAGTGAACTCCTGGTTTATTCTATATCCTCCGATCAAAAAGAAGAAGTGGCAAGGAAAGGTGTCACATAACTAGGTTGGAAGAACAGTGGTGCACAGATCCTAAGAAAGTGGTGGTGAAGACAGTGCGCACCGCCACACCTTAGATGTGGTACGAGCTAGTGGAAGGTTGGAATCTGACAGATCACATTGCACATCACACTCAAGATAAAAAATTCTACAATGAAAAAAAATCAAGAATAACAACCAACCATTATGTCAGAGTCGATTTATTTTTTCCCTACTATTGCAATTACCTCTATACCACGTGTACCACGTTTTGTAGAGACTCGAGTCCTCCAAAACTTCTGTTCAAGAATTTTCCTCTAAATGAGAGCACCAAATTATTAGGAATCTAACCTAAAAATGGTCTCATAATAGAAATAGAGGAAGAAAAATAGAAAAAACAAGATATATACTTCTAGAAGAAATAATAAGAAGAGATGGCGATACAATAGAAATAAGAAAGGAGGAGAAGAAGGAAAAGACGTTGAAGAAGACCACTCCCCATAGCTCAGACCTGATGTACCAACATACAACCCCCAAAAACCCTACTGTAGGATTCCATAAAATGTTTCGTGTCCCACCTATATACACTGGCCCCCTATTTAATAGTCCACCCACCCAGCTAACCACACAAACAACTAAAATTGGAAAAGTACAACACTTCCCCTTGGTAGTTACACCAACTCCCAAACACAACTGCTTTCTACCTAGCTTGCTATCCCAACTAATAAAAGTAAATGGAAAAGACAAAACCACCCCTCACCCATTCTAACAGGACCGCCCTACTACTGACAGTCCTGATAGATTGTATCAGTAATTTCCTACTCTTCACATCAGTGATCACATTACCTTTCCTCGGAGTATAAGAAACATAAAAATCAAAAGTATGAATATAATTAATCCAGCATCTCCATCACAAGTTCAAACCCCTCAAAGTGAAAATACAGTTCAAGATTTTTTTGACCATAATATACTAAAAATAAATCTCCAAAGAGGCAGTGATGACATGTTTTGAGTGCATGCATAACTACCTCCAACCCAAGATCATGGATAGGGTAGTTCTTCTCATGAGGTAATAATTGGTGAGATCCATAAGCCACCCCCTATTTCCCCGGAATCAAGACACTCCCCAAATCCATTCCAAAATCATCGCAGAAAACATCATAACCCAAACCTAGTTTTGGTAGAGTCAAAACCGAAGTCTAAGTTAACCTCACCTTTAGTTCCTCAAAATACCTCTAACATTTTTCATTCCACTCAAACTTTACACTCTTATATGTTAAATCTTCCATCATAGATGCAAGCTTGGAGAAGCCCCGAACAAATTGCCTATAATAACCAGCCAACCCCAAAAATCTTTGGATCTCAAACACATTTATGGTCCGCTCCTAGGAAATATTTTTTTTGTAACTTTTCATGATCCACTGAGACACCCCTCTCAGACATAAAATTCCCCATAAACTTAACTTCGTGAATATAAAACTCACATTTGGAAAGCTTACCATACAAGAAATGTTCCCTAAATATTTTGAGAATAATATCCAAATGGTCCATGTGATCCTCCTCTGACTTAGAGTAAACAAAAATATTATCCACAAACACAAAAAAGAGTTCAAGAACTGATGAAAGATCTGGTTCATCAATTCCATAAATACAACAGGAGTGTTAGTGAGACCAAATGGAAAAAATAGAAACTAGAAATTCCCATACCGGCTCCCAAACATTGTCTTAGGTATATCCTCTTCTTGGAATCTCAACTGGTGGTACCCTAACCAAATTTAAATCTTTGAAAATCACAGAACCCCTCTAAGATGATTAAATATATCATCAATCCTAGGCAAGAGATATTTGTTTTTGACAACCACCTGATTTAACTTTTGATAATCAATACAAAGTCTGAGGCTCTTCTTGTCTTCTTAGAAAAGAGGATAGGAAAAGCCCATAATGACATGTTAGGATGAATAATCCCTTAGCCTTGAGATATGAAAGTTGGACCTTAAGTTTTATCAACTCTATAAGAATCATATGATAAGATGACATAGAAATGGTCATCGTATCAGGTAGTAGGTTTATGGTAAACTCGACCTCTATCTCTATAGCGGTAAACTAGAAAAATACTCTATAAAGACCTAGAGGTATGCACACACCACCATAGAAAGTGGACTATTCAAAAAATAATAAAAAAATCAAGAAAAATCTCTGAAAATTGACATAAGATCACTTCATCATAAGGAAAAACAGGTCCTGCTCTCCCAGACCTGGAATCCCACCCACCCTGAAAGACATGATTGATTCCATATAGAGTTAAAAAGTGAACTCAATAGTGATAACAATCAATTTGGGCCTTAACATTGATCATTCAAACCATATCAATAATTATATTGAAGATATAAAGATCAAGCACCAAGAAGTCCAACTCCACCTCATGGTTTGTTATCATCACTTGATATGTTGGACACTTGAATCCTTATTCAGACCTCTTTCCCAAAGGCTTGGAAAGATAAAAAAAGAATGACTAAGCTCCGAACACAAGCTCAAAACTTAAAATAAATTTGATGATATAAAATAATTAGTACCACCTATATCTAATAAAGCTAGCACCATATAAGATGAAATTAACATCTTACCTCTAACAGTAGCTGACCTTGCTTCAAATTCCTCTAGTTCATACTCCACTACATAAAGACATATGGTCTCAACCCCTCCCTGGGATTTCTTTTTCACATGAACATCCCCCTTAACCTGAGGATAATACCCACCACCCTTGGAAGCATCGGTACAAACCTATAAACCCTTGGTGAGAGTGGATCCAACCTTATTTCATTGGGACATCCTTTCAAAAAAATGCCTTAGATGGCCAGATTTTCCACAATGATGATAGGTCTTGGGAGCCTCTATACAATTAGGCTTGGTATGACCAGGCCTTCCACATTGATAGAAAAAAATTCTTATTTTCCTGAGGAAGACCCCGAATCCAGCTTTGAAGAAAACTGGCTACTGTTGTGCTTCCTTTTCTGACCATAAGATACACCTTGGATAATGATGGTACTAAATAAAGCTCTTCCCAAACCTATTTTTTAGCTATGTCAACCTCTTCCAAGGCTACCTTATCGACTACCTCCACAAAGGTCAGAAGGCACATGAGAATTAGTGTTGAATAAATACCAATCATCAACCCCAACTCAAATCTCAAAGAATTTAGGCAATCATTGGTGACTATTATCGATTTCAAATGCACTAACTTAGCAAAATAGGTAGAATACTCTATAATGGTAAGATCACCTTGTTCTGAAGGTAAAAAAATCCCAGGTCTTTTCCCCTCGTAATGTCTCAGGATAAAAATGTTGTTTAAATATTTTCTTTAAAGTTACATATGTGAGATCCTCATGCAACTTAGTTTGGAAAATAGATTCCCACCATATCCTTCTCGGCCCCTCAAGAATATATGTGAAAAAAACCACATTAGAGTTCTCAGGAGTCTTTAGAAAGTTGAAGATCCTCTCAATCCCCTCAACAAATTATTTAGATTTCTGGGTTCCTCTATCACCATGAAAGATATGTGGATGCTACTTAGTAAATTCTGAGTCGTGATCCACTACTCATCCTGGGTTCCCGAAACCCACTTGACCCAGAGTCTGAATAGTGTTGATTACAACTTCTACCAAAGAAAGGTCTACTAGAGGATTTTCCTATGGAACCTATCTCGTAGATTCCCTACTTGGATTTGGAAGAAATCTTTTAGGATACATTGTCTAATAATCACAAGATTAAAACCAATCAATAATTAGAAGATTCCAAAATCATAGGACCAACTTCAAGTATCCATATTCATGCTTTAAAACAATAAGAATTTAAAGTAATTATGAATTTATTTGAAAAAAGATGACACATTAAGAAATGACCAAGTCCATTTAAATAAACCCTAAATCTATTTTATTCAAATATCCCCAAATACCAAGTCTCAATCTTGGTAAAAATCTCTGACCACCCATGGTAACTCAAATTTAGTCATAGAAGTGAGCTAGTCAAGATCCCTTTTCCAAACTTACTATCTGAATTCTAATAGTCCCAACTCTAATCTACCAAGACACTAAACCAAAACCAGGAAGTGTCACAACACTCTAGGATGGGGAATAATTTGATACCAATTTATCACGAACAAACCCAGGAAATAAGAAAAGTCACTCAAGATGATCTTCCCATGGTAAATTAGAAACAAAGTTGAAGAAACATGTCTCATAATAAACAAAAATAAGGAAAAACACTAGGGTACAACATGGAATAAAGAGGAAATAACCACGAGACATATAAATTCAATCCAAATAGAAAAAACCAGAAAGATAAAACATGATGAGTTTAAATAAGTCCACGCGTGACCATCCATCACCACCAAACTATCCTACGACGAAGATGACAGAAACAAAAGAAACTTGCATACTACACAATGATCTTCCCTTTACCCGAGTCCTGTAAAATAATATATACAACCACCCAGAGGAAAAAGTAGGGTGTGATAAAAAAGCCTAGAAAGATACCACCAAATAATATATACAAGTTCTAATATCAAGAATGTATCAGTTCTAGATTTAAAAAAAATTCAGTTTAGAAAGCATTTTTATAAAATAAACCATTTTATAAAACATTCCTTTGATTTTCATAAAAGAATTTCATATTCACTAAATCGAAGAATATGTCAAGAAAGTAGGTAAGAAACCATGAATACACTATATGATAAGCACATGCAAAATAATCATGAAATATACCTTAATGTGATAAACAATCCACAAATGACCAAGCACACCATTTGGGATCTAACCTATGGGTATATGTGCAAGAAATGAAAGAAAAGATTAAATACGAGCCTAAGGTGGATCTAACCAATATAACCTATAGTAAAATTACACATAATAAAATGACATAAAACCCCCCTGTTTCATTTTACACACAAAGAGTGACAAGTCTATTCTCGATGCACACAAGGTTACCCAATGTGATAAGTCTGTCAAAAGTCATTTAAAAACTAAAACTACCCTTTAAAGAATTTAATTAAATACTCAGTGTGTGCAAAACCCTTTTTAAATAAAACCCCTTTAAAAACATGCATCTATTCCAACAATGTAAATATAATGTAAAATAAATAAATTTCAATGAAAAACATAAAGGAATTGAGAATAAATTAAGTCAATTCATGAATTTGAAACACTTGTATAGATAAACCTACCTCAAAAAAGGAGGAAACCTAATTATCTTTGACAAAAAGGATTGGAAACTATTATATTGACCTTTTTAAGACAAGGCATGATGAAAAAATGAAAAGGATTGATAGAAAACCCAAACTGATCACAAATCGATCCATAGACACAGCCAACTCCACTACCACAACCAAAGGCAGAGAATAAATAGGAAGACTACTTACTAGGGAGAAGCGACACAATCATCATGGGGATCAAACAATGAATGGAGAAATCCAGAAGGAGAGAGATTACCCAAAATTGGCCAAAAAATCCATAGGGTTCAAGAGTAAGTCCTTCATGTCAAATGGGAGAAGAGTCATATGTGCAACATGATAAAAGCTACTAGGCCAAATGATTTATGGCACAAACACCTAATTTACAGATTAAATACCCTATAACTCATATAAGCCAAAAAAAACATCACCTCAAATTAAATTTACCACAATAAATTATTTTATGGCATAAAATAGGATCTTGTGGTGTAAAATAAGATTTTACAGCTTGAAATATTCTTGTGATGTAAACTGTTTCATGACTTGTGCCCAATGCCTTATTTACACCGCAAGCTACAATGTTATGACATAAAATGGTCTTGCAGGTAGTACCTAGCCCAAGTTATGTATAATAAATATCAAACAATCTCTGAATATTTTCAAACCCAATGAGAACCCCCTTAAAATTTTGACACCTTTATATCTGCACTTCATCAATTCAAACAGACATACATCCCCTAACTTTAGTTCATATTCCAAAAAAAGATCATCCTCATATGGATTGAAACGCACCCAAACAAAAATGGAATAAATACTAAAGTCAAGAAGTACCAAAAGAAAGTTAAATAAATGTTACAGCAACTACCTTAGGTTCCCACTTGTCAAGTATTGGGATTTGGTTTAGGCAGAAACAAGAGAAATCAAGAAACTAGACAAAAGCCCTAAAAATAGAGCAAATTAGCCTTAATAGAAAAAACACAAATATAGCTGATTAAAAGACAAAGGAGGAAATAAGAGTTATAGAATTACATAGATATTATGATTTTAATAGATGGAAGATGAAACAATTAAGAAACTTTGGATATCCACATGAAAGGGAGAGGTCTATGGGAATTTTGTCACATGCTATGATAGGAGAACAAGAAGGGGGGATCCAATCCATTGGATTGAAGGGTATCCCACACGATCGCCCATATCTCTCAAGTAAAAATCATTCATCTGAATTAGTTTAGACTTAACCCAGATAAATGACCAATCAAATATAATATTTATGTCGAAGAATCTTCCATCGATGTCATTACAATTTATACACACTCCATCCAACAAGACAAGCCCCGAGTCAATGCTGAATCATCTCTCTTTGATGGAATTGTTTATATGTGATTGTTAGTCTATATAATAATATATGATAGACCCCTTGGAACATCGGAAAATCCCACGACTTGGGGGAGTCGCTGACTCCTCCCCCTCTGAAGCGACATTTCTTCATTTTCAACTATCGCACTAGGAAACATAAAACTATAAAAGGAGACATACTAAGGGGTGCAGAAGACCCAGTGGACAATGTAACTCATGAAGGCCAACATGAGTCCCCCACAATGTCCCATATAAACTTAATAATGAGTAGGTTGGACACCAACACATTCCTTTCAACCTAAAGGGTTCCATCACATCATGACACACTCTGAAATAGTGAACAAACATGTCTGAATGCTCCTACTAAGTATGAAAACACATAGGTTATAAGTGATGTTTTTTGAAATGATCTTCCCAATACTTGATAACATAATATTTATAATATGTTTAAGTACAATATTACCAATGATAACGATCCTAATATCATTAATATCAAGATCATTTTATTACTTTTAGAGTAAATAAATTACATAGTAATTAAAACTATAAGGCATTCAAGAATATTAAAATAATTACTTAATATAATTGGTAAGATAAAATTGTTGGATATAATAATAAATCATAAATAACTTAATATTAAATACCTAGGGAACAATAACACTATCCAAGTTCAAATATGAGAGGGAAAACTTGATTTAATCCTCCATTGGAGCCTTTGTCAACAACCTGTTTTGATAATAATCAATATAAGAAGGTATAATATCAAACAATTGAGAACAATCATCAGTTCCCTCATCATTATATAAGTTTTGGAAGTAATTAGTGATACCATTGAAAAAATAATTCTCATCATTATTTGAAAAATCATTAATTTGAATGGAGTGAATTCATTTTTTAACTTTCTTTTATTTATGCAGGAAATAAAAAATTATTCATTTTCTATCTCTATACCAAATCTAAATAGTGTTTACTTGGTATTTAATTAGAATACCCTTGATGGATAGACAATTATCAAGCTAAGAACAATGCTGAAGTTCTGCTTGTGCTGGAGCATCAAAATATTGGTTAACAATATGGTATGAGGTCAGCTCAGTCTCTACCTCCCTGATATCATCAGCGACCTTAGAGAATGAATCCTTACTCTTATATAGTATTCTACCCATATGATATTACAAACTAAGACTTGAAGATAACTTCCATGAATCTCAATCAACTACTCCTCTATAAAAAATTCTTGATATCCTAAAACTATGATCCATGCATTATTAAATTTAAAAGGTAAAGGTGTGTATCTCAAAGTATTGAATTCAAGATTCACAAGGAGTGTATGGTTAGAATGAAACCTTGAAAGAGTAACTCTATAATTTCAAATGGTTGGATAATTATCATCCATGTGGTCAAGACATCTGTATAGATTGCCAAACTTCTTTCAATTCATAGAATTAATGATCAAAGTAAATTCACCACTATATATACTAACTTCTAAAGGATTATAAATATAAATTCAAGAATTAAATTCATCATAATAAATCCTAAAGAAATTAATCCAAAATTTCACTTCAGGTTTGTGGATACCATTAAAATACCCAATGATAATTAAGTTTTTCTCAAGATTCTCAAACATGATTACCAACTCCTTCCACAGATCCCTCATTTTTATATAAAATTTAGAAGCATGAAAAAAAGAAAACTTTATAACAGTGTTATCTATATGCATAGAAATGGAAATTAGTTGAGATATTGGAAACCGAGAAGTAATATGAACTATTTCATGAGAAAGTACTCATAATGTTTTAACTATATAATCACAAGGATTGCGAGAGACAAGAAAATATCTAATTGAAGACCACTTGAAGTCTTTAAAATTGTCAAACCTTGTATTGGGTGACAGAGTTGATTTATATCTATCATTTGGATTAATTTTTTTATGATTTTTTATGCTTTATTTGATAATGCATCAGGTTTAGGTTGATTCCTGCTGGAAATAGTTGTCCAAGACTCAAAAGGAAAAGCCATAAAAAAAATGAAAAAATGAACTTTATGTGTCGAGATGCGTATACACGATATGGATGCATCATTCATAGCATGTTTGTAAGAAGATGGAACAAACTGTGATAATTTACAAGTCGCGAAAAAAATACATGATGTGAATCTCTAATACACATCATGTAAACTTCAAATTCCACTTTATGCTCAAAATTCAGGTCATGAAGATATAACATTTTGTAAAAAGAATAAATATCATGACTTAAGAAATATATCTTAATCCCGAATATTCAAGCTGTGAAAGTCTCCAGATATATGTTTTTTGTATAATTCATCAGATCGAGATTACACAACATGATAAATTACATGTCATGTAATACTTGGGCCTATAAAAATTCTGACTATGAACAACCTCATGATACTTTCCTAGAACGACTATTTTCATATTTATTTCTTTCATTTTCTCTTCTATCCCCCTTCCCTTTCACCTATAATCAATTATGTTTAATTATTTAACTAAATTTGAGTTGTCATCTACCATTATATATCCCATATTCATCAAATCTATCTTGGTTTTCCATTTTGATGATTGTTTTCCATTACCATTACCATTCGACATCAAACATGTGCTAAGTTCTTTCTCGTTTACCTTTTCATGTAAGTTTTTGATCTATTTTTCAATTGTTTTAATTATAAAACACTTTATTTTGAATTTCTCAATTGTGAACTGATTTATTTCGACTTATTTATCAATATTCCAAGCATGTTTTCCATTATTTCCTCTCTTTTTATTAATACCATCATGAGTAGCTAATCCGTTTAGGGTAGGGGTCGAGAGTAAGGGTTTTTGTTTTCACTTAATGAATCTATAAAATGAAACTTGGTAACCCTAAGACGATTAATAAGGTTAAACATTGATTTCTAGTCAATTATTTTATGAAATATTGACCATGATAAGTTTAAATGAATGAGCCTGACTTAATTGGAGTTTAATAGGCTATGACCATTAGCCTATGACAATTTTTTCCATAGAATCTAAGCTTAATGCATCTAGGTTGTTAGCTATATCCGGACCAAGGAATAATTGAATCTTGGAGAGATCTAATTGTTTTTACCATAATCAATTAGTGATCTATGCACTGCTTTGCAACCTAAGCCCTAGGTCTATCCCAAGTTAGGCATGAGATTATATTTTACCTAAAACCTAGAAATTGACCATGATCCATATCTCCTTCCTGAATCTAAAACCAATCTAAGTAGTTTTAATTAAATCCCAAACTCAAATCAGTTGGTGAGGACTCCTACATAAAGGGTTCAAAATCATTGGTTACCTATCGTCCAGTTCTTCCAGTGGGTTCGACCCCGCACTGCCACTTTACTATTCCATTGTAGCAAATGTAGTTTGAGATAATAGAAATTTCTAATCTGATCAATGCCTATGTGAATTCAAAAATGCATGTGGGAACATAAAATTTAGATATCATTATTGAGGAATTTTACTATTTCTCATGTATATGATCCTTCAGAATGAACCTGGTATTACCTCACTCTTCCCACTCTTCTCTTTTCATTTTCCTTCTTTCTTTCAAATGTCACCGCTTCCTTATTTGTCTTCAGCCTAGTGCATGCGTCAGGGCCCCTTAACCCATTTGAGGATCCTTGAATCTCAAGAATTTATCACTTTATTTCCTGAGATTGAAAGATATATTTCTATATACTGGCGTCTAAGTATGGATGATCGCTACAATCTTACAGGCCCCAACTCTCCATACATGAAATATGTTCCACCTGAACTATAAGAAGAGAAACCCTTTATGTAGGAAAGCACCATAATGGATTATAGATTGCTATCTATCAGTGGTGTTGCACCCAAAATTATGCTTCCTCTTATTCAGGAATATATATTAAAAACCAAACCTGGACTCATCAACATGATCCAAAATATGGGTCAGTTCAATAGACTTTAGGGAGAAAATCCTCACGAGCATATATCTAATTTCATAGAAGTTTGCGACACCTTTCACAACTAGAGAGTGTCATCTGATGCAATAAAATTTCATGTCTTCTCATTCTCCTTATGCGACCGAGCCATGTATTGGCTAAAAAGACAAGATTTTGAGTCAATCATGACTTGGGATGACCTATCAAAGAAGTTCCTAGATAAGTATTTCCTACCTATATAAACTTGGATGCTCTAGAATGACATCTAAAACTTTTACCATATAGAAAAAGAGTTAGTCTGAGAGGCCTGGGATCACTTTAAGGAGCTAAATCTAAAGTTCCCACAACATGGACTTGATGTATGACTTTAGCTGTAAACATTCAACCAAGGACACCAACCAGCTGCTCGCACAGTGGTAGATTTTTCCACAGATGTCGAGATAATGATCAAAATGCTCGAAGTATTCCAAGTAATTCTAGAAGAGGTATCTCACAATTTCATTCTATAGTAGAGTGATCGAGGACCGCGTCAACACAAAATCCACCAAGTAGAAGAAAACACCCATCTAGAAGCACAAGTAGAGGCCTTTAATAAGAAGTTGTAATCCTTTCAGCTACCTGTTTCACCACCACCCCTTCCAACACCTATTATAGAGATTCAATCCTATGAAATGTTCAGAGGCCCACTCCCATACCGATATTGCAATGTAAGAGTAGACAAACTTCAAATTAAATATTGTTATTACATGAATTAAAATCAACAAAGACAAAAATTCCATCAACCACAATAGTACTATTAACATAGGACAGATCAATAAACACAAAAAAATAATCAAGGGTACTATCAATGGAGAAGTGTTCAAGAACCACCAAGTAACCAAGGAACACTTTTATACCCACCTATGAATCTAGTTCCTTGACCACTACAATAAGTACCCCAACAACCTTTTTCTCATAGATCCCAACAACAATTTTAACCAGATCTACAAATACCACCACAACCAGAACCACCTCTTCAATAAAACTTGGAGAATTTTCTCATTTATTTTTTACAAAAATAAGATTAGAGGATGACCACCCAAGAGACAGAAATTAAAAATCAAATGGAGGCCCTCCAAAACCTCTAACCCCAAATGGATCAAATATTAAAGACCTTATTAGATAGATTATTAGGTACATTGTCTAGTAATATCGAGACATACCTGAAAGAATAATCCAAGTAAGTGGTACTAAGGAGCCAAGAAGTGATAAATTTTTAGAAACCCTACAAAGGAGAAGAAAATAATCCCAAAGAACCTGGGAAACATGCAATATTCATTAGTGAGGATGTCAATGAAAGCACAACTAGAACTAATCAGGAGAAAAATATAGAATCAAAACCTCCTGAAAAATATCCAACACAAGAGAAACCTAAAGAAGACATCTACATAGCACCACCATATTAAAAAACACCTATTCCTTTCTTAAAAATAACGAGGCAAGATAAAATTGAAGGCAAATATAATAAATTTCTATAAATGTTCAAATAATTATGTATCAACATCCTATTTGCGAAAGTTTTTTCTCAAATGTATACTTATGAGAAATTCCTAAAAGAGATGATCTCCAAAAATAGAAAGATGTAATACTTGAGGTTCATACCCCTAAATATATAACTATCTTCCATTTTTTAGTAGAATCTCCCACCAAAGATACAAGACTTGAGTAGTTTCTCAATCCCTTGCACCGTAGGGGCATACAAATTTGGAAGAACCCTGTTTGATTTAGGAATCAACATTATCCTCTTTCCAATAAGTGTATTATGAAAGCTGGGAATTAAGGAAATTAATACAATTAGAGTTTCCCTTCAATTGGATTACCGATCGATCAAGTATCCTCTAGGACTTCTCAAGGATGTCTTAGTCAAAGGCGGGAAATTCATTTTTCCAGCGGACTTCCTCATACTAGACATGGAAGAAGAAGTAGATGTTTTAATTAACCTAGGATGACCATTAATATCCAATGGGAAGTCACGGATTGGAATGAATCAAGGGAGATTTATATTTATAGTTGGTGATGAACAAGTTGTGATCAACCTTGTCAAATCCACTAAACAAACTGATGATTCATTCGACTATCAAGTTATCTTTCACACTGAAGAGAAGAATGAACACATGTCTATAGAGGATGGTAGTGATAAACTATATCCTAATAAAAATAAGGATTATTTATATGATTAAGTAAACTATATAGAACCTCTGACAAGGTACACTATCCCATCATTCATACCCTTAGTTATCCAGCCCCCAACACTGGAGCTAAAACCTCTTCTAAGCACACTCAAGTACTCATTTCTAGAAACAGCAGTAGCATTGCCAATAATTATCACCTCATAACTGCGGTGAAATAAGAGGATAAGTTGATAGAAGTCTTAAAAATATATAAGAAATTAATTTCTTGGGATTGTCCCCATAATATGCACACATAAGATTTTACTCGAAAAAGGTGTGAAACCCAAACGTCTACCCCAGAGGCGACTCACCCCACTGATGAAATAGGTGGTTAAGAAAGAAGTGTTGAAACTTTTAAATGTTGGAATAATTTTTTCAATCTATGATAGTGATTGTGTGAGTCCACTACAAGTCATTCCAAATAATAGTGGCCTCACAGTTGTGAAAAATGATGAAGATAAACTGATCTCAACTCGAACCATCACTGGATAGAGAGAATGGGTGGATTACATAAATATATAAATACAACAACCTGGAAAGATCATTTCCCCCTGAATTTCATCGATAAAATTCTAGAAATAATAGTAGGACATGAATTCTATAGTTTCTTAGATAGATATTTAGGATACAATCAAATTGCAGTCGACCGGGATGACTACTCCAAAACGAAGTTCACATGTCCATTCGAGAACGTCACCTACAGAAGCATGAGCTTTGGTATGTGTAATGCATCTAAGACCTTTAAAAGGTGCATAACATTTATATTTCATGATATGAGAGGAATTTCTAGAGATATTTATAGTCAATTTTTTAGTTTATGGAATATATTTTGCGGTATGATTAAGCAATCTAGAATTAGTCCTGCAACGCTATGAAGAAAAGTTTATGGTTTTAAACTAGGAGAAATGTCACCTTATGGTCCAAGGAGGCATATTAATCATACATAAAATCTCAAAGAATGGAATGGAATTTGATCTAGAAAAGATCAAAGTGATCAAAGATTTACCTGAGCCCTCAATAGTAAAAGGTATAAGTTGATTTATGGGACATGTAGGATTCTATCGCCGCTTCATAAAATTTTTTGTGAAGGTATCCCACCCTTTGACACACCTATTATTGAAGGATACTAATTTAGATTTTATTGAATAGTTTATGTGGGAATTAAATGTTTTAAATAACAACCTAGTGCCCACTCCTATTATCATTTCACTAGCCCAGGACAAAGACTTTGAGTTAATGTGCAACGCCAGTGACTTCACTGTGGGTGCTGTCTTAGGACAACAAGTTGGCCACATCTAATGCCCCATTTACTATGTCATTCACACACTAAATAGAGCTCTGGTAAACTATAAAACTACATATAAAGAACTCTTATCAGTCATCCATGCTTTCAATTTTTTTCTCATACCTTGTTTTGTCCAAGGTAATTGTCTACATTGACCATGAATCCCTTAAATATTTATTAAATCAAAAGGATTTCAAATTGTGACTGATACAGTGGATCCTATTGCTACAAGAGTTTGAAATCATTATAAAGGACACTAAGGGGACTGGGAAATTCATTTTTGATCATATATTTGGACTATCACTACCTATCATTAAGGATGATTATAATCTATAAATTGAGGTTGACTTCCCTAATGGAACTCTTTTCAAGATAAATATAAAGGCATGACCATGTTTTTTCGACATTGAAAACTATCTCTCAATGGGATCACTCTACCCAGGCCTCTCCTACCAGTAATAAAAGATATTTTTAATTGAATCTTCACACTTCTACTGGGATGTGCCACACTTTTTAAGCATTATGTTGATGGTTTAATTTGGCGTTTCATCCCAGAAGATGGGATACAAAGAGTGTTAGACATGTGTCACATGTCAGTAACTATAGGGAACCATGGACCTAAAGGCACAATGGCCAAAATCCTAAAAAGTGTACTTTTTTTCCCACACTCCATCAAAATGTAAGAAACTTTTGTTAGAGGTGTGATCGGTTCCAAAGAACTGGAACCATCGAAAAAATAAATGAAATGCCCCAAAACTTGATCATGAAAGTTGAAATTCTCAACATATGGGGAATATATTTTATGGGGACATTACTTAATTCCCATGAAAATTTATATATCCTGGTTGACATTGACTACATATCAAAATGGGTATAGGATGAAGCCACTACTCATGACACATAAAAAGTGGTCATGAAATTTTTAAAGAAAAATATTTTTTAAAGATTCAGATTCCCCCAATTACTCAAGTGATTGAAGCACTCAAATTATCAATAATAATTGCAATGGATTAATTGAGAAGTATGGAATTTGGTATAACACAAGAACTCCCTACCAGCCACAAAAAAGCATAAAATTTAAATTGTCAAACAAGAAAATAAAACAAATCCTAGAGAAGACCGTGAACACTAGTCGAAAGGACTGAAGATTCAAATTAGATGATGCACTCTAGACATATCACACAACATAAAAAACTCCCATTGTAATTACTCCATTCCAACTAGTGTATGGAAATCCATGTCATTTACCAGTAGTACTAGAGCATCACTCATATTGGGATCTTAAGAAATTAAATATGGATGCTCAAAAAGACAAGGAAGTCAGAATGGTAAACATAAACTTAGATTCAGTTAAATAATTAAATAGAATTGATCACAGAAGAAAAGAAAGGGGAACATAAGAGAAAATAAGAGAAATAAACAAGAAAATATCTTCTTTAGGAAATCCTTTTATAGCTGTCCGTGGTCATAATTTTTATAGACCCAAGTATTACATGACATGTAAGTTGTTATGTCATGTAATACCAATCTAAATAATTCTACAAAAATCTTATATCTGGCGACTTTCATGACCCAAATCTTCGAGATCCAGAGATATTTATCAATTCATGATGTGTATTCTTTTCACAACATGCTATATCTTCACAACTTGAATTTTGAGTGGGAAGGGGCATTCTAAGTTTACACGATGTGTATTGGAGACTGACATCGTGCATTATTTCCACAAATTGTAAATTCTAAAGGGTTATTCAATCCTATTAGAAACATTAAATGAATGATGCATACACATCATGTATGTTCATCATGACATTTAAAGTCCATTTTTTCATTTTTTATAGTTTTTTATTTTGAGTTTTGGACACTTATTTCTTGCATGAATCAACACAATCTCGGTGCATTATTGAATAAAGTATGATAAAATCATAAAAAAATAAATTGAAATGATATATATAAATTAATATTATCAAATTCTCCCACAGTTGAACAATTGTTTGTACTTAATAAAAAAACATCTCCATAGGAATTCCAAAGGTTACAATTTTTAAAACAAGAAACATGCATTAAAACCAGGAAAAAAACTAAGTGTAAGGAGAAAAATTAAATCATTTAGAATAAATCTCACTAAGAAAATCAATCATGCCACGCAGTTCAGTTGTTTATCTAGTTTCCTTTTTTCCTTTAATTACAATTTCATAACTATTTTTAAATGCTATACCCTTTTTGTAATTAAACTCACAATAAATTTTCTCTCATTACTCAAGGTAAAATTTAACTGAAGTTACACTCATACCCTGAATACATGTTCTTAACCATATGATTTTATTGGTTTTAGCATCTCTAATTCATAAATACAACTATAAAATTAAAGATGAGGGCTTTAGAAATAAGGTTCAAATGACTCTGAGGCTGAGGTTAGGTGGGAAAGTGATAAAAATAAAGTTTAAAAGGAGGTTAATCTCTAAGTTATAATGCATGAAAGTCATGGATAGTGAAATGAAGTGACTCATACTAGACAAAGTGTGTCCATTATCATGACCCAATCATGGGGGTATCATCCCAAACCAATAAGAACATCAAGGCTGCAGTTCATGTGGTTTGTCTTATCGAAGAGATGGGAGTCACCCCGAAAATGTGGAAAATGATGCGTATCAGTCCTAATACCACCCTGGTTGGGAGTTAGGGTCACTCTCCTAATGAGTCTATGACAGGACAAAACTAGGGAACCTCTCATCATTTTAAGAGATTGATGGCTAAACCCCACCCACTGAGGAGGATTTTGGGATGCCATAGAAGTGAATCGCTATGCTGAGATGCTAAACCCATGAAAAGTGGTATCAGATTAGGTGTGATTTGTGATGTTTATGGAATGCTTCCTGTTGGACCTTAGTGGTGGGATTGGAGTCTTAGAGTGTTATAAAGAAGGTGAAATAAAAACAATGGCCATGATTAAGAGAATTTCAGAGGAATAAACACCACTTTGGAGGGTGGGTTTCAAGGAGGTGTCTAGAGAGAGTGGGTGGACCATAGTGGTTTGCGACTCAAAGAGAGTGAGTGGAACATGAATCCGATAAAGAGAAAAGAGAATCCCTTTGGCCACTCATGGTAGCTGGTTAGTCGGAATCATAATATTTTGTAGACACACTCAAGGCCACAAACCTGCATGCATGAGGGTGTGCATGGAATGGTGGTAGGTGAATGTCATAGCCCAATCATGTGGGTATAGTCCCACACCAGAAAGAACATCAAGGATTCAGTTCATGTGGTTTGTCTTATCAAAGAGATAGGATTTGCTCTGACAATGTGGAGGATGGTGCATGTTAGTATCGACACCATCTTGGTTGGTATTTGGGTCACTCTCCTGATGAGTACATAATAGGATGAAAGTAGTGAACCTCACATCATTTGAAGAGTTGTCTGTGTAATCACCCACACTTTTTGAATGAGAATTGTTTCCTAAAATTATGTGTTATATTATTCAAAAAAAAACAAAGTTTTTTTAATGAAGTGAATATAAAGGGAAATGTGACAATCTGGATTCAACTGTTATATGATCATTGGAAAATATGACTATTGGGAACTATACTCTTGATAATATTTTTAACGTTATCATTAGAGTTTATAAGTAAAATTTTGACAAAGGATAATTGATATAAAAATAAGAGTCAAGGAAATCAACCAATAGAGTCATAACATTTGAAGCTCATTTATTAGATCTTGGGAGGGAGGTTTCATCACTGGGATTTTCCCTTGACCAAATCCCAATCCAAGATTCAACAAGTGAATCTTGAACAAAATCGCCTATGGGAGAAGTTCAAGTTAATGGAGATTTCCACTTGGTTGATGTTAGCCGGGGCACCCCACAACACTACCACCATCACACAACTTACTCATATGAAGTATGTAGGTGTAATAAGGGGTTACATTTCCCAAACTTAGTGTGTAATTCCATTATTTAAATGATTTTTTATTCTATCATTTCTATTTTAATAATTGTTTTGCTTAATAAAATTGAGGTAGAATTTGATAAATTGATTTTTTGGACTAAAATTTTACTTTACAGAAATGATATAAATAATTTTGATAAACAAATATTTTATGAATAATAATAATTTTAATAAAATAGTGTGAAAAAAAACTCTTATTTCAATATAAATGATAAAATATTTTTTTTTCAAGTGTGAGAAATTTTACTATGCATTTTCAATCTGCTATTATTTTTAATAAATATGGATTTTTAAATTTAAATGTTAAAATTATCATATTTATAAAATTATGATGATAAAATAATTATCATTTTTGAAACCATCACATCTAAATTAATTTGGGGTGAATTTTTGAGAATTTTCTAAAATACTTTATTTTTATGAATAATAAAAATACAGTTTGAGTTGTTCAGTTTGTTAATGACATCATAATTATGTCATACTGATGTAATAAATAATTAACCAAAATTAATGAATTAAAATATTTTATTTCATTAATATCATTTATTTTAATATATTTTAATCAATTTCCAAATATATAATTTATTTTCCAAATTCTAAAATGGAACATTTAACTTTAAAAATGTTATTTTGTGAAAAATTTAACTTTCCTTGCCAAAAAATGTAATATAAAATGATGGTAGACTCTTATGAAATAAAATAAAATAATTTTTTCCTAAGTTTCCAATATTATGGGAACGTCCATGGTTTTTTATTTACCACCACTTAGGTGTATAAGACCTTTATTTAGAAATTAATAAATAAATCCTCCATTTTCCTATATATACCCACCCATTTCTACATTTACTTTCACTCATATTTCATTCTCCATGAAGCTCTGACAATTTTAACTCCCAAGGTGTCCTTCAAAGGTGTCCTTAATCCCTAAGGTCCCGATCTTCAATTTTTAGGAATTACTCTTCAAGGTAAGAGAAATATCCACTTCTCTTTTCCATCCAAGTTCCCTCTTTATGAGGTATATCTTTAAAATTTACAAAATAAGTTCTTATATCCAATTTATTTTATCCATTTACTGTATTAATATTATTTCATGAATGGGATACCCTTTTCCCCTCTTTTTTACCATTTTCTAATACCACATTTTACACCCGTTATACTGTCGATTTTACTTCTCCAAATTTCTCTCTTCTCCTAAGAAATTCCATTTTATTTTCTTTATGTGAATACCCAAAACTCTTTATATTATAGGGGTATTCAACAATATGTAAAAATTATTTATTTTATTATTTAATTTAAATATATAAAACCCTCATTCCCTTTACATGGGTTATAAATGAAATAAAGATCATTTATTTAAGCACTTATTAAAATGCCCTAATTTTTATATGAAACTCATTTATTCTATTCTACAAGGGTTATTTATGAAATGTTTTATTATGATATATTTGGATCAAATTAATTAAGACATATGAAGTGTGCACCCTGATAACCCTCTAATACATTGGGCAAAGAAATTAATATCTAGATATGACATGTTTTATGATACCTTGGTGAATAACCTTTGTAATTTTTATGAAACATCAGTGAGAAACCTTGGTGATATGCTTATTAATGTCTCATTTAAATGTTGTAGCCACATTTCCATGTTATTATTCAAGTTATGATATTCCCATTTTTTCATTTTCTCATGCATTTATGATATTCATCATGTTCTTATTGATTTTTCCTCAAGATCACATGAAAACTATTTCTCTTATTTTCTCTTACTGGGACTTTTGATCACCCTTTCCTTTGACATATGTCCCAAGATTATAATATGTAGTAAAAGTACTTAGGATGAACCAATGAAGAATCCTTTCAAAATTTTTATAATAATTTGTTATGTTTTCATGTATTATGTACACTTTTTCCAAGAAACTAAACTTTAAAAGATTCTTTATTTGTACCATGTAAATGAAAAGTTATATAATAAAGAGGAAGAATACTATAGTTGGTTTCAAAGGATGGTTTAATTATTTATGAAAATTTGGATTTGAAAAAATTATAAAGAACCTTTAGGACAAGTTGAAATATAGGAAAACATCCTGGTATTTTGGTAAAGTATTAATAAAGTGGTTTTTGAGAAAATAAATCCATGTCTAGATATGAACAAGTGGGTGTGGCTTTGGAACAATTGTATCTAGGGCTAAAAACCAACAACAAAAATTTGAGATAGACTCGAATGATAACTAATGCACAAAAATGGTCCATGCCGCACTCCTAGTTTGACACATCTAGGGGATATATTTGGTTAATCACAAGCTTTTCATAAACCATTATGAAGGATTTATATAAAATTTAATTGTTGTTAATGATTAACATAATTAAGCATGATGTTTTAAGACATAAAAATACTTTATAGTTATAATATTATTAAAATAAAAATGTTTCTCACAAAGTTTTATTCTCTTAGAAAATGGCACGAAATAGTAGGAACCATGTAAAAGGTGAGTGCAATAGACTAGGCACCGACGCCCCTTCAATGTAATCCATAATAGAAAACTCCATGAGAATAATGAATCAACTAACTCAAGTTATGATTAATAACTTGAATCAAGCTGAGATACCAAATTCACCTCAAGGGGAAAAACTCTCTATTGAGTCCTTAATGAGTCAATGAACACCTTATTTCAGTGGATATATCGACCCATTTATTGCTGAACAATGGATAAGCTCTATAGAAAAGATCTATTATGTACTCCATTATTACGAGAAATAGAAGGTCACCCTGGATGTATAGTGACCCATACTTTACATAAATGGTTAATACTTCAAAATTGAAGCATACTTATTACAACATATAACAAAACCATGAAAGGACCGTATAGGTATAGTGTCTTTAGAAACTGGGAAACATAAACAACTGGTTCATAAAGCATCTACACTGTCTCCCATTTATTTCATCATATCTATAGTCCCTTTTTGGCATATCTTACTTAATAAAATTCTTCCTGACCTGGGGAAAGAAAACATACAAAAGGTTGAGCTCAAATACTCAGTAAGGGTAAACAAAATAAATATCAATCACATCAAATTCATAAGAACATAACATTTTGGAAATCTTACCCTGCAAAAGAGATCATAATTTCATAACATGGGATAAATCATGGTAGTGAAATTTAATTCCAATAATCATAAATTAAAACATGAAACTTTGTGGAATACACACATAATCATAGAGAATCATTTCTTATTAGTCAAGACTCATTTCCAAGACTATCTTAGTGGACAAAGTCCATTTTTGAACCGAGTTCAGTTCTCGTTTCAGTCCTGTTTCACTGAACCGGTTTAACCTGCCATTCCAGCCATGTCTATCTCATGAGAAATAAAATCTTTACCCAATGCATTGGAGGGAGATATAGGTCACACCCATATAATAATGATACCATTCTTATGTGTGCCACAAAATCATAAACCATATATCATAGCATAACCCATGTAATAAAAATGGGAATCTTAAACATCGTGACATCATAAAACAATTCATATAAGATAAAGGAATTCATAAAAATATTTCCATCACAACATAATCAAATCAATGTAATAATAGGGATAGAAACATAACCCTATATTATCTTAGATGGAAAAGAATTTTGATAAAACACTTGAACTCCATTCTTGAGGAAAATATCCTTTCTACTTCAAAAACATTTTTCCTTTCTTAACATGTCATAAAATTTTAAACTAAAAGAAGTTGATTAAAAATAAACTTGAAAACTTGTAAAGGAATATTCTTGGAAATAATGTTTAAAAAATCCATTCATGCCGTATAAGTTAAAAAAACATTCTTCTTGTACTTTTGTCGGAAAAGTCAAAAAGTACCTCGTACGAAAAACGACAAAAGATACCTTTAATATATTTTACTAAAAACTCACCGAAGGGTAAAATTGGATTTAAACAATTTTATGAGGATATAAATAATATTACATATTAAGGAAACATGGATGTGGATGATAAATATTCCCCAGTAAATTCTGAAGTATAAACAATCTCGGATAAAAATTGAGATTGCGAGATTGTCCCTTACCTTAGGTCTGATTTTCTTCGTAAGTGTCCGAACCTCCTGTATAATGATTTAAATAAAGTTATAGAATTATTCCAGAATCATAATTATTGTTATGATATCATATATGGTTATATTCTTAGCTTCATATTTGTAATATTTCATTACTACTTGTTATTCGGGTGTTTATTACTTTTTGTTCTTATGCGTGTTTTGTCGAATAAATTATTATTCCTATTTATAGGATATAGATACATAATTTACAGAATGGTATTAGTGTAATATATATCATATTAATTCATTCAATTCATTTATATAATCATTATTCAATGAAGATCATATAGAACGAGTCGCATCACATCGTGGAGAAGGTAGACCGTACGTACGCACGCGCGATGATATCATTCCCATGATCGTGGAATTGTATTGGAGTGTATGTATACTATTTCAGAATAAATAACACTTTAAAATAATCATATATAGTTATTTATTTGAACCATTATACCCATCCAAGTAAGGTGGTGGTGGAAAACCGATTACACCACGGCGTGGAGACGGTATTCCGTACGTACGCACGCGCGATGATTTCGTTTTCCGTAGGATGGATAAGAGGTGAAATAGGTTTGTTTCATATTTATAATAAAATATCAGTATATGAGGGATACTGATGTTATTACCTGATAATTAAACAAATAAAGAATAGGGAGTAGAAGAATAATGGAACTTGAAGAAAATGGCAGAAGGTATTACCTCTTTCTCGAAGTGCCTCCTTTAAAATTTCTCTTAAGGAACTAGAGTTGGTATTTTGAGAAGTCCAGTACCTCTAGTAGGTTTCTAAGGAAGTGGGGAAGTGAAATGGGTAGGGTTTGGCCAAGCTTGAAGGCTCAAATTGGTGTGAGGAAGAGAGGGAGGAGGTGCCTTTTTATAAGGGAGGAGAGGGGCACCTTTGGAAAGTGTGGAAATATTATTTTATTATAAACTTATCTTCGGTTTCAAAAGGTCAAAAAATCATTAAAGATGAAGATAATATGACTTATGGTCGAAATAAAATCATCCAATCAGAATTGGACATGTTTTGGAAAATATTTTAATCATTATAATCTTATTTATTTAAATCATTTATTAATGAGGTAAATACTTCATCATTATTGTGTCATAAATAATTTAATTTATTTGGTGTCTAAAAATTATAAAACAAATATAATTATGTTGGAAATATTTTTAGATTTCCAATGAATATTTATAGTCGAAAATATAATTTATATAACCCCTTATAAAAATTAATTACTAAAAGATTTTTGTTAATGTCAATTTTGTCTTTACATTAAATTAATTAATCCAAATTGTCATTATCACTACCAAGTGGCTCAATAGGGTCCCAAAATAGACCCAAGGATTCCCATGGTTGGAAAATACTCATCCAATAAGGTTAGGACAAGTTTCAATGTAATTTTGAATTATTATAATATTCTTTTAACCTTGAATTACCCTATTTACCTTTAACCGTAGTAAATAAAAATTACCGTAGTTACTATTCATAATATCAAAAAAAATAATAATTAACCTATTAACGTAATTTGGACCCACTGATTCCAAATATGGAATCCATTTTTCAAAATTCAAAACACAGAAGTTGCAGTAATTAATTTAAAATTAATCCTGTTGTTAAGCAAACAAGTTTTAAAAGTTAAAACATTGCCAAAGATTGAAATGTTTTTACCTATGAATTCAATGTAAAATTAATGATAATGACATAATTTATATTAAATGGTAAAAATATATTCTATTTATACTTTAAAAACATTCAATATTATAATTTAACCATATAAAGTATTGCGATGAAAAAAGTTGTTTTTAATTAAAATATAGCGTGTTTTTACTATTCATTAAAATATGAAAGTTATCAGAATAATATGAAAAATTTATCCAAAGTAAATTTTTATATCCTGATTCTAAAGAAGAATTTTATTTTTTCAAATTGAACTTATAAACTTGTCAAAAACTAGATTTAATGTGGGTGTGCCATCAAAAGGTGGTAAAACTGCATTTTTTGAAAAATACTTCTTTTATCCAAAAAACTGATTTTGTTTTCATACCTCATTCTAGAAAATGTATAAGATGAATTTAAATGTTATAAAATTAAAAATTAATTTAATACTATTCATAACGGCTAGTTTATAATATTATAATATATCGTTGTTTTGTGAAACTCAGTATTGCGTACTACACACGTTATCGAGGAAGGTCGTGATTGCGTGTAACGCAAGCCAAGCTGGTGTTGTGTGTAGTGGAAGATTCCTTTCCATATAACATATTACATAAAAAAAATATACTTCTCATAAAATATCAGGGTATTACATTCTACCCCCCTTAAAAGGAATTTCACCCTCGAAATTCGTCACTTCGTAACAAACAGATGAGGATACCTCTCCCTCATCATATCCTCAAGTTCCCATGTATCTTCTTATAATTGGTGGTTCCTCCATAAAACTTTTACCAAGAAAGTGGTCTTGTTCTGTAGGACTTTTTCGCTACGATCCAGAATCTCTATCGGCTGTTCTTCATAAGAAAGATCTTGTTCCAGCGGTACAACTTCTGAGCTGAGTACATGTGAAGGATCAAGTATGTACATTCTCAGGAGAGATACATGGAACACATTGTGAACTTGAGAGAGATTCGGTGGAAGTGCCAATCAGTAAGCTACCTTCCCAACACGATCCAGAATTTTAAAAGGACCAATATATCTAGGGCTCAACTTCCCCTTCTTTCTAAATCTCATTACTCTCTTCCAAGGAGATATCCGTAAGAACAATTTATCACCCACTTCAAACTCTAGGTCTTTTCTTCTGTTGTCGGAATAACTTTTTTGTTGACTCTAAGCTTCTCTTATGTGTTGTTGAATAGATCTGACCTTTTCTGCCATTTCATCAACAAGATCAGGTCCTAATAGCTTTCTTTCCCCAACTTCATCCCAGAAAGTTGGAGTCCTGCATTTCTTTCCATAGAGAGCTTCATAAGGATCCATATGAATACTGGAGTGAAAGCTATTATTATAAGAAAATTCCACCAAAGGTAGGTGTTGATCCCAACCACCTTTGAAATCTATAGAGCAATCTCTCAACATATCTTCTAGAGTTTGAATTGTCCTCTCAGACTGACCATCTGTCTGAGGATGATAAGAAGTGCTGAAACTCAACTCTGTATCCAGAGTATACTAAAGACTTCTCCAGAACTTTTAGGTAAACCTCGGATCTCGATCAGATATAATAGAAAGTAATACACCATGCAATCTTACCACTTCCTTTACATTTATCCTGGAAAGCTGATCTAGAGAGAAATCCTCTCTAATAGAAATGAAGTGTGCAGAATTTGTAAGACGATCAACTATGACCCAAATAACATTATTGCATTTGGATGTTTTAGGAAGTCTAGTGACAAAGTCCATAGTGATGTTTTCCCATTTCCATTCTGGTATGGGTAATGTTTTTAACATCCCCTTATACTTTTGTCTCTCAGCTTTAACTTGCTGACAAACCAAGCATCGAGAGACATATTTAGCAACATCTCTTTTCATGTCATCCTACCAGAAGTACTCTTTCAGGTCCCTATACATCTTCGTGATTCCAGTATGAATAGATAACGAAGAACTATGAGCCTCATCCAGCAGTTCCTTCTTTAATTCTGGGATGGGAGGAACACAAAACCGATTCCTGAACTTTATTATCCCATCACAATCAAGGTTGAATTCATGAACATTTCTCACCTTCTTTTGTAACTCGACATCTTCTTTCTCCTCCTCTTTAATCTTCACATGTATAGATGGTTGAACATTCATTTGAGAAAGATACGATTTTCCCCTTTCATTATAATTCCAAGATCCATCCTTTGTAAATCCATAAATATTGGATCTTTTTTGATCCTCATCATGGATAAGCTAGCATGGTCTTGTCGACTTAATGCATCTTCCACCTTGTTTGCTTTCCCAGGGTGGTAATGAATTGGGCAGTCATAATCCTTAATCAGCTCCAACCATCTTCTTTGGTGCATATTCATCTCCTTTTTTGTGAAAATATACTTTAAACTTTTACGACCAGTATAAATGTCACACTTTTCTCCATAAAGATAATGCCTCCAAATCTTTAATGCAAAGATTACCGTAGCTAACTCGAAATCATGAGTTGGGTAATTTTTCTCATGGATTTTCAACTGTCATGAGGCATAAGCTATCACCATATCGTTTTACATAAGAACACACCCCAACCCCTTCTTGGATGCATCACTGTAGATCACAAACCTTTCTCCACTACAAGGAAGTGTGAGCACAGGTGCACTGGATAACCTTCTTTTCAACTCCTTGAAATTCTCTTCATATTCCTCCATCCACACGAACTTAACTCCTTTTCGAGTCAACCTGGTGAGTGGATTGGATAATCGTGAAAAATCTTTCACAAAACGTCAATAATATCCATCCAAACCAAGAAAACTTCGGATCTCAGTTACTGTTGTTGGTCTTGACCATCTTTCGATAACCTCTGTTTTTGCTGGATCCACAGATATCCCCTCTTTTGAGATTATGTGACCCAAAAATGCAACTTTTTGAAGCCAAAATTCACACTTGGTAAATTTGGCATAAATCTTCTCCTTTCTCAGGGTCTTTAATACAATTCTCAAGTGATCTTCATGTTCTTCCTTGCTCTTTTAATAGACAAAAATATCATCTATAAAGACTACCACAAACTGATCAAGATAGTCTCTAAAGACTCTATTCATCAGATCCATGAAGATATCAGGGGCATTAGTAAGACCAAATGGCATCACTATAAATTCATAGTGTCCATAACTTGTACGGAAAGCCATCTTTGGTATATCTTCCATTTTGACCCTTAATTGATGATACCCTGAATGAAGATCAATCTTGGAAAAGTATTGAGCTCTGCATAGTTGGTCAAATAGGTCATCAATGCGTGGGAGTGGATATTTGTTCTTGATAGTGATCTTGTTAAGTTCTGGATAATCAATGCAGAGTCTCATTGATCCATCTTTCTTCTTAACAAACAGAACAGGTGCTCCCCAAGGTGACGCACTAGGGCGTATGAATCCTTTATCAAGACTCTCTTGGAGTTTCTTCTTCAATTCCTGCAACTCAATTGGGGCCATTCTATAAGGTGTCTTTGAAATAGGCAAAGCACCCGGTACGAGTTCTATTGAAAACTCAACTTCACGATTTGGTGGAAGACCAGGCAATTCCTCCGGAAAGACATCATAAAATTCCCATATAATGGGCATATTATTAATCGTGAGTTTCTCTCCAACCATTTGAGATAAATAACCTTCATTTAGTGGAATCAAGACCCATAAGATAGAAGAAATTTCCACTGGAATGTTATGTTCATCCTTGCATCGATAGAAGATCATAGATTGATCTGGAATATGAAATGTGACTTCCCTTCTTTGGCAATTGATATGAGCTCTGTTGGTCGGAGTGGACACTCAAGAGGGGGGTGAATTGAGTTCCAATTAAAATTTCTGTTAAAAACAATTTCTATTAAAATCCCCCAATTTCAAAAACAAATTAAACTGTAGTGAATTTATATAGATTATAAAGGTTCAATTAGTTTCTCAAAGATTGATTAATTCTCAGTTAACTTAATCTTATGATTAAATTAACTTTTGAAACTAACTTACTGATTTATAACAAACATAAACACTTGAGAATTTAATTATCAAAGTAGCTTTGAAGATAGATTATATTTCAAAGTAATAGCAGCGGAATATGAAATAAATATGTATAGTATGGATATAGAGTATAACTATAAGCACAGAAAATTAACCAAGAGGTTCAGTCTCAAGCCGAGACTTAGTCCTCTCAAATTTTATATAAGAATGATCCACACCCTGGATCGGGGTTAACAACAGTGAACACACTGTCCAGGTCACAAGACCTCTACCACAGTTCTTCGTGGGAAAACACACAACAGCAGCAAGCTGTCCAGGTCACAAGACCTCTACCACTATCCACAGTGGGAAATGGAGTGCAAAAAGATTTGCTGAGGATTTACAGATCCTCCAGTGAAAGTACAGGAGTCAGTGTGTGTGTTTAATACAGCAGATAACACACACTGCTCAAAATGTAGAATAAATCACAGAACAAGAGATGTAGAGTTTAGAAGTGGTTCTGGTGATCTCAGTGTAGCTCTTGTATTCGATCAGAAGAGAGTTTGAGTCCTCTTCTCGTTTCTGTTTGAGAAACAGAGTGTCGTATGCTTCAGGTTCACAGGTAGTGAGAATGTAGTCGATGAAGTTCTTCAGGGTTCTTCTTGTATGCACAGAACACTTCTCGAGTATACTTGATTGTCTATGTGTGTTCTTGATGGAACTCGTTTTTATCTTCTTGTGTTTCTGGTATATTTCTTCCACCACGCACTTCTCTGGTTCACATTCGTATTCGCATTCTTTTTTGGGCAGCGTAGTCTTCTCGTATTTATCTCCCGACAGGGGACAGAAAAGATTTCTTTTCAGCAGGTACGAGGTACGGGTTCCTGACATCCGACAACCTTTATCAGATATTTGACAAATCATCGAAATGTATGATATGACCGTTAGATAGATTAAATGTAGGAAATAAAGAAATTAAAACAGTGAGTCGAGAATGTATGTCACTGTTGACTTCAACTGTGGTCTTCCAACTGTGGACTTCCAACTGTGGACTTCCAACTGTGGACTTCCAACTGTGGACTTCCAACTGTGGACTTCAACAAAGGGCTTGCTGTCTGTAGGCTTGCAATGGTAGCTTTTACTCCATGTAACTGTAGCCTTTCTAACTGTAGACTTGTAACATCAAATTTGTAGAACTGTAACCTTTGTCGACTGTAGACTTCGATCATCAGTAGACTTAGTCGACAGAAGCTGTCTAACTGTAACCTTGACTGTATGCTTATGACTGTAGGCTTGTTCGACTGTGAACTTGAGCAGAGAAAACTTTGAACAGAAGTCTTGTAACTGTGACCTTCGTCTGTGAGCTTTGAAAGTAGATAGCAGTAGACTCGTAACTGTAAGCTTGTATTAGTCTTCGACTGTAACCTTGTAACTGTGAACTTATTGTAACAATAACTTAAGGTGACAGTTAACTGTAACTGTGACTTTGAGAAGAAAACTCTGACTGTTAGCTAACAATACCAAACTTATGTAAATACTAGTGTAAGCTGTTACAGTAAAGTTATGAGAGTAAGAATATGAACTGTTTGGAATAAAATACGTTTAAGCATAGAATAATAAGATTAATGCAAAGGTTTAATACATCATAATTAATGTTTAAGCATAATTTGGGATTATCAAAAAAGGTGATTCCAACAATCTCCCCCTTTTTGATAATCACAAATTATGTCTGTATGAAATATAGAAGTATCAGAGAGAAGTGTGCAAAACACAGTATTAGCAATATGAGCACAAAAATTAGGTATAATCCGCAAGGATTTCTCCTCTTTGTATAGGTTCATTTCTCCCTTGAGTTTTCCTATTTCTCTCCATTTCTCCCCCTATCTATTTCTCTTTATTTCTCCCCCTTTGTGATTAACAAAAAGAAAGACAGAAAGAGAGAAAATAAACATTGTATTAATAAGGAGTACAATACATGACCCAAAACGTGAATACATGATCCCTATCAAAAAAAAAAAACAGAAACAGACTCAATCCTCTTCATCTGGAGGTAAGGGATCTTTTCCTTTGGAGGAAGAAGATGGAGCAGGAGGTGAAGGATCAACAGGCTGAGGAATGGCAGCAGGAATGTCTGGAGGGGCAGCAACAGAGGCTCCTGAAGGCCGGTAGTGAGTAGCTTGCCGAGGGATCAGTGGTCTAAGGCTTCTGAGGGCATCAACAGGAGACATTACTGAAGAACCACTGGGGTTGGAGACAGGTAGGGCAGGAGGAACTATAACAGGTGTGCAGTCCACATGAAGAAAAGGTAGGAGCAGATTCCTGAAATCCATTATGATGTTTCCTCCTCTGTCCATGGCAGATAAGAAGTCATCTTTGTTTTCCAAGAATTTATCCAAAGCCGGGGTCAACTCTCGTAGCTTGCTAACTTGTTCTTTGAAGGCTTGAGTTACAGGAGGCAGCTTCATAGTTTCTAGCATGAGCTTGAATTGATTGTTCAACTGATGCTTGGTGAAAATCCGATCAAAGTAATAATCCACTTTACTTTTGATGGCCTCCTGAGAAGCAGTAGCAGCCTGCAGGTGCTCACGAACAAAGCCACTGACTTCTCTTGTAGTAGCAAGGATCTGTAGGTCTGATGTGTCATTTGCACGGGCCTGAGTAAGCTCTTCTCTGAGCAGGCTTCTAAACTGCTCAAGGTCTACAGGAGAGCTAGATGAAGGAAGGGACTTGACTGAGAATGCCACTGTCTCCTTGAAAGACTGAGTCAGATTTCCAATCACTTTCTGAATGACAGCATCCTGATTGCTAAAGTGTTATTTTACTGATTTCTTGAAAGCCTCAAATACTTCCACAAACTGCTTGACCACTTCTTTGATGTATCTAATCTCACTAGCCACTTGTGTCTGAGAACTGCTCAGGGCAGTTAAAGAAGCAACTGATTGTCTGAGGGCCACTACTGCTCCAGTCCAGCTTTCAATTTGGGTGTGGCACACTTTCATTTCATCCATCACTTCTTTGATTGGACTTCCCACAACACATCCTAGAGATAGTTCTAAGGATTGTTCCACATTTTTTAGCTCGTCAAAAAGACTGGTTTTCAATTCAGCAACAGACTGTCTGATGGTCTCCTTCATTTCATTCTTTAAGGATTCAAGGTCTTCCTTGGTGGCCAATCTTTTAGTTTCTAATACTGGAGAGCTGTTAGGTAGGATGACTGGATTTCTTGGTGGTTGGTTTTCCTCATCTGAATCCTCATAATTGAGTCCTAACACCATGTATCCTGGATCTGAGGTCCATCCTTCTATATCAAACAGTACAGAGACTGAACCAACACGCTCCCCCTCACTTGGAGGTCCTTTCTGAACACTTTCTACTATCTGCTCAACTCTGGGTAACTCTAAGTTCTCTTCTGTAGCTCTAGCAGGTTCCATACTTGCTTCCTCTGTAGGTTCAGCAGTGAGGTTAGCCTCCTTCTCTGTTGGGTCATCAACCACTTCCATGACAACAGTAGTAGAGACCACTCCTGCTTCCTGGTCAGACACTGACTTGTCTGTATACCCTATCAGAGGGCTCATACTAAGTTCTTCTGCAACAGTTTCTTGTTTTTCATTTAAAGCTCCAGCCTCTTCTGCTTCGACTGTATCACCCTCATCAGAGGTGTCCTTGAAAAAATATTGAGATTCTTCTTCTTCTTCTGTAGTCTCAGTCTCACTGTCTCTTAGAACAGGTTCTCTACTAGGTAGTTCTTTTGGAGGGCTTGCTGCTCCAAATGTCACTGTCCTGACAGGACTGTGAGTAGTATCAGGATCACTCCCTTCATCAATTGGGGTGTTCTCTCTTGCAGAGTTACCAACTACTGTAGTCTGTTCATCATCTGAGTATACAGGTTCAGGCTCATCAGGCTTTAAGCCTGGATCTCTCCTATCTCTTGGTCTAGAGGGATGAGTAGAAGGGCTAAAATTCTCATAGATTCTCTCCTCATCATTCACCCATGATTTCTTCCAGGGATTCCAACTGATCTTCATGAATTTGCAGATTACTTTCGAGATACATACACTGTTCTTTGCTACTATCAACTCTTCCTGACTTCCAGCTGCACCTTTCACTTTCAACATAACCGAAATGAGTTTAGCATGAAACAAGGCACTTGATTTTGAGCTTGCCTTTATCATGTCCTCCATCTGAGCCATCAGCAACCTACAAAGGTTGATCTTACTTCCATGTTTTAATAAGTACATCAAGTAAATATCCTGATGCTTCAGAGTTGCAAAATCTCCTCTTCTAGGACTTAGTACATGCTGAATAAACTTAAACAGAAGCCTGTCCTCTCCATTCATTTCAACAGCAATAACCTTTCTTACTGTGCCATTGCCTGTCAATTCTTCCAGAGCCGTCTCATGATCAAAGATTCTACTATTTGGAGGAGCCGCTCCAGAATAGTAGTTGTAAATACCCTCATGAGGAACTCTTAAACATGCAGCCCATTCAACTGATGAAAAACTGACTTCATTACCATTTACTCTGGATACCAGTCTATGCTGATCATCCTCTTCCTCGAACTGTAGATATTCATAGAATTCCTTCACCAGCTTCGGGTAGTACGGTCCATTATTGTTTGCGAAGCATTCGGTCCATCCTTGCTCATTAAGCACTGCCAGAACTAATGATCTGCTCGATAAAATCCACTCTTCACTTAGCTCCTTCTCAGCAACTATTTCTCTCTTAGTCAGATGTGGATTAACAGGTCTTATCGAGGCGTTCCCGGTGCCACTGGATTCGACTTGAGTCCTCTTTGGCATTGGTGCATCTTCGTTGACAGACGGGGGTCGCTTTGTTCTGGCCATTGGAACTGAATGAGGTTTCGAGGTTCGGTTGAAGGTTTAGGGTTTAGGACTTGAGAGAGCAAGGGTCGAGATGAGTGGATTGAGATATGTTCGATGTTCTCAATTTTATCATTTAGGGATTTAAAAAAAATATAAAGAAAAGAAACGGTTCGAATTCCCGCAAAAAATAAAATAAGATTAAACAGCGAAACAGCCTACAGAGAGATGTAACAGTGAGGTACACCGGTGAGGTCTAACTGTGAGGTTTCAACTGTGAGGTTTCAACTGTGAGGTTTCAACTGTGAGGTTTCAACTGTGAGGTTTCAACTGTGAGGTTTCAACTGTGAGGTTTCAACTGTGAGGTTTCAACTGTGAGGTTTCAACTGTGAGGTTTCAACTGTGAGGTTTCAACTGTGAGGTTTCAACTGTGAGGTTTCAACTGTGAGGTTTCAACTGTGAGGTTTCAACTGTGCTATAATTAATCATACCTAACTCATGTTTGATGTAACTTAATCTCTCAGAATTCAAAGGCTTTGTAAAAATATCAGCTAACTGATGTTCAGTGCCAATGAACTCAAGAGTGATATCACCTTTTTGATAATGATCCCTCAGAAAGTGATGTCTCACATCAATATGTTTTGTCCTAGCATGAGATACTGGATTTTTTGAAATGTTAATAGCACTTGTATTGTCACACCTTATAGAGACATGTTTGAATTGATATCCATAGTCTAGTAAAGTGTGTTTCATCCACAAGATTTGTGCACAACAGCTACCAGCAGCTATATACTCAGCTTCGGCAGTAGACAATGCAACAGAATTCTGCTTCTTACTACACCAAGATACTAGTGACTTGCCTAAAATGTGACATGTTCCAGAGGTGCTCTTTCTATCTAACTTGCAGCCAGCAAAATCAGCATCAGAATAACTTAATAAATCAAATGATTGTCCTTTTGGATAAAATAATCCCAAATTGGGAGTATGTTTTAGATATTTGAAAATCCTTTTAACAGCAGTTAAATGAGACTCTTTTGGATTGGCTTGAAACTGAGCACACATGCATACACTGAACATGATGTCAGGTCTACTGGCAGTAAGGTACAGTAGACTTCCTATCATACCTCTGTAATTGGTTTGATCCACTGGTTCACCAGTTTCATCACTGTCCAACTTGCAAGTGGTGCTCATAGGTGTGTCACTCCCTTTGGTGCCATCCAAAGAAAAACGTTTTAGAAGATCTTTAATATATTTACTTTGATTCAAAATAATACCATTTTTATTTTGAAAGATCTGAAATCCAAGGAAAAATTTGAGTTCTCCCATTAAACTCATTTCAAACTCATTTTGCATTATTTTTGAAAAATCAACACATAAAGAATTTTTAGAAGATCCAAAAATAATATCATCCACATAGATTTGTACTATTAAGACATCTTTAGAAATCCATTTAATAAAAAGAGTAGGATCAACTATCCCTTTAGTAAATCCTTTCGAAATAAGAAAAGAGCTGAGCCTATCATACCAAGCTCTTGGAGCTTGCTTTAAACCATATAAAGCTTTAGATAGTTTAAAAACATGATTAGGAAAATGGGGATTTGTAAAACCAGGAGGTTGTTCCACAAATACATCCTCAATTATATATCCATTTAGAAAAGCACTTTTAACATCCATTTGATATAGTTTGAAATTCAGATGAGCAGCATAAGCAAGTAATATCCTAATGGCCTCTAGTCTAGCCACGGGTGCAAAGGTTTCCTCATAGTCTATTCCTTCTTCCTGACTATACCCTTGTGCAACTAGCCTAGCTTTGTTTCTGATTATGTTACCAAACTCATCAACTTTGTTTCTAAACACCCATTTAGTGCCTATGGTAAGAGTGTCTTTAGGTCTTTCCACTAATTCCAAAACTTTGTTTCTTTCAAACTGATTTAGTTCTTCTTGCATAGCCATTACCCAGAATTCATCACTGATAGCATCATTGACATTTTTGGGTTCAAGCTGTGAAAGAAAAGCTTGATGTTCAACCTGATTTCTTAGAGAAGCTCTAGTTTGTGTTCCTCTATCAATATTACCAACAACAGCATCTAAAGGATGATTCTTTAGAATCCTAGTTGATTTGGTAAAGGTTGGACTAGAGATTTCAGGTTCATCTATAGGTTCGGGTTCCACAGAGGAAGATTCTGGAAAAAGTCCAGAACTGGATGTTTTTATTGCAGGTTCTTTAGATTTGTCATTTAGGTCCAGAACAGATAAGTCTTCTTCAACATCTTCAAGAGAAGTTTTAGACTCATGTGGATCAGTCTCATCAAACTTGATGTGAACAGATTCTTCCACACATTTGGTTGTCTTATTGAACACTCTATAGGCTTTACTAGACATAGAGTAACCTAGGAAAATTCCTTCATCACTTTTTGGAGCAAATTTATCAAGATTATCTTTAGTATTCAGAATAAAGACTTTGCAACCAAAAACTCTAAAGTAATTAACCTTAGGCTTCCTATTATTCCACAACTCATAAGGGGTTTTCTTAAGAATCGGTCTAATCAAGACTCTATTAATAACATAGCAGGCTGTATTTACAGCTTCAGCCCAAAAGTAAACAGGCAGGTCATATTCATTGAGCATAGTCCTTGCTATTTCTTGCAGGGTTCGGTTTCTTCTTTCCACTACACCATTCTGTTGGGGTGTCCTAGGGGCAGAAAAGTTATGAGAATAGCCATTGTGTGAGCAGTAAGATTCAAATTCTCGATTCTCAAACTCACGGCCATGATCACTCCTCAAGGTCTTAATCTTAAGTCCACTAAGATTTTCTACAGACTTAGAGTATTTGACAAAGGAAGAGCAGGCTTCACTTTTGTGAGCTAGAAAGTATACCCAAGTATATCTAGAAATGTCATCTACAAGAACATAAACATAGTGCTTCCCATTTAGACTTGAAATTCTTGATGGTCCAAACAAATCCATGTGAACCAGTTCAAGTGGTTGAGAAGTTGAAACTTCTTTCTTTGGTTTAAAAGAAACTTTGTGTTGTTTTCCCTTTTGACAGGGATTACACACTTTGTCGTTTGGGAATTCAAGCTTAGGTAGGTCTCTAACTAGGTGTTTCTTAGAGAGTTTTCTAAGTGAGTGAATGTTGCAGTGTCATAGTCTCCTATTCCACAGCCAAGACTCTTTATGAAAAGCATTTAAGCAAGTAACATTATGCTTAGCTAAAGTGTTTAAGTCAACAGCATAAACATTTTCATTTCTTAAGGCAGAAAATATTAAAGCATTTTTGGAATTATAAACATCACAAGAATTGTTTTCAAACTTGACATTAAAGCCATCATCACACAATTGAGAAATGCTAAGCAGGTTGTACTTAAGTCCATCAACAAATAAAACTTTGGAAATTAATACTGAGTCAGTGTTACCAATCTGGCCTAAGCCGATGATTTTTCCTTTTGAGTTATCACCAAAAGTGACATATCCTCCATCAACCTTTATTAAGCTTTTGAAGCACGAATAGTCCCCAGACATGTGTCTTGAACATCCACTGTCTAAGTACCATACCTTCTTGTAATTGCTTTTCAAACAGATTTCCTACAAAACAGATTAGACAAGAAATGACTTTGGTACCCAGATTTTCTTGGGTCCAGATATGTTAGCAATCAAGGATTTAGGTACCCAGATTTGTCTTATGGGTCCCATACAATTAATAGATGCAACAGATTTAGAGAGATATACTTTACTTGATCGACAACTATTTAAATAACCAGTTGAGGCATACGAATTTCCAAAACTGGAACTAGCAGGATTTTTTCCAGACTTGGAAATAAATCGGGTTTTAGTAAACTGTCTTTGTCCAGGTTGGTATCCCAAGCCAGTAGCATACTTAGGTGCAACTTGCTTTCCTAGCAGTTGGGTTAGAGTATCTTTTCCATTTGTGAATGTTTCTAAGTCCTTTCTAAGTTGTTCATTAGATAGTTTCAGTTCTGTATTCTCCTTTAATAATTGAACATTTTTCTCTTTTTCTACATCAAGTGCAGACTTGACACTTGCAGTAAGAGCATGCTGTTTCTTTAAAGACTTATATTTATCCTTTAGTTCATTACACGTTTCTTCCAGCATATTACAGTATTCAGTCAATTCATCTTTAGACATATTTTCAGAATCAGAACCAGATTCTGCTTCACCTTCAGAATAATAAGAGTTTAAAGTGGGAGTGTCTAAGGTTACCTCAGATGTGTTTGTCATGAAACACATATTAGCACGATTTCTTTCAGAATCACTGGACTCTGATTCACTTGTGCTGTCTTCTGAAGCACTCCAGGTGGCCTTCATAGCTTTCCTATAATTCTTGTCCTTGTACTCATATTTCTTCTTGAATTTTAACTTAGGACAGTCAGCTTTGATGTGTCCTTTCCTTTTACATTCATAGCAAACTATGTCTTCTTCTTTATCAGTGTTCTTCCAATCTTTCTTCCACTTACCTTGTCTATCATACTTACCCTTGTAGTTCGGTTTTCTGAAGAACTTCTTCTTCCTATAGAACTTCTTGAATCTCCTTGCTATTTGTGCCATCTCGGCATCACTGTCAGAGTCTAAGTCTTCACTAGATGAGCTTTCAGTTGGTATATGCACTTTCTCCTTGTCTTTGCTCTTTGATGCAGTAGACTTAAAAGCTACAGATTTTCGTTTTGGTTCCTCATCTTCCTCTTTATTTACCTTTAGCTCTTCTTCGTACATCATCAGCTTACCAATTAACTCCTTGACAGGCAAAGTTCCAATATCACAGGATTCTCTAATTGAAACGGATGTGCCTCTCCATCTGTCAGGCAGACATCTCAATAATCTCATGATTTTCTCCTTTGCTGGAACAATCTTCCCGAGTGAGCTCATTGTGTTGACTATCTCATTAAACCTGAGATACATATCAGAAATAGGTTCATCAGCTTTCATCTTAAAGTTATCATATTTGATAGTATAAGTATTTAACCGCATTTCCTTGAAATTAGTTGTTCCTTCATGAGAAACAGCTAAGGTGTCCCAGATTTCAAAAGCAGTTTTACATGCAGAAATTCTATTGAACTCCTCATCTCCTAGAGCACAGTAGAGAGCATTCACAGCCTTACAATTATTATTGTAAGCTACTTTAGTAGGTTCATCCCAAGTTATTCTTTCAGTTTCTGGAATCTTGTATTGAGACTCTATAGCAGTCCAAATATCAAAACCCATACTTTCCAAATGAATTTTCATTTTGAGCTTCCATTGGGCATAATTCACACCATTAAAGAAGGGTGGCCTGTTAGTAGCAGCACCTTCTAGTCTATTATCCATAAGGAAATTCTAGAAAATGTTTTAAAGAGATAAAATTTAGAACTAACAGAAATTTAAGATCTTTTAGATAAAACTTCAATCACAGTTTAAAAACAGAGAGTTAAGATAAAACTTTGAGCAAGTATAACAGAGATAAACACAACCTCTGATACCAAATGTTGGTCGGAGTGGACACTCAAGAGGGGGGTGAATTGAGTTCCAATTAAAATTTCTGTTAAAAACAATTTCTATTAAAATCCCCCAATTTCAAAAACAAATTAAACTGTAGTGAATTTATATAGATTATAAAGGTTCAATTAGTTTCTCAAAGATTGATTAATTCTCAGTTAAATTAATCTTATGATTAAATTAACTTTTGAAACTAACTTACTGATTTATAACAAACATAAACACTTGCGAATTTAATTATCAAAGTAGCTTTGAAGATAGATTATATTTCAAAGTAATAGCAGCGGAATATGAAATAAATATGTATAGTATGGATATAGAGTATAACTATAAGCACAGAAAATTAACCAAGAGGTTCAGTCTCAAGCCGAGACTTAGTCCTCTCAAATTTTATATAAGAATGATCCACACCCTGGATCGGGGTTAACAACAGTGAACACACTGTCCAGGTCACAAGACCTCTACCACAGTTCTTCGTGGGAAAACACACAACAGCAGCAAGCTGTCCAGGTCACAAGACCTCTACCACTATCCACAGTGGGAAATGGAGTGCAAAAAGATTTGCTGAGGATTTACAGATCCTCCAGTGAAAGTACAGGAGTCAGTGTGTGTGTTTAATACAGCAGATAACACACACTGCTCAAAATGTAGAATAAATCACAGAACAAGAGATGTAGAGTTTAGAAGTGGTTCTGGTGATCTCAGTGTAGCTCTTGTATTCGATCAGAAGAGAGTTTGAGTCCTCTTCTCGTTTCTGTTTGAGAAACAGAGTGTCGTATGCTTCAGGTTCACAGGTAGTGAGAATGTAGTCGATGAAGTTCTTTAGGGTTCTTCTTGTATGCACAGAACACTTCTCGAGTATACTTGATTGTCTATGTGTGTTCTTGATGGAACTCGTTTTTATCTTCTTGTGTTTCTGGTATATTTCGTCCACCACGCACTTCTCTGGTTCGCATTCGTATTCGCATTCTTTTTTGGGCAGCGTAGTCTTCTCGTATTTATCTCCCGACAGGGGACAGAAAAGATTTCTTTTCAGCAGGTACGAGGTACGGGTTCCTGACATCCGACAACCTTTATCAGATATTTGACAAATCATCGAAATGTATGATATGACCGTTAGATAGATTAAATGTAGGAAATAAAGAAATTAAAACAGTGAGTCGAGAATGTATGTCACTGTTGACTTCAACTGTGGTCTTCCAACTGTGGACTTCCAACTGTGGACTTCCAACTGTGGACTTCCAACTGTGGACTTCAATAAAGGGCTTGCTGTCTGTAGGCTTGCAATGGTAGCTTTTACTCCATGTAACTGTAGCCATTCTAACTGTAGACTTGTAACATCAAATTTGTAGAACTGTAACCTTTGTCGACTGTAGACTTCGATCATCAGTAGACTTAGTCGACAGAAGCTGTCTAACTGTAACCTTGACTGTATGCTTATGACTGTAGGCTTGTTCGACTGTGAACTTGAGTAGAGAAAACTTTGAACAGAAGTCTTGTAACTGTGACCTTCGTCTGTGAGCTTTGAAAGTAGATAGCAGTAGACTCGTAACTGTAAGCTTGTATTAGTCTTCGACTGTAACCTTGTAACTGTGAACTTATTGCAACAATAACTTAAGGTGACAGTTAACTGTAACTGTGACTTTGAGAAGAAAACTATGACTGTTAGCTAACAATACCAAACTTATGTAAATACTAGTGTAAGCTGTTACAGTAAAGTTATGAGAGTAAGAATATGAACTGTTTGGAATAAAATACGTTTAAGCATAGAATAATAAGATTAATGCAAAGGTTTAATACATCATAATTAATGTTTAAGCATAATTTGGGATTATCAAAACAGGTGATTCCAACAAGCTCCATATAAAGAAAGCCAATCCATGCCAAGAATCACATAAAATTCCACTATAGGAAGGATCACAAGATTTTCAGGAAGCACTTTCCCACAAACTTCAATCGGAGAAGAATTGTAAAATTTTGATGCAACTGTTGTGCCATTAGGAGTTGTCATAGCCAACTCAACATCTAATTGTTGAGGTAATACGACGATACCCTTAGAAAATTCTTCAGAAATAAAAGAGTGGGTGGATCCAGAATCAAATAAAACATTTCCTACTTTAGAGTGGATGGTAAGTGTACCTCTAACCACTTCGTTGTCGTACTCCACATCACCGATAGTAATTGCATGTGACTTTCCTTTGTCTTTGGCCTTAAGAGTTTGTTGACGTCGATCATCATCATCAACCTTTGGATTTGGGCATTGATTGGCATAATGCCCCATCTCCTTGCACTTGAAACATTGAAGTGTAGTAGGTTCATTCTGTGTATCCCTTCCTTTGTTTGCATCATTAGACATATTCTTCCCATTATTTTGACATTCAATTGCCTGATGACCTTATTTTCCACACTTATAACATTTGCTTGTCTCCTTAAGACAATTTTCTCCATGTTTCTTTCCACACTTTGAGCATAAGGGAAAACTCATCTTCTTTTCAGTGTGGTCTTTAGATTTTCCTTTGAATTCCATTTTCCTCTTCTTATCAAACCCATGTGACTTATGGGTTACACCAATCTCCATCTCAACCTTGAGAGCACATCGAAGAATTTCCTCGTAGCTATTGAAGTCCCTTATGGCTAACGCCCTTCGAAGACTTGGTTTTAAGCCACTAAAGAATCGATCGATCTTACTCTCAGGTTGGATAATAATTCCGGAAGCGTACCTTTCAAGTCTTGTAAAATTTTCTTCGTAGGTACCAACAGATTCATCATCCGTTTGCTTCAGTTCAGGAAACTCCTTCTCCATCTTTGTTTGAAGAATAAAGGGAAGTAATTATTGAAAAATAAGTTCTTGAACTCGTCCCATTCCATGGACTCAATTTTATCCCTTTGCCTCATATTCTTAATAAGATTCCACCATTGATCAGCATCACCTTACAAATGATACACTGCTAAAATGACTTTATCATGTTCAGAACATTGAAGAACTGAAAATATCCTTTCAGGGGTACTGATCCATTGTTCATCCACTAATGGATCAGAAGACCCGCTGAGTGAAGGTGGACGCTGCCTCATGAAGGATTCAATAGAATGTTGCTCCTTCCTTTGCTCATTTGGAAGTCCTGCATGATTCATAGCTTGAGAAAGTTGTGTGAGCATGGATACAAGATTTTGCATTCCAGCTCTCATAATGTTTGGTTGCTCAGGGGGACAATCATTGCATTGCCTGTCGCATTCCGCATTAACATGGTTCCTTCAGGTTCTAGCCATTGACTAAAACCAAGAACAATATTGTGAGCAACACTAATTATAATAGGAAAACCAAATAATCAAGAATAAAATTTCAAACTTAAGGTCTTATCATAGGTTGTTCATGGACATTTCTAAAACACTAAGATTGTGTTCTAAGCTTATACATATCCTTAGGTTTCTTACTAAGGATTTCACATCCTAGTTTCCAAAGGTTGACTATACCTTTCCTCTGATACCAAATATAGCGACCCATACTTTACATACATGGTTAATACTTCAAAATTAAATCATACTTATTAAAACATATAAAAAAACCATGAAAGGACTATATAGGTATATTGTCTTTAGAAACTAGGAAACATAAACAACTGGTTCATAAAGCATCTACACTGTCTCCCATTTATTTCATCATATCTATAGTCCCTTTTTGGAATATCTTACTTAATAACCTTCTTCCTGACCTGGGGAAAGAAAACATACAAAAGGGTGAGCTCAAATTCTCAGTAAGGGTAAACAAAAGAAATATCAATCACATCAAATTCATAAGAACATAACATTTTGGAAATCTTACCCTGCAAAAGAGATCATAATTTCATAACATGGGATAAATCATGGTAGTGAAATGAAATCCCAATAATCATAACTTAAAACATGAAACTTTTTTCCATATACACATAATCATAGAGAATCATTTATTATTAGTCAATAATCATTGCCAAGACTATCTTAGTGGACAAAGTCCATTTCTGAACCGAGTTCACTCCTCGTTTCAGTCCTGTTTCACTGAACCGGTTTAACCTGCCGTTCTAGCCATGTCTATCTCATGAGATATAAAATCTTTACCCAATTCATTGGAGGGAGATATAGGTCCCACCCATCTCATAATGATACCATTCTTATGTGTGCCACAAAATCATAAACCATACATCATAGCATAACCCATGTAATAAAAATGGGAATATTAAACATCGTGACATCATAAAACAATTCATATAAGATAAAGGAATTCATAAAAATATTTCCATCACAACATAATCAAATCAATGTAATAATAGGGATAGAAACATAACCCTATATTATCTTAGATGGAAAATAATTTTGATAAAACACTTGAACTCCATTCTTGAGGAAAATATCTTTTCTACTTTAAAAACATTTTTTCTTTCTTAACATGTCATAAAATTTTAAACTAAAAGAAGTTGATTAAAAATAAACTTGAAAACTTGTAAAGTAAGATTCTTGGAAATAATGTTTCAAAAATCCATTCATACCGTATAAGTTAAAAAAAATTCTTCTCGTACTTTTGTCGAAAAAGTCAAAAAGCACCTCATACGAAAAACGACAAAAGATTCCTTTCATATCTTTTACTAAAAACTCACCGAAGGGTAAAATTGGATTTAAAAAATTTTAGGAGGATATAAATAATATTAAATATTGAGGAAACATGTATGTGGATGATAAATATTCCCCAGTAAATTCTGAAGTATAAACAATCTCGGCTAAAAATTGAGATTGCGAGATTGTACCTTACCTTAGGTCCGATTTGATTCATAAGTGTCCGAACCTCCTGTATAATGATTTAAATAAAGTTATTGACTTATTCCAGAATCATAATTATTGTTATGATATCATATATGGTTATATTATTAGCTTCATATTAGTAATTTTTAATTACTACTTGTTATTCGGGTGTTTATTACTTTTTGTTCTTATGCGTGTTTTGTCAAAAAAATTCTTATTCCTCTTTATAGGATATAGATACATCATTTACAGAATGGTATTAGTGTAATATATATCATATTAATTCATTAAATTCATTTATATAATCATTATTCAATGAAGATCATATAGAACGAGTCACATCACATCGTGGAGACGGTAGGCCGTACGTACGTACGCGCGATGATATCATTCCCATGATCGTGGAATGGTATTGGAGTGTATGTATACTATTTCAGAATTAATACCACTTTAAAATAATCATATATAGTTATTTATTTTAACCATTATACCCATCCAAGTAAGGTGGTGGTGGAAAACAGATTACACCACGGCGTGGAGACGGTATTCCGTACGTACGCACGCGCGATGATTTCGTTTTCCATAGGATGGATAAGAGGTGAAATAGGGTTGTTTCATATTGATAATAACATATAAGTATATTAGGGATACTGATTTTATTACCTCATAATTAAACAACTAAATAATAGGGAGTAGAAGAAGAATGTAACTTGAAGAAAACGGTAGAAGGTATTACCTCTTTCTCGAAGTGCCTCCTTTAAATTTTATCTTAAGGCACTAGAGTTGGTCTTTTGAGAAGACCAGTACCTCTAGTAGGTTTTTAAGGAAGTGGGAAAGTGAAATGGGAAGGGTTTGGCTGATCTTGAAGGTTCAAATTGGTGTGAGGAAGAGAGGGAGGAGGTGCCTTTTAAAAGGGAGGAGAGGGGCACCTTTGGAAAGTGTGGAAATATTATTTTATTATAAACTTATCTTCGGTTTCAAAAGGTCCAAAAATAATTAAAGATGAAGATAAGAAGAATCATGGTCGAAATAAAATCATCCAATCAGAATTGTTCATTTTTTGAAAATATTTTAATCATTATAATCTTATTTATTTAAATCATTTATTAATGAGGTAAATACTTCACCATTATTGTGTCATAAATAATTTAATTTATTTGGTGTCTAAAAATTATAAAAAAATATCATTATGTAGGAAATATTTTTATATTTACAATGAATATTTATAGTCGAAAATATAATTTATATAACCCCTTATAAAAATTAATTACTAAAAGATTTTTGTTAATGTCAATTTTGTCTTTACATTAAATTAATTAATCCAAATTGTCATTGTCACTACCAAGTAGATCAATGGGGTCCCAAAATCGACCCAAGGATGCCCATGGTCGGCCAATACTCATCCAATAAGGTTAGGACAAGTGTCAATGTAATTTTGAATTATTATAATATTATTTTAACCTTGAATTACCCTATTTACCTTTAACCGTAGTAAATAAAAATTACCATAGTTACTATTCATAATATCAAAAAAACTAAAAGTATCCTATTAAAATAATTTGGACCCACTGATTCCAAATATGGAATCCATTTTTCAAAATTCAAAACACAGAAGTTGCAGTAATTAATTTAAAATTAATCCCGTTGTTAAGCAAACGAGTTTTAAAAGTTAAAACATTGCCAAAGATTGAAATGTTTTTACTTATGAATTCAATGTAAAATTAATTATAATGACATAAATTATATTAAATGGTAAAAATATATTCTATTTATACTTTAAAAACATTCAATATTATAATTTAACCATATAAAGTATTGCGATGAAAAAAGTTGTTTTTAATTAAAATATAACGTGTTTTTACTATTCATTAAAATATGAAAGTTATCAGAATAATATGAAAAATTTATCCAAAGTAAATTTTTATATCCTGATTCTAAAGAATAATTTTATTTTGTCAAATTTAACTTATAAACTTGTCAAAAAACTAGATTTAATGTGGGTGCGCCATCAAAAGGCGGTAAAACTGCATTTTTTGAAAAATACGTCTTTTATCCAAAAAACTGATTTTGTTTTCATACCTCATTCTAGAAAATGTATAAGATGAATTAAAATTTTATAAAATTCAAAATTTAGTTAATACTATTCATAACGGCTAGTTTATAATATTATAATATATCGTTGTTTAGTGAAACTCGGTATTGCGTACTACACATGCTATCGAGGAAGGTCGCGATTGCGTGTAACGCAAGCCAAGCTAGTGTTGTGTGTAGTGGAAGATTCCTTTCCGTATAACATATTACATAAAAAAAATATACTTCTCATAAAATATCAGGGTGTTACAGGATGTGTACTGCTTAGAGGGTGAAGATGATTAGTGGTGGACACTAGTTAAAAACATGAAGATAAGAAGGGAGATTGATGTTATGAAATGGGAAGAGTTCTTGGGATCCTTTTTCAGTAAATATTTCCCCCATTCAATGAGAATGAAAATGGAGAAGGAATTATTAGAGATGAAGAAGAAGGAAAATGAATTTGTGGGAATCTATGAGATGAACTTTACAAGTCTTTCTTGCTACACCTCTAGATTTTTCATGGATCCTAATGGAAATTTTGATATATTATTCATTGGAATAAGTCTCCATCTATGGAAGAATCTATCCAATAGAGAATATGAAAGTTATGAGGAGATAATGTGAAGTTCTATGAATGTTAATATGAAGTTTGGAGAGACACAGTGGTCCCATATTTCAAATTAAAAGAAGAGATATTTGGAGACAAAATTGGGGAGGAACATTAATCATAGAATACGATGAAATCAAGTGAAACTTCTCACATGGAACAGATGTGGGAAGAAGCATTCGGGAAATTACTTGATCGAGAGAGAGAAATGTTACAAGTGTGGAAGAGATGTCCATATTACTCAGAAATTTCATAGTGAGGTGAATCATCAAATTCTCAACACTAATGACAAAGGGAAGATGGTGCAGGCTTAGCCTGAAGTCTAATGATTCAAGTGTGTAAATCTCGGGAACTTTTATAATCATTTTACAAATCTGAAGTTAATGGTGGGGAATCACCATCAACCTCAATATTGGTCAAGGGAGCAAGGTCAGGATTTTTCTATCACGATAGCTAAAGTTGAAGCTCCAAATGATGTAGTGGTAGGTACTCTCACTGTTCTCTCAAATATAGCAAGTATTTTGTTTGACTATGGTAATATGCATTCCTTTATTTACTCTAATTTTTAAAATAATATAGAATCAATCCTTAAATTTCTAGAATTGTAGTTCTTAGTCAATACTCTTGGAGGGATTATCTAAGAATAAATAGTGTATAGAAACTCTAATATTCACTTTGGCAAGCACAATATCATCACAAATCTAGTAGTCATTCCCATGATGGAATTCGACATTATACTTGGAATAAAATAACTCTTAATGTATAATACTAATATCAATTGTATAAGTAAGGAATATCAGTAGTATTTAATGAAAAACCTATAGTTGTTTTCAAAGGAGAGATATCTCGACCTGAGATTTGTTTAGAATCACCTACCATAGCCTTCTTTATAGAGATGATTAGTGAATACGAAGAAGGAAATGGAAGGATAAAAATAGAAAATATCCCCATCATTCTGGAATACATTTACATATTTTATGATGAGTTACTTAGACCTCCCCTAGAAAGAGAGGTAGAGTTCTCCATTGAACTAATTCCTGGATCCAACCCAATATCTAAGAGCCCATATAGAATAAAAAACGTGGAGTTAGAGGAATTAAAGAAAAAAATCAATGATCTTTTGGAGAAAGGGTTTATCTGGACAAGTGTGTCTCCATGGGGAGAACATGTTCTCTTTGTGAATAATAAGGATGAATCAATGTGGATATGCATTGATTATAGAGAAATTAACAGGATAACAGTGAAGAAAAAGTACCATCTTACAAGGATTGATGATTTATTTGACAAGCTTCACAAGGATAAATTTTCTCCAAGATCGATATTCGATCTAGTTATTATTAATTGTGGGTAAAAAAGAATATATTCCAAAGACTGCCTTCCAATCGAGATATGGGCATTATGAGTTTGTTGTTATGCCCTTCATCCTGACTAATGATAATTCTATTTTTATGGATTTGATGAATAGAGTCTTTAAGTAATACCTTGATAGATATGTGTTACTTTTTATTGATGATATTCAAATATATTATAAAAGTTGTGAGGAGCATGAGGATCATCCGAGGGTTATATTGTAAACTCTGAGGAAGGAGAGGATATTTGGAAAGTTCAGAAAATGTGATTTTTGGTAACACAAATTTTCTTTCTTAAGGAACATTATAACCAATGAAAGAATCTTAATTGATCCTACCATGATAAAGGTTGTGGAGGAGTGGCCTCATCCTATAATAGTAACTAAGATTCATAGTTTTCTTGGTTTAGCATGATATTATTGGAGGTTTGAGAAAAAAAATTCATGACTTTCTAATCCACTAACCAAGTTAACTTGAAAAGGGGATAAGTTCATCTAGACAAAGGAGTGTGAAGAAATTTTCTAAGAGATAATGAAGAGATTGGTTATTTCACCCATGTTAACTTTAACCTCTATCATAGAAATATTCATTATTTTTAGTGATGTATCTCTGAAATGGATTGGGTGCGTCCTTATGAAAAATTACAAGGTGATTGCTTATGCATCTCGATAGTTGAATGATTCTGAGAAAAATTATCCTAAGCATGACTTGGAGATGGTTGCAATTGTTTTTTTATCGAAAGATATGGAGGTACTATATTTATGGGGAGAAATGTGATATATACACATACCACCAATGTTTGAAGTATATTTTCACATAAAAGGAATTTAACATGAGACAAAGTAGATGGTTAGAAATTCTTAAAGACTATTATTATTCAACTCATTATCACCCTAGAAGAGAAAACAAAGTCATTGAATCATTAAGTAAGAAAGACCCTTTTGTACTGTAAATGATGAGGATTCAAGGAGATCCTTTGATTAAGGACCTAGTAAGGATGGACATGGGAATCACGAGGGAAGGGATATCATCAAAACTATTCCAAATTATTTCTCAAACATCATTACTAGATAAGATAAATAAATCTCAAAGATAATATCCTTTGTTATAAAATAATATAGAGGATGTGAATATTGGGAAGTTTCCTAAGTTCAATATTTATCAAGAAGGTGTACTGAAATTTCATACAATGATATGTGTTTAATCTATTCCAGAAATAAAGAAGGATATGATGAATGAATATCATATCTCTACATTATTTATACATCATGGAAGCACTAAAATGTATAGGGACCTTCGTGATCATTATTGGCAAGATAACATGAAAAGGGAGATTGTTGACTACACTACAAGTTTCCTAGTGTGTCAACAAGTGAAGATATAGTGACAACTTCCAAAATGGGTATTACAAACACTACCCATACTAACATGGAAGTGAGACAATATCAATATGGACTTTTTCACTAGTCTCCTGAGAACATCCAAAGGAAACAATGCAATATCGGTTATAGTAGACCGTCTCAGCAAGACTGCCCATTTTATCTCTACATGGGATGACTTATCACTTGATCAAATTTCTAAGATTTACGTAAAGGAAGTGGTGAGGTTGTTTGAAGTTCCACCTTCTATCATTTCTAACCATTATCCAAGGTTCACATAAAAATTTTAGAGAAGTATTCAATATGATCTGAGTATCAAATTGAATTTCAGTATGACCTATCACCCCCAAACTGTTGGAAAATCTTAATGGACTATTCAAACACTCGAGGAAATTCTAAGAACATGCTCAATGGAATTTAATGGTGGATGGGATAAAAATCTATCATTAGTTGAGTTTTTATACAACAACAATTTCCATTAGAGTATTTAAATGGCACCCTATGAATCTCTATATGTGAAGTGATGTAGAACTTCTACTTGTTGAGATGAAGTTGGTGAGAGAAAGATGGTTGGTCTAGATCTTGTGAAAGAGATGACAGAAAATGTTCATGCCATCCAAATACACATTAAGGCTACTCAGATCCAGCAAAAGAGATATATTGATAACCGTCAAAGGGACTTGGAGTTTGGTGTTAAGTATGGAGTGTTACTTTGAATATCACCATGGAAGAGAGTCATGTAGTTTGGGAAGAAAGATAAGATTATCCCCAGGTACATTGGCCCCTATGAAATCCTTAATCTCATAGGAGCAATGGCATATCGGCTTGTACTTCCTCCAAATCTATCTCAATTTCATGATGTATTCCACATATATCTCTTGAGGAAGTACATACCCAACCCTTTACATGTACTGAATCTTGAGGGGGTACAACTGGAACATGACCTCTCTTATGAGGAGCATCCAGTGGAAATCTTGGACCGTAGAGACAAGTTTCTATAAAAAAAGACTACCCACCTTGTTAAAGTGTTGTGTAGAAACCATATATATGAAGAAGAAATGTGGGAACCAGAGAATACAATGAGAGAGAAGTACCCACAACTTTTCTGAACCTAGGAACGATTTGAAATTTCAGGGATGAAATTTATTAAGGGGGGAAGAATGTAATGGCCTGAAATTTTTTAATGATAATTGTTTCCTGAAATTATATACTATATTATTCACAAAAAATCATGTTTTTTTAATGAAGTGGATATAAATGTAAATGTTACCATTTGGATTCAACCGTTATATGAAAATTGGTCAATTATAACCATTGTACAATATGACCATTGGGAACTATACTCTTGATAATAATTTTAATGTTACCATTAGAGTTTATAAGTAAAATTTTGATAAAGGATAATTGATACAGAAATAAGATTCGATGGCCTCAACCAGTAGAGTCATACTATTTCAATCCTATTTTCTAGATCCTGAGAGGGGGGTTTCATTATTAGGGTTCACCCTTGACCAATCCCAAGCTGAGCTTCAATAAGTGAAGCTTGAATGAAATTGCCTACAGGAGAAGTTCAAGTTAGTGGAGATTATCATTCGATCGATGTTAGCCAAGGCACCCCACTAAACTACCACCATCACACACCTTACTCTTAGGGAGTAAATGGGTATATTAAGGGGTTATGTTTCTTAACCTTAGTGTGTAATTCCTTTGTTTAAATAAAATTTTTATTCTATCATTTTTGTTTTAGGAATAGTTTTTCTTAATAAAATTGAGGTAGAATTTGATAAATTGATTTTTTTGGATAGAAATTGCACTTTATAGAAAATGTATAAATAATTTTAATAAAATAATATATTATTAATAATACTTATTTTAATAAAATATTATGATAAAAATACTCTTATTTAGATATAAATGATATTTTTTTTTCAAGTGTTAGAAATTTTACTATGCATTTTCAATCTGCCGTTATTTTTAATAAATAAGGTTTTTTATATTTAAAAGTTAAAATTATCATATTTAGAGGATTATTATGATAAATTAAATATAATTTTGGAAATTATAACATTAAAATTAGGTTAGGGTGAATTTATGATAATTTTATAAAATACTTTATTTTTTTCGTGAATAATAAAAATACAGTTTGAGTTTTTCAGTATGTTAATGACATCATAATTATGTCATAATGATGTAAAAACTAATTAAACACAATCTAAGAATTAAAATATTTTATTTATTAATATCAAGTATTTTAATATATTTTAATCAATTTCCAAATATATAATTTTTTTTCTAAATTCTAAAATGGAAAATTGAACTTTAAAAATGTTATTTTGTGAGAACTTTTTCTTTACTTGCCAAAAAATGTAATATAAAATGATGGAAGACTCTTATGAAATAAAATAACATAATATTTAACAAGTTTTTAATATCATGGGAAATTTCATGGTTTTGCATTTACCAATACTTAGGTGTATAAGACCTTTATTTATAAATTAATAAACAAATCCTCCATTTTTCTATATATACCCACCCATTTCTACATTTACTTTCACTCATATTTCATCTTCCATGAAGCTATGATAATTTTACCTCCCAAGGTGTCCTTCAAAGGTGTATTCAATCCCTAAGGTCCCGATCCTCAATTTTTAGGAATTACTCTTCAAGGTAAGTGAAATCTCTACTTCTCTTTTCCATCCAAGTTCCCTATTTATGAGGTATATCTTTAAAATTTACAAACTAAGTTATTATATTCAATTTATTTTATCCATTTACTGTATTAATATTATTTTATGAATGTGATACCCTTTTACCCTCTCTTTTTACCATTTTCTAAAGAAAATCATCTCAAATAAATGTAGAAATAGAGTTCAGTGAAGGTCAGAACATCCTATGAAAATAATATTCTAGAAAAGAAAATCCAAGTTCCTAAGAACACAACTGGAAATAAAGAAAACATAACTATGGGTTGCCTCCCATAAAGAACTTATAATAATGTCATCAGCCATAAAAATGGAAAAAAGGTTCAGTTAGTGTTGTTTGTCATCTCATAGGTTCACTACCACTGATGGGAACTGGTTTTTGTGTCTTTGAGCTCACAGGAATGCTTGGAAGGATTAACCACCTTAGGAACGAACCGAGAATGAATCTCATGGAGTAGTAATATCATTCATTCTCTTCATGGAGGGTATCTCTTCTGAGCATGGATATCCAATGATAGATCCTCAAGCTATAGCTTGACCTCATCCAGATGCTGAGACATATTAAGTAAGAGGATAGATGGTGGAAGGATAGGTGTTTCAACAACCATAAAAGAGGTATAAAATATAGACATGAGTAAAAAATGATAAAATAAATAAGAGAAATATAAATCATGCATGAGAGTTAAAAAAGTGTACCACATCCATAAATGTGTAAAACAAAGTACAATGGGGAATCATGGATAAAATATAAACAAAAAAACCCCAAACATAGTACAATAGGGGAGGGGTACAAAGGAAATAGAAATAGTGTGGGTGAAGTTTCCACTATCTTCCTATCAAGAGTGCCCTCCCAAATAGTGGGTCCCTCCATCTACCTCGCTCTATCGATGTCCTCTGTGGATAGAGACATAGGATCATTGATGACACTAGAAGGTGTCATGGTATTGGAAGTGATCTCGGTGTATGGTAGAGGTGAGGTGTTGATCCTGATGGTGGTCATGTTTCTGAAAGCAGGGTCTATGAATGTAACCTCGGTAGATGGATGATTGGTCCCTTGCCCCACCGGGCATGCTCTTTAAGAAAAGCATTCTAGTTTGTAGGGTCAGTGAGATATGAGGGCTGGTCAGTCGGGGTGTCGTAGGTGGGATATATGGAAGTATATGGATGGTCTATAGTGGGTGGTGGATGGAATGTAGAAGTGGTTGGTGGTGAGGTAGGGGTGGTATATAATGGTGGTGTAATGAATAGGATGCCCAAGTGGTGGAAAATCTGACACTGGTTCTCCAGAATATACTGGAGTATGGGCGAGAGATATGTAGGGAGGGATGAGGTAATTAATGGTGTGGGAAAGGTAGTGATGGATTCAGAAGGGATATGGTTGGTGGCAGGGGTAGGTATGTAAGTGGTAATGGATCAGGGAAGAGTGGTGGTGGGGGATGGGAAAATATGGAAGTTTCAAGAGCAGGGGATAAGATGGTGGTAAAAGATGGGGTGGAGTTGGATGCATGGTAGTAGGGAACCTCATCAGTTCCCTAAATTTATCACGGTGCCTACTATTAGATGTCATATCCTTCCTCCACAGACCCATCTTGAGAAGCAGGAGGAAGTCGATCGATTCCATCAGGATGGGGGATGTGAGGGGTTGGTCAGCGTTGAAGAAGTCGGGATTTTTGGTGAGGTGGGTTATGAAGGAGCCTCCCATCAACCAAACTATTTCCTGCCTTGTTTGTGCCTTGTAATACAAGGCGAATTGTCATGACATGTTGACAGATGGGCCTACCATGGTGAAAGCAAGAATAAGGACTCCCATATAGATCACACTTCTATTGGCCTCCACACATGCAATCAAAACATGGATCATGACTTGGTGAAAGATTCAGAGTGTAGCACCTCACAGTTGGGTTTACTTGGTAGTCTGAGGGTCCCAAGCGATCAACCTACAGAATCATGTTTTGCGTGACTTGCTCAGATTGAGATTAATATTTAGAAAGACTGGGGAGGTGACGAATTTGGCCAAATAGAGGCTGGTTCTAATGCCAAGCTCACAAAGGGTGATCTCATTAGGTCTGCTGCTTAGTCGAATGGATATGCTATCAAAAACCAGCTTGAAGGTGGACAAGAACTTAATGAAAATCTCCTTGAAGGTCTCATCACATACATCGATGATGGGGGTGAGGTGTAGACTTTCAATGAGGTGGAGGACCTCCTAGTAAATATAGAACTGTGTGAGCATGGAAAGATTGACAGTCTTGTTGGTTCATATAGGATTCGCCTGTAAATGAAACAATGAAACCTAGTGATAAGGGGTAGAAAGGTGAAGGTAGAGATGTGGATGGGTAGCACCCTGCGACCCACTAGAAGTCGAATGTAACTCCTCAGTGGCTGAAGGCGTCTCTAAGGTAGAAACAGATCTGGAAGAGGGTGAAGCAAAGGGTGATGTAGGTGGGGCATCCCTTCAACACTTTACCAGAGGTGGATCCTCATGCTTAGGTGTGCGATCAGTATAAGGGGTACGAGTAGTCATTTTTAGGCCATTTAGGACATAATGGAAAGAGAAGGGGATGGTTATGGGGATCTGATAGGAGAGGATGGAAGGATGATGATGGAGGAGGGTGGATTAGTGTAGTGAGGGAACAAGGAGGGAGAGGGAGTGGTGGAAGGTGGTGGGTCGCATGGGAGAGAGCGGCGAGAGAGGAGGGTTGGGGGGCTCATGCGTCATAAACCCTAGGTTCACGAAATTTAAGTTATTCTTGAAATATCACATCATATAAAATTACATGACGTTAAATGCTAGAATTTTTTATTTTTCATGTCATGACACTTAAACATTGTGTAATAACTACACGACCTGTGTTTTGGGAATATTTCCTCTTCGCGAGCCAGGGCCTTACGTCCTTTGCTTCCAGCATGTCCTTGTATTTCCTAAACTCTACTTTACCTTATTCTAGCCTATTTGACCTATCTTGTGTTGTATCCTAGTCAGTGCTTCTTTTAACAATGAGATCTAGACTCATTCTCGCTTAGATGAATCTTAAGGTGATGATGCATCCCTCATGGAATGGTTCTTGGTATATTTTCAATAATTGTCCATTAACTTTGAATGGTGGTTCTCCACATTTCTAAATATCAATAGTTCCATAGTTGAATACCTTTACAAATTTTAAGGGTCCTCACCTTATAGATTTAAGCTTCCCAGGGAACATTTTCAATCGAGAATTGAATAATAGGACCTTATTCCTCAGTGTAAAGATTCATTTTGCAATGCGCTGGTCGTGCCACTTCTTGGTATTTTCTTTATAAACCCTAGTGTTATCATAGGAATATTTTCTTATTTATAATATGCACATTCATGATGTGTATTCATCATTCACAACATGTTTTTAAGAGGATGTAATGTCCCATGATAATTTACAAGTCATGAAAAGAATACATGATGCGAATCTCTAATACAAGTCGTGTAAACTTAGAATACCACTTCCCACTCAAAATTCAAGTCATGAAGATATATCATGTTGTGAAAAGAATAAATTTTAGGACCTAAGAAATATATCTAGATCATGAATATTCAAGCCATGAAATTCAATAGATACAATATTTTTATATAATTCATTAGATCAAGATTACACGATGTGACAACTTAGACATTGTGTAATAATTAGGCTTATAAAATTTTTGACCACGGATAGCCGCATGAGACTTTACTGGAGCATATATTTTCTTGTTTTATTCTATATTCCCCTTCCCTTTAATCTATAATTAATTTTGTTTTCTTATTTATCTTAATCACAGTTTCCATTTACCATTATGTGTCCCTTATTCATCAACTTTATCTCCATTTTCCATTTCAATGACAGTTTTCCATTATTGTTACCATTAGAAATCAAACACATGACATGTTCTTAATTTTTTTACCTTTTTAAGTAAGTGTTTGATGGATTTTTCAATTGATTTAATTGCGAACCTCTTTATTCTGAATTTTAAAAATGTGAACTGCTCTATTTCAATTGATTTATCAATATTACAAGCTTGTTTTCTATTCTTTCCCTACTTTTGATTAACACCGTCATGAGCGGATAATCCTCTTAGGGTAGGGGTTGAGAGTAAGGGATATTTTTCAATTATATAATCTATATACTAAAACTTGATAACCCTAAGGATAGTAATTTGGTTAAACATTAACTTTTCATTTAATTATTTTATGCATCCTGAACATGATAATTTTAAATGAATAAACCTAACTTAATTAGAGTTGAGAATACTATGACCATTAGCCTGTGAAACTTTCTATCATATAAGATAAGATTAATGCATATAGGTTTTTAGCTATATCCAAACCAAAAAATAGTTTCATATTGGATAGATCCTATTATTTTGACTATAATCAAGTAGTGATCTATGCACCAATTCATAACCAAAGCCCTAGGACTATCCTAAGTTAGGCCTATGATTATCTTTTTACCTGAAACCTTGAAATTGACCCTGATCCCCATCTCCTTCCTAAATCTAAAACCAATATAAGTAACTAAAATTAAATTCCAAACCCAACTCAATTTATGAGGACTCCTATATAAAGGGATCGAAATCATTGGTTACCTGTCATCCAGTTCTTCTCATGGGTTCGACACCACACTGCCACTTTCCATTGAAACAAGTGTAGTTTAGGATAATAGAGATTTATAATCTAATCAATTCCTACATGAATTCAACAACGCGTGCAAGTGCATCAATGGGATCAACAATCCCTACCAAAATTGGTTTGTTGGAGTCAAGTAAATCTTCAAGGGATAAGGAAGTTGGAGAATTATCGAGCCTAAGGAAATTCCAAAACATGATCTTCATTCAATTTTTGAGAAGAACCTTGTAATGGGATTTTTTTAGGAGAATAACCATATCCCATAAAGTAGTCTTGTTCCTCCTCATAAAAGGATTCATCTTGAAGTTATCCAATTAGGATCCAAGTATCACTGAGAGGGGTAGGGGTGGATCAGTGATATATTTTTCTTTTATATTTACTTTTTTTGAAACAACCTTCACCTCCTGTTAAAGATTTCTTTCCCTACTGAACACACATAACCAAAGGAACACAAGATTTACAAGGTTCACTACTCAACAAGAGTAGCTACATCCTTGGTATGGTACAAAAATAATCCAATACCACATAATCCACTAGAAAACAATCCTTTGATGTGGAATACAACAATTAGGATATACCCTTACACTCGTGTAGAACTTGGAAGACAATCCTCCAGTGCGTGTGTGCCCTCATAGAAAAAATAGGGCAATACAATGTTTTAGTGCTTCTTTACAATTCAACAAGTGTATTATCTAAAGTAAAACTCTCCACTTTCCTACTTAGAAGTCAGTAAGAACTATATTACACACAACTGAATGCGTGGGAAGACCCCAAATTTTCTACGCAACCTTAAGGGTATCTTGTGCACAATTCAAATGCCTTGCACATAATTTTTTTTGGCATGGAAAACCTATTTCGCGTAACTTCCTTTTTCTTCACAGCTTTTTACTTTTGCACGCAACTTCCCTTTTTTGCGCAACTTCTCAATTTTTCATGCAACTCACTTAGCACATATTTTTACATGATTCATATCTTAGAATTTCTGTCGAGCCTTAATAAATAAGAGGGGGTCACCTCGTATTTATAGGAATTTTGACCCTACGTGAAAAATAGTAATCTGCACGTAAAACCCTCTTCATGCGCATAAAAAATCTTTCACGCAACATCATATTTCGTGCACTGTCTTGAGTTTTTTCACACGCTTCATGCCTTTTCCATTTTTCTTCATTCTGATCTCAAAACACCACTTGTATGAAAAATTCTAAACAGCGTTCCATATTACACACAAAACCAATCTTCTGTGTAGCCTCATTTTTCATGCACTTTGCCCAATTTTCCAAGAACTCTATACATTTTCAATTTTTCGATGTTCTGAACTTGAATCATGCCTTGAACGCAAAATTCTAATCCATATTCAAACTTTTGCGCAAAATCCTTTGCCAAAAATAAATTTCTCCATCTCCTAATTTTCAAGACTAAAAAATTTGGAAAACACTAAAAAACAATGCCACCTTATAACATTCTTTTATACCGCCTCCATATCATCCATTCATTTATCATGATTCTCTTTACTACATTACATAACCATTCTTCAGATTTCATCACGAACTCCACTATCTTGATATGTATCCTTTGATCGAACAACTTTAGCATCATCAGTTTTTCCATGGAAAGTATTATAACTTCCCTATATTCCACCATCATCTTTCCTTCCAATAAAAACTATATATGGATGGGAGTACCTTTACTCCCACTTTCCTTTATAAGGATTGCATCATAAGTTATCCTAACTTATAATATTTGTGAAATACAAATCAGCAAAGCATTGTTTGATTTTTAAGTCCTTTACAAAGTGAATTGATTTATCTTATTTGACAAAAATAGACAAAACTCTGTAACAGAAAATTCTTCTTACTTCCTTCTCCATCCGACTTGGTCCCAAAAATCTCCCTCTTTGGATTTTGTTGTCAACCAAGATTCATAAATCACTAAACTTTTTATCCTGAATAAATGGATTACTTATCAACAATTCTAAGCCTACATGAGCTAACTCATTATAGGAAACAAGAATTATGGACAACCAAAACCATGCTGTCTAAAAGCAGTGACTATGAAATTTACTTACCATATCTCCTCAGTCTTCTTCACAAAATCTGCTAAGAATCTACCTCATCATTATTTACTTATTAAACTTTCCTGAAATACAAAAAAAATCCTATAACCACTCCAACAAACAGTTAGAATATTTCACACACATACATGCTGGATTCACAGCTTACCCACAACTCCCCCTTTATGCATGCTTCCATAAGTATATATTTATGAACCAATTCTCCCCCTTGACAACACTATCCAAAGTTAAGATGATAGTGGGAACATATACACATAACTCAACCAGGATGAGAAGGAGGTTGGACACCCACATTCAACCTTAATTTGGAAAATGGTTCCTTTGGTAAAGGTTTTGTGAATATGTCAGCAATTTGTTCTGATGTAGAAACATACTCCAGCCTCAATTCATTCTTTTTCACCTATTATTTGATGAAGTGGTACTTTATTTCAATGTGTTTTGAATGAGAATGTTGTACTTAATTCCTTGAAAGATTTATTGCACTATGATTATCCCAACCCAAGATCAAGGGTAGCTTTACTTCAACAAGGAGATCTTCCAACCGAGTCTTCATCCACATGAGTTGGGCATCAACTTGAGTATAAGCAACATACTCAGCTTTAGCTGTGTTAAGAGTTACTGAATTCTGTTTCTTTGTATTATAACTTACACAACTTTTCCCTGGAAAGAAAACTCTACTAGATGTGGATCTTCTATCATCAATGTTTCCTACTCAATAAACATCTGAATACCCAAATAGATCAATATTTTTTGAGCCATCATACCTAATTACAAAATTTGTTGTGCCTTTGATATATCTGAGAATTCTTTTTCTAGAAATCAAATGTGATTCTTTAGGAGTGCTCTGAAATCTTGCATAGAAGGTAACAACATAGACGATGTCAGGTCTTGAGGTAGTCAAATATAATAGACTTTCAATTAGCTTTCGAAACTCTTTATAATCAACTTCATTTCCTTATCCATCTTTAGAAAACTTGGTTCCCACTGAAATTGGTGTGGACACTAGTTTCAAATTTTCCATGCCAAACTTCTTCAAAAGTTTCTTAGCATACTTTTCTTGAGACAAAAAAATGTGATTCTTCTTATGTGAAATTTATATCCCAATAAAGTATTTCATTTCACCCATCATGGAAATCTCAAATAACTTCTTCATATCATTAGAAAATTTTCCACATGATCTTTCATCATTCCCAGCAAAAATAATGTCATCGACATAAACAATTACGATCAAAGAAAACTCTTGACACTCCTTGATGTAAATATTTCCATCAACTCTACCTTTCTTAAAATTCATCTTCCTCAAGCAAGTATCCAATTTAGAATACCATACCCTCAGAGCCTGTTTTATCCCATACAAATCCTTCTTCAACCTGCACACATAACTTTCATCCTTCCCAATAACAAATCCACAAGGTTGATCAATATAAACTTCCCCATCAAGATCACCATTCAAGAATGTGGATTTTACATCCATTTGAAAGATTTTGTAACCTCATTGTGCAACAATAGAAATAAAGATTCTAACTATTTCTAACCTTTCCACCGAAGAAAAGGTTTAATCAAAATCAATGACTTCAATTTTTGAATACCCTTTGAAAAATAATCTTGCTTTGTTTCTTATCACTTCACCTTCTTCATTTAGCTTGTTTCGGAAAACCCACTTTGTACCAATAATGTTATTGTTGTCTAGCTTGGGTACAAGTTCCCAAGTATCATTCTTCTCTATATAATAAATCTCTTAATTCATAGCATGAACCCATTCTGGATGATCAAATGATTCATTTACATAATTTGGTTTAACTTTTGAATAGAGAGAAGTGTGTGTAATAACATTCATTGTTCTTCTTGTTTGAACCCTCTGATGTTGATCTCCTATAATATTTTGATCCTCCACTTGTTTCCTCAACCTAGGATGAGATGTTCTAATTTAATCCTCATCACTTGAGATTTTTGAGTCCTATCCCTCTCCTTGAGTGGGATTAACATAGTCTGTAGCATTATTATAATTATTAACAAATTCCTCACTATCTGGCTCAACTTCCACATCAACATTTGACTATTTTTCTTTCTCAACAATTTCAACAACTTTCACATTTATATAATAAATAATTCTTTTTGTTTCTTTATTGATACATCTATATCCTCTTACTTCTGGATAATAACTAAGAAAAATTCCATCATTTCCTCTCTGCTAAAACTTTCCAAGGTTTCTATCTTTCTTCTTTATAATGCATGGACTCCCAAAAACACTTAAATGTTTCATACTTGGAGTTTTTTCATAGAACATTTCTTATGGAGTTATATATAAAATTGGCCTATAGAAACATAAGTTTTGTATATACACAATAGTACTCATGGATTTCCTCCAAAAGTAATGAGAAAGACCATGTTCAAGTAACATAGTTCTCCCCATTTCCACCAAACTTCAATTCTTTCTTTCGACAACCCTATTTTTTTGAGGGGTGTATGGTGAATTGAACTCATTCCAAATTCCATGTTTCTCAAGATAGATTTAAAATTATTCTTTATTATACTCACCACCATTATTAGTTCTCAACTTCTTCACTACATACTCACATTCCTTCTCTGATTTCCTCCTGAAACTCTTAAACATTTTCAGAGCATCTGATTTATGTGTCATGTACATAACACAAGTAATGCAAGTAAAGTCATCAATGAAATTGATGAAATACTTATCTCAATTTGTTGATTAATTGATTATGGGACCACATATATCATAATGAATAAATTCTAAGGGTTATTTTGAACAAATTTCAACTCTATTTTGTACAGAGTTTGTAATCTTTCCTTTCTCATAAATAGTACAACACCAATATCATTTTCTTGATAAATCAGGCATATCTCAAACACTGCATCTCTTTGATAATTTGCACATGTTTCTCTGACACATGTGATAAAAAACTATTTTTTTGAATATTTTATTGATAATAAATGAAATAATTTCCTCACATTGTGCTAAATATGTTCAATTATGAAATATTTGGGATTAGATCATTCATTTGCAAATTTGATGAAAAATCCAGTTTTATACTTTTAAAATTCACTGTAGTATTTAGAGATTAAATATTTTTATGTAAAAGATTTTGACTTTAAATTTTTTAATTATGTTCCTGACGTAATGGGATAGAAATTCTATTTAGGACACAGGAGCTGGATCATGCATTTGAGGGGAGTAAATGGGTCATGAAGACAAAGCTGGACAGAACCATCCAGATTGGACATTACTTTACCATGTGGGACATATATTCATCATTAAGGCTTGGATTGAGCCCAAATTTTGAGGGAAACTTGGGGAAATAATTAGGATCAAATAATAATTCTATAAGGCCGGAAAATTCACGCGTTTTGGAGGTCAAATATGCAGTTAAAATTGGAATAAAATATTTGGCCGAGTTTTCATCCCACACATAAAAAAGTTATGTAACCCTAGCCCTCACAAACTCTATTTAAAGGGAGTTTTTACTCTTTGGGAAGGATGGTCGTGGATTTGGGAAGGTTTGGCCGAAATGGTGTCTCTTGGGATCCCCTCACAACTCTTTTAAGAATTAAGGCTTTGTGCAATCCTCTCTTCCAAAAAGGCTCTCCTCTCCCACCTCCTCTTTGTATTTCTTTTCTTTCATGTTTGTATCTTGAATTTTTATTCAATTAATCTTCTGTGTTATTCCCTTTTATTCTTATGTTAATCTTCCTAATTGGTTTGTAATCAAGAGTGTAAATGATATTTGTTTCTACCCTTTCAATCCTTTTCTCATGAAAAACGTCTCCACGATGACCACACCGCCCATGGAAGAGTAATTTTCTTAGTGATTGATCTATCTTCTACCCTATTCATTTGATTATTTTGAATCATTGAGCTACTATAATTCACTTAATATGATCCATGAATTGTGTTTTTAAATTATAAGAAACTAATCAAGCAATTGAACAATTAACACAAAAACACGTGAAGTCGAGATTTTGTGTAAATTGTGAGAGCACGGTCTTAATCGGTAATAAAAGACCACACGAGATAAATTTGTAGAGTTAAAATATAATACCTAAACAAAATTCATCCTCATTTATAGAATGTATATTTTCTCTAATTAACCACTGACCATAAGCTAACCTTAGAACAATAATCTAAGAAGGGTGCTGCGATTGCGTGTTCCGAAGCTAGCTTAGGGTTTAAGTAATTTCATCTTTGTGGTTAAGTTAACTCTTATAGTGTTCGAGGGTTAAAAAATTAGGGGATCGTAATTAAATAGATATTGATTTAAATGATAATGATTAATAATTAAATGAAGAGGTAGAGTTATATTGATTACACTTTCTAAAAATAGTTTTCTAAAAAAAACATCTTCTCATTGTGCTTTGTTAATCAACTTACATTTAAAAATTAAAAAAATACAATCTTCTTCCAGCACACTTATTCTAGATTTATAAACTATAAACAACCCCCATCCTTTCAAGTAGTGTTTTAATTATATTCTATTTTATTTTTAGAATACCTTTAATAATTTGTTTTAATTTACTTCCTCCTTTGAGAAACGACCTTGGTCAGCCACTCTACTGCACCTAAGTACCCAAAAACCACTAATAATTTGAGGGTGCTAACGATAGAGATCTTTTAACATGTGCCCCATCCTTTTATGCCATAACTAATTTTCATCCACCATACCCATGTAACAATAGTTTTGTACTTCTCTAACTTGAAACAAGTTCCCTTTTGTATGTTGGACTCTTGTAATCACCTTTCCATTTTCTTCACTTTTCACAAAAAACCCATATTTCTTGAAGAAAACTTTGTTACACTCATCACCAAGTTGTGAAACACTCAGAAAATTGTGTTTCATCCCATCAACATATATTTTTTTTTTCTGGATTTCATCTTTTCTTTCCTGATTATGGATGATCCAACACCTTTAATCCTCAAAGATTCATCATTACCAAATTCCACTATTCCTTATTTGAAGTCTTTCACATTATTTACCATATTTAAGTGTCCTGTTATATGAGAGGAATACCCACTATCAATAATCCATGCATGTTCTCCTTTTTTAGCTTTCAAAGCAGTTTCAACAAAAATATCTTTTTGTTCTTACTTTTCTTCCACTTTCTATTGTACTTCCTCAAATTTTCTATCCAAGTCAATGTGTTCTAGCCAGACAACCATGTACTCTTTCTTTTTGGAATTAGCAGACCTGTCCCTTTTAGATTTTAAAAACTCTATCTTCTGAGGATTATTAATAATCTTTTGTTTCTTTGGTAACACAATAAGGAAACACTTAACAAGATGTCCAGGTCGATCACATCTTTCACAAATAGTTTCCAGTGGTTCGAACCTATTCTCAACTATCACACCAACCTTCTCAGATATATTCTGAAATTTATTTAGAGATGTTCTCTTTTAAAGGACCGACTCTGCCTCAATCCTTTTTCTTTCAAATATTGTAGAATATTTGTAATGTTTTTGGTTGAACCAACACATATTTTCCATGTGTCTAAATCCACCACAATACCAGCAGTAGACATAGAATGAATATTTTACTTGGAAACTTCCATACTGACCGGAGTTGTGAACATGCTTCTCGAAATATTCTTACTAGAATTCTGCTGACCATAGGTCATCATATTTTTAATTGTAACTTTATTTTTTATCTCATATTTCTATTCATTCTTACCAGAACTAGAAGTGGTAGATATATTTCTGGACTCAAGATTTTTAGATCCTTCTGATTTTTTAGTATTGCTAACTTTGACCACATACGTAGCCTTTCCAACATTTCTATTATCAGTACCCATTCCATCTTTCTTTTCAACCTTTGAAGGAAAATTTTGTTGATCCTTATTAGGCCCACTCTTAGCAGAACATTCACCAACCTCTATAACAAAGTTTTTGAACCTTGTGTTCATTTCCTTAGCTTTAGAAAGTTTATGTTGGATAAGTTCCAACACATTTTCTTTTTCCTTCAGATTTACTTCTAGATGATCATTACGATTCTTTTATATCTCAAGAGAATTTTTCAAACCATCAATATCCTTTTCAAATTATTCTTTCTTGTTAGGAAAAAAATTCTTGGTTATTTGATGAAGAGTTTTCATTTTTCAATATATTATTTTCCTTCTCATGTCATCTGATATTTCTCAAAAATTCTTTCATATCTTCTTTCAGATACTTTTCAAGTTGAGTTTCTTCATGTTCAGTACCACTACTCTCATAATCATCATTATTCACTGTTGCAAAAAGGTACTCTCTCTAGATTTATTAGAAACATATTTTTCAGATTCAGTCTTTCTATCATCATCTTATTCATTTTTGACAAAAATTTTCTTCTTTTTGATTTGAAGAACTTTTTATCCTTACCTCTCCTGGGATATTTATCTTTTCCACCCTATTTCTTCCATGACCTTCTTGGTCTTCTGTCTTCTTCATCACTGACTTCATCTTTCTCTTTTTGAGGGAAATTAATAGTAAAGTAGCCAACAACTCCATATTCAAAACATTTCAAAGGGAGTTTCCCTTTGTATTTCCCTATGCCTCTTTTCACATTTTTAGAAAACAAGGAAAAAATTTCATCAAAACTTTGACATACCTCGTTTTTAGAGTCGAATTCACCAGCTTCATCTTCAATAATAATTTTCTTTGATTTCTCTTTCTTTGCAGCTTTGAAAGACATTTCTCTATTATATTTTTCTTTTATCTTCATAGTCTTCTCCCTTCTCATTTCATAATAAATGAGAGTGCAATGAAAATCATCCAAAGATAATGTTTCAGGGTCTTTGGCTTCTAGTGATGAAACCTTATCATCAAATTTATCAAGAAGAATTTTCAAGATATTTTCAAAAACTATAAAATCCTCCAAAGTTTCACCAAGACATCTGATTGTACTGAAAATTTTATTTATCCTAGTAAAGAAGTCCCCAACCGATTCATGCTCACCCATTTTTAAGTCTTCATACTTCAACTTCTAGATTTGAAGTTTTTCCTTCTTAAATTTTGTATTACCTTCATAGATATTTTTAACTTTGTCCTAGATTCCTTTGGCTATAGATACACCTTTCACTCTTAAAAATTCACTCTCAGAAAGAGATGAGAGTAATTCATTTTTAGATCTTAAATCATTCTCAAGATTCTTCTTATCATCAGGAGTAAGAGGAACCTTGTCATTAATATAAGGAAATCCATCTGATGTAGTTTTAGGAAATTCATATCCAGGAGACATAAGATAAGGCATCATTATATCTTTCTAGATATGATAATTATTCCCATAAAATATCAGAATCCTCTTACTGTTCATTCAATTCAGATTCTCCATCAAAACTTCTATTAAAAACTTTAGAAAAGAAAAAACGACGAGAATCTGTCCCTCTGATACCAATTGAAGTTACCCAATTAGGATCCAAGTATCATTGAAGGGGGGGGGGGGGTGAATCCGTGATATTTTTTTTCTTTTATATTTCCTTTATTTTTAAACAAAATTCACCTCCTGTTAAAGAGTTATTTTCCCACTAAACACACACAACCACAGGAAGACAAGAATTACAAGGTTCACTACTCAACAAGAGTAGCTACGTCCTTGGTATGGTATGAAAATAATACAGTACTTAAAAATCCACTATAAAACAATCCTTTGATGTGGAATACAACGAGTATGATATAACCTTACACTCATGTAGCACTTGGAAGACAATCCGCAATTGCAAGTGCACCCTCTTAGCACAAATAGGGCAATACAATGTTTCAGTGCATCTTTACAATTCAACAAGTGTATTCTCTGAAGTACAACTCTCCACTTTTCTACCCAGAACCTGATAAGAACTATCTTACACACAACTTAATACATGCGAAGACCCCAAATTTTCCACACAACCTTTATGGTATCTTGCGCAAAATTCAAATGCCTTTCACATAAAAATTCTTTTTTGTACAGAAAACCTATTTCGCGCAACTTCCTTTTTCCGCACAGCTTTTTACTTTTTCGCACAACTTCCCTTTTTCCCACAACTTCTCAATTTTTCGTGAAACTTAATTAGCATATATTTTTACGTGCTTCAGATCTCATGATTTCTCTAAGTTTTGAGCCTTAACAAATGATATGGGGTCACCTCATATTTATAAGCATTTTTGACCCTGCGTGAAAAACAGTAATCCGCACGTAAAACCCTCTTCATGCGCATAAAAAATATTTCACACAACATCATATTTCCAACATTGTCTTGAGTTTTTTCACACGCTTCATGCCTTTTCCATTTTTCTTCATTCTGATCTCAAAAAACCACTTTTTTGAAAAATTCTAAACCACGTTCCATATTGCTCACAAAACCAATCTTTTGCACAGCCTCATTTTTTGCACACTTTGCCCAATTTTATGTGCACTCCATGACTTTTCCTTTTTTTGATGTTCTGACCTTGAATAATGTCTTGCGTGCAAAATTCTAATCCATATTCAAAATTTTGTGCAACATCTTTTTCCAAAAACACATTTCTCCATCTCCTTATTTTCAGGCCTAAAAATTTGGCGAACACTGGAAAACAACACCACCTTAAAATGTTCTTTTATGCCACCTCTAGATCACCAATTCCTTTGTCATGATTCTCTTAACTGCATTACATAACCATTATTCAGATTTCATCATGAACTCCACTATCTTGATATGTATCCTTTGATCGAAAAAAATTTAGCATCATCAATTTCTCCATGGAAAGTATTATAACTTCCTTGTCTTCCACCAGCATCTTTCCTTCTAATCAAAACTGTATACGATTGGCAACACCTTTACACCCCATTTCCTTCATAAGGCTTGCATCATAAGTTCTCCTAACTTATTATATTTGTGAAATACAAATTAGCAAAGAATCATCTAATTTTCAAGTCATTTACAAAGTGAATTGATTTATCTTCTTTGATAACAATAGACAAAAGTTTGTAACAGAAAACTCTTCTTACTTCCTTATCTATCCAACTTGGTCCCAACACATCTTCTCATATTCTCATGGATTTTCCGAGGCTAGATAATGCATCAAACTTATTAAAAGTGATAACTTCATTACAACTCGTCTATTTTTGTGTAAAATAAATGTTAATGTAACTTACAATTATAGAGGTTTGAAGCTCAAACTCCTAAATATGATTTTCATGACTTTTTATGATTCTAGATACCAAGAATACTCTTTATTATTATTCTCTAGACTTCCATATTCTAGAAAAAATGGTTAACTTTTGATAACCTTACTAGTATATTCCAGAGTGACATGATCAACTACAACTAATTTAGGTTAACAAGTTTTATTTACCAGATTGAGAGTAATTTATTTTCCCATATATACTACCTTGATATTGGTTTAGGTATTGTTTTCTCAAGTGTGACTTTTCTATCCTTCTTTAGAGTGGGTACCTTTTGATTCTCCTTTGATGGAATATTGTTTTATACATGATTTGATCCCACTTCCTAGATTTTTCAGTTGTGGTTTCCATCCATATCCTTTTGGGTTGGAATGTCATCATCAGGTTGATATTTCATCCATTTCTTTTTATTGAAATTTTTTTTTATATATTGAGAAATTCCATGCCCACTAATTTTTCAAAAGAATCATATCAACTTGGATCTTGTACAATTCACAAGATCATGCCCTATAATTCTATAATCACTACTGAATTTAGGAAATCTCTCACATTTAATCATGAGGTTTATATTGTCATCAATAGTAGACATTACCACATTATTAATAAGGGGATTATAAAGATCATCTTCAACAAGAATTCTAGTAAAGTGACTAAACCTAGCCACTTCAGTCTCTATCTCCATTCAAATTGGGGTAACAATTACAGAAACAATATCTAACTAAATATTAGGGTGCTGGTAAATCTAATTTCATCCAAAGATCATGACCCACACATGAATAATAAGACCATGCTTAGGGGAGAGAGGTACAATTCTCCACACTCTTGTTTTAAAATTATCCCATGGGAAAATAATATTATAGAAGCCTCTAATAATATATATTAGTTTCCCATTGGAGGAATCCCAGATGCAGGATATCCTTTTAAAAAAATCATCAATCTTCCATGATTTTTCCCTCATTGTAGTGAAATCCTTGAAATAATATAATGTTTATAAATAGTTAACCTTTCTGTGATAGCCTCAATATCTAGAGAAACATGAGAAGTGTTGACCTTTCATATGATTCACTGATCCAAATAAAACAATCCTTAATTAATTATCCCATATATGCATCAAAAAATAAGTTTTATATAATCATGATGTTTTCAATTATGAGAATAACTATAAAATTCTATTTAATTTACAAAATTGACCTGTAGAAGATTGTACTTTCATTAAGATTTATAACCTTACATCTTTATGTTGTTTTTCAATCGATATTAAAATTATTCTAATCAATTATATGTTCAAAGGAGAAGAAAATAAATTGACCAATGTCTTTGACCAAGATATTTTAAGAAGTGATGTGATAATAAATATTTTTATAGAATTATATGGATCAAGAAAAAAATATAGCTAAGGTATACATGGATTAGTTGACATGGATACCACATAAATCTACACTTGAACATATGTACCCTTTAACACATAACGATCAATTATAGAGAGAAAAATCACTATAATTACTTATTTACACAAAAAATATCACAAAACAATTTGTAAATATATTCAACATAATGACTATGAGGATAAGAATAATACCCTAATAAAGCCTTGGATGATATTATTATCCAAATTAGTTCACACACAAACATCTTCCTACCAATAGACATGTGAAATTTTAAGGCACATGCATGGAGGGTGGAATATATCCATGAACATGTTCTTAACTATTTCAGAGAACATAAGATTATTAAAATGGAATACTCATTCATTCAATACATTATTTATTTCTAAATTATTCATAATATCCTTGGGGTTTACAATAATTCTTTCATTGGTCAAAGATAAACATGAATTTTCCTGCTTGAAAATTATTCTATAATGAAAGGATAACAAATACTTGAAAAAAAATTAAATGGAAGGTAACATATAAATTGTCACGATGCACCCCCACTGGAACCCCACTCAGGTCAGCAGTACAGGGCCCCAAAATCCCACCTCCAATTGAACCTAAGATGGTGACTATCTCTAAGGGTATCTGTCACATGTATGAGAGGTATTACCCTCATAAAATCTTAGGAAAATGAAAAATGAACCACTGATAAACTCCATAATCATATTAAACAAAGATATATAATTCCAAATTTCAAACTAGGTTAGTATGATAATGAAAAAAAAAACCATTCAAGGAAGATCACCTAGACCCTACACCAACTGCCCGAATAGATGCATTCCTAATCACTGTTGAACTATTATACAAAACTACTCCATAATATATAGAGGGGTGAAAACCTGAGAGTACCCTATAAGATAATATTAATTAAAATTATATATCTATGTGAAATAAACATGTTGGGATAAATATATGTGTTTTCAATTAAGAAATTAATCAAATCAAAAGCATGTAAAATTTACCATCACTTTTGGCTCTACCACTTGCAAAAGTATTAATTGATCAAGATTCACAAGTTTGATTAAATTGGTGTTTTTGGAATAAAATCCCTTAAGGATCTATTACAGTGTTTTTGGATTGGATTTATTTATTGAAAAAACCAGTTTACAAAGTCAGTTTTGAAGTTCCGGTGTGGTTGTTGACAAATTATGTTGAAAAATCTCTAAGATGGTGGAGAATTATAGAAGCTTGAAGTATATATACTGATATATGGGTTGAATTTATCTAATAAAGAGGCACATTGAGGTTTGAATTCTTTGGAAGGTTTTTAGGAAGTTTTTTGTATAAGTTGGTGATGTTTCCTAGTGTTTTTCCAAAAAAACTAGGTCCAAAATTTTGAGAAAAGGGAAATATGTTTTTAAAGAAAAGATTTTTTCGTGTATGTGAAAAAGTTTCAAAAATAGGTTAAAGAGTTTTGTGAAGTTGTGTAAAAGTGATTATTTGAGGTCACATCATAAAAATATGGAAAAATTAATTGTTTTATGAAAGTTTTCTAATTTTGTGAAAGCTAGAGTTGTGCGATGTAGACAAATTTGAATGAACCCAAGAAATTCATATATAAGTTTCACAATGGTAGTGAGTTGTGCACTATAGGAGACATAAAATCATTGAAGTTTGGAAAACTATTAAAGTTAAATGCAAGGTTTGTGGTGAACAAGGAAGTTGTGTGAAGGTTAAACTATGCCTATAAATAGTCCATTATCCCTTCATTTGAAGCCTCCAACACTTAGATAATATTAGAGTGCTAAAATCGCATAAGAGTTATGCGAACACATTTCTTTCATGAAGTAGTTACAAAAATATCATTTGTGTGAAGAAAATAGAATTATGTCTATATGACCAAGTGTGTTTCATGATACTGAAAAGTTTCATGAAAGTTGAATCACCATGAAAAATGGAAAATTTCCATGAAAGTTAGAGTTCCGTGACAAATTAAAATTTTTCATGAAAGTTGGGCAGTTGCATGATAGTTGTATAAAGGTCACGTGAATGAAATTTATAAAAACCAAAAGGAATTTATTAGAAATACTATAGTAAATTGATATTTATCATGTGTATTAAATTAAAGCTTCATGACACACCAAATGACATGTAAAAACATTGATTTAAGAAATAAATGGAAGAATATTTTAGAGGAGTAGTGATTACATGCCATTTGTGAGGGTAGTAAGATTTCAAAGTGTGTTTGGTTGTAAACTAGGAGGGATAGTGAGTTTACTTAGAAAATTGTAACAACAGTTTACTATAATGTATTTAGTACATCAAAACATTATTACTGTATGTTCCTTGAATGTAGCTAGTGAGGGAGAACCATGTAAAATTATTTTGTCCTATTGCTATTTTTATTTCTGTTCGCTCACTATTATGGGAAGGAGAGAGGAGAAAGTATTGTTTAATAATGAAACAAAATACACAAATGGGCAGTTGTTTTAATCTATTATACCCTAATTCACCCCCTATTAGGGTATTTAACCTGGTAAGACCAATAATTAGTAATAGAGAAAAAGTTAAAGTCAACATTTCTCTCCGAGTGGAAGTAATGAAAGTTGTTAACCACAAAGGGATTCTAATATTTGATGATTTTTTTTAACTATTGAAGAATCAGATGCAATAATACTTCTAATCATTAGGAATGATTGTTTTTATAACTACAATTGATGGTATTTTAGCCAGTATGGACAGTGAAGCTTTATCATAAGCATACTGAAGAGAATTGGATATTGATTCTAGAAGAATAAATATATTAGAGGGAGATTTATCCAAAAAAATATACCTGAAATTTTTGTTGTGTAATTTATCACATGCCATGTGGGAAAAGCTACTAAATATCAATGAGGGTGATTCAAATGTCTAAGAAGCTAAATTACACGTTCTTTGAAAAAATTATGAGGAATTGAGGATGCACCATAATGAGTTAATTGATGCACTATTTGATCGGGTGAATATTTTTTTGGAGGACATACATAGTATCTAAGAAATAATTGATGATGTAAAGATAAAAAATTACATCTTAATAAGACTCGCACCAGTTCAAACTGCAAGTCTCTATACCAGATGAAAAACATCCAAAGGAGCTGACATTAGATAGTTTACATAGTACTATTGATGTATACAAGATGATAAATGATGGTAAGGCGAAGTCTAAAGAGGTGTAATTCAAGGACATAGAGAATCTCACCATAGAGGAAGTCTAGGAAGAAGACTATGTGGATAAATTCATGTCATTCATTTTCTCAAATCTATAAAGGGGAAGGAAATTTTAAAGGGAAACTTCCACTCATTTTCATTTACTGTGTAAAGGTTGAGAACCTTGTGGCAAAATTTCAAAAGAAGTTTTAAAATAATGATGGGGATAATGATGAAATTCCTATAAATAAGTCTCTAGCTATTGTGAAAGGTAGGAAAAGTACTAAGAGAAATTTATTCAAGTCTAATAACCTTGTTTTAGAATAAAATTATAGTTTAGAATAAACTAATATAGAAAAAATTAAAGACTGTAAATACCATATAGAAAATTCTATTATGGAGTTGTGGGAAATTCCTAGATAAGGGAAAAGAGTGACACCAATGAAATAGAAAAGGGAGGAAGAGTTGATCTCTAAGTCAATCTTGAGGATTCTATTAAAGAAATTGATGTTTTTAGAGATAAAATGGAGAAATACAACCAAGTGGTTCATAGTGTTAAACTCTATATGAAACAATAAGAGGAGGAGAAGTTTGAAATAAAGTAAAAAATTGAAAACATTAATTTTGTAATGTCATAGAACTAAAAAAAGGTCATTGAGCACAAACTCATATTTTAAGAACAAACCATGGTCATCAATGGTTTGACTAACATAGTGAAAGATTGTGTCAAACATATTGATGAAATTGGGGAGTAAGTTATAGGCCTATGCATAAAAGTAGAAGATCAAGAGAGTCTATTGACCCCTATAATGACATTGGGAAATCAGGCTACACAAGCAATAGAAAAAGGGAAATTATATAATGGAAATCCATTAAAAAGTCAAATAATTGTTAGGAGAGGAAAAAAACACATTAGAATCACACAAATATCACGAGGCTTGATTAAAATATAAAGCATTGATGATCAGTGTTAAACCATAAGCACCCACTCTGAGGCTAATGATTTATTTGGGTAAAAATCATAATTAAACGATTTAGAGAACCCAAGGTACAACCAGTTCTACAAAAATGACATATAGAAATGCAACTCATATTAGGTGCTATTATTTTGGAAATATGGGACATTCCCAAAATGTCTGTTCCACAAGAAAAATGTGCCAAAGAGAACAAGATAAATAAAGGAATTCAAACAAAGTTCAATATTCTAAGAATTATTTTTATTGTCACTAATTTTAGTGTAGAAGATTTGGTCACATGGATAGATATTTCTCATTGACAATGTAGAGGAATAAATCCAAGTATAACTGGAGTGTTTGTGCATAGATGCTCAAGGAATAATCAAATGATCTGAAAATGTGAGATCAATTTTCATCTTTTCAAGATAAAATTGATCCATCATACTTTGAGGAAGATCAAGAATACCACTCAAAATTAGGTATGAAGTCAAATACATGGATAAAAAATAAAAGATCTAAGTAGGTAGAAGTTGTATATATTTCCCTAAAATCACCAGATCATGTAGGTGTATGGATCTCTTACAGTGAATGTGATTCCTATATAAAGGGAAATAAAGATATTATCATAGGAATCAAGTAAAATAATACATGTGTTATAAAATTTGAAAACAATAAAGGTATAAATATTTATGGCTTAGGAATATCCATTTTTGGGGGAAAATATATGTGACAAATAAATATATTGGCTGTTGAAGTCCCTAGTCACAAATTTCATAGTTTTAGTCAACTTTGTGACTATGGAAAAGTATAATATTTACTAAGAATATGTGTATCATCAAGTTAAAATATGGTACAATGTTGATTCAGGGGAATCACATGAAGGGTGATCTCTATTTTGTTAGCAGAGGAGAATATATGTGCTTTTTATCTGAGTATTAAGAAAATAGGTTGTGGTATAAACATCTTGGCCATTTGAGTCAACCATACTTGGAAGATCTAGTGGAATGTGATGTTTCTAGAGATCTACCTAATTTATCACATGATCATACTCACATGTGTGATGCTTCACAACATGGTAAGATCACTTGAAAGACGTATAAGGTAAAAGAGAAAAGTCTAACAAGAGTTCTTGAATGAGTGCATGTTGATGTATGTGGACTCATATCATCAAGTGATATTGATGGGAGGAGATATTATTCCATTTTAATCAATTAATACAATGGTATGGAATGGATTTTGTTCATCACACACATGTTTTATGTGTTTAGTTTCATAACACAATATCATAGGGAGGTTGAGAATATGCTTGGTCAAAAAACTCAAAAGTTATAAAAGGAAAATGGAATAAAGTTTAAAAGAAACCAATTGGAGGATTATCTTTAAAACTATGGAATAAAGCACAAAGTATTGGAAGAAATAACCACTCAATAAAATTTAGTGGTTGATAGAAGAAATCAGATCATCAATAACATGGATAAAATGATTCTTATTGAAAAATACCTTCTATATAAGTTTTGGGATGAAGTAGTTTTTACATTGGTCTATATATCAAATAGAGACTTATTGTGTCCAAGAGAAGAGAAGACTCCATACTATCTATGGTATGGAAATAATATGATGTTGAAGTAATTTGGAATCTTTAGAAGTAAGTGTTCCATTATCAATAAGGAAAAACATAAGAAGTTTGAATCCCATGTAGATGAAATGATACTTGTTGGCTAATAAAGAAAAAGAAAAGCATATAAATTATTAAATAATAAGATGGGGAAGGATGTTGAGATCAATTATATTCTAATCATATCACTATCTCCACACATCAATAATATTTTAATCATTTCATCATCTCAATAATAATAAATGGAACATTATTTATAGTTAATCAAAACTGATTTACCATATCACCATCATAATAATATCACAATCTCCTCATCATCATATCCATAATATCAATTTGAAAAAATAGGAAATCTTGGATATCAACTTGTTCCATCCATACCATCCTCATTCCCATTATAAACAAGAGAAATGGGCAATCCCAAATGATCTCGTAGCAATTCACTATTCATTTCTACCCTTATACCACTGTGTTAAACTGATTTTATATTATAAATTAAAAACATAATAACAAATTCAAATTCAAATTTAATTAAATTTTTTTTTTAATTTTTTTCACTTTTAAAAAAGAAAATTTTACTTGTTTTTATGAGTACATTTTTGGAGGAGGTGATTTGGAGAGCTTATGATGAAATTCCAGCAAAATGAGCCAAACCACACAAGATCCCAAGCACACATATGGACTAAAATACACATTAAAGATTATATGTGCATATAATTATGCTTAAAATTGGTGTGATAATGAAAAAAACATGTGGGATACGTTTTTTTATAATACCATAGATCCCAATTCATCCATTTTAAGGCCCAAAATGTGCCATCATTGGAGAGAATATTCATTATTCACAGTCTTAAGGACACTTTTGTAATTCTTCCATATCTCAGGATGTAGGACTCCAAATGATTACAAATTTTTAGTGGATATATTAAAGAGGTGGGGAAATATATTTTTAATTTTTAAAAAAGTGATATAAGGGTGTCTGATATCCCAAATCTATGATCCAAGTGGTTTTTAAAATTCAGGGTACCCAAAACCACCTTCCACATTGCTTATAAATTAGAACCCAGGGCACCCCATTTCAAAGTTTGACCAAGGAGTGAAGTTATGATATTTTTTAGATTACTAGGTTTATTCTCATCACCTTGGAGATTTTGTATCTCCCTTTCCTCATAGGGAGAGCTAACATGAAAAAGGAGACCCACCTGATCCTTCACCTCCTCTCGATGAAAAGCTAATCAGAACATGATCATTGTGAGGGAACTACACACATTGAAAGGGAGTTATGGAATATATATTAGCTAATTTTTGGGTGTAATTTTGGTTTGAAAATATTTTTTTAGTTTTATTTTACTTTTATTCATATTTGAATACTTTTTCTTGGTGTGATTGAATTTAATTATCTTTGTTTCTAATCAATTGTTGTGAGATTTTGAGTGCATGAATTGTGTTGTTATGATTGGACAACACAAGAATGCTTTTACTCCCCACTCAGTTGATATTTTAATCTACGTTTTAAGGTCTTATACCATGCATAAGTTCTAAACCTTATCTATATGATTATGGTGTCAAGTATTTGGTTCTACTTGAATTGATAAAAAATATTAGAGAGTAATTAGGATTCCAATTAATCTCAACCAAAGAATTACTCCAAACTTAAATTAAACTCAAAGAAAAATGAACTTGAAATGTGTGTAGTGAACTGAAAACAAGATATTCATCTCATATTTTTCAAAATCCAATTTTTTATCAATTATTAAACTCTTTAATTATGATTTTTTTACTTAAAACTATTTTCAAAATCACCTCATATTTTTAGTCCTTTTTATTAAAGACACACACTTTAAACCTACAACACTCTTCTATAGACCACTTAGGGTTTTCCCTATACTATAAAACAACTTTAATAACCTAATCAATTTTATGTTTCATGAAAATGTGTTCAAAATTTGGTACCATTTTTGGAGAATTCTTTGGTTTTTAGTGTGTATTTTTAAAAGAAATTTGTTTATTTTATAAATATTTGTTTATTTATATCTCCAGATTTTGTATATAAGCAATGTTATATCATTTTTTTGTTCTATGTATGAAACATTATACTCCAAGTGAACTACCTCCTTTCAAATCCAAACTAGAGAGGATCCTATGTTAATAACATTGAGACACATAGGATGATCCTTTGAAGGACAATTCAAAACACATTGAGACTATTCTAGATCCCTCTTCTTCTAGAACTAAAATAGATATTAAAATCAACATGTATAATATGAAAAAAATAACCAAATACTAAAAGAACCATATTCATCTGATATTGATATCCAACCTGTATATATTCAAGCAAAAGGAAAAACACCAAACTTCGAACTAAAATCTGATCTAATTCACTTATTACCAAAATTTCATGGACTTTCTAGAGATGAACCAAATAAGAATTTAAAGGAATTCCACATTGTGTGTTTGATAATAAAACCTATAAATCTGGATGAATAATAAATCAAAATTAGAAATTTTCTATTTTTTTAGAAGATACGAAAAAAGATTGGTTGTATTATATTAACTTCCAAATTAGAGGCTGAGCAGACATGAAACACATTTTTCTTCAAAAACACTTCCTAGCCTCTCAAACTAAATCTATAAGGAATGGAATTTATCGAATAAGATAATAAAAAGTGGAAATACTTGATGAATATTGGGAATTATTTAAAAGGTTATGTTCAAGGTCTCCACACCACTAAATAAGTGATCAACTTTTAATAGAATATTTTTATGAAGGTTTAATTCTTTTTTATCATAACATGATTGATGCTGCTGCAGGTGGTGAACTAGTAGAAAAAAAATCCAATTTTTGTAAGAAAACTCATAAAAAACATGGCGCAAAACATGAAACAATTCAGTTCAAGGTCTATTACACCCATTCAAGGTGCCTATGAGGTATAGAGTTTTGAGTTTGAGAAGAAGGTGGATATGAAATTTGAAGAGGTAAGTATCCTTCTTCAATAAATAGATCTTTCTCATGGGAAATACCAACCTCCTCCCAATATTCATTATGGTATCTATGGTGTTAAAACCCACTACTATGACCAATTCCATCAACTGATAGAATCTTTTGAGAGCTACGAGACAATATTCCCAGGATACCCCTATAAACAACCCATTAGGAAAGAATCAGACTATCCATCCAAATATGGGTGGAAAGACAACCAAAACTATAAGCAATGGGTTATTCAAACCAAACTCAGTACTGAAACCACTCAGGGTAGATTAGTCATCCTCCACCACCACCCAAAAACCCCCAACCACCATAAAGTTCTTTCCAACCCCCTCCAAAACCCAAGACCAACCTATAAGACAAGACGAAACAAATGGATGAAAATAATATTTAATTCTAAAAAACCACACATGAAACCATACAATACCTAAAAAATAAATTAGGATAACTCACCAATTTAGTGAGTGAAATACAAAGTCAAGGTTTGGGTAAAATACCTTCTCAACCACTAATCAACCCTAGAGACAAGGGAAATATCAGTTCCATCACCCTTTAGAGTGGAATGCAACTTAAAATCCAAATTAACCCTCTATTAGAGTCATCCCCTCCCAAGGAAACCACTATTATAACCATCATACATGATCCAAATGTGAAAAATACTTGTTCAGATAGAAACCCCAACAAAGGAAAGAGATTAACTTTTGAGGATCCACATAGCCCAACAGTTCCTCTTCCATGTCCCTAAAAGGATCCAAACATAGAAATCAGAATAAACCAAACTTGATAAAGAAATATTGGAAACATTTAAAAAAGTGCAACTTAACATCCCCTTGATTGATTTTTGAAGAAAATTACATGATATACTATGTTTCTAAATGATATGTGTACACATCAAAGGAGAATTTAGGGTGATGAAAAGGTAATATTGGGGAGAAACATATCATCATTGATAAATCCATCACTCCCCACCAAATTGAATGATCCTGGAACATTATTGATTCCATAGACCATAGGGGCATATTTCTTTTCCAATTTTATGATTTATTTGGGTGCCTCTATAAATGTGATGCCTTACTCTATTTTCTATTCATTGAAGGTTGGGGAATTGAATCCCACAAGAATAGTCATTCAACTAGAAAAATAGAGTACCACACACCCCACTAATTTTTTAGAGGGCATTCTTGTGAGTATTAAAAATTTAATTTTCCTAATTATTTTTATGTACTTAAAATGAAGACGATATGATGAATGGACATACCCCAATTATATTAGAGAGATATTTCTTGAAAACTTCCTAAACCATAATTAATGTCCATAATGAAACATCATCTATGGAGTTTGGTCATGACATTTTCCACTTCATCATCCTTGATTCCATGAGGCACCCCTCAGAAGAGCATTCATATCTTTCATTTAATTATATTTATGTACTTAATTTACCTAAAAAAATTATCTTCTTTCCCCTAACACCTATCTAATTTTTCATCATTGATAGAAATTACAGGTAATGAATCATGTGTTGAATGTTTTAATGGTCTAGAAAAATGTCATGTATATTCTTTAATTGATGATTTCTTAATCATTGAGGACATTATGCTAATCAATGATACCAATTAGCTTATAAAATATTAATCCTCAACTAAGGATGTTAACATAGAGTAGTTAGCTGAGATCATGGACCTATCTCTTTCTAATTCCCTCCTATCAATCTAAAATCCATCTGAATTGTAATTTAAACTATTACCTCAAAATTTGAAATATTCATATGAGAATGAAAACAGTTTTACTATCATAATTTGATAGTTTACTCCCTCCATAGATTGAATTTTGATTTATTAGCCTTTTAAGGGGGTATAAACAAGTATAAGTAATAAAAAATGAAATAGATTATCCCTGACTAAACCAACACACTAGGAAAGACCAATTCCCATTGTCATTCATTGAACAGATGCTAAAGAAACTAATGGGGAAGTCCCACTACTTATTTATTAATGGGTATTATGGATAATTTTAGATATATATTACCTTTGAGGATTAAAAAAAATCCAACCTTCACTTTTCCATTTCGAAAATTTTCATATTGGAGGATGCCATTTGGTCTATGTAATGCCCCAAGTTCTTTCTAGAGATGCATGGTTAGTTTTTTTAGATTACCTGGAGAATTATATAGAAATTTTCATGGATGATTTCACAATATATAGTTCATATTTTGATGAGTATTTAATTATTCTTGGGTTTTTATTTTGATGATGTGTTGAAAATAATATTATATAAATTATGATAAATTCTATTTCATGGTGAAAAAAGGTATAATACTTGGACATGTCCTTTCTAGGGATGAAATCCAAGTTGATAAATTAAAAGTAAAAATCATTTATTCTATAACATTCTAAGAAAATGTACGGGATGTGTGGTATTTCTTAGGTCATTCTGGATTTTATCATAGTTTCATTCATGGATTTAGTAAGATTGCACTCCCCCTCTCCCAATTAATCCAAAAGGAAAATGAATTTATGTTTGATAAAAACATTGAGGATGATTTTAGAAAAATGAAATGGAGTCCCATATCAGCCCCAATAATCCAACCACCTCAGTGGGATTTACTATTTGAGATTATATGTGATGCCTCTGAATATGAAATTGGGGAAGTCTTATCACAATGAGTCAATTTAGCTCCACACACTATATCCCATGCCTCACACACACTGGACCCTGCCCAAGAAAACAACACCACAACTGAAAAATATTCCTTTCTATTGTGTTTTCCTTGGATAAATCCATGTCATACCTTTTAGGTTCAAAAGTAATCGTATTCTCTAACTAAGAATCCCTCCAGTATCTTATTAAGAAACTATAAGCCAAACCATGTCCCGTTCATTAGATTCTCCTACTTTAGGAAATCAACATAGAAATTAGGGAAAAAAGGAGAATAGAATGTAGTGGCTGACCATATTAGTTGGATCATTCAATCCTTGAACATTGGTTCATCCCCCTCTATTACCATAATTGATATGTTTCCTGATGAGAAACAGTATCGTGTAAAAGATGATATTCCTTGGTATATTAACATTGTAAATTATTTGGTAGAATCTTATATTCCTTCTGATTTCAATAAAAACCAATTTGATCTCCTAAAACATGAGTCATGTTGGTACATTTGGGTTAACCCATATTTTTTCACACATGTAGTGATCAAGTCCTCAAGTGTTGTGTTCTTGATAGTGAGTTTCAGTCCATCCTTAGGTTCTATCATGTAACATCCTGACCTAGATGCCTCTAAACTAGTGCTCCAAGACGATTCACCACAATTCCTCAAGAATGACTCTCCATATTCCAGAGGATGTCGACTAGCTATGAGGTCCTAAGGTATGTCTATGGAGAGACTATTCCCACTTGTTATAGTAAATAACAGTGGAAATAACTAGATATAATCCAAATTAGTAAATAAATAGTGTGTGGAATTAGTAAATAAATTGAAATAGAATCATGAGGAATTAGTAAATTAAATAATATAAAATCCCAAACAACCATGTCATACATACAACACTGGTCACCCACTGGGCCGAACATACATGTAAGAGTACATAAAGGAACTAAAATAAAAAGTACATGGATCCACTAAAAACTTTGAGTTGAACCACATACCTAGTCTCCAAGACACTGTTGAGTTACTCCAGCCCAATAATAATAATCCACATGAGTGGATCTACTCGATCATATAACTACGAGCCTCAACCCCATCCATCATGTATCTGCACTCAGCCTGAAAAGTGAACATAAGGTCTATATGCACACCGAGATTCATGTACAGGGAGTGAGAAATAAATCTCAGTAGGCCGATCCTAATGGAGAACCTATAAATTATTACTATAAGTTCTTACTCATGAAATATGATCAGCCAAGCCGAGACACAACTAAACAAGATAAAGGAAATAAATATCATAAAATATGTAAGTCCACAACCGATCCTTGGGTCCGTGATCCTGATCATCGGGTCAAATTTCCATAATATATATCAGTATATATATTTATATATATACCCCCATAATATATGTGTATATATATTTATATAAGTAAGGAGACAAATAAAATGTTTCAAAAATAATTCCATAGCCAGTACTTAGGTTCATAATCCCAATCATCTAGATATCCTATGAATGAGGCTTTGAGATGGATGTCATGCCACTCAAATTGTGTACAATTAAGTCAATCCTTGGGTCCATAATCCTAACCGACAATACCTTCTTCACCCAACACCAAAAATATCTCTGAGTAAACTATGTCACCATAGGGGTATACATGTACTAGACATGGTTTCACTCTTACTCACCTCCAATCACTATAATAAAGGATTTTAGGTAAAAACTGGACATCCAAAAAATAGTATATGAGTTGGATTATATACCACTCAATCCATGTAAATATAGTCAAATGTCTGAGCCCTAGAATCTATTCCATAGGCATTTATGACATTACAACTTGGATAATACCTAAGGGGATGACCCTTAGGCGATCTGAAAAAGAAATGATCTCCGGATCCAAGAACATTCTCAACATCCATTCAAATAAACGGCTCAGTATCCCACTCCTAGAAAAGTATGGTGAGTTCAGTAATGGTGTGTCCACCTAACCCTAGGGAGCATCTTAGGAATCCCTTGAGGAGATCACAATCTAATCTTCAAGATTATCTTAAAATGGTGTGGTTCACCATATACAACCATCCCATCATCTAAGTCTTAAAATTAGGATTCCAAGAAGTACCTATAGGAATTCCTATAATATCAATCATGTAGGCTCAATTTTCAGATCTCAATAAGTACCTATGATCATCCCAACAATAAAAATCAATAAAAAGGATTAAAATCTAGATCCCAAGTAACACATTTAGGCATACCTATAATATACTAAATTACATTAGGCACATAGAACACAAACCCAGAATCACCTCTGGCTATCCTAACTACATCAACAGTAACCATGTGAATGGATCAATAAAGAGTGAGGGTGGTTTAATGCCTAAACCCACCACTACTACCACATCCCCTCATGCTTAAATGTTTAACATGAGTTATAAGGTGACATCCGCTACCATCACCACCCAAACCCCTAATACACTAGCCTAGGGTTGGTCAACTACTAGGGCACCCATTGGGTCCCTTAGGTGATAACTCTAGAGAGACATCCTACTCAGTATCCTTAAAGTCCACACATAAGCAAAGGAATCACACTTAGGATCCTAGACATCAACACATAAGAGGAGGCATACTACTCGAGATCCTAAAAAAAGATTAAATAGAGGAATCATACCTGGGATCCATGGAAATAAGTAGGTAATAGGAGGTATCCTACATAGGATCCTCAAAAATAGTACATAGAAGGAGGCATCCTATAAGGGATCCTAAAAAATGGTATAAGGGAAGAGTCATCCTACATAGAATCCTAGATAGAGTAAAAAGGTAGAGAGATCCTACAATGGATTCCCTATGTCACCATGTAAGTGAAGGTTTCCCATAGGGGACCCTCATAAATAGTAGATAAGAAGAGGTTTTCTATAAGGAATCCTCAGGAACAACTAATATCACGTCTCCTATGTCACGAACCAACCCGAGTTGACCCTGAACCGGTCACCCGAGTCGGCTTGCGACAAGGCCCGAGAGGTGTTCCCGATCCTCCTATACTGGCGATATATACCAAGGGAATCAACAGAGTGATGATGGGAATGATTTCATTCAATATAAATAAACAGAAGCAGCGGAATAATAATAAAGTAGCCCCAAAAGTAAATAAACTAAATAGAAAAACTAAGCAAGAACGGAAAAGAAAAAATAAACAGACCTGATGACTAATAAACTCCCCATGACCTTGTGGGTCGCTCTCTAATCCCAAGACTCAACATCACCCAAGGCGATCAAGATCAAACTGCAACCTAAACCTAAGACTAAAAACAAGAATTCAGTATATGCGTGACTATTAAAACTCAGTAGGTGTGCCCAAGTAATCTATTCCCAATGCATTACCTTTAAATAAAGAAACATTAATTCCAGGTTTTAACTACAATATATAAAAGTAAGTTTTTCACACATTTTTTCATTAAAATAAAATCAAGATCGATTGCCCTTATTATTTTAAACTAGGTTTTTTTCTAAGGATGAAGCTTTAAACTTTTTAAAGAAAGAGGGATAGATAATTTTAATACATTTTAAAAACATTTTTCTACAAACTTTTGAAGATCATTTTTATCCCCTTTAATAAAGAGATGCATCATACACAAATGAAAAAGCAATGATCACACAAGGGAAATGGAAAATAACAAGAAATAATAACCAACAAAATAATGCACCTCGATCATCCGCCATAGATAAATAAGTGACAATATACATGGGAAAACCTAGGAACTCGTGAATAGTATAAAACATACTATACATGTGACTCATCCCAAAGGAATTCCCAACTCAATGGAATCATAAATCCCAAATGCTTAGTGTTTCCCTACCTTGCCCAACTGAGTGGCCCAATCCCATAGCAGAGCAAAGTATGTACTAAGGGCCACTAGCCAGTGCATAATCTAAACTAGTGCAACAATTGTTCACTGAAAATTCACTCGCTATGCTAGGTAACCATGTTCAGACTAAGGGGGGGGGGGGTGAGTCTAAAAATACCAACCAAGAAATCCAACACATGAATTTTCATCTTACACTATCCACACAACACAACAAAATCCACTAAACAACCCTAAAAAACACTTTCATAAAATGCCACACCAAGACACTCACAAAAAACATAGCCAATTTCCGATACAACCGAACCCAATACACGAGCATGTCAAACCCTTAAAAAACATATTTCCCATCACTCAAAAAATATAATAATCCATTTACACAGTTTATAAAACCCTTTAAAGAAGAAAAATAAGATTTTACACCAAAAATACACACAAAATTTCATGTAGAAAATCATTCTCAACCTAATTGCTCATAAAATCCTTTAAGTTTTTTTACACCACACCATTTAAGTATATAACTAGAAAAAAATAATTAAATATGCAAATAAAATACAAAGAGGGAAAAATAAATCAACCTCAAATGAAAGAGGATGAACCAGAGTGGACCGAAGCACTTCAACTTTGGTGGCGAACATCGAAACCCACATGAGTAAGACCTGGGAGACCCACCAAACACCCTAAAAATTGAAGAAATTATCAACACCCGGTCAACCCATGACCTAGGGTTCGACCGATATAAAAATAGAAGAAAGAAAAACCCATCGAAGGAGGTGTCAGCGAGGTCGAACAGGGAGAGGAGGCCGCCATAGGTAGAGGCCGTAGAGAGGGAGGTTTGCTAGGAGGAGGGAGCGTGGTCAGATGTCTGGGGAGGGGGCCGACATCACGTGACTGGAGGGGGGGGGGTTGGCTGTGTCGCGAGGAAGGGGGAGGGGAAGGCGATACGTAGAAGTATGGGGGGAATAGTTTAGGGTTTTTTTTAAATTAATCCTATTTTAATTTTAATTCAATTGATTGATTTTTTTTAAAAATAATAAAGTAAAAAATGAATAAAAATCTAATAGAAACTCAAAATTAAATTAAATAACTGCGAAGTGTCGGGTTGGGGCGTGAAAATTTTCCCCAACATGACAATTTCTACCCCCAGAAAGTCCCAAGAGATTCAGTTAACCAAAACTAAAGCAAAGATGATTTACAACCAAGGAAATACCTGAAAACTCAAAGACCAAAGAACAAACACTTACTTTCATTCAGAACCCAAAACTACGGATTCCCAAAAATAACTACGAGATCACCCTCAAAAGAAGACACACCTACAAGGAAGACATCACACAAGACCACAGAGCTCAAACAAACAATGAAGAGATTACAAAGAAGAGACTCACTCTTTTCTAAACACAATCCAATAAGGAACACTCCGACCCCTAACACAAAAACCATAGAAGAAACTAGTCATGTCCTGTTTGGGATCTCTATAAGAATCCACTACATGACCCACTATTCTATCCAACCAACTACTATGGTTGGGGTTGAACGGAGTGAAAACAAGGAAATGATCAGCCAAGAACACCTCGAAGATGGATTCATAATGAGACCATCTCGTGGGGGTCTCCCCACCATATTAGGACTCTAGAAAAACATTGATTTCACAAGCTATAATAATTCTCAAATCCCATAAAAACCCAAGAAAATCCAAAGAAATGAAACATGGGACAACAAACACCACCATTCTACATAAGAACATTAAAAAAACTATAAAGACATTCCCATTAAAAAAAAGTTCCAAAAGGACCTGCAACATCATTCTTCACACCCAAAAGAATACAACACCATAATTTACTTTAATTATAACAAAAAGGGAATTTTCTACAAAAGAAAAGCTTCTGATTGAGCTTGCGTCAGTTATATGTTCATCCAACTGAGATAAAAGGTTATCAAAGGGGGTGGATCTATCCCCATGTCACTTCCTAGTGCCACCCTGGAAAAACATTTGAAAATGACCTAAAAATACAAATGTATTATAGATCTTAGGTGCTTCACGACATGAGAACTTCCTATTCCCCAGCTTCCCACATTGAAAACACAACCAGTACTTCCTATCAGATGAATTTGGTGAGGCAGAAAACAAAGGCCTTTTTGTACCTCTTCTAAACTGGATAGATGATGATAAATCATCTTCGACTTGAACAAACCACCTCATAACTTCTTCATAATCATTAGGGAAAACAGGCACAACTGGTAGGAATTCTGATCAGAGACCCCTTTCAAAGAATTGGGATTTCAAAAATTCATCCCTAGAAAGGTTTGAGAGATACAAAACCAGCTCAATGAAGCTCTTAGAATACTATAAAACCATTGAATTTCCCTGATCGAGACCATACAACCTCAAAACCATCGACATCTTCACTTCATCAGGGAAATACTATTGGAAGAACAATTCTTTAAATCATTCCCAAGAGTAATTATTCTGCAGTTTGGCCTGAAGAATGGATTTACACCATTCCCTACTTAGGCCTTCCAACATGAAGGTGGAAAGCTCCAGCTTGAGATGTTTAGGAGATTAAAGTCGAAAAAAGATCTCCTCAATATTGCGTATCCATTCCTCATCTTTCCCTAGTTCCGACTACCCAAGGAAATGAAGAGGGTTCAACTCTCGTAACCTCTGGAGAACTCTTGATATTGAGAACCACCAGGATCTATATCCGAAATGGACAAACCAAACATCTAAATCACAACTTGATCAACTAAAAGGTATGCGGTGAAAGAACTACCCACATATGCTTCTCAAAATCCCTTAGAACTCAGTGGGGATGAAACCTAAAAACTGAGAGTACAAAACCAAATCAAAACATATCATAAATCAAAATTTCACATATCATTTTCAAATCAACAACTCAAACTCAAAACCTGATTTCAATCACACCTCTAACACACCAAAGACAAAGTCCAAAAGGAAAACACCAAAAAAAAGGGAAAAATTACACACTCACACAGTTTAAAACATTGAAAATACCCTTTTTGAAGAACATTTTCAGAAAACATAACAATCCTTACGAACCAACCACCCACTATTGGTATTTTATTTATCCTCACATATATACACTCTTGTGATAGCTCAATAACTCACCCATACATACCAATAACCATCCACTCACCACATACATACATCTGTATACATATATGTGAGCACTCATAGGAATACCAATTTTCAAATAAAAGAAACATTATCACTTTCAAAACCACTTTAAAAAAACACCTCAACCAATTTTAATACCACACCTAGAAGAAAATTTTTCAAATTCCACATTCATTTCCCAATTTCACATTTCTAAAAACCCTTCAAAAACCTCCAAAACATTTTCCAAAATAACTCCCATTTTCAGAACATTCCATTTCACTCTAAAAAATATTCAAAGTTTTGGTTTTGGAAATATCATTTTGACCAACCAATCATCAATTTTTCAAACCAAACATAATTTTAAAATCTAAACAAGACACCCCAAAACCATAACAGCTAACATTAAGTACAAACGAAAGAAACCTACCATTCAACGGGTCAAAAATATAAAAATCTAAAAAGGACCCAAAACAACTCACCTAGGGAAACTAGTGTCGATGGGTGACTTGTACATATGGTTGGAAGCCATATTCCAATAAAACCAACATCATAGAGAGTATTTTAGGACCAATTCCCTAGATCCACATTGATTTCCAGGCCCTGTGAGCTTACTAAGACAACTATCCTGACTATCATTTCATTTCCCCAAATACCAAGAAACCCACAAGAACAAAATAAACTAAGAAAACCTGAATTCCCATGGTAACTCAAGGTTCGACCTAGAAAGTGTTGACCAGAAACTCCCTAGAACCTAAAACCCAAGATCCGATAGTCCTACTCCATCTACCTTGACAACCCAAATAACAAAGGGTGCTTTGAAAGCTAGGTCCTATAAATAACCTAAGCTCTGATACCATTTTGTCATGAACCAACCCGGGTCAACCCTAATCCGGTCACCTGAGTCGACCTATGACAAGGCCCGAGAGGCGTTCTCGATCCTCTTGAGCTAGATACAAGCACCAAGGGAATCAACAGAGTGATTATGGGAATGATTTCAACCAATATAAATAAATATAAGTAGTTGAATTATAATAAAGCATCCCCAAAAGTAAATAAATTGAACAGAACTACTAAACAAGAATGGAAAAGCAAAACTAACCAGACCTGATGACCACTAAACTCAACGTGACCCTGTAGGTCACTCTCCAATCCCAAGACTCAACATTGCCCAAGGTGATCAAGATCAAACTACAACCTGCACCTGAGACTAAAAATAAGAATGAAGTATAAGTGGGAGTATTAAAACTCGGAAGGTGTGCCCAAGTAATCTATTCCCAATACATTACCTTTGAATAAAGAAACATTAATTCCAGGTTTGAACTATAATATATAAAAGTAATTTTTTCACACATTTTTCCATTAAAATCAAATCAAGATCTATTTCCCTTCTTATTATAAACTAGGATTTTTTTACAAGGATAAATATTTAACCTTTTTAAATAAAGAGGGATAGAGAAGTGTAAAAATTTTTTAAGACCTTTTTCTACAAACTTTTGAAGATCAATTTTATCCCCTTTAACAAAGAGATGCATCATACACAAAGGAAAGAGAAATGATCACACAAGGGAAATGGAAAATAAAAAGCAAGAATAACCAACCAAACAATGTACCTTGATCATATACCACAAATAACTAAGTGCCGATATACATGGGAAAACCTAAGAGCTTGTGAATAGTCTATAACTTACTATACATGTGAATCATATCAAAGGAATTTCCTACTCAATGATGCAATAATTCCCAAACACTCAGTGTTTCCTTACCTAGCCTAACTGAGGGGCCCAATCCCCTAGGAGAGAAAATTCCGTACTAAGGGACACTAGCCAGTGCATAATCTAAAATAGTGCAGCAATCGTTCACTGAAAATTCACTTGCCATTCTACGTTCACATGTTCAAAATAAGGGGGGGGGGTGAGTCCACAAATACCAATAAAGAAATCCAACACATGCATTTTCATCTTACACCATCCACACAACACAACAAAATCACCCCTGAATCATTCCAAGGGATTTTCTCCCTCTGGCCTTCAACTATCAACACATGAGGGAAGTCCTATCCAAAGACCACCCATTCCCGTCAACATCTAACATGGTAATAGGTTCATCCAAAAGAGGGTTTTCAAAGTAATTAATTTTAAAAAGTACCAAACGGGCCTCACACAATCACTTACCACTAAATCATTTCCAAAAGAAGCAACACATGCCATTACTTTGAAAAAAAATGAACTTAGAAACCCATTTAAGAAACTCAAATCACCACTTTAAAACCAAAGAACATTTATAAGGGCCAATGGGGAATTTCATCAAACACTTATTAAGAACATTTAATAAAAAAATTTCATGCAATTCCAATAGAAGGGTCTTACTTTATTTCACAATAAGAAATTATTCTAAAATGTTAAAAGTAATAACTAGAATTAAATAAAAGTGAAAAAAACAATAAATCCATAATTCTTTAATTAAAGGATAATTCAGAGGGAAACCTACATCAAAAGGGAACACACCAAAATGAGCAATTCGGCACCTAGCGCCTTTGATGAAGACCACCCCACAATTGTGCACACATACACCCCTATATATATACCCCTTAATCCAATACACATATTCCCCATTCCATGAATAAATATGTGCAAGGATGAAATATATATATATATATGTATACATACCCATGTATGTGTGTACAACCCTTTGATAATACACCAAACAATCTAATTAACCCAAAAGAGAATCGAATATTACCAAAAACTCTAAATAAAATTGAAAAAATAAAAAATGGGTGGAAATAATCAACCAAATCAATGGGGCAAGCCCCTTTGTAAAACCTTACATAAACCAAGATCATTTTGAAAACATGACATTTACCATTCAAAACCATCTACAACTGATATTGAAAAATAAAAATCAAGTTCACATGTCAAATATTTAATTTTCCTTCAAAAACTCTTTCCAAAATCATCTGCACCTTAAGTGCCCTCAAAACAAGGTTCGCACCCACCAAACAACCATCAAAAACATTTTCATGAAATGACACACCAAGACACTCACATAAAACATAGCCAATTTTCAATACAAAACCCGAACCCAATACACGAGCATGTCAAAGCCTTCAAAAATGTATTTTTCATCACTTAAACAATATAATAATCCATTTACACAATTTATAAAACCCTTTCAATAAGAAAAACAAGATTTTACACCTAAAATACACACACAATTTCATATAGAAAATCATTATCAGCCCAATTTCTCATCAAATACTCTCAAAACAACTTTTACACCACACTATTTAAGTATAGAACAAGAAAAAATTAATTAAATATGCAAATCAAATACAAAGAGGGTAAAAGAAATCAACCTCAAACGACGAAGAATGAACCGGAGTGGACCGAAGTGCTTCGACTTCAGCGGTGGATGTCGAAACCCACACGAGGAAGACTTGGGAGACCCAACTCACACCCTAAAAATGGAAGAAATTATCAAAACCTAGTTAACCCATGATCTAGGGTTCGACCAAGACAAAAATAGAAGAAATAAAAACTCATCGAAGGAGGTGTCGGTGAGGTCACGTAGGGAGATGAGGCTTCCAGAGGTAGAGGTCGTTGAGAGGGAGGTTTTCCGGGAGGAGGTAGTACGGTTAGATGTTAGGGGAGGGGGGTTCAACATCTCGTGAATGGAGGAAGGGGGGGGGGGTCAGCCACGTCGCGAGGCAGGGGGGATGGGGTAAGGTGACACACAAAAGTGGGGGGGGGGGATAGTTTAGGGTTTTAATTTTTTTAATTAATCCTATTTTAATTTTAATTCAATTGATTTAATTTTTTAAAAAAATAAGAAACTCAAAAATGAATAAAAATTTAATGAAAAATCAAAATTAAATAAAATAACCGTGAAGTGTCGGGTCAGGGTGTGACATCCTGGGACCGAAGGGCACATCTCACAAGGGATACATCCTAAAGGGAAATCTATGAATGAATCATTATAGAGATATAACTCATGGGCCATCTCAGATCAAGGTCTCACTCTTAGTAGATAGTTGTATTCTATTAATGGAGGAAGAACATATCCATCAAATCTCATTTTCCCCAAAATGCCAATTAGGAGTCCAAAATTCACCCCAGTGGTTCTACCATCGCGATATATGCATAAAAATTATCAATATGGACAAATCATGTTCCAAATTAAAACTTTGGGGTATGAAGATATGAAGGAGTCTAAAAAGGATAGCAAGGGAGGAGTATATAATGTGTATACTCGAGTACATGGTGCGTACCCACAAAGCCTCATCTTGTCTTGTACTACAACCGGGCATGGCATGTAAATCCCATGTACACAACATGTATACCATGTACATGGTGTGTACCCTATATAGGGCACCTACCTTTGTACATCATAGGTCCTGGACATTTATTCTGCTTGGTTTTGTACTTCTAAATGGTTTGCATCCCACCCGGGGTTTGGCCATGTATTTCACACGACCAAGTGCCCCAACATAGGCTGTATGGATAGGTACTCAACTACATGGATGAGTACCATTACATAATTTTTATAAAATATATATGTCACGTGATCCCAAAAAACCATCTTCCCTGAACGGGAAGAACACACAATGTGTGTTCCTGAACTACATGATGCGTGATTGGGATTTCCGAATGGGAAACCCCCCAAATTGGCTCGAAACCCCATTTTCTCCCCAAATGCTATAGATCAACCCTAAATGGGTACTAAAAAGTGATAATAGGTCTATAAAACTAAATATAGGTAAATATATAGTAATTTATGGAAAAAACTTAAAAAAACCTACCTTTGAGTAGAATCTGCTAAACTTCACCCATATTCAGGCTCTGCAGCTATCACACGATGATCTAGCTCCTTCTGAGCATTTCGGTGGAACCTCCCTGATTCCCTCCCCCTATATACTTCTCCATTTTCTAGCTCATTCACACAAACATAAGAGAACTGAGTGGGAGTGTACGTGAGAATATAGGGAAGGAAAATAAAGATAAGAAAGAAAAGAAAATAAAAGAAAGAAAAGAAAAGAAAAAGAAAAAGAAAAAGAAAAAGAAAAAGGGGACTGAGTCCGGCCTCTGTCTCAGCATCTGACATAAGGTTATTCCACACCCAAGAAAAATACCTTATTTTAAAATCAATTAAGGTGACAAAATATCAATCTGACAATTTGTTCAAAATATATAACCAAATAAACATGTGCGAATAAATTAGTATTTATTTAATTAAATATTAAATATTGATTATTCCATGAAAATTTGAATGAATCACAATTCTACCAAACTATTTTACTAGGTTAAAAACCATATTTCAGGACTAACAGAGTGGTTAAAAAAATTATTTGGGATCAGATGCTATGGTAAAATGACCATTTTACCCTTTATGATCATATGAAAGAAAAAAATTCAAATTTCTGCTCAAATTCCAGTCCTGAAAAACATGGGTCCTTAAAATCTCCCCACCAAACCCTTATCATCCCTAAGAAGCCTTTGTGGTCAAACAAAATCATGCTATTATACTGATTATGTTCACAACTATGATATCTTGACTGTCCAATGATAGGTCTCATAGCATTCACAACTCTCCCATCAAGAGAGATATTCAACCATGATCGATATAATTCTCCCCACCATAGGAGTATCCTTATCATCACTCTATAACAAAACTATAAGATCAAAGTCCCACACTTCATCCATTACTGGATATTGCTATTGGAATCCTCTTGTTTTAATGCTCACAAATCATGTAAATCATGTAAATTATGTTTAAATCTTGTACATCATGATTACTCTTGTTATATTATGTTTTATTATGATTATGTTTAACCTTAATCAATTCTGTGAGTATTACTTCTTAAGACAGATGGTAGATATTTGACTAAGTATGATACATTATTTCTGTGATCAAACTATCACACTGGTTAGTATGAAAAATCGACAAAGTATAAAACATCATTTCCTAGACACTGTAAGCATGCTACTAGTTCCATAAATTGCAAAGGAAAAAACACTATAACCATGCTACTGGCTCCAGAATTTGTAAAGGACCAGATACCGAAACCATGCTACCAGTTCCTGAATTTTCAAAGGACCAAACATCATAACCATGTTATCGGTTCGAGAATTCTAAAAGTACTAGAGACCATAATTGTGCTACCTGTTCTAAGAATTTCAAAGGACCAGACATCGTAACCATGCTACCAGTTCCAAAACTCATGAAGGAAATCACTGCTGACTATGGAACTGCTTTTGACTCACCGTAACTGTGGCACCGTTCCTGTCTCACCTCTAACTGTGACACCGTTCCTTACTTAAGAGATTTTATGTCTTTTTAAATTAAATTTAAAATTTGATTATAACGATCATATTTGAGTCATTTAATGACACTAATATAATTAATGATCTTTTGAAGACATATCTTCAAATAGTACAAGGTACGAGGTGTGGATATCATGCTCTTTGTTGGCCATAACACAAACACTAAAGATAAAACACAAGGTGAATCACAAGCTAGAATAAGTGACTGAAAGAGATGTTAGAGTGAAAATACTCATATGATAGAACAAGTAGAAGAACAGTGATAATCCATACTAATTGTTGTGTACCATACTGCGAAAATTCTTATAGCACCAACTCAAAGAAGAAGAAGTGCTACGAAGAGTTACATAATAACTCACTAGAAATCAGAACATAGAACTCATGACACCGTTTCTGAGTATGCTTTTAGAAGAGGACCAAAACATAAAATCTGATGCATCCTAGAAGTCCAGAGCTACATAGAACAACACTCATATAATTTATAATCCCTTCTTATTATATTCTTCTCTATTATGTACTGTTTTATTAATATTTCGAGCAGTGTGTGTGTGTGTTTGTACTAAAAATACACACTATCTCCTATGATAAAATGGAGGATAAAAGATATCCTCTCACTACTACTCTCTTACACCATTTTTTTTACCTATTTATAACTATGGACGAGGCCCTTGTACGACTTGGTAGTTTTAATTGACCCTGTACAACTATGGTAGAGGTCAAGTGACCTGGACAACTCTGCATGCTGTTGTAAAACCCAATATAGGGTGTGGATCAATGACTATTAATATAAATTTCTTGGTGGAAAGTGATCACCACATGGAGTGTATTATGTATTATCTTGAGATTGAGCCACTTGTTTTAATCTGTTGTGTTCTAAAATTTAGTTTACTCTATTTTAACTCATATTTCAGAAAACTAAGTTTCACTTTGATAGTTAGTCTTGGATAGTATTTATAAATGTTTCGATATAGTAAATTGGTTTCAAAAGTTATTTCAGTATTTTAGGTTGATATAAATGAGAAGTAATCAATCTCATAAGAAATTAATTGAACTGTCAAACTATTATAAATTTACTAATTTTATTAACTGGCTTGTTTTTTTTTAAATTGGGGGATCTTCAAATAAATTTTTTAACATATTCTTTTATAGGAACTCAATTCACCCCCCTCTTGAGTGTCCTACTCTAACCAAAATTTGTCATGATAGGTAGTTTTAAACTTCTATTTTCAAAGGTTTCAAATATTTTTCAAATCTTTTCAACTATTATTTAGTTATGTTTTAAAGATCTCTAAATTTCTGTTAATTATAAATTTCTAGCTCTTTAAAATCAATCCTTTATTCTCTGTTATGGATAATAGATAGGAAGGTGATACTACCAACCTAACTACCTAATTTAATGAAAAAAATTATGATCAGTGGAAAATTAAAATTAAAATGAACTTAGAAAGTATGGGCTTTGATATTTGGAAATAAATAGAAGATAAATATGATGTACCAGAAACTCCAATAAATTCATGGAGTGAAGCTACAGAATCTGCTTACAAAAATAATTTTAAAGCTATGAATGCATTGTTTTGTGATTTATGGGATGAATATTTTAATAGAATATCTACCTGTAATTATACCTATGAAATTTGGGATACCTTAGTTGTCTCACATGAAGGAACTACTAATGTTAGAAATGAGACTCAATACAAATACTATTAAGTATGATAACTTTAAGATGAAGACTAATGAACCCATTTCTAATATGTATCTTAGTTTTAATGAAATAGTCAATACAATGAGCTCTCTTGAAAATCCTGTTGATTACAAAGAACAAATCATGCGACTACTTAGATGTCTACCAGAAAGATGGAGAAGAACCTCAGTATCAATTAGAGAATCCTGTGACATCAGTATGTTTCCAGTCAAGGAGATGATAGGTAAATTGATGATGTATGAGGAAGATTTAAAGGTAAAGAAATAGGAATTGGATGAACCAAATAGAAAGTCAGTGGATTTAAAAACCACTACTTCCAAAAATAAATAAAATAAAAGGATACATACTCATTCTAATCGTATAAATAATGATGATTCACTATCAGACAGTGATGAGTAAATGGATCAATTATCCATAAGTTTTAATAAGTTTTATAGGAGGAATAAATTCTTTAGGAAGCCCAGATATAAAGAAAAATATGACAATAAAGGTAATTATAAAAAGTATTGGAAGAAAGGTGAAAAATATAATGAGATAGTCTACTATGAATGTAAGAGAAAGGGACATTTAAAAGATGATTGTACCAAGGTAAAGTATAAAAAGAGGTATGGGAAAAAATATAAAAAGTAAAAAAGGTAATGAAAGAAACATGGAGTGCTTTTGATGATAGTTCTAGTGAATCAGAATCATCACATGATGAGAAATGTGACAAGGAAAATATGTGTTTCATGAAAAACACATCTGAGGTAACTCTTGAGTCTCCTATACAAAATTTTTATTATTATGGAGATGAAAGTGATTATGAAAATATGATTAATGAGGAAATTTTTAAATACTACCAAATGCATGAAGATACTTGCAATGAATTAAAAGATAAATATAAACCTCTAAAGAAACAACATGATCTTACTTCTACTGTTAAATTTGAGATTATTATAAAAAAGGAAAAGAATGATCAATTACTTAAAGATAAAAATGAACTTAAATTATCTAATGATAAATTGAAAAAGGAATTAGAAAAATTTACCAATGGAAATAATACTATAGCACAAATCCTTAGTAAACAAGTAGCTCCTAGGTATACTACTGGTATAGGATACCGACCTAGATCGAGGAACATAGCTAAAACTCATTTTATAACAAAATCTAGAAATTCTATCTTCATAACCAGAACTGAAAAGTATGCTAGTTCTACATCTTGGAAGTCATTAACTACTTATATTTTTTTAGGACCAAACAAAGTTTAATTTTCCAATACATTACAAACTATGTATAGTAAAACCATGAATCAAGTATGGGTTCCCAAAGATCTTATTACTAATGTTACTAGACCCAAACAAATATGGGAACCAAAATCGTCACTTGATTAATTATTTTGTAGGATAGTTGTTTGAAGATATCCTATGGAAGTCTATGGTACTTGGATAGTGGATGTTCAAGAAACATGGTAGGAGATTACTCATTCTTCAAGAATCTGATAAAGATTGATGATGGACATATCACTTTTTATGACAATGCTAAAGGAAAAATAATTGGCCTTATACAGATTGGTAACTCTAAATCAGTTTGAATTTCTAAAGTACTTTTTGTTAATGGATTAAAATACAATCTTATTAGTATTTCACAATTATGTGATTATGGTTTTCATGTTAATTTTGAAAATGATGCTTTCAATGTTTTTAATTCTAAAAATGAATTTGTATTTTCTGATTTTAGAAATGAAAATGTTTAGGCTATTAACATAGATTCTTTAGTTTCTCAAAATGTTTCATGCTTAAGTGTCTTTCACAAAGAGTCTTGGATTTGGCATAGAATACTAGGACACTATAATATACACTCCCTTAGAAAGATTACTAGGAAAGGACTAGTTAAAGATCTACCCAAACTTGAGTTTCTAAATGAAAAAGTCTATAATCCTTTTCAAAAGGGTAAAAATCACAAAATATTTTCAAACCAAAGAAAGAAGTTTCAACTTCTCAACCTCTTGAGTTGGTTCATGTGGACTTTTTTAAAACATCTTGGGTTTCAAGTCTTAATGGGAAGTAATATGTATATGTTCTTGTAGACGACTATTCTAGATATACGTGGACCTTTTTCTTAGCTCACAAAAGTGAAGCTTGTTATCATTTTTTCAAGTATGATAGAACAATATAAAACCTAAGTGGTCTTAAAATTAAAACCCTAAGAAGTGTCCATGGTCGTGAGATTGAAAACCAAAAGTTTGAATCTTTTTTCTCACAAAATAGCTATAGTCATAACTTCTCTATCCCTAGGACACCACAAAAAAATGGTCTTGTAGAAAGAAGAAATAGAACATTATAAGAAATACCACGAACCATGCTCAATGAATATGACCTATCCATATAATTTTGGTATGAATCTGTGAATAAATCTTGTTATATTATTAATAGAGTCTCAATTAGACCTATTTTAAATAAAACTTCCTATGAGCTGTGGAATAATAGAAAACCCCAAGTTAATTACTTCAAAGTTTTTGGTTACAAAGTTTATATTCTCAATACTAAGGACAATCTTGAAAAATTTGCATCCAAAAGTGATGAAGGAATATTTCTCAGTTATTTAATCTCTAGAAAATCCTATAGTGTCTTTAACAAAAGAACCAAATGTGTGGAATAATCTGTACATGTAAAATTTGATTAAATAGATACACATGAGCCTAATACCTCTCTAGAAAATCTTGAGGATGATCTGAAAAATATAAATATAAATGAAAAATCTTGTGATCCTCATATTAAGCAATCTGTTAAATCATCTAGTTCTAGAAATTCTCCAGACTCTTGTCATAATGAACCCAAACCTATTGAAGAACCTGAAATCTCTAGACCTTGTTTTTCTATATCTGTTAGAACCCTTAAGAACCATCCTTTAGATACTATAGTTGGATACTTAGATAAAGGAAATTATACTAGATATTCTATAAGAAATAAGATTGAACATCAAGAATTCTTGTCGCAACTTGATCTTAAGAACATCAACGAGGCAATCAATGATGAATTTTGGGTGATGGCTATGAAAAAAGAGTTAAATTAGTTCGAAAGAAATAAAGTCTGGAAACTATTGGATAGATATAAAGACACCTTGACCATAGGCACTAAATGGGTGTTTAGGAATACGGTAGATTAATTTGGAACCATAGTGAGAAATAAATCTATATTATTTACATAAGGTTATAGTCAAGAAGAAGGGATAGATTATGAGGAAAATTTTACACCAGTTTTTAGACTTGAAGCCATTAGAATCTTGCTTTCATATGAAGCACATATAAATTTCAATATATATCAAATGGATATTAAGATTTCATTCCTAAATGGGTATATAATTGAGGATGTTTTTGTTGAGAAACCCCATGGTTTTACAAACCCTCATTTTCCAAATCATGTTTTTAAATTAACAAAAGTTTTTTATGATTTAAAATAAGATCCAAGAGCTTGGTATGATAGAATAAGTAGTTTTCTTATTTCTAAAGGATTTAAAAAAGGTATAGATGATCCTAATCTATTTATAAAAATAATTTCTAAAGATGTTTTAGTTTTTCAAATCTATTTTGATGATATTACTTTTGGATCTTCAAAAAATTACTTATGTGCTGGTTTTTCAAAGATGATGAAAAATCAATTTGAAATGAGTTTAATGGGTGAACTAAAATTCTTTCTTGGATTTAAAATCTTTCAAAATAATGAAGGTATTGTTTTGAATAAAAGTAAATATACTAAATATATTATAATTATTTTTTTGGTTTAGATAGTAATAAAAGTAGTGATACTCCTATGAGTACCACCTGTAAATTGGATCTTGATGAAAATGGTAAATCTTTTAATCAAACCACTTATAGAGGAATGATTTGTAGTTTACTCTACTTAACTGCTAGCAGGCCAAACATTATGTTTAGTGTGTGTATGTGTACTCATTTTCAAGCAAATCCTAAAGAGTCACATCTTCTTTCTATTAAAATAATTTTCAAATACCTCAAACATACTACCAACTTAGGGATTTTCTATCCTAGAGGATAATAATTTGACTTAGTTAGATGTTCAGATAATTATTTTGGAGGTTGTAAGTTAGATAGAAAAAGAACATCTAGAACATGTTAGTTTTTGGGAAAGTCACTAGTATCATAGTGTAGTAAAAATAAAATTTTTGTTGCATTATCTACTGCTGAAGCTGAATACATAGCTGTTGGTAGTTTTTGTGCTCAGATTTTGTGGATGAAACACACTTTTCTAGATTATGGATATCAATTTAGACATGTCCCTATAAATTGTGATAACACAAGTGCTATTAACATCTCTAATAATCCTATTTCTCTTTCAAGAACAAAACATATTTATGTAAGTCATCACTTTTTGAGATATAATTATCAAAAGGGTGATATTACTTTAGAATTTATTGGCACTGAACATCACCTTGCTGACATTTTCACTAAGCCTTTAAATTATTACAGGATGAGTTACATCATACATGAATTAGGAAGGATCATCCTTTAGTGACCATTTTACTATCTAACAGTTACTATCTCACAGTTATTGTCTCTTAGTTACTGTCTCTTAGCTTTCTGTATCATGTTTATTATCTCACTAGTTACGGTCGCACCGTTTAGAGTCACACCATAATGTTGACATCGTGATTGGTTGTCCCGATATCACCATTATAAACCAGAATTCTATTTTTATAAATCATTTTCCCATATCACTATATTGATTATTTTATTTCTTTTATACTGCATTTTTGTGTTTTGCGGTGTTTGAACCCCCTAAATGATAAAAACTCGTCTTTTCACTTATCTCTTCACGCATACTCTATAATCTCAAAGAAAATATCTTTTCTCTTGAACTCCTCATCTTTATTGATTCTGTGTTGAATGCCCAGGGTGAAGCGTCCATCTTCATCATCTTCTGGAAAGCATCAGTCTTTAAAGAAATAGAAAAAGGCTCCGATTACCATGCCCAAGAAATTGCTTAACCCAGGTCTTGCGGATCATACAGTCATGCCAAAGAATGAAATATGTGAAAAGTGTATCCTTTCAAGTAAGTCACTTATTCTAAAAGTCTTATAAGAAAATGGATGGTTAGAGTGGTTTACAAAAGAGAATATACCTATCTATCCGAAGTTGGTTTTCAAATTTTATCAGTATGTTCAGTTCACTCTCAACTCTAAAGATGATTTTGTAGTTATTAGCTGGGTGAATTGATAGAGATGCACCTTTTCTTCAAGGTTATAGGCTACTTGCTTAGGAATACCACATGAAGGAATTTTTGAGAACTATAAAATAGTTCCTCCTCCACCAAGTGATTTTTTTATCCTAGAAGAGGCTCTGGGAAGTTTGACTTGCAAAAAAAAATAAGGCCTATTGCTGCTAAACTAGATGGAGAGACTAAGTTATTGTTCAAGTTTATTAAACACCTAATATTTCCAAATAAAGGTGACTTTTTCACTATCAAATATCAAGATGTGTTTTTGATACATCTTCTAAAGAATGATCACAATATTAATCTGTGCAAGTACATTATCCTTCACATATATGACATGATCAAGACAACATAAAAGTCAACTTCTATTTTCTACTAAAAGTTTATCTTTGAAATGCTACTAGAAAAAGGTGAGGTTGGTAATAATGAAGACGTGTTTGAAGATTATGATTTTTTTATATCTAAGGATACATGAAGATTAATGAATATCAGTTAGAATCCATAGAAGAGATCATGGGTTGAAGATAATGACAGACTGTGTGAGGATTTTAATCCTGTTGAGAACCCTTCAAGACCTAAGAATGTGACTGACCTAGTTTAAAGTCAGACGAGCTTGTGGAATATTTGGATGAAGAAATGGAAGATGACGTTTCTATAACTGACGAAGAAAAATATTCATATGGAGAAGACAGTAATCCATAGATTCCTTACAGGACTAGATAACCCGATCTTGAATCTCCTAGAAAACCTTTGGATGTTCCCTCTATAGAATTACCTCTATATAAAGGTGATAAAGATGCTAGAAAAGAAAGTGAAGCTACTGATAAGAGTAAATATGTTTAAGTATAAGATGCTACTATGAAAGAATATACTTCCACTGAGAAACAAACATAGGAAGAATTTGAAGAAACAAAAGTCATTTTGCCTGCTAAAGTAATAATGAAGAAAGAATTTCAATTAAATAGATATGTGGATGAATTTTATAGAGCAGAGGGTGTGGAAACTGGTCAAGAGATTGAGTCTTTTAATCCTATAAGAGATGCATCTGTTGAGGGGGATAAAAACTCCACCTTGGAAAGTATTGAAGTGCCAAACCCTGTGGATTCATGTTCTGTGAATACCTGATATAGGTTTCCAAGGTATTTTGATGCTGATGAGTCTCAATGAACCTCAGTTTAGGGATTGGATCTTTCAATTGTGTTTTAGCTCAAACCAATAACTGTTAAGAAAGTAATATATGCTAAGGAGCCAGAACCTATCTCTGTTCCTGCTCCTGAACCTATTCAAACATATTCTAATTATATAAGTCTTGACGATTTGAAAGAGTTTGGATACAATATGTTGTCTGGTTTTGAGAATCTCATGAAGTCTCAACCTACTCCTATAACCAATCTCAGTGAAAGGGATTCTACATTGTTTCTGGAGAAAATCATATGGAAGATCCAACCCAAGATGCTTCATGAGATTCAAGAAGTCCATATTTAGAATAGACAGTTGAGTGATGACGTGAAATCTTTAAAATATGTTATTGAGGAAATGAAGAAAGACTTGAAACTTTATCAATCCCCTATTACTCATCTCAGTGAGGATGATGTTGATAAGATCCCAAAGAAGGTTGTATCTCTAATTAAACCCAACTTGATTTCTGTGGCTGAAAATGTGGTTGATAACAACACCAAAATAGTAAACGAGATGTGTGCACTTGTCTTGCGAATCAATAATCTGATCACTAAGTATAAAGGATGTTTAAAGATTGTTCTAAAACATCTTAATTCTCTCACATCAGTTGTTTCTGCTCCATCTGTTTCTGCCTAGCCATCTCATCCCTTAAAAAGTGAAATGGTCAGATCTTTAATTATAGAAGAGTTTCAGTCTTTGATTGAAGGTTTTGATATGTAAAGTCTTGATAAATTTGTTATGAACAGTTACCATGTGCTTGAATAGGTAATATTTCAATAAAAATATTCCACTGATGCTCAAGAAGAAATCTCTAAGAAAGTGGATTACTACTTCAAGAGAATCTATTCCAAGCATGAGTTGACCAACCATTTCAAGTATCTTGTGGAGAATTTAAAGATACCTCCTATAACTCAAGATTTCAAAAACCAAGTACATATGTTATGTACTTCACACCTACTCTAGATAAATTCATGAAAAATAAAGATGACTTTTAAAAGTCCATGGAGTATAGTGGTGAAATCATTAAGAATTTTATAAACTTGTTGAAACTGTATCTACATGTTTATATCACATCCATCATGGCTCTTGCAGCAGCTCCTTTCAGGACTGGTCTACCTCCTTCCACTAATCCTTCTTCCTCTACTTCATTTACCCCTACTATAATTTTAGTTGCTAAGGATCTGAGCCAAATTAGACCTATTTTTGTTGAGAAAACATTGCCTCGATCTTCCACCAGACCAACCCTTTCCCCTTCTATCATTGAAGGGTTTTTATTAACTCCCTTACTTCTACTTCTACCACCTCCACTTATACTCTTATTACGCCTACTCTTGATGCCTTTGACAAAGGAAATAGAAAACTTGATGAATCTGAAGATAAGTGATGACTGATCTTTGATAGGGATATATTGTATTTTCTTTCATGATTGTAATATACTCTGTCATTTTATTCAATGAAATGTGTTATGATAACTCTTATTCCCTTATTTCTTCAATTTAGTGTTTTTTTCTTACTCTCTATTTGATAACCCAAATGGGTATAAGAGTTTGAATTTGTGATAAAGGGAATTTGTGCTAAAGAGAGAAATACTCTTTTTTACATATATGCTCTAATACTGTCATGATTTTTCTTGAGTTTATGTATTGCTCCCACATACTCTCTTTGATATGATAAGAACACTATTGTTTCCTTTCTAAAATGTATGGCTTTTAAATACCATGATTTTTGATCATTAAAAAGAGGATATTGTTGGAATCTTCTTATTTTAATGCTCAAAAATCATGTAAATCATGCAAATCATGTAAATCATAAAAATAATGCAAATCATAAAAATCATGTTTAAATATTTTTCATCTTGATTAATCTTGTTCTATTATGTTTTATTATTATTATGTTTAACCTTAATCCATTATTTGAGTATTACTTCTTAAGATAGATGGAAGATATTTGACGAAGTATGAGACACCATTTCTATGATCAAACTGTCTCACATATTAGTCTGAAAAATTGAAAAAGTATCAGACACCATTTCCCAGACACTGTAACCATGTTACCGATTCTAGAATTTGAAAAGGACCAGACACCATAACTGTGCTACCAGTTCTAAAATTCGCAAAGGACTAGACACTGTAACTATGCTAACAGTTCCAAAAATTGAAAAGGACTAGAAACCATAACCATGCTAACAGTTCCAGAACTCATGAAGGATATCACCAATAAATGTGGCACTGCTTCCGACTCAACATGATTGTGGAACCATTCCTATCTCACCACAAACTATGACATCGTTCCTTAAAATTTTTTCTATATTTTTAAATTAAATTTAAAAGTTGATTCTAATGGTCATATTTAAGTCATTTAATGACACTGAAATAATTAATGATCTTTTCTAGATATATCTGTAGAAATTATGAGGTATGAGGTGTGGAGATCATGCTAATTTTCACCTATAACACAAACACCCAAGACAAAATACAAGGTGGTTCACGAGTTGGAAGAAGTAACTAAAAGATACATTAGAGTGAACATACATGCATGCTAGAACAAGAATAAGAAAGAAGATAATCTATAATACTTGATGTGTACCATCCTTCGAACATCCTTGCAACACCAACTCAAAGAAGAAGAAATGATAAGAAGAGTTATATAATAACTCACTGTAAACTAGAACATAGAACTCGCAACACTCTGTTTCTATGTATTCTTTTATAAGAGGACTTGAAAATAAAATCTGATACATCATAGAAGTCCCGAGCTGCATAGAACAACACTTAGAGTGTTTATAATCCCTTCTTATTATATTCTTTTCTGTTGTGTACTATTTTATTAATCTTTTGAGAATTGTTTGTGTTTGTACTAAAAATACACACTGTCTCTTGTGATAAACTGGGATACATGATATCCTCTAACTACTACTCTCTTACACCATTTTTAACCCACATAGAACTATGGAAGAGGCCCTTGTGCAACCTAGTAGTTTTAATTTCCAATGTATAACTGTGGTAGAGGTCAAGTGACCTAGACAGATCTGTATACTATTGTAAACCCCGATCCAATGAATGGATTTTATGCTCTTCCACCCTGATCTGAATTTCGCGTTGGCTAGACTTTTGAGGATTACCTTGACAGAATGAAGAGGATTATGAAGTTTCATATGTGGATTTACAAAATAGATAGTCATGCTGCTCTAGTGCTTGGCTTGGCACACAGAATTCAGGAATACACTTGCCAGCGTTTTTGATGTCTTTTCATACCATCATTATTTCTGATTTTCTATGATGAGCAGGCATTTTCATGAAAAGGATTGAAGGATCATCACCCCCTTTTGATGAATTTTCAAGAAGAATTTCCCTCTTTTTGTTTTTTGGATTGTCAAGGAATGGAGGAAGGTATTTTATCTACATTGTGCTCAAATATTGGAGCTGTGGTGTGGGTGAGTTCTGCTTTCCAAGGTGTGCTACTTCACGTTGCGCTCCCCCATGCCCTCAGGGATGATCCATGAGTGCCACTGTCCTTTATTTTCTTTTCTTCTCTTGCTGGTACAAGCCCATTGTACCTCGTGTATTCATCTGACATTTACTTTTATTTAATAAATTTTGGGGAGCATGGGTTTACTCATGCTCCGAGCCTTTTAAAAAAAACTGGAATGTTTTGTTTTTAAATTAGGGGATCTTAAAATAAATTTTTAACATAAATTTTTATAAGAACTCAATTCACCCCCCTCTTGAGTGTCCTACTCCGAAAAAATAACAAATGGAGTGGCCAAAACTTCTCATACAAGAGAACCAAAGCATAAGCATCAAACATCGACTGTTACCACTTCTCGAGAACAATTTTCACAAAAAACACAAAATTTCAACTTAGAATGAGGATCACCACCCTTAAAAGGGAAAAGGTTCACTCCCAACCATATGTATTACCTTTTACCACTCCTTAAGTGTAACCTCAATTGGTTTCTTCATCAAACCTTGAAAGATATTTTAAAAGCACAATGTATAACTAATACTCTATTAGAATACTTAGGAAAATGTCAATATATAGAGTATGATTTTCTATAATTAGGAGTATTCTAAGATTCCATTGATAGGAATATATAGATCTCTCAATCCACACTCATATCAAATAGGCTATACCGCCATTAACCAACTCTTGACACCGTATCTCCCAACAATGCATGTCTAGGTACAACCATGGGTCTACCACCTCATTAATCAGGATTTATTCTCGATGTCTCCTATACCACAAAGAGACATTCCTAATTTTATTAAAAATACCAAGCAACCATTCTTGTAGTATTTCTTTTAAAACTATTAGTCCTCATCTCACACATGGCCATTCACTGATTTATGATTTAAACAACACCACACATAACTGACACATACCATCATCACTCAACTCACACACCTATGAGTCATCCATCACAAGGCCAAGCTGACCAAGATACATGAAATTTCTATCTCATTAAACTAGAATATCCCTTGGAACCCCTATTCAAAATATGGTACATCACTCATACCGTGATTACTTCCATGACCACCCATCACACAATTCCATTTTCTTAAAATTTAAGCATCAACCGCACAACTACAGGTTGACTGGGCTAGGAACTCAAATATTCATTCTCATCAAAGATAGTATTAGAACATTATCACCCAAGGTGATTCCTTAGAAACCAAAGGCATCTTCATGACTATATCACAACACCCAAGAAGTTACCATGCATCAGTCTCAAAATGAGCGTATAACCAAGATCATTACCTGAAAAGGCACCCACTAACCTTGGCCAACCCATCTCATAGGTTTCCCTAAAATAAAAAAACATCATTTTATAAGGGTCCAAAACAAAAATAAGGGCCGCTAGGTTTCCCACCTTGCCCTTACTGATCAAGTCTCATAACTGGGTCACTAGGTCTTACCACCTAGCCCAAAGGTCAAACCTCTATAAGGAATGTAAAGATTAAAACAACCTAAATAGTTCAAAACTATCAACATAGAATCAAATAAAAATCATCAGACTACCAGGATCCATTGCTCTCCAAGAATCCCCATAAGGTACTAATCCCTAAAGGTCACAATATTAAGTAAAAAGATAAGAATTGACCCTTACTAGGAATCTGTATATGATAATACCCCCTCAAGATTCCATTCTACTATAACCGTTTAGGTACCTATCGACATCACACTAGGGGATCTGACTAGATAACCATAAATGAAATCGAGTTAAGTAAAATTCCATTCCAATATATGTAAGAAAACACCATATAGGTTTTTACTGACACTTTAAGTAACCATACCTAAATAAAAACACCCCATAATGGGTTCAACACTTAAGAATAACATGTCCTATCAAACTACTAGGTCCACTGCACCTTCTGTGAATGAGTATTGAGTCATAAGTCTTTCTATAAAACATCTCAACGTAGATCTACATAACCCACCATTAGAAGTAAATGTGTATATAAGTCATCCTAGTTGAGTAGAATGAAAACAAGAACCTATATTGGAAAACACCATTTTAGTTTCTATTGACACTTTAAAAACTGAGCCTCATTCATTAGTAAAATTTAACACTACCCGGCCAATAACATGTGAATCATATGTGCCAAATATTATGGATGATACATATTTTCCATTTTCTAGCCAAGAGTAAAAATCAAATACTGGCCTTGTGCCAATGAGTTAGTATCCAAAAATCAATAATAAATCATTAAATATATATAACATGTGCATTTCTCAAAGATAAAGTCTTATAAAACTATAGAATTTCATATCAAGAACAAAAATCATATATCCCTATAAACTAGGACTTCTCATTGGAATATGTGTTCTTGACACACCAGTCCGATATACATCACAGATTCCAACAAATTCCTAATACTCATGTCCACCATATCCCAAATAATAATACAATGGGAAAGGAACACCTATGATACCAATTTGTAACATCCCGACCAAAATTCCACTAATCTGGTGATCTGAGATGGTTCACCATAAGGCCTCAAGTGCACCCCTCCATATACCAGAGGCTACCAATTAGTAATGAGGCCCTAAGGTGTGTTTGTGTAGAGACTATGCCCTCATGTCAAAGTAAACAACAATGAAAAAACTAGATATCATCTAAAGTAGTAAATAAATAGAGTGAGGAAGTAGTAAATAAACTAAAATATAATCATGATAAATTAATAAATGAAATGATATAAAAGCTCGAACAACCACATCATAAATAAAACATTGGTCAACCAATTGGCCAACCATACATGCAGGAGTACATAAAGGAACTAAAATAAAAATAACACGGATCCACTAATAACTCTGAGTTAAACCACATACCTAGCCTCTAAGACACCGTCGAGCTACTCTATCCTGATAATAATAATCCACATGAGTGGATCTACTCAATCATGCAACTATGGGCCTCATCCATATCCATCATGTATATGTGCTATACCTAAAAAATAGACATAATATCTCTATGCACATTGAGGTGCATGTACAGGGTGTGAGAAATAAATCTTAGTAGGCCACCTCCAATGGTGAACCCATAAAATACTCCCATAAGTGAATGCTCATGCAATATGATTAGCCTTTCTGAGACACAAATAGAAAATATAAAGGTAAAAAATATCGTAAAATAGGTAAGTCCACAATCGATCATTGGGTATGTGATCCCAATCATCTGAATGAAGTTCCATTATATATATAAGTATATATATATATCCCCCCACACATGTATATATATATATGTATATATATATATATATTTATATAAGTAAGGTTACAGATGATTTGTTTAAAAAATACTACCACAACTGATCCTTGGGTTTGTAATCCTGATAATATGGATATCCTATGAATGAGGCATTAATTTGGATGTTATGCCACTTAATTCATGTATAATTAAGTCAATATTTGGGGTATGTAATCTTGACCAACAATTATTACTTTGGCCAATGCCATAAATGTCTTTGGGAAAGCTATGTCACTATGAGGGGATACATGTCCTAGACCTGGGTTCACCCGCACTGACCTCCAATAAATATAATGAAGGATTCTAGGTAAAAACTAGACATCCTATAAATGGTCTCTAAGTTGGATTTCATACCACTCAAGTCATGTAAATCCATCCCAATGTCTAAGACCTAGGTCTCGATCCATAGGTGGTCACAATATTGTGAATCAGATAATCCTTAAGGGGATGACCCTTAGGCGATTTGAAAAAGTAATGATCTCTTGATCCAAGTACATTCTCTACATCTATTCAAATAAACAACTCAATATCCCACTCCCAAAAATGTCTGGTGAGTTCAGTAATTGTACGTTCACCCAACCCTAGGGATCATCCTAGGAATTAATCAAGGAGAGTGTACTCTAATCCTCAAGAGTATATAAAAAGGGCGTGGAGTGTCATGTACATCCATACCATCATGTAAGGCTCAAAATCTAGATCCCAAGAAGTACCTCTAGGCATCCCAGTAATATCAATCATGTAGGCTCAATAACCAAATCTCAGGAAGTACCTCTAAGAATTCCAATAATATAATAATCAATAAAAAATATTAGAATGTGTATCCTAGTTATTACCTCTAGGAATCCATATAATATACCATATCACATCAGTCACGTAATCCACAAATGAAGAAGCACCTCTGGCTATCATAACTACATCAACAGTAAACATGTGAATGCATAAATAAAGAGTGAGGGTGGCCGAATGCCTAAACCCACCACTACTACCCCAACCCCTTGGTCTTATACATTAGACATAGGTTATGAGGTGACACCCAATACTATCACTACCTAAACCCCCAACACACTATATTAGGGTCAATCAACCACTAAGGAACCCGTTGGTTCCCTCGTGTCATAACACTGGAGAGGCATCCTACTTGGGATCCTCAAAGTCCACACATAAGAAAAGGAATCCCACTTGGGATACTATATGTCATCACATAAGTAGAAGAATCCTAATCAAGATCGTTAGAAAGAGTAAATGGAGGAAATTTACCCAGGATCCTAAGAAAGAAGTAGGTAATAGAAGGCATCCTACACAAGATCCTTGATAACAATACATAGGAGGAGGCATCCTTAAAAATTGTACATGGGAAGAGGCATCCAACATGGAATAATCAGTAGAGTAAATAGGTAAAGGGATGATACAAGGGATTTCCTATGACATCATGTAAGTGAAGTAATCCCACAGGAGACCCACACAAATAGTAGATAAGATGGGGCATCCTATAAAGAATTATTAGGAACAACTAATCACATGATCTCCTAGGCCAAAAGGGCATATATTACAAGGTAGAAATCATTAAGGTAAAGATACACAAGCATTATCTAGGAGAGATAGATCATTTCCCATATTAGATCAAGGTATCAATCTCATTAAACAATTTTATTCGATTATTAGAGGAAAAACATCTCAATGAAAGATCCTTTTCCCCAAAATTCCAATTAGGAGTCCTCAAATCACCCAAAGGGTTCCACCATCACGATTAACAAGGGAAAATTCTCAATATGGACTAATAATGTTTCCAATTCCATCTCCAGGGTTTAAAGACACAAAAAAACCTAAAACGGTAGTAATAGATGAGTACATGTTGTGTATACCTGAGTACACAACACATACCCTCAATGCCTCACCTAGGTGTGCACTTTAGTTGGGAATGACATGTAAATCCCATATACACGGTGTGTATACCATGTACAATATATTTACCCTACACGGGGTACCTAAACATGTACCTCATAGAGCCTGACCATGTATTCTTCCTGGTTGTGTACTTCTATATAGCGTGCAGCCCACTCGTGGTCTGGCCATGTACTTCACATGACCAAGTTCCCTTACACGGACTGTCTAGCTAGGTACTCAAATATATTGCTGAGTACCAGTACACATCATGTATACTCTATACATAGTGTATAATCCTAAAAGACCATATTACCCAAATGGGAAGAATACATGATGTGTGTTCTTGAACTACACACCGTGTGATCAGGATTTCTATATGGGAAACCCCTCAAATCGGCCTAAAACCCTGGTTTCTCCCCAAAAGTTACAGATCAACCTTAAATGGGTCCTAAACAATTATAATAGGGATATAAAACTATAAAGTACTAAATCTATAGGTATTTGTAAGAAAAACCTAAAAATGAACTACCTTTGGGTAGAATCAGCTGAAGTTTCGCCCATATTCACACTCCGTAGCTGCCACATAATGATCTTGCTCCTCTTGAGCTCCATAGAAGTACCTCCCTTATTACCTATATTTATCTATCTCTCTATCTATACCTTTTATCTCTTAGTCTCATGACATAGGATACCCAAGGGGGGAATACCTGATAAGATAGGGAAGAAAAAGACAGAAAAGAAAGAAAAGAAAAGGAAGAAAAGAAAATAATGAGAAAAAGGGATCCATCCCCAGTCCCGATGCCTGATACAAGGTTATGAACCACCTAGGAAAAAACACCCATTATTAACTTAATGATGAATAAATAATCTCAATATGATGATCCATTCAAAATATATATCCAAAAAAATGTCTGCGAATAAATTAATATTTAATTAATTAAATATTAATTGTTAATTATTCCATGAAAACTTGAATGGATCAGAATTCTACCAAGCTCTTATAATAGGTTAAAAACCCCATTATGGGACCAGCGTTGTGGTCTTAAAAATTATTCGAGATCATATTATAGTGTAAAAAGACCATTTTACCCTTTACGATCATCTGAAAACAAAAATTCAAATTTCTGCAGAAATTTTAGTCTAGAAAAACATGGGTCCTTACATGTCACACACTTACATATATGGGCCACTTTGGCCCCCAGCATACTGCTCACAAGGTCCTTAATTCTGGTATTTTTTGGATAACAAAATTTTAGGATGCCCATGATTTTTGAAGTGTTTATCCTCACTGTCAAAGGATGGGTAATGTATCCAAAAGAAATAAAATTCTATAACAACCCTCACTATTTAATAACATTTTTTATGTTTGGGGCATTAAATTTATGGTGAAATTTCCTAATTAATTTGGAAACTTGTTCATTCTCATGGTAGTAGATTATATGTCAAAAATGAGTTGAGGCATGAGCTATAAGGACCGATGATTCAAAGATAGTTGTAGAATTTTTGGGAACCTAAATTTTTGGTAGGTTTGGATTACCTAGACTCATCATCAGTGACCAGGGTTAACATTTATAAAATAGAACAATGTAATAACTTTTTCATTGTTATGAGGTTGGGAATTGAGTTTCTACTATATATCACCCCCAAACCAATGGTCAAGACAAAGTGTAAAATAGAGACGTTAAAAAAATTATTGAAAAAAAGGTTCAACCTAATAGAAAAGATTAGAGTCTTAGAATCAATGATTCATTGTGGGATTACTATATCAACTTCACAAATACCATTGACATGTTACCTTATCAGCTTGTTTTTAGAAAGATTTATCATGACCTAGTTGAGATAGATCACCAGGCCTGTTAGTCCATTAAAAAAAAATTCAATTCTAATCTTTATGGTGTAGTTTTTCAAAGAAAGTTTCAAATTAAAGAGCTGGAGGAAATGTTAAGAGACTCATGAGAACTCCAAGATCCATAAGGAGAGAACCAAGGCTTCCCATGATAGCCTCATCATTCATCGTCAATTAAAAATTGGTCAGAAGGTCCTCCTCTTCAATGAAAGACCGAAGTTACAACCAAGTAAGATTTGTTCCTATTGGTTTGGCCCATACAATCTTAAAAATTTCAATCTATTTGGAGTTTTACTAGTTTAAAATGAAGAAACAAAAAAAAAACATTCACAGTCAATGGAAAATGGCTGAAGTACTTTTAAAAAACCATTTTGGAGTTCCTAGGGGATGAATTCCACATTCAAGAAGAAACCTACAACTAACACCCACCTGGTTTTATCCTTTCATCCCATATTATCTTTTATTAAAGTGAAGACACTACACACTTTAGGTGCGGGTGGGGGGTGGGGTGGGGTGGGGGGAATATTCCTAGGTTAGTTAGGATTTTCATCATCTTTTTTATTTTTATATTTTTCACTTGTTGTATTGTATTTTTACTTTTCCCCACTTTTCTAAGTTCATTGGACTTATTGTAATCATTATTCTTTTTACTCCTTTTCACTTTCTACATGGTATTTTTAATTCCTACTTTTTTTATCACTTCAATTCTAGAATAATCATTTTTTACACCCACCTAATCATGGAAATTATTGAAAATGAATGATGGATTTCCCTATTTTGTGTTGTTTTAACATAAAAAAATATGTTCATGGATGGCATGTGAGTTTGGGAATGGAATTAACATTGAGTGGGAAATTTTAAGTAAAAGTGGTTATTTTGAAATTATATAAATGATTTTATATTTATAAAGCCTTTGAGATATTATTACCTTCTATGTGAGTATTTTATGGGCTACTTATTTCATTTAAAATCGCCACACATCATTGCACGCAACCATGAAGTATGAATATTTATTACTTAATTGAAGGTAAATATATATTAGGTTATTTTTTTCAGCTTTACAAAATGATTTTTCATATATGCATTCATTATCTGATATGTTTTATTTCTGTACCATATTGATCTGTTCTTGTGTACTTGTTATCTGACTGTTGTATGCCCTCAAAAGAAAAAAAGACAAATACAATACAAATAAATAATAAGGTGTGTGATGAAATTCACAAAATATGAGTATATCTAGGTCAGAATATTAAGGTTTAACTTATGAGAATGATTAAGAGAGTGAGTCTTGATATTTGATTGCAAAGGATGTATGATAGGTTCGGTAGAAAGAATCAAGTAGGAAAAAAAACTAACCTATTCTTATTGGATATAAAGTGGAAATAATAGCATGAAATGGTTATCAAACACACACACACATGAATATTTAGTGACATGGTTGACTTGTGAATTCATTACTAAGACTAGTATCATTTATCTCCTTGAATTTTGTTTTGATACAATTTATGAGACACTCATTTCCATGATTACTGAGGTTAACTCTTTAGTGCGATTATTTATTTGATCACTATGCTATCATGGAATGAATTTAATATGGATTTTAAATATTCATAATCTAGGGAAAATATTTATACATCATTTTTTCAAATGTTAATTTTCCTAAGAGTGAAAATGTTTTGGTGTGGGGGTGTGATCGCATAGCGATTCACTATTCATTTCCACCTTGAAACCACTATGTTAAGTTAACTTTTTATTATAAATTTAAAATATAATAAAAAATTTCACATCAAATTATATTAAATTATTTAATTTTTATCACATTTAAAAAGTAGATATTTAATTTTTTATGAGTAAATTATAGGAGGAGGTGATTTAGAGAGCCCATGATGAGATTAAAGAAAAACATATCAAATTGTGTAAGTTCCCAAGAACACATGTGGACTAAAATTCACACTTCAGATAATCCATGCATCTAATTAGGTTGAAAATTGGTGGGAGAATTAAAAACTTCCTGGGATACATTTCTTTAGAATACTAGGGATCCTAATTCATCCATTTTTAGGGTCAAAATCTTCCATCATTATAGAGAATCTTAACAATTCACAGTATCGAGGTCACTTCTGTAATTTAACCATATCTCAGTCTATAAGCCTCCAAATTATTCCAAATTTTCAGTTTAGATATTGAAGAGGTGGAGTAACATCTTTTTAGTTTTTTTATGAAGTGTGATAAGGCTGTATTCTATCCCAAACCGATGATCTATGTGGTTTTTGAAATTCAGAGTGCCCAATACCACCTTCCACATTGCCTATAAATTAGAACCTTTCACACCACATTTGAAATCTTGAACAAGGAGTGAGGTGATCCTATTTTTGATATTCATAGGGTTATTATCATAAAATTGGAGGTTTTGGAGCTCCCTATCCTCATAGGGAGATATGAGATAAAGAAGGATATCCACCCGATCCTCCACCTCCTCTCGATAGAAAGCTAATCAGTGGGTGATCATTGTGAGGGAGCTACAAGTTGAAATAGTGGGTTCCCTAGACGCAAATTGAATAGTAATTTTCGATTACCAAATCTTGTATACTGTGAGTTATGCATGATATACACCTACAATTATAGTGTTAATATTTCTGCATCCACTATTTAAATGATAATGTCAATAGATTATTTATCATATCATAAGGTTATAATAGTTCCCAATCTATAATGAGAACCTTGAGATACTATTACATTAATATTAAACATATTTTCTATGGTCTAGATACATAATACTGACTGGAAATAGATGGTGTCTGACTATTAGGTGATCGGGGCCCATAATCATTGAGACTTATTCTCATAAAGTTCACACATTTTGATCTTGAGTAGTTGAGATCCTGAGGACTGACCCATCAACAGAAACACCACATGTTTTAGGTGTCATTGGTAGTTTCTATCTACAAACATTTGTAATGGTCTCATGAATTGAGATTATTATTGATTTGTACTATTTAATCACGTACTTTGATGCAAGACAAAAATTATGCATTGAAGTCGTAGTGAGGTAGTTTTCATTGGGTGTGTCATTGGTGGAATGAAATTGATTGAATAATCAATATAGAACTTTTCACTTTTAAAAGGAAGAGATATCTTAGGACCAATTGATTAGGATGGTAGTACCTTTAATAAATCTATAGTCATGGTAGAAGAAATTTAGTCCATCAAGTAAGGTCAAAGAATAATAAATAAAGAAATGATGATGACACAAAGTGTGCACTCTAATTTATAAGATGTCATGAGATAAAGGTATTATATGACATAATGTGTGTTCGTAGGAAGGTCGTTATTGATATGGCTACTCCTTATCTATTTAGGGGCCTTGATGGGTGGCTATAATTTTTTCCAAGTTCATGAATAATATTCACTACGACAGAGATAAGGGCTTGGAGGGTCACACACTAAGCATATTCAAAAGTCTGGTCTATTAAAGTAAATACATGGAAAATATTTAACAAAAAAACATTATTTTAATATTAAAGGTTTGTTTAATATTTGCGGGAATTATGAGTTGAGTTAATGACTTGTATTTATTACGTAATATGTTTAATAAATTCATATAATTTGAGTTTAGAATAACTGACATTGAATTTATTTATTAAATGTATTTACAAGTATTAAAGTAAATACATGGAAAATATTTAACAAACAACTATTATTTTAATATTCAAGATTTTTTTAATATTTGTGGGAATTCTGATTTGAGTTAATGACTCATATTTATTATTAAATATGTTCAATAAATTCATATAATTTGATTATAGAATAATTGACATTGAATTTATTTATTAAATTTATTTACACGTATTAAAGTAAATACATGGAAAATATTTAATGAACAAATATTATTTTAATATTCAAGGTTTGTTTAATATTTGTGGGAATTAAGAGTTGAGTTAATGACTTGTATTTATTATGTAATATGTTTAATATATTATAAGTGATAAATATATGAATGAAATTTTTGACTCAGTAAAGTAAGCATAAGATGTCATTTATAATGGGAAATAAATATTAGGGGTCGAGAGCCATTTTACAGTATTTTTATAACCTTATTATAAAAAGGAATAGATGCTCTCTTGAAAATGACTATTCATCACCTATGATCCAGATGTTCTCTATCCTTTCTCCAGCTTCATAAATATATAATTTCTTGTTCTAAAGAGTCGATCGAAGAACACCTTCACAGATCAATGGAACTGAGCTACGGTGATCACCGAGACATCAAAGGCATCATGATATCTCCACACTAGCACTCGAAATTAGATGATAAATGCTCCCATAGTTTTTTGAAGTGTGTGTGGATGATCCGGAGAGATTAAAATTTAGATCCTTTGATCATTGATTGTTGACAATGAGCAGATGATGAATTCATGACTTTAGAATGAACCAGGTATTTTTCTGTTTTAATTTTTTGTGCTTAATTCATTTGCGCAAAGATCCTCAGGTTGTAACCAAGCAACAATTCACTAGAATTGATGTAGTTATATCTATTACTGGTAAAAAATTTAAAATTCTCAATCTTTTGGGCTTCCACTGCATGCTCGTTACCAACAATTGGTATCGGAGCGAGCACATAATATTTTAAGCCAATGAAAAATTAAATTTTTAATTAATTTATGAAGAGGGAGACACAATAGTCCCAATTATATATAAAATGTTTCAATAAGACATGGGATAATAAGTTTTGGTCATCCAATGTTTTTAATATAGATTAAAACTGGTATTTTGTAGTTATAATTTTAAGAACATATTGATATATATGTTAAAATTTTCCCAAAGCTAGTCAATGGTGATGATTTCAGACAAACCTGGATCCCGATTGAATTTTCAGTGGTCAGAATAATGATTTCCGATGATGTAAAACTTTCCAGAATTTTTTGAAATTGGTAATAACAATAGTATAGAATTACATCCTTCAGATTATTTTTTTGAAAAATTCAATTGGGTGACACTAGTTGTGTCATAAACAAAAAAATTTATTCTGAAAAGGCCTAAATAACATAGGGTTTGAAATTTTTTATAAAATAATAAAAGAGAGAAAAATTGGGTGTGACCAGCTGAAACCACCAGAAAAAGTGTGTGTATGATGTTTTCCACTAATTTTTTTTCAAAAATGCATCATAACCTAAAAGGGGTCTACCTAGTGGAGTTTGGTGGTTCAATAAAAAAAATAGGGGTGGGGATAATCTTATCCATGCCTCTGGCCACCCACATTGATTCCTCATCGTGGTATCCATTGGTGGCTGGCCTCTTATCGCCATAACCTTCCCTCCATAGCACCCCCACTGGTGGTTTAATCTCACCCCACTACGACCCCCATAGTAGATCGACCTCGATCCCACCTTCTACACCACCGGCCAAGAACCCCTCACCGCACATACCCTGTGCACCTGGTCATTTCTATAACCCAACCCTACTCACCCCCTCATCAAATTAACATAAAACAATCCACCATTTCCATTAATATCACACAGCATGAGTACCCCTTGCTTGGGCTAATCCCACTCAGCTTTACTGCCATCCCAGTTGAACACTGCCCTCGCACAGGCCTTCTGTGGCCAGGTCTGGTCATCTCCGACCGGTCCTTGCCGACTGGCCATGCATAGTTCCCTTTCTCAGTCACCAATTTACTCTATCAAAAAGTCCCATAGGTATAGGTAACCACCCACCCACTACCATGATTGGGTGGACCCGAATCATAGTGGGTGGGTCCTTCCAGACCCGAAATGGGTCTTGACAGGTCATGCCCAACATGCTAGGTTATATTTGGGCTGCGTGGGGGTCTGAGAATAAAAATTATATATATATATATATATATATATATATATATATATTTATTTTTTAAATATATATTTAAAAATAAAAATTGGGACTAAGTGATGATTTTATTTGAATTATTATTTTTTAAATTATTTTAATTCAAATAACACCCTCAACATAAATTTATTGCAAAACTAAATTCTATTTCATATTTAATCATGCGTAGATTTATCTTTAACAAAGATTGAGTAATGTATTTTTAGATTTAGTTTATTTAATTATTAATTGTAATTAAATACGATTTTTGTAATTAATTAATTATTTAGATGGTCCATACATTGTTAGTATTTTCTATTATATGTATAAGGACATGCACACCCAGATAAAAGCTATTTATTGGTATTACACACTCCCAAGACCCTCTCACCCACATGTAAGTATTTTTGTATTATGAAAAAGATGAAGTAAGACGTGAATTATGTCGATTTGAGGCAGTATTATATAAAAGATGGTGATACATTGGACTAGGGTGTGAGCCGCAATACGATTCAAGTCCTAGATCAGCTATTATACCTCTTATATCACAATTGGTCCATTCAGTATAAATGGATCAACCAATATCAAATGATCATGGTTAGTCGTTCATTTCACTTAATTTATGTATTTCTTATTGTTTTTATGAATATGAAAAATTACTCAATAAAAAAAATATATAAAAAATCATAGATTAAATCAATTTATGATGTGGTGAATGTTTTCTATTTATTACATAGTTAGTTGTGAGTGTGATCACATAGAACATGGATATCAGATAGAAAATGATTTCATTTTTCAATAAATAATAAAAATACTAAAATAAATATTAAGTCATAAACACCTTTCTTTGTTCGAATTTGAACCAAACTGAATGTATGAGGTGCCTTTAAGCCCAAATTGAGGGTGCCTCCTACTACTGGGGAGTTCTTATGAGATATAGGTGTCAAATTTATGAGAGATGATAGAAAATAAGTATCCTAAGCTAACTTATTGCATATTTAATGTAAAAAAATCAAGTAAATAAGGTTAATGATTTTAGAATTTGAGACTTCACTCTACATATAAAGGATCCATGAGTAAATGCAATTGTTCAGTCAGACACCTATCTTTGAACTCTATGAGTAGTGACATCACCAAATCTTGGACTATGAGGATAGATTTTTGGGATCCTTTCCACTAGAATAATTTAGTGATGGAGTATTTTTAATCTAGTAGTGAGGGATACTAAGGTTCAATAAAATAGTGGGAGAATTTTAATGATTTAATCTATAATGTACAAATAGTAATCAAGATAAAAGTACTAATATGAAAGATTTTGTTTTTGTATAAAATTGCATGTAATACTACAAACACACTATGATTAATTATGGATAAAGTAAATGTTCTGTCTAGCATTAATTTCCAAGATTATTATAGACACTTACGAAAAATAATACGATATAGGAAATTCAAGGTGCTGGAATCCCCAATACCTGTTTAGCCACCTTAGGTTACAAGGAGAAAGTGAGGCCTGATATAAATGAATGATGATTACACTATATTCATGTAAATTTAAAGTTGAATTATTATCTTTCAATACATCCCTTTCTCATATCATTTTCACCCATTTACTCTAGTTTCATTTAATATTACAAAATGAACAATATGAAAAAATTCCCTTCATTACCTTTTTAGGTAAATCTCTCTAAGTTGATAATAACTTAAAGAAATTTTAATATTTAGTTCTTTTGGTGAACAAGTTAAAATAAAAGGTGAAAAAATAATGGAAAGTGTGATTCTAGAAGAACCATCACAACATCCTTCAAGGAAAATAGGTTAATCATCATACAATAGGTTATTTCGTTCACATATTATAAAAATAAATTTATGGAAGATTAAATGCAATGAACTAAATTGAAGAAGCAAGTGGCCACTTCTTATTTAGGTATATTAACCAATTATAAATAAGTTTTATGTCATAATTATTGGGTATTAAATACAATATTACTATCACATACGTGTATTGAAATACAGTAACCAAATAAGAAAATATACATTGCATGAAGTAAGTCTAATTATCCAAATGGATAAGAAAGGGTTATTCCTAAGTCTATGGTGAGAAGTACACAACTTATAATTACCAATAATAATCATTATAGTTGAAATTTAATTGAGTAAAACCAAAAAAATTATCTCATGTGTCCTTTGGACACAATGATACATTATTTCAGTTATGGAATGAATGTTATTTTTGGTGTTTAAAAGTAAATAAACAATTAAATAACGCTTTAATAATTGTAAATACATGATGAATATAAAAATATAAGACTCATTTGTACCCAAATATCACAAGATAAGTCTTTTTTGGTAAACTAATTAGTTCTCAAGGATGTACCTAGTATTATTTTAAAATCTTTGGAGTTAAAGATCTTAGGTATTATCGACATGATTATGTACTTAGTTTTGGATAAAGAAACCTTTAGAAATAAATATAAGCCACAAAGATTTTGTAATTCGTTTAGATAGAGAGTGTGAAATATTCCAAGGTTAATATAGTGGTAAATATTATTTAGAGGATTAATTTAATAATTTTAATGAATATAAAATTTAAGTACGATATATGCGTGGTTAAAAGATTTGAGTTTCTTCGGGCCTGTATGTCAAAAAATATCTTTACCAAGCATTCATTGATAATTATAATGTAGCATAAATTAATTCCTAAATGAAAATTATCTTATACACATAAAATATATGATGTTAGTAATAAATATAGATGATGATTCTAATATACAAACATCAACCATTATAATTTATCATGGAGTAATTCCTAAATGCACATTATTTTATACACATCAAATCCATGATGTTAGTAATGAGGATTGATGATGAGTCTAGATTACAAACATTGATCAATAAAATGTAGTGTGGAGTAATTACTAAACACACATTTATTTATATACATCAGATTAATGATGTAAGAAAAAGGAGATTCAATATTTATATTTATATAAATTATGAAAACATCCATTATTTTCGAGACATTATTAAAAAATAATGACATTATCCCATATCCATATGTGAACTATAATAAAAAATGGATATCATACAATTTATAATATGATATAAATACATTAATTTAACAATCAAATGTTTTTATATATAAAGAGTTTATTATGAATATAACCAAAATTTCATCAAGTAAAACACATAGTGTATCGGGTTAGTATCCTAAAGTTTCATATTATAAATGTTATAGTTAAGTGATAGACTATATTTATATAAAGGGTATAATTATCTATTAGATATAGTGGAAGAAAGATTGACTTGGATTTAGTCAATGTTTTAGATGAACAAATAGCTGTAATAGGAACAAGTTCCATAAGAGCTTGTGAAAAAGGATTGTTCTAGAGACACTTACTGTGTAAGAAAGATAAAACTATGGTAATGATTTTGTATTCCCTATCTATGGTGACACTTTATTAATTGAGAATAATGGATTCTAAAATTAATAAGAAAATTGAAACAAGCTATGATTTAAAAGATCAATTAAAATTCAATAATGGATTCTAAGTATCAAATTATAGGGGCTTATTATTTTGAATAATATGTTGTGTATTCAAGTGACACTATACATGGATGATACAAGAGTTGTACCAATAAGGTTTGATTGGTAATACTGAGCCATTATGACTAAATCCATTATAATTTCACTTGTCATAGCTAATTTCTATGATCATAATATAGGGAATTGGATGTTAAGACCACCAATCTTATAAGGAATCTATACGACACAATTATAAAGGGTTGGTGACACCATATAATTCCAATAAGGGATGGAAGTTACCAAAATACAGTATTGGATTGAAGTAAGCAACAAGATCATAGAATATTCATTAAGAATAAAGTTTTTCCATGTTTTTAAAAGGGGTTAGTGGGGGAATTACAATTTTCCCAGGAAAATATGTTTGATAACATATGAAAAACAAATTTTGGTTATACCATTAGTCAAAACTAGAATGAAAGAATCTCTCCATAGATTGACTTAAAGTAGTAACCAAAGTTATAGGTAACAATATCTAATTATGTAGATATAATAGTTTCTTAGACCAAGTAAAAGTACATATACTAACATGGTATTGATAAAATGAAATTTTGAATAGTTTTAGAGATAATTGTTACCATTGTCACATGGTATAAATCTCTAAGAAGACATGTATGGGAAATAGGAGGGTATTAATGCCGTGAGTTGTATTCTATATTCTTCTATGATGGATCAATCACATTTACATGCTATTAAGTAAATTTTACATTTCCATAATATATTTTATGGTAGTAAAATATCAGTGATATCCAAAATAACTGCAAGGATAATAGTCAAAACTATCCAATTTTACTAGATCAAGAATGATAGAAATGTACCTGGTATGTGGAGAGGTAGTGATACTAATTAAAAGTGGTAAAACACCACTCTTCCTATGTGATATAATATCATAGTTAGGGTAAGGTAATGAGAAAGAACAGACTATTCTAGCTAGTGGAAGCCATATCTACAAATACTGAGTGCATTGTGGCTTATAATGTAGATTAAGAAGTAGTTTATAATATATAATGATTTTTTCAAGTTCTTGGAATAAAACATAGTAAGTAAAGTTTTATCATAGTATCAATTATGATAATTTTATTATTGATACTAGAAAATATTTTAGGTTTTGATAGTTCACATAAGGAATATACTCGAAGATATCATCTCTTGAGGATTCTTACTCAAAGAGATAAATTTATAGGTAATAGAATTTCCATATAGCAAAGATGTGGAAATACCAACAAAAAAAACATAACTTAGTAGAAAAATAATCTTATCATGTGAGAGATAACAAGGATAATTATCAAGTTGGATCTAGTGAAAGCGATAGTATTGTAATAGTGGGTTCCCTAGACCTAAATTGAATAGTAATTTTAAATTACCATATCATGTATATAGTTATTTATGCACGATGTACACTTACCATTATAGTATTGATATTTCTACATTGAATATTTAAATGGTAATATCCATTGATTATTTTTTATATTAAAAGGTTATAGAGGTTCCCATTTGATAATGAGAACCTCTAAATACTATGAAATTAATCATAAAAATATGTATTATAGTCTATATACATCATACTGACTAGAAACAAATGATATCTGAATATCAAGTGCTAGGGTATCATAAGAATTGATACTTATTCTCATGAATTTCACACTTGGTGATCTCAAGTAGATGAGATCATGAGGACTGACCCTTTAATAGAAACACCACATGTTTCATGTGTCATTGGTAGTTCCTATCTATAAACACTTGTAATGGTATCCTGAATTGAGATTATTATTAATGTTTACTATTTGAAAATGTAATTTGATTCAAAGAAAAAACTATGGAACTGAATTCATAGTGATCTATCTTTCGTTGGGTGCATCATTAGTGGTATGACATTGATTGAATAATCAAGATAGCATTTTTTGCTTCTGAAAGGAAGAGATATCTCAGGCCAGTTGATCAAGATGGTAATACCTTTACTAAATCCATATCCATACCAGAATAAGTTAAGTCCATAAAGTAAGGTTAATGAATAATAAATCAATAAAGGATTATGACATGAAGCGTGTATCCTGGTTTCTGAGATATCACAAGATAAAGAGATTATATTACATGATGTGTGTTTGTAAGAAGGTTGTAGTTTCCATGACTACTCCCTATATCTTTATGGGCATTGATGAGTTTCTAGACCCTTCTATTAGTATATGAATATTATTCACTGCTATTGAGATAAGATCCTAGAGGGTTACACACTTAGTGTATTCAAAAGTCTGGCCTATTCTAAGGAATATGAGTATAGGTCAAGTTGGGCCCCACCATGGGGTCTGAGTGATGTTTGAGAATACAAGATCACCAATGAATAAATAAATTCATATTATTCGAGTTCAGAATAATTGATATTGAATTTATTTATTAAATTTATTTAAAATTATTACAATAAATACATGGAAAATATTTAATAAAAAAAATATTATTTTAATATTCAAGGTTTGTTTAATATTTGTGGGAATTTTAGGTTGAGTTAATAACTCATATTTATCATGTAATATTTTTAATATATTACAAATAAGTGATAAATATATAATTGATATTTGTGACATAATAAAACATTTATAATATTTCTTTTATAGTGGGTAATAAATATCCAGGGGCCAAGATCCATTTTGAAGTATTTTTAGAACCTCACAATAAAACTAAAGAGATGCTCTCATGTAACTGACTATTCATCACATGAGATCTAGAGCCTTTTTATCCTCTCTCACACTTCCTAGAGAGATAATCTCTCATTATAAGGAGACAATTGAAGAACACCTTCATAGATCGATGGAACGAAGTTACGATGATCGTTGGGATGTTGAAGGCATCGTTGGATCTCCGTGCTAGCACCCAAAATTTGATGATCGATGATCTCAATTTTTTTTGAATAATGTGTGGATGATATAGAGGGATTCAAATTAAGACCTTTCAAGAAATGATCACTAGTGACGAGAAGATAAAGAACACGTGATTTCATAATGAACCAGGTAAATTTATGGTTTAAATTTTTGTACTTAATTTATTTGTATGAAGATCCTTAGGTAGTAATTGGTCATCACTTCATTGGTGATAATGTAGTTCGATCACTGGTGAAAAAATTTAAAGTATTTATTTTTTGATCTTATAATTCATGCCCGGTAACAATACTACACACATGTAAATGTAGTTATGGAACATATATTTTCTACTAATTTGGTATAATTTGCATTTGAAAACATTTCTTTCAGTTGTATCTTAATTTGATTCAAATTTTAATACTCTGTATTAGTGTGGTTAAATTTAATTATCTTTGTTTCTAACTAATTTGGGGTGATATTTTGAGTTTGATACTTCTATTTTTCTAATTAAAAAACATAAAAATCATTTTCTTCCTTACTTGATATTTTAGTCTGCTTTGGAAGCCCTTATACCATGAATAAGGGCTAGAACTTGGCTATATGATTTGGGTGTTAAGGATTTATCTATACTTGAATTGATATAGAATATTAGAGAGTAATAATAATTCTGATTAATCTCAACTAAAGACTTACTCTAAACTTAAATTAACCTTTAAGAACAATAAACTTAAATTATATCTTGTTAACCTCTTTTTTATCAACTATTAAACCCTTTAATTAAGATTGTTTTACTTATTTTTTTTCAAGACCACCCCCTATTTTTAGTCCCTTTTTATTAAATATACACACTTTAAACCTATAACAATTTTTGAGAGATGAAATAGGGACCACACTATGATATAAATCAATTTTAAAAACTTAATCACTTTGACATGTTAAGAAAACGTTTCTACCAATTCTCAACTTCTGTCAATGATTATCACACCCATCATATTTCCACTCCATCACCTTCTGAACTCAATCTCTCATGCTGTAACCTTGATCCATCACAACCAAAAAATAAAATAACCCTAAGTCATCACATTCAGAAGGAACTATATATATGTTATAACCTTAAGCCATCACATCCCATAAATATATGCATGCCTCAAACCCTTAAGCTATTATAGACCGCATATGTATATATACTTACACTTCACTTCAAGACATTATATCCTATGTAAGTATATAAATTATATTCATAAAAATGATACATTAGATCCCAATGTATAGGAAAAAAACATAGACATGCACATAGAAAAACATTTAAACAAGAAAAATACAAACAAACACAAACAAACAAACCGATACAAAAAAGTAAATACAACATTAAAAAATAAAATAAGAAGCAATAATAATTTATAAACTGATAGATTAATAATTAATAATAATATTTATCATGAAAAAAAACTCTAAAAAATATTACTAGAAGGGTTATATTGATATTTATCCACCATTAATTATTTAGTTACTCTACTTTATATAATTATATAGTTAATTAAGTTAAACCTCAAGGGCATAACTTAAACCTACTGCCTCTCCAAAACCTTACCAAGAAAACACCAACCATTTACTAATATCCTCCCAACACCTATAATTTTACCATAATCTTCTTATAATTTCCTACACCAAGAATTATCCAACATACCTATAAAAAAGGATAAGTCAACCCTTAGCTAATAATGAACCAAGCCTGTAATTTGTATCATAAATACTAAGTTTAAATATATCCCAATACAAATACCATAATCCCAATATACCCAATAAACTCTCACTAATATACTTAAGCACCTATATTTTAACACTCTAGAAATTACTAGTATAAATGATTGATAATTCCAAATTATTCACTATTCATACCCACACCAGAGTCACTTCCAAACAGTTTAATTAAAATTACACATTACATTCCAATTTAGCGACACTTACAAATATTTTAATTATAAATACATATTTAATTTCAATTTATTTTCAATATTGATATATATTATATTTATTAAATTCAAATTATATATTTATATGTCAATACTATCTTCTTACAACTTCCATTTACACATTCTTTCAGCTTGAAATTGTTAATAATAAGATGAAGCATATACAAATATACATTTTAGTGTAGTATAATCATTACAATGCAATAGAAAATGAATATATAATTTTTTATGATAATATTTTCAATAAATATAACATCATATATTCAATGAATAATCATTAATTGGATGTATAGTGAAGAATTTATCTAAGCATATTCATAAACCAATATTTATATTTATAATCCCAAAATACTCTTTTAAATTATACTTCTAAAACTCTTCCCACAAATCATGGGGAATCATATAATGATATTAGTATCATGAATATATATCGTATCCATGAAACAACATGGAATAATATATTCTCATTCACAATTATAATTTAAAGTCATCAAGGAAAGTACCATGAAATTAAAGGCACAATTAAAGGATAAGAATGTAGAAATGAAATTAAATGAGAATGTACAATTACCCCTCCCCCCGGATCAAACACAATACTAAGATAATTGTCGTAATATAAATTCATAAGGTAAATGTTAACCCCTATCCATATACTAAACCATATACACAAAGCTTGGGGAGAGAGTAAATACTTAGAGTATCTGAAATCATTACCATAATAGGCATATTATCAAATGTAGGAGTAGTTCAAGGAGTTATGAATCATGGGATTAAATGGGAGGGTCTCATACAAGAATAATAATGAAGAATATAATTATTAATTTTGAATGGTTTATAATCAAAATAAATATTATGATAAATCCAATCATTCATTTTTAAATTGATAACAAATATAGGATTAAGGTTCAATAAGGGTTTAGAGGATGACACAACATATCAAGTATATAATATCCCAGAAGATAAGATAAAGGGTATAAATATCCCACCCAATGAAAATATGGGATGACTCAATAGGTAGGAGAAAAAAAAGGAATATAAGGGGATATGTATGACCAGAATCTCATCATAAAATCCCAACCTAGTTTTTAGTAGATTATTTATCAAATTTTAGATTTTATACGATTCTAAGTCTCAAAAGGTGATGATCTTGTTATATGAGGTTGAGAGGAAAAATAGAAGGCTATAAATAGAGAGGTAATCCAAATTTAATAAAAATATATGAATGAATCATGTTGTATCTCACCTCCATGTTTTTCTTCTTTAAAACCAATTAAAATTACACCAAATCCAATACAAATAAATAAAGACTATGACTCTCTTAAATTCACCACACCACAACATTAAATCCCTAAGATTTATTGCACAAAACTTATGGGAGAAGTGTAACACCATAAATATAGTAACTCAAATCAAATCCTTACTTATTATATTGGTAAAACATACAAGGGATCACACCATAAAGGATTGACTAGTTTAATAGTCTTGGGAGACTATATACATACATGATTTCGCTATTATATTGAAAAATAAAACATATCATGAAAAAATTTACTACATCCTTGAAGGTCAATCAAAGATTCCTTATTCATATCCTAGGTAAATGAATATATAATAAAGTGTGTTCTCAAATTCTCAGTAAAGAGAAAATTAAATCAGAAGATATCATTAGTAGATAATGTATAATCAATATGATAGATTGGATAATAAAAAAACACACCATTTCAATAAATAAATTAGGTTCAAAGTACATCCAAAGATAATATCAAAAATCAATCATATAGATAATGAAAACTAAATTAATAATAAAGAAAATGTATAAATTCAGAAATTCATGAACTTTCCATCAAGGTATCGACCAATTTATCATGAATCTTACAACTAATGACTCTAAACCAAGACATCATTATTAATGAATGGGTTGGTGTAACTAATTACCCATATAATATGGATTTTTTTGGTCTCATGAAACCTGTAGACATATCAAGGGGATATATATAAATAGACCCCACCCATTACATTAACATCTTATGCATTACTCATATATTGAATGATTAATACAATTTATTCTAAAAAATCATTATAAATCACCATTTATCTATATTAAATCAAGAATACAAAATATTTCCCCATCCAATAAAACAAAAAACATTACCATAATCTATTAAGAGAAATAAGGTGGATGGTTTTTTAGAATATATCCCCAATAAATCATAATAATAATCAAATAATGTTGAAATATATTAAAATACCTTTAAAATAATATTTTAGGATTTCTTTTAAAACATGATAAAAATATTATTTTCTTTTGTTAGAATTATAAATAAAAATTTCCAAAATATTAAGAAAATTAATTTATTTGAAAATAAACATGGAAAATTTTAAAGGAATATTTAAATAAAATTATGGTCATGGAAGTGGGAGAATTATTTTTGATGTATATATTAAAAGAGAATATTTGTTTTTTACTTTTATAAAAAGTCAAGAAAATAAGTTGTTTAGAAAACTTTTAAAAAGATTCATTTTTAAAAATTTGAAATAAAATTAAAATATGGTTGAAAATGAATTTAAAAAATATTTTTATCATGGTAAATTACATTCTTTAAAACATTTTAAAGAACATGTATATGAAATAAAAATTTCATCAACCAAAGAGGAAATATGGTAGTTTTTTTTCAAAACATTTTATCAATCATTTTAAGTTCCAAAGAGAGGAAAATGGCACTGCTACTTGAAAATTATAGGAATAAAATTATGAGAAGAAAATATATTGGGTTAAAATTATAATATCATAACATTCTTTCAATAAAAATCTAAATATAAACAATCTTTATTAAAAATGAGATTGTGAAATAAATCCATATTTCTTTGGTAAATTTTGAGTCAAAACCCCTTAAATGATAAAATTTGGATAAAAAACATTAAATAGCATGAATAAATATGGATTCATGAATAATTTTTCAAAATAAAATTATATACACCATGTAAAATAAATTAGGTTCATAATGTAATCCATGTCTCATTGAAGTGTAAATGAGATGAAATTACCCTTACCTTAAGTATAACTTGATTTATATACACTCTAAGACTTATGTATAATAAATTTATATTTATTATACATTTATAAAAGAACTATATTAAGGGTTATAATACTATATACGATTCATTTATAACATTGTATCACCTGTTTATTAACAATTCTTTATTAACATCACCATCCTAGGTGTTAACTATTTAGTTTTTTATAAAATATTTGGTTCGATAGTACTGATAATTTCATCAAGGCCATAGTTTAATCATATAAAAAATAATAATAATGACCTAATTATCATTTTTATACATTAAATACAAATTTATAATCATTTATGAAAGGTGTACATGAGTAACAAATCACATCGACTTATGGAGGTTGTAGTTCACACATACGCACAAAAAATGTTATCATTAAATAATTGATGAAAGGTTAATAATGTAGATGATATATTATATCTCAATAATCATAATTATTTCATAAATATCATATATATTTATTAATTACACCTTTATAACCATCCAAGTAAAATGGATATGAAAAATGAATTACACCGCTACATGGAGATGGTAGGCTGTACATACACACGATCAACGTTTTCATATTCCATTGTATGGAAAATAGGTGTAAAATGGTTATAAAATAATCATAATAACAACTTAGTATATTTTTTATACTAGATTAATTATTTCTAAACAGATAAAATATATTTATAGGAAGTAGAAGAATAAATAAACATTAAAAGAGTCGGGTAAGATGATTACCTCTTCTTTGAGAGACCTCCTTTGGCTTACACCGTAAGCCTTAATAGGATGGTATTAGGGTAATAATATGAGATCAATAATTAATATAATGAATCTAGTAACATTTTTTAAGTATTGGCTGATATAGATGGCTCAAAGTTTGTGAATAAGGTAGGATAAGAGGTGTCATTTTATAAGTGAGGGGAGCGACACACATGAAATTACTTAAAATATCTTTGAAAATATAAAGTATTTTTACCTGAAAATTTAGGAAAATTATAATATATTTGAATATTATAAGGTTAAGGTCAAAATTAAATAAACAATTACGTTTTAAACAAGTTATTTTTGTTATCTTGAAGCCTTGTACCTTTTTTTTACCCTTTTAACCAATTTTACCCATAACCAGAGTGAAAAATATTTACCATGGTTACTATTAATTAGGATGAAAAAATTAATTTGAAATTATTAAATAATATTAAGTATGATGATTCTAAATATGGAATATATTTTACATGATTAAAATTATATAATTTTAATAAATTATTTTAAATATGAATTCAAAAAATGTAATGAAAACTAATTTTAGAAAAATGTATATTTAAAATATAAAAATGATTTTACAAAAAATTAAAGTATAATGTTGATTAAAATGTAATTAATTGGATTATGTTAAATAAAATTAGTCATATTTTTATTTAAAACTAATACAAAATTGAAATCAACCTTATAAATACTTGATTAGAAGAGAAGAACTAAAAATAGTTTTTATTTGAACAAAAACATTACTTAGATTTCCAAAATGTTATGTATATATTTATATTTTTAACATTATATATTTATATGGATTATATTAATTTTTAAATATATATTAATTTTATAATTTTTTTATAATATTTCAAGTTATTCTTATATCATTATAATGGTATAAAAGTGGCAGTTACTGTAAAATAAATACTTTTTACTATTCACCTAATAATCAACTCTTTCATAAAAATACCAAAATTTCACCCTAATTTAATATTGAAATAATAGTTTCAAAAAATTATTTCATTTTTTCAAATAAAATTTCTAAAAATAGTATAAATTATTTTAATTATTCTCACATAAAACACCCCAAACCATTTTTATGAAGAATGTATTCTTATTTATTCTTATATTTTTCCTTGTAATAAAAATTAGATGAATGTAATTTTTCGATTGAATTAATTATTTATATTAATAAAATAATTTCTAAATATATTTCATAATTTTTTTATTCTTATTCATATCCTCTGACCTAATAACTAAGTTATAAAATCCAAATTTAACTAATATTATTTCACAGTTTGTTTAAGATTGGGGTTATGTGTGGTGCGTGCTATCAAACATAGTATTTATTTAAATGAAACTAAAATCTAAGGTTGTTACATTATTCCATCCTTATATAATTTTTTTCCTATAAATTTTAATTCATTTAGATAATATCATAAAATTTTAATGAATTTTAATTTCTATATTAAGACAAGAGAACTTATTATTTTATAAATAAACAATATGTGTACCTTTATAAGGTTTTTACTTCTAAATGTGTTTCCATAAGAATACCTTAATAATTAATTGATACTTTCCCCATAGAACTTGATAGATTTATCCTTTATTTTTTGAGTTTTAGAAATTATACCAAGAAGGTTCGGCCATGGTTTCTAAACCCATGCCCCAAATTTATTTGAAAAAAAGATTGTAAAGGTACATCAGATAAATGGGGGTTCTTACATGCATAGAACTACACCATAAACCAACACAAATGCACACCACAGAGTTACCTCTTTCTAGGCCGTCCACGACCCCTGGATCCTCCCCTGTTATGACGCCCTCTTCCCCTTTTCATGCCTTCATTCTCCATCCTATTCGAATCAGAATCCTCATGAGAGGGATCCCTATCCTGTCCAGGATCGGTCTGAACAGTGGGGTGGTCATGAAGTTCATCCCCTTACACTACATTAGTAACCTGCACTGCAACGGGAGACTGCTCCTGCAATACATCCACATGAGGCACCTTTGTGACCTGCACTGTTTGAGTATCAAACTGAGCAGTATACTTATTCTCCTTAGAGCTCTCCACATCCTCTTCAACAGTAGGAATGAATCTTCTGTTGTTACAACCTGCATTATACAGACCTTCAAGGTTCAGCAAATCAAACTTAGGGGTATTAATAGTTTCTAACATAGAAAAAAACTGTCAGCTGGTTTATTGGTAGATCCTCTTTATTATCTTCCACCCTTGTCTCATCAGCATCTCTACTCTCCATTTGATCCAAGGGAGAGTAGACATGGGACTTTTAGTGACCTACTTCACTAGGGCCGTTTCTGCTTCCAGATTGCCTGCCTTGTGAGCAGGAGATTCAGGTGGATAGGCCACCCCTGGATCACCTTGAGAATTTCCAGATTGATGAGCCAAAGGTAGATTTTCTACCTCATCATCAATCTGCACTTTTTCCTGGGAAAGTTTGCCAGCTCTCACCTTTTTGTGCATCACCAACTGAAAACCGTCATTATCAACAATATTCAACTTTCCTTTACTAGAGATAGGGGCCATTGCAGCACAGTCAAGTTAATGATTAACATGATCTTGAACAACCACCTCATGCTCTGATATATTCCCTTCCTCCTTTGCAATATCATCCCATGCCATTTTCTCAGTTCCAACCTTAATTCCAGATGAGGCCAAACTTAAAGAATTATCAGTCTCCATAGAGGCATCAAAAATAGCATGATGGACATCATCAGACTTGGGAAATCCATGTTGAACAGCCTCAGCAAAAGATGGGGCTGCCTTTGGAGGGTCCTTTATCTTGGAGTCATCCTTATTAAGATTCTTCTTGCACTAATCAGAGGTGTGACCCAGTGATTTACAGAGGGAGAATTTTAAACTCCTACGACATTGTGAATGGATATGACCAATGCATAAACAGGATTTACAAAAGTTAGGCAGCCATTCATATTGAATGGAGAGCTCTAGATTAATTTCACCTCCAACAAGAAAAACAGTATCAATGAGGATATTAGCCAAATCAATCTCAACAAGGACTCGGAAAAATGGCCATACCTAGGATGCTCGGTCTCCTTGTCAACCTTAATAGGATAGCCAACAACAGATGTAATTTACCGTAGAACAGATGGATGCCAGAAAAACCAGTTTAGCCCCCTGATTTGAATCCAAGTCTGGGTACAGGACTTCTTGATTGTAAGAGGGCTCATCAAAGGATCCCACTGGTGGACCATGATGTAACCAGGCTTCATCGCAATAGGTCCAAAACTCCAGGCCACATTTTGCAATTCCTTAGAGGGAAAGACAATGCGAAACGTACCTCTTCCAATTGAGATCAAATTCCAATTAGTAAATATAAAATAGTATGTAGATATTATGTCAAATAAATAATGAGTTTATAATCAAAGTACCTGTTATCAAAACTTTAGTTGTAGTAATTTTATAATATTTTAATTTATCCCTTATCCTTTTTTGAGGTAAATTCCCTTGACACTTGGGGAATTCATTTTTATAGTACCCCATATCCTTACAGTTGAATCACTAGACATTGACAAATTCATTCTTTCCCTTCCATTCATGTGCATGATGTCCATTATCTCCACACTTGAAGCAAAATACAATTCCTTCAAGAAAATACTAGGGTGTTTCTTTCTATAATTATCACACATGAGAAGTTCCATCCTTCCATTATTTTATTCCTCTTAATTTCTTTTTTTCTTGGTACTCAGTCATCCTCTTCTTCTCTTATTTCCTTTGAAAATATATGACATATAGAATTCTTTCTTCATCCTGTTAGAACTTTACACCATATAATTATATGATGAAAAAAAAATTGAGAGGCCAGTTCCCTTTAGAGGATTATAATAATCCGATCAAATAAATGATCCATCTTACTTTCTGTATTATGTATATAGTCTATAATATTCTTTTTTAATCTTGTAAAGTTTTCCTTATACTCAGTAATAGTTTCCTATTCCTACTATCTTAGATAGATTAAATCTATTTCCATATTAGCCCATTTCTCATGAAAAAATAATTTTTTGAATAATATATCCTTAAAATAATTACACTCCATTCTATATTTCTCAACATAAACCTTTGTATTTTTTATTAATAAGCACTATAAATCAGTATCTTTCATTTAAAAATACATTGATAGAATAACCTTTTATGTTTCATTACATCTCAATGCTAGAAACATCTCTTTAAGGGAATTGATCCACTGTTAACCTATCAATGGATTTTTATTTCCATTAAAGGATGAGGGTTTTTTCCTTATAAATTATCCCAACAACAAGTAATCAAGCTGCGAAGAAATATGTTGTTCCATATAGGAAAGGTTATTGGTAATAACTTGAGTTAACTGTTCTAATATAGTCACAATCTATTCAAACCCAACAGTATCTGTTTTGTCTTCCTTACGAGGTAAATCCATACATTAATTATAGGTGTTGACATTTTTTTCATTACCTCTATTAGGTTCTATTTCTAAACAATGTATTAAATTATATTAGCTCATAACATTATAAATCATAGTGTATAATTCCAAATCTAGTGAAATACCTAATATAAATTAAAAATTCATACATAGATAATCTTCTAATCAAAAGCTTAGTATCTTTGAGAATATCTTAAAATCATAACAATATTTTCAAATATTTCATAATGGTTCATAAACATCATGTTAATAAATCAAATCATATCCCCCAAGAGTGTCTATCTAGGTGTACAGTCTTAGGCCCACTCATCGTTCACCGAGTAAAGATTGAAATGATACTCAACTAGCCTTTTTTCAGGGTGTTTACCCCTAGTTGAATCTATTCAATAGTCATATCCACTTTCCTGTATTTAGATAGGGGTTTCATTAATAGTAAACCAAACATTCTCTACCTTACTAAAACATCATTATATTACCTTATACTTATAGTTATCCCTAGATTCTATCACAGGGTTATGTTATCTAAACTATGTTTTCTTAAATCTAGTTCCCAAGGTTCCTATTAAAATTCCTTTGATACAAAATGTAACACCCCTACTCTAGTAACCCTAATATGATGATCACTTATTACATTAGTATAATATACAAGAGATCACACCATGAAGGATCAATTTGTTTAACAGTCTTGGGAGACTACATATATACATGATTTCCATATTATATTGCAAAAATAAAACATAGTCTAAAAAATATAATTGTATCCTTAATGATCAATAAAATATTTAATCTTTATATCTCAGGGAAAGGAAAAAAATAATAAATGGTGATCTCAAATACTCAGTAAGGGAAAATGTACAATAAAAGCTATAATTAGTTGATAAGTCATAATCAGTATGGCATAGAGGATAATCAATACACATACCATTTAAATTAACAATTTGAGTTAAAAGTACATATATGGATAATATCAATCTAGTAACCATACAGATAATTAAAAATGAATTCTTAAAAAAGGAAATTTATAAATCCATACATTAATGAACTTTCCCACAAGGACTCAACCAAGTTATAATGAATCCTATCGTCAATGGCTCTCAACCAAGACAACATTCTTAATAAATATGATGGTGTAAAACAAATACCCATCAAATGTAGATACCTATTTTGTCTCATAAAACCTATTGATGCATCAAGTAGATATCTATATCCAATCCCCACTCGTCACTTTAAAATCCTATTCATTCCTCATATATTGAATGATTAATATAATTTATTCTCAAAATTCCCTATAAATCAACATTTATCCATTTTGAATCCAATAATATTAAATATTTACTGACTCAATTAAATAAAACATGATGATCATAAGCCATCTAAAGAAATAAGGTGGATGGTATCTTTATATTATATCCTCATTAAATAATAAGAACCTTTAAATAATTTCATCATATATAAAAATACCTTTAAAATAATATTCAAGGATTTATTTTAAAACATGATAAAAATGTCCCTTTAGTTTTATAAAATTCTAAATAAAAATCTCCAAAATATTTCAAAAATTAATTTATTTGAAAATAACCATGGAAATTTGTAAATGAATATTAAAATAAACGTATGGTCATGATGGTGGGAAAAGTAATTCATGTCATATATGTTAAAAGAGAATATTTGTTTTTGTACTTTTGTAAAAAAATTTAGAAAAAGACCTGTTCATATTTTTTAAAAAGATTCATTTTTAAAACTTTGAAAAGAATTTAAAATATGATAAAAATGACATTAAATAATATTTGGATCATATAAAATAACATAATGAATAAATTTTAAAGAACATATACATGGAAGATAAAGTTCATTGACCAAATAGGTAATAAAGTTGGGTTTTTATTAAAAAACTTTATCAATCATTTTAAGTAAAGAAGAGAGAAAAAATGGTACTATTACTTAAAAATTATAGTAATAGCCAGAGTAGAAGAAAATAAATTGTGTTTAAAGTATGTAATCCTAAAATTATTTAAAAAAAATTAAACTTAAACAATATCTATTAAAAATGAGACTGTGAAATAAATCCTTTCTGCTTTTGTAAGTTTTGAATAAAAAACTCCTTAAAAGATAAAAATTGAATAAATTGTTTTTAATAACATGAATAAATATAGATTTATAATATAATGTTTTAAAGGGTAAATGTATACTCTATGAAAAATAAATTAGAGGAATAATGTAAAACATATATCATTTAAGTGGAAATGAGAAGAAATTACCCTTACCTCAAGTACAACTTGTTTTGTATGCACTCTCAACATCATCTATAATACATTTATATTATTATTATTATATAAAATAACCATATTCATAGTTATCATACTATATGTAATAACCCAAACTTTCATTAATGGAAATCCCTCTTGATTTAATTAAATGTCTTTTTGTGTAAAATGTTTATATAAAATGTCAACTTCATTGGTTTTATTTTAAGAATTGTGACCGTTGCTAATATAGATATTGAACAGTGGTCACATTATTAGTATAAATATAGGGATTTAACAATCTAATTTACTCATACAAATAAAGAGATGGCCTCATCCAGTAAAATTTCTCCATACGAAGACCATTTTTCAGAGCTCAGAAAAGAGGTGGCATCATTGGGCTTTGCTCTTGACCAAGACCAATCTGAGCTTCATCATGTCAAGTTCGAACGGAACCATCTATGGGAGAAGTGGAAGTTGATAGAGATCACCACATGTGCAATGTTCTCCAAGCCACCCCAATAGTCGGTCACCATCGCGCACCTTACCCTTAGGTCTTATGCAGCTGTTTTAAGGGGTTATGTAACAAATCTCTAGTACTGTGGTTTTGTACATTATTTTTGTATATAATAATTAATATACTTTCATTTTATTATTTTTACCTTATAAATAGTTTTTAAAGCACAAATAGTATTTTTAGTTAATGTTCAACTAAGAAATATATTTTAATGAATTAAAGGTTTTTTTAATTAAATAATATTTTAATAAAATATTATTATTATTATTAAATTATTTTTTATTAAATATAAATGATCGTATAATTTTATGAATGCAATTGTAATTTTTATTAAGGTTTGAAAGCCATTTTTGTCAAAACCCATAAATTTTTGATAAATGTTGGTTTTTAATTTAAAAGTGAAAATTAACTTATTTAGAAAATTATTTAGATAAAATGAATATTATTTCTGGAATCATGACTTCGAAATTATCCAATGGTGAATTTTTCATAATTTTATAAGACAGTCAAATATTTGGGTAAAAATTAAATACCGTTTAAATATATAATGTGTTTTCTGACATCATAATGACCCAATAGTGATGTATTAAAATACTATAAGCCTTATTTTCGGCCAATATATGTTTTAACATTAAAATAATGTGATTTTGGGTTTTTTTTACTTATTTTAAAAAGCATTAATGGACCCTTCAAGACTTATTAAACATATTATCTTTTTAAATTGTTTTCCTTGGGAGTGTGACTCACCTCCGCATAAGCAACCCAATTATTTTAAGAATTTCAGACTTTGGCCTTATAAAATATTTTTTTTCCACTTCCATTTTCCAAAAACCATTGGCATAAAACATGGGCTGGTTTGTGGTTTGGATTAGTTTAATGTGAGGGTCCCAAACCTAAATAATAAAGAATTCCATCACCTTTCCTATATAAACCCACCCAATCTCCCACTTCCTCCTCACTCAAATCCTTTTTAGTTCTTCCAAAATCTTCCCTCCACTCTGTATAATCCTCCCAAGGTTCCCCAATCTCTCAAGAAGCCCCTCTCAAGCCTCTCTCAAGCCTTTCGAAGCACACTTTCAAATAAGGGATTTTCCTCCTTTCACATTTTTGTCCAATTTTCTTAATGTTGTTATGCCCTTTAAATTTAAATTATAAATGTTTGGGTATGGTTTCACACCTCACCCATACTTCCCTCTTTATGTTTGAATGACGGGAGACCCCATTATCTCTCATTAAATGCCTCCCATGTACACCCGTTACAATGCCGAAATTCCGAAAGGAATTTCTCTCTCCTCATTTACATTCAAGAAATTATTTTGTATCATGAATATAGTTTCCATTAAATTTATTGGGAAATATATCTATATGACCCATTACTTTCCATTTCATGTAAATATGATGATACACCCCTTTCTATGTCATCAAACATTTTTATGAATTCTTACGTCACGCCGTTACTTTGCTGAAATTGAACTGATTTTCCAAGCCAATGCCATTGTGTAGTGAATACCATGCCTATTTCTTTATCAAGGGTATTCAAATTTATGCACATTTACTTATTGATTATAAAATTTCATGTATTAATTCCACATTCCTTTATCATGCAATAAATGAGGATGTTTTATGAATCCATGTTATATGATCCATGTGGCACTCTTATGCATGAAATGAAATGTTTAAGAATGGTGCACCCTTATAGCGCTCCAATGCATTAGGTAAAGTATAGTATTATAATATGCCCTATGAAATGGGTGTTGACTCATGTTAATTCAAGTGCAATGAGGTTTTACTCATGCTTCATGTGCAATGAGGATTTATTCATGCTCCATGTGCAATGAGCCTTGGCTCATACTAATTCCATGTTAAGTGTTGTTGCCACGTTTCCATGTTATTATTGTCATACTTTATCATGCATTTATGTTTATGCTTCTCTTGTGTTCTTTTGATATGCCTACTGTCTAACATGTATTGTATTCCTCATGTTATTCCATGATTATTCCCTTACTGTGCTTTATAGCTCACCCTTTTTTATGAATGTCCTCAGGTTATCCCATGAAATGCTAAGTACAAAAGAATGTAGTGATCATGTAAAGGAAGTTTTCCATAAAGATTTTGTTTTTCATGTTTTAATTGGTTATGTAATGATCGTAATCCCCAAATACACTAGACTTCTCAATCTTCTATGTTGTATCATGTGAAGTTTATGTAATCAATTATGTTTAATTGTGTAATAAAAGAGCAGGGTTGTTATAGTTGGTATTAGAAGATAGGTTTAATTATTTTTTGGGATTAGGATTAAGAAACCCTAGTAAATACTTAGAGACAAGACTAATTATAATAACAATATCCCTAACTTTTAGTGAATATTGAGTAAGTGGTTTATCAAGAAAATACATCCCTGTCTCGATACGAGCAGGTAGAGACGGATCTAGAACACATGTATCCTAGGGGTAAAACCCAAAAACACCACTTTGAGATAGACTCGAATGGGAACTGGTGAACAAAAACGGGCCTTTCTGAACTCTTGGTTATGAAACTCCTGGTGGATATGCTTTGTAAATTCACAAGCTTAGTATGAACCATTATTAAGGGACAAAAAATGCCCTAAGAATATATGTTAGAAATTAGATCATGGATAACATAGACTGAATCCAATAGATTCATATGTTAAGGAAATAAAATTTATTTATAATTCATCAGTTTTGTCCTTGTATTACTCTTTATGTGTTACCCCTAACTTTCCTTTTATTCTAGCCAATGACCGGTAATAGGAGGACTCGGGCTAACAACCAATATGAAGATCAATGTGATGACTGTACTAATGAGAAGCCCAATCCAATGAGAGCGGGAATCGTGAACTTTGTCACGCTTATCTCTTATCTAAATCATGATTTGAATAGAAACATGGGTCAAGGGGAACATTCAACCCCCCCTAATAAAGAACAAGTTTTTATCAAGAGATTCATGAGAAAAAGGCATCCTACTTTTAATGGATCATCCGATCCCACAATCGCTGAACAATGGATCAACTCCATTGAAAAGATCTTCTCCATCCTTCAATTTTCTAAACAAGAGAAGGTTCTACTGGCTGCTTATCGTATGGAGGGTGAATCATATCAATGGTGGATGTTGATCAAAAATATGAAGCCTGAGGAGGAGATCAAGGTGTTGGAATGGAAGGATTTCCAAAATATATTTTTCAATGAATATTTTCTGCGCACCCTCCTGCTTAATATGGAAAGGGAATTCCTTGCCCTCAAGAAAAAAGATGAAGAATCTATTGGAGTGTATAAGGAAAACTTCACAAGGCTTGCAAGATATGCCTCCAGATTTGTTGTTACCCCCAAATACAAGCTTGACCGCTTCTTTGGTGGGCTAAAACCAAGCCTTCGGAAAGCACTGGCGATCCATGACTTCGATAGCTATGAGGAAATTGTCTGATGTGACCGAAAGGTTGAAATGGAGATCATAGAATCTCAGATTTATCATGGTGATAAGAAGCATAAAGTGTACTTCAATGCTGGTGGTCCGATGGATAAATACAATGGTTCTAAGAAGATCCAACACCCCATATACCAAAGGTGCGGAAAGAATAAACCGAGAAACTACCTGAAGGGGACAAGGAAATGCTTTAGGTGTGGAAGAGAAGGGCACCTAGCTGTTAACTGTCAGCAAAAAAGGCCTGCGACTATGATAGAGGAGTGGAACGCTCCATTCGAACCTCAATGCGTGGTTAATTGATACAACTGCAAAGAACCATGGCATCTTGAAAATTAGTGCCCTAAGCCAAGGGTTTTCAGAGGCAACCAAAAACCTCCAAGCCAGCAAGGGCGGGATTTTTCCATCACTACTGCTGAAGTGAACCCTGAAAATGAAGTGGTGACAGGTACAATAGTTACATTCAATAATAGCGAACACAGTTTTTGATTCAGGTTCTATGCATTCTTTTATATCTCAAAATTTTAGTAGAATAATCCCAACACCACCAAAAATCATGGAAGTGAAGATATCGGTGAGTACAGAAAATGGGGCAATTATTGTGTCCAATGAATATAACTCCTTCCCTATCATAATTTATGGATTGAACTTTCCGGAGAACCTATTCATACTCCCTCTGAAGGAATTTGATGAAATCCATGGCATGGATTGACTTTCCTTATATAGAGCCAACATAAATTTCCGTGAGAGGGAAATCACTCTCCATGTGGAGAATCGACCCCCGATTCTTTACAATTTCAAGGAGGAAGATGAACCTTATTTAGCTCCATCATCTCAATCATGGATATTACTGCCCTATGAGAATGCGTATCTGGCTCAGATGATTGAGTCTAAGGAGGAAACCATCATAGAAGACATGCCTATTGTGAGGGAATTTGCTGAAGTGTTTCCTGAGGAATTGCCTGGTCTTCCTCCTAGAAGAGATATTGAATTCTCAATTGATCTTATACCTGGGGAATTTCCAATATCCAACACACTATATAGAATGGATGTTGTGGAGCTTGAGGAGCTAAAGAAACAACTACAAGAGAATCTGGATAAAGGGTTTATACGCCCAAGTTTTTCACCATGGGGTGCACCGGACCTCTTTGTCAAGAAGAAGGATGAGTCAATGCGCCTTTGCATAGATTATCATGAGCATAACAAAATCACAATAAAGAACAATTATCCTCTCACACGAATTTATGAATTGTTCGATCAGCTGCGTGGAGCACAATACTCCTTTCCAAGGTGGATTTGAGGTCGGGATATTATCAAGTAAGGGTGAAGAAGGATGATATCTCCAAGACTGCTTTTCGTTCAGGATATGTGCACTATGAATTCATAGTAATTACTTTAATAATCACTAATTCTCCATCAATATTCATGTAATTGATGAATAGAGTCTTTAGAGATTACCTAGACAAATTTTTGGTAGTCTTTATAGATGATATTCTGATATACTCCAAAACCAAGGATGATCATGAGAAGCATATAAGAACTGTACTAGAGACCTTGCAGAAGGAGAAGATCTATGAAAAGTATAGAAAGTGTGAGTTATGGTTGAAGGAGGTCTCATTCTTCAGCCATATCATCACAAGCAATGGGATACCTATGGATCCCATCAAAACAGATGCAATTGAGGGATGGTCAAGGCTAACATCAGTAACGGATATCCGTAGCTTTTTGGGATTAGCTGGATATTATCGACAATTTGTGAGAAATTTCTCATGATTATCCAACCATCTTACCAAGCTAAATCATAAGGGAGTAAAGTTTTCTTAGAGTGATGAATGCGAAGAAAGCTTTAAGGAGTTAAAAAATAGGCTTATCAATGCACCCGTGCTAATTTTACCCACAAGTGGAGAAATTTTTGTGGTATTAAATGATGCTTCGAAGAAGAGACTGGGATGAGTGTTGATGCAAAATGACAAAGTCATTGCCTATGCTTCAAGGAAATTGAAAGTTCATGAATAGAACTATCCAACAAATGACCTCAAGTTGGCTGTAGTGATCTTAACTTTGAAAATTTGGTGGAATTATCTCTTTGGGAAGAAGTGTGAAATATATATGGACCACAAAAGCCTCAAGTATATATTCACACAGAAAGAGTTGAACATGAACCAACAAAGATGGTTAGAGCTAATCAAAGACTATGACTGCTCAATCCATTACGACCCTGAGAAAGTGAACAAGGTGGCAGATGCCCTAAGTAGAAAGGACCCAACGATTCTATCATTGATGATAATTAAAAAGGATCCAATATTATTATATTTGATGAAGATGGACATGGGAATCATAAATAAGGGAACATAATCAATACATTCACAAATGATTGCTCAACCATCACTTTTAGAAAAGTTAAAGGATGCTCAAAAGGATGATGTGGGAATTTAGGAAAAAGTGGAAGTTATCGAAAAAGGGAAACCCTCATAGTTTAATGTTAATGAAGAAGGAATTGTGAGATTTGGGAGAAGACTACGTGTTCCATCAAGTCCAGAGCTGAAGAAGGAACTTTTGGATGATGCACATAGTTCAAATTTCTCTATTCACCCAGGAAACACAAAGATGTATTGAGATATCTGAGAGCATTATTAGTGGGATAATATGAAGAACAAGATCTCTGAATATACATCAAAGTGCATGTTGTGTTAGCAAGTGAAGGTAGAGAGGCATAAGTCTAAGGGGATGATGAAACCATTGCCCATACCATAATGGAAATGGGAGAACATCACTATGGACTTTGTCACCAGACTTCCGAAGACATCTAAAGGAAATAATGCATTTTGGGTTGTTGTGGATCGTCTTACAAAGTCTGCACACTTCATTTCTATTCTGGAGGATTTCTCATTGGATCAACTGGCATGGATATATATCATGGAAGTGGTAAGTCTTCATAGAGTACCACTATAAATTATGTTTGATCGAGATCCAAGATTCACCTCTAAGTTTTGGAAGAGTCTTCAACATGCTCTGAGTACTGAATTGAACTTCCGTACGTCCTATCATCCTCAAACTGATAGAAAATCCGAGCGGACTATCCAAACACTTGAGGAAATTTTGAGAGCGTGCTCAATGGACTTTAAAGGAGGATGGGATCAACATATTCCTCTGGTTTAGTTCTCTTATAATAATAGTTTCCACTCGAGTATCCAAATGGCACCATATGAAGCCCTTTATGGGAAAAGGTGCAGAACAATGACGTGTTGGGATGTAGTCAGTGAGCGCAAGATGCTTGGACCAGAAATGGTCGAAGAAATGGTGGAGAAGGTGAAAACCATTCAGCAGAATATTAAGGTGTCCCAAAGTCGATAGAAGAGTTATGCAGATAACCGTCAATGAGAGCTTGAGTTTAAAGTTGGAGAAACAGTATTTCTACACATATCTCCATGGAAGAAGGTCATGAGGTTCCGAAAGAAAGGGAAGTTAAGTCCAAGGTACATCGGCCGCTTCGAGACTCTTGATCGTGTCGGGGCTATGACCTATTGACTAGCACTTCAACATACTATGGCCAAAGTACATGATATCTTTCATGTATCCCTCTTAAGGAAGTACATACCAGACCCTTCACATGTACTCTCTTCATAGGTGGTACAATTAGAGGATGATCTTTCTTATGAGGATCAACTAGTGAAGATATTAGATCATAGAGAAAAATTTCTATGAAATAAGACAATTCCTCTCATCAAGGTGTTGTGGTGAAACCACAAGTTTGAAGAAGCGATGTGGGAATCAGAGGAAATGATGAAGCAGAGTTACCCACATCTGTTTTAGTGTGGGAAAAGGAAATTTCGAGGGAAAAATTTCTTAAGGGGGGAAGATTGTAACGACCCAAACTTTCATTAATGGAAATCCCTCTTGATCTAATTAAATGTATATTTATGTAAAATGTTTATATAAAATGTCAAATCCTTTGGTTTTATTTTAAGAATTGTGACCGTTGCTAATATAGCCATTGAACAGTGATCACATGATTAGTATAAATATAGGGATTTAACAATCTAATTTACTCAGTCAAAGGAAGCGATGACCTCATCCAGTAGAATTTCTACATATGAAGCCCATTTGTCAGAGCTCAAAAAAGTGGTGGAATCATTGGGCTTTACTCTTGACCAAGCCCAAACTGAACTTCATCATTTCAAGCTCAAACAAAACCGTCTATGAGAGAAGTGGAAGTTGATAGAGATCACCATGCGTGCAATGTTATCCGAGCCACCCCAAGAGTCAGTCACCATCACTCACCTTACCCTTAGGTATTATGAAGATGTTTTAAGGGGTTATGTAAAAAATTCCTAGTACTATGTTTATGTACATTATATTTGTATATAATAATGAATATACTTTCATTTTATTATTGTTACCTTGTAAATAGTTTTTAAAGCACAAATAGTATTTTCAGTTAATGTTCAACTAAGAAATATATTTTTATGAATTAATGGATTTTTGAATTAAATAATATTTTAATAAAATATTATTATTATTATTAAAATAATTATTATTAAATATAAATGATCGTATAATTTTATGAATGCAATTGTAATTTTTATTATGGTTTGAAATCCATTTTTGTCAAAACCCATGAATTTTTGATAAATGTTGGTTTTTATTTTAAAAGTGAAAATTAACATATTTAGAAAATTATTTAGATAAAATGAATATTATTTCTGGAATCAGGATGTCTAAATTATCCAATGGTGAATTTTTCATAATTTTCTGAGACAATCAAATTTTTGGGTAAAAAATAAATACCGTTTAAATATATAATGTGTTTTATGACATCATAATGACCCAATAGTGATGTAATAAAATAATATAATCCTTATTATTGGCCAATATATATTTTAACATTAAATTAATTTGATTTTGGGTTTTTTTGACTTATTTTACAAAGCATTAATGGACCCTTCAAGACTTATTAAACATCTTGTCTTTTTAAATTATTTTCCTTGGGAGTGTGACTCACCTCCACATAAGAAAACCCATTATTTTAAGAAGTTCAGACTATGTCCTTATAAAATATTTTTTTCCACTTCCCTTTTCCAAAAACCATGGACAAAAAACCTGGGCTGTTTTGTGGTTTGGATTAGTTTAATGTGAGGGTCCCAAACCTAAATAATAAAGAATTCTCTCACCTTTCCTATATAAACCCACCAAATCTCCCACTTCCTCCTCACTCAAAGCCTTTTGAGTTTGTAAAAACTCTTAACTCCTTTATCTATAATCATCCCAATGTTCCCAAGCTCCCAATAATCCTCTCTCAAGCCTCTCTCAAGCCTTTAGAAGCACACTTCCAAGTAAGGGTTTTTTATTCCTTTCTCATTTTTGTCCAATTTTCTTAATATTGTTATGCCCTTTAAATTTCAATTATAAATGTTGGGGTATGGTTTCTCACCTCCCCCATACTTCCCTATTTATGTTTTAATGATGGGAGACCCCTTTCTCTCTCATTAAATTCCTCCCATGTACACCTGCTACTATGCCAAAATTCCGAAAGGAATTTCTCTCTCCTCATTTACATTCAAGAAATTCTTTTGTATCATGAATCTAATTTCCATTAAATTTGTTGGGACACGTATCTATATAACCCCTTACTGTCCATGTCATGTAAAAATGAGGAGACACCCCTTTCTCTCTCATCAATCATTTTTATGAATTCTTATGTCACGCCATTATGCTGCCGAAATTGCACCGATTTTCCAAGCCAATGCCATTGTGTAGTGAATACCATGCCCATTTCTCTATCAAGGTTATTAAACTTTATACAAATTTACTTATTGATTATAAAGTTTCATGTATGAATTACACATTACTTTATCATGGAATAAATGATGATGTTTTATGATTCCATGTTATATGATCCATGTGGCACACTTTTGCTTTAAATGAAAGGTTTAAGAAGTGTGCACCCTTATAGTGCTCCAATGCATTGGGTAAATTATAGTATCATGATATGTCATGTGCAATGGGTGTTGAATCATTATGATTCAAGTGCAATGAGGTTTTACTCATGATTCATGTGCAATGAGGATTTACTCATGCTCTATGTGCAATGAGCCTTGGCTCATGCTAATTCCATGTTAAGTGTTGTTGCCACATTTCCATGTTATTATTATCATGATTTATCATGCCTTTATGTTTATGCTTCTATTGTGATCTATTTATATGCCCATTTCTAACATGTATTGTATTACTCATGTTATTCCATGATTATTCCCTTACTGGGCTTTATAGCTCACTCTTTTTTTATACACGTCCTCAAGTTATCCCATGCAATGATATGTACAAAGGAATGTAGTGGTCATGTAAAGGAATTTTTCAATAAAGATGTTGTTTTTCATGTTTTAAGTGGTTATATAATGATCCTAAGCCACAAAGACACTAGACCTCTCGATCTTCTATGTTGTATCAAGTGAATTTTATGTAATAAATTATGTTTAATTGTGTAATAAAAGAGCAGTGTTGTTATACCATATATGACTCACTTATAATATTATATCACCCTTTTATTAATAATTCTTTATTAAAATTACCTTCTTGTGTGTTAACTGTTTCATTTTTCATACACTATTTAGTTTAGTAGTTCTGATACTTGAATATTGGTCGTAGTTTCATCATATATAGAATATTAGTAATTACATAATTATTAATTTTATATATTAAATAAAAATTTATAATAATTCATGAATGGTGAAGATGAGAAACAAACCACATCACTTCATAGCGGTGGTAGTCCACACGTACACACAAATAATCTTATCATTTCTAATGGATGGAATGGTAAGAAGGTAGATGATATATTATGTTTAAATAATAATAATTATGTCATAAATATATATTATACTAATTAATTCTAGCTTTATAATCATTCAAGTAAAATAGTTATGAAAAATTAATTACACTACTACATAGATATGTTAGGCTGTACTTACACAGGAGCAATGTTTTCATTTTCTATAGGATAGAAAGGAGGTGTAAAATTTTTATATCATAATCATAATAAAATATTAGTATATTAGTTATACTATATTAAATATGTTAATATGGATATAATATATTTATATTAATTAGAAGAAGATATGTACTTTGAAAGAGTCATGTAATATGATTACATATTCTTTGAGAAAATTCCTTTGGCTTACAACTTAATCCTTCTTAGGCTAGTGTTAGGGTAAAGAAAGAAGCTCAATAATGATGGTAAGGAAAATATGAAGGTTTTTGGTTAGGTATTTTTTGATATATAGTGTTCAAAGTTTGTGAATAAGGGAGTAGAAGATGTGCTATTTTTTATGTGAGGGGAGACACACATGGAATTACTTAGAAAAGTTTAATTATATAATGTCATTTTATTGTGAAAGTGGATCCAAATTGTCATATATTAGAATATGATAAAGGTTAAGAAAAAATTAAACTAATAAATTAGGTTTAATAATATTTTTTCATTATCTTGAAGCCTTATCTCCTTACTATTAACCCCTTTAACCCATTTTACCCCTAACCAGGGCGATAAATATTTACCATGGTTACTATTCATTATGAAAAAAACTAAGTTTGACTTATTAAAAAATATTAGTTATGATTATTCCAAATATTGAATTTATTTTATGCAATTCAACTCATATAAGTGGTAAAAATTAATTTTAATATAAATTCAGAAAACGCAACTAAAACCCCTTTTAGGGAAATTTTTGTTTTAAGAATAAAAATAATTTTACAAAAAAATAAAACATTATGATGATTATAATGGAATTAATTAGATTATTTTAAATAAAATGAGACTTATTTTTATTTTAAACCATACCAAAACTGAAATTAACCTTATAAATACATTAATAAAATAGAGGAACTAAAAAAAAATTTAATTTGAACAAAAACATTACTTAGATTTGGAAATGTAAAGTATACATTTATATATTAAAAATTATATATTTATAGGAATTATATTAGTTCTTAAATATATACTTATTCAATAAAAAGGTTTCATAAACTTTCAAGTTATTATTATATCATTATAATTTCATAAAAGTGAAACTTTTTGTAAAATTAGTATTTTTCATTATTCAACTGAAAAACAACTATTTAAAAAAAATCATAAAATTTTACCCTAATATAATATTGACATATTAATTTTAAAAAATAAGTTCATTTTTTCAAATTAATTTTTTTAAAATGGAATAAATTAATTCAAATTATTCACACATAAAACACCTAAATCCATTTATAGGAAGAACATATTCTTATTTATTCTTATAATTTTCCCAATAAAAATAATTAGATGAATGAATTTTTTTTATTGAATTAATTATTTATATTATGGAATTAATTTCTACATATATTTAATAATTTGGTTATTCCTATTCTTACCCACCAAACCAATGGATAATTTAGAATAGTCATATTTAAATAATATTATTTCATGGTTCGTTTAAGATCGATGTTATGTGTGGTGAACACTATAAATCATAATATTCATTTAAATGAAACTAAAATATTTGGGTGTTACATTACCCCATCCTTAAAAAAACTAACTCCTCAAAATTTTAATTTATTTTGAACATATCGATAAATTTTAATTAATTTTAATTTCTAGATTAAGACAAGGGAACTTATTATTTCATATATAAACAATATATGTACCTTTATAAGACTTCCACTTCTGAATGTGTTTCTATAAGAGTACCTTAATAATTAATTGACACCTTTCATAAAAAACTTGTTAGATTTATCCTGATTTTTTTGAGTTTGAGGAATTATAAGGAAATATTATTTCTTGATTCCTTTAAACTTTACAAGTGAAAATTTTATCCTTTTATTTAGTATTTTAGTTAGTTTCTACTTATGATTATAATAGTGAATGGGTAAGAGTAATTTTTCAGGCCTAAAGCCTGAAAATCACCCTTTAATTTATCATAGGATTTATAAAAGAATGAAAGTATATTTCTCCTATCTAAAAAATGTTATGAACAAGTTTAGATAATACTCAATATGAGAAAAAACTTCTTGTGAAGAAGTAATACATTACTTCAGAAAACATCAATAATATCCCCCATAAAAATGATATAATATTTTAACCATTAAATTATAATAGCACTGGTTCAACATAGATTATTGTATTATTCATCTAATAATTTCTAAATCTTTAAAACTAATTAAACCCCAAAAATCAAATTATGTCAAATCTAAATATATGTATAACAAATATGTTTGAAACTAGGGAATATATGTTCATCTTAACAGAAACTGCTTGACATATTCTCATTATAAAAAGATTTCCACTAGGTTTCTTTATTGAAAATTTCTTATTCAGAGTTTTATTGGGTGATTTTATATCCATGAAAAGTATACAAGAGTGTGTAGATCCTTAATTAAACAAAGCGTGAGTTTATGATGAAAGTACCTATTATCACAAATTAAGGAATTTCAACTTCAAATGTAGTAATTGCATAAGCTTGGCCTTAATACTATAACATTTTCTAAGTTAAATTACATTAAATCTTGGGTAATTATTTTACATAGTTCTCCATATACTTACATTTGAAACACTGGGCATCAAATGCATCTTTCACACCCTTGCATTCACACATATGATGGCCTTTCTCTCCATACTTGAAGTAAACTCTCATTCCCTTTAAGAAAGTACTGGGGTATTTATTTTCACAATTATCACATGTGGGATGTTTCATCCTTAACATATTTTCCTTCACTTAATTTATTTTTTCTTTGTTATTAAGTTCCCTCTTCTTCTCTTGGTTTCCTATGAAAATATATGACTTGGAGAATTCTTTCTCTATCTTGATGAAACTTGATACCACATCATCATATGATGTTTTTTTTGAGATAATAGTGTACTTAAAAGGCTTGGATTAAGTATACCAAATAAATAATCAATCTTACTTTTTTGGGTTATATATGTAGTCCACAACATTCCTTGATAACCATATAAAGTTTTCCTCATAATCATCAATAATTTCCTCTTCATTCTATCTTAGATTGAGGAATTGTCTTTCTATATCAAATTATTTATCATGAAGAAAGTATTTTTCAAATAATATCTCCTTAAAAGTCTTACATTACATTATCTCTATTTACTCCTCCTCTTTATTTTGAGTCAATGACCACCATTTATCACCATGTTTCTCTAAACAATACACTGCTAGAACAACATTCTCCCTTTCATTAATTTTTAAAGAAAAAAAATATAATTTTAAAGGAATTTATTCACTTTTCATCTGTAAATGGATTAGTAGTTCCATTAAAGGATAAAAGTTTATGCCTCATTAAGTGGTCCAACATTAATGAATCATGTTGTGAAGCAATAAGTTGTTTTATACGGGAAAGGTTATTGGTCATAACCTGAATTAACCATCCTAATATGATCATAATATAATTATCTCCTACACCATCCATGTTTTATTTATCAAGAGGGAATCCCTAAATTGAATATGGTTATTGACACACTTCCCATTCCCTTAATTGGGTACCATTTTAAAATAATGGAATAAAATAGATTATATCATAACATTATGAATCATAATGTATAATTACAAATCTAGTATAATAATTAACATAAATTGAAAATTTATGCTTAACTAATCTCATAATCATAATATTAGTATATTTGGGAATATATTCAAATCATAATAATATTTTCAAAATCTTTTATAATGGGTTGTAAAGAGAATGTGAATAAACCGAAGTATATCCCTCGAGAGTTTCTGTTTAGGTGTACAATCTTTGGCCCACTCATCATGCACTGAGTGAAGATTGATATGATAATTAACTATTCTTTTTAGAGTGTTTAACCCTAGGTGCATATATTCCACAACCAAATCCACTTGTTAGTATCCAGATAGGGATTTCATTACTAGGAAACCACCCATTCTCTACCATACCAAAACTTCATGATGTTATCCTATACTTAGACTTATCCCTAGAGTCCATCATATGTTTATGTTATCTAATATATGCATTCCCAAATATATTTCTCAAGGTTCCTACTAAACTTTATTTGATACCAATTATAAAACCCAAACTCCTATAACCTAGATCCAATGCTCACTTATTACATTGGTACAAGATACAAGATATATCACTATGAAGCATCAGTCAATTTATCAGTCTTAGGAGACTAGATATATAAATGATTCCCATATTACATTGGAAAAAACATAGCATGAAGAACTTTATTTAATCATTGAATATCAATCAAAGATTCGAACTTCATATCTTGGGGAAGTATAAAAATAATAAATGGTGATCTCAAATTCTTAGTAAGGGAAATAATACAACCAAATCCATTATTAGGAGACAAGGTATAATTAATATAGAATAGTTGGTAATAAAAATATCTGCCATTTCAATTAATAACTTGTGTTTAAAGTTTATACATGGATAATATCAACATATCAATCATACGGATAATGAAAAATGAATTCTTAATATAGGAAATAAATAAATATAAACATTCATTAACTTTACATCAATGCCTCAACCAAGTTATAATTAATTTTACCATCAAGGCCTCTAAACCGAGCATCATTCTTAATAAATGGGAAAGTGTATACGAAATACACATCTAATGTGGCCACCTGTTTTGTCACATGATACCTGTCAGTGAATCGAGGGGATATCTATAACTGAGACCCACCTTTCACTTGAACGACCTATCCATTCCTTTTATATTGAATGATTAATTCGATTCATTCTCAAAATTCCTTATAAATCAACATTTATCCATATAGAATCAACAATATGGAATATTTACCAATTAAATTAAATAAAACAACATGATCATAAACTATCTAGAGAAACCAGGTGGATAGAATATTTAGAGTATATCCCCATTAAAGAATAATAATTACCAAATAATGTCAACATAGATGGAATACATTTTAAATAATATTTGATTATATCTTTGAAATCATGGTAAAAATGTTGTTTTTATAACATTATAAATAAAAATTTCCAAAATATCAAGAAAATGAATTTATTTGAACTTGAATATGGAAATTTTTTAAAGTAATATTAAAATAAAAGTATGATCATGATGGTGGGAAAATTCATTCATGTCTTATATATTAAAAGAGAACATTATTTTTATACCTTTTTAAAAATTCAAGAAAAAAAATTATTCAGATTTTTTTAAAAAATATTACTTATAAAAATGTGGAAATGAAACTAAAATATGGTTGAAAATGAATTTAAACAATCTCTATATCATATAAAATAATATTCTTTATTTTTTAAAGAATATGGACATAGAAGAAAAAGGTAATCGACCAAATATGAAATAAAGTATTTTTTCTTAAAAACATTTTCTCAATCATTTTATATATAAAAGAGAGGAAAATGGTACTATTAATTTAAATTAATATAGTGATAAACATATGAGAATAAAATATTTGGGTTTTAAATAATAATATCCTAAAATTCTTTCAATAATAATTTAAACATAAACAATCTTGATTATAAATGAGATTATGAAATAAATCCTTACTATTCTAGTATCTTTTGAATCAAAACCCATTAAAACATAAAAATTAAATAATTTTTTTGAATACCACGAATAAATAAGTATTAATGATACAATATTTCAAAGGGTAAAGATATACACCATGTAAAATAAATTTGTAGTATAATATAAAACATGTCTCATTGAAGTGTAAATGAAATGAAATTACCCTTACCTCAAGTCCAAATTTCTTTGTATTCATTATTAACCTCATGTATAATAAATTTAGATTTATTATAAATATATAATAAAACCATGTTCATAGTTATCATACAATATATAATTAACTTATATCATTCTATCACTCATTTATTAACATCACTATCCCATGTGTTAACTATTTAATTTTTTATACAATATTCAGTTTGGTAGTTTTGGTCATTGTATCTTGGTCATGGTTTAAACATATCTATAATATTAATAGTTATATAATTATAATTTTTATACATTAAATAAAAGTTTATAATCATTCATTAAATGCGGCCATGAGAAATGAATCACATCACTTCATGGAGGTAGTAGTCCACCCATACAGTCAAACAACATTATCATTTTCCAATAGATGAAAGGACAAGAAGGTAGATGATATCTTATACTTATAGAATCATAATTATGACTGAAATTTAATATATATTAATTTATTACACCTTTATAACCATCCAAGTAAAATATTTATGAATAAATAATTACACCACTACATAGAGACAACAGGACGTATAAATACACAAGTGATGTTATCATTTTCCATAGGATGTAAATGAGGCGTAAAATGGTTTTATCATCATCATCATAATATATAAATATAATTGTGATACTGGATTGATTATTATAGGATTTATATAATATAATTCTATGAATTAGAATAAGAAATAAACTTTTAATGAGTTAGGTAATATGATTACCTATTTCTTGAGAGACTTCCTTTGGCTTACACTTTAAGCCCTTTTAGAATGGTCATAGGGTAAGAACATAAACTCAAGGATTAATAGAAGGAATATATATAGGTTTATGTGTTGGTATTTTCTATGTTATAGGGATCAAAGTTTTTTTAATAATGGAAGATAAGGGGTTCCCTTTTATAAGTAAGGGGAGGGACACACATGGGTTTAAAATAGTTTAATACTATAAAGTCATTTTCTTATGCATGTAGCTCTAAATTGTCATAGATTAAAAATAATATGGTTAATGTAAAATTTAAACCAACCAATGATGTTCAGGTAAGTTTATTTTTATTATCTTTAAGCCTTATCTCTTTATTTCTAACCCTTTTAACCCATTTTACCCTTAACCAAGGTGATAACTATTTACTATGGTTACTATTCATTATGACAAAAAAATTATGTTTACCTGATTAAATTATATTTTTTTGTCTTGATTTCAAATATATAATCCATTTTTCATGATTCAAATCCTAGTAGCGCTATAAATTAATTTTAATATAAATTCACAAAACACTACGAAAACCATTTTTAGAAATTTTTTTGTTTTAAGTATAAAAATGATTTTATAGAAAAATGAAGTATAATATTGATTCTAATAGAATTAATTAAATTATTTTAAATAAAATGAGTCTTTTTTTTTCAGATCAAGAAAAACTAAAAGGAACCTTATAAATACTTGATTTAAAAGGAAGAACTAAAAATAGTTTTTATTTGAAGAAAAAACATTGCTTAGATTTCCAAAATGTCAAGCATATATTTATAAGCTCAATATTATATATTTTTATAAATTATATTACTTATTAAATATTTATTTTTTATATAAAAATGTTCCATAAAATTTTAAGTTATTATTATAACAATATAATGTCATAAAATAGACAGTTTTTCTAAAATTCGTATTTTTAATTATTCACCTAAAAATCATCCATTTCAGAAAAATACCAATATTTCCCCCTAAGATAATATTTAATTATTAATTTAAAAAATAAATATATTTTTTTCAAATATAATTTCTAAAAATGGAGGAAATCAATTCAAATTATTCACACATAAATCACATAAAATCCATTTTTATAAAGAATGTATTCATATTCATTCTTATACTTTTCCTAGTAATAATAATTAGGTGAATGCACATTTTTTTAATTTAATTAAATTTCTTATTAAGTAAATACATTATAAACATATTTCATAATTTGTTTATTCCTATTCATAACTTCTAACCCAATGAGTAAGTTATAATAGTCATATTTAAATAATATTATTTTGTGTTTGTTTAAGCTCAGGGTTTCATGTGGTGCATGTAATAAAACATAGAAATTCATGATAAATTTATCCTATATTTGTTGAGTTTGAGGAATTATAATAAAATATATGTACTTGAATCCTTTCAACTTTCTAAGTTAAAAATTTCCCATTTGATTGAGTATTTTAATCAGTTTTCATTTATGATTCTAATGATGAACGATTAAGAGGATTTTTTATACTTGAATCCTAGAAATGAATCTTCAATGGATCATAAGATTTATAAAATAAAGAAAATATATTTCTCTTATCTTAAAAAATTATTAGAACAAGTTAATATAATATTCATTATTAAAAGAAAGATTCTTATAAAGTAGTAATACATTATCTTATAAAACATTAATAATAACACCCATAGAAATGCTACAATACTTTAACATTTAAATTATAATAACACTAGTTCAACATAGATTATTTTATGCTTGAAATATTAATTCCTAAATATTAAAAACTAATTAAACCCAAAAACTTAGGATTATGTCAAATACAAACATAGGTATAACAACCATGTTTCAAACTAGGGAATAACTATTCATCTTAATAGAAACTACTTGATATATTGTATTTATAACAATATTCCCACTAGGTGTCTTGATTAAAAATTAATTCCTCAAAGTGTCAATGGATGACTAGGTATCCATACAATATATAAAATAGTTCATAGACCTGTAATAAAATAAATCATGAGTTTATGGTCAAAATACCTACTATTAGAATTTAAGGGATTTCAAATTCAGCTACATTAATTATATAAGTTCAATATTTATACCTTATAATTTTATGAGGTAAATTCCCTTGATGTTTGGGGAAATTTTTTTGTGTAGTGACCCATATCATTATAGTTGAAACAATAGATATTGATGACTTATTTCTTTCCCTCACATTCATGAACCTTATGGGCTTTCTCTCCATATTTGAAGAAAACTCCCATCCTTTTCAAGAAAGCACTAGGGTTTTCTTTACAAAATTAACACACATGGGAAGTTCCATACATACCTTATTTTCATTCTCTTAATTTCAATTTTCTTGGTGCTTAATTTTCCTATTATTATCTTGATTTCCTTTTAAAATATATGACTTAGATAATTATTTCTATATCCCAATGGCACTTGATACCGCATAATCATATTATTAAAATGTTTGAGGGACTAATGTCCTTAAAATGCTTGGATTAATCCCATTAAATAAATGGTCAATATTACTTTTAAGATTCTGTATATAATATACAACATGTCTTTTTAATCCTAAAAAGTTTATATCATACTCAACAATACTTTTCTCTTCCTCCTATCTTAAATTTAGGAATTATATTTCTATACCAGCTCATTACTCATGAAGAAATTATATTTCAAAAAATATCTCCTTAAAATTATCCCATTCCATTCTATATATCTCCCCTTATTTTTATTTTCAATTAATGACCATAATTGATCAGTATCTTCCTTTAAACAATACACTACCATATAACCTTATCCCTTTAATTACTTATCAAATCTAGAAATATCTTTTCAAGGGACTCAATAAACTATTTATCTATCAATATATTAGTAGTTTTATTAATGTATGGAGGTTTCTACTACATGAAGCGGTCCAACATCAATGAGTAATGCTATGAATAAATAGTTTTTTCCATATTAACAAGGTTTTTAGTCATATCCTCAGTCATTTATACTAATATAGTCCTAATAATATCATCCCTAACACCATATGTGATTACTTTATGATGAGGTAAATCCAAAAATTGATTATGGGTGTTGAAACATTTTCTATTCTTTCAATTTGGTACCATTTATAAATAATGTAATACACAAGATTATCTTATAATATTTTGAATCATAGTGTATAATTCCAAATATGGTGCAATACCAAACATAAATTGAAAATTTGTACATAGTTACTCTCTTAATCATAAGATTAGTATCTTTGAGAATATATTACTATCATAATAATATTTTAAAATCAATTATAATGGTTCATAAATAGCATTCAAATCAACCAAATCATATCCCTTGAGAGTGTATAGCTTGGTGTGTAGTCTTAATCCCACTCATCATACACCAGGTGAAGATTGAGATGATACTCAACTATCTATTTTAGGTTGTTTACCCTTATGTGCATCTGTTTTAAAACTACCTCTATTTGATAGTATCCAGACATGGATGTCATGGCTTGGAAACTACATATTCTCTACCTAACTAAAACATCATGATATTATCTTACACTTAGATTTATCCCTAAAGTCCATCACAGGGTTATGTTATCTAATTTATGTTTTCCAAAATATAGTTCCCAAGGTTCCTAGTAAAATTCCTTTAATACCAACTGTAAGACCCCAACTATAGTAACCCATATCCAATGCTTAATTATTATATTGGTATAAGATACAAGGTATTTCACCATGAAGGATTAATTAGTTTAGCAGTCTTGGTAGACCATATACTTACACGATTTCTATATTACATTAGAAAAACACATCATAGCATGAACAACTTTATTTCATCCATAAAGATCAATCTAGTATTTATTATTCATATCCCATGGAAAGAAAAAATAATAAAGTGTGGGCTCAAATTCTTAGTAAGGGAAAGTGTGTTTGTGCATGTGTATGTTATTCTTTTGTTTGATCACTTTTAATCTGTATTTTGATGATATCTCAATCCAAAATGAATGTTTTTGTGTAAATATTATATAATTGTAAATATAATATATTTATATAAACTTCATTAGTTTGTGAGGAATTATGAAAATTATTTTCTAGTACTCTAAAAATTCAACGAAGTTGCTGTCACAGTTTTAAAAAACATATAGTGGACAGTTTTGAAAAGCTACTTTATTTGATTTACTAAAAATTATATAGATACCATATTCACACAATAATTTATTTTATACAAATAAAACATGTTTATATTGATTTCATTAGTTTAAATAAAATTCTAAAAAGGTATTTTGGATGGTCTTTAAATTATCTAAAGTTTTGCAATGTTGTTTCATAATTGCATTTTTTCCAGAATGATATTGCATCAGTTTTCTAAGATATCATGAGAAGTAGTAGTAAAATTTATTTTTTATTTATTCCTTTAAAATATAATAATATTTTATTCAAATAATAATTCTTTCTCAAATTATGAATCAGCTATTAAGAGAATTTAAAAATTTGTTGAAGTTTGTTAAAGTATGATGTCCAGTTTTTCATAAAGTATGGTTCAACAAACCTACTTTTGAAATAGTTAAAAGTATTTTTCAACAACCCTACTTTGGAAATAGTGAAAATTATGGTTCAATAACCCTACTATCTCAATAGTGAAAAGTATGGTTTATAAACCCTACTTTCACCGTAGTGCAAAGTGTGGTTTGAAAAACCTACTTTCACAAGAGTTAAAGTATGGTTTGAAAAAATTACCTTTGTAATGAACCCTATGTTACTTTTTTAATGAAACCTATAATAATTTTGTACTGAAAACTATACTAAATTTTTAATAAACCCTATGCTACTTTTTTAATAAACCATAAGATACTTTTTTAATGAACCCTACACTACTTTTGTAATGAACCCTACGCTATTTTTGTGTACCCTATTTTCATGTACCCTGATTTCGTGTACCCTACTTTCTGTACCCTACTTTTCTTCTGCCTATTTGTGGTTTTATGTTGTACATTGATCTACTGCATATATATATGGATTATTTTAAATGGTTTTTTTCTACTAGATAAATTCAAATGAAACCTAAGAATTATAATAAAAATTATTTTGATTATTTTTGGTGTAGTTTTTAAAGAGAAAAATTTATAAATTATTTCAATGTATTTTTCCAATAAATTCATAAGATTTAAGATTATTTAAATTCAAATATTTAAATTTACATTTGGTTTGTGCTGTGAGTTTTTAGGAACTATTTTGACTAAGTTTAAACAGGTCTAAATGGATTTAAACCATAGTTTTAAATAATTCATTACTATTATTATTTTGGAGATATTATTGGAAGAGTTATTCAAATTATTTTAAATTATTTTATTTAATATTTATTCTATAGAAATAATGAGGAAATAGTTCTATGATTATTGTGGAGATATTTATGGAATCTTTTGACCCAATTTATTTTGAATATTTTAAGGAAGCAGAGCTACTACAACTACTAAATATTTATTCTCTCTCTCTCTCTCTCTATATATATATATCTAGAAATAAAAAATATACACGAGTTAACATATTTGATAATCTATTTTTCAAAGAGAAAGTGCTATGAACTTTGAACCTTCTGTGCATTTTCAACGCCCTATGACACTCCGTTTCATCACCAGAAAGTTCTCTCAAGTACCTAATTAATTCTGCTTCAACTATAATTTCCATGACAAGATGAGATAATCTAATCATCAACAAACAGTACCCGAGATTTAATTATTTATCTTCTCATTCACCCAGTTCTGAGTTTGTAACACTATTTCCCATGTATCACACACACTCTATTTTTTTGGTTTATGATTTTACACAGAAAAGAAATATTTATTATTATTTTTCCTCAAGTTATGACTCCTGAATTCTAAAGTCAGGATCTAAGGGTTGTGACTCCCTATATCTAAATTCATGGTTGTTTGGGTTGTGACTCCCTCTTTCTAAATTAAGGTTGTAAGGGTTGTGAATCCCCATACAAAATTTAGTTTTATGGTTATCCCTCCACTAGAAAATGATTTTCTAATTAGGATATGATTCACCCTTAAAATCATTTTTAGTGAACACGTATCTCTCACTGAGTAGAGAGGTATAAGATTAGAGTAGGCCAACTTTGGACTAAAATACTATAAAAAACATCCTTGTGTCATTTAATTTTTTCCATTGATAATTAAACTTAATAATTAATATTGATAATTTATTTATTTAATCAATTATTTTGTTTAAATTTTTTAATCTGGTCTATTCACCCCTCTCTAGAGCATCTACTATTACCCTATCCAACCCAAAAATTGGTATTAGAGGATAACATTCTTAAGAATAGTTTAGCTTTATCATTATGTTTCTCAATACAAAACATTTGTATCATGGGTTGTTCCTTTCAGAATAATTCAATCCCTCTATAGAGTCTAATTTTATATTTAATTATGCCAACATATTCATAGACCTCACAGTCTAAGGACAATATCTTATAAGATGACACGATTAAACCCAAATGATACTTAGATTCCTCAAAATATACATCACTTTGATGGAAATGATTATAGTTACTGAAGATACTTAATGGAGGATTACCTCAAATAGTTGATCATTGAGAACTGGTCTATCATGTCAAAACAGTACACACTACCTAAAGCTATCCCATATAATTTTACCAAAAATTATACTACTAGATATGTTTTAAATTGTTGTTAATATTTTACATTGGGCTATTAACATAAGGGTTTTTAGTCATGTGTGTTCTTGTAAGACAACTCATGGGATTTGGAAGATTCTACAAGTACTCACCTTGGCTTAGAAAAATTGATCCAAACCAAACTTGTAATACGTCAAGCTAAGTATAAAGACTTTAAGATGGGTGAAGATGAAACAGTAAACCAAATGTTCTATATATTCACAAGCATTGTGAATGGAATGAATTTACTTGGAGAAGCACTAGAAAACCCAATAATAGTTGAACGAGTCTTATGATAATTACTAAAGAAATGGAATTCCAAGAAGGTTTCCATTGATGAAATTAAGAATTTCAAAGAGTACATGCTTGATGAATTGATTAGATCACTACACCAATATGAACTAGAACCGAAGATCATAGATTTTGAGGAGATAAGAAAAAGAAGATGTATAGATTTTAAATATGTAAATATTGTTTCTAATGATTCTTCTGATTTTGATATACATGATAGTGAAAAAAAGGAATACATGCCTCAGATTGTGATTGGAGTTTAAAAAAGAATAAAAAAAGGATTCAAAATACTGTTTAGAAAAACCATTAGAAATAAAAATATAAGGGAGATAGGAAAGGTGGTATAAATTATAATTCTTTATATGTAACCTATTGTAAGTGCAGGAAGAAATGGCATATCAAACATGATTTACCTAAACTAATTAATAAAAATAAATATAAAAATAAGGACAAAAAGGCATTGAACACTAGCTGGAGTTGTACAGAAGAATTTGATTCCATTGAAAAATATAGAAATGAAAAAGAAAATACTAACTTGTTCTTTATGGAATCATTGTATAAGGTTATTAATTATTATTATTTTATTCTGAATGTTCTTCTGAATGTGGTTTTGAAAATTCCAATGTTTTTAATTAAATAAAGAAATTGAAAGATTAAGGAAAGATATTTTCAAAGCTACTAATTTATATAATAATCTTAAAGAAAATAATGAGAAACTTATTTATGAAAATAAATAAATTTAATAAGAAAATTAAAAATTAAGAAACACTACTTATACTTCTCATTCAAAAGTTTATGAAAATTTAAAAAGTGCTCAAGATTTGAATGAAAATTTGAAAAATGAATTTGAATGTCTTAAACAAATTTTATCTACTTTTATTTAAGGACATGAAAAATATTATGAGATGATGTCTTTGAATAAAACTAATAAAAGTAAATATGGATTTGGTTATGATAGAATATTACCTCAAATTTTTAAAATCCATTTTATTAAAAATAAAAATGGTTTTACTTCAAATGTTACTTGTTTTAAATGTGGAATGAAAGGTCACCATGAAAATTTCTGTTCAATTAGATTCAAACAATCTTTGGAATTTACAAAAACTATTATTTCATAATTTTTACCATCTAGAGTACTTTACAACACTTATTTAAATTCTTTATGGGTACCTAAAATTTTTATTACTAATCCTATTGGACCCAAAGTATCTTGGGTACCTAAATTGTCAAGTAATTGATTTTTGTAGGAAAAATTCCTTGCATGTATCAGGAATGACATATGGTACATGGAAAGTGGATTCTCTAGGCATATGACTAGAGACCCGTAAAATTTTACCACTTACAAAACATGTGATGGAGACAATGTTACTTTTGGAGACTATTATAAAGGAAAAGTAAAAGGTTTTGGTAAATTTGGAATTTCAAATTCTACTTTTATTTATAATGTTTTATATGTTTTAAGTTTATAACATAATTTAATTAGTATATCACAATTATGTAATGATAAAATGAATGTTAAATTTAAAAATGATAAATGATTATTTTTTAAATATGATTTTTTATTATTTTATGCTAATAGAAAAGAAAATATTTATACTTTTGATTTGTTTGAACTAACGGTTCAACATGTTAAGTGTTTAAATGATATAAAGAATGAAAACATCATTTTCCATTGAAGTTTAGGTCATGTTAATTTCATAATGTTACATAATCTCTAAAAACATGAGAATGTGTTATATCTACCTTCCTTGAAGAAATAACATCTTCATGTATATGATGTTTTCATGAAAGGGAAGAAACACAAAATTTCTTTTAGAACTATCAATCAGATAATTACTAATAGGCATTTACAGTTAGTACATCTTGATTTATTTTTCCCCACTCAATTTTTTGGCCTTGTTGGAAAGAAATATACTTTAGTTATTGTTGAAAATTATAGTATATTTACATGGGTACACTTTATTTCTCATAAAAATGATACTTTATATAGATTTATTTCTTTTTTTAATTTAGTTCAAAATGAAAAATTTTGTATGATTGTTTCTATTCGTAGTGATAAAGGAGGTGAATTTAATAATTTATATTTTGAAAAATTTTATGAATATAAGGGAAATTTTTATAATTTTTCTACTCCTAGAACACCATAACAAAATTGTTTTGTGCAATGAAAAAAATGAACTCTTATTGAAATGACTAGAACTATATTAAGTGAATATAAATTTCCTAGAAAATTTTAAACTGGGTCCATTTTTTGCATGTTATATTTAAAATAGAATTCTTATTAGACCTTTATTAAAGAAAAATTATAATGAATTATTCAAAAATAAAAATCCTAAATTTGGTTACTTTAGAGTTTTTGGTTGTAAATGTTTTATTTTAAATTCAAAGGATAATTTAGATAAATTTGATGTTAAAAGTGATGAAGGTATATTTATTGGTTATTCTAATAATAGTAAAGATTATAAAGTTTATAATAAAATAAATATGATTATTAAAAAATCTATTCATATTATGTTTGATGAAAATAATGTTAAAATGCATTCTAATTATAATATTATTAATAATTAGTTTTGAGATATTAATTTTGGTGAAGAAAAAACTCAGGATAAGGATGAATCAATTGAGGGGGAGCCTAATCATTTTCAACCTAATCCAAAATCATGTAATATTTGCAAATATCATCCTATTGAAAATATTATTGACAATGTTGACTATGGTGTTAAAACTATAAACTCTGTTTTAAAATTTTGTGCCAATTATTCTTTTATTTTTGATTTTTTTCTTATTAATGTTCATGATGCTTTAAAAAATGAAAATTGGATTGTTTCTATGAAAGATGAATTAAATAAGTTTTTTAGAAATATTTTTTGGACTTTAGTAGAATTTTATGAGGATAAGAAGGTGATGGGAACTAAGTTGATATTTATAAACAAGCTAGATGAATATGGATAATTTTTTTTAAAAAATCCATAATTATTACACAAGGATACTCTCAAGAAGAAGGTATAGAATTTGAATATTATTTTTCACATGTTTCTAGTGTTTAATAGTGAGAAATATTTTTATCTAATAATAAATAAAGTCTTGTTAAAGTTTTTTAAAAAATAGATATGTTAAAAGTACTATTTATTATGGTTTATTTTATCCAAAATATAACTAAATTGATTTAACATCTTATTCTGACTCTGATTTTGGAGGATGCATAATTGACTGAAAAATTACATCAGGTACGTGTCATTTTCTAGGAAAAAGTCTAATTTCATGATCTTATAAGAAAAAAATGTATATTTCTTTATCTATTATAGAAGCTGAGTATATCTCTTCTACTAGTAGTTGGGCTCAAAATTTATGGATTAAGTAAACCTTATGTGATTTGGGTATCTATCTTGATAAATTGCCTATTTATTGTGATAATACTTCTACAATTTCAATTTCTAAAAACCCCTTACAACATTCTAGAACAAAGTATACTGATCACATATTTCATTTTATTAGAGATCACATGAACAAGGGTGATATTGGTTTAGAATTTATATCTTCTAAAAATCATCTAGTAGATATTTTTAGAAATCCTTTAGACTTTGATCAGTTTTAAAAAACTAAATTTGATCTTAGTATGTTGGAATCTTAATTTTTTATCACTGCATTTATTTATGGGGAGTTTTTGTTTTCACTTTTTGTTTATTTAAAAAATGGGGATAAATAAATTGGTATTAAATGTTTTAAAAATTTGTTTTAAATTGTTCTAATGTTTTGGTTTTGTAATCAAACAAAAAGGGGGAGATTGTTTATGCATGTGCATGTTTTTATTTTTTTTGATTTCGTTTTCTCTATATTTTTATGATATCTCAATCCAAAGTGAAAAATTTTGTGAGAACTTTATACCATTGGATATATAAGATATTTATCTAAACATAATTAGTTTATGAGTAAGTCGGAAAATGCTTTTAGAGTACTCTAAAAATTCAATGAATTTGCTGCTATAGTTTTAGAAACTATACATCAAACAATTTTAAAAAGATACTGTATTTGATTTACTATAAGATCTAAAGTTATCATATTCACATGAAAATTGATTTTTTAGAAATCCAACATGTTTATCTTGATTTCATTAATTTACATCAAAGTCTAAAAAGGTCGTTGGGATGGTATTTAAATTATATGAAGTTTTACAATGCTGTTTCACAACTATAGTTCTTCTAGAATGATATTTCTTTGATTTTTCAAAGATAGCAGGAGTAGTAGTAGTCTGATTTTTTTCATTTCTTGATTCATTTTAAATATATTAATATTTTATTCAAATAAGTCTTCTTGACCAAATGCTGAATCTATTGTTAAGGGACTTTAAAAATTAATTGAAGTTTGTTAAGGTATACTGTCCAATTTTTTGTAAAGTATGGTTCAACAACCCTACTTTCACAATAGTGAAAAGTATAGTTTGACAACCCTACTTTCGCAATGGTGAAAATCATGGTTTGAACACCCTACTTTTGAAATAGTTCAATGTATGGTTCAAAAAACCTACTTTTGTAACAATGCAAAATATAGTTTGGAAACCCTACTTTCACAAAAGTGAAAATTATAGTTCAAAAACACTTATTTTGTAATATTACAAAGTATAGTTTAATAACGCTACTTTTTTAATGAAACATATGCTACTTTTTTAATGAACCTTATTCCACATTCTTAATAAACCCTACGATACTTTTTTTAATGAAACCCATGCTACTTTTGTAAAGAACCCTATTCTACTGTCATAATGAATCCTATAATACTTTTATAATGAACCCTATGCTATTTTATGTACCCTACTTTAACATACCCTACTTTTGTGCACCCTAATTTTTGTACCCAATTTTACTACTGTTTCATTGTTCTTTTATGATATACATTGATCTGTTGCATATATATATGGATTATTTTTAGTGTTTTTATTGGATAATTTTAAATTAAATATAATGATTATGATCGAAAATATTTTGATGATTTTGGTGAAATTTTAAAGAGAAAAATTAATAAATTATTTCAATGCCTTTTTCTAATAAATTCATAGGATACAAGATTTGTTAAATTAAAATATTTGAATTTACTTTCGGTTTGTGATACTAGTTTTCAACAACTGTTTTGACTAAGTTTAAACAGCTTTGAATGGATTTAAACTAGAGTTTTAAATCATTCAAGGCTATTATTATTCTAGATATATTATTGGAAGAGTTATTCAAATTATTTTAAATTATTTTATTTAAGATTTATTCTATAGGAATAAAGAGACAACAATGATGTGATTTTTATGGAGATATTTATGAATGATCTTGACTCAATTTATTTTGAATATCTGAAGGAATTGGAGTTGATACAACTTCTAAATATTTATTCTCTCTCTCTCTCTATATCTATCTCTCTCTAGAAATAAAAAATATAAACTGGATAACACATTCAATACTATGTTTTTCAAAGAGAAAGTGATGCGAAATTTGAACCTACTATGCACTTTCAACGTCCCATGACACTCTGTTTCATCACATAGACATTCTCTCAAGTGATGAATTACTTCTGCTTTGACTACAATTTCCTTTGCAAGATGATCTGATCTAATTCTCAATAACTAATAATCATGATTTAATTATTTATCTTCTCATTCATCTAGTTCTAATTCTGTAACACTATTTCCTATCTCTCTCACACACTCTATTTTTTCTATTTATGCTTTTACACACAAAATCATTATTTATTATTCCTTTTCCATGGGTTGTAACTCCCGGATTCTAAAGTCAGGATCTAAGGGTTGTGACTCCCTGTATCTAAATTCAAGACTATTCGGATTATGAGTTCCTTTGTCTAATGTTAGGTTATAAGGGTTGTGAATCCCTATACAAAATTCAGTGTCATGGTTATCTCTCTCATAACTTGAGAGCGTTCTTGGTGGAAAAAGAATTCTCTCTTGGCTTGATATATTTTCCAAATCCACTGTGCACAAAAAAAAATGGCTATGCTAATGAGAATTATATAATTGGAATTTTAATTACATAGAATAATGAAATGAATTAATTACCTGAAATAATTTATTCATTTTATTTAATTCTTAATAATACCCAATGTCTAATAATAATAGTTGACTATTATTATTACTTGACATGTGCCCAATGAATTACACCTAATATTATTTAATTGTATAAATAATATTATTTCTCATTAATTCCCATAATACATAGAATGTACATTAATATACACATGGCATGTACTTTTTTTTCCATTCTCTTTATTTTTTCCACCACATTTATTAGACCTTGAATAATGACCATTTATTTCTCAAATAAATATCAATATATTACTCTCTAATAAATATATTATTTTAGCCACAATATATTCTCTTGAATAACAAGTGTCGAAATAAATGTGACCAGACATCCTTGAATAATTATTAAACCACAGTCAGGAATAATCTTTATTCAACTTGTTAAATTAATATTTAACCGAGATACTTAGACACACTTAGTGTGTGACCCTCTAAGCCTCTTTCTCAATAGAATTAGACGGAGCCTACCTAAAGTCCAAGGTTAGCATCTAGCAACATGCCAAGGCACCCATAGAGAAAGAAGTTAACACCGCAATGAAGTGTCACCACTTACGAATGCTTACCGTGTAATGTAATCCCTTTGTCTCGATATCTCGAATCAAGAAGGTTTCATGCTTGTTCCATCAACCCATGTGCTCAATTATTCTTTATTTGACTTTCTAGAATTGAACTTTCCCATTACTCACCATGCCCATGGATTTATTTATGCTATATCAATTCCATCAAAGGGCCTGAGATATCTACTTCTATTATGGGACATAAGGGACAAATCCTTTCTCTGATTATCTATTAATTCAGTATCACTCGTGACGCACCCACTGTATCCTACCTCGCTGCGAACATTGTGTCGTCACAATTTTCATTAATACATCTAAGTGCGTGAGTTATAATACCCATTAATAATAATCTTAATGTCTAATGACCAATACACACTTCCGCAGATAGAAACATCCAATGACACTATGAAATGTGGATTTCCTACTAACAGGTCTTGTTCTCACAATATCCTCCTAGATATTACCATGGGCGCACACCATGAGAAGGTGGCTCAATGTTTTATGAGTACTCACCCTTAATGGCCTGTATTATTTGTGTCCCTCAAATAACATTATTCGTCCATAGAACATATATTCAAGAACAGTGTTATGGCACTTCCAGGTTCTCATCATAGCAGGGATCCACTATGACCCTTTAATGAAACAGTTATCCTTAGGACATTATCACACGCATTTTCATGCAGAAGAACAATCAAGATGTGATAATGTATTTATTAATGAATAAAGTACAAAGTAGTTGGTTCTAGTACACCAAATCCAACAGAATCCCACTTAGAATAGATCCAACTGCTAACAACTTTTAACCCACTATCTCTCACATGATATTCATGCTTCTGCTAATATAGGACTTTAGTCATGGGGTCCTCCACGTTCTCTTCCATGGACACTCTGCTCACTACAAATTCACCCCTTTGATAGAAATCCCTTAAGAGGTGATACTTTTGGAGTATGTGATTTACCTATTGACGTGACCTTGGTTCTTTTTCAAGATCCACCTCTGTAGTATAATCACAATACAATGTGATATGATCTTTACTGCTAGGAACCACATCAAGATCCTAGACAAAGTTCCGAATCTAGAAGGCTTCCTTAGCTGCATCAGAAGCTGCTATATATTCAGACTCCACTATAGAATCGGCTAAAACTGGTTGCTTTGAACTCTTCCAACTCACAGCTCGTCCATTGAGACAGAAAACATATCCAAATTGTGACTTCAGATCATTATGATCTATCTGAAAACCAGAATCAACATACACTCTAATGAAAATATCCTCATCTCCTCCATACACCAGTAACTTATCCTTAGTTATTCTTAGATACTTAAGGATAGACTTAACAGAAGTCCAATGATATTCTCCTGGACCTGCTTAATATCTTCCTACCATGCTCAGTGCATAGGAAACATCAATACTGATACATAACATGGCATACATGACAGATCCTATAGCCGAAGTGTGTGGGATATTACTCATTCTATCTTTCTCTTTTTGTGTCTGAGGATACATTTTCTTAGAAATATTTAGGCCATGTGACACTGGAACCAATCCACTCTTGGATTATTCTATACTAAATCTCTTTAGTATCTGGTCAATGTATGTACCCTGACTTAGTCCAAGCAGCCTCTTGGATCTATCATGAATGATCTTGATCCCTAGAATGTAGGATGATTCACCCAATTCCTTCACGGAGAAAAACTTGTTCAACCAGTCCTTAATTAACTATAAGACTGGTACATCATTTCCAATAAGCAATATGTCATCAACATATACAACTAAGATAATGACCAGATTCCCATTGAACCGCTTATAAACACATGGATCACATTCGTTCTTAATGAAACCAAATTCTTTTATGTCTTCATTAAATTGAATGTTCTATGAACTAGATGCTTTCTTTAATCCATAAATGGATTTCTGCAACTTGAAAACCCATTTTGGCTTCACCTGGTGTCACAAACCCTTCTGGTTGTGTCATATAGGCATATTCTGGAAGGATCCCGTTAAGGAATTCAATTTTGAAATCCACTTTCCAAATCTCATAGTCATGGTAAGATGCTACGGAAAGTATGATTCTTATGGACTTAAACATGGAAACTGGTGAAAAGGTTTCATCATAGTCAATTCCTTGATGTTGTCTGAATCCTTTAGCCACTATCCTTTCTTTATAGATGCTAACTTGACCTTCCATGTCCAGTTTTATCTTCAATACCCATGTGCATCCTACAGGATTTACATCGACTGGATAATCGACCAGAACCCAGACTTGGTTTTGATACATGGAATCCATCTCAGAATTCATAGCTTCTAGACATCTTGTAACTTTTTATCTTTCTAATACTTCCTTTTAGGAGAGAGGTTCATCATTGTCTAAAAATAATGATTCACCATCCTCGGTGACTAGGAAACCAAATCTCTATAGTCCCCTTACCTCTCTTGAGCTCCTAAGAAGTACTTGTGTTTCTAGAACCTCTTCCACGGGGACCTGCGGAACTTTTTCCTATACCAACTCCTATGTATCTTAAGCATGAACTTCATCAAAATCTATCTTTCTCCCACTATCCTTTTTGAGGATGTGCTCCCTCTCAAGAAAGATGGATTGTTTGGAGATAATCACTTTCTTGTCTGAAGACTTATATAGGTAATATCCTTTTGTTTCCTTAGGATATCCTATAAAGATACACCTCGTGCCCTGGGGTGCTAGTTTGTTGCCTGAGAAGGACTTAACAAATTCCTCACATCCCCATACACGTGTGTGCAAAAAATGGGTTTATTTTCATTCCATAACTCAGAGGAAATTCCATTTTACACCTTAGTTGGTACTCGGTTTAATGTGTATGCTGTAGTTTGTAATGAATATCACCAAAAGGATAATGAAAGATCTGCATGAATCATTATTGACTTCACCATGTACATCAAGGTGTTATTCCTCCTTTCACTGAAACCCTTCCACTTTGGTGTATAAGGAGGAGTGAGCTGAGATAGAATCCCAGACTCCCATAGAATATTGATGAACTCTTGGTTTAGATATTCTCTACCTCGATGCAATCAAAGTTTCTTTATCTTCTTACCAAGTTGATTCTCTACTTCATTATTGAATTCCTTAAATTTCTATAAGGCTTATGAATTATACCTCATTAAGTAGACATAGCCATAACTACTCAAATCATCAGTAAAAGTAATGAAGTACGAATATCCACCTATAGCTTCTAATGGAAATGGTCCACACACATCCACGTGCACCAATACTAGAAGCTCTGTGGCCCTTTCACCCTGTCCACCGAAAGGTGGCTTGGTCATTTTACCTTGTAAACAAGCGTTCCATCTATTAAGTGGTTTTATCTTAGTAGAGTCTAAATAACCATCTTGGAATAGTCTCGTCAAGCGCTTCTCATTTACATGACCAAGACAGTGATGCCACAACTGGGTGATGTATGAGGCATGTGAGTTTGTTTTATTATCGATTTCCAACACTTGGTTTTAATAATTTAATACATACAAACCATTATTTAAATGTGCTATACCATAACATACGTTGTTCTTATAAAAGAGAGAACCCTTATTTGCCAACTTGAAAATAAATCCATCCATATCCAAACATGATACAAAAATTATGTTTTTGGTAACACTAGGCACATAATAATAGTTATGTAAAAACAAAATCATCCCAGTTGGCCATGAGAGGTGGTAATCGCCAATGGCCAATGCAGCCAGCCTCGCGCTATTGGCTACTCGAAGATCCACCTCTCCTCTAACAATCTTTCTAAATCTACTTGGTTCCTACATTTGAATACATATGTGATCCCCACAAGCTGTATCTAATACCTAATTTGTAGAAATGGAAAGATTACACTCGGTAATGAATGCACCTTTAGTATCCCCATGATTCTAGGTGCAGTTCCTCTTCCAATGGCCTTGCTTTCCACATGAAAAACATACTACCTCATGTTCCTTACCCTACATTTGGATCTTACCCTTCTTAGAGGGATGGTGATCAGGGTCTTTAGATCGTTTATGAATCCTTGGCCCCTTTTCCTTTTCCTTCATTTTCTTATTCACCATATGGACTACAAGTTTTTCATGCCCTATGTCCTTATCTACCTAGTGAATCAAGTTCAGAAGTTCTGATAGACACTTCTCATTGTTTCTCATGTTATAGTTGACAATAAATCTAGAGAAGGTCTTAGGAGGTGATGATAGGATGGGATTTATACACAACTCATTCGGGAACTTAATCCCTAATATTTATAGGTGTTCAATATAGCCAATAAGATTGACTACATGAGGCCCAGCAGGTGAAAAATCTCTAAGATTAGTTGTAAACAAAGTGTTGGATATCTCACATCTCTACTGTCTCACCTTCTCTTGGTAGAGATCCTTAAGGTGAGACATCATGCTATACACGTCCATGTTTTCATGTTGCTTCAAAATATCATTAGACATGGATGATAGAATGAAATATTGGACATATATGGAATCATCCATATGTTTCATATAGAGAGATAGTTCCTCATCAATGGCCTCTTTTCTAGGTGCAACTAGAACATGCTCTTCCAGCACATACAATTTCCTCTCATGGTGAAGGATGATGTGTAAACGCCTTTGCCATTATTGGAAATTGGTTCTAGTGAGAAGGTTTTACTTCTTAAGTATGGTTCACAATGATATTTTTGAAGTCATTTTTCTTTTTGTTTCTAAAAATTAAGATGATCAACAGTTTAATACTTTATCTTGATAAAACCGAGACAAATAAATAAATTAATACTTATTAGTCTCCTACTATTTTATCGAAATCCAATAGCCCTCACCATTGACTATGGAATATTCTATTGCATGAATATTCTAGTGGAAAGGATCCATATTTCCCTTCGCATTACCCCAAATAGGGTTGGTCAAACAACTTTAAGGGTTTTAGGTAGGTATTCCAAATTCCAACTGTATTAACTCACAGATCCTTGATCCGCTGAGTGGACTCCCCAATCCTGAAATCCTTTTTATTTTGGATTTCCTCAACCTTTGCCTCTTGGTCACACCAAGTCCTGCTGTGGCATTTAAGCCTTGTTGAAAACCAATTCAAGTCAACCCAAAACCTTGAATAACAATTCCTCGATAATTGAAACCACCCCAACTAGGGTTGGTCAAGCACTTTGAACTATGGTTCAATTCTAACCAAGATTATGGAAGGCTATATCGACTTGATATTTTCTTTGAGGGATTTTATCCTTATACGTAAATTTCCATTTTATTATCTTTTATTACATGCTTGTTAATATTAAGTGGGATATACTTAAGTGATTAACCACGTCTAAGATAATATTTACGCATAATATTATCTTATTTTTGTTTCATCTTGCATGCTTGTTTAATTCATTAATTGTGTGATCATGACAACACACCCAAAATAAATAAACCATGTAACTGATAGAAATAAAATAAATGGTATGACCATGTGCTTGATCTATTGGTTAGTTTATCTAGCAGTTGATAAACTTACCCAAGACCTGGGGGAGAAACACCTTGAACCATTTGGGTTCATGTTTACAACTTTCCACCTGTTCACCTTTGTATCTCCTTGGATTGGTTTCACCTTGGCTTCTAACATGAGCTACCTCCACCATCTTGGGAGCTCCATCCATTACATATTCTATTATCTCACACACATGTGAGGGGTAAAATAGAGTTTTAAATAAAAATAAACCTTGGGCGCGCAGGCCCTACATATTGATGAGGAGAAGGATCGCAGACCATCAAATTTAATTCAAGTAACTAAATTAAAATAAACCATTCAAATACAAAGGTCTTGGTCTAGATCATGATCATCCACACATGCAACGATATTTACACATAAATAAAACTAGCATTAAATTCTTTAATACTTCTTGTTTAAGATAAATCATGATCGAATCAATTTATTATCTTTAATTAATCAATCCTTTTATCTTAAACCATTTTCTAAATTTACTTGGTATTCTCATCCATCATAATTTTAAATAAACAAATTCATTTAAAATTATCCTTGTACATAACTTGTACCTTGGGGGAAACCCAATGAATTATCATTCATAACTACAAAATGAGTATAAATAAACATTATGAAGATGCTAAATTAAAAACATATATATAAAACACCTATCACGTGTTGTGCTTCAGCTTTACGCCTGCACTATGGTACACGTCTCAAGGGTTTGTATAATATAATTATAAATTTTAATAAATCTGCGTAATTTGGATGAGTACATGGCATGTAGTTCCAATGACATAGTGTGTACTTTTTTTCACTGTCCATCTGAAGTACACACCCGGGGATAGGGTGCGTAGATGTACTTCAGAAATCTTAGAAGTACACAGTGTGTTTAGTGGGACACATACTGTGTAGTATCCTCATTACACGATTTCCAGCCAATAAATCTGTGTATGGGGTATATGGTCCAACCCTAACCTGAAGGGACTACATGTTGTGTTCAGTAGACAACACAATGTGTAATTCAGAAACTGTGTGCCACTTGTTCTTGATCAACACACAGTCTCATTTAAGACTTAGAAATAATCCAACACACGACCTGATTTGGCAGACCAGTTCGATGCATTGAACCTAGACTACACGAAATGTACTATCGAATACACACCGTGTATTCTGGTATTGTACGGCTAGGAATGTTTGGAACCTTCGAATGAGATCCTTTACTTTATTTTAATCAAAATTAAAATAAAATGTCGTTTCTGTAAGGTGAACGAGAAAAGAGAGAGGAGGAACAAATCTTGAGATTCAGATTTATAGAATGATTAACTTGAATTGAAACAACTGAATTATTAAATGCGTAAATTACCAACAGAAAACTAAATAATTATAATAAATGACATGACTACTCTGATACCAGTTTTTGGTTCTGAGCGTAGCGGAATCCCATTGGTGGGTGTACCCAACTTTAATTTTTTCCATTAATGACGTTTAATCCAAGATCTGTCATGATAATAAAATGCCAAATCTTTGGAATATAATGAAGAATAAATGAAACCATATAGAGGATCACCATATGTTGGTTATAATTAATTTAATTAAAATACGAGAATTACCTTGATGTAAATCTCTCTCTATTGATGTTTCCGATCATGATTCGATGTGGCCCATCATTACGTCATAGAATCTAAGTGTAATATTCCTCTAGCGGTGATCCAAATGTGCTCCACGTATCTTTGGATATTGCCAAAGGGATATCTGGGTGTAGCATGGAAGATCCTTCACTTGTGATGTCCGCCTTCGATCGCCTTGATCCGGTGGAGGAGGATCTATCTCTCGTAGCTTGAGAGCGTTCTTGGTGAAAAAATAATTCTCTCTTGGCTTAAGAGCTTTTCCAAATCCATTGTGCACAACCACAAAAAAAGGCTAGCCTAATGAGAATTATATAATTGGGATTTTAATTACATAGAATAATGAAATGAATTAATTACCCGAAAGCATTTATTCATTTAATTTAATTCTTAATAATACCCAATGTATATTAATAATATTTGACTATTATTATAACTTGAAATGCACACAACGAATTACACCTAATATTATTTAATTAAATAAATAATATTATTTCTCATAAATTACCATAATACATGGCATGTATATTAATATATATTCATGGAGTGTACTTTTGTTTCTCTATTCTCTTTATTTCCTCCACCACATTTATTAGACCTTGAATAATTGATATTTATTTCTCAAATAAATATCACTACATTACTTTCTAATAAATATATTATTTCACCCTTAATATATTCTCTCGAATAACTAGTGTCGAAATAAATGTGATCAGAAATACTTGAATAATTATTAAACCACAGTCGGGAACAATCTTTATTCAACTTGTTAAATTAATATTTAACTGAGATACTTAGACACACTTAGTGTGTGACCCTGTAGGCCTCTTTCTTAGTGTAATTAGGTAGAGCCTGCCTAAAGTCCAAGGTTAGCATCTAGAAACACGCCAAGGCACCTATATAGAAATAAGTTAACGCCGAAAAGAAGTGTCACCTCCTATGAACGCTTACTATGTAATGTAATCCCTTTGTCTCGATATCTCGAATCAAGCGGGTTGCATGCTAGTGCTATCAACCCATGTGCTCGATTATTATTTATTTGACTTTCCAGAATTGAACTTTCTCATTCCTCACCATGACATTGATTTATTTAGGCTATATCAAATCCATCAAAGGGCCTGAGATATCTACTTCTGTTATGGAACAAAAGGGACAAATCCTTTCTTGCATTATCTATTAATGCAGTATCACTCGTGACGCACCCAACGTATCCTACCTCACTGCGAATAGTGTTTCATCATAGTTTTCGTCAATACATCTAAGTGAAAGATTTTTAATACCCATTAATAATAATCTTAAAGTATAATGACCAATACAAACATCCACAGATAGGAACATCCAATGACACTATGAAATGTGGATTTCCTACTGGTGGGTCTCGTTCTCAGAATATCCTTCTAAATATTACCAAGGGCGCACACCATGAGAAGGTGCCTCAAAGTTTTATGAGTCCTCACCCCTAATGGCCTGTATTATTTGTGTCCCTCAAATAACATAATCTGGCCATAGAACATATATTGAAGAATAGTGTTATGGAACTTCTGGGTTCTCATCATAGTAGGGATCTGTTATGACCCTTTAATGCAATAATTATCCGTAGGACATTATCACATGCATTGTCCCACACAAGAAAAATCAAGATGTGATAAATTATTTATTAATGAATAAAGTAAAAAGTAGTTGGTTCTAGTACACCAACTCCTACAATTATTACACCTTAAAATAATTTTTAGTGCACACATATATCTCTTTGATTAGAGAGGGATAAGAGGGTAGAACCACTTTGGACCAAACTACTATAAAAAAATCATTATGTTATTTAATTTTTCTGATGCTAATTAACCTTAATAATTAACATTGATAATTTATTTATTTAATCAATTATTTTGTTTTAAATTTATTAATTTGGTCTATTCACCCCATCTAGAACATCTTCAATTACCCTATCTGACCCAAAAAAGCATACAATTGAATTTATCATTAATAGATAAGGCATAGTCAATATGGAAGACTGGATAATCAAAACACATGGAATTTTAATCAATAATAAGAGTTCAAAGAAAATACATGGATAATATCAACATAAGAATCATATGTATAATGAAAAATGATTTCTTAATAAGGTAAATAGATAAATTTGGGCATTCATGAACTTTCAATCAAGTCCTCATCCAAGTTTTCATGAATCTTACCATTAAGGCCTCTCAACCATGACATCATTTTTAACAAATGGGTAGGCATAAACCATATATACATCTAATTTGGTCACTTGTTTTTCCTTATGTGACCTATTAATGTATCAATACACTATCTATAATTAGGCCCCACCCATCGCTTTCATGTACTATTCATTTATTATATATGAAATAATCAATATAATTTATACTCAAAATGTCTTATAAATCAATATTTATCCACATCAAACCAAGAATACAAAACATATCCCCAGTCAATGAAATAAAATAACTTGATCATAAGTTATGTAGAGAAATAAAGTGGATAATATATTTATATTATATTACCAATAAATATTAATAATCATAAAAAGATGTTTACATAAATGAAAATACCATTAAAATAATATTTGATAATTTCTTTGAAAGCATGAGAAAAATATCCCTTTATTTTGATAAAATTCTAAATAAAATTTCCAAAATATTGAGAAAATTCCTTTATTTGAAAATAAACATAGAAAATTATAAAGGAATCTTAAAAGTAATTTATGGTCATGACATTGGTAAAATTAATTCATTTCATAGATGTTAAAAGATAACATTTTTTTGTAGTTTTTTAAAACTTAAAGAAAATTAATTGTTCAAAAAACTTTTCAAATGATTAATTTTTAAAACTTTGAAAAGAAATTAAAATATAGTTGAAAAGTACATTAAATAATATTTGGGTCACATAAACAAACATTCTTGAAAATATTTTAAAGATGGACATGGAACAAAACATTCATTAACTAAAGAGAAAATAAGGCCAGTTTGTCTTAAAAACACTTTATTGATCATTTTAAGTACCAAGGAGTGAAAACGATGCTATTAATTAAAAATTATAGTAATAAATAGTAAATAAGAAAATAAATGGGGCTTAAATGATAACATCATAAAATTTTTTCAATAAAAATTTAAACATAAACAATCTCGTTTAAAAATGAGATTGTGAAATAAATCCTTATTAATTTGGTAACTTTTGAATCAAAACCACTTAAAAGTGAAAAATTAAATAAAAAAATTTTAATAACATGAATGAAGATGGATTTACGATATAAAATTTTAAAATAAAAGTATATATACCATATAATATAAATTAGGTGCATAATGTAAAATGTGTCTCATTGAGGTTGAAAGGAGAGGAAATTACCCTTACCTCAAGTCCAACTTACTTTGTATGCACTCTTAATACCATGTATAATAAATTTATAATTATTAAAAATATGTAAAATAATCATATTAATATTTATTATACCATATATTATTCACTCATAACTTTATATAACATGTTATTAACAATTCTTTATTAATATCACCATCTTGGGTGTTAACTGTTCCGTTTTTCATACACGATTCTGTTCTGTAGCTCAAATCCTTGAAAATTGGCCATGGTTTTATCATCTATATAATATTAATCATTAAATAATTATAATTTTAAAAAATTAAATACAAATTTATAATCATTCATGAAATTTAGACATTAGAAATGAATCACATCGCTTCATGGAGGTGGTAGTCCACACATACGTACGGATGACATTATCATTTTTCAATGGATGGAAGTGTAAGAAGGTATATGATATATTATATTTAAATAATAATAATAATAATTTCATAAATATCATATATATTCATTAATAATACATTTATAACCATATAAGTAAAAAATTTATGAAAAAATAATTACACCTTTATGTGGAGACGGTGGGTCGTACGTATGCAAGAGCGATGTTTTTGTTTTCATAGGATTGAAAGGAGGTATAAAATGGTAATAACATAATAATAATAAAATATTAGTATATTATTGATATTTTATTCATTAATTTAGCATGGATAAAATATATTTATAGAAATTAGAAGAATAAATAAACTTATAAAGAGTTAGGTAAGACAATTGCCTCTTCTTTGAGAGACTACCTTTGGGTTACACCTTGAGGCTTATTAAGATGGTATTAGGGTAGTAAAAATGGATCAATAATTAAGGAAATTAATCTAGGAATGTTTTTGGGTAGGTCTTGGATGAGATATTGGGACAAAGTTTTGTTAAGAAGGGTGGATAAGAGGTGCCCTTTTATAAGCGAGGGGAGATACACACATGTAATTACTTGAATGATTTTAATAATATAAAGTCATTTCTTGTGAAAGGGGATATAAATTGTCATATATTAGAATATTATAAGGTTTATATATAAATTAAACTAAAAAATGAGGTTTAATTAAACGTTTTGTGTTATATTGAAGTCATATCCCTTTATTTTTAACCCTTTTAACCCATTTTACCGTTAACTGAGGTGATAAATATTTACCATAGTTACTATCCATTATGTCAAAAACTTAAGTTGAAATTATTAAATAATTTTAATTATTCTAATTCAAAATATGGAATAAATTTTACATGAATTAAATCTAATAATTGGAACAAATTACTTTTAATATAAATTCAAAATACACAACGAAAACCGTTTTTAGAAAAATGTTTGTTTTAAGAAAAAGAAATGAGTTTTCAGAAAAATAAAGTATAATGTTGATTCTAATAGAATTAATTAGATTATTTTAAATAAAAGGATACTTATTTTTATTTCAAAACACACTAAAACTAAAATTAACCTTGTAAATACTTGATTAAAAGATAATAACAAAAAATAATTTTTATTTTAAAAAACAATTACTTAGATATCCAAAATATTAAGAATATATTTCTAAGTTCAATATTATATATTTATATGAATTATATTACTTATTAAATATATATATTTTATTATAAAGGTTTTTATAAACTTTCAAGTTATTATTATATCATTACAATGTCATAAAATTGACACTTTTTATAAAATTTTTATTTTCACTATTCACTTAAAATTAAATTATTTCAGAAATATATAAAAAATTTCACCCTAATAAAATATTTACATACTAATTTAAAATATTAAGTTCATTTTTAAATATAATTTTAAAAAATGGATGAAATTAATTCCAATTATTCACACATAAAACTCTTAAAACTCTTTTTCATGAAGAGTTTTCTCTTATTTATTCTTATAATTTTCCTAGAAACACCAATTAATGAATATAATTTTTTTGATTGAATTAATTATTTTTATTAAGGAAATCATTTATACATATATTTCATAATTTTTTTCCTATTCATTTCCACCAACCCAATAGCTAAGTTATAATATTCATATTTAAATAATATTATTTTTATATTCATTTAACCTCGAGGTTGATTGTGGTGAATGCTATCAAATATAGTATTCATTTAAAGAAAGCTAAAATATTGTGGTGTTATAGGAAGTGGGTTTAATAATTGAAAATGAATCACTAATTTTTGCATTTTATGATTAATAATGTACCTATCAATTATAAAATATGTTTCAAGGTGAAAAGGATAGATTATATCATCCCAAAGACATGATACCACCTATTCTCAATGTCTTATGGATAAAATGACCACCCTTATATTACCATGATGTGGTGGATTCTATGTTGATTACTAGTAAACCAAAATGATTTCTGATTTTGAAGCCCACTATGCCATGGGGAAATTCCCCTCACCATTTCTAGGACACCACAACTATAACCATAGTGTAGAGAAACCTTTCTCTTCATTTCCATACCTCTAGCACAAAATAAATTGTAGTATCTAGTTACCTTATTTTAGGTATTTACATTATCTTTATTAGTTTTCATCTTTGTTTGGGTGCATCTTGGGAATCCTGAGGATGGAGAGCATTGCTGGGGAACATGACATAATGTTTAGGGATATATGTTTGTTGAGTTAATGGAGTTTAGGTATAAATGTTTTAATGGCTATGTGGGTTTCTCCCTAAGTTCAGAGAATGCCTGAGGTGTTTTTTTGTGTGTAAGAATATTTTATTTTTTCTATTTTAGGATAAATTCATGTCATGTAAAATTTACACATCATGTATTGGATGTCGAGTTCTTTTCATGAGTTATGTGAACAACGTGAAAGGATTACACATCATATAAATATTACACATCATGTAATAGTAAAATCAGGGTTTTTAATAAAAAGGTGACTCATTTTCAAAATTTTTGGGATTAATGGATTTCACATTGAGTAATTGGATTAAAAGACATATAATTATCATTACTTTTGTTTTTAGGGTGCTTCACAGTTGATTTCTTATTTTATTTTACTACAGCCTATTTTATCTCGACCTAAGAGCTCTCCCAGAAGATTTTATACACCTAATATCCATCCAAATCAATTCATTTGGTAATATATCTCTAGAGGTTGGATTTTATCTCTTCATAAAAGTAATCGTGTATTTTTCTTCATTGACTTTGATTATGGTAGCACCATTTCATTAAATTTATAGATATGCTTATCTATGGTGTTGATTCTTATTTATCCATTCAATATATTCTATGTGATATTCCTTCAGAGGCTAACCCTTGTGTTGGTTTTGGTGTGACATTAAAGTTTCTTGATGTATGTGTTGGTCTTCTTCTCATCCAACAGTTCTTCTTGTATAATTGATTCTAAGATGCGAGGATTGGTTCTAGGGACTTCATTATCATCATTGTGTTCTTCCTTGTTGGTGGATCCTATTGTGGGTGTGTGTAACCTGAGTTTGAGATAGGTGGTTCCATCTCTAGCCTATGTTGGATGAACTATGGTTTTGGTTTTATACATTATTTATTAAATAAATTGGCATGATTATTTCATGTGTGTAGGAATAGTTTTTTGATAAAATATGATTTCCTCTTATTTTGGTAAAAGAAATGGGTATTTTAAAAGCATTATGAAATTTATTTGTGAAGCATGGTTTTTATGGAATGGTTTGGAAAATATAGAACATAGTAAGTATTAAGTACTTAGGTGGAAGGTGTAGAAATAGACCATGTTTGTTGATACCATTGTGGGGGGGGGGGGGTTCACTCATGGGTTGTTCCTCTTCTCCCTAGGCATGTAGTTCTAGGAACATGATAGGATTTTTAGGGGGGGGGTTCAATTTATAGGGTTTTACTCTACTATTTAGATTTGATCCATATATCTAGATACTTGATGTGCATGATTATATATGCTGGGGGTATGAGTGTCCAAGCTATCCTGACCTAGTGTGATCCTTAGTGCGATGTTATATATACTTTTGGCTTGTACTATTTTAGTTTATACTTCCATGGATTTGATATGATATGTGATATATTCTTTGTTTTGATTTGAATTCTTTTATTTATATGAAATTATTTGAAACTATTTTACCTAGATTATTTATATATGAGGTAAAAAGGAAAAATTAAATGTTAACCATAATTTTGATATAAAACTATTAAACTATTTATCATGCATTTTTTTATTTAAATTTGAGTATGTTTAGATTATTGTACATAGACTTGTTATAGAACACCAGGGTGGGATCCTAATGAGCCTATTTTCTCACTCCATACACACCCCTTAGGTGGTGCGTAGACCTTTACATGTATTTAGGTTTAGAGAAAGCAAGGCACCACAGTGAGGTGGTGAGGTTTCTATCAGCTATGTCTGGGTAGCTGGTGGTGATATGGTTGGTGATTTCCCAAATTGTCACATGGAATGGATATTTTTATTTTTTTTCCTTTATAGTTAAACTTGTCTCTTGGAGATTTTTTTACTATTTTTGAGTTGTATCGCTTATTTTGTTTTTATTTTTTTATGGAATATATATCTTGTTTATTATTCTATTATTTCTTCATGTCGTGTATATATATGTCATGTTTTCTGCATTATATTGGGCTAAATCATTCCCTCTAGTTATTTTGGATTCAGGGGTGCTAGTCACCAGCATGTGGGGATTAAGAACACCCTTTGGGTCTTGTTGAATTTTGGCTCAGATCCCAGGTGGACAAGTTATCTAGGTTAGGATCTGAAAATTTGGTATCAAAGATCACTATCCTCAATTTTGGTAAGTTGATATACTAGAGATAGGATTTTTAGAACTTTAGAGTTAGGTTATGAGGAGTGCCTTTCTAGATCTTGTTGTAATGAGACTCAAGTAACCATGGGATATTGGGATTTGTGTCTTCTGTTTTGAGTTCTAGATCTTAATCTAATTTTTTTCTTATGTTTTTTGGTTTTAACTTAGATTATTCTATTGCCCAATCATTTCTCATGTTTTGGCGTGTAGCGGTATGTCTCTAAGACGTATTCCATAGGTTCCTTAGGAAGGTAAATATGATGCTCCTTAAAGGGAACCCACCTCTAGATCAGAATATTATGAAGGACATCATGCAGCTAGTTTATAATATTAACCAGAATGTACCACAAGTCTATAACATAGTTGTTGAGGTACAACCAGGATCTAGAGGGGAAAGTCATCAATCATGAGAGTTCTTGAATGAGAAGAAATCATCATTTAAAGGTATGAATAAACCTGAAGAGTAAGATGACTAAATTGATAACATCGATCAGATCTTAGACTTACTATACACACCTATGAGTATCAAGGTAAAATGAACAACATTCTAACTTAAGTGTACCAACAATCATTGGTGGGATTCCATGGTACAGGCTAATAGGAATATGGGATTAGACTGAAAGGATTTCAAGAACCTCTTATTTTAGTAGTTTTTTCAAAAGTCACTAATTATGGTGGAGTCTCTAGAGTTCCTATATTTTCACCAGAGAGAGATTTTGGTGTTGGAAGACATCAATAAGTTTGTGAAGTTTTTTTTTTCTCTCCATAGGTAGTGAATAATGACCAGATGAAGGCTCAAAAATACCTTCAGAGTTTGTGAAAAAATATCATATCACAGGTATTTATTCTAAATCTTTCTATATATGTGAATATGGTAAACAAGGCGATAATGGTAGAGATGATTATAATAGGAAAGTTTGGTTATTCTTCCCCTTATCTTCTACCCAGTGGTATCTTCAATGGTGCGTAGGGGAAAATGAGAATATGTAAATATCATCATTGGAGTTATGGAGGTGGTTTTTAGTGTAAGTCCTCCTCTATACCTTTAGTCATAACCATTGGTGTGAATCTGACTTGATATCAGTGTGGAAAGGTTGGGCACACCCAGATTTCTTGTCCTACACTTGTGAAGATGTGAAATAGTTGTAGACATTATAGTCATCTGTAGTGATTCTATCAATCTATGTCTATACCTCATCATGGTCAAGGATCACCAGCTTCAAAGGCTACTATAACACAGTTCTATGCTTTAAAGACTACAGGGCTCTAGACATAGTCTTTAGGAGTGATTCTCCTTCACAAAATAAATGAGTTTTTAGTGTTGGTAGATGTAGGCCTAGTGATAGTGAGAGGTACCATCTTTATTGTATCTTTAGTAGCAACTAATTTATTTGATATAGGTATCTCCCAATCATTTATAACTAGTAATTTTTTTGATATGATCAAACTTATAATAGAGATCATTTCCTTTTTTATGGAGTTATTGAAACCTCTTGGAAAGAGGAAGGAGCATGGGTTTCAATTTACTTCTTTTTTATTATCAATAGTTGATATAGAGTTAGTCTGGGTTTTTCTTGTTCATGATCTGGATCTATTTGACATCATCAAAGGGATGGATTATATTGTCTCTTATCATATGAAGTTCAATTGTTATCATCAACATGTATCATTTGTTTTTGTTGATGAGATATCTTGTGTGTTTTAGGGAGAGTGGGATATGATGTCTAGATGAGTAGGACCTTCCCTCTCAGATCACAAGAGTTTGTTTTCTACTATATCAGTTGATCCCGATGATTTTTATTCTATTTTTTAATTTCTTCATGTTATTTAGGACATTCCAAGTGTTTTCCCAAAAAACTTCTTTAGTCTTCCCCCAGAGATGGTGGTGTATTTTATGATTTTCTTAGTCCCAGACACACAACTGATTTTGATATCTTCTTATCATATGGAACAAGTAGAGATGAAAAAGTTGAATATTTAGTCAGATTACTTGATGGATAATGTTTTTTCACCCTAGTGTTTTTCCTTGGGTATCCCCTATGATCTTTGCTAGGAAAGTAGATGGTTTACTTTGATTATGTGTATACTATCAAAAATTAAACTAGGTAACAGTTAATAATAAGTATCCTCTTCTCCTTAGGATGATTTTTTTGATCAGTTAAAGGGGGAAACAAGGTTTTTAAAGATCATTCTTTGACCAGTTTATCATAAAATTAGAGTTTGAGAGTATGATATATAGAAGAAAACTTTCAAGAGTTGGTATGACCATTAAAAATATCTTGTGATTCTATTTGGAATGATTAACGATCCTAAAATTTTTATGATTTTGATGAATATGATATTTCATCCTTATCTCAACACTATTGTGTAGTGTTCATTGATGATGTTTTGGTTTATTCATGATTCAAGAATGAGAATGAGAAACATTTGTGTTTGATTCTAGAAATCCTAAGAAATAACCATTTTTATGGAAATATTTTGAAATGAAATTTATGGATTCAGGAAGTGAAGTTATAAGGGAACGTGATTTTTCATAATGGATTATCAGTTGATCTTGAGAATGTAAAAGTTATCTTATGTTGGTGGGAGCCACATAACATCTTTTAGATTCAGAGTTTCCCTATACTTATAGATACTAACAAAGGTTCATTAAGTATTTATCAATATTGGAATCACATTTGGATGATCTTACCAAGAAATTGGTGAAATTCATTTGGAATGCCCAGTGTTAGTATTATTTCAAAGAGTTGAAATGACTTCTAACATCAGCTCTTATTCTGATATTACCAGAGCCTCGTAAGGGGTATATGGTTTTCTGTGATTATTTTATTGTTGTTTTGGATTTATTTATTATATAGGATAATCATGTGGTGTATTGTGACTCTCTCGATATTTAATCAAAAGATAATAATTACACCACTCATGATTTAGATCCTTCCATAGTTATGAATGTATTAAAATGATGGTGAAACTTTATTTTCAGGGAGGGGTTCAAAATATTTTCTGACCATAATATTCTGAGCTATATATTTTCTCAAAAAATACTTGAATCTTAAATATAGGTGGTGTATGGAATAACTTTAGACATTTTAATTTGACATAACCTATACTTTAGGGAAGGGTAATGTCATAGAAGATTATCTCAATAGGAAAGTACCATTCTGAGAAATTTTGGAATCGAAGGAGGAGTAGAAACTTATAAAAAATTTCACTCAGTTTCATCTATATTATTAGGAGGATATTTTAGGTATAGTTCTGACCAATGTTCTTTTTTCCATCATCTCTCCTTGAGTCTATTCTGTAGAGTGAGTAGCTGAATGATGAGTTTTAAGAACCTGGGTTTTCTTATGTGGAATCATTTCTTTGTTTTTGTTTTTCTTTGTGTTATTTGTGAGAAAACAAGGATTTTTCTTAAAATGTTATGTTTTAGTAGAACACGTCATGTAATTCTATGTACACACCGAGTAATCTGGCCATATAAGATGGGAAGACACGGTGTGTGAGGTTGTTGGCCTGAAAGATAAGAAAAAGCCTCTATACGCCGTTCACTTCTTAGTAGACGCCATGTAGTCATGTCGACAAGGTTGGTGTGGGATGTATAAAGTAATACAGTGAAGTTATGAACAGTAAAATGATATACACATCATGTATATAGATTTACAGACCATGTAATACTAAATTTCAGATTAAAATTGGAAGTAGCCTCGTTTTCTCTTCTTTTGGACAGAGAAGCTACCGGGTGAAGAAGAAGAAGATGAATGAATATTTACTCCTCCCGTTTCATCATTCAGAACCCGATTCAGGTGTCTTCAGTCTCGTAGGATTCCTATCAGTATGATATTTCTTCTCCTTGAGCCATTATTGATGATTTATGTTCTTGAGGAAGTTATTTAAGATTGAATGTTTTACCTATTTTCTTATATTTATGTCGTTCAAGGCCGATTTAAGGGCCAAAATCGGTTTATCTCACTCGTGCGACGTCGAGATAGGTGTTCTTGTGCCTCTCATAAATTGGTGAGATGTTTATATGTGTCGTTTTACTGTGAACCCATGTTTAGGGTGTTTCCTTGGAAAGAGATCGATCCTTCTTATTATTAAATACCGCTGTGATAATGAATTCAATGAATTGAATCATGTTTAGCATCGTTGATTGTTTAAGGGACACCCCGCAGGTGCATTTCTTTTACTTTTGGGTTTGGTTGTTTCACCCAAGGATGTCAATGGGAATGATTTCATTTTCCCTTTTTGGGGTTTTTTAAAATTAACTTGGTTATTTTCTGAAATTGCAATTGTGTTATAATTGTGAGTATTTTTATTATGGATTTGGGTTTGCATTTTCCTCATTTTCATGCAGTGTTTTTTCTTGTTAAGCAGGTTGAAATGTTATATTAAATTTTAATGGATAAATGGTAAATAAAATTGGGTGATACATGGGTTCTACTGAGGATGACGTGAACAGACTCACTTGACTATTGTACCTTGAACCTTGGGCGATACATGGGTTCATCTTAGAACGCCATGGATGGAATCAAGAGGTATTTGTTTATATGTCATTAGGGACACTTGGGATCCATATTAGGTCCACTAGGGATGGACTAAATTGAAAAAAACTTATTTTACACATAGATTGATACCATGGGGCTCCCTAGTAGGACCACTGAGGACGACTTTCTTGAACTTATACCAGCATCAAGAGTGATACTCGGGCTCCCTAGTAGGACCGCTGAGAACAAACTCGTAGGGTGTCAGTAGAAGTAAACCTGTAGTGATACTTGAATTACAACTTAGGAATCTCAATAATTAACCCAGTTTATACTTAAATGATGAAATGAAAGGAATTATAACACGTCTTCCAACCCAAAGCACAAGCTTGAGTTTAGACTTTTCTTGTTAGGAAGTCTTGATAGACTTCTGTTGTTCTTACTTTTCTACGTGGAATGTCAAGCTTAGTCCAGATTCCATAATTTAAATACTTCAAGTAAATGAACTACTAATTAACATAGTAAACTCTATAAATGAATACCAGTAATTATAGGATTGTTTACTTTTTAGTGAATACTACTTTACTGCATTTCATTACTATACACAACTACTGCATATACTCAATGACAAATTGGCACAAACCTTTTGTGGTTACCTATTGGGATTCATTTCTCACACCTTATTTGGGTCATGTTTTTGGCCCAAAGAGACTATATTGCTGCTGGTGTCGGTAGGGGAAAGGATCCTCTTTCAGGTACTTGATTGTTTCTTAGGATTAGGAGAGTATGTGACCAAGAATTTGATTGCAATGCTGTTGGGTCTCATTTTGTTTTAATATACTTTGGTATTGTATTGTACTTGATTATAGTGTATCTTGTTTTGGTTTCTTTCTTAGAACATGTAACATTCTTCATTATCATTTGTATAGTTGAGAATTGGATATTTATCTATCAGACTTCTGTTGTTTTGTTTTAGTTGCACGTTGTTTACTGCTTCTACTATTTGTTACTATTTATTCCGCTATGTTACACTATGCCAATGATGGCATAGTTTCCCCACTATCACACCCTAGGCCCTCGTTGCTATTTGGCAGCCTTTGGCATTTGGAGAAATGCGCTTGAGGCCATGTGGCCAACCGGTCCCACTATCGGTTTAGTGGTAAGATGGGTTAGGATGTTACAAAGTTATATAAGAGGATTCTTTCTTCTTGACTTACTATTTGAATCCAATAGAATAGGTAGGAAGGAAAAAAGGGGATTCTGTAATAAAATATGTTCGGGAGTAGCTAACCTGTGTATAGGGAAAATCCAAGATTCCTCAAACTAACTTGTGATCTTTAAATTTTGAGCTATTATAGTTGATTCGATTTCACCGTTGGGTGACACACTTGATTTATGCTATTACTATTGATGCAATTGTGTGTTATATTTTAGTTGCAACCTGATGAGATGAAGGTATTCCATCTCATGGATCATATAGGCACTTCTAAGGATCACATTCCATGCATTATTCCATGACATCTAGAAAGCATTAGTTATCACATGTTGTTGTGATAGATGATATGGTAGCTATGCCTGCTATTGTGATAGGTGTATTGGCATGTGCTATAGTTTTGAAGGAATGAACACCAAACATTGGTTCCTGAGGTGTATGGGCCCTCTTGGACCAGAATTTGGCAGATCATGATTCAAATTTTTCCTATATTAATACTATGATATGTTCTTCTTGGGTGCCAAACTTTGACTCGTGTGGAGTATGGACCCTCACAGATCAGAATTTGATATCCCGTTGGTTGGTTTTTCTGCATAACATAGTTTTTCTATGAAATATAGAGATTCTATCATGAAAAACCTAGTATACATAGCTTGTAGTTTGGCCTAACATGCCATGTTTTCTTCATATTCAGGGAATAAGGTGTTCAAAATTTTTATAAGAACATGCCATGTACCCTATGCACATGTCGTGTAGTAGTTAACCGTGTGAACAGACAATGTGAGAGGGAACATGGCTTGTCGAAAATTTAGTAGAACATGCCATGTATTTGGGAGTACATGCTGTGTATATGTCGAATGTCTATCCATCTGTGTGACTAACAACATGGTTGGATGAAAATTTTTATGTACATGCCATGTCTAGGGTGAACACGCTGTTTAGTCTTACACTAGAAGAACTGTGTAGTTCTAGCCATGTAGAAGTACCTAGGTAGGAAGGAAACTCAAGAACATGTCGTGTCTCTCGGGTAACATGCCGTGTACATGGGGTGTTACACATTCATGTTGGGAAGAAGTATATGCCCATGTAGAGGCCTAGAAGAACACGTCGTGTAAGTATTTATACATGCCATGTACTACTATTTTGAAAAACTTGAGAGTTTTTTCCTTCTCTGTCCCACTTTTCACTTCTGATTTACAGTTTTCTCTTCGTAAAACATGTAATGAGGTGTGTGTGCTGGACTTTATAGAACAATTATACCGTGAAGAACTCAAGTAGTGCACTAGGAGAGTGGCAGTGAGTATACAATGGGGGTGGTGGGCCATGGAATACCAATGGATCCTCCAGTTGTGTTGGATGAGGTACTATCCATTATACCAGATTCGGGTGCAGACACATAGTTTCGAGAAGGTTTTGTGAGGTTCATCCAGACCTTCTAGGGAGCACCATAGGCTACCACATCTATAGAAGAGAAGAAACATATATTCCAGCAGCAGTATCCATTTACTTTTTTAGAAGATGGTGGACTACAGGCCGTGAAATCATGGATGGAATTAGTGATGACTATCTTCAAGTATCTAGAGAAACCTCTTGAGAGGAGGTTCAATCTCGTGACATATATGCTGTATGAATCTTCCAAGAGATGGTGGGATGTTATCACTCAGGCAGAGAATCATCAGGATATGACATGGGTAGAATTTCAGATAGCCTTCTATGATTATTATTTTCTCGAGATGCTGAGGGCTGACCGAGCCTAAGAGTTCATGCACATGGAGTAGGGAACACTGTCAATTATGGATTTTTCTACTCTATTTTCTGAGCTTCAGCGATTCTCACCTATTTCGATGGGTGATGACGCATCAAAAGCTAGAAAATTTGAGGATGGTATTTGGTACGACATCCGATCACAAGTGAATGTATTTAGGCTTCCTTCTATATCTGATATTGTGAATCAGGTGCTAATTACCAAGCGCAAACTATGGGAATATAGGGGGGGTGCGAGCCAGGGTGGTTTGACACCGAGATCTGGTACTGTTTCAACCATAATCAAGAAGCGTCGTATGGAGTTTTCTCATAGGGATACGAGCAACCATGAATTTTCTTCTGGTAGCTAGGTAAGGTGGTACTAGTGTGGTAGGCTGGGACATCTAAGGCTGCAGTGTCTAAAGGAACCAATTGAGTGTCTATCTTGCGACAATATGGGCCGTATCCAGTGATTCTGTAAGAAGTTTCCACTAGTAGCTAGTGAGAGAGGTTTTGTACAGGCTCCACGTATAGAAGCAGGGTCAGTAGCTTCTCACCAGTCTGGAAACTAGAATATGTTGGGGAAAGCAGGACAAGGAAGTCGACATGGCTAAGGTAGATATACCCCAAGATCTCAATTACAACAAGGAGGGTAAGCTCAGTGTAGCTAGGCTATGTCACAGGGCTGCAGTACAGGTCAGACATATGCAGTGAAATAGACCCAACAAGAGTAGGATCTTAGACCTTCTACTATCATAGGTACTATTCTAGTCACATCTGTTTTATATTCTGCACTTTTTGATACTGGTGAAACACATAGTTTTACATCTATTGCCGATGTGGAAAGCCTTGGGCTCTGTGTTTCTACTACTTCTGATGTTATGATGTTAGACACTCCGTTAGGGATCAGAATGGTAGGTGTGTGTCTGTGTAAGGAGTTCCCCCTTGAGATTGGTGGGTGTCATTTTTAAAGAACCTTTATGTCTTAGATATGATGGGATTTGGTGTCATTATTTAAATGGATTGGTTTGTTTCTTTTCATGCTTTCATTGATTACTATCACTATAGGGTGAGTTTTACATCACCAGAGGGCAGATCTTTTCTATACAAGGGAGAGTGGTACATCCAGGTGAGTCGAGTTGGACCCGAGCATCATGGGTTGGGTGGGATGACAACCCATATTGTGAGTTTATATCTGGATGATCAAGGAACATGTATGGTAGATTTTCCTCCAGTGGTTGATCGTTTTAGGGACGTTTTCGCAGATGCCTTCTTAGGCTTAACTCCGGTTAGAGAGGTGAATTTCACTATCGAGCTAGTTCCAGGAGCTGCACCGGTATCCATTCCTCCTTACAGGATGGATACGACAGAGTGGAAAGAGCTCGAGAGGTAGTTGGAAGATCTGTAAGTTAAGGGTTTTATCCAATCTAGTACTTCACCATGGGGTTCACTGATCCTTTTTGCAAAAACGTTTGACGGTACTCTTAGGCTATGTGTGGACTATCGGAGACTGAACCATTTGATGGTCAAAAAATGATATCCCATACCATGGATTGATGATTTATTTGATCAACTTTGAGGAGCTCGAGTGTTCTCAATGATTTAATTGAGGTAAGGATATCACCAGGTATGTGTTCAATCGATAGAAATACCTCTTACCACCTTTTGTAGCAGGCATAATCTCTATGAGTAATTGGTTATGACATTTGGTCTCACGAATTCACCAACAGTTTTCATGGTGCTGATGAACTGAGTGTTCCATCCTTACCTAGATTCCTTTGTAGTGGTTTTCATGGATGATATCTTGGTGTATTCTCATAATTTGTATGACCATTCCAAAAACCATGAGATCATTTTGAATACACTCAGAGAGCATCAGTTATATGCTAATCTCGCAAAATGACACTTATGGATGGATTAGATTCACTTCCTAGGTCACGTCATCTTAGAGAATAGAGTATTAGTGGACCTAAAGATGGTGAGAGTAGTAGTTACATGAGAGTAGCCCAAGAATGTTTTGGAGGTGTGGAGTTTCTTGGGGCTAGTTGGTTAATACAGGAATGTTATAGAGGACTTATTATGCTTAGCAGTGCCGATGACAGGCTTGACTAAGAAAGATGTGAAGTTTGAATGGTTAGATTTTTGTGACACATACTTTCAGGAGTTTAAGGGATGTTTGAATTCAGCATCGATACTAATATTTCCAAAGCCAAGAAAGAGTTACACTGTATACTGAGATGCATCAGGTATCGGGCTGGGAGCAGTGCTTATGTAGGGAGATCAAGTAGTTGCATACATGTCTCAGAAGTTGAGGCCACATGATAGAAATTACTTGATGCATGATCTCGAGTTGGATGCAAGTTGTTCATTATTTGTGCTACTGGAGACATTATTTGTTAGGAGAGTATTTTTTGGTGTACACGGACCATAAAAGCCTCAAATACATATTCACTCAACATGATTTGAATCTACGGTAGCGATGATGGGTGGAATAACTTTAGTTGTTTGACTTTGAGCTTGCCTATACGCCTGGAAAAGGCAATGTAGTGGCTGATGCATTGAGTAGGAGAACTCAGATAAAGTTAGTGCAAGAGGCCAGTAATGAGTGGAAGTTGATGGACTTTTTCTCTGAGATGCATTTAGAGGTGAAAAATAGTCAGGGATAGGCTTAGCTTTCATATTTAGCTATTACCTCTACCCTACTGAATAGATTGAGGATGAGGCAACTATCAGATTCTGAAGGCCTAGTTCTATGGGAGAGTGTGGCAGGTGAGAACCCTCCTATTGGATGGATGATAGGAAAAAATTAAGTTCTTCATGTCTTTAGAAGTGTGTGGGTTCTAGGGGATATACGTGAGGAGATGATGCGGGATTTTCTTACTTCTGCTTGGGAAGTGCATCCCATAGTCACCAAGATGTACCGTGACTTGCGCCGTCCGTACTCGTGGCTAGGGATGAAAAGACAAGTAGTTGTTTTTTTATGATGTGTTCCACCTATCAGTAGGTATAGAGGAACATTAGCAGCCAACTAAACTTTTACAGCAGCTATCCATTCTTGAGTGGAAGTGGGATGATGTTGCGATGGATTTTGTGACTTGGTTACCGAGGTATCCTAGAGGCAGTGATGCTATGTGGATTATAGTTGACAAGCTTAGAAAGGTTGCTCACTTCTTACTGATCAAGGAGACCTTTGGTGTTGATGATATCAGAAAAATTTATATTTGATAGGTAGTACGACTTCATGGGGTTCCTCGTTCTATCGCTTCAGATAGGGATTCCCGCTTTAAATCTCGTTTCTAGTAGAGTTTTTAGAGGGCGCTAGGTACACAGGTGCTTCTGAGAATGAACTACCACCCTCATATAGATGGTCAGTCAGAGCATACGATTTAGGTGCTGGAGGACATGTTTCATGCATGTGTTCAAGAATTTGGGGGATCTTGGGAGAAACATATACCCCTGGTTGAGTTTTCCTATAATAATAGATTCTAGGATACTATTTAGATGGCGCCATATGAGGCTTTGTACGGTAGGCCATGCCAGTCACCCCTATGTTGGCTAGAGGTAGGAGAGACATCTATGCTGAGACCTCATCTTGTATAGGAGATGGATGAGTAGGTTCACTTGATTCATAGACAAATGGTTACTGTGCAGTCTTGTCAGAAATATTATGCTGATCGCCATAGACAACCCTTGGAGTTTGAGGTTGAGGATCAAGTTTTCCTATGTGTCACATTGATATTGGGACATAAGAGGATCAGGAGACAGGGTAAAATTTCACCATGATATGTCATACCGTTTGAGATTCTGGAATAAGTCAGGTCGATTTCACATCAGTTACAGTTGCCTTAGAGGTACTGAGTCATGCACGACATCTTCCATGTATCTCAACTGCACTGCTATCACCCAGACCCATCTCACATTTTTCAACCCGAGGAGGTTGAGCTTCAAGTTGATACTTCCTTTGAGGATCACCATATTCATATAGTTGATAGGAGCACTAAGGTTATCCAAGGCTGGGCAATTCCTCTTATAAGGGTGCTACAAAAACACGGACGAGTACAAAATGAGACTTGGGATAGGGAGGCCAACGTATGTGCTCAGTGGCCAGCGTTATTATCAGATATCCCTTAACAACCCTTTGAAGGGAAATTTAGGGACAAATTTCTTTAAGGGAAGAAGTTTTTAAGAACCTAGTTTTTCTTATGAGGTACTATTTCTTTGTTTTTCTTTTCCTTTGTGTTGTTTTTTGAGAAAACAAGGAAATTTGGAAAAATGTTAAGTTTTAGTAGAACATGCTATGTACTCCTATGTACATGTCATTTAATCTATCCATGTAAGATGGGAAGACATGGTGTGTGAGGTTGTTGGCTTGGAAGAGTAGAAAAATCTACTACACGCCATGCACTTCTTGGTACACGCCGTGTAGTCATGTCAGCAAGGTCGATGTGGGATGTGTAAAGTATGTCAGGGAAGTTATGAAAAATAAAATGATATAAACACTGTGTATATGAATTTACATGCCATGTACTACTAAATTTTGGCTTAAAATGGGAATTAGCCTCGTTTTCTCTTCTTCTATATAGAGGAATTTCTGGGTGAAGAAGAAGGAGCCGCAAGAATATTTCCTCCTCCCATTTCATCATCTAGAAACCGATTCAAGTGCCGTCAGTATCGTAGGATTCCCTTCGGTAAGAGATTTATTTTCCTTGAGTTGTTCTAGATGATTGTTTTCTAGAGAAAGTTATTAAAGGTTGACTTTTTTACCTATTTTCTTAGATCTACACTGTTCTAAGCTGATTCAAGGACTGAAGTCAGTCTATATTGATCGTGTGACGTCAAGGTAGGTGGTCTCATGCCTCTCATAAATTTTTGAGATGTTTATATGTGCTTTTGTGTCGTGCACCCATGTTTAGGGTGTTCCCTTGGAAGGATATCGATCCTTCGTATTATTAAATGCTATTGTGATAATGAATTAAATGAATTGAATCATGTTTAGAATTGTTGATTGGTTAAGGGACACCCTACGGGTGTGTTTCCCTTACATTTGGATTTGGTTATTTCTCCCAAGTATTTCAATGGGCATGATTTCATTTTACCTTTTTGGGGTTGTTTAAAATGAACTTGGTTATTGTCTGAAATTGAAATAGTGTTATAATTGTGAGTATTTTGACTATGGATCTGGGTTTGTGTTTTCCCCTTTGTCATGCAATATTTTTTTCTTATTAAGTAGGTTGAAATGTTATTTTAAATTTTAATGGATAAATGGTAAATAGAATTGGGTGACACATGAGTTTAGCTTAGGATTCTGTGAACAGAACCACCTAACTATTGTAACTTGCACCTTGGGTGATACATGTTTTTAGCTTAGAACGCCATGGATGGACTCGAGAGGTATTTGTTTATATGTCATTAGTGACACTTGGGATCTTTAGTAGGACCACCAAGGACATACTAAATTGACACAAACTTATTTTACACATAGAGTGATACCTTGGGGCTCCCTAGTAGGACCACTGAGGATAGAATCACTTGAACTTATACCAGCATCAAGAGTGATACTCGGGCTACCTAATAGGACCGCTAAGAACAAGCTCATAAGATGTCAGTAGAATTACACCTGTAGTGATAGTTGAATTCCAACTTAGAAATCTCAATAACAGACTTAGGTTATAATTAAATAATGAAATGGAAGGAATTGTGACATGTTTGTCAAAACAAAGCACAAGCTTGAGTTCAGACTTCACTTACTTGTTAGGAAGTCTTCTGAGACTTTTTTTGTTCTTACATTGCTACAGGGAATGTCAGGCTTAGGCCAGATTCCAGAATTTAAATAATTCAAGTTAATGAACTACTAATGAACATAGTAAACTCTATAAATGAATACCAGTAATTGTAGGATTGTTTACTTCTAAGTGCATACTACTTTACTACATTTCATTACTATACACAACTGTTGAATATATTCACTGACAGATTGGCATAGACCTTTGGTGGTTGCCTACTGGGATTCATTTCTCACACCCTATTTGGGTAATTTTTTTGGGCCTAAATAGAATATATTTCTGCTGGTGTCGATAGGGGAAATGCTCCTCTTTCAGGTACTTGATTGTTTGTTAAGAGAAGTAGATCATGGTACCAAGTCTTGGCTTTCAATGCTACTAAGTATCATTTTGTTTTAATATAATTTGGTATTGTATTATACTTGATTGAAGTGTATTTTATTTTGGTTGATTTATTTGAACATGTAACATGCTGCATTATCATTTGTGTGGTTGAGATTTAGATATTTATCTATTAGAAATCAATTGTTTTGTTTTAGTTGCATGTAGTTTACTGCTTCCAATAATTTTTATTATTTATTCTGCTATGTTACACTCTGCCAATGTGGGCATAGTTTCCCCACTATCACACTCTAGGACCTCACTGCTAGTCAGAAGCCTCTTACATTTGGGGAAATGTGCTTGAGGCCATGTGGACAACCGGTATGTCTATTGATTTTTTGGTAAGTGGGGCCGGGATGTTACACGAGTTAATAGGAATTTTAAAAACCCTATACAGAAGGGAGAATATTTTTTGTTGGTACCACTATTCAGATGGTATTCTCTATTTTGGGAATCATTTTTTCATCCCAAAATCTCTAAGGATCTCAGTTTTGTTTGATTTCCACAGTTCTTCATAGTCCATTCATCTAGGAACTGAAAAGATGTTTTATGAAAAGAGAATGTAATTATGGTGTCCATATATAAATAATGACTTTGCAGATTATGTGTCCCACTTTTACACCTACTAATAAATAAGCAGTATATTAAATGTTTTAGTTTGATCTAGCCTATTTAAGTGCTAGTTTTGGAATGGGATAAGGTTTCTATGGAATTTTTATTTGGATTACTATAGACTCCATGAGGAAGGAATCCTATCTGGGTGGTGATTAATTTGTTGAAAAATTCATCTCAATTCATTCTAATCAAGGGCACCACTAAAGTTGAAGATATAGGTAGGATATATATACAGAAGATTGTGAGGTTACATGGGGTTCCTTCTTCCATTGTTTTAAATAGGGATCATAGGTTTACTTCAAGGTTCTAAAACAGTCTCCAAGAGGTGATGGGGACTCAGGTCAGGTTGAGTAAAACTTACAGCCACATATATAAGACCATACAATGTGTTCTATTCAGATCCAGAAGGATATGGGTCATGACTGTGTCTTATATTTTGGTAGATCTTGGGATAACCATATGGGACTAGCTGAGTTTTCTAATAATAAAAATTATTACTTTTCAATAAGAATATATCCTTTAGAGAATTTGTATGGTTGACTAAGAAAATAAAATATTTTTTGGAAATAGGTGGGAAAGGCCTCTCTTATAGGTCCAAGTCTTGTTCAAGTGATGTCAGTGGGGATTTACTATATACGTTAGTGTTTAATTACAACATAGAGTAGAAAAAAATCATATGAGGATTATCGGTGTCATCCTTCAGAGTTCTCCATAGGTGGACGGGTGATCTTGAAAGTCACTCCTCTGTTAGGTCACTATCAGCTTGGGAAATAGGTAAAGTTTGATTTAAGATATGTTATACTATTTGAGGTCACTAAGTATCTTGGGTAGGTTTCTTATCAGTTTATATTTTAGGTTTATTTGATGGAAATTCATGATGTTTTATGTATATATCAGCTTAGGAAATACCATCCTAATCCATCTCACATTCTGAGTTGGGAAAAGATCGAGTTAGATCCAAATGTTTCTATTCTAGAGAAACCAGTGGAGATCATTGAATCTCAAGTTAAATTCTTGCATGGGAAGTCGATTCCATTAAGTAGAGTATTGTAGCGATACGAATCAGATTCTCATGAGACATGAGAATGTGAGTCATTGATGAGGGATAATTGGTCTCGCCTATTTTATATAAATGATTCTTCCACACAACTTAATGAGGAAGTAAAGTATTATGGTGGGGATTTATTAGTATCCCCTAACATTATTTCAGGTATTTTCCTTCTCTTTATTCGTTTTCCTCTTTGTTTGGGTAACAAAAATGGGTATTTTCAAAGAATTGTGAAATGGATTTGTGAAATGGTTGTAAAAGCATGGTTTTGATGAAATGGTTTATAAAATAGAGCACATAAGAATCCTTGGGTTCTTAGGTGGAAGTTGTGGAAATAGACCTTTTCTGTTGTTACTATCTAAGGGTTCACTCATGGGGTGTTCCTTTTCTCCCGAGGCTTATTGTTCTCGGGACTAGATATAACTATTGGGAGGGGGAGGGGTTTAATCTTTTGTATTTTACTCTACACTATAGATTTGATGCATACATCTAGAGTCTTTATGCGCACAATTATCTTTGATAGGGTTACAAGTTCCCTAGATAGCCTGACCTAGTGTGATCCTTAGCATGATGTTACCTATGATTTTGGTTTGTACTATTTTAGCTTGTAATACCATGTATTTGATATGATATTTGATGCATGATTTGTTTTTATTTGAATTCTTTGATGTATATGAATTTCTTTGAAACTATTTTAGATGGATTATTTAGATATATGGAAAAAGGGAAAATGAAATGTTTTACCATGATTTTGATATAAAAATGTTAAACTGTTTATAATGCCTTACTGTATTTAAAGTTAATCATGTTTATATTATTGTATAGAGATTTTTTTAGAACACTTTGGTTAGATGTTACTAATCCTATTAGCTCACACCCTACGCACCCATTCGGTGGTATGTAAACCTTTGTATGTCTTTTGATGTAGAGAAAGGAAAGGTGTTATAGTGGGAAGGTGATATTTCTATCAGCTGTGTATGGGTAGTTGGTAGTGCTATGGTAGGTGATTTTATATATTGTTACATGAAGTAGCCATTTTTGTTTTGTTGTCCTTTGTATTTGGACTTGTATCTTAGAGTTTTTCCAGTTACTTTGGAGTTGTATTGCTTCTATTATTTTCCTTTTTTTATGATATATATATATATTGTTTATTCTTCTATTATTTTTTCCATCATGTATATATATATATATTTCTTGTTTTTCACTTCAAGTTGGGTGAAATATTTCCCCCTAGTTGTTGTTTACGATCAGGTTATAATTGATAACCCATGGGGATTAGGAACGTCTTTCAAGTCTTACCGCATTTCAGTTCGGTGCCTATGTAGATGAGTTATCCAGGTTGGGATGTGATATAAGTCATCTCAACATAGCACCTCCATGACCACTAAAACACCTATTTTATCCTTCCTCATTTATGACAAGTAATATATTTAATTTCCATGCCCACAAAATGGGTGTCACTATGGCGTGCCTTCCCACACATGTTTGATGATACTGTAAAATGAGATTCAAATAATGTTATAGATTATGACTCACCAAACATAGGGGTAATTATAGAATCTCAGTGATGATACACCCTTAAATAAGGGTGATTCTCCTCTACCTATGTTACATAAGAAAATTCCCACATAGTATAACCTTCAAAATGGATGTTTCACACCCCTTTTCACTAAGCACCAAAAAAATTAACTCTAATAGTTGCACCACAAATATTTTTGACCCCATATAGCCAAAAATAAATTCTTCTCCATTGGAACACCTTTAAACTCCTAATTGGACCCTCTAAATCCTAAAAAATTATAAATTAAGGATATTGGAAAATATGGGCCCTTACATCAGATACCTCTCAAAGTATTCTCATCCTTATGAATTAAAATAAAACCAGGAGAAGAAGAAACCAACCCAAGAAAAAGTAAAGGTAAAATTTTGTCTTCACATTGAATAAGCCTGAAATGACTCTCTTCTATGAGAATCCAAAACAAATTTAAATAAGAAAAAAAGTTTAATAGCCTTGGGAAGATACATCTCAAATAGTATAGATTCACTATTAGATGAAATAAACTCTAGAAAAGAGTTGGGTTACAACACCACCTCTCCTTAAATTGTAAATATTTTAGAGATCTATTAACCTTGGAAAATACCTCTTAAACATAATCATAAACAAAGAGGAAAAACACCAAAAAATAGAAAAGTAGGTAGATTTTGAAATATTTTATATTGAATATAAACCATTTAAAACCTTCCTTATTTTCCTTAAAATCCAAAACTCTTTAAAAGATCATTTTCCATTTGAAATTATTTAATTTTATCAAAAGCATAATTATTTTAAAAATTTTAGTGTGTGAATTACTAATTTTCATCAAGGTGAAAGATTCAATTAATATAAATCAATTATTTTCTATGAAACCATAATTTAAAATAAGATTTTTGAAATCATCTTCAAAATAGATTTATAAAAGAGGGTAGAATTATCAACCTTTGGTATAACTTGCTTCGAAAACTGTATTTTTCCACTAAAGACTAAGAATATCATTGAGTACCACAACATTCATAGTAATGATGTCAAAATAAAAAATAATAGGTGTATATTAATTAACCCACTTTAGGAGAGGTTGGATCTTTAATATCCTGGATATGTTATACCATCCACCAGTTCTATGCTATTTTCCAAGGCAACAAGAAATTTATCACCTATTCTTCTAAATCATATCAAATTATCAAAAATATCAGAAACTTAAAATTAACCCATATTCAGGATTAATTTTAAAAATAAAAATAAAGGATTTATATTTTAGAGTATAAGGTAGTAGAATTATTATAAAAAATCAATAAAAATCAATAAATAGAAATCTCTGATTCAATCAATACATATAAGAAAAGACTATCATAACATGCCAATATTACCAATAGTCACTTTATCATTGTTTTAATTCATTTAATCTAGTTATGAGTAGGTTTTAGAAAACAAAAAAAATTATAATATTTTCTACAATAATAATAAACACCAAATAAATACAAAAAATTTAGTTCATTATCATATCAAGCAATTTAGAAAAAATAGAAAACAATTAACCAAAAAAAAAACTAATAAACAAGCATACAATAACTATAAATTAATATTTAAAACTAGAAAAAAAAAATAAATTTCTGAAATAAATAAATAGAACATGTCTAGAAAATAAGATAATGGTGGATAGAAACATTCCATAATAAAATAATAATCATAACTTCCCTCTAACACATTTCCATATTACCCATTTCCTTTTCACCATCACCCACAAGATATTATATCAAATATTTCCAAAGATATCAATTTTTTTAAATTATTTTTATTTCTAAAAGATTTAATTTATATAATAAATCAATATCCACATAAAGGATTTAAGAAATAATATAATCAACATAGAATTTTAACATTTAATCTTTCAATATAATATCTCAACATATGATATTAAATTATCATTATGTGCATTATTCCATGAGGAGAACATGGAATATTTATATTCACATACTTCCAATTATTTCATCATAATTTATTCTACATATAAATTCATTTATTAATATTCCTTAATTATTATAATTTATCAATTAATTTCCATATGGTTTTATTTATTTCTTCATACTTAATCAAACATGGAAATATAAATCATGCAACAAATTTAAATCATGTTGTAATATTTTAAAATTATCATGCTCAACATGGAATAAACAAAAATTTTATATATACAATATCTTACCATGCTTTTATAATAATTTTATTATAGAAATTATCAATCTTTGACATGATATATATAATAATTAGTTTAATCATATCTCATTATTTTGAAATTTAATCTTGCATCATTTATTCCCTGCTAACCACAATATATAATAGGCCTACTTCACAAAATTTAATTAATTTACTCATACTATTATGATCTTAATTAAATGAACTCATTCTTACAACTTGAATTTAATTATAAAAAACATTTTAAATTACCAATTTAGACTATCATGTGAAATAACGTTTTATATTAAGATAAGTTGGAATTTAAACATGCCACTAGAACAATCCGATCAATATCCATTAACTTAATCAATAGTTTTGAAAATATACTCAAAAACATTAAATCAAAAACTTTTTCATGTCAATAAAATCTTTCAGATACGATTTACTATACATGAAATAATATAAGAACTCTACATTAGAATAATACTTCTATTATAATATAAAAACATTTATTTCAAAAATATTTTAACCGAATCAAGTATTTATTATAAAGAAAATGTTTAGTAAAAATATTTTAGAAATTTTTTCATGGAAACCAAAATATTTAAACTCACTCATTATTAATGATTTTTTGGCATACTTCTTGTATAAATTTAAAACATCCCCTTTAAGTTATAACATGCTTTGAAAATCTAAACATGGAATTTTAAGATTCATATAAAATCATGAATTTTAAGAAAACATATTCAACTAGATTGAGATAATTAATTTAAAATAATTAAATATAATTATATAAAATATATTTTGAAACATAAATAAATGAAAAAAATCATAACTTAAGAGTAAAATTTAAGTTAACTGCAACCTAATACAATTATGCATGCACCCTTCCAAAATTTTATACCATGAAATCGATGCACACCCTAAACATGCTCAATTGGACCTAATCGTACTTACATTAGATTATAGGGGACCATAATACTTATATCATAGCTATCCTCATTGACATTAAGAGTTCTAGTATAATTCAAAAGGCCCCCTAGATATTTGTGTTCTAGCCAGTTCCCCTCCTTCACTATAAGTTAGATTGAATGACACTGTTTCAATCCCAACCCATAAAAAAATCACCCTGAATTAACTCCAAAATGTATCTTATCTCTGGACCAAAAGATATAATAATAATTTTTCATTTCCCACCCCCATAGAATCCCACCTGGGTCGATAGTGAAGATAAGCGTTCCCCAAATAGTCCTTCTCTAATAGGCCTCAGGTTGGTGACTAACACTGAGGGTATTTAACACATGAATGAGAGATTTTACCATCATAAAATCATTGGAAAATGAAAAATACCACCAATAAACATCATAAATATATATGAAAAATAGATACAATTCATGATTTCAACCTATGTTTATATGATAATAGGACACAATACAAATAAAACCATGCAGAGAAGATAACCTCGACTCCATAACATCTACTTGAACAACAAAATTCTTGATCTATATTGAAATTTTATACTAAATAACTCAAAAAAATATAAATGGGTGAGAACTTGGGAGTACTCAATGATATTATATTTTTGAAAATCCAATATCTTTGTGAAATAAATGTGTCGGGAAAGATATGTGTGAAATAAACTAAGCAAGTAAACAAGTTGAACGTGTTAGAGTTGGTACCATAAAACGAAATTCTAAGTACTTTATGATTACTTTTAATCATGTATTTTAATATTAATAATTGTTTTTATCACATCATGATTATTCTTCTACATGACATAGTATGTGATAATATCCTAAGGGAACATATCACACTAAAAGGTCATATTAGGCCCCTTCCATGATGATAAGCTAGAAGTTCCATGATTTTTTTAAATATAAGTTATATATATGTATGATATCATTTTATAGAAAAAAATGATATAGGTTATTAGGGGTGGATACTCATAGTAATCTGAAACACTTTCTCATGGTGTACGCCTTTGGTAATATTTGATTTAGAATATTATGAGAACATGACACGCCAATACAAGAAACAAATTTAAATGTTTAACTGGATGTTCCGATCTACAAATGTGTATAATGATGCTTAGAATTTAAGATTATTGTTATTTATGTCATGAGTCACATAATTTTTTGTATAGATGAAAACAATGATAACATATGCTCATGGAAGAGTAGGATATGTTGGGTTCATCATGACTGACATTGTGTTAATGAATAATGATATAAAGGATTTATCCCTTATGTTATGTAACATGAGTTGATATCTCTGACCATTTGATGGAAATTGAACTACTTGATTAAGTCCATGACCATGGCAGTGTTAAAGTCAAGTTTATTTATGGAAATTCAATGAAAGATACATCGAACATATAGGTTGATCACACCCATATACTGTTGGAGTTTGTGTCAAAGAATAAACTATGAGTACTTTAGATTGAATATATATTCAAAGAAGTGAATATCAATTAAAATATATTATTTTATATCATTAACAGTTTTCATGAATTTAATATAATAATGTCCTGGAAGATATATCACATTGAAAAAGGAACAATAGTTCCCAAATATGATGAGAACCTTGAAACGATATGAAGATATTATTAAACTTGTTCTATGGTTTGATAAAATTATATGATGGGGAATATAGTATGTTAACTATTATGAGTGAGTACTCATAATAAAATGAGGCTTCATCTCACGAAGTTCACACTTGGTAATATCCAAGATAAGAGATAATCAGAATATAAATTTTGATAAGAAATCCACATTTTTATATGTCATTGTTTTTATTATCTACGAGTGTGTGTAATGATCCTTAGAATTTAAAATTATTATTAATGAAATTCATGACTCATGCACTTTGATGTATTACCATAAAGCATGAAAATACAATGCATGGCATAGTTGGGTGAATCATGAATGATATGTTATTAATGAATAAGTCAAGGTATGAATCATCTCTCCCATATTTATAAAAGTTTATATCTCGACCCTTTTATTGGAATGGAACCATCAAAATAAATTGCATGGCCATGATGATGTAGATATGTTCATTCCGAATAATCAAAGAAGATATGCCAAGCATTAAGATTGATGACACAAGAATGTAACCTGTTTGATGGGATATCATGAAAAATAGATTATATTACATAGTGAGAGTTCATATGTGGTTTTTATTGTTGGAATATATATTCTTCCTCTAAGGGTGCCTTGACCCGTTTCTAGACATTAATCCAAGAATTTAGGAAAACCTGCCTAATTCTACTAAGGAAGAGGCTTAGAGGGTCAGACACAAAGTGTTTCCTTTGGAATCATTAAAATATCATCTATATATAACAGTAGGAATAATTATCATTCTTCAAAATGAGAGTTAATATTTATTCAATATTTATTAAATGATCACATATATTAAATAAATATTTATTTGTAAGGTAATATTTTAATTAATAAAATATATAATATTTATTTATCTATTATTATTAATTCTATAATAAATAATTTATTTGTATATAAAAATATTAAATAAATATTTATTTACCAATACATGAATAAAATATTTATTTATTAAATGAATAAATATTTAATACTAATATTTATTCATGTATTCGTTAAATTTTGAAGATAACGAATAGATTGAGATTAGGTCTAATGATAAATATTAACTTACAAGACCATAAAATAATATCTATCATTGTGTTAGTTGGCATACACCATGTGATAAAATAATATTATTATTTTATTACATGGAATGGGGTCTCATATGGATTTAATAAATTATTAAGTGTCCTTGTGAAATTAATAAAATATTAAACCCTAACCCTGGTTCTATAAATAGACTGATATCATATTCTAGAGAGGGTTAATCAATGTAAATAATAAATTCCTCTCAAGATCCTCCTCCACCTCTCATCCTCTCAAGAACAAGAAGAATGAGATATATTATTTCAAGATTGAAGGAATGTGAAATGATCAAAGATGAATAAAAAATATTACCAAACGGTTAAACTAGCACCCAACGATTCATCGATGTTGTTTAGAGATTGAATAAGCATTTGTGGATAACCACAAGAGGGGATCTACTTTGGGTCCTCATAATGCAACAATTCTACACCCATCAGGTTAGAAAGGTAAAAATATTCATCAAAGAAAAATCTCAATACTAAGGCATCCTTTCTCCTAATTTTTTAAAATAATTATAAATTTAGCTTTAAAAGAGCTAATATTTGGTCCAAAAACCTTATTTATCAATATTATTTGAAAAACTTTCATTTTCCATGAAGTTTATTCCTAGTAAAATATGTGAATTATCTATCAAATTTTATAAAAGATGAGTTATCCAATGGCCTAACATGAGTTTCCACTATTTCCAGAACTAAAAAGTGGTGTTAAGGATGCCATGTTCAAATTTATAATTATCTATTTGATTATTTATCATTAAACATTTAAACATTAAATTAAATTTTAAGTTTTATTCATTCTTCATCTGATCATCATGATCTTTTCTTCCTCATCTTTTTTTCCTGCTAATATAACCATGATCAATTAATAATTAATGAATACCACATATAAAGAACCCATCCATAGGTTCCAAGAACTATGGTCAGAAAACACAAGGCTACATAGTGTGTACTCATTTGTTACAAACCATGCATCCTTTTCCATTGCAACAGGACACCTGCATGGACTCTGGGTTATTGTTTAATGAATAAATTACATGTGAATTTAATACATTACATGTTGACCAGCTAGGGTGGCATGAAAATTTTATATACTACATGCCATATAAATAGCCTATACACCATGTAGTATACATTTTTTCATGTTGGAAAACATGTGGTCAAGATGTGTAATATAATTAATACACAATGTGTGTTTAATACACAATACATACAAGATAGAATCCATGTAACTTTAAGTACATGTTGTGTATCCTTTATACATTATGTGTACTTCATAGCTGTTCAAAAGAAGTGCATGTCAAGTCCCAAATCATGTACTATGGATATCTGGAAAAGTAATGTACATTCTATGTGGTCGGATTGCACAAACCATGTATATTACCTATTTATATGGAAATATTAAATTTAACTAATCACTCTGTTAAAACTCATCGAACTGAGTTCTATGAGTCATTAAATTGATAGTATACTCTAGTCATTAGGTTATACATTATGTTAAATACGTAATTAATTAAATGTAATATTAGAAACACAATTGATGTATGTTCATTACATACTAATGTCTAAATAAATTAAATTATATATGAAACATAATATTCATGTGTTCTGTTTGGAATTAATTTACAATACACACTCTAAAATTACAACACATTCCATGTACGCAATATATTTTATGTGTGCATTGTATACAATTAGAACCATATAGAGTAGTTTGGACACTTTATCTCCAAGTTTCTTCAAACTAAAAATATGTGTACTATTTTATTAAATAAAATTAAATAATTTATTATATTTAAAATCATAGTGGATAAGAATATCCAGAACAATTAGATGGAAAAAGATAAACTGAATTAATCGATTAATAAGATAATTAATAAAATTATTTTTTGTGTGTTTTATATTATTAAAGAATGGATTGAAATGAATGTTGTATAGATATTTTAAATGCATAGTTGTTTCATGTTTATGACTGATAAAGAACTTTAACTAGACCTATATATATGTTGGTTTTAATTTTATTTAATTCAATTGAATGAGTTTGTAATTATTTAATGTTAAATTAAATATAACAGCCTAGATGTCATCCCTCTTTCCTTTATTATGTTGGACATGTGTGCCTAATGATGTTTTATATAATTCCATTTATCCAATACTTTGGCCCCCTCACCTAAAAATGATTTTTAAAACATATATAATCAAAAGAAGCATTCTAACCCACATGTAGTTAGTTCAATATGGAGCTGAGGAGGAGGTGATTCAATATGAAACCATGGAGAAAACAACATAAGTGATATATATGTGGATATGTGGAATGCTGCAACTCATGACATGATCGATACAAGGATTTTCCCCTAGGTCCATAGGTTGATTTATTATACTCTAAATAAATCAACCTTTAGATAAGATAATGACCATGTAATTTATTTATTTATTTTATTTCTGTCTTATACATGATTTATTTTATAGATGTAAGATGAAAATCACATAAATAAATAAAATAATATACAAAGATATAATTTAAGTAATTTAATTATGCATAAATGTTTTATCATAACATGTTTAATCATTTAAGTAAAATCCACTTAATGTTAAAAAGTAATTTAAAGGATAAAATAAAAATATTTACACATAATAAACAAAATACCTCAAGTTAATATTAACACATTATTCCTTTCATTATTTTAATTAAGACAAACTATAGTTACGTTGTCGATTAAGGCCATAGTTGAGGGAAATTTTAATTATTGAGGAGTCTTAACTAAGATTATGGGACGACTTAACCAAACATGAATTGAATTTAACGACTATAGAATATTAAATACAAATTTGGTGTCTAGTGTTGAGGAAATACATGTCAATATTTCAGGATTGGGGTATCAACTTAACATAACAAGGAGTTCTACGTCTATAGTTGGAAATACCACCTACATAAACACCTTCATATAGTTTTAATTTCCATAGTATGGATCATAATAAGGGAAATATGGATCCTTTTCACTAGAATGTCTATAGTGTCAGTAAATTCTATGTTTAATGGTGAGGGCCATTGAGACTTTATAAAATAATGGGAGAATTAACAAAATTAAAATTATTATTATTATGACTCACATAAATTATAATCAAGATAAGTACTAATAATATTATCTATTATTATAGAATAATGGAATATTTTTCATTCACCCTATACCTATAATCAATTATGGATAAAAACCATCTCCTAACTGGTATTATTTTCGAGGAATGGTTAAGATACCTATGGGTTGTTCTATGTTATGAATGAAAATTGTACATTATAGAATCCCTAATCCTTAGTCTACCCTCTAAGGAGGAAAGTGATGAGAAGTTCTCTATCTATGATAAACAACTGAGTGACACAGTTGATTCCCAATGTTTTATTCTTTTATCCATACATAATGAACTCATGAAGTCACATGAAAAGATGGATGCCTATAGCATGCTACAATATCTCTATGATCTATATAATGATATAGAAATACATAAATGATTTTAGGTCTCCAAGGTGCTCTTCATGAGAAATCTTAGAGAAGGTGCACTAGTTGGGCATCTTGTATTCAAACTTATTGGCTATATTTTGTTCCTAGAGGTTCTAGGGTTTACGTTGCCTGAAGAACTGAACACCAATCTCATTATTTCATCACTCCCTCAGAGATTCTCTAGTTTTATTGTCAATTTCAATATCAACAACATAAATAAGAATATCCGAGAGTTTTTCACTATAATTCTCTAATTTGACAAGTATTTGAAGCATTAAAATCCCTCTGTCCTTATGATGAATATAAGTAAAGGCCAAGGGAAGAGCTAAAAGATTAGTATTAAGTATAAATCTTCTTTATAGCACTCACCTAAGAAGAGGAGGATCAAGGGGAAAGTAAGGGAACAAGAGGCCATCTAGTTTTAATGTGATAAAAAGGTCCACTAGAATAAAAATTGTTCCCAGACTAATAAGTAAGAGGAATAGTCAGGGGCATTCATTATTGAGTGAAATCTATCTATTTCTACAAATTGGATATTAAATAAAGCTTATGGTACTCATATATGTATTTAAATATATAAACCAAGTAGATTATAGAATATTTTCCATTATGAGGTTAATCTATAAGCAGAAAATTGATCCAAACTTGAAACTATATTTATTTGGGACTACTACATAACATTGCTAACTAGAATGATCTTGGTTCTGAACAATTGTTATTATGTTTCTTCATTCACCAAAAACATTATTTTTGTGTCTAGTCTTGATACATATGGATTTATTTTCAAATTTGGAAATAAATATTACTTCTTTTATAAATAAATAATTTTATATGGTAAGGAATAATTAAATAATATCCTATATGTATTAGATTACACAAACCAATAAATGGAAATCGATAATGAAAAAATTTCACATGACTCATAACACACCCAATTACAGAATCACCAGCTTGGTCATATTAACAAAAAAATTGGACCATATTACAACAAAATATATATTTAGATTCATTTGAAAAAAAACCACTTAGTGCTTGTCATGCGTGTTTACAAGGAAAAATGACCAAATCCCTATTTAGTGGAAAAGGTGAAAGAACCATTGAGTATATTGAATTAGTTCATATCAATATGTGTCGACCATTTCTAGTTGAAGCCAGGGGTGGGTAATCATACTTGACAACTTTTACTGACAACTTTAGTAAATCTAGATATATTTTCTTAATTTGGTATAAGTCAGATTCCTTTGAAAAATTCAAGTAATATATGAATGAAGTTGAGAACCATATTGATAATAAGATTAAGAAACTTCACTTAGACGGTGGCGGATAATATCTTAATTAATACTTCATTTATTATTTATGGGATTTTCAGATTTTATCCCAACTAAATTATCTTTATACACTACAATAGAGTGGTGTAAGAGAAAGGAGAAACCACACTCTATTAGACATGGTGAGATCAATAATGAGTAATGCGAGTATTCCATTATCCTTTTAGGGATATAAATTACAAACAATAATATATATACTAAACCAAGTGCCAAATAAATTAGTAAGTAGTATTATATATCAAATTTGGTATGGAAATAGACCCATATTGATGCATGTATGAGTGTGGGGTGGTGAAGCATGTGTTAAGGCTATTTCTAGAAACAAGATTACACCTTGAGGCTCTAAGAATATCTTTATAGGGAATCCTAAGAAAACTAAAGGATATTATCTTTTTGATCCTTCATATAAGAAACTCATGGTTAATAGATACCCCGAATTTCATGAAATGGATCACATATCCAAAGTATATAGTGGAAGAAAGATATACTTCGATGAAGTCTAGGATCCAGATACACATGATTTGGAAAAAAAATATATTCCATAAAGCCCTATATAAGAGAATATTATGAAAAAACAAAACTAAGTATGAGTATGAGAGAGGTTGGAGAACCAGAATGATATGGTTTTCTAGTCATTGAGGATGGTGATTCATTATTAGTTGATAATAATGACCCTTTAACCTATAAAGAATAAGTAAGTGGAATAAAATATGACCAATGAAAAGAATAAATGAGTTGAAATATAGACTCCATATACCAAAACCAATTCTATGTTTTGGTAGATCGTCTAGTGGATGTAAATCCCATTGGTTGTAAATTGGTATTCAAGAAGAAAGTAGACATGGATGAAAAATTCAGTACCTATATGGCATGGATGGTTGTAAAAGGGTTCAAAAAACATAAAGGAATATAATATGAAGAAATATTTTCACCATTTTCTATGAGAAAATTAGTTATAATGATACTTTACATAAAAAATTACAATGACTATGATATTTTGAAGATGTATGTCAAAGTAACTTTCCTTAATTATAACCTTCAGGAAGATGTATATATGACACAAATTATAGTTTTTGTGACTCCAAATGATTTAAAAAAAGTATAAAAGTTTCAAAGATCCATTTATAGATTAATGAAAACATCCATGTCATGGAACATTAGATTTGATGAATCCATAATGGAATTTGGTTTTATAAAGAATGAATGAAAACCTTGTGTCTGTGAGTGGTTTAGTGAGAGTGTGGTCATTTTCCTGATAGTTTATATTAATGACATAATACTCATTGTAAATGAAATACCAATCTTACATTTTGTTAAATAATAGTAGAATAAATTGTTATCCATGAAGGAATTAGGTAATCTATATATATTCCTGGGATCATAATCCATTGTAGTAGATCCAAGAGGCTTCTTGGACTAAGATAAAGGACTTAGGCTATCTATTTTATATGGAGGTAACCTGGTCTATCTTGATATATTCCTTATGTTTCTTAGTGAGAGTGTGGTTATTTTCCTGATAGTTTATGTCAATGAAATAATACTCATTGGAAATAAAATATCAGTCTTAGATTTTTTTAAATCCTAATAGAATACATGCTTATCTATGAAGGACTTAAGTAATCAATATATATTATTTGGATCACAATCCATTGTGATATATTCTAGAGACTTCTTGGAATAAGTCAATGTAAAAATATTGATAAGATACTGAAGATATTCATAATGTTAAAACCTAATAGGGGATTATTTTTGGTGTCACATGGAATTCATCATTCCAAGAAAATTTTTTCTCAGAAGCATTAGGAAAGATATAGGATGGTAAGAACTCCATACACATCAATGATTTGGCTAGTCCTATATGTTATTCTATGTACAAGGTTGGATTTTGCCTAAGACTTAATCATGATAGTAAGATATCAAGATGAACCAGGTGACCCCCATTGGATGGAAGTCAAGACTATCCTTAAATACCTAAGGCATACTAAGGATATATTCCTTCTCTATGGAGAATATTTGGATCTAATCATAAAGTTATACAAATATGTGGTATATATATTTACTCACAATTGAGGTAATATGAGCTAAAATATCTCAAAGAAAGTAGTGGTTTCCAATTCAATAGTAATTGATTATAATTCAGCTTATGAAGAAGCTAAATAAATAGTTTATATTTGAAACATTTTCAAAAATATTAACATAGTGCCTAATAGTAAAGACCCCATCGCACTCTATTGTGATTATAATATAGTGGTGAATTTTGAAAATAAGTTAAGGTAACATCCAAAAATGAAGTATATAATTATGAAATATCATCTATTGAGGTATTTTTCTCAGATGTGATGTCATTATGAGTAGAGTTCCCAAAAAATAAAACATGTAGAACCCCTCAAATAAATCCTAAACTCAGAAAAAACATGATTATCATACGAGAGCTAGCAGACTAAAAGTCATTGAAAGTTGGATATAGTCCAAGTGTTAGTCTGTTGGAGTTTGTGTTCTATAACCAACTGTGAGTACTTTATATTGCATGCATATTCAAAGAAGTGAATATTAATTAAAATATATTATTAAAGTTTTTCTTAGTTTTTCATAAATTTATTGTAATAATATTCTGGAATATCCATCACATCGAAAATATCATAAAAATTCTATACTATGATGAGAACCTTGAAATTAGATGATAATATTAATAAACTTTTTCTATCATTAGATAACATTATATGATAGGGAACATAGTATTTTGACTGCCTGGTGTGAGTAATCATAAGAATATGAGACTTCAAATCATGATGTTCACACTTAATAATCTCTCAGATAGGAGATTATGAGAACACACATTCCTGTAAGAAATCAAAATATTTATGTGTCATTGTTTTTCTTATCCATGAGCATGTGTAGTGATCCTTATAATTTAAAATTATTATTAATGAAACTCAAGGCTCATGCACTTTTATGTATTATCATAAACCATGACAATGTAGTTCATGGTGAAGTTGGCGCATTGGGTGTGTTATGATGATATGTTATTAATGAATAAGCTGAGGAAATATTTCTACCTTTCATATTTAAATAAGTTGTTTTCTCATCCCTTTAATTGGAATAGAACTATCAGAATAGATTTCATGGCCATGGTTATGTAGATATATTCATTTCAGATAATCAAAGAAAAATATGTCAAACATTAAGGTAGATGACACAAGTATGCAAATTTATTGACGATATATCATGAAAAAGGTATTATATTACTCAATGTGTGTTAATATGTGTTGTTTTATTATAACATATCTTCTTCCCCTGTGGGTGACTTAATCCATTACTTGACAGTAATCTTGGACTTTAGGTAAGCCCACCTAATTCCACTGAGAAAAAGGCCTAGAGGGTCACACATAAAGTGCATCCTTTGATATTAGTTAAATATTATTTATATTTAATAGTTGGAATAAATATTATTCTCTATAACTAAAGTTAATATTTATTCAACATTTATTAAATGATCACAAATATTAAATAAAAATTTATTCACAAGGTAATAGTTTTATTATAGGAATATATAATATTTATTTATCTCTTGTTATTTTCACCACAATAAATAATTATTTATTTATAAAATAAAAAATTTATTTGGAAATTTTAATATTAAATAAAAATTTATTCTCCATTCCATGAAAAAAATATTTATTTATTGAATGAATAAATATTTAATAATAATATTTATTTGGGTGTTCAATAAATGACGAGGAGGATAAACAAATTAAGATTAGGTCTGCTGATAAATATTAATTTAATAAACCATAAAATAATATTTATAGTTTCTTTAGTTAGCACTAACCATGTGATAAAATAAAAATATTATTTTATTACATGGAATGAGGTCTCATATGGGTTTAATAAATTATTAAGGGTCCTTGTGTAATTAATAAAATTTGAAACCATAACCCTGGTTCTATAAATAGACTTCCGTCACATTATAGAGAAGATTAATCATTGTGCACAACATATTCCTCTCAAGTTCCACCTCATCCTCTCATCCTATCAAGTATGAGAAGAAAAGATAGATTCTTTCAATCTTGATGGAACATGAAACGACCAAATGTTAATAACAGAAGATGATGAATCAACTATTCTAGCACTCAATGATCCATCGACATTGTTCGAACATAGAAGGAGCACTTGTGGATCTATACTATAGGGGATATACTTTGGGTCCTCACAACACAATTATGATACACCGATTAAGTTAGAAAGATCATAATTTTCATCAAATAAAGATCTCAAGACCGAGGTATTATTTCTTCTGATCTATTAAATTAATTATAAATTTAATGTGAAAATATCTTCTCTTGGTTATGACAATATTCTTTGAAAATATTATTTGGAACGATTTCATTATTCAAAACGTTTATGTATTATAAAATATGCAAAAAATCCATAAAATCCAACAAAATATAAGTTAGATTATAACCTAACATGTGATTTCATTTCACCTAGAACCAACATATAGAAACTATTTGATTAGAAATACCGAGATAAATGGATTATTTTACACAATGTACATCGTACGAGGTTTCATTTACTTGTGATATTAAATTATTTCTCTATTGGAGCCTTGATGTGTTTCTAGACACTAAAATTAGACATTAGGGAGTGTAACCTAATTCCACTGAAAAGGGGCCTAGTTGAGCACACACTATGTTTATTTGGAACCAAAGTTATATTCCATATGACTTTAACATGATGGATAAATATTATTCTTATACATGGTTTAATAATTTATCATGTTGGTTTGATCATAAATATTCAATCACCTGTAATTCAAGAGAATATATATATGTGAGTTGAATATTAAATAAATATTTATTCACTCTATAATTATATATTTAATTATGTGAATTCATAATATTTATTTATTCTAGTTTATTAACAAGGTAAAAAGTATTTTTTTTATTTAGTTATGTGAATACTTAATAAATATTTATTCACAAATTTAGGTGAATATAATATTTATATATTTATTATCAAATAATGTAGTGAAATTTAATCAATTAATTAATTAATTATTATTCAAGGCCTAATAAATATTAAGGAGGATTGGAAGATAGAGTTTAACATTCTAGTGAAAATTGTTATATAAATATTAATTTATTTATTCATGAAAAATAATATTTATTTTACCCATGAGTTCTGTGTGTGTTGAGTAAATAATAATAATTTTATTATTATTTATACATGATGTCTACTAGGGATTAAGAAAATAATAATATCCCTTGTGAAATAATTATTTTATAACCATAGTATAATTTAAACCTATTTATGAAATTCTCTAAAAAAAGAGCCACATTCTTTCATTGTAAAAAAAATTCTATAAGGAATTATATTAATTCATAGAGAGATCCCCCCATAATGGTATGAATACCACATATATTTTCACTTCCTTAACCAGAACAAACATCTTCTCTTTTGAAGGATTCAATTATGATTAACATCGATCATCACAAGCATTAAAACCATCAATGATAGCACTTATAGGATTCTATGATGATAATCATAGGTCCATGAAGCGTGCAGAGATCACCACTAGAAATAATATACCCTTTATTCCTCCAATGCGATTATAGTGTGATGATTGGTTTTGTCCAATCATAAAAAACAAAGAAAGGATTCAATTAAAGGTAATTCATTAATTAAATAAATTAATTATAAATTATATGTGAAATGATCCCCTCTTCTTGGTTTCAGGTTCTTGTTAATTAATATTCATATTTATTCTGCTCATCATGATGATTCTCCATCATGTAAATCATTGATTATTATTAGATAAAAAAAATTTGAGTTGGAAATGACCCACCCCTATCTTCATTAATTCTTTAAATCTTTGAGTGGTATCAAAGTAGTCACACAATAATTTATAATTATTTATTATTCATTAATCAATTATATGAAATTTGTATTATTTTAACTTCTAGTTTATTCATTATATAATCAAGAGTTAAATTAACATGCTATCGATATATTAATTCTCTTCATTCAAGTTTAATATCATCTTAAATAGATTAATAATACTTGAATAACGATTAATAGATGACATTAGGAGGGTATTTAGATTATAGATGATTGTTAGGGATACAAGGTGTGTGACTGAAAGTACATACTGTGTACCCAAGTTCACTACACCAAGATTTGTTGTGGGACATATGATGTTCCAAGAATTAATAAAACACAGTGTACTTAATGCACACCGTATGTTAACTAGTCCATCCTAGAATATAGTCTATCAGACCACATGGTGTGTAACTAGTGTACATACCATGTAGTCTACACAGTTTAGTGGAAAATTCATGATAACCATGTGGTCAAATACATGGAATAACACCACATGATATTGACAAAATTTATCATTAATAAGGTACATGATATGTAGTTAGTGTATATTTCGTGTGACTCATTATTTCCCACATCTGAAGAACATGTTGAGTCCATAGGTGGGAGATGCTGACACACAACAAGTGGAACATAAAACATGTAGTTTGTTAATACACACTATATAACCCAATCAAGATATACACATAGTTCCTAGGTGTTTTCTCGATACATAAAAAGTGAAAAAATGGGTTTTAACTCATTAGTACATTCCGTTTAGTCACCCAATAAATAACCTAGTTAAAATTACATAAAGAAAAATTAATCAAAGCATTAAAAACGTAGTTACATCATTTTCATATGATGTATTTACTATGTAATAAGGTTTTTAAAATCAATAAATTCTCAATTAATTCCATGTAATTATCTAAAATTACTAGCAAGCCATTTATTTTCCTTGTTTCATTTATGATGAGTATCTCCAAGTGACTTCAGATAATCATTAAGATAAATGGAATTAATTAATTAATTTAATTAATTCAAGAAAACTTATCTTAATAATAATTAAATAATTTAACTGAATTCTATCTAGTGTAATTTTGAGTATTCGTTGCATGTATGTGGATGACTATGATCTTAGAACAACCTGTGTATATTATTGATTTATTTAATTTATTAGTACATGGTTTTTAATAATTTTTTAAATTAATTTATGGTCTATGATTCATTCTTCTTCTCTTATTATGTAAGGTCCTATATCCCCATGGATTATTTTCTGTTAACATATTTAAATTATCCTATGGTTTCTCTCACCTATGTGTGAGTAAAATTATGTAATGGATGGAGCTCTTAGGAGAGTAGAGGTGGTTAAAGTTCACAACCAAGGTGAAACCAATCTTAGAGGTACACAAGATCATAGGAAGAATGATTTAACTTGAACCAATCATGGTTCCAGGAGTTTATTTATTAGGTTTAAGGGATGGTTTATTATCTGCTAGATAAACCAATCATTAAAGAATCTCATGGTCATTCCACTTTATTTATTTTATTTCAGTCAATTGTATGGTTAATTTTTTATAGATTCTGAAATCATTTAACTAATTAATTGAAAATAATGAAATATGGAATTAAAATAAATATTATAATATGTGTAAAATTTATCTAGATTTGATTAATCACTTAAGTAAAACTCACTTAATATTAACAAGAATGTAATAAAAAAAATAGAAAATTTACACATAAATATAAAAATTTCAAAAATTAATTATTAATTTGGTATAACCTTCCACTAATTGAGTTAAAATTGAATCATAGTTAAAAGTAATTGATCGAGCCAAGTTAGGGACCTTTCAATTATGAGGAAATTTTAACATGATTTTTTGGGTTGACTTAACTTAGTTCACTTCAAGGTTTGACTACCTAAGGAGAAATTGGTATAACTAAGAGGAAAAACATTTAGAAAATTATTATCTGGGATTTCAGGATTAGGGATTCCACTCAACAGATCAATGAGTTAATGAAGTTTTCAAGTTACAACTACCTAAAACCCTTCAAATAACTAACATGACCCATTTTTGAATTATGATAAGGGGAATAATGATCCTTTCCACTAAAATTTCTATGCAACGAGATATTATGAACCAATGGTGAGGGTTATTTAGTTTCAATAAAAGAGTGGGAGATTATTAATTTAAAATTTATCATCTAATTTAGTAATCAAGATAATTTACTAAAATTATACACTTATTTATTATAGAAATGTCAACCCACATGACTTTGGATATATCATTTCAATCCATTTTAGAGAAGGATAATATTCTCACCATCTTGAATTTATAGGAATGCAATAGGTGTTTATGTGTTATACTATTACATGAATGGAAATTATATGTGATAGAAAATCATATTGATGTGGCACCTAGAAAAGTATCCAATGCGAATAAACTTCCTACCTTTGTGAAACATTTGGATGATTCCATAGATGTCCAATGTTTCATGCTTTAGTCTATGTACAATGATATTTTAAAGCAATATAAGGGTTTATATTTATATATCATTATAGATCACCATCACGATATTTATCAAGATAAGGTGATACAAGAGAGATATGAGATCTCCAATGCACTATTCACATTCAAACTTAGAGAGTCGACACCATCTATGCCTCATGTAGTCAACATGATTGGATACCTTGAGAACTTGGGCATCTTTGTATTTAAGATCCCTAATGAGATTCACGTAGATCTAATTGTATCCTCATTTACAAAGAGTTTATATAGTTTCATTATTAGTTATAATATAAGAAATAGTGATAAGTCTGTCTCAGAAATCCATAGAGTGATTCACCAAGTTGGTAAATACAAGGGGTGTGAAAAGACTGTGGCCTTTAAGGTGAATAAGAAAAATGAATAATATGGAAAAAGGGAAAAGGAATCAATCTAAGTCTAAGGCTCCCAAGAACTATCATTTTAAGAAAATAAATATCCAAATACATGAAAAAGAAGGTGATATAATATTTTTTTCATATGGCAAGATGGGCCACTAGAAGAAGAACTTCACCCAGTTAAAGAAGTAAGGGGAAGTGTCAAGTGTATTTGTTATTGTGTTAAAGATTTATATATCTACAGATTAGGTATTAAAATTCAATTTTTGGTGATAACATATGTATTCCAATGCATGAACCAAGTATATTTTGAAATATTTCCATAGGAGAGGTGGATGTATGATCTTCCAATGGTGCGAGGCTAAATTATCTAGCCATTAGAGACTACCAATTTCCGTTTCCAAATAGGATGGTCTTGGTTTTAAAATATTGTTATTATGTACCAAATGTTACCAAAAACATATTTTTTTGTATCCTACCTATAACACCTGAGACTTTTATGTTATATAAATCATCAAAGGAATCTTTTTCTACACACAACACTTGCTTGACTTGCTTTACACGAAATCGTAACCTTCCTCAATAGCTTGGGTCGTACGCAATACCGAGTTTCACTAAACAATGATATGCTAATAAAATATTATTAAAACTAGCCGTTATGAATAGTAATAACCACTTTTTGAAATTTTATAAATTTTATTTTTCAAAATGGACTTTATTTTTGGATTCGGTATATCGAAATTATCCTAGGGTGAAATTTTGGTATTTTTCTGAAAACTTTCAATTTTTGATGAATAGTGAAACCACTAAGTGGTAGTTAAAAAACTGAATTTTTCATAAAACTTAATTTTACCACTTCTGTGAGTGGAATTTCGAAAATCCGAGAGACACGGTTGATGTCAGTAAGTAAAATGTGGTTCAATGAGATGAAAATAAGTTTTGGTGAATAGTAACTTTTTACTTTTTTTTACCACGGTTAAAAGTAAATAGGGTAATTAAGGGTAAAAATGATATTATTATTACCCTAACACATGTAATAATTCTATTGGATAAGTGTAATTTGACCAAAAACAAACTTAGGAATAAAATATGACCATTTAGGCCCACTTGGATTAGATTAGGACATTTATTATTAATTTATTTAAAGAAGGGTTAAAATAGTTAAAATCAAAGTTTAATAAGTAAATCATTTTTAATATGGGGTTATACATAATATAAATTCGACTATAAATATTCATTATAAATCTGAAAATAGTTCCTACATAATGGTATTTTATTTGTAATTTTTAGACATTAAATAATGTAATTTATTTATGACACAAAGATGATGCAGTAATTATCTTATTAATGAAATATTGACATAATTGATGTTATAAACACCAAAATAAATGTAATTTTAGACTTTTTATGAATTAAACTAATTTTCAAGATTAATATGACATGTTATTATCGATTTAATTAACTTTTTTCGAACTAATCATTCTGTTATGATTTTTACAAAAATTAATTACTAAATAGTGTCAAAATTGACATAAAATAGTTTTTAAAACAAATATTATATTAGTAATTGTTATTTTATTCCTAAAAATATAAGGTTAGGCCAAATGACTTACATAAGGTTATATATATTAATAATAAACAACTTGGGGTTCGTTTGGCTGCTTATAGTAAGTTTATTAACCTTATAGTATAAGAACACAAGAAGACACGGTAAAAGTAAAATTATTTAACTTAATGTTAAATCTAAATGATAAGGTTAAAATAGGAACCTAAACTTGTCTAAATTCTATTTGATGAGAGGATTGCGACCCATCCCCACCTTAGCTTTTAAATAAATCAATTTGGAGCTATTTAAAACCGAACTTGACTTTATAATAAAATAATATTTTTAGTTTTTTTAAAGGAGCCCCTCTCCTCCCTTATAAAAGGGCACCTCCTCCCCCTCTTCCTCACACCACATTGAGCCTTCAAGCTCATCCAAACCCTACCAATTTCTTCTCTCCACTTCCCTAGAAACATCATAGAGGTTCTGGTCTTCTTCAAATACCTATTTTAGTGCCCTAAAAGGAGGTCTCAAAGAAGCACTTCAAAGAAGAGGTAATGTCCGTTACCGATTCTTTCATCTTTATTTCTTCTTCCACTTCTTCTTATTTAGTTGTTTCATTATGAAGTAATAACATCAGTATCACTCATATACAGATATGTTATTATAATTATGAAACAACCCTATTTCACCATCTATCCATCCTACGGAAAAAGAAATCACCGCGCGTGCGTATGTACGAAATACCGTCTCCACGCCGTGGTGTAATCTATTTTCCACCACCACCTTACTTGGATGGGTATAATGGTGTAAATAATGACTATATATGACTATTATAAAGTGATACTGATTCTGAAATAGTATACATACACTCTAATACAATTCCACGATCATAGGAACGATATCATCACTCGTGCGTACGTACGGAATACCGTCTCCACGATGTGATGCGACTCGTTCTACATGATCTTCATTTCATAATGATTATATAAATGAATTGAATGAATTAATATGATATATATTACACTAATACCATTATGGAAATGAGGTATCTATAACCTAAAGAAAATAATAAGAATTTATTCGACAAAACACAAATAAGAACAAAAAGTTATAAACACCTGAATAACAAGTAGCAATGAAATATTACTACTAAGAAGCTAAGAATATGACCATATATGATATCATAAAAATAAGTATGATTCTCGAATAAGTCAATAACAATATTTAAATCATTATACAGGAGGTTCAGACACGTACAAAGCATATCAGACCTAAGGTAAGTGAAATATCAAAATCACATTTTTATCCGAGATTGTTTATACTTTGGTATTTACTAGGGTGTATTTTATCATCCTCATCCACGTTTCCTCAATATATAATATTCTTTCCATCCAACTAAAATTGTTTAAATCCAATTTTTCCCTTCGGTGAGTTTTTAGTAAAGGATATGAAAGGAATCTTTTGTCGTTTTTCGTACGAGGTACTTTTTGAATTTTCCGACAAAAGTACGAAGAATTCTTTTTTTAACATATACGACATGAATGGATTTTTAAAACATTATTTCCAAGAAGATTCCTTTAAAAGTTTTCAATTTTATTTTTAATCAACTTCTTTTAGTTTATAATTGTACGACATGTTAAGAAAGGAAAAGTGTTTTTGAAGCAGAAATGATATTTTCCTCAAGAATGGAGTTCAAGTGTTTTATCAAAATTATTTTCCATCTAAGATAATAAAGGGTTCTGTTTATATCACTATTATTACATTGATTTGATTATGTTGTGATGGAATTATTTTTATGAATTCCTTTATCTTATATGAATTGTTTGATGATGTCACGATGTTTAAGATTCCCATTTTTATTACATGGGTTATGCAATGATGTATGATTTATGATTTTGTGGCACACATAAGAATGGTATCATTATGAGATGGTTGGGACCTATATATCCCTCCAATGAATTGGGTAAAGATTTTATATCTCATGAGATAGACATGGTTGGAATGATAGGTTATACCGGTTCAGTGAAATAGGACTGAAACGAGGAGTGGACTCGGTTCAGAAATGGACTTTGTCCACTAAGATAGTCTTGGCATTGAGTCTTGAATAATAAGAAATGATTCTCTATGATTATGTGTGTATTCCACAAAGTTTCATATTTTAAGTTGTTATTATTGGGATTACAATTCACTACTATGATTTATCCCATGTTATGAAATTATTCTCTCTTTTGCAGGTTACGATTTCCAAAAGTTATGTTCTTATGAATATGATGTGATTGATATTTCTTTTGTTTACCCTTACTGAGCATTTGAGCTCACCCTTTTTTATGTTTTCTTTCCCCAGGTCAGGAAGAAGGTTATTAAGTATGATATTCCAAAAGGGACTATAGATATGATGAAATAAATGAGAGACAGTGTAGACGCTTTATGAACTAGTTTTTTATGTTTCCCAGTTTCTAAAGACACTATACCTATATGGTCCTTTCGTGGGTTTGTTATATGTTGTAATAAGTATGCTACAATTTTGAAGTATTAATAATGTATGTAAATTATGGGTCTTTATAGTTGGTATCAGAGGAAAGGTATAGTCAACCTTTGGATGTGAAAGCCTTTGTAAGAACCCTAAGGATAAGTCTAAGCATAGAACACAATCTCAGTGTTTTAGAAAGGGCCATGAATAACCTAGGATAAGACCTTAAGTGTGAAATTTTATTCTTGATTATGTGGTTTTCCTATTATAATTAGTGTTTCTCACACTATTCTTCTTGGTTTTAGTCAATGACTGGAACCCGAAGGAACCGTGTTAATGCGGAATGCGACGGGCAATGCAATGATTGTCCCCCTGAGCAACCAAACGTTATGGGAGATGGAATGAAAAATCTTGTAGCCATGCTCACACAACTTTCTCAAGCTATGAATCATGCAGGACTTCCAAACAAGCAAAGGAAGGAGAAACATTCTATTGAATCCTTCATGAGACAACGTCCACCTTCATTCAGCGGGTCTACTGATCCATTAGTTGCTGAACAATGGATTAGTACTACTCAAAAGATATTTTCAGTTCTTCAATGTTCTGAGAATGATAAAGTCATCTTAGCAGTGTATCGTTTGGAGGGTGATGCTGATCAATGGTGGAATCTTATTAAGAATATGAGGCAAAGGGATGAAATTGAGTCCATGGAATAGGACGAGTTCAAGAACTTATTTTTCAATAAGTACTTCCCTCGTATTCTCTGAACAAAGATGGAGAAAGAGTTTCTTGAACTGAAGCAAAAGGATGATGAATCTTTTGGTACCTATGAAGCAAATTTTACAAGACTTGCAAGGTACGCTTCTGGTATTATTATCCAACCTGAGATTAAGATCAATCGATTCTTTAGTGGCTTAAAACCAAGTATTCGAAGGGCGTTATCCATAAGGGACTTCAATAGCTACGAGGAAATCGTTCGATGTGCTCTCAAAATCGAGATGGTGATTGGAGTAACCCATCAGTCATATGGGTTTGATAAGAAGAGGAAAATGGAATTCAAAATAAAATCTAAAGAGCACACTGAAAAGAAGACGAGATTTCCCTTATGCTCAAAGTGTGGAAAGAAACATGGAGGGAGTTGTATTAAAGGGACAAGTAAATGTTTCAAATGTGGAAAGGAAGGTCATCAGGCATTTGAATGCCGCGATGATGGGAAGAAGATGTCTAATGATGCAAACAAAGGAAGGGATACACAGAATGAACCTACTACACTTCAATGTTTCAAGTGCAAGGAGATGGGGAATTATGCTAATAAATGCCCAAATCCAAGGGTTGATGATGATGGTCTAAGTCAACAAACTCTTAAGGCTAAAGACAAAGGAAAGTCACATGCAATTTCTATCAGCGATGTGGAGTACGATAACGATGTGGTGAAAGGTACACTTACCATCCACTCTAAAGTAGAAAATGTTTTATTTGATTCTGGATCCACCCACTCCTTTATTTCTGAAGAATTTTCTAAGGGTATCACCATATTACCTCAACAGTTAGATGTTGAGTTAGCTATGACAACCCCTAATGGCACAACAGTCGCATCAAAAGTTTATAATTCTTCTCCGATTGAAGTTTGTGGGAAAGTGCTTCCTGCAAATCTTGTGATCATTCCTATAGTGGAATTTGATGTGATTCTTGGCATGGATTGGATTTCTCTACATGGAGCTCATATCAATTTCCAAAGAAGGGAAGTCACATTTCATATTCCAGATCAATCTATGATCGTCTATCAATGCAAGGATGAACATAACCTTCCAATGGAAATTTATTCCATTTTATGGGTATTGATTCCACTAAATGAAGGTTATTTATCTCAAATGGTTAGTGAGAAACTCATGATTAAGAATATGCCCATTGTACAGGAGTTTGATGATGTCTTTCCAGAGGAATTACCAAGTCTTCCACCGAATCGTGAAGTTGAGTTTTCAATAGAACTCATACCGGGTGCTTTGCCTATTTCAAAGACACCTTATTGAATGGACCCAATTGAGTTGCAGGAATTGAAGAAGCAACTCCAAGAGAATCTTGATAAGGGGTTCATACACCCTAGTGCGTCACCTTGGGGAGCACCTCTTCTGTTTGTTAAGAAGAAAGATGGATCAATGAGACTCTGAATTGATTATCGAGAACTTAACAAGATCACTATCAAGAAAAAATATCCTCTCCCACGCATTGATGACTTATTTGACCAACTACGCGGAGCTCAATACTTTTCCAAGATTGATCTTCGTTCAGGGTATCATCAATTAAGGTTCAAAAGGGAGGATATACCAAAGACGGCTTTCCGTACAAGGTATGGACATTATGAATTTATAGTGATGCCATTTGGTCTTACTAATTCCCCTTCTATCTTCATGGATCTGATGAATAGAGTCTTTAGAGACTATGTTGATCAGTTTGTGGTAGTCTTTATAGACGATATTCTTGTCTATTCAAAGAGCAAGGAAGAACATGAAGATCACTTGCGAATTATATTGAAGACCCTGATAAAGGAGAAGCTTTATGCCAAATTTACCAAGTGTGAATTTTGGCTTCAAAAAGTTTCATTTTTGGGTCACATAATCTCAAAAGAGGGGATATCTGTGGATCCAGCAAAAACAAAGGTTATTGAAAGATGGTCGAGACCAACAACAGTAACTGAGACCCGAAGTTTTCTTGGTTTGGCTGGATATTATTGACGTTTCGTGAATGATTTTTCACGATTATCTAATCCACTCACCAAGTTGACTCGGAAAGGAGTTAAGTTTGTTTGGACAGAGGAATGTGAAGAGAATTTCAAGGAGTTGAAAAAAAGGTTATCCAATGCACCTGTACTCACACTGCCTTGTAGTGGAGAAAGGTTTGTGATCTATAGTGATGCATCCAAGAAGGGATTGGGGTGTGTTCTTATTCAAAATGATATGGTTATAGCTTATGCCTCACGACAGTTGAAAATACATGAGAAAAATTACCCAACTCATGATTTGGAGTTAGCTGCGGTAATCTTTGCATTAAAGATTTGGAGGCATTACCTTTATGGTGAAAGGTGTGATATTTATACTCATCATAAAAGTTTAAAGTATATTTTCACACAAAAGGAGCTGAATATGCGCCAAAGAAGATGGTTGGAGCTGATTAAGGATTACGACTGCTCAATTCATTACCACCCTGGGAAAGAAAACAAGGTGGAAGATGCATTAAGTCGACAAGACCATGCCAAGTTATCCATGATGAGGATCACAAAAGATCCAATATTTATGGATTTACAAAGGATGGATATTGGAATTATAATGGAAGGGGAAAAATCTTATCTTTCTCAAATGAATGTTCAACCATCTATACATGTGAAGATTAAAGAGGCACAGAAAGAAGATGTTGAGTTACAAAATAAGGTGAGAAATGTTCCAGAATTTAACCTTGATTGTGATGGGATAATAAAGTTCAGGAATCGGGTTTGTGTTCCTCCCATCCCAGAATTAAAGAAGGAGCTACTGGATGAGGCTCATAGTTCTTCATTCTCTATTCATCCTGGAAGCAGGAAGATGTATAGGGACCTGAAAGAGTACTTCTGGTGGGATGGCATGAAAAGAGATGTTGCTGAATATGTCTCTCGATGCTTGGTTTGTCAAAAAGTTAAAGCTGAGAGACAGAAGTCTAAGGGGATGTTATAACCATTACCCATACCCAAATGGAAATGGGAAAACATCACTATGGACTTTGTCACAGGACTTCCAAAAACATCCAAAGGCAATAATGCTATCTGGGTCATAGTTGATCGTCTTACAAAGTCTGCACACTTCATTGCTATTAGAGAGGATTTCTCTCTGGATCAGCTTGCCAGGATATATGTAAAGGAAGTGGTAAGGTTTCATGGAGTACCACGTTCTATTATATCTGATCGGGATCCGAGGTTTACCTCAAAGTTCTGGCGAAGTCTTCAGCAAACTCTGGATACAGAGTTGAGTTTCAGCACTGCTTATCATCCTCAGACAGAAGATCAGTATGAGAGAACAATTCAAACTCTAGAAGATATGTTGAGAGCTTTCTCTATGGATTTAAAAGGTGGTTGGGATCAACACCTACCTTTGGTGGAATTTTCTTATAATAATAGCTTTCACTCCAGTATTCAGATGGCTCCTTATGAAGCTCTCTATGAAATGAAATACAGGACTCCAACTTGCTGGGATGAAGTTGGGGAAAGAAAGCTATTAGGACCTGATCTCATTGATGAAATGGAAGAAAGGTCAGATCTATTCAACAAAACATAAGAGCAGCTCAGAGTCGACAGAAAAGTTATGCCGACAACCGAAGAAAAGACCTAGAGTTTGAAGTGGGTGATAAAGTGTTCTTACAAATATCTCCCTGGAAGAGGGTCATGAGATTTGGAAAGAAGGGGAAGTTGAGCCCTAGATATATCGGTCCTTTCAAAATACTAGATCGTGTTGGGAAGGTAGCTTAACGATTGGCGCTTCCACCGAATCTCTCTCAAGTTCACGATGTGTTCCATGTATCTCTCCTGAGAAAGTACATACCTGATCCTTCACATGTACTTAGCTCAGAAGTTGTACCGCTGGAGAAAGATCTTTCTTATGAAGAACATCCGATAGAGATTCTGGATCGTAGTGAAAAAGTCCTACGAAACAAGACCACTCGATTTGTGAAAGTTTTATGGAGGAACCACCAATTAGAAGAAGCTAAATGGGAGCTTGAGGATATGATGAGGGAGAGGTATCCTCATCTGTTTGTTACAAAGTGACGAATTTCGAGGGAGAAATTCATTTTAAGGGGGGTAGAATGTAACACCCGAGACTTTTATGTTATATAAATCATCAAAGGAATGTTTTTCTACACACAACACTTTCTTGGATTGCTTTACACGAAATCGAAACCTTCCTCGATAGCTTGCGTCGTATGCAATACCGAGTTTCACTAAACAATGATATGCTAATAAAATATTATTAAAACTAGCCGTTATGAATAGTAATAACCACTTTTTGAAATTTTATAAATTTTATTTTTCAAAATGGACTTCATTTTTGGATTCAGAATATCGAAATTATCCTAGGGTGAAATTTTTGTATTTTTCTGAAAACATTCAATTTTTGATGAATAGTGAAACCACTAAGTGGTAGTTAAAAAACAGAATTTTTCATAAAACTTAATTTTACCGCTTCTATGAGTGGAATTTCGAAAATCTGAGAGACACGGTTGATGTCAGTAAGTAAAATGTGGTTTAAAGAGATGAAAATAATTTTTGGTGAATAGTAACTTTTTACTTTTTTTTACCACGGTTAAAAGTAAACAGGGTAATTAAGGATAAAAATGATATTATTATTACCCTAACACATGTACTAATTCTATTGGATAAGTGTAATTCGACCAAAAACAAACTTAGGAATAAAATATGACCATTTAGGCCCACTTGGATTAGATTAGGACATTTATTATTAATTTATTTAAAGAAGGGTTAAAATAGTTAAAATCAAACTTTAATAAGTAAATCATTTTTAATATGGGGTTATACATAAGATAAATTCTACTATAAATATTAATTAGAAAGATAAAAAGATTTCCTACATAATGGTATTTTATTTGTAATTTGTAGACATTAAATAATTTAATTTATTTATGACACAAAAATGATGCAGTAATTATCTTATTAATGAAATATTGACATAATTGATGTTATAAACACCAAAATAAATGTAATTTGACACTTTTTATGAATTAAACTAATTTTATAGATTCATATGACATGTTAGTATTGATTTAATTAACTTTTTTATAACTAATCATTCTGTTATGATTTTCAAAAAAATTAATTACTAAATAGTGTCAAAATTGACATAAAATAGTTTTTAAAACAAATATTATATTAGTAATTGTTATTTTATTCCTAAAAATCTACGGTTCGGCCAAATGAATTATATAAGGTTATATATATTAATAATAAACAACTTGGGTTTCGTTTGGATGCTTATAGTAAGTTTATTAACCTTATAGTATAAGAACACAAGAAGACACGGTAAAAGTAAAATTATTTAACTTAATGTTAAATCTAAATGATAAGGTTAAAATAGGAACCTAAACTTGTCTAAATTATATTGTATGAGAGTATTTATACCCACCCCCACCTTAGCTTCTAAATAAATCAATTTGGAGATATTTAAAACCGAACCTGACTTTATAATAAAATAATATTTTTAGTTTTTCCAAAGGAGCCCCTCTCCTCCCTTATAAAAGGGCACCTCCTCCCCCTCTTCCTCACACCACTTTGAGCCTTCAAGTTCGGACAACCCATGACAAGTTCTTCTCTCCACTTCCCTAGAAAGATCCTAGAGTTTCTGGTATTCTTCAAAGACCTATTTTAGTGCCCTAAAAGGAGGTCTCAAAGAAGCACTTCAAAGAAGAGGTAATGTCCGTTACCGATTCTTTCATCTTTATTTATTCTTCCACTTCTTCTTCTTTAGTTGTTTCATTATGTAGTAATAACATCAGTATCACTAATATACTGATATGTTATTATAAGTATGAAACAACCCTATTTCACCATCTATCCATCCTACGGAGAAAGAAATCACCGCGCGTGCATACATACGGAATGCCGTCTCCACGCCGTGGTGTAATCTATTTTCCACCACCACCTTACTTGGATGAGTATAATGGTGTAAATAATGACTTTATATGACTATTATTAAGTTATACTGATTCTTAAATAGTATAAATACACTCTAATACAATTCCACGATTATAGGAACGATATCATCACTCGTGCGTACGTAAGGAATACCGTCTCCACGATGTGATGCGACTCGTTCTACATGATCTTCATTTAATAATGATTATATAAATGAATTGAATGAATGAATATGATATATATTACACTAATACCATTCTGGAAATGAGGTATCTATAACCTAAAGAGAAGAATAAGAATTTATTCGACAAAACACGTATAAGAACAAAAAGTTATAAACACCCGAATAACAAGTAGCAATGAAATATTACTACTAAGAAGTTAATAATATGACCATATATGATATCATAAAAATAATTATGATTCTGGAATAAGTAAATAACATTATTTAAATCATTATACAGGAGGTTCGTACACGTACAAAGCATATTAGACCTAAGGTAAGGGAAATATCACAATCTCATTTTTATCCGAGATTATTTATACTTTGGTATTTACTGGGGTGTATTTTATCATCCTTATCCATGTTTCCTCAATATATAATATTATTTCCATCCACCTACAATTTTTTAAATCCAATTTTACCCTTCGGTGAGTTTTTAGTAAAGGATATTAAAGGAATCATTTGTCGTTTTTCATACGAGGTACTTTTTGACTTTTCCGAAAAAAGTACGAAGAATGTTTTTTTACTTATACGACATGAATGGATTTTTAAAAAATTATTTCCAAGAATATTCCTTTACAAGTTTTCAAGTTTATTTTTAATCAACTTATTTTAGTTTATAATTGTACGACATGTTAAGAAAGGAAAAGTGTTTTTGAAGCAGAAATGATATTTTCCTCAAGAATGGAGTTCAAGTGTTTTATCAAATTTATTTTCCATCTAAGATAATAAAGGGTTCTGTTTATATCCCTATTATTACATTGATTTGGTTATGTTGGGATGGAATTATTTTTATGAATTCCTTTATCTTATATGAATTGTTTGATGATGTCATGATGTTTAAGATTCCCATTTTTATTACATGGGTTATGCAATGATGTATGATTTATGATTTTGTGGCACACATAAGAATGGTATCATTATGAGATGGGTGAGACCTATATCTCCCTCCAATTCATTGGGTAAAGATTTTATATCTCATGAGATAGACATGGCTGGAACGGTAGGTTATACCGGTTCAGTGAAACAGGACTAAAACGAGGAGTGAACTCGGTTCAGAAATGGACTTTTTCCACTAAGATAGTCTTGGCAATGAGTCTTGACTAATAAGAAATGATTCTATATGATTATGTGTGTATGCCACAAAGTTTCATGTTTTAAGTTATGATTATTGGGATTACAATTCACTACTATTATTTATCCCATGTTATGAAATTATGCTCTCTTTTGCAGGTTATGATTTCCAAAAGTTATGTTCTTATGAATATGATGTGATTGATATTTCTTTTTTTTACCTTTACTGAGCATTTGAGCTCACCCTTTTGTATGTTTTCTTTCCCCAGGTCAGGAATAAGGTTATTAAGTAAGATATTCCAAAAGGGACTCTAGATATGATGAAATAAATGGGAGACAGTGTAGACGCTTTATGAACCAGTTGTTTATGTTTCCCAGTTTCTAAAGACACTATACCTATACGGTCCTTTCGTGGGTTTGTTATATGTTGTAATTAGTATGCTTCAATTTTGAAGTATTAATAATGTATGTAAAATATGGGTCATTATACTACCTAGATATATACTATTTAATTTTTATATTTGGAAATAAAAAATGTTTCATTTATAAAGATAGTATATTTTATGGTATGATACATTTAAATAACAGTCTATTTGTATTAAATTATGAAAACTATGTATTGAAAATTGATAAAAAATAAATTTCAAATGAATCATTTCACCTCCAAGTTCTTGAACACTGTCTTAGTCATGTAAATGACAAGTGTTTAAAAAATATCTATCAATATGGTTACTTTGACTCATTTGAGCTAAAACCACTTAAATAGATTCCACACTTGATTACAAGGAAAAATTAATAAGCCACCATTTAGTGGACAAGGTTAAAGTGCTACAAATATTTTATAATTGGTGAACATTGATGTGTATGGACCATTTATAGTTGAATCTAAAGGTGGGTATTATTTCATCATTACTTTTACTGATGACTTAAGTAGATATGAATACAACTACTTAATGAGTTATAAGTTCGAATGTTTTGATGTATTTAAATAATTCGAGAATGAAGTAGAGAATCAACTTGGTAAAAAGATAAATAATCTTCGATGTTATCAAGGTGGTGAGTATCTTAACCAAGAATTCATCTACTAGTCAATGGGAGTATGTGATCCTTTTCCAGCTCACTCCTTATATACCAAAATGGAATAGCGTCATTGAAATGAAGAACCATACCTTTCTTGACATGGTAAGTTCAATGATGATCCATGCAATAATTTTATTATCCTTTTGGGGATATACATTATACACTACAATATAAAAACTAAACCATTTACCAGCTAAAGTGGTAAATAAAATTCCTTTTTATTTTTAAAGTAGAAACAAACCTATTTTGTCACATATTCATGCATGGGGTTGTGAGGCATTTTTAAGGCCAACTATGGAAACAAAATAACACCCCAAGGCACAAAGTGTATCATTGCAGGTTACCCCAAGGAAACAATATGATACTATGTATACAATACCTCAGATAAGAAGGTGACTATCATAAGTTAATCTATTTTTTTTAGAGGTAGAACCAAATTCAGTAATGATATTGGTCATAATATTAACTTTGATAAAGTTGATGCTCAAGATAAACAAGATATAGTACATCAATTGATTCCACAAGTCCTTGTGAAAGATGTTGTTCCAAAAACACAAGTACTATGTAGGAGTACTGGAGAGGTTAGAGAACTATAAATATATGATTTTCTAGTCACCAAAGATGATGAATTATTATTAGTTAAAAATAATGATCCCCTTTCCTACAATGAGAAATTAGATAGATTAGAAGCTGAAAGATAGCAAGAATGTTGGAAATTTTAATTGGATTATCTGTATCATAACCATGTGTGGGTTCTGGTTTATCTTCCAGTTGATGCAATTCCTAGTGGGTAAAAATGGAAATTCAAGAGAAAATTATATATGGAAGGTAAATTGAGTACTTTTAATGCAATGATAGTGGATAAAGGGTTTAAAAAACATTAAAGAATTGACCATGGAGATTTTTTCTCCATTTTCCATGTTTAAATCCATCAAAATTCTACTTTCCATAGAAACTTTCAATGACTATGAGATTTATAAAATGGTTGTAAAAATATTTTTCCATAATAGAAAACTTTAGGAAGATTTTTATATGATAAAGAATAAAGGGTTTGTGACTCCATGAAATAATAATAAGATATTCAAGTTGTAAAGATCCATTTATGGGTTAAACTAGACATTTAGGCCATAAATATTTTGGTTTAATAAAGCTATATGAGATTTTATTTTCCTAAAGAATGAATTGATCCATGTGTTATAAATAAATTTTATGGGAGTAAGACTATATTCATATTAGTATATGTTGATGTCATATTACTTATTGGAAATGACATACCAGTCTTAGAATCCATTAAGGACTGGTTAAACAAGTTCTTCACTATAAAGTAATAAGGTGAAGTAGTATATATACTTGTAATCAATATCATTCATGGTAGATACAAAAGGTTTCTTGGACTAATTCAAAGTAAATTAATTTACCAAATAATAAATCAATTTGGTATTAAAAAACCTAAGAGGGTATTGGTTCCAATATGACTTGGTATACATATCTCAAAGAAAATGTGTCCTCAAACACAACCGAATATAGAGTGATAGAATTATTTAGATCCCATTTATATATGTGATAGGATCTGTCATGTATTCCATGTTATGTACTGGGATTGATATTTATTATTCTTTAAGCATGGTTGGTAGATATTAAGTTGATCTAGGAGAAAAAATTGATCTATTGTCAAGGCTATCCTTAAGTATCTGAGGCATAATAAGGATATGTTTATGGTTTATGGTGGAGATTAGAAACTAGTCATAATTGAATATACTGATGCTAGTTTCCAAAGATATCAGAATGGTATGAAGTTATAGTCAGGATATGTCTTCAGTTTCAACAGAGATTCTATGATCTATAAGAGTTTAATGAAGATAGTTATCATTGAATATACAGTGGATTCTAAGTATATATAATATTCTAATGCATCTAAATAAGCAGTTTGGATTCGAAAATTCATGAAAAAAATTATTGTGGTTTCTATTAGTAGATATCCTATCACATTATATTGCGATAATACTGTAGTGGTGGCTCTCTAAAAACCGCCATGGTCAAATCAAATGAAGAATCACATACTCTAAATAAATAATTTATTGAGGGATTTTTCTCAAATGGTATTATTTTTTTTTGAGAAGAGTTTATACAGGGAAAATTTAGTAGACCCCTTGACTAAATCCTTTTATCAATAGAAGCATAAGTATCATGTGAGAGATAGCAGAATGAATGTTTTTAGTAGTTGGATCTAGTGTAAGTGGGAGTCTGTTAGAGTTGGTTCCCTAGAACCAAATTATAAGTACTTTATGATTACTCATATTCATGTATTTTAACATTAATAAAATTTATTATCACATCAGGTTTTTTATTTATCATGAATTGGTATGTGATAAAATCCTAAGGATACTTGTTACACTAAAAGGTCATAGCAGTTCCCCAATATGATGAGAACCTAGAAATTCCAAGATTGTATTCTTAAATATAAGTTATATAGCTGGATAATATAATTTGGTGGGGGTTAAATGATACAAGCTATCAAAGGAGAATACTCATAGGAATTCAAGACACTTTCTCATGGTGTATTCCCTTGGTAATCTTCAGTTCAAGACATTATAAGAACCTGACCGTCCAATAGGAAATCTACATTTATATGTGCTATTGTATATTCCTATATGTGGAAATGTGTAATGATAATTATAATTAGAGAATGTTATTAATTAATGTAATGAGACACATAATTTGATGTATTTAATAATTTGTTTTTGACATATACTTTCTATGAAGTAGGATACACTGGGTGCGTCATGACTGGAATTATATTAATGAATAATACAAGAAATGATTTCTCCCTTCTATAATTTTGTGGAAGTTAAAATCTTTGGCCCTTAAATTGGACTTTAACTACCTAATTAAGTCCATGTACATAGAAGTGTTGTTGGAAAGTTCATTTCAGAAAATTCAATGAAAGAGAACTCATGCATATAGGTTAACAAAATAAGTATGAAACCTGCATGATAATAGATATTGAGATAAAAGGATTATATTAGATATTGTATATTCATTGGAGGTTACATGTCACTGTGACTTTAAATTCATACTCTATGGGATCCTTAGTGTGTTTATAGATTCTAACTTTAGACTTTAGGTAGTGTATATGACATCCCTCCTTTTTATTACATAACTTTTCCTTACATTTTACATATAGAGGATCTTTAAAGTCTAGTGTCTTGGAAATCAGGAACATAAAACTTGAAAAAATAAAACATTATTATAATCCCCTTTAAAATATTTTTGAAAAGATCAACCTAAGTACAATTACTCTATCTCATAACCTGTAGACATACATCAAAGGAAAGGGTGAGCCGAAGGCCTAGTAAGGGTAAACAAGGGAATAATTTTACTTGTGATATCAATAAGAACATGATAAAATAAAACATAAAGATATGATCCATAGAAGAAGAGGTATGTCATAATAAAAATAACTTTATTCATAACTTGAATATGTGGCTACGCCATTTCATTTATACATTATTGAACATATCACCAAGGTTCATTCCCAAGGTGTCATAAAAAAATTACCAAGGTAATTCCCCTAGGTATCGTGAAACTTGTCATCTCTAGAGATTATTTCTTTACCCAATGAATTAGAGAGCTATCAAGGAACACCATTAATATGTCTTTATTTTAATGTGATCCACATATATCAAAATAAAATATTTTATAAATAACAAACAGAGAATAAAATAAATGGGTTTCATTTCAAAATCGTGATGTTTTAAAAGTTGTTAAAAATAAGATCATTATGTCATTTATGACCCATAGAAAGGGAGTGAGGTTTATATGTATATCAATTCCAGAATAAAATATATCATTTTTATGTCTTTATGAACACACATAGAAACGAAATAGTTCTGATTATTCACATAAATAAAATAAGATAATTTCTTGAGAGAAAGAAAGAGAAAATTTGAGATGAAAATTTTGTAGCAAACGGCTACATAACATCATTTTAGAAAACTTTAAAAAGAGAGGGTACAAAGGTAAAACACTTGTAAATAACACATAATATAGTATAATTACAAAATAATATGGATATCAGAACATGGTATGGAAATTTTAATGACATACCACATGTAAAGGAAACTTGAAATGAAAGAGAAGATGCGATTTCTTTTACAAAAAATTCGACAGCCTAACGACATCACTTTAAAATTCAGAAATTCAGATGATAAGATAGGAAATGGTATCTCATCATTTGGACATAAAATGGGCAGAAATATTAATATATAACAACATACCCCCACATAATGAATTGAATACTATAAGACATAACATAAAGGAATTCATAACTTAAAAGAGGAGGGTGAAAGGTTCCCTTACCTTGAACAGTGACTTCGAATGATTGAAGGTTGTGACCTTGGGGGGATTTAGGGAACCTTGGGAGGAACAATTAAGAGGTAAAAAGACTATAAATTCGTTGATAATGAATTTGGAAGTAAAATAATGAGGGAATGGCTTGGTATTTATAGAAAAAGTGAGGGAATATTTAATTAATTTCAATGGGACACCTCATTGGTGGTATTTGCAAAACCATGGGATTGCCCACGGTGTTTTCCCATTGTATTGGCCACTTGGGAAATCTCATAACATTTATTACTATTAAAATTTCTACCAGATTTATTACATCATTATTACATCATCAATGTTGTTTTTAAACACCCAAAACTCAAAACTGTATTTTTACTATTCACCGAAAATTCAACTATTTCAGAAAAATCCCAAATATTCACCATAACTTAATATCGATGATCTAAATTAAAAAATGAACTAAATTTTATTAGAATAATTTTCTAAATAATTTAAATTTAATCTTTAAATAAAATCATTATTTATTCAAATAAACAACTCTAAAACTATAACTCATTTTATAACACATTAAGAAAGTAATCAAGGTCCCATAAAATTATCATATAAACATAGGAAAATAAAGTAAAAATTTATGATTACATTTTATGAAAATTCATTTCCATTATAAATTATTAAATTAATTATAAAATAGTGAATAACATATTTATGACATACAAAAATACCAAAACTTGTACTGTTATCATTTTTTCACTTTTAAGACGTCTATATTGTATTTATACATTCATGAGTGAAATTTCTATTTTTTTGGCCGATTTAATATTCACTACTATTCATAAGGGTATGTTACTTTTCATACTTTTCTATTCACTAAAAATAAAGTTGATCTTATTAGACTCTAAATATCTTACTGATCACAACAGTAGAAGACAATTTTTTGAAAATCATTTCACACTATTAATTATTTAAAGTATACAAACATATTTTAAAATACCCCTTTTTCCAAAATTCATCAACAATATAGAACTTCTATAAATTCATCCTATATTTATCTAGAAATTTTAAATACAAAAATTTCACCATAAGAATAAATAACAATTCTATTTATACAAAAGGATTACATAAGGTAACTAAGGAATTGTTACATAGACCCTTATAACACCTGTATGGGACCAAAGTGTAAGGTGTGCTATGGTGATAGAATCTTGGGCCGACTCAGACAACATTGGCCAAGTGGTGATTTCTATCAGCTTGAAATTCTCCCTTAGGCAATTTCATTGAAGCTTCACATATTGGAGTTCTGCTTGGGATTAGTCCAGAGTAAATCCAAATGATGCTACCTCCTTCCCAAACTCCAACAGATGGGCTTCATATGGCCTGAGTCAACTGGATGAGGCCATCAAATCTTTTTTATGTATTAATTAACCATGATCACTTGTATTTATAAACAATAATCGTAATGTTAAGAGTTTAGTTTCCAACAGTCATATTGACCAACAATCATATAACAGTCGAAACCCAATGGTATCATTTTAATTATAAGCAATTCATTTATTAAAGGACATAGTTTTTTTGAGTATAAAATAAAATAATACAAAAATTTAGGAAACAAATATTATTCAAAAGTTCGGGTGGTTACATTCTTTTCCCCTTAAGAAATTTCATCCTTGAAATTTTAACTTGTACTCTCATAAGAGAAAAGGTGTGGTTACTTCTAGCTTATAGACCCCTCTGGTTACCACTTGGCTTCCTCGCATTTTTGGTTCCTCCATAACACCTTAACAAGGTGGGTAGTCATGTTGCGTAGAACCTTTTCCCTACGATCCATGATCTCCATCGGCTTCTCCTCATAAGATAAGTCATGTTCCAATTGTACCACCTCTTGGTTTAGTACATGTGAAGGGTCATGTATGTACTTTCTCAAGAAGGATACGTGGAAGACATCATGAACTTGTGCTATATTTAGAGGAAGTGCAATCCGATTAGCCACTGCTTCTACGTGATCAAGGATTTCATAAAGGACAATATACATAGGGTTGAGATTCCATTTCTTCGCAAACCTCATGAATCTTTTCCAAGGTGAAATTTGAAGAAAGACCTTGTCACCAACATCAAACTCTAAGTCCCTTCGACGGTTGTTAGCATAACTTTTTTGCCGACTCTGAGCAGCCTTAATGTGTTACTGGATGGAATGGACCTTTTCTGTCATCTCTTGCACAAGATCAGGCCAAAGAAGATTTCTCTCCCCAGATTCATTCCAACAAGTATGATTTCTACATCACTTACCATATAGAGCTTCATAGTGTTCCATTTGAATGCTCTAGTGGAAGTTGTTGTTGTAAGAGAACTCAACTAAAGGGAGATGTTGATCACATCCACCTTTAAATTCCATTGAGAATGTTCTCAACATATCATTGAGTGTCTGAATAGTCCTTTCAGATTGGCCATCAGTTTGGGGGTGATAGGCTGTACTAAAATTCAATTCAGTGCTCAGATCATGTTGAAGACTTCTCCAGAATTTTGATGTGAACCTTGGATCACGATCTGATACAATAGAAAGTGGAACTCCATGCAGCCTTACCACTTCCTTCATGTAAATCCTGGAAAGTTGATCAAGATATAAATCTTCCCAAATGGAGATAAAATGGGTAGTCTTGGTGAGACAATCCACAATAACCCACATCACATTGTTTCCTTTAGAAGTTCTCAGGAGACCAGTGACGATGTCCATAGTGATATTGTCCCACTTCCATGCTAGTATGGGTAGTGGTTGCAATATCCCTTTAGGAAGTTGTCACTCTGCCTTCACTTGACAACATACTAGTAACCTTTAAGTGTAGTCATCAATCTCCATTTTCATATTATCCCACCAATAAAGACCCCGAAGGTCCCTATACATTTTTGTTCTTCTAGGATGCGTAGAGAAAGTAGAGATATGATCTTCATCCATCACCTCTTTCTTTATTTTAAGAATAGATGGAACACATATTATTGTACTAAATTTCAATACATATTCTTTATTAATATTGAACTCAGGAAACTTCCCATCCTTCACAACCTCATACTTCTTCTGTAACAAATGATCCTCTTTCTGAGCTTTCTTGATATTCTCTAGAAATTTCATTTGAGAAATTATTTGGGTTAGGGTTGATGATGTCTCTTACCTTATAATTCCCATGTCTAGCTTTACAAGGTCATTTATCAAAGGATATCTTTAAATCCTCATCATGGAAATAATAATTGGGTATTTCCTGCTTAATGCATCAGAAAATCTATTTCCTCTTCTGGGATGATAATTAATTGAACAATCATAGTCTTTGAGAAGTTCCAACCATCTCCTCTGTCTCATTTTTAATTCCTTTTGTGTGAAAATATACTTCAAACTTTGATGGTCTGTGCATATATCACATTTTTCCCCATAAAGATAATGTCTCCATATCTTCAGATAAAAAACGACCGCATCCATCTCTAGATCATGCGTAGGATAGTTCCGTTCATGAGTCTTCAACTGTCGCGATGCATAAGCAATGACTCTGTCATTTTGCATGAGGAATAACCCAATACCTTTTAGATATTCATCACTAAAAATAACAAATAATTCACCACTTGAGGGTAGAGTTAGAATGGGTATGGTGACCAATATTTTCTTCAGCTCTTGGAAACTTTCCTCACACTCCTTTGTCCAGATGAACTTGACCCCTTTTCGAGTTAACTTGGTTAATGGATTAGAAAGTCATGAAATGTTTTTCACAAACCTCCTATAATATCCTACTAATACAAGGAAACTAAAAATCTCATTTATTGTTGTAGTCTGAGGCCACTCCTCTACAACTTTTGTCTTTGCAGGGTCAACTGTGATTCCTTCATTGGTTACAATGTGCTCCAAGAAAGAAACTTTCTATAACTAGAATTCACATTTTCTGAACTTCCCAAAAAGCCTCTCCTACTGTAGAGTATTCAAAATATCCCTTATATTATCCTCATACTCCTCATGAATTTTAAAATATATTATAATATCATTAATAAAAACTACCACAAAGTTATAAAGGTAGTACTTAAAGACTATATTCACTAAATCCATAAAAATAGAAGGTACGTTAGTCAGTTCGAAGGGAATAAAAAAAACTCATATTCGCATATCTTGATCGGAAGTCAATTTCTAGAATATATTCTTTCTTAAACCTCAATTTAGGATAACTAGATCAAAGATCAATCTTAGAGAAGAATTGATCCCCACGAAGTTGGTCAAATAAGTAATAAATTCTTGGAAGAGGGTATTTTTTCTTCACTGTGATCCCATTCATTTCTCTATAATTAATGCATAGCCGCATCGATCAATCCTTCTTCTTCATAAATAGAACTTATTCTCCCCAAGGAGACACACTCGGTCAGATAAACCCATTATCCAAAATATCTTGGAGTTGGTTCTTTAATTCCTCTATCTACACATTTTCCATTATATAGGGGGTCTTTGATATTGTATGAGATCCTGGTTTGAGTTCAATGGAGAACTCTACCTCTCTTTCTGGGGGAGGTCTAGGTAACTCCTCAAAAAAGACATCAACATATTAATGGACGATGGGGAAATTTTCTATCCTTAAAATCTCATTTCCTTTTTCTTATTCACTGATTAACTCCATAAAAAAAATATATGAGGTTATTATAGAAAAGGATCAGGTTCAGATATCTCTCTTTGGAAGATAATTGCAGGTTTTCCATTCAGGACTACTAAGATTTTCTTACTTCTGCATTTGATCTTAGCATTATTCTTTGAGAGCCAGTCTATCCCTAGTATAATGTTGAATTCTAGCATGGGAATGACTAATAGATTTTTGATAATATTGTTATCACTAAATTAAATACTAGAGTTTATAAACAATGATGATTCTTGGATAACCCCACCAAGAGTCTTTACTGATAAATCTACTTTTATCAAATCGAGGGTTGATTCTAAATTCTTTGCAAACATGGATGAAATAAAGGAATGCATAGAACCAGAATAAAAAAAAGTACTTTCTATATTTGATAGAACAACAAGAGTACCTACCACCACATCATTTGGCGTTTCAAATTTATCTGTAGTGATTGAAAGAGTACGACCTTGTTTCCTTGGCTGTTGCTGAGGTTGATGGTGATTCCTCTCCACTGCCCTCAGATTTGGACAGTGATTGGAAATGTGCCCAAGTTGTCCACACTTATAGAATTGGAAGTCAGCTAGGTACTACACAATTTTCCCATTTCATTAGTGTTGGGAAGCTTTAGTTTAACCTCACTATGACAATTATACATGATATGGCCATCTCTTCCATAGTTGTAGCACTTTCCACTCCTGAGCAGGCAGTTCCCCAAATGTTTCTTCCCACATTTATTACACGTGGGACATTGCACTTGCTTTCATCCTATTTCCTAATTGAAGATATTCTATAATCTTGGATCCATTTATCTCTTATTGTCATTGGATTTATGAGACCATTGCGTCTCAACAAACTCCAGTTCAACTTTCATCGCACTCCGCAATATCTCCTCATAGCTATCGTAGTCTTGGTTGGATAGATTCTTCTACAGATGAGGTCTTAGTCCACCAAAGAATCTATCAACCTTACCACTGGGATCCATGAAAATTTTTATGTTTTAACAGGAAAGTCTTGTGAAGTTCATCTCATAGCTTCCCACATATTCATTATCCTTCTTCTTTAGCTCGAGAAACTCCTTCTCCATTCTTGTTCTCATGGAACAAGGGAAATACTTTCTGAAGAAGATCCCTCTGAACTCTTCCCACTCCATAGATTAAACCTCCACTTTTGGCCTCATGTTTTTAATCAGTTCTCACCACTGATTAGATTCTCCATCAAAGTGATAGATAGCTAGGGTGACATTATCTTGCTATGAACAACAGAGCACAAAAAAGATAATCTCTATAGAGCTGATCCACTGTTCAAAAATCAATGGGTCAGTCAATTTACTAATGGTTGGTGGTCTTTGATGCATAAAGGATTCAACATAATGTTGTTCCATTCACAGTGAGATTAGTCTCTTATCTTGATTAAAGTTATTTCCCATAACATGAGTCTATTGATTCATCATTCGCATGAAAGTTTCCATTCTGGCTTCCATCGGAGGGCCTCCAGTGCTTGGTCCACTGCGGTCACCATTTGCACGGTTCCTCATATTGCCAACCATTTTCTAAAAGAATAAAACCTTAGTGAGAAACTTATTTGATTTGATAACCTTTTAACTATAAAGGATTTTATGTCTTAAAACATCATGCTTTAAACAATTACATTTCTTTATAAATCCTTTATAATGATTCATAAAAGGCTTATGATTAACCAAACATATCTCCCGGGAGTGTCATAACTAAGAGTGAAGCAAGGCCCATTGTCGTGTACTAAGATACCCCAGGTCAAGCTTGAAACTCCTTGTCGGATTTTTCATTACTAGGTACATCTGTGCTAGAGCCACCTCTACCTGCTCGTATCTAAATAGGGATGCATTTGCTTGATAAACCACTTACTAAATACTCACTAAAATACCAAGAAGTTTTCCTATATTTAAAATTTTCTATAGGGTTATTCCTAATTTTTTTATAGCCTAATTTCCATAAATAACTAACATATCCTTTGGTACCAACTATGAAATCCCGCATTTTTATTACATAACTTTTCATTACATTTTACATACATAGGATATTTAAAGTCTAGTGTCTTGGAAATCAGGAACATAAAAAATAAAAAATAAAAACATTCTTATAATCCCCTTGAAAAGATTCTTGAAATGTTCATCCTATGTAAAATTATTACATCTCATAACTTGAATACATACATCAAAGGAAAGGGTGAGCAGAAGGCCCAGTAAGGGTAAATAAGGGAATCCGTTTACTTGTGATATCAATAAGAACTTGATAAAAGAAAACATAAAGACATGAGCCATGGAACAAGAGGCATATCACAATAAAAAGAACATGATTCATAACTTTAATATGTGGCTAAAACATTTCATTTAGACATTCCTGAACAAATTACCAAGGTTCATCCCCAAGGTTTCATATAAATAATACCAAGGTTATTCACCAAGGTATCATGAAACTTGTTATCTCAAGAGATTAATTATTTGCCTAATTAATTAGAGAGATATCAGGGAACACCCTTAATATGTATTTATTTTAATGTGATCCACATAGATCATAATCAAATATTTTATAAATAATCCATATAGAATAAAATAAATGGGTTTCATTTCAAAATCGTGAAGTTTTTAAAGTTCTTAAAAATAAGATCATTATGTCATTTATAACCCATGGAAAGGGAGTGAGGGTTATATGTATGTCAATTACAGAATCAAATATTTCATTTTTATGTCTTTATGAAAACCCATATAAACGAAATAGGTCTGATTATTCACATAAATAAAATAAGAGAATTTATTGAGAGAAAGGAAGAGAAATTTTGAGATGAAAATTCTATAGCATAACGACTTTATAACACCATTTTAGAAAACATTAAAAATAGAAGGTACAAGGGTAACCCACTCATAAATAATTAATAATATATTATAAATAAAGAATAACATGGTGATCATAACATGGTATGGATATTTGAATGACATACCACATGTAAAGGAAACTTGAAATGATAGAGAAGATGTGATTTCTTTTAAAAAAAATTTGACAGCCTAACGGCTTCACATAAAAATTCATAAATTTAGATGATGGGAGAGGAAAGGGTCTCTCATAATTTGGACATAAAATGGATATAAATATGAATATATAAGAACATACCCCCACATAATAAATTGAAAACTAGAAGACACAACATAAATGAAATCATAACTTAAAAGAAGAGGGTGAAAGGTTCCCTTACCTTGAATAGTGACTTTGAAAGCTCAAAGGTTGTGACCTTAAAGTGCTTGAGGGAACCTCGGGAGGACTCCTTGGGATGTAAAAAGACTAAAACTTTGATGATGAGGAATTTGTAAAGAAAGGAATGAGGTAATGGCTTGGTACTTATAGCAAAAGTGAGGGAATATTTAATTAAGTTCCAAGGGACACCTCATCGGTGGTATTTGCAAAACCATGGGCTTTCTCATGGTGTTTTCCCATGGTATTGACCACTTGGGACACCTCATAACATATATTACTATTAAAAATTCAACCAAATTTATTACATCATGATTACATTATCAATGATGTCATTAAACACCTGAAACTCAAAACTTTATTTTTATTATTCACTGAAAATTCAACTGTTTCAGAAAAATACCAAATATTCACCCTAACCTAATATTGATTCTATGAATTCAAAAATGAACTCTATTTTTTGAAAATAATTTTCTAAATACTTTTAATTTAATTTAAAAAAAATCATTATTTATTCAAAAAAAAATTCTAAAACTATAATTCATTTTGTAACACCTTAAGAAAGTAATCAAGGTCCCCTTAAATTATCATATAACCATAAGAAAATAAAGTAATAATTTATGATTACATTTTATAAAAATAAATTTCCATTTTAAATTATTAAATTAATTATAAAATTGTAAAAAAAAATATTTATGACATACAAAAATAACAAAACTTATTGTTTCTGAAGCTTTTTCCGGGGCACGAGTGTCCTTCCGCTTGAGTATGAAAGGCGTGGATTTTTGTTACCCCGAATTCCAAATTTCCAAAGGTGGGAAGCATCCGTTCCTTATTCAGGGACGTTTGCTCCATGATCGAAATAGGATGATGGGATGTCGGTTCTTCCTTCCATGGATTCCTCCTTAGAACTCATCACCTAGTCCAGGTCTCCCTTATAGATTTAATGCGTTGACCATGAAACTCTTCCCGGTGCCATATCTTCATGAACACCACTTAATTACGCTGCTTCTGTCAAGATATTCCAAGGGTTCCAGTCAGGGCAGAAACCTTTGGTTAGGTGAGTATTCACGCTGGGCATCACTGGCATGTCTGGACGCTAGGGATTAGTGTGTCTTTATTCTGTCCATTATTATAGGGCTTCTCGAGGGTGCGAGATCTCGAGGCATCCCACATAGAACGCGGGGAATTATATGCCATATGCATGTATCTGAGGTTTTCCTAAGCTTCCCATGTTTAACACAAGGTATGCTGCGAGTTTAACATCTAGCGGGGATGGATCAGACTGATCAGAACACTGATTAGAGTGGATCAGATTGAGGGACCCCCTGGAGGGAACACTGATATTGGGGCCAACACGTGCACGGATCCCCGAATGCTGTGGAGGAGAATGAGGTGGCATGATCTCACCGGGATGTGGAGGCCCGGGTAAGAATCAGGATGGATGATGGTTTTGGGCTTGAGCCTCATGGAGGCTTCCTACGTACCATGACTTGACATGGATCAAAGTCCCCGTAGTTTGGGTATATAGTTTAATGTCATGCAGGATGGGGGAGAACCGACGTAAAGGGGGTCAGAACAACTGGGTGGTGGGATTGAACCTCGTGGAGGATTCCTACATACCATGCCTTGACATGGATCAAATTACACATAGTTCAGGATGGTGTGTGTCGGAGAACCGACGTGAAGATGGACCTTGGTCCTTGTGGATGGCGGGCATGAACCTCAGGGAGGCTTCCTATGTACCATGCCTTGACATGGATCAAAGACCATGTAGTTCAGCATGGTGCGGGGCTTACACTCTAGGCTTCCCAAGGTGTTGGTGAACCGACATGGCCGAAATGACCGGGTGGTGGGATTAAACCTCATGGAGGCTTCCTACGTACCATTCCTTGACATGGATCAAAGTCCATATAGTTCAGGTAGATGGGTTTGTCGGTGAACCGATGTGAAGATGGACCAGGGGTCTGATGGGTGATGGGATTGAACCTCATGAGGCTTCCTACGTACCATGCCTTGACATGGATCAAAGACCACATAGTTCAGGATGTGTACAGTTTAACATCATTTGGGGTGGGGGAATTTGGGGCTTACGCTCTAGGCAGCCCAAGGTTTTTGGTGAACCGACATGGTTGGAATGACCGGGTGGTGGGATTGAACCTCGTGGAGGCTTTCTATGTACCATGACTTGACATGGATAAAAGTCCCCATAGTTCGGGTGTACAGTTTAACATCATGCGGGATGAGGGTGGTGTCATGGTCAATGCTTACTCTAAGCCCACGTGAGTCGTGCTCAATGTGAGAAACAAGAGGTAGCAGAGACCTGATGATCACATCGTGAAAGGTGTATCCGTGAGATGTGGAGTGGGTCTTACGCGTGGAGCAGCCCAGTGAGAGAGATATTGGGACTTACTCTAGGATAGAGGCCCGAGTGCGATAAAGTACAGTGGGAGAGGGACTTGGGATCAAATAAGGGAGGATCCCCATTCCCTATCACGCCCTCCGCTAAACTGGGCATATAGGAAGTGATGAGGAGCAGGGGTGATACCTCCGACAAGAAAATCCAGGGGCTTACACCAAGGTGGATTCCCTTCCCCGCGGACAAACTCCCCTCCAAGAAGGAGGATATCATCCCCTGTGGAGACTAGGGGGTGTGGAGAATGCCCAAGGTGGGGGGACCCTACGTGTGAGGCATGAGGTCAGGTCACAATTTAACGTCATGTGTTGAGGACGATGGTGCTTGGCAGTTTAACATCCTGTAGCTCGGATGAGGTGGGTTTGCTCCGCACACCTAGGACTTACATAACCAGTACCATTTTCTCCTTGTGGGGGGTAAGGCACCAGCAATTCCATAATGAGGGGCTGTCGCAGAGTGAAGCATTGAGGGGTCCACTTTAGTGTGGCTATGCGAAGAAGAAATAACCATTAGCATTCCTATGTGAAGTATCATTAAACTAAGCAACGCTACAGGTGGCATCATCCAGGGGACTTCAAAGCCACATCGTGCAAACCTGGAGGGTCACACGGGAAAAGGGATTTCCATGAAAAGGGGTACATAGGCAAGGGCCTTGTGGAACTCTATCGCTCTGCGTGGTAGAGAGAAATTTCAAAGGGGTGTGCTTTGAGAAGTGGAGCGCCTTATCCTTAGCATGGGGTGGAGGTGAAAATGGTAGGTGCTTCGCGAAGTAGAAGGGAATTCGCAGAGCACAGCCTCACGGAGCAAAGGTGCCTCGTGAAGCAAGGTTTCGGGAAGAGATGTGCTTCATGAAGTACAGTGATCCTGCCTTAGCATGTGGACCATGTGTATATGAAGGGTGTTTCACGAATCATAAACGCTCCACAAAGACTCGGGTCCCCTTGGGGATCCCTTTCCTTCGCGAAAGCCCTTAGTCTTTGTGAAAGGCATCCCTCTCTGAAGAGGGGATCAAAACAAGACAATGGGGAGGCACTTCGCGAAGCAGAAGTACCTCGCACAACTCATGGTTCACCGAGCGGGATAGTGCTTCATGATTCGGGAGATGAGAAGATGAAAGGTCGGATTTTCCATCTTATGGGCTCAGGGGGAGACCAGTATTTATAGGGAAGAGGCATCATGGAGCAGAGCTCACGCAATGCGAAGAGGTGTCAGGTGGCTTCGTGGTGGGTCGCGAACATCAACTGGGGTCGCAGAGCATCCCACCTCCTTTGTTTTTTGGTGGGCTAGCAAACGTCAAGTGTGTTCATGGAGCATCCCTCCTCCTTTGCTTCATGGTGGGCTTGCAAATGTCAAGTTCATTCATGGAGTGTCCTGACTCCTTTGCTTTACGGTGGGCTTGCAAACGCCAAGTGCATTCGCAGAGCGTCCCGCCTCCTTTGCTTCGCAGCGGCCGCGATGCTGGGGGGACTCTGCGAAGGTGCTTTGCGAGGCAGTTTGTGGGGCCGTCTTGGGGCCTTCTATTCATTCCAAATTTTAGTGAAAAAATGCCCCCCCCTCAGACTTGGAGCTGCAGAGAGATCAAGGGTCGAAGTCTGAGGTAAATCGCCAAAATCCTCGGTCATTCGCGGTGCGAGGCCCAGCGATTGCAGCATCGAGCAGACGTGCACTTGACCTCAATCAATGCACAATTTGAGATAATATAATGATTAAAGGCCCAACTGGAAGAAGTCGAAGAGGGCCTGAAGCGAGCTTCTGGGGAGATGATCACCATCCAGGATGATGTGGATCAGGCCCAGATTATGGATGTCGAATTGCACACTCTTGCCACCAAGGAGGAGCGGGATCTGAACAAGCGGCATCAACTCCTGGACGTCACCAGCCAAAGGGTGGAAGAGCTTCTATGATATTTTGACGAGGTCAATCCGTCCATGGGGGGAGTCGACCCCCGGGTACTATAATTATTACAAACCCTTAAACATACTTTCATGCTTTGATTATTTGAATGTCGTAGCATGCATGAGTTCCATTGTTCACATTGGTTTATTTTACCCTTATGATGTTCGCGGAGCGTCCAAAGACCATTCCCTAAGCTCACGTGGGTCAAGCATGATGTGAGAAACAAGGGATGGCTACCTCATTGCCCCATCCAAACATAGGAGTGCAAACCAAGCTTCGGGCATCTGGGGTTTGGACAACCGGTCCATATTTCCAGGAAATGGGAGAGACCTGGCTGGGGAATGAAGTTCTTAGAACAGCCGAATTACCATTTTCTTCATGTTCTCTTGTGCACGAATGGTGTAATGCTAGGGACACTGAAACCAATCCAAACAGATGGGAATGGGAAGTGTGAATCACGATACATGGGATTCAGAACATTGTGGGGGTGGCATGAAAATAAAAACAACTGTTGACCACATTAAAAACACAACATTCTTATTGCATTAGACTAGAGTGGGGATAGAAAATGAGGGTCAACCATTGACCATGTTTGAAACACGAGACCTGTCGCAAATGTCATCCGTTATTCTTCTGGAACATTGGATCAGGACATTAGGTGGGCCATAGGCCGAGCAACCATACTGTTAGGGGGTTCCTCCAGACATGAAAGAGGACGAGGGTCCGAATAAGGGGTACGGAAAGTGTGGAATGTGGAGTGAGGGTTTGTTCGAACAAAATCCAACACTCCTGAAATTATGCCACCATGGCCAAAGCACATTGTATGGGCGCAACGGTTTGATCATGGATCATTCCTTCTCTCAGACAATACCTCTCTAGAGAGGGGGGATGTCGTTTTCCAATGCCATCGTGGGGCATCCCAAACTTTTTCGGGGAAAAATCGCAGTTCTAAGGTTCCCCATGATGGGTCAGGCCAGGGGCCAGAAATGGGGAGGAACAGGATTTATGATTCCTGGGGCTAGAACCCAGGAAAAATAATGGGGTGTCATTATGCATCCCATAAGGATGGGAATCAAGCCATACGTAGTTTTAGAAGCATAGTGTAATCATAGACCAACATTGACAGGTGAAATCCGCTCTGGTAGGGGATCTGGTGCATCTCATGACTATCATGGGGCATCTTGAACTTGTTCAGGGTAGAACCACAGTTTAGTGTCATGCACAGAGAACATATAGAATCCTACAGTTTAACGTCATACGATAGGACATGGAGTGAAAGGGAAGATCCAAAGGAGTATGTGGTGCGGTAGCTATGAAATCGACGTGAATGAGGACGTGGGGTCCAAATCATACCACGTATCCCCAGAGGAAACTCTTCAGGTTGAGGGAACAAGAGTGAAAATTATGCTGGGCCTGAAGCAGAGTGGTTGGGAATTCCTACGTACCCCATGAGGATGGGAATCAAGTTGCACATAGTTCTGAGAGCACAGTTTAACATCTTGTGGGACGATGAGAAGCTTGGGCGCACCGATACACATCCTACCAAAACTACAAATCCCATGTGAGTCATGCTCGATGTGGGAAACAAGAAGTAGTGGTGGGAATTTCCCAACACAGGAAAGTAAATTCTTAGGATTAAGGGATGCTGGGTGAATATTGGACCAAGGATGCTAACCCGTCCATGAAGCGCACCTAGACGCGCGAAGAGATAAATATGAGTATGTCAGAATTCCACTTGAACATGAGGAAGTGGAGATGTGTGAATCATGAAGCTAGAAATCTATACCACAATGATGGAGGTGTGACGATGAAGGACAACTGTTAACCATGGCGGAAACACAACATCCATATCATGTTAGCCCGGAATGGGGACATACAGATGAGGGTCGACCGTTGACCATGTCCAAAACACGGGACCATGTCGCAAATGTTGTCAAAGATCCTTGGAGGTGTTGGCCCAAGATGGTTGGTGAGACAATGCGACATGGGACCAAGCCGTTAGGGGGTCCCTTCGGATGTGGAATAGGATGAGGATCCAAATAGAGAGCCCATGAAGCTTGGACATGGAATGAGGGGAATGACCCCATGAAAATTACGCACTCCAGGATATTTGTGAAAACGCATCTGAATACGGCCACAAGATGTATTAGATAGAGGGGCTCGAGTCCCATACCATAGGGAGATCTTAGTTTAGGGTTGTAGAACTTAGATCAAGGTGGTAAGAAACACGGGAGGAACACGATAGGGTAACTACAAATACCCAACATGAATGGGAACTAGGGTTTTGACCACCATGTGTTCCTTGGAGAGGTTTTCGGTTGAGGGACTGAAAATGAGAGTTGAGCTGGGCCCATGGAAAATTGCATAGGCATTCCTATGTACCCCATGAGGATGGGGATCAAGCTGCACGTAGTTCTGAAAATTGGATGATAAGGTACCAATGCCAGGGAAAAGGGGGTGCGCGGGCGTGGTCCTCGCACCAAGAGAAGAGAAATTTGATAAATCTTGTTTGTACTTTAAGGTGAGTGGTTGTTTTGTGAAGCAACAGGCCTAGGGTAGTAGGCCCTAGCATCGACACAAGAATCAAGCCGTAGTAGGCGTCGAAAAATGGTATGGCGTGTGACCAATACCAAACATGGTGCCCCCTTGAGGACATCACGATGCAATGCCATTTTTTATCGTGTGTCCAAGACGATAATGTCACAGTTTAGGGTCATGTGATAGGACTAGGCATGAATTTTATCATCGTGTAGCGCAGAAGTAGCATATACGATGTTAGGCGAGGAATGTATACGGTGCAATAGAACATTCTTAACATGAATGAGGAATTGATCCCTTATTAAACCATACGAAATTACTAGAGGGGAACCTCTGGACAAGGGGCCCGAATAGAGGTAAGAAGGTGAGGGGTATGAGAAACTATCTCCCAACTGATCTGGACCTGAAAACAAGGCGTCCAGGTGGTCCTACGTATCCCATAAGGATGGGAATCAAGTCGTACGTAGTTCTGTAGGAGATCTTAGTTTATGGTCTTAGAGCTCGGACCATGGATGGGGTGAAAACCCTCCAAGTAAGTGTAGAACTCAACTTGATCCCAAAGACCATGTGAGTTAAACTCGGTGTGGGAAACAAGGGAGTAAGATGTCTTTTGAAATACCTGGAACACATGCCAAAGGGAAATCGGTGCGGAGCCCCAAATGAAGCCCCTATCACAGATTTGGTCCTCCTAACGTGTGGATGAAATCTGAGGAAGAGTACCAAGAGTTTTGACATTCTAATTACACATGCTGAGGTGTAGAAAACTAACATTTTGGGATTAATGGGGTTGGCGTGGCGATGGAGGTTAACTGTTGACCATGTTTGAAACACAACATCCATGTCGCGTTAGCCTGAAGTGGGACAACAAATGAGCATCGAACGCTGGCCATATTCGCAATGCAAGATTTGTATCGGTTTGTTTTCCGCAACCCTCAGAGATGTTGGTCCATAATGGTATGAGATCCCTTAGGCCTAGCATCCATGCCACACGGGGCCCATAATGGTTTGAGAGCCCTTAGGCTTAGCATCCATGTCACTCGGGGGTCCCTTCGGGTGAAAGGTGATGGAAGCCCTAATTAAGGGGAACACAAAGCCTGAAAAGCGGGTGGAAGCATGTCCGAGAAACATCCAACATTCCAGGTACTAAACAAGAGTACCCTTAATCACATTGATGAATCACCGAAAAGGGTTGACGAGGGTGCTCAAGAAGGAGAGTAGGCCAAGGGGCCAAGGTGAAAGGGAAATTTCTGGGACATGGGGCTGGACACAAAGTCTAGACGTTTGGGCGGTCCTATGTATCCCATGAGGATGGGAATCAAGCCACATGTATTTCTCAAAGATACAAGGGGGGGGGGGATACCCTAACAGGGGGGGTGTACGACACGTCGAATAACCCGATGGGAATGGAGACATAATCTTGCATCACACTGTATGCTCCGAGTAAGAACTTGGGTCAGGGGCCTGAAAATTCCAAGGGGCCTGAGGCTGGGCCTCATTCGAGAAGGCCCAACCAACTTGCAGTTTAACTTCTTATGGTGAGGACGAGGGCCGGGTGCCCGAGAAGTCCAAGGGGCCTAAGGCTGGGCCTCGGTCAGGAAGGCCTGACCAAATTTCAGTTTAACATCTTGCAGTGAGGATGAGGTGAAGGACAAGGTGTCTCATATGGGGATGTGTATGGCATGGCGAGTAACCCATCATGAATGAGGACATAATCCCATACCACACCGTATAATCCCACAAGAGAGAACCTGGGCAGGGGGCCCGAAAAGGCCAGGGGCCTGAGGCTGGGCCTCGGTTAGGAAGGCCTAAACAACTTGCAGTTTAACATCTTACAGTAAGGATGAGGGCCGAGGGACCAATAAGGCCAAGGGTCTTGAGGCTGGGCCTCGGTCAGGAAGGCCTGACCAGCTTGCAGTTTAATGTCTTACAGTGAGGATGAGGGCTGGGGGCCTGAGAAGGCCAAGGGTCCTGAGGCTGGGCCTCGGTCAGGAAGGCCTGACCAGTTTGCAGTTTAACATCTTACAGTGAGGAAGAGGGCTCGAGAAGGCCAGGGGGCCTGAGGCTGGGCCTCGGTCAGGAAGGCCTGACTAGCTTGCAGTTTAACCTCTTATAGTGAGGATGAGGCCCGAGGGCTCGAGAAGGCCAAGGGGCCTAATAGTTGGCACCGCCCGTAGGGAGTTTGTCACTTGGAAACATAATGGGGCATAATGAACCACTATACTCGATGTTTGGGACATCTTGTTGTGGTACTAACGATCTAGGATAACTATTGACCATGTTCGAAACACAGCGTCCCTATAGTGACCTGAAATGGGAGAAACAAATGAGCATTGACCGCTGAACATATTCGAAATGCGGGACTTGTATTGGCTTGTTGCTCGACATCCTCGAGGGAGTTGGCCTGAAGTGGTAAGAGAGCCCTTAGGCCTAGCATCCATACCATTCAGAGGCCCTTCCGGATGGGGAAGGTGATGGAATCCGAATCAAGGAGTGGGTGAAGCATAGATGTACCCATCTCTCAAAGAGGCGAACATCTCTAGGGAGAAGGATGTACGGCCGGATAGAGGTTAGCTTGTCATGAATTGGGGAACAAGTTCACTCTCACCATACATCTTGACTCGGGAGAAAGATTCTGGAATTTGGGCTGGGCCAACAAATGAAATGTCCAGGTGTTCCTATATATCCCATGAGGATGGGAATCAAGCCATACGTAGTTCTGAAAAGCCATGCAGTTTAACGTCGTGCGGTGAAGACGTGGGAGGATAGAAGAACGAGAGTGGGCACATGGTGCGACCATTATAATCCTTGTATGAGTGGGGCTAGGGAAGACTACACCATATCATGTGAGGATACTCTGAGAAATCTATACCCATAGGGGATAGTCGAAGAGAAGAGTTTGGGGATGGGCTCAAAACAAGGCATCTGAGTGTTCCTACATATCCCATGTAGATGGGAATCAAGCCACACATAGTTCTAGAAATGCAGTTTATCATCATGTTGGACGATGCACAATTTAAAGTCATGTAGGACTAGATAGTTTAAGGTCATGTAGGACCATCATGCAGTTTAGGGTCATGCAGGACCATCCAGTTTAAGTTCGTGTCGGACCAGCTAGTTTAAGGTCATGCCAGACCAGCCGGTTTAAGGTCGTTCCAGACCATTCAGTTTAAGGTCATGCCAGACCAACCAGTTTAAGGTTGTGCCGGACCATATTGCAGTTTAGGGTCATGTGGGACCATCCAGTTTAAGTTCATGCTGGACCAGCCAATTTAAGGTCATGCCGGACCAGCCTGTTTAGGGTCGTTCCTGGACCAGCTAGTTTAAGGTCGTACCAGACCAGCTAGTTTAAGGTCATGCTAGAATAGCCAGTTCAGACAAAGTATTTCGTGAGGAAATTAGCATTGGTGGGAGGAGTTATATGCTCACCATACATGGTTACCAGGGAGTATGCTCCATTGGGGTAAACTCTATGGACTATGTAAGGTCCTTCCCATTTGGGCTCCAACTTGGGTGGTTTCCTGCCAGGGATCATTGGCACTCAAAGGACCAATAAAAGGTCACCTTGCAAAAAGGAGAGGAGGCGAACCTTCTTATTGAAGGCTCGAGCCATCTTATTCTGATGTCTTTCCAGATTGTGTAGGGCACAAAGCCTATTCTCGTCAAGTGCTTCCAATTAAGCTAGACGGATTTCGACCACTCTATCTGGCGCCTTTTGGTCATAGACCACAGTGTGTAACGAAGGAAGCTGGATCTCGATGGGTAGGACGACCTCAGCTCCATACACCAAGGAATATGGGGTCACCTAGGTGGAATTGAGAGTCATCGTCCGATAAGCCCAGAGAGCATTAGAGAATTTGTCCAGCCAAATTCTCTTGTTCTGGACAACCATTTTCTGCAAAATTTTAGAGAGGGTTTTGTTGAACACATCGATCTATCCATTTGCCTACACATGATAACGAGAGGCATGGTTTGAACAAATATTGTACTTGGCGTACAATTTCTTCATCTTGGCTACTCGGAAGTTGGTGCCATTATCGGTGAGGACGGAATGAGGAACTCCAAATCGGTGGATGATATTGGAGCTCACGAAGTCAATGATGGAACAGGACTTGACTTCCTTGAGTGGAATTTCCTCTGCCCACTTAGAAAATACATCCATGGAGGTCAGGATGAACCTGCATTTGTGAGCTGTCGCTGGTGGATATGGTCCCACGACATCGAGTCCCCACACCGCAAATGGCCAAGAGTACTTGGTGGAGTGGAGAGGTTCTAGCGGTTGATATAGGAAGTTATCATGCAATTAGCACACGTGAAATCTCTTGGAAGACTCAATAAAATCATGGACCATATAGGGCCAGATGTACCCCCGTCTTCAGATCTGATGGGATAGCTTTGGCCTAGCTTGGTGGGAACCACAGGAACTAGCATGAACCTCTTGCATGACTTGTGTGGAATCTCGACTCCTTGAATGCAACAGAGGAGAAAACCATCAAAATAGCGTTTATAAAGGATCTTCTCAAGACTGGAACCACTTTGGAGGCTAAAATGCAGCACGCGGTGTCGGATTCGCTCGCGCTTGGCCCGATCTGCTGGGAGGCAACCATTTTGGAGATACTTGACAAAAGGGGATCTCTAGTCGGGATTCGTTTCAACCACTGCATCTGAAGAAGCTGGGGCTCCTAATGCAGAGGATCGGGTGGTAAGATGGCTTACTCACAGGCCATCGTCATCCTCTGGGGTGACAGGAGCAATGACTCTCCAGTGGGACACATGTATAATCAGATCATCCTACTCGGGCTCTGAAAGTGATGTAGCTAAGCCGGCCAAAGCGTCCGCTCGACCATTCTGTGACCGAGGGACATGGGTAACCTCCAGTCGAGAAGGGAACTGGGCCATTAGATGGAGGGTTCACTCCAATAATGGTACGAGCTCTGGATTTTTGACAACATATCCACCATTGACTTGCTTAATGACTAGCTCAGAATCCCCTTTCACATGCAAATGGGGCACGTCGATCTCAAGGTCCAGCTCGAGACCAGTAATGAGGGCCTGACACTCTGCCTCGTTGTTGGTGCAGCCTTCTGACAATAGGAATGAGTATGGAAGAACGGCTTGCGCCGGGGTGATGAAGATAACACCCAGGCCCACTCTGTTAAGCCTAGGATCATTGAGTTTCCTACTGGTGAGACTTCGAGAGGCACCGTCAAAGTGCATCTGCCAGCATGGGATGACATGGTCGACTGAGAGGATTACCTCATCAGAAAAATCCAAGTCTAGTGAATGATCTGTGGAGGTTGGATGGGCAGCTAGAAAGTCTTCCATTTCCTTCCCCTTGATGGACTTCTGAGGCACGAACCTGATGTCGAACTGCTGGAGGATTACTGCCCACCGTGCTAGATGGCCAGTCAACATGGGGCGATTCATAATGTACTTCAGCGGGTCTACCTGAGATACATGCTATACGTCATGGTACTGCAGGTGATGTCACAACTTCTACATGGAGAATACGAGTGCAAGGCAGCTCTTCTATATAGGTGAGTATCGGGTCTCCGTATCAAGAAGCATGCGGCTGAGGTAGTAGAGACTATTCTCTGTCCCCTCGTTGTTCTTCTGGGCGAGAAGGTCACTGAGAGATTGGTCCAGGGCAGTGACGTATAGGATTAGCGGCCTACCGGAGGTGGGTGGCATCAATATTGGAGGATGGAGCAGATACTGCTTGATTTCCTCAAATGATGTCTGGCACTCTTCATCCCATTCATAGGCAGTGCCTGTAATAACCCGAGATTTTATAAGATATATTATTTTTAATTTCTTTCATATCTTCTGTTTTACGATACACCAAGATTATCTTGCGCTATACGCAACACCGTATTAGCTTGCAGTATACGCAACACAAATCTTAGATTGTGTTACACACAATTTCAAGTTGGTTTGATAATAGTCATTCTACGCAACATTGAGTATATATATATATATATATAATGTATAAATGAAAAAAATGGTTTGATTCTGTTATAACAAAACAACAAAGGAGTCTTGCACTATACTCAATCCTGACTTGTCTTCCATTACACGCAATCACGACCTTCTTCGATAGCGTGTGTTGTACGCAATACTGGGTTTTACCAAACAACAACATGTTATTATAATATTATTATGAACTAGATTTTATGAACAGTATTAACTATATTTTGAATTTTATAACATTATTATTCATCTTACACATTTTCTAGAACATGGTATAAGAACAAAATAATTTTTTCGGGTAAAATAAGTATTTTTCAAAAAATGCAGTTTTGCCGCCTTTTGATGGCGCACCCACATTAAATCTTGTTTTTTACATGTTTATAAGTTCAATTTTACAAAATAGAATTATTATTTGGAATCAGGATATAAAATTTTACCTTGGATAAATTTTTCATATTATTCTGATAACTTTCATATTTTAATGAATAGTAAAAACACGCGATATTTTAATTAAAAACAACTTTTTTCATCGTAATAACTTATGTGGTTAAATTATAATATTTAATGGTTTTAAAGTATAAATAGAATATATTTTTACCATTTAATATAAGGTATGTCATTATCATTGATTTTACCTTGAGTTCGTAGGTTAAATCAATTCAATCTTTTGCAATGTTTTAAAGAAAAACCCGTTTTCTTTCAACAACGGGATTAATTTTAATTTAATTTCTGAAACTTTTTTGTATTGAATTTGGAAAAATGGATTCCATATTTGGAATCAGTGGGTCCAAATTATGTTAATAATCTAATTTTTTTTGGAAATTATGAATAGTAATTACGGTAAATTTTATTTACCATAGTTAAAGGTAAATCGGGTAATTGAGGGTAAATATAATATTATAAAATTACCCTAAAATATGCCAAAATTCTATTTTATGGATAAAAGTCGACCCATATCACTTAAGGGATGGATTAGAATCATTTAATGGACTTTTTTCTATGAAAATAACTTAATTATTATTAAAACCAAAGAAAGTGACAACATGTCACTCTCTTAAATATTATAAGTATATTAATTTTAATTTAGTGATAAAATTCATGAAACTTCGAACATTAATATTCTACAAAAATATAATGAAATTATCTACATAATATGAATTTATTTATAATTTTTAGGGATTAAATATTTATCATTAATTGTGACACAATAGTGATGCAGAAATTGTTTATCTAGTGAAAAATCAAGAATATAGTTTTTATTAAACTAATGACCATAAAAGGCACAAAACCCTGACCAAAACTTATTGGTACTGTAAATTTAAACCATAATCATCCAATGGTCGATATTGGACCATTGGGAGCCTTATAAAAGTGATTATGACACTTATATTATTTTATTTTAAATGATGCCAAAGTTGTCACCTTCATAATTTAATAAATATAGAAATTTAAATATTGTGATTTTAAGATGATAAATTACAGTAAAAGTATTATTGTGAAAGGTAATATATTTATCTTCATAATAGGGTTTTATTTTTAATTTTTATGCAACAAATAACTATAGTAAATAATTATACAAAAATGATGTAGTAATTATTTTATTAAGAGATAAACCAAATAAATGGGTTTAAAAATAATAAAATAAATATTATATGAACTTTTTAATGTTCTCCACTATTTTTCTAGATACATATGACCTTTTATGAATCTATTAAAGCTTTTAGTTCTAACATATCTTATGTATATATTTTATTGAAATTCAATCAAATGAATAGTTTCAAAATTGACACTATTGTTATTTTACAAAAATAACATATTATAAAATTGTTTAAAAATCACAAAAATATTTAAAAATTATAAGTTTAAATTTATATGGTAAAAAATGTTATAAAGTATTCAATTATGGACAATTCATAACAAATATGTAATTATTTGTTATAATTTCAAATTTAGAGTTTTATTACCACAAATAAAATTAAATAGATTAAATAAGGATAAATCAAAATGATAAGGTTTAAAATAAAATAAAAACATGTCTAAATTTGATTGGTTGATGATATTAAAACCCTATATCATCTAATATTTGAATATGAGTCATTTTTGGAGGTTTTTAAGTGGGTTTATATTTATTATAAATTAATATTTTTAAGATTTCCAAAGGTGCCCCTCTCCTCCCTTATAAAAGGGCACCTCCTCCCTCCCTTCCTCACACCAATTTGAGCCTGCATGCTCGGCCAACCCCTGCCAAATTCTCTTCTCCAATTCCCTAGAAACATCCTAGAGGTCCTAGTATTCTCTAAAGACCAATTTTAGTTCCCTAAGAGGAGGTCTCAAAGAGGCGCTTCAAAGAAGAGGTAATGTCCGTTACCGATTCTTTCAACTTTATTTCTTCTTCTACTTCTTCTTCTTTAGTTGTTTCATTATGGAGTAATAACATAAGTATCACTAATATACTTATATGTTATTATAATTATTAAACAACCCTATTTCACCATCTATCCATCCTATGGAAAACGAAATCACCGCGCGTGCGTATGTACGAAATACCATCTCCACGCCGTGGTGTAATCTATTTTTCCAACACCACCTAACTTGGATGGGTATAATGGTGTAATGAATAACTATACATAGTTATTATAACATCATACTTATTATGATATATTGTATCATCCTATCCAATTCAATTCAATAATTATGGGAACGATATCATCGCTCGTGCGTACGTACGGACTACCGTCTCCACGACGCGATGAGATTCATTCTCCATGTTAACCATTTAAGAATGATTGTAAAGTATATATAAGAAATAATAATGAAATATATGAAATTATAAAGCTACTGGATTTATTTATATATATATATTTATTTCATATACTTAATTCCATTCAACTCAATAAGGAAATGAAAACAGCGTTCATGCGTACGTACGACCTACCGTCTCCATGAACGGTGTAATTATTTCAATTTATCGGTCTATTATATATATGTATATTATGAATATATATTATATATAAATCATGTTTTATATTATGGAATTAAGTAATCATGATCTAATTAATCATATGAATAATTAAAAGTCAAAACACGAACGACAAATGAAACGATTTTACCCAAAACGCTCTTTAACATGGAATTTACAAAAGAACGGGTTATATAAAGTCATAAGTGAACCATATATGATATCGTAACAATGAATATGATTATGTAATAAGTCAATGAAATTATTTAAATCATTATACATGAGGTTCAGATACATACGAGCATATCAGACATAAGGTAAGGGATAACTTTTCCAATCTCGTTTTTATCCGAGATTGTTCATTCATAAGTATTTACTGGGGTTATTTATATCATCCATGTCCATGTTTTATAAAAGTTTTTTCATGTATGTTTAAATTAATTTTTAACCATTTTTTTACTTTTACTACATGGTATGTAAGGAATCTTTCTTTTTTTTACGTTACGAGGTACTTTTTCTACTTTTCCGACAAAAGTACGAGGAGAATGTTATCATTAACTTATATGGTGTAAAAGGATTTTTATGATTTTATAAAGCCTTATTTTCATGAAGCTTCCTCCAAAATATTTCAGGACTATTTTCAACAAAAACCTTTTCTTCTAAAATTTCTTGACAGTTTGTGAAAAGAAAATGATTTTGAAGAAAAAAGGATATTTTCCTCAAGAATTCATTTCAAGTGTTTTATCAAAACCATTTTCATCTAAGATGACATTATTTTACATGAGTATGTTTCAAGTATCATGTATCTATGATTTAAATTGTTTCACTTTTCTTATTATGAAATGATATCCATTTCTTTTATATGGATTATGTGATGATGGGATGATGTTTATGAAACCCATTTTATTTATTGGGTTATTATGAATGATGTATGTTTATTATGTGGCACAAGTAATAATGATTTCATTATGAGATGGTTGGGACCTATATCTCCCTCCAATGCATTGGGTAAATATTTATATCTCATGATATAGACATGGCTGGAATGGCAAGTTAAACCGGTTCAGTAATACAGGACTGAAGCGAGGAGTGAACTCGATTCAGAAAGGGACTTTGTCCACTAAGATGGTCTTGGAAGAAATTCCTTGGCTAATATGGAAATCATATCATCTGCTTAATGGTTTCCATAATTACATGTTTTATTCCCATTATATTTTATCATTATTAATGTTTCTTTATGATCTATGCCTTACGTACTTCCATGTTTTATGTCATCGCTCAAGCTTTTCATGTTTAAACATTATGTTCATGTTTTTAAGTTCAAATGTTTATGGTATGTTTTATTTTATCCATGCTTACCCTTACTGAGCATTTGAGCTCACCCTTTTTATGTTTTCTTTTCCCCAGGATATAAAGAAAGGTTTTAGGTAAGAAAAGAAAGGGGAAGATCTTTATGGGAGATGTTGAAGATCTTTCACCACGATTAAAAGATTACATTCCAAGTTTCCAAAGACACTAAACTATTACGGTCCTTACGTGTCTGTTTTTGTTATGTATTAATTATTCCGCAAAAGTAATGTAATATTAATGTACGTCAAGCTTCAGGTCTCTACAGTTGGTATTAGAGGAAAGGTTTAGTCAACCTTTGGAAACTAGGATGCAAAAACGTTAGTGAGATCCCTAGAGATATTTCTATTGTATGACTAGGGATGTCCCTAAGGATAAGTATACGTATAGGATATAGTCCTAGAAGTACGGTAACGATCTTAGAATTTAACCTAAGATGTTAGATATTGAGGGTACTCCCCATTTACTATGATATTTTCCCCAGCATGATTTTTGCATCTCACACTATTCTTATTGTGTTTTAGAAAATGGCTGGTAACAGGAAGATTCACGATAATGGAGAATATGATGGACAATGGAATGATATTTTTCATGAGAAACCAAATGAAACTGGATTTGGAAGTCCAAAAATCATTATTATGCCGAATCAGCAATCTCATAATATGATCAATAAACTCAAATTTGGTAAGTTTCCTGACTCGGCTAATTAGAGAAAGGTGGAGTTTCATGATGATCATAGAGGAAATAAAGTTCAATTTCCCCTATGTAAATCATGTGGGAAGAGGCATCAAGGAGAATGTTTCAAAGGAACTGGAAGATGCTTTGGGTGTGGAAAAGTAGTACACAAAGCTAGTAAGTGCAAAGGAAAAGGTTCAGTTAACACCATGGATGAGGATAATGGTATTTCTACGACATCAACAATGGTTAAATGTTTTAAATGTGGAATGTACGGGCATTATGAAAACCAATTCCCTAAGGGAAAGTCTCATGAAGAGAAGCAGTATAGTCGTATGGGTATGTTTATGTTGATGATGATGAAGAGACTACAAATGATATGTGAGATGAAAGAATTGTTGAAGCTCGGTCAATGGTTTAAGAAGGTAGTGGAATGATTATATTTTTATCAAGTGTAATGTTGTATAAGTAATCTCATGGTACTATGGAATAAAGAGACATCTAAGGATTGTTACACTGTTGTCTTTCCTTAAGTTTTGAAAGTGTATGATGAATGGTACCAGTAACCATGAAAGGTTATTCAAATATTTTTGGAAAGTAGATGATATGCGCATAATGAAGGGATAAGGAGAAAATTAAATGTTTGATAGTATTCATGAGCTCAAGACTGATATAAGGAGGAGGTTATATCATGGTTTGAGTATATCGAATTTTTGGATTTTGGTATGTGGAAAGAGTTAACTTTTGACAGCATTCATGTTTTCACTATAGTTTAATGGGTATTCATTTTTAAGAGAATATATGATTAAGATATTCACATGATTGGAATGTGACCAACAAGATATATGGGGGATAAATGATGGTATTCACATGCTTGGTTGATGACATTTCAAGTAATCATTTTCTTTATACTATGAGCTTGGACCAAAGTATTTTAGATAAGCCTAAAGATTGGAATGGATTATGTTGGACATAAGTTAGTATTATTTATGAATAGAACTTTTTCGATATTATTTATGGGATGTTATAGTAATGTAGTTTTAGAAAAATGGACAACCTACAGGACGAGCGACAGCCCATCGCGTCGGACAAGGCTATGGGAATCGAACCCACAACCGAAGTGCGACTAGCCTTTATCGCCTACCACTGGCCTACAGAAAGTCCCTGTTTAGTAGAAACTAGTTTTATTATATTAAGTAGTATTATATATGAATTATAAGTCCATTTTAGGAACCATATATGATTAATCTCACTATAGATTGAATTATGTATATTTAATAACTTTTGCTAACCTTTTGTTTGAGACAGATGGAATGACCCGTCATTCTATCACATGATCTGCTAACACTTCATGAATAACAAATTCAAATTCATTTCTTTAAGATATGAAGTGGAAATTGTTCAAGGCATGAACAACAGTGAGATTGTACCAAAATAAAGTAAGTATTTATTCTAATTCAAATTCTTCAACTTTAGGGAAATGATCTTGAAAACCAAAAATGTTGTCCTAGTGCCCTTATATCCGATGAATCAGATGGTACCCTAGATCATCACAAATATATGGCTTTGTGATTGTTGGATTTTTCATAGCCATGTTCTCTTACACTCTATATCAGAACATGATGGCTATATTTCTCTTCCATATCCATATTTTCACCTATGTTCTCCTATGTGGAAACCCAGTGATTAGTTTATTTGGGTATCCGTTACATTTCATATTTTAGTTTTTAAAGATAAGTTTTGGTATTCCTTTTTACGATGTGAGTTTCAATTAAAGAAACTTTCAAGTAGAAAACCATTTATAACCCCGATGAATATCGAGGGAGAAATTCATTTTAAGGGGGGTAGAATGTAATAACCCGAGATTTTATAAGATATATTATTTTTAATTTCTTTCATATCTTCTGTTGTAAAATACACTAAGATTATCTTACGTTATACGCAACACCGTATTAGCTTGCAGTATATGCAACACAATTCTTAGATTGTGTTACACACAATTTCAAGTTTGTTTGATAATAGTCATTCTACGCAACATTGAGTATATATATATATATAATGTATAAATGAAAAAAATGGCTGGATTCTGTTATAACGAAACAACAAAGGAGTCTTGCACTATACTCAACCCTGACTTGGCTTGCATTACACGCAATCCCGACCTTCTTCGATAGCGTGTGTTGTACATAATACCGGGTTTTACCAAACAACAATATGTTATTATAATATTATTATGAACTAGCATTTATGAATAATATTAACTATATTTTGAATTTTATAACATTATTATTCATCTTACACATTTTCTAGAACATGGTATAAGAACAAAATAAATTTTTCGGGTAAAATAAGTATTTTTCAAAAAATGCAGTTTTACCACCTTTTGATGGCGCACCCACATTAAATCTTCTTTTTGACATGTTTATAAGTTCAATTTTACAAAATAAAATTATTCTCTGGAATCAGGATATAAAATTTTACCTTGGATTAATTTTTCATATTATTCTGATAACTTTCATATTTTAATGAATAGTAAAAACACGCTATATTTTAATTAAAAACAACTTTTTTCATCGTAATAAATTATGTGGTTAAATTATAATATTGAATATTTTTAAAGTATAAATAGAATATATTTTTACCATTTAATATAATTTATGTCATTATCATTGATTTTACATTGAATTCGCAGGTTAAATCAATTAAATCTTTTGCAATGATTTAAAGAAAAACCCGTTTTCTTTCATCAACGTGATTAATTTTAATTTAATTTCTACAACTTTTGTGTATTGAATTTGGAAAAATGGATTCCATATTTGGAATCATTGGGTCCAAATTATGTTAATAAGCTACTTTTTATTTTTGGAAATTATGAATAGTAATTACGGTAAATTTTATTTACCATAGTTAAAGGTAAATAGGGTAATTGAGGGTAAATATAATATTATAAAAGTACCCTAAAACATGCCAAAATTCTATTTTATGGCTAAAATTCGACCCATATCACTTAAGGGTCGGATTAGAATCATTTAATGGACTTTGTTCTATGAAAATAACTTAATTATTATTAAAACCAAAGAAAGTGACAACATGTCACTCTCTTAAATATTATAAGTATATTAATTTTAATTTAGTGATAAACTTCATGAAACTTCGAACATGAATATTCTACAGAAATCTAATGAAATTATATACATCATATGAATTTATTTATAATTTTTAGGGATTAAATATTTATCATTAATTGTGACACAATAGTGATGCAGAAATTTGTTTATCTAGTGAAAAATCAAGAATATAGTTTTTATTAAACTAATGACCATAAAAGGCATAAAAACCTGACCAAAACTTATTGGTAATGTAAAGTTAAACCATAATCATACAATGGTCGAATATTGGACCATTGGGAGCCTTATAAAAGCGATTATGACACTTATATTATTTTATTTTAAATGATGCCAAAGTTGTCACCTTCATAATTTAATAAATATAGAAATTTAAATATTGTGATTTTAAGATGATAAATTATAGTAAAAGTATTATTGTGAAAGTTAATAGCTTTATCTTCATCATAGGGTTTTAGTTTTAATTTTTATGCAACAAATAATTATATTAAATAATTATACCAAAATGATGTAGTAATTATTTTATTAAGAGATAAACCAAATAAATGGGTTTAAAAATAATAAAATAAATATTATATTAAATATTTAATGTGATACAATATTTTTATAGATACATATGACCTTTTATGAATCTATTAAAGCCTTTAGTTAGAACATATATTATGTACATATTTTATTGAAATTCAATAAAATGAATAGTTTCAAAATTGACACTATTGTTATTTTATAAAAATAACATATTATAGAATTGTTTAAAAATCACAAAAATATTTAAAAATTATAAATTTAAATTTATATGGTCAAAAATGTTATAAATTATCCAATTAAGGACAATTCACAACAAATATGTTATTATTTTTTATAATTTAAAATTTAGAATTTTATTACCACAAATAAAATTAAATAGATTAAATAAGGATAAATCAAAATGATAAGGTTTAAAATAAAATAAAAACATGTCTAAATTTGATTGGTTGATGCGATTACAACCCTATACCATCTAATATTCTAATATGAGTCATTTTTTGAGGTTTTTAAGTGGGGTTATATTTATTATAAATTAATATTTTTAAGATTTCCAAAGGTTCCCCTCTCCTCCCTTATAAAAGGGCACCTCCTCCCTCCCTTCCTCACACCAATTTGAGCCTTCAAGCTCGGCCAAACCCTGCCAAATTCTCTTATCCACTTAACTTGAAAAATCCTAGAGGTCCTAGTCTTCTTCAAAGACCAATTGTAGTGCCCTAAGAGGAGGTCTCAAAGAGGCGCTTCAAAAAAGAGGTAATGTCCGTTACCGATTCATTCAACTTTATTTCTTATTCTACTTCTTCTTCTTTAGTTTTTTCATTATGAAGTAATAACATCAGTATCACTCATATAATGATATGTTATTATAAGTATGAAACAACCCTATTTCACCATCTATCCATCCTACGGAAAACAAAATCACCGCGCGTGCGTACGTACGAAATACCATCTCCACGCCATGGCGTAATCTGTTTTTCCAACACCACCTTACTTGGATGGGTATAATGGTGTAAAGAATAACTATACATAGTTATTATTACGTCATACTGATTATGATATATTTTATCATCCTATACAATCCAATTCAATAATTATGGGAACGATATCATCGCTCGTGCGTACGTACGGATTACCGTCTCCACGACGCGATGAGATTCATTCTCCATGTTAACCATTTAAGAATGATTATAAAGTATATATTAGAAATAATAATGAAATATATGACATTATAAAGCTAATGGATTTATTTTTATATATATATATTTATGTCATATACTTACTTCCATTCAACTCAATAAGGAAACGAAAACAGCGTTCATGCGTACGTACGGCCTACCGTCTCCATGAACGGTGTAATTATTTCAATTTATCGGTCTATTATATATATGTATATTCTGAATATATATTATATATAAATCATGTTTTATATTCTGTAATTAAGTAATCATGATCTAATTAATAATATGAATAATTAAAAGTCAAAACACGAACGACAAATGAAATGATTTTACCCAAAATGCTCTTTAACATGGAATTTACAAAAGAACGAGTAATATAAAGTCATAAGTGAACCATATATGATATCAAAACAATGAATATGATTATATAATAAGTAAATGACATTATTTAAATCATTATACAGGAGGTTCAGATACATATGAGCATATCAGACATAAGGTAAGGGATAACTTTTCCAATCTCGTTTTTATCCGAGATTGTTTATTCGTAAGTATTTACTGGGGTTATTTCTATCATCCATGTCCATGTTTTATAAAAGTTTTTTCATGTATTTTTAAAGTCATTTTTACCCATTTTTTACTTTTACTACATGGTATGTAAGGAATCTTTTTTTTTACGTTACGAGGTACTTTTTTAACTTTTCCGACAAAAGTACGAGGAGAATGTTATTTTTAACTTATACGGCGTAAACAGATTTTTATGATTTTATAAAGCCTTATTTTCATGAAGCTTCCTCCAAAAGATTTCATGACTATTTTCAACAAAAACCTTTTCTTCTAAAATTTCTTGACAGTTTGTGAAAATAAAATGATTTTGAAGAAAAAAGGATATTTTCCTCAAGAATTCATTTCAAGTGTTTTATCAAAACCATTTTCATCTAAGATGACATTATTTTACATGTGTATGTTTCAAGTATCATGTATATATGATTTACATGGTTTCAATTTTCTTATTTTTAAATGACATCCATTTCTTTTATATGGATTATGTGATGATGGGATGATGTTTATGAAACCCATTTTATTTATTGGGTTATTATGAATGATGTATGTTTATTTTGTGGCACAAGTAATAATGATTTAATTATGAGATGGGTGGGACCTATATCTCCCTCCAATGCATTGGGTAACGATTTATATCTCATGAGATAGACATGGATGGAACGAAAAGTTAAACTGGTTCAGTAATACAGGACTGGAACGAGGAGTGAAATCGATTTAGAAAGGGACTTTTTCCACTAAGATGGTCTTGGAAGAAATGACTTGGCTAATATGGAAATCATATCATGTTATTAATGGTTTCCATAATTACATGTTTTATTCCCATTCTATTTTATAATTATTAATGTTTCTTTATGATCTATGCCTTACGTACTTCCATGTTTTATGTCATTGCTCAAGCTTTTCATGTTTAAACATTATGTTCATGTTTTTAAGTTCAAATGTTTATGGTATGTTTTATTTTATCCATGCTTACCCTTACTAAGCATTTAAGCTCACACTTTTTATGTTTTCTTTTCCCCAGGATATAAAGAAAGGTTTTAGGTCAGAAAAGAAAGGGGAAGATCTTTATGGGAGATGTTGAAGATCTTTCACCACGATTAGAAGATTATGTTCCAAGTTTCCAAAGACACGAAACTATTACGGTCCCTGTGTGTCTATTTTTGTTATGTATTAAGTATTTCGAAAAAGTAATGTAATGTTCATGTACATCAAGCTTCGGGTATCTACAATTGGTATCAGAGGAAAGGTTTAGTCAACCTTTGGAAACTAGGATGCGAAAACGTCAGTGAGATCCCTAGAGATATTTCTATGGTATGACTAGAGATGTCCCTAAGGATAAGTATACGTATAGTATATAGTCCTAGAAGTACTATAACGATCTTAGAATTTAACCTAATATGTTATATATTGAGGGTAATCCCCCTTTACTATGTTGTTTTCCCTAGCATGATTTTTTCATCTCACACTATTCTTATTGCGTTTTAGAAAATGGCTGGGAACATGAAGATTCACGATAATGGAGAATATGATGGACAATGGAATGATATTTTTCATGAGAAACCAAATGAAACGAGATTTGGAAGTCCAAAAATCCTTATTATGCGGAATCAGCAATCTCATAATATGATCAATAAACTCAAATTTGGTAAGTTTCCTGACTCGGCTAATAAGAGAAAGGTGGAGTTTCATGATGATCATAAAGGAAAAAAGTTCAATTTCCCCTGTGTAAATCATGTGGGAAGAGGCATCAAGGATAATGTTTCAAAGGAACTGGAAGATGCTTTGGGTGTGGAAAAGTAGGACACAAAACTAGTAAGTGCAAAGGAAAAGGTTCAGTTAACACCATAGATGAGGATAATGGTATTGCTACGACATCAACAATGGTTAAATGTTTTAAATGTGGAATGTATGAGCATTATGAAAACCAATGCCCTAAGGGAAAGTCTCATGATGAGAAGCAGTATAGTCGTATGGGTAGTGTTTATGTTGATGATGATGAAGAGACTACAAATGATATGTGAGATGAAAGAATTGTTGAAGTTCGGTCAATAGTTTAAGAAGGTAGTGGAATGATTACATGTTTATCAAGTGTAATGTTGTATAAGTAATCTCATGGTACTATGGAATAAAGAGACATCTAAGGATTGTTACACTGTTGTGTTTCCTTAAGTTTTGAAAGTATATGATGAATGGTACCAGTAACCATGAAAGGTTATTCAAATATTTTTGGAAAGTATATGATATGCGCATAATGAAGGGATAAGGAGAAAATTAAATGTTTGATAGTATTCATGAGCTCATGACTGATATAATAAGGAGGTTATATCATGGTTTGAGTATATCGAATTTTTGGATTTTGGTATGTGGAAAGAGTTAACTTTTGAAAGCATTCATGTTTTCACTATAGTTTAATGGGTATTCATTTTTCAAGAGAATACATGATTAAGGTATTCACATGATTGGAATGTGACCAACAAGATATATGAGGGATAAATGATGGTATTCACATGCTTGTTTGATGACATTTCAAGTAATCGTTTTCTTTATACTATGAGCTTGGACCGAAGTATTTTAGATAAGCCTAAAGATTGGAATGGATTGTGTTGGACATAAGTTAGTATTATTTATGAATATAACTTTTTTGATATTATTGATGGGATGTTATAGTAATCTAGTTTTAGAAAAAAGGACAACCTATAGGATGAGCAACATCCCATCGCGTCGGATAAGGCTCTGGGAATCGAACCCACAACCGAAGTGCGACTGGCCTTTATCGCCTACCACTGGCCTACAGGAAGTCCCTGTTTAGTAGAAACTAGTTTTATTATATTAAGTAGTTTGATATATGAAGTATAAGTCCATTTTAGGAACCATATATGATTAATCTCACTATAGATCGACTTATGTATATTTAATAACTTTTGCTAACCTTTTGTTTGAGACAGATGGAATGACCCGTCATTCCATCACATGATCTGCTAACACTTCACGAATAACAAATTCAACTTCATTTCTTTAAGAGATGAAGTGGAAATTTTTCAAGGCATGAACAACAGTGAGATTGTACCAAAATAAAGTAAGTATTTATTCTAATTCAAAATTTTCAACTTTAGGGAAATGATCTTGAAAACCAAAAATGTTTCCCTAGTGCCCTTATATCCGATGAATTAGATGGTACCCTAGATCATCACAAATATATGGCTTTGTGATTGTTGGATTTTTCATAGCCATGTTCTCTAACACTCTCTATCAGAACATGATGGCTATATTTCTCTTCCATATCCATATTTTCACCTATTTTCTCCTATGTGGAAACCTAGTGATTAGTTTATTTGGGTAATCGTTACATTTCATATTTTAGTTTTTAAAGATAAGTTTTGGTATTCCTTTTTACGATGTGGGTTTCAATGAAAGAAACTTTCAAGTAGAAAACCATTTATAACCCCAACGAATTTCGAGGGCGAAATTCATTTTAAGGGGGGTAGAATGTAATAACCTGAGATTTTATAAGATATATAATTTTTAATTTCTTTCATATCTTCTTTTGTACGATACACCAAGATTATCTTGCGCTATACCTAACACCGTATTAGCTTACAGTATACGCAACACAATTCTTAGATTGTGTTACACAAAATTTCAAGTTCGTTTGATAATAGTCATTCTACGCAACATTGAGTATATATATATATATATAATGTATAAATGAAAAAAATGGTTGGATTATGTTATAACAAAACAAAAAAGGAGTCTTGCACTATACTCAACCCTGACTTGGCTTGCATTACACGCAATCACGACCTTCTTCGATAACGTGTGTTGTACGCAATACCGGGTTTTACCAAACAACAATATGTTATTATAATATTATTATGAACTAGATTTTATGAATAGTATTAACTATATTTTGAATTTTATAACATTATTATTCATCTTACATATTTTCTAGAGCATGGTATAAGAACAAAATAAATTTTTCGGGTAAAATAAGTATTTAAAAAAAATGCAGTTTTGCCGCCTTTTGATGGCGCACCCACATTAAATCTTCTTTTTGACATGTTTATATGTTCAATTTTAAAAAATAAAATTATTCTTTGGAATCAGGATATAAAATTTTACCTTGGATAATTTTTTCATATTATTCTGATAACTTTCATATTTTAATGAATAGTAAAAACACGCTATATTTTAATTAAAAACAACTTTTTTCATCGTAATAACTTATGTGGTTAAATTATAATATTGAATGGTTTTAAAGTATAAATAGAATATATTTTAACCATTTAATATAATTTATGTCATTATCATTGATTTTACCTTGAATTCACAGGTTAAATCAATTCAATCTTTTGCAATGTTTTAAAGAAAAACCCGTTTTCTTTCAACAACGGGATTAATTTTAATTTAATTTCTGAAACTTTTGTGTATTGAATTTGGAAAAATGGATTCCATATTTGGAATCATTGGGTAAAAATTATGTTAATAAGATACTTTTTATTTTTGGAAATTATGAATAGTAATTACGGTAAATTTTATTTACCATAGTTAAAGGTAAATCGGGTAATTGAGGGTAAATATAATATTATAAAATTACCCTAAAACATGCCAAAATTATATTTTATGGCTAAAATTAGACCCATATCACTTAAGGGTCGAATTATAATCATTTAATGGACTTTTTACTAGGAAAATAACTTAATTATTATTAAAACCAAAGAAAGTGACAACATGTCACTCTCTTAAATATTATAAGTATATTAATTTTAATTTAGTGATAAACTTCATGAAACTTCGAACATGAATATTATCCAGAAAGCTAATGAAATTATCTACATCATATGAATTTATTTATAATTTTTAGGGATTAAATATTTATCATTAATTGTGACACAATAGTGATGCAGAAATTTGTTTATCTAGTGAAAAATCAAGAATATAGTTTTTATTAAACTAATGACCATAAAAGGCACAAAACCCTGAACAAAACTTATTTTTCATGTAAAGATAAACCATAATCATCCAATGGTCTAATATTGGACCATTTTGAGCCTTATAATAGCGATTATAACACTTATATTATTTTATTTTAAATGATGCCAAAGTTGTCTCCTTCATAATTTAATAAATATAGAAATTTAAATATTGTGATTTTAAGATGATAAATTAGAGTAAAAGTATTATTCTGAAATTTAATAGATTTATCTTCATCATAGGGTTTTAGTTTTAATTTTTATGCAACAAATATGTATATTAAATAATTATACAAAAATGATGTTGTAATTATTTTATTAAGAGATAAACCAAATAAATGGGTTTATAAATAATAAAATAAATATTATATGAACTATTTAATGTGATCCACTATTTTTATAGATACATATTACCTTTTATGAATATATTAAAGCTTTTAGTTCGAACATATCTTATGTATATATTATATTTAAATTCAATCAAATGAATAGTTTCAAAATTGACACAATTGTTATTTTATAAAAATAACATATTATAAAATTGTTTAAAATTTACAAAAATATTTAAAAATTATAAATTTAAATTTATATGGTACAAAATTTTATAAATTATCCAATTATTGACAATTCACAACAAATATTTAATTATTTGTTATAATTTAAAATTTAGAATTTTATTACCACGAATAAAATTAAATAGATTAAATAAGGATAAATCAAAATGGTAAGGTTTAAAATAAAATCAAAACATGTCTAAATTTTATTGGTTGATGATATTACAACCCTATATCATCTAATATTCAAATAAGAGTCATTTTTGGAGGTTTTTAAGTGGGGTTAGATTTATTATAAATTAATATTTTTAAGATTTCCAAAGGTGCCCCTCTCCTCCCTTATAAAAGGGCACCTCCTCCCTCCCTTCCTCACACCAATTTGAGCCTTAAAGCTCAGCCAATCCCTGCCAAATTCTCTTCTCCACTTACCTAGAAACATCCTAGAGGTCCTATTCTTCTTCAAAGACCAATTGTAGTGCCCTAAGAGGAGGTCTCAAGGAGGCGCTTCAAAGAAGAGGTAATGTCCGTTACCGATTCTTTCAACTTTATTTCTTATTCTACTTCTTCTTTAGTTGTTTCATTATGAAGTAATAACATAAGTATCACTCATATATCAATATGTTATTATAATTATGAAACAACCCTATTTCACCATTTATCCATCCTACGGAAAATGAAATCACCGCGCGTGCGTACGTACGAAATACCATCTCCACACCGTGGTGTAATCTGTTTTTCCAACACCACCTTACTTGGATGGGTATAATAGTGTAAAGAATAACTATACATAGTTATTATAACATCATACTGATTATGATATATTGTATCACCCTATCCAATTCAATTCAATAATTATGGGAACGATATCATCGCTCGTGCGTACGTACGGACTACCGTCTCCACGACGCGATGAGATTAATTCTCCATGTTAACCATTTAAGAATGATTATAAAGTATATATAAGAAATAATAATGAAATATATTAAATTATAAAGCTACTGGATTTATTTATATATATACATTTATGTCATATACTTAATTCCATTCAACTCAATAAGGAAACGAAAACAGCGTTCATGCGTACGTACGGCCTACCGTCTCCATGAACGGTGGAATTATTTCCATTTATCGGTATATTATATATATGTATATTATGAATATATATTATATATAAATCATGTTTTATATTCTGGAATTAAGTAATCATGATCTAATTAATCATATGAATAATTAAAAGTCAAAACACAAACGACAAATGAAACGATTTTACCCAAAACGCTCTTTAACATGGAATTTACAAAACAATGGGTAATATAAAGTCATAAGTGAACCATATATGATATAATAACAATGAATATGATTCTGTAATAAGTCAATAACATTATTTAAATCATTATAAAAAATGTTTGGATATATATGAGCATATCATACATAAGGTAAGGGATAACTTTTCCAATCTCATTTTTATCCGAGATTGTTTATTCGTAAGTATTTACTGGGGTTATTTCTATCATCCATGTCCATGTTTTATAAAAGTTTTTTCATGTATGTTTAAAGTCATTTTACCCATTTTTTTACTTTTACTACATGGTATGTAAGGAATCTTTTTTTTACGTTACGAGGTACTTTTTTTACTTTTCCGACAAAAGTACGAGGAGAATGTTATTTTTAACTTATACGGCGTAAACGGATTTTTATGATTTTATGAAGCCTTATTTTCATGAAGATTCCTTGAAAATATTTCATGACTATTTTCAACAAAAACATTTTCTTATAAAATTTCTTGACAGTTTGTGAAAAGAAAATGATTTTGAAGAAAAACAGATATTTTCCTCAAGAATTCATTTCAAGTGTTTTATCAAAACCATTTTCATATAAGATGACATTATTTTACATGTGTATGTTTCAAGTATCATGTCTCTATGATTTACATGGTTTCAATTTTCTTATTATGAAATGATATCCATTTCTTTTATATGGATTATGTGATGATGGGATGATGTTTATGAAACCCATTTTATTTATTGGGTTATTATGAATGCTGTATGTTTATTTTGTGGCACAAGTAAGAATGATTTCATTATGAGATGGGTGGGACCTATATCTCCCTCCAATGCATTGCGTAAATATTTATATCTCATGAGATAGACATGGATGGAACGGAAAGTTAAACCGGTTCAGTAATACAGGACTAGAACGAGGAGTGAACTCGATTGAGAAAGGGACTTTGTCCACTAAGATGGTCTTGGCAGAAATGCCTTGGCTAATATGGAAATCATATCATGTGCTTAATGGTTTCCACAATTACATGTTTTATTCCTATTTTATTTTATCATTCTTAATGTTTCTTTATGATCTATGCCTTACATACTTCCATGTTTTATGTCATTGCTCAAGCTTTTCATGTTTAAACATTATGTTCATGTTTTTAAGTTCAAATGTTTATGGTATGTTTTATTTTATCCATGCTTACCCTTACTGGGCATTTGAGCTCACCCTTTTTATGTTTTCTTTTCCCCAGGATATAAAGAAAGTTTTTAGGTAAGAAAAGAAAGGGGAAGATCTTTATGGGAGATGTTGAAGATCTGTCACCACGATTAGAAGATTACGTTCCAAGTTTCCAAAGACACTAAACTATTACGGTCCTTGTGTGTCTGTTTTTGTTATGTATTAAGTATTCCACAAAAGTAATGTAATGTTCATGTACTTCAAGCTTCTGGACTCTACAATGCCCTTCTTCATGAATCAAGAAAAGGGATTACACTTTCCATCCAGATTCGCAATGAATTGGCGTATGTAGGCTAAGTGGCCTTGAAAACCTCGAAGCTATCGAATATTGCTTTGGGGAGGCATCTAAATGATTTCCATAATCTTATCTGGGTTAATCTTGATGCCTCGGTACTTGACAACAAATCCAAGAAACTTCATGGAAGTGACCCCGAAGGCACACTTCAATGGGTTCATCTTCAAATGGTAGGAGCGGAGGAAACCAAACAATTTCTCAAGGTCCTTGAGATGGTCCTGGCACTGGTGATATTTGACCACCAGATCATCCACATATCACTCCACCAATGTCCTGAGGATTGGCTTGAATAGGCGATGCATGGCCAACTGATAGGTGGCACCTGCATTTTTCAGGCCAAAGGGCATAACCTGGTAACATCAAGTACCTTGGGGCACCCTAAAAGCTATGGACTCTTCATCCTTGGGGGCCATACGGATCTGATTATATCCAGAGTAATGATCCATGAAGGAGAGGGCTTGGAAGCCGGCCGTAACATCGATCAACAATTCTGTCACTAGAAGGGGAAAATCATCCTTCAGACAGTGACAATTGAGATCTCGGAAGTCGATACAGACTCTGATCTGTCCATTCTTTCTTACTGGCATGATGTTGTCTAGCCACTTGGGGTAATGGAAATCCTTGATGAAGTTGGACCTGATGATATTGTCAACTTTGGCCTCGACCATGACACCGTGAGAAGGGTGCATCTTTTAGGAGGCTGCTTGAACTCGCGATGGTTTGTCGGGAGACCGAGAAAGTGGATGGCTACCTAAGGATCTAGTCCTGGCATCTCGTCGTAACTCCAGGAAAACACGTCACAGTGCAGTTTAAGGGAGTCCGCATACCTCTGTTTCTCCTCGAGGGACAAAGCATCACTAATCAACATGGGTCTCAGGTCTACCTCGCTACCGAGGTTCACCTGTACAAGTTCATTGACCGTGGCAGAGAATCCTTCCTCAAAGGCAGGGGGTGTCCTCTATATCTTCTTCTCCACTTATAGAGGGATCTTCTATAGGGGAAGCTGATTCTGAGCCACCAAACCCTAAGGGGAGGCTGGTACCAGCTTGTGCGGTAGAGATTATCACGTTGAGAAACTCTGGTGCTGCCGAGACCATGGCTATGAAGGCTATCGACCCAATCCCATATGTTATCTGGCCCAAGGGGCCACACTTGATAATATCAAAGCAGTAGTGGTGTGTCAGCATGATCCAGTTGATACCAGCCCAGCGAAACAGACACGTATAACGTATCATTATAGCCATGGGGTGGACATCCCGATATCAAATGGGGGTAGGAGGTTATGGGATCACTTGAGCCTGGTTTGTGTAGGAGTACGAGGTGATTTTCCATCGTCGCTTGGACGTGGAAATATGCCTTCCTCTTGTACCAGACACAATAAAGCATTGCCCCATGTCGGGGGTTGTGGCCTCCAATCGATGGATTGGGAAGACGTAGGCGTCATCCAGACCTGCCCAAGGGAAACTGGTGACCATGGCGGGCTCAACCTCACTTTCCAGAATTTTCTTATCCTTGCTCTTATAATAGTCAATGTACAAATAACGGGATTCACAAGAGGTGAAAGGAGATGCATAACCTTGGAGTACGCCTACTCGACCATTAAGAGAGTACTTGAGGCACTGGTGATATGATGAGGGGACTGCCACATGCAGGTGGAGCCATGGCCTACCCATTAATGCATTGTACGCAGTGTCTTGGGAGACAACCATAAACTCAGTACTGGGAACTAGGCCACCGAACTGGGTCTTTAAATGGATCTTGCAGATCGGGGTCTGCTCTGTCCAGTCATATCCCTGTATCCTTAGATCGGAGGGAGTCAGGTCATCTTCAGATAACCCCAGCTTCAACAACATCCATGTTGGGATAAGGTTGATCCTAGAGCCGGTGTCAATGAGACAGTGGTGAACCTCAACGACATTGAATTGGCTGGTGATGTACAGTGGGAAGATGTTCCCCTGTATGGGAGATCTTTCACCCTCTCTGGAAAACGAAATGATGGCCTGGCTTTCGGCAGTCTCAACTACTTCAGCATGAAAGGCTTACGCAGCTGCTACCTCTGTCTCAAACTAGAGGGGGCTCCTTAGAGCCTCAGTGAGGGCCTCACACATATCTGATGAAAAGAAGAGGGCTTCGAGGATGGAAAGCCTCACTAGAATTCCAACAAGATGCTTAATAACATCATACTTCTAATCCAGGTGAGAACTTCTTCTTACAGGAGGCCACTCTACGATTGGAGGCACAACGGGCCCTGTCGGCTGGACCGACGACTGGCTGGTGTTGGGAATATCCCATTGCTCACTAGTCGAACCTAACGAGTAGCTACCAGATGAGGTATGGGCGCGTAAGCTTGACCTATAGCGGGGCGAAGCTAGTCGCGGTACGGCCGAAGTGGATCTGCCTGATCCAGTAGCACAAATTATGGTGGAGGCAGTCCTGACAACACTGGATGAAGTGGCTGTGAGTGCTGAGCTATGCATCGGGCCTAATGTCTAGTCTTAGTGGAATGCACGGCCTAGATAGAGGTTCCAACTGGTTCACCTCGATGACCTATGTAGCCGCGGATCCACCGACGTTGGCATCGACTAGAGACGTTGGGGAGGTTCACCTGGCGTTCCCCCTCGCCGGGAGTCATATAGGGGTTTACCAACTCGACGGTGTTAACCAAAGCATACCCTTGAATATCACTCAAATAATCATTCACCACCGGGTGAATTCTAGGAGGGATCCCCATCTTAGGGGGCATGAAGTCACCGAGAGTGCAGGACGACGATGGCATCAGAGGGGCACATTGCTTCTTCTTGCTCTGCCAATGCTTTCTCTTCTGGGAAGAGGCCAACTGAGATGATGATGAAATAGTGGTAGTCACAGCTCTTGAAAGATCCTTCTTATTTAGGCGTTCACGTATGATGCCAGGGGTGCAAGCAACCATTTTACAGGCCTTCCATTCGTCATAATTTTGGGATCCGCGGCTGGGAATCTGCTACCATTTACCTTCATCACTACTACTATCCGACCTTTTGAAGACACCTGCCACTTATGTCGGGGCCGGGCCCAGCCTGACTATGTTTTTGTCAACTTGGTCTTGAATCCAGTCCTTAAACACATAGCACTACTTGAGAGTGTGCCCCAAAATCCAATGATAGGGGTATTAGTTGGGGCGATCGGTGAGATTCGCCTCTGCCAGCCTTCTGAACTCAGAAAAGTGTACAATCCCCTGATTTAGGGCACTATGGATGTAACCAGGAACCTGATTCTTGATAAACAAGTAATTTTGGTGTCTTCTTTCTAGATAGGGATCCCTTGGATCCTGTCCTTGACGAGGAGCTGGAGAGGCTTGTTGAGGAGGTGGACCCTGATTGTCCCGCATGGGTGGTGGCAGCGCATTACGTAGAGCCGCCTGCCGATTCTGAGGGCGCTGTGGAGCCGGAGGCTATGTCTGAGGTGGAGGGCCTCAGTGAGGTGGTAGGGCCAAAGCTACTGGTAGCAACTCTAGCTGCCTAGGGGCCTCTATCTAGGCCACCGTGGCGGGCTTGCCTCTGGCAGCCCTCCTTGCTGGGATTACAGGGGGGAAACAGACATGCCTGCCTGGACTGTTGCAGGGCTTCTTCGAGGCGTTGAGCCTTATCTGAGAAGTCTCGGAACCCTCCGGGATAGTTCTGAGTGATCAGGGAGGGAACCAGTTCTATCTTGACATTCCCTACGCACATCTTCAGTAATTGATCCTGAGTCAGTGGCATGTCAAGGGAGTATGTGAGCCCTTTCCACCAGGTAAAAAAGTCTGTGACTCGCTCATCAGGCCTTTGTTTGCACTTGAAGAGGTCTGCAATGCTGGTATTCTGGGTGGTAGAGATGAACTGGTAGAGTAATTGCCTACGAATGTCCTCCCAGATGGTCAAGGATCCGATGGGGAGCTGGCTGTACCAGACGAATGCCAGCCCCTCCAGTGTCTGAATGAAACAGCGGAGCTTGGTGGCCTCCTGCTGTGATGGAGTCCCCAACATGAGCCCACACCTTGAATTGAAGTGGTCCAGGTGCTGCGGCGGGTCCCCCATCTCATTAAAGGGGGAGAAGGTGGGATTCCCAAAACCCGGAGGTGCTAGCATGTCATCCACCTATGTCGGGTATGGTTTTCCATCTGATGGGATCACCACTTGCCGCGTTTCCAATGCCTCAAGGCGGGCAATGAGTGCCGCCATTGGACCGTCTGGACATGGGTCCCTGTCTTGATGGGGATCCCTAACCATGAGTGAATTTCCGGGTTCTTCGATGTGGTAGATGGGTTCAATAGCTCGTGGAGCGACTGGTGGTGTGAACCTTGGGGCCGCCGGAGGTGCCCGAGTGGGGTTCCTTGGATTGTCGCACTGTTCAGGATGATTTAGTGAGACATACCATGCTCTCTTTCCGTGAGCTTCAGCTTCCGCCCTGTCAGCAAATGCGGCATGATCAGGGTTTCCAGGGGGCAGTTCACCGAAGAGGAATTGTTCCTGTCCCTCCTGCCCCGGCCTAGGATCGCCACAATCAGGTCGTCTCTCTACATTACGCTCAGCCAGAAGTTCATCAACCAACCTCTTCTACTCAGAAAATTGTTGGCACAACACGGCCTTCTTGGGGTGCTCCTCCGTTTTCTACACTAAGGCGGATGGGTCGGAGTTCTTGACAGTTCCGAAATGCTCTTTTCCCTTACCAGCATTCCGGATGAGCACCAATGCCTCGCTGGGTGCAAAGAGACCTAAGAGGTTCCTCTGCTGATGAGTAATCCTTCCTGATGGGTCCATCATTATTGGCACACCCTCAGGGGGTAAGTCTCCATAAGGAAATTCTAGATCATCATCCTTGTCCACTATGTCGGTCATGTGGACCGCGACCCTTCCCGGGGGCATGTCCTCAACATCGCATAGCGAGTCGGGATGCCGTCAGATGGGGCTGAAGAGGAGGGAATCATACTACCCCCAGCCACATACTTGCACATGGGGGGTAGCCTCCTTGATGATTTTGCAGAGTACCATGATACTCTGAACACATTGTTGTTGGAGGGCCTCACGACGGCCTGGTGACTCAGAGCGCTAGGCCACCGAGAGTGTGGCCAGATTGACTAGACGACACTGCTCGCTGATATCCTCAAAATGCACTTGGATCCTTGGATATACCATGCATTGATAACAGATGCTGAAATGTATAGCCCAGAGGGTGTAGAAATGACACTCAAATTCCTCTGGGGTGAGGGACTCGGGCACTACTACGGGCCAAAACTCCTCGGGGAAGCGGTCCGCTGCAAGGATGCTCCAGAAGCTCCTCGATTCAATTTTATAGCCTGACCCTTGATTTATCCACTCACCAATTGGGGGTTTTTGAGGAACTAGAAGCGGTATCAAGGCAGACTGTTGGGACGGTAGGTTGGCTGATGGAGAATACGGCGAACGGGATGACTGGCCGCCGATTCATAGGCTGTCCTCCGAAGAGTGTAGTGACTTGGATGTTATGTCGCAATAGGACGGGATGATGACCACCATTCCTGGATCAGGGGACAGGGCTACCGGTGGTGGGTCGCGATGCTGCTCGGCTGCCATTGGTCCCCAGAATAGCTTTTCGTGATCTATTGTGGAGGTAGAAAGCACTTCTGATGATGATGGTGGGGAATACACGACCGTAACCTGCAGGGTCGCCAGATTTTCCTCCTCTTAGATAAACCTATGGAGGGAGGTGGGAATCTTGTGGACCTCGCATTCTAGAAGTACCAGGCTGATGCGCCTCATCCCTGCCCCGACCCTTGACTCGGATGAGCAAGGGTAGGGTTTCTGAGCTAAGTCGCACTCCGCTTCAGAGTCTAAGAAGTGGACTAGTTTGACCTCCGTCCGGGCCTTCCCAAGATTCCTCTTGTGGCAGCGACGACCCAACTTCCTGCCCCTGGGTGGCTCCTCAGGACAGGGATGAGTCCCAACATGTGGTCCTTCGGCCGTGCTGAGCGGGTGAAACCTCCGTTGGAATCAACAGGAGCATGGGGAGGACCACCATGATTGGCGCGGGTGGAGAGAGGCTAGCCTTCACCCCTCTGGTTACTGGGGTGAGGAATTTCACCAGCTGTGGAGAGAACATAGGGAGGATCCCCATGTTGGAGAGAGACCAGGCCATGAGGCGGACCCTCATTCGGATTGGGGGTGGCACGGGGCAGACCTCCATGCCGAGCCTCGAAGAGGGAAAGATCCATGCTCGCAGTGGTGGTGGTATGGGGAGGACCTCCGTAAGGGGTGGCATTACTGCGGGTTGGCTCACAGTGACCACCGCCCATGCCTTCTACTAGAAGAGTCAACCCAACCTGCCCGTGGGGCGGTTGGGGCCTCGATCCCGGCTGGGTGCAGGAGTGCCCCTGCTCAGTGTGTGTAGGGACTTGATGATATGAATCAGCGGTGGCTCGTGCCACAGTAGCCTTCGACATTGATGCCCCTTGGTGGGCGTTCTTAGCTCGTGCCCGACGCTGGTGTCGGGTCAGGAGAGACGGTGCTGGTGGCGCAGGTGTGTAGCTTTCGTGCTCCTCTGGCAAGGCTGGGTGGTGGAGTTGACACAGCTAGGTGGGGGCCCTTATTAGGGGGCCTTGCAAGGGGCCCTTGGATTTGGACTCAGACCGGGCTGGGCCGGACGTCGCCCACCTCATCAGTGTAAGGTAGGGAGTTGTCAAAGCACTCCAGGGACATGCTCCCAAAATGATTGAATGTTGGGGAGGGGAGCAGCGGCTCCCTACACGGCCCTCGGGGGCAGCATTAACGGCGAGTCTTGGACACCTCCAGGTCCATGCGGGCCCTATCCCGGGTTGGGATTATTCCCTCCTCCTCATAACTATGTACAAGGTCATTAATCACCCTTCGTTGGATGACTTATGATGGGGAGATGGGGTGTGGGAACCCCATGGTTATGGACGCAGATGCCGTTGTGGCAGTAGTGGATCCACGCAGAGCGACTGTGCTGGCATTGCCCCTACCCCTGCGTAGGCGGGCGGGCAGTGATCGCATTCCCATGGCAACAACCTGATTTCTGAGAAGTAGGGAGGTGGACTCGTCAGTGCTGAAAGGAAAACAAATAGACAACCTGTTCCCCAACACCATTCCTTCTTCCATGGACGGTAAGAGGGATCCACACAAACAACATCACAGAACGGGATTCCCAACGTTCTACTGTCCTAACTTCTGGTGAGTTTCACACCAGGCCCGATATTTTCTTGGTGGGAACCAGCACCAGATGGCTGGATTTGGTGACACATCAATCCATGGATTCCCCGAGCGTTACTAATCTATTTATTGAGGATAAGAACTTCACGTCGGGTTCACCATTTCTATTTTCGATGCTTTCTCCAGGGTGTGTGCATCCGTCCCCTTGAGTGAAACAGGCGTGGATTTTTGTTACCCCGCATTCCTGCTTTCCAAAGGCGGGCGACATCTATTCCTTGTTTAGGGACGTTTTCTCCTTGATTGAAATGAGATGATGGGATGTCGGTTCTTCCTTCTGGGGATTCCTCCTTGGAACTCGTCACATAGTCCAGGTCTCCCTCATAGATTTAATATGTTTTTCATGAAACTCTTCCCGATGCCATATCTTCATGGAAACCAATTAATTATGCTACTTCTGTTAGGACATTCCAAGGGGTCCGGTCAGGGAAGCAACCTTCGGTTTGGGGAGTAGTCATGCTGGGCATCAATGGTGTGTCATGATGCTGGGGATTGGTGTGTCTTTCTTATATCCCTTATTATAGGGCTTCTCGAGGGCGTGGGTTCCTAAGGAATCCCACATCGAACGCGGGTAATTATATTCCATAGGCATGTATCTAAGGTTTTCCTCATCTTCCCATGTTTAACACAGGGTATGCCGTGAGTTTAACGTCCATCGGGGGCAGATCAGACTGATTAGAACACTTATTAGAGTGGATCAGATTGAGGGACCCCCTAGAGGGAACACTGATATTGGGGCCAACACGTTGGAGGCTCCCTGAATACTGTGGTGGAGAATGAGGTGTCATGATCTCACAGGGATTTGGTGGCCTATGTAAGAATCAGGATGGATGATGGTTTTGGGATTGAGCCTCAAGGAGGCTTCCTACATACCATGCCTTGACATGGATAAAAGTACCCATAGTTCTGGAATACAGTTTAACATCATGCGGGACAGGGAAGAACTGACATGAAGGGGGTCATAACAAACGGGTGGTGGGATTGAACCTTGTGGAGGCTTCCTATGTACCATGCCTTGACCTGGATCAAAGTCCACATAGTTCAGGATGGTGTGTGTCAGAGAACCAATGTGAAGATGGACCTTGGTCTAGGTTGATGGCGGGCTTGAACCTCAGGGAGGTTTCCTATGTACCATTCCTTGACATGGATCAAAGACCACGTAGTTCAGGATGGTGTGGGGCTTACACTCTAGGCTGCCCAAGGTGTTGGTGAACCGACATGGTCAGAACAGCCAGGTGGTGGGCTTGAACCTCATATAGGCTTCCTACGTACCATGCCTTGACATGGATCAAATTCCACGTAGTTCAGGTAGATGGGTGTTTCAGCGAACCGACGTGAAGATGGACCGGGGGTCCGATGGGTGATGGGATTGAACCTCATGAGGCTTCCTACATACCATGCCTTCACATGGATCAAAGACCACATAGTTCAAGATGTGTATAGTTTAACGTCATGTGGGACGGGGGCATTTGGGGCTTACGCTCTAGGCGGCCCAAGGTGTTTGGTGAACAAACATGGTCAGAACAACCAGGTGGTGGGATTGAACCTCATGGAGGCTTCCTACGTACCATGCCTTGATGTGGATCAAAGTCCCCGCAGTTCGGGTGTACAGTTTACCGTCATGTGGGACAAGGTTGGTGTCATGGTCAATGCTTACTCTAAGCCCACGTGAGTTGTGCTCAGTGTGAGAAACAAGAGGCAACAATGACTTGACGATCACGTCGTGAGAGGTTCGTCCATGGGATGTGGAGTAGAGCTTACGCGAGGAGCGGACTAGGGAGAGAGATATTGGGACATACTCCAGGATGGAGGACGGAGTACGACAAAGCGCAGCGAGAGAGGGACTTGGGATCGAATAAGGGAGGATCCCCATTCCCTATCATGCCCTCGGCTGGCCTTGGCATAGAGGAAGTGAGGAGGAGTAGGGGTGCTACCTCCGTCAAGAAAAACTAGGGGCTTACACCAAGGTGGTTTCCCTTCCCCGCAGACAAACTCCACTCCAAGAAGGAGGATATCATCCCCTGTGAAGACTAAGGGGTGTGGAGAATTCCCAAGGCGGGGGGACCCTGCGTGTGAGGCATGGGGTCAGTTCACAGTTTAAAATCATGTATTGAGGATGGTGATGCTTAGCAGTTTAACATCCTGCAGCTTAGACGAGTTGTGTTTGCTCCACATCCCTAGGACTTACATAACCGGTACCCTCTGTTCCTTGTGGGAGAGAAGGCACCGACAATGCCGTACTGAGGGGGTGTCGTGGAGTGAACCTTCAAGGGGTGCACATTAGCGTGGCTATGTGAAGAATCAATAGCCATTAGCGTGCCTATTCGAAGAAGCATTAGGCAAAGCAACGATACGGGTGGCATCGTCCAGGGGACTTTGAAGTCACATTGTGAAAACTTGGAGGGTTGCACAGGAAAAGGGATTGCCAAGCAGAGGGGTCCATAAGCAAGGGACTTGTGGAAATCTATCACTCCGCATGGCGGAGAGAACTTTCAAATGGGTTTGCTTCGCAATGTGGGGTGCCATAGCCTTAGCATGGGGTGGAGGTGCAAATGGGAGGTGCTTTGCGAAGTGGAAGGGCATTCACGAAGCACAGCCTCACGGAGCAAAGGTGCCTCATGAAGCAAGGTGTCGGGAAGCGATGTGCTTCGTGAAGTACAGTGATACTGCCTTAGAATGTGGACCATGTGTACACAAAGGGTGTTTCGCAAATCCTAAACGCTCTGTGATGATCCGGGTCCCCTTGGGGATCCCCTTCCTTCGTGAAAGCCCTTAGGCTTTGCGAAAGGCATCTCTCTCAGAAGAGGGGATCAAAACGAGTGTTTCCGATGCTTTCACCGGGGCGTGTGCGCATCCGTCAAGAAGAGGATGCACGGCTTGTTGCCATGCATTCCCGCTTTCCAAATGCGGGCGAGATTCGCTCCTTATTTAGGGAAGTCTACTCCTTGATCGAAACGAGATGATGGGATGTCAGTTCCTCGTTCTGTGGATTCCTCCTTAGAACTCGTCACATAGTTCGGGTCTCCCACATAGATTTAAGACGTGTTTGTGAAGATCTTACCGATTCCATATCTTCATGGACACTAGTTAATTATACTGCTTTCATCGAGACACTCCAAGGGGTCTGGTCGGGGCAGCAACCATCGGTTAGGGGAGTGGCCATGCTGAGGCATCATTGGCGTGTCTTGACGCTGGGGGATTGGAATGTCTATCTTCTGTCCCTTATTATAGGGCTTCGCGATGGCACAGAATCTCGAGGCATCCTACATTGAACGTGGGGAATTGTATGCCATAGGCATGTATCTAAGGTTTTCATCAGATTCCCATGTTTAACGTAGGGTATGCCGCGAGTTTAACATCCAGCGGAGACGGATCAGACTGATCGGAACACTGAGAGTGGATTAGATAAAAGAACCCCCCCTGGAGGGAATGCTGATATTGGGGCCGACATGTGGGTGGATTCCCGAATGCTGTGGAGTGGAATGAGGTGGCATGATCCCACCGGGATGTGGCGTCCTGGGTAAGAATCAGGATGGGTGATAAAGTGAATGGGCTTGAACCTTGTGGAGGCTTCCTATGTATCCCTATTACAGGGAATCAAAGTCCATAAAGTTTGGGAGGGAATGGGTATTACACTCTAAGGCGGCCCACAATGATGGATGGGATGGGGATTACGCTCTAAGTCATTCCACAATGATGGATGGATGGGGCTTACACTCTGAGGTGACCCACAATGGTGGATGGATGGATGGATGGAGCTTACACTCTGAGGTGACCCACAGTGATGGATGGAATGGGGCTTACGCTCTGAGGTGGCCCACAATGATGGATGGATGGATGGATGGGGCTTACACTCTGAGGTGGCCCACAATGGTGGATTAATGGATGGATGGGGATTACACTCTGAGGTGGCCCACAATTATGGATGGAATGGGGATTACGCTCTGAGGTGGCCCACAATGATGGATGGATGGGGATTATGCTCTGAGGCGGCCCACAATGGTTGGTGAACCGACGTGAAGAGGTCAAAATGACTGGGTGGTGGGCTTGAACCTCGTGGAGGCTTCCTACGTATCCCCGTGGCAGGGAATCAAAGTCCACGTAGTTCGGGATGGAATGGGGATTACACTATGAGGTGGTCCACAATGATGGATGGGATGGGGCTTACGCTTTGAGGCTGCCCACAATGATGGATGTATGGAGATTACACTTTGAGGCGGCCCACAATGGTTGGTGGATCGACGTGAAGAGGTCAGAATGACCAGGTGGTGGGCTTGAACCTTGTAGAGGCTTCCTACGTATCCCCATGGCAGGGAATCAAATTCCACGTTGTTTGGGATGTGCCGGCGAGCCGACGTGAAGATGGACTGGGGGTCCGATGGGTATGGGTCTTGAACCTCGGGGAGGCTTCCTATGTACCATGCCTTGACATGGATCAAAGTCCTCATATTTTGGGTGTACAGTTTAATGTCATGCGGGATGTGGGTTTGTGTCATAGTCGATGCTTACTCTAAGCCCACGTGAGTCATGCTCGGTGTGAGAAACAAGAGGCGGTAGAGACCTGATGATCATGTCACGAAGGGTGTGTCTGAGTGAAGCGAAGAGGGGCTTACACGTTGGGTGGCCCATGGTGCTGGGACTTACTCCAGGATGGAGGCCCGTGGACGAAAAAGCACAGTGGGAGAGGGATTTGGGACCGAAGAAAGGAGGACTCCCACTTCCCATCATGCTCCTCGCTGGCCCTGGCGTCGGGGAAGTACGAAGGTGCATGGTTTAAACCTTCCGCAAGAGGGGCTAGGGGGCGTACACCAAGGCGGCTGCCCTTCCCCACGAGAAAATGACACTCCGAGAAGGAGGATATCATCCCATGTGGGGGGGGGGGGTTGATCCCATCCCCATGGAGATGAGTGGGTGTAGAGAATGTCTGAGGTGGGGGGACCCTACGTGCGAGGCATGGGGCCAGATCATAGTTTAATGTCATGTGTTGAGGACGAGGTGCTTGGAAGTTTAACATCCTATAGCTCGGACGAGGTGGGTTTACTCCATACCCCTAGGACTTACATGACTGGTACCCTTTACTCCTTGTGGGATGGAAGGTACCGACAATTCCGTAGTGAAGGGGGTTCACAGAGAAACCTTCGAGGGGTCCACGTTAGCATGGCTATGCGAAGAAGAAATATCCCTTAGCATACCTATGCGAAGAAGCATGAGGAAAAGAAATGAAATGGGAAAAACCACCCAAGGGACCTTGAGGTTAATTCGTACGAGCCTGGAAGGTCGTACAAGAAAACAATGCATGGTGTATATGCCCGATGTGTGTGCCCGGGGCATCCAGAAGGAGGACATCGGGTGCCTACGAAGGAAGGCACCTGGGGAGCATCAAGGTGAGGGGTCCCGAGGATTGTGCCCAAAGAAATGGTTGGCGTGAAAAACACTGGGATGGAATGTAATCGGGGCAGAGGGCTTGCACGCAGCTAGTAGGATCCCACATAAGGGATATAAATTGCGCGTGAGTGGAAAAGGCCGCACCCAAAGGTAAGGCCGTACCGAGCGAAAGGGATTGCACGCAATTGGACCATTTTGCACACAAGGGAAGGAATTGCGCACAAGGTAGGAACCCTGAAGTATTTGGAATTATATTTATGCCAGTGGGATCACGCGCAAAGGCAGATCCCGGGGTGAGGTGGTGCGAAAAGGATCAGTACCTGAAGGCCATCTTGCGCACATGGAAGTCTGATTTCATGCACGAGAGACGGTTTGAATTCTTTAACCCCGAAACGGAAGGGATCTCCTTATATTTATAGGAATCTAGCAACGCAGAATTTAGGGTGGTAGGCAAAACTTGTGTGCCAGAGACGACGGCATGGAATGTTAATCACGCGGGGCGCGGGTGCGAAAGTATTTCGTGCCTGCGCTAGGGACCCTTCACAAATCCCGGACCCTTTCCGTGCGGCCCTAATTTTCTGCGCGCATACACCTTTTTTCTGCGCAACAATTCTAGGCCCTTTGGACCGAGCCTTCGTGTCTGAATATGATTTCCCTTTTTCATTTCGAAACATCCTTCAGTAATTACAGACTTTTCAGCGTCTACAAATACCCCCCCTCGGAATTTGATCGGCGAGGCGTCACAATGATCCGATTCTGAGGGAAACGCCGAAACGCTGAAGTGTTGGGCTTTTTGGCCCCCCCTGCACACAAAAATGGTGTGGCGCGCAAAACACCAGCTGGCGCGGAATCATATTTCCGTGCGGTGCGGAACCGCGGCTTCACCTATAAAAGGGGCCATGGGTCCGATGCTCCGTACACAAATTTCTCGCGCGACAGGCTCTGAGCTCTCGTGCACGAAACTGCTTCAGCGCCTGTGCAGAAAACCCGCTTTGGCAGCGTGAAATTGCTCTGAGTTTTGGCCATATTTACATGCAAACCCGGGATTTTCTGCGTCGAATTCTCAGATTTCGTGCCAGGCTTCCGAATTTTGCACAACATTCCCAGATTCTGCACAACACTTCCAGATTCCACACAACACTCTCGAAGCACTCGGTTGGAAGAAGATGGCCACAAACCAAGTAGATGAGGGGGAAGCCACCACTTGTAGAGCTAAAATGGCTGCAAATGAGGAGATTTATGGTGCCAGGGTTGTTATCTCTAATAACCATACTCTCTTCAACCTGCTAACCCCTGCCCAGAAAGATTACCCTTTGTCCATTAACCTTCTGTTATAGAACTTCATCATTCTAGAGGAGGTTCCCATGTCGTGATTTGAGGCTGATACACCATGGTCATGGGTGACCTATGAGGATGACCTTACCTGATACAATATCACCAACAATGGTCATCCTTCCAGAGAAACCATGCACATGGATGTATATGTCCTACACCCGAGGACTAGGAACATTGCTGGGGGTGATCCTATTGTGGAGAGTTCCCCGACCCTCTATGCAAGCACGTTATGTCAAAGCATCATAGATGATACTAAGGGCTGGCTGTAAGATTGGGATTTGCGGTCTGGAGGCATCTTCACCAGTGAGTGAGCCTGGGCGTACTGGGTTTTCCATACGTGCGACCAATTTGGGGACGAGCTGTGGCACATTGGTCTGTTCGAGGCAGTGTGGACGTCGCAGTTCCACTTCTAACACGAACCTGAGCTCAAGCTGGAGCTGTTCACCCAGTGGTCCCCTAACACCAACACATTCCATATTCACCATGGGGAAGTTGTCATTAGCCTCTTAGACATCCACTGCATCGGAGGTATCCCACTGGAGGGCTATCAATATGATGAGTACCTTCCTCTGATGAACACATGGGAGGACAAATCATGGACCCCCATGCTGACATCACATCTGCTGGAGCTGGCCAAAGAGAGGCTGGAGGTTAAGGAAATCCTGGAGGACATAACCTACAAGGACTGGTTCAGCCTATTCCTGGAGAAGAATACGGCGGTCGAGATGCTAGGACGAGGAAAACGGTGTCCAACCACAGCTCAGAGGAGCAAGAATGGATCGTACTGGAGGATCCTGGAGGCGGGGCAATACCAATCATGGGGATAATGCATTAATGAGGCCCGGGACCCGAATGTTCGATATGTCAGGTTTTTCACCACCTTCCTGAGCGGGTGACTCCTGCTGGTGTAGGACGCAAGGATGGGCGTCCATCCAGCAACTCTGGTGATGGCGGGCACCATGGATGCCAACAAAAGGTTTAATCTGGGGGTCCCCGTGCTGGCTCGGCTGTACGCCATCCTGGGAAACATCTCAAGAGGGGGGGGGGGTCGCCTAAGAGAGTATGCAGCCCCTTCCAGATCTTCCATGGCTGGGTGGTTGCTCATCTTGCCGAGTACACTTTCCCAAATGCCATTCGTCCTCTGGGCAACAACCTACGACCATCTCTGCTAAACATTGTTGGGGTCGCACCGATGACACTCAATGAGGAGGGATTAAGGATCAAAATTGGTAACCATGCCAAATTTACCTTCATCCCATCCCCCACCCCGATCGACCAAGTGGTAGACAATGGGAAAGGCTCACTGGAGCAGCATGAATACTCCTAGAGCATTAGAGGTGGGGTGCTTATGGCTCGGATTGACGGGAAGGTCTTCTGCGAGCCTTACATGTCATCCTGATTTGCTAGGTAGTTTGGGTGCCTCCAGCGAATGCCGAAGAGGGTATTCACGGACGTCTAGGAGGAGAGGAATCCCTGCGTCCTTCACCAGATGTGGTCAATGTTCACAACTTATGTCTCTGGCGATGTCATTACCCTTCCTCCCACCGGGGCCCACGCTAGCCTATCAACCAAGTATGCCGAACACTGGTCCATTGCATACCCCGAGGTGATTTTGCTAAAGTGATTTCAGCAACTCAAGACTACCCCCGTGGAACCTGGGTGATGAGAGAGCAGGCATGGTGATGCTGGAAGGGGTAGACCAGGGGCGTGCTAGGCATCAAGGCCTGCGCAGGCCGAGACCTCAGTAGCGGGAGCATCACATGGTGGGACCAACGAACTTCCTGGGAAGCAGATAAGGTATCTGCTTCAACCTTCCCACGATGCAATCTTCCCAGCGCTATGGCCAGCCTGGTTAACCCAGCGGCAGTCGGTGAGCACCACATCTCTCTGGCAGAAGATAATGCGGGAAGGAGTCCATCTGCCAGAAGTTGGGCTTGTCCGGATTTTTGACAAAGTAAACTTCCACTGGCGGCATGCATATCAAATGGACATGGACACATACACACACTGACGAGTTCTGCGTGTGGAGCCACCTTTACTGGTGAAAGTGATTCCCGGCCAAGAGCATGATCCAGAAATGATGTCGCCGGGAGAAGGTGACAGTGACAAGTCAGAGGATGAAGAGACCGGAGAGGACGTGGGAGGAGAATAGGAAGGTGAAAGAGAAGGCGTGGGAGAAGATTAAGGAGAAGGTGAAGGAGAACCCGAAGGTGAGGGGTCATAGGGGGTTCCCTACCAAGGGAGTCTCTGGGAGAGTTGTGATATTGTCAGCTCTGACATAGACATAACTGAGATACTTGAGGTATGCTTCAACCCTCATCCGTCATTGTACTCTCTTCCCTTTGCAACCCATATCCCATCTTCCTTATCTTACTCAGGAGCACAATGGCACCGATCAATCATCTCTAGTTGAAGGAGGGTAGAAAGCATCAATAGGGCTAGGCGGGGCACCGATGCCCATTATTGAGTTGATGAGTGCTGAGGGATCTTCTACCATGATAGCTCTTATAGTGTCCAGAGCACCAGAGGCGGATGCCTTGGATTCCTGTAAGTCCCTTTCTTGGATGCCGATAACCAGTGTTGAAGAACTCAAATGACCAGGGTGCTTCCTATCTATGCAGTGATCGCGGCATTGGGGCCCCGTCAGGCTGCTGAGCCTGGACCATCCATGGGCGTGCCGATGAAAAGCACACTGCCCCTCCCAGAACATGCCTCCCAAACTGATTTGGCTCCATCTACTAGTAAACGGGGAGCGACAGACATTGGTGGTGCTGCCGTCGAGGTAGGGATGAAGGTTGACGAGGGTGCCACCAAGATCGAGGGGACATAAGAAGGTCACCCCGGTGATGATGAGCCTGCTCCCTTGGAAGGAATCCTAGAGGAGGACCCTATCGCTGCTCTGTTGGCTGTCTTCCCTGTCTATCGGTCCGCTGAACCCAAAGAAATTGACGATTCTGACTCAGAAGCGACTGAGGAGATCCAGATGGCGCGTCACAACGGATGGAAGTGCATCCGACATTTTCTCAATAAGCCTCAGACCGAATGGTTGAAGCGGATGGGATCACTCCAAACCTGGTTGTGCTTCCTGTGCACTAGAGGAGTAGATGCTCAACGCCTTCACCTGATGGTCTGTGACTACATGGCTGAGAAGATGCACACGAGTTGCTGGCATTCCAACATCGTCCGATGCCAGGAGGAGTCAGGGAGCACCCGATCACTCCAGCGGGTAGAGAAAGAGGTGAAACGCCTTGAGGAATAGGCGAAAGACCAAGAGATATTCCTCGCAAACTGCTCTGAACTCGTGGAGTAGCTGAGGGCCCAGTTGGAAGATTCCCAAGAGTAACTCGTAGAAGCAAGTCGCCAGATAACCGAGCTCCAAGCTAAACAGGCGTGGGAACAAGCCAGGGTCAGTGGACTATGCCCCGCAGCCACCGATGAGGATAGGGTCCTTAGGGGATGGGAGGTAGTCCTGGAGGCCACCTTCCAGAAGGTAGTGGCGTTGGAAAGATCAATCCAAAACACTGATCCTTAAGGGCCCTGTTTTGGCCGAACCGATAAACTTATCTCTCTCTACTGCTTCTTGCTTTCCTCTTTGTATGTATGAGAAAATTTTGTTTACTTTCCCCTTTTCTTTACATACTTGTCACTTTGGTTTAACATGCTCAACCATTATTAAAAAGTAAATAGAAATCCATCCTTAAGATCACGTAGGCCATGAGAAACAAAGGAGGCTCACACTATTACTTCGTTTGATTGTGAGAGTGCCAACCAAGCTTCGGGCATTTGAAATTCAAACCCATATTTCCAAGGAGAAGAGGGAATCCCATCCAAAGTAAGGGGACCTCAGACCTAATCAATGTATCATCTTATCAATGCGCTCTAGCGCATGAACGGGGCAATGCCAGGGGCATTGGAATCAGTCCGAACATAGGGAAATGAAAAAGTGTGAATCACATTACTCCAAATTCATAACACTGTGAGATAGGCGTGGCAATGAAAGATGGATGTTGACCATGTTCGAAACACATCATCCTTATTTCATTATCCTGAAATGGGAACAATAAATGAGGGATAACCACTGACCATGTTCGCAACACGAGGCCTAACTAAAATATCGTTGATCAGTCTTCCAGAATGTTGGCCTAGGATAGCAGGCGGACCATAGGTCAAGCATCCATACTGTTAGGGGGTCCATTCACATGTGAAAGAGGATGAAGATATAAATAAAGGGGAACACAAAGCATGGAAAGTGAATTGGTGGTTTGTTCAAACAGAATCCAACACTCTTGAAACTACGCCACCGTAATGAAAGCACATTAAGCAGCTGCATTAATCTGGTCATGGACTATTCCTACTCTGAGACAGGACCTCTGGTGAGGGAACAGTTGCTTCCCAATGCTATTATGGGGCATCCTGAACTTTTTCAAGGAAAATGATGCAGTTGCACAATTCCCCAGGGGAGGGGGGGGGGGGGGGGTAGGCCAAGAGGCCGACAATTGGAAAAAGGATGGGATTTGTGATTCCCGGGGCTGGACCTAAGATGAAATGTCTGGGCATTCATATGTATCTCATAAGTATGAGAATCAAGCCATACGTAGTTCTTGAGAGGGTCTTGGTTTAAGGTCTTAGAGCTTGGAACAGAAAGACCACCGGAGACGCATGGTAAGGTGCTTATGAAAACCGACGTGAATGAGGACATAAGTCTTGATTACCACGGGTTTCTGGGGAAAGTGCTCAGGTGAGAGGACTGAACATGAAAATTGAGCTGGGCCTGTGAAAAAGTGCACATGCATTCCTATGTACCCCATGAGGATGGGGATCAAGATGCACGTAGTTCTAAGATGGGTGGTATGGCAAGGTACCAATGCCAGGAATGAAAGGAGGCGTGTGGGTCTAGCCCTCGCACGAAAAAGAAGCGACATTTGATGTATCTTGTTTGTCCCTGAAGGTGAATGAGATTTTTCTTTGTGAAGCGACAAGCCTAGGGTGGAAATTCCTGGCATCACCACAATAATCAAGAAGTATACTAGAATTGACAAACGGTATGGAAAATGACCGATACCCAAAGTTATGTCCCTTATAATGAGGTCACCACAATGTAGTTCCATTTTTTGTCATGTGGCCAGGACGATAATGTCACAGTTTATGGTCATGTGATAGGAACAAACAACACAGTTTAAGGTCATATGGATTGGACCTGAGGGAATGCGCACGATGCGATAAAGCGTACCCGACATGAATGGGGATGAGGTCTGCATCATCACTACGTGAAATCCCCGAGAGAAAAGCCCCAAGCCGAGTGGCCGGCAAGGGCCAGAGGATAAGGGACATGAGGAGTGTAACAGCCCGAGATTTTATGAAAAATATTCTTTTTTATTTCACTAATGTCTTGTGTTGTACGCTACACCAAAAGGAGCTTGCACAACACGCATCCTTGACTTGCCTTGCATTACACGCAATCGCAACCTTCCTCGATAGCGTGTGTGGTACGTAATACTGAGTTTTACGAAACAATGATATGCTATTAAAATATTATTAAAACTAGCCGTTATGAATAGTAATAACCACTTTTTAAATTTTAGAAATTTTAGCTCTCAAAATGGACTTCATTTTTGGATTCGGAGTATCGAATTTAGCCTAAGGTGAAATTTTGGTGATTTTCGGATAACTTTCATATTTTGATGAATAGTGAAAATTACTAAATTTTAGTTAAAAACAACTTTTTCAATCGAAATAATTAATAGTGATAAATTATTAATTTGAGTGGTTTTAAAATATATTTAGAATATATTTTTACAATTTAATACAATGTTGGTCATTGGATGTAATTTCACATTTAAACTAGACATAAACAAGTGTCAATCTTTTGATAGATATTGTTTCTTAAAAACACGCTATTTGTTTTAACAGCGGGATTTAATTATAAAATTAATTAATGAAACTTTTATGTTATGAATTTGGTAAAATAGACTTCATTTTTGAATTCCTAATATGAAATATAGCTTAGGATGAAATTTTGGCATTGTTCTGAAAAACATCAATTTTTGATGAATAGTGAAACCACTAAGTGGTAGGTTAAAAACTGAATTTTGCATAAAACTTAATTTTACCGCTTCTGTGAATGGAATTTCAAAAATCCGACAGACATGGTTGATATCAGTAAGTAAAATGTGGTTCAATGAGATAAAAATAATTTTTTGGTGAATAGTAACTTTTTACTATTTTTACCGCGGTTAATAGTAAATAGGGTAACTAAGGGTAAATATGATATCAATATTTCCCTAACACATGTCCTAATTCTATTGGACAAGTGTAATTCGACCAAAAACAAACTTAGGAATAAAATATGACCATTTAGGCCCACTTGGATTAGATTAGGACATTTATTATTAATTTATTTAAAGAAGGGTTAAAATAGTTAAAATCAAAGTTTAATAAGTAAATAATTTTTAATATGGGGTTATACATAAGATAAATTCGACTATAAATATTCATTAGAAAGATAAAAAGATTTCCTACATAATGGTATTTTATTTGTAATTTTTAGACATTAAATAATTTAATTTATTTATGACACAATGATGATGCAGTAATTATCTTATTAATGAAATATTGACATAATTGATGTTATAAACACCAAAATAAATGTAATTTGAGACTTTTTATGAATTCAACTAATTTTATAGGTTACTATGATATATTAGTGTTGATTTAATCAACTTGGTTCGAACATATAATTCTGTTATGACTTTCACAAAAATCATATATCAAATAGTGTCAAAATTGACACAAAATAGTTTTTAAATAAAATATTATATTATTAATTGATATTTTATTCCTAAAAATCTACGGTTCGGCCAAATGACTTAGATAAAGATATATATATTAATAATAAACAATTTGGGGTTCGTTTGGCATGTTATAGTAAGTGTATTAACCATATAGTGAAAAAAAACAAAAAGACACGGTAAAAGTTAAATTAATTAACTTAGAGTTAAATCTAATTGATAAGGTTAAAATAATACCCTAAACTTGTCTAAATCCTATTGGTTGATAGTATTTCGACCCATACCCACTTTATCTTCGAAATAAGACCCTTTGGAACCATTATAAACCGATTTTGACTTTAATATAAAATAATATTTTGAGATATTCCTAAGGTGCCCCTCTCCTCCCTTATAAAAGGGCACCTCCTCCCCCTCCTCCTCACACCAATTTGAGCACTCAAGCTCGGCCAACCCCTGCCATTTTCTCCTCTCCACTTACCTATAATAATCCTAGAAGTCCTGGTCTTCTTCAAAGACCAATCTTAGTTCCCTTAGTGGAGGATTCAAAGAGGTGTTCCAAAGAAGAGGTAATATCCATTACCGATCTTTTCAATTTCTTTCTTCTTCAACTTCTTCTCCTTTAGTTGTTTCATGATAAAGTAATAACATCAGTATTACTTACATACTGATATGTTATTATAAATATGAAACAACCCTAATTCACCTTCTATCCATCCTACGGAAAAATGAAATCACCGCGCGTGCGTACGTACGGAATACCGTCTCCACGCCGTGGTGTAATCTATTTTTCCACCATCACCTTACAAGGATGGGTATAATGGTGTAATGAGTAACTATATATGATTATTATTAAGTAATATTGATACTTAAATAATATATATATATACTCCAATACAATTCCACGATCATAGGAACGATATCATCACTCGTGCGTATGTACGGAATACCGTCTCCACGATGTGATGCGACTCGTTCTACATGATCTTCATTTCATAATGATTATATAAATGAATTGAATGAATGAATATGGTATATACTACACTAATACCATTCTGGAAATGAATTATCTATAACATAAAGATAATAATAAGAATTTATTCAACAAAACACACATAAGAACAAAAAGTTATAAAGACCCGAGTAACAAGTAACAATCAAATATTACTAACAAGAAGCTAATAATATGACCATATATGATATCATATCAATATGTATGATTCTGGAATAAGTCAATAACATTATTTAAACCATTATACAGGAGCTTCGGACACGAACAAAGAAAATCGGACCTAAGGTAAGGGAAATATCACAATCTCATTTTTATCCGAGATTGTTTATTCGTAAGTATTTACTGGGGTGTATTTTATCATCCACATCCATGTTTCATCAATATGTAATATTATTTCCATCCACATACAATTGTTTAAATCCATTTTTACCCTTCGGTGAGTTTTTAGTAATATCTATGAAAGGAATCTTTTGTCATACGAGGTACTTTTTGACTTTTCCGACAAAAGTACGAAGAATGTTTTTTTTAACTTATACGGCACGAACGGATTTCTACTGTTTTATAAAGCCTTATTTTCATGAAGCTTCCTCTAAAAGATTTCATGACTATTTTCAATAAAATCTCTTTCTTTTAAAATTGCATGATGTTTTGTGAAAAGAAATTGATTTTGAAGAAGAAAGGATATTTTCCTCAAGAATTCAATTCAAGTGTTTTATCAAAATTATTTTCCATCTAAGATAATAAAGGGTTCTGTTTTTATCCATATTTTTACATTGATTTGACTATGTTGTGATGGAATTATGTTTATGAATTCCTTTATCTTATATGAATTGATTTATGATGTCATGATGTTTCAAGAATCCCATTTTTGTTACATGTGTTATGCAATGATGTATGTTTTATGATTATGTGGCACACATAAGAAAGGATTCATTATGAGATGGGTGGGACCTATATCTCCCTCCAATGCATTGGGTAAAGATTTTATATCTCATGAGATAGACATGGCTGGAACGGAAGGTTATTTCGGTTCAGTGATACAGGACTGAAACGAGGAGTGAACTCGGTTCAGAAAGGGACTTTGTCCACTAAGATAGTCTTGGCAATGAGTCGTGACTAACAAGAAATGATTTTCTATGATTATGTGTTCATGACAAAAAGTTTCAAGTTTCATGTTATGATTATGGGGATCTCATTTTCACTTCTATGATTTATCCCATGTTATGATATTATGAGCTCTTTTGCAGGTTAAGATTTCCAAAAGCTATGTTCTTATGTATATGATGTGATTGATATTTCTTTTGTTTACCCTTACTGAGCATTTGAGCTCACCCTTTTATGTTTTCTTTTCCCCAGGATATAAAGAAAGGTTTTTAGGTAAAAAAAGGGAAGATCTTTATGGGAGATATTGAAGATCTTTCCCCACTATTAGAAGATTACGTTCCGAGTTTCCAAAGACACTAAACTATTACGATCCTTGTGTGTGAGTTTTTGTTATGTACTAAGTATTCCGCAAAAGTAATGTAATGTCCATGTACGATAAGCTTCGGGTCTTTATAGTTGGTATCAGAGGAAAGGTTTAGTCAACCTTTGGAAACTAGGATGCGAAAACGTTAGTGTGATCCCTAGAGATATTTCTAAGGTATGGATGTCCCTAGGGATAAGTATACGTATAGGTTATAGTAATAGAATTACGCTAACGATCATAGAATTAAACCTAAGATGTTGGATATTGAAGGTACTCCCCCTTTATTATGTTGTTTTCCCTAGCATGATTTTTGCCTCTCACACTATTCTTTTTGGGTTTTAGACGATGGCTGGAACCCGAAGGAACCGTGTTGATCAATGCAATGGACAATGCAATGATTGCCCTCCTGAACAAACAAATGTTATGGGAGATGGAGTGAAAAATCTTATTTCTATACTTACACAAGCTATGAATCATTCTGGACTTCCAAATGAGAAGAGAAGGGAACAATATTCTATTGAGTCTTTCATGAGGCAACGTCCACCTTCTTTCAGTGGGTCTTCTGATCCACTTGTGGCTGAACAATGGATCAGTACTACTGAAAAGATATTTTCAGTTCTTCAATGTTCTGAACATGATAAAGTCATCTTAGCAGTATATCGTTTGGAAGGTGAAGCTGATCAATGGTGGAATCTTATCAAGAATACGAGGCCAAGAGATGAAATTGAGTCCATGGAATGGGACGAGTTCAAGAATTTGTTTTTCAGTAAGTACTTCCCTCGTATTCTTTGAACAAAGATGGAGAAAGAGTTTCTTGAACTGAAGCAAAGGGATGATGAATCTGTTGGTACCTATGAAGCAAATTTTACAAGACTTGCAAGGTATGCTTCTGGTATTATCATCCAACCTGAAAGTAAAGTTGATCGATTTTTCAGGGGCTTAAAACCAAGTCTTCGAAGGGCATTAGCTATAAGAGACTTCAGTAGCTATGAAGAAATTGTGCGTTGTGCTATCAAGGTAGAAATGGAAGTTGGTGTTACATATCCATCTCATGGTTTTGACAAGAAACGAAAGATGAAGTTCAAGGAGAAATCTCAGAATAATGGTGAAAAGAAGATGAATGTTTCCTTATGCACAAAGTGTGGAAAGAAGCATGGTGGAGATTGTCTTAAAGGGACTAGAAAATGTTTTAAGTGTTGAAAAGAAGGTCATCGAGCAGCTGAGTGTCGAAGTAATGTAAAAAGGGTTTCTAATGATGTGAATAAAGCAAACACTGCAGAGAACGCACCACCAACACTTCAATGCTTCAAGTGCAAGGAAATGGGGCATTATGCTAATAATTGCCCTAATCCAAGGGTTAGTGATGATCAACATGAGCAACCACTGAAGGAAAAGGACAAAGGGAAATAACATGCGATCACTATTGGCAATATTGAATATGACAACGATGTTGTGGAATGATTAAGTGTTTATGTAATGGGATTCCAAAATAATGTTGTATCATTGAGTATTGCAATATTTATTGATGTGGTATTCAAAGTGATTAAGATATTTTTTGGAAATAAGATGATATGCGCATAATGAAGACGAGAAAATGAAATGTTTAATAGTATTCATGAGCTCATGATTGATATAAGGACTAAGTGATATCATGGTTTGAGTATATAGAATTTTGAGGATTTTGGTATGTGGAAGGTGTTAACTTTTAACTGCATTCATGTTTTCACTAAGGTATTCAAGAGAATACACGACTAAGGACTTTGAATGTTTGGAATGTGACCAACAAGACATATCTTATGATATGTGGGGATCAACGACAGTATTAAATCTCTGGTAATCGTTGTCACTATATTATGAGAGTGGACTGCAGTATTATGTATAAGCCTAAAGATTAGACTAGATTATGTTGGACATAAGTTAGTATTGTTTAAGGATAGAAGATTTTCGATATTATTGATGGGATGTTATAGTAACGTAGTTTTAGAAAAAGGACAACCTGCAGGACGGGCGACAACCCATCGCTTCGGACAAGGCTGTAGGAATCGAACCCACAACCGAAGTGTGACTGGCCTTTATCTCCTACCACTGACCTACAGGAAGTCCCTGTTTAGTAGAAACTAGTGTTATTATATTAAGCAGTATGATATATGAAGTATAAGCCCATTTTAGGAACCATATATGATTAATCCCACTATAGATCGACTTATGTATATAAATTTTGCTAACCTTTTGAGACAGATGGAATGACCCGTCATTCTATCACATGATCTGCTAACACTTCACGAATAACAAATTCAACTTCATTTATTTAAGAGATGAAGTGGAAATTGTTAAAGGCACGAACAACAGTGAGATTGTACCAAAATAAAGTAAGTATTTATTCTAATTCAAATTCTTTAACTTTAGGGAAATGATCTTGAAAACCAAAAATGTTGTCATTGTTCTCTTATACCTGATGAATCAGATGGTACCTTAGATCGTCACAAATTTATGGATTTGTGATTACTGGCTTTTCCATAGCCATGTTCTCTACCACTCTCCATCAGAACATGATGGTTAGATTTCTCTTCCCTATCCATATTCTCACCTATGTGGAAACCCAGTGATTAGTTTATTTGGGTAACCGTTAAGTTTCATACTTTTTTCTTAAAATATTGGTTTTGGTATTCCTTTTTACGATGTGGGTTTCTATTAAATAAACTTTCGAATAGTAAACCATTTATAACCCCGACGAATTTCGAGGGCGAAATTCATTTTAAGGGGGGTAGAATGTAACAGCCCGAGATTTTATGAAAAATATTCTTTTTTATTTCACTAATGTCTTGTGTTGTACGCTACACCAAAAGGAGCTTGCACAACACGCATCCTTGACTTGCCTTGCATTAAACGCAATCGCAACCTTCCTCGATAGCGTGTGTGGTACGTAATACTGAGTTTTACGAAACAATGATATGCTATTAAAATATTATTAAAACTAGCCGTTATGAATAGTAATAACCACTTTTTAAATTTTAGAAATTTTATCTCTCAAAATGGACTTCATTTTTGGATTCGGAGTATCGAATTTAGCCTAAGGTGAAATTTTGGTGATTTTCGGATAACTTTCATATTTTGATGAATAGTGAAAATTACTAAATTTTAGTTAAAAACAACTTTTTCAATCGAAATAATTAATAGTGATAAATTATTAATTTGAGTGGTTTTAAAATATATTTAGAATATATTTTTACAATTTAATACAATGTTGGTCATTGGATGTAATTTCACATTTAAACTAGACATAAACAAGTGTCAATCTTTTGATAGATATTGTTTCTTAAAAACACGCTATTTGTTTTAACAGCGGGATTTAATTATAAAATTAATTAATGAAACTTTTATGTTATGAATTTGGTAAAATAGACTTCATTTTTGAATTCGGAATATGAAATATATCTTAGGATGAAATTTTGGCATTGTTCTGAAAAACATCAATTTTTGATGAATAGTGAAACCACTAAGTGGTAGGTTAAAAACTGAATTTTGCATAAAACTTAATTTTACCGCTTCTGTGAATGGAATTTCAAAAATCCGACAGACATGGTTGATATCAGTAAGTAAAATGTGGTTCAATGAGATAAAAACAATTTTTTGGTGAATAGTAACTTTTTACTATTTTTACCGCGGTTAATAGTAAATAGGGTAACTAAGGGTAAATATGATATCAATATTACCCTAACACATGTCCTAATTCTATTGGACAAGTGTAATTCGACCAAAAACAAACTTAGGAATAAAATATGACCATTTAGGCCCACTTGGATTAGATTAGGACATTTATTATTAATTTATTTAAAGAAGGGTTAAAATAGTTAAAATCAAAGTTTAATAAGTAAATCATTTTTAATATGGGGTTATACATAAGATAAATTCGACTATAAATATTCATTAGAAAGCTAAAAATATTTCCTACATAATGGTATTTTATTTGTAATTTTTAGACATTAAATAATTTAATTTATTTATGACACAATGATGATGCAGTAATTATCTTATTAATGAAATATTGACATAATTGATGTTATAAACACCAAAATAAATGTAATTTGAGCCTTTTTATGAATTCCACTAATTTTCTAGGTTACTATGATATATTATTGTTGATTTAATCAACTTGGTTCGAACATATAATTCTGTTATGACTTTCCAAAAAATCATATATCAAATAGTGTCAAAATTGACACAAAATAGTTTTTAAATCAAATATTATATTATTAATTGATATTTTATTCCTAAAAATCTAAGGTTCGGTAAAATGACTTAGATAAGGATATATATATTAATAATAAACAATTTGGGGTTCGTTTGGCATGTTATATTAAGTGTATTAACCATATAGTGAAAGAAAACAAAAAGACACGGTAAAAGTTAAATTAATTAACTTAGAGTTAAATCTAATTGATAAGGTTAAAATAATACCCTAAACTTGTCTAAATCCTATTGGTTGATAGGATTTCGACCCATCCCCACTTTATCTTCGAAATAAGACCCTTTGGAACCATTATAAACCGATTTTGACTTTAATATAAAATAATATTTTGAGATATTCCTAAGGTGCCCCTCTCCTCCCTTATAAAAGGGCACCTCCTCCCCCTCCTCCTCACACCAATTTGAGCACTCCAGCTCGGCCAACCCCTGCCATTTTCTCCTCTCCACTTCCCTAGAATAATCCTAGAAGTCCTGGTCTTCTTCAAAGACCAATCTTAGTTCCCTTAGTGGAGGATTCAAAGAGGTGTTCCAAAGAAGAGGTAATATCCATTACCGATCTTTTCAATTTCTTTCTTCTTCAACTTCTTCTCCTTTAGTTGTTTCATGATAAAGTAATAACATCAGTATTACTTACATACTGATATGTAATTATAAATATGAAACAACCCTAATTCACCTTCTATCCATCCTACGGAAAAATGAAATCACCGCGCGTGCGTACGTACGGAATACCGTCTCCACGCCGTGGTGTAATCTATTTTTCCACCATCACCTTACAAGGATGGGTATAATGGTGTAATGATTAACTATATATGATTATTATGAAGTAATATTGATACTGAAATAATATATATATATACTCCAATACAATTCCACGATCATAGGAACAATATCATCACTCGTGCGTACGTACGGAATACCGTCTCCACGATGTGATGCGACTCGTTCTACATGATCTTCATTTCATAATGATTATATAAATGAATTGAATGAATGAATATGGTATATACTACACTAATACCATTCTGGAAATGAATTATCTATAACCTAAAGATAAGAATAAGAATTTATTCAACAAAACACGCATAAGAACAAAAAGTTATAAAGACCCGAGTAACAAGTAACAATGAAATATTACTAACAAGAAGCTAATAATATGACTATATATGATATCATATCAATATGTATGATTCTGGAATAAGTCAATAACATTATTTAAACCATTATACAGGAGCTTCGGACACGAACAAAGAAAATCGGACCTAAGGTAAGGGAAATATCACAATCTCATTTTTATCCGAGATTGTTTATTCGTAAGTATTTACTAGGGTGTATTTTATCATCCACATCCATGTTTCATCAATATGTAATATTATTTCCATCCACCTACAATTGTTTAAATCCATTTTTACCCTTTGGTGAGTTTTTAGTAATATCTATGAAAGGAATCTTTTGTCATACAAGGTACTTTTTGACTTTTCCGACAAAAGTACGAAGAATGTTTTTTTTAACTTATACGGCACGAACGGATTTCTACTGTTTTATAAAGCCTTATTTTCATGAAGCTTCCTCTAAAAGATTTCATGACTATTTTCAATAAAATCTCTTTCTTTTAAAATTGCATGATGTTTTTTGAAAAGAAATTGATTTTAAAGAAGAAAGGATATTTTCCTCAAGAATTCAATTCAAGTGTTTTATCAAAATTATTTTCCATCTAAGATAATAAAGGGTTCTGTTTCTATCCATATTTTTACATTGATTTGACTATGTTGTGATGGAATTATGTTTATGAATTCCTTTATCTTATATGAATTGATTTATGATGTCATGATGTTTCAAGAATCCCATTTTTGTTACATGTGTTATGCAATGATGTATGTTTTATGATTATGTGGCACACATAAGAAAGGATTCATTATGAGATGGGTGGGACCTATATCTCCCTCCAATGCATTGGGTAAAGATTTTATATCTCATGAGATAGACATGGCTGGAACGGAAGGTTATTTCAGTTCAGTGATACAGGACTGAAACGAGGAGTGAACTCGGTTCAGAAAGGGACTTTGTCCACTAAGATAGTCTTGGCAATGAGTCGTGACTAACAAGAAATGATTTTCTATGATTATGTGTGCATGCCACAAAGTTTCGAGTTTCATGTTATGATTATGGGGATCTCATTTTCACTTCTATGATTTATCCCATGTTATGATATTATGAGCTCTTTTGCAGGTTAAGATTTCCAAAAGCTATGTTCTTATGTATATGATGTGATTGATATTTCTTTTGTTTACCCTTACTGAGCATTTGAGCTCACCATTTTATGTTTTCTTTTCCCCAGGATATAAAGAAAGGTTTTTAGGTAAAAAAAGGGAACATCTTTATGGGAGATATTGATGATCTTTCCCCACGATTAGAAGATTACGTTCCGAGTTTCCAAAGACACTAAACTATTACGATCCTTGTGTGTGTGTTTTTGTTATGTACTAAGTATTCCGCAAAAGTAATGTAATGTCCATGTACGATAAGCTTCGGGTCTTTACAAGGAGCTAGCTCCCAGTGGAGCTGGACCCGAAAACATGATGTCCGGATGATCCCACATATCCCATGAAGATGAGGGTCGAGCCGCAAGAGATCCTAATGACGATTTTAGTTTATGGTCTTAGAGCTTGGATCGTGGGGAGCCCCAAAGAACACCGTATTGCAGCTTGTCCCCTTGACGTGCGAAAGCACACTGAGGGATAGTTCCAAGAGTGTCTAAATCCCACCTAAACATAATGGGGGTGGAGCACAATGTGAATCATGTAACCAAAATTCAAGGCCTGAAAGGGATGGAATGAGGAGTACTGATGACCATGTTCGCAACACAACATCTCATCGCGTTAGCCTGAAATGGGGACAAACAAATGAACATCGACTGTTGACCATGTTCGCAACATAGGACCTGTCTCAATTTTTCATCTGAAACCCTTGGGGGCATTGGCCCATAACAGTGAGAGATCCCTTAGGTGTGGTATCCATGTGGTTTTGTAGGGGTCCCTTTAGGTGTGAAATGATAACGAGGGCCCAAATGAAGGGAAACATGAAGCCTGACAAGTGGATGGAAAATTACCCAGGTTGAATCTGACACTCAAGGTCCTAGACCAGAGTACTCTTAAACACATCAGAAAACCACTATAATGGGATCAAAAGGGGTGATGCAACCTAAGAGGGGACGATTTGAAGAAAAAGGGAATATAACGGGGGACATGGGACTCTCTGGAGGAAATAAATGGCATGGTCCTAATAGGCCCAACGCAAATGAGGGCATAGCCCCGTACCGCACCATATATTCCTCTCCCTAGGGAAAGGGCAGGCCAAGGGGCACATATAATAGAGAGATCCCTAAAAGATGGGGCTGGACTTGAAATCTTAAGTGCTCAGGCGATCCTACTTATCCCATAAATATAGGAATCAAGCCACATATAGTTCTACAGGATACAGTTTAACATCATGTAGGATGATATGGAAGTTTAAGGTCATGCGAGACTGAAGTCTAGTTTAAGGTCATGGAGGACCCAACAGTTTAGGGTCATGTCGGACAAGTCATTTCAGGAAAAATACTGTTTGAGGAACCTAGCGTTGGTGGGAGGAGTTATACGATCACCATCCATGGTCACCAGGGAGTATGCACCATTGGGATAAACCTTATGAACAATGAAAGGTACCTCCCATTTGGACTCCAACTTGGGTGGTTTCTTGCTGGGGATCATTGGCGCCCTGAGGGCCAGTACCAGGTCACCTTATAGGAAGGAGCGGAGGCAAACCTTATGGTTGAATGCTCGAGACATCCTACTCTGTTGCCTTTCTAGGTTGTGCAAAGCACGAAGCCTATTCTCGTCCAGCGCTTCCAATTCAGCTAGACAGATTTTAGAAACTCTATACAGCGCTTTCTGGTCGTATACTGCTTTGTGCAATGAGGGCAACTGAATCTCGATGGGTAGGGCGACCTCAGTTCCGTACACCAGAGAATACGAGGTCACATGGGTGGAATTACGAGTCATCGTCTGATAAGTCCAGAGGGTGTTGGGGAGCTTATCTGGCCAAATCTTCTTGTTCAGACCAACTATCTTTTTCAAAATGTTAGAGAGGATTTTGTTAAATTCCTTGATCTGTCCATTTTCTTGCGCATGATAGCGGGAGGTATAGTTAGAGCGAATGTTGTAATTGGCATACAATTTCTTCAGCTCAGTTGCTTGGAAGTTGGTGCCGATATCAGTGAGGATAGCGTGAGGTACTCCGAATCGATAGATGATATTGGAACCCACGAAGTCGGCAATAGAATGGGCTTTGACGTCCTTGAGCGGAATTGCCTCTTCCCACTTGGAAATAAAATCCGTAGCGGTCAGAATGAACCAGCATTGGTGAGCCGTTGCTGGTGGGTAAGGTCCTACAACATCCAACCCCCAAACTGGAAAGGGCCAAGAATAATTGGTAGTGTGGAGAGGCTCTGGTGGCCGATGTAAAAAGTTAGCAAGAAATTGGTATGCATGGAACCTCTTGGTGAACTCAATGTAGTCGTGGATCATGGAGGGAAAAAAATACCCTAGCCTTTGAATCTGGTGAGACAGTTTCGACCCAGCCTGGTGAGCACCGTAGGAACCGGCGTGGACCTCTAGCATGACTCGTGGGATCTCAACTCACTGAATACAATGGAGGATAATAACATCAAATCCACGTTTATAGAGAATAGGCCCAAGGCTGGGACCAATCTGAAGAGTAAACTATATTGCGAAACATCGGATTCGCTCGCGCTCTGCCCGGTATGACGGAAGATTACCATGTTGGAAGTATTAGACCAAGGGTGTCCTCCAATAAGAAATCTTCTCGATCACTCCACCCGGGGGACCTGAGGGTTCCGACGTAGAGGCTCCGACGGTGAGATGGCTTACCCACAGGCCATCATAGTCATCTGGGGTAACAGGAGATTTGAATCTCTGGTGGGCCACATGGATAATTAACTCATCCTGTTCGGGCTCTACGAGTGATGCAGCCAAACTGGCCAAAGCATCTGCCCGACCATTCTGCGACCGAGGAATATAAATAACCTCTGGCCGAGAAAGGAGCTGATCCATTAGCTGGAGAGTATGCTCTAAAAATGGCGCGAGATCTAGTTTTCTGACGATATAGTCACCATTGACCTGCTTGAAGACCAACTCAGAGTCCACTTTCACATGTAGATGGGGTACGTTGACCTCAAGGGCCAGCTCGAGGCTAGTAATGAGGGCATGATACTCTGCCTCATTGTTGGTGCAACCTTCCGATAGCAGAAATGAATATGGAAGGATGGCTTGCACCAGAGTAATGAAGATGACACCCAGGCCTACTCTGTTGAGACTAGGGTCATTGAGTCTCATCCTGGTGGGGATCCAGGAGGCACCATCAAAGTACATTTTCCAACATGGTATGGTATGATCGATTTAGAGGATTTCCTCATTAGGAATGTCCCAGTCCAGGGATTGATTCGTAGAGGTTGGATGGGAAATTAGAAAGTCTGCCAAATCCTGTCCTTTGATAGCCTTTCGAGGCACACACCTGATGTCAAACTGCTAGAGGATTACCGACCACCACGCTTGTCTGCTAGTCAATATAGGTCGGTTCAAGATATACTTCAACGGGTCTACCCAAGAGACCAGCTGTACCTCGTGGTGCTGCAAGTAGTGCCACAATTTTTGTATGAAAAATACGAGTTCCAGACAACTCTTCTCGATGGAATAATATCTGATTTCTGTATATAGGAGAATGTGGCTGAGGTAGTAGAGGATGTTCTTTGTTCCCTTGTTGTTCTTTTGGGAGAGAAGTGCACCGAGGGACCATTCTAGGGTGGTCACATAAAGGACCAACGACTTCTTAGAGATAGGTGTCATCAAGACCAGAGGATGGAGAAGACATTTCTTGATTCCCTCAAAGGCGGCCTAGCACTCCTCGTCCCATTCATAGGTGGTTCCTTTCTTCATGATCTGGGAAAATGGCTTACACTTTCCTGTCAGATTCGCAATGAATTGACGTATGTAGGCTAAGTGGCCTTAGAATCCTCTAAGATCCTGAATATTTCTCGTGGGAGACATCTGGATGATGGCCTTGATCTTTTCTGGGTCTATCTCATTGCCTCGGTACCTGACAACAAAGCCAAGGAACTTTTCAGAGGTGACCCCGAAAGAACACTTCAACGGGTTCATCTTCAGGTGACGGGAACGGAGGAAACCAAACACTTTGTCAAGGTCCTTGATATGGTCCTGGCGCTGGCGAGATTTGACCACCGGATCATCCATGTAGAATTCCACCAATGTTCCTTCAATCGGCTTGAATATGCGATGCATGGCCTGCTGATAGGTGGAACCCGAATTCTTCAGGCCAAAGGGCTTAACCTGGTAACAGAAAGTACCTTGGGGTGCCCTGAAAGCCGCATATTCTTCATCCTTAGGGGCCATCCAGATCTGGTTATACCCGGATTACCCATCCATGAAGGAGAGGGCTTGGAACCCTGCCATGGTGTCAATCAATAATTCTGTCACTAGAAGGGGAAAATCATCATTCAGACAGTGACGATTGAGGTTGCAGAAGTCAATAAAGACCCTAATTTTTCCGTTCTTCTTCCTGATTGGCACAATGTTGGCTAGTCACTTGGGATACTAGAATTCCTTAACAAAGTTGGATTTGATGATCTTATCAACTTCGGCCTCGACCGTGGAACCATGAGAAGGGTGCATCTTTCTAGGAGGCGGCATGAATCCGTGATAACTTGCTGGAAGACTGAGATGGTGAATGACTACCTGAGGATCCAATCCTCGCATCGCATTGTAACTCTAGGAAAACACATCACGGTGCTGTTTGAGTAAGTCCATGTACCGCTGCCACTCCTTGGGGGGCATGGCAGCGCTGACCAATGTGGGTCTCGGGTTTACCTCACTACCGAGGTTCACTTGTACCAACTCATTGACTGTGGTGGAGATTCCTTCCTCAAAAGTAGGGGGGGTCTTCCATGTCCTCTTCTCCACTTATGGAAGGATCTACCATGGGGGAACCCTCTTCTGAGCTACCAGGTCCTAATGGGAGGTTGTTACCAACTTGTGTGGCAGTGATTATTGCATTAGGGAACTCTGAAGCTGCCGAGACCATATCAACGAAGGCTATCAACCCGATTCCATCCGGTCTCCATCCCATAGGGCCACGCTTGATGATATCAAAGTAGTGGTGGAACGTCATCCGAAGTCAACTTATTCCATCCCATAGAAATAGAAAAGTATGATGTAATTCCATTTCCATGAGCTAGATGTCCTGATACCTAATGGGAGTGGGAGGTTCCAAGATTACTGAGGCCTGATTCGCATAAGAATACAAAGTGATCCTCTGGCGCTGTCAGGAGTTGGGCAGATGGTTCCTTCTTGTCCCAGAAATAACGAAACATTTCCCCATGTCGGGGGTGGTGGATTCCAACTGATGGATTGGGAAGACATAAGCGTCATTAGAACCCGTCCAAGGGCCGGTCGTAGCGGTGACGGGCTCAACTTCACTTTCCTGGACTTGTTTATCCTTTCTCTTGTAATAGTCAGCATCCAAGTAGCGGGATTCACAAGAGGTGAAAGGAGACACGTTACCTTTGAGGACGACCACTCAACCATTAAGGGAGTATTTGAGGCATTGGTGATAGGATGAGGGGACCACCACGTGAAGGTGGATCCATGGTCTTCCCATCAATGCATTGTACGCGGTGTCCTGGGAGACAACCATGAACTAGGTGCTGGAAACCAGGCCGCCAAAATGAGTCTTCAAGTGGATCTTGCCAACTAGAGTCTGCTCTATCCTGTCATATCCCTGGATTCTTAAATCAGAGGGAGTCAGGTCATCCTCGGATAACCCTAGATTCCGCAGTGTCCGTGTCGGGATAAGGTTGATCCCGAAGCCGGTATCAACGAGGCAACGACGGATTTCCACACCATTGAACCGACTGGTGATATACAGCGGGAGGATATTACCACATACAGGGGAAACCTCATCCTCCCGAGAGAATGAAATGATGACCTGAAATTTGGCATCCTAAAACACTTCAGTGTGAAAAGGCTCGATGACTGCTATCTCTGTGTCAAACTGGAGGGGGCTTCTTAAAGCCTCCGTGAGTGCCTCACACATATCTGGTGATAGAAGAAGGGCTTCAAGAATGGAAATAATTTCTGGGATACTAGCAAGGTGCTTAATAACATCTTACATCCATGCCAGGCACAAACCTCTGCTTGCATGAAGTCGCTCTGTGACCGGAGGCATGGCGGGCCCTGCCGGCTGGACTGGTGGCTGACTGCTACTAGGCATATCTCGCTGTTCACTAGTAGAAGCCTGAAGAGTGGCTATCGGATGAGGACCGAAAGGATGGGGTTGACTGGTGGAAGGGTGAAGCTGGTCACGGCATGGCCGATGTGGTTCCGCCTGATCCAGTAACACAAACGATTGTGGAGGCGGACCTGTCGACACCAGATGAAGGGGCCGTGTGTGTTGAGCTCTGCAATGGACCTGCTGTCTGGTCTCAGCGGAATGCACTACCTGACTGGAGGTTCCAACTGTCACGCCCTGGAGATCCATGTAACCACAGCTCCGATGACGTTGGCGACAACTGGGGACATTGGGAAGGTCTACCTAGCGTTCCCCATTGTCGAAAGTCAAATAGGGATTTACCAACTCTATGGTGTTAACCGAAGCGTGCCCCGAACTGTCACTTGAAGAGTCATCCACTACTAGGCGGAGTCTTGGAGGGATCCCCATTTCTAGGGGAATAAAGTATCCAAGAGTGCGGGATGATGACAGCATTGGCAGGGCACATTGTTTTTTCTTGCGCTGCCGCTGCTTGCTATTCTGGGAAGAGGCTGGCTGAGACGATGATGCCGAAGTAGTAACCGCAGCTTCTGAGGGCTCTGGATGATTCATGCATGCACAGATGATGCCGTGGGTGCGAGCGACCGCCTTGCAGGCCATCCAGTCATTATACTTCTGGGACCCATGGTCGGAAACCTGCTGTCATTCACCTTCATCGTCGCTACTGCCATCCGATCTCACAAAGACACCTTCCACTTGTGTCGAGGCTGGGCCCAACCTAACTATATTGTTTTCAATATGGTATTGGAGCTAGTCCTTTAACACATATCATCGCTTTATGGTGTTCCCCAGGATCCGGTGATAAGGTCAGTAGTTGGGGTGATCAGTGAGATGTGCCTCTTCTGGCTTCCGGCACTCAGGCAGCCACACGATTGTCTTCTCCGAGCCACTGTATAAGTAACCGGGGACCTGAGCCTCGTCAAACAAGTAGGTCCAATTCCTTCTGTCTGGAAGGGGGGGGATCTAAGAGGCTGACCCTAACGGGGGGCATGAGGAGCATTCCAAGGAGGTAGAACTTGATTATCTCGCCTAGGTGGTGGCGGCACATTACGCGGAGGCACTCACCGATTTTGAGGCCATCACTGCTAGGCTGGAAGCTGTGCCTATGGGGGTGGACCCCTATGGGGCTACAGAGATGGCTTCACTGGTAGAAATTCTAGCTACCTGGGGGCCTTTATCTGGGCCACAACAGCAGGCTGGGCTCTGGCAGCTCTCTTTTCTGGGATTACAGGAGGCAGCGGGCGTGCCTGACTGGCCTATTGTAGGGCTTCTTCGAGGCGCTGGGCCTTGTTTGAGAAGTCCCGGAACCCTCTGGGGTAATTCTATGTGATCAGAGAAGGAACCAACTCTGCCTTGACATTCCCTACAAACATTTTACGTAATTTCTCCGGAGTTAGTGGCATTTCAAGGGAGTATGTGAGCCCCTTACACCGGGTGATAAAGTCCGCGACTCGCTCATCAGGCCTTTACTTGCACCTGAGGAGGTCTCCAATGTTTGTCTTCTGGGTTTTGGAACTAAAATGGTAGAGGAATTTCCTGCGAAGGTCCTCCTAGATAGTCACATATTCGACAGAGAGCTGGCTGTACCAGATGAACGCCGACCCCTCTAGTGTCTGAACAAAGAAATGGAGCTTGGTGGACTCTTGCTGCGCTAGAGTCCCTAACATAGGCCCACACCTTGAGTTGAAGTGGGACAAGTGCTATGGAGGGTCTCATGTACCATTAAAGGGGGATAAATTGGGGTTCCTGAATCTCGGAGGTTCTGGCATATCATCCACCCATGCTGGGTACGGCTTGCTGTCTGGTGGGATCACCACCTGTCGAGTTTCCAATGCCTCTAAGCAGGTGATGAGTGCTGCCATCGGATCATCTGGACATGGGTTCCTGTCCTGAAGTGGATCCCTAACCACAAGCGCATTACCGGGCTCTTCAATTTGATAGACAAGCTCAGCAGCTCGTGGAGCGGCTGATGGAGCGACCCTTGGGGTAGTGGGAGGAACCCGAGTGGGGTATCTTGGGTGGTCATGCTGCTCAGGAGGGTTTGGAGAATCATATCGTGCCCTCTTTCCATGAGCTCTATCCTCTCATATTTCAGCGAAAATGACATGATTGAGGTTACCTGGGAGAATCTCGCCGAGGGGTAGTTGTTCCTGCCCCTGCTTCCCCGAACTAGGATCACCGTAGTCGGGTCGCCACTCTACAATGCGTTCAGCCAGAAGGTCATCGACCAACCTCTTCTTCTTAGCAAGTTGTTGGCACAACGTGGCCTTCTCAGGATCTTCCTCTGCCTTCTGCACTGAGGCAGATGGGTCAGAGAGCTTGACAGCCCCAACGTGCTCTTTACCATTGCCGATATTCCGGGTCAGTATTAATGCCTCAGTGGGTGCGGGGAGACCTTTTATGTTCCTATGCTAGTGATTAATCCCCCCTTATGGGTCCAGTGGAGGCTTTTCCTCAAGGGGTAATTCCCCATCAAGAAGTTCCAGACTGTTCCAATCTCCCGACAGATCGGCCATGTTGACCGCCGCTGCCCTCGAGGGCATGTCTTCAGAGCCACCCAATGAGTTAGGATGCCGAAGAATCACACTGAAGAGAAGGGAATCGTACTTCCCCCATCCATGGACGTGCGCGTGGGGGGTGACCTCCTCAAAAACTTTGCGGAGTACTTGAAAAATCTGAATGTATTGTTATTGGAGGGCCCTGTGGTGGCCAAGTGACTCGGGGTGCCGGACCGTGCTGAGCGTGGCCAGGTTGAACTGATGTCATTGCTCACTGATATCCCCGAGGTGTGCTTAGCTCCTGGGATAAGACACTTGCTGGTGGTGAAGAAGGAAGTGAGTCGCCCAGAGGGCCTGGCGAAAACATTCAAACTCTCCCGGGGTGAGCTATTCTGGTGTATCAAAATCCGACCCTGGGACCGGCCAAAACTTCTCAGGGAAGTAGCCTGCTGTGAGGATAGTCCAGAAGCTCCATGAATCTGGTTCAGGATATGGACCTTGATGGACCTGCTCATCAACTAGGAGGGGCTGGGGAATTGGCAGCGGTGCCGAGGTAGGCCGCTGGGCCGGTGGGCTGGCCGGCAGAGAATACGGTGAGCAGGCTGATTGGCCGCCGAATCCTAGGTCGTCCTCCAAGGGTTGTAGTGACCTGGCTACCACATCACGATAGGATGGACCGGCGAACGGGCCTCCTATCACAGTGTCAGTGCTTTCTAGGAGTGTGCTATGTCGCAACTCTTCCGAAATCAACCCCCAAAAATAGCTCTATGCCATCTCTGGATGAGGTGGAAGGTGCTTCCAGAGAGGCCTATATTGACTGAAAGTTTGATCCCTGGGGGTACGCCAAGTCCTCGACCTCCTGGATATACCTTCGGAGGGAGGCAGGGATCATATGGTTCTCACACTCGGGGAGTACTAGGCTGACGCGCCACATCCCTATCCCAACCCTTGACTCAGAGGACTGAGGAGAGGGCTCCATCGCCGAGTCATACACTGCCTTGGATTCTGAGAAACAGACTGGTCTTATTTCCATCCGGCCTTCCATGGCATTTCTATTACGGTGACAACATCCCGCCTTCCTGCCCCTGGGTGGCTCCTCGAGGTAGGGCTGATTTCCGTCATGGAGTCCTCTAGTCGCACTGGTGCTGGGGCGGAGAGGATTGAAGGCTAGGGTGCGGGGAGCACTGGGGAAAATGTCGAAAGGGACACAGGTAGGACCTCCATGTGGGTGAGTGATTGGATATACAATGGCTCTATACTCGAGGTCTGTGGTAGGGGAAGTGACCTAGTACCCAGTGTAGTGAGCGCTGAAGAGATCCCCAACCAGAGTGTTGATGTCATGAGAAAGCCCCTTACCTGCGGCGAGGGTGGTTCCAGGCAGGCCTCTGGGCCAAGGTTGGAATCAGGGAGGGCCCACACCTTCCAGAACGATGGCACAGAGTAGGCCTTCACGCTGGATGGTACTTCCACGAATTGGTCCGCATCAGCCATTGCCTGTGCTGGTGACAGGGAGAGTCGACCAAACCTGCCCGTGGGGCGGTTGGGGCCTCGATCCGAATCAGGCATATAACTACCCCTTTTCGACGTGTGCGGGGGTTTGATGATAGGATTCAGTGGTGGCTTGGGCCACAGTGGTTGCTGACGTTGATGCCCCGGGGTGAGCATCCTCTTTCACTCGTGCCCGACACTGGCATCGTTTCAGATGGGTTGGAGTCGGTGGTGTGGGCACATGGATTTCCTGCTCCTCGGCTCAGGGAGTCGGGTGGTGGTGCCAACGTGGCCTGGTAGGGGCCCTTGCCGTTAACCCTTGAATCGAGTCTCTGATTGGGCCAACCCAAACATCCCATACCTCGTTGGCATAGGGGAGGGAGGTTTCAAGGCATTCCATGGATAAGCTCCCAAAACGGTTGAATGTTAGGGTGGGCAGCAGCGGCTCCCTGCGTGGCCCTCAGGTGTAGAGTTGGCGGTGAGGCGCAGCTGTCTTGAGGTCCAAACGGGCCATGTCCCTGGTGGGGATGACCCCCTCCTCCTCATACCTACGCACAAGGTCGTTGATCACCCTTCGTTGGATAGTCTCTGATGGGGAGAGGGGGCATGAGCGCCCATATCTCGTGGCGGTCGGAGAAGCTGTGGAAGAGGTGGAACCGCACGAGGTGGCCACATCGGTATTTCCCCTGCCCCTGCGCCAGTGGGAATGTGGTGATCGAGCTCCCGATGCAGCAATATGATTCCTAAAAGCAGGGAGATGAACCCATTAACACTAATAGGAAAAGAAATTGACAACCAGTAGCCCAACGCCATTCTGTATTCCATGGTCGGTAAGAGAAATCCATGCTGACAACGTCGCAGAATGGAGTGCTCAATGTCCCGATTGCCCCAACCCCTGGAGGGTTTCACGTCCTAGTGCTGGGTGATCAAACCTGGTGACATGCTAATATTCCAATGCCCTAAACGCTACCAGTCTCTGTATTTAGGAGAATAAATTCACATCAGGTTCACCATTCTTTATTTCTGACTCTTTCACCGGGGCGCGTGTGCATCCGTCACGTAGAGGAAGCGCAACTTGTTGCCCCACATTCCTGATTTCCAAAGGCGGGCAACATTCTCTCCATATTCAGGGACGTCTGATCCTTGATCGAAATGAGATGATGGGATGTTGGTTCCTCCTTCCATGGATTCCTCCTTGGAACTGCTCACCTAGTCCAGGTCTCCATCATATATTTAAGAAGTGTTCAGGAAGCTCTTCCTGGTGAGATATCTTCATGGACACCGGTTAATTACGCTGATTCCGTTGAGACGCTCCAAGGGTTCTGGTCAGGGCAGCAACCTTTGGTTAAGGGAGTGGCCACGCTGAGGCATCATTGGTGTGTCTTGACGCTGGGGGATTGGAATGTCTGTCTTCTGTCCCTTATTATAGGGCTTCTCAAGGGTGTAGAATCCTGAGGCATCCCACATCGAACATGGAGAATTGTATGCCAAAGGAATGTATATGAGGTTTTCCTCAGCTTCTCATGATTAACACAAGGGTATGCCACGAGTTTAACGTCCAGTGGAGATGGATCAGACTAATCGGAATACTGAGAGTGGATCAGATAAAAGAACCCCCCCTGGAGGGAATGCCTATATTTGGGCCGACACGTGGGTGGCTTCCCGAATTCCATGGAGTGGAATGAAGTGGCATGATCCCACCGGGATGTGGCGGCCTGGGTAAGAATCAGGATGGGTGATGAAGTGGAGGGACTTGAACCCCGTGGAGGCTTCCTACGTATCCCTGTGGTAGGGAATCAAAGTCCACGTAGTTCAGGATGGAATGGGGCTTACACTCTGAGGCGGCCCACAATGATGGATGGTATGGGGCATACACTCTGAGGTGGCCCACAATGATGGATGGATGGGTCTTATGATCTAAGGTGGCCCACAATGGTGAATGGATGGTTAGATGGGGCTTATACTCTGAGGTGGACCACAATGATGGATGGAATGGGGCTTACGCTCTGAGGCGGCCCACAATGATTGATGGATGGATGGATGGGGCTTACACTTTGAGGTGTCCCACAATGGTGGATGGATGGATGAATGGGGCTTACACTCTGAGGTGGCCCACAATGATGGATGGAACATGGCTTATGCTCTGAGGCGACCCATAATGATGGATGGATGGGGCTTACGCTATGAGGCGGCCCATAATGGTTGGTGAACTGACATGAAGAGGTCGGAATGGCCGGGTTATGGGCTTGAACCTCATGGAGGCTTCCTATGTATCCCCATGGCAGGGAATCAAAGTGCACGTAGTTTGGGATGGAATGGGGCTTACACTCTGAGGCGGCCCACAATGGTTGGTGAACTGATGTGAAGAGGCCAGAACGACTAGGTGGTGGGCTTGATCCTCGTGGAGGCTTCCTACACATCCCCATGGTAGGGAATCAAAGTCCACGTAGTTCGGGATGTGCTAGCGAACCGACGTGAAGATGGACTGGGGGTCCGATGGGTATTGGTCTTGAACCTCGGGGAGGCTTCCTACGTACGATGCCTTGACATGGATCAAATTTCTCATAGATTGTGTGTACAGTTTAACATCATGTGGGAGGGGGTTGGTGTCATAGTTAATGCTTACTCTAAGCCCATGTGAGTCATGCTCAGTGTGAGAAATAAGAGGTGACAGAGACCTGACGATCACATCACGAAGGGTGCGTCCGTGGGAAGCAAAGAGGGGATTACACGTTGGGCGGCCCATGGTGCTGGGAACTACTCTAGGATGGAGGCCCGTGGGTGAAAAAGCACAACGGGAGAGGGATTTGGGACCGAAGAAAGAAGGAGTCCCACTTCCCATAATGATCCCCGCTGGCCCTGGAGCCGGGGAAGTACGGAGGTTCATGGGTGCTACCTTCTGCAAGAGGGGCTAGGGGGTTACACCAAGGCGACTTCCCTTCCCCATGAAAAAATGACACTCCGAGAAGAAGGATATCATCCCATGTGGGGGGGGGGGGGTGATCCCATCCCTGTGGAGATGAGTGGGTGTGGAGAATGTCTGAGGCAGGGGGACCCTGCATGTGAGGCATGGGGCCAGATCACAGTTTAACGTCATCTGTTGAGGATGAGGTTCTTGGAAGTTTAACGTTTTGCAGCTCGGACGAGGTAGGTTTACTTCGCATCCCTAGGACTTACATGACCGGTACACTTTACTCCTTGTGGGAGGAAAGGTACCTGCAATGCCATAGTGAAGGGGGTCGCAGAGCGAACCATCAAGGGGTCCACGTTAGCATGGCTATACGACGAAGCAATAGCCATTAGCATGCCTATGTGAAGAATCATGAGGCAAAGCAACACAACAGGAAAAACTGCCCAAGGGACCTTGAGGTTACTTCGTACGAGCATGGAAGGTCATACGGGAAAACAACTCATGGTGTGTATGCCCGGTGTGTGTGCCCGGGGCATCCAGAAGAAGGATATCGGTTACCTACGCAGGGAGGCACCCAGGGAGCATCAAGGTGAGGGGTCCCGGGGGTTGGCGCAAAGAAATGGTTGGCGCAAAAAACACAAGGATGATGCGTAATCGGGGAAGAGGGCTTGCGCGTGGCTAGTAGGATCGTGCATAAGGGATATGAATTACGCGCGAGTGGAAAAGGCCACCCCCAAAGGTAAGGCCACACCCAGTGAAAGGGATTGTGTGCAATTGAACCATTTTGCGCGCAACAGAAGGAATTGCGTGCAAGGGAGGAACCCTGAATGGTTAGGAATTATATTTAATCTAGTGGGATCGTGCGCAAAGGCGGATCCTGGGGAAAGGTGGCACGAAAAGGATCAGTACCTGAAGGCTATCTTACGTGCGCAGAAGTATGATTTCGTGCACGAGAGATGGCTCAAATTCCTTAACCTCGAAATGAAAGGGATCTCCTTGTATTTATAGGCATCCGTCGGCACATAATTCAGGGTGGCGCGCAAAACTTGTGTGCTAGAGATGGCAGCGAAGAATGTTAACCGCACGGGGGGCTGGCGTGAAAGTATTTCGTGCCTACGCCAGGGACCCTTTGCGAATCTCGAACCCTTTCCGCACGGCCCTACTTTTCCACACTCATACCCCTTTTTTCCATGCAACAATTCCTGGACCTCCGGACCGAGCCTCCAGGTCTAAATATGACTTCGCTTTGTCATTTCAAAATTTCCTTCAGTAATTACATACTTATCAACATCTACCACCAGACAATGGGGAGGCACTTTGCGAAGAAGAAGTACCTCACACAACTCATGGTTCACCAAGCGGAAGAGTGCTTCGCGATTCGGGAGATGAGAAGCTGAAAGGTCGGATTGTTTGTCTTCTAGGATCAGGGGGAGCCCGATATTTATAGACAAGAGCCGCAGTGGAGCGGAGCTCACGCGGCACGAAGAGGGGTCAGGTGGATTCGTGGTGGGTCGCGAACATCAACTGGGGTCGCAGAGCATCCCGCCTCCTTTGCTTCGCGGCGGGCTCGTGGATGTCAAGTGCATTCACGGAGTGTCCTACCTCCTTTTCTTCGCAGCGGGCTCGCGAACATCAAGTGAATTCACTGAGTGTCCCACCTATTTTACTTCACAGTGGGATCACAAACATCAAGTGCGTTTGTTGAGCATCCCGCCTCCTTTGCTTCACGGTGGCCATGATATTGGGGGGACTCCGTGAAGGTGCTTCGTGAGGCAGTTCGTGGGGCCGTCTTGGGGCCTTCTCTTTGTTCCAAATTTTGGCTCCAAAACTTATACTATGACCATTTTTTCACTTTTAAAATGTCTATATTATATTTATACATTCATGTGTGAAGTTTCTATTTTTTGGCTGATTTAATATTAATTACTGTTCATAAGGTTATTTTACTATTCATACTTTACTATTAACTAAAAATCAAGTTGATATTATAAGACTCTAAATTTCTTACTGATCAAAACTAAAGAAGACCATTTTTTGAAAATCATTTCACATTATTAATTATTTAAAGTATACAAAAATATTTTAAAATACCATTTTTTCCAAAATTAATCAATAATATGGAACTTCTATAAATTCATACTATATTTATCCAGACATTTAACAATTATATTTATACAAAAGGATTATATAAGGTAACTAAGGCCTTGTTACATATCCTCTTATAACACCTGCATAGAACCTAAGTGTAAGTTGTGCTATGGAGATAGAATCTTGGGGCGGCTTAGACAACATTTCCCGAGTGGTGATTTTTATTAGCTTGAACTTCTCACTTAGGAAATTTCGTTCAAGCTTCACATATTAGAGTTCAGCTTGGGATTGGTCTAGATAAAATCCTAGTGATGCTACCTTCTTCCCAAGCTTCGGCATATGGGATTCGTACGACACAATTCTACTAGATGAGGATATCGACTCTTCTTTCTGTATTAATTAACCATGATCACTTGTATTTATAAATAATAATCGTAATGTTAAGAGTTCATTTCCAAAGGTCATATTGACCAAAATTCATATAATAGTTGAAACCCAATGATATAATTTTAATTATAAGCACTTAATTTATTAAAGTACATAGTTTTGTTGGTTACAAAATAAAATAACACAAAAATTTAGGAAAAAAATATTATTCAAAATTTCAGGTCGTTATAGTGTAGCTTAATGACACTAAGAAAGTGGACTAGAGGGACACACACTAAGTGTAATCAAAACCCAATTTAAATTCTATATGAATTTAACATGTTGGAAAAATATTATTCCCCTACATGGTTTAATAATTATTCATATTGGTTTGATTAAAAATATTCAATCACTAGTTATTCAAGAGAATATATATGTGATTTGAATATTTAATAAATAGTTATTTACTAGGTTATTATATATTTTATTATGTGAATTCATAATATTTATTTATTCTAGTTTATTCATAAGGTAATAAAATATTTATTTATTTAGTTACATGAATATTTAATAAATATTTATTTACAAATTTCAATGAATATAATATTTAAATATTTATTAGTGAATAATGAATTTCCATTTATTTAATTAATTAATTAATCATTATTCAAGGCCTAATAAATATCGAGGAGGATTGGTGGACTGAGTTTAATGGTCAGGTGAGAAATTTCATATTAATTATTATTTGAATATATATTAATTTATTTATTCAAGAAAAATAATATGTATTTTATCTGTAAGTTTAGTTCATTTCAAGTAAATAATAATGATAATAAGTTTTTTTATATATAAATGAGGTTCTCTAGGGATTAATAAAATAATTATGTTCATTGTGAAATTATTATTTTCTAACCCTAACATTATTTAAACCTAATTATGAAATTTCCAAAACATGAGAGTCACATTCTTTAATTATGCAGAACAAGTTCCAGAGCGGATTCTCTCAAGCCCCAGATAATTTTCCCTAGAAAGATCTAAAGAACAAAAATATTTTATCCTCCTCTACTAGAGAAAATACCTTCTCTTTTTAAGGATTTAGTTGTGATTGGCATCGATCATTATAAGCATTATAACAAAACACACTAGCACCTGAAGGATTTTAGAGTAATAATTGGAGATTACTAAGTCATTTGTAGATCACTTATTGAGGGAATATACCCCTAATTCATCTAAAGCAATGGTAATATGACAATAGGTTTTCTTCTGATCATCGATAATGGAGAAAGAATTCAATGAAATGTAATTATTTAACAAAATAAAATAATCAAAAATTATATGTGAAATATCTTCTATTATTGGTTTTTTGTTCTTATTAATTAATCTACATATTAATTATGTTGGTCCAAAATAACCAGGTTTAAACCTGGGTAGGGGTGATTTCTTGAGTCACTATAGTAGTACTATAGAAGGGCACTGTAGTAGTACTATAACAGCCTAGGTACTGTTGTAGTACTATTCAATGGAGGGGCCATTGAAAAAAAAGGATTTTGGGCCTTGAATTAGGGATTTTAATCCATATAACCTTCATGATATGTTCTTGGACCACTTAAACTTGGGCCTATAGGCTCTTTAATTAACCTCCTACCCAAAATAAAAGAGGTCATTGTTTTCATAATAAAAAAAGTGGATTTATCCTTAACTATTAAATTCTATTGGTCAAGTTGATTCTTTATCATTTAAATCATATATTATTCATGGATTAATACAAAAATTTGAGTTTGTTATGATCCAGTTGGTGCTTCCACTTCAATGAGAAACTTAATAATGTATTTATAGTTTACCATCACTTTTGGTTATATCAGGTCTAAAAGTATTTGTTTATCTGGATTCACAAGTATGATTAAATAGGGATGATGATAGCTTTATGTATTCATAAATAAAAACTATAAGGTTAGAAAAATAATAAATCTAGTATATAAATAATATCTTAATCATTTAATCATCTCAATAATTATAAATGACACATCATTCACAGCTGAACATAACTGATTTACAATATTTCAATCATAATCATATCACCATATTTTAATCACTATAGCTATTATGGAAATCCAAAGAAGTAGTAAAGTATACCTATCATCCTATTCCATCCATCACACCCTCCTTCCCATCAAAAATAGGGAATAAATCCATGCCCAACTGTTAACCTGTACCAATCATCATCACACACATAATATAAGAAAATAATCACCTTATGACCTTATAAACTTGTTCTATAACCTCGATCCATCATAGTTTAAACATTTCATAACACTAAGAAATCATATCTGGAGGGATATGTGTACATGTTATACCCTTAATCCATTATAAAACATAAATAGTTGCACACATCAAACCGTTAATCCCTTATTCCCCCCACACACATATACTCAAAATTCACCTAAATTCATTATAGCCCATGTAAGTATATAAATGATATTCATAACCATGATCTATTACAACCCAATGTATAGTAACAAAGAGATTCATATAAAAAAGAAAAAAACAATCATATAAGTAAATAAACAATCGAGCACATATAAACAAAATCATACAACAAAAGTAAATGTAACACCACAACATACAACAAAAAGAAATAATAATATAGAAGATAAAAAATTAATAATTTATAAAAATATTAATCATTGAAGACATATATACTAAATATTTATTCATGTTTCATATTGATATTTATCCACCATTAATTATTTAGTCACTCTACTTCACATAATTATCTAGTTAATTAAGATAAACCTCTATAACGGAAATTAAACATACTACCTGTCACATAACCTTCCCATGAAAGCACTAACCATTTACTAATAGCTACCCAATATTATAATTCCAACACCTAGAATGTCACCGTAGCATTTCAATAATTTTCTACACCAAGACTTGTCTAACTTTTATATAAAAAGGATAAACCATCCCTTAACCAATTATGAACAAAACCTAGAACTTTAATCATAAATACCGACTTCAAATATATCCTATGATGAAGACTATAATAATAATATATATAAGAAACACTCACTACCCTACTTAATTGCCTATATTATAAAACTTTTGAAATTACTAGGATTAATGATTGATAACTACATATTATTCTATATTTAAACTCACTCTAGAGGTATTTATTAATAATTTAATTATAATCCAGGATTACATTAATATTTTTAATCATTATTATAGTACCTTATATTTTTTAAATTCAAATTCTAGATTTAAATATCAATACTATTTTCATCCAACTTATATTTATACACACTTTAAATTTAACATTGTTATCAATAAGCTAAAAAATATGAAAATGTATATTTCAGTATAGTATAATCATCATAATGAAAAAGAAACATATATAAATTTATAAATATAATATTTTTCATTAATTATAGTAGCATATATTCAATTCATAATCATTAATTAGAAGTATAGTGAAGAATTTATCAGAATATTTTTATCTTCCCACATTTCTTTTTTTCCATACTAGAATCCTCTTTTTTAATTGAAATTCCAAAACTCATTCTATATATAACCGAAAATTATATAATGATTTTGGAAGTTTCCATATATATTTTATTCATCAAACAACATGGAATAATACATTATCATTTAGAAGTAGAATTTAAAGGCATTAAGGAATGTATCATGACATTCAAGACCCAATTAAAATATAATAATATTTAAATTAAATGAAATGAGAGCATACAATAACCCCATCCCTGAGACCAAACATGATCCCAAGATAAGAGTGAAAATATAAATGCATAATGTAAATAGTATCACTTATCTTAGACAAAACCATCTCTAATAATTCTAAGGAGAGAATAAAGACTTACTGTATCTAAAGGCATTACTAGAATATATAGATCATCAAAGGTTATCAAAATTCAGAGAGTTGTGGCTCATGGTATTAAATGGGAGGGTTTCAACCAAGAGGAATGATGACGAAACCCATCATTAATTTCAAAGGGCTTCCAATCGAAATTAATATGATGATAAATCCACTCATTAGTTTTAAAGGGCTAATAAACGAAGGATTAAGGACCAATAAGGTCTTAGACTATGATAGAACATTTTAGGAATAGAATATCCCAAAATATAATAAAAAGGCTAGAAATACACTACCTAATGAAATGATAGATAAACTCACCATAAAAGAGTGAAATAGAATATAAGGGGTTCCACATGATAAGAATCTCATGAGGAAACTCTTTCCAAGTTTGAAGTAGATTATCTTTCAAATTTGAGAGCATAGAATAGTCAAATTCCCCAAAGGTGAAACAATGTCCATCCAAGGTCGAGAGGAAACATGGAAGACTCAAAACAGATAAGTATTCTAGATTCAATAAATATAGAATAATTAATCATGTTACAGATCAACTATACACATTGTTTTTTTAAAACCCATTAAAATTCCAGGCAATTCAATACAAATTAATAAGGACCAAGACTCTATTAAATTTAACATCACATAAAATTAAATCCCCAGGAGTTGTGGAACATAAAAAGTGTGGGTTAAGGGAATTTCATAATTATAAAAAACTCAAATTTCTTTGTTTTACAATTGAAAATAGATCTATCAATCAAAAATTATGATTCATGGAAAAATGGAAGGATATGATGGGGAAGAATCCACTTTTAGCCTAATCCTTTATTTTGATAAAAATACCTAAATTATAACACATCAGTCCACTAGAAGTTCATATTCTGCTCAACTATGTGAAGTGGAAATAGGAGTTCGACTATAACCTACCCATCAAAAATAGTTGACCTTACAGACACCTTAATAGGATCTCAAAAAAATATAATTAAGAACAAAAATAATTTAAGAAAAAGAAGTACATGAAACAAAAGTACATAAATAGTAAATGAGTATAGAATATTAAATCACTTTAGATGATTTATCCTATGTTTATGGGAGGAACCACTATGACTTTATTATATTATAAAAAGTATAAATATTATAATCAACTAAAATCTATATCACTATGAACTCATTATATAAAGATAATCACACAATAATCCTATAATTCACCATGTACATTTCATGTGGACTATTCAGGATTAGAAAATAAAAAATTCAGGGTCGGTCCACTCTCCTTTTATATGAGACTCAAGCCAGTTATACCATTCAAACCTCCATCTCACATTCATGGTGAGTCTCTATATGAAATTTCCACCATTGATTTCTAGTAGCACTATTGACCTTGACCTATTGCATTGATAAAAACTAAAAGAATATTCCTTTAAGATAGTTTTTTATAAAACGTTCTCCAATCATTATAGACATCCCTTCGATGCCATCAAAAGAACAAACTACCAATGGTCCCTCTATTACTAAATAGAATAATTGTAGCTACCTTTACACCGAGTTTAGAATATTACCATTAACTAAAATTTTAGTGAATGTAATTTTTATGCATGAAATTATGGTTCTTTGAAACTAGGATTCACATCCCAAAAATATTATTCTTGAATATATGTTTCAAAGAAACAATTGAGGAAACTATTCTTCAAATATCTTCATTTACTTCTTGTAGTTTTCCTCCACCTTCTCCCATTCACCCAAGCCCCATTAAGGCACAATTCTACCTCAAAATTTATTGGTCAAAAATTATTAATTAATATATCCACCATATTTTAGCTACCCTCAATTTTATGAAGATATAAAATTTTCACCTCTACCATGTTTATGATGAAGTGGTACTCCAATGATTTTCCCTTTCATAGAATACCATATTTTTAGCTAAGTGGATTTAACATTGGAAATTATAGAAAGGAATCCCTTTTTTCTGAATTATTCCCAATTCCTTCAGTAACTACTTCAACCAAACCATCTCCTTCTCATCATTTATTTCCATTTCATTCTAAAATTCCTTTGTACTTGATTTGACAATCTTCCACATCCATGATATAGAATTTATTTTTGTTCCTATATAAGTAAAAAAACCCTATTGTGATTTTATGACTATAAGAATCTATAGTAAATTAAACATAAAAAAATAATTGTAGAAAATATCCCTCTCTAAAAAAAATTTCCTCATATTATATTCATTTTAAATATTTAAGGATCCATTTAACGAATTTTCAATGTTCTTTTCTAGGGTTATACATAAATTTTCTTACAACTTACACTATGAATTCTATATTTGATCAAGTACAATTCCTTACATTTATTAAACTTCCAATAGACAAAGAATACATAGCTTTATCTATGTATCGTTTCTCATCTTCAATTATAGGCTCTTGTGCCTTATACAATTTAAAGTGTTGTAAAATATGATCAGTGACTAGTTTTCATTTTTCCATGCCAAACATTTCAATGATTTTCTATATATACTTTTTCTGAGATAGAAAAATTTTTTTGACGTTACTATATCTTTTTATCCTTATCCCAAATATATACTTGTCTTTCCAAATATATTTCATTGCAAAACTTATGGATGAATTATTTTTCAATATCCTAATATTTCAATTACCTAGTCAATACAAAAATATTTTATGAACATATAAAATTAGAATGATAAAAGTATCATCTTCCTATTGTTTTTTATAATAACAGTGATCAACATTGCATCCAACCAAGCCTTATTTTTTTCCATGAATGAGTCAAGATTTTCATTCCACTATTGTGGTTTTTTCATAAATCCATATAATATTTTCATCAATTTACCTACCAAATTCAAATTCCCAACACCCTGTAAACTTATTTACTATTTCATGTTAATTAATTTCTCACACTCACCATAAAGAAAATACAACTAAACATAGATATATTCCAAATACATATTTTTTTGATTATATCATACTTATCATTGCATTAATGGTAGAATGTTTGAATATTAGTGAAAATATTTATAAGAAATAAAATCCAAATTTTAATTGAAACCTTTTTACTACTAGCCATGATTTGTATATTTCATTTCCATAAGCCTCTTCTGTAATATGGTAAATCCACTTAATTTCAAGTTCCCTTTTAACTTTAGAAAGTTTAGTCATATCCTATATTATGTTGAAATTTAATGAATAAATATCATCATTAGTAGTTGATTCCCAAAATTTTATTTCACTGAGTAAAGCGACTTCCTCTAGATTTTTAGGTTCTCCTATATACACTTGGAGTAGAAAATCATTTCAACTACATAGCTTTGAATTGGTCTCCTTATTCTATTTGATCTCCTCAACTGAGTTGGATAAAATGTACTGCTTGAATATGATATTTCATCTGGTAGCTAAAATATAGATATTATTACTTTTGGATCCCATAATTTTGGTGCTCCATCTCAAGATTTATATTCCCTCTAACTTTTTGGTCTTTATATTAATGGTATTACTCTTGGAATTTTAGTACCTTCAACACTCACAAACGATTTATCAGGTTGTTGTGCAATTTAGGTACTCTTACTCATATAATACTTGAATTCAACCATTTATCTTTATTCAACATCTATAACTACTAAGTTTTAGTCCTTATGAAAAATTTTCTTATTAAGGAGAACATTTTTGATCTTTATGAATTTTTCCTTTCATTATCCCATACTCAATATCCAAAATATTCATCACCATAAAAAAGAAAAAAAATACATTTTGTATTTTGATTCAATTTTATATATATCCTTATAATTTACATATAAATATTCTAAAATACTAAAATCTTAAAGATGTTGAAATTCTAGTCATTTTCTCTTTCACAAATCCTCCAAAATTTCCTTCTTAACTAATGATGTTAGATTTTTTTGATGAGATATGATTCTATGTTCAATTACTCCATTGAAATATCCTTAGTAATTATTGAGTGCCAACTTATACTTCAAGATATCTCAATAAAAGTCAAATTCATTATTTAAACAACTTTATTTTACTATGGAGTTTTGGGAATTTACTTCTCATAGCTTATTCCCTTATTTTGGAATAAGTTTTGGAAATTGTCTCTAGTGTACTCACCACCATTGTATATCTAGATATACTTGAACATCAAGACACATTCCATTTATACTAATAATTTTCATAGATAAAACACCTTAAATACATGATATTTATGTTTCATAAAGTAAATCCATACTTTCCTTGTATCATCATCAATGAAAGTAAGAATGAAAAGGCAACCACCATAGGATTTAATAGGAGTAGGTCCCAAAACATCTAGGTGTACAAGTTCCATCTTTTGATTCCTAGGATTATGACCATCTAAGTTAAATGAAATTATTCTATTATTTCCCAATAAAAAAATTTCACACTTTCTTAATTCCATATGATCAAGAATAAGTATCCCATTAGCCTTATACTTTCATATTTTTCTTCCTGAGGTGACCAAACCTATAATGACATACTTTTGGATCATCATAAGTCAAAATTATTACTACTGAAATTGTTTTATGAATTTATAGTTCGGTAAAGTGTCCCAGACTTAAAGACTCCTAAACATAATATGCATACTTAAATAAATTTCTATACCCTATTTTCAAATATTTCCCCATAACCTTTTTTATCAAGCTTTCTAATGGAGACAATATTTTTTCCATAGACCAGGGATGTGGAAACTTCCATTAACTTTAATACATTACTCATATGAATGTTAATATTAACTTTTCCAATAACTTCTAGGGATTCATCATCATCCAAATGAACTTTTCAAAACTTTATAAACACATAATTACCTATGAGCAATTGATCACCAGTTGAATAATAAGATGCTCCATAGTCAACCAACCAAGATTCTACCAGAGTATTCACATTTAATTGATAATTATTGAAATATTCCTTTGTATGAATAAAATATGAACTACCAAACATTGATTTCATTATAGAGCTCACTTTTTTACTCTTTTAAGAATTCTCAATATGTCATTTCTTTCCACATTTCCAGTATATAGGCTCAGGAATAGCAGACCTACTCTGACTTATTTCTTGGGAATTTTCCTATGTTGTTTTTTTAGATTTCCTATGGGGTAAGCTTACCATTACAACAGTATTAAGGGAACCACAGATTGGTACATGAAATTATCTTTTTAGAAGTTATTGATTGAATTTTAGATTCATGATATCATAAAACACCAAGTCCATTTTTTATTGGAGTTACTATGTAACACCCCGAGATTTTATGAAAAATATTCCTTTTAATTTCAATAATTTCTTGTGTTGTACACTACACCAAAAGGAGCTTTCACAACACGTATCCCTGACTTGGCTTGCATTACACGCAATAAAGACCTTCCTCGATAGCGTGTGTCGTACGCAATACCGAGTTTCACTAAACAACGATATATTATAATATTAGCCGTTATGAATAGTATTAAATGAATTTTGAATTTTATAACATTTTAATTCATCTTATACATTTTTTAGAATTAGGTATTAAAACAAAATCAGTTTTTTTGGATAAAAGAAGTATTTTTAAAAAAATGCAGTTTTACCTCCTTTTAATGGCGCACCCACATTAAATCTAGTTTTTGACAAGTTTATAAGTTAAATTTGACAAAATAAAATTCTTCTTTAGAATCAGGATATAAAAATTTACTTTGGATAAAATTTTCATATTATTATGATAACTTTCAAATTTTAATGAATAGTAAAAACACGCTATATTTTAATTAAAAACAACTTTTTTCATCGCAATACTTTATATGGTTAAATTATAATATTGAATGTTTTAAAAGTATAAATAGAATATATTTTTACCATTTAATATAATATATGTCATTATCATTAATATTACATTGAATTCATCGGTAAAAACATTTCAATATTTGGAAATGTTTTAACTTTTAAAACCCGTTTGCTTAACAACGGGATTAATTTTAAATTAATTACTGCAACTTATGTGTTTTGAATTTTGAAAAATGGATTCCATATTTGGAATCAGTGGATCCAAATTATGTTAATAGGTTACTTTTTTTTGATATTATGAATAGTAACTACGGTAATTTTTATTTACTACGGTTAAAGGTAAATAAGGTAATTCAAGGTTAAAAGAATATTATAATAATTAAAAAATACCTTGACACTTGTCCTAAACTTATTGGATGAGTATTGGACGACCATGGGAATCCTTGGGTCTATTTTAGGACCCCATTGAGCCACTTGGTAGTGATAATGACAATTTGGATTAATTAATTTAATGTAAAGACAAAATTGACATTAACAAAAATCATTTAGTAATTAATTTTATAAGGGGTTCTATAAATTATATTTTAGACTAAAAATATTCATTAGAAAGCTAAAATTATTTCCTACATAATGATATTTTTTTTATAATTTTTAGACACCAAATAAATTAAATTATTTATGACACAATAATGATGAAGTATTTACCTCATTAATAAATGATTTAAATAAATAAGATTATAATGATTAAAATATTTTCCAAAACATGTACAATTTTGATTGGATGAGTTTCATTCGACCATGAGTCATCTTATCTTCATCTTTAATGATTTTTGGTCCTTTTTAAACTGAAGATAAGTTTATAATAAAATAATATTTCCACACTTTCCAAAGGTGCCCCTCTGCTCCCTTATAAAAGGGAACCTCCTCCCTCTCTTCCTCACACCAATTTGAGCCTTCAAGCTCGGAAAAAACCTGCCAAATTCTATTTTAAACTTCCATAGAAACATCCTAGAGGTCCTGGTACTCTTCAAATACCAATTTTAGTGCCCCAAGAGGAGGTTTCAAAGAGGCGCTTCAAAGAAGAGGTAATATCTGTTACCGATTCTTTCAACTTTATTTCTTCTTCCACTTCTTCTTCTTAGGTTGTTTTATTATGAAGTAATAACATCAGTATCACTCATATATTGATATGTTATTATAAGTATGAAACAACCCTATTTCACCATCTATCCATCCTATGGAAAATGAAATTACAACACGTGCGTACGTACGGAATACCGTCTCCACGCCGTGGTGTAATCTATTTTCCACCACCACCTTACATGGATGGGTATAATGGTGTAAATAATAACTATATATGATTATTTTAAAGTTGTATTAATTCTGTAATTGTATACATACACTCCAATAAAATTCCACGATCATGGGAAGGATATCATCACTCGTGCGTACGTACGGAATACCATCTCCACGACGCGATGAGATTCATTCTCAATGATTAACCATTCATGAATGATTATAAAGTATATATAATAAGTAATCATGAAATATATGAAATAATAATGATACTGGATTTATGTATATATATATATGTATGTCATCCAATTAATTCCATTCAATTCAATGAGGAAACAAAAACATCGTTCATGCATACGTACGACCTACCGTCTCCATGAACGGTGTATTTATTTCCATTTATCGATCTATAATATATATGTATATTCTGAATATATATTATATATAAATCATGTTTTATATTCTGGAATTAATTAATCATGATCTAAGTAATCATATGGATAATTACAAGTCAAAACACGGACGACAAATGAAACGATTTTACCCAAAACGCTCTTTAACATGGAATTTACAAAAGAACGGGTAATATAAAGTCATAAGTGAACCATATATGATATCATAACAATGAATATGATTCTATAATAAGTCAATGACATTATTTAAATCATTATACAAGAGGTTCAGATTCGTATGATATAACAACCCATACTTTACAGACATTGTTATTACTTCAAAATTGAAGCATACTTATTACAACATATTACAAAACCATGAAAGGACCGTATAGGTATAATGTCTTTAGAAACTGGGAAACATAAACAACTGGTTCATAAAGTGTCTACACTGTCTCCCATTTATTTCATCATATCTATAGTCCCTTTTGGCATATCTTACTTAATAAGCTTCTTCCTGACCTGGGGAAAGAAAACATACAAAAGGGTGAGCTCAAATGCTCAGTAAGGGTAAGAAAAATAAATATCAATCACATCATATTCATAAGAACATAACATTTTGGAAATATTAACCTGCAAAAGAGAGAATAATTTCATAACATGGGATAAATCATAGTAGTGAAATGAAATCCCAATAATCATAACTTAAAACATGAAACTTCGTGGCATACACACATAATCATAGAGAATCATTTCTTATTAGTCAAGACTCATTGCCAAGACTATCTTAGTGGACAAATTCCATTTATGAACCGAGTTCACTCCTCATTTCAGTCCTGTTTCACTGAACCGATTTAACCTGCCGTTCCAGCGATGTCTATATCATGAGATATAAAATCTTTACCCAATTAATTGGAGGGAGATATAGGTCCCACCCATATCATAATGATACCATTCTTATGTGTGCCACAAAATTATAAAACATACATCATAGCATAACCCATGTAATAAAAATGGGAATCTTAAACATCGTGACATCATAAAACAATTCATGTAAGCTAAAGGAATTCATAAAAATAGTTCCATCACAACGTAATCAAATCAATTTAATAATAGGGATAGAAACAGAACCCTTTATTATCTTAGATGGAAAATAATTTTGATAAAACACTTGAACTCCATTCTTGAGGAAAATATCCTTTCTACTTCAAAAACACTTTTCCTTTCTTAACATGTCATACAATTCTAAACTAAAAGAAGTTGATTAAAAATAAACCTGAAAACTTGTAAGGGAAGCTTCTTGGAAATAATGTTTTAAAAATCCATTCATGCCGTATAAGTTAAAAGAAAACATTCTTCTCGTACTTTTGTTGGAAAATTCAAAAAGTACCTCGTACGAAAATTGACAAAAGATTCCTTTCATATCTTTTACAAAAAAATCACCGAAGGGTAAAATTGGATATAAAATATTTTAGAAGGATATAAATATTACATATTGAGGAAACATGGATGTGGATGATAAAATACACCCCAGGAAATTCCAAAGTATAAACAATCTCGGATAAAAATGAGATTGTGATATTTCTCTTACCTTAGGTCCGATTTGCTTTGTAAGTGTCTGAACCTCCTGTATAATGATTTAAATAATGTTATTTACCTATTACAGAATCATACTTATTGTTATGATATCATATATGGTCATATTCTTAGCTTCTTATTAGTAATATTTCATTACTACTTGTTATTCAGGTGTTTATTACTTTTTGTTCTTATGCGTGTTGGTCGAATAAATTCTCATTCTTCTCTATAGGTTATAGATACCTCATTTCCAGAATGGTATTAGTGTAATATATATCATATTCATTCATTCAATTCATTTATATAATCATTATGCAATGAAGATCATGTAGAACAAATTGCATCACATCGTGGAGACGGTATTCCGTACGTACGCACGAGCGATGATATCGTTCCCATGATCATGGAATTGTATTGGAGTGTATGTATACTATTTCAGAATCAATACCAATTTACAATAATCATATATATTCATTAGATTCACCCTTATACCAATACAAGTAAGGTGGTGGTGGAAAATAGATTACACCACGGCGTGGATACGGTATTCCGTACGTACGCACGCGCAGTGATTTTGTTTTCCATAGGATGGATAAGAGGTGAAATAGGGTTGTTTCATATTTATAATAACATATAAGTATATGAGTGATACTGATGTTATTACCTAATAATGAAACAACTAAATAAGAGGGAGTGTAAGAAGAATGGAACTTGAAGAAAACGATAGAAGGTATTACCTCTTTCTCGAAGTGCCTCCTTTAAACTTTCTCTTAAGGCACTAGAGTTGGTCTTTTGATAAGACCAGTACCTCTAGTAGGTTTCTAAGGAAGTGGGGAAGTGAAATGGGCAGAAGTTGGCCGAGCATGAAGGCTCAAATTGGTGTGAGGAAGAGAGGGAGGAGGTTCCCTTTTATAAGGGAGGAGAGGGGCACCTTTGGAAATATAAGAAATATTAGTTTATATTAAATCCCAACCCCACTTAAAAACTTCCAAAATGACTCATATCAAAATATTAGATGAGATAGGGTTGTAATCTCATCATCAAATAAAATTTATACATGTTAGGAATTTATTTTAAACATTATAAACTTGATTTATCCTTATTTATCAATTTAATTTTATTTGTGGTAATAATATTCTAAATTTTAAATTATTATAAATAATTACATATGTGTTGTGAATTTTCCATAATTTGACACTTTATGACATTTTAGAACATATAAATTTTAATTTCTAATTTTTAAATATTTTTTTTGATTTTTAAACAATTTTATAATATGTTATTTTTATAAAATAACAATAGTGTCAATTTTGACACTATTCATTTATTTGAATTTAAATAAAATATATACAGAAGATATGTTCGAACTAAAAGCTTTAATAGATTCATAAAATTTCATATGTATCTAGAAAATTAGTGTATCACATTAAATACTTCATATAATATTATTTTAATATTTTTAAAACAATTTATTTGATATTTTAATTAATAAAATAATTTCAACATTACTATTGTGTCATAATTAATGATAACTATTTAAACCCTAAAAATTCTAAATAAATTCCTATGATTTAGATAATTGTATTAGATTTCTGGATACTATTCATTTTCTAAGTTTCATTATGTTTATCACCAAATTAAAATTATTATACTTATAATATTTAAGAAAGTGACATGTTGTCACATTCTTTAGTTTTAATAATAATTAAATTATTTTCATGGAAAAAAGTTCATTAAATGAATCTAATCAGACCCTTAGGTGATAGGGGTCTACTTTTAGTCATCCAATAGGATTTTGGCAGGTGTTAGGGTAATTTTATAATTTTATATTTACCCTTAATTACCTGATTTACCATTAACTATGGTAAATAAAATTTACCGTAGTTACTATTCATAATGCCCAAAAATAAAACGTAGCCTATTAACATAATTTGGACCAACTGATTCTGAATATGGAATCCATTTTTAAAAATTCAAAACATATAAGTTGCAGTAATTAATTTAAAATAAATCCCGTTGTTAAGAAAATGGGTTTTAGAAGTTAAACCATTGCCAAAGATTGAAATGTTTTTACCTATGAAATCAATGTGAAATTAATGATAAGGACATACATTATATTAAATGGTAAAAATATATTATATTTATACTTTAAAACCATTCAATATTATAATTTATCCATATAAATTATCTCAATGAAAAAAGTTGTTTTTAATTAAAAATTAGCGTATTTTTACTATTCATCAAAATATGAAAGTTATCAGAAAAATATCAAAAATTTATCCAAAGTAAATTTTTATACCCTGATTCAAAAGAAGAATTTTATTTTGTCCAATTTAACTTATAAACATGTCAAAAACTAGATTTAATGTGGGTGCGCCATCAAAAGGCGGCAAAATTGTATTTTTTGAAAAGTATTTCTTTTATCCAAAAAAAAACTGATTTTGCTTTTATACCTCATTCTAGAAAATGTATAAGTTGAATTAAAATGTTATAAAATTCAAAATTCAGTTAGTACTATTCATAACGTCTAGTTTTAATAATATTTTAATAGCATATCGTTGTTTAGTGAAACTCGGTATTGCGTACGACGCAAGCTATCGAGGAAGGCCGCAGTTGCGTGTAAAGAAAGCCAAGCTAGTGTTGTGTGTAGTGAAAGATTCCTTTAATGATTTATATAACATAAAAACAAAATATTTCTCATAAAAGTCTCAGGTGTAACATACAAAGCATATCGTACCTAAGGTGAGGGATAATTTTTCAAATCTCATTTTTATCCGAGATTGCTTATTCGTAAGTATTTACTGGGGTTATTTCTATCATCCATGTTCATGTTTTATAAAAGTGTTTTCATGTATGTTTAAAGTCATTTTTACCCATTTTTGAATTTTACTACATGGTATGTAAGGAATCTTTTTTTACCATACGAGGTACTTTTTGACTTTTCCGACAAAAGTACGAGAAGAATTTTATTTTTAACGTATAAGGCGTGAACGGATTTTTACAGTTTCATAACGCCTCATTTTCATGAAGCATACTCTACAAGGTTTTATGAATATTTTCAACAAAATACTTTTTTTTAAAATTTCATGACATTTTGTGAAAAGAGAATGATTTTGGAGAAGGATATTTTCCTCAAGAATTCATTTCAAGTGTTTTATCAAAACCATTATTCATCTAAGATAACATTATTTCATATGTGTATGTTTCAAGTATAATGTCTCTATGATTTAAATGGTTTCACTTTTCTTATTATGAAATGATATCCATTTCTTTTATATGGATTATGTGATGATGGGATGATGTTTATGAAACCCATTTTATTTATTGGGTTTTTATGAATGATGTATGTTTATTTTGTGGCACAAGTAAGAATGATTTCATTATGAGATGGGTGGGACCTATATCTCCCTCCAATGCATTGGGTAAAGATTTATATCTCATGAGATAGACATGGATGGAACGGAAAGTTAAACTGGTTCAGTAATACAGGACTGGAACGAGGAGTGAACTCGATTTAGAAAGGGACTTTGTCCACTAAGATGGTCTTGGAAACAATGCCTTGGCTACTATGGAAATCATATAATGTGCTTAATGGTTGCCAAAATTACATGTTTTATTCCCATTATATTTTATCAGGATTGATGATCCATTATGATATATTCCTTATGTACTTCCACGATTTATGTCTTTGCTCAATGTTTTAATGTTTAGATTTCATGTTCAAGTTTTTTATTTCAAATGTTTATGGACTGTTTTATATTCTCTATGTTTTCCCCTACTGAGAATTTGAGCTCACCCTTTTTATGTTTTATTTTCCCTAGGAAATAAAGAAAGGTTTTAGGTAAGGAAACAAAAAGGATAAGATCGTTATGTGAGATATTGAAGATCTTTCAACATGATTAGATGTTTATATTCTGAGTTTCCAAAGACACTAAACTAATATGATCCTTGTGTGTCTGTTTTTGTTATGTATTAAGTATTCCACAAAAGTGATGTATTGTCCATGTACATCAATCTTTGGGTCTCTACAGTTGGTATAAAAGGAATGGTTTAGTTAACCTTTGGAAACTAGGATGCGAAAAATTTAGTGAGATCCCTAGAGATATTTCTAAGTTATGTCTAGGGATGTGCCTAATGTTAAGTATACATATAGGTTATAGTCCTAGAATTGTGCTAATTATCTTAGAATTAAACCTAAGATGTTAGATATTGAAGGTACTCCCCATTTATTATATTGTTTTCCCTAGCATGGTATTTTCCTCTCACACTATTATTTTTGGGTTTTAGACGACAGATGGAACCCGAAGGAACCTTGTTGATCAATGTAATGGACAATGCAATGATTGTCTTCCTGACCAAACCAATGTCATGGGAGATGGAGTGCACAATCTTATTTATATACTTACAAAAGCTATGAATCATTCTGGATTTCAAAATGAGCAGAGAAAGGATAAACATTCGGTTGAATCCTTCATGAGGCAGTGTCCACCTTCATTCAGCGGGTCTTCTGATCCCTTGGTGTCTAAACAATGGATCAGTACTACTGAAAAGATATTTTCTGTTCTACAATGTTCTGAGCAAGATAAAGTAATCTTAGCAGTATATTGTTTGGAAGGTGATGCTGATCAATGGTGGAATCTTATCAAGAATACGAGGCAAAGAGATGAAATTGAGTCCATGGAATGGGACGAGTTAAAGAACTTGTTTTTCAGTAAGTACTTCCCTCGTATTCTTCGAACAAAGATAGAAAAGGAGTTTCTTGAGTTTAAGAAGAAGAATGATGAATCTGTTGGTATATACGAAGTGAATTTTACAAGACTTGCAAGGTATGCATCTGGCTTTATCATCCAACCTGAAAGTAAAGTTGATCGATTTTTCAGTGGCTTAAAACCAAGTCTTCGAAGGGCATTATCTATAAGAGACTTTAGTAGCTATGAAGAAATTGTGCATTGTGCTATCAAGGTAGAAATGGAAGTTGGTGTTAGATATCCATCTCATGGTTTTGACAAGAAATGAAAGATGGAGTTCAAGGAGAAATCTCAGAACAATGGTGAAAAGAAGTTGAATGTTTCCTTATGCTCAAAGTGTGGAATGAAGCACGGTGGAGATTGTCTTAAAGGGACTAGAAAATGTTTTAAGTGTGGAAAAGAAGGTCATCGAGCAGTTTATTGTCGAAGTAATGGGAAAAAGTTTGCTAATGATGTGAATAGAGAAAAGACCACAGAGAACTCTCCACCAACACTTCAATGCTTCAAGTGCAAGGAAATAGAGCATTATGCTAATAAATGCCCTAATCCATGGATTAGTGATGATCGACATGAGAAACCACTCAAGTCAAAGGACAAAGTGAAGTCACATGCGATCACTATTGGCGATGTTGAATATGACAATGATGTGGTGGAATGATTAAGTGTTTATGTAATGGGATTCCAAAATAATGTTGTATATAGTATCGTGGAATATTGGAATATTTATGTATTGGTCTATTGTGGTTTTAAATAATTTTATGGTACCGGTAACCATGGAAAGTGATTAAGATATTTTTGGAAAAAAGATGATATGCGCATAATGAAGGGAAAAGGAGAAAATGACATTTTCGACAGTATTCATGAGCTCATGACTGATATAAGGAAATAGTTATATTATGGTTTGAGTATATAGAATTTTGGGGTTTTGGTATCTGGAAAGAGTTAACTTCTGACAGCATTCATGTTTTCACTAAGGTTTAATGGGTATTTATTTATCAAGAGAATACATGATTAAGGTATTCACATGATTAGAATGTGACCAATAATATATATGGAGGATAAATGATGGTTGGTTGATGACATTTCAAGTAATTGTTTTCTTTATACTATGAGCTTGGACCGAAGTATTTTAGATAAATATTGGAATGGATTATGTTGGACATAAGTTAGTATTTTTTTCGATATTATTGATTGGATTTTATAGTAATGTAGTTTTAGAAGAAGGAAAACCTGCAGGATGGGGGACAACCCATCACGTCGGACAAGGCTGTGGGAATTAAACCCACAACCGAAGTGCGACTGGCCTTTATCACCTACCACTGGCCTACAAGAAGTCCATGTTTATTAGAAACTTGTTTTATTGTATTAAGCAATATGATATATGAAGTATAAGTCCATTTTAGGAACCATATATGATTAATCTCACTATAGATGGACTTATGTATTTTTTGATAACTTTTCTAACCTTTTCTTTGAGATAGATGGAATGAACCATCATTCTATCACCTGATCTGCTAACACTTCATGAATGACAAATTCAAATTCCTTTATTTAAGAGATGAAGTGGAAATTTCCTAAAGAACGACCAATAGTGAGACTTTACCAAAATCACGAAAGTATTTCTTCTAATTCCAATTTCATCAACTTTAGGGAAATGATATTGAAAACCAAAAATGTTGTCCTAGTGCACTTATATTCGATGAACCAGATGGGACCCTAGACCATCACAAATTCATGTCTTTGTGATTGTTGGCTTTTTCATAGCCATGTTCTCTACCACTCTCCATCAGAACTTGATGGATAGATTTTTCTTCCATATCCATATTTTCACCTATGTTCTCCTACGTGGAAACCCAGTGATGAGTTAATTTGGGTAACCATTACGTTTCATACTTTAGTTTTTAAAGCCAAGTTTTGGTATTCCTTTTTACGATGTGGGTATCTATTAAAGAAACTTTCGAGTAGTAAACCATTTATAACCCCGACGAATTTCGAGGGTGAAATTTATTTTAAGGGGGGTAGAATGTAACACCCCGATATTTTATGAAAAATATTCTTTTTAATTTCAGTAATGTCTTGTGTTGTACACTACACCAAAAGGAGCTTGCACAACACACATCCCTGACTTGGCTTGCATTACACGCAATAAAGACCTTCCTCGATAGCGCGTGTCGTACGAAATACCGAGTTTCACTAAACAAAGATATATTATAATATTAGCTGTTATGAATAGTATTAACTGAATTTTGAATTTTATAACATTTTAATTCATCTTATACATTTTCTAGAATGAGGTATGAAAACAAAATTATTTTTTTGATAAAATAAGTATTTTTCAAAAAATACAGTTTTACCACCTTTTGATGGCGCACCCACATTAAATCTAGTTTTTGACAAGTTTATAAGTTAAATTTGAAAAAATAAAATTCTTCTTTATAATCAGGATATAAAAAATGACTTTGGATAAATTTTTCATATTATTCTGATAACTTTCATATTTTAATGAATAGTAAAAACACGCTATATTTTACTTAAAAACAACTTTTTTCATCGCAATAATTTATATGGTTAAATTATAATATTGAATGTTTTAAAAGTATAAATAGAATATATTTTTACCATTTAATATAATGTATGTCATTAGCATTAATTTTACATTGAATTCATAGGTAAAAACATTTTAATCTTTGGCAATGTTTTAACTTTTTAAACCCGTTTGCTTAACAACGGGATTAATTTTAAATTAATTACTGCAACTTCTGTGTTTTGAATTTTGAAAAATGGATTCCATATTTGGAATCAGTGGGTCCAAATTATTTTAATAGGTTAATTTTTTTTTGATATTACGAAAAGTAACTATGGTAATTTCTATTTACTACAGTTAAAGGTAAATAAGGTAATTCAAGGTTAAAAGAATATTATAATAATTCAAAATTACATTGAAACTTGTCTTAACATTATTAGATTAGTATTGGCAGACCATGGGCATCCTTGGGTCTATTTTGGGACCCCATTGAGCCACTTGGTAGTGACAATGACAATTTGTATTAATTAATTTAATGTAAAGACAAAATTGACATTAACAAAAATCGTTTATTAATTAATATTTATAAGGGGTTATATAAATTATATTTTCGACTAAAAATATTCATTAGAAAGATAAACTTATTTCCTACATAATTATATTTTTTTTATAATTTTTAGACAAAAATAAATTAAATTATATATGACACAATAATGATAAAGTATTTACCTCATTAATAAATGATTTAAATAAATAAGATTATAATGATTAAAATATTTTCCAAAACATGTCCAATTCTGATTGGATGATTTTATTTCGACCATGAGTCATATTTAATGATTTTTTGACCTTTTTAAATCGAATATATGTTTATAATAAAATAATATTTCCACACTTTACAAAGGTGCCCCTCTCCTCCCTTATAAAAGGGAACCTCTTCCCTCTCTTCCTCACACCAATTTGAGCCTTCAAGCTCGGAAAACCCCTGAAAAATTATCTTGAAAACTTCCCTAGAAACATCCTAGAGGTACTGGTCTTCTTCAAAGACCAATTTTAGTGCCCTAAGAGGAGGTCTCAAAGAGGCGCATCAAAGAAGAGGTAATGTCCGTTACCGATTCTTTCAACTTTATTTCTTCTTCCACTTCTTATTCTTAGGTTGTTTCATTATGAAGTAATAACATAAGTATCACTCATATAATGATATGTTATTATAATTATGAAACCACCCTATTTTACCATCTATCCATCCTACGGAAAATGAAATCACAGCGCGTGCGTACGTACGGAATACAGTATCCACGCCGTGGTGTAATCTATTTTCCACCACCACCTTACATGGATGGTTATAATGGTGTAAATAATAACTATATATGATTATTGTAAAGTGATATTTATTATTTAATTGTATACATACACTCCAATAAAATTCCACGATCTTGGGAACGATATCATCGCTCGTGCGTACGTACGGAATACCGTCTCCACGACGCGATGGGATTCATTCTCAATGATTAACCATTCATGAATGATTATAAAGTATATATAATAAGTTATCATGAAATTTATGACATAATAATGATACTTTATTTATGTATATAAATATGTATTTCATCCGATTAATTCCATTCAATTCAACAAGGAAACAAAAACAACGTTCATGCGTACGTACGGCCGACCGTCTCCATGAACGGTGTATTTATTTCCATTTATCGATCTATAACATATATGTATATTCTGAATATATATTATATATAAATCATGTTTTATATTCTGGAATTAATTAATCATGATCTAAGTAATCATATGGATAATTACAAGTCAAAACACGGACGACAAATGAAACGATTTTACCCAAAACGCTCTTTAACATGGAATTTACAAAGAACAAGTAATATAAAGTCATAAGTGAACCATATATGATATCATAACAATGAATATGATTCTATGATAAGTCAATGACATTATTTAAATCATTATACAGGAGGTTCAGATACGTATGATGCATATCAGACCTAAGGTGAGGGATAATTTTGCAAATCTCATTTTTATCCAAGATTACTTATTCGTAAGTATTTACTGGGGTTATTTCTATCATCCATGTACATATTTTATAAAAGTGTTTTCATGTATGTTTAAAGTAATTTTTACCCATTTTTGAATTTTACTACATGGTATGTAAGGAATCTTTTTTTTGTTTACCATACAAAGTACTTTTTGACTCTTCCGACAAAAGTACGAGAAGAATGTTATTTTTAACTTATACGGAATGAACAGATTTTTACGGTTTCATAACGCCTAATTTTCATGAATCATACTATACAAGGTTTTATGAATATTTTCAACAAAATACTTTTCTTTTAAAATTGCATGACATTTTGTGAAAAGAGAATGATTTTGGAGAAGAATGAATATTTTCCTCAAGAATTCATTTTAAGTGTTTTATCAAAACCATTTTTCATCTAAGATAACATTATTTAATATGTGTATGTTTCAAGTATAATGTCTCTATTATTTACATGGTTTCAATTTTCTTATTATGAAATGATATCCATTTCTTTTATATGGATTATGTGATGATGGGATGATGTTTATGAAACCCATTTTATTTATTGGGTTTTTATGAATGATGTATGTTTATTTTGTGGCACAAGTAAGAATGATTTCATTATGAGATGGGTGGGAACTATATCTCCCTCCAATGCATTGGGTAAAGATTTATATCTCATGAGATAGACATGGCTGGAACGGAAAGTTAGACTGGTTTAGTAATACATGACTGGAACGAGGAGTGAACTCGATTTAGAAAGGGACTTTGTCCACTAAGATGGTCTTGGCAGCAATGCCTTGGCTACTATGGAAATCATATAATGTTCTTAATGGTTGCCACAATTAAATATTTTATTCCCATTATATTTTATCATGATTGATGTTCCATTATCATATATGCCTTACGTACTTCCACGATTTATGTCTTTTCTCAAGGTTTTAATGTTTAGATTTCATGTTCATGTTTTTTCTTTCAAATGTTTACAGATTGTTTTATGTAATCTTTGTTTTCCCTTAATGAGAATTTGAGCTCACCCTTTTTATGTTTTATTTTCCCCAGGAAATAAAGAAAGGATTTAGGTAAGGAAACAAAAAGGGGAAGATCGTTATGGGAGATGTTGAAGATCTTTCAACATGATTAGATGTTTATATTCCGAGTTTCCGAAGACACTAAACTAATACGATCCTTGTGTGTCTGTTCTTTTTATGTATTAAGTATTCCGCAAAAGTGATGTATTGTCCATGTAAGTCAAGCTTTGGGTCTCTACAGTTGGTATCAAAGGAAAGGTTTTGTTAACCTTTGGAAACTAGGATGCGAAAACTTTAGTGAGATCCCTAGAGATATTTCTAAGGTATGTCTAGGGATGTGCCTAAGGTTAAGTATACGTATAGGTTATAGTCCTAGAATTGAACTAATGATCTTAGAATTAAACCTAAGATGTTAGATATTGAAGTTACTCCCCATTTATTATGTTGTTTTCCCTAGCATGGTATTTTCCTCCCACACTATTATTTTTGGGTTTTAGACGATGGCTAGAACCCGAAGGAACCGTGTTGATCAATGTAATGGAAAATGCAATGATTTTCCTCTTGACCAAACCAATTTCATGGGAGATGGAGTGCACAATATTATTTATATACTTACACAAGATATGAATCATTATGGATTTCAAAATGAGCAGAGAAAGGAGCAACATTCGGTTAAATCCTTCATGAGGCAGCGTCCACCTTCATTCAGTGGGTCTTCTGATACCTTAGTGGCTGAACAATGGATCAGTACTACTGAAAAGATATTTTCAGTTATACAATGTTCTGAGCATGATAAAGTCATCTTAGTAGTAAATCGTTTGGAAGGTGATGCTGATCAAGGGTGGAATCTTATCAAGAATTCGAGGCAAAGAGATGAAATTGGGTCCATGGAATGTGACGAGTTGAAGAACTTGTTTTTCAGTAAGTACTTCCCTCGTATTCTTTGAACAAAGATGGAAAAGGAGTTTATTGAGCTTAATCAGAAGGATGATGAATCTGTTGGTATAAACGAAGAGAATTTTACAAGACCTGCAAGGTATGCATCTGGCTTTATCATCCAACCTGAATGTAAAGTTGATCGATTTTTCAGTGGCTTAAAACCAAGTCTTCGAAGGGCATTAGCTATAAGAGACTTCAGTAGCTATGAAGAAATTGTGCGTTGTGCTATCATGGTAGAAATGGAAGTTGGTGTTACATATCCATCTCATGATTTTGACAAGAAATGAAAGATGGAGTTCAAGGAGAAATCTCAGAAAAATGGTGAAAAGAAGTTGAATGTTTCCTTATTCTCAAAGTGTTGAAAGAAGCACGGTGGAGATTGTCTTAAAGGGACTAGAAAATGTTTTAAGTGTGGAAAAGAAGGTCATCGAGCAGTTGATTGTCAAAGTAATGGGAAAAAGGTTGCTAATGATGTGAATAGAGAAAAGACTACAGAGAACTCTCCACCAAAACTTCAATGCTTCTAGTGCAAGGAAATGGGGCATTATGCTAATAAATTCCATAATCCATGGGTTAGTGATGATCGACATGAGCAACCACTTAAGGCAAAGGACAAAGGGAAGTCACATGAGATCACTATTGGCGATGTTGAATATGACACCGATGTGGTGGAATGATTAAGTGTTTATGTAATGGGATTCCAAAATAATGTTGTATATAGTATCATGGAATATTGGAATATTTATGTATTGGTCTATTATGGTTTTCAATAATTTTATGGTACCGGTAACCATGGAAAGTGATTAAGATATTTTTGGAAAAAAGATGATATGCGCATAATGAAGGGAAAAGGAGAAAATGAAATGTTTGACAGTATTCATGAGCTCATGACTGATATAAGGAAATAGTTATATTATGGTTTGAGTATATAGAATTTTGGGGTTTTGGTATGTGGAAAGAGTTAACTTTTGACAGCATTCATGTTTTCACTAAGCTTTAATGGGTATTCATTTTCCAAGAGAATACATGATTAAGGTATTCACATGATTGGAATGTGACCAATAAGATATATGGGGGATAAATGATGGTTTGTTGATGACATTTCAAGTAATCGTTTTCTTTATACTATGAGCTTGGATCGAAGTATTTTAGATAAAGATTGGAATGGATTATGTTGGACATAAGTTAGTATTTTTTTCGATATTATTGATGGGATGTTATAGTAATGTAGTTTTAGAAAAAGGACAACCTGTAGGAGGGGCGACAACCCATCGCGTCGGACAAGGCTGTGGGAATCGAACCCACAACCGAAGTGCGACTGGCCTTTATCACCTACCACTGGCCTACAAAAAGTCCATGTTTAGTAGAAACTTGTTTTATTATATTAAGCAGTATGATATATGAAGTATAAGTCCATTTCAGGAACCATATATGATTAATCTCACTATATATGGACTTATGTATTTTTTGATAACTTTTCTAACCTTTTGTTTGAGATAGATGGAATGAACCATCATTCTATCACATGATCTCCTAACACTTCATGAATGACAAATTCAACTTCATTTATTTAAGAGATGAAGTGGAAATTGTCCAAAGAACGACCAACAGTGAGACTGTACCAAAATCACGAAAGTATTTCTTCTAATTCCAATTTCATCAACTTTAGGGAAATGATATTGAAAACCAAAAATGTTTTCCTAGTGCACTTATATTCGATGAACCATATGGAACCCTAGACCATCACAAATTTATGGCTTTGTGATTGTTGGCTTTTTCATAGCCATGTTCTCTACCACTCTCCATTAGAACTTGATGGTTAGATTTTTCTTCCATATCCATATTTTCACCTATGTTCTCCTATGTGGAAACCCAGTGATGAGTTAATTTGGGTAACCATTAAGTTTCATACTTTAGTTTTTAAAGCCAAGTTTTGGTATTCCTTTTTACGATGTGGGTTTCTATTAAAGAATCTTTTGAGTAGTAAAACATTTATAACCCCGACGAATTTCGAGGGAAAAATTCATTTTAAGGGGGGTAGAATGTAACACCCTGAGATTTTATGAAAAATATTCTTTTTAATTTCAATAATGTCTTGTGTTGTACGCTACGCCAAAAGGAGCTTCCACAACATGCATCCCTGACTTGGGTTGCATTACACGCAATAAAGACCTTCCTCGATAGCGTGTGTCGTACACAATACTGAGTTTCACCAAACAACGATATATTATAATATTAGCCATTATGAATAGTATTAACTGAATTTTTAATTTTATAACATTTTAATTCATCTTATACATTTTCTAGAATGAGGTATGAAAACAAAATCAGTTTTTTGGATAAAAGAAGTATTTTTCAAAAAATGCAGTTTTACCGCCTTTTGATGGCGCTCCCACATTAAATCTAGTTTTTGACAAGTTTATAAGTTAAATTTGACAAAATAAAATTCTTATTTAGAATCAGGATATAAAAAGTTACTTTGGATAAATTTTTCATATTATTCTGCTAACTTTCATATTTTAATGAATAGTAAGAACACGCTATATTTTAATTAAAAACAACTTTTTTCATCGCAATAATTTATATGGTTAAATTATAATATTTAATGTTTTAAAAGTATAAATAGAATATATTTTTACCATTTAATATAATGTATGTCATTAGCATTAATTTTACATCGAATTCATAGGTAAAAACATTTCAATCTTTGGCAATGTTTTAACTTTTAAAACCCATTTGCTTAACAACGGGATTAATTTTAAATTAATTACTGCAACTTCTGTGTTTTGAATTTTGAAAAATGGATTCCATATTTAGAATTAGTGGGTCCAAATTATGTTAATAGGTTACTTTTTTTTGATATTACAAATATTAACTACGATAATTTGTATTTACTACAGTTAAAGGTAAATAAGGTAATTCAAGGTTAAAAGAATATTATAATAATTAAAAATTACCTTGAAACTTGTCCTAACCTTATTGGATGAGTATTGGAAGACCAGGGGCATACTTGGGTCGATTTTGGGACCCCATTGAGCCACTTGGTAGTGAGAATGACAATTTGGATTAATTAATTTAATGTAAAGACAAAATTGACATTAACAAAAATAGTTTAGTAATTAATTTTTTTAAGGGGTTATATAAATTATATTTTCAACTATAAATATTCATTAGAAATCTAAAATGATCTCCTACATAATGATATTTTGTTTATAATTTATAGACACAAAATAATTTAAATTATTTATGACACAATAATGATGAAGTATTTACCTCATTAATAAATGATTTAAATAAATAAGATTATAATGATTAATTTTTTTCCAAAACATGTCCAATTATGATTGGATGATTTTATTTCGACCATGAGTCATCTTAGATTCATCGTTAATGATTTTTGGACCTTTTGAAACCGAAGATAAGTTTATAATAAAATAATATTTCCACACTTTCTAAAGGTGCCCCTCTCCTCCCTTATAAAAGGGCACCTCCTCCCTCTCTTTCTCACACCAATTTGAGCCTTCTCGCTCGGCCAAACCCTGCCAAATTCTTTTTTTCACTTCCCTAGAAACATCCTAGAGGTCCTAGTATTCTTCAAAGACCAATTTTAGTGCCCTAAGAGGAGGTCTCAAAGAGGCACTTCAAAGAAGAGGTAATGTCCGTTTCGGATTCTTTCAACTTTATTTCTTCTTCCACTTCTTCTTCTTAGGTTGTTTTATTATGAAGTAATAACATCAGTATCACTCATATACTGATATGTTATTATAAGTATGAAACAACCCTATTTCACCATCTATCCATCCTATGGAAAATGAAATCACAGCGCGTGCGTACGTACGGAATACCGTCTCCACGCCTTGGTGTAATATTGTTTCCACCACCACCTTACATGGAAGGGTATAATGGTGTAAATAATAACTATATATGATTATTGTAAAGTGATATTGATTATGTAATTGTATACATACACTCCAATAAAATTCCACGATCATGGGAATGATATCATCGCTCGTGCGTACGTACGGAATACCGTCTCCACGACGCAATGAGATTCATTCTCAATGATTATCCATTCATGAATGATTATAAAGTATATATAATAAGTAATCAAGAAATATATGACATAATAATGATAATATATTTATATATATATATATGTATTTTATCCAATTAATTCCATTCAATTCAATGAGGAAACGAAAACAATGTTCATGCGTACGTACGGCCTACCGTCTCCATGAACGGTGTATTTCTTTCCATTTATTGATCTATAATATATATGTATATTCTGAATATATATTATATATAAATCATGTTTTATATTCTGGAATTAATTAATCATGATCTAAGTAATCATATGGATAATTACAAGTCAAAACACAGATGACAAATGAAACGATTTTACCCAAAACACTCTTTAACATGGAATTTACAAAAGAACGGGTAATATAAAGTCATAAGTGAACCATATATGATATCATAACAATGAATATGATTCTATAATAAGTAAATTACATTATTTAAATCATTATACAGGAGGTTCAGATACATATGAATCATATCAGACCTAAGGTGAGGGATAATTTTGCAAATCTCATTTTTATCCGAGATTACTTATTCGTAAGTATTTACTGGGGTTATTTCTATCATCCATGTGCGTGTTTTATAAAAGTGTTTTCATGTATGTTTAAAGTCATTTTTACCCATTTTTTACTTTTACTACATGGTATTTAAGGAATCTCTTTTTTACCATACGAGGTACTTTTTTACTTTTCTGACAAAAGTACGAGAAGAATGTTATTTTTAACTTATACGGTGTGAACGGATTTTTACAGTTTCATAACGCCTCATTTTCATGAATTATACTCTACAAGGTTTTATGAATATTTTCAACAAAATACCTTTATTTTAAAATTGCATGACATTTTGTGAAAAGAGAATGATTTTGGAGAAGAAAGGATATTTTCCTCAAGAATTCATTTCAAGTGTTTTATCAAAACCATTTTTCATCTAAGATAACGTTATTTAATATGTGTATGTTTCAAGTATAATGTCTCTATTATTTACATGGTTTCAATTTTCTTATTATGAAATGATATCCATTTCTTTTATATGGATTATGTGATGATGGGATGATGTTTATGAAACCCATTTTATTTATTGGGTTTTTATGAATGATGTATGTTTATTTTGTGGCACAAGTAAGAATGATTTCATTATGAGATGGGTGGGAACTATATCTCCCTCCAATGCATTGGGTAAAGATTTATATCTCATGAGATAGACATGGCTGGAACGGAAAGTTAGACTGGTTTAGTAATACATGACTGGAACGAGGAGTGAACTCGATTTAGAAAGGGACTTTGTCCACTAAGATGGTCTTGGCAGCAATGCCTTGGCTACTATGGAAATCATATAATGTTCTTAATGGTTGCCACAATTAAATTTTTATTCCCATTATATTTTATCATGATTGATGTTCCATTATCATATATGCCTTACGTACTTCCACGATTTATGTCTTTTCTCAAGGTTTTAATGTTTAGATTTCATGTTCATGTTTTGGATTTCAAATGTTTATGGATTGTTTTATGTTCTCTATGTTTTCCCTTACTGATCATTTGAGATCACCCTTTTTATGTTTTATTTTCCCCAGGAAATAAAGAAAGGTTTTAGGTAAGAAAATAAAAAGGGGAAGATCGTTATGGGAGATGTTGAAGATCTTTCAACATGATTAGATGTTTATATTCCGAGTTTCAAAAGACACTAAACTAATACGATCCTTGTGTGTCTGTTTTTGTTATGTATTAAGTATTCCGAAAAAGTTATGTATTGTCCATGTACGTCAAGCTTTGGGTCTCTACATACTAATAGAAGTAACCATACTATCTATGATTTTTGATAGTGAAGATAAAAGTAGAAACACCCATACATCATTGGAAAAAGTAAACTTCACTGATTTGAGCTACCCATGGATCATATTAAATTCATTAAAATTATTTATTGTTGGTATTCATTCTAATAACCTTAATCCAAACAACGGCCACAACTTAAAAAAATTATTAACTGGCATTGGATTTTCATACATATCTGCTAAGGCTTAAATAACATCCACTGCAATTTTATTTTCTTGAATCTTTAAAGAAACATTAAATGCCATATAAATCCTTACTAAGGCCAAAACCTTCCCATATAATAGTTTCCATTCATATTTATCCACCGACATTAGATTAAATCAAGATAATAAAACTTCCAAATATTTTTAAATTAGGATATATTCAATGTACATTATATGGATGCAAAAATTTGATCCATTGAATTTATCAATTTGGATCACCCCTTTATCCAATTCCATGCCTGAGCTCTTACTAGTGTGCTAAAACCTTAAATGACGAACAACCTCAAGAACTAAACATACTTTGATATGACTTGTTTATGAACAACACACTTGTATTTCAATCCATGATTTTGATAGAAACCACTAGCTTCTCACATGTTAGTCCACTAGAACATCATCTTACCCTCCAATATGTGTACCAAAAGTTAAAAGTCACTACACCATACCCACCACACAAATCCAACATTAAATGAAACTTATAAAAAATTTAAAAACATGTAAAGGAAAGAGGATAAAATTTAAACAATATATGTACATAAAACAGAAGTACATAAATAATAAATAAACATAGGAGGTTAATATTATTTATAAGAGTTGTATTACATGCATGGGAGGCACCATTATTACTTTATTATATTATTGGAAGTATAAATATTACAATAAACTCAATAATAATTCTTCATAGAATGATTAATATAATATAATCCTTTTATTCACCGTATAATTTTTACATGAAATAATTATGATAAGAAAATACATAATTTTGTGTCGGTACTAACTCCTTTTATAGAAAAATCTATCTGATTGTACCAGTCACACCACTACCCCACATTCATGTAGATCCTATACATGGAATTTTAATTCTTAACATCCAATAATAATGTTAACCCTGAACTCTTACATTGGTAAACACTTATAGAGTCTTACTTAGAGGGAGTTACCTCTAGAAATGTTTCTTATCATTCTAGACCACCGATTCATTTCATCAATAGAACAAGCTATTGATGGTAATTATTACACTAAAGATAATAAATATAAGTACCTTTCCACTAACTTCATACTCCTATCATTGACTAAATTTAGGTGAACTTATTTTTAATGTATGATCTTATAGTTTACTAAAATTAGGCTCCACATCCAAACCAAATTAGATCATAACCATGGTGTATCCCACTATGTTATCGTGTTTTATGGATAAAATAACCTCAATTATATTACCATGACATGTGTAAGGGTCTAAATTTTTCCAAACCGTTACTTTTTTATTTCTCCAATGTTGAGGGAGTCCCAATATATTTTCTATTAATTCAAAGGGATAGGAATGTTTAAATTGATTTTAGTTAATTTGATTATTTTGGGGTTTAATGTTTTTTTAAATTTTAGAACAGTTTTATATATTACACATGATAATAAATCTTACACATGGAATAAAAAAAATTACATATTGATATATTTTCTTATATATTAAGTTTTCAGAAAACTAAATGTATCACCCTAATGTTTTATATTATATTTCTCTTTAATAAATTCGATGTGTTAGATAGATTATAACACATGAAACACCACCCTTAAATGAATAATTCATTATTAAAAATATAAAAGGAAAGATATTAAAAAATAATTAAATGAAATTGATAAAATAAATGATTTTTTAAAAGGGACAAAATAACATTATGAAATACATTTGATCCTATAAAAACTATTTTTAACTATTTTATTAAAATTTGAATTTTTATTCAATTAAATTATTTTTATGAATGATACTAATAATTTTTTTGATAAAAATAAAAAAATAAAAAAATAAATGATATTCAGGAAATGGTTGAGAAATGATAAATAATATTAGTCTAGTAATTCTTGGCTAAATAATTTTTTTTGTTTAAAAACATCGTTTTTATCATATATGTTTCTTTTAAAAGTTTATTTATTTTATTTTGAGTATTAAACTTATAAAAAATTATTTTTTACACATTTATAAAAATTTAGGTTTATTCATACATTTTTTATCAATTGTTTATAATTAAAGATAAAATTATTTGAAGGTAAAAAGTGATATTTTTTAGAAAACTGTTTTTATGCACATAATGTGTTTATATCTTAATAAATTAAATTGATTACTTTTGATGAATTATTTTTATAAAATGTTTAGATAATAAATTAAATAAAATATTTCAAAATTCATCTATATGTTTTTACTCAGAAAGGAATGATAATAAATTATTTTTTATTCTTAAAAATAAAATTTTCTAAAAAAACTATTTTTGTTGTGTTTTGAGTGCTAATTTTAAAATAAAATTTTAAAATTTATAGAAATTTAATTTTGTTAAATAATTTTACAATTTTAATAAAAATATTCAAAAAAATTTGTAATTCCAATTTTTATTTATTTATAATGAATAATTACAGTGGTAAAAATCACCACCAAAGTAAGGGTTAAAGGGTTAATGAGGGGGTTTTAACCAAGAGATTAAGATTAAAATACCTATAAGGTATGTATAAATTTGATTATATGACTTTATTATGACCCTAAATTATACTATCTTTAAAAATTTATTAATTAAGTTCTAGTTTCACAAGATTATATTATTTTAAAACTTTGAATATTTATAAGGGTTCCACTCCCCTCACCTATAAAGTGGAACCTCCTCTTCTAACTTTTTACTCACATTGAACACTCTATATCAGCCAATACAAACTAAAATATCTTCCCAAATTTCATCCTCATGTTATTTAGGTATTGATATCACCAAAATTCTATCCTAATAAGGCTTAGGGTGTAAGCTATAAAAAGATACTCAAAGAAGAGGTAACCATTTTAACCGAGTTATTTCAAGTTTCTTTCTTCTTCATCCTTCTTAAAATCTATTCATCCATCCTAATATAATAAAATAAATAAAATAAATATAAATAAATATTATTATACTTATGGAACAACCACTACCCATTTATTATCTATCCAATGGAAAATAAAAGCTTCACTCGTGCATACGTACAGATTATCATCTCTATGAAGCGACATTTTTGTTTTTCATCACTGAATCAAAATGATGGTTATATTAATAGATATGATGTGTATATATGATTTATATGATATAATTATGTTTTTTAAAAGATAAATTATTATTTTAATTCTTATCTATTCATTGAAAAATGAAAATATCACCCATGTGTATGTTTAGACTACCACCTCTATGAAGTGCTGTAATTAATTTTCATCATATACTTACATGTATTTTTATAAAAGTATATTTAATGAATAAATATAACATTTATAACATTATTAATATTCTATATATGATTTATCAATCACCAATTTTCAAAATACCACCTATATAAAGTGATGTAATTCATTTTTCATCACCGCCTTACATGGATTTTTATAAAAATATATTTAATAAATAAATATAAAATTTATAAAATTATTAAGATTCTATATATTATGAAACAATCACCAATTTTCGAGGACCATATTCTATAAAACTTAAATATGCATAAAAAATAAAATAATTTATAATAAGAATACTGGTTTTAGTTGAGAATTATTAATAAATGGATGATTAAAAATTATAAATGAATCATATATATTATTATAGATATGAATATGGTCCTGATATAAATGTATAATAAATATAAATTTATTATAACGTAGGTTATAGCATATACAGAGAAAGTTTAGACTTAAGGTAAGGGTTTCCTCATTTCAATTTCCCTTCATTGAGATATGTTCTATATTCACCACATTATTTATTTTGGGTGATGTATATTCTAACCATGAATGTATTTTATGTTTATTTTCATAAAAATTATAAGGATTAAAAAATAAATCATTGGTTATTTCTTTCATGAGGTATTGTTTCAATTATTACCAAAGCTGTATAGGTTTATGTTACAATCTTACTTTTTATTAGGATTGTTCATGGTTCAAATTCTATTTGGGGAATTATATGTTATTTATCTCTTAAAAACCAAATATTTTATTTCAATCTATTAATTTCTATGTTTTCAATTATTATTTCAATTTTTTCCTATTTGGTACTCAAAATATCAAAAGAATGTTTTTAAGAAAATATAATCTTATTTCTTTGTTTTGGTCATGAATATTTGTCATTTATGTCTGTATTCTTTAAAAGCTTTCAAGTAAATTATTTTTTAAACTCTAGTTATTTTTTAAAATCATTTAAACCCCATTTTAATTTCTTTTCAAATGTTTAAAAAAGTAATCCTTATAATGGTTTCTGTATGGGTTATATATAATTTTTTACAAAAAATGAGAAAAAACGTTTTTTAATGTTTATCGCATGAACACATTTCCCACCATCATGATCATTTTTCATTATAAAAAATATTTTAAAATATTACATTTTTTTATAAATAAAAATTAATTCTCATTTTTCTTATAATTTTTAGTTCTTAAGATTTACTAAAAGAAAAGGATGCTTTCTATTTTTTTTAAATCATATTTATAATGTTTTTATAAAAGTATATTTCATCCATGACAACATACTTTAAGTATTATCATGATTCATCAAATATTTTACCTTATGATACAATTAAATTACTTTATATGGATGCATTATGATGATGATATTTTAGTGATGTTTTCACAAAACTTGTTTCCCTCCCGTGGGTTGATTAAGCTATGATGAAATGATGAATGTTTTTAAGATCTTGTATCACATATATGTATGGTTTTCATTATATGATAGGTTGTACCAGAATTATATAACCCTATAATGTATTGGGTAAATATTGATATATCATGAGATAATATTAATAATAATGGGGGGAGAACCCAATCCAATATGGGAATCTATCCCCCATGAATTAAAAGGGAATGTTTTGTGAAGCTAATCTACTATGGGAAGCTATCCACTATGTTATGATGGAATAGTTAGTGATAATTGGCTACGGAAATGATTTTTTTGCTTATTTGTATTCCAAAATATTTTATATTAGGATTATAATATTCTCTTAGGGATCAATATTAATTTATTTTTTGATTTTTCACTCGTATTAATATTATTTTTTCTATGACAATTTTTTATGTCATGAATCATGATTTATGATATAATATTGATTGGGTATGAAAATAATAACACCCTTATTCTTGTAATATTATCATTTTATTGATTCCTCCCATTTTTACCCTTATTGTGAATCAAATCTCACTTTTTCTTATATTTCAATTTCCCCATGTTATGAAGAAAGGTATTGAGTATGATAATTCTAGAAGGTGTACCATGATAGATGAAATTTATGGGAGATATTAAATATATTTAATAAAATAATTTTATTATGTATTTATCATTCAAATACCAAAAACCATTATAATATTGGGGCATGAATTATTGTTTAATATATTAATTTTTCATCTAAAATGATGAAATATGCATGTACATTATGCTCGAGTAGCCTCAGTTAGTATCAGAGTAGGGTTTAGGTATTTTTTGAGATTAGTTTATGAAGATTTGAAGATGGAACCTATGGAAACCTATGATGAACTATAGTTGATATAGGATAAACCTAAATTACCAATGGTTGATATGAATGTGACATAATTTAGGGTATCTTAGGATTTATTTTCCTTATGATAGAATTCCCCACTCTGATTATTAATACACAAATCTCACTATAACCATTTTGGTTTTAGTAACGGATAGAGGATATAATAATGAATTTGGGGTGGTGCCAGTATGCTCAATATTGAAAATATCTTATTTGAGGCTAGTTTTATTCCTTCCTCCAAATGTTAAAATGTATCTAAGACTATTAATTCATAATCTCAATAGTTAGATATTAAATTATTATTAAATAATCCTAATAGAATGATTATTTCATCTCAAGTATATAGTTCCTCTTGTATATAAGTTTATGAGAATGTGGTTTTGGTAAATATTGTTATTATCCCTCTAGTTGAATTTAATGTGATTTTGGGAATGGATTGAATCTCTCTATATAGTGTATATAGAAATTTCTAAGGAAAGGAAGTCAAGTTTGACATTCTGAATCAACCTATGATCATATATCAGTACAATGATGAATATAAAATTCTAATGTAAATTACTTACATTATATGGGTCTCACGACCTATTCATGAGGGATATGTATCTCAAATGGATGGGGATAATGTCAACATTGAATATATGCCTATTGTTTGGTAATATTGCAATTAATTTCTTTAAGAGTTTCCTATTATTCTATATAATCATAAAGGCGAGTTTTTAATATAACCCATACTTGGTTTTATGCCTATTTCAAAGACTCCTTATAAAATGTCCCTAATTGAGTAATAAGAATTGATGAAGCAATTCCAGTGGAATTATGATTCAAGATTTATTAATACATGTTCTTCTACATGGGGTTCAACCATTATTTTTGTTAAAAAATATGGTTCAATGTGTCTCTATATTAATTATTTTGAACTTAATAATATCGTGATAAAAAATTAATATCATTTACTCCATATTAGTGATTTTTTGATCAAATGTGAGGAGATCGATACATTTTAATGATTTACCTTTGATCTAGATATCATTAGTTAAGAGTAAAAAGAGAGGAAATTCCCAATACAACCTTTTATATGAGGTATACACTCTATGAAATTAAATTGATTCAATTTGGACTTACCAATTCTCCCACTATCTTCATGGATCTAATGAACAGTCTTTAAATAATACATTTATTAGTTTTCAGTAGTCTTTATAGAAAATGTTCTTATATATACCAAGATAATATAATAGAATGAATATAATTTATGGATTTTATTTAATACCTTGATAAAGGATAAGTTGTATTCTTAATTTAGGAAGTTTTAATTCTGGATATTGAATGTATCATTATTGGGTCATGTAATTAAATGAATGAGTAAATTGGATAATCACTAAAAAACATAGGTTATTGAGAAATGGTATAGACTAACCACTATGAATAAGGTCTATAGTTTTATTGGATTTTTTTGATACTATAAATTATTTGTGGTAAATTTATCATGACTATCAAATAAACTAACCAGGTTAACATAGAATGGAATCTTGTTTATTTGGACTGATGAGTGTGATGAGAATTTCAAGGAACCAAAGAGAATGTTAGTTAATATACCAATACTAACACTACCCTTAATTGGATAAGGGTTTGTGATATATAGTGATGCATAAAATAAGGTACTAGGATGTGTTATCATTTTTAATGATATAGTGGTAGCATATGAATCATTCCAATTTAAGGTTCATGATAAAAATTTCCCAACTCATGATTTAGAGATGAAAGAGATATTTTTTTCTTTGAAGATATAGATGAACTATATTTATAGTGAAAGGTATGATATATATTATGATTATAAAACCTTGAATTTTATATATTCACATATAAAAATTTGAATATATTCTAAAGTATATGGTTTGAGTTGATTAAATATTATTACAACTCGATACATTACCTCCTTGGGAAGGAAAACAAGGTGGATGATGCTTTGAGACAAAAGGACCATTCTTGATTGTCTCTGATGAGGATTGAAAGAGATACAAGATTTATGGATTTTAATAGTATTTATATTGAAATAATTATAGATGGGGATAACTTTTATCTTGATTTTTTGAATTTTCAATAACCCATTTATATGAAAATTAAATTAATGCCAAATAAATATTGGGGGCTACAAAAGAAGGTAAATAATTTTCTTGAGTTCACCTATGATAGTGATGGAATGATCAATATAAAAAATAAATTATGTGTCCCATAAATTATATAATTTAATAAAGAGATATTGGATTAAGAACATATTTAATCATTCTTTATCTACCCTAGGTGTACAAAGACGTATAGAGATATCAAAGAGTATTTATAGCGGGATAACATGAAGAGGGATATCGCAGAGTATGTATCTAAATTACTTGAATTTCAATAATTTAATGATGAAAATTATAATTCTAATGGGATGATGAAACCATTACCCATAACTATATGAAAATATAAAAACAACACCATGGATTTTGACATAGGACTCCCTAAGACATCTATAGTCTATAACACCATTTGAGTGTTAGTTAATCAACTTATGAAGTCAGTTTATTTTATTAATATTAGAGAAGATTTATCACTTGAAAAAAATATCAGGATATATATATCAACAAAGTAGTAAGGTTTCACGAATTAACACTCTCAATCATATCTGATCAATATACGAGGTCTATCTTGAAGTTCTAAAGAGGAATTCAATAAGCATTGAATAGGATGTTGAACATTAGCACTGCATATTATTTTGAGATGATGGAAAGTTTGAGAGAACTATTCAAACCATATAAGATATTTTAAGAACTTTATATATATATATATATATATTTTATAGGTGGTTGGGATGAACACCTTCCTTTGTCAAAATTTTCTTACAAAAATATCATTCACTTGATGTAACTACCTAAAATTTCACATTGTATTTTACCTAAATAAATGTTATTTTAATATATTGTTCTAAAATTAACACTAAAATTAATTGTTTCATACTAAATAATAAAATTATAACAATAATAAAACCTCTTGTTGATAAATAGATAGTTTTTAATTTGAAATGCTTTCAAAATATTATTATGAACACTTAGAGTTTTAGAAAGACATTTTTCCAATAAATACTGTTTTTATTTATATATTGTATTTATAAATTTTAGAATTTTATGTTTATAAAATTAAATGAATTTTTTTAATTCATCATCTCAAAATTATATTAGATTTAATTTTTGAGAGTTTTCTAAAATAATTTTTTTAGGTGAATAATGAAAAAATAATGATTTTGCTAATACCATCACTTTTATGAAATTATCATAATAAAAAATGACTTATAAGTTTTTTTATAAACTTTTTTTTATAAAAATATATATTTTTAAGTAATATAAATCATTTAAAAATACTATGTTGTTTTTATAAAACACACTTTTAATATTTCAGAAACTCATGTAATATTTCACACTAAAAACTAGTTTTATGCGCTTACATTAAAAAAATAGATTTTATCAATTATAGAAATTAAATCTAACAAAATGGATTTAATATTTTAGATCATTATGTTCATATTATTTAATAATATAAATTTCATTTTTAGGCATAAAAGTAAGATTACTAGGATTAAATTTAATTACTAGGATAATGGTGATATTGTTATATTTTAATAATTGTTTTATTAACATAGTGTAATAAATATATCTTAAGTAATGACTATAATATTATATTTTGACTCATATAAAAATATATCAATAAAAATTTAGTTTTCAATCAATACTAAATAAGGTTAGGAATACATAATTACCAAGAAGTAATTTTTTCTATAAAAAAATGTTTTTATATAGATTATATTTTTTACTGTAAAAGTAAATTTTCTCTTTTTTATAAATTCCATTATATTATATGCGGCCTAAATATATATTTATCACACATAAAGTTGGTAAGAGGGGTTATTTTATATTTTTAGTAAAGCATATACTACTCAGTTAAAAACTAGTTACATAGGTAAAAATAAAAACTATAAAATGTAAAAACCTAAAAGTAATTGACTTGAAACATGTTCAAAACATGTGTTAAAATTATTGGTAGAGGACTTATAAATATTATATCAACATAAAATACATTATTTATCACTTTTAGAACCATTTATATTTGACTAGTGTTATTCCATAATTGAAAAATAATGGATGTTCACAAAAGTGACCTTTTATTCACTTATAAAAGGGGATCACTTCAACCCTTTCAGTAATCCAATTCACCTTATAAATATCCTTCAAATGAAAACAAATTTTAATCTCCTATAATTAACTTGAATTATTAAACCCATTGTTACTATAAGTTATCCCAAGTCCTTCAATTCTAATGAGTCCATCAAGAGGAAGTTCAAGGCCTCAACATAAGTATTACTTACTCCTTACATTTTCTTATTAATATTTATCTTCCAAAAATAACCTAAACATGGCCATAAAATGAAATGAGTATCATTATTATACTTAATTTTTATTATATTAATGGAACAAAAATTATTTTCCTATTCCCATCCACTTATAAAAACAAAAGAACATAGACTGTGTGTTGTGTGGACTACCACCTCCATGAATCGACATATTCTATTTTCTCCACCACCTTTACTCAATAGTTTCAATAATTAAATTTAATAATAAAATTGAAATATTTAATATAATTATGATTATTAAGAGTTAAACAATAATCCACCGACATTATCTCTAATTTTATGGGAAATGAAATTTTTTTCCATGTGTTGTGCGAACTACCGTCTCCATGAAGTAACATACATCATTTTTCATCTAGTTCAATATTATTTGTTAAAATATATTAAAATTTGATTAAAAAATTAAAAAATATCTAAATAATATAATTATTCTTCTATAATAATTATATTATATAAAAATAAAGTACTTTCATAACTATAATCATAAATTAATTACAGAATGTTAATGTTTGTCTTAGTCTAATAACCTACTCGAACAATTCTATTAAACTATATTATGGATGACTATGGGTTCTTAAATACTTATATTATTACAATTTTAAAAAAATTATTATTGAATTATTATTATTTAAATGTTATATTAATTATTTAACTTAGTATTAAAATATCACATTTGATCGCTAAAATTATCGAAATAACTCGACACTAATTCTATTTTCATAAAAAATAACAAACATAAGAAAAAACTATATAATAAATAAATAATGTATAATAATAAATGTTCCTTATTCAATGAAATATACATGAAGAAGTTTCCTAATAAACTATCCAATAATCTTAATTTTATAATTCTAGATTCTTGAAACATATGCAAAATAAATAAGAACCACAATAGGATCCCTTGAGACATAATTATTATTGTACAACATGTATTCTTTGTAACACTATATCTAATTCCCCTTTAATTTCTTTATCATGATCCACTAGTTAATCATTTTATTTAACGTTTCATTTTAAATGACACCCTTTTTGGGGTTTTGATTCAAAATTTTCTAATATCATAAGGGTTTATACTAACTCAATTTTATTTCATTTAGTTACCAAATTTCTTATTGGACTCTATTATTACAAGTTTGATTTATTATACCAAATGAATAATTGGTATTTTATTTCCTCTATATTTATGGGATTTTATAATTCTTCCTTTTAACCTCATTATCAAATAATTCTTACCAAAACGATTATGTTACTTGAAAGGGTTTCTTGGTATCAATTCCTATTTCTTGAGATATATTTATTATTTGACACTAATTTACTTTTATATGGTGTATATATTGACTATTTGTTATATTTTATCATGAAATATCATTAATTTATGGCCTTGGAAATTTAATTTCATTATATTCTTCCATAAAGGGTTTTGATTTGAATGTTACTTAAGCCGTAAAGTTTATTTTCCCAACCATATTTTAAAATTGAGATATCCCAAATGTGATAACCCATATGGAGAATTTTTATATTCATTATTTCAAATATCATAATCATTTTATTCCCCTATGGTTATCCTTGGTTAGTTTTGTTTACTATTTATCTTGTTTTAAATTGTAAGTTATATAATCATTTTAAGATATATATTTTTAAACAAAGGTATTTTTAAAATAATAAAAAATAAATATTTATCATTATATTTTATCATCGATTACAATTTTTTTATATCAATAAATTTGTTTTAAAAATTTAAAAAATTCATTTTCAACTACCCTGTCTTTCATTATAAATGTTTTAAAATAAAATCATTTTAACTATTTTCATATGGGTCATTTTCGATAAAATAATATATTTTAGTATTTATTTGTGAACATGTCATTATAATTTCTTTTCTATTTTATATGAAACTTTATCTCTATATTTTCAAGGTTTAAAAAAGATATTATTTTTCTCTTAGATTTATAAATTTTTTCTTTTAAAATAATTTCAAAATATCAAGGATAATTCTTATATTTAAAGTGATTTTTATAAACCACCTAAAAAGTTTTTTTATTGAATAAATTTTTATTTCAAATATGTTATACTTGATCAATGATATTAATGAAATTATACCATACAACTTATTTCCCTGGATGACCTATGTAATGTTCTTTTCTTTCAAAGAAATTATATATAGTTTCCTTTTTATTTCCTAATAATCTTCTATGTACAACATTAATTTTTCTCCCAATGGGTTTATTATATGAATACACTATTTTTGATTCATTTTATTTATGAGTGTTCACCTAGATTCCATTTATATACTGATTATATAAATTTTTGACTAAACCATACACCCTTTATCTATAGGGAGTAAATACCATATGTTATCTTATTTTAATGGTATTTAACTAGAGAGTTACTTAATGACAATGAATAACCAATTATATTTCATGGGTTTATCATGCTTATTTATAGAACAATGAATTTTAACTTTATATAATTCTATTTTAAATGGATATAAAAACCATTTTATTTCTATGGGATCTTTATAATATGATGATGATTGATTTTAGTAGTACTCATATAAATGGATTATGATGGGTTGGGACCTGTATTTCCCTCCAATACATTTGTTAAAAGTTTATATCTAATGAGAAATGTATACATGGGTACAATTTATTTTATGTTTCCTTATGATAATGTTTATTCCATGGTCTAATTATTATTTTATGACTATATTATATTCTCATGGATCTTGTTTATTGACTCATATTTTCACACACCATTGATTAATTTATTGTTATATATTCCATGAATCATGTTTTATGATCTATGATTTATTGAGTATGATTTTATTATGTATATTTATTATATAAATATGCTCATATTATGTTCACTTATGATCTTTGATCATTATCTCTTATGTTTACCCTTATTGAGAATTTGAGAGAAAACCTTTCTCATGTTTTTATTTCCATAGGTTATAAGGAAAATAAATACGTAAGATGTTTCTAAAAGAGTATCTTATATAGATATTGTTTGGGAGATGCTGAAGACTTGTTAAGTATTTATAAATTTCTTATATAGTGGAAAAAAGTTCCACTAGATGAAAAATTCATATGTTTTTAGTTAATTTTGTTGGCCTACTTCTCTAAAAATATAAATTGAAAATATCATGGTAATGTATTGTAATGAAATATTTTCTTTTAAGTAAAGTAATTAATATGGTCATGTCCTTGGGTTATAATAGTTGGTATCAAAGAAGGGTTTGGTTAACTCTAGATATTAGGATATTAATTGAGGATAATTTAAGGTTTTATAAGTTAAGGATGATTATAATTTTAAAGGTATAGATAAACCTATAATATAGTTGAGTTAATATTTAATATTTTTGGTATGGGTAAGATAACTTCAGTGAAAACCCTAGGTATAAGTATAAGGGATAAGTCTAATTATAGGATAATATCCTAAAGTTTTTATAAAGTAGATATTGTGTGGTTATCCTAACATTTACATTCCTACCTAGATACCAAAAAGTGGATGAGGATGTGGCACAAATATACCTAGTGGACATCACCTTGAAAAAGACTGGTTGAGTAATAACTCATTCTTCAGTTTAGTGTATGATGAGTCAACCTAAGACTACACACCTGGATAGACACTCCCTGTGGATATTCTTGGGTTGATCATATTATCATTAAAATCAACTATGAAGTATTTATTTCCTAATTAATTTAAGGGATTTAGTTAATAAGTATGAGATAACACAACTTAAAGCAACCTGCATTGAACCAAGTGAGTTATAATTTGAACTAAGTATGACCTAATATCATAGATTGAAATGAAGGTGTCATTGGAGATGAAATATTAGGATTGAAATTTCATATTTATATGATCAATTATTATTATCATAATCATTATGGTTTTAATATTTGGTTAGAAAAAATATCTTAAAAATGAAGTTATGGAATGTATGTCTGAATAAACTCCTCATATTGAGCTATGATGACATATTTAGAATAAATGGTCTTAATACACACATATTATGAGGGAAAATACATGTTACCTAGTATTAAATAATATATAAAGGGTTTTATATCTTATTATATATATCTTAATTCATGATTTTTATATACGTTTAAGTATTTTTATTAGTAAGTGATAATTAAAATTGCGAGGACACAATTTATTTAGAGGGGGGGGGGGATAATTTAACGAAACAAAATTTCACTATGCATTTTCCTTAAATAAATATTATTTTAATATATTATTCTACATGCAACACTGCAAAAATATTTGACATATTAATTAAAAAATTATAACAATAGTGAAACCTATAGATGATAAAAAGATAATTTTCGATTATAATTTCCTAAAAAATAGTATTATGAAAACATAGAAATTTAAAAGGGATTTTCCCCCAATAAATGCAATTTTTATTTATATATTTCATTGATATAATTTATAATTTTAATTTTTTAAAATTAAATTCACTTTTAAATTCATTTTTTAAATAATATCTTAGAGTTCATTTTTGAGATTTTTATAAAATAATTGATTTTTAAGGTGAATAGTGAAAAATATTGATTTTTTCTAATAACGTGACTTTTATGACATTATTATAATAAAATAATGACGTGAAATTTTTAAAACACTTTTTATATAAAAATATATATTTATACGTAATATAAATCATTTATAAATACTATGATGATTTTATAAAACACATGCTTATCATTTTGGAAACTCAAGTAATATTTCAAACTAAAAGTTGTTTTTATGTTCTTACATTAAAAATTTAATTTTATTAATTATAGAAATTAAATATAAAAAATTGGATTACATATTTTAGATAATAATTTCCACATTATATAATACTTTTAATATCATGTTTAGGAATAAAAATAATATTACTAAGATTAAAGTTAATTACCATGATAGTGGGGAAACTGTTATTTTATTGAAAATTATTTTATTAAAATTATATAATAATTATATCTTAAATAATGAATATAAATTTTTTTTAACACATATATAAATATATTGACACACATTTAATTGTTAATCAATACTAAATAAGGTTAGGGATGCATTGTTTTCTCTTAACATTGATAGTGTGGCAGGGCCGGATGGGTTCTCAAACAAGTTTTTCATGTTCAACTGGGATGTTGTCCATGAGGAAGTGGTGAATGCTGTCAGGCAGTTCTTCATTTCTTCTTCCATGAATTATGGTGCCAACTCTAATTTCATTGCTTTGATTCATAAGAAGGATAATGCAAGTGACATCAAGGACTTCAGACCGGTTGCGATTGGTAACACCATACCTAAGATAATCAGCAAAATCATTGCCACTAGGATGGGTCCAGTAGTCAAAGGTTTCATCACCCCGAACCAATTTGGGTTTGTCCCTGGACGAAATATTCAAACCTGTATTTTTACTGCCTCTGAATGTATCAATGCTATGAGAATGAGGGTTAAGCAAGGGACCTTCGCCATGAAAGTGGATATCTCCAAAGCCTTTGACACTATGAAATGGAGTTTTCTGCTATCCATTCTCAGGATGCATGGTTTCTCCACAAGATTTATAAATCTGATTCACTCTATCCTTAGGAGTGCTCGGTTATCTGTTTTGGTGAATGGATCTCCCAGGGGTTTTTTCAAATGGTTTAGGGGATTTCGTCAAGGGGATCCTCTATCAGGTCTCTTATTTGCTATTGCTGAGGACTATTTAAGTCATTGTCTCAATAATCTGGTCCAAGGTGGTTTATACAATCTGATTCCAGTGGAAATAGATCTTCATGCCCCTTCTCATCTCCTTTATGCCGATGATATCCTGCTCTTTGGAAGGGCTGATTGTAAGACTGTCACTTCCATTAAAGCCATATTTAGTCACTATGAAGATGTGGCAGGGCAGGCCATTAGTCTTCAAAAGTCTTTCGTGGTCTTTGGGAAGGGAGTTTCCACTAGAATGCAACTCAGAATTTCGAGATCTCTTGGGGTTAGGAAGGGCTCACTTCCTTTTAACTATCATGGTGTTCCTCTTTTTTGGGGAAGGGTTAAGAGATGTTATCTTGAGTCTCTTTTCTCTCGTATCACTGCTCAAATGGCCCATTGTAAAGGAAAAGCTATGACCCAAGCTGGACGAATCTGTCTTGTTAATTCTGTGATCACTTATATGTTTTTTTATGCTTTCTCTATTTACCGTTGGCCAAGGCATCTTTTGAAGGAGCTCCAAAGGCTTATTAGGAACTTCATTTCGACTGGTTCTATGTTTGAAAGGAAGATTGTTGTTGTGTCCTGGAAGGATTTCACTAAGCCCATTGAAATGGGGGGGCTTGGCATCAAGGATCTGGTCCTTTTCAATGAGGCCCTGATTAGCAAATTTACTTGGAATCTCCTCACATCTTCTGATCATTCTATGGAGTTCATAGCTGGCCGGTTTATCTCACGCCTTTGGGCAGATTATCCTCACTATCTTTTATCCTCTGTCTGGCCTGCTTTGAGGTCTTCCTTTATTAGGTTTTCGGCTTCATCAAAATGGCTGGTCAGCAGGGACTCAATGCTGAATATATGGACCACTCCTTGGCTCTCGAGACCTATTCAACAGGATGTCCGGATCCCTTCTCACCTGTCAACTGCTCAGATTTCTTACCTGCAGGCTGTCAGTCCGGGTCTTTTGGAGTTCATTCCCCCTCACTTTAAATCTGAAATTCTAAATTACAGGTACATGGACCGTGATACCTTTATTTGGGAACTGAGTAGCAATGGCATCCTTACCACGCGGGATATGTACAGATTCCTCTATAATGGGAAGACTCCTACTCCTCAGTGGCTGCTTGCATACATGACTTTCTTTATTCCTCATTCTGTTTACTTTCTTTTATGGAAAATCTGGAAACGAAGACTCCCAGTCCACTGCACCCTTCAAAGAGCTGGTTTCCACATTGCCTCGGCTTGTCCTGTCTGCCGAGCGGCTGTGGAATCTCTTGATCATCTTTTTTTTCTCATGCTCCTTTGCTTACAGGCTTTGGAAATATATTCAAGATATGACTGGGTGTTGTTTGAATGTCACCTCTCTGGATAATCTCCTCCAGTCTGCTGCTTCGGGCCGATGCAGTGATCAGGTTAGAAATATTATTATGGTTTCCATTTCCTCTTTTCTTGAGTTCATATGGAGGGCTCGTAACGCTCAACTCTTTGAGGATACCACGCCCACTTTTTTTCTGGTGTTAGAGCTATTCACAGGGCTGTTTGTACTGCCTCTAAGATACAAACTGGGTGCATGCAAAATGGTTTGAATGACTTTATTGTCTTGAGGAACTTTGGTGTGAGCGGCAGACCTAGGAAACCATTGGTTCTAAAATATATCCGATGGATTCCTCCTATTCCTTCCTGGCTGAAAATCAATGTTGATGGTGCGGCGGCTGGGTCACCAGGACCTTCGGGTTGTGGCGGCGTCTTTCGTACTTATCGGGGCTTTGTCAAAGGCTGCTTTTATCATTATATTGGGCAGTGCTCTACCATTGAAGCTGAGTTATGGGCGATGATCAAAGCCATTAATTATGCTGCCCACTTTGGCTGGAGGTTTCTATGGCTGGAATCAGACTCTATGGTGGCTGTGGACATTCTCAAGAAGCGATCCAGGAATGTTCCCTGGGTTTTAATGCCTCATTGGATTGAATGTCTACGTCTTCTTGACATCATTGTCATTGATGTGACTCATGCTTATAGGGAGGCCAATCAGGTCGCTGATGCTTTATCAAAGAAGGCCATTGATGAGTCATGCTCGGAATGGTCCTTTGTTGATCCCGAGTGTTGTGTGCGCTTTGTTGAGGATGACGCAGGTGGGAAGTTGTTCTCCCGTCTTTGCAAACCCCCCTCTTGATGCTTGTCTTTGTACTTTATTTTATTTAATAAAATTTAGTAGGGGTGGATCTCTGATTCACTCCTGGGCCTTTTGGTTTTAGTTTAGAAGTAATTTTCCATTAATTATAAATTGAATTAGATTATATTAGGAATAAATTTTGGTTTTTAAAACCAAAAAATAGTAATATATCTTATTTTATATTTTTATTAAACAATATGTTACTTAGTTAAAAACTTGTAACATAGGTAAAAATCAAAATGGTAAAATATTAAAACCAAAATTGTAAATGAGTTAAACTATATTTTAAAATGAGTGTTAGATGATTTATTGAAATTTTATCACCTAAAAGTAGATATTTATCACTTTTAGAACCATTTAACCTTGAATTATGTTATTCCATTATTGAAAAATAATAGGTGTTCACAAAAGTTCCATTTTCTTCACTTATAAAAGGGGATCATTTACAACCTTTAAATGCTCCACTTTACCTTAAAAATATCCTTAAAAACTTACCCAATTTTATTATCCTAGAATAACCATTAGTTTACTAAATCACTTGGTCACTATAAGTTATCCTAATCTATTTAATTCTAAAGAGATTTTTTTTTCAAAATTACAGGTTCATGATTTCAACGATACATGTTCACGATTTCAAACAGAAAACCAAACAAGATCCAAAAATTCAAAAAAATAAAATAAAATGCACTCGACTCCCACCAAAAAAGCTCCTCGATAGCTGCGAGATAGGTTGTTGGGTCATAGTGTAATCCAAAGCATCGACATTATCATTGCATCACCGACTACATCGTCCAATCACCGTCGTCCTCATCACTGTTGTCCTCTCTAAGTGTCGTCGACACTAATAGAGCCGATCATCGGCTAGAGAAACCGCCATCTAGAATCAGTTTTTGATACCATTACCACTACCACATCAACATAGTAGCATCGTCTTCTCAACCATCACCATCATCATCAGCAGCAGCGGCTCGTCACCGTAACCACGATCCAAACAAACACTTAAGAAAACACACAAACTGCAATCCAACATCCCCAGAATTACACCGAATTCGCCAATACAGAATCAACTCCAACAATGTAGCCTCTTCCATCCATCCACCTCAGAGAAATCCAAAATCGAAAAAAATAACTTACTACCTTAAATTTCGATTTCAGTGAGAAAACACAACATGCCAAATTCGAATAACCAAAAATCACCAAAAATCCCCTTCTGTCACATGTTCTTACCACTACAAACCATCACAAGTTCTTCCAAAGAGAAAATCCCAGGAAAAAAGACTCAGAACGAGCAGGACCCAATCCTAGTAATCCGGAGGAGCATAGCCAACCATCGTGCAACACAAGACACAGAAATTTCCAGAGAGATTTAACCAAAGAAAACCAACATAAAAACACAGAACTCGTATCAATAGCAACAGGCGAATCCAAAAAAGAGAAAGAAGAAAAAACGTTGAGATAGAGAACCCATTTATCTCCTCTTATTCAATGGGAAATGAAAACATTAGCTGTGCGTTCTGTGGACTGATGCCTCCACAAAGTAATGTAACTCATTTTTCATATAGTTATTTATTATTTATTAAAATTTATTAAGATATGATTAAAAACCTTAAAAATATATACATATTATAATTATTCATATATAATAATTATATTCTTCAAATATAAACTATTTTCATAACCATAATAATCTTATAATTATGGTATGTTCATGTTTGGGGTAGTCTAACCACCAATATGAACGATCCTATAAAACTATATCATGGATAACTATGGGAAGTTAAATAGTAATATTATTATAAGTTAACACTTAAATAATTATTGTTTAATGATTTTTTAAGTTTTATATTAATTTATAATTTTATTATTAAAATATTATATTTGATCAACATAATTATCAAAATAGTCCACCACCAATTTAATTTTCATAAAAAATAACAAACATAAGAAAACATATAATAAATAAATAGAATATGATAATAAATAGACTTTAGTAAATGAAATATATACGAATAAGGTATCTAATATTGAATATAATTAACTTAATTTGTTTATTTAAGAAGTTAGGTGCATGCGTAGACTGGATCAGGACCACAATAAGGGTTTTCTGTCTCAATTTTCAACCCCATGAGACATAATTCTTATTATACACCATATTTTCACTGTAATGGTGCATATAATTCCCCTTTAAAATTTTATATCATGATCCACTAATTATTTATTTTATTTTATGTTTCATTTGAAATCACATCATTCCAAGTGTCTTGATTTGAAAGTTTCTAATATCATAAGGGTTTGTTATAAACTCATTTTTCTTTCATTGAGTTACCAAATTTATTACTAAAATATACTATTATATGTTTGATTTATTTTACCTAATAAATACTTGGTATGTTACTTCATACTTATTTTATTGGGTTTTACAATCCTTTTTTATAGCCTCATTAACAAATGATTCTTATCAAAAAGATTTTGTTACTTAAAATTGTTTCTTGGTCTCAATTATTATTTCTTGAGACATATTTCTTATTATGTGTCAATTTACTTTTATAAATTGTATATAATTCGTTTTTTCTAAATTATAGCAATAAATATATTTTTTATGGAATTTTAATTTCAATTTAAAGATTTTGTTCTTTATTTTGGAGTTGGTTCCGTAGAACCAACTCCAAAATAAGAAACCAAATTCTATGTACTTTATGATAACTTATATTCATGGTTTTGAATATTAATAAATTCATTATCACATCATTATTATTATTCTATTTAATGTAGTATGTGATAATGTACTAAGAGTATTTGTCGCACTAAAAGGTTATAATAGTTCCTTGCTATGATGAGAACCCAGAAGTTCTATGACACAATTCTTGAATATATGTTCTATAACTAGATGATATTATTTGAGGGACACAAATGAAACAGGCTATCCAGGGTAGATACTCATAGGACTTGAGGCACCTTCTCATGGTATATTCCCTTGGTAATATTCATAAGGATATTATGAGAATGATACCCGCCTATAGAAAGTCCACATTTATATATGTCATTAAATATTCCTATCTGCAGACATGTGTATTGGTCCTTATACTTTTAGATTATTATCGATGAGTATTATGAGTCACACAATTAGATGTATTGGAAAAAACCATTATTCAATATGTTCTCGATGAAGTTGGATATGTTGGGTGCATCAAGAGTAATATTGCATTAATTGATAATGTGAGAAAGGATTTATCCCTTCTGTTTATTAATGGAAGTTGATATCTCAGGTCCTTTAATGGAAATGATATAGCCAAAATAAATCCATGGCCATGGTGTTCTAAAGGAAAGATCATTTTCTGGGAAGTCAAATAAAGAGACATCAAACACATATATTGATGGAATCAGAATGTAACTTGCTTGATTATAGATATTAAGATAAAAAGATTATATTACAAAGTAAGCATCAATATGAGGTAACATTTAACAAGTTGGGAATCAACTATTACATGCTTCTGCTTCACCCAAAAACTACAGTGGTATCAAAGGGTCATATAATTATTTATAATTATTTAAATATCATTGGTGATTTACACATTTATAATTTAGTTTTTAAATTAAGGTTTAATAATTATTTTAATCTGAATTGTGAGATCTACATCTTCCTCTTTCATTTATTATACATATAATCAAAATTATTAATTTTATGATTAAAATTAAATCAAGGAACTCATCTGGAGGTACCAAGGTTTATGTATAGATAACACAAGACTACACACCATGTAACTGGAGTCACACACCATGTAGTCATGTTTAATGTAATAGAATTGATTTGTTAATTAATTCAGATTATGCATTAAGTACATGCTTTAATTTCACCACATGTTGACCAAAACATAATGGCACATGATTAGCTGGATTACACACTATATATTCTATGTACACAACATGTAGTCCCTTTAAGTCAAATAAGGGCTGTGTATTTAAATACACGACCTACATGACTAGTGATCATGTAATTTGGAGATCACGTGGTGGTAGCCCATTGGATGCACCATGTACTCCAGTTTCTAAGGTATGATTCACATGTAGAGTCCCTAGGAAAGTATCTCAGATAGATGGTGAGATATTTACACACCATATAACTCAGATTCATAGACCATGTACTTATACCAAGTTACACAGATTTAAAATTTATTTATTTTACTGTGTAAACATTGAGACATGTACTTACCTGTGGTCTTAAATATAGGACAAATCATGTGATAGGTTTTAATATACATAAATATTTAAAAATTTTATTAATAGCTACATAATGTTCATATCTGTATATCATGTATTAATCATATTACAAGTTGTTACTGTACATGAATTTAAGTATAACATGTGACCAAAAAATCATACAATTCATGTAATAATATATGAATTACACATTGTGAAAGTATGTGATAAGTCATTAATTACATATGTCACAAGATTAAAACAATATATGAGTATAATACATATTGGGAAGAATCAGATGGGTACTCACCGTGTTTCCTCCAAGGTACATTTATATACGTAGTTAATTTTAGATATGTATTTTTAATTTGTTTAAAATTTTAATGGATGGGAATCTCAAGGAAATTAAAATGATAATTAAGATAAAATAATTGATTAATTAAAGTTAATAGTTAATTAATTCAAGCATGATTTATCTTAAATAATAATTCTTAATAATTGAATTTTAGTTTTATTAAATACATAACCTATTGCATGAATATGGATACTCATGATATAGACCAGAACTTTGTATGTGATTGGTTTCATTTAATTTATTATTAAATTAATTTTTTTGTCCTGCGTGCCTTCTTTCCTCTTATTATGTAGTGCCTGTGTTCCCATGATTTTATTAATGTAAAACCCCTTTCCCCCTCACTTGTGTGTGATTAAAAGGCATATATAAAGGATAGAGCGCCCAAGCCAACATAACTGATTCAAGTTTAAAGCTAAGGAAAAACCAATCCAAGGAGATACATAGGTGGACATGTGGAAATCTATAACACAAAATTTAATTTGTTTAAGGTGTTTATTCCCCTAAGTCAATGGTCAGTTTATCAATCTATAGATAAAATAACCATTTGTAAAGCCCATGATCATACCCTTTATGATTTTATTTCTTTCAATTGTATATTTATTTCATTATAAATGTTTTGTTATGATCACATAATTAAATGAAATCAATGAGGATGCAAGATAGAACTAAAATAATTTGGATTATGTGTAAATAATATATAATAAATGGTTAATAAGTTATGTAAATCCAATTAATATTAATATTCGGGACTTGGTTTTATTAGTTCACATCAAGGGTTGACCTCCCATGAAGGACTTGGTGTAACTGAGAGGTAATGTTTGAGGAAATCCAATTTAAGGATTTTAGGATTGGGGAGTACACTCAATAAATCAAGTAACTATGAGTTAATACAGTTAGAATTTTGAATGCCTACCTAAAACCATTAAAGTTTCTTGACCAAACCAAGTTGGGGTAATGAGAAGGGGAATATGGATCCTTAACAATAGGATATCAAAAAAATAGGATATTCTAAAAATTTATAAAGAGTGATATTGGGTTTCAATAAAATAGTGGGAGACTAATAAATATAATATTTATTTATTTTTATAAACTTTATATAATAAAGTAATAAAATTATTCTTATCTTATTTTGTAGAAACAAAATTAAAATGACATTAAACATATTGTTATGATTCATACTCGATAAGGAAAACCTTCTCATTGGTAAAAATTTCTAAGAGGGGAAAAGGTTCCTACGTGTCATCCTTCACCATGAAAGGAAATTTTATGTTCTATAAGATATTTTTCATGTTGATATTGTAATTAGGAAAGTAATGAAGTGCCATATCTCTATGAGAAACATATAAATGATGCTATACATGTTCAGTGCTTTATGTTATAATCCATGTCCAATGGGATTTTTACGAAACATGAGGGCATAGATGCATATAGAATGATGTCCCACCATTGGATTTCTATCAAGAGAAGGTGAGACAAGAGAGGTTTGATATCTCTAATGTTTTGTTCAAAACTAATCTTGGAGAGTATGTGATATATGGACCTCATGTAGTCAAGTTTATTGGCCACATTGAATTTTTAGACATCTTAGGGATTAAATTACTAAATGAATTGCGTACAGATATCATACCTCCATCATTGTCTAAAACCTTCTCCAACTTTATTATTAATTAAAATATGATCAATAATGATAAGAGTCTTTAGTAACTTATTACCTTGATTCTATAAGTAGTTAAAAACATGGGGCGTGATAAAACCATGGTTCTTATGGTGAATAAGAAATAGAAGAACAAGGAAAAGGGGCCCAAGATTTATAAACAGACTAAAGCTCGTGAGAACTATCCTTCCAAGAAGGGGAAGATCTAGAGGGAGGGTAAGGAAAATTAGGTAGTATTTTTTTTCATGTGATAAGTTAGGACATTGGAAAAGGAACTGCACCAAGAAGCAAGGGGAAGCTAAAGGTGTGATCTTTATCTAGTGAAACATTTCTATATATACACTTTGGGTATTAGATACAACTTGTGGTACTCATTTCTGTATCAAAATGTAGGATCCAAATAGATTTTAAAATACTTCTAGAGGAGAGGTGGATCTAAGAGTTGATAATGGAGTAAGACTGGATTCCATAGCTATTTGAAAATACAACTTCTCATTGACAACATAAATAATTTTGGTTTTGAAAGATTGTTATTATGTACATACAACTACCACCAAAAAATAATTTCTATATCATGCCTAGATTTAGATGGGTTTATTTTCAAGTTTGGAAATTAAATTTGTTTCTTTTATAAGTAAAACATATGTTATGGTATGGAACATTTAAATAATGGTATTTATATATTAAATTATGAAAACCAAGTGTTGGAAATTGATAATGAATCATGTTCACATGACTCATATAACACCCAACTTTAGAATCATTGTCTTGGTCATGTAAACAAGAAGCATTTATAAAGATATATTAAGATGGTTATTTATAATCTTCTAAGACAAAACCACTTGCTATACGCCATTATTGATGATAAGAAAAATGACCAAACCACTATTTGATGGATAGGGTGAAAGTCCCCAAAGATTCTCGGATTAGTATACACTGATGTGTGTGGACCATTTCCAGGAGAAGCTAGAGGTATATATTCTTACTTCATAACTTTTACTGATGACTTTACTATATATGGATATGTATACTTAATGAGGTATAAGTTTGAGTCCTTTGAAAAATTCAAGGAATTCAAGAATGAATTAGAGACTCAACTTGGTAATAAGATAAATAAGATTCAATCAGATTGAGGTGGTGAATATCTTAACAAAGAGTTAATAAACTTTTTATGGGAGTTTGGTATTATAACCTTATACACCGAAGTGGAATGGTGTTAGTGAAAAGAGGAACCATACCTTGTTAAACATGATAAGGTAGATGGTGAATCATGTAGATCTTTTATTATCCTTTTAGAGATATGCATTATAAACCATGACATACACATTAAATTGAGTTCCAAATAAAGTGGAAAATGGAATTCCCTTCAAGATATATTGTGGAAATAAACCCATTTGGTCACATACAAATATATAGGGTTGTGAGGAATTTGTTAAGGAATTCTTGGGAAACAAACTAGAACTTGAGGTATGAAGTGTATCTTTATAGGTTATCCCATGGAAACAAGGGGATAATATCGATAAAACCCCCCAGATAAGAAAGAAACTATCACCAGAAATTCCATATTCATTGAGAGGGATCACATCCTCAAAAAGGATAGTGGGAGTAAGAATGACTTCAATGAAGTTGATTCTCAAGATACATAATAATTATTACAGGAACAAATTTCATAGGTACCCATGGAAGAAGTTGTTGTGGAAAAAAAGTACTACATAAGAGCGTAAAAGAGTTAAGAGAACCAGAGAGATATGGTTTTCTAGTCACCACAGATGGTGACTCATTATTGGTTGACAATGATGAACCTCTATCATAAAATGAGTCAATAGAAAGCATAAAATCTGAAAGATGGAGGAATCCATGAATTTTGAAATAGATTCAACATATTAGAACCATGTTTGGGTTTTTGTTGATTCCCCAGTTGTTGTAAATAATTTTGGATGAAAATATGTATTCAAAAGGAAATTGGACATGGAAGGTAAGGTAAATACATATAAATCAAGGATAATTGATAAATGGTTTAAACAACGTCAAGGAATTGGCTATGATGAAACCTTTTCACCAGTTTCCATGTTTAAATCCATTATAATTCTATATTCTATATCCTCTTACCATGACTATAATATTTGGTAGATGGATGTCAAAACTCCATTGCTTAATGGGAACCTTCAGGAAGATATCTATATAACACAACCATCAGGGTTTGTGATTCCAGGTGATTCCAAAAGTATTTTCAAGTTTCATAGATCCATTTAGGGATTGAAGCAAGCATACAGGTCATGAAAGATTTGATTTGATGAATCCATCAAAGAATTTGGTTTCATAAAGAATGAATGTGAGCCATGTGTTTACAAGAGGTTTAGTGGAAATGCAGTTGTTATCCTAGTATTTTATGTTGATGACATTTTACTTTTTGGAAATGACAAACCACTATTACAATCTCTTAAGGACTCATTAAACAAGTGTTTATTTATGAAGGAATTAGGTGAAACAACCTATATTCTAGGGATAAAGATCATTTGTGATAGATCCCAGAGGCTAAGTAGACTAATTAAAAGTAAATATTTTGTCCATATACTAAAGAGATTTAGTCAGGAGAAATCCACGATGGTATTGGTTCCAATGTCACATGGTTTACATCTTTCTAAGAAAATGCATCCTCAGACACAACATGCGAAAGAGAGAATGAGTAATATCCCATATGCTTTGGTGACAGGATGAATCATGTATGCCATGTTATGTACTAGAATTGATGTTTCCTATACATTGATCACGGTAGGAAGATATCAAGAATATCTAGGAGAAAAACATTTTATTTATATTAAGTATATCCTTAAGTATCTGAAAATAACTAAGGATGTGTTCTTGGTGTATGGAGGAGATGAGGAGTTGGTCATCAGGGGTTATACTGATGCTAATTTTTTGATAGATCAGAATGATATGAAGTCACAATTAGGATATGTTTTCCATATCAACCGAGGAGATGTGAGCTAGAAGAGTTCAAAGATGAAATAGTAGAAAACATGCCTTTAACAGAGCTATAATTGTCCTTTATTAGAGCTAGAAAGAGTTGACTACCTTAGCACGGTTAAATGTCCATGTTTTTTATCAGCACTAAAAAGCGCTAATAAAGGGAATATTTATCAGTGCTATTAAAGGAATTGATAAAAGGACCCATTTATCTGTGCTTTTATTCAACGCTCATAAATATATCCTTTATCATCACTTTAAAAAGTGATGATAAAATTACGATTTATCATCATTTTTATTCGTACTGATAAAAGTATGATTTATCAGTGCTTTTTAATACACTGATAAAGATAGACTTTATCATCACCCATATAAGCGCTAATAAAAGAGTCTTTTATTAGTGCTTTTAAAAGTACTAATAAAGGGTATCTTTCTTAGTACATTTAGTAGTGTTGATAAAGGTGAAAAGTATAGTGTAATGCTGCAACACACTACATCACTAGAAACAGGTGCAGTGTGCTGAAACAACACAATGCATTATAAAAAAGAACAAAAAAATTACCAAAATAAGATAAAAATACTGAATTTAAATGAAATAAAATTTCCAACACAAATACAAGAAAAATAAAACACTATTATGGAGTATGTCGGTTATTTTGTTTTCTAAAATTAATGTAAATTTTGAATAAAAAGGCACACTTGGAGTCATACTAGTCACACTGTGAGTCAAATTGAGGTGTGACTGATTCTACATGTCAAAAATAACTTATAGATCTTTTTCCTAAAGCACCAAAACAATTAGAATGTGTTTTCTTAGTTTTGATTATATCGATTGTTTTTTAATTAAAATTAATGTCATTTTTGAATAAACAGACTCACTTGAAGTCATACCAGACACACCGTGCGTTATATTGAGGTTCATATGATCCATAAAAACAAAAAATTACATATGGATAATTTTTCTAAAGTACTAAAAAATCTGAATGTGTTTTCTCAGTTTTGAGTATGTCAGTTGTTTTTTCACGAAAAATTAATGCCAATTTTGAATAAAAAAGATGACCTTGGAGTCATACCGGTCACATTGTGAATTATATTGAGGCATGGATGAATGATATATATCCCAAATGACTCATGGATCATTTTTTAAAGTATCAAAACAATTGAAATTAATTTTATCAATTTTGAGTATGCCATGTATGTTTTTTACTAAAATTTTATTTTAAACTAGAAACATGCACTTTGAGATATACATGTGGCATAGTGTTTGGGTTTGATATGAGACTAATTCATACACATAATAAATGAATTATTAATCATTTCCCTAAATTATCAATACAATTCAAGCATGTTTGATCAATTTTCATTGAGTGTCACATTTTGTATTAAAATATCAATTTTAAACCCATAATAGACACTTGGAGTCATATCGGTCACACCGTGAATCAGATTGATGTGAGGGTAATACCTAAACATCAAAAAGGATGTATGAATAATTTTACTAAAGTAACAAAACAATATGAATGAGTTTTCTCTGTTTTGAGTATGTCAGTTGTTTTTTTCAATAAAATAAATACCAATTTTGAATAACAAATATGCACTTGGAGTCATACTGGTCACACCATGCATCAGATTGAGGCACGGTTGAATGATACATGTTCTAATAGACTAATGGATTAGTGTATTAAAGTATCAAAATAATTGGAATAAATTTCCTCAGTTTTGAGTATGCCACAAGTGTGTTTTGATTAAAATGTCTTTTTAAACTGGAAACATGCCCTTTGAGCCATACATGTGGCATCATGTGTGGATTTTACATGAGACTGATTCATAGATGTGATAAATGAATTATGATTCATTTTTCTAAATTATCAAGTTAATCTAATAATATTTTATTAGTTTTTAGTGAGTGACACTTTTTTTATTAAAATGCCAATTTTAAACTGATAATGGACATTTGGAGTCATACTGGTCACACTGTGCATCAGATTGAGGTTTGGGTGATCCCCACACTTCAAAATGATGTATGGATCATTTTAATAAAGTAATAAAACAATATGAATGCGTTTTTGTGGTTTTGAGTATGCCACATGTGTTTTTTACTAAAATATCATTTTAAACTAGAAATATTCACAATGGATCTTATCTTAAGTGACAAGTGTTGTGTGATCTTTTAAACAATTGTTATCAAACACAATCATGGTATTATCTTTATTCAACTTTATTTCCCAACAATTTTATTGTTTTCAAGATAATGTTTCTTATCCTCCTCCACCTCGGTCTCCACCTCAGTCTTCGACGTTGTCTCCTCCCTCACATCGGTCTCTAACTCAGACTTTTCCTCTGCATTTTCCTTTACCTCCACCTCTTCCTTCACCTCTACCTCCACCTCTGCCTCCACAATTTCCCAAAAATTTTATTGTTTTCAAGTCTGAGATTCTAAATAAATTGATTTCCTCCATTACTGTTATACTTGAGAAAGAGATCAAAAATAATATATAAGAATTCTGACACTAATTATCCACATCCCAAATATCTTTCGGAGATCATAACTCATACTAGATCACAAAAATAACTGGTAATAACCTAAATTTTCTATCGAAATACATTTTGAGAAAAATTTCGTTGTCCACTCATCTTTAAACATATTGATTTCTTCTTTTGAGTAACTATTTTGTTGGAAATATTGATAATACTATGAAAATATAAAGAAATAAATGACTATGAAATATATATTTAATGAAATTTTAATTACCTTAAAAAATAACCTTTTAGGGGATGATGGTATTTTCATGCTTTATGATTTCTCTCATAAATTTGAAAACATAATATCCACAATTGATTGAATTATCTTATTTTGGACACTACAGAAACATTTACCAAAATAAGTAATTTTTTGGAAATTTTTTTATAGTTAAATATTTCTATATATACCTTAATTTTTTTCCATTTGTAGTAATCCATAGGCTTTACCTTTTTAGATAAAAACTTCATGTCACGATCTATCCTGTATTCAGAGACCACCGTATCATAAAAAAATTATCATTAAAACACAAATTGAGCATATAATTCAAGTTTTATCTATAAAATGTTAATTTTAGTGTATTAAATATTCACAATACACATAATATGTTGTCAATTAGTTGGAAATCCATGCATTGAATCCAAAAAATAAATATTCAGGGTGTCTATGTTGACTACTATCAACATCCAGCGCTTCCTAATAAAACAAAAAAATTATGTAATGAAAAAAATTAAAAATATATTTTATGTTATTATATCATAGAGATTTACTCTTGAAGTATAAGGATAAAAAAGATTCGGTTTTCTAATGCTTTTTTATTAAACTCTTTGGGTAACTCGTCTTTTTTCTTGTTAATTTCTTCTTCATTCAAAGTGATTTCTAGCCTAGAAATGATACATGGATTAATAAATCCAAATCATGATTCACATTATCTTCCCTTTATATAGTTATAATATAAACACCGGTAAAAAACATTAATAGTTATTAACTTTAATAAATATATTTAGATCACTATTTGGAAAGACGTATTATGAAAATGTACCTTATATATGTATTCACAACTGAGATACCCAACCATTCATGCATGATAATATCACTTAGAGTCTCAAGACCAATTTCATCTGTTAAGGATTCTACATAGATTTATTCTTCATATTCAATGTAATAAAAATTTTATATTTAAATTTCATCTCTTTATGAAGTTTTAAGGATAATAAATATTTCTTTGGAACTGGCAGGGAGAAGGTACTCTTGGAAGGTCATTTTTTTCTTAGTTGATTCACTAGATTTTCTTGATTCAACCTTTTGTTTCTCCATCACTTTATCCATATGTAATATCACACCTCACTTTAGAACTTTTATCATCAACTGTTAAATGTTTTTAATATAATTTTTTTATAAATACATACCTCGTGTATCTTTATAATAATATACATCCATTCTATAAAAGATCCAATAACTACCTCAACAATTTTAATATCTGGACCATCTTGTGGAGTAGGAAACTCAGCAGTCAGCTCATAAGCTACCTCAATCCCCACTTTCATGTGATTTATTTGGGATGGGTTGATTGTGTATCTAGTCTTTGTGAATATTATGCACTATACCCATCAAAACACAATGGTACATGGGTGTTGACAGATAAAAATCATATACAACTATACCATGTAGAATTTTAGTAATATAAAGTTATTAGAAGTTGTTTGATTCATATTTAGGAGAAATAGTAATGAGAAAATTGATTACCTCAGGTAAGGCATGCAGTTGGGGGGAATGACTAGCCTCAAAGATAGTGGGATCATTTGGTTCATGTATGTATCTTTACTCCACCTCCAGTTCACTTTGACCCTTTCTTATACGTTGGTATTCTAAACTAGACCACAAAATAATATCTTAAAATGAGTCTAATTGTGTCTAAATTCATCTCATTATATTATATGAATCTCCATGTGGTTTTATCTTTTCAAAATATGTTTGAGGAGAGACTCCAAAACCTAATCCTCTAATGCAACTGTATCATTCAGGTCGCTTTAAAGCAGCTAAAATTTTATTTTCTTCTGGTATGGACATTGATGATTCTTATGTATAAACCATATAAAAATATATGAAAATATTTATTTTTATGTAATATTGTCATAAATCATAATGAATTAAAATTAGGTCATACTTACACATGATTTCCATACTAATTTCGTATTTTCAACAACTAATATACCGTCCTTATTTACATGATCATTCTTCCATATCACATGATGTGGGATGGAAGTGGCTTTCTATTTTTATTCATCAATCTTAATATAAAAAAAGGAACAAATTTTCTTTCATATAACATAATTAAAATCTTATTTTTGATTTAAAATATATACCAAGTTTTTCTCTAATGAAGTGTACCCTATCCTTCCTTTACAATAAGGGTATGTTGGTTTAGATGCATGTTCTTTTTTTTTCAAAACTTTTTTATAGTTTAATAAATTAACAAATTTGAATCAAGTTGGATAAAATAAATAATTTAAAATAATATATTATTGACCACGATGCACCTGAAATGATTTCTCATAATGAAAATTGATGAAATCAGTCTATGTTTCCTACATTATAATGTGTGCACAACTAAGTGGGGTGGGGCTTTATTTTCCCCTCAGCATCCCTAAGATGAAACTTTATCAGAAGATTCCAAAAGCCTATATGGTTTTTTCTAGTATACATTAAGAAAATTTTATTATGAAAATATTCTAAAATAAATGAAGTCTACAAGGAACAATGAAAACTAAATCAACATTTCATTATATGATTTTTCAGTAAAATAGATAAAGTATATTTTAAAATTACTGTTATATATTTCTAAAGGATTTCCTTCGTTATAGGTTGGACATAGTTTCATGAGTCAATATCAATTAGAACATTCATACTCATTGTGATCCCAAGATAACTAAGGAACATTGACTTATTAATGTCAATAGGTTGACTGCATTGATTCCAACTAACCTTAAATTTTATACCTTGATAATTTTATTAAAAACTATTGTACTACAGAATTCTTGTTTTTTTTTAATTTTTTTATCAACATGTTTTTGATCCCCTAAAAATTCTACAGTTTTCTAATCAATAGTCTGTTATTTCTCAGAATTGGAAACATCATCTTGTTTAGAATACATTATCTGCATGAGTAGTAAAACATTTAATTTGTCATTAATAACAACAATGCAATACACTTCATGCATAAAAGTTCACAATTTCATGCATCTTTCATGAAAACTATTACCACCTTGAATAGAGATATAGTACTTTAATACTATAGTATAACTAACTTTCTCTACCTTTATTTAATCCATCCTCAGATGCTTTATTTCCTTGCATCTCTTAATGAAAAATTGGAGGCTACTCATTCCCTCTTTCAAAATAGTCTTCCCCCCACCACAGTTCGAGAGGTATGTCATCAATGAACCTAGTAACCACAATCATGGGAGGAATGATAGTTTGAAAGAGGGAGTCTAATCCATAATCAAGAGATGGAAGACAATAAATAATCTTAGTATAATGTGTTCTAAGAATTTACACTAATGAAATCACTCAAAAAGTATCATCAATTGAAGAGAATTAGAATACCTCAACTATAATTGTCTTGAAGAAATGAATCTCACCCCACCTACATTAGAGACCACTTCTATCTACTCAAGGATTTTTCACCTTCCAATTTTGGATATTTTTTTAATACACCATAAGATCTCTCTAATAACATGCATCCCATTAAAGGGTGAATTTTTCAACTTATGCTCAGTATTTATCTATAATTTTTTTAATCTTATAAATTAAATGAATCAGTTAAATGAAATTATTAATTTTATTATTATGATATATTACCATAAAATATTAGAGGAACCATAGATACTTACCTCCATTGAAAATTATACCACATAGCTTGAAGTAGATATATAATTACCTCTAGCAATGTCCTAATTTGTGACTGATAACGATATTATCGATTATAAAATAAAATATTGGAGAGAGGTATCCCCAAAACAACGTATTCTATCATTTGAGTAGATAAAACTATCCTTAAATCACAGAAATATTCTTGAGGACCCTCGATCACCGAAGGAGTACTAGCACCTTATCCCAGTGATAAACAGTAATCAAAGAAGAAGAGAGGTTTGGATATGGAATGAAACAAAGTGTTAATTACAATAGAGGGATCATATCCCTCTTCAAGGGCTCTACATTTAATAAAGATTACCTTGATCATTGATCTCCATCTCGTGGAAGCTGATAATTTCATCATGTTAGAGTACTTATTTCCTTAAGTGTTTCAATAAATTTTTGAAGTCATCTATGATGCTCATTATGATTTATAATTGATGAGAAACTATTTGGGAGAAGTATCCAAATTCATTCAAACAAAATCATATATTTAATGCCCCACCAAAATCTATATTGTTTATATGTCGTATCCTCTGATAAAATTATATATAAGCTTAAATTTCCATTTATGATTCAAGGATATCAAAAAACACGATATCTTTATTTTGTGAATTTTGGACATGGATAAAATATTACACGACTTATAGGACATAAATATCCAAACCATCAAAATTATATTTTAATCAATTTTTTTCTCTCTACGGTTATTCACCATGTTATATGACTTTTAAAATTTTTTATCCTATGAATTAATTATCTCTCTAGTTTTATTAGTAAATATATTAATAAATCACATCTCATAGTTTTATTAATAAACTATCCAACCATAGATAAATCACTTAATTTTGGGAAATACAGTCTTTATATTTTGTTTTGTATTTCTAAGTCGATTTACCTAATGATTTCTCAACTCTATCCAATCAAGGAAATTTTTGGAAATTTTTTTGAGCATACTTTTCTCACCAAAGAAATTACTCATCACTATCTGTAACCCATTGTTAATTTTTAATAATAATATTGAATTGATTAAAAAAACAAACTCTCACAATATACATCCCCAAAATAATTTTTGGAACATGACTAATTAATTCAATAAAAAATTATTTATCAAAATCATTAATCTAAATAACCCATTTCATGGTTTAAAAATTTACATAAATAACCAAAATCCACAAAACACGTTTTAATGATTTTTACACTTACCTTGGTACCTATATGTTCATCAACCATAAATAAGGGACACAACTTGGTATCCCCTAATCCTTAAAAACCCTCATAATTAAGCATTATGAATCTATAATATCGTATATAAGATGAATTCAATTTGAGAAAATACCCAAATTTTAGAACCCTATATTATTCAAATGAAGAGAAAACTAAGGGGGGATAAGAGGTATCCCTATTAATTTCAAGAGGAGAGTGAACCATCTATGTGTGTCTCTAGATAAAAATGGGTTGGACACTCAAATACATTCGAAAGGAGAAAAAAACTAAAATAGAACAACACTCATTATATTTCAGTAGCGATGAGAAGAGATATAGGGATGTTTATGTTTAATAATAGTGTAAACACACAAAATTCCAAACCCAAAACATCAAACAATGATAGAGGAAGAGTAGAAAATAAAATTCATTAAATTCTAGCCTTGATTAATATGAGGGAATGTAGAGGAGTTTCATCGACAGTAGAGGAGTTCCATGTGATCTTGAGAATAGCGAGTGATTGAATCTTGGTTACATATTTTTTTAAATAGACCGAGCACACTTTTAACAACACTTTCCAAAAAGCGCTGACAAAGATCCCTTTTATCAGTGCTTTTTTAGCGCTGATAAATTTCATGCTTTATCAACGCTAACATTTTAGCATTCATAAATATATCTTTTAACATCACATTTTTAGCATTGATAAAAGTTTTATAATTACAATTATTTAAATAAATTTATTTTAATTTTATAATTATTTAAAAAAATTAATTATAATTTTATAATTATCTAAATATATATAATTATTTATTAATAATTATATAAATATTTATTTAAAAATATAAAATATATTTATTTATAAAAATATAGATATAGTAAATATACATTGATAGATATATTTGTTTATAAATATTTATTTAGAAATATAATTTTAACATTATTAATGGATATATAATCCTAAATACATGCATTTTAAAAATGAGTGAGATTGAATAATTCAAAATGACTACAATTTAAAAATATTAAACAAATGGATAAGTTTTATTAATTAAGTAAAAGTTATTAAAAAATATGGAAATATATATATATATACTAAAGTGGATGAATACATTTTGAAAATACTAAAACATAGTAAATAAATAAATATAAATAAATAATAAAAAATTATCAAATTAAAAAAAACATTAAAAATGAATACACTAACTATAGTATTGAAAAAAAATAAATAAAAATGAATGATTAGAAACATAATATATAATAATTGTATCTTGTTATAATGAAATTCTAAAATATACTAGAATTTGAATAAATTATATAAATATTAGGTGTATGTGTTTCTATATATTTCATAAATATATTTTTGTGTGTGTTCATGTATACAAATGAATTAACACACACACACATGTCGTGAAATAAATGAAACACACGACATTTGATATAAGTTAAATTGATAAATAAAATAACATTAAAAATGAATAAGACATTAATATGTTTTTAATTAACATTTTGTATATATTATACTTATTCATTTTATATATCTATATTTAATATATACTATTTATTAATATTTATAATCTATATATATTTATATTAAATTTATTCATTTTTATAAATAATTATTTAATTAATAAAATGTTTCATATTTTTCTTAATTTACTCATTTTATTTTTATTTGTTTAATTTTTTATTTTATTATCCACCTTTATCAGCACTAAAAATTGCTGATAAAGAGAAACTTTTATCAGTACTAGAAAAGCACTGATAAAGGGAAACTTTTATCAGTGCTAAAAATAAAGTGTTGATAATTATTTCCTCTATCAGTGCTAAAATAAATCACTAATAAAGGAATCCTTATATTAGTGATTATCTTAGTGTTGATAAAGATGAACTTTACCAGTGAATTTTTCCCATGCTAATAAATACCAGTGCTGCTATAGGTGTGTTTTGTAGCAGTGAAGACAATTGTCATTGCTTCTATAGTAGAGTCCAAGTATATAGTGGCTTCTAATGAAGCCAAGAATCCATTTGGATTTGATACATTATCCTGATGGTTGATGTGGTACCTACTAGTAAAGAACCTATCACATTGTATTGTGACAATACTACAGCGGTGGATCTTGAAAAAGTGTCAAGGTCACACCAACAGACAAAGCATATACTCTGGAAGTATCACCTCTTGAGGTATTTTTATCAGAGGGGTAAAATTGTAGTAAGAATATTTACCACGGAAGAGAACATGGTATACCCCTTAACTAAAGGATTATCTTAGCAAAAGCACGAGTATTATATGAGAGATATCAGACAGAAGGTTGTTAGCAGTTGGCTCTAGTGTAAGTGGGATTCTATTAGAGTTGGTGCCCTAGAACCGACTTCCATGTATTATATGATAGCTTGTAGTCATGTTTTTAATATAAATAAACTCATTATCACATCATTATTATTCTTCTATGTAATATAGTATGTGATAATGTCTTAAGAGTAGATGTATCACTAAAAGGTCATAGCAGTTTCCCACTATGATGAGAACTTGGAAGTGCTATGCCACTATTCTTGAATATATTTTTTATAGTCAGATGATATAATTTAAGGGACACAAATGATAAAGTCCATTAGGAGTGGAGACTCATAGAACTTTTAGGCACCTTCTCATGGTGTACTCTCTTGGTAATATCTATAAGGATATTATGAGAACACGAACCACCAGTAGGAAATGCACATTTATATGTGTCATTGGATGCTCCTATCTTCAGATGTGTGTATTATTACTTATACTTTAATATTATTATTATTGAGTATTATGAGTCACACACTTATATGTATTTATAAAAACAAAAATGGTAGATGTTCACAGCGAAGTAGGATATATTGGGTGTGTCACAAGTAATATTGAATTAATGAATAATGTGAGAAAGTATTTGTCCCTTATGTTTATTAATGGAAGTTGATATCTCAAGAGATTTTATGTAAATGATATAGCCTAAATGAATACATGGCCATGGTGTTCTAAAGGCAAGTTCATTTTCCAGGTATCCAAAGAAAGAGACATCAAACACATATGTTGATGGAACTAGCATGTAACTTTCTTGATTAGATATTGAGATAAATGGATTATATTACACAATAAACATCCATATGAGGTAACATGTCATTGATACATTAACTTCTTTCTCTAAGGGTTTTTTGGTGTGTTGCTAGATGCTAACCTTGGACTTTAGGCTACTTCGCCTAACGACACTAAGAAAAAGGCCTAGAAGGTCACATACTAAGTGTGTGCAGAATCTTAGTTAAATAATATATTATTATTTATTATTTAAAAAGTGGAATAAATATTATTCCCATATGTGATTTAATAATTATTCATGTATTCTTGGTCGAATATAAATATTTATTTTCAATTTAGTGAATATAATATTTATTTTTTTATTGGAGAATAATGCATTGATATTTATTTAATAAATAAATAGACATTATTTAAGGCTCAGTAAATATTTTAGAGGAATGATGGACCGAGTGTAATGGTTTGGTGAGAAATAATAAATATTTAATATTATTTAATTAAAAAATATTTAATCTTAATTCCCAAGTTAAGTGCATGTTGATATATGATAATAATATTATTATTATTTGACATGGGTTTTTTGCTAGGATTAAATAAATAATTAAAGGAACTTGTGAAATCATTTTATTTTAACCCTAACAATATAAATATCCAATTATGTTATACTCTCAAGAGAACCAATTCATTTGTCTTGGTTTTGAAAAATGGATTTGGACAATCTTATTAAGCCTAGAGAGCTCCCTTCTCCAAGAATGCTCCCAAGAATAGAGGGCCATCCTCCTATACCAGATCAATGAGAAAGATTTGGAAGCAGTTCTCAAAGCAATAAAAAGAAGGTAATGCAAGTGAATGGATCTTCCATGTTAGAATCCATATATTCATTTGGCGACATAATGAGATTCATGGAACATGTTTGGATCATTATTAGAGGAAATATACATTTGATTTCTACACCGTAATGACGGTGGACCAAAAATCTTTCACTAGATTCATCAATGAAGAAATAATTCCAACAATGGTAATTATTTATTTAGTTAAATTAATTATAAATATTATGTGATGATAATATCTCTCAATTCCAACATAATTACCCATTTTATATTTCATTGATTCATTTCTATTGATCTCAGGATTCATTGTGACATATATCTTGGATTGACCATCAATTATAAAAAAAATCCAAGTTAGACACCACCCATCGCATGCTTCTACTGTGCCTGAAACCTACACCTTATAGTGTTTTGATATGATGGTTACTAAATCTATATGGTTTTTTCCCAAACTCATTTTAAAATAGAGATCTCTCAAATACGATGACCCATCCATTGAATTTATATAGTAATTTTTTTCAATATCCCAATCATTTTCTTCTACTCCAGTTTTTTTTAATGAGTTTTGTATACTATTTATATTGTTTTAAATTGGAAGCTCTATAATATTTTTATGAAATGTGGTTTTCAATAAATATATTTTTAAAACAAAAATTGAAATTATTTTTCAATAATATTTTATCTTTGACTCAACATTTTATAGATACCACTATATTTTTTTAAATTTATTTTTTCAACTACAATGACTTTCTTTGAAAATGTTTTAAAAGATTTTTTTTAACATTTTCCATATTTTTCATATTTTACAATAGAATATCTTTTAGAATTTACATGTGAATATATCATTATATTACATTTTTTATTTATATAAAAATTATCTATATATTTTAAAAGTTTCAAAACTAAATTATTTTTTTGGGTTTTATATAATTTTTCTTTGAAAATGATTTTAAAAGATTAAGGATATTTATTATTTTAAAATTGATTTTTTTAAAACTCATAAAAAGTATTTTTCATTAAAGGAATTTTATTTTGACATATCTTATACTTGATCAAGGATATTCATAATATGTTACCATCTTCCTTCTTTCTATAGATTACTTATGCAATTTTCTTTTCTATTAAATAAATGATCTTTCACTACCTTTTAATTTCCTAATCATATTCAGTGTATAACCACAATTCTTCTTCCAATTCCTTTCATATATGAATAACCTATTTTGATTCCTTTTATGGATGGGTTTTCAAATATATTCCATTTATAGACGGATAAAAGAAATTTTTGACTAAACCATATAACCTTTATCTATATAGTGTAAATACCATGTGTAATCTTATTTTAAGGGTATTTACATAGGTAATTACTTAATTTCATTGTATACCCATTTATATTTCATGGGTTTATCATGTTTAATGATGTAATTATAAAGGTTCTTCTTACATAATTCCATTTTAAAGTGATATGAAACCCATTTTCTTTCCATGGGGTTTTTATGGTATAATGATGATTGTTTTTAATGGAACTAATATTTATATATGATAATGGGTGGGGTCCTATATCACCATATATTGCATTGGTCAAAAGTTTATATGTCATGATACATGTATAAGTGGGAAAAAATTAATTACCTACAGGTGTGGGTGAAAGTATGTGACTTACGAAGGGGGTGTTTCTCTATGATAATGCCTTTTCACAATCTTATGCTTATTCTTATAACTATGTTATGATTTCACGGATAATGATTATTAACTCATGTTTCCACAGTCTCTTGATTCAGTTATTATATTATATACCATGAATCATTTTTTATGATATAATATTTTTTGGGTATGATTTTGTTATGTGTATTGATTATATCCATATGATCATATTAATATCACTTAAGATATTTTATTATTATCAGTTCTATTTACACTTATAGGCCATTTGAGCTCACCCATTTTATATGTTTTCATTTCCTTAATTTATATATGAAATTAATAAATAATATTTTTATAGAAGAGTATCATGTGTTGATAATTTTTGGGGGATGTTTAAGAATTATTATGGATTAAATTGTTTCTTATATAGTGTAAAAAATTTCCATTAGATAAAAAAATATAAGTTTTTTTATTTAACGTTTTATTATAATTCTGTAAAACTATAAATCAAAAAGATCATGGGAATATATTACAATAAAATATTTCCTTTAAAGTCAATAAATTGGGACAGTCTCATCCTTGAGTCTTTATAATCTATAATTAATATGGCTCCTTGTGAATCCATTTATATAAATAAGTGTAGTACTATAAACATATTGGGATGAATTTAGAGAAAATAAACTATTGGGAATGAATCTAGCTAATTAAATGGAATAAAAATTTAGATTCATTCAATAAAACCTTAAGGTAGCTAAAACTATATAGAAGTTTTATATTGGTAACTATAGATGGGATATAGAGTTTGAAATTAGAGAGAAGATATTCTTGGAAGAAGTTTATGATATTTAAAAGGAAGGAGAATCTGATCCCCAAATACATCATTTCAATTTAGACTCTTTACCTAGTAGGAGTGGTAGCTTATTGTTTTGAACTTCTACCAAACCTATCCCAAATTCGTTATGTATTCCATATATCTATTTTGAGGAAGTAAAAACCCGATCCTTCACATGTGATTAATTTTTAGGTTATACTACAAGAGTATGATCATTATTATTAGTTACAACTGATAGACATCATGTATTGTAAAGATAAAATGATACAGAACAATAAAAATTACTTGGTTAAACTTATCTATATGAATAAAAGATTCAATAAAGATACATGATAAACTTAGGAGGTAATGAAGTAGAGGTAGAATAATTTTTTTTTCATCAGAATAACTTAATTTTGAGAGAATAATTCTTATTAGGGGTAGAATGTAACACTGGAATATTTTAGAATACATTTATCTTTAATAAATTCAACGTGTTCGATAGCTTGTGATGAATCCAACAACAAGATTAAGTGAATAATTAATTATTAAAAATATAAAATAGAATACATTAATATAAAGTTAAATGAAATTGAAAAAATAAATTGTTTTTTAAAAAGGTTCAAAGTCACTTAAGGATATTCCTTTGATCCTAAAAAAACTATTTGAACAGTTTTTTGAATTATGCATTTCAGTCAAATTTAATAATTTTGGGGAATGGTATTAATAAAATTTATTGATAAAATTAATGTATTAAATTAATGTAATTAAATTTATGAAATTATTGATAAATGATAAGTGATAATAGTCCACTAATTCTTGGATAAACTTAAATTTTTTTCTTACAAACATTGTTTTTATCGAATATATTTTATTTAAAAGATAATTTATCTTATTTTGAGTATTAAAATTATGGAAAATTATTTTTTACACATGTATAAAAATGAATTATCATTCATACATTTTTTATTAATTGGTTAAAAATAATGATATTATAATTTTAATGTAAAAAGTGATATTTTTCAAAAAAATATTTCCACCAAAACATGTTTTTATCTTAATAAATTAAATTTATCACTATTGATGAATGAATTTTATAAAATTTTAATATAATACATTTGATAAAATATTTTAGTATTTATCTAATATTTATTACTAGGTAAGGAAGGAGAATAAATATATTTTTATGCTAAAAAAGTTAATTTTCTACAGAACTATTTCCATTAAATTTTACATGCTTATTTTAATACTAATTTCTCCAACTGTAAAAAATATTATTTGATATAATGATATCTATATTTGGAATTTTAATATTAAAATTTTCTTATAAATCAAATTTTGTTTTTGTTCATAATAAATAGTTACCATAGAAAAAATAAATCACCATTGTAAGGGTTAAGAGGGTTACTAACTGAAGTAAACTAATATTTAAGACTTGAAATATTTCAAAAGATCGTCTAAATTTGATTATATGAGTTTATTTGGAACCTATATTATCATATATTTGATACTTTGTCAATTAAGTTATATTTTCCTAAGAAAGTGGATTTATATTATTTTAAAACATTGAATATTTACAAGGGTTACACTTCCCTCACTTATAAAAGAGAACCTCCTCTCCTCACTTCTTCACACACTCTAATAACTCTAGTTAAAAAAATTTCTAATCAAATTACAGTGACCCATACTTTTTATACATAAATATTACATCTTATTTAATGAATATTTAATATATAAAATTATAAACCATGCTAGAATTGTATAGGTTTAGTGTATTTGGAAGCTTAGATAAATAAACAAATAGTTCATATAATATTTGTATCATCTTCCCTAAGTTATTCATAAATAGAACCATTATTAAAGATATATTACTTAAATCCTTTCTTTATAACTTGGGGAATGGAAAAATAATAATGAGTGGCCTCATATGATCAATAAGGGTACACAAAGGAGATAACAATGATCACATAAACATAACATGAGAATAAGGTCCTGATAACATGAGATTGAGATTTTAAAACCATACCTTACATATCAATGATCAAAATATTGAGTCATGAAATAAACTGTGAAAATTTATAAGACATGAATCCTAAAGGAATCATATAATTTGAGCAAAGAGAGCCTAAAATTGGCATAAAACATAAGTTTTGGCATACACATAATCATAGAAAATCATTTAATTAGTCAAGGATCACATCCAAGACTATTAAAGTGGATTGGGTTCACTTCCCATTTAGTCATATTCATAGTTAAGGTTCACTCCCAAGAGTATCATTGTGGACATAGTCTCTTACCTAACTAGGTTGAATCCATATTCAGGTCCTTATCATCTCATGAGATATATATATTTACCTAATAAATTAGAGGTAAATATAAATTTGGTACCACCCATCACATAATTATAATCCATTTACATGCATTACACAAGATCATAAAACAGTCAACAAATATCATAACCTATGGAATGGGAACAAGTTTCATAAACATTTTAACATTTCATCAAAGCCTAATCTGTTGAAAATAAATGGGTTTCATAAACATATCATCCTCATAATCATAAACTATATAGATAAATAATATGTACAATATCCTTATATCAAAACCCTATTAAATCATAAGCAACATTAAAGGATGATATCATATATTAAAACTTCCATTAAAAGATCAATGGAATATTTCGTGAAGAAAATACCATTTCCACTTAGAAATTATTAATTTAAATATAAAATTTTATCCAAGATTAAAAAATAATTTTTCATTGAAAATAAATGTGGAATTTTTTAAGACAATATTTAAACCATTAAGAGGTTATGACTCCTGGAAATTTTGTTCATGTTATGTATATTAAAACAAAGATTCCTTTCACATTTTAGTAAAAAGTCAAAAGTATCTCATTTAGAAAATGACATGAAGATTAATTTTAAACAATTTTTTAAAAAATAAATTATCCATATAAATAAATTTAAAAAATAATATTATAATATTAAAAACATTCATGAAAACATTTTTAGAAAACATTGAAATATAAGAAAAAATATTTTTGACTAAAGAAAGAAACAATGATAGATTTCTTTAAAAACATTCTTTCACTCTCTTGAGAAATTAAAGGGAGGAAAATGAAAGGAAAACATGTAATATCTAGATATAACCATAGTAAAATAAAATCATGAGATTATTTTGAGGTAGATCATGAAATTTCATAATTAGAAACTTAATTATAAAGAATTATGGTAAATAATGATATTGTAACATAAAACCCTTAACTCAAGTTTGAATTTCCCTCAATAAATTATAACCTCCTATATAATAAATTTAAATATATTATAATTATATACCCGAATAATATATATACTTATAATATCATATATGATCCATTTATAATATTTTAGTAGTTTTGAATTTATAGTCCTTATACTTTGATCATCTTTCCATCATCTCTATAATTTTAATAATTATATATATATATCATATATATATATATCATATATATTCATTATATATATATATATTCATCAATAAAATTTAGAGATCACTAGTAGAAAAAGGTGTTTTCACGCCAATTTTTTGTATTTTAAGAATGATTTTTTACTGATGTTATTTCCACCAATGTTAAAAGTGGGATTTTTGATAATATATTTTATAAAATGACATAAAAAGTAAAATTTTGAACTTCAGACATTATTTTTTTGGAAAACCAACATCAAAAGTCTTATTCCACAATGATTTTAATATAGGTTTTTGATAAAAACTGATGTCAAAAGTACATTTTCATTTTGGTTATACAAAAAACTATTGTTAAATGTAAAAAAAATGTTTTTCTTGTTTTTTTGTAAAAACAATATGTCAAAACATGGAAAATATGAATAGTAAAGCATAATGTTTTTCCCTACACTTTAATTTGACTGGTTATGGAGCTAAACTGAACTTACATATCAAAAGTTATGGCCACTAGAAGTTATAATTCTCTATGTTTTGATAGATTGTACTAGATTAAAAGAAAACATAAGAAACATGAATTGAGGATTATAGAAACCAAATTAAAAAAACAGAAAATAAGCATGAATCTTCAAACTAATTTTAATGCTTTTTGCAGTTTCCTTAAAATTGATATGTTTTTTTTCATTATTTCTATTCTTTTTTGGGAAGAAATCATGTGACATTGAAAATGGCGATCGATAATAAATTTTTCACTTTGGTTGGTGAATCTCATGCAGAAGTTTTTTCTTTATTACTCAATCAAAATTATTATTCATAGTCATAAGAAAAATAATCAAAACGTTTTGCAATGAAGGAAAAATTTAAATGAATTAAATGATGAAAATAAATACCATTTTCAAATAATTGATTGAGGAAGCACTGAAAGTTTGGATTGAATAGTTAGAGAATATTTAAGGAAAGAGAATGTGGATTTATATATTGTAAATGAAAATATGTTTGATGGTGATATAGTAAAATTTAGTTGGTATTTTAGAAATTGAAATTTGTGTTGCAATGAAATTGAAATAATGGACCCATGTTTTTGAAATTTCACTTTTAACATAGGGTAAATATATAACCAATGTCATTACCATTATCATATCAGGGTTTTAACTTCAATTTAAAAAAAACAGATGAATAAATATCAACTAATCACTTTCTATGTCAATTTAAAAAAAATCCAATTTCAAATGTAAAAAATCATTTAACATTGGTTTCTAGTAAAAAATGACATAAAACATGTAGAATATATTTACTAGTTCTTATTTTTTTCTTAGGATTTGATTTGACTGGTCGTGGATCTCAAAAAAACTTACATATCTAAAGTTATGTCCTTCAAAAGTTGGAATTCTAGAAGACTTTTCTTAGATATGAAAAACTTTTTACGACCATAAATTTTGATCTGTAAGTCCATTTAGCTTAATGAATAGTAAAATAAAATCCTAGGAAATTAACTAAAACCATTTTTACATTTTTGACATCATATTTTTTGAAAACTCGACATTAAAAGTGGATTTTTAATGTATATTATTGAAAAAACCAACACTAAAAGTCTTCTATTAGGACTCGTATTATCATTATTAAAGAGTTTATGATAAACAAAGATGTTGAAGACAATTTTTATACAAGTGGATAGAGAAATTAAATGCACTGTTCATTGATACAATCAGTTGACATATTTATGAACATTGTTTCCACATTTTGATTGATGGAATGAAAGATAGGTAAATAATGATTAAATTTTAGAGAATAATTATTATATTATATAATTATATCATATATATTCATTAAATTTATCCTTATTACCATTCATTTAAAACAGAAATAAAAAATGAATCACATCTCTTTGTGGAAGTGGTAGTCCACATGTACATAATAATGTCTCACAACATATTAAAAGAAGGTGGATAATTATTGTTATATCATCATAATGAAAATTAACTATATTTAATATAATTAATTAATTATTTTATAATGAATACTATATAATTAGAGGATGTATGAGAAGAAATAAAATTTAAAACACTCGATTAAGAGTTATACCTCTTCATTGAGAAACGTATTTTGGCATACAACTTAATCCTTTAAATGATGGTGTTCTTTGAAAGGATAGAATCTATAAGATGTGGTAACATGATCTAATATGATATTAGGATATGTATTTTATGATATATAAGGCTCAAAAATTGTGAATAATAAAGGAGAAGGTGACCTTTTATAAGTGAGGGGAGGGGCACCCTTAAAATTACTTAAAGCCTTAAATTAATATAAATTAATTTTATTATAAAATTGGATAATTTTTTTTATAATTATAATATATGATTATTTTGATTATAAATCTATCATACATTAATTTCTTACATGTTTTGGTTATGTTTTCACCCTTATCTCCGAGTTTTAACTCTCATTAACCCTTTTGAAAATTACTGCAATAATAATGTTTTTTAATCTTTAGGGGTGAAGGAAGTTACTATAAAAGTGAAAGTGAATCATAAATAGACCATGATTGATATTTTAATCCATATCCAACAATAGTTTCTGAATAATTTTTTTATAAATTTTAAATCATTTAAAAAATATTATATATTATAAAATATTTATGTTGTTTTTTGGAAATATTCATTTAATTTGAATTTGAAAAAAACATCTCTGGAAAATAATTTGAATATAAGACTTTAAAAAATCCATAAATGTTATATTTATCTATGAAATTCCTGGGGCACTATAAATCACCTTAAAACTATCAATTTTATAGTTTTTAAAATAATTTACTTGATTTTTATACTATTTTCAAAAGCATTTTGTCAGCTTTGCGAAAGAATTTAAGATAATTATTTCATTATTTAAAAATTTTAAATAAATTACCATGATAAGAAAATTTATTCATATTTGAAATAAATATTTATAACCAAAAATAATTTTTTCTTAATGCAGTGAAAAAATATTATAGATATTAAAATCAAGAAAGTTACATTTTTGACTATCTTTTAATTAAATATCACAAAGGTAAAAATAAAAGTTAAATGAAAAAATGTAATATTTTCATAGTTTTTATGATTATAATAAAATAAACTCATATAATGAAATAATTTCAAGTGTTTTAATTAATTTTTAGCCTTATCACATTAGTTTTTACCTTAAATAACTCATTTTACCTTTACCATGAAAACAAAATTTTTTATGGTTATTATTCATATTAACTAAAATAAAAAGGGATCCATTTAAAAAATTGGACATCTTAATTCCAAATACTGAATCATGTTTTTCAAGATTTTGTTTCTATAGGTAGAATAAATTAATTTAAGATAAGATACAAAACATAAAGAAAAATAGTTTTTTAGAAATGTTTTTTTAAATATAAATTTTATACCAAATTCAACGATAAAACTGATTCCAATGAACATAATTGGATTAATAATAATATAATGAAATAATTTTACTTTAAATTAATTTTAAAATAAAATTTAACTTTGTGAAATTTTGAACAAAAAAACTAGGTTTCAGTAAAAATATGTTTTTTTCACCATTCATTAAAACATCAATCTTTTCAGAAAATTCTTAAAAATTTACTCTTTGATAATTTTGACATGAGTATTTCAAAGATTAAATTAATTATTTAAAATAAATTTTCTTAAATTAGAATAAATTAATTATATTATTCTCTCATAAAAAATAATAAAAACCATTTTTGAGGAAAAATGTATTTTTTGAGCATATAATGACTTTACTAAAAATTGAGTACTTACTTATCAATATATTTTCTTTACATAAAAAATGTAGTCATTATTTTAAAAATGTGGTAATTCATATTATTTTATCCAATTTAATATCTATGTTATAATGATATATTATATTATAGTTTAGTTAGAACTAGGTTTGCATGTATCATAAGCTATCAAAGACATTAAATTTATTTTAAGAGAAATATATCATAAAATCTATAGTTGTTACATTAAACACCCTGAAAATGAATTTCACCCTCAAAATTCCATTAATCTAATAAAAAAATTAAGATATCTCTATTTTATCACATCCTTTGGTTTCTAAGTAGCTTTTTATAATTTTTGATTCCTCCAAGGAAATTTAACTAGGTGTGTAATCTTGTTTTGTAGAACATTATCTCTATTATCTAATATTTCTACTAGTATTTATATATAATAATGTTCATACTCTAATGAAAAAACCTATATTTTTAATATATGTGAAGGATTAGGTATATACTTACTTAGGAGAGATAAATGGAATACATCATGAACTTGAGAGAGGTTTGATGGAAGCGCCGAGCGAAAAAATACCATCCCTACTCAATCAAGAATATCGAATGGGACAATATTGATAGGGATAAAATTTATATTCTTTATAAATCTCGTAACATTATTACATGGATAAATTTTCCTGAATAATTTTTCACCAACTTTGAATTCGATATTTCACCGAAGTTTGCCAGCATAAATTTTCTGTGGGCTGTTAATTATCTATATTAGGTCTTAATATCTTTATTTGTCCAACTTTATCCTAGCATGTTGGAGTTATGCACTTCATTCCATATAGTTCATTATAAAGAGATATATAAATTCTTGAGTGAAAGATATTATTGTAAGAAAACTTTACTAGAAGAAGGTGTTGATCCAAACCACCTTTCAAATCTATAGAAAAAGAACTCAACCTATCCTCATAGGTTTGAAATATTCTCTTAGAATAACCATATATATAAAGATGATGTGCAGTACTAAAATAAAACTCAGAATATAGAGGTTACTGAATACATCTACAAAACTTTGAGATAAACCTCATATCTTAGGTAGATATAATAGAATGTGGTACTCCATGAAATTTCATCACTTACTTAATGTATATCCTAGAAATCTAATCAAGAGATAAATATTATATGATAACAATGAAGTGTGATGACTTCATAAGGTAGTCGACTACAACCCAAATTGCAATATTCCCTATAGATATTTTGGGGAGTCCAATAGAAAAATCCATAGTGATGTTTCCCATTTCCATTTTGGTATGGGTAATGGTTGTAACATCCTTTTATAATTATATCTCTCAGCCTGAACTTGTTAATATACCAGTAACTATGATACATACTCTAAAATATCTATTTTTATGTTTTCCCACTATAAATACTCTTTTAAATTTTTATATATCTTCATTCTTTGAGGATGAATAGATAATTATGAACTATGATCTTCATCTAAAAACTCTTCTAAATATGGTATTGACGAGATATATACACAGTTCCTAAAACTTATAATTCCTTCATAAATAAGGTTTAACTCAAGAAATTTTTTGACTATCTTTTATAGTGCTACATCATTATTATGAACCTATTTAATATTCACATGGATAGATGGATGAAAACTCATTTGAGAAAGATAATATTTCCCCCAATCCTTCAATATTTATAGATTTATCCTTTAAAAATACAAAAAATATGGAATCTTTTGTGATCCTCACAACAAATAACCTAGAACAATACTTTAAACTCAAAGCAGCTTCCACCTTATTTTCTTTCCAATGGAAGTAATTTTTTAGTAGTTATAATCTTTAATTAACTCCAACCATCTTCTCTGGAAAATATTCAGCTCTTTATGAGTGAATATATAATTTAAAATTTTGTTATCCATATATATGTCACTCATTTTTCAATAAAAATAATCCCTCTATATCTTCAAGGAAAAAATTACCGGGGATAAATAAAAATCATTAGTTAGGTAATTTTTCCCATGGACCTCAAATTTTCATGAGGAATAAACTATCACCATATCATTCTGCATGAGGATGCATAACATTCCCTTATTTGATGCATCATATAAGATAAAAAACCATTCTCCACATCATGGTAGTGTTATGAAAGGTGAGATAACTAACCTTTTATTCAGTTCCTTGAAATATTCCTCACATCCATCTATCTAAAGGAACTTATCTCCCTTATGAGTTAACTTAGTGAGAAGATTAAACAACCATAAGAAATTATCCACAAAAATTTTTTAATATTCAAATAAAGCACAAAAAATATGGATCTCATTCACAATGGTTATCCTAGGATAATGTTAAATAACTCTCACCTTTTACAGATCCATTAATATACCCTCGATTGAGATTATATCCCCCAAAAAATTAATCTTTTTTCAGCCACAATTTACACTTGATAATTTTTTTCATAGAAATTCACTTTTATTAGAATCTTAAAAACAATCCTCAAGTGATATTTATGTTATTCTAGTCGATTTGAATGTATAACAATATTTTATATAAAGAATACAAAAAACTAATCAAGGTAATCTCTAATGACTAAATTAATTAAATCCATGAATATAGTGGAAGAATTATTAAGACCGAATGAAATCAATATATATTCATAGTGTCCATACCTAATACTGAATGGTATCTTGCGTATATACTTTTTCTGGAGCCTTAATTTATGACATACATAATTAATGTCAATCTTGTAAATGTATTGTCCTCCATTTAGTTGACCAAAAAAGTCATCAATATAGGGTATATGATACTTGTTATTAATAGTGATCATATTCATCTCTTGATAATCAATGTTGACTCATATAAGACCATATTTATTCTTAACAAAAAGAATAGGTTCACCCCATGGTGTTTCACCTAGATAAATAAATCCATTATCAATAATATTCTAGAGTTTCTTTTTTAATTCCTGTAATTCAATCGGGGCCATTCTATAAAGAGTCTTTACAATAGGTGTAGCACCAGGTATGATTTCTAATGAAAATTAAAATTCAAAATCTAGAGGAATATTAGGAAACTATTTTATAAACACAATAGGAAAATCTCATAAAATAGTAATATCTTTAATTTTTAGTTTCTCTCTAACTATTATAGATAAACACCCATTTTTAATAGGATTCAATACCCATATAATGGATATAATTTCCATTAGAAGTTCATATTTATCATTTCATTGATATATGATCATAGGTTACTTTATAATATCAAATGTGACTTCTCTTCCTCAGACATTGATGTGGGATTTATGTATATTAATACAATACATGCCTAAAATAACATCAAATTCAACTAGAGGGTGAATAAAAAGATTTTCAGGAATACAATTCTCATAAAATTTAATTGGAGAAGAATAATAAACTCGTGATGAAATAATCATACCATTAGGAGTTTTCACTAATAATATAATATCAACTTGTTGATATGGTATTATGATACATTTAGAAAATTATTTAGATATAAATGTTTGGGGATATCTAGATTGATATAAGACATTATCAGTTCTAGAGTTAATGGTAAGTGTACATTTCACCACTTCATTATCCATATCAAAAATAGTGATCACAAGAGATTTACATTTTTTTATGAACCTAAGTGGTTTATGATGTGGATTTTCATCAATAAAATTTGGTTTTGATCACTGGTTATTATAATGCTCATACTGATTTTATTTGAAGCACTATAGTGTGGGTGGTGCATTTTATGGTGTCTTTTCTCTATCATTATCTAACTCCTTCTTCCCATCACTTCGGTGATCAATTTCCTGATAACATTTCTTTAAATACTTACAAAAATCACCAACCCCCTTAAGATAATTTCCTCCATGTTTTCTTATGCACTTTGAGAATAAAGAAATATCATATTCTTGTATCCATGGTTTTTATAATTTCATTTGAATTCCATATTTATTTTCTTTATCAAAAACATGATATTGATGGGAATATATAATCTTCATATCCACATTTATAATACATAGATTTATTTCATAACATATATTGAAGTCTCTTATGGATAATTTCCTTTGAGACATCATGTTAAGACAATAAATAATATATAAATATTAGTTTCAAGTTGAATGATAATACCAGAAGTGTACCTTTCAAGTACTGTAAAATTTTCCTCATAGGTACTATTATATTCATTATAATTTTACTTTATCTTAGGGAATTAATTCTCTATTTTCAAAGAAATAATACAAAGAAAATTATTTTAAAAAAATAACCATTTAAACTCATTCCACTGTATAGATTCAATTTCATTATTTTCATTGTGTTCTCGATAAAAGTCCATTATTAATAATTGTCATCTTCTAAATAATTACAACCAAAATAATATTTTCATGTTTCAAACACTGGATAATAAAAAATATATTTTCCGTGGTATCGATCCATCAATCACCCATTAGTGGATCAACATAACCACTAAAAGAAGGTGCATGCTTCCCCATGAAGGACTCAACTGAATAATGTTACCTCGTTTTCTCATTTGGAAGCTCATCATGATTCATATCTTGAGAAAGTTTTATGATCATAGTAATAAGATTATAAATTCTATCTCTTGTAGAATTTGGTTGCTCAAGTGGAAAATTGTTAAATTATCTATCACATTCGTTATTAGCATGCTGTCTTTAGGTTCAAGCCATTGAATAAAATCAAAAAATAAAAGTGTATGTATCAAGCTATAATAATCATAGTGAACTATCATATAATCATGAAATAACATTCATAGGATGTCTAAATCATTGAACCATCTTCTTAGTATATGGAAACTTAATTTTAGCATAGGTTATCCAATGTTATTACCAAAACTTTAGGTTATTATCCGATACCTAGAGTTATCCATAGGGTTTTTAGGAATGTTTTCTAACCGTTATCTTAAAATATTAACTAAACCTCTATAATACTACCAATTATAGAAACCCATACTTTTCATACATAAATATTATATCTTATTAGATGAATATTCACTATATAACATTAAGAGTCACACTAGCATCATTTAGGTTTATTTTATTTGGAAACTTGGAAATATAAAAAATTGGTTCATAAGAAAGCTATATAATCTATCACCAAGTTATTCATAAATTTTATCCTTCTTAGACATATCATACTTAAAAATTTCTTTTATAACATATGGAAAGGAAACATAAGAAAGGGTGAGACCATATGGTTAGTAAGGGTAAAAAAGTGAGATAATAAAGATAACTTGAATATAACATGAGAATAAGGGTGTGAGAACATGATCTTAACATTTGAAAACCATACATTGTATATCAAAGACCATAATCTTGAGTCACGGAATAAAGATTGATAGTTCATACGACATGAATCGTAAAGGAATCATATAACTTGATCGAAAAGATAATAACATTGGAATAAGACATAAGTTTGTGGAATACACATAATTATAGAAAAATAATTTACTTAGTTAAGGCTCACTAACAAGAATATCATAGTGGATTGGGTTTACTCTCCATTATATCATATTTTTAGTCAAGTTTCACTCTCAAGACTATCATAGTGGACAATGTCCCTTACTGAACTTGTCTTACTCCCTATTTTAGTCCTTATTATCTTCTAAGATATCCATATTTATCAAATGCATTAGAGGGTTATATAATTTTAGGGCCACCTATCACATAATCATAATCCATTCATATGGTCACCACAATATTATAAAATATTAATCATATATCATAACTAGTTGGAAGGAAATAAGTTTCATAAAAATTTAAATATTTCATCAAAGTATACCCATTAAAATATAAATGGGTTTTATAAAATTCACATAATCTTAATTTTAAACCATATAGATAAAGAATAAGGATTATATCATTATATCACACTAGAGTAAAGCATAATTAACATTAAAGGATGTTATCATAGATGAAAAACACATTTAAAATATCACCAAAACATTCCTTAAGGAAAATACCATTTTAAATTTGAAATCACTTATTGAAAATATAAATTTTCACAAATATTAAATAAAACATTTTATTTGAAAATAAAATTACAAAATTGTAAAGGAAACTTAAAATCATTTAATAGTCATGATGGTGGTAAATTTTGTTCCTGGCATGTACGTTAAAACAATTATTCCTTCCAAAGTTTTGGTAAAAAGTCGAAAGTACCTCATTTGGAAAATGAAATAAGGATTAATTTTTTTTAAAAAAAAATACAATCATGGGTAAAAATTAATTTAAACACTCATAGTATAATATAAAAAACAGTCATGATTTTTTTTAGAAAATATTCCGTTGAAAAAAATGATTCTTGACCGAAGAGAGAAATAAAGTTATATTTCCTTAAAAGTATTATTTTGGTGTCTTGAGTATAAAAAGAGAGTAAAATGAAAGTAAGATGTGTAATATCTACATATAGATAAGGGATAATAAAATTAATTATATTATTTAAAGGTAGATCACGAAATATCATAATCAGAAGCTTAATCATAAACAATCCAGAATGTGAAGAATAAATATTATATCAAACACACACACACACACACACACACATATATATATATATATATATATTTTATATTTATTAAATATACCCTTATTACCATTCATGTAATGTGGAAATGAAAAATTAATCACATCGCTTTGTGGAGGTGGTAGTCCAAACATATGCACGAGCGATGTTATCATTTCCCAAAAGATAGAAAAATGTGTAATATGGTTATTTAATAAACATAATAACAATTAATAACATTTAAGTTAATGATTTAATTATTTTATAATGGATACCATAGATTTATAGGAGGAATAATAAGAAATAAAATTGAAAACACTTGGTTAAGAGGTATATCTCTTCATTGAGAAACCACTTTTACCTTACACCTTAATAATTGAAAGGATGATATTTTGGAAATAAAATAATATCTAGGATGAAATGAAGCAATATAGGATAAAATTAGTTCAGTTATTTTATGATATATAATGTTCAAATATTGTGAAAAATTAAAGAGACAAGGTGCTCTTTTATAACTGAGGGGGAGTGGCGCCCTTAAAATTACATAAAGTATGAAATTTATATAAGTTAATATTCTCAAAAAAATGGATCCAAATTTGTATAATTATAATATTGGATGATTAAATGTTTAAATAATCAAATATAAAAAATTGGATATGTTTTGGTTATGTTTTTACCCTTATCTCTTAGTTATAACTCTCGCAAACCCTTTTGACATTTACAATGATAACAAAGTGTCTTACTATTTATGGGAAAATAAAGTTACTATAAAAAGAAAAGTGACTTATAAATGAACTAGGATTTATATTTTCAACCATATACCACTCAATTGGGAGAATATATTATTTTTTTATAAATTTTATATCATTAAATAAAATATTATTTATTATAAAATATCATTTTTCATTTTCATAAACATTCATTTATTTTGAATTTAAAAAAAAAATGATTAAAAATTAAATAAAATATAAAATTTTAACACATAAATAATATTTTATACTTATCATTTAAATTCATGGGACATTATTACTCACCAAAAAATATCAATTTTATAATTTTTAATATAATTCACTTGATTTATCTACTATTTTCACAAGCATTGTGTCAATGTTAAGTAATAATTTAAGGTGATTATTTCATCAATAAGAAATGAAAACAAAATAACATGATAAAAATAATTCATTAATATTTAAAATAAAAATTTATAACTGAACATAAGTTGTTTTTACTATTGTTACAATATATTATAGATATTAAAATCAAGAAAGTGACATTTTTTATTTATCTTTTAATTAAATATTATAATGGGAAAAAATAAATATAAATGAAAAAATGTAATATTTTAGAATTTTGGATAATTATGAATTAATTATACTCATAAAAGGAAATAAATTAGTGTTTTTTAATGAATTTTAGTCATTATCACAACAGTTCTAACCTTAACATAACCATTTCAACTTTACCATGGTTACAAAAATTTACTATGGTTACTATTGATCTTAACCAAAAATAAAAGGAACCTATTTAGAAAATTAAGAACTAATAATTTTAAATATGTAATAAAATTATCAAGATTCAATTTATAGAAGATTCATAAATTAATTTAAGATAAAACAAAAAACACAATGAAAATTAGTTTTTTTATAAAAATGTATTTTTTAGTATTAAAATGTTTTTATACAAAATTAAACCATAAAATGATTAAAATGAAATTAATTAGATTATTAATAATATAATAGAACTAAATTTAATTTAAAATTAATTTAAAACAAAATTAAACTCTGTAAATGATTTAAATGAAATAATAGTTTTCAATAAAATTGATATTTTTCACTCTTAATCAAAAAATCAATCTTTTCATAAGATTATCAAAACATACATCTAAGGTAATTTTAAAATTATTTTTTTTAAAAAAAATTAAAATATCTTTTTGGAAATAAATTTTATAAATGTGTAAATAATTAATTTGATTATTTCTCCCAAAAAGAAATAAAACCCATTTCGAGGGAAAATGTATTTTTAAAGCATATAATGACTTTACTAAAAATTGAGTAATTATTTATAAATATATTTTATTTATATAATGATATACTATATTATGGTTCAATTAGACTCGTATTTTAGTGCATCCAAGCAATCAAAGAAATTAAATTTATTTAAAGAGAAATATTTCATAAAATGTAAAGGTCTTTGAAAAATGTCTTAATTTTTTTCCCCAAATCCTATATGTCATTTTCTTACCAAAATACCATCTTAATAAGGATTAATGTGTAAGACAAAGGAAGATACTTAAATAAGAGGTCATCATCTCAACTGAATGCTTTCAAGTTTATTTCTTCTTCCACATCCTTAAAATATATTATATCCTTCCAAATAAAATAAAATTTATATATAATAAATTTACTTAATTATTATTATTATTATCTAATAACCATAATCTATTTATCATCTATCCAATGGAAAATTAAAGCGTCAACAATGTGTACATACAAACTACCATCTCCATGAAGCGACATAATTAATTTTTCATCACTGCCTCACATGGATAGCTATATTGATGTATTTAATGAATATATATTTTTTATAATTATTATTATGTAAATTTAAATTAATATTTTCTCCATTTATTTATATTCATTAAAAAATTAAAGTATCACTCATGCGTACGTTCAGAATACCACCTCCATGAAGTGATATAATTAATTTTTCATCACTGCCTTACACATATTATTATAAATGTGTATTTAATAAATAAATATGAAATTAATGACATGATTTATTTTTCATATATGATGAAACCATGACCAATGTGCAAGTAATGGAATATAAAAACTGAAACATACATGAAAAATGAAATTTTTAACACCCATAATATTGATTTTAGGGAATAATTATTAATAAATGGGTGATTAGAAATCATAAATGAATCATATATGGTAAGAGAAAATATTAATATGGTTATTATATAAATTTATAACAAATATAAATTTATTATACATGAGATTATATTATGTACTAAGAAAGTAGAGTCTTTATGTAAGGGTTTCCTCATCTCAATTTACCTTCATTAAGATATATTCTATATTCACCACCTTATTTATTTTGTGAGGTGTTTGTACTGAACATGAATGAATTTTTTGATTTTTGAATGAAAATTATTAGGATTTAAAAATTCATATAATATTCTTTATTTCATGTGGGTTTGATTCAAAAATTAAGAATGCTATTAAGTTTTATGTTACAATTTCACTTTTTATTGGGATTATTTATATTTAAAATTACATTGGGGAAATTATATGTCATTTATCTTCTAAACTGAATCCATTTACTTATCCTCTAGTTATTTCTACCATTTTCAAGTATTATTTCCATTTAACACCACTTCATTACTTAAAATATTAAAATAATGGTTTTAATAAAAACCAATTTTATTTCTTTTTTAGGTCAAGGATATTCTATTTGCATATCCAAATTCTTTAAAATTTTTCAAAAATTTTATTTTATACTCTTAAATTATTGTGTAAAATCATTTTACCACCTTTTTAAATGTTTTAAAAGGTCTCTTTGTAACGTTTTCTATACATGTAGCATTTTACTTTTTATAAAAGTGAAAAATGAATGTTTTCAATGTTTACCAAATGACCCCATTTTTCTACCATAATAACCATTATTAATTGTCAATATTAATCTACAAGTTTCCATGGTTTTACAAATAAAATCCTATTCCCATTTTCTGAGAATTTTTAGTTTTTAAAAACTACTAAATTATTTTTGTTTTCTCTTGTTTTTCAAAGCATATTTATAATGATTTTATAAATGTATTTTCTATCTATGTAAACATCCTTTATGGATTGTTACACTACACTGGGGATATTATCTTATGAAACAATCCACTTACATTCTTTGGATGTTTTATTATGATAATATTTTAATGATGTTTTCATGAAACCTGTTTCTTTCCCATATATTAATTAAGCTATGATGAAATGATGAATGTTTTTATGATCATATGGCATATATATATATGGTTTTTATTATGCGATACATGGTATTGAAATTATATATCCCTCTAATTCACTATGTATATATTGATATCTCATGAGATAATATGAAATGAAATATGAACTGAACCCAATATAATATGGGGTTCCATGCACCTGGGGGATATGAACTACCTTTCTATCCTATGTGTGTGTGTGTTTAATGTAATTATACCCCCAAGCACCAAATTTATATAATATAGGAATATGTATAATTTGATTTAAAAGAAGTGTGAAAATGTGTATTACCTTTTAAATGGGGAAATAAATAATTAATGGGAAATTTATAAAACATGATATTATAGGAATATAAGGATGGTTATAGTGTGAAAAAATGGGGAATAGGTGATACAAAATAATTATAATGAAAAAAATAAAAAAATAAAAAGAGTAAAATGTATATAATATTTTGGATGGAAATGAATAAAAAATATGTAATGTGTTTTAAATATAAAATCAAGTGATTTTTAAATTAAATGATTTTTTTATTGATTTAAAATGGTTCTATTCCCCTATTACTATTTTATATAAAATTAAAAGAGTTAGGATATTTATTTTAAATAAAATATGTGCACAATAGAGGGAACTTTGATGCATCCCTGCACCGCGTATAAAATAGACGCACTTTTCTCCCCCTCCCTTTCATCCATATTTCTAAATTTTTAGAAACTCTTTACCATTAATACCATATCTCTATTATTTATAAAAAATGGATGAATTATGAAGCACCCTTATGTTATTTTTAGTACCTTTGACTCCAGTGAGCATATTTGATCGAATTTCAGCTCTTGACTTCATAGAAGAACATTAGGAGAAAACCAAGAGACAAGTTATATTGTTATTACATGGAAATTAGAACATATATTTATCTTAATGTACATACACAATGACTCATGAAATCTTCATAACTATGTACGGGATCTAAAAAGTTCTCTTAATATTTTATTTGTAAGTATATATTTTACATATAATTAGGTTTTCAATGGTTAAATATTAAGGTTAGCCTAAAAATATAATAAACTAGAAATATTTTATAAAATGAATTAGGAGTTATGTCATATATGGATTTTTTTTATTTTGTATTTTGGTTTGGCATGTAGTTATGTTATTCATGTTTTTTTTCTTTATATTTTCTAGATAGTTTATATTTTTTATTTTTTTTATCTTATTGCTTCATTGAATTTTTTATGTGATTTAAAATGGATAAAAAACATAGAAATTTAATGATACATAATATTAATAACATATTGAGTTATTTATCTTCATAAACTACTTAAAATGATAAGAGATACTTTCAAATATTTATTAACATTTTTAACAATGTAATATAAATATTATAATTATTATTTATCATGCTATAATTTATTAACAAATAATTGATAGGATCAACCTGGTAAATTAAAATGACGATGATTAAATTTAAAACTATTTTTTGAATGAATTTTCACTTTTTTCATATTGGTTTCATTGTTTAATGATATTTTACATTTCTTTGATATTTTTGATTGCTTCTAGGATATGTAAATATATAATAAAACCCCTGTTGTCCTCCATGAATTTTTTTATCAATGATTCGAAGAGTGTGAGATGATGATGATATTATTTTGTGACTGGTGGTATATTGGGGTCGATGATGGATGATGAGGATAACATGAAAAGGTTTTGATGATTTTTGGTTAAGATTATGAGCAAAGTTTGATTATTAATTTTCTCAATACTTATTTATTTATGTTTGATACATTATTATTCATCCCATTTTGGTATTAAATTATTAGATATGAGAATAGATTCTTAGTTCTTGAAATTATGTAATGGTAATTATATTTATAATTTAATTGAATAGGTATGGTTATTGAATTTTTAAGTTGACAATGATATATTAGATTAAGTATTGGTTTTGGTAAATTATTAAATGATCTTGGATATTAATAATAAATTAATGATCTTAAGCCTTATATGATTAAACTATTTAACCAAAAAAATTATCTGGGAGTATGTTAAATGACTTGAAATTGGTTATTTATTAGTGATTGTAGAACCTTGATGCTTGCATTCTTAAGAGTTTGTTTCTTTGTTCTTAGAAATATTAGTTGGGTGTTATGGTGGATGTTAACTATAGAAGGACCCTAGGGTTTATGTAGTTTCCCTTAGGATAGATGTGTTCTATTTATATATCACTATTTTTTTTCAATTTATTATGAACCACCACCCAAATCAGGAGAGAAATATGGCACCCATATTAGTCTTTAGGTTTTGGGTGCCTTCCCAATATCCAAGTTGAAAAGGTTATAGACTATGAATGAATCCCCCAACACCACTCTCTCTTTTGGTTTTAGAGTCTATATGTATTCATATTAGTTCCATGGTAGCATGCTATATATGATATTCACTCGTATGAGGTGTAATGGCTTGTAGTTATGACATACACAAACACGAGCTATGGAAGTTTAAGGTCATATCATATACTTGTGTTATACATGTGTTGTAATGAATTGAGGTATAATGTATATTTATACAGGGATAAAATGGAGTACGGTCTACCATTATAGGTTATAGGATATTTTTGTGATGATTTTATGTGACCATGATGTGTTTACATGAGGTGAAATGTGATATGGAGGGGATATGGGTTCCAAGACATATGATATTGGGGTCAAGGAAGATTGGTTTTGTGGGAAAGTAGTAATGGGTACCATTTATATATATATATATTTTATCATTATGTTACATACTTATATGTGCTATTTGTTGAGTGATCCATTATGTGGATGAGAAAATATATTACCTATTTAGGTGATGAGTTATTCTCTCTATTTATTCACTGGAGCTTTAATACGATTCTTCCATATTTTTATAATATGTTTTGGGGAGGATCCTATTAAATATACTTATATACTCACCTATATATATATATATCTATATTACAAGTATGTATGAGGAAGTTAGTGATCAATTTGGATGTTACTAACTCATGGATTTGTTTATGAGTTGCAAGTGATCATGATTATTTCCATAAGAGTTGTATAGGTATCTATTTTATTTTTGTATTTTCATTTTAAAACATATTATATATTAGTATTAGATATTAATTTATTATATTTATATTTTTGGTGTCTTCTCTATTAGTATCTTAGTAATATTGAGTGCAATTCCTCCCATATGTATGTTCTTTATATCCTTAGTGCCCATCTCAAACCCATGGCCTATTTAAGATAGGATTTGGTGGCCTTATATATATTTATTTTTGACCAGGAGGGGTACTGATGGGGGTGGTTTGTGTAAAATTGGTATCACTGAATTTGGTTGAGGAATAAAATAGATCTGGGATATAGGCTTTGGTGAGGATGTGTAAAGACCAATGTCCTTACAGGTCATTAATTACAGATGGAATTTGAATTTTTATCTCATAAAATGGGTCAATTTGAGGAATTGGACCTTGAAAAAAATTGTGAGAGTCAAAATGTATCAAGTATATGTTATTGGATGTGTATTGAGGCCCAAGAGGTAATTTGGAGGCTCATATGAGTGTTGTTAAACCAACACAAATCTTTATTTCATATTTAAACATAATTTATTACATAAAATTTCACTTAATACAACTAAGAAGATCGATGGGTATAGTGTATTGGGAAATTTTGAATATTAAATAACAACTTAAAACATGAAATACAACATATTTATTAAAAACTTCTTTTACATTATCACAATATTCCTTTATACTTAACACTGTATAGGATAACCCGAGTACATACATAAGAAATTGAGGATATAAAGCCCAGTTAGGGAGTAAAATTGAATAAAATGAGGATACAAATACATGTTATACAAGGCATATCAATGATTCATAAAGGAACATGAATAATAAAGCATGATATAACATGATAATCATAACATGGGAAATGTGGCAACAACTTGAAACACTATAGTATAAACATTATTCAAAGATAAAATACCAAGACATCACTGTAGAAAATATTCCCATAAAGGAATAAGGTAAAACCCTATCCCAACATGAAGTATCATGATACTAAACATTACTCAATGCATTGGAGTGATATCCGAGCTCACCCTTTATAAAAATTTCAATCTCAAGATTAAGTGTACCACATTGATCATATAACATGGATTCATTCCACACCATAATTTTATTCCATGATCTAGAAATGCGGAATACATAAAATTAAGTCCAAAATCAATAGGATTATGTTCATAAATGTTAATACCCATGATATAGAAATGGGTATGGTATTTATTACACCATTATCTTAGCAAGGAAAATCGCGGTGCAATTTCAGCAGCATAACGACGTCATATAGAATTCCCTAAAATGGGTTTATGATAGAGAAAGGGGTCTCCAATCAAATATAAATGAAATGGATAGTAAGAGGAATATTTTATCACATATCCTAATATATGAAAAAGGAAATTATAAGATACAACATAAAAGGGATGCTTGATAAAGGAGATGAGTGGCAGATCCCTTATAGAATTTCAACATAGTAATGGGTGGTCTTAAAGGATCATAGGGGGGGGGGGATTAATGGGATTCAAAAGAAGTTCACATAATTTAGAAATAAAAAATAAAGTAATGTTATCATGTAAAATCATATCCCAACATATGAAAATGGAATTTAAGAAGAATAATATAAAAGAAGCGCTTGAATAGAAATGTGAAGAGAGAAATCCCTTACTTGGATGCGTGACTCCAAAGGATTGAGAGAGGATTATTGGGAGCTTAAGAGTTCCTTGAGAGGAATCTAGTTAGTATATATGAGAGTTTTTATGAGCTTTAAGGAATTTTGGTGAATAGAAATAGGAACTTGGGTGGGTTTATATAGGAAAGGAGGGGGATTTATTTATTATTTTTGTTTTGGACACTTCATAATAAAATATTCAAACTCACATACCATACCATGGTTTTTTACCTTGTGTTCTGGAAAAGGGTATTTAACTAAATTATTTTATAATTCCAAGGGCAAAAAATGTTAAAATAATTCCCTTGCTTATGTGGAGTTGAGTCACACTCTCAAGGAAATGATTTAAAATTTAAAAATATATTATAAGTTTTGGAGGATTCACCAAGGCTTTGTAAATTTAATCAAATAAACTCAAAATTTCATTATTTTAAAGTACAAACATATATTTTTCCTATTATAACGTTTTTGTTATTTATTACACCACTTTTGGTCCATTATTATTTCATAAAACACACCATATATTTATAAGATATTTATTTTTTACCCAAAAATCCGACAGTCTTAGAAAATTATAAAAAATTCTCCATTGGATAATTTTGAAGTATTGACTCCAAAAATAATATTAATTTTATCTAAATAATTTTATAAATACTTGAATTTTCACTTTTAAAATAAAAATCTACATTTATTGAAAATTGACAGGTTTTGATAAAAACATTTCTCAAATCTTAAAAAAAAATACGTTTGACATCATAAAAATCATACGATAATTTATATTTAATAAAAATTATTTAATAATAATATTTTATTAAAATATTACTTATTTTAAAAATAGATTAATTCATCAAAATATATTTCTTAATTGAATTTAAATATTAACCAAAAATACTACTTCCACTTTAAAAATCATTTACAAAGTAACTATAATAGGAAGAAAAATATATTAATGATTCTATAAAAAATAATTTACATAATATTATTTCAAGGTTGTTGATACATATACCTTTATTATTCTAACATATACCATAGGAGTAAGGTGCGTGATGGTGGGGCTTCCATTGGGCCGTTTGGTGAACATGGTTTGGGTCTTGATCTCGATGAGCTTGAACTTCTCCCATAAACAGTTTCAATAATGTTTAAGTTTTTGGATCTCTTCTTGGTCTTGGTCTAGGGAAAAGCCTATAAATTCTATATACCTTGGAATCTCTGATAAATCAGCTTCATAAGGTGCGATCCTACTGGTTGAGGCCATCAATTCCTTTGTCTATGCAAAAAGTATTTGTTAAAACCCTATATTTATATTAGTCATGTGATCATTGTTCAAAGAATATATTATCAATGGTAAAGATACTCAATGATAATTTAAAATCCAATTGGATATAAGAAAATAAGTTTGTGTACTTTATATAACCATAAAATATTTAATTATGTCAAAAGAAAAGAAATATTATTCATAAATATTTGGGTCGTTACAAACTTCCCCCTTAAGAAATTTTTCCCTTAAAATTTTCATTTTCCCACATTAAAACAGATGAGGGTAACTCTTTTTAATCACCTCCTATGGTTCCTACATTGCTTCTTCTAACGTGTGGTTTTTCCACAACACTTTGCCGAGGGGCATTGTCTTGTTTCGTAGAACTTTTTCTCCATGATCTAAGATATTCATCGACTGCTCCTCATAGGAAAGGTCATTATCCAATAGCAAACAATCTGGATTGAGTACATATGAGGGGTCTGGTATGTACTTCATTAAAAGGGATACATGGAATACATCATTTACTTGAGATAAATTGGTGGGAGTTTAAGTCGATATGCCACTGCTCCGACGTGATCAAAGATATCAAATGGGTCGATGTACCTTAGACTAAACTCTCCATTCTTCCCAAATCTAATCAGTATTTTCCATGGAGATATGTAGAAGAAAACCAGGTCTCTAACATCAATCTCTAGGTCTCATTAATGATTTTCAACATTGCTCTTTTTTCTACTCTGAGAAGATTTGATGTGCTTCTAGATGGTCTTAACCTTCTCCATAATTTCTTCATTCATTTCCAGACCTAGAAGTTTTCATTCCCTAACTTTATCCCAACATGCCGGTGTTCTGAACCTCTTTCCATAATGGGATTCATAGAGGGCCATTTGGATTCCTGAGTGGAAACTGTTGTTATAAGAGAACTCCACCAAAGGATGATATTAGTACCATCCACCTTTTAAGTCTATTGAGAAATATCTCAACATGTCCTCAATTGTTTGGATAGTCTTCTCAGATTGGCCTTCAGTTTGAGTTTGATAAGCAGTACTAAAATTCAGATCAGTGTTTAGATCATGCAGGAGACTTTTCCAAAACATGGAGGTGAATATTGGATCTCGATTAGATATAATCAATAGTGGTACTCCATGAAGCCTTACCACTTCTGTTATTTATATCCATTCCATTTTATCTAGTAAGAAATCATCTATAATTTTAATGAAGTGTGCAGTCTTTATCAGATGATCCACAACAACCTAGATAGAATTATTTCCCTTAGATGTCTTTGGAAGTCTGGGGGAAAAGTCCACGGTGATGTTTTCCCATTTCCATGTTTGTATGGGTAATTTTTGCATCATCCCCTTAGATTTTTTTTCATTCATCCTTCACTTACTAACATACCAGTAAATTTGATGTATATTCAGTGATCTCCTTCTTTATGTTATCCCACCAATAGTACTCTCGGAGATCTTGATACATCTTTGTGTTTCCAGGGTGAATGGAGAAAGTCGAACTATGTGCATCATCCAAAATTTCTTTCTTTAACTCAGGATTTGATGGTACACATAGTCTTGACCAAAATCCCACAATTTTTTCTTTATTAACATTAAACTCTGATGATTTTAGTTTTATGATAATTTCCACTTTCTTCTGAATTCCCACATCATATTTTTGAGCATCCTTTAACCTTTACGAAAGAGTCAGCTGAGCATTCATTTGTGAAAGGATTGATGATGATACTTTATTTGGGATTCCCATTTCCATCTTCTTCAAATCTAAGAAGATCATATCTTTCTCAATTTATATCAATGATATAATTTATGGGTTATTTATACTTAGAGAATCTTCTAGATTGTTTTCATTCCTAGGATGGTAGTGGATTGAGAATTCACAGTCCTTGATGATCTATAACCATCTTCATTAGCACATATTGAGAACTTTTTTTGTGAATATATATTTGAGTCTTTTGTGATCTGTATACATTTCAAAGTTAAACCTAAATAGATAATTCTTCCACATTTCTAACATAAATATCATAGCTACTAACTCCAAATCATGCATGGGATAGTTTTTCTCATGAAGTTTACACTTCCTTGAGGCGTAGGCAATGAATTTTTCATTTTTCATCAATAAACATCCAAATAATTTCTTTGAAGCATCACTAATGATTAAGAAAACTTCCCCATTTATGGGTTGTGTGAGCACAAGGATAGTGACAAGGATCCTTTTCAACTCCATGAATCTTTCTTCACATTAATCATTCCAAGAAAATTTGACTCCCTTCTGAGTTATATTGGTAAGAGGTTTTGAAAATCCAAAGAAATCTCTCACAAATCAGAAATAATATCCAACTAAAGCAAGGAATATATGGATATCTATCACATATTTTGGCTTTGACAATCCCTAAATTACTTTTTTATTGGAAGGATCCATAGATATCCCATTTCTTGTGATGATATTTCCCAAGAATGAGACATACTCCAACTAGAACTCACACTTTATGTACTTTTCATAGAGCTTCTCCTTTTACAAGGTGTCTAGCATAGTTCTCTAATGCTCCTAAATATCCTCCTTGGTTTTGGAGTATATTAGATTATCATCTGTGAAGACTACCATAAATTTATCTAGGTAATCTCTAAAGTCGCTATTTATTAAGTCCATGAAGTTTTCTAGAGTATTATTGAGTTCGAAAGGCATCACTATGAACTTATAGTGCCCGTACCTTGTACAAAAGTAGTCTTAGGGGTATCATCCTTATTCAACCTTACATGGTAATATCCCAACTGCAGATCCAACTTTTATAAGTATTGTGCTCCACATAGCTGATCGAACAAGTCATCAATTTGGGGAAAAGGATCATTATTCTTTATCATGATTTTGATGAGCTCATGATAATCAATGAAAAGGCACATTGAACCATCCTTCTTCTTGACTAAGAGGATTGGTGCACCCCATAATGAATCACTTGGGCATATAACCCATGATCCAAATTCTCATGTAGTCTTTTCTTCAGTTACTCAAGTTCCAGAACATCCATCCAATAAGGAGTATTGGATATTGGAAATTCCCTAGGTATAATCTCGATCAAAAATTTGACCTCTCAACTTGGTGATAGACAAGAACAGTCCTTGGGAAACACATCACTGAATTCCATTACAATAGGCATGTCTTTGAAAATGTTTCATTTCCTATAATCAATCATTTGAGATAGATATTATTCTCTTAGGGTAATAATATCCATGCTTGAGATGATGTTGCTAAAGAAGATTCATCCTTCTCCTTACACATGTATAGAATCTGGGGTCAATTCTGCATATGGAGAGTGATTTCCCTCTCACAGAAATTTAATTAGATCTATATAGGTAAAGACAATCCATACCTATAATTTCATCAAATTCCACCAAGTAAAGTATGAAAAGGTTCGATGGGAAGTTCAATCCATAAATTGTGACATGGGAGGAGTTGTATTCATGGGATGAAATAATTTTTCAATTTACCATACTCACCAAAATCACTACTTCCATTCTTTATGGTTGTGTTTGGATAGTTCTAATAAACTTTAATGATATAAAGGAATTCATAGAACTAGGATCAAGAAGTAAGTTCACTATTTTTGAATGATAACTAGAGTACCCATCACCACTTTGTCATCAGGATTCACATCAGCAATAGTGATGGAAAAATATCACCCTTTATTCCTTGGAGGTTGTTGGTTGCCTTTGAAAACCCTTATCTTAGGGAACTAGTTCACAAAGTACCTTGGTTCCTTAAATTTTTATCAATGAAAAATGTATTGAGGGTCGACTGGGGCATTCCTTTCCTCTGTCACATTAGTGGGTTTCTCCTATCAGAAATAATTGTCCATGTTCCCTTCTCTTACACACCTAAATCATTTCCTTGTTCCACTTAGGCAATTTATGGGGTGTTTCTTTGTGCACATTTGGAAAGTGGGGTTCTATAATTTCTTAGTACCACTAGATTTATCCATCAGACCACCAGAATTAAAGTCCACTTTCTTCTTCTTATCCCAATGATACTTCTAAGATTCATCGATCTACATCTCAACTTTAAGGGCATGTAAGAAAATTTCTTCATAGCTATCAAAGTCACATATTGGCAAGGATTTTTTTATACTAGGTTTCATCCCACCAAAGAAGAAGTCAACCTTGAATTCCAGGGTAATCAAAAAATCAAAGGCATATCATGAAAGCATTTTAATTTTTTTTCATACACCTCAATATATTCATCATCCTTTTTCTTGGTGTAAGGAAATTTCTTTCAATCTTAAGGTGGAGGGTGTGGGGAAAATATTTATCAATTTTTTTATGGAATTCATTCCACTCCATTGCTTTGATCTCGTCCTCATGCTTCTTATTCCTGATCAATTTCCACCACTTATCAAATTCATCCTCCATACGATAAATAGTTAGAACAACCCTCTCTTTTTCAGAACATTGAAGTATAGAGAATGTATTTTCGATGTAATTTATCCATTGATCCATTTTTAAGGGATTGGATTATCCACTAAAAGTAAGAGGCCTTTTTCGCATGAATATCCTGATTTAATCCCGGAACACCTTGACAAAGTTGTTACTCTTAGGTACATCTATTCTAGAACCACATTCCCTTGTAGTATTCTGATAGGGATATATTTTCTTGATAAAACACTTACTCTATACTTACCAAAATTTAGGGATGTTATTTTACACTTAGTCTTATCCCTAATGGGTTTCAGTAGGGTTTTGTTAATTATTAATCGAAGAAGTCATAGAGATATATTAGATTCCCATCCACTGTAATTTAAATTAATTTAAAGTAAATTAATATTATTTAATTTACTTAATTACATGGTGTGTACATAGAGGAAACATGACATGTAGCCTTAAAAACTATACATTGACCCATCCAGCCATGTAGTACATACTTACACAACATGTAGCGTACATAGTGTGTCATGTTGATACACAACATATATTTCAACATGTTAAGCTCAGTAATTAGATCATCATATATTGAAACATGATTTACATGAACCTATGTGGAATATACTTTGAAAAATTACTATGTACCTTACATGGTGTGTACGATGACCACACTATGTGTAGTTATAAAATTTATGTGGGAAATTAATTAGGCATTTAATATTTTGTAAACCCTATCACATGGCATGTATTTTTGCTACACATTTTTTAGTTTAGTTTTAATGTTTTAATTGATTTTATTGTATGTATTTACTTCACAAGGTGTACATACCATATTTTTGTGTAATTTGTGTGAATACACCTGAATTATACAACATGCATATTATCCACACAATGTTTAATTCTTTTTTGGCCATCCCACCTTATATTCTTAGTGACTCTGTGTCTAATCCACATGGTATAATATCCTATTACACCGTGTGTACACTAGATACTCACTATGTAATCATAGTTGATCTATATTTAGCTGGAAGTAAACATGTGGCTTGTAATTAATTCACACATAGTTTAATTAATTACATACCAAATATAATGACTACACAAACAGTGTATCATTTTGGTGTTACACAATGTCAAAAATAGTTAGATACCGCGTAAAAATGAAAACCATGTTCCACCTTGGAAGTCAATACATAGTGTAATTATATTACTTTTAATGAAACCCCACATGCCATGTCACGATTGGTGAAACCATAGACACGTGTGGTTGTATGAGACTAAATTATGTGTAATGTTGTTACACATCATGCAATATAGTCATATAGTTAGGATCCATGGAAACTCCCAACGGAATCTCTATTCTTTTTTCACTTGTTCTTAGCCTATTATTGGTTATGTGATAGTGGGTGAACATGTTATCACCACATCATGAATTATGAATGAAGAAAGAAATGAAAAACTAACAAAATAATTATATTAATGATCAATAAATAATTAAATATTTATAAATTTAAATGATACTCATTTGATACTATTTGAAGGTTTCGGGTGTAGAAGAAGCCCACCAAGTCCTTGATAATTGGTGAGTTTTCATCATTTTCAATGAATAAATCATAATAACATGAAAAATTGTCATATATCATGATTATATGCAAAGATACATAATGAAAGAATCCCAAAACCAGATACATAGTATTTCACATTAAATTTATAATTAATTTAATAATAATTAATATTACTCAATCTTGAGAAATTTCTCAAATGTCAATATCGATTATTCCAACATCATTCAAGCCATTTAATTTTTTCAATATGGGGATCCAAAATAGAATCCTCTTATTCATGATCCACACATTCTCCTTGATTTCAAAATGTCACTGGTGGATCTTCAGGTGCTATTGTATGGGTACCTATTATCTTCTTCCATTAGTACTGATTGTGATAAGTGATCCTTCATTCTTATAGATCACATCTCTTATTATCTCACTGATGAGAGGGGGAAGGAGGTGGAGAAATTAAATCATTCTTGAGAGAAACCATATATATGTTCTTGAGAGAATATCTAGAGATAAGAATGTGTCAATAATAAAATTCATTTGTCTCGAAAAAATGATATAAGTTAGGATTATATATTGGTAGGGTCTTATTATTAATAATTTCACTCCAACCCTTTGTTAAATAAAAATCCTACCATTTTCCTTATAATAATAATAATAATAATAATACTGGTATTACAATCATTATTATTATTTCATGACATACACTAACTCACACACTATCAATTTTTTTTCTAAATAAATAAATTTATATTTATTTAAATGAAATTTTATTATTATATAATTATCAATTCTATTTTCTTGAATTGGATCGATTATCCTTGATATTTATCAAACCTAAAATAATAAATAGTGAATAAATTTTATTTATTTGATAAAATAAATAAATATTATATTCATAATCTTCCAAAAAAATATTTCTTTTAAAATTCATGCTACTAAATAAATATTTATTTAATAAGAATAATTATTTATTAAATTGTGAATAAAACAAGAGATAAGTAACCATTTGGATTTCTTGTGAATAAAAATCTATTTTAATATCTAACTGACATATATATTTTAATCCAAATATTATTGGTGACTAAATTTTTTTGATCAATAAAATCCCGAATCATTTTTTTTCAGTATTTAAAATATTTCAGCCATTAGACTTAAATATAATTTAATTAAGACCACAGATGAAACATGTAGGCCCAACTAATTCAATAACAGTAGCCAAACCAGTGGGTCACATGGCCTCAAGAACACCTCCCCATACACTAGAGGATGTAGACTAGCAACAAGGGTATGTGAGAGTATGGTGGGGAGACTATACTGCCACAATCATAACATGAAACAATAGAATCATAATATATAGAATTATTAGATGAAAAATAATAAATATCCAATAAGAGAATAAGTAAACATGTAGATAAGATAAATGTGATAATAGAAACCATATCCAATGTCATATACAAAATGATTTTAACTATGTAATTCTAATATAAAAAAGGGAAAATACTTGGGAACAAGGAAACAGACATATAAAACATGCTATAAAAAAGTTCAAAAGATCAAAGGATCTCTCCAATAACATCATGGGCATAAGACTAGTCCTCTAATTAAATAATCCATCCTAGTATAATAAATCAATAATCTTGAACTAGACCACCCCCTTTGTTCCTCCCTACAATCATGAGGACTTTTCGAGTACTAATTGGTGGCATGAATAGGGTGCAAGATACACTCAGTAGGCCACCAACAACAGTGTATATAACAAATATAGTCCATGTATATAAGCTGTAACAATGTGAAGATATAATATGAATAAATATTTAAATTAAGTTATGTAATCCAACCTATAATCAAATGATAAAACAAGAAGTCTATAAATGATGAATATCTATATAACAGAGTAAGGAATCAGCTATGGAATACACTGACATATTAAGTATCAAGAAAATACAACCTATTCAAAATAATAATGAATCAATCTTACAAGTTCCAAGATCCAAGGATAATAATCGAGTCATCCTCTTTGATTTTACAGAGATCATCCATAGAAAACTCAGTGTGATGTAGACCTACATGGTCCAATAACCCAGGTCCCATGCATGTGGTTTCCTCTTCGAGTCAAAGGATCCAATCCATAGAAAATTTATAGAATACTTGGTTGGATCCCAAGGAACATGTTTGATGTGGTCCAACAAGAAATATCCAAGGTACCAATACAAGGATTCCAATATATAACACATAAGAGGGTCGTCAGTTCCATACTGTATCTTCCACTTTGAAGTAATTTTTATAATGACTTAAGGGACAATTTTAGTTTCTATTCCATTTACCAGTTTAATCCATTATAATAATTTTATTATATTTTTTACTTACAAGTATTAATGATGGAGGATTCCATTTTAGTTTACATGACTTTAATTGATTCTATTCAATAAATTATAATAGTGGCCAAGGATTGATGTTAGTGTCCATACATTTTTTCTATTGAATTTATCAAATTAAATTATTTAACTAATTCAAATACAAGTGATAAAAATGTGGCTATGTTAGTGTCCATTACACTTTAACAATTAATTACATAATCATTCATAAACCAAGGGATTGTCAATTTCATTACATAACTCCCATTTATCCCATTTTATTACTCATATAATTTTTAGATAACAAGGTAATAAACAAGGTACTCATACTTTAACAATTCAATTAATTTATATATGGATTCCATTAATAAATGGAAAGATTAACTCACCCCATGGGTGGTAAAAACATGATTAATAAATATAACCCACATCATTGGTGGTTTTATTTGAGGTTTAAAACCTCAAACCTTTCATGTGGGTGCAATAACATGTTTAAATCATGGTTTTAACATCCAATTTAAGGGTCTATTAATTAAAAAAACACCTAGAATGTTTTTCATGTGGAAATATGATACAAGCTATAAAACATCAATAATTTAAGAGAAAAAGGAATAAAACACATACCTTATAAAAGTGGTACTCTCCTCATCCAATATCTGCTTTTGATTTGGTGTAGAATGAGAGAAATCAAAGAAATAGAATAATTCCTTGAAAATAAGGAAAAAGAGATCACATGAATTTATCATTCCATATATTGAGATATACAAAGGAAGTAAGAAAGAGTATTAGAGAGATTAATTATATTATTACAACATGATGAATGTCAGTACAATCAAATTTCATTTGATGGAAGTTCTTAAATGCCTAGGTGAAGGTGGATGGAGGAACTCCCAAATGTGAGGAATTTCTATGAATGAGAAGTGAAGTGAAAGGATAGGAAAATAAATCTTAAGTAATGGATAGAAACATGGTCATTTTAACCATATTTTCAATGGAAAATGATTGATCAAATTGGTCACTAACCATGTGCCAGCACTGACCAATGGGATCCACCCCTCATACAGTTAGGTTGCATTGTTTGGCCAAACCATGCACCAAAAATGCATGGTCACATCCTAAGTGGAACTAAATATGTGGCTAGATGCATTTTTGTTAAAACCAAGGGTATAAAATGTTATTTACCTCTATAGTTTTTCTATATCTCCACACATGGTCGGTCAACCTACCTCACATGCTTTATACACTATGCTCCACCTCTTATGGGGCTGCATGGTTGAGCGGAATGATTAATTCTAACCAGACACCAAGAACACACCTCTAAATTTTCCTCTAAAAAATAGATCTACGGGATTCTAATGGGACTTATATTCTCCCAAAACCTTCCTCAAACTCCTAATCACATTCATTTAAATATATATGAAGGTTTTAACTAAACTTTAAAGGATCCTTAACTCACGAGGAAAATCAAGTTGTTACAATCTCCCCACCATAAAACAAATAATCCTCAAGTTTCCCTTATGTTGGTGGTGGGGGGGGGGGGGGGTGGGTGGGTTTAAAGCACCATCTATGAATAACTCTATACACTGAGCATGAACATCAACCTTTTTTTCCTAGGTCTCATCCTACACACTACTGTACAACTATAACACCTGTACTAGAGGAACTGACCTTCCCTAGAGAGCATTCTTGATCCGATCAAAGATACACATAAGATGATCCTTAAAGAATTAATATACCTACAACTAAACTTTATTATAATTAATAACATAATATGGGTTTGAGTAATAACAACAAGGATGAGATACATGTAAGAGGATGGGAATGGATTTGGTCCTTTGAGGTAACTGCAATCAATAAGCTACTGAACCGACTCTCCAAAATATTGAAAGGCCCAATATAATGTGATGATATATTAAATTGTTTCAAAATACTTTTATTCCCTAGTATAGGTGAAAAATGCATGAAAACCTAATCCTCCACTTGGTACTCTAGTGGTTTGTGGTGGCGAACGATGTAAGATTTCTAATAAGACTGAGTTATAGCCATATGCTTCTAGATAGTTTGTACCTTATCTGAAGTATCTTGAATAATATGAGGTCCCATTATCATTGCCTCTCCTACCTATGACCAATATAGGGTTAAAACATATGTCTTACAATATAAGGCCTCATAATAAGTCATATGTATAGTCACTTAGAATATTTTATTATAAGTTAAATCAGTGAGAGGTAAGTCTTTCTCCTAAGAACCTACTAAATCCAATATACATGCTCAGAGAATGTCTTATAACAATTTTATTATATGATTATAGTAGCCATAATTCTATGTGTGATAGATTTTAATTAGGAGTACATATGAACCAAATGCCCTCTGTAACCCATCCCTGAAATGCAGCGTGAATCAAGCATCTCTATCTAAAATGATAGTACATGGAAATCCATGTTGATGTATGATCTCTCCAGAATATATCATTCTTAGATAATCAACATAAATGTTCTCTATAATAGGTAGTAAGTGGGAAACCTTTTTTAATATATCTATAATCACCCATACTATGTCAATGCCTTGAGATGACCAAGGTAAAACTGTCACAAAATCCATAGTGACATAATCACATTTCCACTCAGGAATAGGAAATGACTATAAAAGACCATTGGTCCACTAGTGTTCCACTTTCTACTACTGATAGGTAGAACACCAAGCATCAAAACCAACTATCTCCCTTTTCAGACTAGGTCACCAATACTAATAGTGGAAATCATGTAGCATTTTTATAAGGCCCAAACATACTGCCTAAGCAGAAGCAGGAAAATCTCACATCAATTCTTATCTAATATCTATAGGGACTTAATGAATCCATGAATGTAAAGGAACTCATTCACATTAATGATCCAATGAGTCTGTGGGTCCCCACCTAAAATTCTCCCTCATAGGACCAAACCATTAGGATCAAAAAAAATTCTCATCTTCACTCTATCAAGAAGTGAAGAGTCCATTGATAAAGATGTGAGTAAAGACTATATATGATGGTTCTGAACCTACAAATGCATCTTGGAAAATAGGTATATCAACTTAGACTCACTAATAACCTCCTTAACTACCTATTTCATAGTATGAAATCTTATAGAATTAGAAATGAAATTTACTTTAACAGGTATATAAACAATCTCAAATTCGAATGAATGTAGGTATTCAACCCATGTTAATTCCATGAGATTAAATTCATACTATGTAAAGATATATTTGAGATTTTTTTGGTGTGTATTAACTAAAAAATTATCTCCTAGTAAGTATTGAATTTAATAACATAAGGAATGAAACTAAAATTCAAGATCATGCATCAGGTAATTATGCTCATGTTCCCTCAGTTGGTGAGACCCACATGCCAAAAACTGATCTACCGGCATCATAACGGCTCCCAACTTAATAAATAATTCATTATAGTAAAGAATATAGCCTATAATTGTCTCAGGTAAAATAAATACCAGATATTAAGTCAATCTCCTTTTTAGCTCCTTAAATGATTTCTCACACGCTTCAGACCATGTAAACTTGACTCATTTTTTGGTCAAGCATATAATTGGTGCTTCTAGACATGATAAATCCTATATAAAGAACCTATAATAACCTAATACCCCTAAGAAACTCTTTATTTACAAGTCATTCTTGGGTTACTCCAAGTGAACAATAACTCTCACCTTCCATGGTTCAAATGATACTCATGTCTATGAGATTTTATAACCCAAGTAGTGGTCATTATAAATCCAAAAGTGGCATTTAGTGAGCTTAACACACATCTGGTTCTCTCTTAGTGTGATCAAAATTATATCAAGATATTTTTCATGTTTGTGTTGAGCATGTGAGCACACTAACATTTCATCCATATGGACTACCATAAATGAATCCACTTATGGGTGGACAACCTGATTAATGAAATCCATGAATACTACTGGTGATTTCATAAGACCGAATGGAGTGAACAAATGCTTATAGAATCCAAATATACTATGGAATGATGTGCATGGTATTTAAGATGGAATAACACTCACCTGATGGAATCCTAACTTAAAATCAATCTTGGAGAAAACCATTGATCCTTAAATATAGTTAAAGAGATATTCAATACATGGAAGTTGATACCGATTCTTAATCATTTTTTTAACTGATGGTAATCCATGAAATTCCTGAGGGTATTATCAATATACTTGTTAAAAATAATAAGTGAAACCCACATGGAATTACTAGGCCATATAAAACCCTTGGATTCAAAGTCTTCTACCAGCTTCTGGACCTCCTACAACTTAGTTGTAGCTATCTTGTAAAGCAGAATGGATACTAGTGTTGATCCCAACACTATATAAATAGTAAACTCTACCACTATCATGAGGTAGTTCAGGAAAGTCATTAGGGAATACATACCTAAAATTATCTATTATAGGAGGGAAATAAACATAACTTTTTCCCTTATCATCCATATAAAGTCTAATAATCTGGGCTGTCACTCTACCAAGCCCATGATGCTCAGGTCTAGTTTGACTTTCCTGGACATCTCATTCACCCTTGTGAATATATCTATCACCCTCTATAGATGTGAAGTATACCATATGATGATATCAATCAAAATAATTATTATATAAAAAAAACATTCCATCCTGAGAATGATGTCAAAATCTCTCATCTAAATAATAAGGAGGTTCCATAAGAAGCGATACCCACCTATATCAAAGGGAACTTCTTGGATAGTGTACACTCTTTGATTGAATTCCCAATGGAGTATTTAGTGTAACAATTCCATAAAAATAATCTAAATAAAGTCTAATACAATCCAAGCCACCAAAGATATAAAGATGTAAGAAGCACCTATATAAAAGAGAGAAAAATCTAGAGTAGAGGCTAATAAAATTATACCTCTAACCATGGATGGAATGAAACTATGATCCCCATGGATTAGTTACAAAAAAATATAACTTTCCTAATAAACAAACTCGAGATATATTCTAACTACCATGGGAAGGCCTTCTTTATAGGTGTTATAAATCTAGTGTCTGGATCCCTCAACCACAACCAGCTCTTCAACCTATATGGCCAGTAGAGATCCAACTCTATAGCTAACATGGAGTTAATGATCTTACTCCCAAAGGAGGATCTGGTGTAAACCCTCTTCCACTATATATAGGTAGAAGAGTCTAACAAAATCACTTTAGATGGACCATCCTACAACATGATCTACACTCAAATAGAGATCTATCGCAATGGGGATTAATATGAACCCACTTACCATACTGGTGATAGATCACACGACTACCTGGGCACATGATATGACTACTACGGCTTCTTGAATAAAACTCCAAGTGATTATTCCTGCCATTATTCGAAGTAGTTTTCGGTATAGGATACAAAATTCTTTAGCTCACACCCTTAGTCTATCTTTGGTTACACTCAATAATGATCACATGATTCACTATTCTAGTGATAGTAGTCAAATGAAACATATTCAACTATGATTGGATACCATGCCTATGAAAATACTAGAATAATTTAGCCCTAGATAACTTGTCACCTATACGGGTTGATGTGAAATAATGGATCTTTTTGAAATGAGTGGATTAGTCCATAACTAATAAATCACCCTTCTCTAGGTTCATAAACTATATGGATCTATCAGCCCTCATTGTATTAGGATATAAATAATCATAGAAGGCCATCTAGAAATCACCCCATACCATAGCCCATGTAACACCCCGAGATTTTATAAAAAATATTCTTTTTAATTTCATTAATGTCTTGTGTTGAACGCTACACCAAAATTAGCTTTCACAACACGCATCCTTGACTTTCCTTGCATTACACGCAATCACGACCTTCCTCGATAGCGCGTGTAGTATGCAATACCGAGTTTCACTAAACAATGATATGCTATTAAAATATTATTAAAACTAGCCATTGTGAATAGTAATAACCACTTTTGGAAATTTGTAAATTTCATTTTTCAAAATGGACTTCATTTTTGGATTCGTAATATCGAAATTAGCTTAGGGTGAAATTTTGGTACTTTTCGGATAACTTTCATTTTCTCATGAATAGTGAAAATTACTAAATTTTAATTAAAAACAACCTTTTTAATCGAAATAATTAATAGTGATAAATTATTAATTTGAGTGGTTTTAAAGTATATTTAGAATATATTTTTACAATTTAATAAAATTTTGGTCATTGGATGTAATTTCACATTTAAACCAGACATAAACAAGTGTCAATCTTTTGATAGTTATTATCTCTTAAGAACACGCTATTTGTTTTGACGACGGGAATTAATTTTTAAATTAATTAATGCAACTGATATGTTTTGAATTTGGTAAAATTGACATCATTTTTGAGTTCATAATATCAAATATAGATTAGGCCTAATTTTTGGTATTTTTCTGGAAACTTTCATTTTTTGATGAATAGTGAAACCACTAAGTGGTAGTTAAAAAAAATGAATTTTTCATAAAACTTAATTTTACCGCTTTTGTGAGTGGAATTTCAAAAATCCAAGAGACATGGTTGATGTCAGTAAGTAAAATGTGGTTCAATGAGATGAAAATAATTTTTGGTGAATAGTAACTTTTTACTTTTTTTACCACGGTTAAAAGTAAATAGGGTAATTAAGGGTAAAAATGATATTATTATTACCCTAAGACATGTCCTAATTCTATTGGATAAGTATAATTCGCCCAAAAACAACCTTAGGAATAAAATATGACCATTTAGGCCCACTTGGATTAGATTAGGACATTTATTATTAATTTATTTAAAGAAGTGTTAAAATAGTTAAAATCAATGTTTAATAAGTATATCATTTTTAATATAGGGTAATACATACGATAAATTATACTATAAATATTCATTAGAACTATAAAAATATTTCCTACATAATGGTATTTTATTTGTAATTTTTAGACATTAAATAAGTTAATTTATTTATGACACAAAGATGATGCAGTAATTATCTTATTAATGAAATATTGACATAATTGATGTTATAAATACCAAAATAAATGTAATTTGAGACTTTTTATGAATTCCACTAATTTTATAGGTTAATATGACATGTTATTATGGATATAATTAACGTTTTTGGAACTAATCAGTCTTTTATAAGTTTCAAAAAAATCAATTACTAAATAGTGTCAAAATTGACATAAAATAGTTTTTAAAACAAATATTATATTATTAATTGTTATTTTATTCCTAAAAATATAAGGTTCGGCCAAATGACTTAAATAAGGTTATATATATTAATAATAAACAACTTGGGGTTGGTTTGTCTTGTTATAGTAAGTTTATTAACCTTATAGAATAAGAACAGAAAAAGACACGGTAAAAGTAAAATTATCTAAATTAAAGTTAAATATAAATGATATGGTTAAAATAGGAACCTAAACTTGTCTAAATTCTCTGGGATGAGAGGTTTTTGACCCATCCCCACCTTAGATTTGAAATAAATCAATATGGAGCTATTTAAAACCGAATTTGGCTTTATAATAAAATAATATTTTTAGTTATTCCAAAGGTGCCCCTCTCCTCCCTTATAAAAGGGCACCTCCTACCTCTCTTCCTCACACCACCTTGAGCCTTCAAGCTCGGACAAAACCTGAAAATTTATCTTCTCCACTTCCCTAGCAACATCCTAGAGGTTCTGTTCTTCCTCAAAGACCAATTTTAGTGCCCTAAAAAGAGATCTCAAAGAGGCGCTTCAAAGAATAGGTAATGTCCGTTACCAATTCTTTCAACTTTATTTGTTCTTGCACTTCTTCATCTTAGGTTGTTTCATTATGATGTAATAACATCAGTATCAATTATATACGGATATGTTATTTTATGTATGAAACAACATTATTTCACAATCTATCCATCCTACGGAAAATGAAATTACCGCGCGTGCATACGTACGGAATACCGTCTCCAAGCCGTGGTGTAATCTATTTTCCACCACCACCTTACTTGGATGGGTATAATGGTGTACATAATAACTATATATGATTATTGTAAAGTGATATTGATTCTGATATAGTATACATACACTCCAATACAATTCCACGATCATGAGAATGATATCATCGCTCGTGCGTTCGTACGGACTACCGTCTCCACGACGTGATGAGATTCATTCTCCACATTAACCATTCATGAATGATTATAAAGTATATATTATAAGTAATCATGAAATATATGAAATAATAATGATACTGGATTTATGTGTATATATATGTATGTCATCTACTCAATTCCATTCAACTCAATAAGGAAACGAAAACAGCGTTAATGCGTACGTACGACCTACCGTCTCCATGAACGGTGTATTTCTTTCCATTTCCTGATCTATTATATATATGTATATTCTGAATATATATTATATATAAATCATGTTTTATATTCTGGAATTAAGTAATCATGATCTAATTAATCATATGAATAATTACAAGTCAAAACACGGACGACAAATGAAACGATTTTACCCAAAACGCTCTTTAACATGGAATTTACAAAAGAACGGGTAAAATAAACTCATAAGTGAACCATATATGATATCATAACACTGAGTATGATTATGGAATAATTCAATTACATTATTTAAATCATTATATAGGAGGTTCGGACACTTACGAAGAAAATCAGACCTAAGGTAAGGGAAAATATCACAATCTCATTTTTATCCGAGATTGTTTATACTTTGGTATTTACTGGGGTGTATTTTAGCATCCACGTCCATGTTACCTCAATATGTAATATTGTTTCCATCCACCTACAATTGTTTAAATCCAATTTTACCCTTTGGTGAGTTTTTAGTAAAAGATATGAAAGAAATCTTTTGTTGTTTTTCATACGAGGTACTTTTTGACTTTTCTGAAAAAAGTATGAGAAGAATGTTTTTTTAACTTATACGGCATGAATGGATTTTTAAAACATTATTTCCAAGAAGCTTACTTTACAAGTTTTCATGTTTATTTTTAATCAACTTATTTTAGTTTAAAATTGTATGACATGTTAAGAAAGGAAAAATGTTTTGAAGTAGAAAGGATATTTTCCTCAAGAATCGAGTTCAAGTGTTTTATCAAAATTATTTTCCATCTAAGATAATATAGGGTTCTGTTTCTATCCCTATTATTACATGGATTTGATTATGTTGTGATCGAAATATTTTTATGAATTCCTTTATCTTATATGAATTGTTTTATGATGTCACGATGTTTAAGATTCCCATTTTTATTACATGGGTTATGCTATTATGTATGGTTTATGATTTTGTGGCACACATAAGAATGGTATCATTATGAGATGGGTGGGACCTATATCTCCCTCCAATTCATTGGGGAAAGATTTTAGATCTCATGAGATAGACATGGCTGGAACGGCAGGTTAAACCAGTTCAGTGAAATAAGACTGAAACGAGGAGTGAACTCGGTTCAGAAATGGACTTTGTCCACTAAGATAGTCTTGGAAATGAGTCTTGACTAATAAGAAATGATTCTCTATGATTATGTGTGTATGACACAAAGTTTCATGTTTTAATTTATGATTATTGGGATTACATTTCACTACTATGATTTATCCCATGTTATGATATTATGATCTGTCTTTCAGGTTAAGATTTCCAAAATGTTATTTTCTTATGAATATGATGTGATTGATATTTCTTTTGTTTACCCTTACTGAGAATTTGATCTCACCCTTTTATGTTTTCTTTTCCCCAGGATATAAAGAAAGGTTTTAGGTAAGAAAAAAAAGGGAAGATCTTTACGGGAGATGTTGAAGATCTTTCACCATGATTAGCAGATTATATTCCGAGTTTCCAAAGACACTAAAATATTACGGTCCTTGTGTGTGTGTTTTTGTAATGTACTAAGTATTCTGAAAAAGTAATGTAATGTCCATGTACGTCAAGCTTCGGGTCTTTACAGTTGGTATCAGAGGAAAGGTTTAGTCAACATTTGGAAACTAGGATGTGAAAATGTTAGTGAGATCCCTAGAGATATTTCTAAGGTATGTCTAGGGATGTCTCTAATGTTAAGTATACGTATAGGTTATAGTCCTAGAATTGTGCTAACGATCTTAGAATTTAACCTAAGATGTTAGATATTCCCTTTACTATGTTGTTCTCTCTAGCATGATTTTTTCCTCTCACAAAATTCTTTTTTTGTTTTAGTTAATGGAGGGAACCAGAAGGAATTCGGTTAACATTGAATCCAATGGACAAATTGGTGACTATGAGAAACAAAATTGTGTAATTACTAGAGAGAAAGATATTGTGATTATTCCAAATCAGTCATTGTGATATATGATTAACAAGGTGAAATTTAGTGGTATTCTTAATTCATCAAATAAGAGGAAGATAGACTTTTATGCATGTTCACATGTGGAGGAGCATAAAGAAAAGAAGATTGAGATTTCTAAAGAAGGGAAGAAGAACCTTGAAGAATACCTCAAATGGAGGGACAAATGTTATCTGTGTGGAGAAAAGGGTCATAGAGTGACATGCTTATATGGAGTTCAATGACTTATTTGTGGAGAACATGGGCATTACCCAACTCAATACCCTGACCTAAAAAGTTACTTCTAAATCAAGGAAGGAATTATTCTAGGACAATCATTGAAGAGGATGGATTGAAGTGTTTATGTATTGGTATTCAAGAATAATGCTGTTGAGGTACTTTTATGGTTTATTAGAATATTTTTGTATTAGTATATTGTGGTTTTCAATAATTTTATGGTACCGATAACCATGAAAAGTGATTCAAATATTTTGGAAATTAGATGATATGTGCATAATGAAGGGATAAAATGATAATGAGATGTTTGATTGTATTCATGAGCTCATGATTGATATAAGGACTAAGTGATATCATGGTTTGAGTATATAGAATTTTTGGATTTTGGTATGTAGAAAGAGTTAACTTTTGACTACATTCATGTTTTAACTATGGTTCAATTAATGGGTATTCATTCTTCAACAGAATACATGATTAAGGTATTCACATGTTTGTAATTTGACCAACAAGATATATCTTATGATATATGGGGGATAAATGATGGAATTCACTTGATTTTTATGTGACATTTCAAGTAATCATTTTCTTTATACTATGAGCTTAGACTGAAGTATTTTGGATAAGCCTAAAGTTTGGGATGGATTATGTTGGACATAAGTTAGTATTGTTTAAGGATTGAAGTTTTTTCGATATTATTTATGGGATGTTATAGTAATTTAGTTTTGGAAAAAGGACAACCTGTAGGATGGGCGACAACCCATCGCATCAGACAAGGCTGTGGGAATCGAACCCACAACCGAAGTGCGACTGGCCTTTATCGCCTACCATTGGCCTACAGGAAGTCCCTGTTTAGTAGAAACTAGTTTTATTATATTAAGAAGTATGATATATGAAGTATAAGTCCATTTTAGGAACCATATATGATTAATCTCACTATAGATGGACTTATGTAAGTTTTTTATAACTTTTCTAACCTTTTTTTGAGACAGATGGAATGACCCATCATTATATAACATGATCTGATAACACATCATGAATGAAAAATTCAACTTCATTTATTTAAGAGATGAACTGGAAATTGTCCAAAGAACGACCAATGGTGAGACTATACCAAAATCACAAAAGTATTTCTTCTAATTCCAATTTCACCAACTTTAGGGAAATGATCTTGAAAACCAAAAATGTTTTCCTAGTGCTCTTATATCTGATGAATCAGATGATACCTCAGATCATCACAAATTTATGGCCTTGTGATTGCTAGCTTTTCCATAGCCATGTTCTCTTCCACTCTCCATCAGAACATGATGGTTAGATTTCTCTTCCATATCCATATTTTCACCTATGTGGAAACCCAATGATTAGTTTATTTGGGTAACCATTACCTTTCATACTTTTGTTTTTAAAGATTGGTTTTTGTATTCCTTTTTAAGATGTGGGTTTCTATTAAAGAAACTTTCGAGTAGTAAACCATTTATAACCCCGACGAATTTCGAGGGCGGAATTCATTTTAAGGGGGGTAGAATGTAACACCCCGAGATTTTATGAAAAATATTCTTTTTAATTTCATTAACGTCTTGTGTTGTATGCTACACCAAAATGAGCTTTCACAACATGCATCCTTGACTTTCCTTGCATTACACACAATCGTGACCTTCCTCAATAGCGCGTGTAGTACGCAATACCGAGTTTCACTAAACAACGATATGCTATTAAAATATTATTAAAACTAGCCGTTATGAATAGTAATAACCAATTTTTGAAATTTTGTAAATTTCATTTTTCAAAATGGACTTCATTTTTTGATTTGTAATATCGAAATTAGCTTAGGGTGAAATTTTGGTACTTTTCGGATAACTTTCATTTTCTGATGAATAGTGAAAATTACTAAATTTTAATTAAAAACAACCTTTTTAATCGAAATAATTAACAGTGATAAATTATTAATTTGAGTGGTTTTAAAGTATATTTAGAATATATTTTTACAATTTAATACAATGTTGGTAATTGGATGTAATTTCACATTTAAACCAGACATAAACAAGTGTCAATCTTTTGATAGTTATTATCTCTTAAGAACACGCTATTTGTTTTGACGACGAGAATTAATTTTTAAATTAATTAATGAAAATGATATGTTTTGAATTTGGTAAAATAGACATCATTTTTGAGTTCATAAAATCAAATATAGCTTAGGCCTAATTTTTGGTATTTTTCTGGAAACTTTCATTTTTTGATGAATAGTGAAACCACTAAGTGGTAGTTAAAAAAAATGAATTTTTCATAAAAATTAATTTTACCACTTCTGTGAGTGGAATTTCAAAAATCCAAGAGACACTGTTGATGTCAGTAATTAAAATGTGGTTCAATGAGATGAAAATAATTTTTGGTGAATAGTAACTTTTTACTTTTTTTTACCACGGTTAAAATTAAATAGGGTAATTAAGGGTAAAAATGATATTATTATTACCCTAAAACATGTACTAATTCTATTGGATAAGTGTAATTCGACCAAAAAGAACCTTAGGAATAAAATATGACCATTTAGTCCCACTTGGATTAGATTAGGACATTTATTATTAATTTATTTAAAGAAGTGTTAAAATAGTTAAAATCAAAGTTTAATAAGTATATAATTTTTAATATAGGGTTATACATAATATAAATTCGACTATAAATATTCATTAGAAATATAAAATGATTTCCTACATAATTGTATTTTATTTGTAATTTTTAGACTTTAAATAAGTTAATTTATTTATGACACAAAGATGATGCAATAATTATCTTATTAATGAAATATTGACATAATTGATGTTATAAATACAAAAATAAATGTAATTTGAGACTTTTTATGAATTCCACTAATTTTATAGGTTAATATGACATGTTAGTATTGATATAATTAACGTTTTTTGAACTAATCGGTCTTTTATGAGTTTCACAAAAATCAATTACTAAATAGTGTCAAAATTGACATAAAATATTTTTTAAAACAAATATTATATTATTAATTGTTATTTTATTCCTAAAAATCTAAGGTTCGGCCAAATGACTTAGATAAAGTTATATATATTAATAATAGACAACTTGGGGTTCGTTTGTCTTGTTATAGTAAGTATATTAACCTTATAGTGTAAGAACAAAAAAGACACGGTAAAAGTAAAATTATCTAACTTAAAGTAAAATATAAATGATAAGGTTAAAATAGGAACCTAAACTTGTATAAATTATATTGGATGAGAGGATTTCAACCCATACCAAACTTATCTTTGAAATAAATCAATTTGGATCTATTTAAAACCGAATTTGTCTTTATAATAAAATAATTTTTTTATTTATTCCAAAGGTGCCTCTCTCCTCCCTTATAAAAGGGCACCTCCTCCCTCTCTTCCTCACACCACTTTGAGCCTTCAAGCTCGGCCAACCCCTAAACAATTCTCTTTTACACTTCCCTAGAAACATACTAGAGGTTTTGGTCTTCCTCAAAGACCAATTTTAGTGCCCTAAAAGGAGATCTCAAAGAGGCGCTTCAAAGAAGAGGTAATGTCCGTTACCAATTCTTTCAACTTTATTTCTTCTTCCACATCTTATTCTTAGGTTGTTTCATTATGAAGTAATAATATCAGTATCAATCATATAATGATATGTTATTATAAGTATGAAATAACCCTATTTCACCATCTATCCATCCTACGGAAAACAAAATCACCGCGCGTGCGTACGTACGGAATACCGTCTCCACGCCGTGGTGTAATCTATTTTCCACCACCACCTTACTTGGATGGGTATAATGGTGTAAATAATAACTATATATGATTATTGTAAAGTGATATTGATTCTGAAATAGTATACATACACTCCAATACAATTCCATGATCATGAGAATGATATCATCGCTCGTGCGTACGTACAGACTACCGTCTCCACGACGTGATGAGATTCATTCTCCACGTTAACCATTCATGAATGATTATAAAGTATATATAATAAGTAATCAAGAAATATATGACATAATAATGATACTTTATTTATGTGTATATATATGTATGTCATATACTTAATTCCATTCAACTCAATAAGGAAACGAAAACAACGTTCATGCGTACGTACGACCTACCGTCTCAATGAACGGTGTATTTATGTCCATTTACTGATCTATTATATATATGTATATTCTGAATATATATTATATATAAATCATGTTTTATATTCTGGAATTAAGTAATCATGATCTAAGTAATCATATGAATAATTATAAGTCAAAGCACAGACGAAAAATGAAACGATTTTACCCAAAACGCTCTTTAACATGGAATTTACAAAAGAACGGGTAAAATAAAGTCATAAGTGAACCATATATGATATCATAACAGTGAGTATGATTATGGAATAAGACAATGACATTATTTAAATCATTATACAGGAGGTTCGGACACTTACGAAGCAAATCGAACTTAAGGTAATGGAAAATATCACAATCTCATTTTTATCCGAGATTGTTTATACTTTGGTATTTACTGGGGGGGTATTTTATCATCCACATCCATGTTACCTCAATATGTAATATTGTTTCCACCCACCTACAATTGTTTAAATACAACTTTAAAATTTGGTGAGTTTTTAGTAAAAGATATCAAAGGAATATTTTGTTGTTTTTCATATGAGGTACTTTTTGACTTTTCCGAAAAAAGTATGAGAAGAATGTTTTTTTAACTTATATGGCATGAATGGATTTTTAAAACATTATTTCCAAGAATATTCCTTTACAAGATTTCAAGTTTATTTTTATTCAACTTCTTTTAGTTTAAAATTGTATGACATGTTAAGAAAGGAAAAATGTTTTGAAGTAGAAAGGATATTTTCCTCAAGAATGGAGTTTAAGTGTTTTATCAAAATTATTTTCCATCTAAGATAATATAGGGTTCTGTTTCTATCCCTATTATTACATGGATTTGATTATGTTGTGATGGAAATATTTTTATGAATTACTTTATCTTATATGAATTGTTTTATGATGTCACGATGTTTAAGATTCCCATTTTTATTACATGGGTTATGCTATGATGTATGGTTTATGATTTTGTGGCACACATAAGAATGATATCATTATGAGATGGGTGGGACCTATATATCCCTCCAATTCATTGGGGAAAGATTTTATATCTCATGAGATAGATATGGCTGGAACGACAGGTTAAACCGGTTCAGTGAAATAGGACTGAAACGAGGAGTGAACTCGGTTCAGAAATGGAATTTTTCCACTATGATAGTCTTGGCAATGAGTCTTGACTAATAAGAAATTATTCTCTATGATTATGTGTGTATGACACAAAGTTTCATGTTTTAAGTTATGATTATTGGGATTACATTTCACTACTATGATTTATCCCATGTTATGATATTATGATCTGTTTTTCAGGTTAAGATTTCCAAAATGTTATATTCTTATGAATATGATGTGATTGATATTTCTTTTGTTTACCCTTACTGAGCATTTCAGCTCACCCTTTTATTATTTTCTTTTCCCCAGGATATAAAGAAAGGTTTTAGGTAAGAAAAAAAGGGAATATCTTTATGGGAGATGTTGAAGATCTTTCACCATGATTAGAAGATTATATTCCGAGTTTCCAAAGACACTAAACTATTACGGTCCTTGTTTGTGTGTTTTTGTAATGTACTAAGTATTCCGCAAAATTAATGTAATGTCCATGTACGTCAAGCTTCGGGTCTTTACAACCCATTGCTGATCAGCCTAGTTCAACACATCCCAACACCTCTTGGATGAATCACATAGCATATATGATGTGAGCTTGACCCCCCTATCAGGAGGCATATATAGATGCTTTAAAATAGATAGAATGGACCCATACCATGACTTTTCAGACTATAGACCACCATCCCCTTAAAACATCGGTGAATTCTACTTCAAATATTCTCACATAAACTCTACCATAGTAGGGGGATGGTCGTAGGGATCCCTACACAGCTTGCATGATCCATAATAATACCCCTCAAAACTAAGTGTCACTACCCCAATCAGGTATAATAAGAGGTTCCAAAAGTTGAATTACTAGAGGTAATACTGGTGGATTAGGTACCACCACCCTTATATCATGGTTATCACCACCCACCTAGTGCATGAATTGAGGATGTTGTGGGGGAATAATTCCAAAAATTACAAGCACACACCTAAAAATATATTTATTAATGATTTAAATAATAGACATAATAATATGATAGGTATAAGCATTCCTATATAAGATTTACACCCCTATGTCTGCTCCCATGATTAGGCATGAGCGGTATATAAGATCAAAAGGGTAGAAAGTGACACCCCCTACTACCCACTACTAAGGTTTTGTCAAAGGAATGTTCTCTACTTTACATAAGGGGATCTATCACATGGAGCATCAATTGAAAGTTATATAGGAAAACACCCTTTAAGTTGAAATTATATTCCCCATTTCATGTCAACCATTTCATTAAATTATTAATAATTATTAGTTCATAATTCTTTAGGTATATGATGGCCCATTTAGATTAGTTACCATTCCTAAGTTATAAATTACTACACTTTATAATTTACAATTGTCCCATAAAATAATTATGACTAGACTTATACATTTGGTATCAGAATGTGATGATTAAATAACAATAACCTGATTAGATCGATCACCATTCAAAATTTATAGAAGTACCAACCTTATAAATTTAAATTATCATCCATGTAATATAGTACAAGTAACATTTTAACTCACATAATCATATTTACATAGCTCAAAAATGTAATAATTAGTTAGTTAAGGTTCCACTATAATTATATATGGGAAGAAACCATTTAGGGTGATGTAGGAAATTTAAAGACCAATTATTTATGAATTAACTGCATGATACATTAGCACAAGTCCATGGGTATAGAAATCAAGGAACTAATAACATGCAATGAGAAATGATCATTGTAAAATAGATATGTCATGGAATATTAATGTCATATAAATACTCAAGTTCCTATAATGATGAATGAGATAATAACTATTTTCCTTATTAGTCCAAGGGTTAAAGAAAATTCACAATGATAATAAACATCACAACTCATGTGGGTCACCCAATAGTGAAATAAATGCAACTATAATAGGCACAATCCATAACATCAAGTCACAACCTAGGAAATTTGGATTCTCCCTATACTTAGGCTAGATATTTCCAATAATGGACTCATTAAAAAATTATAACACATTCCTAGTCTCCAATCTAACGACCCAAAAAGTAATAAAAAATAAGACTAACACTTTGATACCACTTTGTAACTTATTGACTCAGATCACTCGATAATAGTAGTTGAACCAATGGGTCACATGGACTTATGCATGTCTACCTATACACCATAGTCCGATGAATAGTAGTGAAGGTCTATAAGAATATGGTAGGGAGACTATACTCTTAAAATAAAAGTGTGTAAAAATGTAATTAAAACATTAATAAACAGTCGGAAAAAATAATAAATAACCAGCAATAAGATAAATAAACACCCAAATAAGATAAATAAACTAATAGAAATCAAATCCAATGTCATATACATGATTATAATAACCATTTAATACAAATATAAAAAGGGTAAAGTACAGAGAAACATGGAGTCATGTATATAAAACATGCTATCCAAAAGTAAAAAAGATCATAAACTATCTCCAATAGCAATGTGAGCATAAACTCAATCTTCTGCTCCCATAATGCATCTTAGCATAAGAAATTAGGTGTCCTGATCTAGAACCTTCCCTTTGTCCCTAACTATAATCATGATGTTTTTCTGGGTACGAATCTATATCCTTAATATGGTGTGAGATACACTCCACTAATGATGTCCATAAAAAATCCAGTCTGTGAATGTATGATATAAAAAATATGTAGATATAATAGGAATAAAGCTATACAATAAGTGATGAGATCTATCCTATAAAAACATTCTAAAACAAGAATTATATAAATGATTAATATCTGTAAAATAGATCAAGGCATCAACTAAAACCTATTACAACATATAAAGTATCAAGAAGCTAAAACATAGCTAAATAATCATGTATTAGACCTATATGTTTCAGGTTCAAGGTACAATGACCGAGGCATCCTCTTATAGTCTACAGAGCTCATCCATATCAAACATGGTGTATTATAGATCTATTTAGTCTAGAAACCCGAGGACTTTGGTAATGGAATATTCTTTGATTCCATAAATATCATCCATATAAAACATGGTAAAGAATTGGGTGGAGCCCAAGGATCATGTCCAATGTGGTCAAACAATCCTGATCTAAGGTAATAATCTAAGGCTTCTGTTATATTATAAGAGGTCCATCCAATCCATACCATATCATACATTATCAAGTAATCCATATAAGGATTTAATTTTCAATGTTATTTTCCATTACCTTTACTTGTTTAATCTATTATAATAATTTCATTATATTTTCTCTTAAAAGAGATAATGAATAGAGAAGCCTTGTTCATGTCTATGACTTTAATCGATTCTATTGAATAAATTATAAGTGGGACTAAAAGCAAATTTTAATTTCCACGCATTTTTTCAATTGAATTTATAATATTAAATTTTTTAATTAATATAAATACAATTTATAAGAATGGGGTACATTTTAGTGTCCATACCACTTCAATAATTAATATTATAATCACGTATAATACAAGGTATTGTCCATTTCATTCCAAAATTCTTATTTATCTCAATTCATTACTGCTTTCATTTATATATAACATGTCACTAAACAAGGTACTCAACCTTTAACAACTAAAATAATTTATATATAGATTCCATTAATAAATTTAGATATTAACTCACCCCATGGGTGGGGAACACATGATTAATAAAAAACCTCACCTCATGGGTGGTTCAGGATGAGGTTGATAACTTACAACCTTTCATATGGGCGTAATAACATGTTTAAATAGGGGTTTAAACATCTATGTTAAGGATCTATTAATTTAAGGATAAATGAATGGAAATTTATGCCTATGGAACTATGAAGTAAGCTGTAAAACACTAAAATATTAAAAGAAAAGGTATAGACCACCTAACTTAGATGGTTAACACTCTTCTTGCATAATATCATCTTCTGATTCAGTCTAGAATAGGAGAAATCCAAGAAATATATGAACACCCTAAAAATATGGAAAAAGTGCTATCATGAATTAAATATTCCATACGGTGAGATAAACTAATGAAGGTAGTAAAAGGATTAGAGAGATTACTGATACGCCTCCAATGTGATGAATGATAGTTAAACAAGAGGCTATTTGAAGGAGGTACTTTAATTCGTAGTTTAAGGTAGAAGGAGGAGCTCCTAAATGTGAGGGATTTCTATGCGTGAGAATTGAGGGAGAAGGATAGGAAAATCAGTCTTAAGTAATGGAGGGAAAATGATCATTTTTCCTATCTTTTAAAGGGAACATAGTTTATCGACACGACTGGAAATACTATGTTCTAACTATGCTCCAAAACTGCCCATGGGGATCCACCCCTTTCATAGTTAGGACAAACCATACACCAACCATGTGGGGTCACTACCTAAGTGGAAATATCTATGTGTCTAGGAGCATGGTTTGTAAAATTGTGTACAACCCATGAATGTTCCCTCTAAACTTTATCTACAACTCTATACATGTCCATGCGGCCAACCTCATATGGTTTAAAAATTTATCTCTACCTCTTATAGGTATGCATAGTTGAGACGCATGGTTACTCATAAACATGTTCCAACAATGTTCTTATGGATATTATTCAAAAAATATGAGCTTTAGGCATTTAATGATACCTATACTTTTCTAAACCATTTATTAAACTTGTAAGAACATTCATTTAAACATAAAGGAAGGTTAAAACTAAAATTTAAAGGATCCTTACCTTATGAGTAAAAATGGGAATGGATACACTTTTTGGGTAACCCTCTAGGACCATTTCTCAGTGGCATTACATGATCTTGAATAAAGTTTAATATTGGTGTCTATAAATACATCAAATAACCCATAGATAAATAAGTTAATTTCATAACAAGAATAAAAACCATATAAGAATCCTCAATTTGAAATATAATCTATTTTTCATAATATATCTAATTAAGAAGGTTTCATACCCATGTCATCAACCTATATATTTGATATATCATTCTTTAACATTTTGAAATGAACCATTCAAAACACCATGGACTTGGAAATTTAGTTTTACAGCTCAATTATAAACAAATTTCCTGAGATTTCATCTTCCTTAATTAGAAGGAACAAATACTCTCTTGAATTATTCATTAATGTAATATCACTTGTGACACACCTAACATATCACATCACATTGTGAGCATATATCGTCACATTTTTTATCAATACATTAAATTAAATGACTCATGATATGAATTAATTATAATATAAACTCTAAGGACCATTATACACATTCATAAAAAAGAATATCCAATGAAATTTAAACATGGGAATTCATAAAGGTGGCCCTGTCCTCATAATCTTGCATCATAGAAATTACCAAGATTGAAATTCATGATATGAAGCCTTGTCCACTTAAAAGAATTTATAACCTCATAGTCAACCGTTCTATGTGTCCCATCATACAATATTATCTTAACCATATTATATAAGTTTAAGAATAACATCATATCACTTAAAGGTTCTCATCATAGTGGGGAACTTCTATGGACTTTTAATGAGACTGATACCCCAAGAAATTAGCAAATGAATGTTACATAGAATAAAAATCAATATATGATAATTTATTTATTAATATTATAGAAATTTAATATATAGGTAATCTAAAGTACAAATTTGTAGGTTCTAGGGAACTAACTTCAATAGAAGGTAGGCCGAGTTTCAGGCCATTTACTTGGTGGTGGTTACACTATGACATATAATGTTCATGATATGACTTGTATGGGAGATGTATATCTACATTGTGAACCCCATGGTCACACCGTGACCATTTCCTAGGTGCGAGTTTTTATGAAGGGAAGACTGATAATCTAGTAACTAGCCACTCTTTTTCTTGGTACAAAAACTATTTGGGGAGGAATATTCCAATGAATCTGCTCCTTTATTCCACCCACATTATTCCCCCTTAAGGGGGGTGGGGGGGGGGGGTGAGGAATTATCATGGTTATGAAAGGAATACTCCTCATTTACCACTATTTTTTATCCTTTAATTGATTTAATTTGATAGAGATATGGCTGAGTATTTGGTGATGATTTCCACAATAACATGATATAAATCATCCGAGATAATGGGGCTTTTGCCTAGCGTGGATAGAGGGTGTCCTGAGAGAATGATCATACATATTTTTTTTCTATTTCAATTGATGCATGTTTCCCTGTTGATTATTTCTATGGGGTTTTATTAAATTGAATTAAATTGAAAATTAAATTTGGAATACAAATTGGATATTTTTCATGGATTAGGTTTGGGTGTGCATCTAGAGTGGACCATACCTTTTTGCTCATGGTTTTGACACTATTGGGATGTCAGGTGAGTTTTTAAGAAATAATGCCTATTTAAAATAATTTATAAAATTATTCTTTAATTATTATAATTTATTAATTAGGAATTATTGCTTGATGTTGGTTCTTGGAAGATTATAAAAGGTTTGGATGATATTTTCTGGGTTTTATTGAGGATGAGTAGAGCTTGATGAGGATGATATCATTATGACTAAGGTAGGTGATCCCTAAAAACCACTTTAGTTAATGAAATATGATTACATTCATGTGGAATATGGTCTCCTCCCTTGGTTAATTGACCTTGAAGTTAAAACTAATTATTATTGAAAACCCCATGAAATGAATAATGTGACGAGGTCAATGATAAACCCTTGAACACTAGATTGATTCATCAGCCACCAATGGTTGAGTTATTGAATATAAAAATGTATTATGAGAAATATAAAACCTAGAGGTGTATAAATAAAATAAAATAAAATAAATTTTATTACCATAGAATATGTTACCTCAGCTGCCCTGAGTAATAAGTAGTGATATACTTGGAAAATACAAAATTGAGTGTCAACTTAGAACCCAAGGATGGGATGTGTGAGGTTTGAGATGCATCAGATCATTGTGATGAACGATTAGAGACTGGGTAAAGTGATACTTCCCCATAAGAATGTGAGTACCCAAGTGGGTATAACCTAGGTTGACCAAGGATAGGTTGGGTGAGTGGACCAACGTATGATAACTTGGGTAGGGAGATGGGTATTATGACATTACTATAAAGTTATTCCAATTTGGATTATCCTATAAGTTCAATAAGGTTGTTAGGTGATCATGGTGGTGCTAAGGGAAACTATTACCTCTAAGTGTCATGTTTTGACCCAAAAGATGAGGCTGAGATAAGGGAACCCATGTAGGGTTTATAGGATATGGTAGGAATTAGGGGACTATGGTGGGTTCCCCAGAGTTATGTTAACCCTCAATAAGTTTAGTGGTGGTGGGGGTATCAATAATTCTAGGTGTCACCTTAAAACTCGAGAACTGAAAATGATAGTCTAGTTTTTTCATTGAGAGGACAACCTAAGAGATATATGAGGGGATCAATGTTTGGAAATACCTTATGATGATAATCATATTAGATGTTACCGGGATGGTGTTTTCTCTATTATATATAATATATGAGATTCATAGGATTCCAAATATCTAGAGTTATGTCTAATGATATATTATAAGATACCTAGTATTATTAGGATTTGGTGTTATTCTTGATGATATTTTATGATATATCTAGGATGAATATAATTTAGTGTTATTTTTGATGATATTTTATGAGATTAATTGGATGCATAAGGTATGGAATGATTATTAATGATATTTTACGATATAATTATGATTCTTAGGATCTGGTAGCTATAAAGTATATTAAATGAGATACCTAGGATTCTAAGGATATCGTTTTTACACCCAATGGCATATGAGATGGCTATGATATTACTAGGATCTGGTCGCTGCACCTGACAATATATGGGATACCTTGGATGTTTCTTAGGATTTTGTGATTTCACGTGATATTATGTGATATTACTAGGGTGTTTTAATGATACAATGTTTTTACATAATTATGTGATATGGGATTCCTGAAATGTTTACTAGGATTTTTTAATGACAAATTATATTAAATGGATTGCATGGGATATTTCCTAGGATCTGGTGTTTATACTTGATAATAAACCAATATATGAAATGATATGGACGGGTGGGTACAATTCCCCCAATGAGATATATATATGAAATGAAATGGATGAGACACTTTTCCATCTTAGTGATCATATATACTTTTGATAATATTATGGGAATGTGTTTACCTGACCCTTAGCATGTTATATCACATGCTTAAAGACATTAAACACTAGTTGAGGTAGGCATGGTCGATTTTGGGTGTCACCTTAAATCCTAAGGATTGAAACTAATAATTTTTATCTGGATTATTATTTTGTTAATATATTATTAATATAAAAAATGTGAAAGCACTTTATTTACTGGTTATGTTGGGAATGTCATTGGTAGTTCCCTACTATGTTTTACTCACACTCTTCTTGGGAATCTAGGACACTTGTATACCTAAGAAGAATTCATTGTTCAAAATTTCAAATAGGGTAGAGGCTCAATGATATATGATCAAACATGATAGATTAGATTGAGTTTGGATATCTGGATGTGATGAGGATTAGGGATATTTGTTATGGTTACTTTGTTTTATCCTTTTAATTTTTGTATATGGGGTTAGCCTAGTGGATGATTAGTTTGATGTATAACTATGTGATGTATTTTATTTATTATAAATACTCTGATTATTACCATGTTATTTGATTTTTGGTTATTTTATACTATTACTTCAGTATAATATGAGATTATAGTCTACCCATGGTATCACCATAGACCCTTAATGCTAGTTAGAAACCTCAAAAATATGGGGAAGAATACTTTAGGTCATGTAACACCTTAGTCCAATTGTTGGAGAGTGAACTGGAATGGTTAATTAAAAAGTGGCATCAAATCATCTTATCTATTTCTATTACTATTTGAAATAAGTTAGATAGAGATTAGGAATGTTTCATAGATTATTATAGACCTAATAGTGGTGTATCGTGAACATGTTTTTCGATGGGAAGTCTAGGTTACTAACTATATGATATTTTTGTTCTTGTTTTTTCTCTATAATAGTTGAGATATTTATTTAAATACAATTTGTGTATTTGATATTTTTATTGTTATTATGGTTTTTTATTTTTTGGTAAGAGGATTACGTACATGTATCATTTTTGGAACATAGGACTCACATGGAATTCATTTTTTTGAATATGATTGATATCACTAACTATAAGGGTTCAACTATTTAAAGTATCAACAATAGATTATATGGTGTTTACCCATATAACTTGTTGGTGATAATCTACTCATTAGAACCACAATATATTTATTCCTAATGACAGGTAATGTGGATTCTATGGATATATGTTCCATGATGATAATTATACAGTCCCTATTAGAAGGGATATATAGTGAACCTTAGTGGGTCAGTATAGGAACTTGATGCCTTTATATTGGTTATATAAATAAAATAGATTTGGTTACATAAAGTGTAAACAAAGACCAATATGGTTTTTTACAATATAGATTTTTGGTGGTATTGTACTTAACAAAATCACATGATTATTTCTTACTCAATATTATCATTATGGGATGATTCCATTATATATGTGTAGATGCGATCAGGGTCCTTGAGGGGATATTCTTAAATATATATTCCTAATGAATATTGTTACCCTATAGGGGCTGATCACTTTGCATGTGATACCTAATTTGTGTTTATATATATAAATATTTGATAATGATGTGTTATCATATAAGCTATTAAAGATACATTTATATTACCCTAGATATAACATAGTAGCTAACCTAAGGGTTGATCACAAGGGGGTAGTGTGTTTATCCTAGTGATACACAATTTTTTTTTATATTTTAGATTATTTTTAAAGTTGTAATAGAAACAAGAAACAATGAATAAAAATAGTGAAATGAAAGTAATAAGATTATAAAAAGTGATGGAAAATAAAAACAACAACTGAGAAGAAAAGCAAGTAAGAACAAAACCAACTGTAGAAAGATCAAATATTTATTATCTACCATTTACATATAAATATCATACTTCCACCACTGAACCATACTCAGCGTGTGCTCAATGTATTAATAAAAACAACTCCCTCTCTTATAGAAATAAACAATCATCCATGAAATTTATTCTTTTACAAGAGTGATATCTAAATTATGGAATGAGTCCTAAGGTCAATCCACATTATCATTAAATTTCATACATAAAAAAGTGATTATCAAAAGATCTTAAAAACAATCAAAGAAATTGGAGAGGAAAAGGAAAATGGATAGAGAAGAAGAAAGTAGAAAACCATTCATATGAATGAGTGTGTGGTTACAACTCCTCTGTATACATTCAAAATTTACAATGAGTGTATAGGATTTTAATGATTGAAATGAATAATTGATATCTAAGAAGCAATGATATTCAAATCCTAGAACTTGATCAGAAAATTATTCCTACGTGACTGCATGTTCACGATCAGACACTGAAGAGAGATAACACACATATTTATTTACAAACTAATAATAACAAAAGAGATAAGGAGAAGGAGAAGAGGCATAGAGTTCCAAAAAAATAGAATGAGTTGTCTCCCACAAAAAAACCATAATATTCTATTAAAAAACAAAGGATAAAATATATACAAAGTTTACTAATAAGTAGAGCACTATATATGTCAAACTTAACCATGTTGAAACCTATCTATGTTATATGAGCTAAATTCTTCCAAAAACCTCAATTCCCCATGAAAAAACTAGATGCCCACAGATTAATTTTATTGATCCAAAGATATTTTTCTATATTTATTTTCAACTTCATCCAACATTCATGAGAATATTCAGAAGAATTCATGAGATATTTCCTAGCCAATAAACATAATTCTTATCCTAATGAAATAATTTAAATTCCATTATTTCACCTATATCATAGGTTAATAAAAATATCACTACTATAAAAAATCACTTCTTAGAGTTTACATCTAAAAAAATATATGTCCAAAGATTAATTTCATTTATTCTTTTAATTTTAGGAAATTTAATAACCATGATGGAATATCCATTTGTCACTCGATATGGGGTAGTTCATCTTACTCCATTCAACTTGGTACTGATCCATAAATTAGTAGATAAATACGATCATTATCTAGGATCAACACTCACATATCTTATGTCATACCTATCTATATGAAAAATGTAATTCTAAATTAAAATTCAAAATTCAAAAAAATTTCAACTAAAATCAATCTTGACCTTCACTTCAAGCTTCAATTCCTCAATATATTCTTAATGATATAAGTAAAAACACTAAAATATTCACAAACACCCCAAACATAGAGATCATCCATTAGAACATATCATCACCAGCTTCAACCCCCCCAACCCAGCTTTATGTTCTTATAATAATAAAAAATGCATGGTTATGAGATCAGAACTCAATCAGTATGCCTCTATTACTTTATCCTAAAGCGAGATCCAAACACAATTAATTACTCTCATATTATTCAAGAAATACCTCATTTAGACATTTCATAAAGTGTATTTTAGGCATTAGAATCCAACTTCATCCTTGAAACGAAGGTGAAGACCAAGACCCCATAATCTCTTTCAATATAATTCTTACGAACTGAGTGAAAACAATCTATAAAACATGATATTAAAAAAAATTGATCAAGACTACTCACATGTTCATTAATCACAAGATTAAAATTTTTAATATATCTCAGCATTAATTCAATATTAATTTACATGAACTCAGAGGCTCTTTCCCAAGCTCAACTCGATCAATTTTTATTTAGGTCATTCACCAATCCCAATCTCAATCGAAGTATCATCTACTTAAAAATCCATCAAAAATTTGATTTCTCTCATGTTATATCCAGTCATGTCTTCAAATATTATACCAAGATCACATATCCAAGAGCTTGAGTTTGGGTGATCCTCAGCCACACAACTTCAATTTTACAAACTACATTGAATAAAACACCAATCGATGATATCTTTACCATACTAAACTTTATCTAGGGGATGATTCTTTAAAGATTGGTATTTTTTGAAAAAGGATCATCTTAGGTTCTCCCAATGGTTATAGGAGAGAATAATGTATGTGGTTTTTCACTTAAAAATATTTTTACACAGTTTACCTAAATTTGGATACTTGGGTTCTTTGAAAAATATCCTACGTAGGAATTTGGCTATGGGAAACTTCTTTTTAAAATTAAACAACATATAAATTTTTCTATGTAGATTCTTTTGGGAATTTGGATTTGTAAGGCTGGGTAAAGAAATGTGATATGTGAATGCCATCTAAAATTTTGTCTATGTTGTTGATGGGTAATAAGTAAAATAAAAAAATTAAGGAAAATTTAAAAGGAAATAAATAAAAGCAATAATTTTTTTATAATGTGAATTAAAATTAAAATACATAAAAAAATAAAATGAAATAATTAAAAACTTAAAGTAAAATTTCAATAATTAAAAATTCGTATAAATGAATAAACTAAAATATTAAAATATAAATAACTGAGAAAACATTAAAACAATTAAAATTAACTGTTAAAATTAAATTTAGAAATAAAATATTAAAATAATAAAGAAAGTATAATTTACACAAAAAACTACACATTTAAATATATAAATTTAATATTTTAATATTTCAATAACAAAATAACACAACATTATAATTAACCAAAAAACATAATATAGCATTAAATATATATAAATAAAAAAAATAAATGTGGAAAACCTATGAAATAATGGTCACATATGAGAACCCTAGATTGGGTGGTTTGGAACGTGAGTTTCCATCTGACAATTTGGATGGGAGTATGGATGTTTCCTTATGATTTATGACATATATGAGGAATTATTTACAGGATAGGTGGGAGGTAATAATTCCTTGATATGTGGCTCAAGATATTAGTCGATCATGTGTTTTATGAGGGTAACCCAAGAGAGGGTTAGACTGGGATTGTGAATGGATTTTATACAAGAATAACCTGTCAATTTTTTGAGTTATGAGATCATTTCTTGAGAGTTTCTACCATTTATATGGTATAGTAATGAAGATGCTTTGGGATTTTGTGTTGAAATATACTGAGGTCCTTTTGCTATTAAAATATGTTCTCTATGAGAAGGATCATTAAGATAACTGAAACAATTGATTTTAGGTACGGTTCACAATGATATAGAAGATCATAATCTAAATTGGTAGGATCTGTGATGAATATTTCATTAATAAATGATTATAGTTTTGCGATGATACCCAGGTTATGGGTGGTTATGTGATTGGCCTTAACATGAGTGAGATGCCTTAATCGATGGTTTGAAATAGAGATTTTCTAGAAATAAATAATAACTGGCATCTAGGTGCATGGTCCATGATTTTATGATGTTAAATTCAAAGGATAACGAGTTGGGTTCTACAATTGAGTTGTATGACAATTTACACCCTTTGGGTTTGGATGAAATTGAGGGAGTGCATGATGGGTATGTGCAGTTCTATTTGAATTTTGGATCAGTGAAGGACTATATATGAGATAAGAACCAAAGGATTTGATTAAATGATTATTATATTGGTTTCTCAGGGGTTTTGATATAAATTAGAGATATCCTTATATGATGAGGTTGAATTTTGAAATGGATTAGGTGTGGTAGAACAATTCAACCAAGGCCTGATCCTAGGATTGTGTTTCCTAGGATGAGATGAGCATAGATAAATAGGATGCAAACATGTGATATAATGGTTTTATTGAGATTTTTATACAATTTATGTATAAATGAAGTTATATGGTGGATATTTCACCACTGGTTATTAGAGGGCGTGACCCCTGTTATAGATGAATTTCAAAGGATTTCAAAAAAAATGTTCTTGTTGAGGTAGGAGTGGGAAGTGATTGATGTTTTTAATTGGTTCTCTAGAATGAGTGGGAAATTCATATCAAGTTATCATGTATGGTAATAGACATAGAGTGGGCTACATATATTGGTATTTTGATACTATAGAGTTATTATAAGAAAAACCCAATGGTGGGGAGTATCTAATCAGTTATTAATATACAAAACACATGCTAGTATGGCTATATGTATACTGAGAATGATTGTTGAGATGAAACTATGAATTTGGAATTTAGGTAAATATAGTTTTATTTATTTCCTTATTGAATAATATATTTGAGATTTAGATACAATATTGGATAAATTCCATATGCTGGCATTGGGCTCGAGATGGTTTTGATGTGATATGAGTGTGTGTCAAATCGATGGTGCATCAATGATTAGGGTGAGATCATGATGATTTGTTTGTTTTTTTGGGCATCCAATCATCTAATTACATCATGGTTTAGGTTTTATATTTGATTTAGGTGTTTATACAATCATTGGATGAATTTGAGAGTTATGGAATTGTGATTGGGCAGTGAGGTAACACATTAGTGGGTGAGGACAAGTGATTTTTTAAAGGTTAACATAAGAGAATGTACTAACAATTTTTCATATGATTTTGTGTAGAGAGATATAAATTAAATCTAGCATGTTATTATACTACTATAAATGTGTTTTGAGTGGAAATTCACATGCTGGGGAGCACCATGGATCAAGATTAGCATTAATGATTAGAGTATTATAATGGGGAGAATCGTAAGACTATGAATGAATTGGTTTATGATACCCTAGTTCTTCAAGTTATATTAGTGTATTTTATTATGTTCCTGGTATTATTGATAGTGAAAAGTAGGTAGATTGAGTTCAAATGAGTAGCGCACTCTTGAGTTTTGAGTTTCACAGTGGAAGATCATTCGACGTTTCAAGGTAGGGAACAAAGAGTTTGTAGTAAATTTATTACTGAGGTATTTAGAGATTGATGGTTAAAGGAACAATTAGGATTCTAGGGGATTATAAGTGATATAGTTGGGAGGTTATAAAGGCCCACATCCTTACACATTGTTAAAATTAGAAGGAATTTTATTTTGGTCCCAAATCAGGGGTCATTTTGATAAATTGGATTTAAATATGAATTCAATGAGTAGGAACATCACAAGAATATATTTTTGGAATGGATCATGGATCATCAGGTAATTTGGGTGCTATGGTGAGTGTTGGAGTGGGGTTTGGGTGACCCCCTTGCAGTTTTTGGCTGTAGGAGGTTGTAACATTTCAAAAACCTTTTTTCATATTGAAATTACCTACATTAGTGTGTCATGGTGTATATATTAAGGGAACTATTGAAAGATGAGAGGAGGAGGCCTAGGCCTCTCACAAGTGAAGACAAACTAGCCATGATCTATAATGGTCACACTATGATGTTGAAATGTAGGGGGATAACACCTTTGCTTAATGTGGTTGCATTGTGACCCAATAGGGCAATTCCATGACAAAAAAAGGTTGAGGGAAAAGACCTATTCTTGGGGGTGGTCATGTTGAATCATAAAAGGGTTACTCCATGACCTAGTGAGGTGATGTGTAATCACACTTTGAACCCCACATTCATTCCATAACCCTCACCAGCATGGGATTTTTAGTAGGGTAAGACCAATAATTTACTAGTTGTCCCCTATTGTTCTTGTCAAAATAGATGTGTGGGGGAGGGAAATTCATCTAACCCCTTCTTATTATTCCTGCCATGTGATTACCCATTGATAAGGTTGGTTATTGATGCCTTCTTTTAGTGATTTGATATATGTTCCTACCCCCTTAATTTTTTTGGTTCCCCCTTTATCTCCTCTAATTTTAGTGTGATAGAATTTTCATATTTGCTGTGATTTCCAACATATCTTGGTTGAAATAATCTAGGATGATGGGGGTTTTAATTGATATGGATATAGGATGTCTTGAGAGGATAATCCGACATCATATTTCACCATTTTGGTTGAGGTGTGCTTCCATATTATTTTTGATATACTTTTTATTAAAATAGATGAAATTGAACATTGAATTGGGTGTATAATGTTGGTATTTTTTATGTCTTAGGATCAAGTGCATGTTAGGAGGGGACCACACCATGTTTCTCTTGGTTTTAGAACCAGTATTCCACCAAGTTATTTTCAATCAATTATTATGATAAAAAATAAATTGAAAAATAAATTATAAAATTTTATAATTAATAAATTAACTGGTATGCTTTGATATAGGTTCTTAGAGATGATACAAGGTTTTCAGGATCTTAGATAGGATTGGTATAGGATGAGCCAAGTTCAATGAAAATGATAACTTAGTGAATGAGGTAGGTGTTCCCTGAACATCTCCCTTTGGTAAATGAAACTTTCTTCTATTCATGCCGTATACTATTTCACCCCTTTGGAGACTTTCTTTGAATTCTAAATTAATTATGATTTAAACCCCAAATAAATTATCTAAGTGTTATGGACCATGCCAGACCATTGAACACCGGCTTGATTCCTTGGTTACTAATGGTTGAGGGATTGATTATAAAAATGTGTTATGAGATATTTAGAACCTATAAAAGTATAAATAAAAATAAATGAATAAATGTAAATAAAATTTGACTAAGTTCCCTCAACTCACCTATGTATGATGTAGTGATAGACCAGACACAGATAAACTCAGGTATCACCATAGATTATGAGGATAGGCCGTGTGAGGTTAAATATGCCTTGGAGCATTGGGATTGATAATTAGAGAGTGATGTGAGTGTCCCCCCATGAGTATGTGATTACCTAGGTGGGTATACCTTAGGAAGATCTTGGATAGGTAAGGTGATTGGAGCAAGATGTTTTGGGAAATGAGATGGGAATTATGCCATTCCTCTAGAGTGATGCCCATATGTCTTATCATATGATACAGATGAGGCTCTAATGTTATCATGGTGATACTAAGGGATGATATGGCCTTTGAGCATCAAGATTGTACCCAAGAGATGAAATTTATATAAGGTTACCATGTAGCGTGTCCATTATATTCCATGGACTAGGAAACCTTGGTTGGTTCCCTAGTGTTATTTTATCCCTTGAGAGGGTAATTGTGGGATTGATTATATCATCAATTATTGGTGGCACCATATAACATGGGAATTAATGACGATGGCCTAGGTTGTATATAGAGTGTCCAACCTAGGAGATACAAAATAGAATCATTGTATGGTTATACATTATATAGATAGTCATATAAGATATTAGTAAATAGATTCTAGCCCCAAGACATATTGTATATTAGATTCCTAAGATTCATAAGATATGAAATTTTACCTGATGATATTTCATGAGATTCCTAGAATGTATAGGATTTTTTGTTATAGATGATGATATTTTTTGATATTCATAAGATGTTTAGGATATGAAATTATAACCGATGATATTTTTTTTAATTCCTAGGATTATTTAGATTTGATGTGATTCTTGATGAAATTATATATGATGCCTAGTACACCTAGGATCTGATAGTTATACCTAATATTATATGATATTCCTAGGATACGTAGGATTTGGTTGTTTCACCAGAGGAAACATGATATTACTAGGATTTTACAAGGATTTGGTCACTAAGCCTCAGGATATATGAGATTCCTAGGATGTTTGATATGATTTAGTGATTTATCATGATATTATGTAAGATGACTAGGGTGCTCCATGGATCTGGTGTTTTCACCTGATGATTTTACAAGATATGAATGTGATGTTTCCTATAATCTAGTGATGATATATGATATTATATGAGATTCTTGGGAAGATTTACAAGATCTAGTATTTATATGTGATAATAAATGAACGTATGAAATGAGATGGATGAGTGAGATTAATTACCCCTGATGATATACATATATGAAATGAACTGGATGGGATGCTCTATCATTTGAGTGATCATATATACTTATGATGATATTATGGGAAAGAATTCACCTGACACATGGCATGGTATTCCATGTGATCAAAGATATCCAACATTGGATTAAGCACATATGGTTGGACTCCAGTGTGACCTTAGAACCTGAGGACTAATGATTATTATTTTTAGCACACTTCAACTATTGATTATCTATTATGAACATATAAAATATGAATTCATTTTATTTATTGGTTCTTATTGGGACACCATTTGTGGTAACAAACTAAATTTTACTCAAACCCTTCTCAGGAATCCATGAAACTTGGGTACCAAAGCAGACTTCACTATTTGAAGGTTTAGGTAGGGTAGAGGACCAATTTACATGATCAAGTGGGATATCTAGGATGGAGTCTGGAGACTAGGATATGATGATGATCATGGATAGTAGTTGGGCCTCCTATATTTAAAAATTTTATTTTCTATAAATTGGGTCAACCAAGTGGTTGAATAGTTTCAATTTATGACTGTGTTATGTATTTCATTTGATACAAATTTTTTGTTTTATTTACTCTCCATATAATAATTATTAACATGGTGGATTCCATTTTGTTATTTATCATTATTTATTCACTCTTATATGAGAGTATAGTCTCCCCATGAAATCAACTTAGACCCTTTCCAATAGTCAGTAGACTCTAGCCTATGGGGAGGCATTACCAAGGTTTTATAACACCTCGATTAGGTTACTAGAGAGTGAAATGGGGTGGGGAGTTACATGATATATAAGTTGTTATGGAATCAATGTCTGTTAGACTTAGTACAAGACATAAACAAGGGAGTCCGACCACGAAATAAGATTTTAGAACCCCCTACGATCTGATGAAAAGAAATTAAAATTACTAGATGTTTTAATAAAAGTGACACTAGTTGTGGGGTAGAGACCCTAGGTAGGGATCATTGATCAGATTTTTTGTTCCTTTGATTAAATTAAGTAAATACCTGGTATTCAAATAAATATTAATTAATTAATCTAAATTGATTCATATTTCATATTTATGGGGTCCCTGAACAATTATTATTCTATAGGTATGGATCTAGAATGATGTCCCCCTTTGGTTAACACCTTAGAAGATCAATAGAATGAACAAAATGAACACTATATAATAAAATTTGATGAAGATGATAGTTGTAGTAAGATGATTCATGGGTTTTAGTGTGAGGGCCTACATAAGTACGAGGTACCTATTTCCAATCCAAGTATCGAGGATTATCTAGAAGAGATAATGATTTCATTCAGACATTATATATCATTATACTATTGGGATCTAGCTGTTTGCAGTGTATTTTGTTCTGTTGTGATCACAAGGAGTCCAATGTATCATGAGATAAGTTTCATGATTACATCCAAGATGAGATTCACTATTTGACCATGATGGTGGATGTTTGGTAAGAGATAGTTTCATTACATTAAGATATTTCTAGTATGTACTTGTTTAGTACTCACTTCAAGAACCTCCTCTATTATTCCTTTGATCACTTAGCCATTGAGGAGTCAAAGGACTAGAAGTTTTAGGAGTAATTTCCTATAGATATATAGTTTCATGTAACCTTATTCATATAGTCAATGTTTCTAAAGGTGTTAGAGAAGGAATTAGTTATTAAGAGGACATTATCTTGGATTGGACCATCATGAGAGGAGAGTCTGTTGGGATGCGAAGCCTTTTTAGACCATTAAAATTTTATGGAACCTGATTTTTCCTCCATTAGAATTATATCCATCCGAATTTCATGTGATAGATGATGGGATGAACATGAAGTGAATATAGTGAAAATAGATATTTAATAATTTTAGTAGTTCCATAAGAATTTTTCAAATACCAATGGTTCTACAGTGAAGTTTTGGGAGTTTCTAAAGTTCAAAAAATATGATGGGTTACTACGTTAGTAACCTAGCTCAGGAGGCCATGCCTTATTATTTGGGTTTTTTTTGTGAGTAGGTTTAACTTTTTTGAATGGTTTTTCTTAGTATATAAGTACATGGGATACTTAGTGTAATTTCTGGTTTGATTAATTATTTATTTGAAAGATGAGATGTTAGTGAAGATTAATTTCTCTTACGATCTATTTGTAATCACTTGTAATATTCCTGTTATAATAAAAGAAAGTAGCTGCGTGGTTCCCCCATGCACGTAGGCCATAGTCCAAAGAACGTTAAACTTTTTTTCTTTCTATTATTTCTATATTTCCATTGTATATTTTACCAATGAATATATTTCTAGTACTTTTTTGTTTCTGTTGATGTGTATAAAAAGTTAGATTAGTTTGGTGGGTAGAGTATAAATTATTCCAATTTTCAATACAGTTAATCATGGGGTAGAAAAATCCTAGAGGTTCTATTTTTCCCTGGCTAATATTCATATAAAATTATAATGGTTTATCAATATTACTTTTCAAAGTCTTATTGATAGTAAAACTGATATGTTTTTCATGATAGATCCTTTCCCAATTTAAGATCTCGTATTTTTCCAGCTTTGACTCTTTTTTTTTAAAATTTTGGGTCAACATGTGTTGTCTTCTTTTTAAACTTAGTTTACCGAGCCTAGGTTTAGGTTGGGTAAAGTTTTGTAGGGGTACAAAAAGAATAATATAATTGTTCATGTATGTCCATGTGAATTTAATTCATGACTTGAATTAATTCACAACTTTGAAAATTTACACTACCTATAAATGTATTTCACAACATGTCAAAATTCCATGAAATTAGTTTTCACTATGTGTCAACATGTCACAAAAGTAGTTTTGAAAACGTGTTGACATGTCACAAAAGTATATTACACCATGCATAATTTTTAGTTATTGTTTTTTTAAAGGGTGTAAAGGGATTTTTTTAGGAAATGGGAAAATAAGTTGTGAATTTTTACATGACATGAAATAAAATTCACATCTTGTAATTCTAATGCCCAGCAGATTAAAATCACATCTATAGCATCATGTAACCCTCCAAAATCCCCTCTTCTATACTATAGACCTTTGTAATCCACTATTCCTTGCTACATACTGCCTAAACACCTTCTCTTGGACCAAAAACCCTACACACACCACAATCTTCGACCGAAGACCCTCTACACACCTCCCTCTTCACTATAGATCTTCTGTTGATGATTTTCGGGATCCTGATTCGATCTGGTAGATATATAATGTTAGATATTGGCTATATGGGCCTATATTTATAAGATATTCATTATTTTTATTCATTCTCTTCTTGATCTATTGATAACAAATTATATAGTTCTTGTTAAAAGGAATCCCGAACCCGATTACTAACACAAACAAATAGTTTTTGTTACTGCTCCCTCCACTTTCAAGGTATGTGGTATAAAATTAAAATCCCATCATCTTAATTATAATTATGTGTATTTAATTTTATAATTTATATTATATTTTTAGTAGTTTTGTTTTGGATGAAATTAATTAATTTGATAAATTAATTAATTAAGGGAAATATGAAATTGTGAATTTGGGATTTTTGATCATGAATAACTAATTGTTAAATTAATTATCATAAAACTGAGATTGTTGATTGGGAAAGATGAGTCAATTGAGTTATAAAAATTAATTAATGAATTAATTATGGGTTTTTGAATTGATTGAGGCAGAATAATTAATTGATGAATTAATTGTTATATTGAATTGTTTATGTTGGGGGTAAATTAATTAAAAAATTAATTAATAGATTAATGTGATTATTTAATTATTGAATTAAATAATGGGATTAATTAATTGGATAATTTATTAATAATGTAATGTGATTATTAAATTGTTGAATTAAATAATGAGATTAATTAATTGAAAGATTAATTAATAGAGTTCTATGACTATTTAATTATTGAATTAAATAATGGGATTGATGGGATTAATTAATTATTAAATTAATTAATTCCAGTAAAGTGATTATTTGATTTTCAATTAATTAAGGAAATTGGCATGGATAATTAATTGGTGAATTAATTTAAGGGTTTGAATGTGATTAATTAATTAAGGGATTAATTAATGGATTTAAGTCATATTAATTAATTGTAAAATTAATTAATAGATATTATTATGTTAACACAATTGAATGAGTTAGATTAATTAATTAGTGAATTAATTAATGTATATTGTTGTGTCAATTCAATTGAATGAATTTGATTAATTAATTGAAAAAATAATTAATTGAGATTATTATGTTATTGTAATTGAATTATTTAGATTAATTAATTGATTAATTAATTAATGGGTCTTCCATTCTTAGTTAATTGAGGAATTAATTAAGGGTATTTATGTGACAAACTAATTGTGACTTATTAATGAATTTGGTGTGATTAGTTAATTTTTTAATTGACTAATAGAACTAAAGTGATTAATTAATTGTTTAATTATTTAATGTATTTGATGTGATTAATTAATTGTTGAATTAATTAATGTATTTGACATGATTAGTTAATTATTGAATTATCAATAGAAATATATGTGATTAATTTAGTAATTAATTAATGTAAATTACATGATTAGTTAATTGTTGAATTAACTAATGGAATTATTGTGTTTAACTAATTTTTGAATTAGTAATGGTAATTATGTGGATAATTAATTGTTTAATTAATTATGTATCGGTGAATAGTAACATGGACATTTATCCAAGTGTTGGGAATGAAAACATGCTCATTAAATTATGTATTATTAAATGGTGAAGGGTAAGATGGAAATTTGACCAAGTGTTACGAATGATAACATGCTCAATCAATTATGTATTATTAAATGGTTAATTGTAACGTGGCCATTCATCCATGTGAAAATAATGGTAACATGGTTATTAAATTATGTGAATTAATGAATGGTAACATGGTCATTAATTTGTGAAATGAAGAATGGTAACATGGTCATTCAATTATGTGAATTAATGAATGGTAACATGGCCATTCATTTGTGAAATAAAGGATGGTAACATGGTTATTCAATTGTGTGTATTAATGAATGGCAACATGGTCATTCATTTGTGAAAATAAGAATGGTAACAGAGACATTAAAACATGTGATATCCCTTAGGTATAGTTTAGACTCTAACATAGTAAGAAGAATGTTTTGAGACAGTGGTGTCCATGAGAACTTTAGGTTTATAAGGATAAATAAAGATTTATTGATAATGTGATAACTGTATAATTAGGCATTGTAATTATTTACTTATATAACTATATACACAATTTTGACTGGGTATTGTTTTATAATTCAGTAGTGGTGGCCTACTAAGTTGTACCCACACCCTACTCGGGCACCCTAATCGGTACCCGAATAGATTTCATGGATACATGACAGGTTAAGGGAAAGGGACCCATGTTAGATGGATGAGTTTGGATGGAGCATGGTTGAGGGAACTAGATGTGGTTTGAGACCCTCTTGAGAGTTATTAGTGCCTTTCTTTTGAGTTTAATTTTAGACACTTGATACATGTATTATCATGACATGTTTTTTATATTATTTTGATATTGTACTCTTTTAATTTATTATTATGAGTTATTGGTATTGAATATGGTTATATATGCTTCGGATATTGTTTATTTATTTCCACTGGTGTATTAATATGATAAAAGAGTGTATAGTATCCCCATGATCAATAATATATCTTCTTTGTTAGTTAGAAACCTCTTCCATATGGGGAGGTGCAGTTGAGGTCACATAACAAACTAGATCGAGGAACTAGTGTGTGGCATCTGGGTTGGGATGTTACAAAGTGGGATCAGAGAGCCTAGTTTTCTGTTATTTTTCTTCTATCTTTCTATTTTGTAAAGGTATATAGGAGAATAGGAATATTTAGGACTTGGTAATGATCTCATGCATGGGAGTATCTAACCCATGTATGGGGGAAAACCCAAGTACCTGGGGTAGGATTTTTTTTAATGTTTTTTGCTGTTACAATTGAATATTATTTCACCTTGGGTGATGCATTTATTTTGTGATGTGAATATTATTTTTGAGATTTTTTGAGATATGACTCATGGCCCAGTAAAGCATGAGAGTTTATTTTTTATGTATCATTATAAGCACTCAATATTATTTTGTGACATGCATAATTTTATGAATTCACGTGATAACGGGTTATGGGTAAGCTATTGAACTTGAACTATTTTCCCTCTCTTGTGAAATTTAATTTAGAAAGGTGGATAACATTAAATTAATAATTGAAAAATGATTCAAGATGAGAATAAATGGGTTCATAAATGAGAAACTTGAATAATGAGAATGTGTTTAACCTTATTAATCAGAACCTAGGTATAGGATGGTTAAGGGATGAGATAGTGCCCCAGGTTTTACCATGGGGTGGGAAAAAGGGGGAAAGACTTGATATGGTTTTGTGAAAATATATCCTATTAAATTTGTTAATGCTATGAATTTAGAATAATTTTTTGTTTTTTACTTATCCGTTTATGTGGTTGGTTTGGGTTATGATAATTTCTTAGTTTGAGAACTCGATTGTTGGTTGTGCGAGGGACAATCTGGTTTTGGATCAATGGGGTGAGATGTTGGCGGGCAGAGAAGGCAAATACTTTCAATAGGTTAAGGTGTTTCCATAATGGGTGGTAAAATTAGTAATGAAATATATATAGTGGTGTTCCTCGATGAATTATTAGTGTATGTTTATTTAGTAAAGATCATGTCTCCAACCATAACATCATCCCAAGTAGACTGAGAAAGCTATTCCATTACGCCTAGCTACCTGAATTTTTTTTGGTTAGATATGGGGCCTCTTAGAGGTTTCACTTATAAAGAGACATATATGGATTTATATAATGGATGTTAATCCCCATAATGTTTACAAAAGAGGTTCATAGTATAGAACAAAGTTCAATGATTACCATGGGTTCTACACTTAGACATTGGGATTGGGTAGTAGTTGATATTATTTTGTTTTCCTATAAATGGTTAGAAGGACACACCAAAGTTTTTGGTTAAAATTTTGATTGAAGCATGTGACATGGTGGATGAGTTACTTGAAAAAGTGGTTATAATGAAGATACTAAGGTGGGAAGTGATATATCAGTAGTAGGTATGTAGATAAAGACCATGTGTTGGATGTGGTGGCATCAGAATGCCTCTGAGGAACCTGTAAGGTTCATGTTTAAGTTCTTTAAGGAAAAGGCCAAGTGTTCCTTAGAAGGGGGTGGATGTACATCCTTTTTAGGTTATTTTTATGTAAAGTCTAAGTGCTAATGTTGGATGGTGTTCTTATGGTTTTTGGGCATGGTGAGTTAGGAGACACTTTGGGTTTGTTGTGAAAGTTGAGGTTGTGATCGATGCATCCTTTGAGGGGCATCCAATTTGTATATTAGATCATAGTGAGAATGAGTTGTAGGGAAAAGTCTGTGCTGATTGTTCATGTATTATGGAAACATGGACATGTTTAGAAGGAAACATCGAAAATGTAAATAGATATATAGGTTCAGTGGGCCAATATTTTTGACTTGGAATATTAGAAATTCTTGGGAGTACAGCTCGAGGAAAAGGTGTTATAAGGGGGGGGGGGAGATTATAAGATCCCAAATATTTCTAGGTATGTTTTTTTAAATTTTTTTGTCATGATCTGATGTCTTCCTTTAAAGCTCGGTTTACTGGTCCGAAGTTCAAGTTGGGTAAATTTTTGTAAGGGTGCAATAAGAATAAGTGAATTGTTCATGGAAGACCATGTGAATTTAATTCATGAATTGAATTAATTCACAACTTTAAAAACATACACCCCCTATAAATTTTTTTCACCACATGTTGACCTGTCATGAATATAGTTTTCACCATGTGTCAACATGTCACAAAATTAGTTTTAACTACATTTTGACAAGTCAATAAAGTAAATTAAAACATGTTTAATTTTTATTTATTGTTTTTTAAAGGGTGTGATGAGATTTCTTTGTAAAATGGGGAAATAAGTTTTGAGTTTTAACATGACATGAAATAAAATTCATGTTTTGTAATTATAATTCTCAGAAAATTAAAATCACATCTCCAGTATCACATAACCATATTGAATCCCTTGTTCTCTTATGTAGACCACTATAATCCTCTCTTCTTTTCTGTAGATTATCCTAACACCTTCTCCTTGGGCCAAAACTCCTCCACAAACCAACAACTTTGACCAATGACCCTCTACGCACCTCCCTATTCAATACAGATATTCTGTTGATGGCTTCTAGGAGTCCTATCTGATTCAGAAGTGATCTCATGTCAAATCTTGGATATCCGAAACTTGATTTTTAAGGTATACCTTCAGGTTATTCATCTAATTCTTGATCCGTTGCCAATAAATTAGCTGGTTCTTGTTGAAAAGAATCTAGAAGCCGATTTCTACCACAAATATGGGGGATTTTTCCCCACTTCCTCTACTTTTAAGGTAGGTAGTATAAAATAAAAATCCCATAGTCTTAATTAAAATTATGTGTATATAATTGTATAATTTCTTTTATATGTTTAAAAATTGAATTCTTGATAAAATTAATTAATTTGGTGAATTAATTAAGGGACTACTAGGTCAGTAGTAAACCCTCCCACTCCCAAGATTTGAGCGTACCTAGCTTGGAGATAGAGAGAACGAAAGTCGAGTTAGAACAAAAATGGGATGGCTTAACTTTTAATGATTTGTTTTCCAAGAAGGAAGATTTTTCAAGAATGATACTAGAATAGGATAAATCTTTTAGTGAGAAATAAAAAATCAAATGGTTAAAAGAAGGATACATTAATACCAATTTTTTTTTTCATGCATGAATCAAAGAGAGGAGAAATATATTGTGGCCAAATATTCTTTTAAATGATGTATCTTACACCACTGCTCATGACGAAGTGGGGATCCTTGAAGATTCTTATTTCAAACCCTTATGGTATATCCTAACCCCCAAATGAAAGGGGGATACTCTGGGGGAGGGTCTGATTTCCTTGATTCCATTCCTCATATGGTCTCTGATAGAGACAATGCTATGCTCAAATCAGTCCTGGACTCAAAAAAGATCTATGAAGCTATGCATGATCTCAACCCAAATAGCTCTCTGGGTTTGGATGGTTTCCTAGGTTCTTTCTATGTTTCCTCCTAGGATTTGGTCAAGAGTGATGTTGTTTAGGCTGTGCAGGATTACTTATGAGGTGGTTATCTTATGTGTGTGTCCGGTGCTACCAAATTGGTGTTAATTCCAAAAATAAAATACCCCTCATCGATCAAACACTACCAGCCAATCAGGACAGTTAACTTCCCAAATAAGGTTCTCTCTAGTATCATTAATAGACATATAACAATCTTACATGCCTCCTAGATTGTGGATGAGAAAAACAATTTCATTATGGGGAGGTCTATTAAAGGATCCATTAGTATGGATCAAGAAATGGTAGAGGATATGAACCTCAAAACTATGGGTTCCGACATTGTTATTAATATGGACATGGACACAGACTATGATAGGCTCGAATAAAATTTCATCTTGAGGGTTATATCTATAATGGGGCTCTATACTTAGTGTTCGGACCTACTATTCAGGTGTTTCAGTTCCTCCTGGCTACCATTGTAATTTTTGGGGAGACCCTGCAACTTCTTCAAGTAAGGGCACAATATTCATCAAGGTGATATGATTTCCCTCAGCTTATTTATTCTCATGAAAAATTCCCTTAGAAGATATATCTTCAAAATCCTCGTAGATGGTTCTATTCTCCCATTCAGGTGCAGGAAACTTTTTAGTGGATTCTCTCACCTATTGTACATTGATGATACCATAATTTTCATGAATGTTAGTAGAAGATCCATTTGTGTAATTTTAAATCTTTTTGATGAATACTATAAGTGGATTGGTTAAATAGTCAACTGGGAAAAGTGTAGTCTTTTCATCTCTTCCTGGTGATCAGAGAGAAGATCTAGGAAAATGGAAAGAATTCTGGGATATTGTAGGAGGCACATCCCTATGGTCTATCTTGGGGCTCTGATATATGCATGAATAATTCAAATCCACCACTTCAACCAGGTGGTTCAAAGCATCACATGTCACATCAATATCTGGAAAATCTGGGTTTTATCTTTTGGTGGTCGTATCGCTATGGTGAACAACGTTCTAACCTCTATTCCCATTTGTGTCCTCTCTGCAATCAAGGTCTCGAAGAGCATCATCATAAGTATTTAAAACACCATGGATACCTTCATTTGGGACTCCCACTCATAAGGTAAATGTAATTGGGAATCTTTTTCTAGAATGGAAAGAGCGTCTAGTGAGGGAGGGATCAACATTAGGATCGTTTTTGGACAGATCCTTGGGCTACATGCTAAACTAGCTTAGGAGGTGATAGAGGGCCATAATTTGTTGGGATAACCGATGAGCCAAAAATATGGAACCACTCTAAATCCTGCAAACAACACCCCCTCTTTATAATGGACTATTATGGAACCTCACATTCAGTACCTAAATCATCATTATCGCTGGATTATGGGTTGGGGAGGTCTTAATTTATGGAATCAAAATTATTCAGGTTCCATTCTAGCTTTTCCAAGATACCCTACGTTGAATATTCCATTCAATAAAGGAAAAAATCCTTTGTGTTTCACCCAATAAATACTGGATGAAAATCAGTGCACATTATTCAACCTCATTGATTTATCCCTTAAACCTAATAGATTCATTTTTATAGGGATGACATCTGGTGTTTTTTCATGTAGAGCATATTGTAATATTCTTTATCCTCCTACTGAGAAAGATGCTTGGGTGAACTCCTATGGTGCCAAGAAATAATAGATAAACTTAATTTCATGGTATGGAGCATCTGAAATTATGTATTACCCACCGATGATCAAGTGAAACATATAAAAATACAGATTTTTTCTAGGTGCTCTTTCAGTATCAATCCTCGGGAAGAGTCTTCATGGAACTTTTTCTCAGAGAGTGACTAGGCTTGGGTGGTGTAGAAGATGTTTGTTTAATTCACAAGATAACATTTGCAGGCTGCACTCGACAATGATTTTCCCACAATTTGGTTTCTAGGTTCTGAGAATAACAATCTGGAGTGGAAGGTTAGATCATACATTCTTGCGGTAGGCTACTGAATCATATGGGAGTCCAGAAACAAAGCTCGCTATGTGGGTAAAACTTTCTATAAACTAGTGCTTGTGTCTCGAGTATGATTCTTGATACAGGATGTGGTTCATCTCATTCCCAACTAGAAGGAATCTCCATCGCTGAGGGCTCTGCCTCACATTAGTCCCTCTCACAATACTATTAATAGTCCCTTAGGAGGGTTGATTTTTGGCATCCACACAGTTTCAACATAAAACTCAATAAAAATGGTTCTTTTAGTATAGGTATGACACATGGAGGTGGGGTTGTTCACAATATGAAAGTATCTATTGTTCTAGAATTTTATTCATCCTTTGGCGGTGGAGACACTCTTGAGGTAGAAGAAAGGGTGATGACGTTGGTTCTATAGCTATGCTTTAACAGGAATGTTGATTTGGCCGCGGTGGAAACAGATTCCAAATTTTTTCACAACTCCTTTCTTGGTATCACAAGAGTACCATGGAATATCACCTATAACATCCATATATGTAAGATAATCATCAACAACATAGCCAAGATCCTTCACACTTGGCGCGAAGGAAAAAAGTTGCAAATTTCTGGGATTCTAGAGCTTCCCCTCATGTCACCTAATTCTCTAGCTTGGGATCTTTTCCTCTTGATGGTGTTGACGTCGTCTAAGGGTATTCCCTTAGTCTTCACTATTTCAGACCCCCATAGTTCCCTGCTTTAGTTTTTTTTCTTGTCTTGGTCCCTTTTCCATTTTTTATTTCTTTCCTTAATAAAATCAATGATCAATAGATGTTTTTGAAATTACTGTTTTAATATAATTAAAGGATTTAAATTAGTTAATTGATGAATTAATTAATGGGGATTGATGTGTTAATGAAATTGAATTATTTAGATCAACTAATTGATCAATTAATTAATGGTATTTCCATGCTTAATTAATTGGGAAATTAATTAAGGGGATCTATGTGATAAACTAATTGTTGAATTAGTAATGAATTTGGTGCGATTAATGATTTATTGAATTGAATAATATAATTGAAGTGATTAAATAATTGTTGAATTAATTAATGGATATGATGTTATTAATTAATTTTTAAATTAATTAATTTTTTGATTAGTTAATAATTTAATTAACTAGAGAAATAGATGAGATTAATTAATTTTTGAATTAATTAATTTAATTTATATGATTAATTAATTGTTGAATTAACTAATGAAATTGTTTTGTTTAACTAATTCTTGAATTCTTAATGGAAATTGTGTGGAATATTAGTTGTTAAATAGATTATGTGTTGGTTAATGCTAACATAGACATTCAAAAAAGTGTTATGAATGGTAACATGCTCATTCAATTTTTTATTATTAAATGGTGAATGGTAACATTGACATTTAGCCAAGTGTTATGAATGATAACATGATCATTCAATTATGTATTATTAAATCATGAATGGTAACCTAGACATTTTCCCAAGTGTGAAGAATATTAATGTTGTAATCAATTGTGTGAATTAATGAATGGTAACACGCTCATTCATTTTTGAAATAAAGAATGTAACACCATAATTTAATTGTGTAAATTAATGAATGGTAACATGGTCATTCATTTGTGAAATAAATAATGGTATCATGGTCATTCAATTATATAAATTAATGAATAGTAACAGAGTCATTGAATAATGAAAATAAGAATGGTAACATAGACATTCAAACACATGATATCCCTCAGGGATAGTTCAGACTCCGACATGGGTTGAAGAAGGTACCGAGACATGGGAGTCTTGACAACCCATGGTTTATGTGGGTAAATAAATATTAATTTATAATGTGATAACTTTTTAATTATGAATTGTAATTATTTCTTTATACAACTGCATACAGTACATTTGAATGAATAATATTTTATACATCGTTGGTGGTGGCCAACTGAGTTGTACTCACACCATACTCAGGCTACCTGATTGGTACCCGAATATATTTCATGGATGTAAGAAAAGTTAAGAGTAAGGGAACTGTGTTAGATGGATGAGTCGGGATGGAACTTGGTTAAGGGAACCAGACGTGGTTCAGGACCTACTTGGGAGTTGTTAGTGTCTTTATTTTTAGTTCCATTTTTGACACTTAACACATGAATTTGCATGACATGTTTTTATGATCTTAGTTGGATATTGTATTCGTTGCATTGATGATTTTGAATTATTGGTATTGTATATGGTCATATATGCTTCCTCTATTGTTTATTTATTTAAATTGGCGTATTACAATAAAAAAAGAGGGTATAGTCTCCCCATGATCAATAATAGACCCTCACTTCTAGTAAGTTGCCTCTGGAATATGAGGAGGTGAACCTAAGGTCACGTAGCAAACTGTCTTGGGGAACTAGTATACGGAATCTGAGTCGGGATGTTACACCCAACAAGTGGTACTAAGGGGTAGGTTTTGTGCATGAGGTTCAACACATCAGTAGAAACCTAGGCATGGTATTATATTAAGGACATATATAGATTAATAAATTTATGTATGATATTTTTGATTTTAGAAAATTCAGATCAAATTCAATCTGATTTATAAAGACTTATAGGATCCTTTTTGAAGTGTGAATTAAATGTTTATGGAGAAATATGAATGAGATAACTTGGATAGGAAAGATATAGTGATGGTGAGAATTTATCTTGTGAAGAATGTTTCTTTCTATATTTTAGAGGTCGTTCAAATTAAGTTTGACCAAAGGAAGAACATTGGAAGATCATTTTAATGACTTTATCATGATTCTTATGATGCTCCAATTAATAAAGGTAACTTTTATTGATGATGTATGGGAATTTATACTATTATATTCACTTCCAGAGATATGTGATGTAATGGTTACTATATTTAGTAACTCCATTGAGAAAATGGGCTTGGTTTTTTGATGATATTAGTAATTAGATACCCAATGAGGTACTTTTGTGAACAGATGTTAAGACACCAACCAAATTTTCCCTTAATACCAATTTAAGAGGACATTCACCTCAATATAATCAATCATTTAGAAGAATTCAATTGTAGATAAGTCTCAAGAAAGGTGATAGGAGAAGACCAGTGGAAATTATGATGGTCATTGTTTAATCAATTAGAAATGTGGAAATCATGGAAACATCAATAAATATTATAAAATTCATAATGATAACACTATAAATACATAAAATATTGATAATTAATATTCCATTAACACAATAAAATATAAAAAAAACTTACTAGAAAAGCACTACTACTCTGACACAGTTTTAGGTGACTGAATTTGGAGCCTCTTATAATTTAAACAATGATCAGAGATTCATAGGTAATTATGTATCCAATTTTTTAGAAATTCTATCAAGAAGATGGTGAGGCATTGAAAATTATTCGAAAAATAGAGGTTAATATTCAAATGAATAATGTAGGATTATTGAATCTATAAGAATATTTCCACATCCCTGGTCTATAGAATAATATAATTTTCATTAGAAAATTGTATCTTAAATGTTTTATCTTTACCTTTGAAAATGCGGTCAAGAAAGTGACTTAGGTATCCATGGTTGTTGTGAAAGGAGTAAAGGATGAGACCCTTTACTTGTCTGGAAATTCATATATAATTATAACGGTTAGAAGCTCAACTTCCAATGATATAGATATTTGGATCTATAGGTTTTTTCACTTTATTCAGTAAAACATGAAGGTTCTAAAGGCTAAGTTAATACATAAGCTTGATTACATGAAAATAGTAAAGTGTGAATGTTATGTGCTGGAAAAGTAGAAATGCGTGTCTTTGAACATAGATGGATGGAAGGATAGGGATCAAATGTTAGATATTGTACACTCAGGTGTTTGGGGTCCTACGCTTGTTTATTTATAAGATGGGTTCCTTTACTTACTTTCATTGATGATGATATAAGTAAAGTATGTATTTTTTTGTTGAAGAAAAGTGTAATGTATTTTAGGTGATTTTTTAGTGGAATGAATTGGTAAAAAAAGAGTACGACGAAAACTTGAAGTGTATCTAAACGGATAATGGTGGTAAGTACACCACAAATAACATATAGTATTTCTATAATAGAGAAGGAATAAGTAATGAGAAGACTATCCTAGAACTCCACAACTTAATAGAGTGTTTGAAATAATGAACATGACTCTTATAGAGAAAGTTTAAAGTAAAAGGTTGCACTAGGGAATTCCTAAGGTGATTTGGGAAGAGTCACTCAACAAGAAAACTTATCATACCAATATAATTCCAACATTAATAGTTGGGAAGGAACTTCCAGAGGTTCCATGGTCTGGAAAATAATTGGGAGTTCATCAATTCAGAGTCATCATCAATTTATCAAATGTAATTATATATCATAAGGATGAGAAAAAACATGATTCTAAATCCAAAATGTGTTTTTATCTTAGTTATAGAGAAGATAATTTTATATATCACTTATGGGATAAGAAGAAAAAACAAATCATTAGAATTAGATATTTTTTATTTGATGAGAAGGTTCCATAGAAGGATTAGAACTTGGTTGAGTAGGAAGTTGAAAAAAATAAATTGTTGAAGTCCAGGTTGACTAGAGTGTCTATAAATAACAAAACTAGAGAACATAGATGTAGGTGATGAAGGCACCATAATTATAGAACTAATACAATTAGATCAACTAGAATGTTCAAGAGTAGTTGAAGTTTGAGTGGGAGTACCAAAATTACATGATTCAGAAGTAAAATTACCAGAAGTTCAAGTACCAATAGAAAGAGTATATCCAAGTAATTCATTTCATTCTATTTAGTCAAGGGGATCAACCAAAATTAGTATTCTAGTTCATATGTATGAAATTGATATGAATTCTATATTCGTAACAAATTGTAGGAGATTATGAAAATCTAAATGAGGTACCATTTCTTAGTGACTATGTGTTATGGGTGTCATCCATGAATGAGGATATGGTTTCATTAATGTTCAAAATAACTTGGTAGATGACTATAATTAGGAAGGATAAAAAATTACTTATGAATATGTGTGTATATAGTATTATGGAAGAATTTTATGGAAATAAAAGATATTAAGAATGGCTATTAGTGAATGTTTTTTAACATAAGGATTAGAATTCTTGAAAATATTCTCATCTATAGTTAAAATTTATACCACAAAAAATTACAAAGAGTAATTTCATCAAAATATATATATCTATAGTAGATATATATCAATAATTATTTCCTTTATAGTGAGTTGGAAGAGAAAATATACATGAATAAACTGATATATTTTATAAAAGATGAGAAAGAAATGTCTTGTAGATTAAATAAAATCCTCTAATGTAAATAATATTTTCATAACATTTATACTATAATTAGTTGTTTATAAACCCACCATAGTGTTATTTTTTATAAAATTATCATATTTATAGATTTTAGTGTAATTTTGAGCTTATTTGTAAAAATGGCCTTATTTGTAATTTAGCTATTTTATTTTTATTATGTATTTTAGAAATAATTTTTGATACAATAAATGAAATTGTGAAATTATTATTTTTAGTATTCCTAAAATCTTGGTACTCATTTCATCATTTTTTATCCAAATCCCAATTCAAAACTTGGAGGCCCAAAAATCTGATCACAATTCGTGACTTGAAAACTATACACAAATATGGAAACTTTTAATATTTATATTATATCATGATGTGGGAAGTTCCAATGAATATAAAATTGGACTGGAATATGGATAATGGATTTATTAACATCTTTAATGGAGGAGTACATGCAATAATTTGGTGGATTAATGGTTATAATGGCATGGGAAGTTTAAGATTTGGAATATGAAGAGTCTGTCTGCAAGAATTAAATATTTGGAGTAAAATAGAAATTATTCCATAATAATTTTTCAAATAATTCTTAATTTTTTTTGTAAAATAGGGAGACATAATGGAACAACTCTAAAAAAAACAACATTCCCAAATTCTATCATTTAATTGGTCTAAATCTCAAAAACATTCGGTAGAAATATTTTGAGTGATATTTCTTCACAAATTACCCCTATAAATTTGTTTCTCATATCCCTTTACACGGGATAACCATTTTCAAGGGGTGAAAGGGTAATTATTTTTTTATTTAATTGTTATTTATATATTTAATATATATTATTTTATCTTTATTCTTCATTTATATCTTCTTCAATTTCTTTTATTTTATGTGTCTCTCCCATTATGTTCTCTTCTCAACTATAATAAAAATAGTGAATTAACTAGAGATGTTTGTCCTAGGAAGGAAATAGTGATTTTAAAGAGTTTATTAAGATTTCACATATTATAACATTACTAAATTTTGGGAGTTTTAGTGATAGTTAAAATTATTATGTTAACTGGTCACGCCATTTTCTCTATCATCCAAATTCTTCTTCTTGTTTACCATTTTTCCTTCCCTTCACTTTTAGTATCATGCATACAATGGAGTATGAAATAGATTATTATGGTCAGAGAAGAGGTATCCTAGACTAGTTTAGGAATATAATTACCCCATATATAAAGGTCTTAGTATAGGGTGATGATAATCCAAAAAATAAGGTGAGGTGTGATAGGTCTTGATCACTTCATTGAGTTAAATAACGAGAATCATTTTAAACAATGATTTCAATCACCACAATATACCAAGAACAACCACATTCATTCCATGTTATAACTTCATTTTTTTTCATTGAATATATATATATATATATATATATTATTTTATATATTATTCACTACAAAAATATTCCCATTTATTTTAGTTTTATAGTTTTATATTTGTTAGTTTAAAATAGTGACAATAGAAAAATTATGTGTTGTGAGAGGCCACTTTTTGATCGACACTAGGTTGTAAAAATATGGTAGATTATAAGGTAAATAATAAATTAATTGAATAATGGATTGAGAAAAACCACTATCATAAATTTGGCAACCATTTTTATGGATTCTAAGTGCTTTCATTCATTTTTTGTCAAAAACAAAACCCAGAAAAATCAAAAAAATCAAAAAAAAAAAATGAAAAAAGAGTTTCATTTCATATTATTCATTTCTTTAGAAAAGATTAATTTTTATGGTGGTAAATATAATTATTGGCTGATTATGAAATTTATGGAAATAATATTATTGAATAGATGTTGAAGAATCAAATGGAACAAAATTCCCAGCTGATTGAAAATAATTTCTAAAATTCTAGAAAAATCTTGAAAGATGGTAGCATTGTTGGCTGCTAAAGTTAAAGAAGTTAAATTATTATGGATGAAAAAAAGACAAGATATGGAGAATAAAATTGTTTTTACTTATAAATTTCAAGAATAAATTGGTGATATTTAATAAATACTTTAAGATCTAATTCCCTCCCCAACAAATGAATTCCCAGCTGAACTTCTTGAGAACAAAGAGTCTGAAGATGGACATTTTGAGGGAGATAAAATTTCTGAGAATTAGTTTTATAAACATTTCATTGATTATGAATTGAAAACTAATAACACTTTTTATTATATTACAGATTTATTACCATTAATACATTCCTTTTTTGAATAAGATGAATAAGATACTTGTGTTGAGGGAAAATAGAGGAGCCAGTCAAGTTGTACACTGATGAAAATGAGGATGATGGAACAAAGGAAGCAATAAGTGAGGAGTAAGTTGGTGAAAATAAACCATAAAAGAATTAAATTTACATTATAATATATCTACCACTATTTTATTCCTCTCCTTAAGTTAAACAAAATAGGGAGCACCCCCAAATTCTTTTCCCTCCACCTCTTGATCCCAAATATTTTCTTTCAAATTATTTGGGGGGGGGGTATTTTTATTTTATTTAAGGGTTATCAATCCTATAATATACTGATAGATGTTGGGAGAAATAATATTTTGTGGTTTCTAATAAATAGACCTCATACACCTTTATAATGGGGTTAAACCACTGCAAATTCCTCAGTAGTGGAAGTAAAATGCTATCACCCACATGGGGGTATAAACTACGTTTTATATTTTTTTCTATTAACTTTTATTTTGATTTATTTTTCTTATTATATTTTTTATTTAATGTTTTTTAGGTTTATTAGAATTATATAGGATCTTAAATCACCGATACCACTTCAAAAAATAATTTCAGGTTGTATCATTCCTTCCCTTTATTTTTCTGCCCTTACATTTATTTTTTGTGCAACTGAAATGATGGGTAGTAAAATTTACTTATGGGGGAGTGTTAAACTTTTTAATTCTTCTTGTGTTATTTTACTAGTTTATTTTTTATATTTTTAGTATTGTTTATCTTTAATGAATATTCTTATTTTTTTTACACATTAATTGATTTTGAGAAAATTAAACTATTTTTTGAAAAACTGGAATTTAAATGGTTGTTGATGTGAATTTTTTTCTTGATTTATATTTTCAGTCATTTTTAAGAGTTTGATAGATTTATGAAATCCATTCCCATGAAAAATCAACTCAAAATATTTTTTATGCCATGTGATGCAATATTAACATTTTTTAAATATTATTTATAAACCCACACTTTCTTGAAGGAAACAAAAAATTTGTGTGAGAACTAGAACTTTTGATTTTTCTATTTCAAAGATTTGGACTTCATTGAATGTTTTTGACATGAATGGGGAACTATATTATCTAGACAAAATTTAACTTGATACACTCTCTCACATCCATCCTTTTTATCCATTAGATTCCATGAATTTATTTATATATTAAAGACACAATTAATGCTGATTTTTTCTTACCTACCCGCACTCTTGGTATTTTTGCATAGATATTTTAAGTTTGAGTGTGGGGGAAGGTCCTTTAATGTTCTATATTTGGGATGTGTTTTATTTATGGGTTATTTGAGGTGTGTGTCATCATTTTGGGCAGTAGATAATGAAATAATTGGGCATGAGTCAAAATTTCATTGTGCAATATTTCTTTAATGTAGTTTTCCTTCAAAAAAAAACAAAAATAAAACAAGGAGATGAGCTTGAATATTTCATTATAATTTATTTTATGAATCATATAATTTTTTAAAATCATGTTCACGATGTCCATTCATTCATTTTATTCAATTTCCAAATCATTCTCCATGAAAAAATTGAAAAAAAGTTGTGCCTTTGTAGAGTTAAACAAAAGGAAAAAAGCGAGAAATTGGATGAAATAATTCATTTTAATCATTGATTTACTCATGTTACATGTCATAAAAGGGGTTTTGGTGTTTTTTTCACACTTTTAGGGGTATTTAAATGAGTTTAATCTTGTGTTTTCACTTGAATATTTATGCATTGTACTTAATAGTTCAACCTCATATTTTCGGGCTTAAATGTTTTAATCATTTCCCCACACACCCTAAGACACAAAATTTATCTTGAAAAAACAAAATGATTGAATTAATTTAGGTGTATTAATCTATGTAGAAATTATAATTTTCATAATCCTAGTGTGATATATGCACTTTCCAAGTTTGAGCACAAGTTCAGATTTAATCTCTCTTGAGCAAATAGTGACATAAAATTCATTGTGAGGTAGGTTATTATTAAGACATAGATGGATTTATGAGGTTGAAAAAATGTAAATGTGTGTAATTAAAATGATAGTAAATTGTTTAACATTTATGATACCTGATATAATTCTATTTTTAAGAAGATCTTGGATGTTTTCTCAATTTTGATTGTCGGGTGAATTTTGATCTGAATATACGATGATTGCCCGAGAGTGAAATGGTTAAGTGTGGGTGAGTAATGAAATAAATATTTTAATACATTTTATAATGTAAATAAATTTTTATAAAACTAAAATAGTGTTTTGTTATGGGTAATTATCACATTTCTATGTCTTATGGAAATTTTGAGCTTAATATAAAAAATGACATACTTTTGGAATTTAACTGTTTTATTTTTATTCTGTATTTCAGCCATAATTTTTTATAAAATAAATGAAATTAAAAAATTGATTTTTTAGGATTCCTAACATCTTGGGACTTATTTTATCATTCTGGGTCCAAATATCAATACAATATTTGGAGTCCCAAAATCATCTCACAATTCGATCCTAAAAAAATATGCATAGATCTGAACACTTTTAATATTGACCTTACATATTTAATCGGGATGGTCCAATGAAGCTAAAAATATAAATGAATATGTAAAATGAATTTATGAAGATCTTTAATGAAGGATTAAATGAATTAATCCATTGGATTAAAGGTCATAATGGAATGGGAATTTTAAGATTTGGAATATAAAGAGTATGTCTTGAAGATTTAATGTTTCAGAGTAAAACATACATAACTAATACATACAGTGGCCAATAATTATAATAATTATAGTATAAAAGAAGGAGATATAATGGAAAACATTTAAAGAAGACACCATTTAAAAATTATATAATTTAATTGGTATATAATTTAGAATCTTTAGGTGAAAATATTTTGAACGAGATTTCTTCACCAATTTCCCCTATAAAAACTTTTCTATTCTCCCTTTACAAAGGATAACCATTTTTAAGTGGGAAAGGTTGAATTTGGTTGATATAATTGTTTTATATATTCTTAATATATATTATTTTAGATTTCATCTTCATTTATATATTTTTCAATTTCTTTTATTTTATGTGTTTCTCCCGCTGTGTTCCCTTCTCAACTCTAATAAAAATGAAGAACTAACCACGACGCTTGTTTGATGGAGGGAATAGTGATTTGAATGAGTTTATTATGATTTGATTTATTATATATTTTTTCAATTTTTGTAGTTTTGGATATAGTTAGATTGATTACGGTGAGTGGTCTCCCCATTTTCTATATCATCCAAATTCTTCTTCTCGTTTACCAATTTTTCTTCCCTTCACTTTTTATGTCACACATATGGTGGAGCATGATATAGATTTTTATGGTAATAAAAGTGGTCTCCTAGTTGAACTTATGGAGAGAATTACCATTAATTCGGAGGTATTAGTATGGGTTTATGACAATTCAAATGATAAGGTGAGGTGTGGGAAGTCTTGATCAGCTCATTGAGTTGAATAAAGAGAACCATTTTGAATAATTATTTCAATCACCACAAACTCCCAAGAACAGTCACCTTACATCTATATTCTAACATAATTTGGTATTATATTTCACACACACACACACACACACATATATATATATATATATTATATATTATTAATTACCATCCCCTCTACATTTAAATTAGTTTTATAGTTTTTTATTAGTTAGTTTAAAACATTGACAATAGAAAAATTCTGTGGTGTGAGCGGCCTCTTTGTGATCAACCATAGGTTTTGAAACTATGGATAATTACTTAGTAAATAAGAAATTAATTGAATAATGGTTTGATAAAAAATACCACCATAAATTTGGATATGTTTTTGAGGAGTCCAAGAGACTTCACACATTTTGTTTAAAAACAAATTTCCAAAAAATAAAAAATTTCAAAAAAACAAAAAACTAAATAAAGCGATTCATTGCATATCATTCATTTCTTCAGCCAAGATGGATTTTTTATGATGATTAATTTAATTATTGGTCTATTGATAGAATTTATGGTGAGACTAGTAGGTAAGAGATGTTGAATAATTAAATGATACAAAATTCCTCGATGATTGAAAATAACTTCAAAGTTCTAGAAAAAGATAGCAAGATGGTAGCATTGTTGGTTTCCAAAGTTGAAGAAGTTAAAGTATTATGGATGGAACAAAAAAAATTCCATGGATAATTAAATTTTGTTCCTAAAAAATTTATAGAAAAAAATATTTTATGTTTATATGAAAATTTAAGATCCACTTCCCTCTTTAACAAATGAATTCCCAGCTGCACTGCTTGAGGAAAAAGAGTCTGAAGTCGAAAATTTTGAGGGAGGTAAAATTTATGAGCACTATTTTTATAAAAATTTAATTTATTATAATTTGAAAACTAATATCCCTTTATATGGTATTATATATTTATTACCATTATTTCATGATATTTTTGAAGAATACGAAGAAGATACTTGTGTTGAGGAGAAAATGAATGATCCAGTCGAGCTGTATATCAGTAAAAATGAGGATAATAGAAAAAAATAAGAAATAAATTAGGAATAATTTAATGAAACTGAACTAGAATAGAATTCAATTTCTATTATAATATCTCTACTACAAGTGAAAACCACTCCTCTATCTGAACAAAATATGGAGCTCCCATATATTCCTTTCCCTATTCCTCTTGATCTCAAATTTTCTATTTCAACTTATCTGGGTGGTGGGACTATTTTTTTGGGGGTTATCACTCCTATAATATACTAAAATGTTAGTAGAAACAATATGTGATATTTTATTAGAAATAAACTATATCTACCTTTAGTTTGGGGTTAAACCACTGAAACTTCCTAACTAGAGATAGAAAAATTCTAGCACCCACATGGGGGTCTAAACCATGTTCTATCATATTTTCTCTTAATTTTTATATTTATTATTTTTATGATTTTATATATTTAATTATTTATAGGTGTATTGGAACTAGTTCGGAGCTTAACTCATGGATTCCACTTCAAAAAATAAAACCAGTTTGTATCATTCCCCCCCTTTGTGTTTCTTACCTTATATTTATTTTCTGTTGAGCAGAAATGATGGGTAGTAAACTTTAAGTGTGTGTACGTGTGTGTAAACTTATGTAGTTTTAATTATGTAATTTTCCTTTTTTTTCATATTTTTAGGTTTATTGAGGTTTAATTAATATTCTGATCATTTTTCAGACATCGTTTTATTTTGAGAACATTAAATAAATTTTTTCAAAAATTGGTTTTAAATGATTTTGGTTGTGAATTTTTTTTATTTATTTGTATTTTCAATCATTTTTAAGAGCATGATTCATTTATGAAATACAATCCCATTAAACAAAGACTGACAATAGTTTTACTTTCCTATGAGGTATTATGAACCATTTTGAAATATTGTTTCTAATACCCACACTTTCTTAAGGGAAACTTGGATTTTGTGTGAGAACTAGAACTTTTGATTTTTCTATTTCAATTTTTTGGAATCCATGGATATTTTTGACATGATTGAGGCACTATATTGGCTAGAAAAATTTTAAATTGAGACTAACCCTTATATTTATAATTCATTATCCCTTAGATTACATGAATTTCATTACAGTTTTAATCCACATTACAAGCTGATTTTTACTTACCAACCCACACTCTTGGTATTTTTCAAGGATATTTCAAGTTTGAATGTGGGGGAAGTTATTTTTTTGTGAATTATTTGGGATTTACTAAATTTATTTGATTATGTGAGGTGTGTTTCATAATTTTTTTAGTTTATAATGAAATAATTTGGGTTGAGTTAAAATTTTATTATGCATTATTTCTTTCATCTGGTTATCCATTAGAAAAATTGTAAAATAAAATAAAATAAAATAAAGAAATGAAGTTGATCTTGAATATTTCATTTAATTACTTTTATGAATCATATAAATCTCTAAAATAATGTTCATAATGATCATTCGTTCATTTCATTCAATTTCTACTCATTTTCCATATAAAAATTTAAAAAAGTTGTGCCTTTCTAGAGATTAAAAAAAATATAAAAAAGGTCAAGAACATGGATGAAATTATTCATTTTAATCATTGATTTAATCACGTACCATGTCATTAAAGGGTTTTTAGTATTCTGTTTAAAACTCTTAAGGGTATTTGAGTGAGTTTCATCCTAGTTTTTCACTTGAATATTAATTCATTATACTTAAGTTTCAAACCACCTATTTTTAGCCTTAAATTATTCATTCATTTCCCCCAAATCCCTAAGAGAAAAACTTTTCTTGAAAAATACTTCATGATTGAATTAATTTCAATGTATCAATCTATGGAGAAATGATAAATGCGACAAGTTTATGGTGATACATGCACTTTCCAAGTATGAGTATAACTACAGATTTAATTTCTATTGAGTGAAGAGGAACTTAAAATTCATTTTGATGTAGGTTTTTATTGGGCCATGGATGGATTTATGAGGATGAAAAAAATTTAAATGTGAGGAATTAAAATGATATGATTTATTTTTATTTAGGAGACATGATATAATTATTTTTAGGATATGATCATGGATTTCTTCATAGTTTTGATTGTTGTTTGAATTTTGATTTGAATATATGATGATTGTCTGAGAGTGAAATTGTTAATTTTGGGGGAGTGAGGAAACTAATATTTTCAAACATTTTATACTGTATTTCAATTTTTATAAACCTATAATAGTGGTATTTTATAAGAAATTATCACATTTCTAGGTTTTAGTGGAATTTTTAGCTTAATTGTAAAATGACATAATTTTGGAATTTAACTATTTTATTTTTATTCTATATTTTTGACACAACCTTTTCTAAAATAAATTAAAATTTTAAATTATTATTTTTAGGATTACTAACATCTTTGGCCTCATTTCATTATTTTGGAGTCAAATCTCAATCTAACATTGGGAGGCCCAAAACCAGCTCACAATTCGGGTCTCAAAAGTTGGGTATAGATCTGGATACTTTTAATATTAAGATTATATATTAAAGTGGGATTGTACAATGAATATAAAAATAGACATTAATCTGGAAAAGTAATTTATGAAAATATTTCATTGGAATAGTCCATGCCTTAAATCCTACATCTTCTGGAAAATTATTCAAATATTTTTATGTTTCATGAGGATGACATATTGGTACAAATTTCCAGAAGACACAATTTCCTAATTATATAATTTAATTGGTTTACAATGTAGAATCTTTTAGAAGAAATATTCTGAGCTAGACGTCTTCACCCGTATCCCCTATAAATTTGTTTCTCATCTCCCTTTACAAGGGATAACCATTTTAAATGGGAAAAGTTTAGTTTTTTTTTCTATAATATTTCTTTATATTTTTAATATATATTAGTTTATAGTTCTTCTTCATTTTACTCTTTTTTCCATTTTTTTATTTTATGTGTTTCTCGCACTGTGTTTCCTTTTAAAATCCAATAAAAAAATGGAGAACTTACCATGACGCTTATTTAAGGAAGTAAATAGTGATTTAAATGAGTTTTATATGTATTAATATATTATCTATTTATTCAATTTTTGGAGTTTTGATGATATTTAAAATTATTACAATGGGCAGTCTCCTCATTTTCTCTATCACTTGAATTATTATTTTCCTTTACCATTTTTCCATCCCTTTACTTTTGTGTCGTACATATAGCGGAGGATGAAAACAATTGTGATATTTAGAGAAGTGGTCTCTTAGATGACTTTAGAAATATAATTAATACATATGAAGAGGTCTTTGAATGGGGTGATGACAACTCAAATGAGAAGGTGAGGTGTGATAGGTCTTGATCAACCCATTAAGTTGAATAATGATGACCATTTTGAACAATGATTTAAATCACCACAAACTCTGAAGAACAATCACATTAACTCTATATTCTAACTTCATTTTGTATTTAATTACATTTATATATATATATAGTATTTTATATATTATTCATTACAAATCTCTCCCCATTTATATTAGTTTTTAATTATTATATTAGTTAGTTTAAAATAGTGACAATAGAAAAACTATGTGTTATGAGTATCCTTATTATGATCAACCCTATGTTGGGCCACTATGATGAATTCTTAGCTAAATAAGAAATTAATTGAATAGTGGTTTTCAAAAAACCACTACCGTTATCCTCTATTGATTGAAGTAAGATCCTCGACAGTGGAATAATAAATTTGATTCATTTATGTTTGAGGAAGGGTTCAGAAGGTGCGATAAACATCATTGTTATTATCATATGTAATGGGAAGATGATAAATTCATCATATTTCTTTTTTATATAGATGTAATATTGATAAATAGGCAGGATGTTCAAAAAATATTAAAGTTAAAGAATTATTTTTCTAGAATATTCAAGATGATAAATCTTGGATTGACATGGATGATTTTGAGGATGACGTTTGAGAGAGATAGAAAATTTAGGACATTGGTTATTTATTATAAAAATTATGTCTAGAAGATCTTGTAAAGGTTTGTAATAGTTAGATATAATCCAGTCTCAACCCTAATTTCAATACATTTTATGACTTCCAAGTCACAAGAACCAATAATAGAAGTTGAGGCCATCTACATAGAGGAAGTACCAAATGAAATAATTTTCAGAAGTGAGATGTATTCAAAGGTTTTCACTTGGCAAGAAATTGACCATGTAGTGGGATTTGTGAGTCGGTATATGGAAAATATGGGGAAGCTACATTGGGAGGTTGTGAAGTCGACTCTATAGTATTAAAATGGATCCAAAGCTCAAGTTCTATACTATGGAATAGATGAGAAATTACTAGGATTCATGGAATCAAAATTTTGGGGCTACATGGATATAAGAAATGAATAACTAGTTTTGTGTTTTCATTTGGAGGAATAGCTATCAACTGGTCATTAAAGTTATAAAATCTTTTTACTCTAATTTCAATAGAAGCTATGTATATAGATGCAATGGATGATGGGAAGGAAATGGTATAGTTAAAGTGATTACTAAAGGATATATGAAGAGTTTAATCATAATTAGTGTTTTACTATACCATCTAATGTGCCAGTCACTTGGATAAAAATCATGTATTCCATAATTGATCAATGAATATCAACCAAAAGTATTATTACATATTAAAGTTTATTGAGGAAAGGGAGAAGGAGCTATAAAATATATAAGGAATCCAAAATCCAGTATACATATTCACCATGTGGTATTTTAGGAAAGTGTGAGACAACATTGATCCCTAGTGAGGAATGTGTGAATGGAAGTAGGAAAATGTGAAGAAAAAATGCTATTGTAAAGGAAGGAAAGAAGTTTTTTGAGCAGTTTTGTCTGGGGTTTCCCTAAGACATGTATTTAAATGGGATATTTTGGGTATATGGATATTTTTTATAAAATTATATATTCAGGGAAGCATATTTTTCATCCATTAGAAATAAATTGACCAAAATTTAATGTGATTGATGATGGGTGGAACATGGGGCACAAAAATTAGAAACAAATCTTCTCCAATGAAAATAATTCCATCAAAAGTTCTCATATACTGATGGATCTATAGAAAATTTCTAATATATCTAAATTTTTAACAAATTTGATGGGTCACCATGTCGGTAACCTAACTTAGGTGGTCATGTATTATGATTTGAGTTTTCAAGGGATCATGTTTAAATTTTTTGATTGGTTGTTCTTATTATATATGTGTGTGGGAACTTTAGTGAAAAGTGTGATTTGATCGAGAATTTATTAGAAATATAAGAAGTTAGTGGGGATCAATTTATCTTGTAATCTATTTGTAATCATCTAAAAACTTTTTTATAAAATAAAATCATTTAGCATTGTGGTTACCCCATGCATGTTGGACCTAGTCTAAAGCACATTAAACGTTGTGTACTTTCTATGACTTCTATTTTTCAATTGTATATTATAACATTGAGTGATTTTTTGTTACTTTTTTTTTCTCTTATGAGGAATATGAATGGTTGGATTATTGTGGTGGTTAGGGTGCACAATTCTTATACTTTGAACACACTTAGTTGAGAGGAAATGAAGTTATGGATGATTAGTTTTTTACTACACTGATATGTGTAAGAAAGTTTGGTGGTTTGTCGATCATACTTTTGATAGTTTTATTAGAAGTACATGAAATAATTTTTTCTATGTAGATCCTTTTCCATACAATTTATCAAGAATCTCCAAAGAGTTGAGCTATAACCTGAGGTTTTCAGTTTCCTGGTCAGTTGAAGTATCATTCTGTAGGGAGATGTCCTTAACTTCCTCCATCATTTTGTTTCTCTGGGGATAGTAGTTCTTTGATCCTTAATAGAATAATAGATTCTATTTCCTATCCACAAAGAAGTCATGGAAATTAGTAGATTTATTTTTATACCTTTTTCATCAGTCAACATAGAGCTAGTGACCCACTATAGGTTTAACCATTATAGAAGTATTATTTGTGTTAGAAACAAGAACAATAGAAACAAATAGGTAGAGCGGATTGAGGATATCACTAGTGCATAAAAAAGTTTTTTACGGTGGTTATTTTTTATTTTTTACATTGGCTTTTAGCCAACATTATTATAGGAGGCTTTATAAACATTTTTTTACATCAGTTATTTTACAACCGACGTAAAAAACACAAATCTGAAGCATTTTTAATGTCCGTTGATAAAAACCCCATGTGGAAAACGCTTCGGAGTCATGGTTTATTATACCGGTTATTTAATAAATAATGTGATATATACCCTTTCAGGTTGGTTATTATATAACTGACATCATAAATCACTCCTCCAAAGCATTTATCATGTTCGTTATTTTTATAACTGACGTGATAAACCTATCAACCAAGCGGTTTCCAACATCAGTTATATAATAACTAATGTGAAAACATATCTACTACATTGGTTATTTTATAACCGATATAAAAAACAATTCATTTCCATTAATTACATCGCTTATTTCATAACCAACATAAAACTATTTCCGATGAATTTATTATGTTAGTTTTCAAATAACCGACGTTAAAACCAGTCCCAATTCATTTATTACATAGTTTATTTCATAACCGACATAAAAAAGAATTTTTTTTAAAATAAAACCGATCAACCACTTCTATGCCCTGCCAAAATACCTGAAATAGACCAAAAAGTTACCAAAAATAGTCCAAAAATAGAACAAAACCCCCCACCCCACTGGACAGCACCCGTCACTGATCAACCATTGCTATACCCTACCAAAAGACCTAAAATAGACAAAACAAATACCAAAAAAGACCAAAACCCGACCAAAAACAGACCAGAACCCCCAACCCACTGTACATCCCCCACCACACTCTTGGACACCCACCCCACTGGACACCCCCGGACCAAAAACAAACTAAAACCTGACTAGAACCCTCACCCCATTGGACATCCCCCACCACACCCCTGGACACCCCCACACCCTTTGAATTCACCCACCCCCTGGACCGTCCCCCACACCCCTGGACAACCCCCACCCTCCTGGACACCCCCACCCCCTGGACAACACTCCCACACCCCTGGACAGCCCTCCCACACCATTAAACCCCCCCTCACCCCACTGGACAGATCCCACCACACCCCTAGACACCCCCACACCCCTGGACTACCCCCACCCCCGGGATATCCCCCACACCCCTGGACAACCCCCCACCCTTCTAGACACCCGACCCCCGGGACAACTGGACAACACCCCTGGACATCCCTCCCACACCCCTAGAACCCCCACCCCACTGGACTGCCCCCACAACCCTGGACACCCCCACTCACCTGGACATCCCTCCCACCCTCCAGGACACCCTCCCACGCTCCCACCCCACTGGAGAGCCTCCACCACATCCCCGGATACCCCCACCTCACTGGACACACTCAGACAAAAAATAGACCAATAAAAGATCAAAACCATACCAGAAACCCCCACCACACTAGAAACCCCCACCACACCAATGAACACCCCCACACCGCTGGACTGCCCCCACCCCTGGACAACCCCCACACCCCTGGACACCCCCACCCTCTTGGACAACCCCACCCCCTGGAAAGCACTCCCACACCCCTGGACAACCCTCCCACACCCCTAGAAACCCCTACCCTCCTAGACAACCCCACCCCACTGGACAACACTCCCCTGGACAAACCTCCCACACCCCTAGAACCCCTCACCCCAATGGAACTCCCCCCACACCCCTGGACACCCCCTAGAAATCCCCCCACTCACCGAACATCCCTCCCATCCTATTGGACACCCTCCAACCCTCTCACCCCACTGGACAGCCCCCACCACACCCCTGGACACCCCCATCTCACTGGACACCCCCAGACCAAAAACAGACCAAAACCTGACCAAAACCTAACCAGAACCCACCCACCCCACTTGAAAGCCCCCATCACACCCCTGGACACCCCCACACCCTTGGAATTCCCCCACCCCCGGGACAGCCCCCCACACCCCTGGACAACCCCCATCCTTTTGGACACCCCCACCCCCTAGATAGCACTCCCACTACCCTGGAAAGACCTCCCACAACCCTATAACCCCCACCCCACTAGACTACCCCCAAACCCCTGGAAATCCCCCAACTTTTTTGGGAATCCCTCCCACCCTCATGGACACCTCCCACCCTCCCACCCCACAGGAAAACCCCCACCACACCCCTGGACACCCCAACCTCACTAGACACTGCCAGACCAGAAACAAACCAAAAATAGACCAAAACCCAACCAAAACCAGACTAGAACCCCCCCACCACACTGGACAGACCCCACCACACCCCCAGACACCCCCACACCCCTAGACTACCCCACCCTCTGGACAGCTGGTGTTGGGAGAGGAGGCGCCGCCATCCCTCAGGGGGCTGAACGCTGCTGGAAGGTACTCATCACTCTCACATGTGAAGCTTGAGCACTCAAAATGTTTCACCAATGATTTCTTCCTCTATAAACATCTTTAATTATACCACTTTCATGCTATTATAACCGGGGGAAACACCGTTATGTGTGACTAAAATACATGGATCTTGGTTGTGGAAATCTCCCAGATCTTGCGGGAATGGAAAAGATACTCCCAAGGCTAACCATGAAATGCCTGAAATGACGTTAACAAAAATCCTGGCGGTGGGAGGAGGGTGCCAATTCAGTTGGTCGAGAGGGATGCGGAGAAGATGACGGCGATGATCCGAAATATACCCAACAAGTACATGTAAGTGACTGTTTAGTTTCCCAAATTAGATGACTGAACAAAAATAGATCTGTTTGTGTTTTTTTGGTGATAGGCGGGATATGCTGGTAATGTTCCTGGACCTACATTTCATGGAGGAGTAAAAAAAAACACACAATTAACCCTATATTTTTTCAAGAATCTATTTTGGGAAACTAAATAGTCACTAACATGTACTTTTTGGGTATATTTCAGATCATCACTGTCGTCTTCTCCGCATCCCACTCCACCAACTGAACCAGTTCCCTCTTCCCACCATCGGGCTTTTTGTTAACGTCATTTTAGGTATCTTATCGGCAGCCTTGGGAGCATCATTTCTAGTCCCTCAAGATTCGGGAGATTGCAACCTCTAAGATCCAGGTATTTTTGTCACACATGATGACATTTCCCCTTGTTATACTGGCATCAAAGTGATAGAATGAATCATGTTTACAGGGGAAGAAATAATTGGTGAAATATTTTGAGAGCTCAAGATTCGCATGTGAGAGTGGTGAGTACCTTCCAACGGTGTTCATCCTCCTGAGGGATGGTGCCGCCTCCTCTCCCACCCCCCTGGACTAGCCCCATCCCCATGGACATCCTAGAAACCCCCACCCCACTGAACAACCCTCCCACTCCCCTGAAAACCCCCCTCACCCCACATGACACCCTCACACCCATGGACATCCCCCACTCCCCTAGACATCCCTCCCACCCTCCTCGAAACACTCCCACCCCTAGACCGCCCCCACTCACATGGACACCTAGGACACCCCCACCCCACTGGAAAACCCTCCCACACACCTGGATACCCCCCACCCCACTAGACCCCCCACACCCTTGGAACCCCTCCCCCCCAGACCAGAATCCATACCTGAAAAACCATCATAAGATGACCAAAACAAGAAGTAGAGCAAAATTAAACATTCAAATACATAACATTCAAAACCTAAAATGTCAAATTAAAATAAAACTAAATCCAACATAAAAGACTATTAAATACACAATTACAATGAAAATATTCAAAATTACATTTTACCCTACAAAAAAATAAAATTCAATCAAACCTATAAAATAATTTGACTATTCCACTTGTAAGTGTTTGAAATCATGATAAATATATGGTTGATGGTCATCAAATATCTACAAATTTAAAGGGTAGTAGTTAACATGTATAATGAATAAATCAAATTAAGTATTATGGTAAAGTTTAAAATGAAATCTTACCAGGTCAAAGTTCACAATAGTTCTAGTTGTTATTATTTCATACATAAATCTTAACAAATAATATCTGCATTCTATGATGCCTTTTTGTTCATTAAAATTATATTTGAATGAGTATAAATTAAATATATTATTTTTATGTAATAAATAAAAAAGTAAAAAATATAAATGGATATTTAACTTTACATTTACATATTTGATCTTCACACTCCTTTTCATTCTGTTTTTTCAAAAGTAGACCCACCCCCTATTATAAAATTATATGAATGAGATAAATTTAAAATTCATTATAATATATAAAAATATTGAGAAATTGAAACTTAATTTTCCAATATTTTCTTAAAACAATCCCCCACATCTCCATGGACAGAGCATATCCAATAAAGTGTTTTATCCCTTGGGAAAAAACACCTAAAATCCAATGATCATTGATAAAAGAAAATTTGAGGTTAGTGGTTTTTTATGTTAAAAGATAAGTAACTCTTTGAGAGAGATGTGTTTCATACCTCTCACAAAAAGGCATCATCCAACATTGTGTGACTATATTATGTTCAAGTCTTTCATCTATATAAAGCATTCTTTGTTCCTCATCCAATGCACATCCTTCTGGGGAAATCAAATGCAGGTCCATGAATCCTTATACATCTATCTGATCATTCTTATCACAAATTTTATAAAGATACCTAATACAAAACAGATATAATTATAGATTTTAAATAAATATAACGCAGGGAAAAGGTGTTAAGACTTACATGGAAAAAATTCGCACCACATTGATTCCCAACTTATCTCCACTAATAAGCTCCATGATATCAGTTTTCACAATCCCCATAGTTATTGCACGTCCAAAAACACGAGCTTCCATTGGAAACTCATAATGATCCACCAAAAAATTTGAATATCTTGACAATCTATCAAGAATAATAGAATATTTATCTGATGTCATAACCATTTGTCTGTGTTGTTGTCTATACAGTATTTCTTTACCTTTGAGGTATTACTGTGAAAATAAAGAGAAAAATATATTAGTTTTAAAATGATAAAACAACATTAATAAAAAATAAAATAGAAGATATAACATACATACCTCTATGGTAATGAGTCACAGATGTCTAGATGGCCAAATAAAGAAATAGACGATACTATGTCCAACTATTGTCACCTCATCTATAGGTAATGGTACTTGAGCTAATCTATCTATAATATCCTATACAGTTATCCTATGATTCTATACCTCTAATTTTTGATGATGAAATGTATATCCTATACAATATACCAGCCCATATGAAAATATATGATATTGAGGATCATCAACATACAACTCACAATAAGTAGGAAGCTGCGGCATAGAAGTAGGATAAACAATGGGGTCCACATTCTAAGGTGGGGGAGTAGGAGCTATTGGAAGAGGTGGAGGATAAATAATGGGGTCTGCAGGGGGAGGTGGAGGAGTGGGAGCTGTAGTCTGAAATTTTCATTGCATGTCTGTAAACATAGACTGTACTGACGATCTAATCTTTTTCTCCACCATCGCAATAATATTATGAACTTCAGCCTCCAAGGATTCTATTTTTTATAAACACCCTCAACATAAGAAGTTTAAGAACATGGAAACACTTTTCTTACTGATACACTTTCCAGATATCCTCGTACATGACCTAGATATTTAGTCATTCCCAATGCTGTAGATAAAATATCTTGCCTCCCAGTAGCTGTAAATACCTCCTGTTAGTTCTTCTCCTCAAGATAATCCTATATTAATTAATTAAAAATTTATGTAATGATTGAAATTATATGAAGAAAATAGTTAACATAAATAAATAAAATAGATATCTTACAATCATCTCAGCTACGATTCTCAAATATTCTGAAAGATATTTCCCTTTCTTTCCCATTAGATATTTCTTCCATTTTTCATGTCTAGAATGAGGGTATGGAGGGGAAACCTCTCTATAGCATAAAGACTCAGCTCTTAGTTTTTGTAATTTTTCAACCATCATTTGTTCTTCCAATAATTTATACCCTCCCCAAGATAAACTATACGGGTATACATTTTTAGATTGGATCTCTTGATGATATTTCCTTTTTTCTATAAATTAAGAATAAGAAATCACTAACAAAACATTAATAAGATCATTTATATAAGAAAGTTTATAAAAGTTTAAATTTCCCTTACAAGAAATGAATCTTTTCTTCTAATTTCAACAAACTGTCTCTATGTGTCTTCATCTATGAAAGTATATATACGACATGTATTTCCATGACTACTATGACAAAAAATGAAATCAGATGAGAGGGTTGATTTGAAACCCCTCCATCTCCTGGCAGCCATCGATAGGAATTTTTGCATAAATACTCTAGTGTGAGGAATATAAAATTTCATCTAATAAAGAAGAGTTTAAACATATTATATATACTAGAAACATTTAAAGAATAGGAAAAAAATAACAAAATATCTTACCAAAATCATCTCCCACAACTGAGAGATTATCGCTTTGTCTACACTTCTCTAGTCATCATACAAAATTCTTACTTTGCTCTTACCCTGAGTTGATACAAAACTCTTAAAATCTTCTAGATTTGGACATCTAGGAATATCATCCTCATCAAACTTAACATGTATCCTCTGATCCTGCGTATGGTTAAGTGATAATTTTGGTAAACGTGTGCACCCACGTTTTACCAACTCTTGAACTCTTTGTCATAATGGGAGCACATGAGGAAGATTGGGGAACATCAAGAGGATCATGTGAATGTTACTCCTCAGAGGTGTATGGCCAATATGCTCATCTCTAGAATCATGTGGTTGATCAACTGATTGATATGTCATTATCCTTCAAATAAAAAAAACAAACATTATTTCACATATATACAAATTGAAATATTACAATACCAATGTAAACAAAAAATAGAAAATTGTACTAAGTTACGTAATAATAACTATTGTTAATATGGTTAGCATGTTAAACAATGGTAAAGATGGTAAATATGGTAAACATGGTAATCATGGTAAACATGGTAAACATGGTGAACATGGTAAACCTGGTAAACATGATAAACATGTTTACGTAATTTTCGTTGAACAAAAATAATAGATATATAATTTATGTAATGGTAAACATGATAAAGTAAACTAAACAAAATTAAAACAAAAAAAAACTTATAATTATTTGTTTTAATACATGTTTAAAAAAAGAATAAACTTACAATATATAACATTTTATAAAAATAATAAATGTAAACAAGAAATAAACAAATTTTACCTGTAATTTTAGGAATGTACAAATGGATTGTTTTCCCAAATTCCTTTGTCGAGATCGTTCCTTATGCCACAAACCATGTCTTCAACATGCTCATCACTATGTTCTGTTAATCTTTCCATGGAAGTAGGGATCTCACATAAATTAGCATCTTCATCAAGTTCATACTCACCAAAATATTGTTTTTCCCCTTATAAAACAATATCCTACTGCATATCTGATTGATCTACAATATAGAAAATTTGTTTTTCATGTGTTGCCATTATAAAAGAATCAGCTGTGTCTTCCAATCTATTCAGATTAACAACTCTCATTCCAAATTCATCGTGTCTGACACTATTTTTACCGATAAACCATTTACATTTAAAAACAAGAACTTTAATTTTAAAGCAATCAACCTCCCATATTTATTCAATCACTCCATAATATGCACTTGATGTAGAAATTGGGTTTTTGTCTTTAACACTCAAAAAATGCATTGCATCTTCAAAGTCCAATACACCACTATTCTGAAACTACACTTCTATTGTCCTGAGATTTTGTATGAAATGTATATCCATTACTATCATAACCGGACTATGTCATCACATTTAAACATGGACCTACCACTACCCATTTTAATGTCACTAATACATCTGATCTACCAAGAAAGGTCTTTTTAGACTATGACAAAAATGTTTTTGTTGTGCTCATTCAAAATCTACATTTCTTTCTTCTTTAGATGACATTGTTTCAACTCATTAATATGCAATGTGATATACGGTTGGGCATCAGTTATGTTATTCAAGATGTATAATTCTAACTTCTTCATCTGTTCAACTGACAACGATTTGACTTTCAAGCCACAAATCCCTTTTCCCTCATTATTAACTCATTCATGGAGATATGGAGGCAAACCTATGTGTTGCATCGTAAGCCAAGTAGCTCGTACAAAACTCTACAACCTCCTCAGAAATATACTTTTCAATAATGGAGGCTTCAGGTCGATATGGATTCCTAATATACCCCTTCAATATTTTCATATACCTTTCAAAAGGATACATACAATAAAGAATATACAGGTCCACAATTGCTTTATTTCTTGAACCATATGATTCATTAAATGCACCATTATATCAAAAAAAAGTTGGAGGAAAATACATTTCTAATTGACAAAGTGTACAAATTTCATCCTTTTCCAAAATGTTCAAAGCATTCACATAAATCACCTTATTACTAATTGAATTGAAAAAATAATACAACTTCATTATATTCTTTCTGACACGGATGTGAAATATTACACGCAATGGAACTGGTAGAAGTTATTGCATCATGACTTGACAATCATGAGATTTCATACCTATCAACTTCAAGTCCTGCAATGAGATTTTTTTTTACATTTGAAGAATAATGTTGAGGAACTTTGAGATCATGAATACACTGAAGAAAACTAATTTTCTCCCTCTTGTATAATATATGACAAGCTGGGGGAAGAAATGTTCATCTTCTATTAGGAGTGGGGGAAACTCCAAACGTATTCCCATAAATAGTAAGTCTAATCTTGAATTCAACCCATCTTTTTTTCTTTCCTTTAATATCCAAATATGTTCCAATCAAACTATCATAGATATTCTTCTCCTCGTACATGACATCAATATTATGTTTAAATTCATGATATCTCCAATATGGTAGCTCAAAAAATATTGACATTTTCTTCCCAATATGTCTATCATTACCAGATTTATGTGTCTTTCCCAATGTCACATCAAGGTTTTCTACCCTCTCAAAACAAAAATTTAGGGATAATGGTTTTGAAGAAATATCAAATTATTGGGAGACATTGAATGCCTTTTTTAGTCTTCTGTAAGAGTCATCCATAGGAAAAAACTTTTGATGACCCATGTACACTATTTTCCTCCCATGATGCAATTGAGAATATGAAGTTTGTTATTCACAAATTGGACATGCTTTATTCCCTTTAACACTATATGCAAAAAAAATTCCAAATACTGGGAAGTCATTTATAGTGAACATAAGCACAACATGTAGTTGAAAATATTCTATTTTATATGAATCATACACCCTAATACCATCCTCCCATAAAAATTTCAAATCATCAATCAATGGTGATAAGAAAACATCAATATCATTGCCGGGTTGCTTTGGATCAAATAACATTATACTCAACATGACATATTTTCACTTCATACAAACTTAAGGATAGAGGTTGTAAATTACCAATAAAACAGGCCATGAACTATGTGTGCTACTGAGGGTTCGATATGGATTCATTCCATCTGTGCACAACCCTAGTCTGAGATTTCTAATTTCATTTCCAAATATAGGATACTTCTCATCAATTTTCTTCCATTGTGGACAATCAGCTGGATGACATATTTTTCCATCACATATCCGCTCATCAACATGTCGTCTTAAACTTTTTGAATAATTTGAATTATCAATTAAATGTTTGAAATGATGAATTATAGGAAGATACCAAAAATTCTTGGAATGGGTCTTTGTAATCTCTACATCAGCCTGTGATTTTTCTTTCACCTTATAACATGATGTCTCACATTTAGGACACTCTGACAGAAATTCATATTCCTTCCTATATATCATACAGTCATTTGGATAGGCGTGTATTTTCTTTTATCCCAATCCCATTAGGAATAATATTTTCTTGGACTTATAATGTGAATATGGAAGATCGTTATCTTTTAGAAGAATATCTTTCATCAATTGTAGTAGCTCTTTAAAACTTTTGTCACTCCATCCATGTTTCACCTTCAGGTTAATCGATCTTAACACCACCGACCAAACCATAAAATCTGTACAACTAGGATACAATGGTTTTTCAGCATCACCATATAAATGTGAAAATGTCGGTTCTATCTCAATTTGTTCTGCTGCAATATTGGGAATCATTTCTTCAATTCCATCAGAGTTGAAATCTTGCGAATCATCATCACCAGTAGATCCGAAATTACATTTAGTTTCACCATGACAAATCCAAGGGCTGTAACTCATATTAAAACCATGGAAAATTAGATGATCTTTTATCTCTCTACTTTTCAACTTCATTATATTCAAACATTTCAGGCATGGACAGAAAAAAATGTCACTACTTGGAACATTTCATTTAGAAAATTCCAAAAAGGCATCAACACCTTCCTCATATTCATTACTCATTCGATGCGCCATAATCCAACTTCGAATAATTATTACCTATAACAAATATCAAAATTATACATCTTTTTAAGATAAGACAAATATATGTTTATATGAAAAATATCATAATTTGAATGTAAAATAATTTTAAAATATAAAACAAATCTATGCATATTTAAATAAAAAAGCCTGAAAATGATTTTAAAAGGAAAATATAGTTAGATATAACAGTTTAAAAATTCATCTTGGATCCTTTCTTTTTAAGGTTCAAAAAGAATACATCCTGGTGCAACTGGATGCCAAATTCACCCTTCCGTAAAAAATAAATATGACGTATAAATATTAAAATATATATACATTCAATACTGAAAATTAATCAGATCCTAACGATTTGAAACCTCTGGGAAACCCCCCCACCCCTGGACATCACCCCCACCCCCATGGACACCACCCCACCCCCTGAACACCCCTACCCCCTTGGACAACACCCCCACCCCCTTGGACACCACCCCACCCCCTTTGACACCCCCTGGACACCACCGCCCCCCTAGACAACCCCCACCCCTCTGGATGGCCCCCACCCCCTTGACATCCCCCCACCCCTGGACATCCCCCACCCCTCTAGATAGCCCCCACCCCCTTGGTCACCCCCACCCCTCCTGGAAACCACCCCACCCCTACCCCCTTGGACGCCCCCAACCCCCTGGACATTCCCAACCCCTTGGACACCACCCCCACCCCCACCCCCTTGGACACCCCCTGGACACCACCAACCCCTGGACACCAACCCCACCCACTTGGACACCCCCTAGACACCACCACCCCCTTGGACAATCCCCAACCCTCTAGAAAGCCCCCACCCCTAGACATCCCCCACCCCCTCTAGACAGCCCCCACCCCCTTGGACAGCCCCCACCCCTCCTGGATACCACCTCCAAACCCTACCCCCTTGGACACCCCCAACCCTCGGACAGCCCCCCAGACAACCCCCAAACCCCCTAGATAGGCCCCCACCCCCTTGGATAGCCCCCACCCCCTTGGGCAGCCCCCACCCCCTTCGAAACCCCCACCCCTTGGACCCACCACATCTCTGGACTGCCCCCCACCCCCCGCCTCCATGGACACCCTGGACACCCCCAACCCTCTAGACAGCCCCCAAACCCTCAGGACATCCCCCACCCCTAGACAACCCCCACCCCTCTAGACAGCCCCACCCCTTGGACACCCCTACCCCCTCAGACAACCCACTCACCTCCTTGGACACCACCCCCACCCCCTGGACACCCCTATCCCCTTGGACAGTACCCTCACCCCCTAGACACCACCACCCCACCCCATGGACACCCCCACCCCCCTTGGACAGCCACCGCACCCCCTGAACACCACCCCACCCCCTTTGACATCCCCCAACCCCCTTGGACACCCCCTGGACACCCCCTGGACACCCCCAACCCTCCGGAAAGCCCTCTGAACAACCCACCAAACCCTTTGGACATTCCCCCCACCCCCTTGGACAGCCCCCACCCCCTTGGACAACCCCCACCCCCTTGTACCCCCCCACACCCCTGGACTTCCCCCCACCTTTATGGACACCCTGAACGCCCCCAACCCTCTGGATAGCCCCTCGAACCCTCTGGAAAACCCCACCCCTCTGGACATCCCCCACCCCTAGACAGCCCCCACCCCCTCTAGATATCCCCCACCCACTGGACACCCCTATCCCCTTGGACAGCCGCCTTAGCCCCCTCACCCCCTGGACAACACCACCCCCACCCCTTGGACACCCCCAACCCCCTTGTACAACCCTCACACCCCCTGGACACCACCCCCACCACCTTTGACATCCCCCACACCCCCTTAGACACCCGAAACCCCTTGGATATCCCACACACACCTTGGACACCACCACCACCCCCTTTGACACCACCTGGACACCCCCACCCCACTGGACAACCCACCAAATCCCCCTGGATACTCCCAACCACTTGCACAGCCCCCAGCCCCTTTGAAACCCCCTGTATGCGCACACACACATGATAGAACACACATTAATCATAAACTTGAATGATATCACTTCCATAGGATTATTTTACTAGAAAATAATTTAGCATGGTATAGATGAACACAATGAAACATACCATGATATCAAGAACAAAGAAAAATAACATCTCAAAAAATTAGTTTAGGGCGTCGCGGAAAATAAAAACTAAAAAGGAGTCATGTGAGACTTACTTGAGTGTTGTGAGTTGACCTGATAGATCTGATGATAATAAATATGAATAATGATGTTGGAAAAATTAGGCTAGAGGGCACAAATTTGACGAATCGTTATAAGGTTTTCTGCACAAGTGAGATGAGTCGCAGGTCACCCGATCGAAGAAAATAGAATGAATGAATAAGGGGTGTGATAAATCATTTAAAAGATTTACCACATTTTTTATTAAATAACTGACATGGTAAACTATATTTTTTAATGTTTATAATGTCGGTTATTTAATAACTGATGTAGAAGACAATTTATCAAGTCATTTATAAAATAACCGACGTGATATATTTCGATTTATACCGACGTGAAAAATTGCTGAGATTAGCTTTATCACATTGGTTTTTTTATAAACGACGTGGTAAAGCGTTGATCTTTCCTTTATCACGTCGGTTATTTTATAACTGACGTGATAAAGTGTACCAAATTCTATTTTCACGCCCTATTGTACAATAACTGACGTAAAAAATCTAATCTACGTATGTTTTACGTCGGTTATAAAATACCCAACGTGATATATTGATTATTAAAGCTTTGCACATTGGTTATATAGAAATGATGCGAAAAATGCCGATGCGTTAAACATTTTTTCCACTAGTGTATCCCCATGGATTCCCTACATTCTTAGGGAAAGAGAGTAGATTGAGGTTTTAGAGCGGGGCACAGTAAGATTAATTCCCTTGAGTTTCTAGATCTAGTAGATCTAGATATCATATGAGGTACCATCTAACTTTATTATATTTTATTTTTATGAATTTTCTTAGCATGACTGATATAATAATTATTGATGTCATGTTATTATATTACTTTAATTATGATGGGTTAGGTGTTTTCTATTCATAGTGTGATCCATATTTGAGAGGTATGTTGGAACCAAGGTTGTTTCTTGCTAGAAAAAGAGTTTGGTTTGTGTTTGCCATCAATATACTTTAGGTTGATCATGGTTTGAATTTGTTATTGTAAACCCTTTCATGGAGGATCATGGAGATTACATGGAATGGGGTCATACAGTTTTAATGGAAAGTAGTATTTAAGGTGGCACCATTCTCCGGTGTTTTCCAAATTTTTTGGGTCTGAAAATTAGAAAATGGAGAAACATGTTTTTGGAAGAGGAAGTTGCACGAAATATTTGAAGTGTGCGTGAAATATTGGTTTTTGCACACAATATTGAAGGTGTTTTTGGAACTTGCATGCAAGACATGTTTCAGGATCAGAATGTCAAAAAATGGAAGAGTTATGGAGTGCGTGGAAGATGATGTTACACAAAAGGGGTTGTACGCCCAATGCTACATCAAAATGGGTTTAGCATGCTCAGCGTGAAAGTTACATGCACCAAAAAAGATGCGTCATAATCTTGCGTGAAGGGTCTTCAAGAGCCTATAAATTTATGGCTACCCTGAATTAAGACTCAAGAATATTGCAACAAAAATCTGGTTAATCATCCACGTGAAAGATTTGCGCACGAAAGATTGGAAGAGAGTCAATCTTGCATGCAAGGTGTTCCTTTAGTATGAAAAGACCTAGAGAACCCTTATGTGTGGTAGCGTGAAAGAGAAGAGTTTCTTAGAATGTAATTGTTGCACTAAAGTCATCTTTTGTGACAATTCCCAAATCATGCACACAAGTTGAGGTATTGCGCGCAAGTGTGGTGTTATGCATTTGAAAAGCTTCTGAATATCGTGTTCAGTGGTTCAGTGATTTCAAGTGAATCAATTCAAAAATTAGATGAAAGAGGTGTCTCATGCTGAATAGAGACAATGATTTCAATGAAAATCTATGGAATAGACCTTCACGTCCATAAACTGAGCGAGACTTTACCCAAGGCAGTGAGCCAGGCGGAGTCAATGGGAGTGACCCAATGAACGTAGTGATCTAATCCTGAACATTTGTAAAGGAAGTGTGCCTAAGACAGAGTGAATGCACCCAAACCATATAATCCAAATCTAGTAAATTTTATTGGAATTAGGTATGACCAGAAACCTATCGGCGTATACTCCTTAGATGTAGCACTTAGTGGTGAACCAATTAAAAGTGTTGTGTCATCTCCCTACTTTCATTTGTTTCATAGATTTAACAAGTTTCTACCAACATGGGTAAAAGATCCCCTACTTTTAAAAGAAAAATTTGACACCTTCATTCAACCCTCCTTTCTTAGGGTGATTTTGGGTCCTTCAAGTGGTATCATAGATTGGTTGATTGGTGTTTGATATGTCTCTTACTGCTATGGAGAATTCAACTAATGTCAGGGGAGTCCCCCTCTTCGATGAAAGAAATTTTCAGATCTGGAAGAATAGAATCATATCTCATCTAATATCTCTTGGAATGGAAGTCCTATTTTATACAATGCAAGTAATAGAAGTCACTGATCCAACAGAGCTGGCTATGACTGATGGAAACAAGAAAATTCATGATGCAAATGCTAAAGAGCAGAATGCACTCACTAAGACCCTTTCTGATTAGATCTATCTAAATGTGATGAGTTTCACCTTAGCAAAGTCCATGTGGTATGAACATGAAACTAAGTATGAAGGAGATAGAAAAGTGAAGGAGGGAAAACAACATGTCATGCACAATAGTTTTTATGATATGAAGATGCATCCTGATGAGAATGCAGACTCCTTTTTCAATCAAATTACTGAATTTGTTGGAGAAATTCGGGGTCTAGGTGAAGAAATAAAAGAAATGGATATTGTAAAGAAAATCTTATGAAGGCTTCCACCCATGTACAATACAAAGGTTTCATCCCTTGAGGAAAGCAATCTTTTCAAACAGTCTTTGGATGATCTGTTGAGAAGCCCGGTGGCATATGAAATGAGAGTCAAAAAAGAAGATGCTAAAACTCTAGTGAGCAAGGAAATGGCGTTCAAGTCCATGTAGAAAATAAAAGTTTCAAAATATAGTAGTGGTGAAGATGATGAGAAAAAATAAATTCTCTCTCTCATTGCCAAGAAGTTCCAGAAGGGAAAATGGAAATTTAAAGGGATGTTACCTCCTGATTTCTTTTGTTGTGGAAAAGTTGGGAACATTTCCTCTCAGGGATTAAGAAAGATCAATGATGAAGATAGTGAAGATAAAAACATTGAGAATCATTTGAATGTTTTTTTCAATAAGGGATACTTCAAATCTAGAAATAAATTACCAAGGAAGAGTCTTATCTATGAAAAGGTATATGATGATAATGAATTCATTGAAGAAGAAGAAACATAATTTAAAACTAGAAATCATGCTTCCATGATGGAAACTATTGAAAAATCTAAACCATCAAAAGATAATGGTGGAGACAATTAGTTGAAAACTAATACCAATCACGAGTTGCAACTTAAAGGTTATATTAGTAAGATTAAGTTAAAATTAAAGAGTTGCAATAAGTGGAAATCAATTGTAGAAGAATCATCTGACTATGTTGATCAGCTTGAAGCTGAAATTGAATGAATGGAAGAATCTGTGAATGTACAATCTAAAATCCTTGAATGCACTCATAATGTAGTGGATCTGAAGCTGAGAATTAAAGAGAAGGAAAAGGTCATCAATGAACTCACCAACAGAATGGAATAAAAGACCAAGACTACTAAGGGTCTTAAAAAGGAAGTTGTTACTCTTAGAAGTAAACTTGAGAGTGAATCAATTTCAAAAGAATCAAGGAAGAAAATACAGTTTGGAAGGTTCTTATATGCGGAGCTTTTAGAGAGAGAAAAACATTGTTATAATGGAGTTGAAATGATTTTGAATGATCAAAGACCTGCTTACATGGGAAATAGTGGAATTGGTAGTGAGGATGAATCGTCAAATGCTACAAATAAAGGTGACCAAAATAAAGACAAGATGAAAGTCTGTGATGTGAAAAAATCACCTAAAGTGCTGAGAAAGTAACCCTCAATTCAATATGAAAGAAGAATAAAATACTATCCTCAAGCCTCCATAAATAAGGGACACTCAAACTACTATCCCAAGGAAGAAGGAATGTGGATAAACATAAATGAGAAGAAATTTCCTTTCTTGAAGTGTCATTTCTCTGGATATTTGGGCCATACCATGTCTTATTGCGAAGAGGTGAGAAGCTATTTGAATAGAGAAGATATGAGAGTGCAACAAAAGAGAACAAATTCATATCCTAATTCTTTTAGAAGAAACAATTTCTATGGATATTGTTTTTGTTGTTCTAGCTTTGGTCATAAGGAAATTGATTACAAGTAGAGAAGGGACATGGAATCTTCATATCGAAGTCCGAGACAAGTCAAAGTTATTTAACAAGAAAATGTTACTCTTAAAAATAGGTTTTATCCTCTAGAAGAATATTTCAACTATAAAGAAACCATGTCCACGAAAGAGATAATTGAAAGGCTGTCAGTGTCGTACACTCAATCCAATGTCTCATAGAAAAAACAGAAGAAAATTGAGAAATCCAACCCTATAGAGGTAGCCCCAAAAGCTACAAAAAGAAACATCTGGATTCTATATAGTGGTTGTTCGTCTCATATGATAGGTAATGCAGACTTGTTAATGGATTTCAAGAGGAGGGTTGATGGAACAGTACAGTTTGGTAATGATGGAGCTCTGAAAATCAAAGGCAGTGGAAGTAATGAACTAGATAATAAAGAGATAAAGAAAACTGAAGTCCTTTATGTGGATGGCCTACATCATAATCTCTTTAGTGTGATTCAACTCTGCGACTCAGGACTTATAGTTAATTTTAATCAAAATGGATGCACTGTTAAGGGAATGAAAGGAAATTCACTTATGAAGGGATGTAAAATAGAAGGAAACCTATATTAGGTTGACAGTAAAGAAAACATTTTCTACATGACTATTGAGGAACAAAATAACCTTTGGCATCATATATTAGGGAACATCATTCAACAAGACATAGAGAATATATCAAAATTGAAGATTGTCATAGACATTCCCAACCTGGATCATGAATGTGAAAAGTCTTGTGATGCTTGAATTCAGGGGAAGTTGGTCTGTAGTTCATATCAACCAAAGAAGAAAAGGGCATCTCATCTTCTTGATCTCATTCATATAGATGTATTTGGCCTGATAAATGTTTCCAAAACTCATGGAGAAATTTACTTCGTTCTTTTCATAGATGATTATAGTAGAATGGAATGTGTAATGGTTATACAGATGAAATGAAAAGTGCTTAATTGCATGAAAACATATTGTCGAATAGGTGAGAATTATACTGGACGAAAAATCAATGTGTTGAGATCCAACAATGGAGGGGAATACACATACATTGAATTTAAAAATTACCTAGAGAAACAAGGGATATAATATGAGGTAGCTGCTGTGAGAACTCCACAAAAAACAAAGTTGTTGAGTGTAGTAATGGACAGGTGAACAACATGGAAAGAATTATGCTGATTGAGAGTCGTATTCCACGACATTACTGGAAAGAGGCCATTCAAGATGTGGTGTATATTCAAAATCAAACAAGGCTTTCTATGGGTGAGACAAAGACACCAAATGAATTGTGGCATCGAATGAATCCCTCTTTGAAATACTTTCGTGTTTTTGGAAGTAGATGATTCATCAGTAACAAAGAAATAAATCAAGGGCAGTATGGTGACAATGCAGATGAAGGAATTTTTCTTGGACACTCAGTGAACAACAAATCCTACAAGTGTTTCAACAATAACTTAAGAAGGATTTTGGAAATCAACAATGTTAAGATCATTGAAGATAAAACCACAAATGATTCAAGGATTTCATATGCTGATGTGATAGAAAGTGAGGAAGAAAGTGAACATAGAGTAAATACAAATACAGAAATAGAGGAAGGTGTATGAAACAATCAGGAGTCACATTAAGATATTGACTCAGAATAAGAATATGAAGAAGAAACCTTGGCTGGAGAGAATGCAACTGAACCTCATAGGAGAAATCGAAGAGATGATATTGATCCATCTAACATAATTGGGGATAAGAGTGCAACCACACAAACAAAGATCATGAGGAATAAAACAAATCTTTATTTCTGTCAGTTGTGGAACCATCCTCATTTGAAGAATCTACAAAGGATAAATCTCAGGTACAATCCATGAATGAAGAGTTAGATCAGATTGACAAGAATTAGACATGTGATCTAGTTAAGGGACCTAAAGGTCACAATGTGATTGGTACAAAATGGATCTTCAAGAAAAAGTTTGATGAGCATAGATGTGTTATTAGAAACACAACACAACTGGTATTTAAATGATATTCCCAAATTGAAGGTGTTGATATTGAAGAAACCTTTGATCTAGTGGATAGACTGGAGTTAATTAGGCTTTTTCATGCCATGGAACTCCAAAGAGGATATAAATAATATAAAATAAATGTCAAGACATCATTATTGTATGGTGTTCTTGAATAAGAAGTCTACATTGAACAACCAGTGGGTTTTCTTCTTGGTACCAATAAAATAAAGGTCTATAAACTAAAGAAGGCCCTATTTGGTTTGAAACAGGAACCAAAATCATGGTAATTCTAACTGAATTATTATCTGAAGAATTTTTAATTAAAAAGAGGAGGAGTAGATCACAATCCCTATGTGAATAATTCTATGAAAGACCAGTTCATGGTTCTATTTTACAATGATGACATTATATTTGGTGGCAGTAGGAAAAAATCAGTGGATGAATTTTCCAATCATATGAAATCAGAATATGAAATTTCCATGATTAGGGAGCTCATATATTTCATGGTGATACAAGTAACTCAAAAAAAATATTACATTTTTATCTCTCAGGAAAAGTATTCAAGAGAGATGCTAAAGAAATTTAATATGCATGACTTCAAACCAATGTTAACTCTGATTGAAGTTGGAACCAAACTTGGAAAGCATGAAGATGGGACCTCTGTAGATCCCACTATATATAGGAGGATCATTGGGAGCCTACAGTACCTAACAACGACATGACTAGATATTTTATTTGCAACATATCTAGCAGCCTTCTTTCAGAGTAATCTGAAGAAAGAACATATGGAAATAGTAAAAAGAATAATGAGGTATATTAAAGGTACTCACAATTATGGCTTATAACTTTTTATAGGAAGGGACTGTAAATTATAAGCGTTTTCTGATGCTGACTAGGCTAGATATGTAATTGACAGAAAGTCCACCAGTGTTGGATCATTCTATATTGGGAAGAAATATGTTGGCTAGTGGAGTAAGAAATAAGAAAGTACTTCTCTCAGTACTTCTAAAGCTGAGTATATCTTTTCTAAAAAGGCATGCACTCAACATCTATGGATTAAGTAACAAGTGATAGATATTGGTGATGAATTTTAACAAACAAATGTGATTCACTATGATAACAAGAGTGCAACTGATCTTATGAAGAATCCTATTCAACATTCTCATATGAATCATATTGAGATCCGACATCACTTTGTCAAAGAAAAAGTATAACAAGGCATTATTAGAATGGAGCATGTTGGAAATGATGACCAAGTGGCTGACATACTGACCAAGCAATTGTCAGCACATATGTTTGAGAATCATCGGTTGAACCTTGGTGTTCAACCTCCTCCTAGTGCATAAGGAGGTTTTGGGATACCCCTATCCCTAGTTGTTTTAACTATTTTAATCTATTTTGTGGAAGTGTTGTAGGTTTATGGGGGATATAAGATTTAGGGGGATTATGTTTTGAGATCTACAGTGGATGATTTTCGGTCATTGGGTTTATTTCCAATGGGGGAGAAGGAATAAATTCCGGACATGTGATGGACATGTAATGATTCTATGACTTTATGAGAAATCAATGTTATGAGGAGAAAGAATAATTTTAGAGCATACATGGGAACCCAATTCATGCTTACCCTCTTGTTTCCAACACCGAGAATTGCTTACGTTGACTTAGAGTGTTGGCTGAGTTCATTTTTTTCTTTCAAGATTTGATAGTGGATAGGGCTCTACTGAATTTATCTAGAGATTGTTAAGAAACAAAAAAGGGGATATTATTAGAACCAAGGTTGTTCTTTGTTGGAAAAGGAGTTCGTTTTGTGTTTTCTATCAATCTACTTTGGGTTGATCATGGTTTGTATTTATTATTTTCAACCCTTTCATGGAAGATTTGGGAGATTACATCGAAAGGGTTCATATAGTTTGATCCGAAAGCAGTATTGAAGGTGGCTATGTTCTACTGTTTTTCCAAATTTTTGGGGTTTAAAATCCGAAAATGGAGAAATATGTTTCTGGAAAAGGAAGGTGCATGCAATATTTAAAGTGTGTGAGAAAGATTGGTTTTTGCATTCAAGATTGAAGGTGTTTTTGGAGCTTGTGCATAAGACATATTTCGGGATCAGAACGTCGAAAAATGGAAACGCCATAGAGTGCACGAAAGATGATGCTGCACGAAAGGGTTTGCGTGCCCAATGAGATGTCAAAAGGGGTTTTGTGTGATTAGTATGAAACATATGTGCACTGACAAAGATGCATAGAAATCTTGTGCACATTGTCTTCAAGGGCCTATAAATATGCGGCTACCACCAAGGAAGACCTAAGAATATTCCAACGAAAATCTAGTTAATCAGTCACATGAAATATTTTCTCGCGAATGATTGGATGAGAGTAAATATTCCGCATAAGGTGTTCCATTATTATGAAAAGTCCAAGTTAACCCTTCAGTGCAATTGCACGAATGATAAGAGTTTCACAGAAAGTAGGTTTTCTGGGAAAGTCATATTTCCTGACAATTCCCAAATCTTTCGTGAAAGTTAAGGTATTGCATGCAAGTGTTGTGTTATGCTTCTGAAAAGCTTCTGAATATCTGGTTCAGTGATTCAGTTCTTTCATGTGCATCAATTCGGGACTTAGATTCAGGTAGAGTCTCATAATGAAGAGAGACAAATAATTAAATGAAAATATATTGAAGAGACCTTCACATCTATAAACTGAGTGGGACTTCACCCAAGGAAGTGAGCTATGGGGTGTCAATGGGAGTGACCCGAGGGACGTAGTGAGCTAATACTGAACATTTTTAAAGGTAGTGTGCCTGGGACATAGTGACTATACCCAAACCTTGTAATCCACAAATAGCGACGTTTAGTGGAATTAGGTACGGCCGGAAACATTTCGACATATACTCCATGGATGTAGCCCTTAGTGGTGAACCAAGTAAAAGTGTTGTGTCATATCCCTGGTTTCATGTTTTTGACAGATTTAACAAGTTTCTACCAATGTGGGAACAAGATCTATACCTTCAAAAATAAAAAGTTGACAACATGATTCAGCCCTCCCCACTCCGGGTGATCCGGTGTCCTTCAATATATCTCATGGGGAATTTATTTTATTATCATCCCTTTTTATCATTTTCTATCTTAGGTTTTATTTTAATGCTTGTGGATTCAAATTGTTTGAACGATATATAATTTAAGGATCTTGATTTTTCTATACCATTGTTGTGTCATTTCTTGTTTGTTCATGGAGTCCTAATATGTTTCCTTTTAGTTACATAGGGTTAGGAAATTTTAAACTAATTTTAGTAAAATTTATTATTTTTGGGTTTAATATAATTTTTTAAAATGGATAACTATTATTTTTTTATACCATAACAAAATATTACACATGGAATAAAAACCATACACATTGAAAAAATTATATTTTCTATCACCTATATTTTCATACACATTTGTTTTTTATCAAATTAAATAATCATACACATATAAATATGTTATATAACCTTTTTACCATGAGTTTCTTACATATAAAATATATTACACATTAAAAACACATATTATGTTATGAATTATATATATATATATATTTAATTGTTATAAAATTACACAAAATATTTATGTTACAAAAAATTATATATATATTTATATTAAATTATTATATATTAATTTTTAATATATATATAAATACATATATATATATATATTATGAATTTTGGAATAAAAAAATAACTAATTAAATAGAACAAAATAGAATTTCATTGAATGTGATTTAATTTTTTTTTTGGAAAATGTGTACTACCTTTTTAATGATGAAATATTAAATTAATGAGAAATTAAGAAAACATGATATTAGAGAAATGAAATGCAATTTATAGGGAGAAAAGGAAAGATAGGTTAGAAAAATTATTATAGGGAAAAAAAGAAGAAAAAAACTAAAATGTATAACATTTCGGATAGAAAATTAAATAGGTTGGGTATCTACTATTTCTGGGCTAATTGAACTTGAAAACAATTATGTTATAGGACAACTAAACCACATTAATTAATACATACCAGTTTAATACTTGAACATATTTTTATTATATTATATATTTATTAATTATTTATATTAAAATGTATAAGGGTAGTGTATTGTGAAAATGGTGGGTTGACCATTGGTGGGATCAACTTAGAGAGGAGCCGGTTGAAGTATAAACACCAAGTTATGTCTTATAAAACCCTATGTGTCACATAAAAAAACTATTTTTGGATGTGGGTGATTTGAAAATTGAATGAAAATATTTTTTTATGAATAATGGATTCAACACCCCTATACCTATATAATATAAATCTAAAAGAGTTGAAATATTTATTTTAATTTAAATACATGTATAGTAGATAGAATTTCAAGAAATTTATGAAGAGTTTTTATGTGTTTTCTGATTTTTTTAAAAAATATATATGTTGAACATATATTTTTTTTGTATATCAAAAAATGTGGTAGGCCCCTACCGCCTTTCGACATAATTGAAAGGCTGTATGGGGCCTGCTCCCTTTAAGAATTTATTTTATTTATACATGTCTTTATATTTATAAATATATTGGTTTATATTGTGTGATTTATATGTATATTATTTTAAATCACTTATATAGGGTTTTATTCATCATTTAATTTAGTTAAGAACTATTTTTTGTCATTATTAGGTAAATATAATATTATTATTCATTATAAATATATACATTATTATGACATGTCTTATGTTTGTGACACACTTTATACTCTCTTATGTTTACTATGCTATTATTATATTTGACTCTTATTACATGTTTTTAAGTGATGAATTATAATCATTCCATTTGTTATCAATTATATGATTATTGAATGTAATAATATATTATCCAATTTCATAATGTGGAAAACTTATTGGTATTTATGGCCACCCATTTATTTTTTTATGTCTCTAATAAATTCCATATAGTAAGAGTAAGGTGAGGTCTAAGAGAAAGTATGGATATGGGAATAAAAGAGTATGTTATTTTTTTTTATCATGCACACAATTCCCAAAGATGGTAGACCACTAGATTTTTGGGAGTATTATATATATGTTTATGATAAAGATGATAAAATAATATATATATGAGGTCTAGGTCATTATAAGAAATATTTGAATAGAATCTATCTTTGCATCAAATGAAAATATTTCTTTATAGTCAATTCCATTAATTGTTTGAAACATTTCCACTAGGTGTTATTTATAGGTAGATACCCTACTATCCATATTATTTTTCTCATGAAAACCCCACTAAAAACCTATGGGTATCACCCCTTCATGTAAATCTTCCAAGTTCCAAACTTCATTATGAACATGGAGTTCATTTTAGATTCTATGTATTTTATCCATTTCTTAGAATTATAACTCCCAATGTACTCTCAATAGTTAGTAGGTTCATCATCTATGAACGTTACATCATCATCATTTTCCATAATAAATTCATATATCTCAAGATCCTGAAGAATAATACTAGAACTTTGATGTTATTATGTAACTTGAGTTGGTTATTCTTCCATAACTCTTTATATAACTAACTCAACTTCCATATGAGGAGAACTTCTATTTTTTTGGTCCTTAACTTCTCCACGATCAATGATCATCCCACTTGCTCCTCAATTAATATACTCATTCTTAAGGAATATACTAGTTTCAACCACAAACACTTTGTGTTCTGTTAGATTATAGAAATAATAACCCATAGTTTCATTTAGATAGAAAAAATAATAATCATTTAACTAATTTAGGGTTATGTTTATTAGAAACCAATTTTCATATGAGTGCTTGACAACCCCAAATATTAATAAAATATATTTTGAGACATTTACTAGTTATTATATCATATAGTGTATTTATAACCATATTAGATATAAAATAGTTGAGTTGAAATGAAACTATTTTCATAGTGTACCCTCATAATGAAATAATAATATCACACTAACTCATCATTTATTGAGCCATATCTAATCAGGGATGATTCATTATCTTAGGAACAATATTCAATTATGGTTTTCCATAAGTAGTGAGTTGTGAAACAATTCCATAATCTTTCATATGATCAGTGAATTCCTTTCTAATGTATTAAACACCTTGATTTGATCAGTTAATCTTAATAAATTTTCAAAATTGATTATGTAATTCATTCTCAAACTCTTTGAACTTTTCATAAGTTTCATACTTGTGCCTCACCATAGAAAAATAAAAATACCAACTAATGTCATTAATAACCGTTATGAAGTTCCTAAATTAACACTTAAAAATTCATGAATGAGTACAATCAATGTCTTTGGGGAGGTTTCACCCCATATGGTGGTGTGAGAATTTGGTGCCCGTATCAATATTTTCGAGCTTCATACCAGGGTGGAGTCTGATGAAGTAGAAAAATATGATCCCTAGGCACTAGAATGTTGAAATTATCATGATTCACTAGTGTATCAATGGGAGAAGGTGTCAACTGGATGTCATACCATGCTCCCAATACTTCTCCCACTAGGTTAGTAGAAGGACTCACCATCATCATAATGGTGAACCGTATAGGCTGTGAAGGATTTTGACCCCAAGATGGAGAAAACTATGGATATATTATCAAGAAATATGGATCTCATGCCTCCTAATACACATACACAATAAAATGAGGTCCGAATGCTATAGGGATGACCTCTTCATGTGTTACATGTGATGGATCACATGAAGAATGACACAGTCTATGTTGTCATCACCGTGGCTCTAAAGCATCGACATCTACTAGATGAGGTTCCTAGGTAGGATACTCCACCCTATAGGGTAGATAATTGAATATTTACTCTTTAATTTCATGATAATATGGAATCATCCCTAGTGTTATAACATGGATTGTTTCGAGGTTAGAAAACCCCTACCCCACTTGACCAGGCATGCAGATAATCTACTATACTCTAGTATGCTATAATGTGATTCAAAATGAATTCTAAAATAGTATAATAAGCAAACTAATGTAAATTTATTGACTTACCATATCATGAATACCTTTTCCATGTTGAGTGAGATACAATATAGACATTATTCTATAACATGGCTCATATTTGACTTTCTATGATAGATATAATCACATTGTAGGTACACTCTAGATAAGAAGTGATTCTCTTCTACCCTATAGGTTGAGATACTTAGTATGTTTTCAGTTCTAGTCCTCATCTTTACTTCCTATAAGCTTCAAGTAATGAAGGTCTTGTGTCTATCTCAACAGAAATAGAATGGGCTGAACATAACCAAACTAGCATATGACTCTATCAGGATGGTGCCACTCAATAATATGAAAGTGAATGAGTGGCACTATAAATATAACACCATGAAGTCTTGAAGTGTAGTATACTAGAAATTGGTCTAATAAATCCAAGTATAGAATCTATGAAATCTAAAATGAAATGTGATATTTTTAAAAAGAGTCCATTAATAAAAACTAAAATTGATGCTATTGTTAAATTTGATAGAAAATTATATATTTTATATGATTACTTATTTAGGTAGGAGGCTGTCTAACTTGAGACAGTATGCACCCAAATGGTGTGTCAGAATTATGACGAAGTTATGTTTCTAACTATAACTATAAAATACAACATCAAAAGCGATAAATAATAAGAAAATAAATTCAATAACTCTTACTAGAATAAAAAACCAATAGAGAAGAGTGATCATGCCAGCATCCACATAAAGTTTCATGCATCACCTCTATAGGATGTGGCAGACTAGAATTCTCAGGGTAAAGTGAGGGGATTCACTCACATGTCCACATTTGAAGAAGGATAATGCATCCCTTGAGATCCATGTGGTCTGTACTTCATGCCATGCATAATGCTCTATATGTGCAACCCAAATAGGTAGATCCCCAGCTGTACGTTGTGACCTGATCAAAGTCCTCAAGTATCCCTAGATATATCATTTGCACATGCTTCCTCGAGTGATCATAGAACAGGGTCCATAAAATGATCCGTAATATATATACAAGAGCATGAATTATGAGAGTCTGGTTATCCATGTCATAAGGTAAATATGAAAAGTGCCTCTCAGGACATCCCATAGATATTGACCTTCCTTCTTTAGTTGTAGGGTCAAATAAAATGTTGATTCTTAACAATCACTAAATAAGTCCAGTCCAGTATGAATTGGAGGTTCCAATAACAGCTCCCCCTAGATAGGAATACCGAGAAGGACTGCCACATCCTCAAGGGTGATAGTTATCTATCCCTTAATAAGGTGGAATGTGTGTGTCTCTGGTCTCCACCTCGCCAGAAGGGTAGTAAGTATGTGATGGTCCAAAAATGTGAAATCAGATACTATAATGTTGTAAAATCCAGCACAATACATGTATGGTAAAATGGTGGGTGGAGGCAGCATGTGATGAAAAAGGTGTGCTTGACACACCCTGATATGTTGAACTTCACCACACTCTAACACGACTTATGAAACATGTATAGCCTGCTCAGTGAGTAATATTGTATCCTCCATCTATATGTAGAACAATGAAATAATTCGTAAGTGTAAAATGTAAGTATAACATTATGGTATTTCTTTTTTATTGTATGGAATTCATACATATACATTCAGTTTATATGATTATAATTTTCAATTTATCATTGATTAATTTAATTATTTGATGTTTTCTCTTCTTAGATATTTCAGTAGTTTATAAATAAAATATGAATCATCTAAATTATATCCTAAGTTTTTCATTAGTTAATTATTATTTAGTAAAAAATTAATCAATACATAATCAATACATAATCAATACTTAATCAATACTTAATCAATACTTAATCAATCATTAATCATATTATATTCAATAGTTAATTATTATTAGCTAATCATCATTTGTAATCATTTTTTAATCCTAAGTTATTCATTAGTTAATCTATACTTAATCATTACTAATAATAACCATTATATCTAAATTATATATAAATAACTAATCTAATTAATAAAAAAATATTTAAAACTAACTAAAAACAATTCAACTACTAAAAAAAAATATCATTCTTTATTGTATTTGTCCTTTTCCATTTCAGTTTTTAAAATAGTGTTCCTTGTAATTTATGTATGATTTCCTATATGATGGTATGTTTCACGATTATTTTCCCACATTCTTATTTTATGGTTTAGCTATGGATAGATTGATTATGCCTTAATGTCACCTCAAATGTACTTTTCACATTCCTTTTATTGTGAATATTAAAGGATTATTGTTATTTGATAGTAAAAGTATTTGGATATTTCATAAAATTCTACAAAATAAAGGATGTTATATTAACACCATATAATTCACAATATAAAATATCACATTGGAGACAATACATCATTATGGTTGAGAGTGTGAACTCGATCTAACAATGTCAGGGAATAATTTCTTATTATGAGCTTCTTGATGAAATATGGTGCATATCAAATTTTTCCCTTACTCTTGAGGCTGATCCATCTAATTTCGTATCCTACTGGACTTCGGTCTCCCTCGTTTGTGAAACCTCTTGATGTCAGGTATCACTATAATTTGGTCTTTGGGAATTGGGAAATATGGAAACTCCCCAACAAAAATCCATAGTGCAGTATAATAGCTAGAAATGGTGTCCATTCAGTACACTGGATAAACATATGATTCCCATGATATGTTCATAGAGGCATATTTTGTGATGGCATGTGTGCATAGAAACCGTAATGCCTAGAAATTATCACATTGACATTACCTCACTTCAAGTAATACCATATTTTTTACCAATTCTATTTATGATGGGGTCCAAATGATCTTGAAAATGAAATTGATAGTATTCTTTGTAGAAAAGGTAGACATGATAACCAGAAGCTTCTTCAATGATATTTTAAATATGTCATTGAAAGTGCCTTCCATACCTTAGCCTCTGCTGAATCCTATTTGAGGATAGTTTTTTCTCTCTCAATGAAGTACTTCATGCAAAGATAAAATGTCTCCTGAACTAGGGAAGTTATAGGTATCTCACAAATCCCCTAGAAGACACCATTGATGCACTCTACAATGTTTTTGGTAATGTTTCCATGCATCTTCCCCCTGTTATATGCCAATGTCCATTTTTCTTAGAATCTGCAACATATAATCAAACACTTCTTGATGAGCCTTGTAGATTTGTTCAAAATTTTATTCAAACCTCCAATGATCCACGTCATATGCTACACATAAGTGATCATATTTCACATAAATGATTTTATCTTTACATTGAGGTAGTAAAAAATGATAATGAAAATGCATACCAATCCTCATGATTTCCTTCTTCATAGATCCGTTATGGAATATTTTTCTCATTTTTCTAGAAATGTGTCTGATGTAGTATTGATGATGTTTATTTGCGGGTCTCCAAGTATCAGGGTCTACATTGATTTCCTCATTGATTTCCTAATACCAATCATATATTAAATAAAAACCCTAAATGATAGTGAAATGGTTACTGATACATGCTAAAAACGAACTCCCTAATTCGAAGTTTTCCTTCTCCATAATGGAAAAGGAAATCAGAAGAGCTGAAAGATTTCTATATTGGGTTACCACAATAAAAAAGACACCCTTATATTTTCTATATAGAAACATTCCATCAATATTTATGAACTATTTTCTGAAATGAAATGCTGACATATAGGGAAACAATTCCAAGAATAATTGATGAAATTGAACACAAGATGGATCAAGTCAGTTTTCTTGAGACCCATGTTCATTCATATAAATATGGAAGACAACTTGGTCTTTGTGTCTTAGTGTGGATAGAAATTTCAAAAACACCAAATACGAGTCATCCCAATTACCATATACCTTCACAATTTCCTTCCATTTCTCCATCCATGACTAATTATAGAAAATATTATAATCGAATGATTGTCATATCATCTCTTTGAAAAGGGACATGGGAGAATCTTAACATGTTCTAATCATCTTGATGAAAATGAGTGACAACAATTCAGTATTCAATGATGTATGATATTGTGTCAGGTTTGGTTGAATGTAAGTATGAGCTGCCTCAATCTGCGAGATTCTCCAACCTCTAAATGAAATTTACGAAATCTCCCTCAAGTAGAATATACAATAATTCCCATACAATTCACATTGTATTATTTATTTTTTATGGAATTATTCCTGAACTATATGTTTGTTGTTTCTCTCAATTTAAAATCTCTTAAGCATGTTATTTAATGCATATTTACTTGGAAAATACATTAAAACATATAATTTTTTTTCCATCTCACTAAACCTATCCAGTAAAACTCCTAGAAACATAGTTGTGGGTGTTAGAATATTACAGTTGAATTCAAGAAAATGTGCCATTACATTAGACCAAGATGTGAAGAGTGTTGGATGATTTATTATGGGTCAATGATTCTGTATAAATAATGGATTTCTAGAAACTTCTTCCCCAACTTCTATTTCTCCCTACTCATCAGTATTATTGTCACCTTCTATTAAATCATTACAAAAATCCTCATCAGAAGTCATATTTACATGTATATTTTGGAAATATTATATGTTTTCTATTCCATATCATATAGAATAGCCTCAATTTCTTGGGGTGGACCTTCAAACACTTTTTTAAGTCTACATGTTCATAAAATTTGACATTGTTGTTGTACATTAGAAACATCAACATATAAATCCATCATGGTTCCATTTTACCACTTGGAAAATAAATTTATTGATTGAACACATTTCCATTAGAAACCAATGGGAAAGATATATGGAACAATGTACTCAAGAATTGAAAATGTCTATATATCATAGACTTTATCTCTTAATCAAGTCCCAGATTTAAGGAACCATGAATTCTGTCTTGAAGTTCACTTAGGGTTACACAATCAGTTGTACTGAACACTATTTTTTGGTTGTGTATTATAATAATCTCATTGTTTAGTTTGAATAACCTCCCCGTTGTAGTAGACACAGGTAAACATGACTCCCTATGTCAAATGTTTTTTTGGTTGTGTATTAATGTTTTGTTATACAAAAGTTTAGTATGATATAAGTCACAAAATGTTTTTGAAATTTAGGTTAAAATAACATGAAACACCATATAAGTTTATTTATCATTGATAAAATGACAATTATGATCATATAAAGTGAAATGGAGCAAAACAAACACATTAAATAACACATGAATGCTATAAGATATAGAATAAATACCTTGAAAATTTTCAACAGAACATGGTTTAGATGAGATGAGCCTGCCTTTAGAAGTGAGGTAAAATCTAACTTATTTTCAAGTGGTAGATTAATAACATATTGAAAAGGGATTCCCTTAAATCATGAATTTTTAAACGTTTTGAGACTTCTAATGATATATCTTAGATTTTCACATAGATTTCATTTGAAGGGTGAAAACATTTGAAAATGAATAAGTTAACTACATACCTTTAGTAGATTTTATTAAGCTACCAATTTAAAAATAAGATGGATTTTACCTCACTTTTTTATTCTAGCTCATCTCATCCAAACCATGTCCTATTGAAAAATTTCAAGGTATTTTTTGTATAAATAAACTAGTTTTGTGTTTTTTCTTTTTTTACCTCAGTTTCTAAAATATTCTATGAATACTATTGATGATGAGGGATGGGCATATAATCTTTATAATACTAAAATTTTATAACATCTTATTATATGTTAAAATATGATACAAATGTTTTGTAGTATATTTTTTAAACATCATAAATTTATTTTAGTAGTTTATAAAAAAATATGAATCATCTAAAACATATCTCTCAGGAATGTCAAACCAGGTGTGCAACATGACCCATTTTCATGTACCAGGTTACCTCGAGTTAGGACATGACACCTTTTCAGAGTTTTTACTCCTAGGTACATCTGTTCTAGAGCCACATCCACTTGTTTGTATCCAAACAGAGATTAGATTTCTTAGATAACCACATAATATTTATGATACCAAAATTTTATAATGTTTTCTTATTTCATAAAAGATAACCCTAATCATTAGTTAACCATTAGTTAATCATTAGTTAATCCTTAGTTAACTATTCCTTAACCATTAGTTAAGAATTGGTTAATAATTCCTTAATCACTCATTAATTATTACATAATTATTCTTTAATAATCCCTTAACCATTCTTTAATCACCCCTTAATCATTCTTTAATCACCCCTTAATCATTGTTTAATCATTACTTAATCAATATTTATTCATTACTTAATCAATAGTTAATAAGTACCCAATGAATAGTTAATAATTACTTCTTTATTAATTCCTTAATGAATCTTTAATAATTACATAATCATTTAATCATAATTTAATCAATACTTATTCACCAGTTAATCATTAGAAAATCATTATTTAAACATTCTATATTCATTATCAAAACATTACATAATCCTCAATTAATTATTCTTTAATAAAAATTTAATCATATGATATTCATTAGTTAATTAAAATTATCTAATCATTATATGTAATCATTTTTTAATCATAAATTATTCATTAGTAAATTTATACTTAATCATTACTAATAATAACTGTTATTTCAAAACTATATACAACTAAAGTACTGAATAAATAAAATATTTAGAACTAACTAAAAAAAATTCAATCAAATAAAAAAATAAATTTAAATTAAATAAAAAAATACCTCTAAATGATGCTTCATAACAAACTGGGGAATCTTTTATACCACTAGATCTACTACACATGAAGAGGACTTCTTCTAGAGAGAGAGAGAGGCTATGGAATGTAGAGAGATGAGTGAATTTCAATGTGAGGAGAAGGGGTGGGGGTACCCATTTATAGGGAATTAATGGAAAACTCTATGGGTAGGTCCACCTTTCTCATTTACTTTATAAAGAAGGCACATGCCCCATTCCCTGTTTTACTTTATCTTTCATAGAAAGGCTATGACCCCCCGCCCGCCTTTACTATGTCATCGATCTGGGGAAAACACGGGGGGGGGGGGTGATATCCCCCCTTCCTCATTTCTGATGCATTTTTAATTTTTTTACCTATGCATATTAAAAAAAACTAAAAAATAGAAAAATTTCCAATTTATGCATCACATTTAGGTGAGTCGCACTCAAATCCCCTCTTCAGTTTTGTAAACCCCATTTACCTTCCTTTGATTGTATCATTTTCTTATTAAATATAGATGACCTGAAAATCATTATTAGGTTATTCTAAGAATCCTTAACTATAATGAGTGTCTTTGATCAAATTCTATCCCTCAAATTTGTGAGATAACATCTATAGAAAACCCTAGGATATGTTTCCTTTCATTTTCTTGGTAGTGTAAACATCTGTTTGTCTTAATGGACCATCATAACAACATATAACATATTCATAATCATAAAAGGGATTGAAAATATTCTATTATTATTTTATGTGTATGTATTAAATTGATATACTTAGGTTTTCAATGGATAATTAGTGAGATTAACCAATAAAATGATTAATCATAAACAATTTATAAAGTGAATTGGGAGTTACGTCTCATGTTTCTTTTGTTATTTTTTATTTTTGATCAACATTTACTTATTTTATTTATTTATTTTTTCTTAATATTTAATAGATAGTATGGATCTATTATTTTTTTATCTTATTTTTTATTATATTATTATATACGAGGAGAAATGGATAAAAAACTAAAAAAATGAAATTACAAGAAAGATTAAGACTATATTAATATATTTATATTCATAAATTAATTAAAATGATCACTGCCACTTGAATGTATTTATTAAAGAGTTTATTTACAAATAATTGACATGATTAAGATAGAAAATTAAAATTATGATTCTATAATTAAAAACTAACACCTTAATTCATTCTGTCTTCATTAACATTTCTTTCATACATTGGGACCATTGTTTAATGATAATTTTTATTACTTTTCTATTAATAATTCATAACTTGGATATATAAATACACATTTGAACCCTTAATAAACATCATGAATATCTGGCATGGTTTATGTGATGAGGATGTGGGGATGTTGATTTTATTTTGTGATTGGTGGCATGTTGTTGTTGATGATGGATGATATGGAAATCTATTTATGATGATTGAATTTTATGATGAGTCTTGTTTTATTATAATTTTTGTTGATTATTATTAATTTATACTTGACACCTTATTAATTACCCCCTTAGGTCATATGTTCCTATGTACAAGAATAAAATATTTGTGCCTGAAATTATGGAATGGTAATTAAAATCATAAATTAATTGAATGAAGATGGTTCTTAAATTTTTTAGTTGATGAAGGTATATTAAATGAAGTAATTATTTTTTTAAATTAGTAAATGATCTTGGATAATAATAATAAATTAAATCCCTTAAACCTTAAATACATAAATTATTGAATCTTGAAATTTATCAAGGAGTGAATTAAATGAATACCAATTGGCTATTGATTAATGATTATAGAACCATGATGCTTGTATGATTATGGGTTTATTTCTGTATCCTTGGAAATGAAGTATTGATGTCATGCCAGATGTGGATTATATAATGAGTCTAGGTTTTAGGTAGTTTCACCTTTTATGATTGTGTTATATCAATATACCATTATTTTATATGATATATTACACTCCACCCCCCAAGTTAGAAGGGAAATATGATAGCCATATGTGACCTTGTGTTCAGGGTTCGTTCTAAACATACAGGTTGTAAAGGTTATGGATAAGTATCTACTACCCATACCCTTCTCTCTCTTATGGATATATATTTAGTATGTAGGTATATTCGAGTTGTGGTGGATTATTTTATAGGATATTAACTCATTCATATTTTCATATCTTTCGTTTATGATATATATATATATATATATGATTCATGGTTATTTAAGGTTATAAAATATACATTTATTATATGGGTACTTATAAATAGATTATAACGGCTTGAGGAATAATTTATATTTACAATGGTCTATAATAGATCATAGTATACTATGTGATGTGATGGTATTTGGATGTGATATGTGGATGTGGTTGTGATGTGTTTTCATGGTGTGCAATGTGACAGGGAGGGGATGGGAGTTTCAAGATATAAGATGTTGGTGTTGGTTGCAGTAGATGACTCAAGAGGGGGGGAGTGAATTGAGTATCTATAAAAATTTCAGTTAAAAAGGGTTCTTTACAAAACAATACCCCCCTTTTAAAATAAACACAAAGTCGGTTTGTAGTGAATTTATAATAGTGTTTATGGTTTAATTTGGTTCTCAAAAGATGGATTAGTTCTCAGCTTTCCCAATCTAAATATTAGTAAAACATTTGAAACAAACATACTGATTCAAAATAGATATAAACACTTGCTATACTAACTATCAAAGTTTAGTTTATATTAATGCCATAAATAAAAAACAGATAAAAAAATCATAGTGGATAAAACAAGAGGTTCAATATCAAGCAGAGACTTAGTCCTCTCCACTTGGTGATCACCAACCACCAAGTAGTTTATATTAATAAACTTTTGATCCACACCCTGGATCAGGGTTTACAATAACACACAGGCTTTCCAGGTCACACTTGACCTCTACCATAGTTATTCATGGGAAAAACAAATAAACAGATCTCGTAGGATCACTTCCACAGTTCTATGTGGGATACAAGTGTAACTAGAGATTCAGAGTGAGGACATTTTGTTATCCTCCAGTTTAGATCAGGAGATAGTGTGTGATATTCAAACAGATATACACACTTCTCAAAGTAGTAATATAAGAACACAACCGAGTTATGAAAGAGAATAGGGTTTAGAGTTCTCTTTGTGTTGTGCAGTAATGATCTGGATTCAACGGATGTTGAGGAAATGTTATTCGAGTCTTCTTCGGAAATTTGGATTCAGAACAAAGTGTTGCAGTTTCTGGTGAAAGTGTTTAGCTCTTCTTTGTGAGGATATTGAGAATGATCCAGTAGGTAGTTTCTAGGTGAGACCAAGCTTTGAGTTTTTCTATCTTTCAATATTCTGAGTTTGCACAGTCCGTATTTCCACATGTTCCCTAAGCTCTATGTGTATCTGTATATATCTGTGTCTCCTTCTCTTATTGAGCTCTGATTGAAGTCCTTTTATACTTCAAGGTCTACTAGGAATAAAGATCTCTGCACATGCATGTACCTCATAATGTCTATGGACAGTTCTACTGAAAACATTAAATAATTTTAGAAATATGAATTTGTCTAAATATGACTGTTAGAAATAAATGTGAATTAATAAAATTGAAACAGTTATTTATGACTATCGGTGATTCATCTTTGGTCCGTTGTCTTCGGTTTGGTAACATCGATCTGTCAACTTCGATCTGTCATATTCAGTGTGTCCACTTAGGTGTGTTGAATTTAGTGTGTCGACTTCGGTGTGTCATATTCGGTGTTTCTACTTCGGTGTGTCGAACATCGGTCTGTCAACTTCGATGTGTCGACTTCGGTGTGTCGAATTCGGTTTGTCAATCTTCAGTGTGTCGAACATCGGTGTCTCAACTTCAGTGTGTCATCTTCTATGTGTCGACTTCATTATGTTAATCTTTGGTGTGTCGAACATCGGTGTGTCAAATTTGGTGTGACGACTTCGGTGTGTCGACTTCGGTCTGTCAATCTTCGGTCTTTCAATCTTCGGTGTGTCAATCTTCGGTGTGTCAATCTTCAGTGTGAGGAAATTTAAAAATGTTACAAATTGTCTGCCTTACACAAATCATTACAAGACTAAGTGTTATCCAAAAGTAAATATATAAATACACTTGTAAACATATTTATTCATGAATATAGGTTATTTAATTATTTAAGTATATTTTTTGTATTACATAATTGATTTACTTAGCGATATTAAAATGGCATGAAAGAGTAGAATCTGTATGTTGAAATTATTTGTGACTATAAAAACTACATTATCATAGAAGGTCCAATAATCTCCCCCTTTTTGATAATAACAAATTATGGTATACATGAAAAAATATATAGAATAAAGATAGCTTGACATAGCATACTTCAATGAATGTAATTGTCAAATATAAATAATGTTTTCCTTGCTTGAACTTTTAAAAACAAAGCTCCCCCTCAGTAAATGAATTAAGGTGAGTACATGGCATGTTTCCTAAACCAAAAAATCTTCCCCTTAGAAAAATAAAGTATGCTTTATTTTCTCCCCCTTTTGGGATTAGAAAATTGAAAAACAGAGAGGAGAAATAACACAAAAGAAAGACACCATAAATAATTCCGTTAATATGGATAAAAGTACAAGACAAATAAAAAGACCAAATACCTATCAAAAAGAAACAATCCATCACTAAGGGTTTGGATGCTGATGAGATTTTCCTTTGCCGGAATGATCTGAGGGAGAAGGAGAAGGTTTGGGAGAGGCAGAGGGAAGAGGTGGTGTGAAGATAACACCAGGCCGGGAAACACCTGTAGGAACAGTAGCTGCAAGGGCAGACCGCCTTTCTAACAATACTAAACATGGAGTTTTCCTTGTGATGATCAGTCAAATCTGGGAAAGGGATTGAGAGACATTCATTGGAGTAGGAGGCCGAGAGGCAGTACCAATTGAATTAGCTGGAGGGACCACAATATCCTCGACCTGAACTTGTAGATAAGGTTTGAGATGGTTGATGTAGTCATTAATGATTTCACCACTATATTCCATCGGTTTCTCAAAGTCATCCTTATTTTCCATAAATTTACACATAAAAGGTGTAAAATCCTTCAATTGAAGGAATTGATTCTTGAATGCTTCTATGACTAGAAGAATTATAAGATTTTATATGAGAAACATGAAGCTATTGATGAGGTTATGCATGGTATAAATCATAGTGAAATACTTGTCCACCTTTTCCAAAATTTCTTTCTTAGCTGCAATGGCATCAATTGTACATTGTCTGACCATATTGTATACAAGATCTGTATTTAGATGTACTTTTTCAAGGGTTTATTTGTCCGAAACAGTATGATTTTTTTGAAGTTCCACTCGCATCACAACCTTGAGAGACTCTAAATCATCAATGACACTTTTCCCACTCCTGGAACTAGATGGGCTAGTCAAAACATTTCCAAGATCTTCTTTCAACATTTTCAGATCTACACTGTGTAGATGATTTCACAAGTTCCAAAGAATAGTTAGAACACTGCTAAAGGAGTTCTTTTAGTCTGAGTTTAAAGAATTTAACTCAGTTCTAATCTTCATTACTTCTTCTCTCAGCAAGGTATTGTGTCTAATAATGGTTTCTATTGTAGTAATGATATTCATTTGAATCTCCTACTTCATTATTCTTCAATATTCACTACATCAACATCCGAGATACCTATAGATGTGGAGGATTCACTTATAGATCCCACTAAAGCTATCAAAGACTCACATATATCATTTTTGAATTTCTCCAAATCAGCCTTAGTTACATAGTCACTGGGAACTGACTGAGCTACAGGTTCTCCGGGTGGAGGTGCAGTTGGTGGAATAGGTGCAATATGTTCTGGTTTAACATGGACTTGTTGATCAGATGGAGGAGGTTCCCTCTCCTCATATGAGTCATAATCTAAACAAAAAAGAATGTATCCTGGATCATTATTCCACTCTCTAGAACATATCCAGTCTATTGGCTCAACAATATCAATTCTTATCCTTCTTCCCTGAGGCTCTTGAATAAGATCATCAACATGAACTTCTTCATTCTAGTTTGGGGCCACAATAAATTGTCTAGGAACAAGAACCTACTGAACATCAGGTTATGCTTGTGCTCCAGCTACTTCATCTTCACCAGGTACTTCCTCAATTTGAGGCACTGGAACCACATCTTCTTCCTCTTAGCTAGTATCAATAAGATCATTTAATTCCTGAATGATCTCTTGATTTTCAGCATTAGGAAGGGGTTATCTTTCCTCATGGTCATCATCTTGAAGACCAACGACCTATTGTTCAACATGCTCAACACCCTCACCAGCTCCATGTACAGATTCCTCATTGGATCTATCAACCAATTGTTGTCCCATTTTTAGAGAGTCACTCACATGATCATCATTTCCTCCATCATCATCATCATCATCATCATCATCATCATCATCATTTAATTCCTCATCAGATTTACTAACATAGCCTTCAACTCCAGTAACTTCGGTTTCTTCCTCGTCCACATCATATAATAAAGATTCTCTTAAGGGAAAATCCAAAGGTGGACTACCAGGTCTATAAGACATATCTTTGGTACTTTCAGAAATATCAAGATCACTCCTATCATCAAAAGGATATCTTTATTCCCTTAGCACTTCAGGCTCAAATTCCTCATCATAATAAACTAGAACCTCTCTTGGTTTGAGACCTAGATCAACTTGGTCCTTTGGCCTAGAAGGGTGGTCAACGACATTGAAATCCTCATATATCCTTTCCTTATCTCCTACCCAACATCTCTTCCATGGGTTCCAAAATATTTTCATCCTCTTACAAATGTTTTTTTGAAGATAAAAACCACTACATGGACTTATCACTTTATCTCCATCTTCCACACAACCTAACCTTTTCAACATGGCAGAAATAATCCTCGGATAGTAAAAGAAGGTTACCTTCTTGGATATAATAATGAAATAAGATATATGAACCATTAGATACATACATAGGTTTAATATTATCCCATGTTTTAACAAAAATATCAAGAAAACATCCTGATACTTCACAGCAGAGAAATCTCCCTTCCTTCAGAGCATATTCATAAGAAAACAAATTTTAGGAAAGTGGAATATTACTAGGATATTCAGCATAAACACCTTTATGAGGAATTTCTAAGCATTCAGCCCTTTCTTTGGATGAGGAAGCTATCTCCTTTCCCTTTACCACAAAATTCATCTTTACTGCCTCAGCTTCATCTAGGGATATCCTCATGTTTTGATAGAACTCATGAACTAGCTGAGGATAATAAGGTATTTCATTGTTAGCGAATAAAATGAGCCATTAATTAGATTCCCGTACTTAAAAAAAGGATTTGCTTGATAGAAGCCACTCAGCAGGCACCTCCTTTTCAGCCGTAACAAATCATATTTCCAAGCTTGGTTTCATAGTCCCACTAGAATCACCTTTTTGTTGATTAACAGGAGGATATTTTCTTGGTTCTTTCATTGCATGCTTGGTCCTCTCCATGACAAGGATTCAGATTTCAACAATAATGAGAGGTTGAGAGTTGAGAGTAAGTGTGACAAAAACGTAGAAATCTTTTCTGTAGAGGGGAAGGTGAAAGGTCGGGATGAATTGAACTAAATATATCATTTAGGGATTTAAAATCTTAAATCATAAAAATTTAGACATGAAAAAATGAAGAATACAAAATAGTGTTGTTTTATTTAAAACAGATATACTTTACAAAACAATCCTTAAATACAATGGTGTCAATCAATCTGTTTCGTGGATCGGTTTTATATGATCTATTTCAAGAAAATAAGTTTAAAAAATATTGGTATCAAGGAGATTGGATTTAAGAGATCGGTTTCAAGAGATTGGTTTCAAGAGATCGGTTTCATGAGATCAGTTTTAAGAATCAGTTTCAAGAGATCAGTTTCAAGAGATCAGTTTCAAGAGATCGATTTTAAGAATATGTTTCAAGGATCAGTTTCATGAGATCGGTTTCATGAGATCAGTTTCAAGACGATTTACTTCATGAGATCAGTTTCATGAGATTGGTTTCAAGAGATCAGTTTCATGAGATCAGTTTTAGGAATTAGTTTCAAGAGATCAGTTTTAAGAGATCAGTTTTAAGAATCAGTTTCAAGGATCAATTTCATGAGATTGGTTTCAAGGATTATCTACCGATTTATCATTCCTAGTTCTTGTATGATGTAATTTATTCTCTCAGAATTTAATGGTTTAGTGAATATATCTGCAAGATGATGTTCAGTCCCATTAAAATCAAGAGTTATATAACCTTTTTTATAATGATATCTCAAAAAGTGATGTCTTACATCAATATGATTTGTTCTAAAATGAGAAATAGGATTCTTAGAAATGTTAATAGCACTTGTGTTATCACAGTTTATATGGATTTTTCTGAATTGAAATCCATAGTCTAATAAGGTGTGTTTCATCCACAAAATTTGTGCACAACAACTACCCGCAACAATGTATTCTTGTTCATCAGTTGATAATGCAACTGAATTTTTCTTTTTTACTACACCATGATATTAGTGACTTTACCAAAAAGTGACATGTTCTAGAGTTACTCTTTCTATCTAATGTAGATCCACCAAAATTAGCATTTGAATAGCTAACCAAATCAAAAGGTTTTCTTTTAGAATGGAACAATCCTAAATTAGTTTTATATTTTAGGTATTTGAAAATTCTTTTAACAACATTTAAATGTGACTCTTTCGGGTTTTCTTGAAATATCGCACACATACACACACTGAATATAATATCTGGCCTACTTGACGTTAAGTATATATAGAAAACTCCCAATAATTCCTTTGTCAGCAGTTTGATCAACAGATTTTCCATTTTCATCAAGATCTAACATACATGTAGAACTCATAGGGGTTTCACTACACTTAATGCTATAAAAGATATATATTTTCAAAATATCTTTTGTGTACTTATGTTGATTTAAGAAAATACTTTCTTTATTTTGTAATATTTTATATCTAAGAAAATATTTAAGTTCACCCATTAAACTCATTTCAAACTCACATTTCTTTATGTTTGAAAAATCATTACTTAAAGAATTTTTATAATATCCAAAGATAATATCATCTACATATATTTGGGATATTAAATTTTTTTGAAACACTTTTTATAAATAATGTAGGATCTGTGAGTCCTTTTGTAAAACCTTTAGAAATTAGGAGGTTACTTAACCTTTCATACCAAGCTCTTGGATCTTGTTTCAAACCATATAAATATTTTAAAAATTTGAACACATGATTTGGAAAATTTGTATTTGTAAAACCTAGGGGTTGTTCAACAAAAACATACTCAATTATATAACCATTCAGGAATGCACTTTTGGAATCCATTTGATAAAGTTTAAAATCCAAGTGTGCTGCATAGGCAAGTAAGATCCTAATTGACTCAAGTCTAGCTACTAGTGAAAATGTCTCTTGATAATCAATTCCGTGTTCTTGATTATATCCTTGTGAAACTTGTCTAGATTTATATCTAACTATATTTACAACTTCATCAACATTATTTCTAAACACCCATTTGGTTCCTATGGTCAAATTATCCTTAGGTATATCTAAAAGTTTCCAAACTCTATTTCTTTCAGACTAATTAAGTTCTTCTAGCAAGTTCATTACCCAAAATTCATCATTGATTGAATCATTCATATTTTTAGGTTCAATTTGTGACAAGAAGGCTTGATTTTCAACCTGGTTTCTCAAGGAATCTTTGATTTGTGTTCCTCTATCTAAATATCCAACAACAACATATAAGGGATGATTCTTGATGGTTCTAATTGGTCTATAGAAAGTAGGACGTGATATTTCAGGTTGGTTAGGTTGATCTGGTTCACTATGGTTAGGATGTGAAGAATTTCCGGAACTAAAAGTTTTCACAGATTCTTTCACATGATGATTTGAGGTTGTATCATTAATTTCTAGATTGGGCATATCCTATTCAACATTTTCTAGTGATGTCTTGGGGTCATGTGGATATGATTCATCAAAATTGATGTGTACATATTCCTCCACACATTTTGTTTTCTTATTAAAGACTCTATAGGCTTTACTTGATGTAGAATATCCAAGAAATATTCCTTCATCACTATTAGAGGAAAATTTATCTAAATTATCTTTACTGTTCAGAATATAGAATTTATATCCAAACACATTAAAATAACCTAATTTGGGTTTTCTATTATTCCACAACATGTAAGGAGTTTTCCTAAAAATGTGTCTAATTAAGACTCTATTTATTATGTAGAAAGCTTTATTAATAGATTCAACCAAATAATAAATGTATAAATCCTATTCATTAATCATAGTCTGAGAATTGTTTATAAGGTTATATTTCTTCTTTATACCACACCATTCTATTGAGGTGTCTTAGGTGAATAGAAGTTATGATTATAGCCATTCTTTGAGAAAATAGCTTCAAAATCATGATTTTAAAACTCATGGCCATGATCACTTCTTAAGGATTTAATCTTAAATCCACTGAGATTTTCTACCCCCAAGCATACTTGGTAAAGGGTGAACACACATCACTTTTATGAGCCATAAAAAGGTCCAGGTGTACTTAGAGAAATCATCTATAAGAACATAAACATTTTGCATCCCATTGAGACATGACACTCTAGATGGTCCAAACAAGTCCATGTGAACCAACTCGAGAGGTTGAGAAGTAGTTACTTATTTCTTTGGTTTGAAAGAGATTTTATGTTGCTTTCTTTTTTGATGAGGATGAAATAATTTATTGTCTGGAAAATCTAATTTGGGTAAGTCTCTAACTAAGACTTTTCTAGTTAACTTCCTAAGAGAGTGTATATTACAATATCCTAGTCTTCTATGCCAGAGCCAAGACTCTTTGTGGAAGGCATTTAGATAAGAGACATTCTGTGAGGCTAGTGTGTCTAGATTTGTATCATATACATTATCATTTCTAAAAGCATAAAATACTAAATTATTCTTGGCATAAAAAACATGGCATGAATTATTTTTTAATTTAAAATTAAATCCATCATCACCCATTTGAGATATGCGGAACAGATTATACTTCAGTCCATCAACATACAGTACTTTAGAAATTGAAATAGAGTTAGGGTTACCAATATGGCCTAGGCTGATGATTTTTCCTTTACCATTGTCACAAAATGTTACATGTCCTCCATCAATCTTGATAAGACTTTTAAAGCATGAAAAATACCCTATCATATGTCTTGAACACCCAATTTCCACGTACCACAACTTTTTACAAGAACTCTTTAGATAGTTTACCTACAAAATAGTTTAACCAAGAAATGACTTTGGTACCCATATTTGTCTGGGTCCACATACATTAATGATATAAGACTTAGAAACCCTAAACTATCTTATGGGTTTCCCATATGAAGAATATAGAGTGTTTGAAAAATAAACTCTATTAATTCCTGAATAATTGTATATAGTAAATGAATTTGTGGAATTGGAACTTGTAGTACAACTATGGTTTTTGAAATAGGTAGCAAATTTTCCAGATATGGGTACAAAATGTGATTTGGATAAATTCTTTTGACCTGGTTGATATCCTATCCCAGAAGTATACTTAGGAGAAATTGTTTTACCAAGAATTTGAGTAAGATTATTTTTCGCATAAGTAAACTTTTCTATGTCTTTATTAAATTGTTCATTAGATGTGTTTAACTCATTGTTCACTTTAAGGAGTTGATCATTTTTCTCCTTTTCAATTGTAAGTTTAGATTTAACAATCACCATAAGAGCATGTGTTTTCTTCAAAGATTTATATTTATCTTTATACTCATTACAAGTTTCCTCTAACATGTTGTAATATTCAAATAGTTTATCATTTATCATATTTTATGACTCACTTTCAGAATAATAAGAATTATGTGAAGGAGATTCTATGGTTACCTCAGTTGTGTTTGTTATGAAACACATATTAGCCATATCTTTCTCATTTGATAAGATCCAAATTCACTTGAGCTATCCTCAGAGGCAATCCAGGTGGCCTTCATTGCTTTCTTATACATAATATCCTTATTTTCATACTTTTTCTTGTATTTCATATTTGGGTAGTCAGCCTCGACATGTCCTTTCCTTTTACATTCAAAATAGATTATCTTTTCTGATTTACCATTTTTCTTCTAATATTTTTTCCAATTGCCCTTATTATCGTACTTTCCTTCGTAACTGGGATTTTTGAAGAACTTATTTTTCCTATATAATTTCTTGAATCATCTAGAAAACTGGGCCATTTATTTATCACCTTATGAAGCAACTTCATCACTACTTGGGCTTTCGATAATAGCTTGAATTATCTCTTAATCTTTACTTTTGGATGCAGTTTTCTTGAAATCTATAGAATTTATTTTTGGTTTATATCACTCTTGATTTACCTACAATTATTCTTCATGCATCATTAGTTTTCCAATAAATTAATTCACTAGAATTTTATCAGTATCACATGATTTTATGATAGACACAGATGTTCCACGCCATCTTTCTGGTGGGCATCAAAGAATCTGCATGATCTGATCTTTGGTAGTAACTTCTCTTCCGAAATAAATCATGGTATTCAAAATTTCATTGAACCTAATATACATATCAGAAATTGAATCATCAGGCTTCATTCTAAAGATATCATATTTGATAGTATAAGTATTCAATAACATTTCTTTAACATTAGATGTTCCTTCATGAGAAACAGAGAGAGAATACCAAATTTCATGTGTAATTTTACAAGTAGAAATACAGTTAAACTCTTCATCTCCTAGGGAATAGTACAAATCATTCAATTCTTTACAATTATTGTTATAGTTATTCTTGGTAGGATCATCCCAAGCATTTCTAGCAGTTTTAGGAATATCATATTTACTTTCAATAGCAGTCCATATTTATAATCCCATCCTTTCTAGATGTATTTTCATTTTAAGCATCTAATGGGTATAGTTAGTTCCATTAGAGAAAGGTGGTCGATTAGTAGCATCCCCTTCCAATCTATTTTCCATTATAATTTTTTTAAATGAATTTCAATGTGATAAAAATTTAGAAATAACAAAAATTTGAAGATCTTTGAAACAAAACTATAATAACAGTTGACATGATTTGAAAAAACTAACAGTAACTTTCAAAACCACTTTGATTCCAAATGTTGGTCTGAGTATATGACTTAAGAGGGGGGGGGGGGGTGAATTGAGTATCTATAAAAATTTCTATTAAAAAGGGTTCTTTAAAAAATAATATCCCCCTAGGAAAATAAACACAAAGTCAGTTTGTAGTTAATTTATAAGTCATGAAGGTTCAATTTGGTTATCTAAAGATTGATTAGTTATCAGCTTTCCCAATCTAAATATTAGTAAAACTTTTGAAACAAACCTACTAATTCAAAATAGATATAAACACTTGATAAAATAACTATCAAAGTTCAGTTTATCTTAATGACAGAAATACATAACAGATAAAAAATAAAAGCACAACGGATAAAACAAGAGGTTCAGTCTCAAGAAGTGACATAGTCCTCTACACTTGGTGATCACCTACCACTAAGAAGTTTATATTAACAAACTTTTGATCCACACCTTTGATCGGGGATCATAACAGCACATAGGATGTCCATGTCACAGTTGACCTCTACCACAATTATTTGTGGGAAAAAAAATAAACAGATCTTATAGGATCTCTTCCACAGTTCTACGTCGGATACAAGTGTAACTAGATATTGAGAGTGAGGATATTTTATTATCCTACAGTTTAGATCAGGAGATAGTGTGTGATATTCAAATATATATAAAAACTTATAAAAATAGTAATGATATTAACACAATAGAGTTATGAAAGAGAATAGGGTTTAGAGTTCTCTGTGTGTTGTGCAGTAATTCTATGGATCCAACAGTTGTTGAGGAAATGTTATTCGAGTCCTCTTCTAAAATTTGGCTTCAGAACAGAGTGTTGTAGTTTCTTGTGAAAGTGTTTAAATGTTCTTTGTGAGGATGTTTATCAAGCTCCAGTAGGTATTTTCAAGGTGATCCCAAGCTTTGAGTTTTTCTCTTTTTCAATATTCTGAGTTCTCACAGTCTATATTTCCGCGTGTTCTGTAAGCTCTATGTGTATCTATATATCTATGTGTCTCATTATCTTATTGATCTCTGATTGAAGTCCTTTTATACTTCAAGGTCTACTAGGCATAAAGATCTACACACGTACATGTACCTCGTACTATCCATGGATAGTTCTATAGACAACATTAAATAGTGTCAGAAATATTAATTTATCTAAATATGACCGTTAGAAATAAATTTGAATTAATAAAATCGAAATAGTTATTTATGACTATCAGAGAGTCATATTTTGTATGTTGTATTTGTTTTGGTAACATTTGTCTGTCAACTTCCGTGTGTCAACTTCGGTCTTTCATCTTCGGTGTAATGACTTCGGTGTGATGACTTCGGTGTGATGACTTCAGTGTGTCATATTTGGTGTGTCAACTTCGGTGTGTTGAACATCAGTCTGTCCACTTTGGTGTGTCAACATCGATGTGTCGACTTTGGTCTGTCAATCTTCGGTGTGTCGAACATCGGTGTGCCAACTTTGGTGTGTCATCTTCAATGTGTCAACTTCGGTCTATCAATCTTCAGTGTGTCGAACATCAGTGTGTCGAATTCGGTGTGTCGACTTTGGTGTGTCGACTTCAGTCTGTCAATATTCGGTGTGAGAGAATTTAAAAAGGTTACGAAGTATCTGTACTACACAAATCATTACAAGACTAAGTGTTATCCAAAAGTAAATGTATAAATACACTTGTAAACATATTTATTCATGAATATAGGTTATTGAATTATTTAAGTATATTTTTATGTATGACATAATTTATTTACATAGAGATATTAAAATGGAAAGATGTAGTAGAATCTGTACATTGAAATTATTTTTGATTAAGAAAACTGCATTATCATAGAGGGTCCAATAGTTGTGTTTAGGGTGACTGGTTCAGTGGGAAAGTTGTACAAATTTACTATATATATTTGAATATTAATTATTGTACCTAATTCTATGAATTACTTAGTGTGAGCTATGACGAGGTTTAGAATATAGATTACCTGTTTAATAAACGAGTTATTTTCACAATTTATTCAACAAAGCTTTAGTATGCTTCTTCCACATTTTTATGAGTGGTTTCAGGGATGATATTATTATGTGTACGTGTATTCTCACCCATATATATATATATATATATTTAATGTCTATAGGATGGAGTTGATAATTGAGTTGGATGTTACTAGATAATGGATATTGTTTATGAGTTGCGGTTGATTCTGGTTCCCACCACATGAGTTTTTATGGTATTTAATTTATTTTTTTCCTTGCATTGTATGAAATATTAAGTATTGTAATTGGTTATTTATTTATTATGTTGGAGTTTTCTATTGATTTCCCTATTATTATCCTACGAATTTTTATTGAAATTCCTCCCATATTTGGGTTCTTTATACCCTTAGTGATAGTCTCCAACCCATAGCCTATTAGAGGTAGGCTTAGGGGGTCATATATGTCCTCAATTCTAACCTAGGAGGTGTAACAATGAGTGTGGGTCATGATATCATGCTTGATACTATTTTGATTCATAGGAAACCACTATGGATCTTTAATCAAAATCCCACCATAGCATGGAGAAATCCCCCATATCGTTTTTATATCACTACAACCAAGACCATGTTATAGAGAAACCATACTTACCATTTACATCCCTATAAAAAAACCAACTGCATATCAACACAACACATCCACAACCACCAAAACAACTATTCCATCATTCCTTGTCTTCCATAGAGAAACTCTACAGGCTCTATGCCTACAAAAAGGATGTTACCACATCATTGTATCCCATGCGTGATTAATGATATTGAAAAATACAATTCAAATGATATATTTGACAATGAATCACCAAATTTAAGGGTAACTCCAAAATCTCAATGATTACATGTACTTAAACCTGTGATATTTTCCTCTCCTCATATTACTCAGGGAAACCCATTAGACACTATACGGTCTAAAATGGGTGTTTTACACACTTGGTTCACCAAGAACCACAATGGATAACTCCTATAGCCATAATTCCATAACATCATATACTATTGTTTGAACTAATATAATTTTGAACCCCATAGATCCAAAACTCAGATCTCATCCTCCAAAACACCTCTAAACATCCACTTGACCCTTTGAATCCTAAAAAATAACCAAGGGTTATGGAAAATATAGACCCTTATATACAATAATTATGCAACGTAGAAAAATATTAATTATGATAGATTTAATTATATTCAATTAATGAAATTGATCATGTAATATTCCATATTTTATTCTATCTAAATTGTTCAATATATTGTTTCACATGAAACAACATAATAAAATGAGCCACAATTTATTTTATTGAGATAAGATTTTTGAATATAAATTAAACCTTAATACATTATGATAATGTAATATTAATCTTTATTAAGAAATATACAAGAGGCAAAAACCATAAATAAATAAAATGGCCACAAACATGAAGTCCTCACCCTCATGGTTTGACTTTTAGATCATACCTTTGATTATAAACATGGAAAGAAGGAATAACATTAGAAATATACTAGATCTTTTTTGGATAAAGTAAATGAATATGATGAATGATTTTTGAAATATATGTTTGGCTATATATAAGAATACAATATGAATTTTATATGTATTATATTTGGATATATGACCATTGGATATATGGTCATTGGATATACATGTATCCAATAGATACATTAAAGTAGAGAAATTGGTAGCAAAAGATTATAATAATATAATTTACACATTATAAATAATTCTATACTAATGTAAAAATATAATAATTAATATAATATATTATTATAAAAATATATTTTTTATTCATTACATATTATTATTATTTTAAATGATATAATGGGTTTATAAACTTCAAAAAATGAATCTAATTCTAATAAATTGAAAAACATTTAATGATCATAATATAAAAAAATTAACGAGATGTAATTAAAATCATTTAGTGCTAAAATAATTATTTTAGTGAATTTTTTTTCGATATTTTGGGTATTTTTAAATTAATAAATTAAACATATACTAATAAATAATCATTTAAATGAAATAAATTGTTTATATATATATATATATAAATATTATATATTTATTATCAGTTGGTATGAATAAGAATATATTCATTTGTATGCTTAAAAATACTTTTTTTTCTAAAAAATGAGTTTTATACATTATTCATTATTATTTTAAAAAATATTTTCAATCAATTTTATTAATTAAATATAATAAAATGGATATCATATTCCAAATTAGCCTGTATAAATTAGGTAATATGTTAAATTTCATTTTTAGTAATAAAAATAAGTTACTCAAGTAAATGTTGAGTTACCACCACGATGGTAAAAGAAGATAAAATGGTTTAACTAAGGGGTAAATACATTAAATATAATAAATCAGATGGATAATTACTAAAAGGTGGTATGTATTATTTTTTTACTTCTGAGAGTTGTATGGTACTATATTCTTGAGATGAAAATCAAAACTTATGTTGTTCTTATATCATAAAGGCCATATGGATGCACCAGTTTGACACACTTATATAGTACAATAAGAAATATAATATAGTCTCTATATTTGATGTGAGTACATGAAAATTATACATTACTATCTAGATGGTTTATTCAATTTTTATTCATTAGTAATGAATCTTTAATGATTTTCATACTAAAAACAATTCACTTAAATGTTTAATGAATGTAGTGATCCAACGAGATGAACCACTTGGCTACAATGAGATGAAAATTGATTCTTGAAACAATTTTAATTTAATGAATACTAATTATAAAATGAAATTACACTACTCTATTATATACTAATCAATACATGTAATCCTAGATGATACTTTCTTCTTACAGACTCATCACTCATCGCACAATGAAGGCACTAGAACCCCTTCACTGTATGAGAGTCCTCACAACATGATCAGGGATCCAAAGATGGTGGGTCACCTAAAAATATAGGAAGTATATGTTTGTTTATTTTGTTATATTCACAAAAATTATATAATATATGTTGAATATTTAGGCTATTGTATTAATGTTTTAGGAAAGTGATTCTTTATTTTCGTTGAACATTTATTCTCTTGAAGATAATCCAAGCTTGTTATTAGGTTGTTTTTACTACCAAAGATCATAGAATGATCAACCTAAACTCCCTGATGGCATAAAATAATAGTTCTTCATGGAATAAAAACACGATTATAATTTTTTTTATAATATTTTAAAATCATACTTCATTTGGACCATAAAATAAGATACATATGATATATTTATTCTATTTTGTATAGTCGTAGTGTATGAGACATATTTTAAAGTAAGATATGATTGAAACCCATTGTTTCATTTTGTGTTACATGTTATGATATAAGATATCATAATATGCAATTGAACTAGGGTATGCAGAAAACTAGGGGATTATAGAATAAATAGAATATCATATTTATCGTAAAATATGATAGTAGTTTAGAAATAAAGTGAGTTTCATTTTGTGATATTAATTTTAGAATATGATTTATAAGTACACCTTAAAACATGAATGAAATGTGAAATCACTCATTTTGTTCTTTTTATTTTATGACTAATAAAAAGATGATCAGTCATAAAATATGATATTCCTAAAAATATTAATTTTTTTTATTTTTTTGATTTTTTTACATATGGTTTGAAAAAGGTTTATAAATTCTAAGTGTAAGGAATTTTAAAATATAATTTTTCATGCCTATATAAAAGTTTAAATGTTTATATTTGTCTATTATGTTTTTGGAAAAATAAATAATGTGTTTTATTATTATTACATTAATAATATTCATGATTATAAATTGTCTTTTAATTATTAATATTTTTTATTCTTTATTTATGAGATAAATTGCATTTAGAAGATAGATCCCAACATTACATGCTATGGGAAATATCATAATATTTTTTTTTCATATAAAATAAACACAACTTGTTATTAGGGTTATGAGCTTAAAAATAGGTATTGAATTTAGTTTGTGTATATTAGGCTTTAAGATTATCATGAATTTAATTCTCTCTTGAGTAAAGTCACCTTGAGGAGAGAGGCATGGTGTCAAACTTTTTACTAGTGTAGAGGTTTATCCCTTGCTCTAGAAAGGTGAAGGGTTGGCCATATATCACATTGGGGTTACTCATGCAGATATTTTAAATCAAATATAACATAAAACCGTTACATGGAATGTTCATGTACTTTGTATATGAGATGCATTAATATATATATGAATATGTTTGAATTCTATTTTTGGGTGATTAACACATAATTGTGGGTTGTGAAATGAGTTTCACATTAATATGGTATGAACACATTACTATTTTTGGATAGAATAGGGATTATAAAACTAAATTATTAGATAAAATCATAAAAATTAAATAACGAGTTAATAAAGAATTCATGCAATGCAATGGGTTTAATATTCACGTGATGTAAGTTAAAATGGTGATTTTTCAAAAAACCCTAAAAAATAATAAGTGTGAGATTCCTTCCAAAGAGGAACTTGTGAAGACATTGGTAATTTAGTATGGCTTAGACTAAATATTCAGTTCCCATGGATTATACTATAAAATGAAAGCAGGTAATGTGGTGACCATAAATGTTATGTGCCTTTTCATTGTATTCTATTTGGGTTACACTTAGTTGGGAAACCCTAATTATTAGAATTCTAGAGGAATAGAGTTGAGTGAATCCATATGATAGATTTGGATAATGATTTTTCCAATTAGCTATACAAGAATCATATATGATATAATTGAAAAATTATTTGTCTTCTAGATATTTTCATGGCTTATTTACATGATAACCAATGTAACTAATGATGAAATATAGGTATTGGGTGACTAAATAGATATAGTGCATGGGGTTATTTTTTGTAGAAGTAATTTCATGAAAATTATTTGATGAAAAGATATAAAACATGATACAAAAATATACATGTCTTTGTTGTAGGTTATGACTCACTTCATGATTATCATATTTATATTCCTTATAGGCATGACCCAAATATAGATCTAGATTGGTATCTATGGTTGCGAAATGTTCTCAAAGAGAATAATTTTGAGCTTCTGAATGTAATAATTACATAGGTAAATTTCAATAAATATGAATCATGGGTATTATATATCAAGAATGAATCAAAAATTTGTGTTGATAAACATAAACTCCTTAATACCCAAATATTTTATTATTTTTTTTCAAAAAAATTTAATTTGTTCAATAGCTTGCGTTACATGGAACATCAAGTTTTTACTAACCATAATATAGTATATCATTATAACCTAGCCAATAAATATGTGGGTATAAATAATACTAAACTTTTTTATTAAAATTATATGGTTTAAACATGTGTAAAATAAATTCATTAGTTATCAATTGATTATAAATGAAAAAAAAATTATTTGAAAGTAAAGGAATTTTTTTCTGAATTTTTTATGAAAGTAATATATTTTTATCTAAATAAATTAAATTAAAAAATATTTATGAATTATTTTAATTAAAATTATATTTTTTATATCCAATAAATTTTTCATCATTCATATAATATTTTTCTAGGCATGAGAAATGAATAAATCCAGTTTTATGCTTAAAATTGTATTTTTTTTCTAAAAAACAGTTTCGTATCATTTTATAAACTAAATTTAAAATTAATTTATGAAATTTTTTAATTTTTTTAAGTAAAATAAAATAAAATATTTAAATAACTATTTCAAAATTATCTTACAATGATATTTTGAGAATTTTTTGAAATGATTAAAATTTTATTGAATAATAAAAAATACTAATTTTTTTAAAAGTTGTATTTTTGTTTGAAATATTTAAAAAGTTAAATTTTGTTTTCAAATGGTTAAAAAGTTAAATTAGTTAAATTATATTATTATTAACTAAATTTATTTCATTGGAATCATTTTCATGTAGAGTTTTTATATAAAAACATTTTATACTTATGGAATTTGTTTCATTAGAAAACGGCTTTTTCATTGCTTCTATGAGTTTAATTTTAAATTAAAATCTCCCAATTAATAAAATTGAATTTATTAAAATTTATTAAATATTATTAATAAGAATAATTAATATTATATAATAGTTTCAACTTATTCTGTGTTCATAATGAATAGTAAAAATAGTCAAATTTAATTTTCACAGTTAATGTTAAAATGAGTTTACCGAGAAACCAAACGATAAAGGGATTTTTTCCAAATAAAGTTGTCAAAATTATACATCATGTTCATATTTAAATTTTATAACATCCAAAATTATAATATATTTGCATTTGAATGAATTTTACTTGGGTATGACATTATCATTGTTTATTCTTTTATGAAATTTCCATGTGGGTTCCCTTTAACACTTATAAAAGGACATCTCATATACTCTCTGCTACTATACACACTTAAAGATAGTTTTGGTTAATAAAATAACTACCCAAAAGCCTTCATTAAATCCCTATAGACTTTCTAGATTCCCTTTTTTATTAGTAAACCCTCCTAAGAAGGATATTGCTGCTAACTTAAAGAGGTTTTATGAAGAAGATGTATCATTCTTAACCGTGCATTTTATTTTATTTCTTCTTACACCTACTTAAAATATTATACAAACATTATGATATAATAACATAATTATATACCATATAATTATATGTTACTATGTTAATGGAATAACCTAAATCCATATCCTCTTCTGTAAAATGTGAAACGTAATCCTTGACCATGTGAAAGGCGAACTACTGCCTAGCCAACTGATGTAATTTTTTTCTATTACCACCTCTCACGAATGGATATAATGATACATTTAATGTACATATATAATATATTAATGATATAATTATACTTATTTGATTATAATTTAACATCTAACTTCTTACCTTCTAATCATTTGAAAAATTATAATTCTGCTCGTGTATACGGGTAAACTGCCACCACCATGACACAATGTTATATGTTTTTCAATTTAATTTTGATATGGATGGTATTAAGAAAATATTTAATAAATGTGTATTATATATATAAAATATTAATTATTCTTTAAAGGTGAATTATTATTTAACTTTCCTTTGTTATATCCTTTGAAAAATGAAAACATCATTCATATACCCACTATCTCAATGAATAGTGTAACTTATTTCTCTATCTATAATTTTATATGTGAATCAAAATATTTATTTAAATAATTATTAAAATTATGGATATTATGGAACCACAATCAAGGTATAATGATCAAAATTACTAAACTAAAACATATATGAAAAAAAATCAGTTGTCACCCGAAATAATGAATTTAATAAAGAATTGTTAATAATTGGGTGGTAAAGGGTTATAAGTAAATAATATATGGATTGATATATATTATTATGGTTATGGAATATTTTTATAATAAACCTATATTTATATACATGATATTACAATATTTATGGATAAATTTTATATTTTTGGAAAGGGATTTTGGTTTTGCTTTTACTATTGTGAGACACATGCCATATTCACCAATTTTGTCATTTATATGGTATATATTATACCCAATAAGGTTATTATTATTATTATGATAAAAATTATTTGGATATTCATATAAATATATGGTTATCTATTACATGAAGTTTTGATTTGAATGGTACCAAAGTGGAATGCATTTTATGCTACAAACTCATTATTTATGATATTTTCTTATTGTTAAGATCTGATGACTAGATATTATGATCTATCTATTTAAAATATCATGAATTTTATTATAATTTGATTATTTATGGATAGTACATACTTTTAATTCATTTTATTCCTATAATGTAATCATGATATTGGAATAATGTTTTTTAAAGAAAATCTAGTATATATATATCTACAATCAAAAATCCTTTTTTATTTTATGCACATGTGTTCTAAGAATTCATTAAATAATTTTACTAATTTTCAAAAAAAATTTAATGTCTTTTTGAATAATGTTTTAATTTTTTAAAAATGTTTTAAAAGGAGACTTCGTATAATTTTCTAAATGAGTTAATTTTGATTTGTTTTACCAAAAATGTAGATGAAATCATTATTTTAATGTGTTAAACATAAACATAATTTTACAACATAATAACTTCACAACAATTTTAATATTACTTAAAAAATTTCCATGATTATTTTAAAATAAAATGTTTTCTTTAAAATTTTGTAATTTTTTCAAATATAAATAATTGATTTTAATGTGATAAGAAAATTTTCATCAAGAATGTTTTTAAGGATATTTTAATTGTATTTATTTTCATCAACTAAAACAACCCATGATTTTAATTATGCTATAATAGGTACATGATCCAATGATACCATCCTTATCCTTTCTCTAAATGGATTATGAATATGTTAACAAGATAGTTATAAAACCGGTTTCTTTTCTATGGGTTATGCTATGATAAAAGGATTATAAAACTCACTTAATTTTCATTGGTTATGATATGATGAAGTTCTTATAATTTTATCAAACATATCTATATGATTTTCATTATTTTATGGGCTGTATTGAAATTATATATCCCTGTAATGAATTGAGTAAAGATTTATATCTTATGAGATAAATATTATTGGAATGGGGAGTGATTACAATTCAAAAAGGGAATTTGTCCGCAATGATGGTATTGGGAGTGACCTTGACTACTATGAAGGTTTGGGGAGCGAACACATTCCATTATGATAATCTTGGAAATAATCATTGACTACTAAAGAAATGATTTTATATTATTATATTTATTCCAAAAATATAATTTTTATGCTAATTTTATGATCTCACAGATCATATTATTTAATTACTTTATGATTAAAGTCTTATGAACTACCAAGATTCTTTCCACGACTCAGGATTATAATCCATGTTATATAGGGTATTTGTCATGACCCCCCATTACCCAAAAGTAGAGAAGGGTTAGTAGATTTCCAAGACCTTCCTTCTTTAAGTTGAAGGAGAGATAATGAAACCCAAAACCTGCCTTTAGTAGGTCCCGGAGTGGTGACTAGTGCCAAGGGTATAAAATCTCACACAAAATGGAAGGCATTACCCTTTTTACTTTTATAAAAACGAGAGATAAGATAGCAACTCGAACAATACCAAAGATAAAAGTAAAGGCAATGCCAAAAGTAACCCATTCTCATATGCATGTTCAATAGTAAATAATACAATCATAAAAAACTCCAAAGGTAAAGTACCAAGAAAAAGGAAAACCAAAACAGCAACTGCCCCAAGGTCCATGCTAGTACGGTCCCGCACGATCCCTGAAGTCCTCCTAGAAACCTGAAAACAGTTTTACATACATAGGGTGATCATACAAGTACACTCAGTAGGGTAACCAAATACCATCGTGCACAAGTGAGAAGACATTCTAATGCCCCGTGAAAAAAGAGATAACCAAACACCCAACAAGGAAAAGCTATCCACCAAAACCTCATCAAGGCATGCTCCCCAAATAACGCAAGTCAAGTAAAATATAGTAATAGAAAATTTATATTTGGGTACCCCGTGCCACTTTCCCACTAGTTATTGAAGACATACTACGCATCAAACCAGTCCCTCCATTCTTACCATAGTCCCACTGCCAAAACCCACCCACACACACCAGGGTTATAACCTCACCACAGCCCCACTACAAAACCCTACCCACAGGCACCTGGGCCACAACAACCATCCCGCCCGCAGAAACCTGGGCCACAAAAACCACACGTAACCATGCCTGCAAACACCTAGGCAAGAAAAATACTGTCACGCCTGAAGACACCTAGGCTAGAAAGCTACCGTCATGCCCGAAGACACCTGGGCCTTATCTTGAAGACACATGGGAAACACCTGCCCGCAAACACCTGGGCCAACCACCATAACTACCCTGCCTGAATATTCTTGGCCTAATAATGGACCTCATGACATCATAGCCTGCTTGAAGAGTCTTGGGCTATTCGGGAAAGGGAACAGAAAAGGAGCTAATAACCAGCCACTCATAGGAGTGTTGGGAAAAACACCCTCCCCATGAAATGGGGTTTTTGGCACTAAGTGCTTAACTTGTGTGGGGCGTGAATAAGAAACATAAAAGCCACAGATATATGTATAGGTAACGAACACTCATCCCATCCTAGGGGTTCCAAAACCTAAGCAAAAACACCCTTGTTACTATTCATTCATAAAAGAAGTCATGACATTATTGGCCAAGTTACAACTCATTCCCAAACTAATTCCCTACTCAACCATTCTTGTTTTCATGTTCAAGTGATCCCATTATTGTGAATTCTTCATTACCAAGTGACTAACAGGCATAACCACAAGAAAAAAGGGAAGAAATAACCAAACATCAATTTAATCATTCACACCCAGTTCTCTTTCAAGTCACAACGAAAAGGGATAAGTGATATCCCTCAAAGTACTGGAACCAAAGAAAACCCCAAGATGCAGCCCCATGTCCCCAAAATCTAGGAGCCAACGGTCTCTCAACAATAGAGGATTCCACCCCAGTTCATGATATAAGCAGAGTAACCACACAACCTCAAATCCACAACCAGTGAAATTACAACAACAGGGGATCCCATCCCCACCCGTATCACCCCAGCAATCAGACCACAGAATAAAAAACCAAACTGCTAAAATCAACACAAGGCAGGCCGATGCATGTGTTTTTAGATTGAAAATATTTAACACACTCCATGGTTTCAATTCCACTGTGCTTTAACTGGGGTTATCACAGAAAAAGGTTGATCCTCGTGCTTTAAATTTATTTAACCGAGTATAAATAATTATCCAATTCCATGTTATGGTTATTTAGACATCCAAGAGCACCGAGGTTCATTTTTGCACAAAGAAAAACCACCAACAAACATAATTTTTAGTGAGCATAGTACTGTACAATTTACAACACATAACAATATAAAGAGTACAACAGAACATCGATCACACACCCATTAATTATTTAAAGGTAAGTTCATTACCTTCATTAAGTTTGGTTTCATCTATTTCCATAGAGGCATAAGCATGCCCACCCCGCATGATACACAGAAAGAAGAGACGAAGGAGAAAATCCCTACCTGGTTGATCAAGGATCGAAGTTTTTCTCCATGCGCCAAAATAGGGGAAGCGTGACTCGTCGGGCTCCCACATAGGTACACCACTTTCCTCGAGAAATAAAGGACTTGAAACACATAAGGAAAGGGAGGAGACTATCCAAGAGGAAGAAGAATAATTTCTAGTGTAATAGTTAGATGAGATCCCCAACGTTATGGGATGAGGAATTTGAATGCCTTGGAAGTCGGATCGTGGTTCTACCACGCATTTGGGTGGTTACACATGACTGAATTAATTTTTATTTAATAGGGAGGTTTCTCGGGATTTTTAGATATTAATTTTGGGTTAAAAAAAGCCTTAAAACACCTTAAAAGGTCAAAAAGGCCTAAAAGAGGCGTTATGGGAAACACTATAGAAGGAAAACCCGACAAGGCTGGATAACACCAATCGGTCGGTCGTGCCGATTGGTCTCACCGATCGATCACGTCGATTGGTCACACCGAACAAGGGGTGACCCCTTAGGATCCTATAATTTGGAAAAGCGATGGATCATGAGGGTCTGGGCCATTATAGTATTGTTTTGAAATGTTTTTTTCATGTTTTTATACCCTTATGCTCTTGTTATGTTTATGTGATCAATGATATATCCCTTATTTAACCTTATTGATCATTTATGATTGACCTTTATCATGTTTCCTTTTACATGGTTATGATGAAGTTTATTATGTATGAAATGTATAATAAGGGTTCTATTTTTTGATAACTAAGGGAGAGGTGATACAGATATCTTATAAACAATTTTTTTTTGTATCTATGTTTCCAAATGCTGTAGAACTATATGATTTTGGTGTGGATAATTATGTTATATAATGAATATTCATATATTAATATGTGATATATATATGTATTAAAAGTATGGGTCACTATAATTGTAATCACAACATGCTTTTGTGAACATTTTGAAACTAGGATGATAAATTTTTTATGATTAACCTAGGGATAATTCAAAGAATAGAAAAATGTATTGGAATTTAAGTGATGGGTAAGGTGAGTGGTTTACAAGAAATTAAATCTCTTTATAGATTCCAAATTATTATTTGGGTCTAGAAATGTTATACATATTGGTGATAATTCTAAAAAGAGAACATTTGGATTTGACTTGATCACCACTTGGTACATGAAAATGGGCATTACTGCAGACCTGGTCTGACACTCCTGGGGATATGTTCTAGAAATTAAAACTCTTTTCAAACCATAATGAAATATTTGAATATATAACAACCATGAGTGAAATAGGTTAAACATAAGGATTCATATATTTAAAATAATGTGTCATGATTTAGAAATGATATAAATTATTTTTAATAATTATGTGGTTTCCCATTATGATTATTTTTTCTCAAAATATGATTTTTGTTTTTAGTCGATGGATTTAACCCAAAGAAAACATGTTAATTATAAATGAAAAAAAATTAATATCCTCCTAAGAAACCAAATGTTATGGGATCTTGAATACAAAATCTTATTACTATGATCATACACCTTTATTAGGAAATGAATCATTTAGAACTTCCAAATGATAAAAAAATGGGAAAAAATTCTATAAAGTTCTTCATGAAGAAACTTATAGCTTATTTTAGTTGTTCTACTAATCCACTAGTTATAGAGTAATGGATGAGTACCATTTAAAATATATTTTATATTATCTAGGGATAAGGGCATGAAAAGTCCTTTTTGTTGTCTATCATTTGGAAGGAGAATTAGATAAATGGAGGACTCTTATCATTAATATAAAGATATAGAAAGAAATTGAATCCATGAAAGGGTATGAATTTATGAGATAATTTTTCAATAAGTACTTTACTCATATTCTTCATACAAAAATAGAGGATCAATTCCTTGAGTTAAATCACAAGACTATGAATCTGTGGATACTTATGAGGAAAATTTTACAAGGATTACCAGGTATGATTTTGGTATTATTATCCAACCTGAAATTATGTTTGATTGATTCTTCATTGGCTTAAATTCCAGTCTCTTAAGGGTGTTATCCATAATATAATTTAGTAGTTATGAATAAATCATTTTATGTGATGTAAAGGTGGAAATATAGATTAGAGTTACCCACCAAACTCATAGTTTTGAAAAGAAAAGAATGATGGAATTCAAATGATACTCTAAAAACCATAGAGAGAAGAAGATTAAATTTCTTTCATACTTAAATAATTTATGGAAACATGGATTAAATTGTATTAAAGGGATAGTAAATATCTAAAGTATGGAAAGGAAGGCCATTGAGTGGATTAATATTTATGTGATGAGAAAAACATAACTAATGAAGGAAATATAGAGAAATCTACACAGAATGCACCAATAACAATCCAATGATTGAAATTAAAGGAGTATAATAATTATGCTAAAAAGTGAACAAATATGTAGGGTAATTATAATTATCAATATTACTAACCTCTTAAGATTAGATAAAAAGGAAAATCTCATGAGATAACTATTTTAGATGAGGGGTGAGATAATGATGTGGGGAAAGGTACACTTACCACAAACTTTAGAAGTTATAATATCTTATTTTACCATGGATATATCCAATCTTTTATATATGAATAGTTTTCTATGGGTATCAAATTTACACACTAAAAAATATATGTTTAATTTTCAATGAATATTCTTACTGGTATATTGATCACATGTTAAGAATATGATTATTTGTTGGTTGACTTTTATGGGAATGTACATCCTAAAAATCATTTTATTCACTATCTAGTATAATTTTATGGAATATTAGGTTTGTATTAGATTTCTATGCATAAATCCCATATCAATTTCCAAATAAGGGAAGTCACATTTGGTATTCCAAACCAACCTATGATCATGTATCATAGTGAAAAAATATGAAATTTCGATGGAAATCACATCCATCATACAAGTCTTGAATACTTTTTAAAATGGATGTTTATATCAGATGATTGGGGAGAAAGTAAACATTGAATATATACATATTGTTTGGGGTTTATTGATGTTTTTTCTGAAGAGTTACCTATTATTCCACCAAATCATGAAGTGGGATTTTCAATAGAACTCATACTTAGTGATAAAAATGTTTTAATGTCTCTCTATAGAATAACCTCCTTTGAGTTGTAGGAATTAAATACAAAACCCAAAGAGAATATTTACAAAGAATTTATTTAGCTAAGTGTGTCACCTTAGGGTGAACCTAATCTTTTTTTTAAATAAAAAAGATGGATCAATGTGACTCTAAATTGATTATAGAGAACTAAAAGAGATCAAAATTAAGAACAAGTATCCCCTACCCCATATTAATGACTTTTCAGATCAACTACATAGAGATCGATACTTTTCCAAGATTAACCTTCATTCTGGATATCATCAATTTAGTGTCAAGAAGGAGGATATATCCAAGATAGCATTCTTTATAGGGTATGGACTCTATAAATATAGAATAATTTTATTTGGTCTTACTATTTAATGAAATTTTTTTAGAGTTGAATTTGATTAGTTTGTGGTAGTTTTTGTAGTCAATATTCTTATATATTCAATGATTAATAAAGATCATTAAAATCAATTGAGAATTGTACTAGATACCATGAGGAAGGATAAGTTACCTTAAAAATTAACCAAGTTTAAATTATGGATTGACAAGTTTTTATTTTTGTTCTATATAGTCTCAAGAGACGGTATATCTATAGATCCATCAAAGACTGATGTTATTAAACATTGGTCTAGACCAACCACTGTGATTGATATCTGAAGTTTTCATTGTTTGGATGAATAATATTGATGGTTTTTGAAGAATTTATCATGACTAACTAATCCACTCACCAAGTTAACTCAAAAGTGAAACATGTTCCTTTGGAGAAATGAATTTGAGGAAAACTTCAAGGAACTAAATAGTAGGTTAGGTAGCACACCTATTTTTTTACATTACCTATTAGTGGAGAGGGTTGTATCTTATACCTCATGAAAATTGAATCTTCATGATAAAGGGAACACAACTTATGATTTTGATGTAGTTGTGGTATTTTTATCATTAAGGATATGGAGAAATTATCTTTATGAAGAAAGGTGTGATATATATAATGATAAAAAAGTTTAAAGTATGTATTGACATAGAAGGTGTTGAATATTCAAAAAATGAATATGATTTAAATTGATTAAATATTTTGACTATTAAATACATTAACACCTTGGGAAATAAAATAATATGGATGATGCTTTGAGTCGAAAGGATAATGCTAGATTATCTATTATGATGGTCAAAAATGATCTAATATATATAAATTTTTGATGTATGGATATGGAAATATTTATGTAATGGGAGAAATATTATCTTTTTCAAATGAATGTTTAATCATTTATCTAAGTGAAGATTAAATAGACAGATAAGGAAGGTGTAGAGTTATAGAAGAAGGTTTGAAATTTTCTTGAGTTTAACATTGATTATTATGGGAAGATAAAGTTTAGGAACTTTTTATGTTTTCTATCTATAATAGATTTGAAGAGGGTGCTGTTAGAGGAAATTCATAGTTCTTTATTCTCTATTCATTCTAGCAGTACAAAGACGTATAGAGAAATGAAAGAGTATTTCTAGTTGGATGGCATGAAGATAGATATCTTAGAGTTTGTATCTCAGTTCTTGGTAATTCATCAAGTTAAGGATAATTGGAAAAAGTCTAATGGTATGTCAGAAAAATTACCTATACTATAATAAAAACTAAAAAATCCCCATGGATTTTTTTTATGACTCAAAAAAATGTCTAAAGGCCATAATTCTATTTGGGTTGTAGTCGATCACATTTAGATGTTATAACAATTAATTCTTATTAGGGAAAATTTATATATATATCATTTTAACAAAATATACGTTAAGTATGTGGTAATGTTTCATGGAGTATGACATTCTATTATATTTTATTGGGATCTAGGGTTTACCTCAATGTTTCAGTGAAGTCTTCAGTAGGATCTAGATACAGATTTGAGCATCATTACTTTTTATCGTCCTTATAAATATAGATATTCTAATAGAACCATAAAAACCATATAGGATATTCTAAGATATTATTATATGGATTTTAAAGGTGGTGGGATTAATACCATCCTATAGTTTTCTTTTCTTACAATAATAAATCTTCTCTAGCTTCAGATGGATCCTTATGAATCCCTATATTGAAATAAGTGTTTATCTATATTGTGTAGGTTTTAATTTGGAGAAATAAATATATTGGAACCTGATCTAACTAAGTAAATGGAAGAAAAATTCATATCAATTCAATGTCACATCAAGGAAGATCGGATTTGATAGAAACGATTTTCTTCAATTTTTTGGTGTGATGTGGAATTTCAAGTTGGTGAGAAATTTTTTTTATGAATTTCAATATGGAATAAAGTTATTAGATTTGGAAATAAGATAAAGATAATCCCTAGGTATATTTAACTTTTCGATATTCTTGATCGAGTAAGGACATTTGATAATCACTTGGACCTCCCACCAAACCTCTCTCAAGTTCATGAGGTGCTTCCTATATCTCTATTGAGGAAGTACATACTTGATCCTTCAAGTGTATTAAACTCAGATATCATACAACTGGATTATGATTCTTCTCATGAGGAATAACCTATGGAGATTCTGAATCATAGAGATAAATTGAAATGAAACAAGACCACTCACCTAGTCAAATTTTTATGGTGAACCCACCAATTTGAGGAAGCTACATGAGAACCTAAGGATATTATGAGGTTGAATTATAATCATTTTTTTTGTATTTTAGTGATATAATTTCAGGGTAAAACCCATTTAAGGGGGGTAGAATGTAATACACCATGATTTTATGTTTTTTTCAAATAAATTTATGTTCTTGGATAGATTATAATACATGAAATGACCAGTTTAATGAAAAATAATATAGTATACTGTTATAAACTATCCATTAAATTATAGAGTATGAATAAGACCATGAAAATTAATAAATTTATAAGGTTTACACATTAATAAAATAAATTCATTATTTATAAAATTATTTGAAAATAAAATTAATATCAATTTAAACTAAATAAAATGTTTCTCTAAAAAACATTTTTATACACATAATGTGTTTTTATCTTAATAAATTAAATTAATCACTATTGGTGATTTATTTTAAGGACATTTAAATATTATATATTCAATCAAATGTTTTATCTTTTATCTAATATTTTTCTAGGCATGGGATAAGAATAAATATAGTTTTATACTTAAAACCTGTATTTTTATAAAAAGTGATTTAATCATGTTTTACACACTTATTTTAAAATCACTTTCAAACAATTTTAAAAAATGTTTTTGAAAAAATGAAATTCTTGTTTTAAATAAACATTTCAAAATTATCATATAGTTAATTTCTAATATGTTTATGAAATACTAAAAAAAATTTGATTGAATATATAATGGTAAAAAATACTAATTTTATTATCATTATTTTTTTATTTTTTATTTTTTATGTAGTGGTAATACCACCCTTTTTCATTGAATAAATACACCACTCTTATTATTATGGGTATAGGTATCCAATTACATTTTCATTACAGACCCAATGAGCATACTAACCCCAAAAAACATCCCCATAGGCCATGACCCCTAGGTCGAACTAATCCTGAAGGCCCTAGTCAAATCACACACCTATGAACCAACTGATTAAAACTAGATAAAGCATCATAAATTTCATCCCCACTATAATATACCTACCATTGTAGCCCCATGTGCCTGCGATACTACCGATAGAGGCATCTGAGACACCCTTCTCCCTCTTCGGTGAGCGCTCCACTGTTAGAGGTCACACAACCATCCTTTGTTTGCACGATTGCCTATAATCAACACATCAGAGGTAGATTATACAACCTTATCCATCCTAATCCAGTGATCCACCATCATAGGCCTCCCTTCCTCCCTTCTTCCCCCCTTATCGCTTGCAAGCACCACCATCAGAGGCACGTCAGACACCCTGGTTTTATTATTAAAAAGATTCCTTTTGTTTACTGTATTTACAAATTTATAGTTTATTTAAAATGGTTTAAAATTAAAATTAGTTCAATTATATTATTATTAATCCAATTTATTTAATTTTTAGTAGTTTCATTTTAATTTTTGATATAAATGTTTTTATACTTATGGAAACATTTTGTTCAGAAAACCACTATTCATCGCATGAGCGAGTTTAATTTTAAATTAAATTAAATTAGTTATTGAAACTGAATATCATAAATTGGATTAAATATTTGAAATAATAATAATTAATATCATATAATAACTTCAAATTATTATTTTTTCATAATTAATAGTAAAAATATAAAAATCAATTGTCGCGGTTAAGGTTAAAACAGGATACCAGGGAGTAGGCGGGGGGGGGGGGGGGGGGGGGGGTAAACCTGAAGATAAGGGTACTATTTACAATTAAACTCAAATAATTCCTAATATATATAAAAATATAGACCATTTTTTATTTTAAATTTTAATCTATATCCATTTGGAATATTGTTCATGGGAATGAATATCATTTTAGGAAATTTCGACGTGGGGTACCTCCCCCACATAAAAAAGGACATCTTCTATCCTATCATCTCCACACATCAAGATCCTTTAGTTTCAGAAAATAAATACAAAAGAAATTAACAATATCCCTCATCATGTACTATATTCATTGTTTTGAAAAGGAAACCCTCATAATAAAGCTTTTGGTGCTAACATAAAAAGGTTTTCCGATGAAGAGGTATCATTCCTAACTATGTGTTTTATTTTATTTATTCTTCAACCACATTTAAATGTTACAAAACCATTATGATAATATAAAATTATTATATCCAATATAATAATATGTCACTATGTTATATTAATAACTTATATCTATATCCTCTTCTATAAAATGGGAAATGAAAATGTTTATCATGTGTACAACGAACTACTACGCTGCGAACCGATGTAATTCGTTTTCCATCATCAAATATCATGGATGAATATAATGATGTATTTAATATATATATATATATATATATATGATATTTAGGACATAATTATTCATTTTTAATCATAATATAACATCTAACTTCTTACCTTCTAATCCGTTGGAAAACAATAACGTCGCTCATGCGTATGTGTGGACTACCACCTCTATGAAGCATTGTGATACAAATTTAATTTAATTTTCTATATGGATAGTAATAAGGATATATTTAATGATAATGTATGATATATATGATATATTAATTATTTTTTAAAGGTGAATTATTATTTACATTTCTTTCATTCCATCCATCGAAAAATAAAAATAGTGTTCATGAAAATATAGGACCTACAGTCTCTAGGAACAATTTAATTACTTTTTTATTTATAATTTTATGGATGAATATAAATATTTATATAATGAATATATATTATATTTATATAATTATTAACATTATATATATTTTTGAACCATAATAAAAGTATAATGAGCAAAACTATTGAACAAAAAAGACATGAAAAACCAAGCAGTTATCATCCGAAATAATGATTTTAGTAAAGAATTGTTAATAAATAGGTGGTAAAAAGTTACAAGTAAATAATATATGGAATTATATATATGATAATGGTTCATGAATATATGTATAATAAAATTATATTTATTATATATTTTATTTTCACATGTATGAATAATGTCAATATTTGTGGTGAGAGATTTTTGTCTCACTTTTACTTTTCTGAGACACATGTCATATTCACCACTTATTTTATTTTTAGTGGTGAATATTTTTACCATGAATTTATTTTATTATTATTATTATGAAAATTATGGGGATATTTTTATAAATATATGGTTCTCTATTTTTTGAGGTTATTATTCAAAAGTAACCAAAGTGGTAAGGGTTTTATGTTACAATCTACATTGTTTATCAGAGTTATTTATAGTTAAGATCTGATGATGGAATATTTTTATATATATATTAAAAAATAATTGCTTTTATTTTACCATTTTTATTTATAGGGAATCCATATTTCTATTTCATTTTTATTCTCTTTAATCTCTTAATGTGCTAAGTGTATTTTTTTTAAAATCAACTTTATTTTTATCTTCGGTCAAAAAACCTTTTTATTACATTTCCATGTTTTCTAAAATTGTTTTAAGAGATCTTTTAAAAATTCTCCAATGAATTTTTACATTAATTTTTAAACATTTTTTAATTTTTTAGAAATGGTTTTAATGTAATCTTATTGTTATTTATTGAGTGAGGTATGTTGGGATTTTGTATCAAAAATATGAAAGGAATATTTGTTTTAATTTGTAAAAAATGAGTTTTTTAGCATCGATCCCACTCAATGATTTGAAACTTCCTTTATAAGGTTACAATATTATTTTTAAATAAAATTTTTTCTTTAATATATAATAATGTTTTATATTTTAAATAATTTATTTCAATGTGAAAATTATATTTTCTTCAAGAATGTTTTAAATAAATTTTTAAGGTAATTTCTATTAATCATCAACAAGAACCCTTGATTTTACTAATGTTATTATAAGGATAATATCTAATGAGAACATCCTTATTCTTTCTCTTGACGGTTCATGATTATGTTCATTATATTTCTATAAAAACCATTTTTTTTCCATGGGTTATGCTATGATGTAAGGATTATAAAACCCACTTACATTTCATGGGTCATGATATGATGATGATTTTATAATCATTTAGAACAGATTTATATGATTTTCATCATATTATAGGTGGTCCAAAAATTATATGTCCCTCTAATTCATTGGGTAAAGCCTTATATCTCAGGATATAAACATGATTGTAGTGGGGATTGAAAATAGTTTAGAAAGGGACTTTTTCCACAATGACAATGTTGGGAGTGAGCCTTAATAACTATTATGGTTTATATAGTGAACCCATTCCACTATGATATTATTGTAAATGATATCTGATTACTAATTTTATGATTTAATATGATTTTTTATGCCCAAAATCTAGCTTTTATTCCAATGTTTTGATCTCATGTATCATGTTATTAGATTCCTTTACGATTCGTGTATTATAAACTCTAATGATTTATTTTATGACTCAATATTATGATCTATTTTTTATAAGGTATGGTTTTCAAATGTTAATATCGTGTTCTCATTCCCTTATTACTATCCTATGTTTAAGTGATCAATGATATCTAAGTTATTTAACCTTACTGAGAATTTGAGCTGACCATTTTTTATGTTTCCTTTACCTAAGTTATGAATAAAGTTATTAATTATGATATTTCTAATAAGGGTGATAGTTTTGAATAACAAAGTGGGAGATTATATTGATATCTTATCAAACAATTGTTTTTTTATCCAAGTTTCCAAAGAAACTAGACCTATATGATTCTATAATTGATCATTATGTTATGCAATGAATATTCATCTATTAAGATTTGATATATATATATATGGAAATTATGAGTTTATATAGGTTCATATATAGGAGGGAATTGAAAAAGTATAAAGTAAATATTTATGTTAGTAATGGATTAATATTTGATGAATTATAATTTTACACCTACTATCCTACTTTACAAAGTTTATCAATCCTTTAGTTGAATAATTTTGATTATGTTTTAACCATAAACAAAATTTTTATTTTTGTATCTTGTTTGGATAAGAAGGTATTTTTATTAACTATTTTGAAGAGTAGTTTTTCTATATATTTGAATAAAATATTTTATGGAATTATAAATATTTTAAATTAATTATAAATTATATATTTGGATAATCCTATCTATAAAATTCAGCTTATGTCGGCCAGGGTTGATTCTAATCTCACATAACTTTGGAATTGTTTCCTTAGACACATTAATTTTAAATATATCAAAAGAATCCATATATATATATATATATTATTGGAACCATTCAACTATGGATCATTTTTAAATAAAGAATATTTTTAGTAGAAAAAACTAACCAAAAAACATTTTACAGGAAATGGTTAAAGAGCTAGTACACTATTGGATCTCCTACATAGTGATATATATGAAAAAACGAGTACTCAAAAAGTTATAGTTTTTTGGAATTTTATTTCTTTTATTTATGAAGTTAGTTAGTATGAATATTTGATTATAACTAGTGACATGAATAAAACTTTTGAAAAGTTTAAATATTTTTAAAATGAAGTATAAATTAAATTGTTTGAAATTTTCAAAATCCTTTGATCAGATCAGGCCAGTGAAGACTTGACCTAGGAAATGACTAAGTATATGAGGAATTGTGGATTTTTTCTACAAATCACTCCACCCAAAGAACCACAGTAGAATGATATATCTAAGGGGAGTAATAATGCCTTGTTAGATATGGTTTGATCAATGATTAGTCCATGTGACCTTCCTATTACATTCTGGGGTTAAGATATAGAGACCACTATGTATATACCAAAACATGATTCATATTATTAATTTATAAAGAAAATATATTATATAGAGAATAGGAAACATCATATTTTGTATTTTATGAAGATTTTGGGTTTTAAGATTATATATGATATTTGGATTTTGATAAAAATAAACCATAAATATGAAAGATGATTATTTTTTGTTTACCTAAATAATATTTGAGATATTAATTTTACAATACTACTAAACACAAAGTTTTTGTGGCCCAAAACAGAGTTCTCCTTGAGAGGGAACACATAATTTATGGAGTCAGTGGGAGGAAATTCAGACTTTGAGAGTTTCAAGGCAAAAAGATAAGAAGTGTTCTAGAGATATAGGTTGACCCAGTTCCATAAGGAGTTATAAAAGAATAATCGAATAAAGTGATAGAAGAACCATGAAGGCCAGTTAGGATTCTCCCGGAGCTCGAGATATATAGATTTATTATGGATAATTATGTTGAGTAAATGTTTATAGAAGATGAAACAACGACGTTATGAGAGGTAATGGCAAGTTTTGATTCTAAAAAAATGGTTAAAATCCATGGAATCTATGATGGACTCCATTTACACTAACCAAGTTTGGAACATGGTGGATGCACATAAAGGGGTGAGACCCATTTGTTGAAAGTGGGGTTTCCATAAGAAAACTAAAAATTATGGTATATTATCTTCTTATAAATTAATCCTAGTTGCAAAAGGTTACTTGAAAATTCATGTTATAGATAATATAAAGACATTTTAACTTTTTTAATGATAAATTACATTCAAATTTTTCTAGCAACACCCTATCATTTTTATTATAAGATATATCAAATGGAAGTAAAAACCATTTTTCTTAATAAGAATTTAGTCATGGAAATGTATATGATAAACCTAAAAGGTTATAAAGTTCCAAATGAGATTGCTAAGGTTTTAATATGGAAATAATCCATTTATGGATTAAAGAATGTGTCTCAGAGTAGGAATATTCAATTTGGTAATGCAATAAAAAAGTTTGGTTTTATGAAAAACATGGATTATTATTGTATATATAGGTATATTATTGGGGTTGTTTAGTTTTTATAATATTATGTGAACATAAAATAATTGTAAAAAACATATTGAGTATTCATTCTATGAATATTTAGTTGGGTAAATACTTATTTATGAAGGAAATGGGTTTAAAAACCTTTATAAAAGTCATGAAAATTTATATAGATTTATATAATAAGTTGATTAAACTTTATTAGTAAATTTAAATTGGTATAGTGATAAAGAGGTTTATCATTTATAGCTCTAAAATTGGATCTTTAATGATGTTATAGAGAATTTATCATAATAAGATTGAAGATCTTTCTAATTAGTTATAAATGATGGATATAGTTCCCTATGAATCCACCATAGGATCTATCTTATATTTCATGTTGTATACTTGAGATTATGCTTCTTATACTCAAATAATTACAATTAGAAACCAATACAATCATGGTGAGTGCCACATGATTTCTCTGAATAACATCGTTATTTAATTGAGAATAACTAAAGATATATTATTAATCTTTAGAGGATAGGATGAGATCTATGTAAATCATTACACAAATGAATGTTTCTATCCAATATAGATGATATAAAATAAAAATATGGTTTCTTGTTTTTATTAATTATGGACCTATTAGTTGGAATAGTTTCAAACATATTACCATGGAAGACTCAATAATAGAGACGTAGAATATAATTGAATTAGATGCGGTGAAGGAAGCTATTTAAATCATAAATTTCATTACGTGAATGGGGGGGGGGGGTCCTATAATTGAATGAGTGATTGAGATTTACTATCAGAATAATAGTTTTATCTATTAGGAAAGGAACCCCAATATCACCAAAGCCTCTGACACATCCTTCCCAAATACTATCTTATTTAAAATATCATTTAAAATAGACATATTATGATATATTAGGTGGATATAGATGATAATATAGTATATCAAATAATGAAACCATTAACATACAAAATCAATATGGGACATGTTGAATCACTTGGTATATGAAACTTAAGATATTGATGTAATTGATTCATAATGTAAAATATTATTATAATAAAAGTATATATTCATTTTTCATTCACTCATGTGTTCAAAAAATTAATTTACATGCATAGTAGAATAATAATATCACCTAAAAGTATGGAATTAATTTATACCTAATTAATTATCATCATAAAGTATTATGTTTTGTGATGATATTTCATGATTAACATGCATTGTGGACTCAAGATATAATAAGTAGAGACTTATTATTTGGAATGACCCTCCAAGTATATCCCATGGAATTTCCTTTAATAATTTGATATATTTATAGGTTCATGATTATTATCAATCCTTCTTAATAGATATTGGAGAGATAAATAGCATGATAAAAAAACAAGATGATATCTTTCAACTCATAGGATAAAAAAACAGATATAGATCTTGATTAAATTAAAGTAAAGGTAAGGAAATTCTTCGTCAAGTCACATATGATTTGTTAATCTACTTAGACGGGGGACATGCGATGTGCTTATCCATGAAATAAATGACAGGTGATGTATTCATTGACTAAGTTATTCTTTTTTGGATAGTCAGAAAAGTATGATTTGATATATACCAAATTTCCATTTTTCAATGTTTAGTGTCCACTCTATGTGATTTGAAAATGGATTATATAGGTATATCTGTGATGTATATGACACATTTTTTGGTGGACATGATCATATGAGATATGAGTATTCTTGATAGTGATCTCAGTAGACCCCTTTGTGGATTGAGTAGTATTAATTTTTTTATAAACTGATCATTTCTTATATATTTTAAATTGGGATTTCATATTTATTTTCAGGTAAACTAAGGATCACATTGTCACATATTTAAAATTCTATAATTATTAAGTTTTGTAAAAAAAATTTATTCAAAAAATGAAGTGTTTTTTATAAGATATTTCCAAATGAGTTTTGGATGTATTTATAAAGATTTGTTATGTTTTGAATAAAGTTCTTATGTGATTTTAGTATAAGTGTTAGATTGATGGATATATAATGAATGGGTATGATTCATTTTATTTGATTCATGGAGCTATATTGTATGATATTAATGATATACATATCATAACTTATGATCTGTATATATTTTAAATGTAATATATTTTGATTGAAAATACAATATAGGTTTTTCATAGGATATGATTTCATGTATCTACCACATCCATCCACTAATGTTTTCTTTTGATAGGATTCATTAAGAATTAATTATTATGTGTTTTCATACGTAAAAAAATTCATTTAAATAAACAATAATGGAATATTTCCAATGGGTTAAATTCCGAGATACAATGAGATTGAAATTGATGTTTGAATACTCTTTATTTAATGAATAGTGCCTATAAATAGATGTAAACCATCCTTTATGGAGGCTGCATGATGCATGCAATCCTATCCACTACTATCTTCTTCTAAATACACCAATCATAACATAGTGAAGGCCTAGAAACCTCTTTATTGTACATGATTCCTCATGATACGATCGGGGATATAAGGCTGGTGGATCACTTATATAGTTAGAAAGAATTTGTTTACTACATTAGTGGTCTTCACCAAACATAAAACATCTAAGAAGAATATAGAGTGTAACAGCCCGAGATTTTATGAAAACTATTCTTTTTAATTTTATTAATGTCTTGTGTTGTACGCTACACCAAAAGGAGCTTGCACAACACACATCCTTGACTTTCCTTGCATTACACGCAATCGCGACCTTCCTCGATAGCGTGTGTAGTACGCAATACCGAGTTTCACTAAACAACGATATGCTATTAAAATATTATTATAACTAGACGTTATGAATAGTAATAACCACCTTTTAAAATTTTAGAAATTTTAGCTCTCAAAATGGACTTCATTTTTGGATTCGTAGTATCGAATTTAGCCTAAGGTGAAATTTTGGTACATTTCAGATAACTTTCATATTTTGATGAATAGTGAAAATTAATAAATTATAATTAAAAACAACTTTTTTAATAGAAATAATTAATAGTGATAAATTATTAATTTGAGTGGTTTTAAAGTATATTTAGAATATATTTTTACAATTTAATACAATTTTGGTCATTGGATGTAATTTCACATTTAAACCAGACATAATCAAGTGTCAATCTTTTGATAGATATTGTTTCTTAAAAAACACGCTATTTGTTTTAACATCGGCATTTAATTATAAAATTAATTAATGCAACTTCTATGTTATGAATTTGGTAAAATAGACTTCATTTTTGAATTCGGAATATGAAATATAGCTTCGGATGAAATTTTGGCATTGTTCTGAAAAACATCAATTTTTGATGAATAGTGAAACTACTAAGTGGTAGTTAAAAAAACTGAATTTTTCATAAAACGTAATTTTACCGCTTCTGTGAATGGAATTTAAAAATTCCGAGAGACACGGTTGATGTTAGTAAGTAAAATGTGGTTCAATGAGATGAAAATAATTTTTGGTGAATAGTAACTTTTTACTTTTATTTACCACGGTTAAAAGTAAATAGGGTAATTAAGGGTAAGAATGATATTAATATTACCCTAACACATGTCCTAATTCTATTGGACAAGTGTATCTCGACCAAAAACAACCTTAAGTGGAAACTATTATCATTTAGGCCCACTTGGATTAGATTAGGACATTTATTATTATTTAATTCAAAGAAGAGTTAAAAGAGTTAAAATAAAAGTATATTTACCAAAACATTTTTAATATAGGGTTTTACATAAGATAAATTAGATTGGTAATACTCATTAGAAATATAAAAGGATTTCCTACATTATGGTATTTTATTTGTAATTTTCAGACATCAAATAATTTAATTTATTTATGACACAAATATGATGTAGTAATTATCTTATTAATGAAATATTGACATAATTGATATTATAAATACCCAAATAAATGTAATTTAAGACTTTTTATGAATCCCACTAATTTTCTAGGTTACTATGATATATTAGTGTTGATTTAATCAACTTGGTTCGAACATATAATTCTGTTCTGACTTTCACAAAAATCATATATCAAATAGTGTCAAAATTGACACAAAATAGTTTTTAAATATAATATTATATTATTAATTGTTATTTTATTCCTAAAAATCTAAGGTTCGGCCAAAAAACTTATCTAAGGATATATATATTAATAATAAACAATTTGGGGTTCGTTTGGCATGTTATAGTAAGTGTATTAACCATATAGTGTAAGAAAACAAAAAGACACGGTAAAAGTTAAATTATTTAACTTAGAGTTAAATCTAATTGATAAGGTTAAAATAATAACCTAAACTTGTCTAAATCCTATTGGCTGATAGGATTTCGACCCATCCCCACTTTAGCTTTGAAATAAGACCCTTTGGAACCATTATTAACCGATTTTGACTTTAATATAAAATAATATTTTGAGATATTCCTAAAGTGCCCCTCTCCTCCCTTATAAAAGGGCACCTCCTCCCCCTCCTCCTCACACCAATTGGAGCACTCAAGCTCGGCCAACCCCTGCCAAAATCCCTTCTCCACTTCCCTAGAATAATCCTAGAGGTCCTTCTTTTCTTCAAAGACCAATCTTAGTTCCCTATGTGGAGGATTCAAAGAGGTGTTCCATAGAAGAGGAGGTTCGGACACTTACAAAGCAAGTCAGACCTAAGGCAAGGGAAAATATCACAATCTCATTTTTATCCGAGATTGTTTATACTTTCAAATTTACTGGGCTGTATTTTATCATCCACATCCATGTTTCCTGAATATGTAAATCCACTTACAATAGTTTAAATCCAATTTTACCCTTCGGTTAGATTTTAGTAAAAGATATGAAAGTAATCTTTTGTCGTTTTTCGTACGAGGTACTTTTTGACTTTTCCGACAAAAGTACAAAGAATGTTTTTTTAACTTAAACGGCACGAACGGATTTTTACGGTTTTATAAAGCCTTATTTTCATGAAGCTTCCTCCAAAAGATTTCATGACTATTTTTAATAAAATCTCTTTCTTTTAAAATTGCATGATGTTTTGTGAAAAGAAATTGATTTTGAAGAAGAAAGGATATTTTCCTCAAGAATTCATTTCAAGTGTTTTATCAAAATTATTTTCCATCTAAGATAATAAAGGGTTCCGTTTCTATCCATATTTTTTACATTGATTTGACTATGTTGTGATGGAATTATGTTTATGAATTCCTTTATCTTATATGAATGGTTTTATGATGTCATGTTGTTTAAGAATCCCATTTTTATTACATGGGTTATGAAATGATGTATGATTTATGATTTTGTGGCACACATAATAATGGTATCATTATAAGATGGGTGGGACCTATATCTCCCTCCAATGCATTGGGTAATGATTTTATATCTCATGAGATAGACATGGCTGAAATGGTAGGTTATACCGGTTCAGTGAAACAGGACTGAAACGAGGGTTACTCGATTCAGAAAGGGACTTTGTCCACTAAGATAGTCTTGGCAATGAGTCTTGACTAACAAGAAATGATTCTCTATGATTATGTGTGTATTCCAAAAAGTTTAATGTTGTAAGTTATGATTATTGGGATTTCATTTCACTACTATGATTTATCCCATGTTATGAAATTATGCTCTCTTTTGCAGGTTAAGATTTCCAAAAGTTATGTTCTTATGAATATGATGTGATTGATTTTTCTTTTGTTTACCCTTACTGAGCATTTGAGCTCACCCTTTTATGTTTTCTTTTCCCCAGGATATAAAGAAAGGTTTTAGGTAAAAAAAAGGAATATCTTTATAAGATATGTTGAAGATCTTTCACCACGATTAGAAGATTACGTTCCGAGTTTCCAAAGACACTAAACTATTACGATCCTTGTGTGTGTGTTTTTTTTGTACTAAGTATTCCGCAAATGAAATGTAATGTCCATGTACGGTCAAGATACGGGTCTCTACAGTTGGTATCAGAGGCAAAGGAGGTAGGAATGTATCTGATCTTTGGGAACTCTCACATGTGAGCGTTGGACGAAGCATGGCTCTCCGCCCAAAGGCTTCATGAGGAAATGGCTGCCACTGGGGATGGTGGTGTGTCCCACCCAGGGGGTGTAGCCGCCCATGGAGTGCCCTGATAGGTATCAATTATAGTCCACTGGAAGTAATTCCAGACCTCTACAGTTGGTATCAGAGGAAAGGTTTAGTCAACCTTTGGAAACTAGGATGCGAGAACTTTAGTGAGATCCCTATGGATATTTCTAAGGTATGCCTAGGTATTTCCCTAAGGTTAAGTATACATATATGTTATAGTACTAGAATTACGCTAACGCTATTAGAATTTAACCTAAGATATTAGATATTGAGGGTACTCCCCCTTTATTATGTTGTTTTCCCTAGCATGATTTTTGCCTCTCACAGAATTCTTTTTGTGTTTTAGTTAATGGAGGGAACCAGGCGGAATTTGGTTAACATTGAATCCAATGGACAAATTGGTGACTATGAGAAACAAAATTATGTAATGCCTTGAGAGAAAGATATTGTGATTATCCCAAATCAGTCATCGCGATATATGATTAACAAGGTGAAATTTAGTGGTATACCAAATTCATCAAAGAAGAGGAAGATAGACTATTATGCATGTTCGCATGTTGAGGAGCATAAAGAAAGGAAGATTGAGATTTCTAAAGAAGGGAAGAAGAACCTTGAGGAATACCTCAAATGGAGGGACCGATGTTATTTGTGTGGAGAAAAGGGTTATAGAGTGACAGACTGTTATGGAGTTCAATGTATTATTTGTGGAGAACATGGGCATTACCCAACTCAATGCCCTGACCTAAAAAGTTACTTCTAAATCAAGGAAGGACTTATTCCAGGAAAATAATTGAAGAGGATGGATTGAAGTGTTTATGTATTGGTATTCAAGAATAATGTTGTTGAGGTACTTTTATTGTGTATTAGAATATTTTTGTATTATTGTGGTTTTCAATAATTTTAAGGTACCGGTAACCATGAAAAGTGATTCAAATATTTTGGAAAGCAGATGATATGCTCATAATGAAGGGATAAGGAGAAAATGAAATGTTTAACAGTATTCATGAGCTCATGATTGATATAAGGACTAAGTGATATCATGGTTTGATTATATAGATTTTTGAGGATTTTGGTATGTGGAAAGAGTTCACTTTTGACAGCACTCATGTTTTCACTGAGATTCAATGGGTATTCATTTTATGGTATTCACATGACTGGAATGTGACGAACAAGATATATGAGGGATAAATGATGGAATTCATGTGATCATTTTCTTTATACTATGATCTTGGACCGAAGTATTTTAGACAAGCCTAAAGATTGGAATGGATTATGTTGGACATAATTTAGTATTGTTTAACGATTGAAGTTTTTTGATATTATTGATGGGATGTTATAGTAATGTAGTTTTAGAAAAAGGACAACCTGCAGGACGGGCGACAGCCCATCGCTTCGGACAAGGCTGTGGGAATCGAACCCACAACCGAAGTGCGACTGGCCTTTATCGCCTACCACTGACCTACAGGAAGTCCCTGTTTAGTAGAAACTAGTTTTATTATATTAAGCAGTATGATATATGAAGTATAAGTCCATTTTAGGAACCATATATGATTAATCTCACGATAGAATGACTTATGTATATTTAATAACTTTTGCTAACCTTTTGTTTGAGACAGATGGAATGACCTGTCATTCTATCACATGATCTGCTAACACTTCACGAATAACAAATTCAACTTCATTTATTTAAGAGATGAAGTGGAAATTGTTCAAGGCACGAACAGCAGTGAGATTGTACCAAAATAAAGTAAGTATTTATTCTAATTCAAATTCTTCAACTTTAGGGAAACGATCTTGAAAACCAAAAATGTTGTCCTAGTGATCTTATATCTGATGAATCAGATGGTACCTTAGATCGTCACAAATTTATGGCTTTGTGATTTCTGGCTTTTCCATATCCATGTTCTCTACCACTCTCTATCAGAACATGATGGTTAGATTTCTCTTCCATATCCATATTTTCACCTATGTGGAAACCCAGTGATTAGTTTATTTGGGTAATCGTTACATTTCATACTTTAGTTTTTAAAGACAAGTTTTGGTATTCCTTTTTACGATGTGGGTTTCTCTTAAAGAAACTTTCGAATAGTAAACTATTTATAACCCCGACGAATTTCGAGGGAGAAATTCATTTTAAGGGGGGTAGAATGTAACAGCCCGAGATTTTATGAAAACTATTCTTTTTAATTTTATTAATGTCTTGTGTTGTACGCTACACCAAAAGGAGCTTGCACAACACACATCCTTGACTTGCCTTGCATTACACGCAATCGCGACCTTCCTCGATAGCGTGTGTAGTACGCAATACCGAGTTTCACTAAACAACGATATGCTATTAAAATATTATTATAACTAGCCGTTATGAATAGTAATAACCACCTTTTAAAATTTTAGAAATTTTATCTCTCAAAATGGACTTCATTTTTGGATTCGGAGTATCGAATTTAGCCTAAGGTGAAATTTTGGTACATTTCGGATAACTTTCATATTCTGATGAATAGTGAAAATTACTAAATTATAATTAAAAACAACTTTTTTAATCGAAATAATTAATAGTGATAAATTATTAATTTGAGTGGTTTTAAAGTATATTTAGAATATATTTTTACAATTTAATACAATGTTGGTCATTGGATGTAATTTCACATTTAAACCAGACATAATCAAGTGTCAATCTTTTGATAGATATTGTTTCTTAAAAAACACGCTATTTGTTTTAACAGCGGGATTTAATTATAAATTTAATTAATGAAACTTCTATGTTATGAATTTGGTAAAATAGAATTCATTTTTGAATTTGCAATATGAAATATAGCTTAGGATGAAATTTTGGCATTGTTCTGAAAAACATCAATTTTTGATGAATAGTGAAACTACTAAGTGGTAGTTAAAAAAACTGAATTTTTCATAAAACGTAATTTTACCACTTCTGTGAATGGAATTTCAAAAATCCGAGAGACACGGTTGATGTCAGTAAGTAAAATGTGGTTCAATGAGATGAAAATAATTTTTGGTGAATAGTAACTTTTTACTTTTATGTACCACAGTTAAAAGTAAATAGGGTAATTAAGGGTAAGAATGATATTAATATTACCCTAAAACATGTCCTAATTCTATTGGACAAGTGTATCTCGACCAAAAACAACCTTAAGTGTAAAATATTATCATTTAGGCCCACTTGGATTAGATTAGGACATTTATTATTATTTAATTCAAAGAAGAGTTAAAAGAGTTAAAATAAAAGTATATTTACCAAAACATTTTTCATATAAGGTTTTACATAAGATAAATTAGATTGTAAATATTCATTAGAAATCTAAAACGATTTCCTACATGATGGTATTTTATTTGTAATTTTTAGACATCAAAGAATTTAATTTATTTATGACACAAAAATGATGCAGTAATTATCTTATTAATGAAATATTGACATAATTGATATTATAAATACCAAAATAAATGTAATTTAAGACTTTTTATGAATCCCACTAATTTTATAGGTTACTATGATATATTAGTGTTGATTTAATAAACTTGTCTCGAACATATAATTCTTTTACGACTTTCACAAAAATCATATATCAAATAGTGTCAAAATTGACACAAAATAGTATTTAAATATAATATTATATTATTAATTGTTATTTTATTCCTAAAAATCTATGGTTCGGCCAAAAGACTTAGTTAAGGATATATATATTAATAATAAACAATTTGGGGTTCTTTTGGAAATTTATAGTAAGTGTATTAACCATATAGTTTAAGAAAACAAAAAGACACGGTAAAAGTTAAATTATTTAACTTAGAGTTAAATCTAATTGATAAGGTTAAAATAATAACCTAAACTTGTCTAAATCTTATTGGCTGATAGGATTTCTACCCATCCCCACTTTAGCTTCGAAATAAGACTCTTTGGAACCATTATAAACCGATTTTGACTTTAATATAAAATAATATTTTGAGATATTCCTAAAGTGCCCCTCTCCTCCCTTATAAAAGGGCACCTCCTCCCCCTCCTCCTCACACCAATTTGAGCACTCATGCTCGGCCAACTCCTGCCAAAATCCCTTCTCCACTTCCCTAGAATAATCCTAGAGGTCCTTCTCATCTTCAAAGACCAATCTTAGTTCCCTGAGTGGAGGATTCAAAGAGGTGTTCCAAAGAAGAGGAGGTTCGGACACTTACAAAGCAAGTCGGACCTAAGGCAAGGGAAAATATCACAATCTCATTTTTATCCGAGATTGTTTATACTTTGAAATTTACTGTGGTGTATTTTATCATCCACATCCATGTTTCCTCAATATGTAAATCCACTTACAATAGTTTAAATCCAATTTTACCCTTCGGTGAGATTTTATTAAAAGATATGAAAGTAATCTTTTGTCGTTTTTCGTACGAGGTACTTTTTGACTTTTCCGACAAAAGTACGAAGAATGTTTGTTTTTAACTTAAACGGCACGAACGGATTTTTACGGTTTTATAAAGCCTTATTTTCATGAAGATTCCTCCAAAATATTTCATGACTATTTTTAATAAAATCTCTTTCTTTTAAAATTGCATGATGTTTTGTGAAAAGAAATTGATTTTGAAGAAGAAAGGATATTTTCCTCAAGAATTCATTTCAAGTGTTTTATCAAAATTATTTTCCATCTAAGATAATAAAGGGTTCTGTTTCTATCTATATTTTTACATTGATTTGACTATGTTGTGATGGAATTATGTTTATGAATTCTTTTATCTTATATGAATGGTTTTATGATGTCATGTTGTTTAAGAATCCCATTTTTATTACATGGGTTATGAAATGATGTATGATTTATGATTTTGTGGCACACATAAGAATGATATCATTATGAGATGGGTGGGACCTATATCTCCCTCCAATGCATTGGGTAAAGATTTTATATCTCATGAGATAGACATGGCTGAAATGGTAGGTTATACCGGTTCAGTGAAACAGGACTGAAACGAGGGTTACTCGATTCAGAAAGGGACTTTGTCCACTAAGATAGTCTTGGCAATGAGTCTTGACTAACAAGAAATGATTCTCTATGATTATGTGTGTATGCCACAAAGTTTCATGTTTTACGTTATGATTATTGGGATTTCATTTCACTACTATGATTTATCCCATGTTATGAAATTATGCTCTCTTTTGTAGGTTAAGATTTCCAAAAGTTATGTTCTTAGGAATATGATGTGATTGATTTTTCTTTTGTTTACCCTTACTGAGCATTTGAGCTCACCCTTTTATGTTTTCTTTTCTCCAGGATATAAAGAAAGGTTTTAGGTAAAAAAAAGGAAGATCTTTATAAGATATGTTGAAGATCTTTCACCACGATTAGAAGATTACGTTCCGAGTTTCCAAAGACACTAAACTATTACGATCCTTGTGTGTGTGTTTTTTTTGTACTAAGTATTCCGAAAATGAAATGTAATGTCCATGTACGTCAAGATACGGGTCTCTACAGTTGGTATCAGAGGCAAAGGAGGTAGGAATGTATCCGATCCTTGGGAACTCTCACATGTGAGCATTGGACGAAGCATGGCTCTCCGCCCAAGGGCTTCATGAGGAGATGGCTGCCACTGGGGATGGTGGTGTGCCCCGCCCAGGGGGTGTAGCCGCCCATGGAGTGCCCTGATAGGTATCAATTATAGTCCACTGGAAGTAATTCCAGACCGCTACAGTTGGTATCAGAGGAAAGGTTTAGTCAACCTTTGGAAACTAGGATGCGAGAACTTTAGTGAGATCCCTAGAGATATTTCTAAGGTATGCCTAGGGATGTCCCTAAGGATAAGTATACGTATAGGTTATAGTACTAGAATTGTGCTAACGATATTAGAATTTAACCTAAGATGTTAGATATTTAGGGTACTCCCCCTTTATTATGTTGTTTTCCCTAGCATGATTTTTGCCTCTCACAGAATTCTTTTTGTGTTTTAGTTAATGGAGGGAACCAGATGGAATTTGGTTAACATTGAATCCAATGGAAAAATTGGTGACTATGAGAAACAAAATTATGTAATGCCTAGAGAGAAAGATATTGTGATTATGCCAAATCAGTCATCGCGATATATGATTAACAAGGTGAAATTTAGTGGTATACCGAATTCATCAAAGAAGAGGAAGATAGACTATTATGCATGTTCGCATGTTGATGAGCATACAGAAAGGAAGATTGAGATTTCTAAAGAAGGGAAGAAGAACCTTGAGGAATACCTCAAATGGAGGGACGGATGTTATTTGTGTGGAGAAAAGGGTCATAGAGTGAGAGACTGTTATGGAGTTCAATGTATTATTTGTGGAGAACATGGGCATTACCCAACTCAATGCCCTGACCTAAAAAGTTACTTCTAAATCAAGGAATGACTTATTCCAGGAAAATAATTGAAGAGGATGGATTGAAGTGTTTATGTATTGGTATTCAGGAATAATGTTGTTGAGGTACTTTTATTGTGTATTAGAATATTTTTGTATTATTGTGGTTTTCAATAATTTTAAGGTACCGGTAACCATGAAAAGTGATTCAAATATTTTGGAAAGCAGATGATATGCACATAATGAAGGGATAAGGAGAAAATGAAATGTTTAACAGTATTCATGAGCTCATGATTGATATAAGGACTAAGTGATATCATGGTTTGAGTATATAGATTTTTGAGGATTTTGGTATGTGGAAAGAGTTCAGTTTTGTCAGCACTCATGTTTTCACTGAGATTCAATGGGTATTCATTTTATGGTATTCACATGACTGGAATGTGACGAACAAGATATATGAGGGATAAATGATGGCATTCACAGGATCATTTTCTTTATACTATGATCTTGGACCGAAGTATTTTAGATAAGCCTAAAGATTGGAATGGATTATGTTGGACATAAGTTAGTATTGTTTAAGGATTGAAGTTTTTTGATATTATTGATGGGATGTTATAGTAATGTAGTTTTAGAAAAAGGACAACCTGCAGGACGGGCGACAGCCCATCGCTTCGGACAAGGCTCTGGGAATCGAACCCACAACCGAAGTGCGACTGGCCTTTATCGCCTACCACTGACCTACAAGAAGTCCCTGTTTAGTAGAAACTATTTTTATTATATTAAGCAGTATGATATATGAAGTATAAGTCCATTTTAGGAACCATATTTGATTAATCTCACTATAGAATGACTTATGTATATTTAATAACTTTTGCTAACCTTTTGTTTGAGACAGATGGAATGACCCGTCATTATATCACATGATCTGCTAACACTTCACGAATAACAAATTCAACTTCATTTCTTTAAGAGATGAAGTGGAAATTGTTCAAGGCACGAACATCAGTGAGATTGTACCAAAATAAAGTAAGTATTTATTCTAATTCAAATTCTTCAACATTAGGGAAACGATCTTGAAAACCAAAAATGTTGTCCTAGTTATCTTATATCTGATGAATCAGATGGTACCTTAGATCGTCACAAATTTATGGCTTTGTGATTGCTGGCTTTTCCATAGCCATGTTCTCTACCACTCTCTATCAGAACATGATGGTTAGATTTCTCTTCCATATCCATATTTTTACCTATGTGGAAACCCAATGATTAGTTTATTTGGGTAATCGTTAAATTTCATACTTTAGTTTTTAAAGACAAGTTTTGGTATTCCTTTTTATGATGTGGGTTTCTATTAAAGAAACTTTCGAATAGTAAACTATTTATAACCCCGATGAATTTCGAGGGCGAAATTCATTTTAAGGGGGGTAGAATGTAACAGCCCGAGATTTTATGAAAACTATTATTTTTAATTTTATTAATGTCTTGTGTTGTACGCTACACCAAAAGGAGCTTGCACAACACACATCCTTGACTTTCCCTGCATTACACGCAATCGCGACCTTCCTCGATAGCGTGTGTAGTACGCAATACCTAGTTTCACTAAACAACGATATGCTATTAAAATATTATTATAACCAGCCGTTATGAATAGTAATAACCACCTTTTAAAATTTTAGAAATTTTATCTCTCAAAATTGACTTCATTTTTGGATTTGGAGTATCAAATTTAGCCTAAGGTGAAATTTTGGTACATTTCGGATAACTTTCATATTCTGATGAATAGTGAAAATTACTAAATTATAATTAAAAACAACTTTTTTAATCGAAATAATTAATAGTGATAAATTATTAATTTGAGTGGTTTTAAAGTATATTTAGAATATATTTTTACAATTTAATACAATGTTGGTCATTGGATGTAATTTCACATTTAAACCAGACATAATCAAGTGTCAATCTTTTGATAGATATTGTTTCTTAAAAAACACGCTATTTGTTTTAACAGTGGGATTTAATTATAAAATTAATTAATGAAACTTCTATGTTATGAATTTGGTAAAATAGAATTCATTTTTGAATTCTGAATATGAAATATATCTTAGGATGAAATTTTGGCATTGTTCTGAAAAACATCAATTTTTGATGAATAGTGAAACTACTAAGTGGTAGTTAAAAAAACTGAATTTTTCATAAAACGCAATTTTACCACTTCTGTGAATGGAATTTCAAAAATCCTAGAGACACAGTTGATTTCAGTAAGTAAAATTTGGTTCAATGAGATGAAAATAATTTTTGGTGAATAGTAACTTTTTACTTTTATTTACCACGGTTAAAAGTAAATAGGGTAATTAAGGGTAAGAATGATATTAATATTACCCTAAAACATGTCCTAATTCTATTGGACAAGTGTATCTCGACCAAAAACAACCTTAAGTGTAAAATATTATCATTTAGGCCCACTTGGATTAGATTAGGACATTTATTATTATTTAATTCAAAGAAGAGTTAAAAGAGTTAAAATAAAAGTATATTTACCAAAACATTTTTAATATAGGGTTGTACATAAGATAAATTATATTGTAAATATTCATTAGAAAGCTAAAAATATTTCCTACATGATGGTATTTTATTTGTAATTTTTAGACATCAAATAATTTAATTTATTTATGACACAAAGATGATGCAGTAATTATCTTATTAATGAAATATTGACATAATTGATATTATAAATACCAAAATAAATGTAATTTAAGACTTTTTATGAATCCCAATAATTTTATAGGTTACTATGATATATTAGTGTTGATTTAATCAACTTGGTTCGAACATATAATTCTGTTATGACTTTCACAAAAATAATATATCAAATAGTGTCAAAATTGACACAAAATAGTTTTTAAATCAAATATTATATTATTAATTGTTATTTTATTCCTAAAAATATAAGGTTCGGCCAAAAGACTTAGCTACGGATATATATATATATATATTAATAATAAACAATTTTGGGTTCGTTTGGCATTTTATAGTAAGTGTATTAACCATATAGTGTAAGAAAAAAAAAGACACGGTAAAAGTTAAATTATTTAACTTAGAGTTAAATCTTATTGATAAGGTTAAAATAATAACCTAAACTTGTCTAAATCCTATTGGCTGATAGTATTTCGACCCATCCCCACTTTAGCTTCGAAATAAGACCCTTTGGAACCATTATAAACCGATTTTGACTTTAATATAAAATAATATTTTGAGATATTCCTAAAGTGCCCCTCTCCTCCCTTATAAAAGGGCACCTCCTCCCCCTCCTCCTCACACCAATTTGAGCACTCAATCTCGGCCAACCCCTGCCAAAATCCCTTCTCCACTTCCCTAGAATAATCCTAGAGGTCCTTCTCATCTTCAAAGACCAATCTTAGTTCCCTAAGTGGAGGATTCAAAGAGGTGTTCCAAAGAAGAGGAGGTTCGGACACTTACAAAGCAAGTCGGACCTATGGTAAGGGAAAATATCACAATCTCATTTTTATCCGAGATTTTTTATACTTTGAAATTTACTGGGGTGTATTTTATCATCCACATCCATGTTTCCTCAATATGTGAATCCACTTACAATAGTTTAAATCCAATTTTACCCTTTGGTGAGATTTTAGTAAAAGATATGAAAGTAATCTTTTGTCGTTTTTCGTACGAGGTACTTTTTGACTTTTCCGACAAAAGTACGAAGAATGTTTTTTTTAACTTAAACGGAACGAACGGATTTTTACGGTTTTATAAAGCTTTATTTTCATGAAGCTTCCTCCAAAAGATTTCATGACTATTTTTAATAAAATCTCTTTCTTTTAAAATTGCATGATGTTTTGTGAAAAGAAATTGATTTTGAAGAAGAAAGGATATTTTCCTCAAGAATTCATTTCAACTGTTTTATCAAAATTATTTTCCATCTAAGATAATAAAGGGTTCTGTTTCTATCCATATTTTTACATTTATTTGACTATGTTGTGATGGAATTATGTTTATGAATTCCTTTATCTTATATGAATGGTTTTATGATGTCATGTTGTTTAAGAATCCCATTTTTATTACATGGGTTATGAAATGATGCATGATTTATGATTTTGTGGCACACATAAGAATGGTATCATTATGAGATGGGTGGGACCTATATCTCCCTCCAATGCATTGTGTAAAGATTTTATATCTCATGAGATAGACATGGCTGAAATGGTAGGTTATACCGGTTCAGTGAAACAGGACTGAAACAAGGGTTACTCGATTCATAAAGGGACTTTGTCCACTAAGATAGTCTTGGCAATGAGTCTTGACTAACAAGAAATTATTCTCTATGATTATGTGTGTATGCCACAAAGTTTCATGTTTTACGTTATGATTATTGGGATTTCATTTCACTACTATGATTTATCCCATGTTATGAAATTATGCTCTCTTTTGCAGGTTAAGATTTCCAAAAGTTATGTTCTTATGAATATGATGTGATTGATTTTTCTTCTGTTTACCCTTACTGAGCATTTGAGCTCACCCTTTTATGTTTTCTTTTCCCCAGGATATAAAGAAAGGTTTTAGGTAAAAAAAAAGTAAGATCTTTATAAGAGATGTTGAAGATCATTCACCACGATTAGAAGATTACGATCCGAGTTTCCAAAGACACTAAACTATTACGATCCTTGTGTGTGTGTTTTTTTTGTACTAAGTATTCCGCAAATGAAATGTAATGTCCATGTACGTCAAGATACGGGTCTCTACATAGAGGTTACTGAATTCATATTTTAGGTATGTTGTTCTTTTTTTCCCATGGACATTGATTACCTTAAAAGTATATTGATCTTGTTATTAGGGTTTTGAACCACAAAAAATAATATGATGATCACCCTAAACCCATTAAAAACATCACTTTTAAATTCGTAGATAATGGAATTATCAACATCCCCTTATACTATCTCAATTATTTGTCTAGTTTGGGTAAAATTGCTATAATAAATTACATTCCTTTTCTATTTAGGAAAATAAATTTTCAAAAATGAATTTGGTAATGCTTTATACTACTTGATATGACATGTAAGGGACTAAGGAGTGAAATCAATCCATTATGTTTATGTGATAGGTGGGATCAAAATTATATATACCTCTAATGCATTGGGTAAAGCCTTATATCTCATAATTTTATATGTTAGGGTATGAGGATTAGACCCAATCTACTATGCTAATTTATCCTCAATGAAATTATGGTATTGGCAATGATGATTTATATAAGAAATTATTTTATATGATTTTGTTATACAACATTTCTATTTTAAAAATTACTAAGTTATGCTTTCAGGGATCATGATTATTGAATGATATTTATAGAATCATATGATTAATTTATTATGTTATACCCAAAGAAATATATAATGACTCATGTTTTATGATCTATGTTTTATTGGGTATGATTTTATTATACTATATTTATGATCTTTGATTATGTTCTCATAATAAAATTTTCATTTACTCCTCACTTATAATTTTTAATTGATATATATAATGTTAAAAAATTATTGATAATTTTATCTCACCAATTTATTATGTTTCTATCCACAAAGTTATGAAGAGGAGTATAATATAATATTCATGAGAGAATTTTATAGTAAATATTAAAGACTTATTATAAATTAAGAAGACCATGCACACACACTAAGGTGCATGTACATATGTGAGAAATAATCCCTGTAGGACACCCCAATGATGAACCAATAAATCTAGTATCTTAATTTCATGCTATTTCTTTATTCCTAGCCTAGTTGAGACCCAATTGGAAAGATAGATCTTGAAAATAATGTGATACCACAGTCGATCCCTAGTCCATGATCCAGGTAAATTGGGAAAGGTGATATCATGTATATCAATACTTATATGTTTATATATATATATATTCATGAAAACACACACATATACATTAATATACATTAATATGTATATCCATGAGTATAATGAAAGAAATAACACAAATCATTAGTAGTCAATACTTGGGTCTATAATCCCGATCGCCTAGATATATTGTAAAAGAGGAATTGATCTGGATGTCATAATAATAATGTCATGTATCATTAATTTGATCTCTGGGCCTGTAATCTCAATAAAAAACACCCGCTTCAGACAGTGCTAGGTTGTCTCGAAGAAATCCAAGTCACCATAGGGGGATACTTTTCATAACCCTGGGTTCATTTGTACTCACTTACAATCACTATATGGATGGATTCTAGGGAATGAATCTAGAAATCCATTAAATATGGAACATATTTGGATGATGAAAAATGATCTCTATGTAAATTCTGTCCAATGTCAAATATGTAGGTCTTCTTCTGTAGGAAGTTATGACATTGAAACTCTGATGAACCCTAAGGGTTTGACCCTTATGTGACTCTAAGGAGATCCCACCAGTGAGATGTCATTTCCACCCCTTGAGATCTCTAATCAAAGAGATAAAAATAATATTTTCTACTTGGTAGAGCATAATCATCCACAAGTATCCAATAGTGTAAAATTCTAAGTCCAACACTATATTAAATAAATTTATTAGAGAGAGAATAATCATCCATATCATTCGAGAGAGAATAATTATCCATGAGTATATTCATCAGGGATGCCATGCCCATATCAAGGTGAGTGTAATTATCCATATCACATATCAATTATATTAGGAGAGTGTAATCATACTTCTCACTAAATATATCTTAATCATCCATAAGTATCACTTCTAGGGGTTCCATTCTCATTTATCATAATCGTAGGCCCCAAGGCTGTATCCCAGGAAGAACCTTTGGAAATCCCAATAATATAATTTTCAAATAAAGAGGGTCAACAACCAAATCCTAGGTAGTACCTTTGGGTATTCCCATAAAAAATAAGATGAATCCCAAGAATAATGTTTCGGAATACCAATAAACAAATAAGTTATATCATAGAACAAACGTCCAAGCATCCCAAAGATAGACGATGTATCATGTAAGGCTCAATAAAAACAAATTAAGAAGCACCAATGGTAATCAAAACTACATCAGCAGTAAAAAGGTGAAAGAATAAATTAAATAGTGAGGGTGTACAAATACCTAAACCCGATAATCATTTATATCCTCTTAGTCTTACAAGTTATGAATCAGTTCTAAGGTGACCCCCACTACTATCTCTACCCAAACCCTTAATACACTAGATTAGAGCTAGTAAAACATAAGGGAACCCACTAGGTCCCTCATGTAATAAAACTAGAGAGCCATCATACTTGGGATCCTTGATGTAAACACATAAGATAATGCATCATACATAGGATCATTAGTTTTAAAGGAAAAAGGGAGGAATCCTACATTGGATCCTCAAAATAGTACATAGAAAGGTACACCCTACATTGGACCCTTAAAGAGGTGTAAGAAAGAAGAGGAATTCTACATGGGATACTCAAAATGCTATGTATTTAAAGGTATCCTCATAGGGATTACATAGGTCAACATATAAGTGAGGAAATATATCAAGAGACCCTTGGTAATAAAAAGAAGATAGATGATTCCTACACAAGGCCCTCTAGGTTGAAATCTAAAATGATGAATCCTGCCAAGGATATTTAGAAACAACTCACTTCATAGACTCCTAGGCCTAAAGGGAATATCTGTCAAGGGATAATACTCAAGGGAAAGGCTATGAAGGAATATGTAAAGATATATAGCTCATAGTTCATCTTAGATCAATTTGTCACTCTTAGGATACAACCAGATTCAATATCTAAAGGAGGAACCTCTCTGATTATAGAAAAGCTTCAAACACTACCTTATATTCCTTAGAACACCACAAGGGCTTTACCATCATGATCTATGAAAAAGGATACTCATAATAGACTAATCATGGGTAAAGTTATAATTCCTATTAATAAATAAATGAAAACTCCCTAAAAAGGGTAGCAAAGTGGTATGCAGTACAGGGCGTGCGTACCCTAGTACATGACGTGTACTCCAAAATCCCTACCTAGGTGTGTACTATAGCTGGACTTGACATGTAAAATCCTGAGTACATGACATGTAAAAGATTTACATATCATTTACACTAAACAAGTTTCATGAAAATGTACCTAACATGGTATGGAAATGTACTTGTCCTTACTGTGTAACTCTACATGGAAAACCCATACAAGGTCAGGTTGTGTACTCCACATGACTATATTCCCCTATATGAGCTATATGTCTGGGTACTCAGCTACATGATCAAGTACCAGTACATGGTGTGTATACCCCATACATTGTGTGTAATTATAAAATATCATCTTCCATGAACTAGAAGAACACATTATAGGTGTTCCAAAACAACACACCGTGTGATCGTGTTTCTTGAATATGAAACCCCTAAAATGAGCCTACAACTTCATTTTTCCCTCAAAAGAAACAGATCAACCACAAAGGGTTCCTATAGGAGAATATAAGGGGTTAAAAACATTAATATGATAAATATACATTAATTTACAACAAAAATTTAAAAAAATACTACATTTGGGTGAAATATTCAAATGCTTCTCCCATTTCCATGCTGCACAGCTACCACCTAATGATCTAATGTGTCATGTGCTTCACGATGACACTTCTATTTTTACCTATCCCTTTTATCTCTATGTGTACCTTTATATCTTGGTCATGTGACAACGTAGAATCCCCTTGGGTGAATATGTGAGAAGATGGGGAAAGAAAATAATAAAGTAAAAAAAATAGATGAAAAATAAAAAGGGAAAAAATAAAAAGAAAAGGGGGCCCAACCCGACCCTAGTGCCCAAACAGAGTTTATACCCCATCTAGTAAAAACTCATCATTAGTAATCAATGATGAATATGTAATCTCAATCCAACACTCAGTTGAAAAATATGGCCAAATGAACCTATGCTAATAAATTAATATTTAAATAATTAAATATTAAATATTAATTATTCTTCTAAAATTCAAATGGATCATAATTCCACAAAACTCCCATAATAAGGTAAAGACCGTATTTGGGGACAACTATATTAGTCAAAAAACTTACCCGAAACCATCCAATTAGTTAAAACTACTATTTTACCCCTATAATAATTTAAAAGAAAAATCCCAATTTCTTCTCAAAATTCCAGTCCATAAAACATAGGATCTTACCTTTATAATATCAAGGATGCAATAATGTTTTTATATTATGTATTTTATATTTCCAATGTAATATGAGAGTCATGTATATATCTGGTTCATCAATAATACTAAAATGGTCAGTCTTTTAGAATGAGATCCTATGTATCTGATACTAACGTAAAAAAGTAGACTCTGGATTTGAGTTACTGGAGTTGGGGTTGTTAAATAGATAATATCAATGCTTAGTGAGAAATCTATCAAGAATTTTAAATCCAAAAACAATTTTAAATCATATGGGATTCATGTTCCTCTTGATAGATGAATGTGAAAAATACTTCAAGGAGTTTAAGAGAAGGTTTCTCACAAAACATATACTCATGATAAGTTATAGTGGAAATCATTTTGGGATATATAGTGATGAATAAAAGAAACAATTGTGATGTATAATAATGAAAAATGACACATTTTTCTCTTATGCATCACATATTTTTGAAATATTGAGAATTTATTCTATATATATATGTAAAGTAAAAACACCCTTGATAAATCGTTCAAGATGAGGCATGCGAATGAGAATCCAAGCCACCCAAAAACCTCTAAAAAATCAAAACCAAAGATACCATGGAATCACATTCAGAGAAATCAATCACTATAGAATAAAATAGAAATCTATGAAATAATAAAACAATAATAAACAAATAAATAATAGTCCCAAGTTGGTTTATATACATATTATAGGTTCCTAAAACTCTTAATACCCTGGGAATATCCAAATATGAAAATGATGGGGTCAATATAAGACCCCCCAACATAGAATTTGACATTACAAAAGAACTAAAGAAACATCACCATCTATTTCTTTACTAAAAGGATACCCAAAGTCCTATAGTTTAAATCAATTAGATCTTGCAATAAATTGAAACTGACAACAAGCTATAAAGAAAATAAGAATAAGACAAATAATCCGAGGATACCAGTGAACTCTTGAAAATATCAATGAATCCTTAAATTAACCAAATGATAACCACTTATAGAAACAAAAGAAAAAGCATCATATAAGAAGAAAATGGTTAATAGAAATTAGTTTGTAAATTATGTTTTCAAGGACAAGTTCTATTAAATTCATAATTTTTAATCCTAGTTATCCTAGGTAGATTTATCTTTAAAGTGAAATGCGGATCATCTTGTATAATACTAACATCAAGGTTCCCATTATTTGTGAAGATAATGTTTTTCTAAGCTTCCAAAACCTAATTCTTTAACATACCAATCAATATTATTTATAAACAATAAAAGAAACATGATAAGCCAAATTTGATTAAAATTCACTTAATGAAATCATTAAATCAATAGGTAGAAAAATAAATATAAAAAATCCCATTCAAATTAAAAACCAATTGGGATGAAATAGGCAAATTAAAAACGTAATGATCTTTGGACTCTAGGACGAGGTTACAAGATTAGAAGATAATAAATTCAATGAAGAAATAATTAAAACAAATTATCATGGTATAAAATCTCTAATTACTCATTAACCACATTAAAAATACTTGAATTAGTGTAAAAAAATTTCCCCAAAAAATGAAGGGCCTTTTAGTCTTATAAACAACTTGAAAAGGAATTATAGTGATATCTATTGTATTTCTAGCAAAAAAGTCACCTTTTTTCAATCTACCTGGTAGAATCTATAGCATCCACACAAAGTATAAATTTTATTATCAATCTACATATAAACGTAACCACCTAATATAATGATTATTTTAAAAGAAAAACCCAAAAAATAGTCAATAATATAATAAGGAGGCACACAACAAACCCCTATAGACTTTTTTAAACAACCCAACATCTAAATGTGTTGAATCTTAAAAACAATGTTAGTTATTAAAGGACATTTAAAACCCAAACTACTGAAATTGAGAGGGAGGTTATTTTTATTCGACTAAATAAGAGATTATACTTCACATAAATTAATGGTCTATATAAAAAATTACCTAATACATAATATGGAGCTAGTAGTAGTAGTAATATTTACATTAAAGTTATATAGGAATTATATCTATATTGATAAGTGTGAAATATATACTGAGAAAAAATAACTTAGAGAATAAATTCACATATAAGGATATGAATATGCACCAAAATAGATGGTTATAATTGATCAAGGACTATGAATTACTAATACATTATCACCCTAAGAAGGAAAACAAGATTGATAATGATTTGAGTAAGAAAAATCATGCTACCTTATCCATGAAGACGATTAAAAGATACCAAACACTCATGTATTTGAAAATTATAGACATAGAAATCATATGGGAAGGGGAAAATAATATTTTTTCAAAAATAATTATCAACCATCCATCCAAATAAATATTAAGGAGGTAAAAATAGACGATATAAAGCTAAAAAACAATTCATAGAATATTTCAATGTTTAAACTAGACAATGATGTAATTATAAGATATAGGAAATGATAATGTGTCCCTTAAATACTATAATTGAAGAAGGACCTGTTAGATAATGTACAAAACGTATCATTATCTATCAATCATGTAAGAATATATAAATAAATATATATCAAGGATGATTTCTAGTGAGAAATCATAAAGAAAGAGATTTAAAAGTATATATCTTGCTGATTAGTATGATAGAAATTTAAGGCTGCAGATCATAAGTCTATGTGGATGATGAATCCATTATCTATAACAACATAAAAATGTGAGAACATCACCGTGGATTTAATTATAGGTCTCCACAAGAATTATGACGTCCATAATTCCATTTGGGTTGTAGCTGACCACTTTACAAAGTCAAAACAACTCATTGATATTCAAGAATATTTCCCACCTAATATAATTTCCAAGAATATATATAAATAAAGTGTTAAATATGCATGTAACACCACTCTTAATTTCATATGATCTAGATATGAGGTTTTCTTTGAAGTTTTATAGAATTATTAAAAAATCATTGTATGCAGAGATGATATTTAGTATATCTTATCATATTCAAATATATGGTTAATCAAAAAAGACCATTAATACCCTATAAGATAAGCCAATATCCCATTTAATGGATTTAAAAAGAGTTTAGGATCAATACATTCCCTTGGTAGAGTTCTTATATAATTAATGATTCCACTGTTTCAGTTAAATGACAACATATTAATCTCTTTATGGGAAGAGGTGTAGAAAACCAATTTGTTTTGATGAAGTTGGAAAGTGTAATATACTAGGACACAATGATTCTAATGATATTCCGTAGAATATTCAAACCATTTAGTGACACATTAAAACTATAAAAAGTTGATAAAAGGTCTATACTGATAATCATCAGCGATCTTCAGAGTTTGAAGTCAGACACAAAGTATTCATTCGAATATCACCATAGAAGAGAATTGTGAGATTCATGAAGAAGGGAAAATTTAGTTATAGATTAATTGGGCCCTTAAAAATCCTTTATCATGTGAGGAATATTGCTTTTTTTATTACACTTTCACTAAATCTATCCCATGTTTATGACATTTTCTATTAATAACATATAAAATTATATACTTGACCCTTTACATGTACTAAAATCATAGGTAGTATTAATAAAACATGGTATATCATATGAGGAACAACTGATAAATATCTTGAATCATCAATATGAAGTGCTATGATACAAGGAAAGTCAATTGGTTATGGTTTTTGGAGGATTCATAAGTTTAATGAAACTACTTGGGAACCAAAATATGTATTGAGGTAAAAGTGTTATTATTATTTTTTTCTGAGTAATGAAATTTCCACGAGAAATTATTTTACGTGGGTATTATATAACATACTAAATTTTTTATTTTTATATTTTTCAATGATTTTTTCACATATAACACTAAACTAAAATGAACAATGATATATTTTATTGAGATAAAATATTACAATGATTGATAAAGAGTAATACATTATAGTAATTTAATATGAGTCATCAGTGAGAAAACTATAAGAGGAATAAATCCACATGTTAATAAAAATACTGTAAACATGAAATCCTTTTCCTTATGTTTTTATATAAAGATCAAAACATTTATTATAACTATTAAAATAAGATAAAACATTATAAATATAATATAAATCATGAGAATAAAGTAAATAAAAAAGATGAGTGATTCTAGATATTTATGTATGCATATATATAGGATTGTAATATGATGAATATATATATGGCTTTTGGGAATATGACTATTAGATATATGACTATTGTAAATATGGTAATTGGATATAGTTTAATTTCAATAGATATATTTTTTGTGTAATTTTTAGTAAATAATTTAAAAATATTGTAATTTATATATAAAAAATAATTATTGAATGAAATTAAAATATAATAATTAATTAAAATACATTACTATAAAAATATGTATTTTTATTTTTTACATATTATTATTATAATTTTAAATGATTTTATATTCTATAAAATTTAAATACTGGTTATAATACCAATTAATTGATAAAATTTACTGGTTATAAGATTGATTTTTTGGGATGTGATTAAAATAATTTAATGTTTAAATTAATATTTTTTAAAGAATTATTTATTATATAAATTGATCTATTTGATTTTATACTGTAAGATTGATGAGATGATGATGGGTAAAAATCCCTAGTGAGTAACCTCAATATCGTGAAAGACATGATGAAGGGGGAAGAGAAGGCTAAGAACAAGTCTATATCTATCTGGATAATAAAATGAGATATGAACTCTTCTTATTTACATTAATATATCAATGTGTTTAAATTTATGGGGAACCTTAATTTATAAATGGAGTATGGCTCTATAATTAGTGATGTGGATACTATATGTCCGATGAATATTTTTCATTTTCACAGTCTTCTTGCAGGTTCTCATCCGAACTATGAGGATTTTCATAATTCAAAGGTTAAAGTAAATTTCTTCCTTTATTGTGTTTCTTATTTCATTAGTGATACTAAAAATTGAACATTGAAAGCTATCCATTTTTAGGAGGGAATTAAAAGGAAAGTTCATTAAATCTTCCTAGATAGTTCCCTAGGCCCTAATGGTTTCTTGAGGTTCTTTTATATTGTTTCATGGGATGTTATCTAAAAAAATGCAGTTAATGGATTCAAAGATTATATTATGGGTTTTCATATCACTAGAGTAATATATATCACCACAATATCTAATTTATGAAGGTGTTACAACCCATTTTATTTAACTATTATCATCTTATTACTATGTTTAATTTCTTCTATAAGATATTTGAAAAAAAATCAATGATAGTCCCTCACGACCCCTCTCTTGCATGATATTTAAAGAGAAACATGGTTTCATTAAGGATATTATAATCCTAGGTTCTATTTCCTTGGATGAATAAATACTAAAGGACAATTATAGAAAATTTATTGGGATGAATATCATGGTTAAAATCGACATAGAAGAAGTATATAATATAATATAGTGAAGAATAATTTTAAAGGTTATAAAGAAGTGTGGTTTTTATGAATGTGTGTGTGAATTTCTATTTAGTTTTCAAACTTATCCTTTGTTATATATCTCTATTATGGGTAAGAAATTTTGTTTTTTACATCATTATTGAAGATTTTTTAGGGGTTTCCTCTCTCCCTTAGTACGCTCATTATTTCCCATGATCCTCTTAGTAAAAATCATCAAGATGCACTCTCTAGAGATGATGTATGGCCTTTCAAGTGGAGTCTTATGATCCCATGTATCTATCATGTTTTTAACTAAAGGTATGTTGTTCTTTATCAATGGAAGCTCCCTATTCAAATTTATATTCCTTAAGATTCTCAATTCCTAGTAGAAGAATAGTGAGAAATTGATTAGTAGGATAAAATATTGGTCTTCATATCTATAAGATTCTTATCTTGTCATAACCGACTCATTGAACCCTAGATTAGACAAACCATTGGTTATTTACCTATTCACTACCTTGGGGACCCTTTTTCTATGGGGAGAGTGAGGATTAGAAACATCAATGGTCACTTAGACAAAATCACAGGACAAATATTTAGCTAGGGAAATAGGATGATTTCCTTTTGGTGGGAGGGTCACTCCCATTAATAGTGTGCTCACATTCATTCTAATTCATATCATTTCTATTTTTTTGTGGTTTTAAATCTTTCTTAATTTAGTTCGAAAAAGTTATTAACAACTTCCTTTATGACTCTTGGTAATACTTTCACTGCCACTAATCTATTTGATCTAGATTAGAATGACCCTAGGATAAGGATGGGTATGAGTGTTAAAAAATTTAAGGATGTTATATCTCATTTAAAATAAAAAATAGAAAGGGAGGTAATTGAGGGTTCCTCCCTAAAGACTCAATTTACTTAGAAGAAATATTGAAAGGCCTTTGATTTATCTTGTTATTGGAGTCTAGGTATATCTCAGCAATGGCATGGTCATAAATAGTGTTTTAAGATTGGCACGAAGTTATATAGATTGAGTGTGGGTTACAAAAACATTTCATTTTGGTTTACCTAATATAATGGCAGTTTCCTATTCTTTTTTAGGCTAACTAAACACTACCATGTTGTTTCATGAATCTTTGAACGAACCGTACATCCTTTATTACATCCTTGATAGTGAGGAGAATCACCCTTATTCTAGCATCAATCTCATTGAAGATGCGAATGCGTTTTACTTCACCCTATCAAATTAAGGTCTTTTTTCTATAGGTTTTATAGGAAACTCATTCCAATTTCTTATGAGTCAGAAACTTATATTAAATTTCAGTGGAGTTACCATATCCATGATATGTTTATATTTCTTTTCTAGTGACTCAAACATGGGGCTATCCGAACTGATGATAATATCCAATGTCAATGTGTTTACCAAATTTAAAAGTTTTCATTCTCTAGTCATACTAACATGGGGTTTGAAAATCAATTGTTTATAGATAGGGAATTAGCATGTTTCATGTGGGTCTTATTGGGTAAAAAATATGGTTTCATGTCATTCTCAGTACCTATAGGTAGCTCATCTATAATAGTTTTGGTGACATACTTTCTTATTCTATGTTCAGGCATGCTCATAAGTTTTCTCATGTTGTTGTTATATTTGGGAGTCCTGAAATGAGTCTAGGATTTTGAACATATGGGTCAACGTATATCACCTGAAGTTCAAGTTACTTTACATTATTAGTGAGATTTATTTATAGAACATGAGATAATTCCTCTATATTTATTTATAGGGTATTTTATAAATTTATAAATTGGTATAGCTGATAGAATCTATGAGTTCACATAACCACTGGTTGGCATGGAGGAAACCAACTTTTGGGTTCAAAATTAATAATAATGGTGTGTGATTGAATGGTATGATGTGTGGTTTTTGTGTTATTTAGGATGAAAAAGGCTCTGAGGTCCTTGAATTTTAGATGTCTCTCATAATGAGGGAAATTCTCTAATTATAGAGTCCTGAGTAATTCATAATAGTCCTCTATTTAGTAGGATAAATAACAAATCCTTGCACGATATGAAGATAGAATAAACATTATTTTTATTTTATTTTACGTTATTTTTTAATATTAATTTATCTATTTCAAACTACATTATAAAATTTTGTCTTCTCCCTGACATTTTCATGAGGATCTCACATACCTGGCATGTGGGAAATGAAGTAGCAGACCATTTAGGTTTCATGTGTTGCTCAAATGATCCTCTACAAAATCTATTATTCTTGGGATCGCTCCCACCGAATTTAATTCTATTGTTCTTGGAGATACACTTTGTATCCATGATTTTAAACCTATTTAATCATTTTAGTGTCTTTTCCTCATTAAATACTATAGTCAATGTGAATGAAATAAGAATATAATCATTTTTATGTACAAAAATAACTTTTCCTAAAAATTATTTTTTATACATTACATGTTCTTATATAATTTTCTTATCACATTTAGAAATTAAAAAAATAAAAATGGATTTTATATTTCAAATCATCATTTAAATATTATTTAATAGCAATGATTTCATTTTTAGGCATACAAATAAGTTATTGAGGTAAAAATTGAGTTACCATGGTAATGGTAAAATGAGGTAAATGGGGTTAACTAAGGGGTAAAGACCTCAAATATTATAGAAAATAAACTCTAAATGTGTTAGTGAGGTAATTATCACCCTTAAATTATAATATATTAATTTCTTCCACTTATGAAGCATTTTCTATGGGAAATAACATTTCTTATTCATTAAAGAACTAGTATTTACAAAAATACCACTCAAGAACACCTATTAATAGAACCCTCATCTATCCACATAAACTCACAGCTTTATATTATTTTACTCTTTTATCATATACCATATTCTATCTATAAAGATACACTCCCATTTTTGAAAACCTTTTGTCACAATGAGGATTCCAAAATCTATGATTTCCAAGAGGCTTTCTAAGAGATTATTCAAGTATTCAAAATAAGTTTTATCCTATCCTAAATCATTATTTTTTTATTCTTCATAAAAATCTTCTTAATATAAAGTATCAATTTAATAAAATGTTTTAAAATAATTAAAATTTTGTAAAAGTGATATTATTACTATACATTAAGATGTTCTTAACCATTCAGTCATTGTAATTCATTCCTATTTGTGTTGGTTTTTCCACCCACATTATTGATATTTTAATTTTTACATCATGAATTAAATAAATAACATAAATAATGGAAATATTATGTAATAATGATTTATTTATATTTTTTTATTATTTTAAAGTGGTATTATGCGAATTTATATTCACCAATAAATTCAATTCTTTTGTTAACTCAATGACCATCAAAAAGTTTTTTTAGAAGTTCTATAAAAATTATCACAAAAAATTATGTAAAATGGACATTATATTATATAATTATATAAAAAACCTATGTGACCTCTAGGAAAATTATAAGGTTTATGAAAACGTGAAAAATGAGCATGGAATGGAGTCATTGTGCAAACGATATCATTGAAAAATGGGAAAATCAGAAACTGAATATTTATTTTAACAAAAAATGATAAAAAATATTTAATATAAAATATTAATGAATATTAAAAAATAACAAAATATGGTTTTTATAGAGATTAATAATAAAATTAAATTTATTATATAGGAGGTTAATGTGTGTTTGATCTAGCAGGAATCCAAGGTAAGTGTTTTTGTATCAATTTCCATTAATTGAGAGATGATTCATATTAATTAATTGTTTTATTTTGTGTGGTGAATATAGTAACTTAATGATATTTTTTTAATATTTTTTATGAAACTTTATAGATTTAAAAATCCATATGAGGTTCTCTATTTTAAGTCATTTTGATTTAAAATTTTCAAATGTTGTAAGGGTTTAATGTCTATTCTCACATTGAAATCAAGACTATCAATTTATAAATAAATATTTGGGAAAATTTTATATCATTTATCTCTGAAAAACATATGTTTTCTTATACTATGGTTCTTTATGAGGATTACATTTCTATTTACCATTTCAACTACCTTTGGTTCACAATTCAACAGAAAAGATGAGTTTAAATGTAATTGACATTATCTATTCTTTTCCATTGAGAATATTTCTTATCCATGCCCATATTTATGATATATTCTTTATAGAAATTATTTACATTGAAAATAAAAAATATCAAAAATTAATGGGTGTTTATTCTTATTTTTCAAATTAATTTTCTATTGATCTTATAATTTTTTTCCATTTATGTCAGCATCCTTTAATGTTTCTTATAACACATTTAGGATATTATCTAATTATATTATAGAAATTATTTTCATGGATAGTATATGATCATATATTATGAAAATAACAATTAAATACTTTCACTTCTCATGGGTTATTTAATCCAAGAGTGAATTATTAAATTATTCATGTGGCACACACATATGCATGTTTTTTATTATGTGGCTAGTGGGAATGAAATTATATATCCATATAATATATTAGTTAAAAATTTATATTTAATGATATTACATACATGTTACCAAGGAGTTAACACAATCCAATGTGTTTATAGAATATGTTGGACCATAACTATATATTACTGCAATGCACTGGGTAAAGACTTATATCCCATGAGATGAGTTGTGAGGGATTAGGGAGTGAGGAAAATCCACCATGGGAATCTATAAACAATGTGATGATGGTCTTGGTAGTGATACATGACATAATAAATGATTTTATCTACTTATTTCATCTAACATTTCTATATTACAAAACATTCTTAAGTTATGTTTTTGTGGATCCGGATTATTAAATCATGTTTCTATAGTGCAATAACTCATTTCTTAACTTATTAAAAGAGCCTTATTTTATGAATAGTTTTTTATAATCTATTTTTGTATTGGTTATTATTTTATTAAACTATGTTAATGAAACTTGATAATGTCTTTATACCAAAAATTTTATCTTATGATCACTTATGTTATCTAATTGATATATATTATGTTCACCCTTTACTGTGAATCTATGATCATTCCTTTATTATGTTTCCATTTCTGAGGTTATGAAGAAGATAATAATATTAGATATTTTTATAAAGATATCATGTGTAGATAATTTTTTGGTAAATGCATAAGACTTATCATAAAATTATAAGATCATATAGCCAATATCTTGACCAAAAAAACCTGTAGGTTCTAGATTATGATTTATTGTGATGTGTAAGTAATATTATTGTAAAATGATGTAATTTATTTATATGTTAAGGTTGAGTTATCTTAGATCACACATAAATTTGGTTTTTGGGAAACCATTATAATTTTTCATATTTTTAAGATCTTGCGGTGGGATAAAATTGTGAAAATTAGATCTGGATAATAATAATCATATATCAAAATCTATTTTTTTGATATTTTCCTGAAAAAACCATTTTATGTTAAGTGTTAACCCAAAAAACTAACATATCCCAAATAGCACAAATTTTAAAATACTAAAAACCACATAAAAATTTAGAGCAAACCTTTATACCTGGACTTAGACCTAGTAACATCATACACAGGTCTTAAAACTTTGCATTTCTATTAAGTGATGCATCAAATCACTTCAAAACATTAAAATGATTTTTTTCAATATGATCCTCATTCCAAACCTTCATAGTATATTCTTATACATATTATATAGAAAACAAGTTATTTACAACAACTAAAGAATTATCATTATACCCACTATGTATTATTTCCACCCCTTGAGTTTTCTATTTGTATTATTACCAAAACTACCTACATTATAGACTTTATAGTAGTATGATTACATTCTAAATTAGTTATAGGAATTAAATTGAATAAAATCCATTGATCCTTTTCCTACCAAAGTTATGGATCCCCATATGCCTGAGATGTTAATAACCCGCTTTTACCAACAAAATCATGTGTTTTACCCTTACTAAGTTTTATGGACTCCTCCCCTGCAAGCTTCATTATTACCATGACATCTAAATAGTCAAAAATAAATGAATTAGAACATACTCATACCTCATATATTTGAGTACCAATATAATAATTCCACACTTGAACTATTTTCATACTTAATATAAAACCTTCATTAAATGTTTTCTTATTGAGTGCCATTCCAACCGTGATCAGATTCTCCTCACTGGCTCCAGGTTTCTCCAATGTTGTTTCTTAATCCTGAATTACCTCCCCTTCCTAGTCCCTTAGTACCTTGATATCTAATCTCTCATCAGTATAATATTCAAACAACACAAATTCATCCTCATGTTGAAAAAAATTTAAACCTTGACATCACCAATAGACTAAGAATCCCAATAAAATTTCAATAAGGAATGGCCTTGAAGAGAAAACTGAGAACTTGAACCAACATAGGTTTTATAGATAATATTCTTCTTTACTATATACTAATCATCAAAAGAGAACCAAATAAACTCTGTATTTTTCTTATATAAATAAAAAATCCTCACAAAAAACAATTACGAATGAGGTATTTTACTTTAAGAATCTTCCTATCGATGCATAAACATTTACCAATAATACCACCGCATAGTTTGAGAACTAAAGGTTTTTTGGATAGGATATGTAACCTAGTAAGCTAAATAAATAGGGTTAAGAAAATATATTCACACCCTAAGTGAGAAATTGGGTTCCACCATTAGATGATAAAATGGAAATATTGATAAGAATGGGGATACCTTAAAAAATTTAAATCATAATACACCTCATCCGAAAATCAGATCAACAATCAATGAGTACATAGTATAAATATGGTGGATATATTACTTAATACCTATTGTGAGTAAATGCATTTTTCAAAACCAAATACTAGGGAACTCTAATTACCATACCTCACAACAAAAGAGAGATAATGGGGAATTAAAGGATTAAAAAATTAAATAGAAGAAAGTTCGACTGCTAAAAATCCATAGTAGAATTTGAAACCTTCTAAATATCCTGAAAACTAGGAATCTAACATAAAATGGATATTTCATTAAAACATGATATTCCCCTTAAGAAATTTTTTTTATCAAAAGAGGTTAAAGAATAATTAAAGGAACCCAAGAGGAGAGGAGGTGCATGATGAGAATCTATAAAAGTATTGAAAATGACTAAAGGCCTCTCTAAATTTATAAATCAAATGATCTAAACTCCATAATCACTCTCAAATACCTAATTCCACAAACCATCATTGATAGTATGAATTATACATGATATAAAACAAGATATCATGAACCAAAATTTATTTTTCAAAGAATGATTTATGGTGATATCATTTCATTCCTTGAACAATATAACATGGTTTAAAATATACCATGTAATAGACTATTTTAGGACTGTGTTGATTCCACCTATGTATGAAACCATGATAATTTATTTCATTAAGATAACAATTAAAAGATTGATTTGTATTTTATGATATATTTTTTTCACTATTACTTGGAAATTAAACACATGGTCGAAATGAATGATAATTATAAAATAGGTTTATTGATATGATATTAATGAGAAAATATAAAACTTAATTGTGTATAAAATCATTCTTGATTGAGTGACCGAGGAACACCATGTATTGTGACTCAAGCTGTATGAATAGACTATGAAATAAAGATAGAGTTTCAGAATGATTCAAATAAAAAAGAATAGAATAAATTTAAAAATTTAAAAATTTATAATTTAACCTTAATAATTATAAACTAAAAAATCATAAAACAATGGATAATATTATTTTTTACCCATGAAGAGGATGTTTGATCCCATAATCACTATTTTAATCTTAAAGATAAGAATCCATAATTCAATAAATTATTAATTTTTATTAAACAAATAATATTGAATACTATGACTAAAAACCTTCAAGAGATGATAGTTCAAAGTATTTCGTTTTTGGGATCATGATTATGGAGGTTTGAAATAATATAATGGATACTTAATTATCCCATGAATTAATTCCAAATAGTTTCCTAGTTTGATAATTATTCACCAATCAGAAAACTAATGTATTCCATTCTCTGAATGATAAATTAATTAATTCATTAGATGAATCATGATTATGTTTATGAATATAGAATCTTAATATAATCATTTGATAATAATAATGAGACTATTATATTTAAATATTAACCAATAATTCTTAATTAATTAATCAATTAATATGAAAATTGATTTTTTTTGGGAATTCAATATGAAAATGAAAACCCAATTGGAATATCATTAATTTAAATCAAAATATTGAGCCTAAGTGTTTCATTTGTTGTCCCAATGTGTCAATATCTGTTTGGTTAGTATTAATGAAGTGGTGATGCCTTCAGAATATTTATAGATGAAGTAGTGGGGATTGGTGAATTTTTACTGATTCATCTTATATCATTAGATTTTATTCTTGTAAAATTATTATTTATATGGAATTGGATGTCATTATTGGAAAATTATTCTTGGTATATATTTCAAGATAGTTTTTGATGATCTTCAATGTCTAAGATATGTGTTAAGATGGACACATTATTTATAACATTTTTGGCAGATTAAAGAATATGGAGTTTTATGGATTTCATTTATCTTAAAAAAGACAATTCTAGGGAGAAGAATAAAAACGTTTTTGTCTTAACATGTATATATTTGGATAAATATATTTTAAGAGTTTAATAAATATTAATCTAACTCTTTAAGCCAGCCCAAGGGACCCAAGTGCAGCCACTGCTGACGTGGGACCAAGGGATTACCTCAAACCATCCTAAAATAAGTAGGGGCCATGTATAGTCCCATATAAGGGCCCCCATGTGTAAGGGGATCGAATATACGGGTGGGCCTATGCATAGGGATGGAAGACCATGCACCCATAGGTGGGAGCACATGGGTTAAACCGAATCCCACTAAGACATATGCCTATGGTGTGTGCATGTGAGATCGATGTCGATCATAATTATCAATATTAAGAAGCTATAGTTTGTTGTTGTGTAATAAATAATAGGGAATAACGATGGATAATTCCATGTGTTGTGAGTTCTTTATGGGTAATATATACTAATCCTTTAAAATGATGGAAATAACACTATCCAATTGATCTGATCACCTATTTTATTGTGAGTAATCTGATCTTCATTGGAGATCATATTTTTTTTCTTGTGAATGATGCCTTTCACAAATTATATTTTAATAAAGAGATAACAAAAATAAGATTAGTCTCTATGAGATATCATCAATGGTTTTTGGGATTTTGATATCAATTAAGTATGTTTTACAATAAATCATAAAAAACACATTGTGATATTGAAGAACACTTTGAGGAAAATGATTTATATAAAGATCTGTGATTGTGGATGGAGCCACCATGCCAGAACATAATTTATGATTGGAATATTTTAAAAGATTATTTTTGAACCCATTGAAATGAAAATAAAATGTAATGTACATGGACTAAGATGAAGATGTTATACAGGCTGTTGAGTTTGCGTATTTCGATGTTTAGTTCGCGGTACTACTAATTTGTGATGAATCCAATATGTGGAAAATTGTGACTCCAATTCATGCTCTGTGGTGATTAGTGATAATATGTTCTTTATATGTAGAATGATTTTTGGTGATCCCAGACATCCATGTGGTACATAAGGATGTTTTATAGAATGTTTTGTGGGAAAATAAATGAGAATGTAATCGAATGAAAATGACATGTAGTATGCTTGAATCCCCTACACAGATAGTTCTTTGTGGTAATGTAAGGATGAGTGATAAAAGAATGAGACTAGTATATATATGAACCTATCTCTATGTAGATAATATGATTCAAGGTATATGAGATACTTTAAAAACTGCTTCCCATGATGTATTATCGTGTGATAAATTGTTTGAATAACCACTTAGTTTTATACTTATAAAATTATGGGTTGCTTCCCAAATGAAAAATATATATAGATAGAGTGAGAACCAAATTAAAACAGATATAATTTTCTAATATATTTATTTTTATCTCATATATTGAGATCATTCCAGTAAGGTAATAAAATAATTTGTAGTCAGTATGTGATAGTTTACGCGAGTACAAACATCAATTTGTGAAGTAATTTTTCATGAAAAGATAATTCTCTAAATGATACATTTTCTATTCCATAATAATTTAATATACATAATGATAAATATACATTTAATATGAGAAACATATAGATGAGAATTCAATAGCTGTACTATTATGGAAGAGCCTATTCAAGGGAGTTCTTCAGAATTTGAGCATATGATATATTTTTTATCTTGAAGGTGCAAAAGAATGATCTTCATCAGTGGTTGTAGAACCAGTAAACATTAATAAGTGGTCATTATTGTGTTATTATGTAATCATTTTTGTAATAATTAGTTTAAAAGTTTTCTTCTAGTGGGACTCTAAAAAGCAAAGTGGGACTTTATTCCATTGAAGAAAAGTATGTTATAACCGCTTATGACTATAGTGGAGAATATTTTAATAGCGATTCTAACCAATCACAATATGTAGAAGGATTATTTTGAGACCAAACCTTGTAAAAATATTTTTTTCCTATTCTTTTTATTTTTACTTCTTTCAGTATATGTTGATTTATTATAATAGTGGATTAGATTAGATTAGATCTCCAAAGGTTAATTTCAAAATAAAAAAATTTAAAAATCACCACTAATTCAACCCTCTTTTTAGTGGTGAAACTCTTCTTGGGAACTTAAATTAGTATCAATGCGAGGATCCCTATATTAGTATCTATGAATAATTGAATATGGATAATCTAAATCTTTTTAATAGTAGGGGTGTTCTTTCTTTTTTGTGACTAGAACTATAAAATTTAGAAGAATAACTTGTTTCTCTATATTCTATCTCCTGGAATTGACGTTGAAGTTGTAGTTAATGTTGGATTCCAAAATATTTAAGATTAAGCTCTTATTAATTTTATATAGAAGAGAAATGTGTAATTTTTTGTAAAATCTATGAATTATATTCTGATGTCACTTTTAGAAAACTTTTACAAAAAGGTTATGGGACTCAAAAATATTAAGAAAATTTGGGATTAATTAGAAATAAGTAATAAAGGAAATTTGATTGTCAAGGAGAGAAAATTGAAAAAATAGTGTGGAAAATTTTAAGATATCAAGATGGGTGAAGAATAAAATTTAGAGACTATTTCAAATGAGTCAGTGAAATAGTCTGGAATATTCAGGTTTTGGTTAAAAGATTGATGATTCAACTATTTTGAAGAAACTAATGAGAAATCATCCTAACAGGTATGATCCTAAATAATCATCCTTATAAGATAGATATGACTATAATATATATGACTTAAATAACATAATCATTTCATATTAAATGAAAAATATCACAGTCATCAAGAAGAATGTTAAAGATGAGATGGATTTTAAAGAAATGAGAATGCTTGAAATCAGAGATGATGAGGTGTTAGAATCAAGTGAACTTGATGATGAAAATAAAGATAATAATTTAATATAATCATTTATATTGTATAAAAAAGATTCAAGAAAGTAAATTTTAGGGATAAAAATAAATTACCACCAAGGATCTACAACTATAATGACATTGGAGATTCTTTTGTAAATTTTCCAAAAAACATTCTATGGAACCTGAGACAAATGATGAATAACCATAGAAAAAATGAGGAAGAGCTAAAAATGCACAACCAAATTTGATATAAGTAAGAAGAAATTAATTAAAACTAAAATAATATGTTTAGTGAGAAATAAATTCAAATCTAACTCCACCACAAGTAGCCAATCAGAAGATGAAATTAACTTCATGGATAATGTTGAAAAAGGTTTTGAAACCTTTGTAAGTGAAGATAATGAAAATGAATGAATAGAGCCAGAGTACATATTGAAAAATAAATTATAATATTTTTATGAGAAAAAAACTCAAGAAAGCTAAGATAAATTTTTTAAATGAAAATTAAAATATGACCGAGTAAAAATAATAATGTGAAAAGAAATAGATTCTCTGTATTAAAGGAATCAAGAGACATAAACTGAAAGTTGCTATATTGGAAAATATGGTAAAATAAATTTAATAAAAACTTGATATCAAGAAATAATAGTTGAATACTCAATATAAATGTATTAAAGAATAAAATATCTTGAAAGAGACTAGATATGATTTTAGTAAGGATTTTGAGGTTATCGAAGAATAATTAAAAAATGGTAAAAAGAGGGGTTCAAAGAAGTATGTTAATTCAATACTCTACAAATCTCAAAATCAATATATTATATTTAACAATGTTGGTCCGATATTAAATTCTTTACGAGTTTAAAGTACAAAGACTTGTGGGAAATCATATTTTAATTCAAAATAAGAAATAAATTCTTTAATAATACTTTTCCTCATAATAGTAGAAATGTTTGTATATAGAAATATATGGATATTATCATTTGGAAGATCTAGATTTAGAGATAACTACTGTTATTTTATAGTCTTAGAGAAAAAAATCATATTTATATTGGTAAAAAATGTCCTTTCAAGAGATGATACATGAACCAAAGGGAAGCTATTATAAGAATGGGAGAATAGATTTTCAATGTAAGCAAAAAGTTATCAGGAAATAATCATATCTTCTAGCACAAAAAATTAGGCTATTTAAATGAAATATGAAGTAGATGTGATTAGAAAAACCATATTTTTGAATAGTGAATGAGTATTCCCAAAAAACCCTCTATTATTATGAAAGTTAATGGTGTTGAAAAATTGAATATAGAAAAATCATGTTGCAGTAATGATTATTCTAAATCCAATAGAAAAAAATGTCATGGATTCTTGATAGTGTATGTTCATCAAACATGAATAGTTACAAAAATAATTCTTAGTAACATATAAAATCATGAAGGAGGCGTAGTGACCTTTGGAAATGATAGTTATTTAAAATTTAGCAGAGTTGGAAAAGTAATGATTAAAGCTTAAATCTGAATCCAAATAATGTTTTATTTGTTTAAAGGATAAAGAAATTTTTTTAGTTTCATACAACTTTTTGATAATGGACATGGTGTTTTGTTCAATAAGGATTCATTTATGATTAAAATCACAATGAATGGATGAATTATAACTCAAGTAAAAATAACCAATGGTAATTTATTTCAAATTAGCGATTCTATCAATTCTTATTATTCGAGTTCTAAATATGGAAGCTACCTATGTAATAGAAGGATTAACCATCTTGGTCCAAGGATTATAAGTAAAATCTTAAAGCATGATATGGTTAATAATTTTCCCAAGATAAAGATAGAAAGAGATGAAATCTGTGAAACCTATAAAAATGGGAAATTGTCCCAAAGTTCACACAAAGGGGTGGATGTCCTATATCTTTGACCCCTTGAACATATTCATACTGAATTATATGGACTAATGATAAAATATTATATCGGAGGTGATATACATTTCATTGAAGTTATTTGATTATTATACTTGGATAACTAAGGCCATATTTTTTAAGCACAAGTATGAGGAAAGTAAATGTATTAAAAATTTTAGAAGGCGATCTGATAAGGATATGAGTCTCTGTATCATGAACCCAAGATCAAATAATGGTAAAGAGTTTACTTGTGATGATTTTTAATGTAATATTTCTAAAAATAGAATAAAAAATCAATAAAGCGCACCTTGTACTCCAAAACAGAATGAGCCAGCTGAAAGAAATAACAGAAGAATAGTTAAGATGGTCAGAACTATGATTGTTGGACAAAATATGTAGAAATATTTCTAGGGATCAACTATATAAACTACCATACATTTATAAAAAAATTTCTACTGAGACTTGAAACAAAAAAGACATAATATAAAATTAGTATAATTAAAATCTGAATGTTAAATAATTTAGAGTTTTTTGAAGCCATTTCATTATAAAGATCATGAACATCAACATCGGAAAAATTGAAAAAAAATTAATGAAGGAATTTTCAGGGGGTACCTATCTAATGAGAGTAGCTATAGATGTTGGAATAAATAGATGTAGATGTTAGTTGACTATAATGATGTCCAAATTAGTGAAAACAAGAACAAATTAGATATCTTAGTAGATATAGATTTGGATTATTTGTATGAAAATAGTATAAAAATGGAACATAAGAACGATGATGTTAGTTAGAAAGAGAAAAAAATTACTGATATTGATTTTGAACATACCAGTTATGAATATGAAGCTGATGAAAATGAAAAAAGAAATTTTTTTTGAAGAAACATGTTGAGACTAGAAATATCACTAGAAATCAACTAGAACCAGTTTAAACTATAAGATGATTTCTAATTGAAGATAAAATTGCTTTTATTTCTCAAATTGAACCTTATATAACGGTAGAAGTAGTTGATCAAAAGGAATTGATACAACCTATGAATGATGAAATTGATCAGATGGAGAATACACCCACTTGGGATCTTATATCAAGACCTAAAAATAAAAATGTTATTAGAACCAAGTGGGTTTATAGAAATAAGTTAAATGAGAAAGGTAAATTATCAAGAAAAATATCTAGGTTGGTGTGAAAAGTATATTCTCAAATATAAGGAATTTTTTTGAAGAATCTTTAACACCATTAGAAAGACAAAAAACCCTTAAGATGTTCTTGGTAGTAGAAACACAAAAAATTATAAATTTTATCAAATGGATGAGCAATCTTCCTTTACAAATGGCGATCGTGAATATGAAGCATTTATTGAACAACCTGATCATTTTTTTATTATAGAATTATGGAAGCATGACATACATATTGAGGAAAGATTTGTGTGTTTTGAAACATCCCCTAGAGCATGGTATTAAAAATTGTATGTTTGATTAAGAGATATGCATTTTATAAAAGGTAGAGTTGAAAATAATATTTACCTAAGATAAATGTCGAAAGGTACTCTCACAGTCACTGTATATGTTGATGACATTATATTTTTTTGGAAATAAGTAAGGTTTATGTGAAGTGTTTGCTGGGAAAGTGAAAATAAATTTTTAGATTTCAATTCTTGGTCCGAGAAGTTATTTTTAGGGATTTTAGATTGATTATAAACCAAACTCCATATTTATATCACAAGAAACGTATGATAGGGAATTTATGAAGATGATTGGAATGAAAAATTAAAAAGAAGTTTCAACACCCATTTCAGTTTGAACTAAATTATGCAAGGATGAAGTTGGAAATAGTGTTAGAAAGAAAGAATTCAAAAGAATCATTGGATGTCTACAATAATATACTGTATAAATACCAGATATAACTTATTTAGTAAATCTATGTGCCAGATTTCAGAGTGACCCTAATGAATCTCTCTTTTAGGCAACTAATATAATTCCGCGATACATGAATGTAACTTTTAACAATGAGATTATATACTAACACTATAAAAATTTAAAATTGTTGGGGGTTTATAGATGGTGATTGGGAAGTGTTTAAACAAATATGAGATCAAGTTCACATGTAACCTTCTCTTTGGGAGAAGGATGTGTCAATTGGTATAGAAAAAAGAAGAATTTATTAACACTCAACATAAATGAGGATAAATATTTTATAGCTACACATGCATGTACCAAGATGATTTGGATGCATGTTCAATGGGAATATTTGAAAATTATGGCTTAGAAACCACTAAAAATTTCATGTTATTATCAAATTTCTATTAGATTATATAAAAATTCAATAACAAATTCAAAATATAAGAATATTGACATCAAAAATCATTTTATCAAATAAATGGTGGAAGATGGAGATATCGAGATATAATAAATTTCTCACAAATATTAGGTTTTAAATATTCCAACCAAAGCAATACCAAAAGAGAGGTTTATTAAGTTGAGTTTGAAACATCATATTCAGACTTCTCTACTCACTTGAATACTCAAGAGGTACCTTTATTTTTCCAATTATTTTATCTGTGTTTTTCTAACAAAGTAAGGAAATTAATGAGATGTTTTATTCATCATGGATTTTATTTAATACCCTGATGATGAAAGTGGATGAATTTCTTTAGGGTAATACTTTATGATGTTTGAGTAAACTAGTCACACAATCATCTCTCATTATAAATTGTATTTATTAAATGGGAGTGCTTTATTGATGACATGCTAAGGAAAAGGGGAAATTATTCTTGTACGACATAAATTTATGATGTGTTTGATTATGTGTGTGGAAGATATTTTATTTACTTTGATACATTCTGATCTATATTTCACATTCCTATAAATTAAAAAGATATATTAGATACCCTTCATTATATCACTCTTATTTTATAAATTATGTATTCCTACATATAATTAGAGGTTATTAACTAAATTCTCTTTTAAAATTATCATGTGATGTCATTACTTCTATTTAGAAAATAATAGAATAGGTTTTTGAGATGACAAATGAGATAAGAATACACTACTTACCGTTTTCATTTGATTTTCATTAAGGGGAAGTAAATATGATAAGGACATATTGAATTTTATATGATGAGATACATGTGAAGGAATACTGACAACAAAATAAAAAGGGGGATATTGTTGATCCTAATTGTGACATTTTTGTCACAGTGTGTCAACTTGTGTTTGTTGAGTATGTATGAAGTGGTGATGCATGGAGAATTGTTATGGATAAAGTGGCGATTCCAAAAGAATTATTATGGATATATCCTATATCATTTGATGCCTCTCTTATACAATTATTATTTATATATAATTGGATGTCACTCTTGGACAATTCTTCTTGGTATACGTGTGATGAATTTTTTTTGATGATATTCAATGTCTAAGATGTGTGTTATAAAGGAAACATATTTTTAAAACATTGATCGGATGATTAAGTAATACCATGCTTTATGAATTTCATTTTTCATGAATAAAAAACATTAAGAGAGAAGAATAAATGATGATTTTTCTTACCATGTATATATTTGGAAAACTAATATTTAAGAGTTTAATAAAAATTAATCCAACCCTTTAAGTAATCCCAAGGGACCCAAGTGTATCCACTACCAAGGTGGGAACAAGGGTGTACCCCAATCCAACTGGAAGATGTAATGGGGGAATATAGAGGAACACATAAGTTCCCCAGTGTGTTAGGGGCTCGAATATGTGGATGGTCATGTGTATAGGGACTATAGTGCATGCTTCTGAAGTGAGTCATACTTGGGTTAGGCCTAATTCTGATGGGTCATAGGCTCATGGTATGTGCATATGAGACTAGTGCTGATCCCTGGGAGACATCTCAAGGAGTGGAATTCAATAGTTGATTAATAAACCAAAAGGAATATTGAAGGCCAGTTCAATGTGGGATGTGTGATTCATGGGTACTGTAATCCCCCGACCCCAGAAGCCTAGAGTTGGTGCATTTTTACGTATCATTGGCATGATCACAAAAGATCAAGTCTCGAAAGACCGATTAGTTTAGTATCCCTGGAAGTACTAGATACATTTATGAGGTTTAAATTACATCCTAAAATGGAAAAATACAACAACATTGCTTCCATATAAAACACTGAGATCCCACAGACTATCCCTGCAGGTCAGTCGTAATATATTTCTTTGCATCATATAAAAAAATAAAACATAGAAAGGGGTGAGCTCAGATGCTCAATAAGAATAACAATATAGAAGAAAAATTCATAGATATGCATAAAAATTCAAGGCAATGTATAAAACTAAAAAAAACCTTTTAAACATAAACTTCATCATAATATGGAAAAAAGAAATCAAAATAATTCCATTTACTTACTCACATCGATATTATACATGTCAAATAATCACATGCAATATCAACAACCACTTTAATAATGATGGAATGCATAATGCTAGACTTCATAACCACATAGTCAAGGACATATTCCAAGACTAAAAATAAGATTTTTTCAAGGCCTTGTGCGAAGACACTATTTTGTCTCATAAGACCTATCGATGCAATGAGGAGCTATAGAGGGCTCCACCGGTCACTTACTAAGTCCAATGCATTCCTCACATGAAAAGTTTTAAACACAACATAAAAATTCATATTAAAACTATCATAAAAAATGTCAATAATTTTTCCATAAACCATGAATGGTATAAAAATAACCCATTCACAATAAAACATATCACAAAACCTTCAATACAAAATGGAAGATTTGTATCATAATAAATCAACTCCAAACAAGATTAAAATCTATTAAATAATGTTGACATATTTGAAATCAAAACTATTTGAGAAACATATCTCATTATTTTTTTGAAATCATTTAAGGTTACATAATTATAAAAGAAAAAATTTATTTGAAAATATTCTTATAAGCTTGAAAGGGAAGCTTCAATAATGTTATAACGATGGAATATAGCCACACCCACCATATAAGTTAAGAAAATCATTCTTACCTTAATTTTGTCGAAACGTTCATAAAGTAACTTGATTGGAAAATGAAAAAAATATTACATTAAAAATGTATATGGTAAAATAAGGTTATAAATTACTTCAACCCATAGTCTAGTAACTAGTAAAAATGTTTTGGAATACATTTTTAGGAAAACACAGATGTGGGTGATAAAGAGGTCCCTGTAGATAATTATATATAAACAACCTTGAATAATAAAGAGGTTGTAAAACTAACCCTTACCTTGTAATTTTCCTTGGTTGAGGGTAGGTTAAACTCCTATATAATTGTGAAATAATTTTATTAAAATATAAAAGAATCATATAAATTACTATGATATCATATATGATCTTTTAATATTGCTTTGTTAAAAATATTTTAGTATTATCGTCATTTCAGGTGTTAAATAATTCTTTTTCCTTTATATGATTTGTTACGTAAGTAATTTTTTTATGGATAGGATGTATCTTATTCATATTAAGAATGATATTAAGTCTGTAAACATTATTTTTAATCATTTAATGAAAATTAGTCTTGAATGGATATGATGGGGAATGAATCACATCGTGTTTGTTGAGACGGTAATCCGTACGTACGTACGAGAAAAAATATCATTCTTTTGATATTAAAATAATATATAATTGGATGGTATATCATATATAAATAATCATTATCATGTTATATTATTAATTTATAGCATTTATACATCATTATTATACCCATCCAAAAAAGAATATATTGAATGACAACTACACCACATGGAGACGGTAAGCCGTACGTACACATGCATGTTGACATGTAATTCAAAGAATGGATAGAATAATGAATATGGTTGTAAAATATTTATAATAACATCACAATATATATAAGATACTAGGGTTATTATTTTATAATGGAAACAACAAAGGCAGAGGAAGTGGAAGAAGAAAAAACATGAAAGAGGTGGTGAGATATTTACCTCTTCTTCGAGTCCATTATTTTGATTTGTTCAAAAGTGATCCTTAAAATGGATTTCTGAGTAAAGTAAGGCCTCTAGGATTAATTTAGGAAACTTTAGAGGGTATTTGGGCAGGGGTATTCTGATAAAAATGGATTTGGAGGTGTGAATTTGAGAGATGGGGAAGTGCTCTTTTATAAGAGGGGTGAGAGGAACCTTAGGAAAAGCTAGATATATTATTTTATAATAAAATAATTTTCGGTTAATAATGGATCCAAGTTGATTTATTTCTGAGATAATATAGTAATTGGTCAAAATACACTCAACCAATAGGTTTTAGATAGGTTTGGGTTACTATATTAACCTTATCTTTTAGATTTACCTCTTATTTAAATAGTTTGACATTTACCATGTCACTTTGAATTTTTATATTATATGGCTAATAACATAAAATAAACTTCCAAGAGAATAATAAGTGTTTAATTAATGATAAAACTATCATTATATAAGTCTTTTGGCTGAACCTTATATTTTTAGGATTATTATATCAACCAATAATATTGTGTTTGTTTTAAAAACTCATTTACATCAATTTGGCATTATTTAATAATTTATTTTTTTAACGGCCTACAAACATTATTACCTTGAACTAAATACATTTAATCAACTCTAAAATGTCATATTAACCTAAAAAATAGTGTAATTCATTAAAAGTCTAAAATTAGATTTATTTGGATATTTATAATATCAATTATTTTAATCTTTCATTAAAATGCTAATTACTGCGTCAACATTGTGTCATAAATAAATTTAATTATTAAATGTCTAAAAATTAAAAATCAAATAAAATTTTGTAGGAAATATTTTTATATTTCTAATGAAGATTTACTATTGAATTTATATTGTGTGTAACCCTATATTAAAAATGGTTTAGTTATTAAAATTTGAATTTAACTCTTTTAAATATTCATTAAATAAAATAATAATAAATGTTCTAATCTAATCCAAGTGGACCAAAAGAATCATATTTTATTCCTCAGGTTTTTCTAGGTTGAATCAAACTTATCCAAAATAATCAGTACATGTATTCGGGTAATTATAATATCATATTTACTTTTGATTACCCAATTTACTTTTAACCGCGGTAAATAAAAGTCAAAAAGTAACTATTCAAAAAAAAGTTTTTTCATATCATTGAACCAAATTTTACTTACCAATATCAACCATGTCTCTCAGATTTTAGATATTCAACTCATAGACACTGTAAAATTATATTTTATATAAATTTTTAAATGCTCCTTCGAGGTGGGTCAAAGACGTTAAAAGGTTCAATAATTTTTTTTTATATTTAAATTATTATAAACTGACTCCAATAAATTACATTGAACTTATATAGGTATTATGTATCTATTTTGACCTAAAACAAATTTAATTAAAATAAATAATTATTTAAATAAAATTTTGGTTTTAAACTATAACTCATTGTTTTTCACTATTCATCAAAAATTGAATGTTTTCAGAAAAATACCAAAAAATCACACTAAGATAATTTCTATATTTTGAATCCGAAAATGAAGTCCATTTTGTTAGATATAATTTATAAAATTTCAAAAAGTGGGTTTTACTATTCATAATGGCTAGTTTGATTGGTTGTGGTGTGTTAGAACTCGATGTTGCGTACAACACAAAGTATTGTATTATTCAAAGAGAAGTGTATCATGGAAGCATGTGGTGTAACATTATCCCCTCCTTCAAATAATTTCATCCTCAAAATTTATAGAATATTACTGCATAAAATGACATGGGTGGTTCTTCATCATAAGTTCCTCAGGTTCCCACATTGCCTCTTCCATCTTATGGTTTTTCTATATAACTTTTACCAGATGAGCGGTTTCTCAGCACTTGTTCTCTTGTATAAAGAACCTTGACAGGATCTTCACAATAAGACATATTGTGTTCCAGTTCAAATTCCTCATAGGTTAGTACATGCATTGGGCCAGGCATGAATTTTCTTAACAGTGATACATGGAACACATCATGAACTTTTGAGAGTCTTGGAGGCATTTCCAAACTGTATTCTACAGCCCCAATTCGTTCTAGAATTTCGAAAGGTCCTATGTACTTGGGACATAATTTTTCCTTCTTACCAAATCGTATAACACCCTTCTATAAAGATACCTTCATGAAAACATGTTATCCTACCTAAAATTTCACATCCATCCTTATTGACATTTCTCTTCTACCTACTTTGAGCTACTTTGATATGGGTTTGGATTAATTTCACCTTTTCCATCATTTCCTCCACATGTTCTGGGCCTATGAGTTTTATTTCTCCAACATCATACCAACAGGTTGGTGTGCGACATCTCATTCTGTATAACGCTTCATATGGTTCCATCTGAATACTTGAATGAAAGCTATTTTTATAGGAAAATTCTATCAGAGGTAAATATTGATCCGAAATACCTTGAAAGTCAAGTGAGCATGATCTCAACATGTCTTCTAATGTTTGAATAGTCCGTTCTAATTGTCCATCAGTTTGGGGGTTGTAGGTAGTGCTCAATCAATGTTCAGTATCCTGGGATTTCTGAAGACTTTTCCAGAATCTTGATGTAAAATGTGGATCATGATTAGAAAAAATTGATAGGGGTAGACCATGGAGTCTCAAAACTTCATTATTATATAATCTTTCCAGGAATTCAAGTGGTAAATCTTCTCTAATAGCAATAAAATATGCTAACTTGGTAATATGATCAACAATGACCTATATTACATCATTCCTTCTAGGAGTCTTTGGTAGTCCCATGACAAATTCCATCATAATATTATCCCATTTACACTCAGGTATGGGAAAAGGTTGCATGAATCCTCCAGGATGTTGCCTTCTAGCTTCCACTTGTTGACAGAGCATACATCTTGACACTAAATCAGCAGTCTCCCTCATCACGTTGTCCCACAAAAAACGTTCCTTCAAATCTCTATACATCGTAGTGCTAACAGAGTGTATAGAGAAATTGGAACTATGAGCATCATCCCACAATTCCCTTTTTAGATCAGTTATGTTAGGAACACAAAGTCTCTTCCCAAATTTCAATATTCCATCTTCATATATAGAGTCACTCAATCTCCCATCGTTCAAAGCATTAATTTTATTTTGAAAATCTTCATCATTGGTCTGAGAAGTCTTTATCTTTTCTAATAATGATGGTTTGGAAACCATTTAAAAACGTTTTGATGTTTCACCTTCCATGGTTATCCCCATGTCCAACTTTACTTGATCCTTGTATATAAGATTCTTTTCAACTCTCATATTATTCAGAAATCCATGATCCTTTATTCTCAAAGCATCTTCCACCTTATTATCCTTCCTTAGGTGGTAGTGTATAGTGAAATCATAATCTTTGCGTAGTTCAAGTCATCATATTTGCTTCATGTTGAGTTCTTTGTGTGAGGAAATATACTTTAAACTCTTGTGATTGGTATATATATCAAAATTTTCACCATAAAGATAGTGTCTCCAAATCTTCAAAGAAAAGATTACAGCTGATAACTGAAGTTCATGAGTGGGATAATTTTGTTCATGAATTTTTAGCTGTCTTGATGCATATGAAATAATCCTATAATTCTTTAGAAGGACACAACCAAGTCCATTCTTTGAAGCATCACTATAAACAACAAACCCATAATTCCCCGATGGTAGATTCAAGATAGAATCATTGAATAATCTTATCTTCAATTCTTAAAAACATTCTTCATACTCTTTTTTTCCAATAAAAATTAACCCCTTTACGTGTGATCTTTGTTAATGGGTTATCCAACTGGGAAAAATTCTGGATGAAACGTTGATAATAACCTGCCAAACCAATAAAATTGCGTACCTCAGTTATACTCATTGGTGATGGAAATTCTTAGATTGCCTTGTTCTTAGAAGGTTCAACAAAGATTCCATCCTGAGAGACAATATGTACAAGAAATAAAATCTCCGGAAGCCAGAATTCACACTTGCTAAACTTCCCATATAATTCATGTCTTCTAAGAGTCTTTAGAATAATGCGCAAGTGATTTTCACGATCTTTGTAGGTATTGGATTATACCAAAATATAATCAATAAATACCACTACAAATTCATCCAGATATTCCTTGAAAACCCTATTCATTAGATCCATAAAGACAGAGGGTGCATTAGTCAATCCAAAAGGCATTACTGGAAACTCATAATGCCCGTACCTGGTTCGAAATGATATTTTCGGAATGTATTCCTTTTTCACACACAACTAATGATATCATGATCAAAGGCCAACCTTTGAAATGTAATGAGCTCCATGAAGTTGGTCGAATAAATCATAAATGTGAGGTAGGAGATACTTTTTCTTTATTGTTATAGCATTGATCTCCCGGTAGTCAATGCACAACCTCATTGATCCATCTTTATTTCGTAACAAAATGGACAGTGGCTCCCTATGTAGAAACACTAGGGTAAATAAATCCCTTATTACTCAATTACTATAGTTTTTTCTTTAGTTCCACTAATTCCACAATGGCCATTCTATAAGGGGTCTTCGATAAGGGCCTTGAACGAGGAATTAAGTCAATGGAAAACTCAATCACTTGTTGTGGAGGATGTCCAGGGGAATATTCTAGAAACACATCAATATATTCTTGCAGAATAGGTACATACTATATTTGAACATTCTTTTCCTCACCCATAGTTATTTCATTCTCTTCCTCCCCAATAATTGAATTTAGTTGAGCTACTGAGGGTGGATCTAGATAAGAATGAGGTAGTGATGTTTCTTCTCTAAATATAAGGTACTCCTTATCATCATCGAAAATTGTAACCTCCTTTTTCTTATAATAAATCATCACATCATGGTCTGTAATCCAATCTATTCCGAGGATTATATCAAACTCAATCATGGGTATGATGATGAGATCAGTAGATAAAGAACATTTATATTCCCTAATGGGATTTGATTAACAAAACTTTGTTGCAATGAGACTTCCCATAAGAGTTTTGACTAAAAAATCCCTTATTAAATCAAATTGGAAATATCTAATTTTCTTAGAAAACTGGGAAGATATGAAACAATGCGATGATCCAAAATCAAATAAATCATTCACTAAACGTGAGGAAACCATTAAATTACCTACCACCATGTCTTTCAGAGCTTCAACATTAGTTGTAGTGATAACATAATCTTGGACTTGATCCCCTGGCCTTTTCTGAGGTATGTTTCCTTGGTGCTTAAGACATTCATTTTCATAATTCCCCCTTTCTCTACAATTATATCATTCAAAATTGATAGCCTCTTTCTTCCCCTTGTAATCACGAGATTGGTGGCCTTTTTCACCACACATGTAACAGACTCCCATTCCCTTGAGGAAAGTACCGGGGTGTTTCTTCCCACATTCACTCCAGGATGGAGATTCAACTTTTCCCTTCTTCCCCATATTTCTATTTCCAGAGTGTTCAGTAAATATCTTCTTCTCTTGGTTTTATTTAAAGTCGTACTACTTAGAGAATTCTTTTTCTGTTTTGATAGCACATGAGACAATATCTTTGTACGACGAGAAGGATTGTGAGACTAATGATCGATGGAGAAATGGTTTTAACCCATCAAAGAAATGATGAATATTACTTCATGGGTTACATATATAATATACAACATGCCAACCAAACTTTGAAAAGTTATCTTCATACTTTGCAACATTCTCATCCTCCTTTTTACTCAAACTTAGATATTGTCTTTCCATATCAGCTCGATGGTCATGAGGAAAGTATTTTTATAAGATTTTTTTAAAACCCCCTCCTTTCCATATTTGATACTTCATTATCTTACGTTATGATTTGAATTAATGACCACCATTGATCAATATCTATAGTGAGGTGGTAAAATACCATGACAACTTTTCCCCTTTCGCTACTCTCCAAGGTGAGGAATATTTTCTCTGAAGAATTTATCTATTGCTCATCTACAAATGGATTTGTACCCCCGTTGAATGTTGGTGGTTGTTTTCTCATGAAGCGATCTAAAATTGATCCTCCCCACTATATATCAAGGTGCTCCATGTGGGTAATGTTATTATTCTTAACCAGAGTGAGTTGTCCCAGTATAGTGATAAGCTGATCAGCACTAGTTGTATCACAAGATCCACTATAATTATCTTGAGAAGGAGGTCAATCCATACATGGAGTGTGTGCATTGATATAGTTTCAATTCCTTCCACTAGGTTCCATTTCTAAACAATGAAGTACACTAGATTAGTTAATGAATTGCAATACATAATTCCAAACTTATAACATAATTGACATAAATTAAACAGTTCATCGATATAATCCATAATCATAAAAAATGTTTTATTTGAGGAGGTATATACTCATAAACCCTTCATAATGGTTTTTAAAGAAAATAAGAATTATCCTAAGCATATCCCCTAGGATTTTCATAACCAAGAGTGCATCAAGTCCCATTGTCGTGTACCAGTTCCCATTCGAGTCTAGCTCACAGTGGGGTTTTCGGGTTTTACCCCTAGGTATATCTATGACAGATCCACCTCTACCTACTCATATCTAGACAGAGATGTATTAATTGGAAAACTCACAAAATCTATAGTGTACCAAAATTCTAGGAAGTTCTTCTATAATAATCCTCAAAGTCTTTCTTAGGATAATGTGCTCTAATCAGAGTTTTTCTAAATCTTACTTCTATGGTTTGTACTAAACTTCCTCTAATACCAACTTTAATGCCCCAACCCCAGAAGCCCAGAGTCAGTGCATTATTACATATCATTGGTATGATCACAAAATATAAAGTCTCAAAAGACATATTAGTTTATTAGCCTTGGATGTACAAGAAACATTCATAAGGTTTACATTACATCATAAAATGGAAAACTACAGCAACATTGTTTCCATGGACAACACTGAGATCCCATAGACTATCCCTATAGGTCAGTCATAATATAATTCGTTGCATCCTGGAAAAAAAATAAAACATAGAAAGGGGTAAGCTCAAATTCTTAGTAAGGATAACAATATAGTGGAAACTTTCATAAATAAGCATAAACATTAAGGCAATGTATAAAACTAAAACAAAATCCTTTTCAACATAAACTTCAAAATAATATGGAATATATAAATCAGAATAATTCCATTTACAAACTCATATGGATATTCTACTAGTAGAATAATCACATTCATTATCAATAGCCACTTTCATAATTATGGAATGCGTAATGCTAGACTTCATAACCACAAAATCAAGGCCTTGTGCCAAGACTACAAATAAGACTTTTTCAAGGTCTTGTTCCAAGACACTAATTTTTCTCATGAGACCTACCGATGCATCGAGGAGCTATAGTGGGATCCAACCATCACTTACTAATTCCAATGTAGTCCTCATATGAAAATTTTTAAACACAACATAGACATTCATATTAAAAATGGCATACCAAATGTCAATACGTTATCCATAAATCATGAATGGAAGAAAAATAACACATCCACAATGGAACATATAACAAAACCATTAATACAAAATGGAATATTTTTATCATAATAAATCAACTTCAAACAAGATTAAAATCCATTAAAGGCTATTGACATAGATGAAATCAAAACTGTTTGAGAGAAATATATCATTATTTTTTTGAAATCATTTATGGTTACATAATTATAAAAGAAAACATTTATTTTAAAATATTATTATAATCTTATAAGGGAAGCTTCATCGATGTAATAATGGCGGAATATAGCCACACCCGCCGTATAAGTTAAAAAAACATTCTTACCTTAATTTTGATGAAAAGGTCATAAAGTAACTTGTTTGGAAAATGACAGAAAGATTCCTTTTAAAATGTATAAGGTCAAATAAGGGTATAAATTACATTAAACCATAGTCTAGTAAGTAGTAAAAATGTTTTGGAATACATTTTTAGGAAAACATGGATGTGGATGATAAAGAGGTCATAGTAGATAATTACATATAAAAAACCTTGAATAATGAAGAGGTTGTAGAATTATCCCTTACCTTGTACTTTTACTTGGTTGAGGGTATATTAACCTCATGTATAATGGTAAAATAATAATTATTAAATTATAAAAGAATCATATACATTAATATGATATCATATATGATAGTTTAATATTGCTTTGTTAATAACAGTTTAGTATTATCGTCATTTCAGGTGTTAAATGATTTATTTTCCTTTATATGATTTGTTATATACGTAATGTTTGTTATGGATAAGATGTATATTATTAATTTTAAAAATTATATTAAGTCTTTAAACATTTTTCTTAATCATATAATGAAAATTAGTCTTGAATGGATATGATGGGGAATGAATCTCATCGTGTTTGTGGAGACGGTAATCCGTACGTACGTAGGAGCAATAATATCATTCTTTTGATATTAAAATAGTATATAATTGGATGGTATATCATATATAAAAAATAATTTTAATGTTATATTTATTATTTACATCATTTATAAATCATTATTATACCCATCCAAATAATAATGTATTGAATAACAACTACACCACGACGAGGAGACAGTTAGTCGTACGTACACATGGATGGTGACATGTCATTCAAAGGATGGAAACAGTAATGAATATGGTTGAACCATATTTATAATAACATTATGGTATATATAATATAATGGAGTTATTATTTTAGAGTCGAAACAATAATGAAAGTGGAAGTGGAAGAAGAAAAAATACGAAAGAAGTGGTGGGATATTTACCTCTTCTTAAGGTTCTTCTTTTTGATTTGATCAAAAGGGCTCCTTAGGTTGGATTTCTGACTAAAGGAAAGCCTCTAAGATTAATAGAGGACATTTTATAGGGTACTTGGGTAGGGTTTGGCTGAGCCAAATGGCTTTGAAGGTGTGAATTTTAGAGAATGGGAAGTTCCCTTTTATAAGAGGGGTGAGGGACACCTTAGGAAAAACTAGAAAGATTATTTTATAATAAAATTGTTTTGAGTTTATAATGGATAAAAATTGATTTATTTAGAATTTATGGTGGTAATGGGTTGAAATACACTCAAACAATAGGTTTTATACAGGTTTGGGTTAGTATATTAACCTTATCTTTTAGATTTAACTCTTAGGTAATTAGTTTGACATTTACCATGTCACTTTGTATTTTTATATAATATGGTTAATAAACTTACTATAAACTTCCAAGAGAATCCCAAGTGGTTAATTAATTATACAAAAATCCTTATATTAGTCTTTTGGCTGAACATTATATTTTTAGGATTATTATATCAACCAATAATATTGTATTTGTTTTGAAAACTCATTTATCTCAATTTTGACATTATTTAAAATTGATCTTTGTTAAAGTCCTAAAAACTTTATTAATTAAAAATAAATACATTTAATCTACCCTAACATGTAATATTAACCTAAAAAATTATTTTAATTAATTAAAAGACTCAAAGTATATTTATTTGGATATTTATAATATCAATTATTTTAATCTTTCATTAATATGGTAATTACTGCATCATCAAAGTGTCATAATTTAATTTAATTATCTAATGTCTAAAAATTATAAACAAAATACCATTATGTAGGAAATATTTTTATCTTTCTAATGAATATTTATAATCTAATTTATATTGTTTGTAACCCTATATTAAAAATGGTTTAGTTATTAAAATTTGAATTTAATTGTTTTAACTCTTCTTTAAATAAAATAATAATAAATGTCATAATCTAATCCAAGTGGACCTAAAGGATCATATTTTATTGTGAAAGTTGTTTTTGGTCAAATAAAACTTATCCAATAGAATTAGTACATGTGTTAGGGTAATTATCATATCATTTTTACCCTTGATTACCCTATTTACTTTTAACCGCAGTAAATAAAAGTCAAAAGTTACTATTTTCCAAAAATTATTTTCATCTCATTGAACCAAATTTTAATTACTGAAATCAACCATGTCTCCTGGATTTTTGAAATTCAACTCATATAAGAAGTAAAATTAAGTTTTATGTAAATTTTCATATGCTCCTAGGAGGTGGGTAAAAGACAGTAAAATGTTCAATAAATGTTTTATATTTATAAAATTATTATAAACAGAGTCTAATAAATTAAATTGAACTTATATAGGTATTATGAATCTATTTTCACCTAAAATAAATTTAAATAAAATGAATAATTATTTAAAAAAAAATTTGGATTCGAAGCTATAACTCAGTGTTTTTCACTATTAATCAAATATTGAATGTTTTCAGAAAAATACCTAAAAATCACCCTAAGCTAATTTCGATATTCTGAATCCAAAAATGAAGTCCATTTTGAATGATAAAATTTATAAAATTTCAAAAAGTGGGTATTACTATTCATAAAGGCTAGTTTGATTGGTTGTGGTGTGTTAGAACTCAAATTTGCGTACAACACATGCTATTGTATTATTCAAAAGGAAGCGTACCGTGGAAGCTTGGAGTGTTACAGATACTATCCACCAATCCTTTTAAAAGTTGGAAATAACACCCATTGTCCGATCTGATTTCCCATTTTAATGAGAGCTCTTTGAACATCATGGTAGATCTTCTTCTTCTTCATGGGAACAAATTCATTCATGGATGAGATTTCCAAACCATGCTATCACAAAGGATATCATTATCCATGAGAGATCAACCATGTTTTATTAAGAGTTTGATATCGGAAAATACATTTTACCACAAATAAAAAAAAGCTTTGCGATATTGAGTAATTCTTTATGGAGAATGAATTATATAAAATAGGTATTTGTGGATAGAGAAACCATCCAAGATTTTTTTATGATGTGTATATTTCCAAATATTCTTTATGAACCCATTTATATGTAGATTATATTTGTAGTTTGAAAACTACGATGATGATTCTATGTAGGCTATTGAGTTTTCACATTGAGATGTTTAGTTTAAAGTGCTACTACTTTGTAACACCCTCTGATTACTATGAGATATGGTTTTTTAATTTATTTGATGTATTGTGTTATACAATACACCATGATAAGACTGTGCAACACATAACATCAGTTTATCTTTTGGTATATACAACATTATTCTTGGATTGTGTTACACAAAAGTTCATGTTCTTTTTATATAATTCATTTCACACAAGACCATGTATAAACAAACAACTAAATATTATTATGTTACCTTATAAACTAATTGTTTGAATGGTTTGAATGAACGATATTAGTTAATTTATGAAAATATTGTTTATACATACATTTAATTAATTCTTATTTGAAAAATTATTTATAAATGAATATAAAACGTTTTTTATAAAAAAGAAATGTTTTTTTCTGAAAAAATATTTAAATGAAAATAAGTTAGTTTATAAAATAATAAAATCAGTTTTTATGGATTATATTAATTAAATATATATTTAATATATTAAATTTAATTTTTAAAATTCATTATATATGTTTTCTATTCCTGATATGATAACAAATTCAATTTTTCGGATAAAAGAATCATTTTTAAATAAAATACAGTTTTACCTCTTTTTGATGGCAATACATATTAAATATAGTTTTTTAAACTATAATAAGTTATTTTTGACAAAATAAACTTTATCTTTGGAATTATGATATAAAAATTTGTTTTGGTTGAAATATTATAAATATTCTGATAAAATTCATATTTTAACGAATAGTGAAAAATACTGCATTTTTATTCAAAACAGCCTTTTTATCTAATTTATTTAAATAATTAGATTATATTTTTAATTTTATTTAAAGTATATTTTTAAATTTTTTATCATTTAATCTATGTTTTTTCATTGGAAGTAATTTCACATTGAAGTTAGATATAAACACATGCCAATCTTTTGATGGTTTTTACTTTTAAAAATTCATTTTCTCATTTTGACAATAGGTATTAATTTTTAAATAATTTCTACCAATTATGGGTTTTGAAATTGAAAAAATGAACTATATATTTAGATTCAGTAGGTCCAAATTATTTAATTAGTTCCCTTTTATTTTTGGAAATGTGGAATAGTAACTACAATAATTTTTATTTACTACGGTCAGTGGTTAATCGGGTAAACGAAGGTAACAAACAATATGATAAGGATACAAAAATTACCCTAAATCATTATGAGATCCTATTGAATTAATAAAAATCAACCCTTAGCATATAAAGATCCAAATTTATTTTCTTAGTGGACTTTGGTAAATGAATGTGATATAATTATTATTAAAAAAAGAAAGTGACAACATGTCACCCTATTATCTCTTATAAGTATAATAATTTTAATGTAGTGATAAAATTAGGGAAACTATGAAAATAAATATTCTCTAGAAATATAATAAAATTATCTACACCATGTGAATTTATTTATTATTTTATGAGATTAAATAATTACCATAAATATTGACACAAATGTGATACAATAATTATTTTATAAATAAAAATATCAAATAAATGATATTATAAATATTAAAATAAATAATATATGAAATAATTTATATCATAAACAATTTTTATAGAAGAATATAACATGTTATAAGACTATTAAATTCTTTTTATTGAAGTTATCCATTGGTTTGGATTTTATTTAAATTCAATGAAATGAATAGTGTAAAAATTGACATAATTTATGTTTTATAAAAATAGAAATTTATTAAATTATTTAAAAACCATAAAAATATTTTAAAATCACAAAGTGGATATTATAAGGTATAACAGTTCATTAAGTGCCAAAATAATGAAAATTTACCCCATATAAGTAAAATTAATATCCTATTAATAATTAAAATGTTGTTACCTTAATTAAAATTAAAAGAGAATAATCTTGGGTAAACCGAACATATAAGGTTTGAAATAAAGATAATACATCTATAAAAATTATTGGATGAGATAATTTATAAATATCTTCATATTATTTTAGATATATTTTAATTTTGAATCTTTTTGACTAAATAAATAATTTATATTAATTTAATATTTTAAGAATTTCCAAGGGTGCCCCCCACCTCAATTATAAAATGGAACCTCATACCTCTTCTATTGACTTAACATTGAGCCTTAATGATCAGAAATACTCTACCATTTTTACTTCTCAAATTACCTATTTAATTTATAAGGGCTTTTGTCATCTTCAAATACCAACTCTGGTGCTCTAAGAAGAGATATTGAGGAAGCACGTCGAGGAAGATGTAATCTATTCTACTGATTCTTTCAAACTTCTTTATTCTTATACTTCCTCTTAATTAGTTATTTAATTTTAAATTAATAAAATCCATATCAATAATATAATGATATGTTATTATAATTATTAAACCACCATATTACACCTTCTATCCATCCTATGAAAAATGTAATCCCCACACGTGCGTACATACGACTTACCGTCTCCACGCCATTGTGTAATTTGTTTTCCACCAACACCTTAATTGGATGGGTATAATTATGTAATTAATAACTATATATTATTATTATAACATGATAATTATTATAAAATATTATACACCATCTAATTCAATACCATTCAACCATTATAGGAAGGATATCGTCACTCCTGTGTACGTACGACCACCATCTCCCCGATGCTATTTGATTCATTCTATTTGATATAAATTAAACCATGATAATATAAATGATTGGAATGAATAAATATGATATATATTATACTAATATAATTATTTAAATGATATAACTATAAATTAATAAGTGGAACATGAAATTATTTGACCAAAATTGCATAAGAACATAAAATAGTTAATATCTGAATAATGAGTGACAATTAAATGTTACTAAAAAATAGATGATAATACAATTATATGTGATATCATAAAAATGAATATTATTCTGTAATATGTCAATTAAATAATTTAAATCATTATATAATACGTTCAGATACATACAATGGTTATCAGACCTTAGGAAAGGTATTATTTTGGTTCACTTATATATTTATGGACATATGCCTTATACAACAACTATTTATTTTGGGTACTGTTTATGATTCCCATGTTATTATTATTATTATTATGAGAGTTATTATTTTTAAATATTTTTAAAATTTTATTTATTTTATGATGAATATGATTTGACTTATTTAAATTGGTAAGGGATAATTTTTCAATCTCATTATTATATGAGATTTTTTATTCATAATTATTTACTGAGATATATTTATCATCAACATCCATGTTCCCTAATAATTTTTTTATTTTTTCTTAAAAGCTATGAAATTAATCATTTTCCATTTTTGGTATGAGGTATTTTTTTTACTTTCCAAAAAAAGTACAAGAAGAATGTTATATTTTAACTTATACGACATGAACGAATTTTTCATTTTTCAGAAAACCTTATTTCCATTAAGCTTTAATAATAATATTTCAAGTTTATTTTAAAATAAAATATTTTCTTTTAAAATTGTCTGGAATTTTGAAAAAATAAAACATTTTTTTCAGAAAAAAAAGGATATTCTACTCAAGTATTAATTTCAACTTTTTTATCAAAATTATTTTCCATATAAGATAAAAATATTTAAATAGGGTTATGTTTTTTTTAATATTATTAGAATTATTTAATTGTGTTAATGGTGGAATGAAATTTTATATAGATTATTTTATGATTGAATGATGTTTAAGAAACCCATTTTATTTCATGGGTTATGCTATGATGAATGATTTATTTTTCTGTAGAAAATGTATGAAATATTTCATTATGATATGGGTGAGACCTATATTTCTATTAAATCAATTTGGTAAATATTTATTTCTCATGAGATAGATAGTGTTGAAATAACTAGTATATCCAGTTCAGTAATATACGGTTGGAACGAGGCGTGAAATCGGTTCGGTAATGGACTTTTGTTGCTATGATGGTTTTGGAAACAAGCTCTGGCTAATATTGAAATGATTTTCTATGATTATGTGTTTTACAAAAGTGCATGTTTATTCCAATTCTATGTTATCACGATTAATGTTCCTTTAATATTTATGCCTTATGTACTGAAAATATTTATTTTATGACTCAATATTTTGATATTCAAAATATATGTTCAAGTTTTAACATTACTATGTTTATGTTTTGTTTGATGTTATCCATGTTTAACCTTACTAAGAATTTGCGATCAACCTTTTTTTATTCTCTTTACCCCAAGATATAAAGAAATTATTTAGGTAAGAAAACTAATTGCAATGATTTTTATGGGATATGTTGAATAACTTTTCACCGAGATAGAAGAATGTGTTCTGAGTTTCCAAAGACACTAAAACTTATATGTTCCTTGGGTGTCTATTTGTGTAATGTATTAAGTATTCCAAAAAATAAATGTAATTTACATGGATGTCAATATTTGGTCATTAGATTTAGTTTCAAAGTGAAGGTTTAGTTAACCTTTAGAAAATGTGATGCGAAAACCTTTTTGAGATCCCCAGAGATATTTCTAATGATATGTCTAGGGATGTCATAAGGATAAGTCTATGTATAGTTTATAATCCTAGGTTTTTATGATAATCATGACTATCCTAAGGTTAAACTAAATATATCATAGATTGAAATATTATAAGTAATTTACCTTAATTATGTGTTTCAGATATTTGAAATGTATTTCTCACACTTTTATTTCTGGTCATAGTCAATAACTAGAACTACATAGAACATAGTTAACCATTTAATGTTTTAGATGTGGAATGTATGGGAATTTAGAAGATCAATTTCCTATGTAGAAATATCATGAAAAGAATCATGATGAAGGTATGAGTATTGGTCATTCTGGTGAGGATAAAGACGTGATGTATATTTTAGGAAAGATGAAGATGATGAGTTCTGAGTAATGGTTTATGAATAAAGTAAGATTATTGAGGTGTATATGTTTCATAATGAAAATATTATGTTATTTAAATCATGAAATATATATGTAATGCCCTAACCCTAGAAGTACTGATCTAGTGTATTATTATATTACATTAGCATGATTACAAGGAATCAAATCTCAATGGACCAAACAGTTTAGCAGTCTTGGAAGAACAGATTACATTCAAGATACCCACAAATACATTTGGAAATAAAAATACAAAAAGATAAAATATAAAATAAAATAAACATCATCCTTGAATGTTTATTCAAAATTTTCTTCTTCATAACATAGGGAAAGAACCATAAGAAAGGGGTGAGCTCAAATGATCAGTAAGGGTATGCAATACAATTGAATATATCATAAACATAAACATTAAGTATGGTGAATAACTAAAAAACACATGAATTTAAAATTAGAATTATACACATTATGGAAAGAATAAGACATGAATATAAAATTCCATAATAAAGAATAATCATGGGTATTCTAATAATAAAATAACCACATGGAATTTCAATTACTAGTTTTATAATGAGGGACATCATGGGCATACCGTCATGGCCTTATGGAAAGAACATAAATAACCATTTTATTAAGGCCTCGTGTCTAGACCGTAGTTTATCTCATGAGACCTACTGATGCATCATGGGGCTATAATGAGCCCCACCCATCAGTTACTAAGACCAATAAATTCCTCATATGAATGGGGTGAACATAATAAACATATAAATTCATAATGAAACTAATATATTAAATGCAAATACTTTCTTCAATCATTAGACATAAGCACTAACCATTTAGAGTAACATGGTGAATGATATCAAGATAGAACACTCATAATCAAACTAAACAGAAATCCTTCAAAAACATATTTTAGATGATATCATAATAGATACAACTCAAGGAAGTAAAATATTCAATAAGTATTTTGACATAGATAATATACTTTTAAATAGAAACCACTGAAAATTTCTTGAGGAAATAATCCTTAAACATTCCAAAGCGTCCAATACCACCTTGAAAATTTCAAATCATAATACCTTAGAATATCATGAGAATAAGGTGAATCATTATATGATATACCAAAGGTCAGTACATACACCACATGTGAGGAATAAGTGGTGAACAAGGAGGATATATCATAAAAGTTAATGTGAGAATAGAAAAACCTTTTTTTACTCTATAATGAATTATTCTTTTATATTTTTTATAAAATAATATTTGTAAATATTTATATCCCATAAAATAATAGGGAATAGCCTTAAAATTATATTTTAGGCATAAATTTTGTCTCACTGAAGTGCAATCATGTAAAAAGTGTTTTTAATAAAACTTTAGAAATAAAACATTTTAGTGCAATTTTAGGAAAATATTAAAGAGATTTTAAAACTAAAAGGAATGTTTTATTTCATAAAAAAAGAAATGAACCAATATTGTTTTCCTGAAAAGAAAATTTATTGTAAAAATAATAATAATGTCTTAAAATATATTACATAGTGCACTTGAAAATAGGTAAGAATTTGAGAAGTTCCCTTGAAATAGGGATGTTTATAGGGAAGAATATTTTGAATGATCTAAATAAAACATGTAACTCACCATAAAAATAAGAAATTATTCTGGTTGTTAAACATATATATAACATTCACATATAATCTAGGATTAATAAATAAGAATAAATAAGAATTTAATTGGGGTTAATAGAGACAAAGAGTAACCAAATAGAAAATGGCGGTTCGGGTAGAAAACCCTTACCACTTTGTAATCAATTGAATCATATGCACCAAAACTAATAATAATCAAATGATACATTTAATAAAATAAAATTAAATATATTCATGATATTCTATATCAGTGGGAATTATACATACACCTTAAACAAGTAATAGTAGTGAATAAAGAATGTCTCACCAAAACAGAAGTCAGATGGCGAAACCCTTACATTATGTCCAATGGTGTTCTTCACTTCATCTTAGTTTACTGGATAACAAAATTAAAATAGTTAATTAATACATAAATCATATTTTACTTATTTAATTGATTTACAATAGCCTTATTAAGTTTAATCATGGCCTTCTTGATGGGTTTATGTGGTCCAATTTTGTTGTTTTTGAGTGTTTTCTTCCTTGGTATTCATGACTGGTTTACTTATATACATATAAGGATAAACATATAATATGAGAATGGTTATCCAGAATAGAAGTTTTATTTTATTTGTTTGAATTTATAATATTACATGGTTGTAAAATTAATTTTGTTATTGGGAGTGATGATGAATCATTATATAAAACATTAATGATAATTGTTTGGGTTAATTGGAACTTTTTTAATACAACAAACTCATTTTGATTTAGAAATTAATATCACGTGTAAAAAAATATTAGAGAACCACAAAAAAGTTATAATACATATATTATAGTCTTTTTCAACCATTAAAATGGTTTCATGACCATAATTTATGATGGTAATACAAATTGAAAACCTATTATCCATGAATGTGATAAATTAACACATATCAGATGGTGTTTTCATTTCTAGTATAAAAGAATGGGAAATGAGAGATAATTATGAATTCTTAAACTATCAAAAAAAAATTATAGTAAATTTAAGTTAATGGAGTTTTCATATCATTCGGATGTAATGAGGTAAATAAATAAAGAAGAAAAGAAAGGAACATTACATAAAAGAAGAGTTGAGAAATACCTAACGAAAATTCAACAACCTAACATCATCACTTAAAAGTAATAAAATATAATAATTAGTGAAAAAGGGGTCTCTCATCATTCATAAATTATATTCATAGTAAGGGGGATATGTAATGACATATCCAAAAAAATCCAATGGAAATTAAAAAGAATAACATAAAAGGAAAGCTTGAAAAAGAGAAGGGTTGTAGATTCACTTACCTTGTAGAGTAATTGTTAAACATGAATTTTGGGACCATGGGGGCCTGGGGAAACCATGGTAGTACTCATAGGGAGTTAAAACTACTAGATATTTTATTATAATGATTTTTAATTTAATAAAACAAAGGAATTGGTGGGTATATATAGTAAAAAAAGGGAGTTTTGTTTATTAATTTCAAAGGACACCTCATTAGAGGTTTTTTAAAAACTATGGGATTAATCATGGTATTTTCCTACGGTATTGGAAACATGGAAGACCAAATATAATATTTTAATTTAAAAAAGTCTACCATAATTTTATATTAATTATTATATCATTATTATTTCATTAAATACAATGAAAACTCAAAACTATATTCTTTTACTATTCACAAAAAATTGAAGTATTTTAGAAAAAACCCAAAAGTTCACCCCAACCATTTTTTTTACCTTTATAATTCCAAAATGAAATCCTTTAAAAAAAATAATATTCTAAATATTTTTAATTAAATTTTTAAATAAAAGCATAATTTATTAAAAAAACAACTTTTAAACTATAACTCGTTTTATAACACCTTGAAAAATTAATCAAGGTGTCATAAAATTATATTATAACATTAAAAAAATATAATAAAAATTTATGATTAAATTTTATGAAAATAAATTTCCATTTTAAATTATTAAATTAATCAAAAAATTGTAATTAAAATATTTATGAATTATAAAAATACCAATACTTATACTATGATCATTTTGTCACTTATAAGATGTCTAAATTGTATTTATTCATTCATGGGTGAAGTTTCTATTTTATGGATGATTTACTAGTAAGTACTATTCATAAGAGTAATAGTACTATTCATAAGGTCATGTGACTATTCATAAGGATATTTTACTATTCATCTAAAATTAAGATTGTATTATTAGACTCTAAATATCTAATTGAACGTAATCGTGTATGTCAGTTTTTCAAAAATAAAATCGCAGAGGTGGAAAATTATCTTTACTGGATAGGTTCTAACAATGTAGTGTTTTTTAGAGACTTAGTTTTTCATGCTTTCATTAATAATTTTTTTTTAAATCCTTGGGGTGTTAGAATATAAGTGTTTTCAGTATAATTGTTTCATTGAGGATTAGAAATGAGATGTTGAATAGTTATAAGGAGAAAAAAAGTGATTTAAAGGTAAGGTGAAATTCTTAGAGAACACATGATCAAGGGAAAGATAACCCTTAATATATACCTTATGTTTAGATAATGATGTTTGGTTAAAGATATGTTCAATTTGAATAATTAAATTAGATGATGCTTGTTTATTGGGAACTGATTAAGGAGTTGTTGACAAGAGGGTTATGCTATAATGGATATATTATAACACCTTTTAGTACTTAATGAATATATCCAATATGTTTTGGAATAAGTAAAAATGAATGATTTCAACAAGGATATTAGATAATTCAAGATGTTACCATGAATCAAGAAAATACATGATGAAGGCGCTCACATTTTTGGAATGTGACCAACCAGAGATATCTTATGATATATGGGGGATAAATCTAAATTTGAGTTTGTGAAATTTTTTTCTATAGTTTATTATTTTCTCCTTTCATAAGGATTGTAAGGATATCAATTTTTTTGAATGTTAAGTTAAAAATCATATGACTTTGTTAGAATAAAGTACTATCTCAACATATATGGACTTTTGCATGTATGATAATTTGTACTAACCTTTTTTTGATAAAGACAGATGGAATGACCTATCATTGAATTTATAGATCGCATGTTCTACTAACTCTTTAGGAATTATAAATTTCACTTCATTTATTTGAATAATATATAAAGTGGAAATTATTCAAGGCACGACCAAGTATGGGATTTTACTGAAATAAAGTAAGTATCTATTCTCATGTTCTTCAACTTTTGGAAAAGGATCTTCAAATCCACAAATGTTATCCTAGTACCGTATTATCTGATAAATCATTTGGTCCCTCAAATCAGCACATATTTATGGATTTATAATTTTTAATTTTCTCATAACCTTGTTCTCTATCACTCTCCCTTAGAACTTGATGGTTATATTTTTTCTTCACTATCCATGTTTTTGCATCCCTCCTATGTTGTCAAATGTGGAAGCCATGTTATAAGTTACTTTCAGTAACCATTATGTTTCTAAATTTCCTTTTAAAATTATTTTTTATTATTCCTTTTCACGATGTGGGTTTCTATGACAAAAATTTCAATTAGTAAACCTTCTAAACTTTTCCAAATTTCAAGGGAGAAATTCATTTTAAGGGGGTAGAATGTAACACACTAAGATCTTTATGAGATAAAGGTTTTTTTAATTTCTTTAATATATTGTGTTATACGATACACCGATATAAGTTTTTTCAATATGAAATATCATCTTAGCTTGCGGTATATGCAATGCTATGCCTCGCTTGTGTTACACACACGTTCAAGTTCTTTTGATATAATTCATTTCACGCAATACTGAGTATAAGTGAACAACTAAATATTATTATGTTACCTTATAACCATGATTTAAAAATTATAGGAATGAACAATATTAATTTATTTATGAAAATATTATTTAAACATGTATTTTATTAATTATTCTAAGAATTATTATTTATAAATGAAAATAAAACCTTTTTTAATTAAAAGGAAATGTTTTTCTGAGAAACTATTTAAATGAAAATAAGTGAGTATATAAAAAAACAAAATCACTTTTTATGGAATTTATTAATGAAATATATATTTGATATTTTCAATTTAATGTTTAAAATTCATCATATATGTTTTCTATGCATGATATAAGAACAAATTCATTTTTTCGGATAAAAGAATTATTTTAAAAAAAATATTGTTTTACCACCTTTTGATGGAGAACCCATTTTAGATATATATTTTCTAAACTTTTATAAGTTAGTTCTATAAAAATAAATGTCTTATTTAGAATCAGGGAATCAAAATTTATTTTAGTTGATATTTTGATATTTTTCTAATAAAATTAATATTTTAAGAAATAGTGTAAATTACTGCATTTTAATTCCAAACTTCATTTTTATATAATTTATTTATATGGTTATATTATCTTTTAAATTGGTTTTAAATTATATTTTGATTATGTTTTTATTATTTAATCCAATTATTGTATTTTGAAGTAATTTCACATTGAAATTAGACACAAACACATGTCAATTTTTTGATGGTTTATACTTTTAAAGACCTGTTATCTAATTTTGAAAACATGGATTAATTTTTAATTTATTTATCCAAATTATATGTTTTGAATTTGTAAAAATATATTAAATATTTAGAATCAGTATGGAGAAATTTTTTAAATTTTCCCCTTTTATTTTTGAACATGATGAATAGTAACTACTGTAATTATTATTTTCCGTAGTTAATAGTAAATCGTGAAAAATAAGGTAACAAAAAATATGATAAGGAAACAAAATACCCTAACACTAGAAAAAATCATATTGGATGAATAAAATTTTACACTAAACACCTAAGGATAATGCTTTATTCTTTTAATGGTCATTTTTAAAATGAAAGTGATATAATTATAATTAATAGAAAAGAAAGTGACAACATATCACCTTCTTATCCCTTATAAGTATAATAATTTTATTTTAGTGGTAAATTAGTGAAACTATGAAAATAATTAGTCTCCAGAAATCTATTAAAATTATCCCCATCATTTTAATTTATTTATATTTTTTATGGAATAAATAATTTCCATAAATATTGACAAAACAATGTTACAATAAATATTTTATTATGAAAAATATAAATTAAATGATATTATAAATATTAAAATAAATAATTTATGAAATAATTTATGTGATACAATATTTTTAAAGGTTAAAATGACATTTTATAAAACTATTAAATTCCTTGGAATGAAGTTATCCCTATGTTTGTAGTTTATTTAAATTGAATGAAATGAATAATGTAAAAAATTGAAATAATTTATATTGTATAAATATAAAAATTTAGTAAATTGTTTAAAAATAGTAAAAATATTTTAAAATAAAAAAGTGGCTATTATAAGTTCTAAAGGTTTGTTAAGTTTCCAATTATGGAAAATTTACCCCATATAAGTAAAATTAATAGCCTCTTAATAATTAAAATGTTGTTACCACAATTAAAACTAAAAAAGAATAATTAATGGTAAACTGAAAAGATAAGGTTTAAAATAAAGTCAATAAAGGTCTAAAAATTATTGGATGAGAGTATTCAGAAATAACCTCATCCTATATTTGAAATATTTTAATTGGGAAGATTTTTTATTAAAAAATTAATTTATATTAATTTAATATTTTATGAATTTTCAATGGTGCCCCACACCTCAATTAAAAAAGTCAACCTTCTCCCTCCCCTCTTGACCTCAATTTTAGCCTTAAATGTAGATACCCGAACTTGAAATACATGGACATTAAATTACATTTTTGCAATACTTAATACATAACAAAAACAGACACCAAAGGACCGTAATAGTTTAGTGTCTTTGGAAACATGGAACATAATCTTCTAATCGTGGTGAAAGATCTTCAATATCTCCCATAAAGATCTTCCCTTTTTTGTTTTCTCACCTAAAACCTTTATTTATATCCTGGGGAAAAGAAAAAATATAAAGGGTGAGATAAAATGTTCAATAAGGGTAAGCATGGAGAAAATAAAATAGACCATATATATTTGAACATAAAAACATGAACATTATGTTTCAACATCAAAGTCTTGAGCAATGACATAAAACATGGCAGTACGTAAGGCATAGATCATAAAGGAACATAAATAATGATAAAATAGCATGGTAATAGAACATATAATTGTGTAAAACCATTAAGCACATGATATTATTTCCATATTATCCAATGCACTACTGCCAAGACCATCTTAGTGGAAAATGTCCCTTTCAGAATCGAGTTCACTCCTCATTCCAATCCTGTATCACTGAACCAGATTAACTTGACATTCCAGCCATGTCTATCTCATGAGATATAAATATTTACCCAATGCATTGGAGGGAGATATAGTTCCCACCCATCTCATAATGAAACCATTCTTATGTGTGCCAAAAAATAAACATAAATCATTCATCATAACCCAAAAAATAAAATGGATTTCATAAACATCATCCCATCATAAAATAATCCATATAAAACAAATGGATATCATTTCATCATAAGAAAAGTGAAACCATGTAAATCATAGAGACATTATACTTGAAAAATAATCATTCTAAATAATTTCATCTTCGATAGAAAATAGTTTTGACAAAACACTTCAAATGGATTCTTGAAAAAAATATCCTTTCTTCTTCAGAATCATTTTCTATTCATAAAATGCCCTGAAATTTTAAAAGAAAATAATTTTTTTTAAAATAATCATTAAATCTTGTAGAGAAAGATTCATGAAAATAAGGTGTTATGAAACTATAAAAATATGTTCATGTCATATAAGTTAAAAAATATTCTCCTCGTACTTTTAAAGGAAAAGTCAGAAAGTTCCTCGTATGGTAAACAAAAGAAATATTCCTTCCATAACAAAATGTAAAAGTTAAATAGGGGTAAAAATTAATTTAAACATACATGGAAGAATATTAAACACTTTATGACTAACATTTTTATGGACATGGATGAAAAATATATCCCCATTAAATACTTACGTATAAACAATCTCGGTTAAGAAACGAGATTAGAATAATTATCCCTTACCTTAGGTCTGATATGATTCATACATATCCGAACCTCCTGTATAATGATTTAAATAATGTCATTGACTTATTCCAAAATAATATTCCTTGTTATGATATCTTATATGGTTCACTTATGACTTTATATTACCCATTCTTTTGTAAATTCCATGTTAAAGCAGCATTTTGGGTAAATTCATTTTATTTATCGTACATGTTTGGACTTGTTGTTCTTGATATTATTGTTAATTATATCATGATTTAATTACTTCCAGAATTTAAATATTGATTTATATATAATTTATATTCTGTATATATATATATATAATAGATAGATGAATGAAATGAAATACACTGTTCCTAGAGACGGTAGGTCGTACGTACGCATGAACGCTGTTTTACTTTCCTTATGGAAGTAAGTAAATGACATATATATATATACATAAATCCAGTAGATTCATTATGTCATATATTTCATTATTATTCAGTATATATAATTTATAATCATTCTTGAATGGTTAACATGGAAAATGAATCTCATCGCGTCATGGAGATCGTAATCCGTACGTATGCACGAGCGATGATATCGTTACCATAATTATTGAATGGAATTGGAGTGGATGATATAATATATTATAATCAGTATTATGTTATAATAATAATATATAGTTATTATTCACACCATTATACCCATCCAAGTAAGCTAGTGGTAGAAAAACAGATTACACCACAGTGTGGAGACAGTATTCCGTACGTACGCACGCGCAGTGATTTTGTTTTCCATAGGATTGATAGAAGGTGAAATGAGGTTGTTTCATATTTATAATAACATATCAGTATATTAGTGATACTGATTTTATTACTTTATAATTAAACAACTAAATAAGAAGAAGTTGAAGAAGAATGAAACTTGAAAGAATCGGTAGAAGAGATTACCTCTTCTTCAACGCACCTCTTTTATGATTCCTTTTAAGGTACTTGAGTTGATCTTTTGAGGAGACCAGAACCTCTATAATGTTTCTAGGAAAGTTTATAAGAGAAATGGGCAGGGTTTGGACTATCTTGAAAGCTCAAATTTGTGTGAAGAGGAGAGGGAGGAGGTGCCCTTTTTATAAGGGACGAGAGGGGCACTTTAGTAAAAAACATAAAATATTATTTTATAATAAAGTAATATTTGGTTTATAATTGCTCCAAAGTGACTTATTTCGAAGCTAAAGTGGATATTGGTCGCAATCATCTAACCCAATAGGTTTCATACAATTTTAGGTTACCATTTTAAATTTGTCATTTAGATTTAACTCTAAGTTAAATAATTTTACTTTTACCATGTCTTCTTGTATTCTTACACTATATGGTTAATAAACATACTATAACAAGCCAAAAAAACCCAAGTGGTTCATTATTAATATATATAACCTTATATAAGTTATTTTACCTAACCATATATTTTTAGGAATATCATATTAATTAATAATATAATATTTGTTTTAAAAACTATTTTATGTCAATTTTGACACTATTGGGTAATTGATTTTTGTGAAAATCATAACTGCATGATTAGTTCGAAAAATATTTATTAAATAAATACTAACATGTCATATTAACCTATAAAATTAGTGTAATTCATAAAAAGTCTCAAATTACATTCATTTGGGTATTTAAACATCAATTATGTTAATATTTCATTAATAAGGTAATTACTGCATCATCATTGTGTCATAAATAAATAAAATTATTTACAGTCTAAAAATTATAAATAAAATACCATTATGTAGGAAATATGTTTTTCTTTATAGTTAATTTTTATGGTTTAATTTATCTTATGTATAACCTTATATTAAAAATGTTTTAGTTATTAAACTTTGATTATAACTCTTTTAACTCTTCTTTGAATTAAATAATAATATATGTCCTAATCTAATCCATGTGGATCTAAAGGGTCATATTTTATTCATAGGGTTATTTTTGGTCGAATTACACTTATCCAATAGAATTAGGACATGTTTTAGGGTAATAATAATATCAATTTTACCCTTAATTACCCTATTTACTTTTAACCTTGGTAAATAAAAGTTAAAAGTTACTATTCCCCAAAAAATATTTTCGTCTCATTGAACCATATTTTACTTAACTATATCAATTGTGTCTCTTATATTTTTAAAATTCCATTCACAGAAGCGGTAAAATTATGTTATATGTAAATTTACAAAGGCTCATAGGAGGTGGGTAAAAGACGGTAAAAAGTTCAATAAAATTTTTATATCTCTAAAATTATTATAAAATGAATCCAATGAATTACATTGAAAATATATAAGTATTATGTATCTATTTTTAACTAAAATAAATTTAAATAAAATAAATAAATTTATTAAATAAAAATTTTGTTTTTAAATAGTAACTTAGTGTTTTCACTATTCATCAAAAATTGAAAGTTTTCAGAAAAATACCAAAACTTCACCCTAGGATAATTTCAATATTCCGAATCCAAAAATGACGTAAATTTTAAAAGATAAAATTTATAATATTTTAAAAAGAGGATATTACTATTCATAATGGATAGTTCATAATAATATTATAATAATATCTCGTTTAGTAAAAATCGGTATTGCGTACAACACACGCTACTGAGGAAGGTTTCTCTGGCATGCAACAAAAGCCTAGAATAGTGTTTGTGTATACTACAAGCTAATACGGTGTTTCTTATAGCATAATATAATCTTGGTGTAGCGTACAACATAATATATCAAGGATATTAAAAGAATATTTTTCATAAAATCTCGGGGTGTCACATTCTACCCCCTTAAAATGAATTTCACCCCCGAAATTCGTCGGGGTTATTAATGGTTTACTACTTGAAAGATTCTTTCATAGAAACCCAAATCGTAAAGAGGATTACCAAATCTTAATTTTAAAAACTAAAGTATGAAATGTAATGGTTACCCAAATTAACTCATCACTGGGTTTCCACATAGGAGAACATAGGTGAAAATATGGATATGGAAGAGAAATAGAACCATCATGTTCTGATGGAGAGTGGTATAGGACATTGCTATGAAAAAGACAACATTCACAAAGCCATAAATTTGTGATGATCTATTGTACCATCAGATTCATCAGATATAAGGCCACTAGGACACCATTTTTGGTTTTCAAGATCATTTCCCTAAAGTTGAAGAATTTGAATTAGAAGAAATACCTACTTGATTTTGGTAAAATCTCACCTTTGTTCATTCCTTGAATAATTTCCAATTCATCTCTTAAAGAAATGAAGTTGAATTTTTCATTCGTGATGTGTTAGCAGATAATCCAATAGAATGATAGGTCATTCCATCCTTCTCTATCACAAAAATATTAGCACAATTTATATTCATAAGTACATCTATGATGAGATTAGTTGTACATGGTTGCTAAAATGGACTTATACATCATTTATCATAGTGATTAATAAAATAAAACTAGTTTCTACTAACCAGGTACTTCGTGTAGGTAAGAGTTAGGCACTAAAGGCCTGTTCCACTTCGGTTGTGGGTTCAATTCCCGCAACCTTGTCCGAAGCGATGGGTTGTCGCCCATCCTGCAGGTTTTCCCTTTTTCTAAAACTACATTATTATAAAATTCCTGCAATAATATCGAAAAAAAGTTCTAGTCTTAGACACTACTATCTTATGTCTATCTTAATTCATTAAAATCTTTAGGCTTATCCAAAATACTTCAGTCCAAGATCATAGTATAAAGAAAACTATTATTAGAAAGGTCATCTACCAAGCATGTGAATACCATCATTTACCTCCCATATATCACAAGATATAACTTGTTGGTCACATTCCAAATATGTGAATACCTTAATCATGTATTCTCTTGAAAAATGAATTCCCATTGAATATTAGTGAAAACATGAATGCTCTCAAAAGTTAACTCTTTCAATGTACTAAAATCCCAAAATTTCTATATACTCAAACCATGATATCACTTTGTCCTTATATCAGTCATGAGCTCATGAATACTATCAAAAATATTATTTTCTCCTTATTCCTTCATTATTCTCATAAAATCTATTTTCCAAGAATATTTCAATCACTTTTCATGGTTACCGGTACCATAAAATTATTGAAAACCGCAATAGACCAATACATAAATATTCCAATATTCCACGATACTATAACATTATTTTGGAATCCCATTACATAAACACTTTATCATTACACCACATCATTTTCATAGTCAAAATCTCCAATAGATATCACATGTGACTTACCTTTGTCCTTTACCATAAGAGGATGTTGATGTCGATCATCATTAACCCTTGGATTAGGGCATTGATTAGAATAATGCCCCATTTCCTTGCAATTGTAGAATTGAAGTGTTGGTGGTTCCTTCTTAGTAGTCTTTTATCTATTCACATCATTAGCTACCTTTTTTCCCTTACTTCGAAACTCAACTGCTTGATGACCTTCTTTTCCACACTTAAAACATTATCTAGTACCTTTTAGACAATCTCCACCATGCTTCTTTCCATACTTTGAGCATAAATAAACATTCATCTTATTTTCACCATTGTTATGAGATTTCTCCTTGAAATCCATCTTTCATTTCTTGTAAAAAGCATGAGATGGATATGTAACACACAATTCTAGTTCTACCTTGAAACCACAACACACAATTTCTTCATAGCTACAGATGTCTTTTATAGCTAATGGCCTTCGAAGACTTGGTTTTAAGACACTGAAGAGTCGATCAACATTACTTTAAGGTTGGATGATAAAGCCAAATTCATACCTTTCTATACTTGTAAAATTAGCCTTGTATATACCAACAAATTCATCATCCTTTTTCATAAGCTCAAGGAACTCTTTTTCCATCTTTGTTCTAAGAATACGTGAGAAGTACTTATTGAAAAAGAAGTTCTTGAACTCGTACCATTCCATGGATGCAATTTTATGTTGGGGACTTGTAGTCTTAATTAGAGTCCACCACTGGTCTTCTTCACCTTCTAAACTACAATTAGATTAAATTAATTTTTCATGTTCTGAACAATGAAGTATGGAAAATATCTTTTCAATGGTACTGATCCAATTTTCAGCAACAAGTGGATCAGAAGACCCATTGAAAGAAGGCAGAACTTTCCTCATGAAGGACTCAATAGAATATTGTTCCCTTCTCTGTTCATTTGGAAGTCCATAATGATTCATAGCTTGTGTAAGTATAGCAATAAGTTTTTTCACTCCATATCCCATAATAATGGTTTTTTCATAAGGAAAATCATTGCATTGTCAATTACATTGATCAACTCGGTTCTTTCGGGTTCCAGCCATCATCTAAAACCCTAAAGAATAGCATGAGAGGCAAAAATAATGCTAGGAAAACAACATAATAATGTGGGAGTTCCTTAAATATATAACATCTTAGGATTAATTCTAAGATAATTACGGTAATTCTAGGACTATAACATATACTTATACTTAACCTTAGGTATATCCCCAGACATACCTTTGAAATATCTCTAGGGATCTCACTAATGTTTTCGCATCATAGTTTCCAATGGATAACTAAACCTTTCATCTGATACCAACGGTAGAGACCCAAACATTATGTACATGGGAATTACATTACATTTGTGGAATACTTAATACATAAAAAAAACAGACACCAAAAGACCGTAATAGTTTAGTATCTTTGGAAACATGGAACATAATCTTCTAATCTTGGTGAAAGATCTTCAATATCTCCCATAATGATCTTCCCTTTTTTGTTTTCTTAACTAAAACCTTTATTTATATCCTGGGGAAAAGAAAACATATAAAGGGTGAGCTCAAATACCCAGTAAGGTTAAGCATGCAGAAAATAAAACAGACCATATATATTTGAACTTAAAAACATGAACATAATGTTTAAACATCAATGTCTTGAGCAATGACATAAAATATGGCAGTACGTAAGGCATAGATCATAAAGGAACATAAATCATGATAAAATAGCATGGTAATATAACATGTAATTGTGGAAAACAATTAATAACATGATATGATTTCCATAGTATCCAAGGCATTACTGCCAAGACCATCTTAGTGGACAAAGTCCCTTTTTGAATCGAGTTCACTCCTCGTTCCAGTCCTATATCACTGAACCAGATTAACTTGTCATTCCAGCCATGTCTATCTCATGAAATATCAATATTTACCCAATTAATTGGAGGGATATATAGGTCCCACACATCTCATAATGAAACCATTCTTATGTATTACCCAAAATAAACATAAATCATTCATCGTAACCCAAAAAATAAAATGGGTTTCATCAACATCATCCCATTATAACATAATCCATACAAAACAAATGGATATCATTTCATCATAAGAAAAGTGAAACCATGTAAATAATAGAGACATTATACTTGAAACACAATCATACTAAATAATTTCATCTTGATTGGAAAATAGTTTTGACAAAACACTTGAAATGAATTCTTGATGAAAATATCCTTTCTTCTTCACTATCATTTTCTTTTAAAAAAATGCTATGAAAATTTAAAATAAAATAATTTTGTTGAAAATAATCATTAAATCTTTTAGAATAAGCTTCATGAAAATAAGGTGTTACGAAACTGTAAAAATCCGTTCATGTCGTATAAGTTAAAAAATATATTCTCCTCGTACTTTTAACGGAAAAGACAAAAATTTCCTTGTATGGTAAACAAAAGAAAGATTCCTTCCATAACACAATTTAAAAGTAAAAGAGGGGTAAAAATGACATTAAACATACATGGAAGAATATTAAAAACTTTATGAAAAACATTTTTATGGACATGGATGAAAAATATAACCCCAATAAATACTTATGTATAAACAATCTCGGATAAGAAACGAGATTGGAATAATTATCCCTTACCTAAGGCCCGATATGCTTCGTACATATCCGAACCTCCTATATAATGATTTAAATAATGTCATTTACTTATTAATGAATCATATTCATTGTTATGATATCATATATGGTTCACTTATGACTTTATATTACCCGTTCTTTTGTAAATTCCATGTTATAGCAGCGTTTTGGGTAAAATCGTTTTATTTATCATAAATGTTCGGACTTGTTGTTCTTGATATTATTGTTACTTATATCATTATTTAATTACTTCAAGAATGTAAATAATTATTTATATATCATATATATTCAGTATATATATATATAATTGATAGATGAATGAAATGAAATACACCGTTCATGGAGACGGTAGGCCGTACATACGCATGAACGCTGTTTTACTTTCCTTATGAAAGTAAGTAGACGAAACATATATATACATATATACATAAATAATGTAGCTTTATTATGTCATATATTTCATTATTATTCATTATATATACTTTATAATCATTCTTGAATGGTTAACATGGAGAATGAATCTCATCGCGTCGTGGAGACGGTAATCCGTACGTACGCACGAGCGATGATATCATTACCATAATTATTGAATGTAATTGGAGTGGATGATATAATATCTCAGAATTAGTATGATTTTATAAAAACTATATATAGTTATTATTTACACTATTATACCCATCCAAGTAAGGTGGTGGTGGAAAAATAGATTACACCATGGCATGGAGACGGTATTCCGTATGTACGCACACACTGTGGTTTCGTTTTCCGTAGGATGGATAGCAGGTGAAATGGGGTTGTTTCATATTTATAATAACATATCCATATATTATTGATACTGATGTTATTACTTTATAATGAAACAACTAATGAGGAAGAAGTTGAAGAAGAAAGAAACTTGAAAGAACCGGTAGAAGAGATTACCTCTTCTTCGACGCACCTCTTTTAAGATTCCTCTTAAGGCACTAGAGTTGGTCTTTTGAGGAGACCAGAACCTCTATAATGTTTCTATGGAAGTTGATAAGGGAAATGGGTAGGGGTTTTCCGAGCTTGAAGGCTCAAATTTGTGTGAATAGGAGAGGGAAGAGGTTCCCTTTTTATAAAGAAGGAGAGGGGCACTTTAGGAAAAAACATAAAATATTATTTTTCAATAAAATAATATTCAGTTTATAATGGCTCTAAAGTGACTTATTTAGAAGATTAAGTGGGGATGGGTCTAAATTCTCTCAACCAATAGGTTTTATACATGTTTAGGTTACCATTTTAACAATATAATTTAGATTTAACTCTATGATAAATAATTTTACTTTTACAGCATCTTCTTGTATTCTTACACTATATGGTTAATAAACTTACTATAACAAGCCAAACTAACCCCAAGTGGTTAATTATTAATATATATAACCTTTTATAAGTCATTTGGCTAATCCTTATATTTTTAGGAATATAATATTTGTTTTAAAAACAATTTTATGTCAATTATGACACAATTTGGTAATTGATTTTTGTGAAAATAATAACTGCATGATTAGTTCGAAAAAAGTTAATTAAATAAATAATAACTTTTCATATTAACCTAGAAAATTAATGTAATTCATAAAAAGTCTGAAATTACATTCATTTGAGTATTTATAACATTAATTATATTAATATTTCCTTAATAAGTTAATTAATGCATCATCATCGTTTCATAAATAAATAAATTTATATAATGTCTAAAAATTCTAAATAAACTACCATTATATTGGAAATATTTTTATATTTATAATTAATATTTATGGTCAAATTTATCTCATGTATAACCCTATATTAAAAATGTTTTATTTATTAAAAATTGATTATAACTCTTTTAACTCTTCATTGAATTAAATAATAATATAAGTCCTAATCTAATACAAGGGGACCTAAAGGGTCATATTTTATTACTAGTGTTATTTTTTGTCGAATTAAACTTATCCAATAGAATTGGGACATCTGTTAGGATAATAATAATATCGTTTTTACCCTTAATTACCCTATTTACTTTTCACCGTGGTAAATAAAAGTTAAAAGTTTCTATTCACCAAAAATTATTTTCATCTCATTGAACCACATTTTACTTACTGATATCAACCACATCTCTCGAATTTTCTAAATTACATTCACCAAAGTAGTAAAATTACGTTTTTTGTAAATTTTCAAATGCTCCTAGGAGGTGGGTAAAAGACGGTAAAAAGTTCAATAAAATTTTTATAACTTGAAAATTATTATAAAATGACTCCAACGAATTACATTGAAAATATATAGGTATTATGTATCTATTTTGACCTAAAATAAATTTAAATAAAACAAATAATTATATAAATAAATCTTCAGTTTTTAAATAGTAACTCAGTGTTTTCACTATTCATCAAAAATTGAAAGTTTTCAAAAAAATACCAAAACTTTACCCTAGCATAATTTCGAAATTCCAAATCCAAAAATGAAGTCCATTTTAAAAGATAAAATTTATAAAATTTAAACAAGTGGATATTACTATTTACAATGGCTAGTTCATAATAATATTATAATAATATCTCGTTTAGTGAAACTCGGTATTGCGTACAACACACGCTACTGAGGAAGGTTTCTCTGGCATGAAACAGAATCCTAGAATAGTGTTTGCGTATACTTCAAGCTAATACGGTGTTGCATATAGAGCAATCTAATCTTGGTGTAGCGTACAACACAAGACATCAAGGAAATTAAAAGAATATTTTTCATAAAATCTTAGGGTGTTACATTAACTCTCATCCATAACATAATTTTTTTCTCAACTTCCCTATTTATGTTATAGAGGTTTTTGTTTCTAAAAAGACAAACTCTAGTGCTCCAAGAAGAGATTTAGAGGATGCACGTCGAAGAAGAGGTAATCTCTTCTACCGATTCTTTCAAACTTCTTTCTTCAACTACATCCTATTCATTAGTTGTTTCATTATAAATTACTAACACCAGTAGGAAACATATATTTATGTGTTATTATAATTATGAAATAACAATATTACAACTTCTATCCATCTTATCAAAAATGAAATCACCATGCGCGTGTACATACGACATACCGTCTCCACACCGTGGTGTGATATGTTATTCACCACCACCTTACTTGTATGGGTATAATGATGGAAATAATAAAAATATATGATTATTATAAAATTATACTGATCTTTAAATAATATAAACCATCGAATTAAATTCCATTCAACAATTATGATAATGATATCATCGCTCGTGCGTACATATGGCCTACCATCTCCACAATGCGATGCGATTTATTATACATGATCTTCATTAAACCATTATTATATACTTTAATTTAATGAATAAATATGATATATATTATTCTAATGTCATTATGTAAATTATTTAACTATTACATAAGAAGTGAAACATGATCTTATCCAACAAAACTTGAATAAGAACGAAAAGTAATTAATATCTGAATATCAAATGACAATGAAATGTTACTAACAAAAAATGATAATATAATCATATATGATATCATTAAAATGAATATGATTCATGAATAAGTTAATTAAATCATTTAAATCAATATATAGGTGGTTTAGATACATACAAATGATATCAGACCTAAGGTAAGTGATTATTTTGTCTCTCTTCTATTTCTGTGGGGCATATGCCTTATACAACACCTGTTTCTTTTGTGTGGTATATATACTTCCCATGAATTATTTTTATGATTATTATTATTATGGTTATTATATTTATATATTTATACTTTTTCCATTATTTTATGAGGAATATTATTTGACTGATTATAATTTGTAAGAGATAATTTTGCAGTCTCATTATTATCCGAGATTGTTTATACATAATTATTTACTGGGGTATAATTATTATCCAAATATGTGTTCCCTAAATATATAATAACAATTATATTCTTCTACAATTTTTTAAAGTATATTATAACCACTGGTGAATTTTTCTTAAACGGTATGGGAGGAATCTTTGGTCATTTTCGGTATGAGGTACTTTTTTGACTTTCTGAAAAGAAAATATGAGAAGAATGTTCTATTTTAACACATACGACATGAATGAATTTTTCAATTTTTATAATTCTGTATTTAAATTATGATTCCTTTAAAATATTCCATGTTTATTTTAAAATAATTTTTTTTTCATTTAAAATTGAATGGAATTTTGTGACAAGAAAACATTTTTTGTAAAAGAAAGGATATTTTTCTCAAGAATTAATTTCAAGTGTTTTATGAAAATTATTTTCCATCAAAGATGAAATTAATTAAATAGGGTTATGTTTATATACCTATTACTAATATGATTTGATTGTGTTAATTATGTAATGAAATTTTATATGAATTATTTTATGATGGGATAATGTTTAAGAAACCAATTTTATTTATTAGGTTATGCTATAATGAATGATTTATGTTTTTGTGGCACATTTAAGAATGAATTAATTATGAGATGGGTGGGACCTTTATCACCCTGCAATTAATTAGGTTATGATTTATATCTCATGGCATTGACATGGATGGAATGGAAATTAGATGTGGTTTAGTAATACAGGGATGGAAATAGGAGTGAGATTGGTTCCGTAATGGACTTTTTATACTATAATGGTTTTTGGAAGTAGCCCTAGCTAATATAGAAATTATTTTATATGATTATGTTTTTCCAAAAGTTCATGTTTATTCCAATTATATGTCATCATGGTTAATGTTACTTTATTATTTATGCCTTACGCACTACCCAAATTTATTTTATGAATCATCATTTTGATATTCAAAATATATGTTCATGTTTTAACATTCTAATGTTTACGTTTTGTTTGATATTATCCATACATACCATTAATGAGTATTTAAACTCACCCATTTTATTTTTCATTTCCCCCCAAGATATAAATAACGGTTATAGATAGGAAAACTAAATTGGATGATTTTTATGGGAAATGTTGAAGAACTTTTCACCAAGATAGAATAATTTCTTTCAAGTTTCTAAATACACTAAACTAATAAAATCTTTTGGAATCTATTTGTGTAATGTATGAATTATTCCAAAAAAGAAGTGTAATTTTCATGTATGTCAAGCTCTATTTATTAGTTACTTCGTGGTAAAGTTAATTTTTGTAAAACTGAGAATCTAATGGATTTTTTATAGTGATCAGTGAAAAACTTTATTTACCGATTGAGAATTACTTGTGGTGATATTAGACATCAATATAGTACGTGACGATGTTTTATAAAATGTTATGTGGAATAATAAATGAGGTCATAATCAATCAAAAATGATATGCAGTACACATATATCCCCTATGTAGATTTTACTTTGGGGTAATGTGATAATTTGTGCTACACAGATGAGAGTAGTTCATGAATGAGCGTATCTCCATTTGAGGAAGATGATTCATGGTAGATAGATTTCTTTAAATAATGCTTCCCACAATATATTATGTTTGGATAAACTTCTTGAATAATCACTTAGTTTATTGACTATAAAATTGTATATTTATTCCCAGATGAAGAACATATATAAATATAGTCACCGTTGAAGTAAAACAGAGATGATATTATAAGAAATTCATTTGTTTATCACATATGGAGATCATTCATGTGAAGTAATAAATTACATTGCTGTTAGTATACAATAGTGTATGTGAGTATAGACATTAGTTAATGAAGCATTATATTTTTTTGGGAAGACATTTTATAGAATGCTATACATTCTATTCCATAATCATTTAATATCAAAAAAATAAATTAACATATTATATGAGCAACATATAGTTGAGAAGTCAAGAAAAAGAATTTTAAGGAAGAACCTATCTAGTGGATTTCTTTTGAAAGTGAGAATATAATTTTTTATTTATCCTCAATTATCAAAATAAATATCATCATTTGTTATTGAAAAACAAGTAAACATTCCAAAGTGGTCCTTCTAACGTTGTTGTTTAATCATTTCTATAAAATGAAGTGTAATACTACTGTTCAAGTGAGACTTTGGAATGAATAGTGGGACATTATACTAGTAAAGAAATTTATGTTTTAAACATTTATGATTATAGTGTAGAATATATTATTCGGGATTATAACCAATCACAATCAGGAGTATCCTCATTTGAGGCTAAACCTTGTTAAAATAATTTTATCCTATGCTATTTATTTTTACTGCATTTGGTAGAGGATGAGTTATTATAATAGTGGATTGGATCCTTACAGGTCAACATAGGTTAATTTGAAAAGAAAGAAAAATTATAAAAATCACCATTGATTCAACCCCCCTTCTCAATAGTGAAACTACTCATCAACACTTCAAAAATATATAGAAATTAATCAACAATCCATTAAACCCCTAAGAAAATATAGACAACCAACCATGATTTGGTGGTTATTTATGGAAAAAAATCATAATCTTACCAATATTTTAAAATTATCTAATACATTGACATTATAATACCTATATGGGTAAAAACATATCTTATTGTTATCCTAAAAAAATAAACAAAATAATTATCAATTATCCTTCCTTAGTTATTATCCTAGACCACAATGTTTTGAAGCCTTTTTATAAACCCAAATGATGCAATGCACATTATAAACACAAGACACTATTTTTATTGTAATTAAATCTCAAATATCATCCCAGAATAATGATCTCTATTTTCAAGGACTTATAATCATTTTTATTATTTAAAATGAAAAAATATCATCACCATTGTCTTTTAAAAGTAAAAATGAATAAATTATTCATTATTTTATTGAATCATTTTTACTATCACTACTAAAAGAAAAATCATCCACTTATCCTTATCACTTTAATATTCTTGATGTTATAATGAATTGTAATAGAAGAATCTCGAGGGGGTTAAATCAGTTATTACCAATTGATAAATGATTTACAATGTTTTACCTCATTTTGGAGGACTATGTATAAAGAATTAATTATATCATTGATGAAAACAATTAATAAAATAATACCATTAAAATGTTTAAATTTGATTATGGAGATGTATCGTACTTTAAAAATAAAAATACCCTTTATTTTGATACGTTAACATTACACAACATTTTTCGAATACTTATAACATTATACAAACAGATTCCCAAAGACCTTATTAGTTTAGTTTTTTTAGAAACATGTAAATATAAAATGTGATACATTAGTGAGCTACATTATATCTCAATAGGTTCTTCTTAGATAACACCATTCATAAACACATAAAAAATAATACATATCTTCATAACTTGGGGGAGGGTAACATAAAAAGGGGTGAGGTAAAATGCTCAGTAAGGGTAAACAAGGAAGTTAAATACTGAGTGTAAGGGTATGAGAACAAAATAATGAAAATAGAAGATCATACCATGCATATCAAAGATCATATACATGAATCATGGAATAGAGTTTGTAATTTAATAAAACATGAATCATAGAAAAAATAAAGAACATAATCCATGAAATCATAACATAAGAACAAAACATGGAACTGTGGGAGACAGAAAAGAACATGTAATGATTTCTATAGTTGTCAAGGAATTTCTATGGAGACGATCTCAGTGGAAAAATTATTTTATTAAACTGGGTTCACACCCAATTTCAGCCTTGTATTATTGAATTGGTTTCACCCCTTGTTCGAGCCCTTTAATAAAAACCTGAGTTCATTTCTCAATCCATCCATGTATATCCATGAGATATAAATCTTTACCCAATGCATTAGAGAGAGATATATTTCCCAACCATGTCATAATTAAATAATACATACATGTGCCATAATATCATAAATAATCATATCATAACCCAAAAAATGAAATGGGTATCATAAAAATGTAAACATATCATATCCTATGGAAAAATATATTGGTTTCATAATCATTTCATCAAAATAATAACCTGTAAAAGTGAAATAGATATAATAAACATATAAACCGTGAAAAATAAATGGATTTCATAAAGACCATGAAATTAATCATAACCAATTAATAGAAATAATATGAATGAAACCTTTATATCATTTCCATGAAGGTCATAAGTAACCTCAATGTGTTTTATATTAGATGGGAAATAATTTTGAAATATCTTTCAAAAATGTTTCTTAAGGAAAAGATCATTTTTTACTTGAAGAAAGATTTTTCATTCAAAAAACCACTTTAATTAAATTTTCTTAGAAAATACCCAGAAAATTTCTAAATAAGATTTTAAATAATATTGAAAACCCTTTTTTAAAAACATATAAAATAATATTTAAAACATTTTAAAAAAATTCATTGAAAACACTTTGAAAACTTATAAAGGAATATTAAAAATGGTTGGAAAACCTTTTTAATTTAAAACATATGAAATAATATTAATAATGTTTTGAAATAAAATTATTTGAAAATACATTTAAAACTTATAATTAATGCTTGAAACATTTTAAAAATAGTTTTATGTGAAAACATATTAAAGAATCGGGAAAATATTTTGAAAAGAATATTCCTTGAAAACTTATTAAAGAATCTTGAAAACATTTTGAAAATAATATTAATTTAAAATAAAATTTAAAAATATTTTTCAAAAAATTACCCTTTTAAAAATGAAATATATTCTTAAATGAAATGAAGGTGGGCATATCCATACATTATGTGTAAGTTAAAAATAACACTCTTTTTACACAGTAAAAAGGATAGAAAAATGACTTGTTCAGGAATAGAAAAGAATATTAATTTGAAGAGATTAATAAAAGAAATAAAAGGTAAAAATGTATTTTAAATATTTTATGATAATGGTATACTATTTTTTGAAACCCGTTTTAGAAAACATGGTTTTGGAAGAACATAGATATCTGACTGATGAGGGGGTAAAGTCGAGATTTCTTAAAAACAGTCTCTGAAATATCTTATTTACCAAAGTATAAAAAATGGTACCATTAAATGAATATATATAGAATAAAAAAAGGATAAGGACAAAAATGAGGGTTCTTTATAGATGGATCATAATATTTCATCAAGGGAAGCATATAAATAAACAATCTTGAAAAGCGATGAGATTGTTTCAATAAGCTTTTTTAACTTGGTAACTTTTAACCATAATACCAATGTAAGAAATTAAAATTACATAAAGAATAAAATTAATGAAAAAAATAATATTCATTACATAACATGTAATATTCAAGTATATACACCTCAAAAAATAATCTAGGTGCATAACAAAACATGAGTCTCAAAGAAGGAAAATCGATAATTTTTTTTACAAATTTGGTAACTTTTGAAACTCAAAACCCATGAAATAAATATCATAAAATGGATATGTAAATGACCATAAATTCATGTATAATAATCATTTAATTCATCCATGGGTATTATACACACCACAAAAAAGGAATGTGTGGTGAATAAATCTTGTATCTCATGGAAATAAAAAGTGGGATGAAATCTCTTTACCCTATGTCTTGACACTCCTCATACTCATTAGAAACAACTATTTAATAAATATAAATTTATTATGAATCTTTTACAGAACCATATTGTTACATGTTACACCATATATTGTTTTATTATGACCTTATATTACTCTCTTGTTAACCATCATATGTTAAGGTTTCAGTTCGGATAATATTCTCTTTGTTACGTGTCTTAATATGTTATAAATTTGGTCCTTATACTTATATCAAGAATATAGAATCTAATCCATAACATAAATATAATTTACATTAATTATATGTGAATTATAATAATCTATAGAATATATATGTACTAAATGGAATTCCACATTCATGGAGATGGTAAGATGTAAGTACGCATGAAAATTATTTCCAGTTTTATTATATTATTAAAAGAAATAAAGAAAATGAAATATATTTATATATGTATATACTATAATTAAATTATCATTATGATTTTATGTATATCGTATAAGTTCACTAAAAATATCATTAATAGATTCCATGTAGTGTGTGAATGAATCACATCCCTTTGAGGCGCAGTAGTCCACACTTCGTCAAATGAAATAATCATATTTACACCAAATGGAAAGTAAAAAAAGATATATATTATAAGAGTAATACATAAACATAAATAAATAATTAATATAACATATAATATAAAAAACATAGTGTATATCACAATTTCCATTATGATATGGGGTAAAAGAAAAATGAACAATCATCGTTTAGTGAGGTGGTGGTTTTCCATACACATAAACAGTGTCTTCGTTACCCATTAGATATATGTGTCACGACCCGTCCTTAGGACCCGTGCCGTGACTACCCCAAGCCCGCCTCCCATAGGTCAGGGGCTGGCGACTAGAACCAAAGGCATAAAACCTGATAAAAAGGGATGGCATTGCCTTTAATTAAGAAACCAAACACCACAGAGTATGCAAGCTGAAGTAACACTAAGAAAACATTGTACAAATACAAGTACTGGAAAAGTAAATGGGCCAGAATACAAACCCAACTGAAGTAATGTACAACTAAAAATAAAGTACAGCTGCAAAAAAGTAAAGCAGCAACGCCGACCCGTCCACTGGAAATCCCACCTGAAGGGTGGGTACAGATAGCCTCCTCAGCTCCTCGGGTCCAGCCATCCGCTCCGTTTACATCCCGTCCAGTGGTCCACCTCCAGGTACCGAATTGCTCCACAAGCCTCAACCACGATCATCGATGTCCGTCGTCTGCATCCAAAACAACGTAATACGAGCATAGCCCATGCAAGGGTGAGTATACGCTACTCATTAGGGACCCCAAGACCCCCAAAGGTCTCCCAGAATCCACAAAGGGATGATTCAATCACAAAGTAACAACCAACTCTACTTAGGTATATGCCCATATATAGACCTATGTCATCAATTCCATTTCGGCTTCAACATCCGAGCCCAAGTTCGATCTCGTCCACACAGGATAGAACAATCCAATTCATACAGGATAACACAACCCAATCCACACAGGATAGCAAAACAATCATATCGAGGACAATGATTAAAATTCAAGACTCAGCTCATAAAGGTATACTTCTTCGTAAGACAATAGAGATGATCAGATGTATCCACTGATTCATCTAAGCTGTCGGACCCACACAGGATACAAGACCAGCTAAGTTGTCGGACCCACAAATGATACAAGACCAGATACTCTACTGGACCCACGTAGGATACAAGTATAGAGTCAAATACTGCCGAACCCACATAGGATACAAGAACAATAGTACTGCAGGACCCACAAAGGATACAAGAACAGTATTCATCACTGTCGAACCCATGGAGGATTTCAGTACGGTCGTCGTCGTTGCTGAACCCATGGGAGATTTCAATACAATCATCGTCATCGTCGTAGTCACAACCAGCTCTAGGGTTCCATCACACAACATGCTCAATTCTAGGAGGGTCCGCTCCACGAGCCAAGGGGTTCAATACATCAACTAACACTAAGTCAAGAGTTGATTTATCCCAAAGTTCTGTCTCGTCAAAAGGAACTCAACACGACAGACGACGCGTAAATCGGACGCCCGGTGTGAGAGTTATTGGCCTTTTCGTCCCAGGGGACTTATTGGTTTTAAGTCAAAACAACCTGACCATACTACAACTGTGTCCAAACCTTGAGTGGAGTAATCCAAAAGAACCGTCTCACTAAGAGGAGTCCAACAAAGTATATGGTACGTCAATTGGACATCTGGAGCTCAAGTTATATGCATTTCCGCTTCGAAGACCCGGTTGGTTTCATGTTCGAACCAACCCGACCATACCCAAAGTTCTTTGAAACCATGAGTGTAATATCCAAAATGATTGTTTCGATCTAAGGATCAATACGCAATTGAAGGTAAGTCAATCGTAGGTCCTTAGCCCATGATATGGGCGTTTGAACAGATCTATCTGAAAATAGGGGGTTTGGGCCCGGTCCGACCCGGCCCAATACCCCCTGGGTCGGCCCAAACTGGGTCGAACCGACTCGGGTCCGGGTCCGGCCAGGTTGGGAATGGCCCGGCACGGCTGGCGCGTCCCTGACCAGCCGGTGCGGCCCGGCCTGGCATAGGGGTTCGACCCGGCCTGGGCGTCCGCGTGCTGAGCGGACATGGGGGGGGGGGGGGGTGCCCCCCTTGATTTGTAAACGGCCGGCCATTTATGGATGACCTTAATTGAGATGCGGGACCCGGGGGTCTCGCCTCCACCAGGCACCAGCGGCCGGTTCAGTGGGCCGCATCTCTGAACCACCGCCGTGGGACCTGCAGGTCCCACCTCCTGGAGTGCCAGCGCCCGGAATGCCCGGCCGCCCCTTGCTGCACCACCGCGGCCAAAGGCTGCGGCCGTTGTCCGACCGGCACGACGCGACGACGCCGAGCCCCTCCGCCGCAACCCGTTCTTGGCCATGGGAACCTTCAGCTTCACCGGCGCGGTGCGACAGCGCCACTCACCTTCCCCGTGATTTACCTTGTTCCCGCGCGGTGCCATTGCACCGCGCCGCCTCCGTTCCAAGCCACAGGATATTCAACAAAAAAAAGGGAGGAGGTTCGGCCATGTTCGTGTGGTCCGACCTCCTCCGTTATTTTGATAATAGGCGGCCAAAGAACTAAAGGAGTACGTCAATTAATTCAGAAAGAAAAAACACCCCTACCTCAAAGTGATTCACGGAAACTTGCGTCACGAAAGACAATGTCGCGGGGTGAGGCTCCGTAAACATTGTCGGTGTACGTCCGAAGAGGGGTTGACATCTCACACGAGCTGTGGAGAGGAGAGGAATGGATCTTCGATCACTCCTTGCAGTGACGACATTCTTCGTCGATGTCTTGGCGTTCCTCGCGTTCTCCAACGAAGAAGATGAAGATCCTAAAAGCTTCGAGTATCCTCTCCCAAAATCCTCACACAACATAACAACCCCAAATAAAATAAGGAAGGCTTATTTTATTAACACATGCCATGCGTTTTCAAATCTTCAAAAACTGAAACTCAAAATTAAATTAATTGAATAGTAATTATCAATCAATTTAATGTGAGAGTTGACATGTAATAAAGTGGGAGAGCGGGTGAGTTACATAATAATGGGGGGTTTTCCAACCTTAAGAGAGGTTAGAGGAATTGAAGGGGTGAGGCTCATGTGGGACCCACCTCACTAATATCCTACCAAGTGGAGTTAGGATGTATTAGGTCCCACCACAACTTCCATGTATAGGTTATAACTACATAGAATAGAAATAAAAATTGTAGCGCAAAATTTTTATTTCACACTTCAATTAACCCATTTTTTTAACAACACCACTCGAGCAAACACAACTCCAAAATAGGTGTTCCTAAGTAATAACCGGCGCTGCGGTTTCATCGGTGTCCTTAGATTTTGATTCCGAGCACCAGTTCAAAATTTAGAAAAACCCGCTCACTCGTTCACTGAACGTACCCGAGCTAAACTTTGGAAATTGATTCTGGGCACACCGGGCCTCGAAATCAAGTTCCGTCAGAAAATACGTACTCATAAAATCCCAAAGAAATTTAAAAAAATTCATTGAAATTTACGGGTCTTTACATTACTCCCACCTCAGGGCTTTACGTCCCTGTATAGATACATCACAAACTAGGGGAACAAATGAGGGTATTGAGCATGCATCTGAGCCTCCCACTCCCAAGTGCTCTCCTGGAGGTTCCCGTGCTACCACCTGATGTGCACTAGAGGAATCGAATGCCCACGCAGGACCCGCTCCTATCAATCCTCGATCTTCACCGGGACCTCTGCAAAAGTCTCCCCATCATCAATGTCCATCTTCCCATGGTTGATGATATGTGTCGGGTCGTGCACGTATCTCCTCAGCTGAGATACGTGGAAGACGTCGTGCGCCCGGTGGAAATGAGGTGGTAGAGCTAGGCGATAAGCCACCTCGCCTATCCTGCTGAGGACCTGGAATGGTCTGATGAAGCACATAGATAACTTGCCTCCTCGACCAAATCTCCATAATCCACGTTGAGGTGAGACCCACAAGAAAACGTGGTCGCCATACTCAAACTCCAGTGGTCTTCGCCTCCTGTCAGCATAAGACTTCTGTCAGCTCTGAGCTGTCCTCATCCGCTCCTGGATGACCTGGACCTTCTCTGTCATGGCCTGGACCATCTCTAGTCCCACAAGTGCTGAATCCACAGGGTCATTCCATCACATAGGTGATCTGCAAGGTCGGTCGTACAATGCCTTGTATGGTTCCATCCCGATGGTGGAGTGGTATCTGTTGTTGTACGCAATCTCCACCAAGGGTAGGTGATCCTCCCAACTGTGACCAAAGCCGAGGAAACATGCACGAAGCATGTCCTCGAGAGTCTGAATGGTCATCTCCATCTGACCATCCGTTTGAGGGTGAAAGGCGGTGCTCAAATGGAGCTGCGTCCCAAATTCCTCCTACAACCCCTTCCAAAGCCAGGATGTAAAGTGAGCATCTTGATTGGAGACCATAGATGATGTCACACCATGAAACCGTACGATCTCCGGAACGTAGAGGAGTCCCAAGCTCTCCACTAATCCCCTCTCTCTAATAGTTAAAAAGTGGGCCAACTTGGTGAGTCGGTCGTCAATCACCCAAATGGAGTCGTGACCTCTGGGAGTACGTGGAAGTCCAGCCAAGAAATCCATAGATATCCCATCCCACTTCCACTTCGGGACCTCCAAGGGTTGTACCAAGCCTGCTGGTACCTAGTGCTCTGCCTTCACCTACTGGCAGGTGAGACACCGAGAAACAAACGCTACCACAACCTTCTTCATACCCGGCCACTAGTGCTGTCGTCTGATAACCTAGTACATATTTCCACTACTATATGTACCGCTAATGGGGATGTGTGAAACTCTCTTATCACCTCCTTATGTAAAGAAATTGGTACCATGGTACATCCTCTGAAAAGGACGACGTGCTCTCCTCCCACAGAGAATCCATCAGGTGCCTGTCCTGAGGATATATGTGCACACCGCATCTCACAGTCAACGTCCCAATGTTGTGCCTCTCTAACCCACTGTAGTAATGGAGGAGTGACTGTGAGTGACTGATGAAAGGCTGCTCCATCTCTATCCACGAAGGATATCTGCAAAGCGGCTAGCTACTCTGTCGCCTCCCCAAGTAGCTGAATGCCCATCCTTCTGCTGAGAGCATCGGCTACTACGTTCCCCTTTCCAGGAGTATAGACTATTTCAAAGTCATAGTCCTGGAGGAACTCGAGCCATCGCCACAGTCTCAGGTTCAGGTCCTTTTGCAAGAATATGTACCTGAGACTCTGGTGGTCAGAATAGACTGTAAAGCGGTCGCCCATCAGATAGTTCCGCCACATATTCAGAGCAAAGACCAATCCTGCTAACTCCAGGTCATGGGTATCATAGTTCTTCTCGTGCTTCCTCAACATTCATTATACATAGGTGATCACTGCCTGATCCTACGTCATGACACACCCGAGTCTGGTCCCTGATGCATCGCAGTAGACTACGTACCCTACTCCCTCCTCTGGTAGCCTCAAGATGGGTGCACTAGTCATTCTCTGTCTCATCTCCTGGAAGCTCTGATGACATCAATCTGACCACACGAAGGGTTTCCCCATCTTCGTCAAAGCTGAAAGTGGTGCCGGAACTCTAGAGAAGTCTAGAACAAATCTCCAGTAGTACCCATACAAACCTAGGAAACTCCGCACCTCCATCACTCTCCTGGGTGGCTCCCAAGCTATCACTGCCTCGATCTTCGCAGGATCCACCGCAACTCCCACCTCAGAGATGATGTGTCCCAAGAAGTGGACCTCACATATCTAGAACTGACACTTTGAGATATTACCATAAAGATGGTGCTCTCCGAGTTTGTCCAGTACAACCTGCAAGTGGTAGGCGTGCTCCTCCTCAGTTGTCGAGTATATCAATCTGTCTTCGATGAAGACTACGAAAAATTGATCTAGGTAAGGCTGAAATATCCTATTCATGAGACTCATGAATACTACTGGAGTGTTGGTTACACTGAAAGGCATAACCAAGAACTCATAGTGGCCATACCGACATCTGAAGGTCGTCTTCTGCACATCCTCGTCTCAAACTCTGAGCTGATGATAGCCCGACCTGAAGACTATCTTCGAGAACCACCATGCTCCCTTGAGCTGATCAAAGAGATCTTCAATCCTCAGTAGCAGATACTTGTTCCTTACGGTCACCTAGTTCAGGCGACGGTAATGGACACACAGTCGCAAGCTCCCGTCCGCCTTTTTGGCAAACAATATCGGGGAAGCCCAGGGTGAAACACTGGGTCGAATGAATCCCTTGCCCTGCAAGTCCTTCAGCTGTACTCGTAGCTCTCAAAGCTCAGTGGGAGCCGTCCGATAAGCTGGAGTGGACATCAAGTCTGTCCTGGGGTACATGTCAATATAAAAGTCTTCTTCTCTGCGAGGAGGTAGTCCGAGAATGTTGTCAGGGAAAACGTCCGCATACTGATCCACCACTATAGGATAACTCGGACTCCACACGTCAACTGCTCCTAGGACGAGGCTAGACAACTGATGAGTGATCGGCTATCCTCTCCTCTGTGTGAGTCCATCCTGTGCTGCAAAGGCTCCCTTATCTCCGGTCAAGGTGAACCTGCTCCCATCGGTGCAGACACACCACACCGTGCGCTAAATATAGTCGATCTGAGCATGGACTGTAGATAACCAATCCATGCCTAAGATGACGTCGTTAGACCTCGATGCCGCTACAAGAAGATCCCAGCCTAATCTCTTGCCTCCTAGAGTAAGCTCACACTGCCGACACCAGTGCATAATCATCGAGTCTGCTCCCGTAGGAGTCTCTAGCCATAAGGATCGAGCCAACGGTTCCGTCGGAATCTCCGAGCTCCGAAAAAGGGCAGCAGAAATGAAAGAATGACTCGCTCCTGTGTCTATAAGAACTGCAGAAAGGGTGGAGTAGACACAGATAGTACCTAGAATCATCTCTGGTGCGCCGGGGTCATAGTCCTCTGCTGCCTGAAGCTGAGCCTGCCTCTACCTGCCAGCACCCTGTGGTAGGGGTAGACCTCCTAGTGGTGGTGGTGTTAGAGCCTCAAAGCATCGCCCACCACCTGCAGCTCGACCAGCTCCTATGCCTCATCTGCCTGCTCCCTGTGAACCGCCATGGTCGAACCTCTGCCTCTGCATGGGTGGTCCCTCAACTGTCTGCTTCTCCTCTGCACGGCGGGTCGGGCAGTCACGAGCCATGTGGCCCTACCCGCCACTTGCATAGCACTGTCTGCGCCTTGTAAGACTGGCTGTACGCCGCGTGCCCCACACCTCTGAGCCAGTGTCCTGAGGTCGTCCACCTGATGGTCTGGTCCGCCTGGACCCCTGTGACATCCGTCAACTGCCAGCTACAGAAGACTCAGCTACATGCCGCCCTGCGGCAGGTCTCCCTGCTGGTGTAGGCTCAGCTAGAAATCTATCTACGAGAAGGGATCACTCTAGTACTCCTTCCTACGTCGGAATGCTGAGGGAGATCATAGAAGCCCTGACCGCATGCCTCAGTCCCTACTCGAAGGTCCGGCCCAGAAGAATGGGTCATGTACCATGTTGGTAGAGTTGCGCGAGAGATCAGTAAACCTCACTGAGTACTGAGGTACCATCATACTTCCCTGCTGTAGTTGTAGTAGCTCCTGGATGCGCACCGCACAGAGGGTGGCTGGGAAGAACTCCGAGCAAAAGAGGCTCTCGAAGTCCCACCAAAGGAGATATGCCTCGTCGTGAACCTAGAGCATCAGGCTCCTCCATCTGCCTACTGCCGCGTGTAGGAGACTCACTGCAAGGATCACCATGAGGTCAGCTGGTGTCCCCACTAAATTGAAAACTCGCACAACAACCTCCTGCCAATCCTCAGCTTCCTGAGGGTCCGTCTCCCTGCAGAACCAGGGCAGTCTTTGATGTTGAAGCTCATGAAGTGCACTAAAGCGACATGCACTCTTAGCGACTGGGTCTGGTGGCATCGGTGGCTCAGTGGGTAGAGGTACCGCCGATGCCTCCGCTGTAATAGGGCCCTGCACCGATGCCTCATCGCTCGGTGGGCTATCGTATCATACAAAGCACGGAACCCTAGCTGGCTGCTGTCGTGGGGCCATACTGAAAAGAAATAGGTGTGCCACGGTCAATATAGTATACCTGGTGAGATTAAACATAGCAATCACAATGAAGACTTTGGAAACACACATGTAATCATTGTTTTAGTGCACTGAGTCAGAAATAAAAAGTCAGTGTCCTGGTGTACGGATACGTCGGCCACCGCACCAACACTGGACTCCCTGGACTGATAACCACACTCAATACCCTTAACACATTTTCTTCACATAGAAGAAAGATTAGAGTCCTGAGTTCTGCAGTAGAACTGAACTCCTCTGATACCAATTTGTCACGATCCGTCCTCGGGACCCGTGCTGTGACTACCCCAAGCCCACCTCCCATAGGCCAGGGGCTGGCGACTAGAACCAAAGGCGTAAAACCCGATAAAAAGGAAATACATTGCCATTATGTAAGAAAACAAACACCACAGAGTACACATGCTGAAGTAACACTAATAAAACAATGTACAAATACAAGTGCTGGAAAAGTAAATGGGATAGAATAAAAACCCAACTGAAGTAATGTAAAACTGAAAAGAAATTACAACAGCAGAAAAGTAAAGCAGAAATGCCGAGCCGTCCACTGGAAATCCCACCTGAAGGGTGGGTACAAATAGCCTCCTCAGCTCCTCAGGTCCAGCCGTAAGCTCCGTGTACATACCGCCCAGTGGTCCACCTTCAGGTATGGACTTTCTCCCCAAGCCTCAACCACGATCAGCGTTGTTCGTCGTCTGTATCCATCATAATGTAGTGCGGGCATAGCCCGTGCAGGGGTGAGTATACGCTACTCAGTAGGGACCCCGAGACCCCTGGAGGTCTCCAAGAATCCACAAAGGATAATCCACAAAGGAAAGATACAATCACAAAGTAACAACCAACTCTACTTAGGTATATAACCGTACATATAAAAAAGTCATCAATTCCAGTTTAGCTTCAACATCCGAGCCCAAGTTCGATCTAGTAAACACAGGATAGCACAATCCAATACACACAGGATAACACAACCCAATTCACACAGGATAGAAAAAAAATCATATCGAGGACAATGATTGAAAGTCAAGACTCATCTCACATAGGTATACTTCTTTGTAATATGATAGAGATGATTAGATGTAGCCACTGATTCATCTAAGCTATTAGACCCACACTGGATACAAGACCAGCTAATCTGTCGGACCCATAAAGGATACAAGACCAACTACTCTGTCGGACCCACGTAGGACACAAGTACAGAGTCAAATACTACCAGACCCACATAGGATACAAGATCAGTAGTACTGTCGGGCCCACACAGGATACAATAATATTAGTCATCGCCATAGAACCCACGGAGGTTTTCAATACAGTCATCGTCACTGCCGAACCCATAGAGGATTTCAGTACAGTCGTCGTCATCGTCGTAGTCGCAGCCATCTCTAGGGTTCCCGTACACTGCTTGCTCATTTCCGGGAGGGTTCGCTCCACGATCCAAGGGGGTTGATACATCAACTAACACAAATCCCTGAGTTTATGTTTCCCAAAGTTCTGTCTCGTCAAAAGGAACTCAACGCGAGAGATAACGCGTCCATCAGATTCCCGGTCTGAGAGTTATTGGTTTTTTCATCCAAGGGGCCCAGTTAATTTTTAATTCAAAACCAACCCGACCATACTCCAACTACGTCCAAACCTAGAGCGGAGTAATACAAAAGAAACATCTCACTAGGAGGAATCCAACAAAGTCTACGACACGTCAATTGGACGTTCGGAGATCAAGTTAAAAGCGTTTCCACTCCGAAGACCTGGTTGGTTTGGTGTTTGAACCAACCCGGCCTACTCAAAGTTCTCCGAAACCTTGAGTGTAATACACCAAAACGACGATCTTGATCCAAGGATCGGTACTCAATTGACAGTACATCGATCGAAGGACCGTAGCCCAAGATATGTGTGTTTGAACAGATCAGTCCGAAAACAGGGGGTTTGGGCCCGGTCCGACCCGACCCAATACCCCCTGGGTCGGCCCGAACCAGGTCGACCTGACCCGGGTCCGGGTCCAGCCCGGTTGGGCACGGACCAGCCCGACTGGTGTGGCCTGGCCCAGCCGGTGTGGCCTGACCCAGTGTGGGGGTCCGGCCCGGCGCGGGCGGCCCGACCAGGGCGCTCGCGCGCTGAGCGGACGTGGCAGGGGGGGGGGGGAGGCGGCGCTGCCCCACTTGATTTTTAAATGGCCGACCATTTATGGCCCGCCTTAATTGAGCGGCGTGACTCGGGGGTCCCGCCTCCACCTTTCACCAGTGGCCGGCTCAGCCTGTTGCTTATCTGAACCACCGCCGTGGTTCCAGCCGTTCCTGCCTCCTGGAGCGCCGGCAGCCAGAATGCCCGGCCGCCCCTTGCTGCACTGTCACGGCCAAAGGCCACCACTCTTATCCAACCGGCGCAGCGCGACGGCACCGCGCGCCTCCGTCGCGGCCCACCCCGGCCGCGGCCCTTCAAGGTGCTCCGACGCGGCGTGAGGGTGCCACACCCCTCCGCCGTGACCCATTATTGGCCGCAGGATCCTTCAGCTTCACCTTCACGGCACGACGACACAATGCACCTTCACCGAGATTTACCTTGTTCCCGCGTGGTGCCATTGCACCGCACCGCCTCTGTTCCAAGCCACAAGATATTTAACAACAAAAAGGGGAGGAGGTTCGGCCGTGTTCGTGCGGTCCGACCTCCTCTGTTATTTTGATAACAGGTGACCAAAGAACTAAAATAGTACATCAATTAATTCTGAACGCAAAAACAACCCCTAACTCAAAGTGATTCACGGAAACTTGCATCACGGAAGACGGCATCGCGGGGTGAGGCTCCATAAATGTCATCGGTGTACGTTCGAAGAAGGGTTGACGTCTCACACCGGCTGCAGAATCAAGTAGAGTTAGGATGTAGTAGGTCCCACCCCAACATCCATGCATAGGTTATAACTACTTAGAATAGAAATAAAAATTGTAGCGCAATTTTTTTATTTCACTCTTCAGTTAACCCATTTTTTTAATAACACCACCCGATCAAACGCAAATCCAGAATAGGTGTTCCTAAGAAGTAACCGACACCGTGGTTTCATCGATGTCCTCAGATTTTGATTCCGAGCACCAGTTAAAATGTTAGAAAAACCCGCTCACTTGTTCACTGAACGTACCCGAGATAAAATTCTAAAATTCATTATGGGCACACCAGGCCTCGGAATCAAATTCCGTTAAAAACAGCGTACTCATAAAATCCCAATGAAATTTAAAAAAATATTTCCTTGAAATTTACGGGTCTTTAAAATAAGTGTGTGTAAGTGTAGGTTGAAACCTTAGAATAAAACATACTAGTAAATTTATGATATTAGAGTTTTTTTTTCAATAATTTTATAAAGATGGTGGAGGGGTGGAGAAGGAAAATAAAAGAAAGGAGTTTGAAAGAAGGAATTACCTTTTAATTGGCTAACCTCTTTTGGTTTGTGCTAAAAGGATTCCCTGGATTACCTTATGCACGAGGTAAGTCTTATAGAAGGAAGGAGGGGGGGGGGGATTTTGGGAAGTGGATTTTTTAGTATTTTTTTGAACCTAAGTGGTTTGAGAGCTGTGAAGAAGTGGGAGAGGTGGTGGCCTTTTATAGTGAAAGGAAATGGCTAACTCGGTATTTTTGAAAACAAGTTTGGTGTACCAGTGTTTCTACCTAAAAAAAGTCATAACAAACCAAAAAAAATCAATAATATAAGGTTAATGTCTAAATAATTTCCATAAAATTGGTGTTTGAGATGTTTTTAATTCAAATTGGGTCTTAAATTTAAAGTTTAGTCTTTAGTTAAACATAATTCTACCTTAATCGATGTAATTAATTTTAATTACTTTCACTAATATTTTTTGTCACAATTATGTTGATAATATTAGACAATATAATTTATTATTATTCCGAATATTTAATCCTTTTTTATAAATTTTGATCAAATTATATTTATAAATTAATTTAAAATTAATCCTGCAGTCGGGTCAACAATGTGGGGTTTTAAAGTAAAAACATTAAAAAGTTTTTTATGTTTTTATATCCAATTTCAATGTGAAGTTGATCTAAATGACCTAAATTATATTAATTGATAAAAATATTTTCTCATTAAAGTATGAAACCATTCTAAAATATAATTTATTCTTATAAATAAATTAGATGAAAGAACAATTTGGAACTAAAATTCAGTATTTTAAACTATTCATTAAAAAAATGAAACCTAATAGAAAAATACCACAAAATTATCGTAACCTAAGTTTTTTGTTTCAATTTTAACTATGATGTTTATTTTGACATATTAAGTCTATAAAATTTATGAATTTTGGATTTTAAATGGGTTTTCTATTAAAAGGCAATAAAACTACATTTATAAAAATATATGTTTTAAGAATAAAATTGGGGTTGTTCTTATCTTATGTCTATCAAATATATTAAATGAATAAAAAAATATTTGATTGAATATATAAAATATAAATCAAAATATTTTCAATCAATAATTGTATTCAATTTAAAAACAACTTTGTGACCATAAAAATAAAAATATTCCCTTTTATATTCAATTGGTTTTTGTATTCATTTATAATTAATTGACAACCTATGAATTCATATTATATTGTGTAAACCACATAATTTAATAAATTAGTTAATAATATTCATAAATAATAATTTAATAGGTAGGTTATATCTTATTATATTAATTAATAACATTATAATAATATATTATAGTTTATTAAAACCCGGTCTTGCGTGTTACGCTAGCCATCGAAGAGCATCATTGGTGTGTGTAACACAAGATAACCTCAGGGTTTTTTGTGGAGAATGCTAATGTTTATGTTGCATTTTTTTCAAAATTAAATTGGTGTTGCGTATAATGCAAGTAAATCATAGTGCTTTAATATAAAATAAGATATATTCAGTGTTATGTAAAATGAAAAATATCAAAAATGTTAAATTAATTCAAAAAAAAAATTCCCAAAATCTCAAGTTGTTATATTATACCCCCTTAGGATGAATTTCATCAATAAAATTCATTTCTGTTATCAATGGTTTAATTCTTAAATTATTCATTCAGAGAAACCCAAATCACAAAAATTGATACAAACACATCTTTTAAAAAGGTAAATCTGGAACCATAATGGTTACCAATATAACTAGGTTTCCACAAAGTAAAAATAGAGGTTGGGAGTGAATATTGGTCATAGAGAAAAAACATAAATATTTTTACGGTGTGATTGAGGTCATCAATCACAAACAAGTGAATGATCAAAGAAAATTTGGGGGCCTCAAAGTCATAAATTAGTTATGATTTAAAAGTCCATTATTTCAACTAAATTAAGTCATTAAGACAACACATTTTTTTTGACCATTATCCTAACATAGATTAATGATATTATTGACCAATAATATTAGGAAATATATTTATTTGATATATTCATATACACAAAATTTCATTCTTTAGTTGTGATTTTATCAATTTCTAATTTATCTGTTACTTCATGAAATGAATGTCTAAAAATTAACTTTGATGCCTGAAGCACTAAAATACACTTTTAGTAGATATGATGGCCCATAAAATAATTGAAAGTATAAATATTAATCTATAAGTATTATTAAAAAAATCAATACGTTTAATAAATTAATCTCTAAAAACACAAAGTAACACTACTTATTATTCTTAAATAATTATTCATCAAAAATAATTATAAACATAGGATAGTGGTACGTGTAAAACACTCACTATCCTTCGATCATGGGTTGATGACCCAAGAAATTTCCTAAAATTATTGGTTTTCACATTATATACATGATGTATCTTTTTAAAACCATACTAATATAATTTCCAAAATAAATAAGATGGACATTTTTTAAATAAGGTTAATCACTAAATAGCCATTTAACCATAGTTTTTAAAACAAAATCATTGAATAAATAATTTCTAAAATGTTTAAAGTTAAATTCTCAGTAATGTTTAACCTTACAAACCTTGTCGAAGATGAAAATAAAAAGATTTATAAAGAGAGTCATTAAATTAACTTAACATTGATTCCTTTGTATATCACAATGTATCTCTTGGTTGTCACATTCCGTACATGTGAATACTCCCATAACATATTCTCATAAAACATGATAATAACCTGAATTACCATAAATAATCGTGGAAAACATTAATGATTACATATTCAATAGATTACTGAATATATGAAATAAATGTAAGAAGTTGTAAACTTCATCAATGATTACATAAACTACTTGTGAACAAGTCATTAATAATTTCAAAGGTAATTAGTACCTTGCAACATAATTATTAATATCCCACATATTTTTATCCAAAAAAAATTATCAGAACATAAGAAAAATATTAAGTGGTGTCTTTACCTTAATCATTTTTCCATGGATATCACGTTTCTATTATATATCTTTTTTGTTCCATCAGAAAAACATAAACTGAACAATCCTTATATATTTCACCTTTCACATAACATACTTCTTGAATCAAAATACATAAAATATTTTCTTATTCCACTTTATCCTGATGCCATTCGCAAGGCTACCTTATCTTATTACACAATACCTCTTTCCTTTCACATTTTAGTTGTAGTCTCATCATCATCATCATTGAATCAATCCATTACTCATACCACCTTGCAGATCTTATTCAGGATCTTTCATCTTGGGACATTGAGTTTCATAATGAACATTTATTACACACTTAAAACACATAAACTTTTATGTTGCCTTAGGGATGCCAATATTATTATCCATTTTATTAATCGAACTCTTCATTTTTCACCTATAGTTACATACTTTGTGTTCTTATTTCCCACAGTCAAAACATATTCTTGTTCCTCTAAGACATTCAATTAGGTTATTATTTCCAAATTATTAATATAAAATAAAATAGGATATTCTTTCCTCCATGGTCTATATTACCCAAACTATTAGGGAACACTTTCTTTCTCTTCCTTAGTGTGTCTGAGAGTTGGTTCTATAATGGAATTTTTCTACTATGATGGTTTTGGAAATAGCCTTGGATAATATGGAAATGATTTTATATGATTATGTGTTTCCAAAAGTTCCTGTTTATTCCCATTATATGTTATCATGATCAATGTTCCATTATGATTTATGCCTTACACACTAAAAAAATTTATTTTATGAATCAAGATATAGATATTAAAAATATATGTTCATGTTTTGACATTCTTATGTTTATGTTTTTTTTGATATTCTCCATACTTACCCTTAATGAGTATTTAAACTCACACATTTTATTTTTCATTTCCCCCAAGATGTAAATAAACGTTATAGGTAGGAAAACTTAATTGGAATATTTTTATTGGAGATATTGAAGAACTTTTCACCAAGATAGAAGAATGTCTTTAATGTTTCTAAATACACTAAACTAATACAGACTTTTGGAATTTATTTGTATAATTTATGAATTTTTCCAAAAAAGAAATGTAATTTCCATGTATGTCAAGCTCGGTTTATTAGATACTTCGTGGTGAATCTCATTTTTAGAAAACTGAGACTCCAACACATTTTTTATAGTGATCTGTGATAATATTTATTTACATATGGAGAATTATTTGTGGTGATATTAGATATCCATATAACACGTGATGATGTTTTATAAAATGTTTGTGGAATAATAATTGAGGTCATAATCAATCAAAAATGACATGCAGTACATGTAGATCCCCTATGTAGATTTTCATTTTGGGTAATGTGATAATGTGTGCTATACAGATGAGAGTAGTTCATGAATGAACGTATCTCTATTTGAGGAAGATGGTTCATGGTAGATAAATTTCATTAAATACTACTTCCTACAATATATTATCTTGGGATAAACTGCTTGAATAATCACTTAGTTTATTGACTATAAAAATGTAGATTTATTCCCAGATGAAGAATATATATAAATATAGTCACCATTGATGTAAAAAATAGATGATATTATAATAAATTAATTTGTTTATCACATATTGAGATCATTCTTCGGAAGTTATAAAATACATTGCAGTTTGTATACAATAGTGTATGTGAGTTTAGACATCAGTTCATGAAGCATTATATTTTTTAGGCAGACAATTTATAGAATTCTATACATTCTATTCAATAATCATTCAATATCAAAAAAATTAATTTACATATTAAATGATCAACATATAGTTGAGAAGTCAAGAGGAATAATTTTAAGGAAGAACCTATTTAGTGGATTTCTTCATAAAGTGAGCATATAATTTTTTATTTATCCTTAATTATCAAAATAAATATCTTTATTTGTTATTGAAAAATAAGTAAACATTCCAAATTGGTCATTCTTGTGTTGTTGTGTAATCATTTCTATAACATGAAGTGTAAAACTACTGTTCGAGTGAGATTTCAGAAATAATAGTGGGACATTATACTAGTAAAGAAATTTAGGTTTTAAACATTTATGATTATAGTGGAGAATATATTATTAGGGATTATAACCAATCACAACCAGGAGTAGTCTCATTTGAGGCTAAACCTTGTTAAAATAATTTGATCATATGCTATTTATTTTTACTGCATTCGGTAGAGGATGAGTTATTATAAGAGTGGATTGGATCCTTACTTCTCAACATAGGTTAATTTCAGAATAATAAAAAATTATAAAAATCACCTCTGATTCAACCAGCCTTCTCAATAGTGAAACTACTCCTCGCCACTTAAAAAATATATATAAATTAATCAATAATTCATTAAACCCATAACAAAATACAGACAACCAAACATGATTTTGTGGTTATTTATGGGAAAAAATTCATGATCTTACCAATATTTTTAAATTATCTAATAAATTTACATTATAATACCTATATGTGTAAAAAATATCTTATTATTATCCTAAAAAAATAAACAAAATAATTATCAATTATCCTTCCTTAGTTATTATCCTAGACCACAAAGTTTTGAAGACTTTCTATAAACCCAAATGACTTAATGCACATTATAAACACGAGACACAATTTTTGTGGTAATTAAATCTCAAATATCATCCTAGAATAATGATCTCTATCTTCAAGGATTTATAATCATTTTTTCCTATTTTAAATGATAAAATATCATCACCATTGTCTTTTAAAAGTAAAAATGAATAAATTATTCATTATTTTTTTGAATCTTTTTTACTATCACTACTAAAAGAAAAATCATCCACTTAACCTTTTCACTTTAATCTTCTTGATGTTATAATTAATGGTAATTGAAGAATCCCGAGGGGGTTAAATAATTTATTACCAATTGATAAATGATTTAAAATGTTTTACCTCATTTTGTAGGACTATGTACAAAGAATTAATTATATCATTGAGGGAAAAAATTAAAAAAATAATACTATTAAAATGTTTAATTTTGTTTATGGAGATGTATCGTACTTTAAAAATAAAAATACCCTTTATTTTCATACGTTAACATTACAAAAAATTTTAAAAATACTTAAAACATTATATAAATAGATTCCCAAAGACCATATTAGTTTAGTTTTTTAGAAACATGTAAATATAAAATGTGATACATTAGTGAGCTACATTATCTCCTAATAGGTTCTTCTTAGGTAACACCATTCTTAAAAACATAAAAAATAATACATATCTTCGTAACTTGGGGGAGGGAAACATAAAAAGGGGTGAGATAAAATGATCAGTAAGGGTAAACAAGGAAGTCAAATCCTGAGTGTAAGGGTATGAGAACATAATCATGAAAATAGAGGATCATACCATGCATATCAAAGATCATATACATGAATCATGGAATAGAGTTTGGAAGTTAATAAAACATGAATCATAAAAAAATAAATAACATAATCATTGAAATCATAACAGAAGAATAAAACATGGAACTATGGCAGACACAAAAGAACATATAATGATTTCTATAGTTGCCAAGGAATTTCTATGGAGACGATCTTAGTGGAAAAATTATTTTATTAAACTGGGTTCACACCCAATTCCAGCCTTGTATTATTGAATTTGTTTCACCCCTCGTTCCAGCCCATTAATAACAAAATGTGTTTATTTCTCAATCCGTCCATGTATATCCATGAGATATAAATCTTTACTCAATGAATTAAAGAGAGATATAGGTCCCAACCATCTCATAATGAAATAATACAAACATGTGCAATAAGATCATAAATAATCATATCATAACCCAAACAATGAAATGGGTATCATAAAAATTTAATCATATCATAACCTATGGAAAAATATATTGGTTTCATAATCATTTCATCAAAATAATAACCTGTAAAAGAGAAATAGATTTAATAAACATATAACCCGTGAACAAGAAATGGATTTCAAGAAGACCATGAAATTAATCATAACCCATTAATATATATAATATGAATGAATCCTTTATATCATTTCCATAAAGGTCATAGGTAACCTCAATGTGTTTTATATTAGATGGGAAATAATTTGGAAATATCTTTCAAAAATGTTTCTTAAGGAAAACATCCTTTCTTATTTGAAAAAGTATTTTTCATTTAAAAAACCACATTAATTAAATTTTCTTAGAAAATACCTAGAAAATTTCTAAATAATATTTTAAATAATTTTGAAAAACCTTTTTTAAAAAATATAAAATAATATTTAAAACATTTCAAAAAAATGCTTTGAAAACACTTTGAAAACTTTTAATGAAATATTAAAAATGTTTGGAAATCCTTTTTAATTTAAAACATATGAAATAATATTAATAATGTTTTGAAACAAAATTCTTTTAAAATACATTTAAAACTTATAATTAATGCTTGAAACATTTTAAAAATAGTTTTATTTGAAAACATATAAAAGAATCGTGAATGTATTTTGAAAACAACATTCCTTGAAAAATTATAAAAGAATATTGAAAACATTTTGAAAATAATATTAATTGAAAATAAAATTAAAAATTATTTTTCAAAAAATTAACCTCTTCAATATGAAACATATGCTTAAATTAAATGAAGGTGGGTAAATCCATACATGATGTGCGAGTTAAAAATAACACTCCATTTGCACTGTAAAAAGGATTGAAAAATGACATGTTCAGAAATTGACAAGAATATTAATTTGAAGAGATTAATAAAATAAATAAAAGGTAAAAATGTATTTTAAATATTTTATGATAATGGTATAATCTTTTTTTAAACCCTTTTTAGAAAACATGGTTTTGGAAGAACATAGATATCCGACTGATGAGGGGGTAAAGTCGAGATTTCTTAAAAATAGTCTCTTAAATATCTTATTTACCAAAGTGTAAAAAATTGTACCATTACATGAATATATATCTAATAAACATAGGATAAGGACAAAATTTAGTGTTATTTAGAGATGGATCATAATATTTCATTAAGGGAAGCATATAAATAAATAATCTTGAAAAGCGATGAGATTGTTTCAAAAATCTTTTTTAACTTGATAACTTTTAACCATAATACCAATGTAAGAACTTAAAATTACATGAAGTATAAAATTAATAAAAAAATTATATTCATTAAATAAAATGTAAAATTCAAGTATATACACCTCAAAAAGCAATTTAGGTGTATAATAAAACATGAGTATCAATGAAGGAAAATCAAGAAATTTGTTTTACAGATTTGGTAACTTTTGAAACTCAAAACCCATGAAATAAATATCATAGAATGGATATGTAAATAACCATAAATTCTTGTAAAATAATCATTTATTTCATCCATGGGTATTATACACACCACAAAAACAGAATGTGTAGTGAATAAATCATGTATCTCATGGAAATAAAAAGTGGGATGTAATCTTTTTACCCTATGTCTTGACACTCCCCATACTCATTAGAAACAAATATTTAATAAATATAAATTTTTTATGAATATTTTAAAGAACCATATTATTATATGTAACACTATATATAGATTTATTATGACCTTATATTACTCTCTTGTTAACCATCACATGTTAAGGTTTCACTTCAAATAATATTCTCTTTGTTATGTGTCTTAATATATTATATCTTTCATCCTTATACTTATATCATGATTATATAATCTAATACATAACATAAATATAATTTACATTAATTATATGTGTATTATATAAATCTATAGAATATATATGTATTAAATAGAATACAACATTCATGGAGATGGTAAGATGTAAGTACGCATGCAAATTATTTCTGGTTTTATTATATTATTAAAAGAAATAAAGAAAATAAAATATATTAATATATGTATATAATATCATTAAAGTATCATTATTATTTTATTTATATCATATAAGTTCACTAAAAATATTCTTAATAGATTCCTTGTAGTGTGTGAACGAATCACATCGGTTTGAGGCGCAATAGTCAACACTTCGTTAAACGAAATTATCATATTTACCCCAAATGGAAAGTAAAAAGATATATATTGTAAGAGTAATACATAAACTTAAATAAATAATTAATATCAAATATAATATAAAAAACACAGTGTATATCACAATTTCCATTATGATTTTGGGTAAAAGAAAAATGAACAATCATCGTTTAGTGAGGTGGTGGTTTGCCGTACACATAAACAGTGTGTTCGTTACCCATTAGATATAGGTGTGTGTATGTGTAGGTTGAAACCGTAGAATAAAACATACTAGTAAATTTATGATGTTAGAGTTTTTTTTCAATTATTGTATAAAGATGGTGGAGGGGTGGAGAAGGAAAATAAAAGAAAGGAGTTTGAGAGAATGCATTACCTTCTAATTGGGTAACCTCTTTTGGTTTGTGCCAAAATGATTCCTGGGATTACCTTATGAGAATGGTAAGTCTTATATAAGTATGGTAGGGATTTTGGGAAGTGTATTTTTCAGTAGTTTTCTGAACCTAAGTGGTTTGAGAGCTGTGAAGAAGAGGGAGGGGTGGTGGCCTTTTATAGGGAAAGGAAATGGCTAACTCAGTATTTTTGAAAACAAGTTAGGTGTACTCGTGTTTCTACATAAAAAAATTCATAACAAACAAAAAAAATCAATTATATAAGGTTAATTTCTAAATAATTTCTATAAAATGTGTTTTTGAGAAGTTTCTAATTCAATTTAGGTCTTAAATTTAAGGTTTAGTCTTTAGTTAAACATAATTCTACCTTAATCGATGTAATTAATTTTAATTACTTTCACTAATATTTTTTCTCACAATTATGTTTATAATAATTTACAATATAATTTATTATTATTCCAAATATTTAATCCTTTTTTTATAAATTTTTATCACATAATATTTAGAAATTAATTTAAAATTAATCCTGCAGTCGGGTCGATAATGTGGGGTTTTAATGTAAAAACATTCAAACGTTTTCTATGTTTTTATACCCAATTTCAATGTGAAATTGATCTAAATGACCTAAATTATATTAATTGATAAAAATATTTTCTCATTAAACTTTGAAACCATTCTAAAATATAACTTATTCTTATAAATAAATTATATGAAAGAACAATTTTGAACTAAAATTCAGTATTTTAAACTATTCATTAAAAAAATGAAACCTAATAGAAAAATATCACAAAATTATCCTAACCTAATTTTTATGTTTCAATTTTAAATATGATGTTTATTTTGACATATTATGTCTATAAAAGTTCTGAATTTTGGATTTTAAATGGGTTTTCTATTAGAAGGTAGTAAAACTACATTTATAAAAATATATGTTTTAAGCATAAAATTGGGGTTGTTCTTATCTTATGTCTATCAAATATATTCAATGAATAAAAAAAATATTTGATTGAATATATAACATATATATCAAATTATTTTCACTCATTAATTGTATTCAATTTAAAAACATCTTTGTAACCATAAAATAATAATATTTCCTTTTACATTCAATTGGTTTTCATATTCATTTATAATTAATTGATAACCTATGAATTCATGTTATATTGTGTAAACCACATATTTTAATAAATTAGTTAATAATATTTATAAATTCTAATTTAATAGGTAGCTTATATCTATTATATTAATTAATAACATTATAATAATATATTATAGTTCAGTAAAACTCGGTCTTGCATATTACGCTAGCCATCGAAGAGCGTCATTGGTGTGTGTAATACAAGATAACCTCAATGTTTTTTTAGAGAATTCTAATGTTTATGTTGAATTTTTTTCAAAATTAAATTGGTGTTGTGTATAATGCAAGACAATCATAGTTCTTTAATATAAAATTAGATATATTCAGGGTTATGTAAAATGAAAAATATAAAAAATGTAAAATTAATTCAAAAAACAAAAATTCACAAAATCTCAAGTTGTTACATTATACCCCCTTAGGATTAATTTCATCTATAAAATTCATTTCTGTTATCAATGGTTTAATACTTAAATTATTCATTCAGAGAAACCCGCATCACAAAAATAGATACAAACACATCTATTAAAAAGGTAAAGCTGGAACCATAATGGTTACCAATATAACTAGGTATCCACAATGTAGAACCGAGGATGGGAGTGAATATTGGTCATGGAGAAAAAATATAAATATTTATAGGGTGTGATTGAGGTCATCAATCACAAACAAGTGAATGATCAAAAAAATGTTGAGGGCATCAAATTCATAAATTAGTTATGATTTAAAAGGCCATTATTTCAACAAAATTAAGGTATTAAGACAACACATTTTCTTTTGACCATTATCCTAAAATTGAGTAATTATATTATTGACCAATAATATAAGGAAATATATTTATTTGATATATTTATATAAAAAATCATTCTTTATTTGTGATTTTATCAATTTCTAATTCATCTTTTACTTCATGAAATGGATGTCTAAAAATTAACTTTGATGCCTGAAGCACTAAAATACACTTTTAGTAGATATTAAGGCCCATAAAATAATGAAAAGAATAAATATTTATCTATAAGACTTCTTAAAAAAATCAATACGTTTAATAAATTAATCTCTAAAAACACAAAGTAACACTACTTATTAATCTTAAATAATTATTCATCAAAAATAATTATACATTATCTAGGAAATTGCGTAGGATTATGGTACGCCCAAAACCCTCACTGTCCTTCGATCATGGGTTGAATACCCAAGAAATTGCCTAAAATTATTGGTTTTCACATTATATACATGACATCACTTTTTAAAACCATACTAATATAATTTCCAAAATAAATAAGATGGACATTTTTGAAATAAGGTTAATCACTAAATAGACTTTTAACCAAGGTTTTTAAAACAAACTCATTGAATAAATAATTCCTCAAAAGTTTAAATTTAAATTCTCATTAATTTTTAACCTTACGAACATTCTCGAAGATAAAAATACAAATCTTTATAAAGAGTGTCATAAAATTAACTTAACATTGATTCCTCTGTATATCACAATGTAGCTCTTGGTTGTCACATTCCGTACATGTGAATACCCCCATAATATATTCTCATAAAACATGATAACAACATGAATTACCATAAATAATTAAGTAAAACATTAATGATTCCTTATTCAATAGATTACTGAATATATTACATAAATGTAAGAAGTTGTAAACTTCATCAATGATTGCATAAACTACTTGTGATCATGTTATTAATTAGTTCAAAGGTAATTAGTAACTTGCAACATAATTATTAATATCCCACATATTTTTATCCAAACAAAATTATCACAACATAAGAAAAATATTAAGGGGTGTATTTACCTTAATCATTTTTCCATGGATATCAAGTTTCTATTATATATCTTTTTTATTCCATCAGAAAAACATAAACTGGACAATCCTTATATATTTCACCTTTCATATAACATACTTCTTGAATCAAAATACATAAAATATTTTATTATTCTACTTTATCCTTATGACATTAGCAAGGATGCCTTATCTTATTACACAATACCTCTTTCCTTTCACATTTTAGTTGTAGTCTCATCATCATCATCATTGAATCCATTACTCATACCACCTTGCTGATCTTATTCAGGATCTTTCCTCTTGGGACATTGAGATTCATAATGAACATTTATTACACACTTTAAACACATAAACATTTATTTTGCCTTAGGGATGACAATATTATCATCTATTTCATCAACTGTACTCTTCATTTTTCACTTACATTTACTTACTTTGTGTCCTTATTTCGCACAATCAAAACATATTGTTGTTCCTCTAAGACATTGAATTAGGTTATTATTTACACATTTTTAATATAAATGAAAATAGGATATTCATTACTCCATGGTCTGCATTACCCAAACTCTTAGTGAACACTTTCTTTCTCTTCCTTAGTGTGTCTGAGAGTTAGTTAAGGTACACAATATTAATCATGTTCTATGAAAATTGAATAGGCATGATCACAAAACCTTTCACTCTAATGATCATCCCACTTGAATAATCATTAAACAATCATTCATTAAATTCAATTTTAATCCAATTATTTCTAGTTCCTTCCATTGAATAAAACCATAATAAAAGTGTGAGATTTAATTCTCATATAAAAAAACCACATAGTATTGAAAAGATTTACTTATTGGATGTCTAAACCCTGAAAAATTCCATAATATAGGAAAACTGAGGTTTATCCTAGGTTATTCATATAAAACTTATATTTAAATCTCTCTTGATGGTTCGTTAAGAGTTTGTGACTTCACATAGCATATCCCTCATGAGTGTCAAAGCAATTGTGAAGAAAATCTCCTTGTCATGTACCAGATTACCCCGAGTAAGGAATGTAACATCTTGTTAGATTTTTTTACCCTTAGGTACATATGTTCTAGAGCACTGTCCACTTGTAGTATCTATACATGGATGTATTTATAGGAAACCACTCACTCTATCCTTTACAAAAATTCCCATACATTTTCATATACCTTTCCATATCCTTAGACTTATCCCTAGACATATCCTTAGGGTTATCAGTACGTTTTTATTATAATAGATTCCAAAGGTTAACAAAACAATTTCTATGATACCAACTATAGATACCGTCTCTTTTCATGAACTAACATTAAATTTTTTTTTAGAATAATTAAAACATTCTAAAAGTAGATTCCCAAAGACCGTGTTAGTTTAGTGCCTTTGGAAACATGGAAATATAAACACTAATACATGAGTGAGATACATTATTTCACACTAGGTTCTTATTGACTAGAACACTTGTTAGACACATCAATCATAATACATATCTTCATAACCTGGGGAAAGTAACAAAAAGAAGGTGAGATAAAATACTCAGTAAGGGTATAGAAGGGATATATGTAGGCATAATCAGGACCATAAGGGTATTAGAACATGATAATGAAAAAATAAGACCGTACCCGGCATATCAATGGTAATATACATGGAACCGAGCAAAGATCTTTTCAGTTTATAAGACATGAATCATAATGAAATAAAGAACATAAGACATGAAATCATAACATAAGAATAAAACATGGAATTATGGAAGACACATAAGCACATATAAATATTTACATAGTAGTCAAGAAATTTATTCCAAGACCATCTTAGTGGAAAAATTAATTCACTGAACTTGGTTCACACCCCATTCTAGCCCTGTATTACTAAACCACATTCACCCCTCATTCCAGTCCTATAATACTAAACCGAGTTTATTTCTCATTCCAACCATGTCTGTCTCTTAAGATAAAAATCATTACCCAATGCATTGGGGGGTGATATAGTTACTAACCATCTCATAATAAAATCATGAAAACATGTTCAACACAATAATTAATAATCATATCATAACCGACATAATTAAATGGGTATCATAAATAGCTAACCATATCATAGACTATGGAAAAATATACTGGTTTCATAATAATTTCATCAAAAGAATAACATCTAAAAGAGAAAAAAATTTCATATATATCTAACCCTTGAAAGAGAAACAGATTTAATAAAGAACATGACATCAATAATAACCCATTAATAATAAAATTATTAATGAAACCTTTATATTGATTACTAGAAGAGAATGTGTAACATCAACGGGTTCCATCTTAAGATGGAAAATAATTTAGAAATGTATTGAAAAAACATTTCATGAGGAAAATATACTTCCTTATTTGAAAAAGAATTTTTAAATTATAAAACCATTTTAAAATAATTTTCTTTGAAAAAACCTATAAAACATAAAAAGAGGACTTGAAATCATTTTGAAATTTTATTCCATGAAAACTTATAAATTAAGCTATAAAACATTTAAAAAAATTTCTTTAAAAATAATTTAGAAATATTATAATGAAATATTGAATTTTTTTCCAAACCATTATACATGAAAACATATGAAGGAATCTTGAATTTTTTTGGAAACCATTTTTTTAAAATACTTTGAAAACATATAAATAAGGCTTGAAATAATTTTTAAGAAACTTCTCCTTGAAAACTTATAAAGGAACCTAAATTTTTTTTTGAAACAATATTTTTCTGAAAATCCTCTTTTTTCTTTTCTTAAAAATTATCCCCTTAAATATGAAAATGAAGTTTCAATTTAATGACATTGGGTAAATCCGTACATTCCATACAAGTTAAAAAATAAATTCCTTTTAAATGATAAAAGGTTATACAAATGCCTTGTTTGAAAAGAAAAAATAGATTCCCATAAAGAGATTCATAAAATAAAAAAAGGTAATTTTTTTAATTATTATAGGATAATGGTATAATATTATTGTAAAACATTTTTAGAAAACATGGTTTAGAATGAACATAGTTATCTGACCAAAGAGAGAGTAAAGACAGGGTTTCTTAAAAACACTTTCTTAACTATCTTATGTACCAAAGTGTATAAATTGGTAACAATACATGAATATGTCTTGAATAAATAATGGATAATGAAGATCATGATGGTTTTGAGAGATTTATCATAATATGTAACTAATGAAAACATAAACATATATAGTCTGGAAAAGCGATGATATTGTTTCAATAAACTCTTATTACTTGGTAACATTGAACCATACTACCCATGTAAGAAAGATAAATTATATGAATATTAAAATATCTTGAAAATAATTATATACATGAAATAACATGATTCTCCTAGTGATGTTCATATCATTCGATCGTCTTGTGTTACTATATCCTCATCCTCTATCGGACTCTTATGTCTGAGCTTCTTCTCTTAGTCCTATCGTCCCGTCCTGTTGTTCACTTTCATTTAGAGGAAGCTAGGCCGGCTAATAACCAATTAGCTCGTCTGGCTGGTAAAGAGGGAAGGGATAGGATGGTTTCCTCTTCCTAAATAGGGATATGGCACTTCGTGTTGTCAGTTAGCTACTGCTGCTGGATTACTCAAGGTTGAGTCATCAATTACTTGACGAGGTGATCCTTTATATAGGTACGAGCGTAACCTGTAGGTTTAGAGCAACATTGAATTCGATCTAGCCAGCTCTTGATAGTAGCTCCCCTATAATTTATGTATATACTCCTTGAAAAAGAATTTATGTGCATAACAAAACATGAGTCTGAAATAAGGAAAATTGATACAAAACTATTTTACCGATTTCATAAATTGTGAAACATACACCCCATGAAATTAAATAATATAAAAGATATGTGAATAACAATAAATATAAGTATAAGAATAATTCATTAAATCCAAGGGCAGTATACAATCCACAAAAAAGAATGTGTGGTGAATAAAGAATGTATCTCATAGAAATAAAAAGTGAGATAAAATCCCCTTACCTTGTGTCTTGACTCTCTCAGTACTCATTAAAAACATCTATTTAATAAATATAAAATTATTATAAATATTTTAAATAATGATATTATTATATCTAATACCATATATGGTTTGATTAGGACCTTATATTACCCTATTTTTTACCATCCTATGTTAAGGTTTCACTTCAGATAATATTCACTTTTTTATGTGTCTTAATTTGTTATTTCATTGGACATTATACTTATATCATGATTCTAGAATGTAAGAAATAATATAAATATAATTTATATTCAGTTTATGTGTATTATAAAAATCTATATAATATATAATTATTAAAAAAATACACTGTTCAAGGAGACGGTAAGCTGTATGTACGAATGAACATTGTTTCAGTTTTTATTGTCATGTAGAAAGAAAGAAAGAAAATGAACTATATGTATATATGTATATAATATAATTAAATTATAATTATAATGATATATATATATATATCATATAATTTCACAAATCCCATACTTTATACATTACATGTAGTGTGTGAATGGATTACATCGCTTTGAGGTGGCGATAGACCACACTTCCTTAAATGAAATTATCATATTTTCACCAAATGGAACATAAAATATATGTGCTATAAAAGTAATAATGAATATTAAATATATAATAAATATTTTATATAATATATAAAAATATATTTTCCATCATAATTTCCACCATAATATACATTAATGAAAAAATGAACAATCATCATTTATTTAGGCGGTGGTTTACCAAACGCGTAAATAATATATTCATTTCCCATTAGATAGAGGCGTGGGTAAGTGTTGTTTTAACCATTATAATAACAAAATACAAGTACATTTAGGATAATGGTTTTCTTATACAATCATGGAATAAAGAGTGTGGAGGGGGTGGAGAATGAAAATAAATGAAAGGAGTATGAGAGAAGGTGTTACCTCTTAATCAGATAACTCCTTTTGGTTTCTACCAAAAAGATTCCTGGGATTTACTTCTGCCAATGGTAAGGATTATATAAGGATGGGAGGGATTTTTTTAAGTTTATTGGTCAGATTTTGGTGACATATAAGTCATTTGAGAGGTGTGAAGAAGCGGGAGAGGTGGTGGCCTTTTATAGGGATGGGAAAATAATCAATTGGTATTTTTGGAAAAAGGTTAGGTGTACACAAGTTTTTACCTAAAAAAAGTAATAAAAATGGAAAAACAATAAATAATAGAATGTTAATTTCTTTATAATGTACATTAAATTTGTTTTTAATAATTTTAAATTCATTTTGGGTCTTAAATTTAAGGTTTAGTCATTAGTTAAACCTAATATTACCTTAATCGATGTAATTAATTTTAATTACATTCTCTAATATTTTTAGCCAAAAAATATTTTTAACTTATTAAAAATTATAAATTATTATTATTAAAAATATGGAATCCATTTTTCCAAATTATAATAATATAAAAGGTATGTATTAATTTAAAATTAATCCCCCAGTCGGGTCGACAATGCGGCTTTTGAAAGTGAATACATTCAAACATTTGCTAAGTTTTACACCCAATTTCAAAGTGAAATTGATCTGAATAACCTAAATTAAATTAATTGATAAAAATATTTTCTAATTAAACTTTAATAAAAATTTAAAATATAATTTAACCTTATAAATAAATTAGATTAAAGAGTAGTTTTGAACTAAATGTTAAAATTTTTATCTATTCAATAAAAAATGAAATCTTATATAAAAATACAAAAAAATTATATTAACCATATTTTTATGTTTATATTTTAAATAAGAAGTTGATTTTGATATATTATGTTGGTAAAATTTCCAAAATTATGATTTAAAATGGGTTCTCCAGTAAAATGCGGTAAAATTATATATATATAAATATATGTTTTAAGCATAAAATTGGGTCTTCTCTTATCATATGTGAATCAAATCTATTGTATTAATATAAAAACTATTTTATTGAATATGTAACATATATATTACATTAGTATCACTGAATAATTTTATTTAATTTAAAAACATATTTGCGACCATAAAAATATTAATATTTCATTTTAAATTAAATCACTGTTTATATTCATTTATATTTTGTTGGTAACCTATGAATTCATATTATATTGTGAAAACCATATATTTTCATAAATTAGATAATATTATTCATAAGTTATAATTAAAAAGGTAGGTTATATCTTATTATATTAAGTAATAAAATTTTAATAATATATTATCGTTCGGTAAAACTCATTCTTGTGTGTTACACAATCCAATAAGGAAAGTCATTGGTGTATATAATGCAAGAAAACCATGGTGTTTCATATAGAGAAATATAATGTTTATGTTTCATGTTAATTATTAACTTGGTGTTTTGTATAATTCAATCCAAACATAGTTCATTATTATAAAATATGTTATCTTCAGTGTTTTGTAAAATAAAAAATATCACAAAGGTTAAATTTATTAAAAAAATTCACAAAATCTCGTGGTGTTACAATTTTTTTTGAATTACCACTTTAATTATTACTGGAATTACCTATATTAATAATGAATGTTCAAATAGAAAAAATAACATATCAGAGATTTATTATGAAATTAAATTAATCAAATGATCATATTTAGGTTTTGAAAATAGTATATTTGTATAAAAGTTTGATATTTTTAGGATTTTATTAGAATGGGTATTTAAATTTTTATGGAAATAGCATTAAAATTATGTAAAATATAGCATTTTGGTTTTGTGTATTTATGACTAAATACTAGTTGATAATATATTTTTTGATTATTTCATGATAACTAATAATTTTTTTTTATTTTTTTCAAATATTTTAATTTTTAGCTAAAATGTTTTATATTGTTTCATAGAAGAAAAATTTAGTATTGAGTTAAGAAATATAATTAAAAATTGGAAATATTTAAAAAAATAGAGTAATAAAATTTACTATGAGTAAAATCATAGTAAACCATTAAGAATATCAATATGATCCTAAAATAAAGTCCAATATACATTAAACACACCTTAAATGACCAGGAATAATAAATTCCACCTGATCATGGATAATTTTTTATAGTAGGCCAAAACTACTATAAACACAAATGAAATTAAATTGACTAAAAGTTAATTGACCATGTGACATAACAACAATTATAATTTAAGTGTATTTGTAAATAATTTTGGATAATTATCAGAAATTTCCTTGAGGGAACGATGAATAAGAGTTAAGGTTACTTAGAAATATTTCATTGAAAAATATCAAAATGTTATTCAAAAAATTATTATAGTAGGAAATGTGTGGGAATCAGTGATGACATGTATTTCAATCCTATAAACCATAGATAACATATCAAGTGATACATATATTATGTATATTATGGGATACCTAGAATCATCCAAATGTTTTTCTGAAATCTAAATAAAACTTATTGATGTTGGGGGACACATTCCATGGTTCTATTTTGTTTCAATTAATTTTAGAGCTCACATTTCATTTTAAGGTATAAAAGGGTATCATATATTCTAGGACCATTTAAACATTTTACTGTGGTGGATATAGAAAAAAAATATCAATACAAATGATAGATGTGTATTAAATTTTAGGTATTTCACAAAAAAAAATTTGTTAAATAGGAGTGTATCTCAAGAAAATAGAGAAAAAGAAACATAGTTGAGTCTTGATTTAGTTATAAAAAAATATGATTATAAATATTAATTAAAGGGAAAACCTATATAAGGATTCATTATTTTCAAAAAAAATTATTCTTAATTTTATTAAATTTTTTAACTACCATGGTTAATAAAACCCACAGTCGGGATGTAGGGTTACAGATAAGTGTTATTACAGTAATTAATTTTTAATTAATGGTCTTTGAATTATTTATTCATTAAATTCTTAATTATCTATTCAATTAAACACCATACCGTAGAACATAAGATTTTAAAAAGTAGTGATATTGGAAATATAATTCGTATAATAGTTAGATTCAACATGATCTCCAAAAAACATAGATATAAATTAATTTCATGGAAAAAAATATTCCATTTTACAATTTAATTATTAATTACCCCTTGTGATACTTATAAATAACTATACAAAGATGTTTTTAAGATCATGGGAAGTGATTTTGTAAAGAAGTAGTTATGTTAAGACAAATCAATGAATGATTTTATTGAACTAAAAATCTTATTACATTACCCATATATCTATACTCATCAACAAAAGGAGCATCATATCAATGTTATAATATTACCTCATTCACAATATCATTTATATCCGACTAACTATATTTTTTTAACCATTATTATATAATACATCATAAAAACTGACATTTTTGTATTTTAATATTTTATATAGATGTAAATAGTGAGTCAAATTGATTGAACATGATTTTACAATATGATAAATGACTTAATACTCAACATTAAGGTTTTAGTATTTACAGAGTTCACTTATGAGGTATAAAAAACATGAATTTTTCCACCATTATTAGGGAAACTAAGCATCAATGGTTTGATTTATAGTTTATATTGTTTGGATATAAATTTCAAAATGTAAAAATATTCAAACAATTTCATTCAACATACATAGTGATTTATATAATTTATTTTAATTATTAATATTTTATTTCAAAGAATAAGTTATTAACACAATGATATTTTTATCTAATTCTCTATTATAATTTTTTTGGTGATTTAAATTTTTTTTTCAATTTCTTCAAAAAAACCAAGATATAGGATACAAAAAATTGGGAATAAATTAAATAGGAATATTATATATGTTTAGACGTACATAATATAATATATAGGTTTTTTACCTATATTATCCATCTTGAAAATAATTTTCACTAGGGGGCATAAATCAAAGCTTCATCAATTTCCAATAAAGGTTAAAAGAAGATGATGGGAACTTAATTATATTTTCTATGTCTAATAAATGAGAAAGAGTGGGTAAAATTAATTTACAAATCCTCATAAATATATATTCAATCACTATAAAATTATTTATAGTTGAAATTTCTTCTATATATAAATTTTTTATGGTTACTAGGAGTTTACACACATATATTCTGAGTGGTATTAACTTAATTCAATTTCTAAGATCAACTATGAATGTGAACGTTTTATTCCGTTAAAAATAATAGGTAATTTTAAAGCTTACAAGATAATTCATATTCTAGGGAGTTTTTATTAGGATAACAACACTAAGATCATTAATGAGATTAATAGTGTAATAATTTCATAATTTTTTTGTTTTAAATTATGTTCTTAAAAAACATTGTCTATGGAGGCATTTTTTTAAAGATTCATGAAATTCCATGTTAATATAATTTTTTATAGAAATTTAAATGAAGCCCTTATAATATTTATCTACTTTTTTTAAAATTAATTATTTCATTGTTGAAATTTAATAAGTGGTTTTTAATTATTTAAATTCAATTATACGTATTTATATCTTCTTTTATAATTATTATATTATATATATTTTTTCTATTTTTTACCTTTTGTTTTTGGATTAATAAAACTCCACACATCAATATGTTGTTCAGAATCTTGTTTTCCATTTTTTCTATAACTTAGAATATTTTTCTACTTTATTTATTATAATATACAACAATTTTAACTATTTTTCACCTCATGATTTAATATATATTATCATTCCATTTGTTTTTATTTTCATTACATTGATACTATTAACTATTTCAATAAGAAATCATGTATCAATCCTTTATGAAATAATATATTTTTTAAAAATAGGATCATTAATTGATTATGAATCTTCATTATAGTATAGGAAAGAAAAATAATTTTATAATTGAAAATAATTTTAAATAGTTGTTTTTTAATTAACCAATATTAGAATTAAGAGCTCAAAAAGGACTTTAGTACCAAAAATTCCTAAACAACCAATAATATAGTTAAAGTAACTACTATAAAATATGAGCTATTTATTTTTTTAGTATATATAACCCCATATTCTATTAACATCTCAAAAAATTCATACACATGACAAGAATAAATCATTTTAGTAGTTTTAAATACTCATAAAATCAATATATCATGGTTTCATTCTAATAGTAGGAGTATTATTCCTGTAATTTTAATGGAATGAAATTTGATACCGATTGAAGGTAAACTAGTGGATGTTTATAAAAGGATAAAAAACCCAAATTTGAAGGAATTTGTGAGAGATGATATCATCAAATGTTAGATATAATGTTTACCATCCATATATTATATAGATCATGGGTGTGTCCAATTAATACATTACCCAAGAAATAATTAATCATTTTTTAACAAATAAAAATTATGAAGTTATATCTATAAGAACTCTAAATAAGTTGAGAGTATTTATATATTTAGACACACTAAATTTATCCACCACATAGTAAAACTTTAATATCTTATTTTATCAAATAATTGTTTAATAGGATCTCAAAGTAGTCTTAATTTAACTTATTACATAAATATTCCATATATATCCAGGTTTCAATAGATTTATAAAACTCATATGAGAGAAAATTTCCATTCCTTTATATCAATTTATCCTATATAAATATTTTCGTTAGATTTTTTGGAGCTCTAACAAAGTTTCAGAGAAACATGATTGTTATCTTCTTAAACATTCTCAAGTAGACCATGGAAATATTCATAGCAGATCTCTATTTGATTGGATTTTTATTTTCATATTTCTTGGACATTTATTTATTAATTTTAAAATATATTAAATTATCAAACATAGTTGGAAAACATGAAATGAACCATTTCATTAAAAAGAAATATAAATTTCTATTACAAAATATTCCAATGGAATGAATTATCATAGATTATGATAATATTTAGGATTTTAATATAGTTATTCTAATAAATTTAATAAAGGATGCTAATTATTTCTTGGCACATTCAATATTCTAAAATATTTTTTCCAATTTTTTTATTCAAGTCTAAAGTGTCATGTTTTAATGAATGACCACTTTTAAATGAACTTCATGGAATAAAGAGGTTATATCATTAACACATTTAGGTTTACATTATCATAAAAGTATATTATAGTTTACCTTTTTATGTGTGGTGAAAGTAATTAAGCTATGTCAGTTGTGTTTAGATAAATTAATAATAATAAAAAACCATTTATTAATCATGTAAGCTAATGAATGAAACTCAAATGTGTTTCATATCTTCTAATGAAGTTTAATTAGTTATAATATATATTATAATGAAATTAAGATATTTTTTTATAGAATTAAATGTTATTGTTTTCACTTTCAATTCATCATTGATGTATGACCACATAACGATTCAATATTCATTTCCACCATTATAGCATAATGTTAAACTCATTATGTACTATATTTTCCAATTTTAATTAGAAAAATTACTTAAAATTTTATTAAATTAGTTAATTTTTATCAGTTTTAAAATTTATAATTTTACTTGTTTTGATGATGTTATTATAGGAGGAGGTGATTTTGAAGGCTAGAGATGATTTAAAAGAAAAATAGACCCAACTACATCGAATCCCAAGAACATTTTTCCACTTTTTTACATTATAAGAATTAAGTCCATCCTATTGGGATGGAATATTATGGTATGATCGAAGAAAAAGTGGTATATAACTCATCTCAAGGAAACCAATCCCAATTAATCCATATGGTGGTCTAAATTATCTAATATATGAAAGATACTATATTTTTTTGAATTCAATAGACTGGATCAGTATTTTGACAAGATCTCCCATTATAGACATTAAATGATCACCAAATTTAAAATAGAGATATTAAATTTGTATTCCAACAATTATTTTATATTTTATAAGTTTAGATAAATCCATTTACTATTATAAAAACAAGACACAAGTGTTACCTCAATATTTGGGTTCTCAAAACAACCTCCCATTTTGGATATAAATGGGCAAATTGGTAACCACATTTGAAAGTTCAACCAAGTAGAAAATCATAGAAAATTTTAAGAACCAATGAAGTCCTCTCATAATCCTTGATTTTTTGGAGTCATATATGCTCATTGGGGGATCAAGGAAAAAGGTGAAGTTCCACCCAATACTTCTCATCCAATTGATGGTGAGCTAAATGTTGGATAATCATTTCAAGGGAGCTACACACACTTGGAGAGGGAGTTCTAACAATTTTTTATTATGTTGGTTTGTTTTACATTTTTTGGAACATTTAATTATTGTTTAATATTACCACTCTTCTCTATTGAATTATTTTTTGGTACAACTTATTGAAGAAATTTTCATTTAAATATCGATTGAGTTGTGTTTTGAAGTAGGAATATTGGAGTGTTCTAATTAGAAAACATATCCATCCTTTTTCCCATTAAAATGTGGGAGATTTCAGTATGATTTGGTATCATTAAATCCATTATCAAGGTCTAAAACTTAACAAGATGTTTTTTGTGTCAAGCGTTTTTTACTTTGTGCATCATTTTAAGAGGAAAAGGGAGATTACGATATGTGCAACCCCCAACCAAATGATTACAATAAATCACGTTTATTATTAAAAAAAATGATCTAACCAAGATTTATAGAGAATATTAAATGAACTCCTCTGATTTTTATAATGAAGTACCTTTTTTGTCAATTATTAAACTCTTTAAACTAGATCATTTTATTTTTAAACTATTTTAAAACCCCATATTTCTTGTTTTCTTTTTTAAAAGTGTATGGGAAATAAACACTCTAATCTCATAAATTATTCTTGAGATACAGCCTAGTTTCACATATAGACTCTAAATCAAATTTCAAAAAATAATCAATTTTATGTTTCATGAGAACATGATCAATACTTTTCATCATTTATGAGGACCACTTTTGTAACACCCGAGACTTTTATGTTATATAAATCATCAAAGGAATCTTTTTCTACACAACACTTGCTTGCCTTGCTTTACACGCAATCGCGACCTTCCTCGATAGCTTGCGTCGTACGCAATACCGAGTTTCACTAAACAACAATATGCTATTAAAACTAGCCGTTATGAATAGTAATAACCACTTTTTGAAAATTTATAAATTTTATTTTTCAAAATGGACTTCATTTTTGGACTCAGAATATCGAAATTAGCCTAGGGTGAAATTTTGGTATTTTTCTGAAAACTTACAATTTTTGATGAATAGTGAAACCACTAAGTGGTAGGTTAAAAACTGAATTTTGCATAAAACTTAATTTTACCGCTTATGTGAATGGAATTTCAAAAATCCGACAGACACAGTTGATGTCAGTAAGTAAAATGTGGTTTAATGAGATAAAAATAATTTTTTTGGTGAATAGTAACTTTTTACTATTTTTACCGCGGTTAATAGTAAATAGGGTAACTAAGGGTAAATATGATATTAATATTACCCTAACACATGTCCTAATTCTATTGGACAAGTGTAATTCGAACAAAAACAAACTTAGGAATAAAATATGACCATTTAGGCCCACTTGGATTAGATTAGGACATTTATTATTAATTTATTTAAAGAAGGGTTAAAACAGTTAAAATCAACGTTTAATAAGTAAAGCATTTTTAATATAGGGTTATACATAAGGTAAATTCGATTGTAAATATTCATTAGAAAGCTAAAAATATTTCCTACATGATGGTATTTTATTTGTAATTTTTAGACATTAAATAATTTAATTTATTTATGACATAATGATGATGCAGTAATTATCTTATTAATGAAATATTGACATAATTGATGTTATAAACACCAAAATAAATGTAATTTGAGACTTTTTATGAATTCCACTAATTTTCTAGGTTACTAGGATATATTAATGTTGATTTAATCAACTTGGTTCGAACATATAATTCTGTTATGACTTTCACAAAAATCATATATCAAATAGTGTCAAAATTGACACAAAATAGTTTTTAAATAAAATATTATATTATTAATTGTTATTGTATTCCTAAAAATAAAAGGTTCGGCCAAATGACTTAGATAAGGATATATATATTAATAATAAACAATTTGGGGTTCGTTTGGCATGTTATAGTAAGTGTATTAACCATATAGTGAAAGAAAACAAAAAGACACGGTAAAAGTTAAATTAATTAACTTAGAGTTAAATCTAATTGATAAGGTTAAAATAAAACCCTAAACTTGTCTAAATCCTATTGGTTGATAGGATTTCGACCCATCCCCACTTTAGCTTCGAAATAAGACCCTTTGGAACCATTATAAACCGATTTTGACTTTAATATAAAATAATATTTTGAGATATTCCTAAGGTGCCCCTCTCCTCCCTTATAAAAGGGCACCTCTCCCCCTCCTCCTCACACCAAATTGAGCACTCAAGCTCGGCCAACCCCTGCCATTTTCTCCTCTACACATCCCTAGAATAATCCTAGAGGTCCTGGTCTTCTCGAAAGACCAATCTTAGTTCCTTAAGTGGAGGATTCAAAGAGGCGTTCCAAAGAAGAGGTAATATCCATTACCGATCTTTTCAATTTCTTTCTTCTTCAACTTCTTCTTATTTAGTTGTTTCATGATAAAGTAATAACATCAGTATTACTTACATACTTATATGTTATTATAAATATGACACAACCCTAATTCACCTTCTATCCATCCTACGGAAAAATGAAATCACCGCGCGTGCGTACGTACGGAATACCGTCTCCACGCCGTGGTGTAATCTATTTTCCACCATCACCTTACAAGGATGGGTATAATGGTGTAATGAGTAACTATATATGATTATTATTAATTAATATTGATACTGAAATAATATATATATACTCCAATACAATTCCACGATCATAGGAACGATATCATCACTCGTGCGTAGGTACGGAATACCGTCTCCACGATGTGATGCGACTCGTTCTACATGATCTTCATTTCATAATGATTATATAAATGAATTGAATGAATGAATATGGTATATAATACACTAATACTATTATGGAAATGAATTATCTATAACCTAAAGATAAGAATAAGAATTTATTCGACAAAACACGCATAAGAACAAAAAGTTATAAAGACCCGAGTAACAATTAACAATGAAATATTACTAACAAGAAGCTAATAATAGGACCATATATGATCTCATATCAATATGTATGATTCTGGAATAAGTCAATAACATTATTTAAACCATTATACAGGAGCTTCGGACACGAACAAAGCAAATCGGACCTAAGGTAAGGGAAATATCACAATCTCATTTTTATCCGAGATTGTTTATTCGTAAGTATTTACTGGGGTGTATTTTATCATCCACATCCATGTTTCATCAAAATGTAATATTATTTCCATCCACCTACAATTGTTTAAAACAATTTTTACCCTTCGGTGAGTTTTTAGTAATATGTATGAAAGGAATCTTTTGTCGTACGAGGTACTTTTTGACTTTTCCGACAAAAGTACGAAGAATGTTTTTTTTAACTTATATGGCACGAACGGATTTCTACTGTTTTATAAAGCCTTATTTTCATGAAGCTTCCTCTAAAAGATTTCATGACTATTTTCAATAAAATCTCTTTCTTTTAAAATTTCATGATGTTTTGTGAAAAGAAATTGATTTTGAAGAAGAAAGGATATTTTCCTCAAGAATTCATTTCAAGTGTTTTATCAAAATTATTTTCCATCTAAGATAATAAAGGGTTCTGTTTCTATCCATATTTTTACATTGATTTGACTATGTTGTGATGGAATTATGTTTATGAATTCCTTTATCTTATATGAATTGATTTATGATGTCATGATGTTTCAAGAATCCCATTTTTGTTACATGTGTTATGCGATGATGTATGTTTTATGATTATGTGGCACACATAAGAAATAATTCATTATAAGATGGGTGGGACCTATATCTCCCTCCAATGCATTGGGTAATGATTTTATATCTCATGAGATAGACATGGCTGGAACGGAAGGTTATTTCGGTTCAGTGATACAGGACTGAAACGAGGAGTGAACTCGGTTCAGAAAGGGACTTTGTCCACTAAGACAGTCTTAGCAATGAGTCATGACTAACAAGAAATGATTTTCCATGATTATGTGTGCATGCCACAAAGTTTCAAGTTTTATGTTATGATTATGGGGATCTCATTGTCACTTCTATGATTTATTCCATGTTAAGATATTATGATCTCTTTTGCAGGTTTTGATTTTCATAAAGATATGATATGATTTTTATTTCCTTCATTTGCCCTTGCTGAGCATTTGAGCTCACCCTTTTATGTTTTCTTTTCCCCAGGTCAGGAAGATGGATATTAAGTAGAATATGCTAAAAGGGACCCTAGATATGATGAAATAAATGGGAGACACTGTAGAAGATTTATGAACCAGTTGTTTATGTTTCCCAGTTTCTAAAGACACTATACCTATACGGTCCTTTGTGGTTTGGTCATATGTTGTAATAAGTGTGCTTCAATTTTGAAGTATTAACAATATATGTAAAGTGTGGGTCGTTATATTTGGTATCAGAGGAAAGGTATAGTCAACCTTTGGAAAACTAGGATGTGAAAGCCTTAGTAAGAACCCTAAGGATAAGTCTAAGCATAGAACACAATCTTAGAAATGGCCATGAATAACCTAGGATAAGACCATAAGCATGAAAATTTTATTCTTGAATTATGTGGTTTCCTATTATAATTAGTGTTGCTCACACTATTCTTCTTGGTTTTAGTCAATGGCTGGAACCCGAAGGAACCGTGTTAATGCGGAATGCGATGGGCAATGCAATGATTGTCCCCATGAGCAACCAAACGATATGGGAGCTGGAATGAAAAATCTTGTAGCCATGCTCACACAACTTTCTCAAGCTATGAATCATGCATGATTTCCAAACGAGCAAAGGAGGGAGCAACATTCTGTTGAATCCTTCATGAGGCAGCGTCCACCTTCTTTCAGCGGGTCTACTGATCCATTAGTTGCTGAACAATGGATTAGTACTACTGAAAAGATATTTTCAGTTCTTCAATGTTCTGAGCATGATAAAGTCATCCTAGCAGTGTATCGTTTGGAAGGAGATGCTGATCAATGGTGGAATCTTGTTAAGAATACGAGGCAAAGGAATGAAATTGATTCTATGGAATGGGACGAGTTCAAGAACTTATTTTTCAATAAGTACTTCCCTCGTATTCTCCGAACAAAGATGGAGAAAGAGTTCCTTGAACTGAAGCAAAGGGATGATGAATCTGTTGGTACCTATGAAGCAAATTTTACCAGACTTGCAAGGTACGCTTCTGGTATTATTATCCAACCTGAGAGTAAGATCGATCGATTCTTTAGTGGCTTAAAACCAAGTCTTCGAAGGGCGTTAGCCATAAGGGACTTCAATAGCTACGAGGAAATCGTTCGATGTGCTCTCAAAGTCGAGATGGAGATTGGAGTAACCCATCAGTCACATGGGTTTGATAAGAAGAGGAAGATGGAATTCAAAGAAAAATCTAAAGAGCACACGGAAAAGAAGATGAGCTTTTCCTTATGCTCAAAGTGTGGAAAGAAACATGGAGGGAGTTGTCTTAAAGGGACAAGTAAATGTTTTAAATGTGGAAAAGAAGGTCATCGGGCATTCGAATGCCGTGATAATGGGAAGAAGATGTCTAATGACGCAAAAAAAGGAAGGGATACACAGAATGAACCTACTACACTTCAATGTTTCAAGTGCAAGGAGATGGGGCATTATGCCAATCAATGCCCAAATCCAAGGGTTGATGATGATGGTCGACGTCAACAAACTCTTAAGGCTAAAGACAAAGGAAAGTCACATGCAATTTCTATCAGCGATGTGGAGTACGATAACGATGTGGTGAAAGGTACACTTACCATCCACTCTAAAGTAGCAAATGTTTTATTTGATTCTGGATCCACCCACTCTTTTATTTCTGAAAAGTTTTCTAAGGGTATCACCGTATTACCTCAACAATTAGATGTTGAGTTAGCTGTGACAACACCTAATGGCACATCAATCGCATCAAAAGTTTATAATTCTTCTCCGATCGAAGTTTGTGGGAAAGTGCTTCCTGCAAATCTTGTGATCCTTCCTTTAGTGGAATTTGATGTGATTCTTGGCATGGATTGGCTTTCTCTACATGGAGCTCATATCAATTGCCAAAGAAGGGAAGTCACATTTCATATTCCAGATCAATCTACGATCATATACCAATTCAAGGATGAACATAACCTTCCAGTGGAAATTTCTTCCATCTTATGGGTATTGATTCCACTAAATGAAGGTTATTTATCTCAAATGGTTGGTGAGAAACTCACGATTAAGAATATGCCCATTGTACGGGAGTTTGATGATGTCTTTCCGGAGGAATTGCCGGGTCTTCCACCAAATCGTGAAGTTGAGTTTTCAATAGAACTCGTACCGGGTGCTTTGCCTATTTCAAAGACACCTTATAGAATGGCACTAATTGAGTTGCAGGAATTGAAGAAGCAATTCCAAGAGAATCTTGATAAGGGATTCATACGCCCTAGTGCGTCACCTTGGGGAGCACCTGTTCTATTTGTTAAGAAGAAAGATGGATCAATGAGACTCTGCATTGATTATCGAGAACTTAACAAGATCACTATCAAGAACAAATATCCTCTCCCACGCATTGATGACTTATTTGACCAACTACGCGGAGCTCAATACTTTTCCAAGATTGATCTTCGTTCAGGGTATCATCAATTAAGGGTCAAAAGGGAGGATATAACAAAGACGGCTTTCCGTACAAGGTATGGACACTATGAATTTATAGTGATGCCATTTGGTCTTACTAATGCCCCTGCTATCTTCATGGATCTAATGAATAGAGTCTTTAGAGACTATCTTGATCAATTTGTGGTAGTCTTTATAGACAATATTCTTGTCTATTCAAAGAGCAAGGAAGAGCATGAAGATCACTTGAGAATTATATTGAAGACCCTGAGAAAGGAGAAGCTTTATGCCAAATTTACCAAGTGTGAATTTTGGCTTCAAAAAGTCGCATTTTTGGGTCATATAATCTCAAAAGAGGGGATATATGTGGATCCAGAAAAAATAGAGGTTATCGAAAGATGGTCAAGACCAACAACAATAACTGAGATCCGAAGTTTTCTTGGTTTGGCTGGATATTATCGACGTTTTGTAAAAGATTTTTCACGATTATCTAATCCACTCACCAAGTTGACCCGGAAAGGAGTTAAGTTTGTCTGGACGGAAGAATGTGAAGAGAATTTCAAGGAGTTGAAAAGAAGGTTATCCAGTGCACCTGTGCTCACACTACCTTGTAGTGGAGAAAAGTTTGTGATCTACAGTGATGCATCCAAGAAGGGATTGGGGTGTGTTCTTTTGCAAAATGATATGGTGATAGCTTATGCCTCACGACAGTTGAAAATCCATGAGCAAAATTACCCAACACATGATTTGGAGTTGGCTGCGGTAATCTTTGCATTAAAGATTTGGAGGCATTACCTTTATGGTGAAAGGTGTGATATTTATACTGATCATAAAAGTTTAAAGTATATTTTCACACAAAAGGAGTTGAATACGCGTCAAAGAAGATGGTTGGAGCTGATTAAGGATTATGACTGCTCAATCCATTACCACCCTAGGAAAGCAAACAAGGTGGCAGATGCATTAAGTCGACAAGACCATGATAGTTTATCCATGATGAGGATCACAAAAGATCCAATATTTATGGATTTACAAAGGATGGATCTTGGAATTATAATGGAAGGGGAAAAATCTTATCTTTCTCAAATGAATGTTCAACCATCTATACATGTGAAGATTAAAGAGGCACAAAAAGAAGATGTCGAGTTACAAAAGAAGGTGAGAAATGTTCCTGAATTCAACCTTGATTGTGATGGGATAATAAAGTTCAGGAATCGGGTTTGCGTTCCTCCCATCCCCGAATTAAAGAAAGAGCTTCTGGATGAGGCTCATAGTTCTTCATTCTCTATTCATCCTGGAAGCACGAAGATGTATAGGGACCTGAAAGAGTACTTCTGGTGGGATGGCATGAAAAGAGATGTTGCTGAATATGTCTCTCGATGCATGGTTTGTCAACAAGTTAAAGCTGAGAGACAGAAGTCTAAGGGGATGTTACAACCATTACCCATACCCGAATAAAAATGGGAAAACATCACTATGGACTTTGTCACAGGACTTCCTAAAACATCAAAAGGCAATAATGCTATCTGGGTCATAGTTGATCGTCTTACAAAGTCTGCACACTTCAGTGCTATTAGAGAGGATTTCTCTCTAGATCATCTTGCCAGGATATATATAAAGGAAGTGGTAAGATTGCATGGAGTACCACTTTCTATTATATCTGATCGAGATCCGAGATTTACCTCAAAGTTTTGGCGAAGTCTTCAGCATACTCTGGATACAGAGTTGAGTTTCAGCACTGCTTATCATCCCCAGACAGACGGTCAGTCTGAGAGAACAATTCAAACCCTAGAAGATATGTTGAGAGCTTGCTCTACGGATTTCAAAGGAGGTTGGGATCAACACCTACCTTTGGTGGAATTTTCTTATAATAATAGCTTTCACTCCAGTATTCAGATGGCTCCTTATGAAGCTCTCTATGGAAAGAAATGCAGGACTCCAACTTGCTGGGATGAAGTTGGGGAAAGAAAGCTATTAGGACCTGATCTCGTTGATGAAATGGCAGAAAAGGTTAGATCTATTCAACAACACATAAGAGCAGCTCAGAGTCGACAGAAAAGTTATGCCGACAACCGAAGAAAAGACCTAGAGTTTGAAGTGGGCGATAAAGTGTTCTTACGAATATCTCCCTGGAAGAGGGTTATGAGATTTGGAAAGAAGGGGAAGTTGAGCCCTAGATATATCGGTCCTTTTGAAATACAGGATCGTGTTGGGAAGGTAGCTTACCGATTGGCGCTTCCACCGAATCTCTCTCAAGTTCACGATGTGTTCCACGTATCTCTCCTGAGAAAGTACATACCAGATCCTTCACATGTACTCAGCTCAGAAGTTGTACCGCTGGAGCAAGATCTTTCTTATGAAGAACAGCCGATAGAGATTTTGGATCATAGCGAAAAAGTCCTACGAAACAAGACCACTCGCTTGGTGAAAGTTTTATGGAGGAACCACCAACTTGAAGAAGCTACATGGGAGCTTGAGGATATGATGAGGGAGAAGTATCCTCATTTGTTTGTTACAAAGTGACGAATTTCGAGGGCGAAATTCTTTTTAAGGGGGGTAGAATGTAACACCCGAGACTTTTATGTTATATAAATCATCAAAGGAATCTTTTTCTACACAACACTTGCTTGTCTTGCTTTACACGCAATCGCGACCTTCCTCGATAGCTTGCGTCGTACGAAATACCGAGTTTCACTAAACAACAATATGCTATTAAAACTAGCCGTTATGAATAGTAATAACCACTTTTTGAAAATTTATAAATTTTATTTTTCAAAATGAACTTAATTTTTGGACTCAGAATATCGAAATTAGCCTAGGGTGAAATTTTGGTATTTTTCTGAAAACTTTCACTTTTTGATGAATAGTGAAACCACTAAGTGGTAGGTTAAAAACTGAATTTTGCATAAAACTTAATTTTACCGCTTATGTGAATGGAATTTCAAAAATCCGACAGACACGGTTGATGTCAGTAAGTAAAATGTGGTTCAATGAGATAAAAATAATTTTTTGGTGAATAGTAACTTTTTACTATTTTTACCGCGGTTAATAGTAAATAGGGTAACTAAGGGTAAATATGATATTAATATTACCCTAACACATGTCCTAATTCTATTGGACAAGTGTAATTCGACCAAAAACAAACTTAGGAATAAAATATGACCATTTAGGCCCACTTGGATTAGATTAGGACATTTATTATTAATTTATTTAAAGAAGGGTTAAAACAGTTAAAATCAAAGTTTAATAAGTAAATAATTTTTAATATGGGGTTATACATAAGATAAATTCGATTGTAAATATTCATTAGAAAGCTAAAAATCTTTCCTACATGATGGTAGTTTATTTGTAATTTTTAGACATTAAATAATTTAATTTATTTATGACACAATGATGATGGAGTAATTATCTTATTAATGAAATATTGACATAATTGATGTTATAAACACCAAAATAAATGTAATTTGAGACTTTTTATGAATTCAACTAATTATCTATGTTACTAGGATATATTAATGTTGATTTAATCAACTTGGTTCGAACATATAATTCTGTTATGACTTTCACAAAAATCATATATCAAATAGTGTCAAAATTGACACAAAATAGTTTTTAAATAAAATAAAATATTATTAATTGTTATTGTATTCCTAAAAATCTAAGGTTCGGCCAAATGACTTAGATAAGGATATATATATTAATAATAAACAATTTGGGGTTAGTTTGGCATGTTATAGTAAGTGTATTAACCATATAGTGAAAGAAAACAAAAAGACACGGTAAAGGTTAAATTAATTAACTTAGAGTTAAATCTAATTGATAAGATTAAAATAAAACCCTAAACTTGTCTAAATCCTATTGGTTGATAGGATTTCGACCCATCCCCACTTTAGCTTCGAAATAAGACCCTTTGGAACCATTATAAACCGATTTTGACTTTAATATAAAATAATATTTTGAGATATTCCTAAGGTGCCCCTCTCCTCCCTTATAAAAGGGCACCTCCTCCCCCTCCTCCTCACACCAAATTGAGCGCTCAAGCTCGGCCAACCCCTGACATTTTCTCCTCTACACATCCCTAGAATAATCCTAGAGGTCCTGGTCTTCTCCAAAGACCAATCTTAGTTCCTTAAGTGAAGGATTCAAAGAGGCGTTCCAAAGAAGAGGTAATATCCATTACCGATCTTTTCAATTTCTTTCTTCTTCAACTTCTTCTTCTTTAGTTGTTTCATGATAAAGTAATAACATCAGTATTACTTACATACTGATATGTTATTATAAATATGAAACAACCCTAATTCACCTTCTATCCATCCTACGGAAAAAGGAAATCACCACGCGTGCGTACGTACGGAATACCGTCTCCACGCCGTGGTGTAATCTATTTTCCACCATCACCTTACAAGGATGGGTATAATGGTGTAATGAGTAACTATATATGATTATTATTAAGTAATATTGATACTGAAATAATATATATATATACTCCAATACAATTCCACGATCATAGGAACGATATCATCCCTCGTGCGTACGTACGGAATACCGTCTCCACGATGTGATGCGACTCGTTCTACATGATCTTCATTTCATAATGATTATATAAATGAATTGAATGAATGAATATGGTATATACTACACTAATACCATTCTGGAAATGAATTATCTATAACCTAAAGATAAGAATAAGAATTTATTCGACAAAACACACATAAGAACAAAAAGTTATAAAGACCCGAGTAACAAGTAACAATGAAATATTACTAACAAGAAGCTAATAATATGACCATATATGATCTCATATAAATATGTATGATTCTGGAATAAGTCAATAACATTATTTAAACCATTATACAGGATCTTCGGACACGAACAAAGCAAATCGGACCTAAGGTAAGGGAAATATCACAATCTCATTTTTATCCGAGATTCTTTATTCGTAAGTATTTACTGGGGTGTATTTTATCATCCACATCCATGTTTCATCAAAATGTAATATTATTTCCATCCACCTACAATTGTTTAAAACAATTTTTACCCTTCGATGAGTTTTTAGTAATATGTATGAAAGGAATCTTTTGTCGTACGAGGTACTTTTTGACTTTTCCGACAAAAGTACGAAGAATGTTTTTTTTAACTTATACGGCACGAACGGATTTCTACTGTTTTATAAAGCCTTATTTTCATGAAGCTTCCTCTAAAAGATTTCATGACTATTTTCAATAAAATATATTTCTTTTAAAATTTCATGATGTTTTGTGAAAATAAATTGATTTTGAAGAAGAAAGGATATTTTCCTCAAGAATTCATTTCAAGTGTTTTATCAAAATTATTTTCCATCTAAGATAATAAAGGGTTCTGTTTCTATCCATATTTTTACATTGATTTGACTATGTTGTGATGGAATTATGTTTATGAATTCCTTTATCTTATATGAATTGATTTATGATGTCATGATGTTTCAAGAATCCCATTTTTGTTACATGTGTTATGCAATGATGTATGTTTTATGATTATGTGGCACACATAAGAAAGGATTCATTATAAGATGGGTGGGACCTATATCTCCCTCCAATGCATTGGGTAATGATTTTATATCTCATGAGATAGACATGGCTGGAACGGAAGGTTATTTCGGTTCAGTGATACAGGACTGAAACGAGGAGTGAACTCGGTTCAGAAAGGGACTTTGTCCACTAAGACAGTCTTGGCAATGAGTCATGACTAACAAGAAATGATTTTCCATGATTATGTGTGCATGCCACAAAGTTTCAAGTTTTATGTTATGATTATGGGGATCTCATTGTCACTTCAATGATTTATTCCATGTTAAGATATTATGATCTCTTTTGCAGGTTTTGATTTTCATAAAGATATGATATGATTTTTATTTCCTTCATTTTCCCTTGCTGAGCATTTGAGCTCACCCTTTTATGTTTGCTTTTCCCCAGGTCAGGAAGATGGATATTAAGTAGAATATGCTAAAAGGTACCCTAGATATGATGAAATAAATGGGAGACACTGTAGAAGATTTATGAACCAGTTGTTTATGTTTCCCAGTTTCTAAAGACACTATACCTATACGGTCCTTTGTGGTTTGGTCATATGTTGTAATAAGTGTGCTTCAATTTTGAAGTATTAACAATATATGTAAAGTGTGGGTCGTTATATCTTTTTTCAGTGCATTTATTGATAATAACATAATGTTTCATTGACACTAAGAAGCACTAAATGATTCATTTAATGAGGATGAAAAAACAATGAAACTCTTATAAATCTTTATTCTTTTTCATCTTCTAAAACAAACATCATGACTAAAATAAAATTTCATAACACAACTGAAAGTAATTATAAATTGAAAGGACTAACCTCACCTGATTTAGATATCTAACCCATATACATTCAAATATGGGGAGAAGCACATATTTCTAAATTAAAATATGGAAAAATTTACTTACTAAGAAAATTTCATGGACTGGATGGAGAAGTCTCACATAGGAATAGAAATTAATTTCAATACATGTGTTTAATATTAAAACTAGAAAATTGGATGATGAATTGGTTAATCTTAGGGAATTCACATTCTATTTAGAAGAAATAAAAAACGAATGATTATACTATGTTAACTCCACAATTAGAGTTTGGGAGATCATGAAATGACTTTTTCATGAAAAATAATTCCCATCCTCTCTTACTATAATAAGAAAGAAATAATTTTTTGGAATAATATAATGTAATGGGGAAACATTTGAAGAATTTTTGGAACATTTTAAAAGGATTTATTCCTGCTATAAACACTATAAAAAGGTTTGAAAAATTTAATAAAATACTTTTATGAAGGTTTAATTCTAATTGATCCTAACATGATTTATCCTACGATAGGTAGTTCCTTGGTGGTAAAGTCTCCAATCTTTATAAGAAATCACATAAAAAATGTCAGGAAACACTAAACTATTTGTTACAAGGTCTAGTGTACCCATAAGAGGTGTCCATGAGGTGAATATTTCTGAATTTGAGAAGAAAGAGAACATGAAGTTTGAATAGGTAAGTAACATAATCCAAAAACATTATCTTTCCAAATTGAAATACCATCCTCCTATAATTCATTATGGTATATATGCTTCTGATACCCATTATCCAGACCAATGTCCTTAATTAAGAGAAACTATTGAGAGTTATGAGGAAATATTCCCAGCATGCCCCTAAAACAGACCCATTAGACAAGAACTATAATATACATCCATCTCTATATTTAAGTAAAACCAAGCCTATATGAAATGGTGGCATTGAAAGTAATATTAATAATCCTTGAACCACATGGGGTAGAGTAGTAATCCTACACCACCACCTAGAAATACTCAATTACTACAAAGACATTTCCAATGACCCCCTTCAAAACACGAGACCATCCTTGAGGAAAATAACAAAAAAGGATTAAAATAATATTTTATTCCCAAAACCACCCAACAATCCATTAAATACCAAAAAAATCAATAAATCCAACTCACCAACTTAGTGGGTGAAATTGACAGTTAAGGGTGCAGGGGACTACTATCACAACTGATTTCAAATCCCATGGACAAAGGGAATATATGTGCTATCACACATTACATTTGTAAAGAGACTTATTCTTCTAGTGATTCAATACATTAGGCATGTCCCCCTTTTTAAAACTCTATTTCTCCACCATCAAAATATTCAAGTGAATAAAAAAACAAAAAGGGTAAAAAAGTTATCATTGAGGAATCCCATAAACAATATGTTCCTCTTACCTTTACCCAAAGGATCTCTAATCCTAAGAGAATATTTGATCTAAAAATTTATAAAAAGATCATGGATACATTTAAAAAGGTACATTTTAACAATCTACTATTGGATGCAGTTAAAAATATTACAAAAGATGCCAAATTTCTCAAAGACAATTTTCACCCAATGATGGAGAATGAAGGGTAATGAGTGAGTGATCCTTATAAAGAATGTATTATCATTAATACAACCGGTGATTCCAAATGAATCCTAGGATTAAATAACATTAATGATTCCTTTAAAATAGAGGATACTTTATTTTCTGAAGAAATTCTTGATTTATGTTCTTCAATTAATGTAAATCCTTACTCGGTATATACCTCTCTACAGGTTAGAGAGATTCAACAAATGAACATAGTCATGAAACATTCCATCTAAAGCATAAATTGTAACTCCCCGACCCCAGTTACCCAGAGTCGATGCATTATTACATAACATTGGAACGATAAAAAAAGATCAAGTCTCGAATGACCTATTAGTTTAGTAGTCTTGGAAACACTAGATACATTCATAAAGTTTACATTACATCATAAAGTGAAAACTACAACAATATCTTGTCTCCACACTCATATCCCCTTATACTATCCTTGCAGGTCATTCATAAATACTTCTTCACATCCTGGGAAAAATAAAACATAGAATGGGGTGAGCTCAAATGCCTAGTAAGGATAACAATATAGAAAAAACTTTTATAAATAAGCATAATCATTTAAGGCAATGTATAACTAAAATAAAATCCTTTTAAACTTGAAATTCATCATAATATGGGAAAAATAAAATTAAATAATGCCATTTACTTATTCACATTGATATTCTACTAGTCGAATAATCACATGCAATATCAATAACAACTTTCGTAATGATGGAATGCATAATGCCAGACTATCATAACCATGTAGCCAAGGTTTCATGCCAAGACTAAAAATAAGATTTTGTAAAGGCCTCATTCCAAGACACTAGTTTGTCTCATGAGACCTACCAATGCATCTAGGAGCTATAACAAGCTCCACCCGTCACTTATTAAGTCTAATACATTCCTCATATGAACAGGTTTAAACCTAACATAAACATTCATATTAAAACTAGCATACAAAATGTCAATACATTCTCGATAAACCATGAATGGTATAAAAATAATACATCCACAGTCAAACATATCACAAAAACTTCAATACAATATAGAAGTTTTGTATCATAATAAATCAACTTCAAATAAGCTTAAAATCCATCAAAGGATGTTGACATAGATGAAATCAAAACTATTTGATAGAAATATTTATTTTTTTAAATCATTTAAAAGATATATAATAAAACATTTACTTTTAAAATTTCTTTATATGCTTGTAAGGTATGCTTCGAAGATTTTATAATGGTGGGAAATAAGCACACCCACCGTATAATTAAAAAAAACATTCTTACCTTAATTCTGTCGATAAGGTTAAAAATTACCTTGTTTGGAAAATGATGAAAAGATTCCTTTATAAAACTCTTATAAAAAGTCAAAAAAGGGTTTAAATGACTTTAACCCATATTCTAGTAAATATTAAAAATGTTTTGAAATACATTTTTAAGAAACAAGGATGTGGATGATAAAGAAGTCCTAGTATATTATTACGTATAAACAACCTCAGATAATGAAGAGATGGAAAAATAAACCCTTACCTTGTACTTTTCCTTGGTTGGGGGTTGGTTAACCTCTTGTATAATGGTGAAATAATTTTTTATTAAATTATAATATAATCATATACATTATATATGATATCATATATGATCTTTTGACATTTCTTTGTTAATAATATCTTAGTATTATCGTTGTTTCAGGTGTTAACTTACTCATATATTTTTTGTTACATAAGCCATGTTTTCTATGGATATATTGTATTTTATTCATATCTAGAATGATATAAAGTCCTTAAAAATTATTTTTAATCATAAAATGAGAATTTGTCTCCAATGGATACGATAGGGAATGAATCTCATCACGTTCGTGGAGACGGTAGTTTGTAGGAACGCACGAGTGAAAATATCATTCTTTTGATATTAAAATAATATTTAATTGGATGTTATATCATATATACAGAATCATTATCACGTTATATTCATTATTTACATGAATTACACATCATTATTATACCCATCCAAATAATAGTATTTAGAATAACAATTACACCACGACATGGAGACAGTAGGCCGTACATACGCACGTATGGTGACATGTCATTCAAAGGATGCATAGAATACGGAATATGGTTATAGAGTATTTATAATAACATGAAAGTATATATACTATACTAGAGTTATTATTTTATAATGGGAATAACAAATAATGAAGAAGTGGAAGAAGAAAGGAACTTGAAAGAGGGTGGTGAAAACATTACCTCTTCTTCGGGTTCTTCCTTTTGATTTGATAAAAATGGCTCATTAGGATGGCTTTATGATCAATATAATGCCTCTCGATTGAAGTGAGGGAAGTTGAGATTGTATTTGGTCTAGGTTTGGCCGAGCCAAAAGGCTTTGAATGTTTGAATTAGTGAGAAGGGGGAGTTCCCTTTTATAAGAGGGGTGAGGGGCACCTTTGAAAAAGGTAGAAATATTATTTTATAATAAATTCATATTCGGTTTCTAATGGCTCCAAAGTGAATTATTCAATGTCTAAGGTGGGGATGGGTAGAAATACTTTCAACCAATATAATTCAGAGAGATTTGGGTTATTATATAAACCTTATATTTTAGTTTTAACTCTTAGTTAATTTGTTTGAAATTTATCATGTCACTTGGTATTTTGATATTATATAGTTAATAAACTTACTATATACTTTAAAGATACCCCCAAGTGGTCCATTAATGATACACCTATCATGATATAATTCATTTTTCTGAACCTTAGATTTTTAGGAATAGAATATCAATTAATAATATAATATTTGTTTTAAAAACTCATTTATGTCAATTTTGACACTTTTCAATAATTGATTTTTGTTAAAGTCTTAAATACTTTATTAATTCGAAGAAAATTCATTTAAGAAATTATATAATGTAATATTAACCAATAAAATTCATGTCTGTCATCAAAACTTTCAAATTATATTTATTTTGACATTTATAATACCAATTATTTGATTCTTTCATTAATAAGGAAAATACTGCATTATTATTGTGTCATAAATAATATTAATTATTAAATGTCTAAATATTATGAATAAAATACCATTATGTAAGAAATAATTTTATCTTTCTAATTAATTTTTATAGTCTAAAATCCAACAAATATAACCCTATGTAAAAATTGTTTTTCGAAAAGATATATGCTTATGTCATTTTTGTATTTATTTTAACTTAATTAATATAAAGTGTGCTTATCACTTACAAGTGGATCCATGGGGTCCCAAAAGCGTCCCAAAGATGAACATGGTCGGAAATGTATCAATAAATAAGTTTAGGATAAGTTTTAGGATAATTTATTATTATAATAATATTATTATTTTACCCTTATTTACTGGATTTACCCTTTAACCATGGTAAATAAAATATTTACCGAAATAATTATTCAAAATGTGTAAAAATAAAAGATACCTATTTAAAAAATTTGGACATCCTCATTCCAAATATGGAATCTATTTTTCAAATTCAAAACACAGAAGTGGCAGAAATAAATTTAAAATTAATTCTCGTTGTTAAAACAAAAAGCGTGTTTTTAAAAGATAATAACTATAAAAAGATTGACACTTGTTTATGTCCGGTTTAATTGTGAAATTATGTCCAATGAAAAAATTGTATTAAATTGTAAAAATATATTCTAAATATAATTTAAAACTAGTCAAATTTATAATTTATCACTATTAATTATTTCGATTAAAAAAGTTGTTTTTAATTAAAATTTAGTAATTTTCACTATTCATCAAAATTTAAAAGTTATCCGAAAAGTTCCAAAATTTCACCCTAGGCTATTATCAATATTCCAAAACCAAAAATGAAGTCCATTTGGAGAGATAAAATTTATAAAATTTCAAAAAGTGGGTATTTCTATTCATAACTTCTAGTTTGATTTGATGTGGTGTGTGTTAGAACTCAAAGTTGCGTACAACACACGCTACTATATTATTAAAAGAGATTTGTACCGTGGAAGCTTGGGGTGTTAAATTCTCTCCTCCTTAAAATAATTTCTTTCTCGAAATTTCTAGAATACTACCGCATGAAAGGACTTGGGTGGTTCTTCATCATATGTTTATCGGGTTCCCACGTTGCCTCTTCAATCTTATGGTTCCTCTATAGAACTTTTACCAGAAGAGTCGTCTGGTTTCTCAGCACTTGCTCTCTTGTATCAAGAATCTTAAAAGGATCTTCGCAATAAGGCAGATCAAGTTCCAATTACAATTCCCCCTAAGTGAGTACATGCGTTGGGTCAGGCATGTATATTCTCAATAGGGATACGTGGAACACATCGTGAACTTTGGAGAGATTTGGTGGCATTGCCAAATGGTAAGCTACAACACCAATTCATTCTAGAATTTCAAAAGGTCCGATGTACCTGGGAATCAATTTATCTTTCTTACCGAAACGTATAACTCCCTTCCATGGAGATACCTTCAAGAAAACATGATCTCCTACCTGAAATTCTAAATCCTTCATTCGGTTATCGGCATAGCTCTTTTGACTACTTTGAGATACTTTGATGTGGTTTTGGATTACCTTTACCTTTTCCATTGTTTCCTCCACCAGTTCTGGGCCTACACGTTTTCTTTCACCAACGTCATTCCAACAGGTTGGTGTGCGACATCTCATTCTATATAACGCTTCATATGGTGCCATCCGAATACTTGAATGGAAGCAATTGTTATAGGAAAATTACACTAGAGGTAAATATTGATCCCAGATACCCTGAAAGTCAAGTGAGCATGATCTCAAAATGTCTTCTAAGGTTTGAATAGTCTGTTCGGATTGTCCATTTGTTTGATGGTGGTAGGCAGTGCTCAAATGAAGTTCAGTATCGAAGGCCTTCTGAAGACTTTTTCAAAACCTTGAAGTAAAACAGGGATCACGATCCGAAACAATTGATAGGGGTACTCCATGAAGTCTTGAAACATCATTAATATATAGTCTTGCTAAATGTTCAAGTGCAAGATCTTCTCTTATAGCAAGAAAATGTGCTGATTTGGTAAGATGATCAATAATGAACCATATTGCATCGTTCTTTCTAGGAGTCTTTGGTAGTCCCATGACAAAGTCCATCGTGATATTATCCCATTTCCACTCAGGTATGGGAAGAGCTTGCAATACTCTAGCAGGCTGTTTCCTTCCAGCTTTCATTTGTTGAAAAACCATACATCTTGACACAAAATCAGCAATCTCACTCTTCATGTTGTCCCACCAAAAATGTTCCTTCAAATCTCTATACATTTTGGTGCTCCCAGGGTGTATAGAGAAATTGGAACTATGAGCATCGTCCAAAAATTCCCTTTTTAGATCAGGTATATCGGGAACACAAAGTCTCTTCCCAAATTTCAAAATTCCATCTTTATACAAAAAGTCTCTCAATCTCCAATCATTCACAGCTTTAATATTCTTTTGTAATTATTCATCATCATTCTAAGAACTATTAATCCTTTCTAGTAAAGATGGTTTGGAAACCATTTGAAAATGAATTGATGTTTCACCTTCCATGGTTATTCCCATGTCCATCTTCACGAGATCCATGAAAATTGGATCCCTTTCAATTCTCATATTGTTCAAAACTCCATGATCTTTTCTTCTCAAAGCATCTACCACCTTGTTTGCCTTCCCCAGGTGGTAGTATATCGTGAAATCATAATCCTTGAGTAAATCAAGCCATCTCATTTTCCTCATGTTGAGTTATTTTTATGAGAAAATATACTTCAAACTCTTGTGATCAGTATAAATCTCACATTTTCACCATAGAGGTAGTGTATCCATATCTTCAAAGAAAATATCATGGCTGCTAACTTGATATCATGAGTAGTATAGTTTTGCTCATGAATTTTCAACTGTCGTGATGCATAGTCAATAACCCTAGCATTCTGCATAAGGACACAACCAAGTCCTTTCTTCGATGCATCACTATAAATAACAAACCCATCATTCCCCAATGGTAGAGTCAATATAGGAGCATTGACTAATCTTTTCATCAGTTTTCGAAACATTCTGCACACTCTTTTATCCAAACAAATTTAACCCCTTTACGTGTGAGCTTTATTAATGAGTTATCTAACAGGGAAAACTTCTAGACAAAACGTCGATAATTACCTGCTAAACCAATAAAACTGCGTACCTCAGTTACACTTGTCGGTGCATGACATTCTTGGATTGCTTTGGTCTTATAAGGATCAACATAGATTCCATTTTTAGAGACAATATGGCCAAGAATAGAAATCTCCTGAACCCAGAATTCACACTTACTAAACATCCCATATAATTCATATCTTCTCAGAGTCATCAGGATAATGTGCACGTGATTTTCCTAATCTTTGTAGCTTTTAGAGTATACCAAGATATCATCAATAAATACCACCATAAATTCATCTAGATATTCTTTGAAAAATCTATTCATTAGACCCATGAATACAGAGGGCACATTAGTCAGCCCAAAAGGCATTACTGTAAACTCGTAATTCCCATACCTGGTTCAAAATGCTATCTTTGGAATGTCTTCCTTCTTCACACACAAGTGATGGTATCCAGACTGAAGGTCAATCTTTGAAAATTATTTAGATCCATGCAGTTGGTCAAATAAATCATCAATGCGAGGTAGGAGATACTTGTTTTTTATTGTTATAACATTGATCTCCCTGTAGTCAATACATAACCTCATAGATTCATCTTTCTTTTTAACAAAAAGAATAGGGGCTCCCCATAGAGAGACACTAGGGTGAATAAACCCCTTATTACTCAATTCCTCTAGTTTTTTCTTTATTTCAACTAATTCCACAATGGTCATTCTATAAGGGGTCTTCGATATAGGCCTTGATCCAGAAATTAAATCAATGGAAGACTCAACTTCTTATTTTGGAGGATGTCTAGGTAAATCTTCCAGAAACACATCTACATATTATTTCACAATAGGTAAATCATCTATTTGAACATTCCTTTCCTCACACAAATTCATTTCATTCTCTTCCTCCCCCATAATTGAATTTGGTTGAGCTAATGGTGGTGGATCTAGATAAGAATTAGGTGGGGACAATTCTGCTCTAAAGATATGGTGTTCCTTATCATCATCATCAAAAATCGTAACCTCCTTCTTCTTACAATAAATCTTTACATCATGGTCCGAAAGGCAATCCATATTAAGGATTATATCATACTCGATCATAGGTAAGATGATGAGATCACAGGGTAAAGAACATTTATGTGCTCTAATGGGGACTAATTCACAAAACATTATTGCAATGATACTTCCCTCAGGATTTTTAACTGACAACTCCCTTGTTAAATCAAATTACAAATATCTAATTTTCATAGAAAACTGGGAATATATGAAACAATTCTATGATCTAGAATCAAACAATTCATTTTCTAAACTTGATGAAACCATTAAATTACCTGACACCACGTCTTTTGAAGCTTCTACCTCAGTAGTAATAATAGCATAAGCATGGCCTTGATCCCTTGGTCTTTTCAGAGGTAATTTCCCCTGACGCTTAGGGCCTTCATTTTCATAATGTCTTATCTCTCTGTAATTGTAGAATTGAACATCGGTAGCTTCTTTCTTCCCCTTGTAATCACAAGCTTGGTGGCCTTTTTCATCGCACTTGTAACAGACTCCCATTCCCTTCAAGCAAGTACCAGGGTGTTTCGTCCCACATTTACTACAGGATGGATATTCAAATTTTCCCTTCATCCCCTTATTTCCATTCAAAGAGTGATTAGAAGATCTCTTCTTCTCTTTCTTTGATTTAAAGTCATAAGACATGGAGAATTCCTTTTCTGTCTTGATATCACACGAGACAATGTCTTCGTACGATGAAAAGGATTGTGAGACTAATGCTCGACGGAGAAATTGTTTTAACCCATTAAAGAAATGATCAATCATACTTATTGGGTTACATATATAATCTCTAGGATACCTTACTAACGTTGTAAATTTAGCCTCATACATTGCGACATTCTCATCCTCTTTTTGTCTCTGATTCAGAAATTGCCTTTCCATATCTGCTCGACGGTCACGAGGAAATTATTTTTCTAAAAATAGATATTTGAACTCTATCCGTTCCATATTTGATACTTCACCATCTTCCTTCATGTTTTGAATCAATGACCACCATTTATCAGCATCTCCAGTGAGGTGATAAACTGCCATGATAACTTTTTCCCTTTCACTACTCCCCAAAGCCTGAAATATTTTCTCTAGGGAACTTATCCATTTCTCAGCTACCAATGGATTTGTACTCCCATTGAATGTTGGTGGTTGTTTCCTCATGAAGTGATCTAACATTGATCCTCCACGTTGTGGACCATGTTTCTCTATATGGGTAAGGTTATTATTTATAACCTGAGTGAGTTTTCCCAGTATGGTGATTAGCTGATTAGCACCAGTTGCATCACCGGCTCCACTATAATTATCTTGAGAAGGAGGGAAATACCTACATGGAGTGCGTGCATTGATATGGTTTCCATTTATTCTACTAGGATCCATTTTTCAACAATAGCATAAACTAGATTAGTTTATGGATCAAAATACATAATTCCATACTTGTAAAACACTTAACATAAATTGAACTATTTATGGATATAATCATTAATCATAAAAAAAATTTCTTTGAGGAAGTATATACTCATAAACCCTTCATAATAGTTTGTAAAGAAAATGATAATTATCTTAAGCATATCCCCTGGGAGTGTCGTAACCAAGAGTGCAGCAAGGCCTGTTGTCTAGCACCAGTTCCCGTTTGAGTCTAGCTCAAAGCGGTGTTTTCGGGTTTGACCCCTAGGTACATCTGTGCTAGAGCCACCTCTACCTGCTCGTATCCAGACAGGGATATATTTCTCGGAAAACTCACAAAATATCTACAATACCAAAATTCTAAGAAGTTCTTCTATACTAATCCTCAATGTTAATCTAAGGTCTATGTGCTCTAATCAGAGTTTATTTAAATCTAGATTCCAAGGTTTGTACTAAACTTCCTCTGATACAAAAGGTAATGCCCCAACCCCAGTTACCCAGAGTCAGTGCATTATTACGTAACATTGGCATGATCACAAAAGATAAAGTCTCGAAAGACCGATTAGTTTAGTCTTGGAAACACTAGATACATTTATAAAGTTTACATTACATCATAAAGTGAAAACTACAACAACATCTTCTCTCCACATTCATATCCCCTTATACTGTCCCTGCGTGTCATTCATAAAATACTTCTTCACATCCTAGGAAAAATAAAACATAGAAAGTGGTGAGCTAAAATTCCCAGTAAGGATAACTATATATTGGAAACTTTCATAAATATCCATAAACATTTAAGGAAATGTATAACTAAAACAAAATCCTTTTAAACTTGAACTTCAGCATAATATTGCAAAAATAAAATGAAATAATTCCACGTACTTATTCACATGGATATTCTACTAGTCGAATAATCACCTGCAATATCAATAACCACTTTCATAATGATGGAATCCATAATGCCAGTCTATCCTAACCACGTAGCCAAGGTTTCATGCCAAGACTAAAAATAATATTATGTCAAGGCCTTGTTCCAAGACACTATTTTGTCTCCTGAGACCTACCTATGCATTGAGGAGATATAGCGGGCTCCACCCATCACTTATTAAGTCCAATTCTTTCCTCATATGAACAAGTTTAAACATAACATAAACATTCGTATTAAAACTAGCATAAGAAATGTCAATACATTCTCCATAAACCATGAATGGTATAAAAATAAAACATCCAGAGTCAAACATATCACAAAACATTTAGTACAATATGGAAGTTTTGTATCATAATAAATCAACTTCAAATAATCTTAAAATCCATCAAAAGATGTTGACATAGATGAAATCAAAACTATTTGATAGAAATATCTCTTTTTTTTTGAAATTATTTAAAATATACATAATAAAACATTTACTTTGAAAATATCCTTATAATATTGTAAGGGAAGGTTTGAAGATTTTATAACGGAGGAAAATAACGGCACCCACCATATAAGTTAAAAAACATTCTTACCTTAATTCTGTCAAAAAGGTTAAAAAAGACCTTATTTGGAAAACGACGGAAAGATTCCTTTATAAACCTCTTATAAAAATTCAAACAAGGGTATGAATGAAATTAACCCATATTCTAGTAAATAGTAAAAATGTTTTTAAATACATTTTTAAGAAACATGGATGTGGATGATAAAGAAGTCCCAGTAGATTATTACGTATAAACAACCTCGAATAATGAAGAGATGGAGAAATAAACCCTTACCTTGTACTTTTATTTGGTTGGGGGTAGGTTAAACTCATGTATAATGGTGAAATAATTTTTATTAAATTATAAAAAAATCATATAAATTAATATGATATCATATATGATCTTTTAACATTGCTTTGTTAATAATATCTTAGTATTATTGTCGTTTCAGATTTTAACATACTCGTATATGATTTGTTACATAAGCTGTTTTTTATGGATATGTTGTATCTTATTCATATATATAATTATATCAAGTCCTTGAACATTATTTTTAATCATCAAATGAGAATTAGTCTCGAATGGATACGATGGGGAATGAATCTCATCGTGTTCGTGGAGACGGTAGTCTGTACGTACGCACGAGTGACAATATCGTTATTTTGATATTAAAATAATATATAATTGGATGGTATATAATATATAAATAATCATTATCATGTTATATTTATTATTTACATGAATTACAGATCATTATTATACCCATCCAAATAATAGTATTTTTAATAACAATTACACCACGACATGGAGACGGTAGGCCATACGTACGCACGTATGGTGACATGTCATTCAAAGGATGGATAGAATACTGAATATGGTTATACCATATTTATAATAACATCACATTATATATAATATACTAGAATTATTATTTTAGTATGGGAATAACAAAGAAAGAAGAAGTGGAAGAAGAAAGGAACTTGAAAGAGTGTGGTGAAAACATTACCTCTTCTTCGGGTTCTTCCATTTTATTTGATCAAAAGGGATCCTTAGGATGACTTTATGATGAAATTAAGGCCTCTAGGTTGAAGTGAGGGAAGTTTAGAGAGTATTTGGACAGGGTTTGGCCGATCCAAAAAGCTTTGAATGTGTGAATTAGTGAGAAAGGGGAGTGACCTTTTATATGAGGGGTGAGGGGAAACTTTGGAAAAGCTAGAAATATTATTTTATAATAAATTCATATTCGGTTTATAATGGCTCCAAAGTGTATTATTCAAAGTAAAAGGTGGGGATGGGTCGAAATAATTTCAACCAATAGAATTTAGATAGGTTTAAGTTATTATATTAACCTTATTTTTTAGTTTTAACTCTCAGTTAATTAGTTTGACATTTACCATGTCACTTTGTATTTTTATATTATATAGTTAGTAAACATACTATATGAATCCAAGTGACCCCAAGTAGTCCATTAATTATTCAACTATCATGATATAAGTCCTTTGGTCGATCCTTAGATTTTTAGGAATAGAATATCAATTAATAATATAATATATTTTTTTAAAACTCATTTATTTCAATTTTGACACTATTCAATAATTGATTTTTTAAGTCATAAAAACTTTATTAGTTCCAAAAAAATTCATTTAATAAATCCTATAATGTCATATTAACCAATAAAATTCATTTATGTCATCAAAACTTTGAAATTATTTTTATTTTAACATTTATAATACCAATTATTTGATTCTTTCAATAATAATGAAAATACTGCATCATTATTGTGTCATAAATAATATTAATTATCAAATGTCTAAAAATTATTAATAAAATAAAATTATTTAGGAAATGTTTTTATATTTCTAATGAATATTTACAGTTGAAAATCCAACATATATAACTCTATGTAAAAATTGTTTTTCTAAAAGATATATGGTTATGTCATTTTTGTATTTATTTTAACTTAATTAATATAAAGTGTCCTTATCACTTACAAGTAGATCCATGGGGTCCCAAAATCGACCCAAATATGCCCATGGTTGGACATGTATCCACCAATAAGTTTATGAAACGTTTTAGGGTAATTTTTTGTTATTATTCTTTTACCCTTATTTACCGGATTTACCCTTTAACCATGGTAAATAAAATATTTACCGAAGTAATTATTCAAAATGTCTAAAACTAAAAGTTACCTATTTACACAATTTGATCATCCTGATTAAAAATATGGAATCCATTTTTCCAAATTCAAAACACAGAAGTGGCAGAAATTAATTTTAAATTAATTCTTGATGTTAAAACAAAAAGCGCATTTTTAAGAGATAATAACTATCAAAAGATTGACAGTTGTTTGTGTCCGGTTTAATTGTGAAATTATGTACAATGACCAAAATTGTATTAAATGGTAAAAATATATTGTAAATATAATTTCAAACCACTCAAATTCATAATTTATCACTATAAATTATTTCGATTGAAAAAGTTGTTTTTAATTAAAATTTAGTAATTTTCACTATTCATCAAAATATAAAAGTTATCCAAAAAGTACCAAAATTTCAACCTAGGCTAATTTCCATATTAAAAATCCAAAAATGAAGTCCATTTTGAGAGATAAAATTTATAAAATTTAAAAAAGTGGGTATTACTATTCATAACGACTAGTTTGATTGGTTGTGGTATGTGTTAGAACTCGAAGTTGCATACAACACACACTACTGTATTATTCAAAGAGAATCGTACCGTGGAAGATTGGGGTGTTACATAAAACTCCAAATAAAAGTGATTGAGAATTTCCTTGTTCAAGTAAAGAATATAATTTTCCCTATGGAATTCAACATTCTTGAGAGGAATATACAAATCCCCAAGGACATTATCTTCTCAAACATGGACGAACATTACTCAGAATAGTAAATAAAATCATCAACATTTATGGTGGTATACTATCTATCAAGTTTGGGGATGAAAAGTTGTGTTTCAATATACTTGATGCTATAAAACACCCTATTGAAGAGAACTCCACACTTTCTGTCTATTTGATGGAATTTCTCTCTAATGACATACAAAAACAAAATTTTCTCCTTGTCCTATACTAGGATTTGTTTTCATCTTCATCACTCTTGGATGATTTAAGATGTAATTAATGTTTTGAGTTTTTTGTGGTTTTATAAAAGTTTTAATTTTGTATTTCAATAATTTGGGGTTTTTATTCTATGGTACCCATGACCTTCTATAATTATAAAAATCTTATTCCCATTGATTTTATTTCAATATTGAATAAAAATATGTATATAGAAAATTATGCAGGCCCCAATCCCCCCTAAATCTATTCGATGAATCCAAAAATAATTGGTAATTGATTTATTACCACTTCCATATAATTAAAAATATAAATATCTTGTTTTTATTAACCAATTATTTGATACTATTTCTAATAACCACTTTCTAGAGAACGAATCAAAACTTATAAACCTTTTTAGGGAGTGTAAAATTATTATTTTATGGACATTGTTTTATATTCTTAGGATTAACCCATTTATTTTAATGCAATATATGATTTTAGATGAAAAGTGTAAGACCATAAATAAATCTCAATGCAAATTAAAGTGATGAATTTTTTACAACTAGTGTGAAAAATAGTTGTTGAAACATTATTGACTACAGTCGACTAAATAAAGCCATGTGAAAGCACCACTTTCCTCTACCTTTCATTTATGTTTTTAGAAATATTAGATGGTATATCTCTTTATTGTTTCATTGAAGGATATTTACGTTATTTCCAAACCTATATAGCCCCTAATGATCACGAAAAGAAAATCCATACCTATCTATATGGAAAATTTTATTATAAGAGGATTCTATTTAGTCTCCAAAATACTCTTTATAATTTTTAACCTTGTATATTAAGTATATTATTTGAGTAACTAGTGAATTGTTTGGAGGTTTTTATGGGTTATTTCGTAGTCTAACGATCTTTATCTTGTGATTGTTTGAAACACCAAGATTTTACCCTCCACATTTTCATTGAAAAATATCATATATTAAATTACATGAAATTCCATTTCATGGTAGAATAAGGAATAGTTTTTGGGAATTTTATTTTGAGTAAGCTAATTAATGTTGATAAATAAAAAATTTAAAAAAAGTTCCTCCATTACATATCTAAAATTTGTTCATGGGTTGCGATAATTATTGTATCATACTAGTTTTTACCACCGATTCATTAAAGACATTAGTAAGATTTTACTTCCCCTTTCTAGATTATTAAAAAACAAATATGATATTATTTTGGATAATTTTTTTGGATGCATGTATTACACTAAAAAGGATTATCACATTACCTACCATCAACCAAAAACCATGGTTGGATCTTCCCTTCAAACTTATGTGTGATACCTCTAACTATATAGATGGGAAATATTTATCACAAAGGGTTGAGAGGGATCCTTAGGTCATTGTGTATTCATTGTATACCCTTGACCATACCCATGAAAACTACACAACCATTGAAAAATAACCCCTTACTATTATTTTTTTCCTGGGATAATTTTTGATAATATCTACCTGGTTCAAAATGCATTGTGTTTTTTAATCATGATTTCCTTTAGTTTCTCTTTAAGAAACCTAAATATAATCCAATTATCATTTCATAAATGCTAATCCTACAAAATATTGAACTAGATATTTGTGATAGTAGAGGAGAGGAAAATGTATAGATGACCAAATTAGAATGATTTAACCTCCATTGGACTATAATGTTTACTCATTCATCCATATTTCAGAATTTTTACCTGATGAAAACCTTTATGATATAGTGGACCTTACCCCTTGGTATGAGGAAAATGAGATTTTTTTTGGTAGCATCAAGGGTCCTTATTTATTTTTAGCACTTCAAAATCCCAAATAGTTAATTAAGATTTAAGATGGTACATTTGGGATGAAACATACTTGTAGATAATCTATAGTGACCAGGTTGTTCGTCTGTGTATTCCCAATAATGAGTTCACCTCTATTTTGATATTCTGCCACCCACTAACTTATGGGGGCCACTTTTTCCCTAAACATACAACTCATAAGGTCCTTGGATCGATAATTTATTAGAAATTGTTTCATATATATTCCCATAAGTTTTTTAATTCATGCCAACAATGTCAATTCATAGGGAATAAGTCGAAGAGGAATGAAACACCCCACGAAAACATGTAATTTTTTGAGATCTTAGATGAATGGGGCATTGAATTCATGGGTCCATTTAAAAATTCATTTATATTTGTATACATATTATTGGGTATTGAATATGTATCTTACTTGGTGGAAGATATGGTTACAAAGATCAATAAATATCATGTTATTGTTTATATTGTGAGATATCATATTTTGGGTAGGTTTGGTTTTCCATGATTCATCATTAGTGATTAGGTTTGACATTTTTGTAATAAAAACTTTAAAAAAATTATCCATAAGTATGGGGATGTACATAAAGTATATAATTCATATCACCCACAAAATAATAGAGAATCATAAATCTCAAATCAACATGATAACTAAATATTGGAAAAAATGGTACAACCTAATAATAAGGTTTTGAGTTTTCACTTGGATGATGAACTTTGGGTGTATTTCACAACTTTTAAATCCCCAAAAGATGTTACACAATAATTTATTGTGCTTATAAATGCTTATCACCTCTCCATAGAGCTAAAGAACTATGCATATTGGGATGTAAAATAATATAATATAAACCTCTTTGATATGGGTGAGTATATAATGTTTTCGTTTTTAGAGTTGGAGGATATACAAATATAATCAATTAATAACTCTTGGATCTATAAGGCTAGAACCAAGGCCACCGATGACGACATTATCCTTCATATTGAATTCTAGAATAAGGTCCTTTATTTTATTGAAAGGATGAATTTTCACCATATCAATCTGTGTTTCCATGCGTTTTCCCCACACAATAATAACAATGTCAACCTATTAGGTATTATAAAATTTAAAAATGAAAAAAACCAAACAAACATTCACTACCAAGAGGAAGTAGTTGAAGCACATTCGAGAACCAATTCTACATTCCCCAGTGAAGGAACTAAAAATTCAATTAGAAACATAAAATTGAAATAAAATGATTTTCATCATTCTGTATACATTATCTTATATTATAATGAGGATACTACACACTCTAGGTGTGTGTGTGTGTGGGGGGGGGGTAGGGGGTGGGTGGGTACATTCCTTGGTTAGTTGTGATTCTGATTAAATTTTTTATTTTTATTCTTTTATCTTATTCCATGGTATTTTCACTTTCTCAACTTTTTATTCACTTTTGTGCCAGAATGATCATTTTTAATGCCCACATAATTCTGGAAATTACTAAAATGCATTAAAATTTTAATTTTTTTTAATTTTAATATTTTTAATTGATTTATTGTGATTTAAACATGAATTTAATATTTATGTGTGATTTATTCATGTAAATTGGTAGTTTCTAAAAAATAAAAATGGTTATATCTCTATAAATCATTTGATATGATTGAAACCCTCAATGATAACAGTTTATTTAGAAATTGTGCCACTTAACATATCCACATGTATTTATCCTCTTTATAATTTTTCCCATATTTTTACTACTTTTATGATCTATTTTATTACAGTATAGGATTGACCTATAAATGTGTAACTAATATATGACTTTTTTACCCTAAAAAAATTAGGGGACTAATGAAATTTACAACATATGGGTATATCTAGGTTAAGAGATTAAGTTTTTATCTCTCGAAATTATAAAGTGAGTGGAATTGAAATTTTATTACAAAGGATGTAAGGAAGGATTAGTATAAAGAATTAGGTAAGAATAAAGTTTTTAAGACAACAGGTATTTACTAGACAGAAACATTAAAGAATATAATGAAATAGATATCACACACACACATGGAGAGTTAATGGCATGGTTTATTTGTTAATTAATTTATAATATGATTATTATATATCTCCTAGAATTTCATTCTAATAAAAATTATGATACATTATTTTCCATGATCACTGAGAATAACTTCCTAGTCTGGTTTTTTCATCAATCACATTTCTATCATGAATTAAATTTTCTTAGAATGTAAAATCATCATGATGTTATAAATATCACCATGATTTTTTTGAATATATTAATCTTTCTAGGATTGTAAAATTTTAGGTTTGGGGGTGTTATCACATAAAAATTCACTATTCATTTCTTCCCTTATACCACTATATTTAATTTAATTTGTATCTTATTTTCCATATTTAATAACAAATATCACTTCATATTTGTTTCAATTAGTTGATTTTTATAATTGTTTAAAAGGTAAATTGAACGTTTTTAGGTTTATTTCATTATAATATAATTTTATTTATAGGAAAATAGATGATGTAGAATAAAAAAGGGCCAAACTTCATGGAATTTTAAGAAAATTTGTCTAGTGTTTCACAAATTATGTGAAATACGCCAATCAATTTGGGATGAATGTTTTTGGGATAATAAAAAATCAATAAGATAAAATAATATCAAGTAACAAGAAAACTAATTCATCCATTGTTTGGCCCAATCAAACTAAATTTTCAAGAATCCAAATATGTTTATAGTGAAGTGTTTGGTTATGTATTTTGAAAATATCTCATATTATGAATATAAAATTCACACAAAATTAAACATAGAGAAATTAAATAATATTGAAAAAAATTCTCTTCTTTTTTCCAACTTGATATAAGGACATTTTTTAGTCCAATACCAATACACAAGTGATATATTTAAATTTGAATTCCCAAAAGAACCTTCCATTTTGATTATAAAAGGGAACCATGGGAACCTCCTTTTCACATTCAAAAGAGTGGGAAATATATTCCATTTTTAAGATCCAAATGATTACTCTAACCATACTAGAATTTTTAAAGGCCTCTATCTTCAAAAGGGGTCAAGGGTGAAGGTTAATTTTTACTCGAGCCTTATCCTCTTGATGGTGATCTATACGATGGATGATCATTTTATGGGAGCTAAAAAAACATGTAGAGGGAGTTCTAGCACCTCTTCTTTTACTATTTTGTAGTAATTTTTTTGTGGAAAAATTAATTTGAGTATAATTTTAACATACTTCACCTTTGGATTCATTATTTAGTTATAATTATGTAAAACACTTTTAATTTAATTATTGATTAGGTTAAGTCTTAAATTAGTAATCATGGTCCATTCAAATTGGAAAATATAATAATCCTTTTTCATATTCACATAAATGAGATTTTAGTATGATTTTTATGTCCTCATTCCATTATTAAGGTCCAAACATTGAAAAAACGATTTATTTTTCCAGTTTTGGCCCTTTATGCATCATTTAGTAGGAAAAAGGATAATAAAGATCTTAAAAACCCTTAACCAAATGGATACGTTGAACCATGTGTATTTTTCATAAGGATGAACTAATAAATATATGTTGTGAACTTGAAATGAACTCCTTCTATGATTATTCTAAAGACCCTACCATTTTTGGACCTATTAAAATCATTAAATTAAGTCATTTTATTTTAAAAATGTTTTAAAAACCCCATATTTACAGTTTTTTTAAAAAATTTATTGAAATTACACACTCTAAACTCATCAAAAAACCTTGAGAGAAATCCTCGTGTCTTATTTATATAATAAATAAACATGAAGAACATAATGAATTTGGATTCTCATGACATCAAAATCAATGTATTTAGCTACAAAGAATTATGTAAAAATTTACAATCTTTTGTGTTATACTTTTACAAAAAAATTATTTGTATATAGGAGGTAATAAATGAGTTGAAAATTATAGGACACATAATATTTCAAGATTTAAAGATCCAAAAAATATAATTCAACTCTTATTATATTATAATATTAATATACATATTATTCTATAATGTAGAAAATGGTAATAACTTTTATTTTATATTGGGTTAGGTTTATAACAGTTGGGACAATTTTATAAGGATTATTATTAGATCCAAAATAAGAAAAATATTTACAATTCATGGTATTATTTACTAGAATATCCACTACCATTTATCCAAGGGAATTATTGAGTTATAAAAAATATTATACTAATGGATGGGATATTTTAAATTATAGGTCAATATCAAACACCACACTATTGAAGGTACTATAGGACCATTTTTTCTCATAATATTATCCGAAATTGGGTAAACCAAGTAAAATTGGATGTGTACCTATTTTTTTATTATAGCAATACATATATATTGTGTGGGGGAGAAGTGTTCCTACTAATAATAGTGAATGTTTATTATAGAGGGTTATTTTAAAGAGATAATCATACCCTAACTTATCCCCTATCCATAGGTATTTGCCTTTCCTTACACCAATAAGTGGTATCAAAGCTTAAGGTTCTTAGGGGAGTATTCTTTTCCTAAAGAATAAAAGTGATTTTTAACCAAAAGTTAATTTTGTTATTTGACGAAAATAATTCATAATTATTGAATAATTTATAATATTTTGGAATATATATATATATATATCCACCACACAATAAATATTTGTCTGCATGGAGATATAATTATTATCATTGAAATAATAAAGGGAGATTGATGCTGAAACCAAAGAATCAGTATGTTAGGAGGTGATTTGTAAAGATTTGTATTAATGATGGTGATATTGTGTAAATCCTCACATGTCCTATGGTAAAAACTTCTTAGCATTCAATAAGGTTATTATAAGGTTTGTGAAGCTAAATTATAGGTTCTATTGAACAAATATGAGGACTAGGGATGCACTAAAATGAGTTTGTTACAACATTATCTAATCAAGTGAATAACATTTTAGGGGACATGTTTGGACTCATAGAAACCCTAAATGGTATTAAAATCATAAATAAGATAATAATATGGTTACCACTATATTTTAGTTAAAAGGTGTTGGCGATCAATGAAAAAAACCAAAGACAATAACACCTGATGGTATTTATAATGCTCTCATTACATACAAGACAAGTAACAAAACCATTGAGTATTTAAAAAAAATGAAACATTAGGAAATGGTGTTAAAGTCAATAAATAAACTAAAATAGGAGTATTATTCTAAATACAATGATTTTTATATGGTTTTGTCTTAAATTTTATTAATTCTAAAAAGGGTAAAAGGTAAATCCAAAAACAAGCTTCCTATTTTTTTCTTTTGGTTTGAAAAATTTGGGAATCCCATTGAAGTATGTTCAAATATATTTTGATATAATGATAAAAATGAATAGGTCATGAATAATTTAACAAAGGGGGATGAAAGAAAAAAAAGTTCATAAAAAAATCATAAAAAGAAATAACTTACTTTCATATGAAGATATTATCTTAGAAGAAATGTATATGGAGGAAATTTAGGATTGAAAGGAACATTATGAGTAAAAACTTATAGATATTTTAAATAGAAAAAAATTAGAGTAAAATGATTATGAAATCATTGTAGTTGATAGGTTATTAGACCAAATTGATAAATATAACATTATCGTGAATAAATTAATATTTACAGGGCCAAAATGAATAAATACAAGGAGTATTATGTGATTATAAAATATATATTTAACAATAATAAAATACAAAATATTTTTTGAAGGTTGAAATTGACTGGATGAAATTTATAAATTCTATAATGAAATAGTGAAATTAATTTCAAGATCTAAATTGAATAGTAGTGTTAGATTTTTGAGGTCTTGAATCACCAACACCCTAAAAGAAGGTTTAATTTCATGAGGAAAAAATACTAAAATGGTGACTTTTATAGTTTAAATGACACATAATAACCCATAAAGAATATGATTTTATCATTTTTGAATTATGTTTCATATGAAAAATGTGTATTCTATAAAAAAATTCATGTCAAGGCATAAGATCCACAAAAATAGGCAAGTATAAATTTTTATATTTGGTATGTTTTTAATGGATATTGTTTTTGGTGTGAATTTTATAGAAAAAAGATGTGATTTTTTCATTAATTGTACACATATATGTTCTAAACCAGATCAAGAAATAGAAGACTTTTTATATCTAAGCATTATCAACTTGGATAAGAATTTGTAATTAATGATGTTCTATACAAGATAAGGATGAATCGATAGAGTTAATAGTGGAACAATATTATTCACTATAAAAGGTAGTGGATATATGAACATGGATTGAGAAATAAAAATTTATGTTTGTGTATATTAAAAAAATATATTTGAATCTAATAGACCCAGATAGATTATTGATATTTGATATCATATTCATTTCAAATATGATGAGATATAAAAAACATCGTCACAAGGATAATATAACACAAAAAACGTGTTGTTCCATTAGTAAATGATAATTGTTTAAAGATCATTAGATCTATAAAAAAATTTAAGGCAGAGACTTGAGGTGTATTGATTTATTTTTGGTTAAAGGCCTTGTTGAAAATTTTCAAAGATTAATTCAATTATATGAATCAAAGAAAATGATAGATTTAGACAAGAAGTATTTCATTATGAGAGGAATATATGGTTGAATTAGTATGAAAGAAAAGTTATAAAATGGGAATATATATTCCATTGGTGGATAATATAGCAAATATTTTCTATCTAAAGAAGAAGAGAATAAGTTTTGGCATAATATCCATGGTTACATGAGCCAAAATACCCTATACCATTTCCTGGATAATGAATGAGATCAGGATATCCATAAACATTCACATGATCACACTGTTATGTGTGATACTTTTCAAAAAGGTAAATTCATTTAGAGTAATTAAAATATGAAGTAAAATAAATCAATGATATAGATTGGGTTAGTGAACATTGATGTCTATAGAATAATAACACCCAATAAAATGGTTGGAAGAGGTATTATGTTATATTTATTGATTATTATTGTATGGGGATATGATCTATGGTGATGAATCAAAATTAAATGTGTTTAAATTAATTCTATGATATCAGAGATATGTGAAAAAGATTATTATGATGAATATTTAAAATTAAAAATTCCTAATTATGTGAAATTAAAAAAACAATTAAGTGAAAAAATATACGGATAAAAATGGGAAAAGATGACTATGTTTTAGTAGTGAGGAATCCTCAATGAAAAACTCTTATTGAAGGGAGAAAGAATATTATAAAACAAAATTCCTAGATGAATCTCATTGAGGAATTTATTTTTGATGTGTATTAGAAGATATTTTTTAAATCATTATATATATCAAATAGGTCTTTTTTATGTATGAATGAAATGAAGACACCCAATTAGACGTGGTAGGGACAAACCCTACATTGAAAGGCTTTTGATTTTTTAAAAGAAAGTTCTTTATTCTCAATAAGGAGAAGAACCATAAATATTAATCTAATGGTGATGATAATAGTTTTCTTTGATACAGAACCAGAATTAAGGAATAATAATGATTCAAAAATATTACTAGAACAATCATTGAATGTTAAGATGTTATTATTTTAGAAAATGATAAAAATTATTAAACCAATGAGCATTTTTCAATGAAATATAGTGATGAAATCATAAAAGGAAGTTATTAAAAATAAATTATCCATGTGTTTTTACATGGAGTTGAATTATATTAATAATAATTCACCAATGATAAGGAAATTAATGTAGGTTAAATATATTCATAAAATGATAGTATTAGGGTTTTAATCAATGAAATAAATACCATTGGTGATTAGAATGATCTTTAAAAAAAATGAAGTATAAATACTATAAATAGGATTATATTCTATATCAGTAGTGGCTAAGTGTTTTTAAGAGGCTACAAAAAATAAATAATGGATTAAAAAGATGCATGAAGTTCTTGACCAATTTGAGATGAATAAAAAATGATAAATTGTATTATTTATGAAATAAAAATTGTGATTAGAACCATGTGGGCGATCCATTATATAATCAAAGAAGATGGAGATTTTTCTCTGAAAAAAGAATAATTAGGGTGCAATGGATATTACCAAATTTATGGTACTAATACTGATGAAACATTTTCCCTTATAGATTAGCTAGAAACTATTTTACTATTCTTTGAGAAGTAAGTAAAAAATAATATCAAAGTGTACAATATTGGAATAAAATCCACATTTATTAATGGATTACTTGAGGTGGAAGTGTAAATCATGAAACTAGATATAATGTTTTATTGATTAATATGATAGTAAATTATGGTATTTGAATAAAAAATCATATTGGTTGATGCAAGGAAAAATAGTTTGGTATTCAAGGATTTATTGACACTTGATAAATATTGAATTCTAATAAGGAATAGTTTGTAAAATTGTCCAAATAAAAAAATAACAATAAAGATATATTTGCGATCATTATATGGACTACATAATTTTTATAGAATCAGAAAAATAATAATGAAATGTATGTGTAGAATATTATGTGGTATGAGTTTGCGATATCTAGGATTGGTGAGTAAATGTTTTTCCTTGGTTTACATGTGACTTAATAAAATATTGATATATTTATTTTTAAATAAGAATATTATAAATAGATACTCAATAGGTTTAGAATGGAGGAGTTTGGGGTAATTATAGCACTGATGGATAAACAAATGATGTTTTCAAAAGATGAGAATGGTAATAAGGTCTATATAATTTAAAATAGAAAAATCATTAGAATCATATTGTACCCAACAATGAAAAGAGACGATATTTGGTTTCCCACTTATCAAGACACATGTTAAAAAATATATACCATGGAAATACACCATCTAGTAGTGAAGAATAATATTTTTTATATCAATGATATAGTGTATTTTTGGATGTTATACCATGATATATCACTGAAGGCGTTATTGGGATACAAAGATGCATATTGGGATGGTTCAATGGATGACTACAATTCAAAATCAATTAGTTAATTCTATATTGGAGGTTTTTTAATTTCATCGATATGAAATAAGTGACAATATATTTCACTAATTATTACAAAAGATTAATATATTGTGGATACTCAAGAAAATACTCAATTTATATACATAAATTAAGGACTTTCCTGTAACACCCCAAGCTTCCACTGTACGATTCTCTTTGAATAATACAGTAGCATGTGTTATACGCAACTTCGAGATTCTAACACACTGCGACCAATCAAAGTAGCTATTAGGAATAGTAATACCCACTTTTTGAAATTTTATAATCTTCTTTCTCTCAAAATGGACTTAATTTTGGGATTCAGAATATCGAAATTATCCTAAAGTAAAATTTTGGAACTTTTCAGATAACATTTATATTTTGATGAATAGTTAAAATTACTAAATTTTAATTAAAAACAACCATTTTTAATCGAAATAATTAATAGTGATAAATTATGAATTTTAGTGGTTTTAAAGTATATTTAGAATATATTTTTTACATTTAATACAATTTCGATCATTGGACATAATTTTACAATTAAACCGGACATAAAAAAGTGTCAATTTTTTGATAGTTATTATCTCTTAAAAACACGCTTTTGTTTTAACAACGGGAATTAATTTTAAATTAATTTATTCCACTTCAATTTGTTTTGAATTTGGAAAAATGGATTCCATATTTGGAATCAGGATGTCCAAATTGTGTAAATAGGTAACTTTTATTTTTAGACATTTTGAATAATTACTTCGGTAAATATTTTATTTACCATGGTTAAAGGGTAAATCCGGTAAATAAGGGTAAAAATAATAACAATATAATAATGATAAATTACCCTAAAACATGTATTATCCTTATTGGATGATGAATATACGACCATGGGCATCTTTGGGTCGATTTTTGGACCCCATGGAGCAACTTGTAAGTGATAATGACACTTTATATTAATTAAGGTAAAATAAATACAAAAATGACATAAGCATATATCTTTTAGAATTTTTTTTACATTAGGTTATATATGTTAGATTTTTGACTATGAATATTCATTATAAATATAAAAATATTTCCTACATAATGGTATTTTATTTATAACTTTTATAAATTTAATAATTAATATTATTTATGACACAATAATGATGCAGTATTTTCCTTATTAATGAATGAATCAAATAGTTGGTATTATAAATGTTAAAATTAATATAATTTGAATGTTTTTATGACATAAATTACTTTTATTTATTAATATGTCATTATAGTATTTCTTAAATGAATTTTTTTCGAATTAAAAAAGTTTTTAAAACATTAACAAAAATCAATTATTGAATAGTGTAAAAATTGACATAAAAGAGTTTTTAAAACAAATATTATATAATTTATTGATATTAAATTCCTAAAAATCTATGGTTAGGCCAAGAGACTTATATCATGATAGGTTTATCATTAATGGACCACTTGGGGGTCTCTTGAGTGTATATAGTATGTTTAATAACTATATAATATAAAAATACAAAGTGACATGGTAAATATTAAACTAATTAACTAAGAATTAAAACTAAAAGATAAGGTTAATATAGTGACCCCAACATGTCTAAAACCTATTGGGTGAGTGGTGTTCGACCAATACCCACCTTAACCTTTAAATAATCCACTTCGGTGCCATTATAAATCGAATTTCAATTTATTATAAAATAATATTTCTAGATTTTCCAAAGGTGCCCCTCACCCCTCTTATAAAAGGGCACTTCCCATTTTCACTAATTCACACATTCAAAGATTTTTGGATCGGCCAAACCCTACCCAAATACTATCTAAACTTTCATCAATTCAAACTAGAGGCCTTAGTTTGATCAGAAAGGCAACCTAAGGATCTGTTTTGATCAAATCAAAAGGAAGAACCCGAAGAAGAGGTAATGTTTTCCCCACCCTCTTTAAAGTTCCTTTCTTCTTCAACTTCTCATTTCTTTGTTATTACTATTCTAAAATAATAAATCTAGTATATTATATATACTTTGATGTTATTATAAATATGGTACAACCATATTCATTATTCTATCCATCCTTTGAATGACATGTCACCATACGTGCGTACGTACGGCTTACCGTCTCCACGTCGTGGTGTAATTGTTATTCAATAAATTATTATTTGGATGGTTATAATAATGATGTTTAATTCATGTAAATAATAAATATAACATGATAATTATTCTGTATATATGATATACCATTCAATTATATATTATATAATATCAAAAGAATGATATTGTCGCTCATGCGTACGTACAGACTACCATCTCCACGAACGCGATGAGATTCATTCCCCATCGTATCCATTAAATACTAATTATCATTTAATAATTAAAAATAATGTTTAAGGACTTTATATAATTAGGGATATGAATAAGATACAACCTATCCATAACAAACACGACTTATGTAACAAAACAGATAAAAGAAAACGAGTAAGTTAACACTCGAAACAACGATAATACTAAGATATCATTAACAAATCAATGTTAAAAGATCATATATGATATCATATTAATGTATATGATTCTCTTATAATTTAATAAAAATTGTTTCACCATTATATAGGAGTTTAACCTACCCTCAACCAAGGAAAAGTTCAAGGTAAGGGTTTATTTTGCAATCTCTTCATTATCTGAGGTTTTTTATACGTAATTATCTACTGGGACATTATTTATCATCCACATCCATGTTTCTTAAAAATGTATTTCAAATAATTCTTACTATTTTAAAGAAAATGGGATAAATTCCTTTATATCCTTTTTGAATTTTTATAAGATGTTTATAAAGGAATATTTCTATCTTTTTCCATACTAGGTCCTTTTTAACGTTTTCTACATAATTAAGGTAAGAATGTTTTTTAACTTATACAGCGGGTGAGGCTATTTTATGCCGTTATAAAATCATCGAAGCATCCATTACAAGCTTATAAGAATATTTTCAAAGTAAATGTTTTATTTTATAATTATGTGACTTTTAAATGATTTCAAAAAAGAGATATTTCTCTCAAATAGTTTTGATTTCATCTATGTCAACATCCATTGATGGATTTTAAGATTATTTGAAGTTTATTTATTATGATAAAAAACTTCCATATTATATTTAAGTTTTTGTGATATGTTTGACTTTGGATGTGTTATTTTTATACCATTCATGGTTTACAAAGATAGTATTGAAATTTTGTATGATTCTTTTAATACAAATGTTTATGTCATGTTTAAACCTATTCATATGATGAATGCATTGGACATAATATGTGATGGGTGGAGCCCGCTATAGCTCCTCTATGCATCAGTAGGTCTCAGGAGACAAAATCTTGTCTTGGCATATGGCCTTGACAAAATCTTTTTTGTAGTCTTGGAACGAGGCCTTGGCTTTGTGGTTATGATAGTCTGGCATTATGCTTTCCATTTGTAACGACCCAATCTTTTTGAGTATTATATTAACTTACTCTTAATGATTTAATAAGATGTTAATGGTTAATGCAGAAAGGGGAGTTTATGGCTTCATCCAGTAGACTCAACCCTTACGAAGCCCACTTATCAGAGCTTGGGAAGGAGGTAGCATCTGTGGGCTTCGCTTTGGACCAATCCCAATCCGAGCTCCAGTGTGTCAAGCTTGAACGAAAAAGCTTGCAGGAGAAGTTCAAGTTAGTGGAGATTGCTACTAGGGCAATGTTATCTGAGCCTCCCTCAGATTCTCTCACCATAGCACACCTTACACTTAGGTCTTATGCCAGTGTTATAAGGGGCTATGTGATGAGACCCTAGTTTCCTTGTGTAATTCTTTCGGGTGAATAAATTGAGATTTCTTCCTTTAGTGATGTTTGTGAAATTTCAAATGTCCAGATAATTTTAGAATGTATTTTATTGATGAATTTTTGAAAAAGGGATATTTTAAAACATTTATGTAAACCCTAAATAACTAATGATGTGTAATGATTTTCGAAAAATGGTCTTCTACAAAAGTGTTCAGTAAGGAATTTGGAGTCTAATAAGATCAACATAATTTTTGATGAATAGTAAATTATGAATAGTGATTTTATGCTTAGGATTAGTAATATGACCAAATGGATTAGTAATTTCACTCAAAGAAAGTTTTAATATAATTTAGATACCTAGATTAAGTAATGTGATTCAATAAAATGGGTAAATAACGGTTTCATAAATTATTAGTCAAGTATTAGTTTTTTCGGATGAATAGTGTTTCTTAATTAAAAATTTAATTAAAAATAATTAGAAAATTATTTTTATAAAAAGGACTTTATTTTTGAACTCAGAAAATCGATATTATGTTAAGGTAATTTTTGGGGATTTTTCTGAAAAAAATGAATTTTCAATGAATAGTGTTTTTATTTAAAAATTAAATAAAAAATATTTAGAAAATTATTTTTATAAAATGGATTTCATTTTTGAAATCAGAGCATTGATATTTGGTTAAGGTGAAATTTTGGGGTTATTCTGAGAAAGTTGAATTTTCAGTGAATAGTAAAAATACAGTTTTAGGGTTTCGGTATGTTTAATGACATCATAACGGTGTCATGATGATGTCATGAGATCTTTTGAGGGTTGGCCGTCCAAGGGTGATGAATTATTGTTTTTGGGGCCCCATGTGGCCTAACTCCATGATAAATTCCAAGGGAGAGCACATGGGTTTGAGAAAAGCACATGTGAGGTGTCCCTTGGCCATTAATGCTTTGTCCCCTCACTTTCCCTATAAATACCCACCCTTTCCTCCTTTAGTTTTCACTCCCAACTCTCCCCCAACGAAGTTCAGGTCTTCTTACCTTCCAAAGAGTCCTCCCAAGGTGCCCCCAAGCCCTCAAGGTCCAATCCTTTGAGTTTCAAGAGTCACGTTTTAAGGTAAGGGATCTGACCCCTCTCTTTCTTTTCATGTAATCTCTTTTATGTCATTCCTATTATGCTCCTTGTTTTTATGTGAGAGGATATTCTTTTATATTCCTCTTACTGACCTTTCATTTTTATATGATGAGAGATCCCCTCTTACTCTCATCATTTCGTTTTATGAAAGTTTAAGTGACGCCGTTAGGCTGCCGAATTTTTAAGGGATTCTTTCACCCTTCTCATTTTTCAAGTTCGATTTTCATGTCAAGTCTTTCAAGCTCCTTTTTATTATGTTGGGGTATGATATCTATATCTATCATACTGATATATTATGATCATATTATGAGGGACCCTATTTGATCTTGTCAAATCATTTTCTTTTGAAGTTAAGTGACGCCGTAAGGCTGCCGAATTTTCATAAGAGAAATCTAATCTTTTTTTCCATGTTTTTCATTTCAAACGGTATGTCCCTAAAATTTCATTACCATGTCCATATGTCCTTATTATTCTTTCACCCTACTGTTTTATGGATCATTTATGAGTGGGTGACCCATGTCCCCTCTCATTTCAATGTTTTCTAAAACCCCGAAAGTTAGTCGTTATGCTCCAGAATTTTCCCCTCAAAATGCCTCTCTCTCTTTCCTCAAAAATTATTTTATGTTATAAAGTGAATACTCAAAGCTCTTATTTCTACAAGGGTATTCACATATATATCAAAATGTTCCATTTTAAATTCTGGGATTTACATACATGAGACCCGCTTTCCCTTTCTGTGGGTTTAAAGTGACGTAAAGATCATGTATTTAAAGCAGTTTTTAAAACGTTATGATTATGAAATGAAACCCATTTATTTTATGCTATGTGGGTTATTTATGAAATTTTTGATGATGATATATGTGTCTCACATGATAATAAAGGCAAATTTAAGGGTGTGCCCTAATAGCGCTCCAATGCATTGGGTAATGATGTAACCACTAGAGATTACAATTTTCATGATACCTTGGTAAATAACCTTGGTAATTTTCAAATGACACCTTGGGGATGGACCTTGGTGATATGTTCATGATTGTCTATGTTAAATTATGTAGCCACATCTTCAAGTTATGGAAAATGTTATTTTTATTATGAAATGCCTCATGATTTTTTTCTCATGCCTTAATGTTCTTTTCATGTCCTTATTGAAGTATCTCAAGTTCACATGTAAAATGTTCCTCTTGTTTCCCTTACTGGGCCTTCTGCTCACCCTTTATTTTGATGTATGTCTCCAGGTTATGAGATGCAGTAATGAACCTAGAATGAACTTAAGGAGACGCCTTTCAAGTGTTTAAGAAGAATGTTTTATGTTGTTTTCATGTATTATGTTCCTGGTTTCCAAGACACTAGACCTTAAAGATCCTCAGTTTTTTGTAATGTAATGAAAGTTTATGTTATAAAATGGCGGGATGTTATAGTTGGTATCAAAGGATGGTTTAGTTATTTGTGGAAATTAGGATATAAAAACTTTAGGAAGAACCCTATAGAAAAGTTTAAATATAGGAAAACTTCCTGGTATTTTGGTAAGTATTGAGTAAGTGGTTTATCAAACAAATACATCCCTGTCTGTATACGAGCAGGTAGAGGCGGCTCTGGCACAGATGTACATAGGGGTGAAACCCGAAAACACCGCTTTGAGCTAGACTCGAACGGGAACTGGTGCACGATAACGGGCCTTGCTGCACTCTTGGTTACGACACTCCCGGGGGATATGTTTGGTCAATCACATGCTTTTTATGAATCATTATGAAGGAATTATAGAGAACTATATTTGTCTAAGCACGAGGTCTTTGTTAAAAGATTCATAAATGAAATAAGTTTCTCACTAAGGTTTTATTCTTTTAGAAAATGGCGGGCAATAGGAGAAACTGTGCCAATGGTGACCGCAATGCACCATGTGCTGATGGCCCTCCGATGGAAGCCGGAATGGAAACATTCATGCGAATGATGAACCAACTGACTCAAGTTATGAGTAATAACTTGAATCAAGCTGAGAGGCCGACCTCACCACGAAGGGAACAACTTTCTGTTGAGTCCTTCATGTGTCAACGACCGCCAACATTCAGTGGATCTACTGACCCATTGGTTGCGGAACAATGGATAAGCTCCATTGAAAAGATCTTTTCTGTACTTCATTGTTCGGAACAAGAAAAAGTCACCCTTGCTGTTTACCGCCTAGAGGGAGAAGCTGATCAGTGGTGGTCACTGATCAAAAACACGAAGCCACGAGGAGAGATGGAAGCTATGGAGTGGGAAGAATTTCGGGGGATTTTCTTTAACAAGTATTTCCCTCGTTCCCTGAGAATGAAAATGGAGAAAGAGTTTCTCGAGCTGAAGCAGAAGGAGAACGAATCTGTTGGAAGCTATGAGATGAACTTCACAAGGCTTTCCCGTTATACCTCAAGCTTTGTCATGGACCCTAATGGGAAGGTTGATAGATTCTTTGGCGGACTACGACCACATCTGCGGAAGAATCTAGCCAACAGGGACTACGATAACTATGAAGAAATAGTTCGAAGTGCTATGAAAGTTGTACTAGAGTTTGGGGAGACATAATGGTCTCACAAATCTAATGAGAAGAAGAGAACTCTAGAACCAAGCCTGGGAAGAAGTTTTGATCAGGAAAGAGGTGGAAAGCATATGCAACATGCCACATGCAATAAATGTGGGAAGAAGCATCCGGGGAACTGCTTGATCGGAAGTGGAAAGTTCTATAGGTGTGGAAAAGAAGGCCATATTTCTCGGAATTGTCGTGGTGATGTGAAGCCTCAACTTCCCAACACTAACGACAGAGGAAAGATGGTTCTGGCCCTACCTGAAGTCAGATGCTTCAAGTGTGGACAGCTTGGACACTTTGCTAATCAATGTCCAAATCCGAGGGCGGTGGAGGGGAATCACCATCAACCTCAGCAGAGGCCAAGGGAGCAAGGTCGTGCTTTCGCTATCACAACAACTGAAGTTGAAGTTCCGAACGATGTGGTAGCAGGTACTCTTGTTGTCCTCTCAAAACTAGCAAGCGCTTTATTTGATTATGGTTCTACGCATTCCTATATTTCTTCCAAGTTTGCAAAGAATATAGAATCAATCCCCGAATTTCTTGAGGTAGAGTTGTCAGTCAAGACTCCAAGTGGGATTATCCATGCATCAACAGTGTTTAGAGACTCTAGTGTTTACTTTGGTGAGCACAATCTTATCGCAAATCTAGTAGTCATTCCCATGATGGAATTTGACATTATACTAGGGATGGACTGGCTCTCAAAGTATAACGCTAAGATCAAATGAAGAAGTAAGGAAATCTCAGTAGTCTTGAATGAACGACCTACAGTTATCTTCCGAGGAGAGATATCCCGAACTGATACCTATCTAGAAGCACCTCCTATAGCTTTATTTATGGATTTAATCGGTGATGAGGAAGAAGGGAAAGGGAGCATACAAATTGAAGATGTTCTGATTGTTTAGGAATACATGGATGTATTTCCTGAGGAGTTACCAGGACCTCCCCTAGAAAGAGAGGTAGAGTTCTCCATTGAACTCGTACCTGGGTCTCAACCGATATCAAAGACTCCGTATAGAATGGAAAATGTGGAGCTAGAGGAGCTAAAGAAACAACTCCAAGACTTGTTGGAGAAGGGGTTTATCCGACCGAGTGTGTCTCCTTGGGGAGCACCAGTTCTCTTTGTGAAGAAGAAGGATGGATCAATGCGGCTATGCATTGATTATAGAGAACTGAACGGGATCACAGTGAAGAACAGATACCCTCTTCCAAGAATTTATGATTTATTTGACCAACTTCGTGGGGCTCAATTCTTCTCTAAGATTGACCTTCGATCTGGTTATCATCAACTGAGGGTGAAGAAGGAAGATATTCCAAAGACTGCCTTCCGATCAAGATATGGGCATTATGAGTTTACTGTTATGCCCTTCGGCTTGACTAATGCTCCTGCTATTTTCATGGATTTGATGAATAGAGTCTTTAAGGACTACCTTGATAACTTTGTGGTAGTTTTTATTGATGATATTTTGATATATTCAAAAAGTCGTGAGGAGCATGAAAATCATCTGAGGGTTATTTTGAAAACTCTACGGAAGGAGAGGCTCTTTGGGAAGTTCAGCAAGTGTGAGTTTTGGTTACAACAGGTGGCTTTCTTGGGGCACATCGTAACCAATGAAGGAATCTCGGTTGACCCTGCAAAGACAATGGTTGTGGAGGAGTGGCCTCAACCCACAACAGTAACTGAGATTCGTAGTTTCCTTGGTTTAGCGGGATATTATAGGAGGTTTGTGAAAAACTTTTCACGGCTTTCTAATCCACTAACCAAGTTGACTCGAAAAGCGGTTAAGTTCATCTGGACAAAGGAATGTGAGGAATGTTTCCAAGAGCTGAAGAAGAGATTGGTTACTGCACCTGTGTTAACACTACCCTCAATCGGAGAAGGATTCGTTATTTTTAGCAATGCATCTCTGAAAGGACTTGGGTGCGTCCTCATGCAAAATGACAAGGTAATTGCTTATGCATCTCGACAGTTGAAGATTCATGAGCAGAATTATCCTACGCATGATCTAGAGATGGCGGCAGTTGTTTTTGCTCTAAAGATATGGAGGTACTATCTTTATGGGGAGAAATGTGATATATACACTGACCACCAAAGTATAAAGTATATTTTCACTCAGAAAGAATTTAACATGAGACAAAGGATATGGTTGGAGCTTATTAAAGACTATGATTGTTCAATTCATTATCACCCTGGAAGAGCAAACAAAGTCGCGGATGCGTTAAGCAGGAAAGATCCTGTTGTTCTGGCAACAATGAGGATCCTGGGAGATCCCTTGATTAAAGATCTAGTAAAACTGGACATGGGAATTATAAGGAAAGGGACATCATCAACCCTATCCCAAATGATTTCTCAACCTTCATTACTAGAGAAGATCAAGAAGGCTCAAAAAGAAGATCCTTTACTGCAGGAGAAGTTCGAGGCTGTAAAGGATGGGAAGTTCCCTGATTTCAATATTGATCAAGAAGGTGTATTGAAATTTCGTACAAGACTATGTGTTCCATCTATTCTGGAGATAAAGAAAGAACTAATGGATGAAGCTCATAGCTCTACTTTCTCTATACATCCGGGAAGCACTAAGATGTATAGAGACCTTCGTGATCATTATTGGTGGGATAACATGAAGAGGGAGATTGCCGATTAAACTACAAGGTGCCTGGTGTGTCAGCAAGTAATGGCAGAAAGACAACTTCCTAAGGGGGTATTACAACCACTACCCATACCAGTATGGAAGTGGGATAATATCACTATGGACTTTGTAACTGGTCTCCCAAAAACATCCAAAGGAAACAATGCGATATGGGTTGTTGTGGACCGTCTCACCAAGACAGCCCATTTTATCTCTATTCGGGAAGATTTCTCTCTGGATCAGCTTGCCAAGATATACGTGAAGGAAGTGGTAAGGCTGCATGGGGCACCACTATCCATCGTATCTGATAGTGACCCAAGATTCACATCAAAATTATGGAGAAGTCTTCAGCATGCTCTTAATACTGAATTGAATTTTAGTATGGCCTATAATCCTCAAACTGATGGCCAATCTGAAAGGACTATTCAGACACTCGAAGACATGTTGAGATTATGCTCAATGGAATTTAAAGGTGGATGGTATCAACACCTCCCATTAGTGGAGTTCTCCTATAACAGCAGCTTCCATGCGAGTATTCAGATGGCACCCTATGAAGCTCTGTATGGAAAGCGGTGTAGAACTCCTACTTGTTGGGATGAAACTGGTGAGAGGAAGCTTCTTGGGCCTGATCTTGTGCAAGAAATGACAGAACAAGTTCATGCCATCCAACAACACATAAAAGCTGCTCAGAGTCGGCAGAAGAGCTATGCTGAAAATAGACGAAGAGACTTGGAGTTTGGTGTTGGTGACAAAGTCTTCCTTCGAATCTCTCCATGGAAGAGAGTCATGCGGTTTGGGAAGAAAGGGAAGCTCAGACCTAGGTACGTTGGCCCCTATGAAATCCTTGATCACATAGGAGCAGTGGCCTATCGTCTAGCACTTCCACCGAACCTAGCTCAAGTTCACAATGTCTTCCATGTATCTCTCTTGAGGAAGTACATACCCAACCCTTCGCATGTACTGAACCCAGAGGTGGTACAACTGGAACATGACCTCTCTTATGAGGAGCAGCCAGTGGAGATCTTGGACCGTAGAGACAAGGTCCTACGAAACAAGACTACCCACCTTGTGAAAGTGTTGTGGAGGAATCATAAGTACAAAGAAGCGACTTGGGAGCCCGAGGAAACGATGAAACAAAAGTACCCTCACCTTTTCGGCTAGGCCTCAAGTATAAATTTCGGGGACGAAATTTCTTAAGGGGGGAAGAATGTAACGACCCAATCTTTTTGAGTATTATATTAACTTACTCTTAATGATTTAATAAGATGTTAATGGTTAATGCAGAAAGGGGAGTTGATGGCTTCATCCAGTAGACTCAACCCTTACGAAGCCCACTTATCAGAGCATGGGAAGGAGGTAGCATCTGTGGGCTTCGCTTTGGACCAAGCCCAATCCGAGCTCCAGCGTGTCAAGCTTGAACGAAAACGCTTGCAGGAGAAGTTCAAGTTAGTGTTGATTGCTACTAGGGCAATGTTATCTGAGCCTCCCTCAGATTCTCTCACCATAGCACACCTTACACTTAGGTCTTATGCCAGTGTTATAAGGGGCTATGTGATGAGACCCTAGTTTCCTTGTGTAATCCTTTCGGGTGAATAAATTGAGATTTCTTCCTTTAGTGATGTTTGTGAAATTTCAAATGTCCAGATAATTTTAGAATGTATTTTATTGATGAATTTTTGAAAAAGGGATATTTTAAAACATTTATGTAAACCCTAAATAACTAATGATGTGTAATGATTTTCAAAAAATTGTCTTCTACAAAAGTGTTCAGTAAGGAATTTGGAGTCTAATAAGATCAACTTAATTTTTGATGAATAGTAAATTATGAATAGTGATTTTACGCTTAGGATTAGTAATATGACCAAATGGATTAGTAATTTCACTCAAAGAAAGTTTTAATATAATTTAGACACCTAGATTAAGTAATGTGATTCATTAAAATGGGTAAATAACGGTTTCATAAATTATTAGTCAAGTATTAGTTTTTTCGGATGAATAGTGTTTCTTAATTAAAAATTTAATTAAAAATAATTAGAAAATTAATTTTATAAAAAGGACTTTATTTTTGAACTCAGAGCATCGATATTATGTTAAGGTAATTTTTGGGGATTTTTCTGAAAAAAATGAATTTTCAATGAATAGTGTTTTTATTTAAAAATTGAATTAAAAATATTTAGAAAATTATTTTTATAAAATGGATTTCATTTTTGAAATCAGAGCATTGATATTTGGTTAAGGTGAAATTTTGGGGTTATTCTGAGAAAGTTGAATTTTCAATGAATAGTAAAAATACAGTTTTAGGGTTTCGGTATGTTTAATGACATCATAACGGTGTCATGATGATGTCATGAGATCTTTTGAGGGTTGGCCGGCCAAGGGTGATGAATTATTGTTTTGGGGGCCCCATGTGGCCTAACTCCATGATAAATGCCAAGGGAGAGCACATGGGTTTGAGAAAAGCACATGTGAGGTGTCCCTTGGCCATTAATGCTTTGTCCCCTCACTTTCCCTATAAATACCCACCCTTTCCTCCTTTAGTTTTCACTCCCAACTCTCCCCCAACGAAGTTCTGGTCTTATTACCTTCCAAAGAGTCCTCCCAAGGTGCCCCCAAGCCCTCAAGGTCCAATCCTTTGAGTTTCAAGAGTCACGTTTTAAGGTAAGGGATCCGACCCCTCTCTTTCTTTTCATGTAATCTCTTTTATGTCATTCCTATTATGCTCCTTGTTTTTATGTGAGAGGATGTTCTTTTATATTCCTATTACTTCACTTTAATGTTTATATGATGAGAGATCCCCTCTTACTCTCATCATTTCGTTTTATGAAAGTTTAAGTGACGCCGTTAGGCTGCCGAATTTTTAAGGGATTCTTTCACCCTTCTCATTTTTCAAGTTCGATTTTCATGTCAAGTCTTTCAAGTTCCTTTTTATTATGTTGGGGTATGATCTCTATATCTATCATACTGATCTATTATGATCATATGATGAGGGACCCTATTTGATCTTGTCAAATCATTTTCTTTTGAAGTTAAGTGACGCCGTAAGGCTGCCGAATTTTCATAAGAGAAATCTAATCTTTTTTTCCATGTTTTTCATTTCAAACGGTATGTCCCTAAAATTTCATTACCATGTCCATATGTCCTTCTTATTCTTTCACCCTACTGTTTTATGGATCATTTATGAGTGGGTGACCCATGTCCCCTCTCATTTCAATGTTTTCTAAAACCCCGAAACTTAGCCGTTATGCTGTAGAATTTTCCCCTCAAAATGCCTCTCTCTCTTTTCTCAAAAACTATTTTATGTTATAAAGTGAATACTCAAAGCTCTTATTTATACAAGGGTATTCACATATATATCAAACTGTTCCATTTTAAATTCTGGGATTTACATACATGATACCCGCTTTCCCTTTCCGTGGGTTTAAAGTGACGTAAAGATCATGTCTTTAAAGCAGTTTTTAAAACGTTATAATTATGAAATGAAACCCATTTATTTTATGCTATGTGGGTTATTTATGAAATGTTTGATGATGATATATGTGGCTCACATGATAATAAAGGCAAATTTAAGGGTGTTCCCTGATAGAGCTCCAATGCATTGGGTAATGATGTAACCACTAGAGATTACAATTTTCACGATACCTTGGTGAATAACCTTGGTAATTTTCTAATGAAACCTTGGGGATGAACCTTGGTGATATGTTCATGATTGTCTATGTTAAATGATGTAGCCACATCTTCAAGTTATGAAAAATGTTATTTTTATTATGAAATCCCTCATGATTTCTTTCTCATGCCTTAAAGTTCTTTTCATGTCCTTATTGAAGTATCTCAAGTTCACATGTAAAATGTTCATCTTGTTTCCCTTACTGGGCCTTCTGCTCACCCTTTCTTTTGATGTATGTCCCCAGGTTATGAGATGCCGTAATGAACCTAGAATGAACTTAAGGAGACGCCTTTCAAGTGTTTAAGAAGAATGTTTTATGTTGTTTTCATGTATTATGTTCCTGGTTTCCAAGACTCTAGACCTTAAAGATCCTCAGTTTTGTGTAATGTAATGAAAGTTTATGTTATAAAATGGCGGGATGTTATACCATCATTATAAAAGTGGTTTTTGATATTGCATGCAATTATTAGACTATTAGAATATCCATGTGAATAATTAAATGGCATTATTTCATTTTATTTTTTCCATATTATACTGAAGTTCAAGTTTAAAAGGCTTTTGTTTTAGTTATACATTATTTTAATTGTTTATGCTTATTTATGAAAGTTTCCGCTATATTGTTATCCTTACTGAGCATATAAGCTCACCCCTTTCAATGTTTTATTTTTCCCAGGATGTGAAGATGTAATTTATGAATGACCTGCAGGAATAGTATGAGGGGATATGAAGAAAAGATGTTGTTTTAGTTTTTTTACTTAATGATGTAATGTAAAACATTATGAATATATCTAGTGATTCAAGGATACTAAACTTATCAGCCTTTTGAGACTTGATCTTTTGTGATCATGCCAATGTTATGTAATATTGCACCGACTCTGGGTAACTAGGGTCGGGGTGTTACAGTTGGTATCAGAGGAAGTTTAGTACAAACCTTGGAAGCTAGATTTAGGTAAACTCTGATTAGAGCACATAGACCTAAGATGGAATTTGAGGATTAGTATAGAAGAACTTTCTAGAATTTTGGTATTGTAAAGATTTTGTGAGTTTTCTGAGTAATACATCACAGTATGGATACGAATAGGTAGAGGCGGCTCTGGCACATATATACCTAGGGGTAAAACCCAAAAACACCGCTTTGAGCTAGACTCGAACGGGAAATGGTGCACGACAACGGACCTTGCTACACTCTTGGTTACGACAATCCCGGGGGATATGCTTAGGATAAATCTCATTTTATTTACAAATCATTATGAGGGGTTTATGAGTATATACTTCCTCAATGAAAACATTTTTATGATTATGGATTATATCTCTAAATAGTTCAATTTATGTTAAGTGTTTTATAAGTATGGAATTATGTATTTTTATTTATAAACTGATCTAGTTTATGCCATTGTATAAAAATGGTGCCTAGTGGAAGAAATGGAAACTGTATCAATGCACACACTCCATGTAGGGATTTCCATCCTTCTCAAGATAATTATAGTGGAGCTGGTGATGCAACTGGTGCTGATCAGCTAATTAACATACTAGGACAACTCACTCAGGTTATGAATAATAAGTTTACCTGTATGGAGCACCCTGATCCGCAGGGTGGAGGATCAATGTTAGATGGCTTCATGAGGAAACAACCACCAACATTCAACGAGAGTACAAATACCTTAGAATATGAGCAATGGATAAATTCCCTAGAGAAAATGTTTCCGGCTTTGGGGTGTAGTGAAAGGGAAAATGTTATCATGGTAGTTTACTGCCTCGCTAGAGATGCTAATAAATGGTGTTAACTGATTCAAAACACAAAATAAGATGATGAAGTATCAAATATGGAATGGAGGGAGTTCAAAGATCTGTTTTTAGAAAAATACTTTCCTCGTGACCATCGAGCAGATAAGGAAAGGCAATTTCTGAGTCTGAGACAAAAGGTTGATGAGAATGTCACAAAATATGAGGATAACTTTACAAGGTTATCAAGGTATGCTGGAGATTATATATGTAACCAATGAAGTAATATTAATTGATTCTTTGATGGGTTTAAACCATTTCTCCGTCAAGAATTAGTTTCACAATCCTTCTCGTCGTACGAAGACATTGTCTCCTGTGCTATCTAGACTGAAAAGGAATTCTCTAAGTCTTATGACTTTAAAGAAAAGAAAGAGAAGAAGAGTTCTGCTGATCAATCTGGGAATGAAAATATGGGGAATAAGGGAAAAGTTGAATATCCATCCTGCAGTAAATGTGGGAAGAAACACCCCGGTACTTGCTTAAAAAGAATGGGATTCTGTTACAAATGTGGTAAAAAGGCCACCAAGCTCGTGATTGCAAGGGAATGAAAGAAGCTACCGATGTCCAGTGCTACTATTACAGGGAGATGGGACATTATGCAAATGAATTTCTTATGTGTCAGGGGAACTTACCTCAGAAAATTCTAAGGGATCAAGGCCAAGCTTATGTTATCACTACTGTTGAGGTAGAAGCTCCGAAAGACGTGGTGGCAGGTAATTTAATGGTTTCCTCAAGTCTAGAAAATTCATTATTTGATTCTGGATCATCACATTGTTTTATATCTTCCTAGTTTGATAAGAAAATTATATATTTCCAATTTGATTTAACAAGGGAGTTTTTAGTTAAAACTCCGAAGGGAAGTATCATTGCAACAAAGTTTTGTGAATCGGTCCCCATTAGAGGACATAAATTTTCTTTATCCGCTGATCTCATCGTCATAACTATTATTGAGATTGATATAATCCTCAGTATGGATTGGCTTTCAGACAATGATGCGAAGATTTATTGTAAGAAGGAGGAGGTTACGATTTTTGATGATGATGATAAGGAACGCCTTATCTTTAGAGAAGAATCGTCACCACAAAATTCATATCTAGATCCACCCCTAGTAGCTCAACTAAATTCAATTATTGGGGTGGAAGAGAATGAAATTACTGTGGGTGATGAAAGAAATGTTCAAATAGAGGATGTACCTATTGTGAATGAATATTTAGATGTGTTTTCAGAAGATTAACCTGGACATACTCTAGAACGATAAGTTGAGTTTCCCATTGATTTAATTCCTGGATCAAGGCCTATATCGAAGATCCATTATAGAATAGCCACTGTTGAACTAGTTTAACTAAAGAAACAACTAGAAGAATTGAGTAATACGGGATTTATTCGCCCTAGTGTTTCTCCATGGGGAGCCCCTGTTCTTTTTGTTAAAAATAAAGATGGATCTTTGAGGTTATGTATCGACTACAGGGATATCAATGCTATAACAATAAAGAAAAAGTATTCCCTACCTCGCATTGATGATTTATTTGACCAACTGCATGGAGCTCAATAATTTTCAAAGATTGACCTTAGATTTGGATACCATCAGTTGTGTGTGAAGAAGGAAGACATTCTGAAGACAACATTTTGAACCAAGTATAGGCATTATGAGTTTACAGTAATGCCTTTTACATTGACTAATGCACCCTCTGTATTCATGGATCTGATGAATAGAGTTTTCAAGGAATATCTCGATTAATTTGTGGTGGTATTTATTGATGATATATTGGTATACTCCAAAAGCTACAAAGATCATGAAAATCACTTGCGCATTATCCTGAAGACTCTTAGAAGGCATGAATTATATGGGAAGTTTAGAAAGTGTGAATTCTGGCTTCAGGATATTTTTTTCTTGGCCATATTGTCTCTAAAGATTAAATCTCTGTTGATCCTTCTAAGACCAAGGCAATCCATGAATGGCCAGCACCAAAGAGTATGACTGAGGTACGTAGTTTTATTGGTTTAGCAGGTTATTATCGACATTTCATCCATAATTTTCCCCGGTTGGCTAACCCATTAACAAAGCTCACACGTAAAGGGGTTAAATTTGTTTGGACAAAAGAGTGTGAAGAATGTTTCGAAGAATTGAAGAGAAGATTAGTCAATTCTCCTATATTGACTCTACCATTGGGGAATGATGGGTTATTTATTTATAATGATGCTTCAAAGAAAGGACTGTGTTGTGTCCTTATGCAGAATGATAGCATTATTTCCTATGAATCACGACAGTTGAGAATTCATGAAAACAACCATCATACTCATGATCTCAAGTTAGCTACTGTGATCTTTGTTTTGATGATATGGAGACACTACCTCTATGGTGAAAAATGTGAGATTTATACTGATCACAAGAGTTTGAAGTATAGTTTCTCACAAAAATAACTCAACATGAGGAAAATGCGATGGATTGAACTACTCAAGGATTATGATTGCACAATACACTACCACCTGGGGAAAGAAAATAAGGTAGAAGATGCTTTGAGCAGGAAATATAATGGAGTTTTGAACATGATGAGAATTGAGAGGTATCCTATTTTTATGGATCTAGTAAAGTTGGATATGGGAATCACCATAGAAGGTGAAACATCAATGATTTTTCAAATGGTTTCCAAACCATCTTTACTAGAAAAGATAAAGAGTTCTCAAACCGATGATAGAGAGTTTCAAAAGAAGATTAAAGCAGTGAATGATGGGAGATTGAGAGACTTTGTGTATGAATAAGGAGTTTTAAAATTTGGGAAGAGACTTTGTGTTCCCAATATACCTGATCTAAAAAGGGAATTGTTGGATGATGATCATAGTTCCAATTTCTCCATACACCTTGGAAGAACCAAAATGTATAGAGATTTGAAAGAAATTTTTTGGTGGGACAACATGAAGAGGCAGATTGCTGATTTTTTGCCAAGATGTATGGTTTCTCAAAAAGTGAAAGCAGGAAGGCAATATCCTAGAGGTGTCATGCAACCTCTTCCCATACCTGAGTGGAAATGGGATAATATCACGATGGACTTTGTCATGGGACTACCAAAGACTCCTAGAAGGAACGATGCAATATGTGTTATTATTGACCATCTTACCAAGTCAGCACATTTTCTTGCTATAAGAGAAGATCTACCACTGGAATGTCTAGAAAGAATATATATTAATGAAGTTGTGAGACTTCATGGAGTACCCCTATCGATTGTTTCTGATCGTGATCCCCATTTTACTTCAAGATTTTGGAAAAGTCTTCAGAAAGCCCTGGATACTAAACTTAGTTTAAGCATTTCCTACCACCATCAAACAGATGGACAATCAGAACGGACTATTCAAACCATAGAAGACATGTTGAGATCATTCTCACTTGACTTTCAAGGTTTGTGGGATCAATATTTACCTCTGGTAGAATTTTCCTATAACAATAGATTCTATTCAAGTATTAGGATGGCACCATATTAAGCGTTATATGGAAAACGATGTCCTACACCAACCTGTTGGGATGACATTGGTGAAGGAAAACTCGTAGGTCCATAACTGTTGGAGGAAGCAATGGAAAAGGTAAAGGTAATCCAAAACCACATCAAAGCAGCTCAATGTTGGAAGAAAGGCTATGACGCTAACCGAAGGAAGGATTTTTAATTTCAAGTAGGTGATCATGTTTTCTTGAAGGTATCTCTATGGAAGGGAGTTATATGATTCGGTAAGAAGGGTAAATTGAGTTCCAAGTATATTGGACCTTTCGAAATTCTAGAACGAATTGGGGATGTAGCTTACCGTTTGGCAATGCCGCCAAGTCTCTCTAAAGTTCACAATGTGTTCCACGTATCACTGTTGAGAAAATACATGCCTGACCCAATGCATGTACTCACCTATGAAGAATTATAATTGGAACCCGATCTGTCTTATTGCGAAGAGCCCATCAAGATTCTTTATACAAGAGAACAAGTGATGGGAAACCGGACGACTCGTCTGTTAAATGTTTTGTGGAGAAACCATAAGATGGAAGAGGAAACGTGGGAACCCGAGGAACTTATGATGAAGAACCACCTAAGTCTTTTTATGCAATAATATTCTAGAAATTTCAAGGATGAAATAATTTGAAGGAGGGGAGAATGTAACACCCCAAGCTTCCATTGCACGATTATCTTTGAATAATATAGTAGTGTGTGTTGCACGCAACTTCGAGATTCTAACACACTACGACCAATCAAAGTAGCCGTTATGAAGAGAAATACCCACTTTTTGAAATTTTATAAATTTTATCTCCCAAAATGGACTTCTTTTTTGGATTCGGAATATTGAAATTATCTTAAGGTAAAATTTTGGAACTTTTCGGATAACATTTATATTTTTATGAATAATGAAAATTACTAAATTTTAATTTAAAAAAACTTTTTTTAATAGAAATAATTAATAGTGATAAATAATGAATTTGAGTGGTTTTAAAATATATTTATAATTTTTTTTCCATTTAATAAAATGTTGGTCATTGGACATAATTTCAAAATTAAACCAGACATAAACAAGTGTCAATCTTTTGATAGTTATTATCTTTTAAAACACGCTTTTTGTTTTAACAATGAGAATTAATTTTAAATTAATTTATACCACTTATATGTCTTGAATTTGGAAAAATGGATTCCATATTTTGAATCAGGATGTCCAAATTGTGTAAATAGGTAACTTTTATTTTTAGGCATTTTGAATAATTACTTCGGTAAATATTTTATTTACCATGGTTAAAGGGTAAATCCGGTAAATAAGGGTAAACCAAATAATATTATAATAATACTAAATTACCATAAAATGTGTCCTAAACTTATGTTTTGATACAGGTCCGACCATGGGCATATTTGGGTCGATTTTGGGACCTCATGGAGCCACTTTTAAGTGATAATAACACTTTATATTAATTAAGTTAAAATAAATACAAAAATGACATAAGCATATATCTTCTAGAAAAACAATTTTTACATAGGGTAATATATGTTTAATTTTCGACTATAAATATTCATTAGAAATCTAAAACTATTTCCTACATAATGGTATTTTATTTATTCTTTTTTGAAATTTAATAATTTATATTATTTATGACACAATAATGATGCAGTATTTTCCTTGTTAATGAAAGAATCAAATAATTGGTATTATAAATGTTAAAATTAATATAATTTGAAAGGTTTGATAACATCCATGAATTTTATTGATTTATATGACATTATATTATTTTTTAAATGAATTTTTTTCTAATTAATAATGTTTTTAAGACTTTAAAAAAAATCAATTATTGAATAGTGTCAAAATTGACATAAATGAGTTTTTAAAACAAATATTATATTATTAATTGATATTAAATTCCTAAAAATCTAAGGTTCGGACAAGAGACTTATATAATGATAGGTGTATCATTAATGGACCACATTGGGGTCTCTTGGATGTATGTAGTATGTTTAGTAACTACATAATATAAAAATTCAAAGTGACATGGTAAATATTAAACTAATTAACTAAGAGTTAAAACTAAAAGATAAGGTTAATATAGTGACCCAAAATTGTCTAAAACCTATTGGTTGAGTGGATTTAGACCTATCACCTCCTTAAACATTAAATAATCCACTTTTTATCCATAATAAACCGAATTTGAATTTATTATAAAATAATATTTATAGATTTTCCAAAGGTGCCCCTCACCCCTCTTATAAAAGGGAACTTCCCCTTTTCACTAATTCACACATTAAAAGCCTTTTGGCTCGGCCAAAACCTGACCAAATACTCCCTCAACTTCCCTCAATTCAACCTAGAGGCCTTATTTTGTTCATAAATCCAACCTAAGGAGAACTTTTGATCAAATCAAAATGAAGAACCCTGAAGAAGAGGTAATGTTTTCACCACCCTCTTTCAAGTTCCTTTTTATTTCTTCTTCTTCTTTCTTTGTTATTCCCATTATAAAATAATAACTATAGTATCTTATATATACTATTATGTTATTATAAATATGGTACAACCATATTCAGTATTCTAACCATCCTTTGAATTATATATCACCATACATGCGTACGTACGGCTTACCGTCTCCACGTCGTTGTGTAATTGTTATTCAATAAATTATTATTTTTATGGGTATAATAATGATGTGTAATTCATTTAAATAATAAATATAACATTATAATGATTCTGTATATATCATCTACCATCTAATTATATATTATTATAATATTAAAAGAATTATATTGTCGCTCGTGCGTACATATGGACTACCGTCTCCACGAACGCGATGAGATTCATTCCCCATCGTATCCATTCAATAATAATTCTCATTTAATGATTAAAAATATTTTTAGGGACTTGATATCATTCTGGATATGAAAAAGATACAACCTATCCATAACAAACATGGCTTACGTAACAAAACATATAAAATAAAACGAGTAAGTTAACATCCGAAACAACGATAATACTAAGATATCATTAACAAATAAATGTTAAAAGATCATATATGATATCATATTAATGTATATGATTCATGTATAATTTAATAACAATTATTTCACCATTATACAGGAGGTTAAACTTCCCTCAACCAAGGAAAAGTACAAGGTAATGATTTATTTTACAATCTCCTCATTATCTGAGGTTGTTTATACGTAATTATCTACTGGGACCTCTTTATCATACACATCCATGTTTCTTAAAAATGTATTTCAAATAATTCATACTATTTTAAATACTATGGGATAAAGTAATTTATATCCTTTTTGAATTTTTATAAGATGTTTATAAAGGAATCTTTCTGTCATTTTCCATACAAGGTCCTTTTTAACTTTTTTGACATCACTAAGGTAACAATGTATTTTAACTTATACGGCGGGTGCGGCTATTTTATGCCGTTAAAAAATCGTCGTAGATTCCCTTACAAGAATATAAGAATATTTTAAAAGTAAATGTTTCCTTTTATAATTATTTTCCTTTTAAATGATTTCAAAAAAAGACATTTCTCTCAAATAGTTTTGATTTCATCTATGTCAACATCCTTTGATGGATTTTAAGCTTATTTGATGTTTATTTATTATGAAAAAAAACTTCCAAATTATATTGAAGGTTTTGTGATATGTTTGACTGTGAATGTGTTATTTTTATAAAATTCATGGTTTATGGAGAAAGTATTGAAATTTTGTATGATTGTTTTAATACGAATCGTTATGTTATGTTTAAACCTATTCATATGAGGAATGCATTAGACTTAATATGTGAAGGGCGGAGCCCGATATAGCTCCTTGATGCATCGGTAGGTCTCATGAGACAAACTAGTGTCTTGGCACAAGGCCTTGACAAAATCTTATTTGTAGTCTTGGCATGAGGCCTTGGCTACGTGGTTATGATAGTCTTGCATTATACATTCCATCATTATAAAAGTGGTTTTTTGATATTGCATGAGATTATTCGACTAGTAGAATATCCATGTGAATAAGTAAATGGTATTATTTCATTTTATTTTTTCCATGTTATTCTGAAGTTCATGTTTAAAAGGATTTTGTTTTAGTTATACATTGCCTTAATTGTTTATGATTATTTATGAGAGTTTTCGCTATATTGTTATCCTTACTGAGCATCTGATCTCACCCCTTTCAATGTTTTATTTTTCCCAAGAATTGAAGAAGTAATTTATGAATGACCTGTAGGAATTGTATGAGGGGATATGAAGACAAGATGTTGTTGTAGTTTTTTTTACTCAATGATGCAATGTAAAACATTATGAATATATCTAGTTATTCCAAGGCTACTAAACTAATCGGTATTTAGAGACTTGATCTTTTGTGATCATGAAAATGTTATGTAATAATGCACCGACTCTAGGTAACTGGGGTCAGGGCGTTACATTTTGAATGTTGGACTTGACATGAAATCTAATATTGTAATTAGGTGTGATAACTTGACTGATATAATCCTTAGTAAAATAATTTCCATTACTCAAGGAGAAATAAGATAAAAAATAGAATCAATTTATTAAGAATAAGGTTGAGTAATAAATAGTTAATATGTGGTATATATCAAAACAATATTTGTTTATAGTATTTATAAAATCGGAACCACCGAAATCTAATTTTGAGAGGCATATGTAAGCTCTTAGTGTCTAATTGTATCCATAAAAATCTATGTATTGGAGAACATATCCTCAATAACCTATGAATTTTTCTATTTATATTATTGTATGATGTTCCTATTGAATTAATAGTTTAGATAACCCTATCTTGTTAACATTAAGATAAGTCCTCTTTGGATTTCTTTAGAAAAGGTAGAGCGGTTGTCCTTGAGTTTATTGGGAGAATATGTCTATTATTATATATGAATATGGTTGGTAGTTTTTTTCTTATTGAAATATGGGGAGACAACTCATGCTAATTTTTTAAAAAATTATAGATTTATTTAATTTTTATTTTGGGTAAAATCTTAGTATTATAGTTTTAATGAAATGGAGATATGAGAAATGCTTTCATGTGAAGGTTTTGATTTTACTCTTATTTTTCATAATGATATTGAATCATGATAACCTAGAGTTAATGATAAGTAAATCATTGATACAGTATCTAAAGGAAAGATGTTATATAATATGTTTTTTTTTTCAGTTTTTAGGTTTTTTGATGAATATTCCTTGAATCAGTTTTGGAGAAGTCATCAACAAACACAAAGGGAGACATTATTAATAAAAAACCACTTGGTGTTTTCTTGGGTTATGATTTTCAGAAATTATATTGAAATATATCCCAAATTATCATAAAATGTTATGAATAACTTGTAACATGAAGGTTTGTTATGGGTGAGATTAATTATGGGTTAGTGGTTTTGGTTTTTCGAATTTCATAAATTTATAAAATTACTATATGCAAGGGTAACCAAAACGACTAATGTAAAGGAAACTAGATGATATAGAAGTGTTACCTCAAAGGGGGTTTAAAATGAATAAAATTAGAATACATTAACTATGATGCGTCTGGTTTATCAGGACAATATATAAAGGTAACCAAAACTCATATGTAAAATTCATATAATCTTGTAGAAGTTTCACGATGATATTTAAGGGTCACCATTATGTTGAGTAGTTTATAGAAAAGTAAAAAAGTCTTATACAAAATGTTAAATAGGATTTAATATATAAAGGGAACCAGTGTTAAGTATATTTAAATAATTTTAAAAAGTACCATATGTAAAGGAAAAAAATCCAAATCATAAAGGCAACATGGATAAAGAAAAACAGCGAAGCCCTGGGACACTCCCCATATTTGTAAGAGTAATATCTGATGTAGTGATGAAGAACAACAAATTATAAACACCTACGATGATATATAAAACTTTCTAGGTGATTTATGAGATCCATTTTGAGTAAGAGGTAATGTGTAATAGTATTTTCCATGAAACATATGTAGTACACAAAGTTCATTTGTGTAATACATAAGAGTAATTTCTGCGAATAAGGGGTGATATATATGGTTCATTTACATGATAAAGGGGTTATATTTGAGGGAAATTCAATTTTTTAATTTTGATGAAGATTTAACACAATGGAAATATATAAATTTATTTCACTTCATCAATTATAAAATATTATTGATAAAGAGGTTGACCAGAGATTATGATATGAATTACTAATCATAATATATTATTGATAAGGAATCCTATTGTGAATTTTATAAATCCATGGGAAGGAATGACACACCATGAATTGGTGGAGATAGATTTTAGTTTTTATACCAATTTAGAGATTTTGATACCATATAATAATATTAAGATACAATAGGTTGGAGGATCATGACTTGTTATTTTATGAAGATCACAATGGAGGAAAGGTCAAGACTTACAAGGAGTTATTTAGAATTGAAGGATCCATTAATCAGGGAGTATATATTCACAGGTTTTTTGATATGTTAATATGGATAATATTATAGTGTTTAATATCATGAAAATAATATTCATGAATTTATATGAATATATATGAAGTGAATAAAAATATTGGGGGTAAAAATGGTTCTTCAATTTGATAAATCTATGAGTCAAAGAAGGAAAAATGAAAAAAAAGGAATTTGAAACTTGTACTAGAAAGTCAAAAAATAAGATTAGGGAGATCTAGGAGTCTATATCATTAGATGTTTTCATATTTCATCACACTGATTAAAGTAAATATTATTGATTCAACATTGTTAGTGTAAAAAATTCTTAGTTCATGAGGATCATGTTTGTATAACTCAAAGGATAATTGATCCTTTTAAGAGATTGAGAGAAAAGAATTTTCTGTTTTAGTGAAGCTTGTAAACTAGGGTGGATAATGTGTTTGATGTATACATTATAAACAACAATTTTTTTTAGTGATTTTGGTACATCATAAAATCAACATTTTATTCACCTTGGATTATCCCAGTTTGGGTGAACTATGTAAAATTTGTTGAGTCCTTATTTTTTTAATTTATCTCTTCCTATCTTTTATGAGGGGTGAAAATGGTCCTTATAAAAATTGAATAATATTTTTGGTAAAGTTTCTCTCAAAGGTATCCAAATACATTGATTCATCACCACTATTTTGGAATTTAGATTTTGTGTGATAAAAACTATTATGTATAGAGATATCTTTCCTGAACTTTAAAGGGGTTGAGAAAATGATTCCAACTGAAGATATAAAACTTACTTCTCTTGGGAGGTAACCCATTTTAAGGATTTATTATCTATTTTTTATTTTATCTCTTTGTTTTTCTTCATACTTATTATCGAAATTAATTAAATTTGTTTTTTGTAAACAATTAACATGGATAAAATAATATTAGGTTAACCCACCAACACCAATAATGAATAATTATAAAATAGATATATTTTATTATAATTTCCCTTTTATTTAAATTTCATTTCTTTAATTCACTTAGTATTATATTTATATTCACTCTTCTACTAGAATGACCTAGATATAGTATTAGATAATTTTAAATGAGTAGATGTTAAGTTAACAGAAATGAATATTTACTATCCAGAATGATTGAGGACACATGGTTAGTTATGAAGCCCATTAGTGATTGATTTGAGTATTAATATTTTTTTTAAAATTATGTTGATAATGAGGGAATAATGTGCACAAAAGTTATTTTTTAGGTACTTTATTGATATAATTTTCACCTTGCATCATGTATTTCATAGTTTTTGACCTGTCTGAGGTGTTGGTATGAAATAATGGGGTCAATTTTGAATGTTTTCTCTAGGTTTAGGATACAATTAAACTATAGTTCATGGGTCATGGTGCAACACTTGGGGATTTTACTATGATAATGGCCTATATAAAAATTTGTTTCCATTTTATAGATGGAACCAAACTACAATGTAAGGAATTTTAGCATGTTGAGGCATTAAAAAATAGAAAAAGGTATAGTGAATGCTGTATTTGATTAATAATTTTACATTAGTGGATGATATTTCTATAATGAATGTGGGTTACAATGTAAATCCCTAACCAATATATGGAGTTTATTTATTTAATAATGTGGCTACAACATGATAACCTAGGACATTATTTTGATAGTTAGACTATGGAATGTTGTGTCACATTGTAACCCTCGACTCATTCCACAATATGCTCCTAGGTAGGGGCACTGGTATTTGACCAATATGTTCATGACACAACATATATATAAATATAGCTTTTTACTAATATTAATTAAATAGTTTTAATGTTTTAAATCCCTAAAATCTATATTTCCTAATCTATTGGCATGTATTCTCAATAACACACTCCAATCCCTTTATTTTCTACCATTAATTTTCTTTTCATAGTCAATTCTCCCTCATTCAAGATTTTATTTGAGTTCCTTCTTTCATGGGGGGATTATAAAGGTAAGTAAAACCTTACTCCTATATTTAATCCATTTTTATTAATTTTCCAATTTTTATTTATGTGACCCAATAAACAATGGAGTTGATTTTTTTACTATATTTATACAAAATAAAGTCAATGTGGTGTGATGGTTGGTGATGATGGAAGAATCTACTCACCAAATAAGATGAATATATAACCCATGTAGTGATGGGAAACGAGATGAAACCTATCTACATATTGAGTATAAAAAGAAGTCATCATTTATAGGACGGAAAAAGAATTTTTTGATGCTTCTACCTTTGAATAGATGTCTAGAAAGATTATATGTCACAATTATAAAAATTTGATGATTGTTGAGACTATTTCTATAGAGATATAATATATTATGATTATAAATATAGAACTATTTACAATATTTTACTAGGTGTTGGAGGAATCAATTTATATATTGGGAAAACCATCTAAAGATTACATGACATGAAGGATTCTAAAATAAAAGATTATATAGGATTGGATTATGGGGTTTTAAGGCTGGGGTGAAAATAAAATTACAAAGGTGGAAATTTATTAAGCGAATAATTAAAGGAGAGTAAATAAGTTGTAAGAGACCTTGTGAATATTGATGAAAATGTTTAAAATGTTTGATAAATTCCTAAAAGTGACATGAGTTGATTTTGAGTGATTGAGATGGCATTAGAAGATCTGAAGAGGTTCTTTACGTATTTTATGAAGTCTGTAATTCCTTTGATAATATATATATAAAAATAACTCATAAAACCTATAAAAGTAACAAATATTAGTATTTATATGGTTCACTAATTTCATGGGGCACAAAAAAAATAATATTTACTTATTTCCTTTAAAAAAAAATAGAATTCATTAAATACAATGTTGCTTGTAGTGTACACTAGGACCTTTTAGGGTTACAAAATTTCATAAGAATCCTATAAACATTATATTAAAGTTTGTAAGAGATTTTTTTTAACTTCATATAATTGAATAATTTATGAGAATCATAAGTTTAGTTACATTTAAGTAAACATAGGGAAATATATAGTACATTCTCATAGTGTTCATGTTCAATATAAAGTAAACTATCTTTGAATATTTCAACCTTTTTAGAAAAATCATAAGTTGAAAATTTTAAATATGGGAATAACTTAAAGTTAATGCTTCATATAGTTTAGATCGTATAATGTAAATGAATATTTATGGGGTTAAATCAACCTTACAAAAATTATAAAGTTCATATTACCTAATAGAAAAGTTAATGTTCAACAAACATAATAAAGAGAGAGTAAGGGACTGTGTGGAATTCCTTCCCTATAAAAATATAAGATTGTTACCAAATGAGAAATGATGAATTTTTGAATTAAACATTCTCAATAAAAAACATATAAAAATATGATAACAATATTCTTTCATGATAAAAAATAATTTTTTGTCAACACATGATTCAATCTTGATTGAGGAAGATGAAATGAGAAGAATATGAAAGATAACTGTTCCATTATTTTTTATTTTAAAATTAATGTATTTGAAAATCAATAATACTGATCAAAAGTGGAAAATTAGTACTTTATGATTTTTTAGTGTGATAGGGAGAATCAAATGTTTGGGGGAGAGGTGTTGAAATCTAGATGAGATGTCGAGTAAAATAAATGAACATGAAATTATAGATTAAATATTTATAGAGAATAAAAGTTAAGATACTCATATTTTTCATAAAGTATTTAACTATCAAAAAATACTTTTGTATTCTATCTGATTTTTGGTATGACCGAGTAGTGGAGTTCTTTGATGTTCAATAGAAAAGGATGAGCTTACACTGTATGTTCAGAGATTTCCATGCTATCAGAGAAAGTGAAAAGCCGTAAGATGTTTTGTTGTTTAATTTTAATAAGATCCATAGAGAATGTTTATTTATTGATGATCTAGAATATTACGAGATGAAAATATCTTGATCTTTATAGAATAATAAATAATGGACAGATATTCCGCCCAACAGAAAAAATTAGAATTAAATAGAAGAATAGTATTAATGATATTTTATTGAAGACAAATGTTGAGACAAAAGTAATATACCACGATCATTGGGGATTCCCATTTAAATGAGGTCGGGAATAGTTTAAATAAATATCATGAAACTAAATTTGATTGAATATTTTATATTAAATATACTAAAAATATTTTTATATTAATTATATATAATAGGCTGCAAAGAACGTGGAAGTTAATGAGATTACATGTAGAACTCTCCAAAAAGAAAAAAAATAAGAGATAAACTTGATTATAACAAGAAATAATTATATTATTTCTGAAGAGTATTCTCTAACTATAGGATAAGATAATTCTGAACTGGTTTTAATGAATAGATCATGTTGAAGAAGATGAAGAAGTGAAGAAGAAGAAACTAGTGTTTATTGCATTTTTTAATACTAATTATCATAGAAGTGAGAAAGTAAAGAAATAATACAATAATAAGGGGAAAACATGTAGGTTCTACTATTTATTATATATCATAAATAATCACCCTTTGAGTTTCTGTAATGAATACTCAAAAAATAGATTCCGAGTAAGATCTAGAGGTTATATTGTGAAATAGAGATTGAGTTGAATGGTATTACTCTTGAATATACATATGAAGTAAAAGACTCTATATTTAGTGGAAGGGGATCATATTGATAGATATACAGATATCCATAGACTATGTTTTTACCTTCTTCAAAGGTTGGAGGAATTACTGAGAACTAGAGGGATCCTATATAAGGATCTATTCAAGGGGAATTCATTCACCTTTAAAATATGGTGAACATGGTTCAAGATGATTCTCTCATAATACATTTTATTTTAAGATAAAATTTTAGTATTGAATATATAACATAGATATCCTGAGCATGGTAAGGTTTAGGTTTCCCATGAGGGGTCGGACCAGATAAAAAATACAATTTAATGATCTGTCTTAATATTTTTCATTTCATTTCTTATTATGGGTTGGGTTAGACAAAAAATCCATATATCCTAATAGAAGATGTGGGTCTAAATAACAAAGGGGATAAGGTTAAAAGCAAATTTATAAATTTGTTATATATTTAGCCTCCCCTAATTCAAACTCCCGATCTTAGGTGACTGTATTGTTATATTGGAACTGACAAGTGGTGTCAGGACTAGCCAATTTCTCAATTGTTTGATCTATTTTACCCCTAAGGGTTTTTAATTCAGGTTATATATTTTGTATATATAAAATTTATTCATAAGATCCTCAAATGGAAAATTAGTTCTCCATCCGTATTACTGATAATTTGGAGGTATCTAAGAAGAATTTGAAAAACATAAAAAACCAATCATCTAAGAAGTTTATAAAGTAATATAAAGTGACATAAAATCAACATATTATTATAAATAATTGGAGTTGAAATCATATTAAAAATATATATTACATTTTATACCTCAAGTGATGAATTGTGTTCAATATTCAATGAAGTTGATTTTAATGAATCAATAGGTTATTTTTATTCAAACATTAAGTGTTATCTAAAGAAGATCCTAATTAAAGTTACCACATATATATATATATATATTCTTATATTAAAGGAATGCTGGATGAAAAATCATAGTTAATTTTGGAAGTTTATTCAATGAAAGATGCATTGGAAAAAAAGTTGGGTGGATGAACACCCTCAGAAAACATGACAATGATAAAGAAAACTTATTTTATATTTAAATGGAAGAAACATTAAAAATGAAAAATAATTGAAAATATCTATTTTTAAGAATATATTCTTTAAAAAAATGTTATTAAAGTCATCTATTAATTATAGAAATTATATAATGTCATCATGAATCTCAACATGCTGAATCGTAAGTTAATGGAAAAAAGTAAAGGAACGTAAAAATTCATTGAAAAAGTGAAATTAGATACATTAATATTGTGTTACGTTTATAGGAAGATATTGCAAAGAAAAGGTGAAAAAAACTTGAATAATAAAAATATTTCTCAAAATAAAATGTTAAGATTTGGATGTCAATATGAGAAATATCGAATTCACCTTTATATATTCATTACAATGTTCAGAGAGAAGGAATTATGAAATATAAGTATATGAAATAAGTTTAACTTATAAGAACATTATTATTATTGGAAATAATATCAATTAATCATATCTGAATCATCATACGAGACAAGATCATATAAAAATATATCCCACTTCCCTAAAAATATGTTTTCACTAACTCTATTATAAAAATAGTGTTAGACTGAAGTTCAATATTAGTAAATGTGGATGGATAAAAATAATTAGAAACCCGCATTTTTATCAAGGGTGGTTATAAGTCTGTAAATTATGAGTATTTTCAAGAATTTATCCCAAAATAATGAGTTTTTATTCAAAAATATCAAGGAGGAAAATCTTGACATTCTACACCTACAAGGAAACAAAGGATTTTTGTTGAAAAGTGTTGCTGATATTTATGAATAAGGCACATGTCCATTGATTTGTGGCACAAAATGTTCGTAAATATAAGTTATACAAGGATTAATGTTGGGGGGATCTAAAATTTTAAAAAAATGTTATTGTAAAGAATCAGACATCATATATAATGTGTTTTTTCATTGAAAAATAGTTTTTAATATCTTGATGATTACTATGAGTACTACAATATAAGAATTCATAATTATGATAAATGTTAGAATGTACCAAACCATTACCTCTTATGTTAATGTAAGATATAAAACGTTAAAGGATAATTTGAGGAAAATAGATAATTCTTCCTTGGGGAACAAATTGATGAAGAAATCCGAGAAAACATATTCTATGAAGTTAGAGAATCAAATTGAACAGAATGTATCTACACGGGTAATATTATTCAAAAACGGTAATAGAGGATAATGAATGTTTCATTATAATATTTCAAAAAATTTCAAATACAATTGCAGACATTTGAAATCTAGAAGGGAAAAAATCTAATAGCAGGATAACATTATTGATTTAGTGTTTTACACTCTAGATGAATATAATGGGAGGTTTACAAAGAAAGATAACCTAAAATCTGATAAATATGTGCATGGAAGGTGTAAATAGTCAGTAAACATTGGTTTATGATTTTTTTTCCTATAAAAATAAAGAAAAAATAGAAACAATTAAGACTCTAAATTCGAAAACCGATTTTGCAATAAAGTATAATATGCACACACAATGTTCTAACAATACTCCAATCGAATGCATGAATATATGAATAACCTAGTTATAAGTGTATACGAAAATAGAAAAGAAAATTAATCAAGATAGAAATAATAAAAGTTATCTAATTTCAAAATTTAAGAAACCCACTCTAGCAAATAATAAATCTAAAAATAAGAATAAAACTATGTTATCAAAATATGAATATATATGGAATGGTAAGGTAAAAACAAGCATGGATAATTCTAGAGGAATTATATGTTTAAATAAGAGAGTTTATTATCTAAAATCTAAGTATAATCCCTATTTCTCAAATTAAAGAGAGATGTTAACCAACTGTATTCCCATATTGCATTGGTTATGTATCTTGGAAGGGGTATTTTAAGGAAAATCCTGAATAAAGAGAAATAGTGAATGATGTGATATCTATTCAACATGAATAAAGTCGATTCATCATGGTGAATGTCAAGTGGTATCAGTATTATTACTAGATAATGAAATCCATGATTATTATGATTAAAAATAATCCCTTGAGGGATATACTATAAGGGAAAACTATAGAGATTAACCATTTTATAAAAAATATAGAATTATGTATATCCATTACAAAAATGAAGATGTGGTTTTAATTTCACTCACCTAATTATTTTTTTTAATTTTTTTGAATATGGTTATCTAAGGGGAGTAACTATCTAAAAAAATAGGAAAACATTACCTCGGAAATGAAATATATTGACGTGTTTTTTGAATTTGAGTGCATGTTCAAAAAACATCTTGAAAATATATTTGAACAACCCTTAAAAAGATAAATTTAGAGTTTATATCACATTATGGTTTGTACATGTACATCATTTTTATCTAAATTCATCATGCTCATTTTTTAGACCATGATAGACCGTGTATAAATATATATGATTGGTTAATGGAACATTTATAATAGAAATGTGGTGCCTGCCTTCTCTCATAGAAATTGAATGATTCAATTAACATGAAAAAAAATAACAAAATATGATGAAAAAATAGGGAGAAGATGGTATTTTCAAATTCAAAAGGGAAATAGGGAGAAGCATTTTCTCTTTAATATGTCCCCTTACACCCAATGTACTTATAATGGTCTAAAAAACTTCCACTATTTCATTTATTTTCATTAAATGGTAGATGACAATAATTGACATAGGAGTAAAATTGATATTGAAAATAAATAAAAATGGGGAGATTAGAGTACACATATATATTATGGATACATTATTGCATTATTGATAATAGACTTATATAAAATAAATTCATTTTGTGGTGAATATTGGTGAAGGGGGATGAATCCACACACCAAATAAGAAAAAGATATTTCTTATGTTGTGGTGGGCAGAGAGATAAATGATTCCTTACATTGATTATAAAAAGGAATTCTAATTCATATAATGTAAATAATAGGTTGATGATGTTACCTTTGAATACCTAATTTGAAATATTATAGGGAAAAATATTTAAATGTGATAACTTTTAAGATGTTTTTTATAGATATGTGATAAATGATGAATTTACAAGGAGTGTTATATTTATCCATTGAATAAGTGTTAGATAATCCTAGCTAAAGTTGGAATAAAACGTCCATGGAGTACTTAACAAGAATGCTAATAAAATAAGTGATAAAATAAAATTATGTGGAAGTTTTTAATGGCTGAATTGATAATAAAATTACAATGGTAGTTAAGGTTTATAATATTACTCAATGTGAAGTAAATATTCAATAAGATACATTGGTAATAGTGTTGAAGATATTTATAAATGTCTAATAAATTAATTAAATTATTTTTAGTTGACTTTCAGTGATTGAGGTGACCAATTAAGGAGTTCAAGTGGTTCTCTATATATTTTAATAAGTCTAGAATTTTTATGATGTAATGTGTAAAAATGAAAAAATCTGAAAACCTACACATATAATAGATGTCAATATTTATAGGGTATACTAAATTCATTATGTATACCATAAACCATGTAGACTTCATGAATTTGAAAAAAAACAGACTATATTGATTATAATTATTCTCAAAGGGTAAACATGTAGTTCGTAGAGTCCAAAAAGGTCATAAAGTTCCCATGAAACCTATGTTGAAGTTTGTAAGAGATTTTTGTAACATTATATATTTTAATAAATTGTGAAAACAATAAGAGGATTATTATTGAATTTAACATATGGGATTATAGGGTACATCATTAAAGACATTGAGATCTATGTAGAGTATATGAATATTCATATTGTTTATTCCTTTTAAAAAAATCAAAATACAAATTTTGTAGAGTTAATAATTTTTCTTATACCATGATAAAAAATTTAACATTATTGGTTATGACATGATAATAAAAATTTGAAATTTTATTATACCATGATAAAAATGTCATAATTATTGGTTATGACATAATTCAAGATTAGAATATGGAAAATTAAAAGATTAGAATAAAGGATATCACTATTTCGTTTAATTCAAATGAGAATATTTTAAATTCAATATTGGTGATAAAATATGTAAAATTATGGTTGTACGAGATTTTGATTTTGATATATAAGATGATATGAGTGAGAGAGATAAGATCAAAGATGAATGAAATTTTTAGTAAAATAAATTAAGCTAAAATTCTAGTTAAAATGTTTTTGAAAAATCATAATATTATTATTACATGATTAGTGGATTTAAATATGATAAAATAATAAGTTATTCTGGATGAATTTTTTATGATGAAGTAGTAGAGTTATTTTATGATAAATTGGAAAGATATATCTTACACCATAAGTTCAGATACAACTATCAAAGAAGTTCCAAACTACACGTTGACTTGCTATATGATTTTAATAAAACTACGAATATGGTTTATTTGTCTATGATACAGAACATTTTGTGTTTAATGTAACTTGATCATGTTGGAATAATAAAAATGTTGAGAAATATTCTAATTGAGAGGAAAAATGAGATGAAAATATAAGAAGGATATTCATCGTATTTTACCATTGATAACCATTGATACAAATAGAATATACTGAGATTTTGGGAGATTCCAACATATTGGATCTTGAGAAAAATTGATATAGTGATCATAGAACAAAATTTGAATAAATATATTGTATATTAAATATATAGAAAATATATTTCTATTACCAACAAAGATATATTGAGAATAATGTTGAAGGTACTAAGATGATTTATAGAAATTTTAAAAAAGATGAACTGTATGATATCAATGTGGAACATAAGAACTAGATTTAATGGTGATGAATAAAAACTTCAAGTTATCAACTAATATGATGTCAAACTGGTTGTAGTAAATATATCCAATAAAAAAAGAATAATAGAAGGAGAAGAAATTATAATAAAGACTAGTTTTATTGATACCTGATATCACAAAAGATAGATTGCAATGAAAGAAAAAAAGAAGAAGTGGAAAAAGTGGAAAAATAATATTAAGTATTTATTGGTAGTCATGTACCTCTGATTTTGAGTTGAGAAAGCTCAAAAAATAGACTTTAAAAAATATCTAGAAGTTTTTTTGTGAATTAGAAACCAGGTTACATGGTACTTTTATTGAAGATCTTGTGGCGGTTAAAGAATCTATTTAGTGAAGAAGAATATTAGAGTATTGGATAGAGTATAATCTATAAAAAGAGTTCTGATCTACTTTATTGATTGGAGTATATATTTAGGAATGGTGGGATCCAGTATAAAGATCACATGGGAAGGGACATTTATTAACCTATGTAATATAGTGAAGATGGTTGAAGATGATACCTACCCAACCCATTATAATTTATGATAAAATTATAGTACTGAATTGGTGATTCATATATCCTGTTCAAAATAAGGAGTAGGTTTTCTTGGAGGACCTAAATCATTCAAAAATATTGTGTGTTGATATATATTTATATTCTATATTTAATATGGTATTGTGGTTTGCATTGAACATAAATAGATTCATTTATATCCTAATAGGTAATATGGGTTCAAAAACCAATGTCTGATAACTTTAAAAGGGAATTTAAAATTTTTTAAATGATTTATCCTCACATTACACATTACTATCTTAGGTGAGTACATCATACCAATGAGACTAACATTTATAACATAATTTGGTTGTTTTTTTAGGTTTTATGTTTTCAATTAATTTTTTAGGATTAATTTAGTGAAAATCAATGAGAAAGATTATATTATATTGAGATAAAAGGTACCTAATTAATTACTATGATTTATGAAGGTTTCAAGTGATGTGTCATATGTGGTCTCACCACCCATGAGTGATTAACCTAAGATGAAATTTAAACACATCCAATTTACTATGATTGATCAAGGTAAGGATATTTAAGGAAAATGTGGAACATTAATTTTCTAAACTATTATGTAATGACCATTTATTAAAACAATCTTGATTTAATATGTATATAACATAACACTCAAGACCCCGTTAGGGTTCCTTGAGTTTAACAATGAAATTATAGACCTTAAATGGGTTCCCATTTCCCTTTTTACGATTGGATAAGTGAGCATTATTAAAGTCATCTTGTGGTTTGAACACTTGTGAGTTTTTATATTTTTATTTTTCCCTTTGGATAGTATAATTGAACTAGGTTTAATGTTCCTCCCCCACTAGCTTATGGAATTAGATGGTGCCATGTAACATCCCAGTGGGACCTATACCATGACACTCCAGTCCCACCTCTAATGGGTCAGGGGATGGTGACTAGGACTGATTAGGCATATCAATAACATTGGAGGAATTTCATATGTACCTGTACGCACACACACATCTCCTAGCCCACAAAATGATGAAGTGTAAAAACCACTATAAGATAAATGCATGAATACCACTATATCCCAACTAGATTATGATAGGAATGTAAAGTGTAATAAAGTAATTTGGGCTAGAATACAAGCCCACCAAAAATATGTTTGTATCTAAAAGTCCAACCTATAAGAAGAGGTATATGGACTATTGTCTCTAGCTGTAGGAACACCTCTGCATTCTTTATATCACAAGGCACCATCTGTTCCTGGTCTTCCTAGTTCTCTGTCAAAAGGTCACTCATCTGTACAAGACACGACACATGTGGACAAAGCCCATGTAGGGATGATTATAACAATAAACACCATGACATCCCAAAACCACAAGAAATGTATAGTTCAATCTACAAAATATATGTCTGTATCACATATTACACGAATATATGGAGATACTCCATTCAAGACCTGAAATCAAGAGGTATATAAAAACTACTTCATACCAACACTAGGGATTCAGCTCAAAGATTCCACGAAGCACTCAGTCGGGAGAACACACTCCTGAGTCTAATAGCACTAATGACATCCATCTAAGAACTACTATTCATAGGGAACAATTATGTGAGAGATAAGTCAATAGATTTGAAGAGTATATGATACCATAGATGAGGATCAAAACCAGGGTCATGTGGTTATACCAACAACTCCATTTAGATTAACCTTCTATGTAGAGATCTACGCAAGATTAAGATGGTCACATAAGTACCAAAGACTCTACATAGGGCACAAATAATGAATATAGGATCTTCTCTGGTCCTCTCAAGGTATTATAATAAAACTATCAAGGAATTACGGATAAAGGGATAATACTCCTATGATTAGGAAACAATATGCAATAACCTTGTGGGAAATGGTCAAGGGTACGAACCCTAACAAATAATTTCCAAGATATGGTGGACATATGAATAAATAAATGTAAAAAGGGATACATGACATGTATTAGGGTCACATGCTGTGTTCCATGACCCCATGTACTTCTATTGTAAAATGAACCATGTCATTCCAATCTATGTCATGTAGAATATGGGTACACAATGTGTAAAAGACGTCACACACCTTGTACTTTCATTGGGGGTCCACCTATGTACTCTGGCCATGTGCTAGCACACGATTTCAATAGGCGTGTCTCTTCCCATGTACCAATATATAGGGTATTCCATGTACTTGGTTCAGGTCAAGTCATGTGGTGGGGTAAACACCATGTAGAAATATTGAGTACACCACACCGTGTCTGTGTATCTCCAGAAATACACACCGATTCTATGGGAAGGGCCTACATATTATGTGACAGGGTCACACGTTGTGCCACATTTAACTATCTACAAAAAACCTAGACACCCTTCAATGGGGGACACACAACATGTAACACCGGGTTACATGCTATGTTCATCATGATTTTCTAGAATCTCATGTTCTTCCTCTATGAACCTCGACCGATGATTCAGATCTCATTCTGATGATCCTTTTACCTCAGAACTCATGATTGAGGGTCATCGTATCACCCTAACACTAAATCAAGGTTCTATGGGACTTCAATCAGCTAAAAAAACAACATTAAATCCATCTGACAACAACTACTTGAAGAACAATATATCTTAAATCACTTCGATTCATCCGTCATTGTTGTCGTTTCCATCACACCTCCTCTAGGCCATCCCTGTGTTGGATCTTCAATATTGGATCATTTTACCATGAAACAAAGGTGAAACAATCATTAATTCATAACCCCAAAAAGAAGAAGGAACACATGTAGAAAAAAGGGATATGATTCCACATGGAATAAACTCTAGGAATGAACCTCGACCGTTATTCGTTCATGCCTCGATCTGTTCTTGTATAAATGATCAACAATCAAATCAATATAATAATCAACATGATAAATCCTGCAATTTAAATCCCATCCCTCATGAACGATCAAACAACAGATAAAATTATTTGTTGGTTGGTCCACATTCATCATTGATATTTAATAACAAGGAAAAGAATATGAAAAACACTTCCTACCTGGGAATTGTATCGTTCAGTAGTTAAGACTTATTTTCATTAGAAAATATCGTTAAGAACAATCCTCAATTCATTTCAATTTCATTAAAGCTAATAGAATTCTACATGGATTCTCACTAGAGCCTCCAGGTAATTTGCAAGGTTATGATCCAAACCCTGGATCCCTTCCTAAAGGATTTATTAAAAATAAAAATCATTTCTTTATCGATGAAATGGTAAAATAAAATATATTCACAATTTCATCTATTCATTAAAAACACCTGAAACAACTTTTTATTTTCGATTCGTGCCAACTGATGCTAGGCCTCTCCTAGGATAAATTCGCTACTCTAAAGGCAATGATGCCTTCATATTTCTGACATGGGAACCCATTTATAAGTTATTTGAAAATTTTTAGGAAAACTATGTGTGTGTGCTAATTAATATTTTAATATTTTTCAAACAAATTTTCAAGGCACACTATGTCTTCGAATCACACACCATCTCAGCACCTGGTCTCTAATTTAATGAATATAATATTTAAAAGTACTACACAAAAAATTCATGACATTAAATTCTCCCCACCTTGGGGATTTACGACCCCAAAAAACTAAAACAAAGGCTACTAAAAATTATGTGGGTACTGAGCACATATCTAATCCTCTCGCTCACAATTGCTCTCCTAGATATTCCTATGATTCCATCAGATATGAACTAACAGAATTGATCACCCATGGAGGATCCTATCCTACTGATCTTCAATCTCTTTTGGTTAATTAGAAGATGTTTCTCCATCCTTGATTTCCAGATCACCTCAATTGATGATGTGTGATGGGTCATGCATGTACCTCTTCAGCTCTGACACATGGAATACATCATATACCTAATCTAACTAAAGATTTATAGCTAAGTGGTATGCCTCCTCGCCAACTATAGGCCTTGTTTAAAGAAGTTTGCTAAACCTCAAAGATAACTTGCCGCCCTGGCCAAATCTTTGTAATCCCCATCAAGGTTAAAACCAATGGAATACATGGTCTCCTCCCTCAAAATGAGAAGGGCTCCTTTGCCTATCAACATAAGACTTATGATGGATCTGGGTAGTCTTCATTCTCTCTTGGATGATTAGTACTTTCTTTGTAGTATCTCACACCAACTCTACGCCCATAAGTGCTAACTCTCCTGGGTCAATCCAATAATGTGGTGACCTAAGGGGTCACCCATACAAATACTGAAATTGTGGAACACCAATGGTGGAATGAATGTTATTTTTGTACAAGAACTCCACCATTTGTAGATTATCCTCCAAACTATGACCAAAGTCTAGAATGCAAGCCAGCCACATTTCCTCCAGAACCTGAATGGTTTTCTCCATCTAGACAAACTTGTATGTGTGAAACACTATTCTCAAGCGTATCTATATTCCAAATACCTCATCTAATTCATTCCACAAACGAGATGTAAAAAGAATATCATAATCTGAAACAATTTTCAGTGGGTCTTTATGGAGTCCAACTATCTACTGAACATAGAGGCATCCTAAGATCTCTACTGAACTCTACTCTCGGATAAATAGGAAGATGGACATCTTGGTGAGTTGGTCAATGATCACCCAGATAGCCTCATGCCTCCTGGACGTATGTGGTAAACCCATCACTAAGTCCATAAATATCCCATCCCACTTCTATTCTAGCACCTTAAGGGGTTGAGCTAAACCCACTTTAACCTAGTGCCCAACCTTCACTTGCTGATAAGTAAGGCAACAAGAAACAAAATCTTAGACTCCTTTCTCAATTCCCAGCCACCAAAACTAACACTAGAGGTCCTGGTAGATATTAACCATACTATAATGTACAACTAAAGGGGATATATTGAACTCCCTCAAAACCTCTTTATGTTACATCACTGGTAATACTGTACATCCCCTGAGATGGATGATGTGCTCCACACCTTTCAAATTTCCATCAAGAGCATGTCTTATGGATATATGCGCACATAGAGTCTTGTTGTCGGTATCCCCAAGCTGTGAGTCCCTAACTCAATTTATCATTAGAGGGGTAACAACCATCGACTGGAGGTAAGTTGGTTCATCTCCATCCACTAAGGATAACTGTAACAAGGCGAAATGCTCTGACACCTCATTCAGCAATTGCAAAACCACATCTCTTTCAAAGATAATATGTGACCAGAGTTCCCTTTCTACGAGTATATACAATATAAAATTCATAGTACTGAAGGAACTCTAGAAATGGCCTCTATATCAAGTTCAGATCCTTCTAAAGAAGATATACTTGAGAATCTTATGATCATAGTAGACGATAAACTGCTCACCCATCATGTAGTCTCACCATATATTCAATGCAAAGACTACCATTTCTATATCAATATCTTGGTTTATGGAGTTCTTCTTATGTTGTCTCAACAAGAACTAACCATAGGAAATCACCATTTTTCTCTACATCGGGTCACAACCAAGCCCAGTTCCTGATGTATCAAATAGATATACATACTCAACACCCTCCTCTAGTAATCTCAATATTAGAGTTCTCATCAAACTCTACCTCAAATGATGAAAATCCTACTATCACTTTTCTACATGAATGGATTCCCATTTCAAGTCAAAGCTGTCATAGGTATTGAAATCATGGAGAAATCGGTTATGGATATCCAATAATATCTTTCTATCCCATGAAAGATCCACACATCCATCATTCCTCTAGGTGGCTCCCATGATAACACTACATCAACCTTGTACAGGTCTACAACCACTCCATATGCTGAGATGACAAGTCCCAAAAAGTGGACTACCAAAATCTGGAATTATCCCTTTGAGAGATTCCCATAAAGATGCTGATCCAAGATTATATACAGAACCACCCTTAGGTGTCTATTGTGCTCCTCCTCATATTCTAAATGCACAAGGATATTGTTGATCAAGTCTACCATGAACTAGTCTTAATAAGTATGGAAGATCCAGTCCATGAGTTCCATGAACACTACTAGGGAGTTCTTCATACCAAAGGGAATCACTATGTACTCATAATTTCTATAGTGACATATAAATACTATCTTCGATATATACTCATCCCATACTCATAGTTGGTGATTGTATGATTTTATGTTTACCGTTGGGAACCATTATTCTCCCCTCAACTGATGAAATAGTTCCTCAATTATTGGTAGTAGATACTAGTCATTCACAGTAACATGGTTCAAGAACCAGTAGTCCACACACAAACTCATGTTCCCATATTCATTTATATAAAACAAAAATTTTTCCACCCAGTGTGGACCACTGGGTATCACAAAGCCCTTTTTTTGCAAGTCCTCCAACTACACCCTCAGCTCTCAATGCTCTGATATATCTATCCAATATGTTGGTTAAGATATCAGTGCCATCCTGGGGTGTAAATCAATGAAGAAGTATATCTCTCAGAGGGGATTTAATCCTGGATCATCTTTATGAAAGAAATCCTCATACTCTTCAACTAATATTGGGAACCCAAAACTCATAACATCCACTTCACCAAGGATTATTCTATCAAACTGATGAGTAATCAGGTGCAACTCCTATGCATGAGTCTATTCTATGATGCCTAGGATTATTTTTCATCAAAAAAGAAAAAAGTCATTCCATCACTATGGAAAGACCACAACCTTCGCATAAAACAATCAATATGGGTATAGAAAAAGGATAACCAATCCATTCCATGAATGAAGTTGTAAGGCCTCAATGTTTCCACTAAGTGGATCCATCCAAAACTCTCACCTCCAAAGGTTAAGTCACAATGTTGGTAAAGACGTGTGATAACTAAATATTATCCTATAAGTGTCTCTAAGTGTAAAGGTCGAGTAAAATGTTCACCTAGAATCATTAAGTCTCAAAAAATATATGTGGAAAGAAAGGAATGACTAGAACCTTTTTCATTCATCACTGTAGATAAATTAGAAAAGACATAGATCGTACCTCAAATTATTCCCAGAGCCATTGAGTCATATACCATGACCGCATGCAGCTGACCTCACTCATATCCTCCAACTCCCAGAGCATGGCATGGACCACTTGGGGGTGGTGGTGGTAATAAGTCTAAAGTTCAACCACCTCTTGCTGCTCTCCCATCTTCTTAGCCACATCCACTACCCTGAAGATTGTCCCACTCCTATCTTTGTCTCTACCTAGGTGGTCCAACCATGGTATCCCTATTAGCAACAAAGAGGTTCCAAAAATCATTAGTGAGATATCCCCTACTGTCACATGAATAACAACGCCTCTCCCTAGGCTGACTGGACCCACCCTGTGAGGCTTGAACTATAGATCTCTATCCTGGAACATCCTCCTGAAACATATCCAATGTCTAGATCTTTGAGACTACCATAGTCTCCATGTTTCCAAGGTCTTTGAACTTTCTCATCCACAACTGACTATGACCATTTGTATCTTCTGAACCATGAATCCTTAAACTACCAAAGATTGTTCATATACCCCAACATTAGTAGGAATGAACAGAGTGATAACACTAGCTTGGATTTCTCTAGGTATACCTCATTTGAAGATATGATCCCTGAAGTATTGATCTCTAACCATATCCATTGAGTACTTGGATTGTTTTTTGAACCTATATGAATAATAATCCATGGACATGCTACCCTACTAAAGCTGATGAAGCTCATGTATACATACAAATCTCAGTTTAACTAGTGAATAATCCTCTATGAAGAGACACTCAAACTTTATCCATGAAAGATTCACCTCATCATGTGTCTGGATAGCCAAACTCCACCATCTCCCTACCGAGTCATGTAAAAGGCTCACTAGCAGTACTAACATTTGATTTTCTGGTGTCCTGACAAGAAAGAAAACTAGGGTAACCACCTCAAAACGTTCCTCACCCGGCTAAATGTTAGTCTCACCTCAGAACCTAAGGGGTCTCTATTTACGAAACTTGTGAATCACACTCAGCCTGTTCTCATTATCAGCTGGTACTGTGACTACAACAAGCTACTCCACATGGGGTGGTATATATAGGGCACCACATTGAGGTAACATATGGGGAACTGGTCTTTGTATCGAAGCCTCATCACTAAGGTGATCATTCTCATGATTGATCTATATAATTCAACATGGAATGCGTCTCGAGGGAATCTTGTAAGAAAATAAGATGTACCATGGTCAATGAGTATATCTTGAGAGATGACTCAAGAAAGAAATTGAACAAAAACCCATTCTTATATGATTCATAGATGATTATTTTTCCTTCAAGCAATGTTCTCATGTAACGAGTCGAAAAGAATGTTATTAGAGTCCTGCTGTATAGATATGTCAGCTGACTCAAAAATGCTAGAGTCCCTAGCCAAAAAGATGAACTTGAAACACTTAAAAAAATTTTCCCAAACCAATCTCAGAGAATCCTGGTCCTAAAGTAGAACCGGCCATCTTTTCTACCACTCTTTCCTGACCCATCCTAGTAGGGCCCATGTCGTGACTCTCCAAGCCCGCCTCCAGTAGGCTAGGGGCTGGTGACTAGCACCAAGTATACATACCACTAACTAGAGAGGAACGAACTATGTACCTATAGAGACACACACATCTCCACGCCCAAAAAATGTTGAAATGTAAAACCCACTATAAACCCAATGCATGTATACCACTATATCCCAACTAGAGTATGATAGTAAAGTAACGTACAGTAAAGTAAACAAGGCTAGAATATAAACCCACCAAAAAGAATTCTGTAACCATAATTCCAACCTATAAGAAGAGGTACTGGGAATTCTATTTTTAGCTGTAGGTACACATGGTCCTGATTGATCTCATAGGGAACTATCTAATATTGGTCCGCCTAGAACTCTGTTAAAAGGTCACTCATCTGCACAAGACATGACATGTGTAACGGCTCAATGTTTTTCAATGGAAATCCCCTTCTTTTAATTATGTCATAAATTCACATGAAAAAACAACATAATGAAAAACTAAGCGCTAAGTGACCTCTAATCATAAGTTTGCCACTTCTATATTGAGAATTTTTAGAATCTGACATACACGGTTGTGCTCAAGATGATCTTTGTAGTCTAATAAACCAAAAATATTTTTTGGTGAATAGTAACCTACAGTTATGAATAGTAACATACCCTTATTAATAGTAATATGACCCTTATTAATAGTAAACCATCTAACATAAGACTAACCTTACTGAGGAATAATTATATAAAATTTAGAGATCTTAAAAAGTGAAAATTTGACCTTAGTAAACATTTGGTATTTTTAAAGTCATAAATAAATAATTATAATTAATTAATTAATTTAAAAGATTTTTTTTTTAAAAATGTTTTCATTAATTATAAAATAAATGTCTTATAGTTTTTAGATAACTTTATAAGACCCTATGTAATTTTTGAAAGCACTATAAAATCAGTTTTAATTTTAAAAAACTATTTTTTAGAAAATTATGATTTTAATTAAATATTAGATTAATAATAGTAATAAAATTATTTATGAAAAGTGGACTTCATTTTGGATTCTAAATGTCAAGAAATGGTAGGGGTAAATATTTGGTATTTTTCTGAGATACTTGAATTTTTGATGAATAGTGAAATTCCATAATTTCAAAAATAAGCTAAATAAGCTAATTATAGAGTCATGTGTGATGTTTTGCTGATGTAATCCCACATGGTTCAGGATCACCTGATTAAATTACTATTCATGGTTATTTAAGACTCAATATTCGTTGTCTTATGGGAAATAAATAAACTAATGGATTTTATATTAAGGAAACCCCTCTCCCCTCCACTACAAAAACCACCCTTCACAACCTCATTTCCTCACATATCTCAAACACCAAGCCTTATATAAACTCTTCCCAAACATCCTCCCTATCCCCTCTCCCACGTTAAAGGGCTTCTGGTCTCATAAAAAGACCAATCCTCACTTCCTTAAGGAGGATCCCAAGATGAATATTTAAGAGATAATTTCTCTCCCTCTTCTCCTTTAATTTCCATTCAAGTTCAAGTTCATTTCATGATCTCTAACCATATATCTTCATCCAAATGGTATTTTAACTCTAGTATAATACTTTTACTATAATTTTATGATACAAATGGGATATTATATTATCCAACCCCCTTTCCATCTTCCTTTTATTTTATTAAGTGGAACGTTGTTCGTGAGGTGTTAATTTATCACCTTCAAGAATGACAAGTTTTCTTCTTCCATTTCTACCATCAGATCTGGTCATGAAACCATTTTAATGGTTTAACCATAATGGTTTATATGTATTATACCATATTTAAAGTTCTATAACTAGCTTTTGACCATATTTATAGTGATAAAATAAAAATGTTCATTATGATCGAAAAATCACTCAAATTAACCAAAACAATCATCATTTAATTGTTATCTAATGATACATACACATGGATATATTATAATTAATTAAAATATCATTAAAAATCTTGTAATATCATTAATTAATGAAATATATGTTCTGTATGTTTACCCTTGTTTTACCCGAACATCAATTTAAGAATAAAAGTGAACCACTCAAGAAAACCATAAAAACAAACATTCCCGAACAATGTTTTTAAACTCTATAACTCATCCAAAGGAACATAAAATCACTTAATAAAACCATAATGAACCATATTAATTTAATCAAGGTTCTTTATTTCTATGTAATGAACATAATTTCATTATACATGAAATTATAGAGAAGGAAGCATTCAGATACAGGTAAGGAGAAATTCTTGAACCCAACTTTCATCCTTCAGGTTGTCCCTCTTTCAATACATTTTTTTTGATATGGTTTCTCATTAAAGATCATTTTTTCATCATTGTATTTAATTTTTTAGGATATAAAAGTTTTTCACTTGTTTTTATGTCAAAAAAAATGTTTTCCAAAAGAACTATTCTTATAAGAACACTCTTTTTTTACTTCTCTCTCAAAGTCGACAGTTATTGTAACATGTATGTTATTCCCTATTTCTTTTGAAAACACAAGATTTATGAATGTGTTTTAATGAGATTTAACCAATTCCTTTACAAGGTTTAGTTATATTTACTTTTGATATATGTTCCATGTGGCAAGCATGATAATGATAATGTTATGATGTGACGGGTGCACCCGGAATTATATAGCGCAATATGAATATTTGAATGTGATGGGTGCGCCCGAAATTATACAGTGCTCCAATGAATTTTGTAAAGTGATGAATCTCATGAGTAAATTTGAAATGATGTGTTAACAATATGCTATCTTGGTTCACAATTATGTGTGGTAGTCAACCACTAAGACATTATGTTTCATTTTTATGTATTTCCATATTTCAAGCCTTTTATTTATGCTCCTCTCATGTTCATGATCTTTTGACTATCTCATGATTATGCTCACCCCATGATATATTATTAATATATATCATCTTAATGGGCTTCTATCTCACCCCTTTTGATGTATATCCTTATGTGGCTACATGTAGTTAGGAGAGGACAAGTGCCAATAAGAAGCCAGAGAAGAATAAATTAAATAAATGTTTATGCTTGATATTGTAATTGTTATGTATGGTACTAGTTTTCCCTAGACACTAAACCATTGATCCTATATGTGTAATAATATTATGTTGTTTATCTTTAAAATGATATAACATTAATTTAAGAAAAGGAAGGGTCTCTACATTTGGTATCAGAGGTGGTACCCAGCCTTAAGTGTGATGCACTGCCTGGGTTGAGATGTAGGGCCCACAACAAGGAAGTTGTGCTCTAAGGGGGGGGGTGATTTTAACACCCCAAAAACGATAAAGGGTTAAATGTATAAATTATATGACTCATGTCAACATGGTGCACCTTCTTTTTCAGGATCCCGTCTGATAAGAACTTCACAGTTAAGCGTGCTTGGCATGGAGTAGTGATCAGGATGTGTGACTTTCTGGGAAGTTTCTCAGGGTGTGTGTGAGTGAGGAAAAAGCAAAATAGAAAGGAAATGTTTTGGCCTCTGGGGACTATCATTAGTTAGATGACCCATTTGGGCATGTGGGTGGATCCTTGGGTGGGGACCATGTGTCTGTGGGGCAACTGGTGGTACCTGACGGGCCAGGACCCAATGTCCATGTTAAGGCGGGATGGTTGTGCTCTCACCAGGACCCAGTTGTCAAATTTTGTATTAGAGGAAAGGTTTAGTTAATTTTGGAATTAGGATTAGTGAACCCTAAAGAAAACCTCTAGCATGTGACTAAGTACAAATACGAACACAAGAATATTTACATAGAGATCCCATATGTTATGTTTTTGGAATGAATTGTTTAAATCAATAAGTTATTCATTAATTTATTGCTTATGTTTTTTTTCTAACCATTTCTATTTTGAAAATAGTGGGAACCGGGAGAAATCATACCAACAACTCATGTGAGGGTCAATGCAATGATTGCCTGAACGACATCCCCAATGATTTGGGAGGTGGAGTTCAAAACTTCATGGTGATGCTTACCCAATTATCTCAGGTTATGAACAATAACCATAATATTGGGGAACGTCCTCCTTCACCAAAGAGAGATAAACTCTCTATCAAATGTTTTATGAAGAAACGACCATCGACGTTTAGTGGATCTTTCAACACTCTAGTTACGGTACAGTGGGTAAACTCCATGGAGAGGATCTTTTATGTTCTTCACTGTTCTGAGACGAAGAAGGTGACCGTAGTAGTTTATCATCAAGATGGAGAAGTCGATCAATGGTGGGATTTGATTAAGAAAACCAATCCCAGGGAGAAAATTGAAGAGATGGAATGGGAAGACATTAAGATAATGTTTCTTAATAAGTATTTCCCAATAACTCTTCGCACAAAGATGGAGAGAGAATTCATTGAGCTCCAGAAAAAAGAAGGAGAATCTGTCATAACCTACAAGGAGAATTTCACAAGGCATTCAAGGTATGCTTCGGGTTTTTTTATCAACAATGATATCAAAATTGATAGATTCTCTAATAGATTAAAACCACACCTTCAGAAGGCTATTGCAATTCGATACTTTGGGAGTTATGAAGAAGTTGTTCGATGTACTCTAAAAGTGGATATGGGGTTTGGAGAATGGTCCCATGGCTTTGGTGATAAGAAATGAAATATGGAGTTTCAAGATGGTGGATCTAATGATAAATGTGGGAAGAAAACCCAATGACCCACTTGCCAAAAATGTGGAAATTTTCACCATGGGAACTATCTCAAAGGGACGGGGAAATGCTTCAAGTTTGGGAAAGAATTACATCGTGATCAAGAGTGTCGAAAAGACATGAAAAGGAAGGATAATGCTGCCGATAAAAAGAGAGAGACACTAATGGTTCAATGCGACAACTTTAGGGATCTAGGGCACTATGAAAACCAATGCACTAAACCTCTAGTTCTCGAGTGTAATCAGCATCAGCAGCCACCGAAGCCAAAGGAACAAGGGAAGGCTTATGCCATAACTACTGCGGATGTGGAGAATGATAATGAAGTCGAACAATGTACACTTCATATTCCCTCAAGAATGGAAAAAGTTTTATTTGATTCTGGTCCTACACATTCCTTTAAATTTTTCAAGTTTGTTAGAACTATAGAATCGAAGCCCTGAAACCTTGAAATAGAGATATCTGTAAAAATAACAAGTGGTGGAATCATTGAATCCCAAGTGTTTGACTCTTCTCCTATTAGTGTGTGTATATGGGAAGATTCTTCTGGGAAATCTCTTAATACATCCCTTGGTTGAATTTGATTCTACAATGGGAATGGATTGGCTCTCTTTATATGGCACACATATCAACTGTCGTGAAAAAGAAAATATGTTTTCATATTCTGAACCATCCCATGGTCCTCTAAAAATTCACGGAAGATCATGAATCTCCTTTGAAAAATCCTTCAATGGTTTGGGTGTTGATTCCCTACGAAGAAGCATACCTCTACCAAATTGTTGAGTCGAAGGAAAGTGCCAACCTTGAGGAAATTCCAATCATGAGGGAATACAACAATGTATTTCCTAAAGAGTTGCCCAGAATTCCCCCGGATCTTGAGGTAAAGTTCTCAATTGAACTCATACCTGGAGATACTTATATCTCAAAGTGTACCTATATGATGTCTCCTATCGAACTGGAGGAGTTAAAGAAGCAGCTGCAAGAGTATCTGGACAAAGGGTTCATACACCCTAGTGCATCTCCTTAGGGTGTGCCAGTGCTCTTTGTGAAGAAGAAGGATGAAACAATGCAGTTGTGTATCGATTATTGAGAACTCAAAAATATCACCATAAAGAACAAGTATCCTCTCCCTAGGATTGATGAATTTTTACGATATGTTAAGAAGATATCAATACTTCTCAAATGTGGATCTTCATTCTGGATATCATCAGGTAAAGGTGAAGAAGGAAGATATTTATAAGGCTGCCTTCCGTACAAGGTACGGGCACTATGAGTTTTTGGTGATGCCCTTCAGACTTACTAATTTCCCTGAAATTTTTATGGATTTGATGAATAAAGTCTTTATACATTACCTCAACAAATTTTTGGTAGTTTTTATTGATGATATTTTCAACTAATCCAAGACCATGGAGGTACATGATGAACATATAAGACTTGTTTGGGCGACATTAAGAAAGGAGAAATTATATGCCAAGATTAGAAAGTGTGACTTTTGGATGAAGCAAGTCAAATTATTAGGACATGTGATCACAAGTGAGTGAATTTCTATGGATACTTCAAAGAAAAAGGCAATTGAAGAATGGCCTAGGCCCACTAGTGTCAACGAAATCCTTAGTTTTCTTGAATTAGCTGGGTACTACCGACGTTTTGTGAGAAACTTCTCATGATTGTCAAGCCTGCTAACTAAGTTAACAAGGAAAGGGGTAAAGTATGTCTGGATAGAAGAATGTGAAGGAAACTTCAAGGAGGAAAAGAGAAGGCTGATCACTGCACCTATACTCACACTACTGAAAAGTGGAGAAGGTTTTGTGATATACAGTGATGCTTCAAATAAAGTATTGGGTTGTGTACTAATGAAAAATGATAATTTGATAGCCTATTCCTCACAACTGTTGAAGATCCATGAGCAGAACTACCCGATGCATGATCTAGAGCTGGTAGCCATGATTTTTTCCATAAAAATCTGGTGACAGTACCTTTACAGCGAGAAGTGTGACATATACACCAACCACAAGAGCCTAAAGTATATATTCACACAAAAGGATCTCAACAGGAGTCAAAGGAGATGGTTAGAGCTAATCAAGGATTATGATTTCTCTATTCACTATCATCCTGGAAAGGCGAACAAGGTAGCTGATGCACTAAGCAGAAAAGAACCTTATACTCTATCCATGTTGTGAATGGAGAAAGACCCTATCTTCGTGGATAGGCCAAGAATGGATCTGGAAATCATAAGGGCATGGGATACATCCTACCTTTCCCAAATGATTGTTCAACCATCAATCCAAGATAATATTATAGAAGCACAAAGGGATGATGTGGAGATACAAAGGATGGTGAATGCAGTAATGGAAGGGAAGATGCAGAAGATCCATATTGACGATGATGGTGTGATTCGGTTTGGAACACGTATTTGTGTTCTTCATCACCCGAGATAAGGAGCTATTGGACAATGCACATATATCAACATTCTCTATCCATCCTAGGAGTACCAAGATGTACCATGATCTCTGAGAACAGTTCTGGTGGGATAACATGAAGAAGGAGATTGCAGAACATATATCAAGGTGCTTGGTATGTCAGCAAGTTAATGCTGAGTGACAAAAGTCCAAAGGTATGATGCACCCATTGCCTATACCCATGTGGAAATGGGAAAATGTTACTATGGACTTTGTCATGGGTCTCCCAAATACGTCAAAGAAAAATAAAACGATATGGGTTGTGGTTGACCAACTCACTAAGACTTCTCATTTTATCACTATTTGATAAGATCTCTCTCTTGAACAACATGCAAAGATAAATGTGAATGAAGTGGTGAGACTGCATGGATTTCCACTCTCGATTTTCTCTAACCATGATCCATGGTTCACATCTAAATTCCGTAGAAGTCTTCAACATTCTTTGAGTACTGAATTAAATTTCAGCATGGCCTATCAGCCCCAAAAATATGGCCAGTCTGAAAGGACTATTTTTATGCTTGAAGATATGCTAAGAGACAACTCTCTATAATTCAAAGGTTTATGGGATCAGCACCTCCCATTGGTTGAGTTCTCACACAACAATAGTTTCCACTCGAGTATTCCGATGGCTCCATATAAAGCTCTGTATGGAAAGTGATGTAGAAATCCAACCTATTGGGATTAAGTTGGAGAAAGAAAGCTACATGGACCTGATCTTGTGCAAGAGATGATGGAGAAGGTTAAAGTCATACAGAAACACATCAAAACTACTCAGAGTGGACAAAAATGCTATGATGACAACCATCGAAGGGACTTGGAGTTCGATGTTAGAGATAAATTCTTCCTATGAATATCTCCATAGAAGAGAGTCATGCTATTTGGGAAGAAAGGGATGCTAAGCCGAAGGTACATTGGCCCTTTTGAGATCCTTGACCGCATAGGAGTTGTGGCCTATCGACTTGCACTTCCATAGAATATGGCTCATGTTCATGATGTGTTCCACATATCACTATTAAGGAAGTATATTCTGGACCCCTCACATGTACTAAACTCAGAGGTGGTACAACTGGAAGATGATCTCTCTTATGAGGAACAACCAGTAGAGATTCTGGATTGACGAGATAAGGTACTACGCAACAAGGAATCCCACCTTGTCAAAGTGTTGTGGAGGAACCATATGTTTGAAGAAGCAACTTGGTAAACGGAGGAGGTGATGAAGGAGAAGTACCCTCACCTGTTTCTGTAAAGTGAACTTTCGGGGGAAAAATTTATTAAGGGGGGAATAATGTAACGTCCCAAAGAATTTCAATGTAAATTCACTTATAATTATGTCATTAATTCACATGAAAACAGAACATAATGAAATACTAAGTGGTAAGTGACTTCTAAACATAAGTTTGTCACTTCTGTATTGGAAATTTTGAGAATCAGACATACACAGTTGTGTTCAAGATAATCTTTGGAGTCTAATAAAACAAAAATAATTTTTGGTGAATTGTAACCTACCCTTATGAATAGTAACATACCCTTATGAATAGTAATATTAACCTTATTAATAGTAAATAATACAACATAAGAGTAAAATTACCCATGAATAATTAAATAAAATTTAGACATCTTAGAAAGTGACAATTTGACCTTAGTCAATGTTTTGGTATTTTGTAAGTCATAAATAATTAATTATAATTAATTAATTAATTTAAAATAAAGTTTATTGTATTAAAATGTGTTCATTAATTATCTAATCAATTTCTTTTAGGTTTTAGATAATTTTATAAGACCCTACGTAATTTTTAAAGCACTATAAAATATGTTTTAATTTTAAAAAACTGTTTTTTAAGTAAATTATGATTATAATTAAATATTAAATTAATAATATTTGGGAATTATTTTTGAAAAATGGACTTCATTTTCGGATTCTACACATCGAATAATTGTAGGGATAATTTTTTTGGATTTTTCTGAGATACTTGAATTTTTGATGAATAGTGAAATACCATAATTTACTAAATAATCTAAATAAGCTAATTATAGAGTCATGTGTGATGTTCTGCTGATATAAGCCTACATGGTTCGGGATGAAATGATAAAATTACTATTCTTGGTCATTGAAGACTCACTATTCTTTGACTTAGGGGAAATTAATAAACAAATGAATATTTTATTACGGAGACCCCTCTCCCCTCCACTATAAAAACCACCCTTCATACCCTCATTTCCTCACACCTATCAAGCTCCAAGACTTCTCTAAACTCTTCCCAAAAATCCTCCCTATAACCTATACCACTTTCAAGAGCTGTTGTTCTCATCAAAAGACCAATCCTAGCTTCCTTAATGAGGATCTCAAGAGAAAGATTTAAGAGGTAATTTCTCTCACTCTTCTCCTTTACTTTCCTTTCAAGTTCAAGTTCATTTCTTGATCTCTCCCCATCTATATTTATCCAAATGGTATTTTAACTCCAGTATAATACATTTAATGTAATTTTATGAAGCAAATGGGATATTATATCATCCAAAATCATTTCCCTGTTCCTTTTATTTTATTAAGGAGAACGTTGTTCGTGAGGTATTAATTTATCACCTTCAAGAATGATAAGTTTTCTTCTTCAATTTCTACCTTCATATCTGGTCATGAAACCTTTTTTATGGTTGAAACATAACATGTTATATGTATTATCTCCTATTTAATGTTCTGGAACTAACTTATCACCATATTTCTAGTGATAATATAAAACAAATTCATTATGATCGAAAAATCGCTCAAATTAACCCAAACAATCATCATTTAATTCTTATGTAATGATAATTACAAATGGATCTAATATAATTCATTATAAGATCATTAAAACTCCTGTAATATCATTAATAACCTGAAATATCAGTTCTGGATGTTTACCCATGTTCTACCCGAACGTCAATTTAAGAATACAAGTGAACCACTCAAGAAAACCATAAAAACAAACATTCTCGAACAATATTTTTAAACTCTATAACTCATCCAAAGGCATATAAAATCACTTAATAAAACCATAATGAACCATATTAATTTACACAAGGTTTTTTATTTCTAATTAATGAATATAATGTCATTATAAAGGAAATTAAAGAGAAGGAAGCATTCAAATACAAGGTAACATGAAATTCTCGAACCCAACTTTCATCCTTCGGGTTATCCCTCTTTCACTCCATTTTTTTATATGGTTACTCCTCAAAGATTAGTTGTTCATAATTTTATTTCCCTTTCTAGGATATACATGTTTTCACTGGTTTTTATGTCAAACAAAATGTTTTCCAAATGAACTCTTCTTTTAAGAGCACAACTTTTACTTCTCTCTCCAAGTGGACGGTTTTTGTAACATGTATGTTATTCCCTCTTTCTTTTGGGAACCCATAGTTTGTGAATGAGTTATTATGAGATGTAACCCATTCCTTTATATGTTTTAGTTATGATTAATTTTGATATATATTCCATGTGGCAAGCAAGATATTGATATTGTTATGATGTGATGGGTGCACCCAGAATTATATAGCGCAATATGAATATTTGAATGTGACGGGTGCGCACAGAATTATACAGAGCTACAATGCATTAGGTGAAGTGATGAATCTCATGAGTAAATGTGAAATGATTTGTGAAAAAGATGATATCTTGGTACACAATTATGTGTGGTAGTTAACAACTAGAACATGATGTTTTATTTTTATGCATTTCCACATTTCAAGTCTTTTATTTATGCTCCTCTCATGTTCATGATCTTTTTCCTATGTCATGATTATGATCACCCCAAGCTATATTCTTCTTATCTATCCTATTATTAGGCTTCAAGCTCACCCATTTTGATGTATATCCTCAGGTGACTACATGTACTAAGGATAGGACAAGTTACAATAAGAGTCTAGAGAAGAAGAAATTAAATAAATGTTTATGCTTGATGTTGTAATTGTTATGTATGGTCTTAGTTTTCCCAACACACAAAAAAATTGGATCCTCTATGTGTAATACTATTATGTTGTTTATCTTTAAAATGATATAATAGTAATGTAAGAAAAGGTAGGGTTGCTACATTTGGTATCACAGGTGGTACCCAACCTTAAGTGTGGTGCACTGCCTGACTTGAGATATAAGGCCCACAACGAGGACGTTTTGATCTAGGGGGGGGGGTGTGATTGTAACACCCCCAAACGATAAAGGGTCAAATGGATAAATGATATGAATCATGTCAACAAGGTGCACGTTCTTTTTCAAGAGCCTGTCTGATTAGAACACCACAGTTAAGCGTGCTTGGCTTGGAGTAGTGATCAGGATGGGTGACCTTCTGGGAAGTTTATTAGGGTGTGTGAGTGAGGAAAAATTACACTAGAAATTACATGTGTTGGCCTGTAGGGACTGTCATAAGTTAGATGACCCGTTCAGGCATGTGGGTGGACCCTTGGTTGGGGACTATGTGTCTGTGGGGCAACTGGTGGTACCTGGCGGGCCAGGACCCGATGGCCATGTTAAGGCGGGGTGGTTGTGCTATCACGAGGACCCAGTTTTCACAACACGTGTGGTCAAGCCTTCTACAAGGGTGATTATAAAAATACTTAGTTGGACACCCCGAAATCACAAAGCAATACACAAAAAAAGTATAGTCAGCTCTACATAATATATGTCTACAGAACATATAACATGAATATCAAGATATACCCAATCCAAGACATGAATTCTAGAGGTAAGTCACAACTACCACATACCAACACTAGTGATTCAGCTTGAATATTCCACAAAGAACTAATTTTAGAGGACACACTCCGGAGTCTGATAACACTGATGATTTCCATACAAGAAATAATTTTTTTTGGGAACCATCATGAGAGAGATACATTAATATATCTGAAGAGAATATGATACCATAGATGAGGATCACGCCTAGATCCATGGGGTGATACCAACAACTACATTTGGATTAACCTGCTAAGTAGAGGATATACACCTGGTGATGTTGGTCACATTAATTCCAAAGACTCTACAAGGGCATGAAGAATGAATATAGGATCCACTCCAGGCCTCTTAGGGGATTCCAACAACTCTATACAAGAATTCCTGCTAAAGGGATCATACTCTTATGAGTAGGAAATGATATGCACCAACCTCCAAGGAAAAACCTAGGGATACAAAACCAAATGAAACATGTCCATGATATGACAGAAAAGTGAATCAAGCAATGGATAAAAGGATACACAATGTGTAGTAGGGTCACACACCGTGTTCCTTATCCCTGGGTACTACCCATTTACAACGTCCCATGCCATTCCAAAATGTGTTATGTAGAAGATGGGTATACGATGTATAAATGAAGTCAGATGCTATGTCCCTACATCAGGGATCTGACCTTTACTCCAGCTATGTGCTCGTACATGGTGTCAACCCATGTTTCTCTTCTCATATACCAGTACATGGGGTTGTCCATGTAATTAGTATAGGTGGATTTGTGTGGTGGGGTAAACACTATATAGGCAACCCGTTTACTTCACCCTGTGTCCATGTATATCCTGAGATACACGCCGAGTCTCTGGGAAGGGCCTACACACACCGTAATTGGGTCACATGCCTTGTTCATTGGAATTTTCCATAATCAAGCAATCTTCTACGTCATGCCTTGTCTGATGATCTGGATCTCGTTCTAACACTTTTTCCACATTGAAAATCAAGGTTGAGGGTCTTCCAATAACAATAAAATCAAATTTAGGTGTTTTGGGTGGGGTGGTTGTGATGTCACTAGGACCCAGTTGTCACAACACATGTGGTCAAAGCTTCTACAAGGGTGATTATAAAAATACTCAGTTGAAAACCCCGAAAACACAAAGCAATACACAAAAAAAGTATAGTCAGCTCTACATAATATATTTCTACAGAACATATAACAAGAATATCCAGATATACTCAATCCAATACATGAAGTCTAGAGGTAAGTCACAACTACCACATACCAAAAATAGTGATTAAGCTTGAATATTCATCAAAACACTAATTTTAGAGGACAAACTCTGGAGTCTGATAACACAGATGATTTCTATACAAGAATTATTTTTTGTTGGTAACCATCATGAGAGAGATACATTAATATATCTGAAGAGAATATGATACCGTAGATGAGGATCACACCTATATCCATGGGGTGATACCAACAACTCCATTTGGATTTACTTGCTAAGTAGAGGATCGACACCCATTGATGTTGGTCACATCAATACCAAAGACTCTACAAGGGCATTGAGAATGAATATAGTATCTACTCCAGGCCTCTTAGAGGATTCCAACAACACTATACAAGAATTCATGCTAAAGGGATCATACACTTATGAGTAGGAAATGATATGCACCAACCTTCAAGGAAATAAGTAGGGATACAAACCCAAACGAAAATGTCCAAGATATGACAAGAAATTGAATCAATCCATTGATAAAGGGATAAAAAATGTGTAGTAGGGTCACACACCGTGTTCCATGACCCTGGGTACTACCCATTTATAATGTCCCATGTCATTCCAAAATGTGTTATGTAGATGATGGGTATATGGTGTATAAAATAAGTCAGACGTTGTGTCCCTCTATCAGGGATCTGAACTTTTACTCCGGCTGTGTGCCAGTACATGGTGTCAACCCATGTGTCTCTTCTCATATACCAGTACATGGGGTTGTTCATGTACTTAGTATGGGCGGATTTGTGTGGTGGGGTACACACTATATAGGCAACCCGTGTACTTCACCTTGTGTCCATGTGTCTCCTGAGATACACACTGAGTCTCTGGGAAGGGCCTACACACACTGTAATAGGGTCACATTCCATGTTGCATTTAAATATCTCTTGAAAACCTGGCCAGCACTCAGTGGGGGCCACATGCTATGTAACCCTAGGTAACATACCATGTTCATTGGAATTTTCCATAATCAAGCATTCTTCCACTTCATGCCTTGTCTAATGATCTAGATCTCGTTCTGACACTTTTTCCACATCGAAAATCAAGGTTGAGGGTCTTCCAATCACCCTAAAATCAAATTGAGGTGTTTTGGGCCATCAATCAGCTCAGAAAAAACATTAAATCCATTTGATGAAAACTGGCTGAAAAACGATGTCTTCCAAATCACTTTGATTCGTCCATCGTCACCAACATAGAACCTTTTGAAGGTCTTCCTGGTATTGGATATTAAATTTAAGATAGTTGTTCCATGAAACGAAGGTGCAAAAATCATTCATTCATAACCCCATGAAGAACGAAGAACACACGTAGAAAACATAGGAGAGAATTCCACATGAAACAAACCCAAGGAATGAACCTCAACTGTTATTTATTATGGGATCGATCCATTACCATAAGAATGATCAATAATAAAATCAATATAATAATCAACCCCATAAATCCAATAATTTTAAACCCATCCCACAAGAATGATCAAACTGCAGGTAAAACTCTTCATTGGTTAGTCTGCATTCATCATTGAATCAAAGAACATGGAAAGTAATATAAAAAATACACCTTATCTAGGAATTGGATCATTCCCTATTGAAGGCCGATTGCCTTGGGTTGATCCTATCAAGAACAACCCTCAATCCAAGTCCATATCATCATCGCTGGGGGAATTTTTTCAGGGTTTCACTCTAGATCATTTAGGGGATTTCTAGGGCTATAAACCTACCCTTGGATCCCTTCCTAATGGAATTATTAAAAAGAAATTTTCATTCTTCGCTATGTCGAATAAATTGTAAAATAAAATAAAATAAATTCACGAATTATTTTATTCATTAAAACCACATGAAAAATAGTTTTCACAGATGACCCGCACCATCCAATGTTAGGCCTCACCTATGGAAAAGACGCTTCTCTAAACATAATAGTGCACTCAGATTTCTGATACGAGCACCAATTTAGAAATAATTCCACTTTTTAGGGAAAAATTTGTGTTTGTGATAATTAATATTTTAATATTTTTCAAACATTTGTTCCAGGAACATAGAGTCTCAAAATCACACAATGTCTTATAGCCCAGTCTCGAATTTAATCTATATAATATTTAGAAATAATAGACAAAAAAATTAGAGACATTATAGATGGGTTACACCTTTGTATTCTTATAGAACCTGTTCTTGTACATGAGGAACAACCACACATATTCTTGATTAGGGCTAGATGATATACTAAAATTATAATAAAATGATTTTTTATGATATTATGAATTTTTATACCATTTTATTGGTTATATATGTGAGATGACATGACCTTATTTTATTAGTTACTATTATTGGGATTTAATACCCCTTTCACCAATGTTGGATAATGTTGGGATGATTTTACTACCTATAATATGTTAATTCATGATGTTGGATGATGTGACCAATATTTTGTATATATAAGATAAGGATTCTATTACAATGAAGTTATGAAGTAATGTCTAGGTATATTGCATTGACCATGATAAGGGATACTATACCCTACATGATATTTTTTTATAGGAAAGTTGTTGTTCAGGTATGAATGGGATGTAATTCCCATGTGACCCAGATGATGATGGGGATGGTATTATATGTCCAATTATTTGTTATTTTCATTATAAGTGGGATATTATACACCTTATGAGACATTTAAAGAGAATTGAATGTGATTCCCAAATGAGATTGGTAACAATGGGTGTGATTCCCCTCTCACATGTGATATGGATCGAGACTAGGGACTCATTACACACTCGAGATTATACATATTTATAAGGATGATATTCCCATTAATATTGATATTATTGACCCATAATGTCCTATTTTATATATAATTTTGGAAGAAGAATTACCATGGATGTAACTATGTTATCAGGATACTATACAAAAATATTGATGGTTATGATACAATTATGAAATTTCACCAATTGTTTTAGTTATGATATTGGGGTGGGATTTCCTCATATTAGTCATTCTATTATAACATGATTCTATGTACATTGACTTTGACATGTGATTAGATGAATATTTGATGAATATATGATAAATTCAGAGATACCCCATTATCAGTTGATGTGGGTATTCATTACAAAGGTAATCATGTATCACCCATGTGTTTTGAATACTTCATTTTTATTATCATTTTCTAGTTTACATTTAAATATGAGAATATCACATTATAAATTCTTATTCTGATTAGATAAATTTAGGGAAACCATTGGTGGTGTCCTGTTTAGTTATACTCACACCCTCTCATGCACCCTAGTACCCATGAAAAAATTATGGTTCATAACCTACATAATGGGAAAGGGAATCTCTATCAATGGGTGAGCAATAAAGCCCCTTAGAAGCTGGGAGTTTGGGACCTTGAGTGAACTCAAGACCAATTATATTATCATCTCTAGAATTTTGTATAAATTTAGGGTATCTGTTATATAAAATTTACATTAAATATATTTTTATATCTATATAACATCTAACCAATGCGCGATTTATATTTTTTATAACATGGGTGATGTTTTTTACTATTTATGACATGTAGTTGTGATTTCATACATTATCTAATTTTATACCATGATGGATATTTATATATTTTTATTTCACTATTATTTATGGTTGTTTAAACTAAAAGGGGTATATTCCCCCATAATATAGATAAACTTTGACCACTGGTTAGAAAACTGTGGTGTATAGGGGTGAGAAGAATCATTGAGGCATGTGAAACTAATTCAGTTATAAGGAAAGTGAGCCTGAGTTAGGATGATACAATGTGGTATTAGATACCTGTTTTTCCATCGGTATTACTATTTTTTATGTGGTAGATATTTTATAGGATGTTTCAGAGCTTGGTATGGATCATGATATTGGGGGTAGAAAATCCATATTTGAGGGAAGTCCATCTTTCCAGGGATGAGACTATTATTCTAGGTTTTCCATTTTATATCTAGTTTCTTTATTAAATATGATAAATTGTAACTATTATATAAAATTCATTAATTGTTTCTACTATTATATGGTGGAAATAGAGTGTAAAGTCTTGCCTCATTTTTGGCATGTCATATTCATATTAAATTTATTTTATCACTTGCGTCTGTGCACACTGGTTATAGTTATGATATAGTGTATAGTTAATTAAATTTCCAAAAAATAATTACAATGTTTTTCTAATATAAATTATTAGGGTCATCCTATTTAAATGAACCAAGTTAATGAGATTATTATTAATAAATGATTATTGAATACAAATTGTATCCTATTTGGCCATTGGAAGAGAGCATGTAGATGATACTAGAGAGATCCCAAGGTAATGTTTAAACCATAGCAATATAAGGTTTTTTTACATAAAAATAGGAGGGAATTCATGAAAATTCCCCACAACCTATTTTGATAGATCTCATAGTTTACCATATACCTCCTCTTGGTCAAAATATTCATGAGAGTCTTCTTAACATTATCCAGTATATGCAAAACAGAGCTCTGAGAGATGAAACCGCCATGCTAGATCTAGCCATAGACTTTTAGTTTCATTATCTAAATCTAATTTCTAGGGAGTTTAGATTTTAGGATATAGAGATTTGGATTGAGTCTTTAGAGTCTGGATATGATGTTTTGAATACATGCTTTTAGAGTTTGGTTTTGATTTCATTTTATATATTTTGTGTATTAGCAAGGAACTTATGGGTCGTCATTATATTTTTGATGAAGTATATGGGATTTTCTGAGATTTAATTTTCAACTTATTTCATTGATAATTTCATTCCAGATATTTTGATATCTTATAGAGATCATAAGTATATGAATTTGACTCAGGGTATCTTATCAGTGATGGATTATACTGCTCATTTTACTATGTTTCTTCATTTTGTTCCTTCAATGGAAAGTGACAAGTCCTTTAGGGGTCGTTTTCTAGTCGATAGGATGAGGAATATGATCAAGTCTCAAGTAAATATTTTACTACTGACAACTGTTTATATTATGTGAATTAGGCACTTATCGTAGAGTAGATCTTAGATATAGATATAATTTTTGGATTTTCAGGTTCATATTCTAGGTCTAATAGTGGATCTTTAGGTATTAAAAAATAATTTTTATGTTATTATAAATATATAAAAAACAAGTTGTATAGTCAGGGTCAAGGATTATTTTATTTTCTCAATAATGAAGGTATCTAATAGTATATTGTTATTGTGGTAGGCTAGGTCATACATGACCATAGTTCTAGTATCCTTCAATAGAGTGTTTTTCATATTGTAATATGGAGTATCATTTTTGAAACAACTAATGTTGTTATCACCCATATAATGGATGTGGTTATATAAATCATTTAGGATAAGTTGCTAGATCAGGTGTGGAACTGTAGTGTGGCAGTTAGTACTCATCATGATGGTTATAGAATAAAATATATCATGATTTTCATGGTATGATAATGTTAATGAGTGGTGATCCTTATATAAAGTAGGGTTTAAGAGCCTAGGGAAGATGCTTAATGTTAAGAAAACTTCACGACTTTTAGCAGACACCTATAGAAAGTGATAAAAGGACATTAACCATTATAGGTGGAATCTTAGTTTCATATATCCTTGAATAATATTTATTTAATATGTTTATATCATATTAATTTATATCAACCCATTATATTAGTGATATAAAATTAACTATCGAGTACCTTTATAGAGTGATCTTTATTGAAATTTCCTTAGAGTCATGATCTATGGGTATTTGTCGATGTTCTATGTGTGCCCTCTTGATAATGGGTATTCACATCTATAGGTTTCTTTATAATAGAGATGCATAATTTTTATGTGATCCCAAGAATTTATTGGTTGGAATGGTTTTTAGTACACATTGATAACTCTCTTCAGTGGTTATATTTCATGTCAGTTATGATTGATTATTATAATCTTTAGGGGAAGTAGTATTTGAAGAAAGGTTATTCATGACTTAAGCATCAATAGTTGGGTATGTTTTTAGCCTATTTTATAATTTTTTCAAGATGATGTAGAGTGAACTATACATTTCATATATTCAAATTACATATTACTTGATGGATATTCATTATATAACATTGTGATATGTTCTAGAATCAAATAGGTCTAGTGTATTTGGAAACATGGATGCATAAAAATTGGTTCATAAGTGAACTATATAATCTCCCACTAATTTATTAATAATTAGAACCCTTCTTCAAAATATGATACTAAATACCTTTCTTAGTTTCTTTTGGAAATCAAACATTAGAAAGACCAAACTCAGATGCTCAGTAAGGGTATACAAGGGAGATATCAATGAGCACTTAAACATAACATGAGCATTAGGGTATGGGAACATGAGAATAACATTTTAAAACCATACCCTTCATATCATAGATCATAATCTTGAGTCATGACATTAATCTTTGAAGTTCATAAGACATAAATCATAATGGAATCCAAGAACATGGTCTATGAGAGCATAACACTAGCATAAGAGATACATTTGTGTCATTTATATATGAATATAAAATCATTTCCTTCGTATTCAAGGATCACTACCAAGAGTATCCTATAGGATTTGGTTCACTCCGCATTCAGTCATAATAGAGAAGGTTCACTCCCAATTCTATCATAGTAGACATAGTCCCTTATTAAACCGGGTTTACTCCCGATTTCACTCTTGTTTATCTCATTAGATATGCATATTTACCCAATTCGTTGGAGGGATATATAATAATGATACCACTCATTACATAATGAAACTCATATATATTTGCATGAAAATATCATAAATTATTCATCATATCTTAAACCAGGAAAATTGAATGGGTTTTATAAACATTTTATGATAGAGTAACCGATGCAGAATAAGTTAGTTTCATAATCATTTCAACAATCCATCATAGCATAACCCATGAAAAAGAAACATTTTTCATAAACATATTGTTATAATAATTATAAACCATCCATAGAATTAATATGGATGGTATCATTGGATCATATCCCTAGTAAATGTTAATTAACATCAATGTATGTCTTCATAGATTAAAAATGGTTTTAAAATATCCACCAAAACATTTTTTTAAGGAAAATAATATTTTTTATTTGAAATCATTTATTTAAAATATAAAAATTTCCAAAACAATTATGTATAAAATATTATTTAAATATTATGTTGGAATCCTGTAAATAAAACATAAAATTAATTTCTATTCATGATGGTAGGATATTCCATTCATTCCATATAAGTTTAAAGAGATCGTTCCTTTCAAACCATTGTAAAAAAAGGTAAAAAATTATCTCATTTTGGAAAGAAACAAGAAATTTCATTTTAAATGAATTTTTAAAATTTAAATAAAGGTAAAAAATGAATTTTATTAATAATATAATAATATAGAAACAATATTGAATGAATTTTATAGAAAACATGGTCTTGGAAGAAAAATTATTTTTGTATAAAGAGAGAAACAATGTCCAGTTTCCTTAAAAAATTATTTTGGCATCTTAAGCAGTTAAAAAGAGGAAAATAAAATGAATATATGTATTATATATAAATAAGTATATTATAATAAAATTTATGAGTTTAATGAAAGGTAGATCAGGAAATTTCATCATTGGAAAAATTAATAAAAAGCAATTCCAATAAACAATGAAATGATAACATAACACCCTTACCGCTTTGGTAACTTTCGAATCGTAAAACCCATGAAATAATAACTTGATATTAAAATATAAATATCATAAAAATAAATAAATTAATTATACAACATGTCAAATTTTAGTAACAAAAGTTTAAAAAATAATATAGGTGTATAACATAACAAATCTTTCTAGGAAAACAATTTGATAGGATAAACCCTTACTGTGTTTTCCATTTCTTTGAAGGAACCCAAAAATCCTATATAATAAATTTAAATTTATTGATATTCTATAAATAAGTAATTAAAATTATTAAAATTTCTTATATTATCTTATTTTAACATTTAAATTCCCATTTATTAATTATTCTTTATTAAAATCATCATTTCAGAGTGATAAATATTTCATTCTTCATGAGCATTTCAGTTCATAAGATCTGGTACTTGTACATTGATCATGGTTAAATCATATGAAGAATGTTAATAGGGATATAAATATCATATATATTTATTATATACATATTTGTAGTTATCCATAAAAGTTAAATATAGAAAAAGGAATTACACCGTTCATGGGGACGATAGACCGTACGTATGCATGAACATTATTTTTCATTATTAGACGGATGGAATGAAAGTGTGGTAAATAATAATTAAAATTTAAAAATCATTATTATACCATATATATAATATATATTCCATAAATAATTCCTTATTACAATAAAATTAAAATAAAAAAATCACATTAGTTATTGCACACCATAAAAAATTTGGATTTTCAGCCTCCGATGCACCCAAAACCCAACCAAAACACCGATGATTTTTTTGAGCCCCAAAATTTTTTAAAAACATGGTCTTGGGTAATTTAAACTCTAATAATTATGTTCCTATAATCCATAAAGTTTTAATTCTACCCACCAACCTCTAAAAAATTCAAAACGGGTGAGGAATTTGACCAGCTCAAAAAACCCAAAATGTACAATATTCCCACCTCAACATATTTGATTCATGATATATAAAAGAAACCCAGATATGATGCCCCAAAAACCCATATCACCTAATAAAACCAAAACTACCTCATTCAAAAAGAGCACATGTCAACTCTCTTAATGCACTCCCCACCTTAGGAGCTACCTACCCCAGTCACTTCATGACTCAAACATCAAATAAAACAGATGGTCCATCAACAATAACTGAGATCAAAATCACTCCCACAAAACATAACCAATCATGTACCTAATCAAGTTCTCATGTATCACCCATCATGTCCAACATCTTATCAGATGCCCGCCTAATTTCTATGCCACACATGACACCTACGAGGCCATGTATCCTATCTGATGATCAAAATCATTATAAGTGCCTCGTACTATAAACAAGCCCCACATCACAATGATGCCCAGATTCTAATTCAACTCTTCACAAATCTAATGACTCTGACTTATTAATCCTTGTTCTACACACCTCATATATATGTATATATAAATATAACACATCTCAAATGATTCCAACCTACTAACCAGTGTTTGGTCAGTCCATATATATATCTGTTCACCTCATTCACTAAAAAATGGACATGACTACACAAGGGCCATGGAATAAAATAAAAATTATTATGCCAAATACGCACCTCCCTCTATAATAGGCTCCCTGGCCTGCTCTACACCTGGTAGTTCTTCTACATGCACCTTGATTGAAGCTCGAATATCTAAAGCCTGGACTCCCTATCGGGATACACCAGCCACCGGACACTGAACCCACTTCTATGTCCCACTTTCTCTCCCACAACCTCTATATGTAGTAGATTCATTTCTACTAACTCTTAGAACCACTCCAAGTCCCTAGCTATTGGGATTTCAATGAAGTATTCCTACATAACATTTTGAGATGCCTGACCTATCCACTGGCACGACACTCCTCTAATTATAGATCACACTATATCCTCACATGACTTCGCTTCCCACACTAGAAGAACATTATCAACAACACAATCCTTAGTGGTTTTTTGGATTCACTATCCAAAACACCGTTTTGGAACTCCTCTCACCCCACTTTCTCCCATTTGAAGGATATCCTTTAACATCACCTGAATCCATCAACCATATCGTGTATGAACTATCTGCCAAGTTTCTGTCAACTACCTATGAGAATGTGTCCAAACTGAAGATGTTTACCTAAAACAGAATGGTATTCTAAAAATCGTCCTCTAAACACCTCATCCTCAAGGTGTCATCACCCACTATACCAGGTGTGAAACTAGAAAACTCTGTGAATGTCACTTCCTAGTCCATGATGGACCTATCACCCAGCTGTATGCTTAATAGATCCTAATAACTCTCCACCCTCAGCATCTCTGGAAATAATTTATCGAAGAACCCAGACTTAAAATCCTTTCGAGGTAATTCCCTTATGTCTTATAGAATGAACCTTCATCTCCCACCATTACATAGCTAATCCACTGAGCATGTACGTATCAAGATTCACCCTCCTACCCAGGGGTGTCTCAAGCTTGTTGATGATAATATTCATCCGCTAAATTCAATTATCATATTTTTATAGACTACCCATACCCTAAAATATATGTGGGTTTTGTGAATGAAACTCACAAGTTAGGTATTCCATCAAAGGCTCTACTATTTTATCTCCTCTATCAATTCCCTGGATGAAATGTATCTAACTCACTCAGAGTTTCTTATCAATCCATGGCCTAAAAGATGTTAAATATGATAGATTCCCTACCTTCACTGGAGCTTTTAAAAGTATCTCATTCTCATCCTGACACTCTAGGGCCTCATCCCTAATCTAAAGGGTCTCAACATGTGATCACTCAAGGGGAACCAAAACATCACCCACCTGATGCTGCATTGGGGCTAGTCTAGGAGGAATCCCATTTAATACCAATAAAATTGTGCTAATACCATAATATATATAACACATATATATAAAGAAGTAAAAGGAAGTGTAATCTCACTACCGTTACTCCCCCCATTGTAACCATGTCACATGACATCCTGCATCTTGGCCCCTTACCTACCCATATTAGAGTGAGGTATCAGACATGCCTTAGGCCACACCCATCCTGGAGAAACATGTCACGTCGATCTAAAGACCGTGTCGCCCAACCTAGTGATAAACATAACCCCATATCATCATTCATGTTTCCCTTATAATATCCAAACCCATACATATTGGTATCACATAACACAAATAAATTTAACATAGGCCCACACACAAATATAAATCTATCTGTGTTACTTACTAGAAATCATAAAAACACAACATTCCATAATGGGCCTGGGGTCTAAAGTCCAACCCTTTCAATAATTGGACAAGGGTCACATTCCATAATAGATAATAAATCACATCAAAGTGCACCACTCAAGTTAGAAATCATATTAATTGTAAGAGAGAAAAATAAAACAGTAAATTCCACCCATATAAACATGGTTTTTCCACTGTGCATAGGGATTTAGGCACCCAATCATGAGCTATAAACCCATTTTTGAAAAAAACATAATCTCTGGTCTACCTTATTCCTAATATTAAGGCCCTAAAAAGGAAAAATAAACTCTTTTTATACCATTTGTAGTGTCTGACTCTATTAGCCACCCGAATAGTGCTTTGGGATAAGAGCCACTAGATCATTAGTAGACATCCTCATATGCTAAAGTCTGCCAACTAGCAGTGGGGGTGTAAATGGGTGATAGTGGGGAAACTTTACCCAATGATAATGATATTATAATGTTCTATAAAAATATAAATTAATAGAAAATAAAGACTATAAGACATTGGACTAGTTACCCGCCCATAGAGGAAGCATAAGAAATAACAATATAATAAATAGTAACAATAAAAAGCTCAAAACAACCCATTTCAAGAATTCAAAATCACTAAATACCATTTTTTGATACTGCATAAAAATTGCATACAATCTAGGTCATACAATATAATAAACAGATAGTTCATCCATGACCGACCTCAATGTATGTATATATGAACATGATGATTCAAAATAGAAATGAAAAAGAAATTCTAGATGAGGTAAAAACCCATGGTCTTATGCCATACATCCCATGATAAATAAATACCTAAGATCGATATTCTGATCATGAAACTTCTCCTGAACACAAAGACATAAAGTCTACACACATCCTGAAGGGTCCTTGTAGGGTGTGAGAAAGAGTCTTAGTAGGCCACCACCAACATGTGTCTATATGACATCTATGATCTAGAAGGTGTGTAATAAATGAAAATAAAACAAAACAACACATCATATAAATAAAATTTCTTCCATTGTGCTCAATAACCATAAGGAAGTAATCACCTACTTCGACCATCGCTGATACAACTACAATAGGTAGATTCCTTAGAATATAGCCCAAGGCATCCCTTGGCGAGAATCAATCTAGGTGAACCCTCAATCGCTTTATATAATATAATCACCCATAACCTTGTTCCAACTAACACCTCATATCGATATATATCTAACATCTCTAAGGTGTTCCCCAATGAAGCACATAGTCCCACAAAACTCAAAATCGAATAACCCCATCAGATGAAAGCCCGAAGTTAGTGGCATATCATTTTTTGTCCTCCAAGTAATAACACAATCAGCTTAATAGTGACTATCCAAAGGAATGATGTTGTCTGTCCTCCCAAATAGTCATATCCCAATGAACTCATGTATAACGATCCTCAGCCCCCAACTTATAATCTCAACATCACAAACCAATGGATCTTCAATATCACCATGAATTTCTATGGAAAGAACCCCCAAAAATCCTACTAAGACACAACTAATAAAGTATTGTACCCACATGAGTGGTCAATAACACCTCATCATGGGAATCATACTATGTGTGGATGACTCCAAATGGAGAATTGACCAATATGGGTGAGTGAAAATCACAAAATACATTCCTAAGACAAAACATCCATAACCTCACGCCCTTGTGACCATATCACTTAACCTGATGGAATATTCCATCCAACAACAAATAGGCGATAACAATAACATGAATAACTAATCATCTTATTGTGATGGCAATGTCACCAAATAGATGATCAAAATCTACTATAAATCCTGGCCAAGTCCAAAACTAATGAACAATTCCCCCTCATCTAGATAGTCAAAACCATCTCAATCCTCATTCCATGCCTATCTAGTTTACATGGATCTCATCACAAGAAATTAATATAATTAATACAATTCAATTTAAATAAAAAAACCCCGGCCTAATCTAACTAAGTTCCAGAGCCTATCACTTAGCTTATATCACTTGTAATATCGATTAATCATTCTCATAAGCATCTCATATGATTAGTTTAATTAACTAGAATAAAATCATTAAACTTTTCATGTCTCACTCACACTACCCAATGAAATACTCAAATATTCACCCCCAAAACAACCACAAAATGATAGATATAGATAAGTACCACCTACCATGTAAGGGTAGACACACACATGACTTATTTTATCCTCCAACATGAGATGAATTAGAAGAAATTTAAATTTTAGATGAATGAATTGAAAAGTTGGGAAAAAGGCCCACACATATTTAGGGCTCTGTATAGAGATATTAAAGAAAAAAGAAGAGAAAAAGGATTAAAGTCCCTACAAATATACACCCAACACTGTAGTCAGATTAAAGAACGAAGTTCATATTAGGGTGTTAGCTCAACACATATCATGAGAAGAAATTGGGAGCTCCCCACTACTGTGCATGACAACATGAGGAGAAAAGAGTAAAATAGAATAAATAGGTGTAACACTCCAGGATTTTTCAAATAAATTTAATATTGAATTCATAAATCATTGAGTCTCTATAAAACACCACTTTGTTTTAACATAGCTTGTGTAACATCTTAGATCCGAGTGCCACACAACGGGTGCCCCGAATCTGGTTGGTCACATGACCTCAATTGCATTTCCCCAAACGCAAGAGGCTTCCGACTAGCAGCAAGGGCCTAGGACTGATAGTGGGGAAACTATGCCCTCATTTTTCAAAGTGTAGCACATCGGAAAATAATTTAAACATTCAAAAGTGGAAGCAGTAAACAATATAGAAATGAAATAGGCAATGTGATTGAAGTAAATGATAACGAAAATTCATATAAGTGATGATGAAAAATGTCTCTAATTCTAAAAAATATGCCAAAATAGGATACAATACAATATGATACAATACATTACATGTTACATGTACGAAAAACAAAACCAAAGTAGTGCAACAAGAATGCAGCAGCATCGCAAGCCTAAGCGCAATCCTAGGCTCTCCAACTCCTCTGCAATAATCATGTAATTGTGTAGGGACTCTTTACCTTATCGCCACCTATAGTAATATAATATTTTTGGTCCTAATACATGACCCCAAAAAGGTATGAGAAATAAATCCTAGAAGGCAACCACCAAAGGCATGTCCCAACTATCAGTGAAAATGTGCAACAACAGTGTGCAATAGTGAAATGCAGTAAATTAAGATGTACTCAAAAGTAACTATCTCGACCATTTACATTGCCATTTTACTATTTATTTATCAATTACAAGCCTGTGATTTAGCTTGGTAAGTACCACATAAGAAACAACCACAGGGAATGTTCAAAGTAAACATTGTCCTCAGACCCATAAATCCTTACCCTTAGGTAAGCATAATCGAAACCCATAGTTGACTACCCACAGGAATAATAAATATTACCATCAGGCATGGAAGCTACAACCAACAGACATAAGAAATGTTTTCCTTAGGATAAACAAAACACTACCCTCAAGAATTCCTTTGGAAAATAATGTAATTGGGCCAATCCCAACACATAAGTAAGAAATTATTATTTGTTTCTTCTCAAAAACCCAAAAAATTCTATAATCACATCATACCCACATGTATCCTAGCCAAACGGCTTAACATGGGAAACGCACCCACGAGGTGGCCCTAGATCAAATCAACGATCTCAAGTAGTAGTTTATATTTATTCACTATATCACCTATGAAATTATAGGTATCTCAATAGTTAAATTCTTATCCATACAACACCTTGAACATGGGCGTGTGGAACAACGGTACACAAAATCAACTAGAAAGTTGGAATAAAACACAAGACCACATACCTCGATCTCCTATGATCGATATATGTAAATACCGCCTCTCTAAACAACCATGAACTACATAGATCTGTGATAGAAGATTACCCATTAAAATTTAAATAACTTCCCTTAGGTAAATAATTGGAAGGAAACATTCAAGAAGATGGAAGACCATACCCACACGGTCCAAACGAGATCGACGACGGAAGAAATTGAGTTCCGGCGTGTGATAGGGAGATCCTCCGAGCTTTGGCCTTCTCTCCCGCACTACAAATGAATCCCCTGACTCCTATATTAAATGTGGAGGCTACTACCAATTTATAATGGAAAAACATAACTACACAGTGTGTACTCTCACGTACACTGTGTGTACTATTCTTTTAACTTCTCCTCTGGCGGCTACTTTTCACTGCCACCCTATTCATCTGCCGACTAATTACCCAGCGTGTATTACTAAGTATACGGTGTGTAGTTAGTTATTACATCCTGAACTGTTGAAAATTATACATGCCCTGTGTTCTCGTCCCACACGGAAAAAGTACACGACGTGTAGATGAAAGTACATGGCATGTAGTTTGTGTTTACGACAAACCTATGTGCCTTATATTCTCATCCCACACAGCCGAAGTACATGGCATGTGTACAAGAAGTACACATCATGTACCTATAAATTTGGTATTTTTCCCACATTTACCTTGTTTTCTCAAAAATACATAAAGAAAAAGGAAAAGAAGAAACCTGTACCTCAAGGATAAGAACCGAGTTCTTAAAAACATCCCGCATTAAATCAATTCATCCCTGAATTCTCTTTCAAAGGGTTGTGAAGATAAGGATGTGAAAAATTCTGGCAACTGAGTGTGTACGTCAGTCTCCCACTTCCAAGTTTTGTCCTACACTCGGCCATGCTTCCATAGCACCCGTATGAGAGAAACAGACCGGCCTCAGAGAACCTTCGTGCTCCTATCAACAATATGAATTAGATGCTTTTCAAAGGATGAATCTTCCCAAAGTTCAACCTCCTTAGGATGAAAAATATCAGACAGGTATGAGTGATAACGGTGCAGCTGAGATACATGGAAGATGTCGTGCATGGTCCGATACCTCTGTGGTAACTGCAACCGATATGAAACTAGCTGAACTCTCTCCAAAATCTCAAATGGCTCTACATACCTCAGTGAAAGTTTACCCTATCTCATGATCTGACTGTATCCTATCCTTGATGAAACATGCAAGAAAACCTGATACCCAACCACAAAATCCACAGGTCGTCTGCAGTGATCGACATTAGATTCTTGATGAGATTGTGCAGTAGTCATCCGCTTCTAAATCAACTAGACCTACTCTGAAGTCTCCTGTATGAGAAATGGTCACAGTAAAGCTGCCTCACCTGCCTCCAACCGGAACAAGGGAAATCGGCATGACCTACCATATAAAGCCTCGTAAGGTTCCATCTCAATATTTTCCTGAAAACTATTATTATAGTCAAAATCGAACAGGGGTATGTGCTTCCCCCAAGAGCCCCCAAGGTACAGTACGCCTGCACGCAGCATGTCCTCCAGCACTTGTATCATACGCTCTAACTGGCCATCGGTCTGAGGGCAGTATGTTTTTCTTAGAAGAACCTGTGTACCCAGTGCCCTTTGAAAACTTTTCCAGAAACGAGATGAAGAATGGGCGTCCCTATCTGAAACAATGGAACACGGGACCCCATGAAGATGTACTACCTCATGGATATACAACTTCTCAATATCATCAACACTGAATGTCTCTTTAATTGGAAAAAGTGAGCTACCTTCGTAAGTCTATCCACAACAACCCATACGACATCATTTCCTTTAGGTGACCTCAGAAACCCTATCATAATGTCCCCCATGACATCATCCAATTTCTATTCCGGAATGGGTAACTATTATAACAGTCCGACTGGCCTTTGATGCTCCACCTTTACCTTCTGATTGGTCTAACATCTCGTAACAAAACCAGCTACCTCTCTTTTCTTACCGAGCCACCAATACGGAAGTCTCAAGTCATGGTACATTTTGGTAACCCCATGATGCACTACCCAAGATAAAGCATGAAATTCTTGAATCAACTCTTCATGTATATCCCCTGGAACCCACACTCGTCCATGGATACATAGTACCTCAACATTTCCTATCGTCCAACCAGGAGGAGGGTCCTCACTTGCCACCGAATCCCTTTGAACTATGCGTTCCGAATATGATAGTTGTCTCATCCTCACTCTATCCAGGAGTTTAGAAGTCAAAGCTAAGTATGAAAGATAGGTTTTCCACTGACTATCATGCACCTCCAAATGCATCTCAGAGAACAAAGACATAAGCTTCCACTCACCACTTGCCTCCTACACTACCTGTATCTGAGTCCTCCTACTCAGTGCATCAGGTACTACGTTACCCTTACTAGATGTATAGGTGAGATCAAAGTCGAAGGACTGAAGGTATTCAAACCACCTTCGTTGTCTTAAATTCAATTCACGCTAGGTAAAGATGTATTTAAGACTTTTTTGGTTCGTAAACACCACAGAATGGTCTCTTAAGAGCTAATGTCTCTAACAGCACAACACATGAAAAATTGAAGCCAACTCGAGATCATGCGTCCGGTAATTCCTCTCATGTGGCCTCAACTACCGAGACCCGTACGCAACTACTCGATCGCCCTGCATCAACACTGTTCCAAGCCTAATACTTGATGAATCATAGTAAACTGTATAGATCTTCCCTTGATCTAGAAGTATCAGGAATAGTGTGGATTTGAACCTTCCTTTCACCTCCTGAAAGGCTGTCTCAGAAGCTTCTAACCAAAAAAACCTCATACCATTCTTAGTCAAACTCGTCAACAGCGCTGATAAGTGGGAGAAGTCCTATATGAAGCTCCTGTAGTAACCATCCAGACCCAAGAAACATAATATTTCAAATACGTTCTTAGGATTCTCCCAGGAAACTATTGCACACACTTTCTCTGGGTCTACCACAACTCCTAACTATGAGATAATATGAACCAGGAATTGAATCTGGTCCATCCAAAAGTGGCTCTTTGAGATATTAGCATATAAGTGATGCTCTCTTAGTGTACTCAGTACGATCTCAAGATGGGTGGAATGGTCCTGTTGATTGTGTGGGTACAAAAAGATATCTCTCATGAAGACTACCATAAAAGAATTCAGATATGGGTGGAACACATGATTCATCAGAGCCATGAAAACTGCTGGTGAGTTTGTGAGTCCGAACGGCATGATCATTGTCTCATATAGACCATATCTCCTCTGAAAGGCTGTAAGCAGTTTGTCTGATGGTCTAACATGAAACTGATGATATCTGGATCTCAATTAAATTTTTAAGAACAGTCATGCTCCTCGATGTTGATCAAAAATATCCTCAATCCTTAGTAAGGGATATCGGTTCTTAACCATCAACTAGTTCGGCTACCAATAATCCACACAGAGTCTGAGGGTACCATATTCCTTCTTAGCAAAAATGACAGGCGAACCCCAGGGAGAAATAATGGGTCAGATGAAACTCTTGTCTTGAAACTTCTCAAACTTCCTCTTGTGCTCCTACAATTCTGGTGTATCCATCATATATGGAGGAATGGACACCGGTTCCGCTCATGGAACATGCTCAATAGAGAATTCCACCTCTCGCTCCAAAGGTAAAACTGAAAAGTCATCCGCGAAGACATCCCTAAAATGATTAAACATTGGATGGAAATCCTTCTAACAAGTTCCTTTTCATGTAGATATAATCACGCAATCTGGGATATCACTCCACCTCGCCCATGATGCTCAGGTACAACTCAGCTCGCCTATACATCCCATTCTCCCTTGTATAGAAACTCTCCATCCTCTGGTGACATGAAGCTCACCCTGCAACGATAGCAATCCACAAATCCTAGGAAGGGTACCAACCAGTCCATCCTGAGAATGAAATCATAGGCTATCATCTCTAAGTCGTAGAGGTCCCATGGAAAGTGACACCCACCATCCTCCAGGGGACACTCCTTGCACTGATTCACACCTCCATTATTATTCCCAATTGAGTGTCTAGCATCATGATATCAAAAGAAGAAGAAACACAGAGTCCAAGGCTCTCCACAACAGGCACAGATATAAAGCTATGTGTCGCACCGGTATTGAAAAGTACAGAACAAAAACCAGAAGCAACTAGAATAGTAACTCTGATAGTGGAAGGTCTGTGATCCTGCTCTTGTTGGGTCTGTTACACTGTATATGCCTACCCCAGTGCCACGACCCTGCGACACAACCTGTCTACCCAAAGCTGACCTGCCCTGCTGTCTCTAAGATCCGAGTGTATGGCTACCATGTCCATGACCACCACATTGTCCTGTACATCTTGAAAAATTCCAATTCCCTAACTGGTAAGAAGATGCTGGTCCTACTCTTGAATGCAGAGTGTGCACAGAACCCCTCTCACTAGTCACTGGTGAAAACGCCCTGAAAACAACGCTAAAGACGACCTGTCCTTCCACAAGCTCGGCACTCCACTGGGTCATGTGGACACTGAGGTCTCTTGTGCCCCTCTTTACCACACTAGTAGCACATGTCATGGCCACCTGAATAATTCTTCTGGCTCGTACCACCATCGTGAGAGAAATCCATCTACCTCTTCCTCTTGCTGGTAGAAATAGTACCTGAGACCGGTGCCAAACCGCCCTCATCCGCATCATTATCTTCCCGCAATTTCCACTTAGTAATCAACACCTAGTTCACAATGGCATGCACTATTTGCAACATGAAAACATTCACCAGTTATTAGATTTCATATCTATGACCATCCTCAAAGCGTCTATCCCTCAACGTCTCATCACCCACTAGAACAGGTGCACAATGCTGAAGCTCAGTGATGCGGGAAAAATAGTCCATCACTGACATATCGCCTAGCTGTAGATTCATGAACTCTCGAGCTTGATCATCCATTATCATCTCCAGAAAGAAAAATTCATAGAAGACTGCCTAAAAATATTCCCATGCCATGTCTTAGTGATGCTCAGACTGGGTGGTAACATCCCACCATCTCTTGGCGGAATCACGTATCATGTATGTAGTGATCTTGACCCTCCTCTCAGGAGTTCTCTCCAGATGCTCAATGATCGTCTAAATAGAACCTAGCCATGAGTCCACAGCCTATAGTCCACCATCCCTTGAAAATGTAGGTGGCTGCTGCTGCTAGAATATACATGTCAGATCATCCATAGAGGTAGTAACATGCGCTACTACCTGGAAGGTATGCATGAACCACATGAAGCCTTCGTGGAACTTTGAATCCACACCTGTGTCCGATATAAAGGTTGTTGCCACATATGGCACTACTGGAGGATCTATTGGTAGACCATGACCTATCATCTCTGTAGTATATTTGTTTCCACTCTCTTGGTGAGAAACTCATGGTCATCTCGGCGGAATGACTCTACAAGGTCAAAAAACACCTTATTTTAATTTAATGTCGATGTTTCTTTAGTCCTTTTAAAAGTGCCCATGAAAAAGGGAAAGAAAAAAACAAGAACTGGAAAAAAGGAGACTACACAGCATGTTTAAAGTTCACATGGTGTGTACCCTTAATCCATTACATGCTCGTGTTTTGATTCGGTCCTGGGCATGTCTGAACCCTAGATAAACAGTGTGTTACACCAGAACACGGTGTGTACACCACTTTGTTTCCCTAAACACATGACCAAATCTACATGGTCTCTCACAAGTCAAGACTACATGGCGTGTCCCATAGGTATAGGGCGTGTACTAGAAAGGTAACACCGACCCGTGTTGTTTGTTACATGGATATATTCTAATATTACACTACATGGAGTGTTTATGACTGACCAACTTGTATCACCTAAGGTTCCTCCCTCTGTGTTGTTAGTTACACGGGTGGACACAGGGTTAACACTACACGATGTGTTAAACTGGTACACAATGTGTTCCCGCAAGAAATTCCCTATCTCGTGTCTCTACCCACATGACATACGAAATGGTTAGAGACTACATGGTGGGTGTATAAATTACACGGCGTTTACTTAATAAAAATAGTTTCTTCCTAAAAAGAAGAACACATGGAAAGTAGTCAAAACTACATGGCATGTATTATGGGTTTTTCCTGATAATAAGCCATAGAAAGTACTCTAGCACCTAGAAAAACATTGAAACCAACACCCAAGTGCCAAATTCCGATCCGTGAGGGCCCATACTCTCCAGGAATCAAATCTTGGAATCTTATATATGTTGTAAACAAGGTAAATAAGTCAATGTCCACCAAATTTCCGGTAAATGAGGGCCCATACTCCTCAAGAACCAAAGTTTGTTATTCATTCAACCAAACCTCACAGAACAAAACACTATTAAATTGTAGATATATTTATCAAGGCTACTATCACAAAAATATGAATTTTCTAGCACAACATTTACCATAACAACATGAAAATTTTAATGCACCTACATGGAATGGAAACTATGCATGACATGTGATTCTAACATGTGCCTAAATGATGCATGGGATGACATACCGTCATCTAATCGGGTTGCTACTAAATAGAACCCATGTATAAACTATAAACAACACACCACAAGTGCATCACCCAATGGTGAAATCAAATAAACTTTAATAATCATAAACATAAAATAAATAATCAATTAGAGGCAATCTGGTCTTTACTTGTACACGAGGTAGCTACTCCTGGGCACAGTTTATTACCGAATCTCAAAAAAATCTATCTCTTTCCATTGTCATCAAATAATAAATTAATTTATAGAAAATAAAAGTCTTTTGATACATCATTGTAACGTCCCATATCTGAGTTCCACACAACGGGTGCCCCGAACCTGGTTGGTCACATGACCTCAAGAAAATTTCCCCAAATTCCAGAGGCTGCCGACAAACAGCGAGGGCCTAGGACTGATTGTGGTAAGAAAATGCCCACATTTTTTAAAGTGTAGTGCAACATAAAATAATTTAAACATATAAAAGTGGAAGTAGTAAACAATATAGACCTGAAATGGATGGAAGAACTGAAGTAAAAGATAATGAAAAGTTATATAAATGATGAAGAAATATGTCTCTAATTCTAAGAAAGCATCCAAAACATGATACACTACAATCTGATACAAAACCATACAAGGTACAAGTACGAAAAAATGAAACCAAAGCAGCGCAACAAGAATGCAGCAGCATTGCAAGCCTAAGCTTGGTCCCATGCTCTCCTACTCCTCTACATCAATCTTATACCTGTGTAAGGACTCTTTCCCTTATTGACACCTGCAGCAATAAAATCTGTTTGGGCCCAAGACATGACCCAAACAGAGTGTGAGAAATAAATCCCAGTAGGCAACCACCAAAGGCCCATGCCCAACTATCAGTGGAAATGTGCAACAACAGTGTGCAATAGTGAAATGTAGTAAAATAGTAAGTACTCAAAAGTAACTATCTCTTCTATTTAGATTTCCATTTAACTAATTATTTACCAATTCCAAGCTTGTACTTTAGCTTGGAAAGTACCATATAAGAAATCACCAAAGTGAATTTTCAATGTAAACATTTTCCTTAGACACCCAAATCCTTACTCTCAAGAAAGCAGAATCGAAACCCACAGGTGACTACCCATAGGCATAATGAATATTTCCCTTAGGCACGAAAGCTACTGCCCTTAGAAATAAGAAACGTTTCCCCCAGGCTAAACAAAACACTACCCTCAGGCATTCCATAGGAAGAGAAAGTAATCGGGCTGATACCAACACAGAAGAAAACAATTTATATATGTTTTGTCTCGGGAAAATTGAAAACATGCTATAATCATGGCATACCCATGGGTATCTAGACCAAATGGATAAACAAGGGAAATGCACCCACAGGGTGGCCCTAGATCAAAGAAATGATCTCAAAAAATAGTTTATATTTATTCACTAGATCACCTATGAAATTCCATGTATCTAAATAGTTAATGTCTCATCCATACGACACCCCAAACATGGGCGCATGGCACAATGATACACAAAATCAACACAACATTTTGAATAAAACATAAGACCACCTACCTTGATCTCCTTTGATCGATATACGTAAACAACGCCTCCTGAAACAACCACAAATGACGTAGATCTGGGATAGAATATTAGACATAAAAACATAAATAACATCCCTTAGGGAAAGAATTGGAAGGAAAAATTAACGAACATGGAAGACCTTACCAGCACGGTCCAAACAAGATCAATGGCGGAAAAAACAGAGTTCTAGCGTGCGATCATAAGCTCCTCCAAGCATCATCTTTCTCTCCTACACTCCAAATTAACCCCCTACCTCCTCTGCATAATGATGAGGCCACTGACCGTTTGTAACAAAAAAAACTACATGGTGTGTACTCTCAAGTACACTGCGTGTACTCTCAAGTACATGGCGTGTACTGTTTTTTAATTGCTCCTCTGGCGGCTACCTTTCAATGTCACCCCATTAATCTGCCGACTGATTACACAACATGTATTACTAAGTACATGGAATGTTGTTAGTTATTACATCATGAACCGCCTACAAGTCTCCACACCCTATGTTATCATCCCACACGGCTAAAGTAAATGGCATGTATATGAAAGTACATTGTGTGTAGTTTATTTTTATGATGAACCTATGCACCCTGTATTATCATCCCACACAGCCGAAGTACATGGCGTGTGTACAAGAAGTACATGGCATGTACCCATAAATTTGGGATTTTTCCCACATTTCCCCTGTTTTATCAAAAATATTTAAGGAAAAAGGAAAAGAAGAAACCTGTAACTTAGGGATAACAACCGGGTTCTTACATCTAGTAGACATAGTTTTACCACCTCTATGATTGGAATTTTGAAAAACTAATATACAAGGTTGTGTTCAATACGATATTTAATGTCTGATAGAATCAAATTAGTATTTGATTAATAGTAGCACACCCTTATGAATAGTAATGAATAATAAATCAACCAAAAAATAGAAACTTCACCCCTGAATGTATAAATACAATTTTGATATCATATTAGTGAAACAATGATCATTGTGTATGTTTTGGTATTTCTTGTAAGTCATAAATATTTTAATTACAATATATAGATTAATTTTATAATTTAAAATGAAAATTCATTTTCCTAAAATAAAATCATAAATTGTTATTTTATTGTCTCATGGTTTGATAATAATTTTATGGGACCGTGATCAATTTTTCACTGTGTTATAAAATGAATTATAGTTTTAATGTTTTTGAGTAAATTATGATTATATTTTTTAAAAAATAAAAATATTTAGAAATTTATTTTTAAAAAATGGATTTAATTTTTGAATTGTACATTTATAAAAAATTTTGGGGTAAATTTTTAGTATTGTTCTAAAATACATGAATTCTAGGTTAATAGTAAAATACAACAATTTACGATAAATACTAAATACATGATTTATTGTGACATAGGTGATGTAAGGATTATGTAATAACACTTGGGTCAATCCCACATTAACATATTACTATTCTTTGTTCCATGAATCAACATTATTGGTCATATTGAGGGAAATAATAAAATAATGAATAAGATATTCACAAATCATCCCTATCCTCTACTATAAACCCATCTCACTCCATATTCTCTTCACTCCTATAAAGCCTTGTTTCTTGTCTAACATATACTCAAATATCCTCCCAAGATCCTCCCCCATGTCCAAAATCCCTTGGTCTCATAAAAAGACCAAAACCTCTCACATAAAGAGGCTCTCATGGATGATTTTTTCAAGAGGTAAATCCCTCTTTTCATTTCTTTTATTTTATGGTCATTTCTTTTATTTTTCTTTACTCACCTCCTTTCATCCAAATGTTGTGAGGAATATAGTAACTTAATAGTATTGGAATAATCTTATGATATATAAATAATTATTCATCACCTCTCCTTTCAAATTATTTTACACTAGAAATGAATACACCATCTGAGATGTGTTAATTTATCACATTCATGGATGACGAGTTTTCAATTTCTATTACCATATTAAATTATGGTAATGAAACCATTTTTATTGTTGAAATAGACTATAATATATGTATTATAACTTATTTAAGGGTTTTTAATACTTTTTTACAAATGATATTAATTTATAAATGAAAATGAGTTCATTGTGATCACGAACTACCAATTAAACAAAACAATTGTCATTAAAGGTTTATATAATGATTCCACTTCACTCATAATTACAAAATGAATTTTATGACCATGTAATTTTATGGTTGTTAAATAATAATATAAATATTCTATTCTGGAAGAACATTCTTATTCTATATATCTATCCACACATTAATATAACTTAACCGATCATTAAAACCAAGGAAGAAAACACTCCCAAACAATGAAATTGAATCTCTTAACCCATCAAAAGGCCATTAATGAATCTAATATAGTTATAATAAATAAATTAAATATATATTGGGTTTTGGAGTCATTAATTTATGAAACTAAATTTGATTATTCAGGTAATTAAAATCATGTGAGGAACACCTTCAGACATAAGGTATGTTTTCTCTACCCGAACCTCTATTTTCTTTAGGGTTATTCTTTGTCTCTCTTAAAACAAATTAAATACTTTATTAATCTTATCTATTCATCATAAATTATATTTTAATATTCTATATATTTTTAAAAATGTAAAACTTTTTTCTTTTATGGATAGTTACATGTTTTAAAAGGATCTTTCAAAAATCCTTCTTGATAAACAATCCAATTTCAAGGGAATTTCTCATATTTTTTACTATTTTCAAGGGAATTAAAAAAATGTTTATCGAAGCCATTATATTTAAAAATTCAACCATTTTATTATTAAAATAATATCTTAATTTACTTCTAGTTTTATACAAATATTTTTCCAAAATAACACTTCTTTTCAAAGTAAAATTGTCATTATCTCAGGAATTACTCGATGATTTTATAAGAGTATATTCATTTATTTCAACACTCTTAGTGATTAATACATATTATTAGGATTAATATTTTATAATATCTTCTACCATATTTAATTAAATTAATTATGATTAGTTTGATTGTGGATGTGCTATCAAAAAACCATCCACCAATTTACTCTGAATGGTTAGTGTTTATGTTTAATGTTCGTGGAAAGTTATTTACATTTCATATTTTAGTTTCAATATGAATATATATGTTATTTATGTTTATAAAAATTCACATGAAGAATGTATTGGACTTAGTATGTGTCTAGTGGGGCCCTCTATATCCCCTTAGTTCATCGGTAGAACTTATTAGATGAACTATGGTCTCGACACAAGGCCTTGACAAAATGGATATTCATAGTATGGGCACAAGACCTTGACGATATGATTATGATGTCCGACATTATGAATTCCCTCATTATGAAAAAAATGTTTATAGTTCATGTGGTTATTTTACTAGCATAATTTCCATGATTATTTTTTATTACGACATTATTTATTTATCTCTTATTCCTGTCATAATGTGTCAAGTTTATTTCTAAAGGCATGTGTTTTCAGTTCTTCACCAATCCTAATGTTTAAGTTTATGATATCTTCCATTGTATTGATTACCCTTACTATGAACTTGATCTCACCCCTTTCTAATGATTCATTTTTTAAGGACATGAAGAAATTTATTATGAGTGACCTAAAAGGATAAAATTATTGTTATGGATGTTCCCAGTAAAACTTATATGTTGTATTTCACTTCAAGTTGTAATGTTGAAATTATGTATGTATCTTGTTTCCAAATATACTAAAATACCCGGTCCATATAGATGCATATTCCTTATTTATATTCCAATGTAATAAAATAAGGAACCGAGTCTGGCCAACTGGGGTCGGGTCCATACAATAGGGGGATATAAAAAATGGAATTTTCCCACAATTAATGGTTGGATAGTTATCTAAAATGGTTTGTCGAATAGTTCAAATCTTCTTAAATAGTCACTACCTATGGCTCCACCAAGCACGGTTATCTCACATGGTTTTCCAAACCACACAGAGACCATATGAATCACCTCTGATAAAAACTTTAGTGGTGTGCAAGACTGTGCTCTCTCTCCTACATAGTTTGGAAGTCCATAAACAGATCACCATGAGTGCCTCACAATTTCTCCTGGTAGGATGCACAATTTTCCCAAACCATTCACATTAGTTTCACACACTAAATACTTGGTGTTTTTGGCCTTCAATGATCCCAAAATCGAACTGAAACACCATGGAATTTTCCAAGGCTCTAATCCCATCAAAAAAAATTTCTTGGGTCAAAGGAACTCTCAGAATTAAGGTTCGATAATCAATAAAATAGTCAGTCTACCCACTTAACTCTAAAATATTCAAAATGGGTGAGGAATTCGATCCTATCTAAAAACCTAAAAGGTTACATATTTAATTTATTAATATAAAAGCAAATTTTTCAAATAAAAACAATTTTTTTGAAATACAACTCCTTAATTTTAAAAAGATTATTATTTTAATTTCTAATAAATTTAAAATTAATTAATTAATTTTATACATATGTAAACCATAAATTTTATATAATTTAGTTAGTTTTATTCGTACCAAAAAATCCAAAATCTAGGTTATAAATTTCATATTATATGATATTATTTTAAAATTATATCATGGGTCTTTTAAACTATATGTTTCATGTACGACATGTTATTAATGGAAGTATATTTATTTTAAAATAATTATATCATAAAATCTCATGGTGTTAAATTCCACCCCTCTTAAAATTAATTTCTACATCAAAATTAAATGACAAAAAAATAAGGATATCTCTATTTAATTACATTCTAGAGCAACCTAAGTAGATTATTGAATTTATATTTCCTCAAAAGAACTTTAACCACGTGAGTAGTCTTATTCCATAGCACTTTATCTATATGATACAATATTTCTATGGCGTATTATTCATAGGAAAGATCAAACTCCAATGGTATTACCTTCAATTTTAGAACATGTGAGGGATCAAATATGTACTTCCTCTAAAGAGATTCATGGAACACATTTTGATCTTTAGATGGGCTTAATGGAATCCCAATTTGATAAGATACTATCCTAGCTTCATCAAGAATATAAAAAGGGTCAATATACTTCAGGATTAAATTTAAATTATTTATGAATCTCATAACCTTGTTCCATGGTGAAATTCAATGAAAATCCTTCTCACCAAAATCAAATTATAGTTGACTTCGATGATTTTAATAATAACCTTTCTGTCAAATCTGAGACTCTTTGATGCATTGTTTAATTGATCTAACTTTCTGTACCATTTCCTCATTGATATCATTCACCAATAAATTTGGTTATCAAACTTTATTCTAGAATTTTTTAGTTGTACAATTATTTTACTAAGGGTAATTAGAAAGATCCATCTAAATGTTTGAGTGAAAGTTATTATTATAATTTAATTCAACAAGAGGAAGGTGTTGATCGCAACTAACATTAAAATCCATAGAACAATATATCAACATAGTATTTAGGGTTTGAATGGTTTTATTAAACACTATATATTTGGGGATTATAATCAGTACTAAAACTAAAATCAATATCCATAGACCGCTGAATACTTCACTAGATATTTTAAGAAATCATAAAATCTCAATCAGATATAATAGAACACTGTAGTCAATGAAACCTTACAACTTCCTTAATGTATTATCTATAAATATGATCAAGATAGAAATATTCTGTGATATAAATGAAGTGTGTAGAATTTATATAGAGATAAATTACATTCCAATTAATATTATGTACATTAGATTTTTTGGGGGTCCAATGAAAAAGTACATGGTAATGATTTCCCATTTCTATTATGGTATGGGTAATGATTATAATACCCCCTTAGATTACTATCTCTGTAACACCCCGAGATTTTACAAGAAATATTATTTTTAAATTCTTTGATGTCTTGTGTTGTATGATACACCATTATTATCTTGCACTATATTCAACACCGTATAATCTTGTAGTATACGCAAACACTATTCTTGGCTTTTGTTGCATGCAAGAGCGACATTCCTCAATAGCGTGTGTTGTACGCAATACCGAGTTTCACTAAACAATAATATATTGTTATAATATTATTATGAACTAACCATTATGAATAATATTAACCAAATTTTTAATTTTATAATATTACATTCATTTTACACATATTCTAGAACATGGTATGAGAACAAAATAATTTTTTTGTGTAAAATATGTAATTTTTCAAAAAATACAGTTTTGCCACCTTTTGATGGAACACCCACTTTAAATATTGTTTTGAAACATTTATAAGTTAAATTAGAAAAAATAAACTTATTCATTTCAATAAGAATATAAAAATTTACTCTGGATATTTTTTTTAATATTTTTCTGTTAACTTTCATATTTTCATGAATAATAAAAATACGCTAAATTTTAGTTTAAAACAACTTTGTTCATCAAGATAATTTATATGGTTAAATTATAATATTGAATTGTTTTAATGTATAAATATAATATATTTTTACCATTTAATATAATTTAATTAATTATCATCAATTTTACATTTAAATCAAAGATAAAAACATTTCAATCTTTTGCAATGTTTTAACATTTAAAACCTGTTTTCTCAACAGCGCGATTAATTTTGAATTAAATACTGAAACTTTTTTGTTTTGAATTTGAAAAAATGGATTTCATATTTGGAATTATTAGGTCCAAATTATGTTAATGGGAAACTTTTTATTTTTAGGCATTATGAATAGTAACTACGGTAAATTTTATTTACCATAGTTAAAGGTAAATCGGGTAATTAAGGGTCAATATAATATTATAAAATTACCCTAACACTTTTATTAATATAAATGGATGATTATATTTTTTCCTACGTCAGACTTTGGTCGAAATGGTGTCTTTTAGAACCTACTTGGATTTGATTAAGACCTTTAATTTATTTTATTTAAAGAAAGTTAAATATGTCTCACTCAAACATTAATTATTAAAGTATTTTTAATATAATGTTATACTGGATTTAAATTCGATTATAAATAATTATTTGAAATAAAAAATGTTTTTATTATCCATGGTAATTTATTTGTAATTTTTATGAAGTATTTAAATACCTTAATAGCTTATACATTAATGATGCAAAAATTATTTTTTTAGTGAAATATCAATTATATAGTTTTTATTAAAATACTAATACCCATCAAAAAGGCCATAAACTTGACCAAACCTTATTTGCCGAGTATTAATATACCATAATAATCCAAGGGTCTACTTGTGGACCATTTTGAGCCTTATAAAATAGATTACGACATTTATATTATTTTATTTTAAATGATGTCAAAGTTGTCACCTTCATACTTTAATAAAGATAAAATTTTAAAATTTGGTTGTTTGAAAAGATAAATTCAACTAAAAGTATTCTAATGAATGATATTAGATTTATATTAATCATAGTATTTTTTTAAATTTTTATACATCAAATATGTATATTAAATTATTCTACAAAAATGTTGTAGTAATTATTTTATTTACAGAAATATCAAATAAATGGATTTAAAAATATTAAAATAAATATTATATGAAATAATAAATGTGCTACACAAATTTTATAAATTCTTATTACATGTTAGGAATATATTAAATATTTTGGTTCGAATATATCCTCTGTGTGGATTTTATTTAAATTCAAATAAATGAATTGTGTCAAAATTGAAACTATTGATATATTATGAAAATAACATATTATTAAATTTTATAAAAAATCACAAAAATATTTAGAAATTACAAATTAAAATTTATTTGGTCTACCATGTCATTAAGTATTAAATTATATATAATTAACAATACATAAGTATGTATTTATAACTATTTTAAATGTATAACATTATTAACACAAATAAATTTAAATTGATAATATAAGGATAAATCAAAATGATAAGGTTTAAAATAAAATAAAAACTTTTCTAAATTTAATTTGTTTATTATATTAAAACCCTATCTCATATCAGTCTATAATTGCAGTCATTTTGGATGTTTGTAGGTGGGTTTTGAGTTTATTATAAATTAATATTTTAGAGGTTTCCAAAAGTGACCCTCTCATCTCTTATAAAAGGGAACCTCCTCCTTCTCCTCCTAACACCATTTTGAGCCTTCCTTCTCAGCCTAAACCCTGCCAATTTCATTTCTACACTTCCATAGAAACATAATATAGGTCTTGGTATTCTTTAAATACCAACTTTAGTTCCCTAAGAGGAGGTTTAGAAGAGGCCCGTCGAAGAAGAGGTAATCTCTTCAACTAATTCTTTCATGTTTCTTTATTCTTCTACTTCCTCTTCTTTATTTGTTTTATTATAAATTAATAACATTATTTTCCCTAACATACTGATATGTTATTATAAATAAATCACCGCGCGTGTGAACGTACGGCTTACCGTCCCCACGCCGTGGTGTAATCTGTTTTTCCACCACCGCCTTACTTGGATGAGTATAATTGTGGAAATAATAACTATATATGATTATTATAACAATTTACTAATTCTGATATATTATATAATCCACTCCAATTCCATTCAACAATTATGGTAATGATATCGTCGCTCGTGCGTACATAGGAATTACCATCTCCATGACGCGATGAGATTCTTTCTCCATGTTAACCATTAAAGAATGATTATAAATTATATATAATAAATAATCATGAAATATATGACATTATAATGATACTGGATTTATTTACATATATATTTTATTTATGCAATTCCATTCAATTCAATAAGGAAATGAAAACAACGGTCATGCGTACGTACGACCTACCGTCTCCATGAATGGTGTATTTCCTTCCATTTATCGATCTATCATACATATTTATATGATGAATATATATTATATATAAATCATGTTTTACATTCTGTAATTAAGTAAATCAAGATATTAGTAACAATATCAAGAACAATAAGTCCAAACACATATGATAAATGAAACGATTTTACCCAAAATGTTGCTTTAACATGGAATTGACAAAAGAATGAGTAATATAAAGTCATAAGTGAATCATATATGTTATCATAAATATTATTATGGTTATGTTACAAGTTAATAATATTTTTAAACCACTATACATGAGTTTTGGAAACGTACGGAAGAAATTGGACCTAAGGTAAGGGATAATTATTCCAATCTCGTTCTTATCAGAGATTGTTTATTCGTAAGTATTTACTGCGGTAATATTTATCATCCTTATCCATGTTTTATAAAAATTCTTTCATAAAGTGCTTAATATTCTTCTATCTATTTTAAAATTCATTTTTACCCCTTTTTGACTTTTACAATGTAGTATAGAAGAAATATTTCTTTTGTTTACCATACGAGGTACTTTTTGACTTTTCCAGCAAAAGTACAAGAAGAATGTTTTTTTAACTTATACAGCGTGAATGGATTTTTACGGTTTCATAATTCCTTATTTTCATGAAGCGTCCTCTACATGATTTCATGATTATTTTTAAAAAATCATTTTCTTTTAAAAATAAATGGCATTATTTGAAAAGAAAATGATTTTGTAGAACACAATATATTTTACTCAAGAATTCATTTCAAGTGTTTTATCAAAACTATTTCCCATCTAAGATGACATTATTTAGTATGATTTTGTTTCAAGTATAATATCTCAATTATTTATGTGTTTTGATTTTTCTTATGATGAAATGATATACATTTGTTTTATATGGATTGTGTTAATATGGGATGATGTTTATGAAACCCATTTTATTCTTTGGGTTACGATGAATTATTTATGATTGTTTTGTGGTACACATAAGAATTATTTCAATATGAGATGGGTGGGACCTGTATCTTCCATTAATACATTGGGTAAATATTTATATCTCATGAGATAAGCATTTATGGAACAACAAGTAAGCCTAGTTCAGTAATGGACTTTGTCCACTATGATAGTCTTGGTAGCAATGCTTTGGATACTATGGAAATCATATCATGTTATTAATTGTTTTCCACAATTACATGTTTTATTCCCACGCTATTTTATCATGATTAATTTTTCTTTATGATCTATGACTTATGTACTTCAATGTTTTATGTCATTGCTCATGATTTTGATGTTTAAATATTATGTTCATGTTTTCACGTTCAAATGTTTATGGATTGTTTTATGTGTTCTATGTTTACACTTACTGAGCATTTGAGCTCACCCTTTATATGTTTTCTTTTCACCAAGATATAAGGAACTATTTTAGGTAAGAAAAAAAAAGGGGAAGATCTTTATGAGAGATGGTGAAGATCTTTCGCTATGATTAGAAGATTATGTTCCGAGTTTCCAATGACACTAAACTATTACGATCCTTGGGTGTCTATTTTTGTTTTGTATTATGTATTCCGCAAAAGTAATGTAATTTCCATGTACATATAGCTTGTGTATCTATAGTTGGTATTATAGAAAAGTTTTAGTTAACCTTTGGAAACTAGGATACGAAGACATTAGTGGGATCCCTTGAGATATTTCTAGGGTATGTCTCTAAGGTTAAGTATTCATATAGGTTATAGTCCTAGAATTATGGTAATGATCTTAGAATTAAACCTAATATGATATATATTGAAGGTAATCCCTGATGATTATATTTCTCACATTATTATATTTGGGTTTTAGAAAATGGTTGGAAATAAAAAGATTCATGTTAATGGAGAATATTATGGAAAATGGAATGATATTATTCATGATCAAGAAAAGGAAACAGAATTTGGAAGGTGAAACATTGTTGTTATGCCTAATCAATAATATCCTAATATGATCAATAATCTCAACTTTGGTATGTTTTCTGACTCAGCTAATAAGAGAAAGATGGAGTTTCCTGATAACCATAGAGTAAATAAAGTTCAAATTTTTTCTGATGTAAATCATGTGGGAAGAGACATCAGGGAGAATGTTTCAAATGAACTGGAAGATGCTTTGGGTGTGTAAAAGAAGTACACAAATCCAGTAATTGCAAAGGAAAGGGTTTAGCTAACACCATGGACAAGGATAATGGTATTTCTATGACATAAAAAATGGTTAAATGTTTTAAATGTTGAATGTATGAGAATTATGCAAACTAATTCCCTAAGGGAAAGTCTCATGAAGCAAATCAGCATGGTTGTATGGGTAGTATTTATGTTGATGATGATGAAGAGACTACAAATGATATGTGAGATGAAATAATTATTGAAGCTCGGCCAATGGTTTAATAATGTAGTATAATGATTGTATGTTTACCAGGAGTTATGTTGTATTGGTAATTTAATGGTACTATGGAATAAAGACACCTCTAAGGATTTTCACACTATTTTTTTTCCTAAAGTATTTGAAAGTATATGTTGAATGGTACCGGTAACCATGAATGGTTATTCAGATATTTTTGGAAAGAATATTATATGCACATAATGAAGGGATAAATAGAAAATAACATGTTGGATAATATTAATGAGATCATGACAGATATAAAGACAGAGTGATATCATGCTTTGAGTATATAGAAATTTTGGGAATTGGGAATGTGGAAAGAGATAACTTTTGATAGCATTCATGGTTTCAATAAGGTTCTATGGTAATTAAAGTTTCAATATAATACATGATTAAGGTATTAACCTGTTTGGAATGTGACCAACAAGATATATCTTATGATATATAGGTGATAAATGATGGTTTTAACATGCTTGTTAGATGACCTATCTAGTAATCCTTTTCATTATACTATGAGATTGGACAGAAGTATTTTGGATAAGCCTCAAGAATGGAATGGATTATGTTAAACATCAGAAAGTATTTTTTAAGGCTATAACTTTTTGATATTATTTATTAAATGTTATAATAGTATAGTTTTAGAAAAAGGACAACCCATAGTTTGGGAGACAACCGATCTTGTCGTACAAGGATGTGAGAATTGAACCCACAACGAAAGTACGACAGGCCTTTATCGCCTACCACTGGCCTACATGAAGTCCCTGGTTAATAGAAACAAGTTTTATTTTTTTACGTGGTATGATAGATGAAGTATAAGTCCATTTTTGGAATCATATATAGTTAATCTCACCAAAAATAGACTTATGTATATTTGATAACTTTTGCTAACATTATGTTTGAGACAGATGGAATGACCCATCATTCTATCAAATGATCTGCTAACACTTCAAGAATGACAAATTTAACCTCATTTATTTCAATAAGAGATGAAGTGTAAATTTTTCATGGAATGACCAACGATAATATTACACTGAAATCAAGTAAGTGTTTCTCCTTGTGCAAAAATTTATGAACTTTAGGGAAATGATCTTGAAAACCAAAAACATTGTCCTAGTACCCTCAAATCCAATGAATTAGATGGTATCATATATCATCACAAATTTATGGCTTTGTTATTGTTTCCTTTTTCATAGCCATGATCTCTACCAATCTCCATCAGAACTTGATGATAATATTTCTCTTCAATATCCATATTTTCACATATGTTCTTTTATATAGAAACCCAGTGATGCATTAATTTGGGTAACCGTTACATTTCATACATTAGTTTTTAAACTTAAGTTTTAGTATTCTTTTTTATGATGTGGGTTTCTATGAAATAAAACTTCAAGTAGTAAACCATTTATAACCCAGACGAATTTTGAGGGAGAAGTTAATTTTAACGGGTTTAGAATGTAACACCCCGAGATTTTATGAGAAATATTATTTTTAATTTCGTTGATGTCTTGTGTTGTATGATACACAAAGATAAGCTTGCACTATATGCAACACCTTATTATCTTGTGTTATAAACAAACACTATTCTTGGATTGTGTTGCACGCAAGAGCGACCTGCCTCAATAGCATGTGTTGTACGTAATACCGAGTTTCAATAACAACGATACATTGTTATAATATTATTACGAACTAACCGTTATGATTAGTATTAACCACATTTCAAATTTTATAATATATCATTCATCCTACACATATTATAGAACATGGTATGGGAAAAAAATAATTTTTTCGGAAAAAATAAGTATTTTTTAAAAAATACAATTTTGCCACCTTTTGATGGCGCACCCACTTTAAATCTAGTTTTTGGACATGCTTATGAGTTAAATTAGACACAATAAACTTAATAATTGTAATAAAAATACAAAAATTTACTTTGGATCATTTTTTTAATATTTTTCTATTAACTTTCATATTTTGATGAATAGTAAAGACGCTAAATTTCAATTAAAAACAACTTTTTTCATCAAGATAATTTATATGGTTAAAATTTGACATTTAATGGTTTTATAGTATAAATAGTATCTATTTTTAAAATTTAATATAATGTAATTCATTATCATTAATTTTACATTGATTTCATAGGGAAAAACATTTCAATCTTTTTTAATGGTTTAACATTTAAAACATTTTTTCTCAACAGTGGGATTAATTTTAAATTAAATACTGAAACTTCTATGTTTTGAATTTGGAAAAATTTATTCCATATTTGGAATCACTAGGTCCAAATTATCTTAATATACTACTTTTTATTTTATGGCATTTTGAAGAGTAACTACAATAAATTTTATTTACCATAGCTAAAGGTAAATCAGGTAATTAAGGGTAAATATAATATTATAAAATTACCCTAACACTTGTATTAATATAATCAGATGATTATATGTTTTCCTACATCATACTTGGGTCGAAATGGTATATTTTGGAACCCGCTTGGATGTGATTAAGACCATTAATTTATTTTATTTAAATAAAGTGAAATATGTCTCACTCAAACTTTAATTATTAAAGTATTTTTAATATAAGGTTATACAGAATATAAATTCTATTATAAATAATCATTTGAAAGATAAAATGTTTTTATTTTCCATTGAAATTTATTTGTAATGTTTAAGAAATATTTAATTACCTTAATATCTTATACATTAATGATCCGGAAATTAGTTATTTAGTGAAAATTCAATTATATAGTTTTTTTAAATACTAATACCCATCATAAAGACCATAAAATTGACCAAAAATTATTGGTCGAGTATATATATATCCTAATCATCCAAGAGTCTACTTGTGGACCATTTTGAGCCTTATAAAATAAATTAGGACATCTATATAATTTTATTTTATATGATGTCAAAGTTGTCACCTTCATATTTTAATAAAGATAAAATTTTAAAAGAGGTCTGTTTTAAAAGATAAATTCTACTAAAATTATTATCATGAACACTATTTGATTTATCTTAATCGTAGTATTTTATTTTTAGTTTTTATGCAACAAATATGTATATTAAATAATTATTAAAAAATGTTCTAATAATTATTTTATTAAGAGAAATATCAAATAAATGGTTTAAAAATATTAAAATAAATATTATACGAACTAATTAAAGTGATACACTAATTTTATAGATTAATATGACATGTTAGTAATATATTAAATATTTTTGTTCGAATATATCCTATATGTGGATTTTATTTAAATTCAAATAAATGAATTGTGTCAAAATTGGGACTATTGATATAATATGAAAATAACATATTATTAAATTGTTTAAAAATCCCAAAAATATTTAAAAATTACAAATTAAAATTTATATGGTCTAACCTGTCATTAATTATCAAATTATGTACAATTAATAACACATATGTAAGTATTTATAACCATTTAAAATTTATAACATTTTTACCAAAAATGAAATTAAATAGACAATATAAGGATAAATCAAAATGATAAGGTTTAAAATAAAATTAAAACATGTCTAATTTTTATTGGTATATGACATTACATCCCTATATCATCTCATATTTCAATTGGTGTCATTTTGGATTTTTTTATGTGGGGTTTGGGTTTATTATATATTAATATTTTAGAGGATTCCAAAGGTGCCCCTCTCCTCTCTTTTAAAAGGGCACCTCCTCCCTCTTCTCCTCACACCATTTTGAGCCTTCATTTTAACGACCCATACTTTACATACATTGTTATTTATTCAAAATTGAATCATACTTATTATAACATATAAAAAAACCATGAAAGGATCGTATAGGTATAGTGTCTTTAGAAACTGGGAAACATAAACAACTGGTTCATAAATCATCTACGTTGTCTCCCATTTATTTCATCATATCTAGAGTCCCTTTTTGGTATATCCTACTTAATAACCTTCTTCCTAACCTGGGGAAATAAAACATACAAAAGGGTGTGCTCAAATGCTCAGTAAGGGTAAACAAAAGAAATATTAATCACACCATATTCATAAGAACATAACATTTTGGAAATCATACCCAGCAAAAGAGATCATAATTTCATAACATGGGATAAATCATAGTAGTGAAATATAATCCCAATAATTATAACTTAAAACATGAAACTTTGTGGCATACACACATAATCATAGAGAATCATTTCTTAGTATTCAAGACTCATTTCCAAGAATTTCTTAGAGGACAAAGTCCATTTCTGAACCGAGTTCACTCCTCGTTTCAGTCCTGTTTCACAGAACAGGATTAACCTGCCGTTCCAGCCATGTCTATCTCATGAGATATAAATCTGTACCCAATGCATTGGAGGGAGATATACTTCCAACCCATCTCATAATGAAACCATTCTTATGTGTGCCACAAAATCATAAATCATACATCATAGCATAACCCATGTAATAAAAATGGGATTCATAATCATCATTAAATCATAACACAATATATATAATATAAAAGGACATCATAAAAATAATTCCATCATAAAATAATCAAATCAATGTAAAAATATGGATAGAAACAAAACCCTATATTATCTTAGATGGAAAATAATTTTGATAAAACACTTGAACTCCATTCTTTAGGAAAATATCCTTTCTACTTCAAAAACAATTTTCCCTTCTTAACATGTCATATAATTTTAAACTAAAAGAAGTTGATTAAAAATAAATGTGAAAATGTGTAAAGGAAGCTTCATGGAAATAATGTTCTAAAAATCTGTTCATGCCGTATAAGTTAAAAAAAATTCTTCTCGTACTTTGGCTGAAAAATTCAAAAAGTACCTCCTACTAAAAATGACAAAAGATTCCTTTCATATCTTTTTCTAAAAACTCACCGAAGGGTAAAATTGGAATTAAAATTTTTTAGGAGGATAGAAATAATATTACATATTTACGAAACTTGGATATGGATGATAAATATTCCCCAGTAAATTCCGAAGTAAAAAACAATCTCGGTTAAAAATTGAGATTGTGAGATCTTCCCTTACCTTAGGTCCGATTTGCTTGGTACGTGTCCGGACCTCCTATATAATGATTTAAATAATTTTATTGACTTATTACAAAATCTTACTCATCATATGTTGCCATATTCTTAGCTTCTTATTAGTAATATTTCATTGTTACTTGTTATTCGGGTGTTTATTGCTTTTTGTTCTTATGCGTGTTTTGTCGAATAAATTCTTATTCTTCTTTTAGGTTATAGATACCTCATTTCCAGAATGATATTAGTGTAATATATATCATATATATTCATTAAATTCATTTATATAATCATTATGAAATGAATATCATGTATAATGAGTCACATCACATCGTGGAGACGGTATGTCATACATACGCACGAGCGATGATATCGTTCCCATGATCGTGGAATTGTATTGAAGTGTATGTATACTATTTCAGAATCAATATCACTTTAAAATAATCATATATAGTTATTATTTACACCATTATACCCATCCATGTAAGATGGTGGTGGAAAATAGATTACACCACGGCGTGGAGACGATATTCCGTACGTACGCACGCGTGGTGATTTCGTTTTCCGTACGATGGATAGATGGTGAAATTGGGTAGTTTCATACATATAATAACATATAAGTATACGAGTGATACTTATGTTATTACTTAATAATGAAACAACTAATAAGTAGAATAAGAAGAAGAAATAAAGTTGAAAGAACTGGTAACGGACATTACCTCTTCTTTGAAGCGCCTCTTCTTAATCTCCTCTTAGAGCACTAATGATGGTCTTTGAAGAAGACCAAGACCTCTTGGATGTTTCTAGGGAAGTGTAGAGGAGAACTTGGTAGGGGTTGGCCGAGCTTGAAGGCTAAAAGTGGTGTGAGGAAGAGAGGGAGGATGTTCCCTTTTATAAGGGAGGAGAGGGGTACCTTTGGGAAAACTAAATATATTATTTTATTATAAAGTCATATTCTGTTTTTAATAGCTCCAAATTGATTTATTTCGAAGCTAGTATTTGGATGGGTAGAAATATTTACATCCAATAGAATTTTGAAAAGTTTAGGTTTCTATTTTAACCTTATATTTTAGATTTAACTTTATGTTAGATAATTTAACTTTTACCGTGTCTTCTTGTTTTCTTACACTATAAGGCTAATAAACTTCTTATAACAAGCCAACCGAACCAGAAGATGTTTATTATTAAGATATATAACCTTATCTAAGTCAGTTGGACGAACCTTATATTTTTAGGAATAAAATAACAATTAATAATATAATATTTGTTTAAAAACTATTTTATGTCAATTTTGACACTATTTGGTAATTGATTTTTCTGAAAATCATAACAGAATGATTAGTTCTAAAAAAGTTAATTAAATCAATACTAACATGTCATATTAACCTATAAAATTCGTGGAATTCATCAAAATTCTCAAATTACATTTATTTGAGTATTCATAACATCTATTATGTTAATATTTTATTAATAAGATAATTACTACATCATCATTGTGTCATAAATAAATTAAATTATTTAATGTCTAAAAATTATAAATAAAATACCATTATGTGGGAAATATTTTTATATTTATAATGGATATTTATAGTCGAATTTATCTTATTTATAACCCTATATTAAAAATGTTTTAGTTATTAAACATTCATTTTAACTATTTTAACTCTTCTTTAAATAAAATAATATTAAATGTCCTAATCTAATCCATGTGGGCCTAAATGGTACTATTTTATTACAAAGGTTGTTTTTGGTCGAATTACACTTATACAATAGAATTAAGACATTTTTAGGGTTATAATAATATCATTTTTACCCTTAATTACCCTATTTACTTTTAACCGTGGTAAAAAAAGGTAAAAGTTACTATTCACCAAAAATTATTTTCATCTCATTGAACCAAATTTTAGTCCTTGATATTAACCGTGTCTCTTAGATTTTTGGAATTCCACTCACAGAAGTGTTGAAATTATGTTTTATGTGAATTTGCAAATTCTCCTAGAAGGTGGGTAAAAGACGGAGAAAAGTTCAATAAAATTTTTATATATCTACAATTATTATAAAATGACTCCAATGAATTACTTTGAATATATATAGGTATTATGTATCAATTTTGACCTAAAATAAATTTAAATAAAATAAATAATTATTTAAATAAAAAGTGGGTTTTTAAATAGTAACCTAGTGTTTTTACTGTTCATCAAAAATAGAAAGTTTTCAGAAAAATACCAAAATTTTACCCTAGTCTAATTTCGATATTCCAAATCCAAAAATGAAGTCCATTTTGAAAGATAATATTTATAGAATTTCAAAAAGTTGGTATTACTATTCGTAACGGCTAGTTTTAATCATATTTTAATAGCATATCGTTGTTTAGTGAAACTCGGTATTGCGTACAACACAAGCTATCGAGGAAGGTCGTGATTGTGTGTAAAGCAAGACAACCTAGTTTTGTGTGTAGTGAAAGATTCCTTTGATGATGTATATAACATAAAAAAACATTTCTCATAAAAATATCGGGTGTTACATTCTACCCCCCTTAAAATGAATTTCTCCCTCAAAATTCGTCACTTTGTAACAAATAGATGAGGATACCTCTCCCTCATCATATCCTCAAGCTCCCATGTAACTTATTTTAATTGGTGGTTCCTCCATAAAACATTCACCAAGCGAGTGGTCTTTTTCTATAGGACTTTTTCACTATGATCCAGAATCTCTATCGGCTGTTCTTCATAAGAAAGATCTTGCTCCAGCGGTACAACTTCTGAGTTGAGTACATGTGAAGGATCAGGTATGTACTTTCTCAGGAGAGATATGTGGAACACATCATGAACTTGAGAGAGATTCGGTGGAAGCGCGAATCGGTAAGCTACATTCCCAATACGATCCAGTATTTCGAAAGGACTGATATACCTAGGGCTCAGCTTTCCCTTCTTTCCAAACCTCATTACGCTCTTCCAAGGAGAAATTCGTAAGAACACTTTATCATCCACTTCAAACTCTAGTTATTTTCTTCGGTTTTCGGAATAACGTTTTTGTCGAATCTGAGCAGCTCTTATGTGTTGTTGAATAGTTCTGACCTTTTCTTCCATCTCATCAACAAGATCAGGTCCTAATAGATTTCTTTCCCCAACTTCATCCCAGCAAGTTGGAGTCTGGAATTTCTTTCCATAAAGAGATTCATAAGGAGCCATCTGAATACTGGAGTGAAAGATATTATTATAAAAAAATTCCACCAAAGGTAGGTTTTGATACCAACCTCCTTTGAAATCCATAGAGCAAGCTCTCAGCATATCTTCTAGAGTTTGAATTGTCCTCTCAGACTGGCCATCTGTCTGAGGATGATAAGAAGTGCTGAAACTCAACTCTGTATCTAGAGTATGCTGAAGACTTCGCAATAACTTTGAGGTAAATCTAGGATCTCAATCAGATATAATGGAAAGTGGAACTCCATACAATCTTACCACTTCCTTTACATATATCCTGGAAAGCTGATCCAGAGAGAAATCATCTCTAATAGAAATGAAGTGTGCATACTTTGTAAGACGATCAACTATGACCCAGATAGCATTATTGACTTTGGATGTTTTATGAAGTCCAGTGATAAAGTCCATAGTGATGTTTTCCCATTTCCATTTCGGTATGGGTAATGGTTGTAAAATCCCCTTATACTTCTGTCTCTCAGCTTTAACTTGCTGACAAAATAAGCATCGAGAGACATATTCTGCAACATCTCTTTTCATGCCATCCCAGCATGAGTACTCTTTCAGGTCCCTATACATCTTCATGCTTCCAGTATGAATAGAGAATGAAGAACTATGAGCCTCATCCAGTAGCTCCTTCATTAATTCTGGGATGGGAGGAACAGAAACCCGATTTCTGTACTTTATTATCCCATCACAATCAATGTTGAATTCAGGAACATTTCTCACCTTCTTTTGTAACTCTACATATTCTTTCTGTGCCTCTTTAATCTTTACATGTATAGATGGTTGAATATTAATTTGATAAAGATAAGATTTTCCCATTCCATTATAATTCCAAGATCCATCCTTTGTAAATCCATAAAAATTGGATCTTTTGTGATCCTTATCATGGATAAACTAGCATGGTCTTGTCTACTTAATGCATCTTCAACCTTGTTTGCTTTCCCATGATGGTAATGAATTGAGCAGTCATAATCCTTAATCAACTCCAACCATCGTCTTTGGCTCATATTCAGCTCATTTTGTGTGAAAATATACTTTAAACTTTTATGATCAGTATAAATATCACACCTTTCACCATAAAGAAAATGGCTCCAAATCTTTAATGCAATGATTACCACAGCTACCTCCAAATCATGAGTTGGGTAATTTTTGTCATGGATTTTCAACTGTTATGAGGCCTAAGATATCACCATATCTTTTTTCATAAGTACACACCCCAACCCCTTCTTGGATGCATCACTGTAGATCACAAACCATTCTCCACTACAAGGAAGTGTGAGTACAGGTTCCCTGGATAACCTTCTTTTCAACTCCTTGAAATTCTCTTCACATTCCTCCGTCAACACGAACTTAACTCCTTTTAGAGTCAACCTGGTGAGTGGATTAGATAATCATGAAAAATATTTCACATAACGTCAATAATATCCAGCCAAACCAAGAAAACTTCAGATCTCAGTTACTATTGTTGGTCTCGACCATCTTTCAATAACCTCTTTTTTTTATGGATCCACAGATATCCGCTCTTTTGAGATTATCTGACCCAAAAATGAACCTTTTTGAAGCCAAAATTCACACTTGGTAAATTTGGCATAAAGCTTCTACTTTCTCAGGGTCTTTAATAGAATTCTCATGTGATCTTCATGTTCTTCCTTTCTCTTTGAATAGACAAGAATATCGTCTATAAAGACTACGATAAACTGATCTAGATAGTCTCTAAAGACTCTATTCATCAGATTCATGAAGATAGTAGGGGCATTAGTAAGACCAAATGGCACCACTATAAATTCATAGTGTCTATACCTTGTAAAAAAATTTGTCTTTGGTATATCCTGCCTTTTGACCCTTAATTGATGATAACCTGAACGAAGATAAATCTTGGAAAAGTATTGAGCTCCATGTAGTTTGTCAAATAAGTCATCAACACGTGGGAGAGGATATTTGTTCTTGATAGTGATCTAGTTAAGTTCATGATAATCAATTCAGAGTCTCATTGATCTATCTTTCTTCTAAAAAAACATAACAGGTGCTCCCCAAGGTGACGCACTAGGGCGTATGAATCCTTTATCAAGATTCTCTTGGAGTTGCTTCTTCAATTCCTGCAACTCAATTGGGTCTATTCTATAAGGTGTCTTTGAAATATGTAAAGCACCCGGTACAAATTCTATTGAAAACTAAACTTCACAATTTGGTGGAAGACCTGGAAATTCCTCTGGAAAGACATCATCAAACTCCCGTACAATGGGCATATTCTTAATTGTGTATTTCTCACCAACCATTTGAGGTAAATAACCTTCATTTATTGGAATAAAGACCCATAAGATGGAAGAAATTTCCACTGAAAGGTTATGTTCATCCTTGCATCGATAGATGATAAAAGATTGATCTAGAATATGAAATGTGACTTCCCTTATTTGGAAATTGCTATGAGATCCATATAAAGAAAGCCAATCCATGCCAAGAATCACATCAAATTCCACTATAGGAAGGATCACAAGATTTTTCAGGAAGCACTTTCCCCCAAACTTCAATCGGAGAAGAATTATAGTCTTTTGATGCGACTATTGTGCCAGTAGGGGTTGTCACATCTAAATCAACATATAATTGTTGAGGTAATATGATGATACCCTTATAAAATTCTTCATAAATAAAAGAGTGGGTGGATCAAGAATCAAATAAAAAATTTTCTACTTTAGAGAGGATGATAAGTGTACCTTTCACCACTTCGTTATCGTACTCCACATCACTGATAGAAATTGCATGTGACTTTCCTTTCTCTTTAGCCTTAAGAGTTTGTTGATGTGGATCATCATCAAAAACCTTTGTATTAGGTATTTGATTAGCATAATGCCCCATTTCGTTGCTCTTGTAACATTAAAGTGTAGGAGGAGCACTCTGTGTAGCCTTTTTTTTGTTCGCATCACTAGACATCTTCTTCCCATCATTGTGGCATTCAAATGCACGATGACCTTATTTTCCACATTTGAAACATTTACTTGTACCTTTAAGACAACTCATTCCATGTTTATTTCCGCACATTGAGCATAAGAGAAAAATCATCTTCTTTTCAGTGTGCTCTTTATATTTTCCTTTGAATTCCATTTTCCTATTCTTATAAAACCCATATGACTGATGGGTTACTCCAATCTCCATCTCAACTTTTAGAGAACATCTAACGATTTCCTCGTAGCTATTGAAGTCCCTTATGGATAACGCCCTTCGAAGACTTGGTTTTAATCCACTAAAGAATCGATTGATCTTACTCTCAGGTTGGATAACAATAACAGAAGCGTACATTGCAAGTCTTGTAAAATTTTCTTCATAGGTACCAACAGATTCATCATCCTTTTTCTTTAGTTCAAGAAACTCCTTATCCATGTTTTTTCGAAGAATACGAGGGAAGTACTTATTGAAAAATATGTTCTTGAACTCTTCCCATTCCATGGACTCAATTTCATCTCTTGGACTCGTATTCTTGATAAGATTCCACCATTGATCATCTTCACCTTCCAAACGATATACTACTAAGATGAATTTATCATGTTTATAACATTGATGAACTGAAAATATCTTTTCAGTAGTACTGATCCATTGTTCAGCAACTAATGGATCTGTATAACCACTGAATGAAGGTTGACGCTGCCTCTTGGAGGATTAAACAGAATGTTGCTCCTTCCTTTGCTTGTTTGGAAGTCCTGCATGATTCACATCTTGAGAAAGTTTTGTGAGCATTGCTAAAATATTTTTCATTCCAGCTCCCATAATTTTTGGTTGCTTAGGGGGACAATCATTGCATTGCCCGTCGCATTCAGAATTAACACGGGTCCTTCGGGTTCTGGCCATTGACTAAAAACAAGAATAATAGTGTGAGAAATACTAATTATAATAGGAAAACCATATAATCAAGAAAAAAATTTCATGCTTTAGGTCTTATCATAGCTTATTCATGGCCATTTCTAAAACACTAAGATTGTGTTCTATTCTTAGACATATCATTAGGGTTCTTACTAAGGCTTTCACATCCTAGTTTCCAAAGGATGACTATAACTTTCCTCAAATACCAACTTTAATGACCCATACTTTACATACAATGTTATTGCTTCAAAATTGAAGTATACTTATTATAACATATAACAAAAACATGAAAGGATCGTATAGGTATAGTGTCTTTAGAAACTGGGAAACATAAACAACTGGTTCATAAATCATCTACATTGTCTCCCATTTATTTCATCATATCTAGAGTCCCTTTTGGCATATCCCACTTAATAACCTTCCTCCTGACCTGGGTAAAGAAAACATAGAAAAGGATGAGCTCACATGCTCCGTAAGGGTAAAAAAAAGAAATATCAATCACATCATATTCCAAAGAATATAACATTTTGGAAATCTTAACCTGAAAAAGAGATCATAATTTCATAACATGGGATAAATCATATTAGTGAAATGTAATCCCAACATGAAAATTTGTGGCATACACACATAATTATAGAGAATCATTTTTTAGCAGTCAAGACTTGTTGCCAAGACTATGTTAGTGGACAAATTCCATTTCTGAACCAAGTTCACTCCTCGTTTCAGTCCTGATTCACTGAACCGGATTAACCTGCCGTTCCAGCCATGTCTATATCATGAGATATAAATCTATACCCAATGCATTGGAGAGTGATATAGGTCCCAACCATCTCATAATGAAACCATTCTTATGTGCGCCACAAAATCATAAATCATACATCATATCATAACCCATGTAATAAAAATGGGATTCTTAATCATCATGCCATCATAACACAATCCATATAAGATAAAAGGACATCATAAAAATAATTACATCATAACATAATCAAAACAATTTAAAAATAGGGATAGAAACAGAACCCTATATTAACATAGATGGAAAATAATTTTGATAAAACACTTGAACTCCATTCCTGAGGAAAATATCCTTTCTACTTCAAAAACATTTTTCGCTTCTTAACATGTCATATAATTTTAAACTAAAAGAAGTTGATTAAGAATAAACTTGAAAACTTGTAAAGGAAGCTTCATGTAAATAATGTTCTGAAAATCCATTCATACCGTATAAGTTAAAAAAACATTCTTCTCGTACTTTGGCCGAAAAAGTCAAAAAGTACCTCGTACAAAAAACGACAAAAGATTCCTTTCATATCTTTTACTAAAAACTCACCGAAGGGTAAAATTGTATTTAAAAAATTATATGAGGATAGAAATAATATTACATATTGAAAAAACATGGATATGGATGATAAATATTCCCCAGTAAATTTTGAAGTAAAAGAAATCTCGGTTAAAAATTGAGATTGCGAGATTTTCCCTTACCTTAGGTCCGATTTGCTTCGTACATGTCTGAACCTCATGTATAATGATTTAAATGATGTTATTTACTTATTCCAGAATCGTACGCATCATATGTGGTCATATTATTTGCTTCTTATTAGTAATATTTCATTGTTACTTGTTATTCGGGCGTTTATTGCTTTTTGTTCTTATGCGTGTTTTGTCGAATAAATTATCATTCTTATTTTAGGTTATAAATACCTCATTTCAAGAATGGTATTTGTGTAATATATATCATATTTATTCATTAAATTCATTTATATAATCATTATGCAATGAAGATCATGTAGAACGAGTCGCATCACATCGTGGAGACGGTAGGCCGTACGTACGCACAAGCGATGATATCATTCTCATGATCGTGGAATTGTATTGAAGTGTATGTATACTATTTCAGAATCAATATCACTTTAAAATAATCATATATAGTTATTATTTACACCATTATACCCATCCATGTAAGGTGGTAGTGGAAATTAGATTACACCACGGTGTGGAGATGGTATTTCGTACGTACGCACGCGCGGTGATTTCGTTTTCCGTAGGATGGATAGACGGTGAAATAGGGTTGTTTCATACATATAATAACATATCCTTATATGAGTGATACTGATTTTATTACTTCATAATGAAACAACTAAATAAAAATAAGAATAAGAAGAAATAAAGTTGAAAGAATTGGTAACGGACATTACCTCTTCTTTGAAGTGCCTCTTCTTAACCTCCTCTTAGGGAACTAAAGATGGTCTTTGAAGAAGACCAAGACCTCTAGGATGTTACTAGAGAATTGTAGAGGAGAAATATTCAGGTGTTGGCCGAGCTTGAATGCTCAATGTGGTGTGAGGAAGAGAGGGTGGAGGTTCCCCTTTATAAGGGAGGAGAGGGGCACTTTAAGAAAAACTAAAAATATTATTTTATTATAAAGTCATATTCTGTTTTTAATAGCTCCAAATTGATTTATTTAGAAGATAAGGTTTTTATGGGTCGAAATCATCTCATCCAATAGAATTTAGACACGTTTAGGTTTCTATTTTAACCTTATCATTTAGATTTAACTTTATGTTAAATAATTTAACTTTTACCGTGTCTTCTTGTTTTCTTACACTATAAGGTTAATAAACTTACAATAACAAGCCAAAAAACCCCAAGTTGTTTATTATTAATACATATAACCATATCTATGTAATTTGGTCGAACCTTATATTTTTACGAATAAAATAAAAATTAATAATATAATATTTGTTTAAAAACTATTTTATGTCAATTTTGACACTATTTGGTAATTGATTTTTGTGAAAATCATAACAGAATGATTAGTTCGAAAAAAGTTAATTAAATAAATACTAACATGTCATATTAACCAAGAAAATTAGTGTAATCCATAAAAATCTCAAATTTCATTTATTTGATAATTTATAACATCAATTATGTAAATATTTCATTAATAAGATAATTACTGCATCATCATTGTGTCATAAATAAATAATCTTATTTAATGTCTAAAAATTAGAAATAAAATACCATTATGTAGGAAATCATTTTAGCTTTCTAATGAATATTTATAGTCGAATTTTTCTTCTGAATAAAACTATATTAAAAATGTTTTAGTTATTAAACATTTATTTTAACTATTTTAACTATTCTGTAAATAAAATAATATTAAATGTCCTAATCTAATCCAAGTGGGCCTAAATGGTCATATTTTATTAATAAGGTTTTTTTGGTCGAATTACACTTATCCAATATAATTAGGACCTTTTTTAGGGTATTAATAATATCATTTTACCCGTAATTACCCTATTTACTTTTAACTGTGGTAAAAAAAGTAAAAAGTTACTATTCACCAAAAATTATTTTCATCTCATTGAACCACATTTTTGTCCTTGATATTAACCGTGTCTCTCGGATTTTCGAAATTACACTCACAGAAGCGGTAGAATTATGTTTTATGTGAATTTGAAAATTCTCCTAGGAGATGGGTAAAAGACGGTGAAAAGTTCAATAAAATTTTTATATATCTAAAATTATTATAAAATGTCTCCAATGAATTACTTTGAACTTATATAGGTATTATTTATCAATTTTAACCTAAAATAAATTTAAATAAAATAAGTAATTATTTAAATAAAAATTGGGTTTTTAAATAGTAACCGAGTATTTTCACTATTCATCAAAAATTGAAAGTTTTCAGAAGAATACCAAAATTTTACCCTAGGCTAATTTCGATATTCCGAATCCAAAAATGAAGTCCATTTTGAAAGATAAAATTTATAAAATTTCAAAAATTGGGTATTACTATTCATAATGCTAGTGTTAATAATATTTTAATAGCATATAATTATTTAGTGAAACTCGGTATTGCGTACAACACAAGATATCGAGGAAGGTCATGATTGCATGTAAAGCAAGACAAGATATTGTTGTGTGTAATGAAAGATTCCTTCGATGATGAATATAACATAAAAAAAATATTTCTCATTAAAATCTCAGGTGTTACATTCATGATCGACCACACCCTGCCCATTTCTATTATCCACATCCCTATAAGAATAATATAGGTACTGGTATTCTTCAAAGACCTACTTTAGTGCCCTAAGAGGAGGTTTATAAGAGGCGCGTCGAAGAAGAGGTAATCTCTTTTACCAATTCTTTCAAGTTTCTTTATTCTTCTACTTCTTCATATTTATTTATTTCCTTATAAAGTAAAAAAATCAGTATCACTAATATATGGATATGTTATTATAAATATGACACAGCCCTATTTCACCTTCTATACACCCTATGAAAAACGAAATCACCGCGCGTGTGTACGTACGGATTACCGTCTCTACGCCGTGGTGTAATCTGTTTTTCCACCACCACCTTACTTGGATGGGTATAATGGTTGAAATAATAACTATATATGATTATTATAACATGTTACTAATTATTATATATTATATAATGCACTCCAATAGCAGTCAACAATTATAGGAACGATATTGTCGCCAGTGTGTACGTACAGATTACCGTCTCCACGACACGATGAGATTCATTCTCCATGTTAACCATTCAAGAATTATTATAATGTATATATAATAAATAATCCTGAAAGATATGAAATAATAATTATAATGAATTTATGTACATATATGTTTCATTTACTTAATTCCATTCAATTCAATAAGTAAAAAAAACAACGTTCACGCGTACATACGACCTACCATCTCCATGAACGGTGTATTTCATTCCATTTAACGATCTATCATATATATTTATATGATGAATATATATTATATACATCATGTTTTAAATTCTGGAATTATGTAAATCAGGATATAGGTAATAATATGAAGAATAACAAGTCCAAACATGTACGATAAATGAAACGATTGTACACAAAATGCAGCTTTCACTGGGAATTAACAAAATAATGGGTAATATAAAGTCATTAGTGAATCATATATGATATCATAAATATTATTATTATTTAGTTACAAGTTAATAATATTTTTAAACCCATTATAAATTAGTTTCGGACACGTAGATAAGAAATTGGACCTAAGTTAAGGGATAATTATTCCAATCTCGTTCTTATCTGAGATTTTTTATTCCTAAGTATTTACTAGGGTTATATTTATCATCTATGTCTGTGTATTATAAAAATGATTTCATAAAGTGTTTACTATTCTTCCATGTATGTTTAAAGTCATGTTTACCCCTTTTTTACTTTTACTATGTAGTATGGAATAAATATGTCTTTTGGTTACCATATGAGGCACTTTTTGACTTTTTTCAGAAAAAGTACAAGAAGAATGTTTTTTTAACCTATACGGACTGAATGGATTTTTTCGGTTTCATAATGCATTATTTTCATGAAGCTTTCTCTGCATGATTTCATGTTTATTTTCAAAAAATCCTTTTCTTTTAAAATTACATTGTATTTTGTGAAAAGAAAATGATTTTGAAGAAGAAAGGATATTTTCATCAAGAATTCATTTCCAGTGTTTTATCAAAACTATTTGCCATCTAATATGACATTATTTAATATGATTATATTTCCAGTATAATTTATATATTATTTACATGGTTAAATTTTTCTTATGATGAAATTATATCCATTTGTTTTATATGGATTTTGTTAAGATGTGATGATGTTTATGAAACCCATTTTATTCTTTGGGTTATGATTAATGATTAATGATTGTTTTGAGGTACACGTAAGAATTATTTCAATATGAGATGGGTGAGACCTATATCTCCCTCCAATGCATTGGATAAAGATTTATATCTCATGAGATTAACATGGCTGGAACAGAATGTAATCCGGGTTCAGTAATAGTCTTTTTCCACTATCATAGTCTTGGCAGCAATGCTTTGGCTATTATGGAAATAATATCACGCGATTAATGGTTTTCCACAATTACATGTTTTATTCATATGCTATTTTATCATGATTAATGTTTCTTTAGGATCTATGCCTTATGTACTGCAATGTTTTTTGTCATTGCTCATGATTTTGATGTTTAAATATTATGTTCATGTTTTTATGTTCAAATGTTTATGGATCGTTTTATGTTTTCCATGTTTACCCTTACTGAGAATTTGAGCTCACCCTTTATATGTTTTCTTTTCCCCAGGATATAAGTAACTATTTTGGGTATGAAAACAAAAGGGGAATATCTTTTTGGGAGATGTTTAATATCTTTCACCATTATTAGAATATTTTTTTCTAAGTTTCCAAAGACACTAAACTATTACCATCCTTCGATATCTGTTTTTGTTATGTATTAAGTATTCCGGAAAAGTAATGTAATGTCCATGTACATAAAGCTTGGGTCTCTAAAATCTCTTATCTTTAACTTGATGAAATACCAAGCACTAAGATATATAATCAATAATATCTCTCTTCATGCTATCCCACTTGAAATACTCCTTCATATCTCAATACATGTATATAATTCTAGTATGAATAGAGAATTATTAACTATAAACATCATCCAATAATTTATTCTTTAAATATGGTATGGATGAAACACATAAATGGGTCCTAAACCTTAAAATCCCATAGAAATCAAGGTTAAATTAAAGAAAATTTCTAAAATTATTTTTAGTTCCACATCTTCCACATATTCCTATTTAATCTTTACAAGGATAGATATTAGAACAATCATTCAAGAAATATAATATCTCTCCCATTTATTTAATATTTCCACATCTATCCTTTTAAAATAAAAAAACATTGAAACTTTTGTGATCCTCATCATAGATATTCTAGAATTATCCTTTTAACATTGGTTATCTCCCACACATTCTCTATTCTTGGGTGGTAATGTATTGATAGTTCATAATATTTAATCAACCCCAACCATCTTCTCTAGGGAATATTTATCTATTTTTAGTAAATATAAACTTTAAAATTTTATGATTAGTATATATGTCATATATTTTTCCATAAATATAATGAATCCATATATTTGATTTAAAAATTACCACAACTAACTTCAAATCACGAGTTGGGTACTTTTTATAACAAACTTTCAATTTTCATGAGGCATACTCTATAACCATATCATTCTGCCTAAGAATCTATCCCATTACATTCTTTTATTCATAATTATAGATTAAAAATCCTTCCATACTATTGGGTAATGTATGTAAAGGTTAATTGACCATCCTTACCTTTAGTTAATTGAAATTTACTTCATATTTGTCTATATAATAGAAGTTGGATCCCTTCCAAGTTAACTTGCTGAGTGGATTGGAAACTTGTGGAAAATCTTCCAGAAAGCATTGATAATATCCAAACAAATCAAGAAAACTATAGATCTTTGTCACCATAGTTACTCCAGACTAATTTTTAACAACTTTTATCATTTATTGATCCATATATATACCCTATCTTGAGATTATAAGACCCAAAAAAATAAACTTTTGATAAACAAAATTCACACTTGGTAAACATTACATACATATTCTCCTTCGCTGCAGTCTTCAGTACAATCATGAAGTGATCATCATGCTCCTACTTAATCGTTGAATATATAACCATATCCACTATAGGGACTACAAAAACCGAATCAATGTAATCTATAAAGAATCTATTTATTAAATCCAAGAAGATTATAGGCGCATTATCAAGATCATATGGAATCACTATACTTTTATAACGTCCATATGTTTTATAGAATGCTATCTTGGGTTTATCCTCATTGTTTACCCTCAATTGATGATATAAATAATGAATACTAATCATGGAAAATTATTGAGCTCCATGAATTTGAATAAACAAGTCATTAATATATAGAAATTTCCACTTATTATTGATTTTGATATTGTTATGTTTCTAATAATCAATTAATAGTTGCATTTATCTATCTTTCCTCTTAAAAAACAAGTTCACCTTAAATTGAAATAGTTTGTTAAATGAATTCCCCATAAATAATCACGAAGAGTTTATTTTCCTATTTATTATATTAAATTAGGTCCATTATATATGGATTCTTTGAAATTGGTGTAAGACTATGTATGTGTTCTATTGAGAAATCAACTTTCCGATTCAATGGAAGTCAAGGAAACACTTATGAGAAGACCTCATTAAACCCAAAAACAATTGGAATATCATAGATTTTTAGTTTTCCCCAAACCATCCAAGATAGATAAAATATTAGAATTGTAATCAAGACCCAAATAATGGATTAAATTTCCTTTGGAATTTCATATTTATCATCACACTGAAAGATGTTCATAGGTTTCTTTAGAATATCAAACATGAATTCCCTTCCTCAAAAATTGATGCGTGCTTCATCTAAATAAATTAAATCTATTCCTAATATTACATTGAATTAATATAGAAGAAGAAAAATTAGATTTTCAGGAATTACATTCCCACAAACTTCAATTAGAGAATAATCGTATACTTGATATGTGATCATCATACAATAATAATTTTCATTGCTAATTCAGAAAATAATCATTGATTATATGAGTTAACATAACATGGTACTTTTTTTGGTGCACATGAATTCATATTTATAACCTCAAATATGGTAATTAAATATTTGAGTAAACCTATTAACACCTCAACTTCATTGTTATATCGTCAACCCCTTACTAAAACCAAAATGGTTTACATTGAAATCAAATATCATAAATTTTAGTGATTAATAATAAAATCTTGAAAATACTTCATTTGATGTCTAAATAATGACACATTTTTTTATTATATGTCACCTTTTAGTTATGCCTAGGTAATCCATAATCATCATCTATTCAAATCCTTCATCATGGTTCATAAGTAAAACGTGCCTTAGCCCATGCATATCCTTTGGGAGTGTCAAACCATGTGCGTAGTAAGAGAACAATCACTGCGCACTAGAATTGTGGACAACATATACTAAACTAACTACGTTTAGGGTTATTAACCCTAGATTCATCTATTCCATACCCATGTCCACTTATAGTATCCATACAAGGATTTTTTTTGTAGGAAAACCACACTCCTTTATTTACCATAACTTCTGACGTTCTCCAATACATAGGATCATCCTAAGGGTTATTAATAATTTTTTCAAATCCTTTTTCTCAAAGGTAAATGAACATTTATTTGATTCCAAATATATTAACCCATAATTTTCATTCAATGATATTAAATCTAAATAGATAATTGTTCATTACATAACATAATGATCCATTCCATAATCATATAAGTATTGTTTATTTTGAAACATGGATACATAAAAAATGATTCATATGTGAACCACATTATCTCCCACTATGTTATTCATAACATTAACCCTTCTTAGAAATATCATACTTAATTCCATTATTCATATCCTATGTAAAGGAAACATAAGAAATAATGAGTTCAGATGCTCAAAAAGGGTAAACAAAGGAGATATCAAGGATTACTTAAACAAAACATGAGTATAAGTGTTTGAAAACAGAATACTAACATTGAAAAACAATACCCTATATATCATAGATCATAATATTGAGTCTTGGAATAATTTATAGTAGTTCATAAGACATGAATCATAAAGGTACCAAATAACATGAGACATAATAATATAATATTTTAATAAGACATATGTTTTTGGTATAATAATTGGCATTGAAAATCATTTCCTTAGTAGTCGATACTTACTTACAAGGCTATAATAGTGTATTTTGATTACTATCCCTTCCATTTTAGTAGTAATGGTTTAATCTTAACAATTTCATAGTTTAATGAGTCCCATACTGAACTAGGTTCACTCCCCATTTTAGTCATGTTTATCCCATGAGATATACATCTTTACTGAATGTATTGGAGGGATAAATAAATCCCAACCCAACCAATACTTAATGAAAATTATATAGGTGTGTGTGAAAATATAATAAAACATTCATCAAATCACAACCCATAAAAAAGAATTTTTTTTATAAATATTTCATCATGGCATAACCCCTGGAGATGAATATGGTTTCATAAACATTTTCTCAATTCATTATAGTATAACCCTTGGAAAAGGAATTTGTTTCATAATAATATTTTCCTCACAATAATTAACAATCAAGAGAAATAATATGGAAGGAATCATTGTATTATATCCCCATCATGGCTTATGTAACATAAAAGGATTTCATCTTATATATAAAATATATTTAAAAGATCACTTGGAATATTTCGTGAGGAAAATTCTCTTTTCACTATAAAATAACTGCTTGAAAATAAAACAATTTACAAAATATTATGCCAACAATTATTTTTTAAAAGAAACATCGAAAAATGTAAAGTATGATTCAATGTATTGAGGGATAATCATAGTGGTAAATTAATTTCAGGAAATATATTTTAATAGAAAAAAATTCCTTTCATACCTTTGTAAAAATGGTCATAAAGTGACTCATTTTGGAAAACAACAAGAATATCAACTTTAAATAATTTTTTACAAAGTAAAATATGTGTAAAAATTAATTTTGACAATCATATAGCCATATTAAATCATTCATGAAAATATTTTAGTGAAATCATGGACATCTAAGAAAAATTATTTTCGTCCGAAGAGAGAATTAACGTCATTTTTACATAAAAAATTTCCTTCGGTCTCTTGAGTAATTAAAGGGGAAAAATGAAATAAAAATATATATTCTATAGATTTAACTTGATAATTATAAAATTAATTATTTTCTTTAGAGGGAGATCATGAAATTTCATTGTTGTAAAATGTAATCACACACAATACTGATAAATAATGAGACTATAACTGAAAACACTTACCACATTGGAAACATATCAATTGTAAGTCCCATAAAAAATTAAATTAAAAAAGAAATTTAAATATCATGAATATAAATAAAAAATTTAATTTTCAGTCATTCATGATATAAAATTTCAAATGGTATTACTTAAACCTTATAAAATAAGATAGGTTCATCATAGAGAATATGTCGCAAAGAAACCAATTTGAGATGACAAACCCTTTCATTGAGTTACACTTTCTTAGAAAGAACCCTAACCAACTGTATAATAAATTTAAATTTATCATATTTCTATTATAGTGTCCTTATAATAATTTTAATATCATATATCATCCACATTAAACATTTAGACAACCATTTATTACTTATTCCTTATTAAAATTATTATTTCGATGTGTTAACTATTTTTTTCTCCATGAAAATTGCACTTAAGAAGTTACGATCCTTAAAATTTGATAGTGGTAACATCATATACATATTTTTAATCCTGATATAAATAATATATATATATTATACATATTTATAGACATCCATAAAATTTAGATATAGAAAAATTAATTACAATGTTCATGGAGATAGTAGGCTGTATATATGAATTGATGTTGTTTTTATTTTTTGATGGATGAAACAAAATAAAGTTAATTAATAATTAAACTTTATAGAATAATTTTTAAATCATATATATCATATATATTAATTAAATATATCGTTATTTCCATCTAAGTAAAACAGAAATGAAAAAAATCACATCACTTTGTGGATATGGTAGTCCATACGTACTCATGAATGACCTTATTGTTTTGTAAATTGTTGGGAGGTAGATATTTTATTATTATTGAAAAATAATAATTATGTAACAAATATCATATATAAACATTAATACCATCATAATACCAAACAATAAAATATAGAAATGAAAAATTAATTGTATTGCTATGTGGAGATGATCAGCTGTACATACAGATGAGCAATACTTTCACTTCACATTTTATGGGAAATGGGGTGGATAATTGTGGTTTAATATTAATAAATATGTTTAATTAAAATTTAGATATTTAATTTATTATTTTATGATAAATAACATATATTTATATGAGTCCACAAAAAATTAAAAATAATGTTATTGGTTAAATTTATTACCTCTTTATTTAAATAAGTCCTTCAGATCTCTTCCTAAGGATCATAAGGATGGTATTTTGAGAAGAAAATATCCTCTAGAATGTGTCTATTGATTTTTTAGGGTAATTATACTTGGTATGTTCTATATATAATTATAAACTGGTGTAATTAAGATAAAGTAGGGTTTCTCCCATATAAGTGAGGGGAGGGGAACTCTTGGAACTTAATGAAATATTAAAATATAAAATAACAATCTCTATATTTTTTCCATTTTAAATTTATTAAAAGATAAGGTATAATTTTATAGAAATACCAGTGACCAATAAAATTTTTAAATGATTCATGGTTTATTAAACCTTAGTATTTGGTTTAACCCCTCAGTTAATATATTTTAACCTTAACCATGATAACAACTAGTTCAATCTTAAAGGGTTATGAATGTCACCGTAAATGAAAAAATGCCTTATAAATAGAACATGGTTGATATGTTATACTATATAACATTAAATGTTCCAATTATAATTTTTTTATTAATTTTAAATCATTTAAAAAAATATTATATATAATAAAATATCATTAATGTCAATTTTAAAACAATTCTTTTAATTTGACTTTAAAAACACAAAGAAAAAGATGGAATTCCAATTTAATGTTTTCAAAAAAACCTATCCTTTTATATTTATCTAAAAAAATTTGTGGAGTATAATAATTTACTTCCATTGTCTTACTTTTAATTTTTTTAATATCATTTATTTTATTTTTTTATTAATTTAAGATATATTGTGTTAGCATTTAAAAAATATTTAAATAAATTATACAATTACTAAAAAGTAGAAAAAAATTAGCATCATGAAACTAATTAAATTATTTTCAAAATAACAATTAATATTCATTCATAGTTTTCTTTTTTCCTTATACGAACACACACAATCTATATAAAACTAAAAGTGTGACATTTTTTAATTTTCATTACATTAAATATTAAATAAGTCATTTTCATATAAAATTGTCCTATAAAAATTAAATTTTGGTCCTACAGTGATAGGTTTTTAAATTCATTTACCAAATATTAATTATTATCAAATATTATGACCTTAGAATTTAGTTTTAACATAGGTTAACCTGCTTTACACATTATCGAGAAAATAAATTTTACCATAGTTACTATTCATAATGCCTAAAAATAAATGGGGAATATTTTCCAACTATGAAACAACTAAATATAAAAATGGAATCCTTTTTTTTACAATTAAATTTTTATAATTGGATGTAATTCATTTTAAAAAAATGTGGAAAACACAATTAAAATAGTTTCTTTAGAAAAGTAAATTTTAAGCATAAAACTGGATGGATCCCTATCCCAAACCTAGAAAAAAATATGTGAATTATAATACATTTTATTGAATATATAATATATTCATTTCTTTACAATCATTCACCAATAGTGATTAACATATTTTGTTAAGATAAAAATAGATTGCTTGAATAAAAACAGTCTTTTAGAAAGACATCTCCTTTATTTTCAAATGTTTATTATTTTAATTTCTAATAAATTGATAATTAATTAATATATATATAAATTTTAAAACCATATGTTTTTACTAACTTATTTATTTCAATTCATACTTTGAATCTAATTGCTATATGATATCTTTCACATTATATATTAATATTATAATAGTAGATGGTTTATTTAAACTCGATTTTTCATGAATCGAAAGCTATCAAAGATATTATATTAATTTGAAATTAAATACATCATAAAATAATAAGGTGTTTCAATATTATTAGATACATCATATGGTGTTCCCTGCATTAGTTTACTAGTTCCAAAAAATCTTTCCCAAGTTCCAATCAGGGCTGCCAACTGAAACATAGGTCACATTTATGATAAAAATGATTCTAGTTTTGATGCTTATATCCATTCATCACTTTATAATATAGCATAACATTCTTCAAGATTATAAGGTTCAGTTATAAGATCTTAAGGTGAATGGTTTAACCCACCAGTAAACATCACCATTGGGTGCTCTAGTTTTATTCACTAAGAAGGTGGATGAATCCTTTCATTTTTGATTATTGGAGGTGGAACCAAGTGGAAGTCAAGAAATGGTATCCTATTCATCATATTGATTATCTAATAGAATTATTTAGGGGATATATACAGTTAATTAAAATTTATATGAGTAAAATAACCACTAGTTATAGGAGAGGCCTTATAATATTTGACATACAACCTTTTAGAGCTTGTGTGACCTATATGAATACCTTGTTTTATTGTATGAATTGAATAATGAACCAACATTTTTTATATCCTTGATGAATCCTATTTTTTTATTTATTTTAGATTATTTTTGGTGTTTTTTTCAATGATATTATGTTATACTTCAAGTCACCAGAGGAAAATACTCATTATCTGAAAATCATTCTGAGTACACTAATAGATCATCAACAATATGGTAATTTTATAAAGTGTTATTTTTTGATTATTAAGGTTCAATTATTAGGGATTTCTATATAAGAGGTAGTAATATCAATGGAAAATGAAGACTTTTAGTCATGGTTTATTGGGAGAGTCCTAAGATGATTTTGATATCAAAATCTTCCTTAGGTTTTAGTCTATTACATGAGATTTATTTAGGACATATCCTAATTTTAAGTTCCAACAATAAACATGAAATATAATGGAGATAAGTTTTTATGATATAATTATTATGAGATATCATTCTAGGAGTTGAATGGAATATTTGTTCTATCACCAATTTTGATCATACCTGTGTCAAGTGTGGGGTATACTCTCTTTTATGACGCATCACATACAAGCCTTGGAATAGTACTAATGAATGATGGGTGTGTTTTTTCTTATAGTTATTATAATTTGTTTACATATGATTAGAACTATTTGACTCACAATGTTGAGATAGCGGTGGTTGTTCATGATTTGAGATATTTTCATTCATATATTCCTTGAAATAGGTTTTTCATGAATATATACGATAAAATCCCCATGTATATTATTTCAGTGTGTGAAGTGAACCTTTGGAAATGTTGTTGGGTTATGAATCGTTAGTTGTTTTTTCAACATTGAGATGGTATATAAACCCAAGAAGGTAAATTTTGTTGTTCAAGTACTAAGAAAAAAGTCTTAGCCACATGTTTTTAGGTAGTTATAAGCGAGGAAAAAAATATTATCTACTTTACTAATATCTACCTTGATGTTCCAAAGTATTAGGGTAGAACATGATTAATATCCTTGAATATTTCATCCCTCCTCCTTAGAATAGCGAAAAAAATTCCGTTATCTAACTCATATTTTATTCTTAATGATAGAGTATTTATATGGTGGGGATAAACCACATGACTAGTTCCTCAGTGATGATAGGTTTCTATATTTATGAGATTATGTTATGGTCTCTAAGATCTTGTGTGTAGAGAAAATCCAAGAGTCACACACCTTGAGATTATTTATTGTGTCATGGATCAAAATGATGTATCATGAAATTTAGTGGTAGTACTAGTGGACTGGGATAAGGAAATACACACTATATTTTGTTTTATGGTGATTTACGTATCATTTTTTAAAGTCCAAGAACCAGTATCCTATAATACTTCTCAAGTCACTATCCATCCCCAAGTGGATCAATGATTGGGGTGATATCATTCATTGAGGTAGGGGATGTTGGTGCTTCATATTATGTTGTCTTTAAAGGTGGTTGAGAGGATCAATACTATGTAATACTTGTTATCACTTCCTTATAAGTACAATTCCATGCATGATGTATTTCATGTGTCTCATATGAATAGTTACAATCTCAATATATACCATGTGATCAACACTAATGAGGTCAATCTAGAGCTAGATTCATTATTCAAGGAGAAAATGGTTAAAATAATGAATTTGATTGAGAAGAAAATAAATAGGAATATGTTTCATCTAGTATGTGTATAACAATATCCCAAATTAATTCAAGAGTAGAATTAGGTTAAGAAGTCTGATATGTGGGCTCAATAGTTATATTTTTTCACCAACTAAGATGCTCAATGAGAAATCTATAAGATGAGATACAATTTTATAGGGAATCTGAAACAACCGAATTATTTTTAAGGAAAGTTATTGATATAATTATCATTAAATATCATGCATCTCTATGTTCCTGATCTGTTATTGGGGTTAACATCAAACCCGAGTGTCAGTTTCTAGTGTTATCATTGGGTTAGGTCTGAAATTTTGTTATAGGCCAAGGGCCATTCCACAATACTAGGGTTTTTTTGATGTGATGATGGTCTATATAAGATTAATTTTCTATAATTTATGAGATACCCCAAAATAATTTTAGGAAATTTGGTGTAGTGGTGGAAACATAAGAATCGACCAAGATTTAGTGATATATACATTAGATTATCCCTTTCATGCTAATGGATGATAACACCACAACACTTATGGGTTATACTATGAACCCCTAACTAGTTGATGGGGTTTCTGTTCGGAAGGAGATGGCTATTTCAATTGGATATGGGGCTTGGATTTAATGGTTCTTCCTTAAAAGGGGTATCACTCATTGACCATAAGGTCTTAAGAAGGTATTTCAATGTCATGATTTGTTTATTCACACCATAATAGAAATATATGTAGTGTATTTTTATATCCTAATTAAATAATTTTTATTTTAAACTTTTTCCCTATAAAAACCCATGATACATGTAAAGAACCATCATGGTTTAACCAAACACATCACCCAAGATGCCATACCACGCTGAAGTATCATAAGAACAACTAAATAGTACCATATATAATAAAAGAATAAAATAAGAACATAGTGGAGAATGTGTACTTATAAAAGAGATATAAAATGTTAAACCCAAGGGGATAAACCTGAAACAACCAGATAATCCAAAGGCCAGTTCTCTAAGTGAAAATCCATCACCACCAAATTGGCCCACTTGAAATATGATGAGACTAAAGTGAAACTGATGAACTATAAATATTCCATCTATTTACTTGTGTTGTGAAAATCCACATCTATAAAATCCCAAAAGAAAAAGTAGGGTGTGAGAACATAGACCAGTATGATTTCACAAAATAATATTTAAGAATACTAATTTAATGGAAATATTTTCTTTATCATTAAATCAAAAAAATTTGTATATAATTCACAAAAGATAAAACTATTTTATAATACATACTTTCATTTTTCATAAAATAATCTCATACTCACATAATAATAGATATGATGAGTTTATAAAAGTAATATGGTGAGTATAAAAATCTATACATTTATACACCATAAGACAAGAATGTGAGAAACTAACCACGAAATATAACATCATGTGTCAAACCAAGTATAAAAAAAAATATGGGCTCTAACCTATGAGAATATGCATTGGACATAAAAAGAAATCAATAAACTAAGAATAATGTGAATCCAAATGATATAGAGTTTTTCAATAGTCTGTCAGCATCAACACCTCCAATGCTGTTATACACAGTAAAATGACATGCATTTTTCCTAACAAACCCATGGTTCCCAATGTTTTATTATTTTCAAAACCATTTTAAAACCTAGATCACATTTTATATTACATTTTCATAGTGATTTCTTATCCATTCAATGCCTGAAAATCCATTTTAAAACCAAAACCATCTTAAATAATTTCACAAAACATTTTTATAGTGAATCCTATCTGCTTCCATGTTTGAAACCCCATTTTAGAACCAATACTACCATAACAAAATCTCAATAAAACATAACATGTGCAATACTGTTTTTAAAGATAATCCATTTAAAAACATGTATTTCACAAATCTAATCTACTTTATTATTATATCTATCAATTTCAGAAGTGAAACAAATGGAATTTATGGAATAATAACATAAATAAATGAATTATTTCCTTAGTATAGTAGAACACTCCTCAATTATGGATAGGAAAAACAAAGAGTTGATCTCCCGAATCTTGTAATTGACTGTGATCAAAGAGGGGAATCCCGACCTTTAAAAGGATATTTTGGAAGCCTATGGTTGAGCGATTAAATTTGAAAGAGAACCATCATATAAGTAGTCCTAGAATTTATTCTAGTTTTTAAAATAAAATACAATGGAGTAGCTTCAAGGACCATTCCATAGAGCTATCAGACCATGCCGTAGAACCTCTTATACATTCTATAGTTACCCCTGATTAACAAGCCTTTGGAAACATGGCCAATGAACTTACAAAATATTATTATCCATGGAAAGGATACAAAACTACCGAATAAACCACACTACAATACTAATCCTTTAGAGAAGTGTGCTATGATGAAACCCAAATCCATTCCATAAGAGTTTTGGGTTTTTAGAATCAAAAAAATCCCACCCTTGGCCTACTATTTCACTTCATCTACCTACAAACTATAGAAATCAATTGAACTGAAGGCCTATGAAATATCCTAGTGACCACGACATAGATACTATTAATATGATAGTAACTATGAAAATCTAACTTCAAGGACCCTTTGCGGTAACATTTTTATCGAGTCCACAAGGATCAAACTCCATACTATATCTAAACCCTCTATGATGTGGTCCCATACATAAATCTAGGAAAACTAAAAAACTCAAGTTCACCCCAAAAAAAACATGAAACAATAATTACTAACTCTTAAATAGTAAAATAGATCGTACAAAACCAAAATAGAATCAAAATTCTGCCCACCATTAAATCTTTTTTCCCGTAAATATCTCAAGACTATGGACTTGTAAAATAAAAATGGCACTGCTGCCTCAACAACAATTCCTACTCCAACATATTTTAGTTATCCAATTCACACTAGCATAGTACATGGAGTAAAGGAATTATTTTACCACACAATACCTTATCTGGGTGATCCATAATCTAAAATGGCTTCTCATCCATAGTGGTTTCAGGCTCAGGATCAACATCATACCATTTAATCACATTGGAAAGGTCTATTTGATATATCATATGATGGAAAACATGAAACACATCATGAACCAATGTCAAGAAAGATGTCAAGTGCATCCAATACACCACATTTATAAGACTATCCCAAATCTAAAAGGGTACTAAAAACCTCAGTGAAAACATACCCTACTCACACAGCTGATGGTGGCCCAAGCACGGTGAAACATGAATAAATACCCAATCACCACGATTAAACTATAATTATTTACAATGATTATCTTCATAGGATTTCTTATGAAACTATTCTATGTGTTATCTCATCTAGATAAGTTACACATTTTATATCATCTTATACACAAGGCTTGGACTAAATAATCATTTATTTACCAAATCTTCCTATTACAAGATATATCGAAAATCTCACCCATAAATTGTTTAAAATGGTGAAATATTAATCAAATATTGATAAATATTGTTATAGGAAAACATTACCAATGTAATTTAACTTTCCCATAAACCACAAAAGTAAAGAATAGATACTTTAATCATATCCTCTTGTATATGAACTACTCACTTTATTTTTCCATCATTATTTGAATGATATTCCATTCTCAAATTCAATTGGAAACCCATCAACTCCTTCAAACATCCCCAAAATCTAGTTGTGAAAATATAGTCCCTATCATAAATAATAGGAGAGTTAACGCCATGAATTACCATAACCACTCAGACATACAAGTTCCCAAGATGTTGCACATTCATTTTCTCCATGATTGGGAGGAAATGAGATGATTTATTTTATTAATCACTTATAAATCAAATCAAATCATTACCACATGGAGCCCATGGAAATCTAACGATGATGTCTATTAAAATCTCATCCCACTACTATAAAAGAATGGGAAAAATTTACAACCAACATGTAGGTATCTGGTGTTCCACCTTAATTCTCTAAGAAGCAAGGAAATGTTATTCAAAATTTTCAATTGACCTTCTCATCCCTGACCACCAATAATGATGTATCAAATCATGATATATCTTAGTATTCCTAGGGTGTACGTAGAATCATGATTGGTTCCCACAATCAATAAAATAATATATCAAAGAAATCAAAATGACCAACCTACCTAAAAAAAGAAAAAGAACCAATGAGAGATTAAGAAAACTCACTTGAGGTCTTTTCAATATTTATAATTTTACTGAATCTCTTTCATTTGCAGTCTATCACTTACTTGAGCCAAAATTAGTAATCATATTGACGATTTATCCTTAAAAAATCTATTTAAAAGCCTCTTACACTATTAAGAACATCTCTATGAACAAACTAATTTGAAACCACCCCTATTGAGGCATTCAAGTATTGAGTTTGTGGTTTCCTGCTAAGTAAAATGGTAATGATGTTTCCTTTCCTTGAAGTATAAGAAACATCAAAATAGAATGATTTGAGATACCCAAACCAGTGTATCTATAAAAATATCAGATCCCTATGAGTTAAAATATACTTCAGGATCTTATGGTCTGAATATATCATAAATTGATCCCCAAAGAGAGAGTGATTCCTTGTTTGGAGTTCATTTATGACCACCTTGAAATCAAGATCATGGGTAGAGTTGTCCCTCTCATGAGGGATTAACCTTAAAGATCCATAGTCCACCCCATGATTCCCCTTCATCAAGATAAACCGTAATCCCATAGATGAATCATTAAATAACACATCACATCCTTAACTTGGTTCTGAGAGGATCAAAAGTAGAAATTATGTCCACCATAGCTTCAGTTCAAATGATCTAGAACATTTTCCATTCAATTCAAAATTTTCAACCTTATTTATTAATTGTTTCACCAAATATGAGAGGTTGGAAAAGTCTTAAACAATATGTCTATAAAAAATGAACAAGACCCAGAAGTTTCATATATCAAAACAATTTCTACGCTACTCCCAAGACATTACTACCTGAATATTTTTAGGATTCACTGAGATTCCTATCTCAAATATAAAATGCCTCATTAATTTCACATCTACGTTCAAAAAATCAGAATTGAAAATATTACCATGAAATAAATGTTCTTTTAAATTAAAAATAATGAAATATAAATGATCCCAATGCTCTTTCTATGACATGGAGTATACTAAAATATCATCAAAAACATTACTATGAATGAGTCTAAGAAATGATGAAAGATTAATTTCATCAATTCCATAAATACCATAGTAAAATTAGTGAGACCAAATGACATAACTAGAAACTAAAAATACCCACACCAGCTCATAAACACAGTCTTAGATACATCCTATTCCTAAAATCTCACGTAATGGTATGTCGAACACTGGTGAATACTTGAAAACCAACGAGACCCTATGAATTGATCAAATATGTGATTAATTATTGATAAGGGAGATTGATTCTTAACAACCACTTAATTTATATTTTCATAGTGAATGAAATGTATAAGAAATATATATTATTTCATTGAAATTAGAATAGGGAAAGACATAAGTGAAAAAATTGGATGAATAAATCCCTTATCCTCCAAGTATGTATGTTGGAATTTATGTTCCATTTACTCAAAAGTTTCCATGAGATAATATGGCATTGAAATGAGCATAATACCAGGGAGTGATTCAATAGAATATTTGGCCTCTATATGTGGTGTAAACCTAGAAAAATCATCATAATAGACCTTAGGTAACACACTAGGTAAGAACCCGGATCTTCTTTTCTTGTATGTTTTTCCTTTTTTCTGGGGTTTTCGAGAAAAGAGGTGTTTCTGGAAATTTTTGAAGTACATGCTGTGTACTTCATGAGTAAACACCGTGTACTTCGTTGCCACAAGAGGCCAAGTGCTGGTCATGTTCCGGCCACACACACAGTCGTGTGAGGTTATGTGGAGGCCACTTAAAGCGGGGTACGAAAAAGGTGAGTACACACCGTGTACTTTCTTTTTTTCATTAAATGCACCGGGGATGCGTCTGACAGACAGAAACCACTCCTTCAAGGTTTAGTTCAATCAAGAGAACCGAGCATCCACAGATCTTCGATGACCCAACAACCCTCCTTCTGTCCTCCGATTTGAATACCGATGAGTGGATTGGAATCACATCGTTGATTTCGCTATTATCCTAGAGAATAGTTTCCCAATTACTTCTCTTTTACAAGTTATCGTGAGTTGAATGTTTTATATTGTTTTTTAGATTTTCGACGTCTTACGGCGATTCAAGCCTCATGGTTCTAGTATATTTATCTCATAACATCAAGGTAGGTGGTTTGTGCCTTTCCAATGAAAGTCATTGAACATTTTGTGAAAATTCCACAAATACCATTGAACAGGGTATTGCGTGTCTACCATTTTAGCCCTATTGTTTCCTACTTTTCTTATATGCTATAGTAGAGGATATATCTTGTGAATAAGGTGAATTTTTGTGCATTGGATCTATTTCCCATGCATGTTTTCATGTTTTGACCTTTGGGTCTTGTTTTCCTATTAGGCTTCTATTTACTTTACATGCCTTGTATTTTAGGATGGTATGACTGTAGTTCCAATGTACTGATATGCCATAGAATTATAGCCAAGTAGTTCATGAGGTTTACTTTGGCTATTAAGCATGATATACTTGTTTGACTTACACTGGGCCGTGAGAACCGAGTGTAGTAAACCACAAGGAGAATAGATATAATGGCTTCTCCAGAGTGTCTTTATAATATGATTCAAGACCAGAGGGGGAATTGACTATGAGTCCTTCCTCAGAGAGTCTATTCTTTAGCTGAACTGGAGGGGTGAGACTATATGTGCCTCCCATAGGGTTGCTAGTACATGTTGGTTGAAATATAGGTGTTAGGATATGAGAACTACCCAGAGGGTTACCTGTTTGTTCCACTTGCTTGAGTAGCTTCTCACTTGTTTGTATATTAAATGCTAGAATCGGTGGATTGTTTACTGTTGAGTACTATCCTGTTTATTTCTTTCTGTACCTTTACCTTCCATATATTCACTGGCTATTAGGTATAGATCTCGTGGTGATTTCCTACTAAGATTTAGTCTCACACCTTTTTTGGTCCATGCTTTTGGGCCCAAATAGATTATATTGTTGCAGGTACAGATAATGGCAAGCGCCCTTCTACATCAAGTACTTGATGTGCTGGGGTTTTAGAGAGCCAGGGACCAGGATTAGGTTTTCAATGCCGAGGAGCTGGCTTCTGTTTTAATTTTTCACATGGTTTAGTACTGTATTTCAACATTGTTTTTTGTTTGTATTCTTTCCTAGAAACATATGTATTATGCATCAATATATATATATATGCTCCTATTGTTTCTTTATCAGTGTTCCACTGTTGCTGTTGTTTGGTATTATTACTGCTTCCGCTATAGTATATCTATTTATTTCTACTGTGTACTCTTCCAATGAGGGCATAGTATTCCCACTATCACACCCATGGCCCTCGCTGCTAGTCGACAGCCTCTGGCATTTGGTGAAATGTGCTTGAGACCATGTGACCAACCGGTTATGGGGTGCCTTTAGGTGGCTTTCAGAACCGAGATGTTACAAAGTTGTATGTGAGGGTTTCTTTTCTCGTGACTTACTATTTAGAGCCTTTATCCAGGGATAGGAAGGAATATGTACATGGTAATAAGTTGTGCCGGGGAGTAGCTAACCCGTGTACAAGGAAAAACCAACCTACCTCGTTTTTTTTTCAATTTTATGGTTTCGCAAGATTACCGTTGATTTGATTTCACCTTAGGTGATTCAAATAATTTGGGCTATTATTTTTAATGCTATTGAGGTTATATTTCTATCGCAACCTGATGAGATGAGGGTATTCCATCTCATTCATCATATATTCACTTGTTAGAAATCACATTTCATGCATTCTTTCCATGCCATTTAGGATGTATTAGCAATTTCATGTTGCTGTGATTGATGTTGTGTATAATATGCATTCAGTTGTGACAAATGCCTTGATAAAATACCTACTGTTTAATAGGGTATTGTTTGTATAGTGCTTTGTTTGGATGAATGCCAAACTTTGGTTCTTGAGGTATTATGGGCCCTCATGGGTCAGAATCTGGCGGATCATCACTTTTTTTCCTTGTTATAACTTGTTTAAGATGCCAAGATTTGATTCGCGGGGAGTATGTGCCATCATAGATCAGAATTTGGAACATTCTTTGCTTGTTTCAGTGTTTTCTGGGCTCCAGAGTAGTTTCCAAGCCTTAATATCTGAAAAAACCCAGAATACATGCCATGTACTCTTGACTACATTCCATGTGTTATTATATTCAGGAAGAAACAATTTTTGTTTTCAAAATTACATGCCCTGTACTTATGTACATGCCGTGTAGCCTCTAACCGTGTCATAGGCCATGTGGGAAGAGGCATGGGATGGGGATTTTTGTGTGGAAACATGTCGTTCCCGAGTTGAACATGCCGTGTAGTCGGACCTAGGTACCCGACCGTGTCACGAACAACATCGGTTGGTGTTACCCCTTCATGTATGTGCCATGTCTATCTGGAACACGCCGTGTAGTGTGAGCCGTGTGTCAGGTCGTGTCGCTGACAACACTGTCCATGTGAAGCTTGTTTAATACATGTCGTTTCTATCTTGCACACGCCGTATAGCCTTTCCTTAGGAGAGCTGTGTGGAATAACCATGTATAAGGACTCGGGCAGGGGAAGAGGATTCAAGTACATGCCATGTGTTAGGAGAACACACCGTGTTCTTGGGGTGTTACATGTCCAGTTTAGGTAAGAGTACATGCCCATTTAAATGACTTAAGGGAACTTGCCTTGTATGAAAAGTACATGCGGTGTAGTCATATTTTGTTAAACTTTAATGCTTTCTTTATCCTATTCCCATCTTACACTCCTTGTTTTCAGTCCTTAATGACCTTAATCTAAGGATTGCATTTGAACTTGCAGAGTCATGCCACCGAGATGTCCTCCTGTTGTTCGCCAGTTGCAGGGGAGTGATCAGATGCCAGATTTGGAAAATCAGGGACTTCTTGCAGATCATCCTATTATGACAAATTTGGCCCTAGCAGTGATACTAGTTACAGGCACTGATGCGCTGTTTAGGGAAGGATTTCTGAAGATGATGTAATCATTCTAGGGAGCTCCGCCTCCTGCCTCGACTATGATAGACTTGGTGTGAGTTTTCCAGCAGTAGCATCCTCCCACCTTCTCGAAGGAAGGAGGACCTCAGGCTACAGAGTGAAGGCTAGAGGCCATGTTGACGATCTTTGATCATCCGGAGATGCCTCTAGAAAGTTGAGTCAAGCCCGCTACCTACATGTTACGAGACTATTCCAAGAGGTGGTGGGACGTGATCTCAGAGGTGGGTCATCAGTAGGTTATTCCATGGGAGGAGTTTCAGCTCCTCTTTTATGACTACTTCTATCTGGAGACCTTGGGGGCCGACTAAGCCCAGGAGTTCATGAGTATGAAGTAGGGTACTAATTCGGTTTTGGAGTATTCCTCTCATTTCACCGAGCTCCAGCGTTTCACACCCCTCCTGGGCGGAGATGGGTTGTTCTTGGAAAAGAAGTCTGAGAATGGTCTCAGACGGGGGATACACTCATAGTTGAATATAATCAGGTTGACTTCCATTTCTTATATCGTCAACCAAGCGCTAATTAAAGAGTGAAATATGAGAGATTTCGAAGCTTAGAGCCATGGCACATATCCTTCCTGAGTTAGTGCATCACCAGGTGAAAACAGGAAGCATTGTAGGGAGTCTATGCACGAAGATCCAAGAGAGCAAGACACATCTGCAGGTAGCCAGGTGGTATGCTACCAGTGTGGAAGGGCTGGGCATATGAGGCTGTAGTGCCATAGAGACCCAGTGGAGTGCTGATCTTATGGAAAGATGGGTCACCTTCAATGTTTTTGTCAGGTTTTCTCACTAGCAGCTGGTGACAGGGGTTTATCCATGACTCTTTGTTCAGGAGCAGTGCCACCAGTTTCTCACCAGTCTGGGAACTAGAGTTCTTCCATCCGTTCAGGTCCAAGGTGGAGGTCGTGGCCATGGTGATCAGTCACCAGTATTTTAGTGACATCAGGGTGGATCAGGTCAGAGTGATTAGGCAGGGTCATAAGGTCATGGTGCAGGTCACACTTTTGCAGGGGAGCAGACTAAGCAAGCGCAAGATCCTGAACCCTTTACATTTTGAGGTACGATGTTAGTAGCCTCAGTTTTATCTTCTGATCTTTTTCATACAAGGTATTCCAATAGTTTTATCTCCATTAATGTTGTGGAGAGCTTTGGGCTCTTCATTTTTTCCTATGCTGATATCTGTATGCAAGATACACCATTCGGGACTAGGACGGCTAGTGTACATCAGTTCAGGGAGTGCCCTCTAGAGGTTGCAGGGTGTCACTTTTTATGGGACATTAATTTCCTAGAGATGACAGGCTCTGATGTCATTCTTGGAATGGACTGGCATGTTCTCTTCTAGGCAGTCATCGACTGTTACCATCACAGGGTGAGTTTCATATCACCAGAAGGTGAATATTTTCTTCATATCGGTGAGTGGGATGCCCAGGTGAGTAGAGAATGACCCGAGCATCATGGTCTAGGAGGCTTTACAACCCAGATTTCCATTCTATATCTGGATGACTAGGGGACTTCACAGTCAGACTTTCCTCCAGTGTTGGATCGTTTCAGTGACGTCTTTTCAGATGACTTTTCAGGTTTCCCTCCATAGAATGAGGTAGAATTTTTATATTGAGCTTGTGAGAGGAGCGACACCGGTGTCCATTTATCCTTATTGGATGGATACACCAGAGTTGTAGGAGCTCAAGAAGCAGTTGGAGGAGTTGTAGGCAAAGGGTTTCATCTGACCCAATAGTTCTCCTTGGGGTTTTCCTGTCCTATTTGTGAAGAAGGAAGATGGCAACCTTAGGCTTTGTATGGATAATCAGAAGTTGAACTAGTTGATGGTCAAGAACCGATATCCTTTACTGAGAATTGATGATCTCTTCGATCAGCTTCTAGGATCCCAGGTGTTCTCAAAGATTTAATTGAGTTCCATTTATCATCAGTTGCGCGTTAGACTATCAGATATACCTCTCATAACCTTTCGGAGGTGGTATGTTCTATATGAGTATATGGTCATGCCTTTCAGCCTCACATACGCGTATGCAGTTTTCATGGCACTAATGAAATGAGTGTTCCATCCACACTTGGATACCTTCGTCGTAGTCTTTGTGGTTGATATCTTGGTTTAATCTCACACTCGACACGACCATGCTACCCATCTTGAGATCATTTTGAGAACACTGAGGGAGCATCAATTATATGCTAAGCTCTCGCAGTTCCACTTTTAGATGGACCAGATTCACTTCTTGGTTCATGTTGTCTTAGAGACAGGTGTATCAATAGACCTAGAGAAAGTGAGAGCAATAGTTTCATGGGAGTAGCTAAAAAACTCCTTTGTGGTGTGGAGTTATTTGGGCTGGCTAGATACTACAAATCTTTCATATATGACTTTTCACACCTAGTAAAACCACTGACGAGTATGACTAAGAAGGGTGAAATGTTCTTGTGGTCAGATTCATGTGAGTCAGCCTTTCAAGTGATAAAGGGGAGGATGAATTCAGCGCTGATACTAGTATTTCTAGAGCCAGGAAAGAGTTATACTGTCTTCTGTGATGCTTCAGGTATCGGGATGGGAGCTATGCTTATGCAGGGAGATGGAGTTGTTGCGTACGGATCTTTGCAGTTGAGGCCACGTAAGAGGAATTAACCGATGTACGATCTGGAGTTGGAAGCTATTGATCATGCCCTATGATGTTGGAGACATTTTCTTCTGGGAGAACATTTTGTGGTTTTCACTGGCCAAAAAAGACTCAAGTACATCTTCACTCAGTGTGATTTGAATTTGAGATAGCAGAGGTGGGTTGAGTACCTTCAGTCCTTTGACTTCAAGCTTTCCTATACGCCTAAGAAAGGAAACACAATGGCTAATGCATTGAGCAGGAGGTCTTAGATACAAGAAGTTCGGGAATCCAGTAGTGAGTGATAGCTTATGGATATATTCTCTGAGATGAATTTGGAGGTGCATGACAGACAGGGGTAGACTTTTCTTTCTTCTGTAGCTATTACCTCTACCCTTCTTGATCAGGTGAGAGTGAGGTAGCTATCAGACTCAGAGGGCCTATTACTGTAGGAGAGTGTGTTGGGAGAGGACCCTCTTCCTGGATGGACAGTAGGCATGGATGAGATCTTTATTTCTTAGAGGCGCTTATGGGTACCAGCATATATAGGAAAGGATCAGATGTAGTATTTTCGTTCCTCTGGTTGGGCAGGTCATCCTTGTGTCACCAAGAGGTATCGTGATCTACACCACCAGTATTAGTGGCCAGGTATGAAGAGAGATGTTGCAGGTTTTGTTATGAGGTGTTCCACTTGTCAGAAGGTGAAGGTAGAGCATTAGTGACCAACATGTCTTCTACAACAGCGACCCATTCCAGAGTGGAAGTGGAATGATGTCGTGATGGACTTCATGACTGATTTACCAAGGTCACCTTGAGGTAATGATGCAGTTTGGGTTTTCGTTGACAGAATCATTAAGGTTTCTCACTTCTTGACAATCAAGGAGGCCTTCAGTTTCGATGAGCTGGGATGGTTGTACATTCAAGAGATTTTACATTTGCATGGAGTTCCTCACTCCATTGTATCAGACATGGATTCCTGTTTTACTTCTCTGGTCTGGGTGAGGCTTTAGAAGGCTTTCAGTTCATAGGTAATTTTGATTACAACATGCCATCCCCAGATAGATGGACAGTCCGAGCAAACGATTCAGGTGCTTGAGGGCATGATCTGAGAATGCATTCTAGACATTGGAGTTTCTTGGAAGAAACATATACCTCTTGTGGAGTTTGACTACAGCAATAGTTTTCAATCAACTATTTATATGGATCCTTATGAGGACTTGTACGGTAGACCATGTTGATCACCCTTGTGTTGGTTAGAGGAAGGAGGGGAAACTTTGTAGGGACCTCGTCTTGTTTAGGAGACCATGGAGTAGATAGAGATGATTTGAAAGAGGATTGCTACTTCATAGTCTCGATAGAAGTCTTATGCTGATCAGTGGGGGCAACCTCTGGAGTTCGAGGTTGGGGATCAAGTTTTCCTACGTATCACATCGAGGTTGGGGCATAATTGGATCAAGAGATAGGGTAAGCTTTCCCCATGGTATGTCGGACAGTTTGATGTGTTAGAGAGACTTGGGTTGGTTGCCTATCGGTTGCAGTTACCTCAAAGGTACCAGGCGATGCACAACATGTTTCACGTTTCTCATCTCTGACGTTACTTTTTAGACCCGTATCATGTCCTTCAACTTGATGAGGTTGAGCTAGATGTGGATGCATCGTTTGAGGAGCATCCTATCTGGATTGTTGATCACAGTATAATGGTTCTCTTGGGTTGTTCTGTTCCTCTGGTACGAGTGCTATGGAAGCACGGGCGGGTACAGGATGGGACTTTGGAGAGGGAGTCCAATGTGCATGCACAATGGCTGGAGATGTTCAGGGTTCTTCTTCTACATCGTTCTAGGGAAATTCATGGATGAATTTATTTAAGGGGGGAAGTTTGTAAGAACCCATATCTTCTTTTCTGGTATGTTTTCCCTTTTGTGGATTTTTTTGAGAAAATAGGTTTTTCTGAAATTTTTTGAAGTACCTGTTGTGTACTTAATGAGTACACGTCCTGTACTTCATTGCCATAGGAGGCCGTGTGCTAGCCGTGTTCTGGACACACACACGGTCGTGTGGGGTGAGGTGTAGGCTACTTAAAGTGGAGTACGGAAAAGTTAAGTGCACGTCGTGTACTCCAAAATTACACGCCGTGATTTTTTTTCATTAAACGCATTAGGGGTGAGTATAATAGACAGAAACCACTCCTTCTAAGTTTCATACTTCTGGGAGCATTGAGCATCTGCAAATATTTGACAAGCCACCAAGCCTCTATACATCCTCTGATTCGCACACCAGGGAGTGCGTTGGAATCATAGTGGTGAGTTCACTCTTCTCCAAGAGAATCGTTTCCCAATTCCTTCTCTTTTCGAAGTTATCGTGGGTTGAATGTTTTAGATGTTTTTGTAGATCTTAGACAATATAAGGTGATTCAGGCCTCATGGATCAAGTATATCGATCTCTTAACATCAAGGTAGGTGGTTTTTTCCATTTCGTTGAATGTCATTGCAAATTTTGTGCAAATTCCACCAATACCGTTGAACGGGGTATTGCGTGTTTATTTTTTAAGCCCTATTGTTTCCTACTTTTCTTATATGCTAGAGTATAGGATATTTCCTGTGAAAAGGGTGAATTTTTTTTCTTTGGATGTATTTCCCATGCATGTTTTCATGTTTTGACCTTTGGGTATTGTTTTCCTGATAGGATTCTATTTACATTACATGCCTAGTATTGTAGGATGGCATGCCTGCAGTTCCATTATACTGATATGCCATAGAATTCCAGACAAGTATTTTTTGAGGTTTACTTTGGTCGTTACACATGCTATACTTGTTTGACTTACATAGGGCCGTGAGAACCTAGTGTAGTAGACCATAGGGATAATGGACATAAGGGCTTCTCTAGAGTGTCTTTATAATACGATGCGAGACCACATAGGGAATTAACGTTGAGTGCTTCCTCAGAGTGTCTGTAGTTCCTCGATGCAGGCCACAGGGGGAATGAGACATTGAGTACTTCCTCGGAGTGCCTTTAGTACGATACAAGACTATATGGGGAATTAAAGGTGAGTGCTTCCCCAGAGAGTCTATTCTTTAGGTGAACCAGAGGGGTGAGACTGTGTGTTCCTCTCAGAGGGTTGCTTGTACATGTTGGTTCAACCATAGGGGTTAGGCTGTGAGAACTCCCAAGAGGGTTACCTGTTTGTTCTACTTGCTTGAGTAGATGATCACTTGTTTGTAAATTAAATTCTAGAATCGGTGGATTGATTACGGTTGAGTACATTCCTATTTACAGATTTATGTACCTTTACCTACCATATATTCACTCACTTTTAGGCACAGATCTCATGGTGGTTGCCTACTGGTATTTAGTCTCACACCCTGTTTGGGCCATACTTTTTGTCCCAAACAGATTATATTGTTGCAGGTATAGACAAGGGCAAGAGCCCTTCTACTTCAGGTACTTGATATGTTGGGGAGCTGAAGAGCTAGATACCCAGATTAGGCTTGCGATGGTGAGGAGCTGGCTTCTATTTTAATTCTATACTTGGTTTAGTACTGTAGTTCAGAATTGTGCTTTGTTTGGCTGCTTTCCTAGACATATATGTATCATGAATCATTATATATATATATATATATATATATTCTCAAGTTGTTTCTTTATTAGTCTTCTGCCGTTACTTTTGTTTGGTATTATTACTGCTTCTGCTATTTTATATCTGTTTATTTCTGCTGTGTACTCTCCCAATGAGGGCATAGTTTCCCAACCATCACACCCAAGGCCCTCACTGCTAGTCGGCCACCTCTGACTTTTGGGGAAATGATCTTGAGTCCATGTGACCAACCGGGTACAGGGCACCTTTGGATGGCTTCTGGAACTGGGACCTTACACACTAACCATCATAAAAAGTCATCTTCTAATGTGAGAGTTAAATAAATCAAGGAATAACTCCAATAACTTACACATGACCAACCCAACATAAGGAAAAATAGGACCACTATCTCAGATCTATAATCCCACTCACTCTAAAACCCATGAGAGACCCCATTGAGTGATAAGAAGAAAATTCACAAAGATAAAAGTTTATCAAGACCTTCACATTGATCATCAACTTGATGCTAATAACTAGATCAAAGATATTAAGAACAAGAACTAAGAAGTCCCACAACACTTAGAAGTTGACTATCCTTACCCGAAAGGTGGGACATTTAAAACCTTACTCAGAACTCTTTCCCAAATACACAGAATGATAAAAAACCTTAAATAATATCAACACACAATCCCAATGCATCAATTAACATTGAGGATATTAAATATTGAGTAACACCTATATTGAACAAAGCTAACAACATAGAGGACGAAATAAAAATTTTACCTGTAACAGTAGTTGTAATTTCGTTAGATTTATCTTGTTCATACACCAATACGTAATTAGATCTACTCTAATATAATAACTAAGAACTCTCAGATTCACAAATATCCACCTTGGCATGATGATAAGACCCACCACCCTTGGAAGCATCCGATTGGACCCGTGAGCCCATGGTATGAGTGGATCCATCCTTCTACCTTGTGAAATACTCCCAAAAAATTCCTAATATGAACATATTGTCTCAAATATGATTTGTTTTGGGTATATACATACAATTTGGCTTGGTATGAACATGCCTTATACACAAATAAAAAATCAATAGCTATCCTGATGAATCCCCTGGAACTATTCCTAAAGAAAACTGTATACCCTTTCATTTCCATTTCTGGATAGAGGACACACCACTGATAATAGCTATAAAAACAAAATCACATCCCAAACCCGTTATCATAGCTATTGTTTCCTTATCCATAACCAATTTATACACCAAATTAATATAAGTCACAATTAATAGTAAAATAATCATCAACCAAATATAATCCTTCAACCCCATATCAAACCTATGAGTATTGAAGTAGTAATTAGTAACAATCTCGAGTTCTATGTGAACACACTTATCAAAGCTAGTGGAATACTCTAAAATCACATGTTTCCATTTCTTTAATGTTATAAATTACTAGATCTTCTCCAAACATAATGTTTTAGGATAAAACATCTTATTGAAGATTTTCCTTAAAGAGGTCTAGGTGAGGTCCTCATTCAAATTGGATTTCATGAAAGAGTCCCATCATATCCTTCTTGATCCGCCAATCATCTATGCAGTGAAACCCACATTAGAGTCTTTATGAGTTTCAGGAAATCTAATATCCTTTTAATGAACTGATGAGACTCCTCAAATTATTGGGGTCCATTTTCAGCATGGAAGATGGGTGGATTTAACTTAGTAAATTCTAAACCATGATCCACTAATCATCTATAGTGTATAATACCCACCTAACATAGAGTATAAATAGTGTGGATTATTGCTTCCATTAAAGTATTATCTAACAAAGGATTAACCTACAGAACTTGTCTCACATCTTCCTCAGATGAATTTATAAGCGATATTCTAGGAGTAATTTTCTAATAAACACAAGATAATAACCAACCAGGTTGAGAGAAAATTCCCAAACCATCTAAAAACATCCGGAATCCATATCAATTTCTTTGAACATTTAACGCATTTATGAATTATAAAAATGAAATAGAAATCATAAATAATTTAAAATTTCCATTTAAATTATCCCCATATTAGGTTCATTAAAATAACATGAAATACCATGTCTCAATCTAGGAAATGATTCCTGATCACCCATGGTAACTAAAGTTCAAACATGGATGTGAGGTGGACAAACACATTTATTTACATAATAACCAAATTTTGATGGTCTTAACTATTATATAATAATTAATCTAAACCAAATCTATGGATTTTTTTAACATTTTTGGATCGGTATAAAATTTTATACTATTTTTTTAATGAACCATCCCAGTTCAACCAAATACTTCAACCAAAATGGGCCTCCATTAGGGAGCATCATAAAAGCAAAAAAAATGTCTCATGTATAACCGAAGAATAAACAATGTATACAATGGAAGAAAATGTACATATTCATAAGATATACATCATCAAGCCTAAATGGGTAAAACATAAAAAAATAGACAAACCAAAGAGAAAATCATTATGGGACTATCCATCACCCCAAAATAACTCATGTCAAATATAAAGACACTCAAGAGAATTCAGTGAAATAAACTACCTCGTTACATTTACCATTATCCTAAAGAACCCCATATACAAATTCTCAAATGAAAAATTAGGGAATAAGAACATTGAATAATAGGATTTCAATAAACAATCTAAAAAAAGTTTAATATCGTTAAAATTTTAGATTTAGATTTAAAACCAATCAAGTTTATAAATCATTCTCAAAAAGATAAAACCATTTAATAATACCTCATTTGTGGTTTTTTAATCCATTAATTTAAAAAAAACAAGGAATATGATTAGTGTATGTAATAATGTAGTTGAGCATAATAAAAACCATCCCTGAATACACTATAAGATAAACATGTGAGTAACCAATCTTGAGATATACCTTCATGTGTCAAACCAAGCATAAATGAAAAATCAAAAGATCTACTCTTGTTGATGGGGATATATACTAGACATAAAAAGAAAGAAATAAAACATATATAAAGTTCATCCAATAGATATTGGGTCCCACCATAGGCTGTTGATATCAACACATCTATTGGCGTTATACAAACTAATGTGATAGGTCCATTTCTCAATGCAACCATGTTTTTCAATGTGCTATGATTTCTAAAATCATTTGAAAACCTTGATCACATTTTATAATAAAGTTTAATAGTGAATCTGTACTTTTATCATGATTTAAAATCCGTTTTAAAACCAAATCTTCATTAAGTATATAAAAAAAATTTCACAGTGAATTCTATATACTTTCATGCTTGAACCATATTTTATAACTTAAACCACTTTAAAGGAATTTCAACAACACATCATATTTCCAAAACCAATTTTAAATAAAATACCTTTTAAAAATTTATTTCACAACAGTAATCCATTTTAATATTATATCCATCCATTTAATAATATAAAACAAAATGAATATATGAAATAACATCAGAGATCGTTGAATTAGAGCAGTTATATAGATGCACTAACATCAAGAACTGAGAGGAAACACCAATAATCATTTTCCCAAAGCCCAAGTTTGATCCTAATAAAAGAGTGGATTAAAGGTATTTAAAAGTATCTTCTAGTGGAATAAGGTTTTATAGATAAATGTGGGAATATAACTAGTTTAATTGGAGTCCTAGAATTTATAACTAGTACATAAAATACAAAACCATGGAATAGTCTCACGGTATATTCCACAAAGCCTCCAGACCAAATTATAGATCCCCCTAACAACTCCATAGTCACCCCAATGAATAAGCCTCTATATGGAATACCATATAGGTTTGAAGATTATATTCATTGAAAGTAAAGGCTATGATTTAGTTTATGGCACCAAGCTGCAACCCCAATCCACCTGAGAAATGGGCTATACTGCAGGCTAGATCCACACAATAGGGTTGCAAGATTTGGAAGAACTGAAAAAATCCCACCCTTGGTCCACTACACTATGGCCTCTAACTCTATGAGAAAACAATTAATTGAAAATAATTCCTTCAACATATCTTGGTTAACATGATAAAACTATTCCATATATTATCGTAGCTCTGAAAATCAATCCCCCGAGACCCTATTTCGTAGCCTGAAAGTCCACACCATAGAGATCACTCTTTATTCCATAGATGAACTCCCCATTTTGTATTCCCCTACAAATATTATGGAAAAATATAAAAAAAACTAATGCTCACCCCCAAAATTACTAGAAGTCTAAGAAATCTCACTTAAATCTTAAATGAGATCATAATAAAACCTGAAGGGAATCACAATCCACAACACAGTCCTCTCTGTTTAATCTCACTTAGTCATCTCCCCTCCAACTATAATTCTCCCATGTTTGAGGTAATATTCATGTTACACCTATACCAAATATAATGTAGAAGAATGTATAACCTTTTCCCTCAATCTATTCTCATTTTCTTCTATTGATTTATTTTTTGGAATTATATATAACTAAATTTAGTGGTTATGAAAGGTTTCACAATTTCTATCCACTTTATATGATTACTATGATGATAATTGGTGAGTAGGAATACATAATACCAGGGTATGTGGTCCTTAAATAATACCTATGGTTTATGTATATTTCATTTAAGTCTCATTTCTCATGAGTATATTCACTAAGATAAAATTTTAAAAAAATTATTTTACCCCAACCATGTATGGTAAGTATGGTTAGGTCAAATGTGTACCCTTTAGATTCTATTCCATTATTTGATAGCCTATGATGACCATGATATTGATTTAAAGTGTTTCGACCTTAATAACCAGTACCAAAATGAGTTTATTTGATTTTAATAATAAAATGGTGTACCTTAAATGTGATATTAACCCTCTTTGTGATAATATAGGTGAGGGTTGATGTGTTCGGTTTAGGTTTAGCCACTAAATAGATTTCTAATTACCCTAGTGCCTTTGGTTAGTTTAATTAGACTGGGATGAGTGTTCGTTACCCCCATGTTTTTAGAGCTAGGTATGTTATGCCTCAACTATATTTTGGATCACGTTCACATCCATGAAGATTCACCTCAGTTATACTTGATGAGGCTTGGATGTTATGTCAAAATCATAATGAAACGATTGTGTTATGTTATTGAACTATTTTTATAACATGTTTTTGTAATATATATGGGATAATATAATTTTTTATTGATTATTTTTGTTAAATAAATCCATTTGTACCTATTATGTTTAAATTTGTGATCATATCCAAACTTGTAATATATTGATTAATATTGAAGGATGCTATGTATGATATATTTTCAATATTAGATATGGATACAATACCCCTAGTGCTAGGATATAATGGTCACTTATATCATTTTGGATATGATGATGAATGTTATACCCATGATAATGTTTTTTCATGTCTAGGTTTCTACGCTTCTAAAAATGGGACATGCTATGCATGTGACCCCGATGATGATGGTGACATGATTCTATGCCTAGTTACTTCTCATTTCCCATTAAAGTGGGGTGGTGTACCTATAATGAGACACTTATATAAAAGGGATATGAATAAAATACGAATATAGTAAGGGAAGGACATGATATCACTATATCATTTGATATGGGATAGGGCAAGCGATTATTTTATCACTTGATATTATACCCATGGCCAGGGATGATACCCATTCTTAATGGTATTGTCGGGTAGTGATGCCAGATTGCGTATATAGGCATGGGGACATTATACACATGAAAAATGTTATATTATTCAGATACACTACCCATATAATGAGAGTTATGATACCATTAGGATGTTATACATGTTTTTTCTGATTATGTTATTGGGACACACATTCCTTGTATTATTCAATCTATTATGATGAGAAGTTATGACTATTAACTATGACTTTAGATGTGATACCCAGTCAATTACAATGTGATATATTCAGAGACACCTCAATACTGGCCATAATAAGTATCCATGACACTAGGTGACCATGTATAACTTCTGGGTGTGAAATATTTTATTGTTATTATCATTTTCTTATTTGTTTTTATTTATAAAAATATCATACTATACAAGAACATTCTTACCAGATATTGTTCGTTTCACCATTCATGGTGGAATAATATGTTGTTCTTACACCATACATATGTTCCCTTGTACTTGATAAGAATTTTTTGTTCATGATACAACTATGGGAATTTTATTTGATACTGATAGGTGAACTATGGATTATTTTAATCTCCGAGAGTTTGGGACTATACATGAACTCAGGACCAGTTTGGCTATCTTTTCCAACCATTCACTAACGTTTTTGGTATCCATTATATGATATAAATTTAATAGATCTTTTTATATTTATATAAATACCCATAATTGTAGCTCAATGTTCTGTTACAATATAGTTTATGTTATTACTACATATGAAATGTAGTTGTGAATTCGTTATTTTTATACTTTTACATCATGATGATTGTTTGTATATGTTGTTTCTATTGTGATTTATTATTATCGAAACTAGAGATGGTATACTCTTCCCATTATATAAATATACCATAACTACTAATTTGTAATCTAAGGTGTAGAAGGAGGCTCACTTATGGCATGTGTCACCTCATTATGCCCCAAAGAAGTATCACCAGATTAGTGACGCAATAAACAATTTATTTTGGTCAAATTTATAAAATATAAAATAATGAATTTTGTTCATTGTTGAGTCAATAATGTTTTCCTTATGAATTTTACATTCATTCTTTCAAGGGGGAGATTGTTGAGTCATTAATATTTCCTTATGACTTCAAGATTCCTTCTTGTTTTGAAAATCATGAACACTTTATCTCAAGGAAAATCTTGTTTTACCTTGTTTTACTTCACTAATTAAAATTTTCTTTCATAAGGAAATTTATCCTTACCATGTTTTACGTAGTTATTTATCTTGTCTAAGTATTAAATTTTGTGTCATATCTAAATCCTCATAATAATATAATACTTAGATATGAAGCATTATGTTTATGAATCTGAATTCTGGTTACAATCTCTCATGAAGTTCAACTCTGAATTCTGGATACGAATGTTATGGAGTTCAAGTCTGAATTATGGATATGAACATTCATGAAATTCAACTCCGAATTCTGATTACAATCTCATGAAAAGTTTGACTATGAATTCCGAATATGAATTTTGGTTACAAAACTTCCTAAGTTATGACACCAAGTTCTCTATATTCAGACTCCAAAATCCTATGAATTCTGACTCTGAACTCTCAGGAACTCTCACTCTAAACTTTGTATGTTCAGGTTCTGAACTCTTGTAAATCCAGACTCCGAATTTCCTTGAAATTTAGAATACGGAATTATATAGATTTCAGGTTCTGAATCCCTAGAAAATAGAATCTGAATATCCTTGTATTATAGACTCCAAATTCATTTTTTGGTTAGACTCCGAAATTTCATTTACTTTCATTCCGAATATCAGATTTTGGTTATGCTCACACTTTTTGAGTTATAAAACAATGTCATGCTTTCAGTTAGAAACTAACCATTCTTTGTGTGACACATGTACAAGTCCCTATGAAATTCAAGGAATAATATGACCTTCGGAGGAGGGAGCCGACCGTTGGAACCATGCCAATAAATAGAAGCTCATTTGAAAGAGCTCATAACTTTTTTTCAACACTGAACTTTGAAAACTATGTCTACATATTGTTGAAGTGATTTCTAGACAGAGAGTCTTATATAAAATCTGAGGCTTCATCTAGAAACATTGAACAGAATGTTCAAACATTTCTTCGTGTAGATTTTCTTCGTGCGACTCTGATTATTGCTATGTATAATCGAGGGATTCTGGGGATAGGAAGACAGAGGTGCTGACTACCTGATAGTTGAGGGAATTTGGGGATATAAAGACAGACTCTGATCTTCATATTGAGGGCTTACCCTAGTGTGGGTAAGACATAATTTATTGAAAGTATAAATCAAGGGACCTTTATCCAAGGTTGTTGTATAACCTTCTCTTTGGTTTAATAGATTTACTTTGTTACTTGTTTTGTTACAAGTTTTTCCACTGCATTTGTTTTGTTGAGGAAAGTATGACTTTATTATACTTCCTTATACTTGTACTCTAATTTAGTTATATTCAATACGCTTTAAGGTAGAATCTTATTTGTTTTAAACTTTTGTTATGTTTCATTTCAGGAATCACTTTTCTGGAATCATTCAAGTTATTAGAACCTAGAGGTGTTGTGAGTTTTTGTTATTAAAAATTTCCTTAGGGATTTTTAAAGAATATAATTCACCCCCCTATTTTATTTGTATCTCATTTTACATATTTGATCTTAAATTTGGTATTACATAGTATATCATACTCAGAAATACCATCTAAAAATTTTCATCATAGCAAGTTACCCCTGAATTAATCTCATGATTAGGTTCATAAGAGAATTCTCGGAATTGAACCTCTAGATTCACATTCTTTTTCATAATATGTTTTTCAGACTCATATAGTCCAGATAGAGTTTTTCTAGGAGATAATCTTGTTTTATATCTTCATTGATTAGGAATATATTGTTTGTTTACAAACTTTTTCTATTAACATGTTTTCTGTGGAAAGATTTTTCTTTAAGATGGCATGAATCAATGTTGGTTCCATAGACAATCTAGATCCATCCAGACCACCTATCTTTGATGGAAATGACTATGAGTATTGGAGAGGTGGAATGAAGACTTTCATTATAAACACTGGTGTTGATAACTTTGTTATGCTTACTGGAGGATATAAAATCCCTGATAAGGAAGTGAGTACCTTTACTAATCAAGAAAAGCATGAATATCAACTACATTATAAGGTACACAATACTTTACTTTTTTCTATGACTAGAAATATATATATATCCAAATTTCATCTTGTGAAGCAGAAAATTCTGTATGGATGAAACTTGAAGTTACGCACATTGGAACTTCCAAAGCCATTGAAACTAGAAGACCCATGCTTAGAGCTGAATACCATGGCGTTAACTTTCTTTATGGAGAACCCATATGCAAGGTGAAATGAAGATTCATTAATATTGTGAATAGTTTACAATAAATGGGTGAGAAAGGATTAGAATATGATGCTCTGGTTGATAAGATCATAGACATCCTGCCCAATGAGTGGGAATGAAAGAGAACTACTATTGATGAGAAGAGAAAGGTTACTCAGATTAATCTCGATGAACTCTTCAGAACTTTTCTTCAACATGAGATTTAGATGAAGAGAGATGCTAAAAATTTAAAGAAGAATAATTGAAATGGAATTGTTGATTTTACTAAAACTTCTAATCATATGAAATCCAAGACTCCTAAGAGATTTACTAGATCAAAATATAAGAAAGTTGTTATCCAATCTGAATCTAGTAGAAGTGAATCCTCAGAGAATGAGTTAGGAAATCTTTATCGAAGGATGAACAAGATAGATGTACATAGGAACTTTCAATCCAGATACAAGAATAAATAAATGAACGATCAGAATGAATCAGAAGTAACATTTTATGAATGCAAGAGAGCTGGACACATAAGACCTGATTGTCCTATGCTTAAGAAAAAATAAATAAAGGAATTCAAAGAGAAACAGAAATAAGTATTAAAAGGCTAAAGAAAAGAAATTATTGATGGCTAATAACATCTAGAGTTCCAGTGGTGGAGACTCTTCAGATGAATCTTCGGATTATTAATCTTCTGGATAGAAGAATCTTGGTCTAATAGCCCGACTACCTATTGAAAATCATTGTTTAATGGCTTAGGTATATAATGATAAATCATTGAAGAATGTTTCCATAAATTCTAGTGATAGTAAATATTAGAAATCTTCAGATGAAGAATATTCTTCTTATGAAGATAATACTTTACCTACCTATGAAGAAGTTTTTAGGTTTTCCAAACTTCTTGAGATTGATAATTCAAAAGTCATGAAAAAACATGATATGGAAAATTCTAGGAATATTATTCTTACTAAGGAAATATCATATCTTTATAAAGATCTCGATAAGAAAAATTCTGATTTTGAAAGTATATCAAAAAATCTCGAGGAAGTAAATTCTTAGAAGAATAAAAATTCTAAAGATCTAGAAAAAATAATTTCTAAGAAAAATGTTTTCGTGCCATGCAATAGTTCAAATTCAAATGTTTTTGAAGAAATGAACTTGGTAATAAAACTCAAATCCGAAATATTTTCCTTGAGGAAGTGTTTTTCATACTTTACCTTAGGTAAGGAATATTTTGATAAAATGTATTCACAAATCCGACCTCTAAGGAATAGTTCTTGTTTGCGTTATACTAGTTGTAAACCTGTTTTTAGTAATAATTAATTTATTCCTCAAAGTGCTCCTTTTTTCAATAAGTGTCAATGTGGTGTACATTGGGTAAATAATTCTTCTCTAAATAAAACACACTCTCTAGGATTTCATGAAGCCCATTTTTCTAAGAAGATGTGGGTGCCGAAAATTTTTCATTCTAAGAATTCTGGATCCAAGAATGTTTGGATTCCAAAAATATAACTTTTTATTATTTTTAGGAAAATAGAGAAATTACCAATAGAAATACATGGTACACGGATAGTGGATGTTCCCGACATATGATTGGTAAAAAAAACTATTTTCAAAAATTATTCTGACAAAAGGAGTAAAAGTAACTTTTAGAGATAATGCCCATGGAGAAATTATTGGTATAGGTAACATTGTTCTTCTTGAAAAAAAATTGATTTCAAATGTTTTATTTGTTAAGGGTCTTAATCACAACCTCATCAGCCTAAGCCAATTATGTGATAAAGGATACCTTGGGAATTTTAGGAATGACAAGTGCTTAGTACACAATTTCAAGGAAGAGTTTATTTTATCTTCCCATAGCCAAGAGAATGTTTACACACTAAATATAGAAGACCTTAGGAGCCAAGAATTACCTTTCCTTAGTGCAATGGAAGATCATTCTTGGTTTTGGAATAGAAGGGTAGGTCACCGTAACCTTAATAACTTATGAAAACTTTCTATGAAAATATTAGTTAAGGATATAGCATAGCTTAGATTTGATTCTTCAAAAGTTTGTGATCCTTGTCAGTATGTCAATCAATATAAATCATGTTTTAAATCAGTCGGTGAAGTCACAACTACTGATGCATTACAGCTAGTGCATATGGATCTTTTTTGTCCCACACAGACTGGAAGTATTGGAGGAAAGTACTATGTATTTGTTCTAGTTGATGATTACAGTAGATTTACGTGGGTCTATTCTCTAGAAAAGAAGTCTGAAGATTTTTCTTATTTCAAATTTTTTAAAACCCAAGTCAAAAATGAAAACAAAACATCCATTAAAAACTCTTCATAATTAACATGGAGGAGAATTTCAAAATTCTGATTTTGAATCTTTTTGTAGTAGAAAAGGTATTACCCACAACTTCTCAGCACCCAGAACACCTCAACAAAATGGTGTTGTTGAAGGAAGAAATAGAATTATTCAAGAGATAACTAGAACCATGTTGAGTGAGTATTCATTAGTCAAACATTTTGGGCTGAAGCTATATGTAATTCTTGTTATACTATAAATCATGATTTGATTAGACCTTTTCTTAATAAAACTCCTTATGAGTTATGGAATGGTTGAAAACCTAGACTTTCCTACTTCATGTTTTTTGGATGCAAGGTTTAAATTCTGATACTTAAGATAATCTTCATAAATTCACACAAAAATCTGATGAAGGAATTTTCTTAGGCTACTCCACAACTTTTAAGGCATATAATGTTTTCAATAAAAATACTTGTACTGTTGAAGAAACAGTGCATGTTAAATTTGATGAAACAGATCCTTTTGTATTTAAACAACCCCATCCTGCATCCTCATATGTATTTTCAAAAACTGATTATCAAACTTTGTTAGAAGAACCTTTTTCTAAGTAAAATGTGCAAGAAGATACTTCTGAAACATTTACCCTAGAAGATTTTCTACCCTATATTGATGAGCAGGTTTTACAAAACCCAAATCAGTCGTTTCTAAAGAATCATCCTAGTGATAGTATCATTAGTGATGTAAATCAACCTGTGAGGACTAGAAGTTCCTTAAGAAATGAAGTAGAACATCTAGAATTCATTTCCCAATTAGAACAAAAAAGAACTGATGAATCTTTAGGTGATGATGATTAGATAAAAGCCATGCAAGATGAACTAAATAAATTTGAAAGGAAGAAAGTCTGGACTTTTGTTGAAAGACATAAGGAAACTTCTGTTATTGGAGTAAAATGGGTCTTCTGGATGAAATGTGATGATAATGGAATCATTGTAAGAAATAAAGCTAGATTATATACTAAAGGTTATAATTAGCAAGAAGGAATAGTCTATGAAGAAACCAATTCTCGAGTATCTAGACTTGAATCTATTCGTATTTTAATTGCCTTTGTAGCATTCATCAATTTCAAACTTTTTCTAATGTATGTGAAATGAAATTTTCATAACAGTTATGTTGAAGAGGAAGTGTTTGTTGAACAACCTCCAAGTTTTTAAGATATAAAACATCCTGATTATGTTTTTAGACTTACCAAAGCTTTGTTTGGTCTTAACAAGCCCCTCGAGCTTGGTATGATAGACTTACAAGATTTTTTATTCAAAATAACTATGTTAAGGGAAATACAGATCCAACCCTTTTTATAATGAAAAATAAGAAAAATGTTTCAATTGTTCAAATTTAATTTGATGACATTATATTTGGTTCAACTCCGCAAGCTTTAACTGATTCTTTTGCAGATCTAATGAAATCTGAGTATGAAATGAGTTTGATGGGTGAGTTAACATTTTTCCTTGGTTTTTAAATTTCTCAAAAACCAGAAGGAATCTATATATCCTAACATAATTATATTAACGATATTCATAAAAAGTTTGTATATAACAACACTAAAAGTATAAGTACTCCCATTGGTACCTTAAACACACTTGATCTTGATGATGCTGGGAAACCAGTAGATCAAACAAATTTTAGAGGTATGTTATGAAGTTTAATTTACTTGACATATAGTCATCCAGACTTAATGTTTTCAGTATTCTTATGTGAAATTTATCAATCCAATCCTAAGGAATCTCAATTAATGGTAGTGAAAAGAATTTTTTGCTACTTAAAGCGAGCCATGGATTTAAGACTATTTTATTCTTCTGGAAATGATTTTATTTTGAAAAGTTTTTCAAATGGGGACTTTGCTGGATGTAGAATGGATAGAATGAGGACATATAGAACATTTCATTTCTTAGAGGATTAATTAGTTTTTTGGTCATGAAAGAAGCAACACTTAGTAGCACTTTCCACTGCTGAAGCTGAATATGTAGTAGCTGGAAGTTTCTGTGCTGAAGTGTTGTGGATGCAACACACACTCACAGACTATTGTATGAGTTTTTCCAAAACAAAAATTTTGTGTGATAATTCAAGTGCCATTTCCCTTAGTAAAAACCCTACACATCACCCTCTTGTAAATCACCTAGATATTAGAAATCAATTTCTTAGGGATCACACACATAAAGGAGATATCATTCTTTAATTTATCGGAATACAAGATCAACTTGCTGATATTTTCACAAAATTGTTACCTTCCGATAGATTTGAATACATTAAATATAAGTTTGGAATGATAAATGTATGGTAATCTTCCTTGATTAACTTCCAGTTGAATCAATCTCCTTATATTAATAAACTCCTTTTCCTAGGGGGAGTACATTTGACTATATGTTTTTCATATTTTTTTCATAAATATGTTTTTCATGTTTTTCTTAATGAAATATTTTATATTTTTTCGTAATGAAGTATATCATATTTTTTTAATGAAGTATTTCTTATTTTTTGTAATTATGTCTTTCATATTTTTCATAATGATTTTTTCATGTTTTTCGTATTATAGTTTTTCACGTTTTTTTCGTAATGAAAATATTCGGATCTGATGTTTTCATAATTAAAATATTTGGACCTGATGTTTTTATAAAGAAAATATTCAGACCTGAAGTTTTTGTAATGAAAATCTTCAGACCTGAAATTTTCGTAATGAAAATATTCAGACCTAAAATTTTTGAAATAGAAATACTCAGATTTGAAAATTTTCATAGTGAGGTTTTTTTTCAAATTAAAGTTCTTTTTGGAATCCGTAGTTCTTCAAGAAGAATATTCTTTAGTATGAATAATCGTCCTAGAAATTCGAAAGGTATGATTCTTTCTTGTGTTTTTCATAATTACATTTTACTTACTATTAGTTGCTTTTGTTTTTTTAAAATTTCTCATATTCTAGTTTCCTTAAATCCGAATGTTTTCCTTTTAAAACCTCAAAAGATAGGATTCAACAAAATTTTTCCTTGCGCCTATCATTTTAACTGTCAGGTCAGATCTAAACAATTCTCAGCCATTAGATTCAAATGGGAAGGTCAACTGTCACTTAAATACCTATATAAAGGGGACCCCAGATGGTTGTCCCATATCGGTTTTCAAAGCTTGTGCATGTCGAAGCTCTACCCCTCTACAAAATTCCGTTCTGAATTTTTCAGAAGTTCTCAAGTCTGAATGTTTGCATAAGTTCCCTCTCAAGATATGTCATATGTCAAGCCGATTACGGAGTGGCAAATATATAGGGAAAGGTTGGTACATCTGAAATTTTTTAATAAGTATGACTCTATTATCTCAAATAACATCAGGCTTAATGTAAGGGAAAGTGTATCTGTATCAAAGATAGGAGCTCAGGATGTTGTGTATCTGGACTTTCTCATAGAATTTTATGAATAAGTTTGATACTTTAAGGAAGAAGGTAGAGAAAAATTTTCCTTCAAGGGTTATGGAAAGACATATAAACTTTCTTACACCAAGGATTCTAGCTTGGTGGGGCTTTCATATGAAGGGAAAGCCGAGTTTTTCCCCCATAAGATTTCGTATGTTCAAGGTAGCTTCGTAAAGGTGAAGGTTATAGAATTCGTTGGTCTTACCAATGTAAAGATAGAAAATATATCCAATCTATCTACCAATAATCAGATTCTACAGTTATAGGTTCAAGGTCTCATCGTACTGAGAAAGGGTGACAAGGACACCCTGAAGAAAAGTGATATTTATTTCATGGAATTTTTGGTAAATATAAGGAATGTCACCCTCATGAAGAATATTCTCATTATGGTTGAGAATATCTAAAATGGGAATCTGAGAGCTTAGACTATTATGTATCCTGCCTTACATTCCATGCTGATAGTTCGGTGTCTTGAATCATTCATGATCCATTGCATTTCCGAGCCAAGGAATTGCAAAGTAATGCTGATCAGTGATGACACCCTCAAGAGAATGAAGGTTGGTTTCTCCAAGGAGACCAGGGAATTCTATGATCTGCCTGAGGATGTAGCATAAGCCATTCTAAAAAATACAGAAGAAGTTGAACCTTCAAAGAAGGCCGGAAAGAAAAGAATGTTGAAGAAAGTATAAGTAGATGGAAAAACCCCTATTTCTAAGGAAGTCCAATCCACACCTCCTAACCCCAAGAAGAAAACATCCTACCCAGATGAAGTGGTTGCAAAATGGAGGGAGGATAAGAAGAATAGAAAAGCAAGGGATCCACAGTTTGGTTTGGATCCTATTGAGGATAAGGCCTTGAAAGAATCAACTGCTGAAGAGCTTGAGAAGCAAGCCAAGGAATGGAAGCTAAAGAAGAAGATGTCTGAGGCAGAGATTTTCCAATCTCTTATGAAGGCCACTACGGTTTCATCTGAAAAAATCCCCATACTGAAATCTTTCCTTGTAGAACAATTGCCCGAGACTTCAGGAAAGAAGTACATGTCTACAGAAAAATCCCAAGAGAATAAAGTTGAGAAGGAAGCTGTAGAATAAGTTCAAGAAGCTCAGAGATCTAAAGAGACTGCTGATCTGATAAAGTAGAAGAATTTCATGAAAATGAATGTGCTTCCGAAAAGTTTTCAATCTGGACTTCTCATGTCGGATCTTCAAAACTTGCTACTCCGATAATAGATGAGAAGGGTGAAGAAGAAGTAAACAAGTTATCTGAGGAAGAGAGTCATAATCAAGACTTCATTATTCTTGAATACATTGTGGTAGGAGCTAAAAAGGAGAATGTTGATGAAGATAAGATTTTATAGTTATCTGAAAGTGATCAGGAATCTCTTGATGATTAAGTCATACTGAGAATTGATAAGGGTAAACCAATGTTGGTTGATACCCCTAGAAAATCTATAGTGAAGAAGAAGGAAGTTGAAGGAACATCAAAGAGGAAGCTTGTTGAATTATAAAAACAAGCCTCACCAAGTAAAATCTCAGATTTTGAATCATCTTCAATTGGTCATCATTTTTGTGAACAATCCTTGAAGAATCTTGTCGGGTCCATTTAAACTTTTTCAAGCATAGACTCTTGATGCCAGATGCTTCAGCATTCTCTTAATCAGAAATCAGATTCGGTGTCCATGGTAATGGACAAGTGTGTCAATATGGAATCAGAGTTCAAAACATTCCTCATAGGTTACGAAGCTCATAGAAAGACATGTAAGAAGATCACCAGCTAGTCAAAGAATACAATACAAGAAATGAGTGACCTTGATCAGTTTCAAGAGGATGTTAAGGAAGCCTTTGATACCGAAGATACCAAGATCAAGGATCTTACAAACAGCTCTAAGGAAAAGATGACTCTAGAACAAAATAATCGGATTCAAGAGGTGAAATATCTAAATGGTATGCTGAGTTATTTTGCGCAAAGATGGAAAACATAAAAGGATCTCCAGATTGAGATCCAAGAAAATCTAGCGAAACAAGATGAATTGCTAAAGGTTCAAGAAGAGGTCATGAAAGATCAGGAAGATATGATCAAAGAATTAGAAAAGAATGAAGAGGAGGATCACAAAGAGCTAACAAAGCTAAACACCATTATAAAGAAGCTAATGCCCATGGAAAAAGAATCAAAATAAATCCCACTCTGAACTTTTGTTGTATATGTTTTAACTTGTAAAATTCTAATAACCTTATTGAAATTGTGGATGAATTTTTTATTTTAATGTGTTTACTAATATTTCAGGTACCATTTTTTCCATTCCCTTAAACTCTTTTTGAAAATTGGAATGGGGGAGAAGGAAAAAGAATTCTAAGGAGCAGAAGGAAAAAGATTTCTATGTAATGAAGAACTATCCCAAAGTAAGGGGGAGTTTATCTAATAGGGAGTTCTCATTACGAATATTTCCACATTCAAATGAAAATTATCATTTCAGAAATCTAGAATATGTTCCTTAGTGTTCCAAAGCCTAAGGGGGAGTTAATCATATTCACCATTGTTCATATGTAAAGGGAGATAAGTTTTATTTTCAAATTCTAGAAAATATTTGGCTAAGACCTTATATTCTATTTCATAAAGATGTTTGTGATTTACAAAAAGGGGGAGATTATTGAGTCAATAAGGTTTTCCTTATGACTTTTCCATTCCTTCTTTCAAGGGGGATATTGTTGAGTCATTAAGAATTCCTTATAACTTCATGATTCCTTCTTGTTTTGAAAATCACAAACACCTTATCTCAAGACAAATCTTGTTTTACCTTGTTTTACTTCTCGAAGGAAAATTTAAATTCCCAAGGAAATTTATCCATACCATATTTTACACAGTTCTTTATCTTCTCTAAGTATAACATTCGGTGTCATATCTAAATCCTAGGAATCATATAATACTTATATATGAAGCATTCTGTTTAAGAATCCGTATTCTGGTTATGAACTCTCATGAAGTTCAACTCCGATTTCTGGATATGAATTCTCATGAAGGTCAACTCCGAATTCTAGATACGAACGTTATGGAGTTCAAGTCCAAATTCTAGATAAGAACATTCATGAAGTTTGACTCCGAATTGTAATTACGAACTCATGAAAAGTTCATCTACGAATTCCGAATATGAATTCTGGTTATAAAATTTTTTGTGTTCTAACTCCAAGTTCTCTATATTCGGACTCCGAACTCTTATGAGTTATGACTCCGAATTCTCATGAACTCTGACTCCGAAATTTGTAAGTTCAGGTTCCAAATTATTTTAAATCCAGACTCCAAATTTCATTGAAATTTAGACTCCGGAATTCTACAGAATTTTAGTTCTAAATTATTAGAAAACAGAATCCGAATATCCTTGTATTAAGATTGCGAACTCAATTTTTGGTTAGGCTCCAAACTTTCATTTACTTAAATTCCAAATATCAGATTTTTTTGGCTTACACTTGTTGACTTATAAAATGATATCGTGATTTTGGTTATCAACTAATCATTGTTTGAGTGACACGAATATAGGTCCCTCCGAAATTCAGGGAAACATATGACTCTTGGAGGAGGGAGCCGCCCATTAGAACCATGTCTATAAATAAGAGCTCATTTGAATGAGCTTAGAACGTTTTTTAAACACTGAAATTTGACAACTGTGTCTACATGCTGTTGAAGTGATTTATAGAAAGTGAGGCTCTTATAACCTCTTATTCTTCGTGTAGAAAGTTTTAACGGCTTGTTCAAACATTGCTTCATGTAGATTTTCTTTGTGTGGCTCCGATTGTTGCTGTGTACAATCGAGTGATTCCGGGGATAGACAGAAAGTGGGGCCGACTACCTGATAGTTGAGGGCTTGCGGGGATAGCAAGAGATACAGTGATCTTCACATCGAGGGCTTAACCTAGTGTGGGTAATACATACTTTCTTGAAAGTATAAATCAAGGGAATTTTATCCAAGGATGTTGGATACCCTTCTTTTTGGGTTAAAAGATTTACTTTGTTACTTGTTTTGTTACAAGTTTTTTGGCCGCATTTGTTTTGTTCAGGAAATTATAACTTTCTTATACTTCTTTATACTTGTACTCTGATTTAGTTATATTCTACATTCTTTAAGGTAGAATCTTATTTTTTGCAAACTTTTGTTATGTGTCATTTTTGGAATCACTTTTCTGGATCATGCAAGTTATTAGAACTTAGAGTTTTTGTGAGTTTTTGTTATTCAAAATTTCCTTAGGTATTTTTAAAGAATAAAATTCACCCCCTCTTGTATTTGTATCTCATTTTACATATTCGATCCTACATTTGGTATTACCGTATATATCATACTTAGAAATACTATCTAACATTAATTAGTATTCATGAAATTATGATTTTTGAAAGATATACCCTAAACCTAAAAACATGATATGGAAACATAATCTTATGTTATATGATCAAGTTGGAACTAAATTTTAAATAAATTGATTATAATTTTGAAATAATACAATGTTTAAAAATTATCTGAATAAATAAAGTCATAAATTTTGTAAGAGTTCATAATTCATGTTACATTAATGTCATGTAATTCAAAAATATTCCTAGGAAATGTTTTTTTAAATTACGAAGTTCTAATAAATTAAAATCATATGAAAAGCAATGACCACAATAAAATTAATCATTTAATTTCTTCTGTGACTTAAAAAAATAGACATATGGTGAAATGAATACTGGGAACAAGATTCATGATACTTTCTTCTTCTAATTATGAAAAATATGAGAGACATAGAGAGAGATAAAGAGTAAGTGTGATAAAATATATAAAAATAAAAAAAATTAATTATGAAAATAAAATGAAAATGGGGTTGGGTGTTTGTTTCAAAATTACTGATTCACTTGATAGAAAGGGAACTAATTACTCAAATATAAAATTATGATTAAATTAACTCATTTAAAATTTATAAGTTTCAAATTTGGGAACTTTTAACAGGATTATGACCCATTGTTTATGTATTTTGAAGTAGAGATTCTAGAATTAATATTATAAAGAGTATTCATGAAAAATCATAAAATTTTAGAATCTAATTAAGATTTTCTCTAATTATTAGTTAAATTAAATTACTTTTGTGTAATATTTAAGATTAAAAATTAATACATAAAATGAATCAATTGTTTTAGAATTTTATAATTGTAAAATTGAGTAACTTTTATGATATGATTTTATTAAATAATTTAGTTTTTCTCTTGAAAATTATAATGAAATCAATTAAAGATGCATATTTTTAGTTTTGTTGAAAAATAAAACATATATATAAATAATAGTGTTTTAGAAAATTATTTTGGAAATATATGACTTTCAATTTATGAAACTATAAAAATTATCATATTCTATATCAAATTATTATGACATAATTTCATTAGATGGATTGTATGCGATGAATTAAAAAATATGATGATAATATATATGTTTTTTAGATAATTGATATCACATGTTAACATTAAAAAACATCCTGGATGATCATGAAGAAGATAAGTATTATCAAAGAAGAAATGAAAATGTATAATGAAGTCTACCTAGCCTATAATGATGAAACAATTATAGAAAATAAATGAAAATAATTCATTGTAAGATGGAGCTTCCAAGATTTTAGGTAAAATAAATAATGACTAAGAAGAAAAAAAAATAATAGACAAAAGTGTTAACTGACAATGTGGGTACCACCAACAGATAGTGGTCATAAATTTAAACTGACTATAAAATGCCAGTCATGGTATGGTGAGTCTAACATTATTAATTTTTTGGCGTCTTTTCAAACCCAAACATTCATTGAAGTTAGTGATAAATATATTTCAAATTTTAAAAACTATAGAAAAAGTGGTAGGTTATTGTTAATCTAAGGGATCATGAGATTTATGGAATCATCCCATTTTTTGAATGTGAATCATAAAACATTTACCACTAGGTGGCTGGGGAAAATTAAACCATCTCACTATACATAAATGAATTACAATGTATACCCTTTATATTCATATATCACAATGTATAAATAAATTTTATACCCATTGAATAATTAACTAGAAGCTAATTTTATAACATAAACATGAATAGAAATAATGAAGTGTGTTAAATCAATGAATTTGACTAGTATTTGTGGTTTAATATTAGAGTACCATAATGAAAAATAAAAGTAAAAAATATAGGGAGTGACTATAAAGGGGACAAAAACAAACATGTTTGATGAACTAGAGCATCTGGAAAAATTATATAGAATTTATTCCTTCTCATAATTTATAAAAGATCCTATAAGTTCTTAATGAGAATTCCTAGTTAAAATCATAGTAGGGAGATAATAAAATAGTTGTTAATTTTAAAGTAATTCATTATAAATAATGGAAGTCATATCATTACTTTTCTCATAACCATAACTCAAAATTCATATACAAATGAAAAAATATTAAATAAATAAATAAAAAATATATTAATTTGAAATTGTTGGAAATGAATATTTATGGTAATAATTATAAATATTCATTAATATAATAAAAATAAATTATTTTTTTGAAATAATATTTTCATTATTTATGTGAACATAGTAATTTATTTTTAATTTAAATATTGGGTATAATACATTTACAAATTTATCTAATAAATTTTATTTATTAGGGAATAGTAAACAAAAATGTAATATATATTATAATATTTTCATACAATAAAAATATGATTGAGTAGTAATAGAATTTATAAGAATATATGGAATGTTATTTCATCAGACTATAATGTAATTTCCCATGGATAAAATAATATATTTGAATGGTACCTATTGAGACATTGTTATGTCAAAAAATAGTACAAAAAAGACCACAAAACTATTATGAATTTGGGAATGCTATAACCAGATGGGGAAAATGAGACATGTAGTTAAAATTGGAAAAAAATGTTGAACTGCAAAGCAACCATTCCTTTATTGTATATTCCCTTTCTATAAGATAATTGTACTTCGAATAGAATCCCCACTAATGAAAATTGTTTGTTGGGTGTGTTCGTAATATCATTCCCCCACAAGATATTTTAATTTTCAGCATTCAGAGAAAATATTATTCTCATCCACAAAAAAATTAAATTTTTGGTTCAAGGTGGAAATATCATGTTCCCCATAAACAATTTTAATTTGTGGCATGAGGCAGTAACCCTACCGACCCCCCCAAACAAAAATAATTTATAGTAAAAGGTGGTGACTAAACTACCCCAACACATAGAAATGTTTTTTTGATGAAGAGAAATTCTTGTTTCCCACTTCATAACACTAGGTATTCTATGCATATAGGAAACCATTTTTAAATAAATAATATTTCCATTAACTTTAAATACCTGATGTTCTCACTAGAGGTATAGTGGATATGAAATATGGAAATTGGAGAGACAAAAGATAGAGAAAAGGAGAATATTAGAGAAGACAAAGTGGGAGACTTATTGTTAAGTAGGTTATTCACTTACCAAATACCATAAAGGATAAAGAGATCTTTTAAAGGGATCCTTGGATAAGAGTCCCCAACCCCCAAAGGGGTAACCTTCATAAGGAAAAGGACTCACCTAGTCATCTGTAAAGGGGACCCCCTTTATCCACAAAGAAAAACGCTCACTAATAAATCCCATTTTGAGAAATAACCCCACTATGATGCCCCATCCCGCATATTGAGAATAATATATTAATGGGGGTATCCTTAGGGTATTATCCCCTTTATCTCTCATTCCCCTCCTTCTATGGAGAATTCATCATCATCTTGTCCCTTCTCTAAATTGTCCAAATTGTTCCCTATTAAGCAATAACAAAAACCCTAGAATTAAATCACTAATATCTCCCCTGAAACCACATGATCCATCCATCCAAGTCATGAGGCACATCACTAGGTCCCTCTCATGATCATTCATTCCCTTGGTAAGGTATGTCCCATTTTAAACTCCCCAATAACTAGGGTCCCCAAAATTCTAAACATCATGCATTATCATGGTAAAAAAGATCCCAATATTAGGGATAATTGAATCAATTCAAGAAGTGGTATTCAATTCAAACACTAAGTAAAATTTGAAGTGAATCAAAAAATATCCATACAGGTACATAAGTCTTAACCCTTGGTTTAGGTGACCTTCAAGAAGATGGTAATGAGTGAGCCCTACCTTTCTCCTTGACTCACCTTATGTAGCCTCACCCTCATCCACTAATAGATGAGGAGTGATTTTATCCCATGGTAAACCCTCCTATATTAATCCCATAAACTTTATTTTGAGATATTAAATTCCTGATACGACACACTTTTACTAGTGGGCGATGGAGAAAATTTAACATGGGCTTCCATTTCAAGTGCAAGTCCCTCCCAAACATGATTTTGCAACATAGAGATGTTATTCAATCTATTTTTTCTCATATAAACCATGAGTAACAATGTTATAGAGGTCAATAGTGATCATGACACTAGCATGATCAAAATTCATTAATGGGCCTCCTACTAGTTGTAAGATCCAAAGAATATTTCCATCCTCTCAAATGGATATATTTCCCTCAAGACCACATCTATTGGGACATATACCAAATGATGTAACAAATGGATCTTCTCCTTAGGTGTAAGTCCAAACCATATGAACGATATGGTATTTGATTCCCATATATATGGGATACATTGGAATCCTCTTCATGTTTCAAACCCTATACCCCCAACCCACCACTACCTTTATTGGTCCATATTCCCAGTGAGATCATCATTCATATGGGAGGCCATATACCTTCCAAATATTTTTTAAATCTCATCTTCACCAAATCATACCACTTGTGGATATATTCCTTGTATGAATAATACTTTCCCATAAAGATATATTCCTTATCAGGTCAGCCAAAAATAGCCACTCATGCATTAGTCCCACAGAATCCCTTTATATAAACCTTGAACCTAGAATTCCTCACCACATGATGTTAGTATGCATGGTCTAGTCCTTATCATATAACCCTAAAAGGTATGATGTGTCCTATTATGTATCACTAAACTATGTGGGTTGTGATTCCTTTTAAAATGATACATATAAATCCACTTTAATGGTCTCGATCCCAACATCAAAACTCAAACTACCTCCAATGATAAAAATAAATTCAAGAGTTCCCAATTATGAACCTTTAAATCATAATTATTTACAGTAAATCATTGAAAAGTGATTATAAATATGCGTAGGAGAAACTATGATATGTATAGATGGTTCTATTTATGGAGAACTTCAGATACATAAATATGGTTCCATTATTGTAGTTTCTTTGGAACATACATATGGTTACAACCTCATGTATACATGAATTATTATAGATTTAAATGGAGACTACACTTATATTTGGTCTTATAAGGGATTCATTAATTTGACTGAAATCTATAATAGAGTCCTAGAGTAGGTAATAATTCCCCCACAAGGGGTGTGATGATCCGATACTCACATCCACCTAACCAATATGGGTTCCTAAGCATCATCAACATACTAGCCAATGATCTCATAATATTTGAACAATGGTCCATAACATGGATGTGGAAACCACTGGGTTTATCTTGTTCCATGAGTCAAACCCATTAATAAAAGTAAAAAAGGGGGTTTGAATGAAAAATAATGAACCTGGAATATATAATTCATTAACCGAGATAATTTTTTCACCCACATGTTAAGATATTTCTTCTTATGTATTCATATAGTGTGAAATTGGACCCAACATGGATCTATCAAAAAATAAATCCACATGCACCTATCAACTGTGATTTTTCATTGAAGAATTTAATTATTTTAGTTTTATTAGATAGTGTAAACTTTCATTATAACTCTATTTGATCCCAAATAGAATCATACTGATCAGAAGATATTCATTCATTGGTGATCACATGAGTTAGGTCCTCCCTGAGCTAGAGGATGTTATCATTCCCATTGCATATTTAACACAAGGTGGAAGATGAAATAATCAAATATTACAACCTAAATGGTACTATCTTGAAATTTTAGGTTTCATGTGAGGACCTCCACAACATAAATCCCCACCAGAAATACACCCCATGAAGGATGTTGAAAAAATGAGATGTACCCATCATCATTTGAAATAATTTGGAGAGAATATCATCAGAACAGAATAAATAGTTCCACCCTTATCTGATGGAGGGGGATATAGAGGCCAACCACATCCTCATCAAGTCAGTGCAGAAGTTAACCTAATAGACTCATGCCAATAGTTGACAATACAAATGTTATATGGCGTCAAGTCTTCTACATGTTGAGGATGCTATCCCAGATGTCCTAGCTCAGGACACCAAATATTACGTGTCTAGGGTATCTAACCAAGGGATGAAAATAATCAACCAAGACTGGTAATATAACCCCATTCCTACAATGGAATACCACCAAAATAAAATGAAAATCTACGAGGAGTCATATATTCATTCCTACAACAAATAAACTTACCAGCACAATCTTGCTGCACCCAGAGAAGTTTGTCAGTATATCCTGACAATACCTAGGGTGATCCTACATTTCTACACCTACCTTCATATTATGGTACGAAATGGTGTATAAGAGTAGGCATATATCCCTATTCCATAAAATAAAATGGGAATATATTCCCATTTCATCCCCATATGTAACCTAGAACATCATTATAATTACATAAGGGAAACATCTATCCCTTACTACATTCTACAAACATGTTAAGATATAATTATAAAAGAAACAGTGGTTAAAGGGTGGGCACACAACCCCATACCCATAATTTGGGTATCCATTTAGAGCAATGTGAAGGGTACTCAAGAGTGGGCACATACTCCCTCTCCCATCTTGGAGGGTCATTAGAACATTCTCAAGATAAGTGCACAACAAGATAGATAACATCGAACCATTCCAACTAAAAATTATTGGTCCATTTAAATGGATGCATTGGGGTAGGGATATATCCCTACCAAAACACGAAAATCTTATTTTTATATTTTATAAGTTGAGTGAGAGTCACTTAGGTGGTTCCCACGTATGAAAATAAATATATAAAAATTTACCTCTAACCACTTAATGGATAACATCTAAAAATAAATGCCACTATAGGTGATCTATAATATTCAGGCATGTCTATAATCATACCCTACTCAATAATTGTATTATTGAAGTCCTCCAGTATCTATTATAGGTCGTCCAAGATGTTGCTGAATTTTCACCAATTCAAGGAAGAAACATTTCTAGTTATAAAGGACCTCCGAGAAACTTCACTACTAGTTTCTCTGAGGGTCCTCCCAAGAATATTCACAATGAATATCTCTTTTATGGATATACCAAGATCTATCATGAGATATTTTTTTGATGAGTACCATAGAAACCCTCCTTGTGGTCAAAAGATGAAAAAATAAGAAGGTTATCCCCTTTCTAATGTTTACCAAGAATGTCCTCCCCAAGGTATACTACATAGGTATTCTCTATGTGGATAGAAATTTATCCACAATGGAAGTCCTCCCAATTATGGTGTTTTCTATGAAGGTCCCACCCTACAATGAAATTTTATTTCAATAATAAGTTCTTACCCTTTCCAAATGAATTTTTAGAAAACCCTATTATCATGAGGCACATGGGAAGATAAATTTAGTCTTGACTCATGCATTATCATTGACAAGTTATATTCATTCTCAATCTGAAGAAAAATCCTGGAAATAATCACTCTCTCAACCACCCTTGGATTTCAATGATTCCATTGCAACAGATGAAATTCATACCAATCATTCCACCTAAAATAAGGAAATTTGGAAATTCCCACATTGTTCAGATAAAGTGGAGGAGTATATTTCAGAAGATGAAGGGAATATGTCACCCATGAGGAAATAAATATCCAAATATAATATACCAGATATGTTTTAGACCATGGACACTTCTCAATATGATATTTTGAATTTTTATGGAGGGATGAATACATCACATTTATAAACATTTATATAGGACTCTTCAATATTTTAAAAAAAATTACTACCTTACAAAGGATATAGTTATCATATTAAATAAACACAATAAATTCATCACCATATTGACTCAAAGATTCCTTCTGCTATGAGACACGCAAAATTGGAAGAGCAATAAGAGAGACTTCAGTGTTCATGCATTCATTCTTTTCAAAATCTATACCAATAAATCATTTATTCCCCATCTGTTGTCCATAATAGAGGATGGAGAGAGAAAATGAGCGATGCAATTCACTTCATTATATAGACAAAAAAATCCAATCCTAAGTGGATTTATTAAATTTTTTTACATTGAGTTGAATCTTAGAAGTGGGATATACCTACAATAGAGGTTATGCTAAGTAGGTGTGGGCCATGATTAATCTCAGAAGTGTTAGGTTCAGATAGAGAATTCCATCTAAGGAATCTTGTGTAAGGAATCCTAAAAGATTCAGCAGTCCTCTCACTTGATAAGAAAAAAACACAATGTTATAACGATGTTTTCAAGAACACGTATCTCAATTGAAGATGTCACATTATACCCAGATCAATATTGAACAAAGTTTTAAAAAATCTAGAGAGATGTCCCAATGATATAGGAGTATCCCCATCCCTCGGGGATGGGATATTTTTTACAACAGTGAAATCCATAAATATCAAAAAATCCTTTTTGATGTGATAAAAAAGTAGATAAAGGGAGACCTCATCTTCTAGTTATAGGGGAATTATTATCTAAATCAGCACCACCATGGAGGTCAGTATTTTCTCGACAATTAGCTATCTGAAAAACTTAATCCTCATGTTGTAGTTAGTATATTTTCCTGACTTCCTCTAGGAAAATTAGTATAAAAAGGTTTTTTGGGATCACTATTTAGGTCAAACATCAAAATAAAACCTCGATGAAGTACTTGAAATAAAGGATGGGCCCCCAAAAAATATCTAATATGAAGTGATCGTCCAATGGATAAATGTTAATATGTAATTATAAAGGAATTTTGGATTGATTTACTTAAGGATTATTCATGATTTATTTTATACTATAGTGGGTTTTGGTTTATTTTCATAGGAATTAGGAATTTTTGAATCAAAGGAATAAATGTTATGAAGTTGAAAAAATAGGCTTTAAAATTCATGTATAACATACAAAACGTGTAGCCCTAAATCACGACATGCTTAAAAAGCCTCAGACCAGACCTTGAATACTTTACATGACATCAAACACATGAACGACATGTACATACATTACACATTAAGTAAATTTAAAAATCACAATCCCACAAAAAGTGAATCACATAAATGACATATATATTTTAAATTACATGAAAAGTCTGAGATCCCACTCTACCAAAGATATTAGTGGATTTTTAAGAGGAGATTGTCGATCCTAAATAAATAACTTTTATCTTACAAACATGAGATACAGATGTTGGGAAAAATCCACATAAATCTATTACATGATGTGAATGATTAAATGTCATGTACTTTTTGATCATATATATTATTGAGTGCTCTACTATGCACACGGAGTTCATAGAACCACATTTTCTTTCATTTTTCTTCAACACTTTTCATTTTTTGTCATAAAAACATAGTTTTATTTTATTCCTTTCATTTTTTGTTAATACTTTTATGTTTCTGACCATTCAATATATTTTATTTTCCTATTGTGATTTAGTATCCATTTCGATGCTCTTTTTCAATACTATTTTAATTATTAATTATTTTTTTCTATTCCGTTGTTGTTTCTTCATTCTGAGAAAGATTTTGATTGGATTTAAATTGCTTGTAAATTTTTTAACTTTATTATCAATTATTCTAAATTTTTGATTGATTATTTTTCAACCATTTCAGGACAATTCTTAGCTTGTTTTATATTCCTTTATTTTTTTCCAATACCATCATGAGAAGAGAATCAACTTAGGGTTAGGGGTCAAGAGTCAGGGGATTTCTAAGACTAATGAATCTATATATTGAATCCTGGTAACCCTATAATAAGTAATTAGGTTAAATAACTATTTATCACATTCTCTTGGGAAGAATTGACCATGAAAGGGGAAATTTAATAATCCTGACCTTATTGGAGTTGAGAATGTAACACCCGAGATTTTTATGAGAAATGTTTTGTTTTTATGTTATATACATCATCAAAGGAATATTTCACTACACACAACACTAGATTGGCATTCCTTACATGCAATCACGACCTTCCTCGATAGCTTGTGTTGTATGCAATACCGAGTTTCACCTAACAATGATATGCCATTAAAATATTATTAAAACTAGCCGTTATGAATAGTAATACTCACTTTTTGAAATTTTATATATTTTATCTTTCAAAATAGACTTTATTTTTGGATTTGGAATATCGAAATTTGCCTAGGGTTAAATTTTGGTATTTTTCTGAAAACTTTCAATTTTTATGAATAGTGAAAACACTGGGTTACTATTTAAAAACCCAATTTTTTTTTAAATAATTATTTATTTTATTTCAATTTATTTTAGGTCAAAATTGATACATAATACCTATATAAGTTCAAAGTAATTCATTGGAGTCATTTTATAGTAATTTTAGATATATAAAAATTTTATTGAACTTTTCACCGTCTTTTACCCACCTCCTAGGAGAATTTCCAAATTCACATAAAACATAATTTTACCGCTTCTATGAGTGGAATTTCTAAAATTAGAGAGACACGATTAATATCAAGGAATAAAATGTGGTTCAATGAGATGAAAATAATTTTTTTCTGAATAGTAACTTTTTAATTTTTTTACCACGGTTAAAAGTTAATAGGGTAATTAAGGGTAAAAATGATATTATTATTAAACTAAAAAATGTCCTAATTCTATTGGATAAGTTTAATTAGACCATAAACAACCTTAGGAAAAAAATATGACCTTTTATGCCCACTTGGATTAGATTAGGACATTTAATATTATTTTACTTAAAGAATAGTTAAAATAGTTAAAATCAAAGTTTAATAACTAAAACATTTTTAATGTGGGGTTATATATAAGATAAATTCGACTATAAATATTCATTATAAATCTAAAACGAGTTACAATATAATGGTATTTTATTTATAATTTGTAGACATTAAGTAACTTAATTTATATATGAAATAATGATGATGAAGTAATTATCATATTAATAAAATATTAACATAATTGATGTTATAAATAACAAAATAAATGAAATTTGAGACTTTTTATGAATTAAACTAATTTTATAGGTTAATATGATATGTTATTATTGATTTAATTAACTTATTTAGAACTAATCATTCTGTTATGATTTTCAAAAAAATCAATTACCAAATAGTGTCAAAATTGAAATAAAATAGTTTTTAAAACAAATATTTTATTATTAATTGTTATTTTATTCCTAAAAATATAAGGTTCAGCCAAAGGACTGAGATAAGGTTATATATATTAATAATAAACAACTTTGGGTTCGTTTGGCTTGTTATAGTAAGTTTATTATCCTTATAGTGTAAGAAAATAAGAAGCCACAGTATAAGTTAAATTATCTAAGAAAAAGTTAAATCTAAATGATAAGGTTAAAATAGAAACTTAAACTTGTCTAAATTCTATTTTATGAGAGGATTTCGACCCATAACCACCTTATATTCGAAATAAATCATTTTTTAGCTATTAAAAACCAAATATGACTTTATAATAAAATAATATTTTTAATTTTTCCAAAGGTGCCCCTCTCCTCCCTTATAAAAGGGCACCTCCTCCCTCTCTTACTCAAACCACATTGAGCCTTCAAGATTGGACAACCCCTACCAATTTCTACTCTAAAATTCCCTAGAAACATACTAGAGGTCCTGGTCTTCTTCAACGACCATCTTTAGAGCCCTAAGAAGAGGTTAAGAAGTGGCACTTCAAAGAAGAGGTAATGTCCGTTACCGATTCTTTCAACTTTATTTCTTCTTCTTGTTCTTATTATTTACTTGTTTCATTATGAAGTAATAAAATATTTATAAATCATATAATGATACATTATTATAAGTATTAAACAACCCTATTTAACCATCTATCCATCATATGGAAAATGAAATCACCACGCGTGCATACGTACGGAATACCATCTCCACGACGTGGTGTAATCTATTTTCCACCACCACATTACATGGATAGGTATAATGGTGTAAATAATTACAATATATGATTATTTTAAAGTGATATTGATTCTTAAATATTATACATACACTTCAATATAATTCCATGATCATGGGAACGATATCATCGCTCGTGCGTACGTACGGCTTACCATCTCCAAGATGTGATGCGACTCGTTCTACATGATCTTCATCACATAATGATTATATGAATGAATTGAATGAATAAATATGATATATTTTACACTAATACCATTTTGTAAATAAGGTATCTATAACCTAAAAGAAGAATAATAATTTATTCGACAAAACACGCATAAGAACAAAAAGAAATAAACACCCGAATAACAAGTAACAATGAAATATTACTAATAATAAGCTAATAATATGACCACATATGATGAGTATGATTCTGTAATAATTCAATAACATTATTTAAATCATTATATAGGAGGTTCAGACATGTACGAAGAAAATAAGACCTAAGGTAAGGGAAAATATCTCAATCTCAATTTTTATCCGAGATTTTTTATACTTTGGTAATTAATGGGGTATATTAATCATCCAAATCCATGTTTCATCAATATGTAATATTATATCTATCTTCCTACAATTTTTTAAATCCAATTTTACCCTTCCGTGAGTTTTTAGTAAAAGATATGAAAGGAATCTTTTGCCGTTTTTCGTACGAGGTACTTTTTGACTTTTCTAGGCAAAGTACGAGAAGAATGTTTCCTTTAACTTATACAAAATGAATGGATTGTTAGAAAATTATTTCCATGAAGCTTACTTTACAAGTTTTCAATTTTATTTTTAATGAACTTATTTTAGTTTAAAATTATATGACATTTTAAACAAGGAAAATGTTTTTGAAGTAGAAAGGATATTTTCATCAGGAATGGAGTTCAAGTATTTTATCATAATTATTTTCCATCTAAGATAATATAGGGTTATATTTCTATCCCAATTTTTACATTGATTTGATTATGTTTTGATGGAATTATATTTTATGAAGTCTTTTTATCTTTTATGGATTATGTTATGATGGCACGATGTTTAAGAATCCCATTTTTATTACATGGGTTATGCTATGATGTATGACTTATGATTTTGTGGAACAAATAAGAATGGTTTTATTATGAGATGGGTGGACCCTATATCTCCCTCCAATGCATTGGGTACAGATTTATATCTCATGAGATAGAAATGGCTGGAATGGCAGGTTAATCTGGTTCAGTGAAACAGGACTGAAACGAGGAGTGAACTTGGTTCAGAAATGGACTTTGTCCGCTAAGATAGTCTTGGAAATGAGTCTTGACTACTACGAAATGATTCTCTATGATTATGTGTGTATGCCACAAAGTTTCGTGTTTTATGTTATAACTATTGGGATTAAATTTCACTACTATTATTTATCCCATGTTATGAAATTATGATCTCTTTTGCAGGTTAAGATTTCCAAAATGTTATGTTCTTATGAATATGATTTGATTGATATTTCATTTTTTTACCCTTTCTGAGCATTTGAGCTCACCTTTTTGTATGTTTTCGCTCCCCAGTTCATGAAAATGGTTATTAAGTAGGATATTCCAAAACGGACTCTAGATATGATGAAATAAATGGGAGACAATGTAGATGATTTATGAACCAATTGTTTATGTTTCCTAGTTTCTAAAGACACTATACCTTTATGGTAATTTCATGGTTTTGTTATATGTTGTAATAAGTGTGATTAAATTTTGTAGAAATAACAATGTATGTAAATTATGGGTGGTTAAAGTTGGTATCAGAGGAAAGGTATAGTCAACCATTAGAAACTAGGATGTTAAAGCCTTAGTAAGAACCCTAAGGATAAGTCTATGCATAGAACACAATATTAGTGTTCTAGAAATGGCTATGAATTACCTATGATAAGACCTAAAGCATGAAATTTAATTCTTGATTATGTGGTTTTCCTATTATAATTAGTATTTATCACACTATTCTTCATGGTTTTAGTCAATGGCTGGAACCCGAAGGAACCGTGTTAACGCGGAATGCGACGGGTAATGAAATGATTGTCCCCATGAGCAACCAAACGTTATGGGAGCTGGAGTGAGAAATCATTTAGCAAAGCTCACACAACTTTCTCAAGATATGAATCATGTAAAACATCCAAACGAGCAAAGTAAGGAGCAAAATTCTGTGGAATCCTTCATGAGGCAGCGTCCCCCCCTCATTCAGCGGGTCTACTGATCCATTAGTGGCTGAACAATGGATCAGTACCACTGAAAAGATATTTTTAGTTCTTCAATGTTCTGAACATGATAAATTCATCTTAGCAGTATATCGTTTGGAAGGTGAAGCTGATCAATGGTGGAATCTTATCAAGAATACAAGTCCAAAAGATGAAATTGAGTCCATGGAATGGGAAGAGTTCAAGAAATTACTTTTCAATAAGTACTTCCCTCGTATTCTTCGAACAAACATGGAGAAGGAGTTTCTTGAACTAAAGAAAAAGGATGATGAATCTGTTGGTACCTACGAAGAAAATTTTACAAGACTTTCAAGGTATGCTTTTGGTATTGTTATCCAACCTGAGAGTAAGATCGATCGATTCTTTAGTGGCTTAAAACCAAGTCTTCGAAGGGCGTTAGCCATAAGGGACTTCAATAGCTACGAGGAAATAGTTCGATGTGATCTCAATGTTGAGATGGAGATTGGAGTAACCCATCAGTCATATGGGTTTGATAAGAATAGGAAAATTAAATTCAAAGGAAAATATAAAGAGCACACTGAAAAGAAGATGAGTTTTCCCTTATGCTCAAAGTGCGGAAAGAAACATGGAGGGAGTTGTCTTAAATGGACAAGTAAATGTTTCAAATGTGGAAAAGAAGGTCGTCAGGCATTTGAATTCCACAATGATGGGAAGAATATGTCTAGTGATGCGAACGAATAAAAGGCTACACAGAGTGCACCTCCTACACTTCAATGATACAAGTGCAAGGAAATGGGGAATTATGCTAACCAATTCCCTAATCCAAGGGTTGTTGATGATGATCGACGTCAAAAAACACTTAAGGCTAACGACAAAGGAATGTCACATGCAATTTCTATCAGCGATGTGGAGTATGATAACGAAGTGGTGAAAGGTACACTTACCATCCACTCTAATGTAGCAAATGTTTTATTTACTTCTGGATCCACCCACTCTTTTATTTCTAAAGAATTTTCTAAGTGTATCACCGTATTACCTAAACAATTAGATGTTGAGTTAGCTGTGACAACCCCTAATAGAACAACAGTAGCATCAAAAGTTTACAATTATTCTCTGATTGACGTTTGTGGGAAAGTGCATCCTACAAATATTGTTATCCTTCCTATAGTAAAATTTGATTTTATTATTGGCATAGATTGGATTCCTTTATATGGAGCTCATATCAATTTCCAAATAAGGGATGTCACATTTCATATTCTAGATCAATCTATGATCATCTATCAATGCAAGGATGAACATAACCTTCCAGTGGAGATTTCTTCCAATATAAGGGTCTTGATTCCAATAAATGAAGGTTATTTATCTCAAATGGTTGTTGAGAAACACACGATTAAGAATATTCCCATTGTATGAGAGTGTGATGATGTCTTTCCGAAGTAATTTTCGGGTCTTCCACCAAATCATGAAGTTGAGTTTTCAAAAGAACTCGTACCGGGTGCATTACCTATTTCAAAGACACCTTATAGAATGGACCAAATTGAGTTACAGGAATTGAAGAAGCAACTCCAATAGAATCTTGATAAGGGATTCATATGCCCAAGTGTGTTACCTTGGAGAGCACCTATTCTGTTTGTTAAGAAGAAAGATGAATCAATGAGACTCTGCATTGATTATCTAGAACATAACAAGATCACTATCAATAGAAAATATCCTCTCCCACACATTGATGAATTATTTGACCAATGAAAAGACGCTCAATACTTTTCCAAAATTGATCTTTGTTCATGGTATCATCAATTAAGGGTAAAAAGGGAGGATATACCAAAGATGGCTTTCCGTACAAGGTATGGACACTAGGAATTTATAGTGATGTCATTCGGTCTTACTAATGCCCATGGTATCATCATGGATCTGATGAATAGATTCTTTAGAGGCTATCTTGATCAGTTTGTGGTAGTCTTTATAGACGATATTCTTGTCTATTCAAAGATAATGGAAGAAGATGAAGATCACTTGAGAATTTTATTGAAGACACTGAGAAAGGAGAATATTTATTCCAAATTTACCAAGTGTGAATTTTGGCTTAAAAAAGTTGCATTCTTGGGTCACATAATCTCGAAAGAGGGGATATCTGTGGATCCAGAAAAGATAGAGGTTTACTGAAAGATGGACAAGACCAAAAATTGTAAATGAGATCCAAACTTTTCTTGGTTTGGCTGGATATTATCCACATTTTGTGAAAGATTTTTCACGGTTATCTAATCCACTCACCAGGTTGACTCTAAAAGGAGTTAAGTTCGTGTGGTCGGAGGAATGTGATGAGAATTTCAAGGAGTTGAAAAGAAGGTTATCCAGTGCACCTGTACTCACACTTCCTTGTAGTGGAGAAAGGTTTGTGATCTATAGTGATGCATCCAAGAAGGGGATGGGGTGTGTTCTTATGAAAAATGATATGTTGATAGCTTATGCCTCATGACAGTTGAAAATCCATGATAAAAATTACCCAACTCAGTATTTGGAGTTAGCTGTGGTTATCTTTGCATTAAAGATTTAGAGGCATTATCTTTATGGTGAAAGGTGTGATATTTATACTGATCATAAAAGTTTAAAGTATATTTTCACAAAAAAGGAGCTTAATATGCGCCAAAGAAGATGGTTGGAGTTGATTAAGGATTACGGCTGCTCAATTCATTTCCACCCTTGGAAAGAAAACAATGTGGAATATGCATTAAGTCCACAAGGCCATGCTGGCTTATCCATGATGAGGATCACAAAGGATCCAATATTTACGGATTTACAAAGGATGGATCTTGGAATTATAATGGAAGGGGAAAATCTTGTCTTTCTCAAATTAATGTTCAACCATATATAGATGTGAAGATTAAAGAGGAACAAAAAGAAGATGTAGAGTTACAAAAGAAGGTGAAAAATGTTCCTGAATTCAACCTTGATTGTGATGGGATAATAAAGTTCAGAAATCAGGTTTGTGTTCCTCCCATCCCAGAATTAATGAAGGAGCTGCTGGATGAGGCTCATAGTTCTTCATTATCTATTCATCCTAGAAGCACGAAGATGTATAGGGACCTGAAAGAGTACTTCTGGTGGGATGGAATGAAAAAAGATGTTTCTGAATATGTCTTTCGATGCTTGGTTTATCAGCAAGATAAAGCTGAGAGACAGAAGTCTAAGGGGATGTTACAACCATTACCCATACTCGAATGGAAATGGGAAAACATCACTACGGACTTTGTCACTGGACTTCTTAAAACATCCAAAGGAAATAATTCTATCTGGGTCATTGTTGATCATATTACAAAGTATGCACACTTCATTGCTATTAGAGAGGATTTCTCTCTGGATCATCTTGCCATGATATATTCAAAGGAAGTGGGCAGATTTCAAGGAGTGCCACTTTCCATTATATCTGATCGGGATATGAGGTTTACCTCAAAGTTCTGGAGAAGTCTTCAGCATACTCTGGATACAGAGTTGAGTTTCAGCACTTCTTATCATCCTCATACAGATGGTCAGTTTGAGAGGAAAATTTAAACTCTAGAAGTTATGTTGAGAGCTTTCTCTATGGATTTCAAATGAGGTTTGGATCAACACCTACCTTTGGTGGAATTTTCTTATAATAATAGCTTTCACTCCAGTATTCAGATGGATCCTTATGAAGCTCTCTATGGAAAGAAACACAGGACTCCAACATGCAGGGATGATGTCGAGGAAAGAAAGCTATTAGGACCTGATCTTGTTGATGAGATGGTAGAAAAGGTCAGATCTATTCAACAACAAATTAGAGCATCTCAGAGTCCACAAAAAAGTTATGCCGATAACCGAAGAAAATACCTAAAGTTTGAAGTGGGTGATAAAGTGTTCTTATGAATATATCCTTGGAAGAGAGTAATGAGATTTGGAAAGAAGGGATAGTTGAGCCCTAGGTATATCGATCCTTTCAAAATACTGGATCGGGTTGGGAAGGTAGCTTACCGATTAGCTCTTCCACCGAATCTCTCTCAAGTTCATGATGTGTTCCGTGTATCACTCCTGAGAAAGTACATACCCGATCCTTCACATGTACTAAGCTCAGAAGGTGTACCGCTGGAGCAAGATCTTTCTTATGAAGAACAACCGATAGAGATTCTGGATCGTGGAGAAAAAGTTCTACAGATCAAGACCACTCTCTTGGTAAAGGTTTTATGGAGGAACCACCAATTAGAAGAAGCTACATGGGAGCTTGACAATATGATGAGGGAAAGGTATCCTCATCTGTTTGTTACAAAGTGATGAATTTCGAGTGCGAAATTCATTTTAAGGGGGTAGAATGTAACACACAAGATTTTTTAGAGAAATGTTTTGTTTTTATTTTATATGCATCATCAAAGGAATCATTCACTATACAGAACACTATATTGGCTTGTTTTACACGCAATCGCGGCCTTCCTCGATAGCTTTTGTTGTACGCAATACCGAGTTTCACTACACAATGATATGCTATTAAAATATTATTAAAACTAGTCGTTATGAATAGTAGTACCCACTTTTTCAAATTTTATAAATTTTATCTATCAAAATGGACTTCATTTTTGGATTCGGAATATCTAAATTAGCCTAGGGTGAAATTTTGGTAGTTTTCTGAAAACTTTCAATTTTTGATGAATTGTGAAAACACTGGGTTACTATTTAAAAACCCACTTTTTATTTAAATAATTATTTATTTTATTTAAATTTATTTTAGGTCAAAATTGATACATAATACCTATATAAGTTCAAAGTAATTCATTGGAGTTATTTCATAATAATTTTAGATATATAAAAATTTTATTGAACTTTTCACCGTCTTTTACCCACCTCCTAGGAGAATTTGCAAATTCACATAAAACATAATTTTACTGCTTCTGTGGGTGGAATTTCTAAAATTAGAGAGACACAGTTAATATCAAGGACTAAAATTTGGTTCAATGAGATGAAAATAAATTTTTGGTTAATAGTAACTTTTTACTTTTTTAACAACGGTTAATAGTAAATAGGGTAATTAAGGGTAAAAATGATATTATTATTACCCTAAAAAATTCCCTAATTCTATTGGATAAGTTTAATTAGACCACAAACAACCTTAGGAATAAAATATGACCATTTAGGCCCACTTGGATTAGATTAGGACATTTAATATTATTTTATTTAAAGAATTGTTAAAATAGTTTAAAATCAAAGTTTAATAACTAAAAAAATTTTAATATAGGGTTATACATAAGATAAATTCGACTATAAGTATTAATTAGAAAGATAATAATAGTTCCCATATAATGGTATTTTATTTATAATTTTTAGACATTAAGTAACTTAATTTATATATGAAACAATGATGATGAAGTAATTATCATATTAAAAAAAGATTAACATAATTGATGTTATAAATAATAAAATAAATGTAATTTGAGACTTTTTATGAATTAAACTAATTTTATAGGTTAATATGACACGTTATTATGGATTTAATTAACTTTTTTAGAACTAATCATTCTGTTATGATTTTCAAAAAAATCAATTACGAAATAGTATCAAAATTGAAATAAAATAGTTTTTAAAACAAATATTATATTATTAATTTTTATTTTATTCCTAAAAATCTAAGGTTCGGAAAAATGACTAAGATAAGGTTATATATATTAATACAAAACAACTTTATGTTCGTTTGGCTTGTTATAGTAAGTTTATTAACCTTATAGTGTAAGAAAACAAGAAGACACAATATTAGTTAAATTATCTAACATAAAGTTAAATATAAATGATAAGGTTAAAATAGATACTTAAACTTGTCTAAATTATATTGGATGAGAGGATTTAGACCCATCCCCACCTTATCATCGAAATAAATCAATTTTTAGCTATTAAAAACCAAATATGACTTTATAATAAAATAATATTTTTAGTTTTTCCAAAGGTGCCCCTCTCCTCCCTTATAAAAGGGCACCTCATCCATCTCTTCCTCAAACCACATTGAGCCTTCAAGCTTGTCCAACCCCAGAAAATTTCTCCTCTCCACTTCCCTATAAAAATCCTAGTGGTCCTGGTCTTCTTCAAAGACCATCTTTAGTGCCCTAAGAGGAGGTTAAGAAGAGGCGCTTCAAAGAAAATGTAATGTCCGTTACCGATTCTTTAAACTTTATTTCTTCTTCTTCTTCTTCTTTAGTTGTTTCATTATGAATTAATAACATCAGTATCACTCATATAATTTTATGTTATTATATGTATGAAACAACCCTATTTCACCATCTATCCGACCTACAGAAAACTAAATCACCGCGCATGCGTACGTATGGAATACTATCTCCATGCCGTGGTGTAATCTATTTTCCACCACCACCATACTTGGATGGGTATAATGGTGTAAATAATAGCTATATATGATTATTTTAAAGTTATATTGATTCTGAAATAGTATACGTACACTTCAATTAAATTCCAGGATCATGGGAACGATATAATCGCTCGTGCGTACATACGGCCTACCGTCTCCACGATGTGATGCGACTCGTTCTACATGATCTTCATTGAATAATGATTATATAAATGAATTGAATGAATAAATATGATATATATTAAACAAATACCATTCTAGAAATGAGTTATCTATAACCTAAAATAATAATAAGAATTTATTCGACAAAACACGCATAAGAACAAAAAGCAATAAACACCCGAATAACAAGTTACAATGAAATACTACTAATAAGAAGAAAAGAATATGACAAAAAATGATGAGTACGATTCTGGAATAAATCAATAAAATTATTTAAATCATTATACAGGATGTTCAGACACGTGCGAAGAAAATCGGACTTGAGGTAAGGGAAAATCTCACAATCTCAATTTTTATCCGAGATTGTTTATACTTCGGTAATTCCTGGGGCATATTTATCATCCACATCCATGTTTCATCAATAAGTAATATTATTTCTATCCTCATACAATTTTCTAAATCCAATTTTACCCTTTAGTGAGTTTTTAGTAAAAGATATGAAAGGAATCTTTTGTCATTTTTCGTACAGGGTACTTTTTGACTTTTCCGGCCAAAGTACGAGAAGAATGTTTTCCTTAACTTATACGACATAAATGGATTGATTGAAAATTATTTCCATGAAGCTTCCTTTACAAGTTTTCAGGTTTATTTTTAATCAACTTCTTTTAGATTAAAATTTTATGTCATTTTAAACATGGAAAAAAAATTTAAGTAGAAAGGATATTTTCCTCAACAATGGAGTTCATGTGTTTTATCAAAATTATTTTCCATCTAAGATAATATAGGGTTCTGTTTATATCACTATTTTTACATTGATTTGATTATTTCTTGATGGGATTAACTTTTATGAAGTCTTTTTATCTTATATGGAATATGTTATGATGACACGATGTTTAAGAATCCCATTTTTATTACATGGGTTATGCTATGATGTATGATTTATTATTTTGTGCCACACATAAGAATGGTTTCATTATGAGATGGGTGGGACCTATATATCCCTAAAATGCATTGGGAAAATATTTATATATCATGAGATAGACATGGCTGGAATGATAGGTTAATCCGGTTCAGTGAAACATGACTGAAACGAGGAGTGAACTCGGTTCAGAAAAGGAATTTGTCCACTAAGATAGTCTTGGAAACAAGTCTTGAAAACTAAGAAATGATTCTCTATGATTATGTTTGTATGCCACAAAGTATCATGTTTTATGTTATTATTATTGGTATTACATTTCACTACTATTATTTATCCCATGCTATGAAATTATGATCTATTTTGCAGGTTAAGATTTCCAAAATGTTATGTTCTTATGAATATGATGTGATTGATATTTCTTTTTTTTACCGTTACTGAGCATTTGAGCTCACCCTTTTGTATGTTTTCTTTCCCAAGGTTAGGAAGAAGGTTATTATGTAGGATATGCCAAAAGGGACTCTAGATATGATGAAATAAATGGAAGAGAATGTAGATTCATTATGAACCAGTTGTTTATGTTTCCCAGTTTCTAAAGACACTATACCTATATGGTCCTTTCATGGTTTTGTTATATGTTGTAATAAGTCTGCTTCAATTTTGAAGCAATAACAATGTATGTAAAGTATGGGTCGTTAATGTGAAGGTGATGAAAATTATCCTGTGATGATTTCTACATAGAAGCAATGATTAATGTATATAGGTTATTATATATACCCAGACTAAGGTATAGTTTCATCATAGATAAGTTAAATTTGTTTGAACATAACCAATTGGAGACTCTTTCACTATTTTGTATCATTGTCCATATGAATATTCCAATATCGATTTAGGATAATATTCTACTGAGAGACTTGAAATTGAATATAATCTATTCTTAGTTATATGAATTATATGCATACTACCAAGTTATAGAAATACTAAATCATGAAGAGTGAACGTGATGAATCCTTTCAGAGGTTTTTTTTCAAATGGTTTCCTTCATTCTAGTGGCCGCTATGGGTTTAACCCCACAATTTATCTTTACTAAGCCCTACCAGTAAGTGTATTTTGGATCAATAAATTTATAATCCAATCAATTACCATGTGTATTTGATGATGCATATGAGGACATAAAATCTTATTTCCATTTTTAGGGATTACTATTTCCTAGGCAAAGTATCCTTCAGATAAAACCCAAGATTAACTTACCCTCCCCCATTTTTATTTTTCATTCCCATTTTTTTTAAAATTATTTCACTCACATGGGCATCTTTATCCTCTATCTATTTTTCTCATCCAGTTCAGGTGTCAGTGACCTCTGACTCTTTCAAAGAGCCTTTCCGGTCAAGAAATTTTTTGTTTCATCCCAATATTGATGTGTATTTAGCTTCATAGCACCACTTTGTAATAGATGATCACAATAATCCTTCAGAGACCAATCATAGAAATATGGTATATGTGCCACCCATCAAGCAAGAAGTTAATCCAACACTTCAGGAGTGCACTATTATGGAGTATGGAATTCCATTGATATGTTGTGATATTCTTAGCATTGTGAGACCACCTATTTAGGAACACGCTTTTGAAATAAAACATGGCATAATCAACATGATCTAGAACATGGGTTATTTCATTGGGCCTCAAAGTGAATACCCCCATTAGCATATCTATAACTTTATAGAGGTTTGGGATATCTTTCACAACTAAGGAATTTTATCAGATGAAATAATACTCTATATATTACCATTCTCTTCACATGACCGATCCAGGGAGTGGATCAGAAAAAAAGATCTTGAGTCAATCATAACTGGGAATGATGTATCCAAAAATATCATGCACAATTACATCCCTCCGATAAAGACTTCGAATAACCTTAATTACATTAAAAATACCATCTAGGATGATTGAGAATAATTTTATGAGGCATGAGATTAGTTTATTGAGCTCACTTGAAAGTTACCACATCATAGAATTGATTTGTGGATTCAGTTTCAGAAATTTTATCAAGGACTTGAACCTACTATAAGAACTATAGTGGACACCACTGCTGATGGAATAATCAGTATTATGATGTCAAAATTGTTCCAAGACATTTTAAATGTGGTCTCCCATAATTAAAGTCTATGGAAAAACGATATAGGACCCCATCGACATAGAATCATCAAAGTGGAGGAGGGTACCCACCTCGCAGCCCAAGTAAATTGTCCTATAAAGAAGTACGAGTATTTATAGATACCTTCTACACCCCTACACCATCCAAAATTTTTTATGAAGATAAAATATTATGATATGTGTGGGGGCCTACACAAATACCAAGAATATAGTGTAGGTATATAGAAACCCCAATTTCAAGTTTGTAATTATGTCAATTATAAGTAATAAAACACATAGTTTTATGATACCCAACAATATAAATAAAAAGAATTCATTAGAGAGTAGACCAACATAAAATATATCATAATAAAGGTAATTATCATCAGAGGATTGGTCAAGTACCACAAAAAAATTAGGCACCACTCGGGTACCAACTAAAAGGTATACCTCCTCAACCAAAAAAAAATCCAATTACCTTTTCCTAGAGCTCAGCAGCCGTAATTATAATAAGCTCCTATAATACCACCACAAAAAAACCCAGAATCTCCAATACAATATCAAAAATATTTCTCACTTCCTTCATGAAAATATCATATTAATAGTTGAAAACACATGGTACAAAAATGAAAAACTAATAGGATTCCCTATGCAACATAGATCATCAAGTGGGGAATATCATTAAAATTTTATCCTATCAGCTATCAGGTATATTTCTTGATAATTTTGAAACTCATATGAGGGAGGAGGCTAAAAAATAGTTTTTAGAAGTGGAAAGATTATAGACTTTAAATAGATATTGGTTGATGAGAAAAAATGATTGGAATAATCTGATAAAGTTGAACAGGAGAGGAATATAGAGATAGAGTGAACTGAAAAAGCTATAACCAAAGAGAATCAAAAAAGGGAAGAATTTTATGTGGGAATATCATTATAAAAATCTAATTCTCCATTCCCATAAATAATTAGGAATGGTATTATTAAAGGGAAATATAAAAAATTTATAGCAATGTTGAAAAAATTACACATCAACATCACTTTCACTGAGGGCATTGATCATATTTTTTCCTACACTAAATTTTTAAAAGAATTGATTTACAATAAAAGAAATACAGAGGAACTAAGAGTCATCTAACTAAATAAATAATGATCTATAGTTTTCTTGTGGAAGCTAACTCAGAAAATGTGAGCCACCAAAAGTTCTTCAATTACATTCACCATATGAACATTTAATTTTGAGACAGACTTGTTCGATCTAGATGGAAATATAGATCTCATTCCTTTGAGTGTATTCAATAAGTTGTGTCTTGATTAATTAAAACTTATAAGAGTAGAATTGAAACTTACTAACAAATCAATCATGAATCCTCAAGGATTGATCAAGGAAATCTTAGTAAAAGATTGAAAACTAATTTTCCATTCTGATTTCCTCATCATAGACATGGAAGAAAAAAGAGATATTCACCTTATATTAGGAAGAACATTTTTCACCACCGTTATGGAATTGGTTGATGTTAACCAAGGTAGATTGATATTTATAATTGGTGATGAATTGTTTGTATTAGATTTTTTGAAGGCTATTAATAAAAGTAACAAGTTTTTTAATTTTCAATCAGTCTATCTAAATAAAAAGAAAGATGATCATGTGACCTGTAAGGATGAAAATTATAAAATAACATTCATTACATAAATTTTTAATTAATATTTTCCCAAAGGATATATACTGACAATTGAATTCATTTTCATCTATGTAAGAGTAGCTCTCAACATTAAAATAAGCATTAACTAGGTGGAAACCCAGGGTAGGTTCAATAGGTTAGTTTAGTCTCTAGGAATCCTTAGATCATCATTGTAAAGGGAAACTGACTAATAAAGGAGAAAAATTCATAATACACATCATGTAAAAAATACATGGAGTATAAATATCAATGGTTAGAAAAGAAATAAAATTTGATATTTAAACATTCTGTATCATATACATGATGTGTATACTGCGACCATATTTGAAATCCTGAACCCTAGGTTCACATACGCAACCCCCTCCTTCTCCTCAACATGTACAAGACCCAAACTCTTCTTCACCTCCTCTCCTACCTTATTTATGGTTACTACTCTCTCCACTACCCCATATCCTCAATCCATTATCCCCTACCACTATCTCTTCCACAAAAAATCACCTGCATGAAGAGCGTCGACACATCTCCTACCAATCCCACATATGAGCATGATGCAATTCTTTTAACACACAAGCAATGGTTTGAGACTCCCCCTCATGCACCTAAATATCCTTCAACCTTATCTTCCCCCTCTTCCTCCATGTTAACTTATACATTGAAGGAATTATAGTCTTTATCTAGTGAGTTGCAAGGCACTACCTTCCCACACCTCTTTACCTAACTAAAATTCCTAAGATGGGAGCACCAGGTCAGGTTATTCTACCTATAAAAAAATCAAATAAGGTCCGACAATACTCTATAACTCTACATACTTTATATTATCTACATTCATCATAAATTCCTTAACCTCATCAGATGGTTGCACATTTAAGTCATAACCTAGGTAAGAGATGATACTCTTAGGGATATCTTCCTCATGTTCCTAGCCACATTCGAGCAAGCCATAAACTCTGTTAAGTTCAGACACGATAGAAGGCCATGGGATCTCATCCTTTGTGACTTTTCTATTATCTTTGGCATTCGCTCTGATGACTTCATCGCCTCACATATCTTCCCCAAATTGTATCTCAAACTAACAAGGTCGATGATTAATGGCTTTGGGTGAGGGTTGGTTGAGACCCACAGAGCCCTTATAATCCTCACATGATGAATAGAACCCAACCTTATAGTGATGCACATTTGATTCTTCACCAGGACATAGCTCAAGCATGGCTGACTTGAGTTGATTCTCATGGGAGTGTGACCAAGATCAAGGTCATCATTCATGACTCAACCATGGGTGGAAAATCCATCAACATGGATAGGTAGTTTGGAAAGTTATACCAGGCCCAAGAAGGGAGAACCAAAGGTTCATTGATGGGAGCCTCCACCATTACCCATTTAGCCAGGCATCTTGGTGCATTCGAGGCCACAACCACCCACACACCCCTCAGCTAAATGGAGAGAACTTCCTTCTATTTTATCCATGATATAGGGATTCACATGAAGTGAAGCATAGTATACTAGTGGGAATCAACTTATTTTGAGGATGTTGAAGAGGAACTACCCCACACATAGATGAACCATCCTCCCCTTTCTACATACCTGATACCACCACTACTACCACTACCATGCCACCTACCACTACACCCCTACCCCTTATTTTATCATCACTATCACTCTCCCATTTTCATCTACAATTCATCCACCCATTCCCACAGACCTATTACCATTTTTACAGACCCTTACGGAGAACCATCGATATATTTTTCACTATCTATGTGTTCTATACACCACCATATATCACTTTACCATCCCACCCCCTTCAATGTCTCCTGATTCATCTCTCTACCCACACTCATCTACTACTTCTTCTTCATCATACATTCAAACACAAAATCCCCCCAATCAAATATACCTCCCATGATTACTAACCTTATAACCTTGTAGGAGTACCTATAAGAGTGGGCTAGATGGGGTAAGGGCCCTATAATTCTATATCAATCAAATGATCCCTTCGTAGATTCATCTTCCTTACACCCAGCCTCCATATATATTAGAATATTGTCTTATCCATCCTTGACTGAGCCGATTTCCAACAACATAACATCCCATACAATAGTTATTCCCCCAATACCCTTCATCCATTTATGACACTAATAGAGTAGGAAAGCTGCATGAAATCATTGTTCCGGTGGGGACTCCTGATGAAGATCTCAATGGAATTGGATTTTTTCCAGTTATGTCCTGATTTCCTGACCTTTATACTGTATTTTTTTCCATTTTTGTACTACTTATATTAAATTTTTAATGATGTATCAGTTATTAAATATATATATATATATATATATATGATTTTTTTTAAATACTACTTATTATCTTATTTACATTTTACTGCTGCATTAATTTAGAAACGTCTAGTTGTACTGCTTTTTCTATGGTCACTGATGAGACTATTATGATATATTCTTGAATCCTGACTCAAATATATCATCATTTCACTAACATATAGAGAAAGTTTGAGGATCTCCATCTTGAGATCTATTCTTAATAGTTATCCCCACGACGAATAGCATGAATGTTAGTCTTTCCACATATGATTCATGATCTATATGCTCATGAGGTGTTTAATCCTTCCAAGAATACCTATATTCTCAATGACACAACCACTGGTTCTTATCATAGGTATAAAACCACTATGAATATGGATGGCACTAATTTATTACTTTTTCCACCCATCTGGATGATGACATCATTATTAGCACATAATGGGACTTAACCCATATTTTTTCTTCTGTCTTACTAGTGTTCTTAGGAACACTATTTTAATTTTTTGTTCATTTATGTTCATAGTTCTAAAAAAACTACACTTTACTCCCTCGCTTAATTTATATGAAATTATTTTACTTACTATAAGCTACATGAAACTACCATTTTTCTTCTTCTTTCTTATTTAAACATTATGGGAAAATGTTTTATCCTGTGTAGGTATTTTTTTATAAAGTTTTGTAGGTATCCCAAATTCAATTCTACATCCAAAAATTTTCCCCATGGAATGGAATTCCATACAGTTACCTCAACATTCCCCATTTTCAACTAATAAAGTACCATTTCATTTATATTTATGCATTACTTTCTTTTATCTCACAGAATGCTTTTTAGAAAAGTGCAAACACTATATCATTTTAGGTGACACAAATTCTTTCTTGAGAATTATTGTTATCAAACTTGGATTAAATTTTTTCACTAGTCTTAGAGACATTTTTCATTGAAATCATACTCTAAACATGAAATATCATTGAACACATTTATGTAAATGAAAGTTTCATATGATTGTAACATCTTCGGTTTTTAGAGATGGACTAAATCCCTACCTGTTTGGTATTTTTGGAGTTTAGTAGGTATTCCATCACTTTTCTCATTTATTAGAACCTAATTAAGAACTTTTCTTTGTACTAAGACATTTTATTTGATTATTTAAGGATTGATGAGTGGCATGGGTGTATAGATGGGTTTTAGGTACCTCAATGTCCTGAAGGCCTTGTTTTGGGAATTTCCAATTTGAGGTGCATGGTTTGGTTTAACCATGAAACCTCCTAGTAGAAATGGTGATACCCAAATTCTAACTGAGAACCATTTAAGAAACTACTCAAGATGGGTTTCATGGTCATGAAAGACCGCTATAGTTTTTAGTATAGGGTATTCATACGGTATGTACGTGGTTTGACAAACTGTGCACACGACTTAACGCTTAGTCCTAAATGGGTAGTACCCTCGTACTGTAGCACACATGTTTTGTGAAGGGTTAGGCCTAAACATGTTTAATAACCATGTGAGTCCTGGCTCATTATAATTAGAAGCGATGTGTTTTCTGCACGGTTTGTAAAACTGTGTGTGATGACCATGTGGCTCACTAAAGGTGTGGAATGGCCTTTTTCCCCTTCTCTATAAGCACCTTCATTCTTCCCCTTTTATCCTCTATTGGTCATGCACAATAATGTGGGTTCCAATTTTTTTCATCAGGAAAGGGATTGATACTTATCCTCCATCTAAGCTCAGCTATTCAATATGTTTATAGTTTTGGATCTGTATAGATAAAACTCTCCATCCTCTGGCTTCTATTTTTTTCCTCGTATCACAGACTGCTAAATCCGCATGATTAATTTTTATCTATTTCTAGGATGTTCATAAAAAATGTCAATTTATTTTGAATCAGATTTAGTTCGAGGATATGATCAGACATGTATACCTCTATGACTATGAGTTAGATGGTCCTTACCTTTATTTGTGATTTCATGAGTGTTTTAGGGGTGCAGCTTAGAGACCAATATTGTTTTGATCGAGTGAGAATGTATAGTTTTAATGGTTCATTTTAGTTAATTTAATTGATATTTTTGATATTTCTTTGGGCTTTATTGTAGAATAACATAATGGTTTGAGCCATATGTGTTGATTTGGACCTTGGGCAGTTCGACCAGGTTGTAGTATTTATATTAATTTGATTTTTTTATTAAATTTAATTGTTTGTTAGAATTTGAGTTATTAAATTCAATCATGTTTAATTGACTTATAAGATGTTAACTACTTGTGATGCACTACAAAAATCCATTGGATTTTGATGGGCTCGACCCTATGATTGAGATTGCAAAGGCTATCTATTTTGAAAAGATGTGATTATAAGGAAGGGTGTGTCCTATAATATATCTTTTTTGGGTGATATTAATCATAGGTTGGGATATTCGATCATATTTTAAGGTGGAATAGACATCAGGTTGTAGGAATGGAACTTGATATTTGGGATGACATGGCCATCAGATTGAGCGACATGGTTGAAAGGGAATGAGGTGCCCAAAATTATAGTGTCTTATATTTCAATTAGTGATTTCTACTCACCCATGTTGGAAAAGTTCCATTTAGACTCGTGTTCACACAAGTTGAATCAAATGATGAGGTGGTAATGACCACTCATGTGGGTAGAGGCCCTTGATAGTTACTTCTAAGGTAAATGGATGGGGGCATATACCCTAGAATAGAATGGGGAGGTAGAGTATCCTTCAGAAGACAATGTTGAGGCTTTCAGTTTGGGGATAAGGCTAGTCATTCTTGAGGAAATTGGGATATGATTCTTTTGGGAAGATAGATGTCATCATTCCTCGAGACATCTACTATTGAGTTGATGATGATGTTCCCTTGAAGTCATATATCACTGTGCCATAAGACATCAGGCTTTAAGGCCACTGATGCTTTCGAGTAGGGGTTGAGTGTACATGAGTTGTTTGATTGGGAATTCCATCAGGGTGTCTATTACTTGGTTGATGGAATAAGTTACTAGGTGAAATTTACTGGTTGATCCTGAGGGTTCTTTTGGGGATATTTTACATTATGGGATGACTTGGTCTCTGGGCAAAGGATCTGATCCGTTATGGAATTCTAACATTTCCCAATGAAGGTCATAGCTTCCTAGTGGCATTTCAGAACCAGGGAATATTTTTTTATTCAAATTCATGATTGTTATTTATTTATTTTATGTACGTGCCTTCTTGATAACATGTTTGAGTTAGAAAAAAAATGGTGGTGGTCTATTGAGACTCATTCTCACACCCTATATAGGCCCATCTGGATGCATGTAGACTTCATGCTTTTGCATTCAGGTAAGGGTTTGAGATATGCAGAAGGATCGTAGTGGCTGAGTTGGTATGGGATGGATGGAAAGGGGCCTTGATGTACCCACATCACTCTGAGTTTTCTTTTTTATTTCTTTTCTATATTATCACGATACTTATATGTATATAATGATGGTTTACCATTGGCGATCCTATCTGATTATTATGTTGTATGACCTATATTGGATGAATGATCTGATTTAGTATATATAAATGGTATGTTGACTTGTTTATATATTTATTCTACTATTGTTCATTATGCTTCCACTATTTTATTATATTCCTATGATTCATCAATGGGAGAGTTTCTAGTTTTAGTTTGTCATTCTTTCCTTTCGACTTCCTATTGTATATTTATACCAGTCCATTAATATTATATCATCACTAGAGGGTATAGTCTCCCCAATATCATCTCTTTACAAAAACATTCAAGTTGGTATCCTTTGGTATATGGGGATGAGTACCTAAGTCTAGTACCAATTAGCCTGAACCATTGTTTTGGTGGATAATTAGGTCATGGTACTAAAAATGGTATCAGATCAGTTATTGATTGGTAATATTTAAAAGCATTAAACTAACTACAAATGGTGTCAATGGTGTTTGATTTTCATTTTTCTTTGACTTTTTGGTATATGGTAGACTAGATATTTGGAAGTGGTTGGAACTGGGTTAATAGATTACGTTTGGGTTCTTACAGTCCCATGTATAGGGGATGGACCGAGTCTCTATGGGTGTGTATTACTATTATAATTTTCTCATTTTATAGTTGATTTGATTTTCACCTCATGTGGGGAACTTGGAATGGGAATTTTTACCTATTGTGATGTGTGAAACTTAACCTGGTATGGTAAGGGAGGAGATATTGGAACCTTGTACCAGTAAAGAAAGGGGTGTTTTTATGCATGTTTATTATTTTTATTAGGAACATAGGATTTTTTTAGTTATTTATATGTATGTACCTGTGATATGAAATGTTTTTTATTTTCATTGGGGACCTAGATTTCACTAAGAGGGTTTAGGATGTGTAAAGTGTCAACAAAGTAAGCTATGTGCTATTTTCCTACGTAACCTCTCTTCTATTGAATCCTACTTAACCAGCCCAAGAATGTGGACCCAATGAAATAGGTTTGTGATATGTGATATATATATATATGTATATATATATATATATATATATGTTTGGGTCAGGATCTTATAGGGGAAATAATGGATGGTGAAATGGGGTGCTGTTGATCATTAGGTTAAGTAATTTGGTCGTCGGTTTAAGGTGACATGGTTCATCATGATAGTGGTGTCCCAATACATATGTGGTACATGGATACGATATGGGTTGGTAAAAATGATAGGAGGTCAAGATTGCTTGTGACATGGTTATGATGGGGGAGGGTAAGGGTAGTGAGTTTATTCTTCCTGCTACTGCTTTCCTTATCTGTGATATATATATATATATATATATATATATATGTGTGTGTTTCTGGGAAATCCAACCATGTAACGGTATTCAATGGATTTCCACCTAGAAAATCTCCAATGGAGTGTCATGCATGAGGTGATGTGACACCATAATAGAAAACACACGTTAAGACTCATGAAGGATAGGTTGATCCTAATTCATAGTTAGAAGTTTAGGTATAAGTTCTAGTACATGCATGAAAGCCACCAGATTTGACAAGTTTTGGGTCATGCCTTGACGAGCAGCTCCGAGAAACTCTAGCACGTTTCATCCGAGGGATTAACATGGGATATTATGGATTTAAACTTTGAGGGATTATCTAACATGGATTTTATAGTCACCTCACCCACCATTAGTTTAGGGTTAAGGTGGACCACAAATAGATGAGAACTAGATTGAATCAATGAAGATGATCTTTAATAAACTAAGGATACATCAATGGTAGTGGGTAAAGCTTGAAATCTACATGCTCAAGGGACAAGTTATGTACTGGTGGGACATGCATGTTATGAAAGATAGACATGAGGGGCTATCGTAGAAGTACTTTCAGGCTAGGTTCATTGATAACTTATTCTCATATATGTTGTGGTAAGATATGGATCGATAGTTATTAAGCCTTCAGAAGTGTGACATGTCTGTTATAAACTATGCAATGACATTCACCGAGTTGTCACATTTCACACCCAACATGATGAGCGATGAAACCTCAAGTGTGGATCATTTTGTGGATGGTTTACATAACAACACTTGGGTATAAATAAACATAATTAGGTTTCCCTCATTATTAGATGTGGCAAATCAGGTGCTCAAAGATGAGGGAAACATGATGGATTAGTCTTACTTGATCTGTGTGATGACGTTAGGTAATTTTAGTGGTGATGCTTCAGATGACAGGAAGCGAGGTCAGGATGAGTTACTATAGGGTATTCAAGACATGTACTTGAGTATACAACCTCATAGTAGGTTTTTGATGGTGTGATTCTAGTTCGGGAAACCATGACATGTCCAGAATTAGTGTGAAAGGCCTCGAAAAGAGTTCTAGTCACGTGGACTAGTTTGGAATCTCAAGGGGTTCTACATGATTCCTTAATTTAAAGTCGGCAGTTAGAGATCAGTAAAGACTAATAGATATGAGATCAAACTAGGAATGGTACCGTGTGATGGTATATGAGTTTTAGTTTCATGCAGAGGAAGTAGCCGAGATAGCAGGACTCAATAGTGGTGTCAGTTTCCAGTGGATGGTGCAGCACTACAGTGAGGTTATGATTTATCTATTAAATCTTTTCACTAGTTTCATGATGTATAGATTATAGGGTTAGATATAGTTAGTTATTCGATGATGGTTAGATGTACACCATGGGTATAACCTTTTTATTCAGTTTTTTTAGCATGGCATTTTTAGAGGCAAATTTATTTTAGGTGCACAAGGCACATAGGATATATGAATGTACTAACTAGGTTTTGGTTAGTAGGTTGGAATAAGATCAGATCCATCAAACACACGCACACACACACACACACGTATATATATATATATGAAGTGCATGGATCCATGATATATATCTGAGCGTCATTGGATACTTGATTTTGAGGTGCATTAGAATTAGGGAATTGAGGATATGTGGGTTATTTTAGGTGAGTAGGAATCTAGGCATAAGTTTGATATGAGGGTTGATTTTGGTTCAACAATTTAAGACTTTTGTGGATCTTCTAAGATGCTGGACCTCATAGGTTCCATTTGATACATGTGCATGAGGCATGTATCAATGTGGTGCGAGATTTTAATAGGAGTCAGGTATGAAACGAGATCACCTAATGAGGTGAATGAGTGGTGATTCTTCACAGGAGGAGATTGAGTCTAGGAATGGTCGATGGTTCATTTGTTTGATTTGTTTTTTGGGTTGGGATGAGACTGGGGTAGGTAAATCCTAAGGTAGGGATACCCCATTTAGCTAGTTAACCTATTCCCTTTAGACCGAATAGTCCTAGTTATTTCTAACGAGTTGGGTATGTTCGGTACCATCTCATATTTATGTTTGATAGCTCGGGGATGATCCATGTTAAGGTGTGAAGATTGTAATGTATCACGTTTTTAGAGTTAGTCTAAATCCCTGCCGGTTTTGATTTTGTTTTAGTTAGTTGGGTATGAAAAATGTTTTCTCATTTTTTTTGAAACCTAATTTTGAGTTTTTTTGACCCTATACGAATTTTTTAGTCATGGTTTCTTCCTTGATGAGTTTCATGATTGCTCAGATGGATTTTGGGTGCCTCAAGGGCTCGAAGGTCCTGTTTTGGGATTGTGTAGTCTAAGGTGCACAATTAAATTTAGCCATTCAGCCTCATAGTAGAAATTATGCTACCCAAATTTGTACTAAGAAGGGTTTGGGAAACCAATTAGGATAGGGTAAAAAACTGTGTGCGAACTATGACGTTTTGAGTATAGGGAATTCAAATGATCAGTGAATAGTTTAACAAGCCATGCACATGCTCGCATGCTTAGAACCAAATGAAAAGTACCATTTCACTGTAGAGCACATGGTTTGTACACGGTTAGGCCTAATCATTTGGGATAATTATTTGGGGCTAGGATTCTAACAAGTAAGAGATTCATTGTGGCCACATGTTTTGGAATACCATTTGATAAAATGATACAAATCATTAAATGTGTGGAATGACCTTTTCCCCCTCTCCTTAATTTCTTTTCTTCTTCTTCTTTTCTTCTATATTGGTTTCAAAATGTATTATGGATTACTCTTTTATTATTAAATATTGGGATTGATCCATATTCTCTATATGGACACCATTATTTATCTATTTTTAGATTTGGATACATTTCATCATAGATTTTAATACTGTAGCTTCTATTTTCCCTTCCCCTCATCTCATGGAATGCTAAATTCATGCAAGTAATTTTTCCTTATCTTCAGGGAATTATTCTAAAACAATATTTTCATCCAAATCAAATTATGTTAGAGGATAATATTAGAAATTCCATCTTCTACGACTATGAAGTAGGTGGTTATTACATTTATTTGTGATTTAATGAGTGTTTTAGGGATGCAGCTTCATGCATACCATTATGTTGAAGGAGTAAGAAGCTTTAATTTAAATGGTTTATTTTAATTAATTAAATTGAACCACATGAGATGGATTTGTGAATTAATTCATGAGAATACATTAATTTGATTTGTGTGAGAGGCTCTGATCCTTGGGTAGTTAGGTCGAGTTGCATTCTATATATTTAATTGATTTTTTTATTAAATTGATTTTTTTATTTTAATAAGATTTGTTCAATTAAATCATATAGAATTTTATTATTAGATATTAATTCATTATTATGACTACTAAGATCCATTGGAACATGGCAGACTTGGCCTAAGGATTTATATATTGAAGGATATCTATTTTGAAGAGATGTGATTGTGAGGATTGCTGTGGAATATTATATAAGTTTCATGGGTTATTTGGTTCACCGGATGGGTGACTCAGTTGTCTGTTAACGTCAATAGTCCATCATGTTGTAGGATTTGATCGAGATATTTTTTATGAAAAGGCCATTGGATTTAAGGACATGGTCACCAGGGAACAAGGTGATGGGAATTGTTGCGGAAAAGGTTCAAATTAGTGATTACTGCATACAATTGTTGAAAAAATGATGTTTAGATTTGTGTGAACATAGGTTTACTCATATAATGAGTTGGTATTGACTAATCATATGGGTAGAGGAAACTGGTAGTTACAACATAGGTAAATGGATTTGGGAGCTTGCTATAGAAATCTATGGGGATGGAGAGGAGACATTGATGGAAAATGTTGAGGATATTGGTTGGGGGTTATGTCTTACTGTGCTTGAGGCCATTGGGCTAGGATAATTTTTAGAGGATGGAAGTCACGGTTATTTGGGAGGTTGGCTGTTGAGACGATGGGGATATTACCTTGAGGAATTATATAATTATGCCTCCGAATGTCGGGCATATAGTTGAAACATGTAGCCGATTAGGGGTCCAAGGGACCCGATATGTTTGATTAGAAGTGCCTTAGAGACATCAGTTACTTGGTTGATGGAATGAGGTGCCTGGTGATATTTCAAGGTGGACCCCAAGGGTTCCCCTAGGGATATTTAAAATCATGGTATGCCTTGGTCAATGATGAAATGATCCTCTATGAAGAAGAATTCAATTTTTTACTAAGGTAGTTGATAGATTCCTTGTGGATTTTGATCACTAGGTAAGCTTGTGATTTTTAAAATACATGTTGTTGATTTATTTATTTTTGGTACAAACCCATTTGATCACAAAAATTATATAGGAACATGTTGGTGGTGGCCTACTGAGACTCCTTCTCACACCCCACACAGGACCCTCATGACATGTGAAAACGTCATGATGTTTCATCTAGATTGGGGTTCATGATTTTGAGATAGATCCTAGTGGTTGAGTTGGCATGGGATAGACCGCAAGAGGCCATGAGGCCACTACATTAGCTAGATTTTCCTTTTGATTTTTTTTTATCAACATCTTACTTATATGTATATACTGATGGCCATCCATGGGAGAACCTTTCTGGTTAATATATTCTAAGATCTATATTGGATTCGTACTCTAACTTAGTATCTATATGTGGAATGTTGTCTTGTTTACTTATTTTTACTACTATTATTGATTATGATTTTTCTGTTGTCTTCTATTTCTATTCTTCAACCACGGTTGGGTTACTCATTTGAGTTTTCCATTATTTTCATTACATTGATTATTTTATATTTACATTACAACAATATTATATGTTCTCTAGAGTGTATAGTATCCCCACTATCACCTCTTTATACCCTCACTACTAGTCAGTAGCTTTTTTCATATAGGGAGTCATGCCTAATAGAATTAGAACTTGACCCAAAGCACTATTCGGGTGGCCAATCGGGCCAGGGTACTACATTTGGATATTTATATAACTCATTTTTACTTCTATTTGTATTTTTAGAATGATTGACGAGTTGATTAATTTAATTCAAATTCAATATTGTTGCAATTTCTTTTGAATGAATCATTATTGGATACGATTCCTTGACTGATTGTTATTTATTTTATAAAAAAAAATTCTGAGAGGATTATAGAATTGCACTATAAAATTGATTTCTAAGATTATTTCATGAGAGATACCTAGGACATGTAAACCTTACTTTTATTGAGATCTTATTGTGGATATTATCGAACAAATGCATTTTCAAAATGATCGCAATGATTTTTGGTGATCCAGTTTTCTTGAGATCACCAATACACCTTTCCTTCATTAGACAGTAGTATCCATGAACAACCATTTTATGATGGATCTATTTCAAGCCTATTATCCTATCATATCAGACTGTTGGTATGATTAATGATTGTCTTTTGAAGATGTGTGGGTGAATTTTTTCTATTCACGGACACAAGATGTTAGAATTGAAGAGATGTATGGTGGAACATTCACCAGATTGATATGATGTGGTCCATGATTAGTTATTTCATTTTCTACAATCACCTAATTCCTTTGAAGAAAATAAATATAGAAAAGGAAATAAATAAAAATAAAAAGATATTGTGTTATGTATTTAGAATGTAAAAAATCACCATTACAAGACTGGTGAATCCTATGATGGATCATGTGTGGTTTGGTGATGGATGTGTGACTTGGACAAGACATAATTTTTCAAAAATAAGCATGAATAAAAATAAAGGAACATGGTACATTATTGATTCTATCTTGAAAAATTCATGGACTAATTTGAGATGTTAGAGCCTAAAAATAGTTTTTTGAGAGAATCAAGTTCATTTCACTTTTCACAGTTTTTATGCATTATACTTTAAAACTTACCCAAATTTTGAGCATGTTTTTTATTTTCAACCCACCTTTCTTCATGCACTTAAACATTAGATCATTATTTTTGAAGCCCTCATGATTGATTTTATATTCATCCTCAGAATGTGGATATGATATAACCAATGAAATCTTATAGGAAAGAATATTTATTAAGCGTATGATAATAACTCTAGTTTTATTCTACTTTGTGGGATAATAGAAATGTTATTGTGGGGAAAATTGAAAATGGTATATAATTTAAGGGACAGTAATGCAATTGTAATTAAAAAAAATAAATAATCTGATTAAAGAAGTTGACTATGATGCATGATTGATTTTATATATAAGATTTATTCTAGGGTAATTACTTTTTCCACTTACAGTTATTTTTATTTTCCTAGTTTTATTGCATGTTTCATGTTTTTAAAATTTCTTCTTTTCAAATCCTAGTTGAGATGCATTCTTATTGAAGACAATGAATTGTTCATGTGTGGGGGAATTTGATAATATGAATTTATATATACATTTGGGATACATTTATGAAATTTTTATTCATTATTTATTCAATATTTAATTGTGTTTTTTTTTCATAGGAATTATGAATTTTGGACTCAAAGTAAGAAATGTGGAAAATTTTCAAAAATAGGCTTTACATGTCATGTATAACATACATGATGTGTATTCCTCACCCACAGAAAGCCTACAGAGCCTTAGACTGACCCATGAAGACTTTACATGATGTGAATATTATACATTATGGGTACATACAATACACATTGTACAAATTTAAAAATTAGAATCCTACTGAATGTGAATCAAATACATGGCATGTAGAGCTTACACGATGTGGAAATTTTGAGATCCAACTCAATCAATGATACAAGCCTATTTTTAGGAGGAGACTGTGGATTTTAAATAATCAACATGCATCCTTTTTACAAGTTTTGTAAATGTTGGTAAAGGGCCACTTAAATATAGTACACATTGTGAATTCTATACACATCATGTACTTTTTAAGCCTATATATTGTTTAGCACCCCACTGCCCACATGAAGTTTAGAGACCTTTTTTATTCTTTATTCTAATTTTATTTTCATTTTTCCTCATAAAAAATCATTTTAATTCATTCATTTCATTTTGTTTCAAATCCTTTTGATTTTTAACAATTATATGTCCATCCATCATCTATTATGATTCTATTTTTATTTTGATGATTGTTTTCAATACCACTTCCATTATTCATCATTTATTATTGTTCCTTCATAGTTTCTTCATTTTGAGTAATTGGTAGATTTTATTTACATTTATTTTTAATTATTTATCCTTATTGTTTCTTATTCTAAATTATAGATTCCTTATTTATCAGATATTTCATTATTATGCTAAGAATTATTTATATTCAATTTCTTATAAAAAATACCATCTTGTGTGGATAATAAACATAGGGTTAGGGGTATAGAGTATAATTGTTTCTAAGCTTAATGAATCTATATATTGAACCATGGAGACCTTATTTTTATTATTATTTTATAAAAAATGTTCATAACATTATATTTCATAGCCTTCACCATGGGAGGTGCGATTGAATGAATGAGACCTAATCAGGGTTGAGTAATCTATGATTATTATCCTATCATTATTTATTCATATATGTTATGTGTAACACATCTAGTTTGTTAGCTATACTTGTACCAAGGGATATTTCCAACCTAGGTATATCCAACTGGTTTGACCAAAACCAATTAGTGACCCTTGAACCACATTGAAGCCTAATCCATAAGACTATTCCAACATATTTTTTTAATTATGTTATTCTAAGATCCATGAAATTTACCATGATTCCTTCTTTGTTATTTTATTTAAAAAAACTACCGATTTCTAGAAAAACCATACCTTGAAGATTGAATGTGAGGAATCCTTTCAAAGGGGCTTTTTAATTTTTTCTTTTCTGTTAGTGATCCCTATGGGTTCAAAACCACACTACCTCTTTACTATGTCTTAGTAGTATGTATAGTTTTGGACTCTAAATTTATAATATAATCAAATCCTATGTGTATTCAACAATTCATGCTGGTACATAACATAACCCCTTATGTGGATTGCAGCTTCTCCTACAGCTATCCAAAAAGAAATTGACCCCAATATTTTCATATTAGTGACATGATACACTCAATGAATTATGTGTCCATAAAAATCATTATCACATACCCTGAAAATTATATATATCATGAAATAAATATAGGCGAATAAGAGGGATTATTTATATTCAAACAATTGTCCAAACAAAAATCTTTAAGGAAGGTATGCAAGATTTAAATCAAAGGATTGAAAAAAATTAGGGACTCCCTTGGATTCTCTTATACAGACCCTTAGTGAGATTCATAAAAATAAAAGGGTTTTTGAATAGCCACATATCATCCTTTACCTAAAGTAGTTGAACCACTAACTCTTGAGTAAATATTTTCTCAGTATGAAGCTGAGAAGAAGTAGTTGAATATACTTAAGACAAAACTACTTAAAAGAAAATATTTTTATTGGGAATGTTCTTCAAGAAGTGCTTCATATCAATCACACATAAATTGTACCTCCACTATAGGATCCCATCATGCCAATGATAGTACAGCTAGAGAATCTGCTCAACCAATAGACCATAAAACCAATTTATTTAGACTCAGTGATGGAAGGATGTTTGGACATACCTCTATTAGAGAGACAACCAGACCCATGTCATGATATTTATCATAGTCAATCTCATACAGGTTTTCAACTAAAAATATAGGTAGAGTCACCACATTCAACCATTCCATTCACTACCCCTAATGAAACTCTCACTCAACTAACCATCTCCCCAAAGATAGTCAACACTATTGAGTCATTTACTTCTTGATTGGAATTGATGAATGGATAGAGAACACTAGAATATATATAGACAAAACTTATCATGAATGGGTAGACACAACTCTTCCACCACCTATCTTTTGAAATCCATTTTTTCTAAAATTCAATGGAATGGGGGGTCCAGAACATCATATGGCACATTTCATATCTCACTATAGTCCCATGGTGGGAACCCTTGAAACATTAATAAGAAAATAATATCATGTTCATTTGAAAACCTTTGAAGGAAAAACCATTGTTAGCTATACATGATTAATAGCCCAGTCAATCAAAGGATGAGAGGGTATCCATATAGAGTTCCTCTATCAATTTAGATAAATAAGACCAAGAATTATTATCATCAAACTGTCAAAGTGAAAATAGAGGGGGAATGAGAGAGTATCATATTTCATCTATAGGGGGAAGGGGTTTAAATTTTATATAATCTTTCACATTAATTATGAATATTTTTTAACCCTCTATATAAATAACCCCCATGATGAGTTACAGGAACCAGTCCTTCCTATGAAATATACATGCAGGTTTTAGGAACTTTCCAAAATTTTACAAAGATTGGAAGACTCCATTGATGAACCAAATAAATGTCTTGATCAATACTAGTAGTTTAAGTAAATATTACAAGTAAAGTGGAAATTGTGACTATCACCCTTAATCTATCACCTATGCTAGCTCTGGTTCCAAATCCCAGACTCTAACATGTGACAACCCCTATTGAGAGGTGAAAACAAAAATGTACCTGTCAATATGAGAAAATAGAACATAGAAAAAAATAAATTGGAGGAATTAAACAATAATCTTTATTCATTATTAGATAATAATGTTCTAGGAAACTTTTATCATCCATGAAAAATAAGTTATATGAATTTCATGATCTCAAGTGGACTAACCTAATTAGACTTCATGAATACTTAAACTATTTACCCTTTCAAAAAACATTGGGATATACGAGTCCATATTTACACTTCTTTAAATAAATTTTACAAAAGGTGGTTGATTATGTGAAGGTAAAATTAGGCAATCCATATACAGAAGCCACATGTGTTTCAAATACCATTCCAGAGGTGGAGGGTTAATGGTAAGAGATTCATAAAAGGGATATTTGAAGTGTATGTATTGGATAAATTAAAATTCTGACCAATCAGACTCATTCCATTCCCAAGGCATAGCTGAACCAACCACTTATGCCCCCTGTCACCTCTTCCATGGTGCGACCAACATTGTTGGAACCACAATCATACAAGAGTCGATCTTCCCAGAAATGAATTAGCATGAGAAACATAAAAAATCATAGTATGTTGAGATGATATAGATTCAAAATTCATACTTGATCCTCTTAGACTGCATACACCTATACATGAGGGAACATGCACCATCCCATCAAATGGAACCATGGGAACCACCCCATCAAACAAAATCTTTATCAGATGATGTGTTGCAGTTTAGTTGCATTAGAACTATTCATCTAATGGACCCATTTTTCAATGATGAGTATGGTTATGGACTGGAGTTCCCAATTCACAATTTGGGAACCATAGACAGAGGCTATAAGATCCATGTTATTAGGGGAAGGTATAGTCATTTTCAAACCCAATATCCTAGCCATTTTTAAACAATATCTATTTATGCTACCGAAACACAATATAAATACATACAATGATCCTTGATAGATCATCAGAATGCAATTTATTTTCTAAGAGTCATCGAGGATTGATTATTAAGGAAGCATGGTTAGAGGGGGTGGGACTATCTAATAATCCCAGACAAGTAGGAAGGTAAAGTCATCCTATCCCACCAGTTACATGAGTTTCTTTAACCCATTTTCCAATGTTTTACCAACCTATTACAAGAACATAAACCCCTAAATTAAATAATAATGATAAATATCATAATCTAAAACATAGAACATTACTATAAATGTATGAAATCTTGATATAGTTGGATATGTTGGTGACAAAGATGAAAATCCTAGATTATCTCAATTTACCAATAGACCTCTAGGAAGTTATCATAGAGGCATTTCTGGTCCCTCAAGTGTATGAAGTTGAGGTGATCACTACTTAAGTATATTGTTTTGAGGATTATACCATAAAGTGTTACAAAATTATCCCTTTCATAGAACATGACAAGGATGCAATTTTACAAGGACACATCATACCCTCGATATGTCTGGAAGGCTAGATGATATTAACATCTGATGGGATTTCAATGATAATGGATCAGGAGTCATCCTAAATCTAGTTCAAAAACATTGTCAATTCAATTATAGAAAATTGGAATTGTACATTTATCCTATGATAGTATAATGATATGAAAAGAGAAATCAAAATCCCCTTGTCCAATTCCAAATCAAAGCTCATTTTGGGGATCTCATATCTGACACTAAATTCCAGGTTGTTTAACAAGATACATAATTCAATGTCATATTTGGTAGTTCTTGGTTTTATAAACATGTGACATTCCCTTCATCACAGAAGAAATTTCTCAAATACAGTTTAAATGGATAGATCATGACATTACATCATGACGAAGTCCTATTTTATTGTTGCAGATATCAATATAGTGAAATAATATTTTACCATAAGGAAGGGAGAAAAACAATGACCAATGATGTTTCTTGGGTTACTAACCAAATCTATCTTTAAATAACCCCAACTAAACCCTTTAAATATATTGGTGATGAATATATATTACCCATCAACGAAGTAAAATGTGGGAGTATAAATTTGGGTATGTTTTCATCAACTTAGGTGATATTAGTAGCCTCAATCATGCTAAAAAATATTATAAACGTTTTGGGACTCTACAATGAAAGAAAAATCTGAAGTTATAATTTTCTCATTTTCCTCCAAGAGCATAAAAATACTCCATATATCATTTGTTGGCTTAGAAGAAGCAACCATACCATTGGTGTGGAATAAGAATCTCCCTACCCCATCTTCCAGATATTAAAATGGGGAATATTCTGCTAGATTAGAATATTCCACTTCATAACCCATTACCTTTAGAATTGGTATTGAGGTGGAATACTAAGAAGAATAAGAGGACCTCATGGATCCCCTTCAGTATTTGAGGTAGGAATTTCTACCACAATCAATGAACTCTGAAAGATAAATTTAGTTCAAAAAAATATTTAGGAGCCATATTGATAACGAAAACCATGTACCATGATGAAAAAGATACATAATAATAATTTCTGAATAAAACTAGTATTATTCACCCTATAAATACATGGAAATACTAGGCCTTGATCCCAATTTGGCTATCCACCACTTGGGTTTTCTATAAAATCATTGTGGATACAAGCATATAGCCAAAACAATGCATCTAAATAATGCCAAAAAGATGAAATTAAAGTTGATAAAATCACCAAGTCTAACTTAATTCCATAATTACAGTACCTAAAATAGATATAAAAAATTTTACCAATGAAAAATAATAATTTATAGATCAAATTTTTCATCAACATTGGATATCTGAACTGAAATTCTTCAAGAAAAATATTTCCCAATTCTGATTACAGAACTTCGGATCAACGCAACAGAGGACTATCATGTTCTCTCTATTATGGAAGGATATTAAAGACAAAAACCAATATAGATAGATTGTAATGAACAAGAGGACACTGATTTATGACCACCCAAGTGATATACTATTATTAGGTAATGTATTTTGGTTTGATAAACAATTGTGCGACATACCATCATTCTATACAGGGCATCTTTAAAATCACCCTGGAAAATTCCATTGAATAATAAATAAATAATTTATTGGTGAAATCCTAATTTCATTTTTATCATATAACTAATATTGGGATAATTTTAGACAAAGTAAAATAGAATATATTAAAAATTAATATCATGAAATGTGCATTCCATGTTACCACAACAATGTTTCTCAGCTTTGTAGTATACCATACCAGTTTCAAAGATAACCCTGAGAAGACTAAGGATATCCCTAACATGAAATCTCCTCAAAACATCAAATATTTTAGAAGAATATAGGGGAAAATAGCCTACATATGAGTCTTTATATAAAATCTAGGAGGAAAATGTCTCTCTTTCACCCAACTAATTAAGAAATGAGTCACTTATCAATGGAACAACGATGTCAAGAAGCTGTTTTATATTCTCAAGAATTGGATTTTCTTTCCACCATTATTAATTCCCCCAATTGAATGAAATACACTCATTTTTTTGTTTGAAATTCTTAGAGCGATTATTGGAGACTTTCCTCATGTAGAAAAATGACATCAAAAGTGAGAATAGCCTCTATTATCTTAGTATAACCATGATTGATACTCAAACTCAATATTAATAAATAGAGAAGAGTTTCATCATAATAATTTTCTTGGTTTATAAACTAATACACTATGTAAAACATCATGAGATCCATTTTGACTCTCACAATGACCCACTCAAATAAATCTTCAACCACTATGTGCTAGATGGTTTTTTAGAATGCTGGGAAGTCATATTGTAGTAGTTTGGCATTCAGTTCACACCTGATAAGTTGATAAAAGGCTAGATGCTTGTAGATTTCCTCACAAAACATCCCTCCATAGAATAAACAATGTTTAATACTTAATTTCTTGACAAAGATATTTTCTCTATTCACGGTGTCCCCTAGATATTGGAGATTCACATCTATTGTATATATAATATCACAATAAGAAATAAGATGATAGATGATAATCTCATTAACTTTGGGTGAGGTTTCATTCTTATATCTATATCAAATTTTGTTCTAACTTATTCATTTTTTTATTAGAATTATGATCCAAAAATGAAGTAGAGTATTAAGCCCACATCATAGGTTTTGAACTATCACTTCAAATCCTAGTGGACCACCTTATGGTTAAGGTTATTTAGAGTTGTAAATCAAGATGATAAATGGTGATTATGTTGTTAGAAAGTAAATATGATCCCTATGATTGAATATATTTATGGGTTGATGGAGTAATTATCTTTAGATCCATCTTTATCTAACATTATATGCTCATAGAATTTCTAGGTAGAGGTATTAATAAATGTGCCAATATCATTGGAACATTTATATAGGGATGGAATGATCATCAGTATTGTACATCATAGAATGGTATGACAATTTGTTAATGACAACATAAAAGAGACCAATTAGGTAAATTACAACCACGAACCAAATGTTCTATAAAATAGATAAATGATTATCATATTTTAATACCTCTAAAATTGGTTACTTCTATGATAAAGATAATGAATAGTGAATGTCTGACAATGTGTAGTCAACTTCACACTTTATGAAAACCCAAATCCTTTGATGATCCTTTATAAATGGGGATTGGATGGAGACCTTCTCAGATGAATCAATGGATAAGATAATACTATCACTATGATAAAAGTATGTATCAGTTATTTTGGTTCCTATATTCATGGGATTAGGATTTATCATCAAATTAGAAGTCTTAAAAATTTCAAGCCTTCAATGATCCATTAATACCTAGATTCTTTAAACACTTCCAAATACTCATGAAAATTTTCCATATAGGGGATGTATTTTTTGGGTCCAAACCATCCCACTATAACTATGTAGTTCAAATACATTATTACTAATACTGAATTATATTACAAATAGGCAGATGAAAAACCCCTCAAGGAAGTTGGGACAAAGAGCATCATCAATTTCATGATATCCAAAACCACCACCCGATTTTGTGCCCCTCACACAATAGTAGTAGAAAATGATAATAATATGAATTATTTTGAATTTAAGAGTCTATAATAGGAGTATAAAATTGAGTTCAACCATTCACCCCACAATCATTTAGCATCAAACAGAAAGATAATTTCTTTTAATAAGGCCTTATCAAATAAACTCTATAAAATGGTGGAAAATAAAATAAATATTGGAAACCAAACTTCTACATTCCATATGGTTTTCTCTTCATAAAAACCACAAATCTAGACAAGTAACCAAATATGAAATAGTATATGTGATATAAGTATTCCTTTCCATTGTGGTCTAATTTCATTCACTTTAAATTTCGATCTGTGATCAACTACCTATAGACGAGAAATTTCAAAAGAATCTAGATGAATTAGAATAGATATATGAGAAAATAGTGTGTACTTTAAATCATTTAGAGTCCCATTAAATATAATAGAATTTTATTTTAATATGAAAATCTTCCTCTGTTCATTTTTTCATAGAGATTTGGTTTTTTCCTTTAAGCACCCCAATGATACATGGGATGAAACCCTTAGAGTTTAAACCAAAAATGGAGGGAACATTTTTCAACCATGAAGTATAATCCAATGTTAAAAATTATTTTATTACCATTAATGGTGAGTATATAACTTTCTCAACCAACGAAGTTTTTTTCAAGAAATATTTATTGTGACGAAGTCACTCATTGTGGTTCTTATCACACGACCTTAAAAGTCATGACTAGTCCTTGTCACATGACATAAAAATAGAATGAATAAAATCATAGTCACATGAAGTTAAAATAAAATAAAATTCTCATTTCATAATATGATAAACTATATGACACATTTTACATTCCATAATGTTGTTAAACTATATGGTTGATGTACCTTTATAATGATGTAAAACTACACACTTTTACGACCCTCACCTGAGAGGACCACTATTCTTGGTGTTGGTCTCCTACTGACCCTCTATCTCAAAAATACATATTTCTTGATTATTTCTCCAATGAGAGACATATAAATGCATGAATATCATATTTTATGCCTAGTTGTAAAATTAAATTTACCCCCTCTCATACATGTGTCCCTGATCTATGAAAAAGATTCCAACATGGGTTCCCTCACTCAAAAACTAATGGTTGGAAAAAAAAATTTCTCGTCTATAAATACATGTAAAATATATGAAAGGAACATTCCTAACATTAATGGTTAATACCAATATAAATGTTTCCATAATTCTTGAACCTCCCCTTTTCACAAATCAATCCATGTTTAGAGAAACTAAGATACTCATAAAATTTATCTGACTATCAATGAAAAAGTATCAAACTATAAAGAAAACAATAATTTTTTACTATGCATTCTACTCCCAACATGGCTCTATATAATGTTTTCCCCAATGTGAACCATCAACCAGAGGCATCTTCATCCTCAGGAGAAAGTCCCATTATCTTCATACACCCTGAAAACATCACAATAGTGACCACCTTTCAAATATGATCTACAAAAATTACATAGTTTCATGTCTCATATAACATTATCTTATCTTAGTGCCATGAGATTATGGTTTAATAATTCCCCTATTCACATCTTGAAAATTCTTGATAATTTTTTCCATACCACCATGTAATGTCAAATCGAATGGTATACACCGAAAAAACACATTATTGGAATTTTTTGTACAATTTGGATAAATCCTTGACTTATTTAATTTAACACATAAAACATGAATCATATGGGATTTTATATTTCAAATGATTATTCTAATTTACATGGTTTTGTCATCCCATAACCATAATCGACTACTGGTCCTTCATTCAAGTCATTAAAAGGAATATTATTGGTCAAAGATTTATGACCTTAAACTCTAGAATCCCATCTCTCCAAGCATTAAGACATTAAATTAAGTGTACATAACCATGATATATTCTATACTAGAATTTGGTCCTTATTTTAACATTTGGGTTCCCCCCTTCACATTCTATATAGACCGTCCCATCAACTAATTTCTTTAAAATCTATATGAAATTAAATTTTAGTAATCTTATATCCTATCCATAATTTATAAACTATAGGAAAATATCCATGTAATAAGATGTTAGACTACAAAAACCCTTGTCCATATTGTAAGATGTTAAATTACATGGCCAATGTCCCTTTCACATGTTATTGTTTCCTCACGGATTTCGGGGATGACCTCGTTGATTTGAGATTCAAACGTTCCGATCGGTTTCTAGCGGGTTTGTTCATAGAACCGGAAAAATCCAATGATTCCACATCCGTTTGGACCTACTTTCCAAAGGTAGGCGCTCATTATCTTGTGGACTGATGAGGCTTATGAATTTGCATTGGTCGAGAGGATGGGAGGTCGGACTCATCACACCTTTTTGAGGGGAATTATTGTCTATTCCGGGACTCTCTTTATAGATTTAAGTTATGTTCGTGAATCCTTATTACATTACCAAGTATAAAAATGTTCTTTCCTTTAGTTTTAACAATCAATGATTAAATATGCAAGAAATTTAGAGAATCTTTTATATGTATTAGAGGTTCTTCATCAATAGAGAATCATCTATATCTGTTTATAGATTCTTGGTCAATGGTATCCTTCAAAACATTTATATAAAAGTCTCTTGGTCATTATGATGACCAGACTGGTTTAAAAGCCACTCAGTGGGGCACTTGAAGTTTATCATCATTCAGAAGGACATGGATTATTTCAAAGTTGGGATCGAACCCATAAATGGGCTACCTACGTATCCTTTGTTTTGGAAAAAGGAATCAGAACCCACGTAGTTCGAGTGATGGAGTATGATGTTTATGATTGACGGCTCATAGAAGAATGTCATAATTACTTTTATACTCTAAGCTCACGTGAGTCATGCTCGGTGTAAGAAACAAGAGGTATTGGTAAAAATTAGACAATTGTGCCATGAAAGATGCAATCATAAGAAATTGTTTGGGGCTTATGTATGTATGACTGCCCAGATAGATGAAGGTTTAGGATTTACATTTAGGGAGAAAATCCATGAACAGGGTCCATAAAGTTATATGTGCTTCATGGAGATTTGAATACTCTAATCTTGGGGCTTACTCCTAAGGAGGATTCCCAAGTTAGGAGGGGGACTTATGAATGGGTTTTACTCCTGAAAAGGAAACCCAAATCAAGGGTAAATTAGGACTGGTTAAGAGAAATTTAAGGGGGATTGGGGTTTACTCCTGAAAAGGAAACCCAAGATTATGACTGGGACTTACTCCTAAAAAGGAGGCCCAGGTTAGGGGATTTGGGGCTTACTCCTGAAAAGGAAGCCCAAGATTATGACTGAGTATTATTCCTGAAAAGGAGACCCAGGTTAGGGATTAAGGTTTGGGGCTTACTCCTGAGGAGGATGCCCAAGTTTGGGAACTTTAAGAATTTGGGGCTTACTCCTAAAGAAGGATGCCCAGATTTGAAATTGGGGCTTACTCCTGAGGAGGATGCCCAAGTTAAGGATTCTCTCATCTTAAAAGATGAGATTGAAAGACTGAACTCTTTATATTTAGTGACATAAGGATATTTAAATCACTAGGTTTTGAGAGATATTCCACAGAATTCCTTTCAGATAAGGAAGTCAAATCAATAAATCATGCCATAAATGGCTTTGAAGAGTGTCTTGAAGACCTAATCTTGAAAAGGAAAGGTGTAATGGCTTAAGAGGGGTAAAATGGGCAATATGGGCACCTAAAAAGGTAGGGGCGCACAAGCCTTGAAAGGCGCGCAAGTCTTCCGTGGGCGTGCAAGTATTGGTCGCGCAAGTATACCTGCGCGACATGTAGGGTACTTGCGCGATTTTCAACCAGTATTAGAATACTTGAGCGACTCCTTTTTAATCACTTTAGAATCCTCTTGAGGTTCTTCCAGAAAAGGGACGCGCAAGTTATATTGAAGGAATAAAAGCGTCGCGCAAGTTTTTGATGAGTTTCAACACTTAGGCCTTCCTTCTTCTCTTTAGATCTTCCGTTCTAGGTAAGAAATTACCTTAGAAGTGTTTCGGAAGCTTTGAGAAAAGACATGGGCGTCAGGAGCTTCAATCCGAGTTTCTGGAAAAAGATCCTCTCGAATGGGGGGCCCATAGGGTCTATTTATAGGCAATAGAAGACCCCGGGCGGTTACCGGGCGGTTACCCCTTAGGTCGCGCAAGTCACTTGCGCGACCAAGGGTGTCGCGCAAGTGCACTTGCGCGACAGTGAGATAACTTGTGCGGTGCAGTTGTTGTTGATCCTTTGTTCATGCCTTTGTCGATTTTTGATGTTTTCTTCAAAGGTTGAATCACTTTGAGCTCAGATATTCCCTTTTCTGATCTTTAGATTCTGTGACGAAAGGAGCGTCAACAAAAGTCCCCCCTCAGAGTTGGATCCGGAGAGAAATGAGGATTTGGCTCTGAGGAAATCAAATCCATTCAAAGGAAAAGGGGGGTGCGCAAGTCTTCAGTGCACACAGGTCGGCGCACAAGTTTTCGTCGCGTAGGCCTTAAGCGCTCTGGGTACGGCGCGCAGATAGTCTTCCTGGCCTATAAATACATGGCCTCAGCTCCGTACAAGCATCCGGATTTCCAGACTTCATACCTTCTCGAGCTCTCGCCGCGCAGGTCACCTAATTCGCGCAAGTCTCTTTTCCACTGTTCCCTCACTGTCGCGCTCCTGTAAAGGTATTCGTACTTGCGCGGTTTAGACTTGCGCGTCAGAAACTAGCGCGGAACATGAAATACTTGCGCGCCATTGTTTAGACTTGCGCAACTTAATGCCTTGGCAATTTTTTCTGAATTCTTTCACAAATTTTATGAAAAATAAACCCATTTAAGAGTTAAATTTGTTCAACTTTTGTGCAGATTCAATGGCTCCTATGGGAATTGGAACGGCTGATGAACTGGCTAGCAAGCGGATTGATGACATGATGAACATTATTGGCCATGATTACTATGATATCTGCGACAACACTTTCCCAGATTTGGATAAGTACTTGAAGAAATGTCATCTAAATTTACCACAGAACATCTACCTATCTCTGTGTGGTCATGGTCATCTGCAAGGAGTCAATGTTCCAAATGCAAACAATTATACACCTGAGATGCAGCTGCACTGCTACTTATCTATTTCGGTTATGCTGTGCATTAAGAGTAACAAAAATGGTGTGAACCTTCAAATTCTTCCTCCATGTCATTTCCTTGCAGATATGAAAATGGTAAACCCATGGGCTGAAATGTTTTCCACTAATGGTTGGTGGAGAGAAGACAAACGTGGTATTAGAGAAATATCTGAAAATAGTACTCTCTCCAAATGGCTCTTTACTTCCAATGCTCCATTCTCAAATCCATGTATCCATCTTCCAAGTCTCGTGGACAGAAACAGAGTCACTGTTTGATCAGCAGAATATTTTCTTAAACCGCACTCAAGAACATCCTTTTACAATTGTTCCAAGAAGAGTTAGTATCACTGCATCTCTTATTGCATCCAGTTGAATGAATTAATTCCAGGTGGTTGTTGATGAAGCTCGGGATGCCGTAAATCAAATGAAGTGTTATGTTGAAATCCTCTTGTAATTCTTGAAAAAGAGAAGAGACTCCAGTCTGTGGATGTCCTTCTAACTCTTGTGTATCAATGAAAAACACTTTCATCTTCAATCATTTGTACCTGCATTATTTCACTACCTGCTTCAAATTTACTTAAGCCAATGGGCCCAGTAAGCATAGTTTGATTTTTACTAGGATTATTACAAATAATCCTACAAATTTTGAACCTTTTAATTGCTCAATATTACCTAAATCATACAAAAAATGTATATTTAGTGAGATGGAACTTGACTTTTATTCAGAGTTCCTTTGTCTTTTGTGTGGGCAGTTTAAAGTCATGCACGCCGGACATAAAGGGGATAATGTTTAAGGTCGAAATAGCTTTGACCGAAATGGATTAAAATTGATTCAATTCCTTGACAATTTATCTGAAAACAAATTACCATACTCAAGTATGAGAGAAAATATGTAAACTATGGATTAAGAATATTTGAATCTGAGGAAAGATATGAAAAAGAGATAAAAGGCATTAGAAGAAGTAGTTTCCAAGAATGAAGTTACTATTATTTAACAAAACCCGTTAGGGGGTTGAAATATGCAGGGCCACCTATGGGCATTGGCTGCATGGTCAAATAAATAGTATCTTTCGGCTGACAAGTCTGTTATGTGGACTGTTTATGCAAAGCCACCTATGGGCACGTGCTGCATAGTCAGGCAAAAGAACTCCCAGAAATTTACTTTCCTAGTGCTAAAAGCCAGTGAAAGTTTATGGAGATTCAAATTTTCTAAAGTATAGAGTTTGTTTTATGGAAAGAGGTACTTGAATATGGAGAAGATATTTCCGAACAAGAATATCGAAGAACTGGATGAATATCACTCCTACGAAGGTCTGACCCAAACGTAGGGAAGAAGAATAAACCATAGACTTGAATACTTTCAGATCATGAAAAAGGATATGGGACAAATATGTTAAGGATTGCTATTTTTTTGCGGATCCCTACATACTATCGTTTAAGACAAATAAGGACAAAAGAGGCATTCTTCCCAAGAATGAAGTTACCATTATTTAACAAACCCGTTAGGGGGTTGAAACATGTAGGGCCACCTATGGGAATTGGCTGCATGGTCAAATAAATAGTATCTTTCGGCTGACAAGTCTATTATGTGGACTGTTTATGCAAGGCCACCTATGGGCACGTGCTGCATAGTCAGGCAAAAGAATTCTCAGAAGTTTGACATTTTTATGACTAGAAGTCATGAAAAGGGTTATGAAGATCTGAAAATATTTTAAGGTTAGGATTATAACACATAAATATGGGTATTTTCCAATGTATGTAGAGATACATAGGTCAATGATAACCATAATCATGTTGTGGATGGGTCCTGAATTGAAATTTTGGACTTCACTACGTATCTCATAAGAATGATAATCAAGCCATACGTAGTTCTTGAAATGCAGTTTAATGTCGTGCAGGACGAAATTATGAGTGATCTTAGTTTAGGGTCATAGAATTCGGACCATAATAATGAATACACAATGTGTGTTTTTATGAGGACATTTCAGCCAAGGGACTGAAAGTGAAATTTGGGGTTAGGCCCAAAAGACTTGGGGCTGGATTCGAGGGATACTCGATCGTTCCTACGTATCCCATAAGGATGAGAATCAAGCCCACGTAGTTCTAGAACTACCCTTTTTACAAATTTGGGTTCGTACATGTGAAGGGTGAAAGGGGATTTTAGTGCAATGATGGTTTAACCTGAGATAAAAAATTTAGGCATTACCATGTATGCACGTAGTCTTTTGAAATGAAACATGATTGAAAAAATCAATGTCAATAATGGTTCCTTCTCAAATGAGGAAATCAAAGAATATTGTAGTTTATTGTCGTACCGAACAAAAGTGTTGTATAGATTAACGTCATATAACAAGGACGAAAGTGAATCAATGTAAAGATATTGATTCCAGGGGAGGTTTCACAAATCCACATCATATGAGATGGTGGTGAACCGATGTGAAAAGATTGTTTTTGGGCTTGAACCCTGGGAGGTTGCCTACATACCCAGCCTGGAGGGCAAGGATCAAAGTCTGTGTAGTTCAATTAAAGAATGAATTAATGATCAAGTTGTTCTTGTGGACAATGATCTAAATAAAAAACGTTGTTGGGACTTACACATGGTTAGTGGCCCAAAGGGAGTGTTATGGTTGATGTTCGCTCTAAGCTCACGTGAGTCATACTTGGTGTGAGAAACAAGAGGTAATAACAACCTTAACGATGCACAGTTTAATGTCATGTAGGACATAAAAAAAGGGACTATGCAGTTTAAAGTCTTGCAGTTAGGACTATTGGTGCTGCACAGTTTAGTGTCATGTAGCAGGGACAAAATAACAGTTTAATGTCATGTAGGACATATCAAGGATTTTCTGTACAGTTTAGCGTCATGTAGTTAGGACGATGGGGATAAAATAGTTTAACGTCATATTGGACGAAAGGGGGACTGTGCAGTTTAATGTCATGCAGTAAGGACAAAAGAGTGTACCATTTTAACGTCATGTCGGACGAAAGTGTGAATAGTTTAAGGTCATATGCATGGACTGTGAATGGTGCAGTTTAATGTCATGTTGGACCTTTGATGATTATATAGTTTAACGTCTTTCCGGACGTGAGGGACTTTTATACAGTTTAGCGTCATGTAGTTAGGACGTCACAGTTTAACATCTTGCTGGACATAAGGGATTTGCAAATAGTTTATGGTCATATACATGGACAAGGGATGATGCAGTTTAAGGTCATGCTGGACGGTTTAGGGAACTTTTTCACTGTTTAATGTCGTGTGGGACGAAGTTGTAGTTTAAAGTCATAATGGACCATTGCTGTATAGTTTAACGTCATATAGCAAGGACGAATTGGTGATGTACAGTTTAAAGTCATGTAGCTAGGACTAAGGTGAACCAATATGAGGATATCAGTTCTGAGGACTTTTTACATTTTATCGTCATGTTGGACGATGAAAGTGCCACACAGTTTAATGTCATGTTTCTAGGGCACAATATAGTTTAATGTCATCTCGGACAAATAAGGAACTTCTGTACAGTTTAATGTCATTTAGATAGGACATAATATAGTTTAATGTCATCTCGGACATAAAAAAGGGACTATGCATTTTAAAGTCTTGCAGTTAGGACTATTGGTGCTGCACAGTTTAGTGTCATGTAGCAGGGACAAAATAAAGTTTAATGTCATGTAGGACCTATCATGAACCAATGTGACGGTTTTGGATCTGGGAAAAATATTTTGTGTTTATAAAAAATACTTCTTCAGAAATCTGGCATTAGTTGGAGTCGTGATGTGTTCTCCATCCATTGAGATTAGAGAATATTCTCCATTGGAGTAGACCTTATGTATTGAATAAGGTCCTTCCCATTTTGGTTCAAGCTTGAGAGGCTTCTTTCCTGGTATCATTGGTGCTCTGAGAACCAATACCAATTCTCCCTGAATGAATGAACGAAGACGAAACTTTTTGTTAAAAGATCGTGTGATTCGATTCTGATAGATTTCCAAGTGGTGCAAAGTGCACAATATTTTCTCATCTAACTCTTCCAATTCATTCAACCTCTTTTGGGATTGCTCATCTGTAGATAACTGATCACAAATGGCTATTCTGAGTGAGGGCAATTGAACTTCAATTGGAAAGACTGCTTCTGTTCCATATACCAATGAATATGGAGTTGACCGCGTTGCATTGCGAGTGGTAGTCCGATAAGCCCATAAAGCATGAAAGAGTTTATCAGGCCATGACCTCTTATCTTTATCCACCATCTTTTGCAGTATATTTGAAAGAGTCTTGTTGAAAGCTTCTATCTGGCCATTAGCCACTGCATGATATCTAGGTGAATGGTTGGACTTAATGTTGTATTCTTGATACAATTTCTTTACCTCAGAAGAACAGAAGTTGGTGTCGTTGTCCATCAATATGGTATGATGGACAGCAAATCTAGTAATGATGTTAGACTTGATGAAGCTAACAATGCATTTAGAACTGACTTCTTTGAGAGGTACTTCCTCGGCCCATTTGGAAAAGAAATCAGTAGCAGTAAGAATGTACTTAAACTGCTTGGCCGTAGCTGAAGGGTAAGGTCCCACCACATCCATTCCCCATGTGGAAAATGGCCATGAGTATTTAGCTGTATGAAGCAACTCTGGAGGTTTATGAATGAAGTTGGCATGTACTTGGCATGAATGACACTTATTTTTAAAATTAACACAATCTTGTATCATTGAAGGCCAAAAGTATCCAAGCCTTCAAATTTGATCAGACAGTCTATGTCCAGACTGGTGAGCACCACAGACTCCTGCATGCACTTCTTTTATGACAGCCATTGTATCTTCACCATCAATACATCTGAAGAGAATTCCATCAAAGCCACGTTTGTAGAGAATTTTCCCGAGGTGGTTTGGGCTATCATAAAGAGTAAAATTGACCACACGTCGCCGAATTTGTTCTTTCTCGGCTCTATCAGGTGGAAGTGTTCCATTTTGAAGGTATTCCCTGATAAGTGACATCCATCCTGTAGTATGACCATACGGTTCAGGAATGGGACTAATTTCATTAATTTCCTCTGTTCTGACATGAACATAAGGTGAAATTGCACGACGGTGGGAAATATAGATGGTTGTCTCATCCCGATTTGGATCTGCTAATGCTGTGGCTATATTAGCCAGTGCATCAGCTTGAGCATTTTGTGATCATAGGACATAAGAAAATGTCGGTTCTGAAGGGAATTCCGACATTAACTCTCTGACGTAATCATACAAAGGGATTAATTCTTCTTTTCTAATGGCATAATCCCCACTCACATGTTTGATTACCAGGTCTGAATCACCTTTCACCTTTAAGTGATTAACTTGTGCTTGAAGTGCTAATTCCAAGCCTGTAATGAGAGCTTGGTATTCAGCTTCATTATTAGTACCACCTTCCCACAACAAAAAAGAATAAGGTAACACTGCCTTATCTGGAGAAATGAGCACAATTCCTAAACCAACTTTGTTGAATTTAGGATTTTCCATTTTCTTCCCTGTTGGACTTCTAGAAGCACCATCAAAATACATTTCCCATGTTTGAGGACTCTCTTGAATAGAGAAAACTTCTTCATCAGGGAGTTTGATATCTGAATACGTGTCTTCCACTGAAGGATGTTCAGCCAGGAAATCAGCCAGAGCTTGGCCCTTAATAGCCTTTTGAGACACATACTGAATGTCGAACTGCTGTAGAATAACCACCCACCTTGCCAGACGTCCTGTAAGTATTGGACGACTAAGGATGAATTTGACTGGATTATTACGAGATACCAATTGGACCTCATGATGTTTCAGGTAGTGTCTCAGTTTCTGAACTGAAAATATTAATGCTAGGCAACACTTTTCAATACTTGAATACCGGGTTTCTGCTTCAAGCATAGTTTTACTGAGATAGTAGAGACTATTTTCATTCCCAGCATCATTCTTTTGAGCGAGAAAGGCACCCAATGATCGCTCTAAAGTTGTCACATAGAGGATAAGAGGTCTACCCTCAACATGCGGCATGAGTACTGGAGGACTCAAGAGGTATTTCTTGAGAACATCAAATGCTTTTTGACATTCTTCAGTCCACTGGTAAGTGACTCCTTTCTTCAATAATTTGGTAAAGGGTAAACTTTTGCCTGCCAAATTGGCGATGAAACGCTGAATATAGGCTAAGTGTCCTTGAAGTCCTCTTAATTCTTTCAAATTCTGAGGAGGTGACATACCAAGGATTGATTTGGTCTTCTTAGGATCGACTTCAATACCACGATGGCGTACAAAAAAGCCAAGGAATTTTCCTGAGGTTACCCCAAAAGCACATTTTAAGGGGTTCATCTTTAAATTATGTTGTCGAAGCTTGTGAAATATGACTTCTAAATCAGCCAAGTGATTAGAACGTTGTTTGGATTTAACCACCAAATCATCTACATAGCATTCAACAAACTTCCCTAAAAGTGGTTTGAAGATACGATGCATGGCACGTTGATATGTTGCACCTGCATTCTTCAAACCAAAGGGCATCACCCAGTAACAAAACACACCTTGAGGAGCTCTGAAGGCTGTATATTCCTCATCTTCTGGGGCCATTCGGATCTGATTATATCCAGATTATCCATCCATGAAAGAAAGTAATTCATAGCTAGCCGTCGCATCAATTAAGAGTTATGTAATCGGAATTGGGAAATCATCTTTAGGACAATACCGATTAAGATCTCTGAAATCGATGTAAACCCTAATTTGTCTGTTCTTCTTCTTTACAGGGACAATATTAGCCAACCACTTGGGATATTGAACCTCTCTGACGAAGTTGGCTTTGATCAGCTTATCCACTTCAGCTTCAATTTTGGAAGAATAGGTTGGGTGTGTTCTTCTCGCGGCTTGTTTAAAACCTCGATGTTCTTTTGGTAAACCCAAATGATGAGTAGCAACATCAGGATCAAGCCCAGAAATTTCTGTATAATTCCAAGAAAAAATATCTTTATTTTGCTTTAGAAAAGAAATATACATCTCTTGCTCTTCAAGGGTCATGGCCGCACTAACTAAAGTGGGGCGTGGATCTTTCTCTGTACCCAGATTTACTTCTCTGAGTTCATCCACAGTGGTAGAGATACCCTCTTCAAATGCTGGAGGAGCATCTCTAAGATCATCCTCTTCCTCTTCATCATGTGTTATTTCTTCCGTTTCTACTTGCTAAGTAGATGAAAAAACGAAATTCTCATGATCATAAGAGATGTCAAAATGTTCACATTTTGAAGAAGAAGCTTCCATTTCCGACCCTATTGATGATAAAGGGTCTTCTTTGGGAAATAAAGAGGAGATGATGGATTGAGAATCGACATCATTATTAACCTCTGGTGTTGCTATAACTTCTTCTGGCCTGATTAGCAAAGTATAGACTTGTTGGACTTCAGCAGATGAAATGAAAACGTCACCACTTATTCTTTCATCACTGCTTGGTAGGTTACCAATTTCTCCCATGTTATCTGGATCGATCGCCGTAATTGACATTATGGATCTTTCCATAAGAGTATTTTGATTTGGGCCTATTTTGTCACTTTGACTGATAGGTAACACATAATCTGTACTCACATGTGAAAATGGATTTATTGGAATTTTCTCCAAACCATATGGAGCATTAACTTTGGTAATTTCCTTCATTGTATATTTTTCTCTTCCCTTCATGTGATAAAATTCCGCCTCAATGTATTGAGACTCACATGTCTTGAACGGGGCCTTATCACCATACAATGTTCCAAATTGACCATCGAAACAGTATTTGAGACATTGATGGTATGATGAAGGAATAGCTGCATGCGGATGTAGCCAGGGTCTTCCAAGCAAGATATTGAAAGCTGAGTCTTGATCAACAATCATGAAATCCGAATTGGATACAAGATCTCCAAACTGAGTTTTGAGTGTAACTTCTCCCAGTGGTTCTTGTTCATTTTTATCATATCCTTGTAACATCATGGTAGAAGGAGATAAATCAGATTCCGTGAGGCCCAATCGACGAAGTGTACGAATGGGAATGAGGTTGACTCCTGAACCATTGTCAATGAAAGCTCTTCGAACATCTACACCATTTACTTTTCCAGATAAGTAAAAAGGTTTTATGTGACCATGCACAACATCATCTTCATCTTTATCAGTAAAAGATATCACTGCATGACATTCTACAGGATTATTCTCTATGTGATAGATTTCAGCTGCAGCAATTTCAGCTTCAAACTCCTTGAAAGCAGATGCTTTAGAAGCTGATGCATCTTGTATTGAAGTTGGCAACATCCTTGGTTTTGGAAGATTAGACTGATTAGATCCATTTACTTGCTGATATAAAGAATATGGAACCTTTAATCGGTCTTCCAAAATAACTGGGCCAAAACTGAGTTGGCCATTGGCAGAAGAACTTGCTTGTTCTTTTTGAGCTCGCTGAAGGGCTTTACTACGAGTTTCTACTGCATATACAGTGCTAGCAGAGGTAAAATTAGAGTAGTGGCTTCGGAAAGATCCACGTCTTCCCCTGTATCCTGAACTTCTAGAACCTCCTCAGAATCCCTTATTTGATACAGGGAATTCAGGCTCATCAAGACTGGAATATGGATCTGTTAATTGAATCATATTAACAGAACCAAAGATTAACTCTTCGTCTGATAAAGACTCTTCCTGGTTAGCCTGTTTAGGCTGTGCCGTTTGGTGGGACGGTGCCCGTAGCTTTGAAGTAGATGGCATGAAATCTGCCAGAGTCAAAGACAATTTAGGCTTTGATACATACTCATCTTCTCCTGATTCCTCTTTCTTTTTTAAATTGCACTGCCCTTTTGAGGATTTGTCTTTTGATGGAGGCTTTACTGTAGCTTTTTTAGGAGACACAATTGGCTTCTTCAATTGTGTTCGCAAAATGGAATGGGTCCGATTGATTGTCTTTCTGACCATACAATCATCATATTTTTTCGCAGTTTTTCTTTTGACTTCCTGCCACTCACCTCTTTCCTCTGGATCTGTAGCAGTAATACACGCTACATGAGCTGAAGAACCCTTTAATTTGACTTGTCCCAAGTCGACCATCTTTTGCAGGAGGTCTTTAAAGACAAAACACTCCTGGATGGGATGCCCCAACATTTGATGAAAGTGACAATAATTGGGACGGTCTTCATCTCCTTCCTTGTTTGGCCTTTTGGGCACTGGTAATTGAACCAAATTTTTTTCCAGAGCTGAAATGAAGTAACCAGGTACTTACTCACTTCAGAAAGAGTATGTTTTACTCTTCATATCCTCAAATTGTTTTCGTCGTTGATCTTTTTGATCATTTGGACGAAACAGCCTTTGTTGTTGGCGTTCAGGAGGTGGAGCCCTTCGAGAAGATGAAGGTTTTGAAGTAGAAATAGGCACAGGTGCTTGTTTAAGCATAACTGTAGCAGTTTCCGCTTTACCCATTCTTCTTCCTGGAGCTGATGGAATTATACGAGATTTAACCTTAGCCTGTATAAGGGAATCTTCTATCTGTTGAGCGATTGAAGTAAGGTTTCGAAACCCTCCTGTGTATTTCATAGGGATCAATGGAGTGCGTAATTCGTCACACAAATTTGCCACACAGATTGGCAACAGTTTCTCCTGAGGGAGTGCTAAACTCAGGGAATACGTTAATCCCTTCCAACGAGCAATGAAATCAGATACTCTTTCATTCTCCCTTTGCTTGAAGTTTGTAAGATCGAAAACTGTCATTTTTGGCAAAGTTGAGCTAAACTGAAGAAGGAATTTTTGACGAAGATCCTCCCATCCGATGATTGACCGAGATTGCAAGCATGTATACCAGACAAAAGCTGGTCCTTGCAAGGTTCGCACGAATCATCTGAGTTTCACTTCTTCTTGGTGCTCTGGATTTCCCATCATAGGATCACAACAAGACACGTAATGCGTCAAATGTTGTTCGGGGTCGCCTGATCCATTGAAAGTAGGGAAAACAGGGTTTCCAAAACTGGATGGAGGAGAAATTGAATTTACCCATTCAGGGTAAACTTTCTTTTCAGGTTGAACTTGCGCCCGTTTCCCTTCCATAGTTTCTAACCGAGCTGTTAATGACTCAATAGTAGTTATTAACTTTTGAGAAACATCAGGTTGAACTTGGTTTTGGGTAGGTGCAATGAATGGATCTTGGACAGACGTGTTGGTTGGTGCTGCAACTGATGGTAGTGCTGCCAACCGTTGTTGCGTTTGACCCGTAGGATTAGACCTTTGAGGGTGTACTGATAAAGGAGGATATTCCTGATCCATATCAGTAGTTACAACAATGTCTTTCGGCTGTCCGACTTCAGCATTCTTAAGAAGAAGACTACTCTGAAGTAGTTCTACATTCAACCTTCTTAATTTTTTCATTTCTTCCTCCTGTTGTGCAAACCTTTGCTCTAATGAGAGCGATTGACCTCCTTCAGAGGAAGGGTGAGAATTAACCTGATTCTTTCCTTTCCCCTTATTGGATCCCTTTCGGAGAGGGGGAAGTGGGTTACTTGAAGGAATACCCAGATTTTGGGTAAGCCTTTGATTACGTGTGCGCACACCTTCTTCATTTAGGTCTGTGTGCGCAACTTCTTGAGCAGGAATCTCTTCGTCTGATCCCTCTGATTGAGCCTCATCTGGTGAATCAGCAGCAACAACATTGATGACATTAATGGATACATATTGCATGGAATCCTTTCTATCAGCATTTCTGTGATATTGTCTTCTTCTATGACCATGATGAGACATGGCATTCCGTTGACTTGATCCCTCAGGAACTTCTTGGAGAACCGTCACTTGGAGAGAATCTCCTGATAGCTTGTCGCATCGTTCCTCTTGAGGCTTATTCCCTAATCGAGAGAATACTGATTTTCTCTGAGGGAGGGATTGAGGATTTGAAAAAGTCCCCAGTCCAGTGGACTAGGGATGTTCCTGCTGCTTCCGCTCAACTCCTCGAATCCCATTTGTTGACTCTGAGGGTTGGGTTAGAGAAGTCCCCAGTCTGACAAGCTGGGGTGTCTCTTGACATGCTATGTCTGAGATCTTCTTAAAATCTCTCTTGATCTTGCGAATCTTAGTTCGGAAATTAGCTGGATTCATTAACCTGTATCTACTTTTATCACCGGGTTCAACAGACCGTTGGTTGATTTCCGAAACTTCTGTCATTTGATGACGTGTTTGCTCCAGACGAGAGGCTTGTGCAATATTCTCTCCTGCTTGATGTAGGAGCAATTCAACAACTTGTTCTCTATATACTTGATTTTGAGAGGAACTAGTTGAAGCCTGTTCTTGAGCAAGCTTTTGATTATGAACAAATCCCATTGACTGTGGCCGGCCATGGGCAATAACATTGCATGAGACCATTTTCAGCGGGCTTTGCTGACTGGAAAGCACTGTGAAATGTAGTGCTCCGTGAACACCCCATCCTCTGATATGAACATCAGATGGAGCATTGGCAATTAACTGACGCAATTTTCTTAGTGCGCCAAGTCATGAACGTTGAAGGGTTCTTTGTTGCTTTTCAGCCTTCGGATACCGAGAGACTGATAGAGATGCCAAATCAATCTGGCGTTGTAACCCTTCTATTATCTTAATATGATTTTCATAATCACCATAAGATAATACTTTCTTCTTAAATTGACAAAGAGACTTCCATATGTTGAGACGAATATCATGGATTCCATCATCCGTCAACATCTTTGGAATGTTGTACTGGGATTCAGCCAAAGGCCAAAACATGACTGGTACTTCACCTTTTGCCAGTTTTTTCCCCATGTTCAGTATTTCTTCTTTATCATTAAATGAAGATTATTCTACCTGTTTGGACCAGAGTTGGTGTTTCCTTGTTGCTTCATCGGATTCAACAAGATTGGTAGAGAGATCACTATTCATGCTGGATGATGAATGACCCAGGGATGGTTCGGAGAATAACCTGAACCCCAGGCTATCTTCTAATGGAGAAAGAGTTTCACCTGCCGATAGTAAAGCATCAGACATGACTGGTTTTACGTTTTCAAGTGCCTCGAGATAGGAGGGTTTTCTCGTCACTACATTGCCTTCTGAAGAATTTTCGAGACAACGTGAATCACTACTGCGGAGAGGACTTTCGCAGCGAAGTTCATCACCATGTGGAGGACCGTCATGATGGGTTACAACAAAAGATGAAATCTCTTGCTCCTTGATCTTCTGACCACACAGAGGGTTCATGTGGCTCTCATCTGAAGAAGAAACTTCAAGATTGACAAAACTTTCATGAAGCAAGCCTTCATGAGGAAGTGTCTGTTGAAGACCTTCAAAATTAATGTTCCCGTTATTGAGAACCGAGGGAGTAGAATCTTGAATTCCGACAAATAAATGTCTGAGGGCTTCAAGAACTCCAGCATCGAGCAAGGCCTTGTTGCAGATTGGCCTTTGATCTCCTAACTGTGTTGGGCAGATCTTTTTCTTAGATGCCTTCTTACTCACTTTAGAAACCACTTGTTGACGAAAGTGGTTACTCTGAGTAGGTGTATGTGCCTGATCAGGAAAGATGGTCAGGTTAGGCTGACGATCTCCACTCAAATCAGGTGTATGTTCCTGACTTGGTTGTCCGTTTGATATGGGGGAGTATGCCCCATAACCCTCTTGGACTGGAACAGATGTGTGTGTCTGTTCCGGAGTGAATCGTTGATGTGTCACTCCACTGCTAGGGATAGATTTATCTGTCTGTCCCTGAGATGATGCTGAAGCTGTTATGATATCCTGGCAAGCATCCAGAATATGAGCAGGAATTTGCTTCTGCTCTTTCACCATTGACAAAATATGTTTGGTGACTTCAGCCGCCGGAACGGGGATATACGTCCATTCCGGGCTTGGAGTAGGTGTATGTGCCTGCTCCTGTCCTCATTTTCCTGTCAGTGAATCCTGACAGTACTCAAGTGTGGAGGCAGAGAGTTGAGTCTGCCACCTGTTTGTCGTCGGGGCTTTCCGACTGACTTCTCCGTGCGCTACCAAGCGAGATTGTTGGTAGGCTTGATTAGTATTAGCAGGTGTATGTGCCTGCTGATTACACTTCGCCAAACGCGGTTGAAGATATCCATCATATGTAGTCAGACGAGCCTGCTGACTAACTGGTGATGTATGAGCAGGTGTATGTTCCTGCCTATAGTACTCCGCCGGAATTGCCTGGCGGGATTGGCTTGATGCTGCCAGACGAGTCTGCTGGACAGCGGAATTAAAACGGACAGGTGTGTGTGCCTGTTCGTTATTTGCCACCAAGTTAGGATGGTGGACTTCTCCGGAGATGGCAGGGATGACAACCTGCCCATTGTTAACCGGATTCCGTCTCTGGCGGTTCATCTTGCCTGCTCGGGTTCGAGGAACCTGAGCTGAATGCCTGGAGTCGGTACCCTCATCATGTTGAGGGTGCACTACCGCACGAGTCTGGCGGCGATTGTTGATGGGAGCCCTTGAGAAGGACTCCTGTCTTTTTGAATTAAGGTCCTGCGGGACCTGCTCATTCACTTCCTCAGAGTAAGGGAGTGAATGGAAATTGCGTTCCGGGGATAACGACCCGAAACGGTTGGAGACGGTAGTCAGCACCGCCTGCTTCTTGATCGCTGGCCACCGTTGTCCGGACGACCAGGTAGAGTTGTTAACTTGGAGGGATTGGCGAGCGGCCTCCAGAGTTGGGATAGTACCGTTGCGACGGTACTCCTTAACCAGTGCATTAGAAACCTGGCGTTGAAGACGCTGAGTTGGTGATGTCATCCTCAGAGCGGAAGACGTTCCAGCAGGAGTAGTAGCATTGGTTTTCACAGCAGCAGACCTCACAGTAGAGGTGTTCACAGCAGCAGTATTCACAGGGGTGAATTTAAGGAAAGCCATTTTGTAGAAGATCTTGAGAAAAGAGCGCATGTTCCATATAATAGACATAATCAAGATGAATCCGGCCACTGCATATTTTGGATGAGCACATGTCAATGATTGCTTTGTTGGCCCAAGGGGCCTAACAAATAAGAAGAACATCACTTTAACTTGGTTAAGGATTCACGTCGGGTTCACGATTTTTGTTTCCTCACGGATTTCGGGGATGACCTCATTGATTTGAGATTCAAACGTTCTGATCGGTTTCTAGCGGGTTTGTTCGTAGAACAGGAAACATCCAATGATTCCACATCAGTTTGGACCTACTTTCCAAAGGTAGGCGCTCATTAGCTTGTGGACTGATGAGGCTTAGGAATTTGCATTGGTCGAGAGGATGGGAGGTCGGACTCATCACACCTTTTTGAGGGGAATTATTGTCTATTCCGGGACTCTCTTTATAGATTTAAGTTATGTTCGTGAATCCTCATTACATTACCAAGTATAAAAATGTGCTTTCCTTTAGTTTTAACAATCAATGATTAAATATGCAAGAAATTTAGAGAATCTTTTATATGTATTCGAGGTTCTTCATCAATAGAGAATCATCTATATCTGTTTAGAGATTCTTGGTCAGTGGTATCCTTCAAAACATTTATATAAAAGTCTCTTGGTCATTATGATGGCCAGGCTGGTTTTAAAGCCACTCAGTGGGGCACTTGAAGTTTATCGTCATTCAGAAGGATAGGGAATATTTCAAAGTTGGGATCGAACCCATAAATGGACTACCTATGTATCCTTTGTTTATGAAAAGGAATCAGAACCCACGTAGTTCGAGTGATGGAGTATGATGTTTATGATTGATGACTCAAAGAAGAATGTCATAATTACTTTTACACTCTACGCTCACGTGAGTCATGCTCGGTGTGAGAAACAAGAGGTATTGGTAAAAATTAGACAATTGTGCCATGAAAGATGCAATCATAAGAAATTGTTTGGGGCTTACGTATGTATGACTGCCCAGATAGATGAAGGTTTAGGATTTACTTTTAGGGATAAAATCCATGAACAGGGTCCATAGAGTTATATGTGCTTCATGGAGATTTGAATACTCTAATATTGGGGCTTACTCCTAAGGAGGATGCCCAAGTTAGGAGGGGGACTTATGATTGGGTTTTACTCCTGAAAAGGAAACCCAAATCAAGGGTAAATTAGGACTGGTTAAGAGAAATTTAAGGGGGCTTGGGGTTTACTCCTGAAAAGGAAACCCAAGATTATGACTGGGACTTACTCCTAAAAAGGAGGCCGAGGTTAGTGGATTTGGGGCTTACTCTTGAAAAGGAAGCCCAAGATTATGACTGAGTATTATTCCTGAAAAGGAGACCCAGGTTAGGGATTAAGGTTTGGGGCTTACTCTTGAGGAGGATGCCCATGTTTGGGAACTTTAAGAATTTGGGGCTTACTCCTAAAGAAGGATGCCCAGATTTGAAATTGGGGCTTACTCCTGAGGAGGATGCCCAAGTTAAGGATTCTCTCATCTTAAAAGATGAGATTGAATGAATTAACTCTTTATATTTAGTGACATAAGGATATTTAAATCACTAGGTTTTGAGAGATATTCCACAGAATTCCTTTCAGATAAGGAAGTCAAATCAAGAAATCATGCCATAAATAGCTTTGAAGAGTGTCTTTAAGACTGAATCTTGAAAAGGAAAGGTGTAATGGATTAAGAGGGGTAAAATGGGAAAGATGGGCACCCAAAAAGGTAGGGGCGCGCAAGCCTTGAAAGGCACGCAAGTCTTCCGTGGGCGCGCAAGTATTGGTCGCGCAAGTATACCTGCGCGACATGTAGGGTACTTGCGCGATTTTCAACCAGTATTAGAATACTTGAGCGACTCCTTTTTAATCACTTTATAATACTCTTGAGGTTCTTCCAGAAAAGGGACGCACAAGTTATATTGAAGGAATAAAAGCGGCACACAAGTGTTTGATGAGTTTCAACACTTAGGCCTTCCTTCTTCTCTTTAGATCTTCCGTTCTAGGTAAAAAATTACCTTAGAAGTGTTCCGGAAGCTTTGAGAAAAGACTTGGGCGTCGGGAGATTCAATCCGAGTTTCTGGAAAAAGATCCTCTCGATTGGGGGGCCCACGTGGTCTATTAATAGGCAAAAGAAGACCCTGGGCGGTTACCCCTTAGGTCGCGCAAGTCACTTGCGCGACCAAGGGTGCCGCGCAAGTGCACTTGCGCGACAGTGAGATAACTTGCGCGGTGCAGTTGCTGTTGATCCTTTGTTCATGCCTTTGTCGATTTTTGATGTTTTCTTCAAAGGTTGAATCACTTTGAGCTCAGATATTCCCTTTTCCGATCTTTAGATTCTGTGACGAAAGGAGCGTCAACAGTTATCAAACTAGGTGATAATTTGGACCTCACTTGAATGTACCCATACTCTTAGTGATGGTATCATTCCACATCATATTTATTTTCAGGAACTACGTGTGTCTTTAGTACTTCCTCTTCAGGATACATAGTGATTCCTAGATCCTATATCCTTACCCAACCACCATATGATAAAAATTATCTCTCCCTGTACCATAATTTTATTAGTAAGGATAATTTCAACTCTGAACTACATGAGGATTGATTCTCATTCCAACAAGATATAAATCAATTCAAGAATCTATCATTCTAGGCCCATCCGTAAAAAAACACAAACCCCCTCTCTTTTACACATTTTTGATTAGTGTAAGAGATTCCAACATGAGTTATTTCTTTTATAACCCCATGATTGATGCAGGTTCCCCATCGCGTACATATAAATCATATCAATATAGGGAATTTATCATCCACATCCAACCCAATTTGTAAATTCTTCATTAATATTCAATAGAAAAACTACTTTCAAAAATCAAACTCCATTACATTCAATATTCTAGTCCCCATATGATTTACCATGATATTAGTGACAAAATTATCCACGTCTGAAAGAAAACTCTTTTTTTGACTATGTATACTATGCCCAATATTGATCTGTATAATATGTACCCCCCAATGTGTCCCGTAAACATGAGGAAACTTCATCATTATGATAAATACCTCTTTCCTCTATGCACCCTAATATAATCACATTGTAAAACATATTTGTAATATGGTCTATTCAAATTCTGTATATACTTATCCAACATAATATTATCAAATAATGTATCCCACTAGTGCAGAAATCATTTTTTACGTCACCATTTTTTACGTCGGTTATATATAACCAACGTAACAATGCGGCGAGTAGATTTTTCACGTCGGTTATTTTAATAACCGACGTTACAAATCGCGCCTGTTGGGTTTTTACGTCGGTTATCAAATAACCGACGTAAAAAACCAATGCGCGGGGGGTTTTTTACGTCGGTTATTTTGTAACCGACGTAAAAAACCTGATATCGACGCGTTTTTTACGTCGGTTATTTGATAACCGACGTCAAAAACCAAAGAGCGGGAGCCTTTTTACGTCGGTTTTCAGATAACCGACGTAAAAAAGCTAAAAAATAGTTTATAACTTCGGTTATTATATAACCGACATTATAAAGCATTTAAAAAAAATTAAATCCCGTGTTCTGTCATTTACGATTTTTTCGATTGAAAGTCGCCGGCTCGTCTCTCTCTCGCGCGGTAAAACCTAATCTGCTCGTCGATCGCCTGCATTACACTCATTTTGGTTTCATTGTTTATCTTCTTCACTGCTCTCAGATCTATCTTCTCAACTCGCGACATTCAAGTAAGCCTTCCACGAATTTATTTCGTTCGTTTTTGTTTCGATTCTTGATGTTCTTTTCGTTCGTTTTTGAATCTCGTGGAATTGTTTTATTGCAAATGGTTATTATGTTCATTCAACTCACAACATTCAACTCGCAAATGATTTTTAAAACATTGTGGATTAGCTTCAGCAAAATCTGAAAAATAATGGGTGGTACTGTAAAGTTCCATTCTTCCAGAAACATTATTATTTTCATTCCCTAAGTTATAAAAATAAGTATTATGTAGGATGATTCAAAAATTTAATCTTTGAGATGAGTTGATTTATGTTTGAAACCCAGGCCAAACACATATGTATTTTTTTATTGGTATTACATATATATAGTTCGACATATACTTTTTTTTACATTACCATGATATTAACATTACTTTTTCTAAAGAAATATTAATGTCCTTAGATTATATATCGGATCAAAAGGATATAGTAATTCTAATATATAATCAGAATGATCAGATAATATGACAATATTGTTAAACATAAAACAAATGGTCTATATTCATATTTTTAACATGACACTTACGATGTATAGATGTTTGGTGTTGGGTACTTATGAAAACTACTACTACTTTCAAGATTTGTTTTATATTTCAAATTGTTTTACATTCAAATTATGATTTTTTCCATATAAACATGTTTTGTCTTATCTTAAAAATATATATTTTTTGTTGATATTTGTAATAGGTAATAATGAGTCGAAGTTGGATTACGGCACATCGAATGAGCAATGAATTTGAGGAAGGTGTTGATGCCTTTTTGGAATTTTCAAAACGAAATGTTCCAAGTAGTGACATTTTTTTCTGTCCATGCCTGAAATGTTTGAATATGAAGAAGTTGAAAAGTAGAGAGATAAAAGATCATCTGATATGTCATGGTTTAATCCGAGTTATAGCCCTTGAATTTGGCATGGAGAAACTGGACGGAATGTCACTGATGATGATGATTCGCAAGATGGTAACTCTGATGGAATTGAAGAAATGATTCGCGATATTGTAGCAGAACAAATTGAGATAGAACCGACAGTTGCACGTCTATATGGTGATGCTGAAAAACCATTATATCCCGGTTGTACAGATTTTACGGTTCTATCGGCGGTGTTAAGATTGATTAACCTAAAGGAGAAGCATGGATGGAGTGACAGAAGTTTTACAGAGCTGCTACAATTGATGAAAGACATTCTTCCAAAAGATAACGATCTTCCAGATTCACATTACAAAGCCAAGAAAATATTATGCCCGATGGGATTGGGATACAAGAAAATACATGCCTATCCGAATGACTGCATTATATATAGGAAGGAATATGAATTTCTGTCAGAGTGTCCAAAATGTGGGACATCACGGTATAAGGTGAAAGAAAAATCACAGGGTGATGTAGAGATTACAAAGCTCCCTTCAAAGGTATTTTGGTATCTACCTATAATTAATCATTTCAAACTTTTATTTTCTAATTCACATGATGAAAAAAGGTTAAGATGGCATGATGAAGAGCGGGTATGTGATAGAAAAATACGTCATCCAGCTGATTGTCCAAAATGGAAGAAAATTGATGCGCAGTATTCTACATTTGGAAATGAAATAAGAAATCTCAGACTAGGGTTGTGCACAGATGGAATGAATCCATACCGAACACTCAGTAGCACACATAGTTCATGGCCTGTTTTATTGGTAATTTACAACCTCTCTCCTGAAGTTTGTATGAAGCGCAAATATGTCATGTTGAGTATAATGATCTCTGGTCCAAAGCAACCCGGTAATGATATTGATGCTTACTTGTCACCGTTGATTGATGATTTGAAACTGTTATGGGCTGATGGTATTAGGGTGTATGATTCCTATAAAATGGAATATTTTCAACTGCATGCAGTGCTTCTGTTCACTATAAATGACTTCCCAGCGTATGGAAATTTTTCAGGATACAGTGTTAAAGGGCATAAAGCATGTCCAATTTGCGAACAACAGACGTCCTATTGTCAATTGCATCATGGGAGGAAAACAGTGTACATGGGTCATCGAAAGTTTTTGCCTATGGAACACCCTTATAGAAGACTAAAAAAGGCATTTAATGGCTCACAAGAATTTGATACTGCTCCAAAACCTTTATCCCATGATCTGTATTTTGAGAGGGTGAAAAACCTTGACGTGACATTGGGAAAGACACAGAAATCTGGTAATGATAGACGTATTTGGAAGAAAAGGTCAATATTTTTTGAGCTACCATATTGGAGGTATCATGAAGTTAAACATAATATTGATGTCATGCACGTGGAGAAGAATATCTGTGATTCTTTGATTGGAACATTGTTAGATATTAAAGGAAAGACTAAAGATGGGTTGAATGCCAGATTAGACTTACTATCAATGGGAATACGTTTGGAGTTAGCCCTCACTCCTAAAGGAAGAAAAACATTTCTTCCCCCGGCTTGTCATACATTATAGAAGAAGGAGAAAATTAGCTTCTGTCAGTGTCTTCATGATACCAAAGTGCCTCAAGGTTATTCTTCTAATGTAAAAAATTTTGTCTCAATGAAGGACTTGAAGTTGATAGGTATGAAATCACATGATTGTCACGTCATGATGCAACAAATTCTACCAGTTGCATTGCGTGGAATATTGCACATTCGTGTCAGAAAGACTATAATGAAGTTGTGTAATTTTTTTAATTCAATTTGTAACAAGGCGATTGATGTGAATGCTTTGAACATTTTGGAAAAGGATGCAATTTTAATACTTTGTCAATTGGAAATGTATTTTCCTCCAACTGTTTTTGATATAATGGTGCATTTAATGATTCATCTGGTTCAAGAAATAAAGCTTTGTGGACCTGTATATCTTCGTTGGATGTATCCTTTTGAAAGGTATATGAAAATATTAAAGGGGTATGTTAAAAATCTATATCGACCTGAAGACTCCATTATTGAAAAGTATATTTCTGAAGAGGTAGCAGTGTTTTGTACGAGCTACTTGGCTGCAGCGCAACACATAGGTTTGCCTCCATCTTGCCATGAACGAGTTAATAATGAGGGAAAGGGGATTCACAGCTTGAAAGTCAAATCATTGTCTGCTGAACAGATGAAGAAGTTAGAATCATACATCTTGAAGAACATAGCTGATGCTCAACCATATATCACATTCCACATTATTGAGTTGAAACAATGTCATCCAAAGAAGAAAGAAATGTGGATTTTGAATGAGCATGACAAAACTTTTTTGTCATGGATTAAAAAGACTTTGCTTGGTAGATCAGATGTATTAGAGACATTAAAATGGATAGTGGGTGGTCCATGTTTAAATGTGATAACATGGTCTGGTTATTACATTAATGGTTATAAATTTCATACAAAAGCTCAGGACAACAGAAATGCATATCAGAATAGTGGTGTATTGGTGTTTGCAGAAGCAATGCATTTTTCGAGTGCTAAGGACAAAAACCCAATTTCTGCATCAAATGCATATTATGGAGTGATTGAAGACATATGGGAGGTTGATTACTTTAAAATTAAAGTTCCTGTTTTTAACTGTAAATGGTTTAACGGTAACAACAGTGTCAGACACGATGAATTTGGAATGACACTTGTTAATCTGAATAGATTGGAAGACACAATTGATTCTTTTATAATGGCAACACATGCAAAACAAATTTTTTATGTAGTAGATCAATCAGATATGCAGTGGGCTGTTGTTTTACAAGGGAAAAAACAATATGTTGTTGAGGATGAACTTGATGAATATGCTGATTTATGTGAGATCCCTAATTCAATGGAAATATTAACAGAACATAATGATGATCATGTTGAAGACATAGTTTGTTCCATAAGGAAAGATCACGACGAAGGAATTTGGGAAAACAATCCATCTGTACATTCCTAAAATTACAGGTAACATATGTTTATTTCTTGTTTACATTTATTTTTTCCATAAATGTTAGATATTGTAAGTTTTTTATTTATTAAAACATGTTTTAAAAAAAAATAAGTATATGTTATTGTTTGTTTTAAGTTTGTTTAGTTTACTTTATCATGTTTATTGTTTTACCCCTCTATCTTGGATTTTAATGATCACAATCACTCTCATCGTGATCTAACTTGTTTTCAAGTGTTTTGATGCTAGGAAAAAGGTTGTCCAGGAGTTGGCCCAAGAAGGCTGATAGTGGACTCTCTGAGTCTACCGGCCAACCGGTGGATTCCCACCGGCCAGCCGGTGGTCTCTGGCAGAAGCATTGCTTTCTTCCAGAGCCACAGGTCAGCCGGTGTTAACGTACCGGCCAGCCGGTATGGGCACCGGCCAACTGGAGGACCCAGGCAGTAGGCTTGCCCACTGCCTGGTGACACCGGCCAACCTGTGGATGACCACCGGCCAGCCGGTGGTCTCTGGCAGAAGCATTGCTTTCTGCCAGAGCCACCGGTCAGCCGGTGTTAGCGCACCGGCCAGCCGGTATGGGCACCGACCAACCGGTTCTTGCCCACCGGCCAGCCGGAGGACCCAGGCAGTAGGCTTGCCCACTGCCTGGTGACACCGGCCAACCGGTGGATGACCACCGGCTAGCCGGTGGAACCCAGACAGAAAGAAATGCTCTACGACCCAACATTTTATAACCATTACTTTTCTATTTTCTGATTACAGTAGTATTAAAATATTTGAATTTGTATATTTGTTCGCTAACAATTACTTTACCATGTTTACAATGTTTACCAGGTTTACCATTTTTTCCATTTTTTACCATCTTGACCATCTTGACCATCTTGACCATATTTGCCATCTTTACCATTGTTTAACATGCTTACCATATTACCAATGTTTACTATTATGTAACCTAGTACACTTTTCTATTTTCTGATTACAGTAGTATTAAAATATTTGAATTTGTATATTTGTGAACTGACGTTTGTTTTTTTGATTTGAAGGATAATGACAGATCATTCAGATGATCAACCACATGATTCTGGGGAGGAGCATATTGCTGGTCATACCTCTGGGGATGAACATTCACATGCTCCTATTACGACAAAGAGTTCAAAGGTTGGTAAACGTGGTTGCACATGTTCACCAAAATTATCACTTGCCCGTACGCAGGATCAGAGGATAGTAGTTGAGTTTGATGATGATGATATTCCTAGATATAACGACCCATACTTTACATACATTGTTATTACTTCGAAATTGAAGCACACTTATTACAACATATGACAAAACCACAAAGGACCGTATAGGTATAGTGTCTTTAGAAACTGGGAAACATAATCAACTGGTTCATAAATATTCTACAGTGTCTCCCATTTATTTCATCATATCTAGGGTCCCTTTTAGCATATTCTACTTAATATCCATCTTCCTGACCTGGGGAAAAGAAAACATAAAAGGGTGAGCTCAAATGCTCAGCAAGGGCAAATAAATGAAATAAAAATCATATCATATCTTTATGAAAATCAAAACCTGCAAAAGAGATCATAATATCTTAACATGGAATAAATCATAGAAGTGAAAATGAGATCCCCATAATCATAACATAAAACTTGAAACTTTGTGGCATGCACACATAATCATGGAAAATCATTTCTTGTTAGTCATGACTCATTGCCAAGACTATCTTAGTGGACAAAGTCCCTTTCTGAACCGAGTTCACTCCTCGTTTCAGTCCTGTTTCACTGAACCGAAATAACCTTCCGTTCCAGCCATGTCTATCTCATGAGATATAAATCTTTACCCAATGCATTGGAGGGAGATATAGGTCCCACCCATCTTATAATGAATCCTTTCTTATGTGTGCCACATAATCATAAAACATACATCATCGCATAACACATGTAACAAAAATGGGATTCTTGAAACATCATGACATCATAAATCAATTCATATAAGATAAAGGAATTCATAAAAATAATTCCATCACAACATGAACAAATCAATTAAATAATAGGGATAAAAACAGAACCCTTTATTATCTTAGATGGAAAATCATTTTGATAAAACACTTGAACTCCATTCTTGAGGAAAATATCCTTTCTTCTTAAAAAACATTTTTCCTTTCATAACATGTCATACAACTTTAAAATAAAAGAAGTTGATTAAAAATAAACTTGAAAACTTGTAAAGGAAGCTTTTTTGAAACAATGTTTTAAAAATCCATTCATGCCGTATAAGTTAAAAAAAACATTCTTCGTACTTTTGTCGGAAAGTCAAAAAGTACCTCGTATGAAAAACGACAAAAGATTCCTTTCATATCTTTTACAAAAAAAAAACTTACCGAAGGGTAAAATTGGATATAAACTATTGTAGAATGATGGAAATAATATTACATATTGAGGGAACATGGATGTGGATGATAAAATACACCCCAGTAATTGCCAAAGTAAATACAATCTCGGATAAAAGTGAGATTGTGATATTTCCCTTACCTTAGGTCCGATTTGCTTTGTTCGTGTCCGAAGCTCCTGTATAATTGTTTACATAATGTTATTGACTTATTCCAGAATCATACATATTGATATGATATCATATATGGTCATATTATTAGCTTCTTGTTAGTAATATTTCATTGTTACTTGTTACCCGGGTCTTTATAACTTTTTGTTCTTATGCGTGTTTTGTCGAATAAATTCTTATTCTTATCTTTAGGTTATAGATAATTCATTTACAGAATGGTATTAGAGTAGTATATACTATATTCATTCATTCAATTCATTTATATAATCATTATGAAATGAAGATCATGTAGAACGAGTCGCATCACATCGTGGAGACGGTATTCCGTACGTACGCACGAGTGATGATATCGTTCCTATGATCGTGGAATTGTATTGGAGTATACATATATATTATTTCAGTATCAATATTACTTCATAATAATCATATATAGTTACTTATTACACCATTATAACCATCCTTTTAAGGTGATGGTGGAAAAATATATTACACCACCGCGTGGAGACGGTATTCCGTACGTACGCACGCGCGGTGATTTCATTTTTCCGTAGGATGGATTGAAGGTGAATTAGGGTTGTTTCATATTTATAATAACATATCAGTATGTAAGTAATACTGATGTTATTACTTTATCATGAAACAACTAAATAAGAAGAAGTTGAAGAAGAAAGAAATTGAAAAGATCGGTAATGGATATTACCTCTTCTTTGGAACGCCTCTTTGAATCCTCCACTTAAGGAACTAAGATTGGTCATTGGAGAAGACCAGGACCTCTAGGATTATTCTAGGGAAGTGGAGAGGAGAAAATGGCAGGGGTTTTCCGAGCTTGAGTGCTCAAATTGGTGTGAGGAGGAGGGGGAGGAGGTGCCCTTTTATAAGGGAGGAGAGGGGCACCTTAGGAATATCTCAAAATATTATTTTTTATTAAAGTCAAAATCGGTTTATAATGGTTCCATAGGGTCTTATTTCGAATCTAAAGTGGGGATGGGTCGAAATTATATCAACCAATAGGATTTAGACAAGTTTAGGGTATTATGTTAACCTTATCAATTAGATTTAACTCTAAGTTAATTAATTTAACTTTTACCGTGTCTTTTTGTTTTCTTTCACTATATGGTTAATACACTTACTATAACATGCCAAACGAACCCCAAATTGTTTATTATTAATATATATATCCTTATCTAAGTCATTTGGCCGAACCTTAGATTTTTAGGAATAAAATAACAATTGATAATATAATATTTGATTTAAAAACTATTTTGTGTCAATTTTGACACTATTTGATATATGATTTTTGTGAAAGTCATAACAGAATTATATGTTCGAACCAAGTTGATTAAATCAACATTAATATATCATTGTAACCTAGAAAATTAGCGGAATTCATAAAAAGTCTTAAATTACATTTATTTTGGTATTTATATTATCAATTTTGTCAATATTTCATTAATAAGATAATTACTGCATCATCTTTGTGTCATAAATAAATTACATTATTTGATGTCTAAAAATTACAAATAAAATATAATCATGTAGGAAATCGTTTTAGCTTTCCAATTAATATTTACAATTGAATTTATCTTATGTATAACCCCATATTAAAAATGATTTACTTATTAAACTTTGATTTTAACTATTTTAACCCTTCTTTAAATAAATTAATAATAAATGTCCTAATCTAATCCAAGTGGGCTTAAATGGTCATATTTTATTCCTAAGTTTGTTTTTGGTCGAATTACACTTGTCCAATAGAATTAGGACATGTGTTAGGGTAATATTAATATCATATTTACCCTTAGTTACCATATTTACTATTAACCGCGGTAAAAAAAAGTAAAAAGTTACTATTCACCAAAAAATTATTTTTATCTCATTGAACCACATTTTACTTACTGATATCAACCGTGTCTGTCGGATTTTCGAAATTCCATTCACAGAAGCGGTAAAATTAAGTTTTATGCAAAATTCAGTTTTTAACCTACCACTTAGTGGTTTCACTATTCATCAAAAATTGAAAGTTTTCAGAAAAATACCAAAATTTCACCCTAGGCTAATTTCGATATTCTGAGTCCAAAAATGAAGTCCATTTTGAAAAATAAAATTTATAAAATTTCAAAAAGTGGTTATTACTATTCATAACAGCTAGTTTTAATAGCATATTGTTGTTTAGTGAAACTCGGTATTGCATACGACGCAAGCTATCGAGGAAGGTCGCGATTGCGTGTAAAGCAAGCCAAGCAAGTGTTGTGTAGAAAAAGATCCCTTTGATGATTTATATAACATAAAAGTCTCGGGTGTTACATTCTACCCCCCTTAAAAAGAATTTCGCCCTCGAAATTCATCACTTTGCAACAAACAGATGAGGACACTTCTCCCTCATCATATCCTCAAGCTCCCATGTAGCTTCTTCAAGTTGGTGGTTTCTCCATAAAACTTTCACCAAGCGAGTGGTCTTGTTTCGTAGGACTTTTTCGCTACGATCCAGAATCTCTATCGGCTGTTCTTCATAAGAAAGATCTTTCTCCAGCGGTACATCTTCTGAGCTGAGTACATGTGAAGGATCTGGTATGTACTTTCTCAGGAGAGATACATGGAACACATCGTGAACTTGAGAGAGATTCGGTGGAAGCGCCAATCGGTAAGCTACCTTCCCAACATGATCCAGTATTTCAAAAGGACCGATATATCTAGGGCTCAACTTCCCCTTCTTTCCAAATCTCATAACCCTCTTCCAGGGAGATATTCGTAAGAACACTTTATCGCCCACTTCAAACTCTAGGTCTTTTCTTCGGTTGTCGGCATAACTTTTATGTCGACTCTGAGCTGCTCTTATGTGTTGTTGAATAGATCTGACCTTTTCTGCCATTTCATCAACGAGATCAGGTCCTAATAGCTTTCTTTCCCCAACTTCATCCCAGCAAGTTGGAGTCCTACATTTCTTTCCATAGAGAGCTTCATAAGGAGCCATCTGAATACTGGAGTGAAAGCTATTATTATAAGAAAATTCCACCAAAGGTAGGTGTTGATCCCAACCTCCTTTGAAATCCATAGAGCAAGCTCTCAACATATCTTCTAGGGTTTGAATTGTTCTCTCAGACTGACCGTCTGTCTGGGGATGATAAGCAGTGCTGAAACTCAACTCTGTATCCAGAGTATGCTGAAGACTTCGCCAGAACTTCGAGGTAAATCTCGGATCTCGATCAGATATAATAGAAAGTGGTACTCCATGCAATCTTACCACTTCCTTTACATATATCCTGGCAAGCTGATCTAGAGAGAAATCCTCTCTAATAGCAATGAAGTGTGCAGACTTTGTAAGACGATCAACTATGACCCAGATAGCATTATTGCCTTTGGATGTTTTAGGAAGTCCTGTGACAAAGTCCATAGTGATGTTTTCCCATTTCCATTCGGGTATGGGTAGTGGTTGTAACATCCCCTTAGACTTCTGTCTCTCAGCTTTAACTTGTTGACAAACCAAGCATCGAGAGACATATTCAGCAACATCTCTTTTCATGCCATCCCACCAGAAGTACTCTTTCAGGTCCCTATACATCTTCATGCTTCCAGGATGAATAGAGAATGATGAACTATGAGCCTCATCCAGCAGCTCATTCTTTAATTCGGGGATGGGAGGAACGCAAACCCGATTCCTGAACTTTATTATCCCATCACAATCAAGGTTGAATTCAGGAACATTTCTCACCTTCTTTTGTAACTCGACATCTTCTTTCTGTGTCTCTTTAATCTTCACATGTATAGATGGTTGAACATTCATTTGAGAAAGATAAGATTTTTCCCCTTCCATTATAATTCCAAGATCCATCCTTTGTAAATCCATAAATATTGGATCTTTTGTGATCCTCATCATGGATAAACTAGCATGGTCTTGTCGACTTAATGCATCTGCCACCTTGTTTGGTTTCCCAGGGTGGTAATGGATTGAGCAGTCATAATCCTTAATCAGCTCCAACCATCTTCTTTGACGCATATTCAACTCCTTTTGTGTGAAAATATACTTTAAACTTTTATGATCAGTATAAATATCACACCTTTCACCATAAAGGTAATGCCTCCAAATCTTTAATGCAAAGATTACCGCAGCCAACTCCAAATCATGTGTTGGGTAATTTTTCTCATGGATTTTCAACTGTCGTGAGGCATAATCTATCACCATATCATTTTGCATAAGAACACACCCCAATCCCTTCTTGGATGCATCACTGTAGATCACAAACCTTTCTCCACTACAAGGCAGTGTGAGCACAGGTGCACTGGATAACCATCTTTTCAACTCCTTGAAATTCTCTTCACATTCCTCTGTCCAGACAAACTTAACTCCCTTCCGAGTCAACTTGGTGATTGGATTAGATAATCGTGAAAAATCTTTTACAAAACGTCGATAATATCTAGAAAAACCAAGAAAACTTTGGATCTCAGTTACTGTTGTTGGTCTTGACCATCTTTCGATAACCTTTGTTTTTGCTGGATCCACAGATATCCCCTCTTTTGAGATTATATGACCCAAAAATGCAACTTTTTGAAGCCAAAATTTACACTTGGTAAATTTGGCATAAAGCTTCTCCTTTATCAGGGTCTTCAATATAATTCTCAAGTGATATTCATGCTCTTCCTTTCTCTTTGAATATACAAGAATATCGTCTATAAAGACTACCACAAATTGATCAAGATAGTCTCTAAAGACTCTATTCATTAGATCCATAAAGATAGCAGGGGCATTAGTAAGACCAAATGGCATCACTATAAATTCATAGTGTCCATACCTTGTACGGAAAGTTGTCTTTGGTATATCCTCCCTTTTGACCCTTAATTGATGATACCCTGAACGAAGATCAATCTTGGAAAAGTATTGAGCTCCGCGTAGTTGGTCAAATAAGTCATCAATGCGTGGGAGAGGATATTTGTTCTTGATAGTGATCTTGTTAAGTTCTCGATAATCAATGCAAAGTCTCATTGATCCATCTTTCTTCTTAACAAATAGAATAGATGCTCCCCAAGGTGATGCACTAGGGCGTATGAATCCCTTATCAAGATTCTCTTGGAGTTGCTTCTTCAATTCCTGCAACTCAATTGGGGCCATTCTATAAGGTGTCTTTGAAATAGGCAAAGCACCCGGTACGAGTTCTATTGAAAACTCAACTTCACGATTTGGTGGAAGACCCGGCAATTCCTCTGGAAAGACATAATCAAACTCCCGTACAATGGGCATATTCTTAATCGTGAGTTTCTCACCAACCATTTGAGATAAATAACCTTCATTTAGTGGAATCAATACGCATAAGATGGAAGAAATTTCCACTGGAAGGTTATGTTCATCCTTGCATTGATAGACGATCGTAGATTGATCTGGAATATGAAATGTGACTTCCCTTCTTTGGAAATCGATATGAGCTCCATGTAGAGAAAGCCAATCCATGCCAAGAATCACATCAAATTCCACTAAAGGAAGGATCACAAGATTTGCAGGAAGCACTTTCCCACAAACTTCGATCGGAGAAGAATTATAAACTTTTGATGCGATTGATGTGCCATTAGGTGTTGTCACAGCTAACTCAACATCTAATTGTTGAGGTAATACGGTGATACCCTTAGAAAAGTCTTCAGAAATAAAAGAGTGGGTGGATCCAGAATCAAATAAAACATTTTCTACTTTAGAGTGGATGGTAAGTGTACCTTTCACCACATCGTTATCGTACTCCACATCGCTGATAGAAATTGCATGTGACATTCCTTTGTCTTTAGACTTAAGAGTTTGTTGACGTCGACCATCATCATCAACCCTTGGATTTGGGAATTGATTGGCATAATGCCCCATCTCCTTGCACTTGAAACATTGAAGTGTAGTAGGTTCATTCTGTGTATCCCTTCCTTTGTTTGCGTCATTAGACATCTTCTTCCCATTATCACGGCATTCAAATGCCCGATGACCTTCTTTTCCACATTTAAAACATTTACTTGTCCCTTTAAGACAACTCCCTCCATGTTTCTTTCCACACTTTGAGCATAAGGGAAAGTTCATCTTCTTTTCAGTGTGCTCTTTAGAGTTTCCTTTGAATTCCATCTTCCACTTCTTATCAAACCCATGCGACTGATGGGTTACTCCAATCTCCATCTCGACTTTGAGAGCACATCGAATGATTTCCTCGTAGCTATTGATGTCCCTTATGGCTAACGGCCTTCGAAGACTTGGTTTTAAGCCACTAAAGAATCGATCGATCTTACTCTCAGGTTGGATAATAATACCAGAAGCGTACCTTGCAAGTCTTGTAAAATTTGCTTCATAGGTACCAACAGATTCATCATCCCTTTGCTTCAGTTCAAGAAACTCTTTCTCCATCTTTGTTCGGAGAATACGAGGGAAGTACTTATTGAAAAATAAGTTCTTGAACTCGTACCATTCCATAGACTCAATTTCATCCCTTTGCTTCGTATTCTTAACAAGATTCCACCTTTGATCAGCATCTCCTTCCAAACGATACACTGCTAGGATGAATTTATCATGTTCAGAACATTGAAGAACTGAAAATATCTTATCAGTAGTACTAATCCATTGTTCAGCAACTAATGGATCAGTAGACCCGCTGAAAGAAGGTGGATGCTGCCTCATGAAGGATTCAACAGAATGTTGCTCCCTCCTTTGCTCGTTTGGAAATCCTGCAAGATTCATAGCTTGAGAAATTTGTGTGACCATGGCTACAATATTTTGCATTCCAGCTCCAATATCGTTTGGTTGCTCAGGGGGACAATCATTGCATTGCCCATCACATTCCGCATTAACACGGTTCCTTCGGGTTCCAGCCATTGACTAAAACCAAGAAGAATAGTGTGAGCAACACTAATTATAATAGGAAACCACATAATTCAAGAATAAAATTTTCATGCTTAAGGTCTTATCCTAGGTTATTCAAGGCCATTTCTAAAACACTAAGATTGTGTTCTATGCTTAGACTTATCCTTAGGGTTCTTACTAAGGCTTTCACATCCTAGTTTCCAAAGGTTGACTATACCTTTCCTCTGATACCAACTATAACGACCCATACTTTACATACATTGTTAATACTTTGAAATTGAAGCACACTTATTACAACATATGACAAAACCACAAAGGACCGTATAGGTATAGTGTCTTTAGAAACTGGGAAACATAAACAACTGGTTCATAAATCTTCTACAGTGTCTCCCATTTATTTCATCATATCTAGGGTCCCTTTTAGCATATTCTACTTAATATCCATCTTCCTGACCTGGGGAAAAGAAAACATAAAAGGGTGAGCTCAAATGCTCAGCAAGGGAAAATAAAGGAAATAAAAATCATATCATATCTTTATGAAAATCAAAACCTGCAAAAGAGATCATAATATCTTAACATGGAATAAATCATAGAAGTGAAAATGAGATCCCCATAATCATAACATAAAACTTGAAACATTGTGGCATGCACACATAATCATGGAAAATCATTTCTTGTTAGTCATGACTCATTGCCAAGACTATCTTAGTGGACAAAGTCCCTTTCTGAACCGAGTTCACTCCTCGTTTCAGTCCTGTTTCACTGAACCGAAATAACCTTCCGTTCCAGCCATGTCTATCTCATGAGATATAAATCTTTACCCAATGCATTGGAGGGAGATATAGGTCCCACCCATCTTATAATGAATCCTTTCTTATGTGTGCCACATAATCATAAAACATACATCATCGCATAACACATGTAACAAAAATGGGATTCTTGAAACATCATGACATCATAAATCAATTCATATAAGATAAAGGAATTCATAAAAATAATTCCATCACAACATGAACAAATCAATTTAATAATAGGGATAAAAACAGAACCCTTTATTATCTTAGATGGAAAATCATTTTGATAAAACACTTGAACTCCATTCTTGAGGAAAATATCCTTTCTTCTTAAAAAACATTTTTCCTTTCATAACATGTCATACAACTTTAAAATAAAAGAAGTTGATTAAAAATAAACTTGAAAACTTGTAAAGGAATATTTTTGGAAACAATGTTTTAAAAATCCATTCATGCCGTATAAGTTAAAAAAAACATTCTTCGTACTTTTGTCGGAAAGTCAAAAAGTACCTCGTATGAAAAATGACAAAAGATTCCTTTCATATCTTTTACAAAAAAAAAACTTACCGAAGGTTAAAATTGGATATAAACTATTGTAGAAGGATGGAAATAATATTACATATTGAGGGAACATGGATGTGGATGATAAAATACACCCCAGTAATTACCAAAGTAAATACAATCTCGAATAAAAGTGAGATTGTGATATTTCCCTTACCTTAGGTCCGATTTGCTTTGTTCGTGTCCGAAGCTCCTGTATAATGGTTTAAATAATGTTATTGACTTATTCAAGAATCATACATATTGATATGATATCATATATGGTCATATTATTAGCTTCTTGTTAGTAATATTTCATTGTTACTTGTTACTTGGGTCTTTATAACTTTTTGTTCTTATGTGTGTTTTGTCGAATAAATTCTTATTCTTATCTTTAGGTTATAGATAATTCATTTACAAAATGGTATTAGTGTAGTATATACCATATTCATTCATTCAATTCATTTATATAATCATTATGAAATGAAGATCATGTAGAACGAGTCGCATCACATCGTGGAGACGGTATTCCGTACGTACGCACGAGTGATGATATCGTTCCTATGATCGTGGAATTGTATTGGAGTATATATATATATTATTTCAGTATCAATATTACTTCATAATAATCATATATAGTTACTTATTACACCATTATAACCATCCTTGTAAGGTGATGGTGGAAAAATAGATTACACCACGGTGTGGAGACGGTATTCCGTACGTACGCACGCGCGGTGATTTCATTTTTCCGTAGGATGGATAGAAGGTGAATTAGGGTTGTTTCATATTTATAATAACATATCAGTATGTAAGTAATACTTATGTTATTACTTTATCATGAAACAACTAAAGAAGAAGAAGTTGAAGAAGAAAGAAATTGAAAAGATCGGTAATGGATATTACCTCTTCTTTGGAACGCCTCTTTGAATCCTCCACTTAAGGAACTAAGATTGGTCTTTGGAGAATACCAGGACCTCTAGGATTATTCTAGGGAAGTGGAGAGGAGAAAATGGCAGGGTTTGGCCGAGCTTGAGTGCTCAAATTGGTGTGAGGAGGAGGGGGAGGAGGTGCCCTTTTATAAGGGAGGAGAGGGGCACCTTAGGAATATCTCAAAATATTATTTTATATTAAAGTCAAAATCGGTTTATAATGGTTCCAAAGGGTCTTATTTCGAAGCTAAAGTGGGGTTGGGTCGAAATCCTATCAACCAATAGGATTTAGACAAGTTTAGGGTATTATTTTAACCTTATCAATTAGATTTAACTCTAAGTTAATTAATTTAACTTTTACCGTGTCTTTTTGTTTTCTTTCACTATATGGTTAATACACTTACTATAACATGCCAAACGAACCCCAAATTGTTTATTATTAATATATATATCCTTATCTAAGTCATTTGGCCGAACCTTAGATTTTTAGGAATAAAATAACAATTAATAATATAATATTTGATTTAAAAACTATTTTGTGTCAATTTTGACACTATTTGATATATGATTTTTGTGAAAGTCATAACAGAATTATATGTTCGAAACAAGTTGATTAAATCAACATTAATATATCATAGTAACCTATAAAATTAGTGGAATTCATAAAAAGTCTTAAATTACATTTATTTTGGTATTTATATTATCAATTTTGTCAATATTTCATTAATAAGATAATTACTGCATCATCTTTGTGTCATAAATAAATTAAATTATTTGATGTCTAAAAATTACAAATAAAATATCATCATGTAGGAAATATTTTTAGATTTCTAATTAATATTTAAAATTTAATTTATCTTATGTATTACCCCATATTAAAAATGATTTACTTATTAAACATTGATTTTAACTATTTTAACCCTTCTTTAAATAAATTAATAATAAATGTCCTAATCTAATCCATGTGGGCTTAAATGGTCATATTTTATTCCTAAGTTTGTTTTTGGTCGAATTACACTTGTCCAATAGAATTAGGACATGTGTTAGGGTAATATTAATATCATATTTACCCTTATTTACCCTATTTACTATTAACCGCGGTAAAAAAAAGTAAAAAGTTACTATTCACCAAAAAATTATTTTTATCTCATTGAACCACATTTTACTTACTGATATCAACCGTGTCTGTCGGATTTTCGAAATTCCATTCACAGAAGCGGTAAAATTAAGTTTTATGCAAAATTCAGTTTTTAACCTACCACTTAGTGGTTTCACTATTCATCAAAAATTGAAAGTTTTCAGAAAAAATACCAAAATTTCACCCTAGGCTAATTTCGATATTCTGAGTCCAAAAATGAAGTCCATTTTGAAAAATAAAATTTATAAAATTTCAAAAAGTGGTTATTACTATTCATAACGGCTAGTTTTAATAGCATATTGTTGTTTAGTGAAACTCGGTATTGCGTGCGACGCAAGCTATCGAGGAAGGTCGCGATTGCATGTAAAGCAAGCCAAGCAAGTGTTGTGTAAAAAAAGATCCCTTTGATGATTTATATAACATAAAAGTATCGGGTGTTACACTAGAGGTCCGAATGCCAAATATTTTAAGAGTTTTGTTGCAACTCAGGCTAAGACCAAAGTAAGCATTCTGTACGATGATTGGAGAGGTGTGGATAAAGCGATTATCTCTCAGTTGTGGGAGACTATTTTGGTAATATCTTTTGTCATTGTTTGACCATTCTTTTAATGTTTATGGTATATATAATATGTTTAACCTCTTCTTTATCAGATGACATTTGATATTCCTGACACTGGAGGAGTTAGGAAGAAATGCTTATCGTTGGCTGCCAGGAGATGGAGGGATTTCAAATCAACCCTCACATCTGATTTCATTTATGGTAATAGGAGTCATGACAATCCATGTCGTATATATCCTTTTATAGATGAAGACACATGGAGACAGTTTTTTGAAAGTAGAAAAAAAGAGTCATTTCTGGTAAGGGCAATGTAAACTTTTATATACATTCTTATATAAATGATTTTATTAATGTTTTGTTAATGATTTCTTATTCTTAAATTACAGCAAACAAGGAAAGCTCATCAGGAGATCCAATCTAAAAATGTATACCCTCATAGTTTATCTCGGGGAGGGTATACATTATTGGAAGAAAAAATGATAGCGAAAAAATTTCAACAACTAAGAGCTGAGTCTTCAAGATCTGGAGAGGTGGCCCCTCCATCCCCTCCATCTAGACATGAAAAATGGAAGAGAGCTCGGAAGGGAAAAAAGGGCAATATCTTTCGGAAGAATAGAGAATCGTAGCTGAGAGGATTGTAAGATATCTATTTAATTTATTTAAGTTAACTTTTTTCTTCATATAAGTTTCAATCATTACAGAAATGTTCAATTAATTAATACAGGACTCTCTTGAGGAGAAAAGTTCAGAGGGGACATTTACAGCTACTGGGAGGGAAGATATTTTATTTGCAGCATTGGGAAGGCCCGAACATCCTGGTCGTGTAAGAGGATATCCGACAGGTGTATCGGTAAGAAAAGTTTTTCCACGTTCTTCAACTTCTAACATTGAGGGGGTTTATAAAAAAAATAGAATCCTTGGAGGCTGAAGTTCAAAATATTAATGCGACGGTGGAAGACAAGATTAGAGATTCGGTGCAGTCTATGTTTGTAGAAATGCAAAGACAATTTCAGACTGCAGCTCCCACTCCTCCACCTCCCCCTGCAGACCCCATTATTTATCCTCCACCTCCGCCAGTAGCTCCCACTCCCCCACCTCAGCCTTCGGACCCCATTTTTTATCCTACGCCTCTGCCGCACCTTCCTACATATTGCGAGTTGTATGTTGATGATTCTCAACATCATATAGTAGCATACAGGTTGGTATATTGTATAGGAGATACAGTTCATCATCAACAATTAGAGGTAGAGAATCAGAGGGTCACTGTACAGGACATTATAGATAGATCAGCTAGGGTACCAATACCTACAGATGAGGTGGTGACAGTTGGACAGAGTATCAGCCATTTTTTAGTTTGGCCGTCCAGACTTCTTCGACTCATTACCATAGAGGTATGAATGTTATATATTTTATTTTATTTTTTTTATTAAAGTTGTTTTATCATTTGAAAACTACTATAATTCACAATTTTTTTTCACAGGAATACTTCAAAGGTAAAGAAATACTGTATAGACAACAACAAAGACAACAGGCTATGACATCAGATACAGATTCCAGTGGTCTTGACAGATTGTCAAGATATTCATATTTGTTGTTGGGTTTATATGAGTTTCCAATGGAATCTCATGTTTGTGGACGTGAAATAACTGTGGGGATTACAAAATCTGATATCATGGAGCTTGTTACTGGAGATAAGTTGGGAATCAACGTGGTGCAAATTTTTTCCATGTAAGTCTTAACACCTTTTCCCTGCGTTATATTTATTAAAAATGTATACTTATATATGTTTTGTATTAGGTATCTTTATAAAATTTGTGAGAGGAATGAACTGACAGAAGTATATGGATTCATGGACCCGCAATTGATTTCCCCTGAAGCATGTGCATTGACTGAGGAACAAAGAATGGTTTATATTGCTGGAAGATTTGAAAAGAATATAATCCAACAATGTTGGATGATTCCTTTTTGTGAGAGGTATGAAACACATTTCTCTCAAATAGTTAATAATCTTTTAACATAAAAAACCACTAACATTAAATTTCATTTTATCAGTAATCATTGGATGTTAGGGATTTTTTTCCCAAGGGAGAAAGCTCTTTATTGGATATGCTCTGTTCATGGTGATGTGCGGGCAAGTTTTAAGAATATATTGGAAAAGTAAGTTTCAATTTCTCAATAGTTTTATATATTATAATAAATTTTAAATTTACCCCATTCGTATTATTTTTCTAACAGTGCATGGGCCTACTTTCGAAAAAACGCAAAGAAAAGAAATGAAAAGATCAAATATTTAAAGGCGAAGGTTAATTTCCATTTATAATTTGTACTTTTTGATTTATTACATAAAAATAATATATTGAATTTACACTCATTCAAAACAGAATTGTCATGAACAACAAGGCCTCATCGAATGCGGATATTATATGTTACGATTTATGTATGAAATAATAACAACTGGGACAGTTGTGAATTTTGACCTGGTACGATTTCCTCTTAAACTTTGCCATCATATTTCAATTTGATTTATTCATTATACACGTAAACTATCTTCTTTTTCATTTGTGGCTTTTTGATGACCCTAAACCCTATACTGATGAAGACATCAAACACGTACAAGTGGAGTGGTCAAATTATTTTACAGGTTTGATTGAATTTTAGTTGTTTGTAATGTAAAATGTAATTTTGAATATTGTCGTTTTAATTGTCTATTTGGTAGTTGTTTAGGTTTGATTTAGTTTTTTTTGAAGTTGACAGTGTAAGTTTTGAATGTTATATAAGTGAATGTTTAATTTTGCTCTACTTCTTGTTTTGGTCTACTTTTGATGGTTCTTCTGGTATGGATTTGGGTCTGTGGGGGAGGGGTTCCCAGGGTGTGGGGGTGTTTTCAGTGGGGTTGGGGGTGTCCAGCGGTCTGGGAGGGCTGTCCAGTGGGGTGGGGGGATAGTCTTGGGGGTGGCAGGGATGTCCAGGGGTGTGGGAAGCCGGTACAGGGGTGTGGGAGTGCTGTCCAGGGGTGGGGGGGTTGTCCAGGGGTGTGGTGGGGGCTGTCAAGTGGGGTGAGGGGGTGAGGAGGTGCTGTTCAGGAGGGTGGGGGGTTGTCGAGGGGTGTTTGGGGGTGTCCGGGGGTCGGGGGGTAGTCTAGGAGTGTGGTGGGGGCTCCAATGGGGTGGGGGAGGGTTGTCCAAGGGGTATACATGAGGGTGGGTGCTCCAATGGGGTGGGGGAGGGCTGTCCAGGGGGTATACATGAGGGTGAGGGCTCCAACGGGGTGGGGGCGGGCTGTCTAGGGGGTATACAAGAGGGTGAGGGCTCCAACGGGGTGGGGGAGGGCTGTCCATGGGGTATAAATGAGGGTGGATGCTGTCTAGTGGGTACGTTTTATATTTTATCTATTTACATGCTTATTTTTTTATGTACTTCTGTTTTTGTGGTATGATTTATTGATTTATTTTCTGGTTGATTCTGGTGGAGAGAAGATCACTGCATTCTGTTTAAAAAAAATTGGGTTTATCACATCGGTTATTTAATAACCGACGTGATAAAATGCCTGGAAAATAGTTTATCACGTCGGTTATTTAATAACCGACGTTATAAAAGGCCTGTAAAATAGTTTATCACGCCGGTTATTTAATAACCGACGTGATAAAAGGCCTGGAAAATGGTTTATCACGTCGGTTATTTAATAACCGGTGTGATAAAGGGCCTGGAGAATGGTTTAGCACATTGGTTATTGAATAACGGACGTGCTAAACGGCCTGGACAAGGGTTTATCACGTCAGTTATTGACTAACTGACATGATAAACCCCCTACCACCGGTTTATCACGTCGGTTAGTCAATAAACGACATGATAAACCCCCCTCCCCCGGTTTTTCACGTCGGTTTTATATGAACCGACGTGATAAACCACGCTCAGCCCGGTTTATCACGTCGGTTCTTATAGAACGGACGTGATAAACCACCCTCACCCCAGTTTATCACGTCGGTTCTTCGATAACCGACGTGATAAACCATTCTCCAGGCCTTTTATCACGTCGGTTCTAAAATAACCGACGTGATACACCATTCTCCATGCCCTTTATCACGTCGGTTCTAAAATAACCGACATGAAAAACATCGCGATTTTATGCTTTTTGACGTCGGTTTTTAAATAACCGACGTCAAAAACCTTATTTATAATGTCGCACGTATTAACGTCGGCTAGAAACCGATGTAAAAAATTAAAAATAACCGACGTAAAACACGTTTTCTGCACTAGTGTCCCTAAGATCATGTCTTTTAACTCCACTTTCTCACATCCAAATATTTTGAAGTATTCTAGACTCAACACCATTTCTATAAAGGGACAAAAAATTAGATGGTGTGTACTACAAACAACCCTTGATTGGAATTCATAGTATGATTTAGATAATATTCCAATTTACACTTGTTTATCACATTGATTATGACTCACATGAACATAGATCTTTAGATTTATTATTCCAATCTATATAATAAAATATTTTTCAGAGGTAATGGAGTGACCATTCCTTCCTGAATGACTTTAAACTACTCAGATTAGCCTTCCTTTTGTGGAATGTAATCAATTATAAATAAGCCAGATCTGTGTAAGTAACTTTCTAAAAAAATGTATCGATTTATTATTTATATGATGAGATATGTAGTTATTCCTAGAACTAACATATTTTACTAGAAATGATATAATGAGAATTCCCCCTACTCCTTGATCATGATAAATATTCAGGCAACGAAATCATCATGAGGACCATACAAAAATTGTTCTCAGACTCCAATTTGGAGGTCAGACAACTAGTAATGGTAGAATTAGGTCAAAATTCAAATATCATTATTTCAAAACATCCTATTTCCATAAATCACACTTCATTGTTTTATAAATCATATATCCATACATTGATTTCTTGGTTATCAAAAATAATACTACCTAACAATGAAGGATTCCTTTTTTTCTCTCAACATGCTACTCCCAATATAGATCTGCATAATTTGTACCCCCAAAAATTCCTATCAATGAATGGAATTTTTAACCTTAAGAGAAAGTCCTCTTGTCTTCATACACCCTAACAGTGTCATAATGGAAGGCCACATTTGAATAGGGTTTGTGGTCATTCTTTATTTACTATTCCCATGTTGCCATAACAAATCCTATAACCATATGAAAATGATTTACAACATTTACTCCCTATACTCAAAACATGTTGGAAGCATCGTCACACACTGAGTCCTCCCTGTATCGATTTTAAATAATGTTTAGGCAGGAATAGTAGAGTCAACAATTATTTTGGGACCACCCAAAGACCTCAAAAGGTATATATAAGATCATTAGGTCCCTCGTTCTTAGAAAATGATATATCACTACATATATCCATTCTAGAAATTTCAATTTGGATATTAAAAAAAATATAATACTTGAAAAATCTTGACACAAGATCATTCATTCAAACATGAAAACTATAGTGTTATGATGATAGTTATTATACCTATATTTATACATGATCCATGCCTAAAGAATTATAGAAAATTATTTTCACTTAATTATTCATATATATGGACAATATTTTCATTCTTTGGTCAGATGAACAAAAATATATTGTGGTCACATTTTAAATCACTTCATTTTATTATAAGATAAATATCAATATAAGATTAAATATAAATAACTTGGAGTGAATGAGTATTAATTAATTTATAAAAAGGGTATAAAGGATTAACATCTATAAATAGAGCCTCCTCACATAAATGATTAATTACTTCTATAAATCATGATCAATGGATTCTTATAGATGTCTCATTATCTAATTTGAATCATATATGGGTTACTATAGCTCAAATAAAGATACAATATATCTTTTTTCAATGATATTCAGTGCTTATTCCCCCTTAGTGACATTTTTCCTTACATTTTCTTCCACATTTTCAATCCCCTACTCACTATCACCAACTACTTTAACATTGGTCAATTTTAAATCGAGTCAACCCAACTATTGGAAAAATAACTTTTAATCCTGATGAATCTATTAATCCAAGTATGTCTATCCTACAACTCATCACAAGTGTTTTTTGGGAAATCCATCTTATTCCGAGTCCTCATCGAGTAGAATATTCCTAGACACAACAAAATGGGCCACATACAATTTGGTCACAAGATGGGATTGAGGTTCACTTTCCCTCCCTCGAGTTGTGACTACCACTTTCACTATGGTATGTATAACACAACATTTAAACCCCCTATACCCATTTAAGGAAAAAATGAGACACAACCTAGTAAAGTTTTTCTGGAAAACATGGAAGGGAGTTTGAAAAATCAGTTTCCATATATTTGTCCATATGTTTTAATGAACCACGTGAAAATTGTTGAGTGTATCTCGATCCACTTTGGATTATCTCTATAAAGGGAGGACATAATCCTAGACCATCTCAATTAGAGAATATCTATCCTCAAAATTTTCAAGATGACAAGGATCCATGATAGGTGAATTCATGATAGACTCAACAAATTAAAAGTTGGAAACAACATGAACTCTATATAATCATATTAGTGTTCTAGAAATAGATATTCAAAGTAATCAATAATTGGTAATGAAGGATTTGATATATTAAAACAACTATAAGACCGACCTTTACCCATATGGGTGCTATCCTCCAGAATCTTTTTCAACAAATAAACATCCAAAGCTTGTGTTATGCCTCAGACTAGATAAACAACTCTAGGATTCATTCCTAATTCTGGTGTATTATGTTCTCTATTATCAATAGGTGCATTATAAATTTGAAAATAATTGAAAAGGAAGGGAACATATTATAAAATTCTAGAATAAAGAACCTTCTTCTATGTATGTGTGCATGCAATGTTTTTGTTATAATGAATCCATCTGTTCTAGGAGGTTACTCAAGTACATCAATACTTGATGAATGAAAATCAATAAATTCATAGAGACAACTAGTTTTGACCCTCCCTAGACCCAATTAATCACTCCCCCCCCATAGTTCTACTACTTAGTAAAGGAAATTAGTTAGAAACTAGGAGATTCCAACTCTCTTGAGACCCTATTAAAATAAGGTAGATGTCATTTGAACTTGAGTAGATAACAATATAGGGATTATAACTATAGTAATGTCACATGTTTTCCCCAGATCCACATTTGATCCATACTACACTGTAATCACAATCTCTACCAAATATGACTCCAAATAAAAAGGTATTGTGTTTTATCATATGGTTGTTATTTCTCAACTAATAAAACTCATTGAAACCACTAAAAACGTTAATTCATAAACATGATGGAATACACAACATAGATATTATGTGAGCGTACATAATGTTCACCTAATATCCCAATACAATATGTATTTAAAAATTCTTTGATTTTATATAGATTATGGTTTCCCGTGAGGATAATATAACAAATAACATAGTAGGATAAGTAAAGGGTGTAAATTATCATATTCGATATGCAATTTCAAGCTTCAAGTGCTCACCCACTCGGGGATAGCCTCATTTCACAACCCTTTCATCACCATGAGTGTCCAACTCAACACTGTTTCCCCCTTCAATATTTTAGAGGGAAAACATGGGTGATGGGTCACATCAATCCTACTAAAAAATGATTGTGTTTTCTAATAATAGTGAAATAGGGAGTTGAGATAATGAATTTCTCAACCTTTTTGTTAAAATCATTTATTTCTTCCGTCATTATGAGCATTTATTTCCATGGTAAAAATAATAAATCATACCTTAGAAGGAATGAATGGATGTATCCAGATCTTCAAGATGTGAGTTGAACTATATAAGATGTTGTTTGAATGATATATGCTCAGGATCAGTGATAATCCTAAACCCAAGTAAATCAATATCATATGCATATAGAATTCTCTAGATTTTTTAGTAGATAAAATCTACCCCAGGTGTCCTATTCTCTCCATGATTCATGATATATCATTGTAATGGCGACAGATAATGACGAGGAGGCCCCCTTGTTATAGTAATGGAATTGATTCACCCAAATTCTTCATTAGAATCCCTGAAACCATTGCTCTTATTTGAGTTGGGTGTTTGCGAGGCCTCAAATGTGAGGTAAAATGCACACCCCCACATTCACATGTAGTGGGTTAATCTAACTAAATAGTATTCTTTGAGGTAGTCCCACTATCTTTCCCTTATGCAGTCACACTCACATATGGATTCACCAACTCAAGTTCTCAGCTTCAAAATACATATTTTCCATGAAAAAAATGAATAGAGGCATCAAGGTCTTGAATACACGCTTAAACTAGCTCTATATTCTCTATATATGAAAAATTTATATACCTAAATATGCATCCTCATCTAGTTAAAACAACCTCATTCCCCTAGATAGAACACCATATTCTCCTAAATGGAATAAATATATTTTAGGTATCCCACTCTCTCCAAGACATTAGATAATCATATTTTATAGGTAAGAATTATTAGGGATACATTTATCAAATTAGGTCAGAGGGGAAAAGATAATATTTTTGGGAGTGAAACCCCAGATCATTTGTCTCTTCCTTGGAATTTCCTAAATCATGGATTTTCTCAGTGGAAACCCCTCCCTAGGACAAACTTCCTTAGTCAAATACATCTCGCTCCCTCTAATATTTGATACAGGATAACCCTTAATAATGGAGACCAATTAATTGGAGAACCATTAGGGTATGAGTGGAAATAATTTTTAGAATTGTACTTCACAAGTCTAGGAATGAATTACATGGGCGGGAGATAAACTCAGTTGCCTATATCCACCCATTTAAACATCATCCAAATATGATATATGGACATAAGTTGTTTCTCATTATATTCACTGTTAATAGATGCATGAAAAATATTTTTTATACAATAAAAATTATGACGAAATTTGTAAGGTAAATACCCCATATAGATTAGTTTTCCATCGATTCATTTAGAAATAATACGTTCTCCCTGGGAAATGAGATACCCCCACCTTTTATGACAACCAAATTCATTTTTCACGAAGGTACCTATGGGATATGAGTATGGAGCATAAAAAATCACGATAGTTTGATATTTTACATTACATCACTTGGATCAAATGAAAATGGATTCACCCCAATTATACACTACTTGTAGGAAATATATCATGTATTCGGAATGTGTTGGTTGTTGATAAATTCATAACCCTCTAACTGAGAAACTATCAAATCCAAGATAACTTGTATGAGACCAAAAGATTGTGAGGGGTTTTTACCCTAATAATTCATTCCAAAAGACGATATAACTTTTCTAATATTTAGAATACTAGGTTATTGTGTCTCCCAGTCACTAGCTATACCTCCATTACAAAATTCTTACATCTAAACCCAGTGCTTGATTCATTCATTGGTAATAACCAAAAGCTGTGAAACATGGATATGAAGGATCCCAACTGAACCAATCAATCAAACCTAAGTGTGAATTTCATTCCCCATTTTTTTGAAACAACTTTCCTCAAGTGTCACCTAATAAGAACCAATATTCCTCCAAGTAATTTCTGTCAGAAAACTCCTCAACCTCATTAAATGAGGCTCCTGGCCATTTGGTGTAGAGAAAACATGAATCTAGTCAGAAAATGGAATGTATAAATTTATATGAGGTTCAATGTCTAGAAGATTCTCCACTATGTCAATCATCTCCTCCATAAGTGGTAGGGGTATTCCCTATGTCATCCCACGCTAAGGAATAAGGGAGGAATTCATCATTTATATCCCCAATAATTTGTGTCACTGTGATCAGCTAGATATATCAATGTATGATAAAAACCTCCCTAATAGCTAAATAGAAGAGGTTCATATTTGGCCTATATTTTATGAAAAAATGTGGAATCATTGATTTATTTTGCATGGAACAGTTTTGAGATACCCAAATAGACTCATAGAGCTCTATATCCACCAGTAGGATCATGAACTCTTCACAGCTTTATCAAACATATAAAGGCCACCCTCCATATAGGATAAATAACCCTTTGAGGTGAAGGTACCATTTTGACAACCATCCTAGCTTCTCATAAATTATTGATTTTATCATTATGGATTGATAATAATGGATATCTGATTACAGTTCACATTCTTATTCATCTAATTACAAATTTTTATATTAAAAAAACCCTCAGAAAATAATTATTCAATGTATGAACCATATTTTGTGATATTTTACAGTGTCGTGATACAATATTTTTTTATCCAAGTCGAGCTTTGATTTATGTGACACAAAACAAGGATAGGGACATAAAAAAATAACCAAATACACAAAGGGGCATCCTATATGAGATTTGGTACACATTGCATTTAGTAACCATGATCTTTAATAAGAACCAATTATGATGGATAATGTCACATCTTGTACCATTATCGATGCTTTAGATCATGAATTATTTCCTTTCATTAGTATTAGAAAAAATGTATTCATGTTACATTATATCACTCTATCAAACAAGTAAATAGAGTGTTGGATTCTAGGAAATTTATCAAAGAAATTATACAGAGTATGAAACTCAGTAAAGTATGTCAAATAAACCACATAATGTTTTACACAAACCAAATAACAACCATGATTACTATAAGGACTATATAATCTCTTTTTGTGAAATAATTATACTATGATGTGTAATATTTAGTTCATACAAATACTAGTTTTTTGACTACGGTACTTTATTATTTGTAAGTGTTCAGTCTTAGAGGGAGAATAATATGTAGAAAGGATTATATGGTACAATCTTTGAGTGAGTCGAAAATTGTCTATTATTGCTATGTGACAAATGATTTCGGCCAGACCGCTTTATATAGACATGGACACTCCATAAATTCCACATGCATAGAATATTTTTTTAACTCGGCCGAATTATTGCTCGAAATAGACCTCTCTTCATGATGATTGGACCCCATTTCAATAGGGGAATTTATTATGCCTACAATGATCCTAACAACTCCTATAAAACAATTAAAGATTTCACAAAACTAGAACCAAATAGGTAAAAGTATACATGTATTTAAAATTTGTAAATAAGGATTGTATGTAATCCATAACCTTCACGTGTATCACCTTGCTACAATGGAATACTTTTTCACAAGTTTTATCCACAAAAATTATTCATTTATGGGATTAAGTGGTAATATCACACCCCATGAAAATAGCTTTGTTGGTGGTATGTAGAGAAAACATTGTACTTTTCCACAAATGAGTTTCTTTTTTTGTGTTTGGAAACAATATTATTCCCCAAAAAACTATTTTTGTTTATGGCCTCAGGAAGTTAACACATTTTCCCCGCAAATGAAAATCATTTTTGGTGAAAGGTATTGAATTGACCGCCCCCTGAAATAGTAACACTATGGAGAAAAGGAGATTATCCCAACTCAGGATCTACCCAATGGTTTCCCAATACGGTGTTCCACATGACCTTTAGTGTGCCTCCTCATATTCCAGAGGCTTCAAAAAAGTAGCGAGTGACTAGGATGTGTCGGTGGGGAGACGATCCACTCATGTTAGATTGTTGAACAATGATAGCAATCAAAATAGTAAATATGGGATGTATTAAATTAAATTGATATAATAATAACATCCAAGATATTATTAAATAAACAATGAGAAAGGAAATCTCATATACAATGTGATGTGTCATTTCATTTGTCTACAAATCTAGAAAAAAATGTATACATAAATCCAATACAATACATGTATAAAAAGGTACAAAAAGAATAATAAGTACTATCTTCAGATAACATTAGAATCCCTGATTGGTCAGGTTCTCCCCTTTTCTGAATAATTAATAAGCCATGTATCGTATAGTGGGTGCATTCCCTGGTATCTACCTGAATCCATGAAATCTATCCTGGTACCCAAAAAAATTTCAAAAATAGTGTGAGATAACACTTAGTAAGCCTCCACCAACAGTTTCTATTAAAAATCAAGTATGTATAATATTAAAAAGGGATTGTGAAATATATCATAGTTAAATTTGTAATGAAATTAAAGTGCGGAAGTAAAACCGATCCATTCTAGACAGAAAATGGATCCTTTTAAAACGATAGTCAAGAACCCATAATAGGGGAAGATTTAAAGAAAAAATAAAGAAGGTGTAAAACAATAAGTCTAATAACTATAATTAGATACCCATACCAAGGCTATATATAAATCATAAATAAAATATCCACAATAACCAAACCGTGTAATCTAGTGTAAAACAACAACCACATGCATGTAATATAATCCAGTGTATAATACCCATCATGGCCATGCCTATAATCAAGGATGTATCACATCCATAGTGAACATGCTATACAATCAAAATAGTTTTCCCATCAAGGGACAAAACCATGGTATAGAAGAACAATTCATCCACATTAAGTCCCATTAGAATCTCTATGTAAAATATATGAAAAATTTGTTGGAGTCCAAGGAGTATGTCAATAGACCATGTCAAATGAGAGTATAAGCAAGCCAGATCTATGGAATATTAAGGACCCTTACATTCCACAAAATCAGGATACATGGAGAGATTAGGTCCATGTAATCCACTACCGTAATAAAGCCCCATGGAGTAGAAGTGTATGTGGTGTCATATGGAATCAAGAACAAAGGAGCTCATCGAAGAAATACCCTGTGATAATCAATTAATTATCTCAATTTTTTAATAATTTCATAAAATTTCACATTCCTTGAGTTCATCCAACTCATACAAGAATTTCCATTTAAACAATTAAATCAATTCACATGGAGTAATCACATGGAAATGAAGAATAAGGTTATCATTATCTGTTATTCAAGTCTAAATCAATTTAACAATATATCCCTATAACTTGGAAATATCACAGGCACCACATGAGTGGTATAAAAATAGGAATATATATAATCACACCTCATGGGTGGACTAGGTTGGGTCTAAAAACCACCAATAATCTCAATGGTACTAGTGAGTAACCAAAAAATGTTCAAATTCATTCAAATCAATCATTCAATTAATTTTTGGGGTGGTTTTATAAATTCCAATTTGTATCACAACAAAAAATATGCTTTTAAAACACCAAAACATTATGGAAAGGCATATATTACATAATATAGTTTTGTATTAGATTACTCATCGAGTATAAACAACTTATTCAGTGCATATCAGAAGAAAAAAATAATGGATGCAAATAAAAGGAATTTATCAAATTATATTAAACCTAAATAACTTGATTGATATGGAGAAATACTAATAATGAAACAATAAAAATTAATAATTAACTAAATCAGATCCAATGAGACCGATGGTGTTCAATTACGAGTCTGGATGATTAAACTCGAGAATTTCCTATGACTTGGCTTCAAAGGGAGATCTAAAATGTAACGAATGTTGTCCACGAGAGGGATAATAAATTGAATTTATTTTATAAGATATTTTAAAGTAAAATGGTCATTTACAACTTTTTATCTTAGTCTCATGTTTTTGGCCACATAGTTTGAAAATTTATACGCCAACAGTGTTCCTTTCTCTACCTCACCTCACATGGTTATGGCGTATAGTTAGATAAACCATGCACCAAACCCATATCAATCCTCAATCAAAAACTGAAGATCCCCCAAATTGGTGTCTAACTTAGGTTTCATAGTTTCCCAAACCATGTGTCCTCCTCTAGTCCTCTATCCATACCCACACAGTTACTTCTAATCACACAGCTTGGGTCACATAGTTTCTACAAAAATGAAACCCAAATTTCATTTCCAAAAACCCATGGTCTAGGATCCTAACATGATATAAACACCCCTATAACTACCATGATATCATTTAGAACTCAAAATAGGCCAATATTAATGAGTTAAAATAAAATTTAAAACATTTGTTCCTCATTTGAAAACTCAAGATCTTAATGTGATATCTTTATTTAATTCTATATAGAACTAGGTTCTCTATGCGGCCAACCATCCATTTTAGGAAAATAGTAATTCTGGTGACCTATAAATACCAAATTTTCTCACTAGTGGAAGAGTGTATGATGACAAAAGGTAGTTGGAGGATGACCGATAAATAATAGAAGAATACCAAAGGGGAATAATTGAGATACTTTTAGTTTTGTAGGTAATTCACTTAACACAAACCAAAAAGGAAATAGAGATCTCCCAAAGGGATCCTCAACTAGAACCCCACTACCCGCAGAGCGATACCCTTCAAAATGAAAATGATTCTCCTAGTTTTCCTCAAAATGGACCCCCTTTATTTGCAAAGGAAACCTCCCATGAAGAAATCCCATTTTGTGGAAGAACCCCTCCACAATGACCCATCCTTCATAGTGATAACTATATGTAGAATGGGGGATCCTTTTGGTATTTTCTTCTGTCTCACTCACTACACTCCTTCCACATTGAATTTGGACTAATATTGTCCCCTCTGTGAACTGTCAAAATTTCTCCCTATATCAAACACAAAAACCTAAGAATTCCATCAATAAGACCTCCTAAAACCACCAGAACCATCTAGACTGATGAATATACACATCAGTGTGTCTCTCTCTTTATCATGTAGTCATATGGTAAAGAATGACTCATATTTGTACTCCCCTATATCTATGGTCCTTATAATTCTTTCAATAATTAATTCTCAGAGTAATGTGGATCGATACCTTAGGGATGGTGGAAGTTTTACAAGAAGAACCATTCATTCCCTATGATTTATAAAATGTGAATCCAATTGAACCATATCCATATAGGTACATATTTCAAGAAATGGGTTTAAGATATAGCCAGTACGATTGTAAGGACTGAGTCCCGTAACTCTCCCTTACTCTACTATTTTAGCCTCTCCCTCATCTACCAACAAAAGAGGAGTGAGTGTCTCCCATGGGCATCCCTCTAGGAGTAAACCCTAGCCTTTCAGGAAGGATTTCATATTCCACCTTATTTCTAAATATCCACCCCCATCCATCAGAAGATGAAGAATAAATTAAAACATGAGTTTATGATTCATTTGTATGGCCCTCCCAAACATGATTGTGTGATGTGTCGATATTATACTATATACAGATTCTTACACTGCGAAAGTATCACATGATCTTAGAGATCAGTATTGATCTTGAAACTAGCATGAAAAAAATTCTTAAATTTTCCTCTTATTTGGTGTAAGCCCCAAATCATATTTCTATCATCTCGAAGGGATATATTCCTTATGAAACCAGATTTATTATTCCATATCATCAAATAAGTATTAAATAAGCCTCATATTCAGGTGTAATCTCCAACCATATGAACTATGTGGGGTTTGATTCCTATCTTAAGGGGATACATAGGAAGACTCATTGAGGATTGAATTAAATACTTCTAACCAAGCACCATTTTTATTAGGCCATATTCCCAGTAAGATCATCCCTAATCTGGGAGACCATATTCCTTCCAGGTATTGTTTTAATCTCATACTCCCTAGATCCTACCCTAAATAATATTTATCTTCATAGGTCTGTATTATTTGTAAGAAAATTCCATTCTTCTCAGGACATATTCCCCATGGGGTAATCCAAAAAAGAATGCCCATGAATTTTTCCCATGCTATCCTTTTCAAGGATACTTTTTCCAAGATGACCTCACCTAATAACATTAAAATTAACAGTCTGATCCTTGCCACATGACCCTAAAAGGTATGTCATGTACCATTATGTGGAACTGAACTGTGTGGTTTCCAATTACTTTCATATGTATAAAAATTAAGGCCATTTCAGGGGCCTGATCCAAAAATTAATACTCCAACCCCCACAATGGTTGAAAATAATTTTTTAAGTGCCTAATTACGAGTATTTAAATAATAATTATTCAAAATAAAGAAATAAAAAAGTAAATAAAAAAGAAAATATGGGGAAACTTCAATACAAAATTATGGTTCTATTAATAGAGAATTTTAGATATATAAAAATTGTTCTATTGATATAGAACCTTTGGTATATATATATTTTTACTCCTTCATCTATATATGACTGATTGCAGATGAGAAGGGTTACTAGCCTTATATTCAATTTTATAATGGATTCATGTTTATGAATTAAATATACAAGAGAGTCACGAAGATAGAAATAATTCCCCCAAAAATGGTGTGATGAGGCTAAGCTTCTTTCCTCAAAACCAATGTGAGTTCTTAAGAATCATTTAAAAACTGCCCAGTGATTGAATTCCTTCAGAAAGCTTGTCAATATCATGGATGTGGGAACCATTGGAGTTTTTCTGTTCTACAAATCAACCCAGTTAGAAACCATCACCAAAACAGGTGTGAAATAGGCCAAGATATACAATGGAAAAAATAGAAAAGGCAAAAGTATTTTAATTACACATTAATTAAAAATAGATTTAATAAAAAAATTATCGATTATATTTTGTGTTTGATGTTTGAAATAAATTATTTATTTCAATATCTTCATTAATGATATATTATAAGTTTCGATAGTATATACTTATAATACACAGGTACATTGGTCACTTAAATAGTTATTCTCTTGTAGGAGATATTTCCTATTGACTAGTACCTCAACCAATCCTATCATAAGTACATAATTTTTTCAATATATCTATCTTAGGAAATTACATACAAAATAACCCCAATGTACTGAATCCAAATGAGAAACAAATTTACTATGACATCCCATATAATGGGAAATATATATTTACATTTGATTATAGAGATAAAATTATATGAAACTATGAAACTCGCATTTTCAATTTAATATGAAAAATATATATTTAAAAATAAGATATAAAGAAAAAATAACCATATTTAATGACAACTATATCTAAAAATTAAAAAATTTAGTTTCAAAATTACTAAGTGGGGAAGAATGTAAATAACAAGATTGTATTAATATGAAATTGTTAGAAACATATATTTTTGTAATATATACATACATAGATATACATATACATACATATATATATATATATATTATTTTCATCATGTGTATATATTATATAATAAATAAATCATATGAAACACATAATAATGTAAAAAAACTTATTCTCTTACATAATATTGGAGACTGAAAAATATATTCCATATGATGAACACAAGTAAAATAATATAATAATTAGATGTAAATATCATAATTAAATGTTTGAAATCATATGGGTCATTATATCAGAGAAATACCATAGAGGAAATTATCAAAATAGTAATAATGAAGAATATTATAAATATAGTATTCATTTTGTGAAATAAATACAGATAACATTGAATTAAAATAAGGCGATTAAACTGATTATGATTTAATGTGTATATATAGGTCTGTATATGGTATTATGACCATTATAATTGGAACCATAACTGTTAGAAATATAGTTGTCATATTAGTGACATAAATGATAGAATAATAATATAACAATCAGAGTTAGTTCATTAACAAATGAATATAAATAAATAAATATAATTATTTCAATATACCTGAAATGGATTTTTAATTTACTAAATATAATGTCTTATTAATATAACTGAAATAAATAATTTATTTATTATTATGTTTTTACAATTATTAATTAAAATATTTCAATTTTTTTGATAGAATATTAAATTTACACTATATAAATAATTATTATAATAAAATGTTTTAAATATTAGAAATATAATTTTAAAATTAGTCAAAATTGAATATATAGAAGTGTTTTGAAAATTTTTATTTTTTTGAAGAAGAGTTTAATGACTTACATAAAATGTATAATAATATTTTATGGATGTTAAAATTTAATCTATAAGATGAATAATTTATTTTAAAATATTAAATTCAATTTGTAATAAAAAAATATAATTTTATTAGCAAATAAACAATATTTATATAGTGATTAGAAATTATTGATATAGTTTAATGAATTTTTTTTAAAATATTTTAGTAATTAAAAAAAATTAATTTATTATTCTTATAATTTTTTTCATAAATTTGATTTATATTTTAGAACTATGAGAATAATACGATGTTATTTTGAAAATTTTATATTTTTTTAAAAAATAACCAATAAATAAATTGGGAAAATGTATTGCAATAGTTATTTAACACAAACATAAATTTGTATCAATTATTAAGGAACAAATCTCATAATATTTAAAGAATCCTGAGTCGGATTCATAGGAATGATTTCATGTGTGTTCTAGTTTGATGTGAGCATACAACCTTTAATGAAGATGATTTTTTTAGAAACCTATGAAAATGACAAGAAATTATGAAAATTCATTGTTAAACAAGTTAAATAATTACTATGAAGGTTTATGACCAAATTAAAGTGATTAAGGATGAGTTCTTCATGGTTGTATATTATATTTAAATAATTCATCTATAGTTATAGTAATCCCACCAAAATAATTTTGAGGCATTTCTTCAAAAATTGGTTAGTTAAAATGAAACACTATAATGTTATTCACTAAATTTTGATTTTTTATTTAGAGATAAAGATTCTTGGGATGGAAAAATTATATTTGAATTCATAATTCATGGTATATTTTGATATATATGTGATTTTATGGAATATAAACATAAGAAAAGGTGGTTGTGGTTTGGAAGATATGAATATGTATTAGAGAAAAACGATCACTTGAACTATATATTACAATGTAGATCAATGTTGGGATGAATAACGGTTTTTGAATACTTGTTTTCAGAAAATTAATTAGTTGTGATTTTAATGAAATGATATAGTTGAATTATAAAGCACATCATATGTAACACACCAAAATTTTAAAATATTAATATCATCTTTGATAGCATGTGTGACACAAAATAGCAAACATAGAAACAAATATAACTTTCAAACAATTTATGACATATTTACTATTTCAGAATAAATTAAATATATTCTATAGCTTTAAATACACAGAATACTGAGTTACCTTGCATTTCATGTAACAACCAGTTTCTTTGGTATAATGCGTTACATGCCTAAGCAAGTTTTAACAAATAATATTTATATTATTATTTAAAATGGAAACAATATCTTAAAAATTAAATTGTCCATCCAAAATAGGATTAAATAATTTATTAAAAAATATTTTTAAATTAATTGGTTAAAAATTAATTAGAAATGAATATATAAATCAATTGAAAATAATGGAAATGTTTTTTTAAAGTTATTTTTATGCTCTAAATATGTTTTATCATAATAAATTAAATTAATTAATATCATTGGGTGATCATAATGAAACATTTTTATATTATATACTCTGTAAAATTATTTTACATTTATCGAATATATTTTATAGGAATATGATAATAATAAATTCAATTTGGCGCAACAAAAAGATGTATTTTTCTAAAGGTAGTTTTTCCACCTTTTAATGACTCGCTTATTTTAAAAATAAAATTTATAACTTTGAAAAATTTAATTTGAAAATAAAATATTAATTTTTTAAATATGAATATAAAAATGATCTTATTGTGATTTTTTGGTATTTTTTAAGTAGTTTCATTTTTTGATGAATTGTGAAAAATGGAGGTTTTTAATTGAAAACTGACATTTCATCAAATGAATTTATTATGTTAAATTATATTATAAATTTATTTTAAAGAAAAATTGTACTTATTAAACATATATTAATCCAATTTATTTCATTTTAACTATATTTATATTTAATTTCTATATAAAAACATAGTAAACATTTTATCATTCACAATTTAAAACCCACTTTCTCATCCAGTCTATGGGATTAATTTTAAATTAATTTTATCCAATTATGTGATTGAAATTTTTAGAAATGGATTAACTATTATGGATCATAATAATTTTTAATTTTTAAGGATGAAAACATAATTATTGTCCAAATTCATTAGTGAATGATGTTAAAATTAATTACAGTGATTAAGAGAAAAATGAGTATACCAAGGGACTAAACCTTAAACATATAGGTCTAAATGGCCTATAATATTTTCCAAAACTACTTCTATGGACATTTTTATAGCTCAACACTAGTATTATCGATATTAATTCATTATTGGAGCTAATTTGTATATAAAACCAGATTTTTCTTATATAACTATTATATTATTTTAAAGATAAAAAACATAATAATTATATAAAACTAGGATCCAAAGGTTTAGTGTCTCGTGAAAATAAAGAGAATACATAACAATTAAATAATAAAAAATAAAAAATATTTAATTCATTCTTTTATATCTTCTCATTTTCCCTCATGTACTCCTTAGTATAACTAATCACCAGAGGATATACATTAAGGAAATGGGTGAGATAAATTCCCAGTAAGAGGACAATTAAGAACATGAATCAATATAACATGGCTGAGTATAATAATAATCATAATCAAAAAATAATCTGGGTATCATAATCATAATCAAGTGAGTAATAATTATATAGTGTCATGTACTATTTCAATGCATTAAAATGAAACATCATGTCTTAATAATCAAATAATATTCATAGTTTCAAATAATGTTAACACCATTTTCACGTGTAACATATGTGAATAATCATAACATAATAACTATAAACAGTGAAATATTATTCTTCACACATATTTCACATTATATCAAGAGCTAAATCACATTAAACAATGCAATGGAGTGATATATAATTTCGGGAGCACTTATCACATCATGACATTTTCATAATAATACATGCCACAAAGAACATATGACAACATTTTTATATAAAATAAACAATGAAAAGAAAATATGTTTAATTATAATTTCATAAATCATAACTTCATTAATAAACATTGGGGTTCCCAAAATCAAAATTTAATAACATACTTGGTATAAGAATCATCAATCTTGAGTGAAGAAGAAACAATCTCAAATGAAGTAAAAGATATGTTTTTTAGAAAGAAGAGTTATTTTGGAAAATATTTCCATTTGTCATAAAATCAGATTGGAAACATGTATATCCTCAAAAATAAAATTTAAAGAAAATAAATTATATTTTATGAACCACCACATTGAAATTTTTTCATGAATGGGTAATAACACAAGGGAGAGGAAATGGGTTTGAGAATCGCCTTACATTATGTCTGAATGATTTTTTTCACTTTAATATCCTAGATAATCAAATAGTATTCATAATTAATAAATCCAGAACCTCTTAAATATATATTTTATTCATTAAAATTTATATTATGTTTGTTTATTTTCGTTTTGATGAGTTATAGTGTTCAATTTCATCATTCGGGAGTGTTATTTTTCATGGTTTTCATGACTAATTCCCTTGTATACATGTATAGAAGATCACTAAAAATTGGGATAATTATCTAGAATTTAAATTATATATTATTAATGAAAATAAATATGTTCAATTTGGGATATATATTATTTTCTTTCTATATATTAGGATTATTCATTATATAAAATGTTAATGATAATCTTATATATTAATTTTAGTGGTTTTCAGTAACACTGTTTTTTTTGTTTTATTATTTAATATTATATATATATATATATGTGAGATATAGAACATATAAAAAGCTATATAATTCATTTTAAAATAATTTTTAACCAATATAATGTACTTATGTCCATCCTTGAAGGTGGAAAAGGAAAACAAAAACATGTCGTCCTCAAAGGCGAGAAATAAATACCACATAGATGTTGTTTTAATTTTTATAATAAAAGAGATATTACAAGAGTTCTGATGGTGGATTATTCCATTAAAATAAAAAAATTACAGTATATATAAAATAATAGAGTGATCATGACTGGTTTATGAGGTTATATTATAATAGAATAAGAAAAGAAAAGAACATCAAATGAAATTAAAAGAAAACAGAAGAGGATTTCACCTCTTGAACTTCTTCCCCTTGAGAACGACCTTAAAAAAATGGGATTTGGTATTTTTCTAAGAAAAAAAATATTTGATGTGGGGGAGGGTATTAGGAATATTATTGGGTATAAATTGAAAAGTCTTCAAGGATTTGAAAGTGTGAGGATAATAGGTTGTATTTATAGGGGAAGAGAGGGATGTTTTTTGATTATTTTATTCATTAGCTAATTATTTTGGATAAATAATATAAATATTTTTTATTACCAAGACTAAATAAAGAAATTTTAGTAGAAGTTTTTGAGATTATTGTTCTTACATCATCCATATATAATACATGACTCAAACATTCACATACTTGTGAAATACTGTAAATTATCATATTTAACCATTCACAAAAAATTCATCTATTTCAGAAAAATCACAAAAAAAACATCCTCATAATTTTTTATGTTTATAATCCAAAAATGAACTCAATTTTTTTTGAATTTTTTTTATAAATTTCATAAATTTAATTTTTGATTAAAATTGACATTTACATAGAAAATACAAAATTTAAAATTATAACTGATTTTTAAAATCTTGGAAAAGATATTTATGTTCTCATAAAATTATATTATATTCATAAGAAAAAAAATTACTTTATGAATCTATTATATGAAAATAAATTACCTTTTAAATGATTATTTTAATTATAAATTTGTAAATAAATGTTTTTGTTTTATAAAAATACAAACACTTAATTAATAAATTTTAAAAAATTTATTTGCTTATACTGTGATATAATTATATCATATTATATTTTATAAGATTCCAAAAGATTATTATACTTTCATATATGAGCTTAATATTCAATTTTATGAAATTATATTCCAAATTATCATGTTACTATTCCAAGGTTCGGGTTACAATTCCATCAGGATACGTTTCTTAATTTCATTAAATATTGATGATTTCATTCATCATTTATGAGAATGATGTTTTTATTGTGCTCTCCATGATATGTAAATGTTTTAAAATATATAAAATAATTATTAGTAATAAAGAAAATTCTATTGACAAAACTTTGGGTTGTTACATTTTCCCCTTTTGAAACATCACCCTTGAAATTTAGATGTACATAAATAGGTGAGGGTATTTCTACATAATTGATTTTTATAATTATCATGTTTCATCTTCTTACATATGGTTCCACTATAGAACTTTAACTAGGTGAGTATTCTTATGGAATAGTATATTATCTTTATGGTCAAATTACTTCAGTGGAATCTCCTCACAAGAGAGATCATTTTCCAACTAGACCACCTCTAGGCTTAGTAAATGTGAGGGATTTGGTATGTTATTACTCAAGAGGGATACATGGAATATGTAACGCCCCAACCCCAGTTACCCAGAGTCGGTGCATTATTACATAACATTGTCATGATCACAATAAAGATCAAGTCTCGAAAGACCGATTAGTTTAATAGCCTTGGAAACACTGGATATATTCATAAGTCTTACATTACATCATAAAAATGAAATCTAAAACAACATATTTTCTTCATAGTCCACCCTCATATCCCAACATACTATCCCTCCAGGTCATTAATAAATTACTTTTTCACATCCTGGGAAAAATAAAACATTGAAAGGGGTGAGCTCAAATGCCCAGTAAGGATAACAATATAGCGGAAACTTTCATAAATAAGAATAAACATTTAAAGTAATGTATAACTAAAACAAAATCCTTTTAAACATGAACTTCAACATAGTATGGAAAAAATAAAATGAAATAACTCCATTAACTTATTCACATGGATAATCTACTAATCTAATAATCACATGCAATATCAATAACGACTTTCATAATGATGGAATGCATAATGCCAGACTATCATAACCACATAGCCAAGGCCTCATGGCAAGAATAAAAATAATATTTTGTCAAGGGCTTGTGCCAATACACTAGTTTGTCTCATGAGACCTACCAATTCATTGAAGAGATATAGCGGGCTCCACTCGTCACATATTAAGTCCAATGCATTCCTCATATGAACATATTTAAACATAACATAAAAATTTGTATTAAAACTAGCATACAAAATGTAAATACTTCATCCATAAACCATTAATGGTATACAAATATCACATCCATAGTCAAACATATCACAAAACCTTCAATAAAATATATATGTTTTGTATCATAATAAATCAACTTCAAATAATCGTAAAATCCATCAAAGGATGTTGACATAGATGGAATCAAAACTGTTTTTAGAGTAATATCTCTTTTTATTTTGAAATAATTTAAGAGTCATATATTTATAAAATATAATATTTTCATTGAAAATATTCTTATAAGCTTGTAAGGGAAGCTTCGAAGATTTTATAATGGTGGAAAATAGCCGCACCCTCCGTATAAGTTAAAAAAAACATTCTTACCTTAATTCTGTCGAAAAGGTTAAAAAGCACCTTGTTTGGAAAAAGACAGAAATATTCCTTTATAAACCTCTTATTAAAAGTCAAAAAAGGGTATAAATGACTTTAACCCATATTCTTGTAAATGTTAAAATTGTTTTGAAATACATTTTTAAGAAACATGGATGTAGATGATAAAGAAATCCCAATAGATTATTACGTATAAACAACCTCGGATAATGAAGAGATTGAGAAATAAACCCTTACCTTGTACTTTTCCTTGGTTGGGGGTACGTTAACCTCTTGTATAATGGTGAAATAATTGTTATTAAATTATACAATAATCATATACATCAATATGATATCATATATGATCTTTTAACATTGATTTGTTAATAATATCTTAGTATTATCATTGTTTCAGGTGTTAACTTACTCGTTTTATTTTATATGTTTTGTTACGTAAGACAAGTTTTTCATGGATAGGTTTTATCTTATTCATATCCAGAATGATATCAAGTCCTTATATACTATTATTAATCATCAAATGAGATTTAGACTTTAATGGATACGATGGAGAATGAATCTCATCGCGTTCGTGGAGCCGGTAGTCCGTACGTACGCACAAGCGACAATATCATTTTTTGATATGAAAATAATATATAATTGGATGGTATATCATATATAAAGAATAATTATCATGTTATATTTATTATGTACATTAATTACACATCATTATTATACCCATCCAAATAATAATTTATTGAATAACAATTACACCACGACGTGGAGACTATAAGTCATACGTACACACGTATGGTGACATGTTATTCAAAATATGGATAGAATAATTAAATATGGTTGTAAAATGTTTATAATAACATCAAAGTATATATAATATACTAGATTTATTATTTTATAATGGTAATAACAAAGAAAGAAGAAGTGGAAGAAGAAAGGAACTTGAAAAAGGGTGGTGAGATCATTACCTCTTCTTCATGTTCTTCCTTTTGATTTGATCAAAAGGGCTCCTTAAGTTGGATTTATGACTAAAGGAAGAATTATAGGATTAATTGAGGGAATTTGAGAGAGTTTTTGGGCAGAGGGTGGCCGAACCAAAAGGCTTTGAAGGTTTGAGTTAATGAGAAGGGAGAGTGCCCTTTTTTAAGAGGGGTGAGGGGCACTTTTGGAAAAGGTAGAAATATTATTTTATAATAAATTCATATTCAGTTTAGAATGGCTCCAAAGTGGATTATTTAATGTTTAAGGTGGGTATGGGTCTAAAACAACTCATCCAATATAATTTTGACAGGTTTGGGTTACTATATTAACCTTATCTTTAAGTATTAACTCTTAGTTAATTAGTTTCACTTTTACAATGTCCCATTGTATTTTTATATTATATTGTTAATAAACTTACTATATACATCCAAGCGACCCCCAATTGGTCCTTTAATGATACTATTATCATGATATAAGTCTCTTAGAGGAACAATATATTTTTAGGAATTTAATATCAATTAATAATATAATATTTGTATTAAAAACAATTTTATATCAATTTTGACACTATTCAATAATTGATTTTTTAAAATTCATAACAGAATGATTACTTCGAAAAAAGTTAATTAAATCAATCCTAAAATGTCATATTAACCTATGAAATTAGTCTAATTTATAAAAAGTTCCAAATTATATTTATTTGTGTATTTATATTATCACTTATTCTAATTTTTCATTAATTAGGTAATTACTGCATCATCATTGTGTCATAAATAAATTAACTTATTTTATGTCTAAAAATTATAAATAAAATATCATTATGTAGGATATCGTTTTAGATTTATAATGAATATTTATAGTCGAATATAAAACATATATTACCCTATGTAAAATTGTTTTTTTAAAAGATATATGCTTATGTCATTTTTGTATTTATTTTAACTTAATTAATATAAAGTGTCATTATCACTTAGAAATGGCTCCATGGGGTCCCCAAATCAACCCAAAGATGATCCTCGTCGGACATGTATCAAAAAATAAGGTTAGGATATGTTTTAGGATAATTTTTTATTATTATAATATTTTTTAACCCTTATTTACCGGATTTACCCTTAACCATGGTAAATAAAATATTTACCAAAGTAATAATTAAAAATGTCTAAAAATAAAAGTTAACTATTTACACAATATGAACATCCTGATTCAAAATATGGAATCCATTTTTCCAAATTCAAAATACAGAAGTGGCAGAAATTAATTTAAAATTAATTCTCGTTGTTAAAACAAAAAGCGTGTTTTTAAGAGATCATAACTATCAAAAGATTGACACTTGTTTATGTTCTGTTTAATTGTAATATTATGTACAATGACCAAAATTGTATTAAATGGTAAAACTATATTCTAAATATACTTTAAAACCACACAAATTCATAATTTCTCAATATAAATTATTTTGATTGAAAAAGATGTTTTTAATTAAAATTTAGTAATTCTCACTGTTCATTAAAATATAAATATTATCCGAAAAGTTCCAAAATTTCACCCTAGGCTAAATTTTATATTCCGAATCCAAAAATGAAGTCCATTTTGAGAGATAAAATTTATAAAATTTAAAAAAGTAAGTATTACTATTCATAACGGCTAGTTTGATTGGTTGTGGTGTGTTAGAACTCGATGTTTCATACAACACATGCTATCACATTATTCAAAGAGAAGTGTATCGTAGAAGCTTGGGGTGTTACAGAATAAATCATGTACATTTGACATGGTAGGTAGAGGCTCTAGTTTATAGGACATATATCTAACATGATCAAGAATCCTAATGGGGCTGTTGTACCTAGATATTTGCTTTATCTTCTTCCCAAATTTCATGTTCCTCTTCCGCGGAGATATATGGAGGAATGCAATGTTTACAACCGTAAACTATAGGTCTTGTAAACAATTGTATATATAGATATTCTGTATAATTTAGGATTACTTTATTTGTTAGGGAATGTTTTTCACTTAATATCCCATTTATTTGACCATTTTAGGTCCAACCATCCTATGTTCACCAACTTTATCCCAACATACTGATGTTCTGCATCTTTTCCCATAAAGGGATTCATATAGAGCAATTTGGATACTCAAATGAAAACTGTTGTTTAAATAAAACATTACCAGAAACATATGTTTGTCCAATCATACTTTTAAATCAGTAGAATATTCTCTTAACATGTTTTCCAATGTATGAATAGTACACTCTGACTATCCATCATTTTGAGGATAATAATCTATACTAAAATTTATGTCATTTTTTAGATCATGTTGGATAAATTTCTAGAACATGGTGGTGAATCTCAGATCTAAAATGGAAACAATTGATAGTGGTACTCTATACAAACTTACCAATTTTCAGATGTATATTCATACAATTTGATCTTGTGAGAAGTCCTCTCAAATTGAAATAATTTGATCTCTATTTTCCATAAAATCCATAACAACCCATACAGAATTTTTTTGTCTTGATTTATTCAAAAGTCCAGTAATAATGTCCATGGTGTTGTTTTCCCATGGTTAATGGTTTCATCATCCCCTTATACCTTTTCCTTTTATTCTTCACCTACATAAAAGGAACTTTGATGTGCATTGAGTGATCTCCTTATTCATATTGACCCACCAATATTTCTCTTATAGATCTCGATAAATCATTGTGCTCCCTAGGTTAAAAGAGAAGTTTGCGATATGTGCATCAATCATAAGATCTTACATTATCTTTTTATTGGATGGTACACATAATCATTATCTAAATCATAAAATCCCTTCTACATCAACTAAAACTCTAAGGATTTTTCCTTTCTGGGAGCTTCTACCGTCTTCTAATTTTACACATAATTTCATTTATCACCCTTTATATTATCTATAAGGGATGGTTGAGAAATCAATTGATTCATTATTGATGATGTTCCCTTCTAAATAATTCTCATGTATATCTTTTGAAAATATAATAGTATTTCATCCTTATAAATTATAATTATTGATAATGTTTTTTTAAACTCTCTAATTACACCATCCGCCACATTATTCACTTTTCCAAGATGGTAGTTGATCAAGAAGCCATAATCCTTAATGATATCTAACCATATTTCTTAGAACATATTAAGCTACTTATATTTTAAAATATATTTAAGTATTTTAGGATCATTATATATTTCACACTTCTCTCCATAGAGATGATTCCACCATATTTTCAATGTGGAGATCACACCTTCCCACTCAAGATATTTCATGGGATGGTTTTTCTCATGAAATTTAAACTATCTTGAGGAATTGGATATCAATTTATCATTTTTCAACAGAAAATTTTCTAGCATATTCTTTTAATAATCTATGTATGCCATAATGATTTCCCCACTTTTTGGGAGTGTCCGTATTATTGTACTGATGAGCCTCTTTTTTAACTCTTTGAAGTAGTATTCACATTCACTAGTTTAGAAAAGCATGTCACCATTTCAATTATTCTTTGTTATTATGTCTTAAAACCATGATATGTTCTCCAAAAATCACCAATAATACCCTTCTAGACCATGGAAATATGGATCTACATTAAAAATGTTATCATGGTCCACACTTTGATTTACAGTATCATAGAATGGTCTAAAAATATTCCTTTAATGGTGATAACATTCCCCAAGAATGATAGTTATTCCTTGCATAACTCACATTTATTGTTCCACAAATATATATTCTCCCTTATCAAGGTATTTATAACAATATTCAAATTCTCCTCATATTCCTCATTTAGATTGGAGTATATAAGATTATAATCAAAAAATACCTCTATAAATTTGTCAAGGTAATCTCTAAAGAATCTATTCATTAATTCAATGTATATTTTGGGATCATTAGTGATTTCTAAGAGAATAAATATTAAATCATAGTGTTCATACCTCGTTCAAAAGATAGTATTAAGAATATCTTCCCTCTTCGCCTTTAATTGGTGATATCCCAACCAAAGGTACACCGTAGATAAATAATTGGCACCACATAGTTGATTGAACATGTGATATATCCATGGAAAGGGATACATGTTATTTATCATGATTTTGTTAAGGCCATGATAATAAATCTACATGCACATAGATCCATCCTTCTTCTTAACAAAGAGGGTTGGTTTACCCGATGGTGAATCACTTGGGAATATAAATAACTTTTCCAGATTCTTTTATAACTACTTCTTCAATACCTCTGAATTAATGGTTTCTATTATATAAGGTATCTGTGATATAGATAGAGATATAGGAATAATTTCAATTCAAAACTCTACCTATTAATCAAGAGGATGACCAACCAATTCTTTAGGGAAAACATTGTAGAGACTCGAAGCTTGACGTACATGGACATTACATTACTTTTGCGGAATACTTAGTACATTAAAAAAACACACACACAAGGACCGTAATAGTTTAGTGTCTTTGGAAACTCGTAATATAATCTTCTAATCGTGGTGAAAGATATTCAATATCTCCCATTAAGATCTTCCTTCCTTTTTTTACCTAAAAACTTTCTTTATATCCTGGGGAAAGAAAACATAAAAGGGTGAGCTCAAATGCTCAGTAAGGGTAAACAAAAGAAATATCAATCACATCATATTCATAAGAACATAACTTTTGGAAATCTTAACCTGCAAAAGAGATCATAATTTCATAACATGGGATAAATCATAGTAGTGAAATGTAATCCCAATAATCATAACTTAAAACATGAATCTTTGTGGCATACACACATAATCGTAGAGAATCATTTTTTATTAGTCAAGACTCATTGCCAAGACCATCTTAGTGGACAAAGTCCCTTTCTGAACCGAGTTCACTCATCGTTTCAGTCCTGTTTCACTGAACCAGTATAACCTACCGTTCCAGCCATGTCTATCTCATGAGATATAAAATCTTTACCCAATGCATTGGAGGGAGATATAGGTCCCACCCATCTCATAATGATACCATTCTTATGTGTTCCACAAAATCATAAACCATACATCATAGTATAACCCATGTAATAAAAATGGGAATCTTAAACATCGTGACATCATAACACAATTCATATAAGATAAAGGAATTCATAAAAATAATTCCATCACAACATAATCAAATCAATGTAATAATATGGATAGAAATAGAACCATTTATTATCTTAGATGGAAAATACATTTGATACAACACTTGAACTCCATTCTTGAGGAAAATATCCTTTCTACTTCCAAAACATTTTCCTTTCTTAACATGTCATACAATTTTATACTAAAAGAATTTTATTAAAAATAAACTTGAAAACATGTAAAGTATGCTTCTTGGAAATAATTTTTTAAAAATCCTTTCATGCCGTATAAGTTAAAAATACATTCTTCTCTTACTTTTTTCGGAAAAGTCTAAAAGTACCTCGTATGAAAAAACGACAAAATATTCCTTTCATATCTTTTACTAAAAACTCATCGAAGGGTAAAATTGGATTTAAACAATTGTAGGTGAATGGAAATAATTTTACATATTGAGGAAACATGTATGTGGATGATAAAATACACCCCAGTAAATGCCAATGTATAAACAATCTCGGATAAAAATGAGATTGTGATATTTCCATTACTTTAGGTCCGATTTGCCTCGTAAGTGTCCGGAACTCCTGTATAATGATTTAAATAATGTTATTGACTTATTCCAGAATCATAATTATTGTTATGATATCATATATGGTCGTATTCTTAGCCTCTTATTAGTAATATTTCATTACAACTTGTTATTCGGGTGTTTATTACTTTTTGTTCTTATGCGTGTTTTGTCGAATAAATTCTTATTCTTCTCTTTAGGTTATAGATACCTCATTTCCAGAATGTTATTAGTGTAATATATATCATATTCATTCATTCAATTCATTTATATAATCATTATGCAATGAAGATCATGTAGAACGATTCGCATCACATCATGAAGACGGTATTCTGTACGTACGCACGAGCGATGATATCGTTCCCATGATCATGGAATTATATTGGAGTGTATTTATGCTATTTTAGAATCAATATCACTTTACAATAATCATATATAGTCATTATTTACACCATTATACTCATCCAAGTAAGGTGGTGGTGGAAAATAGATTACACCACGGCATGGAGACGGTATTCCGTTCGTACGCACGCGCGGTGATTTATTTTTCCATAGGATGGATAGAAGGTGAAATAGGGTTGTTTCATACTTATAATAACATATAAATATATGAGTGATACTGATGTTATTACTTCATAATGAAACAACTAAAGAAGAGGAAGTGGAAGAAGAAATAAAGATGAAAGAATCGGTAACGGACATTACCTCTTCTTTGAAGTGCTTCTTTGAGACCTCCTTTTAGGGAACTAAAATAGGTATTTGAAGAAGACCAGAACCTCTAGGATGTTTCTAGGGAAGTGGAGAGAAGAAATTGGCAGGGTTTGGCCGAGCCTGAAGTCTCAAAGTGGTGTGAGGAAGAGGGGGAGGAGGTTCCCTTTTATAAGGTAGGAGAGGGGCTCCTTTGGAAAAACTAAAAATATTATTTTATTATAAAGTCAAGTTCAGTTTTAAATAGATCCAAATTGATTTATTTCGAAGATAAGGTGGGGATGGGTCGAAATCCTCTCATAAAATAGAATTTAGACAAGTTTAGGTTCCTGTTATAACGTTATCATTTAGATTTAACATTAAGCTAAATAATTTTACTTTTACCCTGTCTTCTTGTGTTCTTATACTATAAGGTTAATAAACATACCATAAGCAGCCAAACGAACCCCAAGTTGTTTATTATTAATATATATAACCTTATCTATGAAATTTGGTCTAACTGTAGATTTTTAGGAATAAAATAACAATTACTAATATAATATTTGTTTCAAAAACTATTTTATGTCAATTTTGACACTATTTAGTAATTAATTTTTGTGAAAATCATAACAGAATGATTAGTTCAAACAAAGTTAATTAAATCAATACTAACATGTCATATTAATCTATAAAATTAGTTTAATTCATAAAAAGTCTCATATTACATTTATTTTGGTGTTTATAACATCAATTATGTCAATATTTCATTAATAAGATAATTACTGCATCATCATTGTGTCATAAATAAATTAAATTATTTAATGTCTAAAAATTACAAATAAAATACCATTATGTAGGAAATCTTTTTATATTTCTAATGAATGTTTTTAGTGGAATTTATCTTATGTATAACCCCATATTAAAAATTATTTACTTATTAAACATTGATTTTAACTATTTTAACCCTTCTTTAAATAAATTAATAATAAATGTCCTAATCTAATCCAAGTGGGCCTAAATTGTCAGATTTTATTCCTAAGGTTGTTTATGGTCGAATTACACTTGTCCAATAGAATTAGGACATGTGTTAGGGTAATAATAATATCATTTTTACCCTTAATTACCCTATTTACCTTTAACCGTGGTAAATAAAAGTAAAAGGTTACTATTCACCAAAAATTATTTTCATCTCATTGAACCACATTTTACTTACTGACATCAACTGTGTCTCTCAGATTTTTGAAATTCCACTCACATAAGTGGTAAAATTATGTTTTATGAAAAATTCAGTTTTTTAACTACCACTTAGTGGTTTCGCTATTCATCAAAAATTGAACGTTTTCAGAAAAATACCAAAATTTCACCCTAGGATAAATTCAATATTCCGAATCCAAAAATGAAGTCCATTTTGAAAAATAAAATTTATAAAATTTCAAAAAGTGATTATTACTATTCATAACGGCTATTTTTAATAATATTTTATTAGCATATTATTGTTTAGTGAAACTCGGTATTGCGTACTACACACACTATCGAGGAAGGTCGCGATTGCGTGTAATGTAAGGCAAGTCAAGGATGCATGTTGTGCAAGATCCTTTTGGTGTAGCGTACAACACCAGACATTAATGAAATCAAAAAGAGTATTTTTCATAAAATCTCGGGGGTGTTACATTCTACCCCCCTTAAAATGAATTTCTCCCTCGAAATTCGTCAGGGTTATTAATGATTTGTTACTCGAAAGTTTCTTTAATAGAATCCCACATCGTAAAAAGGAATACCAAAACTTGGCTTTAAAAAACTAAAGTATGAAACGTAACAATTACCCAAATAAACTAATCCCTGGGTTTCCACACAGGTGAAAATAAAGATATGGAAGAGAAATCTAACCATCATGTTCTGATGGAGAGTGGTAGAGAACATGGCTATGGATAATCCAGAAATCACAAAGCCATAAATTTGTGATGATCTAAGGTACCATCTGAATCATCAGATATAAGAGCACTAGGAAAACATTTTTGATTTTCAAGATCATTTCCCTAAAGTTGATGAAATTGGAATTAGAAGAAATACTTTTGTGATTTTGGTATAGTCTCACTATTGGTCGTTCTTTGGACAATTTCCACTTCCTCTCTTAAAGAAATGAAGTTTAATTTGTCATTATTGATGTGTTAGTAGATCATGTGATTGAATGATGGGTCATTCCATCTATCTCAAACAAAAGGTTAGAAAAGTTATCAAAAAATACATAAGTCCATCTATAGTGAGATTAATCATATATGGTTCCTAAAAGGGACTTATACTTCATATATCATACTGCTTAATATAATAAAACTAGTTTCTACTAAACAGGGACTTCTTGTAGGCCAGTGGTAGGCAATAAAGGCCAGTCGCACTTTGGTTGTGGGTTCGATTCCCACAGCCTTGTCTGATGCGATGGGCTATCACCCATCCTGCAGGTTGTCCTTTTTCTAAAACTACATTACTATAACAACCCATAAATAATATCGAAAAAACTTTTATCCTTAAACAATACTAAATTATGTCCAACATAATCCATTCCAATCTTTAGGCGTATCCAAAATGATGCTGTCTAATCTCATATTATAGTGAAAACTATTACCAAAGAGTTCATACAACTAGCATGTTAGTACAATTGTTGATCCCCATATATCATGAGAAATGTCTTGTTGGTCACATTCCCAACATTCAAAGGCCTTAATCATGTATTCTCTTGAAAAATTAATACCTATTAAATCTTATTGAAAACATGAGTGCTGTCAAAGGTTAACTCTTTTCACATACCAAAACCTCAAACCATGATTTTACTATTTCCTTATATCATTCATGAGCTTATGAATGCTATCAAACATTTCATTTTTCTCCTTATCCCTTCATTATGTGCATAATATCTCAATCACATTCCATGGTTACCGGTACCATAAAATTATTGAAAACCACAATAGACCAATACATAAATATTCCAATTTTCCACGATACTATATACAACATTATTTTGGAATTCCATTACATAAACACTTAATCATTTCACCACATCGTTTTCATATTCAATATCTCTAATGGTGATCACATGTGACTTCACTTTGTCCTTGGCCATAAGTGGTTACTCATGTCGATCATCACTAACCCTTGGGTTAGGGCATTTATTAGAATAATGCACCATTTCCTTGCACTTGAAGCATTTAAGTGTAGTTGGTTCATTCTGTGTATCCTTTCCTTTGTTTGCATCATTAGACATCTTCTTCCCATCATTGTGGCATTCAAATGCCCGATGTCCTTCCTTTCCACATTTGAAACATTTACTTGTCCCTTTAAGACAATCTCCACCATGTTTCTTTCCACACTTTGAGCATAAGAAAACATTCATCTTCTTTTTACCATTATTCTGAGATTTTTCCTTGAACTCCATCTTTCGTTTCTTGTCAAAAATATGAGATGAATAAGTAAAACCAACTTCCATTTCTACCTTGATAGCACAACGCACAATTTCTTCATAGCTACTGAAGTCTCTTATAGCTAATGCCCTTCAAAGATTTGGTTTTAAGCCACTGATGAATCGATCAACTTTACTTTCAGGTTGGATGATAAATCCAGATGCATACCTTGAAAGACTTGTAAAATTTGCTTGGTATATACAAATAGATTCATCATCCTTTTTCTTTAGTTCAAGAAACTCCTTCTCCATCATTTTCCGAAGAATATGAGGGAAGTACTTATTGAAAAATAAGTTCTTGAACTGGTCCCATTCCATGGACTCAATTTCATCTCTTTGCCTCATATTCTTGATAATATTCCACCATTGATCAGCTTCACCTTCCAAACGATATACAGATAAGATGAATTTATCATGTTCATAACATTGAAGAACTGAAAATATCTTTTGAGTGGTACTAATCCATTGTTCAGCAACAAGTGGATCAGAAGACCCACTGAAAGAAGGTGGACGTTGCCTCATGAAGGAATCAATAGAATATTGTTCCCTTCTCTTCTCATTTGGAAGTCCAGAATGATTCATAGCTTATGTAAGTATAGCAATTAGATTTTGAACTCCATCTCCCATAACATTTGTTTGTTCAGGAGGACAATCATTCCATTTTCCATTGCATTGATCAACACGGTTCCTTCGGGTTCCAACCATCGTCTAAAACCCAAAAAGAATAGTGTGAGAGGAAAAAATCATGCTAGGGAAAACATCATAATAAAAGGGTGAGTGCCCTCAATATCTAACATCTTAGGTTAAATTTTAAGATCGTTAGCGCAATTCTAGGACTATAACCCATTCATATACTTAAACTTAAAGACATCCCTATATATACTGTAGAAATATCTCTAGGGATCTCACTAAAGTTCTTGCATCCTAGTTTCCAAAGGTTGACTAAACCTTTCCTCTGATACCAACTATAGATACCCGAAGCATGACGTACATGGACATTACATTACTTTTGCGGAATACTTAGTACATTACAAAAACACACACACAAGGACCGTAATAGTTTAGTGTCTTTGGAAACTCAGAATATAATCTTCTAATCGTGGTGAAAGATCATCAACAACTCCCATAAAAATATTCCTTCCTTTTTTTTACCTAAAAACTTTCTTTATATCCTGGGGAAAGAAAACATAAAAGGGTGAGCTCAAATTCTCAGTAAGGGTAAACAAAAGAAATATCAATCACATCATATTCATAAGAACATAACTTTTGGAAATCTTAACCTGCAAAAGATATCATAATTTCATAACATGGGATAAATCATATTAGTGAAATGTAATCCCAATAATCATAACTTAAAACATTAAACTTTGTGTCATACACACAATCATATAGAATCATTTCTTATTAGTCAAGACTCATTTCCAAGACTATCTTAGTGGACAAAGTCCCTTTCTGAACTGAGTTCACTCCTCGTTTCAGTCCTGTTTCACTGAACCGGTATAACCTACCGTTCCTGCCATGTCTATCTCATGAGATATAAAATCTTTACCCAATGCATTGGAGGGAGATATAGGTCCCACCCATCTCATAATGATACCGTTCTTATGTGTCCCACAAAATCATAAACCATACATCATAGAATAACCCATGTAATAAAAATGGGAATCTTAAACATCGTGACATCATAAAACAATTCATATAAGATAACGGAATTCTTAAAAATAATTCCATCACAACATAATCAAATCAATGTAATAATAGGGATAGAAACAGAACCCTTTATTATCTTAGATGGAAAATAATTTTGATACAACACTTGAACTCCATTCTTGAAGAAAATATCCTTTCTACTTCAAAAACATTTTCTTTTCTTAACATGTCATACAATTTTATACTAAAAGAAGTTGATGAAAAATAAACTTGAAAACATGTAAAGGAATCTTCTTGGAAATAATTTTTAAAAAATCCATCCATGCCGTATAAGTTAAAAAAACATTCTTCTCGTACTTTTGTCGGAAAAGTGTAAAAGTACCTCGTACGAAAAAACGACAAAAGATTCCTTTCATATCTTTTACTAAATACTCAACGAAGGGTAATATTGGATTTAAACAATTGTAGGTGAATGGAAATAATTTTACATATTTAGGAAACATGTATGTGGATGATAAAATACACCCCAGTAAATGCCAAAGTATAAACAATCTCGGATAAAAATGAGATTGTGATATTTCCCTTACCTTAGGTCCGATTTGCCTCGTAAGTGTCCGAAACTTCTGTATAATGATTTAAATAATGTTATTGAATTATTCCAGAATCATATTTATTGTTATGATATCATATATGGTCATATTATTAGCTTCTTATTAGTAATACTTCATTACAACTTGTTATTCGGGTGTTTATTACTTTTTGTTCTTATGCGTGTTTTGTCGAATAAATTTTTATTCTTATATTTAGGTTATATATACCTCATTTATAGAATTTTATTAGTTTAATATATATCATATTCATTCATTCAATTCATTTATATAATCATAATTCAAGGAAGATCATGTAGAACGAGTCCCCTCACATCGTGGAGACGGTATTCCGTACGTACGCACGAGCGATGAAATCATTCCCATGATCATTGAATTGTATTGGAGTGTATGTATACTATTTAATAATCAATATCACTTTACAATAATCATATATAGTCATTATTTACACCATTATACTCTTCCAAGTAAGGTGGTGGTGGAAAATAGATTACACCACGGCGTGGAGACGGTATTCCGTACGTACGCATGCGCGGTGATTTCTTTTTCTGTAGGATGGATAGACGGTGAAATAGGGTTGTTTCATAATTATAATAACATATAAGTATATGAGTTATACTGATGTTATTAATTCATAATGAAACAACTAAAGAAGAAGAAGTGGAAGAAGAAATAATGTTTAAAGAATCGGTAACGGACATTACCTCTTCTTTGAAGTGCTTCTTTGAGACCTCATTTTAGGGAACTAAAATATGACTTTTAAGAATACCATAACCTCTAGGATGTTTCTAGGGAAGTGGAGAGAAGAAATTGGCAGGGTGTGTCCGATCTTGAAGGCTCAAAGTGGTGTGAGGAAGAGGGGGAGGAGGTGCCCTTCTATAAGGGAGGAGAGGGGCTCCTTTGGAAACACTAAACATATTATTTTCTTATAAAGTCAAGTTCGGTTTTAAATATCTCCAAATTGATTTATTTAGAAGATAAGGTGGGTATGGGTCTAAATCCTCTCATCCAATATAATTTAGACAAGTTTAGGTTCCTATTTTAACCTTATCATTTAGATTTAACATTAAGTTAAATAATTTTACTTTTACCCTGTCTTCTTGTGTTCTTATACTATAAGGTTAAAAAACTTACTATAAGCATCCAAACGAACCCCAAGTTGTTTATTATTAATATATATAACCGTATCTAAGTCATTAGGCTGAACATTAGATTTTTAGGAATAAAATAAAAATTACTAATATAATATATTTTTTTTAAACTATTTTTTGTCAATTTTGACACTATTTAGTAATTAATTTTTGTGAAAATCATAACAGAATGATTAGTTAGAAAAAAGTTAATTAAATCAATAATAAAATGTTATATTAATCTATAAAATTAGTGTAATTCAAAAAAGGCTCAAATTACATTTATTATGGTGTTTATAACATCAATTATGTCAATATTTCATTATTAAGATAATTATTGCATCATAATTGTGTCATAAATAAATTAAATTATTTAATGTCTAAAAATTACAAATAAAATTACATTATGTGTGAAATCTTCTTATCTTTATAATGAATATTTATAGTCGAATTTATCTTATGTATAACCCCATATTAAAAATTATTTACTTATTAAACTTTGATTTTAACTATTTTAACCCTTCTTTAAATAAATTAATAATAAAGGTCCTAATCTAATCCAAGTGGTCCTAAATGGTCATATTGTATTCCTAAGGTTGTTTTTGGTCGAAGTAAACTTGTCGAATAGAATTAGGACATGTGTTAGGGTAATAATAATATCATTTGTACCCTTAATTACCCTATTTACTTTTAACCGTGGTAAATAAAAGTAAAAAGTTACTATTCACCAAAAATTATTTTCATCTCATTGAACCACATTTTACTTAATGAAATCAACCGTGTCTCTAAGATTTTTGAAATTCCACTCACAGAAGCGGTAAAATTATGTTTTATGAAAAATTCAGTTTTTTAACTACCACTTAGTGGTTTCACTATTCATCAAAAATTGAAAGTTTTCAGAAAAATACCAAAATTTCACCCTAGGATAATTTCGATATTCCGAATCCAAAAATGAAGTCCATTTTGAAAAATAAAATTTATAAAATTTCAAAAAGTGGTTATTACTATTCATAACTGCTAGTTTTAATAATATTCTATTAGCATATCATTGTTTAGTGAAACTCGGTATTGCGTACTACACACGCTATCGAGAAAGGTCGTGATTGCGTGTAATGCAAGGAAAGTCAAGGATGTGTGTTGTGCAAGATCCTTTTGGTGTAGCGTACAACACAAGACATTAATGAAATCAAAAAGAGTATTTTTCTTAAAATCTCGGGGTGTTACAAACATCAATGTAGTCCCTCACAATGGGCATGTACTCAAGCATGAATATCTCCATTATCACAATCATTTGATCTAGATATTCTTTATCATAAGGAAATAATATCCACAATTTAGAAGATGATTTTGAATGAGATTCATCCACCTCCTTACACATGTATAAAATTGGAGGATGCCTCGTGATTTGAAGAGTGATATGACCTTCTTGACAGTTGATGTTGGATTTGTATAAAGATATCCAATACATGACAAGTACAACATCAAAATCCACCAAATTAAATAAGAAAATATTTTCTTGGAGGTTCAGTCTACACACATTAACCAGGGAGGAGTTATATAACTTGGAGGCAATAATTTAGCGATTTTCTATAATCACAGAAAACTCAGCCTCTATATTTTAATGTGGTGTTTGAATTGATCCACTAAACTTGGAAGATATTGAAGAATTCACAGAACAAGAATAAAATAGTATGTTCTCTATTATTGAACTAATAACTAGAGTACATGTCACCATATCATATTTGGGATCCACCTGAGCAGTAGTGCTGATATTGTAACGACCCGAAATTTTTGAATAAATCTTATTTCCTAATTTTATGTGTTATTTTATTTTATTTTTATACTCAACAAAAATGTTTCATTTGATAACATGCGTATAATTAAAATGAGACTGTTGGGTTTTCACTATTATTTGACCATTGGTCAATATGACCGCTGGAAACTAAATGTTTTGATTACTATCTCTAAATACCAGCAATCTTGGTTAATTAATATAGAAAGAAGATTTGATGGCCTCACCCAGTAGTCTTGGACCGATCGAAGCCCATCTAACAGAACTTGGGAAGGAGGTAGCACCACTGGGCTTTGCTCTGGACCAAACCCAAGCTGAACTTCATCGTGTGAAGCTAGAACGGGATCGCCTTCGCGAGAAGTTCAAACTAATAGAAATTACGACTCGTGCGATGTTTGCCGAGCCTCCCTCAGATTCTCTCACCTTAGCACACCTTACACTTAGGTCCTATGCTGGTGTGATAAGGGGTTATGTAAGGAGACCATGATTGCCTTGTGTAATCCTTTGTTTTAAAAAAAATTTGGATTTCTTCTTATGATGAAGTTTATGAATTTTCAAATGTCAATATAAATATAGTATGCATATTTTTGATAAATTTTAGAGAAAGGATATTCTAAAAATGATTATGTAAACCTTAAATAAATAAAAATGTGTAATGATTTTCAAAAAATGGTCTTCTACAATTATGTACACTACCAAATTTCGAGACTAATAAGATTAACCTGATTTTTTATGAATAGTAAATTATGAATAGTGATTTTACGCTTAGGATTAGTAATGTGATCAAATGGATTAGTAATCTCACTTAAAGAAAGTATTAATATAATCTAGGCACCCTGATTAAATAATGTGATTCAATAAAATGGTTAAATAACGGTTTCATAAATTATTATTCAAGTATTAGTTTTTCGGGTGAATAGTGTTTTTAATTAAAAATTTAATTAAAAATATTTAGAAAATTATTTTTATAAAACTGATTTCATTTTTGATCTCAGAGCACCGATATTATGCTATTGTAATGTTTGGGGTTTTTTCTGAAAAAATGAATTTTCAGTGAATAGTGTTTTTATTTAAAAATTAAATTAAAAATATTTAGAAAAATATTTTTATAAAATGGAGTTCATATTTGTAATCAGAGCGTTGATATTTGGTTAAGGTGAAATTTTGGGATTATTCTGAGAAAGTTGAATTTTCAATGAATAGTGAAAATACAGTTTTTAAGTTACGGGTGTCTAACGACATCATTAAATGATTTATTAAGTATATATTCAATATGGTCGAATTGTGAATAGTAAGATAAGGTATGAGGTGTCCCAAGTGGCCAATACCATGGGCAAATACCATGGGCAAGCCCATGGTTTTGCCAAAACCACTAATGAGGTGTCCCTTGGCCATTAATGCCTTGTCCCCTCACTTTCCCTATAAATACCCACCCATTCCTCCTTTGGTTTTCACTCCCAACTCTCCCCCCAACGACGTTCTGGTCTCCTTACCTCCAAAGGAGTCCTTCCAAGGTGCCCCCAAGCCCTCAAGGTCCATAACATTGAGTTTAAAGAGTCACGTTTTAAGGTAAGGGATCTGACCTCTCTCTTTCATTTCAAGTAATCTCTTTTATGTCATTTCTTTTATGCTACATGTTCTTATGTTGGAGGATGTTATTTTATACTCCTCTTACTTCCCTTTTTTATGTTCATATAATGAGAGATCCCCTCTTACTCTCATTATTTCGTTTTATGAAGTTTTAAGTGGCGCCGTTAGGCTGCCGAAATTTTTGTAATGGACTCTTTCTCCCTTCTCATTTTTCAAGATCTATTTTCATGTCAAGTCTTTCAAGTTCCTTTTTATTATGTTGGGGTATGATCACTAAATTTATCATAATGATATTTTATGATCATATGATGAGATACCCCATTTTATCTCTTCAATAAAGTATTTTGAAGTTTTAAGTGGCGCCGTTAGGCTGCCGAAATTTTAAGTGGTTCTTCACCTTTCTTGTTTTGAAGTTCTACTTTCATGTCAATTCTTTCCAGTTACTTTTTTGTTATGTTGGGTTATGATCTATATATCTATCATACTGGACTCTTATGTTCATATGATGAGAGACCCCATTTGATCTCTTCAATTCAGTATTTTAATGTTTTAAGTGGCGCCGTTAGGCTGTCGAATTTTTAGGGAATTCTTTCACCCTTCTCATTCTTTTCAAAGTTCTACTTTCATGTCAAGTCTTTCAAGTTCCTTTTTAATTATGTTGGGGAATTATCTCTATATATATCATACATAACTCTTATGTTCACATGATGAGAGACCCTATTTGATCTTTTCAAATCATTGTGTTTGATGTTTAAGTAACGTCGTTAGGCTGCCGAACATTCATAAGAGAAATCTAATTTTTGTCTTTCTTCCATGTTTTTCATTTCAAATGGTATGTCCTTGAAATTTCAATACCATGATAATGTATCCTTCTTATTCTGTCCATCTACTGTTTTATGGGTCATTTATGAATGATTGGACTATTTTCCCTCTCTTTTTAATGTCTTCTAAAACCTCGTAACATAGCCGTTATGCTGCAGAATTTCCATCTCAAAATGTCTCACTCTTTTTCTAAAGTTCTTTTATATTATTAAGTGAATACTCAAAGCTCTTTCTTCTAAAGGGGTATTCACATATATACCGAAATATTCTATTTTAAATTATGGGATTTACATACATGAGACCCACCTTCCTTTTCTGTGGGTTTTAAAGTGATATAAAGATCATGTCTTTAAAGTAGTTTTTAAAACGTTATGATTACGAAATGAAACCCATTTATTTTGTGCTACATGGGTTCTTTATGAAATGTTTGATGATGATATATGTGTATCACATGATAATAAAGGAAAATTTAAGGGTGCGCCCTGATAGCGCTCCAATGCATTGGGTAAAGACTTAATCTCTAGAGATGACCATTTTTAACGACGCCTTGCTGAATAACCTTGGTAATTTTTAATGACACCTTGGGGATGGACCTTGGTGAAACGAAACGATTGTCAATATTAAATGCTGCAGCCACATATTCAAGTTATGAAAAATGTTATTTTTATTATGAAATGCCTCATGATTTCTTTATCATGCCTTAAAGTTCTTTTCATGTCCTTATTGAAGTATCTCAAGTTCACATGTAAAATGTTCATCTTGTTTCCCTTACTGGGCCTTTTGCTCACCCTTTCTTTTGATGTATGTCCCCAGGTTATGAGATGCAGTAATGAACCTAGGATGAACATAAGGAGAAGCCTTTCAAGTGTTTAAGAGGAATGTTTTATGTTGTTTTCATGTATTATGTTCCTAGTTTCCAAGACACTAAAGCTTAAAGATCCTCAGTTTTGTGTAATGTATTGAATGTTTATGTTATCAAAAGGCAGGATGCTATAGTTGGTATCAAAGGATGGTTTAGTTATTTGTGGAAATTAGGATATGAAATCTCTAGGAAGAACCCTATAGAAAAGTTAAAAAAACAGGAAATCTTCCTGGTATTTTGGTGAGTATTGAGTAAGGGGTTGCCAAGAAAATACATCCCTGTCTTGATACGAGCAGGTAGAGGTGGCTCTGGAACAGATGTACATAGGGGTAAAACCCGAAAACACCGCTTTGAGCTAGACTCGAACGGGAACTAGTACACGACAACGGGCCTTGCTGCACTCTTGGTTACGACACTCCCGGGGGATATGCTTTGGTAAATTCATAAGCTTAGTATGAACCATTGTTAAAGGAACAAAGATAAAATAAAATAAAGATTCACATAAGAATATATGATCATGGATAACCTAGATGGGAACCTAGGGGATCACAAGTTAGGGTATACTTTTCTTCTACAAGTTATCCTTATATGCTTTCAGTTCCTTTTCATGATTATTGGCTAAGTACTTAAGCCCCTAATTACGCTTTCTCTTCATAGTTAATGGTGGGAAATGGAAGAACATGTCCAAACAACCAATGTGATAGGAAATGCGACGATTGTCGTATTAATATGATAGGGATGACTAGGGGATTAAAATATGATTATTATTTTGGAAGATTTTCACTATTTTGGGGACCCTATATGATCGAGGTAAATAGATTACTACCGTATTTTCATTGAAGAGTAGGGTTGACTTATATTTTGAAGAATCGATGAATTTAAGGTGGAATTATAGTAATTTAGGTTACTTATGGAAATTATTAACCTATCTTGGGGTAAATATGTTTAGGTTAGTTACTTTTTTTAGATGTTAGGAGTGGTTGATGTTTTTTGGAGATGAATGATAAAGTTTACCTTGGAAGACTATGTTATCAAATCCTTCTTGTATTTGGGTTTCAATCTTAGTTTGGTTTATTTTGAGGATTTTTAAGGACAGTTATTTATGGAATGGACTTTGATGAACTTTGGGTAGTACCATGGAACTTTGAAGAATTAAAAGTAGTTTCCATTCCTATGGGATTATTTCTTTTTGAAGAGTTGTTTTACCTTACCCTTTCTGTTTTTCGGATAATGTTTAAAGATAGAAGAAATAGATAGTTAATCTTTTGTGGATTATGAAGATTATTCTTGTGTTTTGATGAGACCAAGTAGTTTTGAATGCTCATAATTTGGAGAAAAGATTGGTTTTGGGTAGAAATTTATTAAAGGATGAAACTCTACATGATGATAGGTATATTTTCTTATGTTTTTGTTTTATGTTGTAAATGAATTCCTAAAAATTATGAAAAGGAACGTGAAACAAAAACGTTGTTGGTTTACGTTTCCTACTTGGTAATCAAAGACCGTTTACACACATCATAAGTTTGGGATTTTCTTATGGTTAACGTTCTCCTAATCATGTTCTCTATCACTCTCCCCCAGAAATCGACTCTTTGTTTTTCTTCCATGTCCATGTTTTCCTCCATAGAATCCTAGTATGGGTTAACTCGGGTGACCTTTGTACTTCCCTTTCTTTCTTTTAAAGTAATAGTTTTACTGACTCCTTTTCTGATGTGGGACTTTCAATGAAATTTCAAAACCCAATTTTAAAAATTTCGAGGACGCAATTTCTTAAGGGGGGAAGATTGTAACGACCCGAAATTTTTGAATAAATCTTATTTCCTAATTTTATGTGTTATTTTATTTTATTTTTATACTCAACAAAAATGTTTCATTTGATAACATGCGTATAATTAAAATGAGACTGTTGGGTTTTGACTATTATTTGACCATTGGTCAATATGACCACTGGAAACTAAATGTTTTGATTACTATCTCTAAATACAAGAAATCTTGGTTAATTAATATAGAAAGAAGATTCGATGGCCTCACCCAGTAGTCTTGGACCGATCGAAGCCCATCTAACAGAACTTGGGAAGGAGGTAGCACCACTGGGCCTTGCTCTGGACCAAACCCAAGCTGAACTTCATCGTGTGAAGCTAGAACGGGATCGCCTTTGCGAGAAGTTCAAACTAATAAAAATTACGACTCGTGCGATGTTGGTCGAGCCTCCCTCGGATTCTCTCACCTTAGCACACCTTACACTTAGGTCCTATGCTGGTGTGATAAGGGGTTATGTAAGGAGACAGTGATTGCCTTGTGTAATCCTTTGTTTTAAATAAAAATTTGGATTTCCTCTTATGATGAAGTTTATGAATTTTCAAATGTCCATATAAATACAGTATGCATATTTTTGATAAATTTTAGAGAAAGGATATTCTAAAAATGTTTATGTAAACCTTAAATAAATAAAAATGTGTAATGATTTTCAAAAAATGGTCTTCTACAATTATGTTCACTACGAAATTTCGAGTCTAATAAGATCAACATGATTTTTGATGAATAGTAAATTATGAATAGTGATTTTATGCTTAGGATTAGTAATGTGACCAAATGGATTAGTAATCTCACTTAAAGAAAGTATTAATATAATCTAGGCACCTTGATTAAGTAATGTGATTCAATAAAATGGTTAAATAACGGTTTCATAAATTATTATTCAAGTATTAGTTTTTCGGGTGAATAGTGTTTTTTAATTAAAAATTTAATTAAAAATATTTAGAAAATTATTTTTATAAAACGGATTTCATTTTTGAACTCAGAGCACTGATATTATGCTATGGTAATTTTTGGGGTTTTTTCTGAAAAAATGAATTTTCAGTGAATAGTGTTTTTATTTAAAAATTAAATTAAAATTATTTAGAAAATTATTTTTATAAAATGGAGTTCATATTTGTAATCAGAGCGTTGATATTTGTTTAAGGTGAAATTTTGGGATTATTCTGAGAAAGTTGAATGTTCGATGAATAGTGAAAATACAGTTTTTAAGTTACAGGTGTCTAATGACATCATTAAATGATGTATTATGTATATATTCAATATGGTCGAATTGTGAATAGTAAGATAAGGTATGAGGTGTCTCAAGTGGAAAATACCATGGGAAAATACCATGGGCAAGCCCATGGTTTTTCCAAAACCACTAATGAGGTGTCCCTTGGCCATTAATGCCTTGTCCCCTCACTTTCCCTATAAATACCCACCCATTCCTCCTTTGGTTTTCACTCACAACTCTCCCCCAACGAAGTTCTGGTCTCCTTACCTCCCAAGGAATCCTTCCTAGGTGCCCCCAATCCCTCAAGGTCCAAAACCATGAGTTTCAAGAGTCACATTTTAAGGTAAGGGATCCGACCTCTCTCTTTCATTTCAAGTAATCTCTTTTATGTCATTCCTTTTATGCTACATGTTCTTATGTTGTAGGATGTTATTTTATACTCCTCTTACTGACATTTTTATGTTCATATAATGAGGGATCCCCTCTTACTCTCATTATTTCGTTTTATGATGTTTTAAGTGGCGCCGTTAGGCTGTCGAAATTTTTGTAACAGACTCTTTCTCCCTTCTCATTTTTCAAGATCTATTTTCATGTCAAGTCTTTCAAGTTCCTTTTTATTATATTGGGGTATGATCTCTAAATTTATCATACTGATATTTTATGATCATATGATGAGAGACCCCATTTTACCTCTTCAATTCAGTTTTTTGAAGTTTTAAGTGGCGCCGTTAGGCTGCCGAAATTTTAAGTGGTTCTTCACCCTTCTTGTTTTGAAGTTCTACTTTCATGTCAATTCTTTCAATTTCCTTTTTTGTTATGTTGGGGTATGATCTCTATATCTATCATACTGGACTCTTATGTTCATATGATGAGAGACCCCATTTGATCTCTTCAATTCAGTATTTTGAAGTTTTAAGTGGCGCCGTTAGGCTGCCGAATTTTTAGGGGATTCTTTCACCCTTCTCATTCTTTTCAATGTTCTACTTTCATGTCAAGTCTTTCAAGTTCCTTTTTAATTATGTTGGGGCATTATCTATATATCTATCATACTGAACTTTTATGTTCACATGATGAGAGACCCTATTTGATCTTTTCAAATCATTGTGTTTGAAGTTTAAGTAACGTCGTTAGGCTGCCGAACTTTCATAAGAGAAATCCAATTTTTGTCTTTCTTCCATGTTTTTCATTTCAAATGGTATGTCCTTGAAATTTCATTACCATGATCATGTATCCTTCTTATTCTTTCCATCTACTGTTTTATGGGTCATTTATGAATGTTTGACCCATTTTCCCTCTCTTTTTAATGCCTTCTAAAACCTTGTAACATAGCCGTTATGCTGCAGAATTTCCATCTCAAAATGTCTCACTCTTTTTATAAAGTTCTTTTATATTATTAAGTGAATACTCAAAGATCTTTCTTCTAATGGGGTATTCACATATATACCGAAATATTCTATTTTAAATTATGGGATTTACATACATGAGACCCACCTTCCTTTTCTGTGGGTTTTAAAGTGATGTAAAGATCATGTCTTTAAAGCAGTTTTTAAAACGTTATGATTACAAAATGAAACCCATTTATTTTGTGCTACATGGGTTCTTTATGAAATGTTTGATGATGATATATGTGGCTCACATGATAATAAAGGCAAATTTAAGGGTGCTCCCTGATAGTGCTTTAATGCATTGGGTAAAGACTTAATCTCTAGAGATGACCATTTTTAACGACGCCTTGGTGAATAACCTTGGTAATTTTTAATTGCACCTTGGGGATGGACCTTGGTGAAACAAAATGATTATCAATATTAAATGCTGCAGCCACATATTCAAGTTATGAAAAATGTTATTTTTATTATGAAATGCCTCATTATTTCTTTATCATGCCTTAAAGTTCTTTTCATGTCCTTATTGAAGTATCTCAAGTTCACATGTAAAATGTTCATCTTGTTTCCCTTACTAGGCCTTTTGCTCACCCTTTCTTTTGATGTATGTCCCCAGGTTATGAGATGCAGTAATGAACCTAGGATGGACATAAGGAGAAGCCTTTCAAGTGTTTAAGAGGAATGTTTTATGTTGTTTTCATGTATTATGTTCCTAGTTTCCAAGACACTAAACCTTAAAGATCCTCAGTTTTGTGTAATGTAATGAAATTTTATGTCATAAAAAGGCGGGATGCTATAGATATATTCTTTCCCTTTATCTTTTGGATTTGGTGGATGATGACACAGATTACCCTCAATGAGTCATGGTTTAGTTTATTGTCTTACATAGTTCCCTTGAACCCTCTAGTTTAATCATTCATCCATGGGTTGTACTATAATTCACTCCACCACATTATCATGCTTCCTCATGTCTCTTCAACATTAATGATCTTGGTGGCCTTCTCTCCCACACTTGATGTTTTTCATAGTCCCTTTGAGGCAATTACTAGAATTATCTATCATAAAATTTTGACATATGATTGGTTAAGTTTTCATTCCTCCTTTTTCATTATACCCTCTTTCTTGAAAATCTATATTTTTTTTCTTATTTCCATAGCCATGGGACCATTGTGAAAAATCCATCTCCACTTTGAGAGAACATTAAACAACTTATTTATAACTTCCAAAGTCTGTATTTTATAGAGATTTTTGAAGGTGTGGTTTTAAACCACTAAATAATATATCTATTTTTTTATCACTATTGATAACCAAAACCCAAGGAGTGTCTTGAAATCCCTGTGAATTTGTCTTCCTAAGCTGTGATAGATTCACCATTATTTTTCTTCAGCTCTATGAATTAGTTATCTATATTTATCTGAATAGTTTTAGCGAAATACTTATTAATAAATATTTTCATAAAGTACCAGCACTCCAGCCTTTCAATTCCATCCTTTAAATTGGCATTCTTAATCTAAACCCACCATTGTTCGGACTCTCTATGTAAATGACTAATGGACATTGTCACATTCTCAATATCAATGTATTGAAGCACAAAAAAGATCTTGTCCATTGAGTTGACCCACTATTCCGTGAGTACTGGATCAAAATATCCACTAAATATCGGTTGTCTTTATTGAAAAAAAGACATGATATACAGTTACCTCCTCTTAGGGGAAGTTAGATTTTCAAAATTATTCAATTTATTTTTCATAGTTCAAGAGAGTTGGGTAATCACTGCCATGAAATTTTGAACTTTACCTCCGAAGTCATTGGGGATGTCATTTGAGAAATCACTACATTGTCCCTCACATGGGTTGTTAGCCTAGTTTCTCTTGGTTCCCACCATTTTCTAAAATATAAAAGTTTTGAACAATACATAATTCAATATTTAATTAATAAATAATTTTTTCCATTACGAAATTAACTCTAAAGGCTTATATTGTAGGACCCCTATGTTTCAATTTTTTCTAAAACAAATATTCTTGGTTTATTATATTTACCTATTCTCATACTAAAGGGTTTTCAATAATGTTCTCTAATCCTAATTACCAAATTAATTAAACAATTCTATAATACCAACTATATAAACCCATCTTTTTCATATATAATTATTATATCATCTTAAAGATAAACAACTTAATAACATTACAAAACCCGGATCCAAAAGATTAGGGTATTGGATAAATTAAGACCATACATAACATTTTCATAATAAAACATAAAAACTATTTAATTTCTTCTTATCTGGCTTATCAGTGCACTCATATACTCCTTATTATATGTGAAAACCTGATGATATACATCACTGAAATGTGTGAGCTAAAGTCCCAACAAAAGGATAGATAAGAACATGAATCAATATAACATGGGTGAGTATGATAATAATAATTATAATGTATGCATGGTATAATCATTATGATAATTATATGAAGAATTATATAGATGCATGAATTGTGGAAAATCATTAAATTGAAACATATTTATTTGTGGTCAAATACCACACATAGTGGTTATTAAGTCTTACACCATGTTCACACATAACATATGTGTATAATAATAACATCATAATTTTGAAAAAAGATATCATCGTGGTCATTTATATTTCACATTATCTCATTAGATAAATAACATTACCCAATTCATTAGAGCACTATATAATTCCGGGCACACCCATCATAACATAACATTTATATAATCATTCTTACCATATTGAATGAATAAAAAACATTTCATTAAAATAAAACATGGAAAGTAAATGTTTTTAACAATAATTTCATGAAGAATAATTTCATGAATAAAAATTGGGGTCACTAAAATAATAATGGACTAACATAATTTGTATGAGGATAATCAATCCTAAGAGAAGAAGAAACAATCTCAAGAGAAGTAAAATATGTGTTTTTTTAGAAATAATAGTTATTTTGGAAAAATAATTAATTTGGCACAAAATGAGATAGGAAACATATAAATCCTAAAAACTAAATTTTAATAATAGATAAATAATATTTGAAAAACGTCCATACAAAAATTTTGGCATGAAATAGGAATTAACCAAATAAAGAGAATTGGGTTTTAGAATCCTCTTACCGTATGTTCGAATGCTTTGTTCACTTTAATATCCTATATAATAAAATTATACTAACTAATTAATAAATATAGAACCCCTTATAAATTTGTTTGATTCATTATCATTTTATTATGTTCATCTATGGACATATTGACAAGTTATATTGTTCAATTTCAATGTTTGGAAGTGTTCATTTTCTCTGTTTTCATGATCGGTTCACTTGTATATATATATATATATATGGAGGATTTTTTACAACATGGATAATTATAAAAATTTGAAATTATATGTTATTAATGAACTTCTCTAAGTTTAATTTGTCTTATATTTTTTTTCTAGATATGAGGATGATTCATTAGATAAAATATTAATGATAATCGTTTAGATTTATTTTTGTGGTTTTCAATCACAACTAACTTATTTTTTATTATTATTTAATATTATGCATATATGTTAGTTACAGAACATTAAAAGTTATAAAATAAGTTTTAAAATCATTTTAAATCATTATAATAGTATTATGACCATCCATGAAGGTTTTAAATGAATATAAAATCTTTTCTTCCTTGAAGGCGATAAATCAACATCTCACGGATGACGTTTCCATTTTTAGATTAAAAGGGGGAGGAGAAGAGGTTTAATGATTTATTATATCTAGACAAGTATAAAACTAAAGTATATATAATATATTTGTGTTATAATTAAACATGTATGATGGGAGGTGATTAGAGAATAATAAAATAAAATAAATTGAAAATAAATTAAATGAAAATAGAAGAGGATTTTAACTCTTGAACTTCTTCTCCATGATATCCTCCTTAGTGAAATTGGATTTTTTATTTATTTGAAACAAAAATATCCTTTATGTGGGGGAGGGGATTAGAGAGTGTATTGGGCTGAAATTGTACTTTATTAAATTCTTGTAAGTTGTGAGGAGAAGAGGTAGTGAGGGGTAATATTTATAGTGGATGATATGGGTGTTTTTTATTATTTTATTTATTAGTTTATTATTATATATAAAAAATATGATAGTTTTGGGTCATATTAATAATTACATTAATGGTAGATTTATATTTCCATATTAAGGTTCTTAAATTATCCATACATCATACATGACTCAAAAATTCATGTATTAGACAAGTATCATAAATTACCGTATTTCATTACCCACTAAAAAATAAACTATTTTAAAAAAATGCACAAAATTCACCCAAACAATTTCCCAACATGTAGAATTAAAAAATGAACTCTATGAAATTAATATTATAAATATGAGAAATTTCTTTTTTAATTAAAATCATCATTTAGTTGGAAAGCACCGATTTTAATATTAAAAATGATTTTATAACACTTTAAAAAATTAAAAATGTTGCATAAAATTAAATTATAATCATGAGAAAAAAATATTAACTAATGTATATATTTAATGAAAATAAATTTTATTTTAAATTATTATACTAATTTTAAATTTTTACATAAACATTTATGTTTTATAAAAATACCAAAACTTAATTACTAATTTTTAAAAAAATTATTTACTTATACTATGACATAATAATATAATATTATCACTTATAATATGCCTAAATTTTATTTATTATTTAGTACATGATTTTATAATTTTATTGTATGAACTACTATTTCTCATGGTTATGTTACTATTCCAAGGGTCCGGTTACTATTCCATCAGGGTAGGTTCCATAATTTCATTAAATATTACTAATTTCATTCTTCATTTATGAGATTTATGTTTTAATTTGGATATAAAATATATGTATGTGTTTAATAATGTATAAAATAATTATAAAAAGGGAAAAATCCCATTGAAAAATGTTTGGTCCAATACACTTTAACTGGAAAAAATGTGGGTGGAATTCACTTTTCCAAAAAATTTACAAGGTTTCCACTCACCCCTCTTATAATATGAAATTCACTCTCCCCTCTATTAACTACTTTAAAACAAATTGGTTAAGCTGAGACCTACCCAAAAAATTTTATAGTTTCCTACCCAAATACTATAATCCTTATAATGGGGCAAAATATAATAAAGGAAGGTATTATTGTAAACCTAAGGAGGATATCTGAAGAAGATGTAATATTTTTCTAAAAGAGTTTTTATTGTATTTACTTATACACAACCTATAATTATTATTTTATCATGATTATATAATAACCTAAGAATATTTAATATAATTATATGGGTTTGTATTATTGGTATGATATACAGCAACACACACTTCCATAAAATGGGTTATGAAATCATCGTTCATGTGTACGAAAAACTATTGCCTCACAAACCATTGTCGTTCATTTTTCTATTACCACCATCCAAGGTTGAGAAAAATGATTGGAATATTAGTTATTTATGATATTTATAAAATTCATGATTTCTTTATGATTTTGGAATTATTTTATAAAACATGAATTTAGGCTTTCCATTTTTGGCAATACGATAGTGTCATTCCTCTAAACGATGTACTACCACCTTGAGAAGCGATGTGATTCATTCACACTTTACATGGAATTTATTATGAATTTGTTTAATAAAAATATGCGATATATAATACAAAAAATGATACTATAATGATTATATATATATATATAATTTATTTATCATCAATTTGACAAGAAAATGAAAACAACATTCATGCGTACCTATGACATACCATCTCCATGAATGGTGTATTTCATTTCATATCATTAAATATCATGGATTACATTAAATAAATATATAATGTTAATATATGATATTTAAATAACGGTTAAAATTTTTTATATTATTAAATATTATCTATGTAATAGGAGGAAAAAAAGCCAAAACATACTTGAAAGACATGCAATTAACACCCAAAACAATGAAAATAAGGAAATATTATTGATAAACAGTTCACAAGATGTTATAAAAGGATCACATATGATATCATAAATACTAATATGGTTCTAGAATAAGTTAGTAAAATGTTTTAAACCACTATAAATGATGTTAAAAGGAATTCAACAAAAATAAAGCTTAATTTAACGGATTTCTTAACTCAGTTTCCAACCATTAAGTTAAACTTAATGTTCATTGATTATGTCATGATAAGTTTTTTTATGTAATTAATATTAATTATATTATGTTATAATTAAAATTTATTTATGTTGATTTATAGTGGACACAATAAATTAATTCATTTATTAATTCTGAGTTCTACGTTATGACAATATTAAGGGTTTATTTCCCAACCTCATTCTAGTCAAAATTATTTATTCTTGAATATCAGTGGAAGGATATTACTTGATTAGAACCTAATAAAACCTTAAATAATATTACAAAAGGGTTATTAATGTACTCTTTGATGTTATATTATAATTTTTACACTCGTTTATAATTAAAATGCTTTCAAGGAAACCCAATATTAGTTCTCTCTTCGTTTAGAAATAGGTTTTCCACCAAAACTATATTTTCTATATTTTCGAAAAATGTTTTTAATATTTTAAAAATTATTTTAAAAATAAATTTTCACCCATTTTTACAATTTAATTTTTTCTAAATGAATTTTATTTCATTTTCCAAATACTGCTAGTTTGTAATTTATCGAAAAAGTGAAATAAATTTTTTTTAGTTTGTACAACATGAACATAATTTTCATCCATAATTTTCACCCAAATGATTTTATTATTAGTATATAAGTTTCAAAGGCTATTTTAAAATAATTTTCTTTTGAAATTTTTTTTTGAATTTAAATGTGATTTTCAAATTAATGAATTTTCAAACTATTTTTCAAAATGAAAAGGATATTTTCCTTAAGAACCTTTTTAATGATATTTTATGGTATTTCTATTAATAAATAACAAAAACACATTATTTTTACCTAATAGGTATATATTGTATTGATACTATCTTAAATATTACTCTATATGGTTTATGCCCACTTTCATCAAGGAAAGTATTTACATTCACACCCTTGATTCATTTTTTTCATTAACTTTATTTTGAATTATTCACTTTCAGACAGACATAAAATTTGACATAAATGTCAATATTATTATTCATAGATAAATTTATTTCATTAAACCCATACCATTTTTATATAATGTGTTTACATTGAATGTTATTTGATTATCTCAATTAGTATTGATAAATCTATATTCTTTACTCAATTCATAATTTTTATAGGGCACACTGTATATAAATTAAATAGGTTATTTGATATATGAGGAATGATTTAGACTAGTATGACATGGGTTGGGTATTGTATAAAATATGCACCTCGATACATCAGTAGTCTCATGAGATGAAATTAGTTAGAAGAAAACCCTTAACATTTGTAACCAAGCATGTTCTAAACATTCTTTTAAAAGGTATTTATAATTATTTTCGTAAAAAGTCTTGTGAAAGGTCTTGATGGTAAAGGTTTCATATACTTAGGAAACATGATTTCCAGTAATTAAATATTTCATTCATTCAGAATTAAGTAATTATTATCCATGATATTTTCAAAATAACAAAATTAAGTGTTGCATTTTATTCCCAGATTATTGAATAAATGGAATGAGTGTTTAGTTATTTATCTTTACATATTGTTTATGACTAATCTAGTTATTTAAATAAAACCTGTGCTCAATTATTTACCATTTCATATTGATTATTCCTTATCCAGTTATTTGAAAGACATAAGTGTTCATTTATTTACTTTTCCATATTGATTATGCTCATTGATTAATTATTTATCCCACTACATTTAACCCTTAACTAGCCTTTGAGATAACCGTTAGTTTTTTTTCTTTCTATATGTGTCCATGATGATTAATATGAAAGTTATTAGCAATAAAATTGAAATAATAATGATTTTCTAAAAAAAATGTTTTAATTTGTGAAATCAATTATAATTTAAGATTCATGTATTTATCTTGTTTACCCAGGATAATAAACTATTGTATACATTGTGATGTGTTTCCTTGTATATTATTCTAATGTAGTCGATCAGAAACCAAATTCGTGCATAATAAGGTTATTGTATGATAATTGGAATGAAAGGAAGCTTAGTAGAAGTATTGAAAACTATATTTATAAAAACATAGGTTAGGGAACATAACCCTAAGATAAAATTCGAGGATATGTATAGAAGAACAAACCAAAAACCCATGTTTATGATTTTGATATTAAATCTACATAATTTTTTCTATTATATTGGGTATTTAAATAGTTTTGGGGAATTTATATTTTGTTCCATAATGATATGATCTAATATAGTGTATGTCATAGTTTAGAAATGGGTCTTAGTAGAAGTAATGAGAACACAACCAATACAAGTGATACAAAGAGTATTAAAGATCATGTATTTTATTGGATTGAGCCATTTTTTGAAGGGCTGTATTCTCCCAAACCTTCTCATCATATGAGGATAAAATATCATGTTCTAATAAGATAATTAAATAATTATCTAAGTCTTATGTATTAAAAGGGAAATATTAGAATAAGAGGAAATATGGGAAGATGATTGGTAAATGGAGGAAGGGAAAGATGTATTTTACAAAATGAATTAATTATTAAAATAACACCCCGCTACTTAAGGCCACCATGATTTTTATTTCAAGGGAAAAAAGAATTTTTCAATCTTCCATTGTTCAACTATAAGGATATGGGGCACTATGAAAACAAATCCTCAAAGCATAAAAGGAATACACCTCAAAAGAAGCTAATGGATCATGGTCAGGATTATTCTATTACTAGAGATAAAGATGAATGGTTATTGTTCTTATGTTTAGATTCTAGAATTGAGTCATTTTGGATATTTTCTCAATGATTTACTGGTTATAAAAATCATTATATATATTAGGAATTTACTAAAGTACAATTTCTTTAAGGATTTGACAGTACATGGTGAATGACACTGATAACCAAGAAAAATGATCCATTAGAAATTTGACCTTCTTGGAAAATACCTGGTTGAGGGAAATATAACCCTTTGTATGTTCTTTATGTTTATATAATTATAGTTGGATAAATAGATGATTAATATGGATAAATTAAATTGGATATTACTTAATACCTTAGTACTGGTTAATGATTTATTTTAAAAGTGTTTAAGCTATCATGGATGGAGTCTATAACATTTTTAGATTTAAAGAATATATCCAATAACATATGTTTTATATAAGGAATAATGAAAAATGAATATTTTCAATAAGGTTTTATGGTAATTCATGTTATTACCCTATTTTAAGAGAACACATGATGAAGGAATTCTCATTTTTTGTATGTGATGATTGAGAGAAACTTTATTTTTTAGGGGAATATATTTCTTTTTTAGTAACCTTCCTTTTAAATTTTTCAGACATATTTCTAATAACCTTTAAGTTTAACTATTTATGGAATGAATTATGTTTAACTCCAGGTATAATTGGAAAATTTTTTCTAATAATTTATCTTTTAGATAGGAGGAATATTTTGTCACTATTTTATGTATCATATTATATTTTAAATGGTAATTTTAGTACTTCTGGAATAGAAGTTAATTTTTGGATATTAATTTTATCGAGTAAGGGATAAATTTGAAATTGATCAAAGCACAACCAAATGATGAAATTATGTTTATGAAATATAAATGTATCAAGTACATTTCCTCATATTTAGAGAGATTAAAAAAACTATTCAACTATATGAAAATGGATCTTGAAACAAAAAATGTAATCCTAATACATTCATATTTGATGAACTGATGGCCTTTTAAATAATCACAGATTTATGGTTTTCATCCCCTAAACATTCAATTTATCACTCACTTTATTATAATATATGGCCTCAATTGATCTCTATATATATTTACATGTTCCCTTTATGTCTATATATTCAATTTCACTTAATGTCCTCCTTATTAGAAACCTAGTTATCTGTTCTTTTAGATGACATTAATAGTTTATTCTATCTCTTATTAAGAAGATAGTTTACTAAATTTATTACATAGTGGGTTTTTTAAAAATTATATTTTCAAAAAATCAAATCCTTGATTCCCATGATCATGCTTTACTTTCATGTATTAAATTTATTTAAGGTGGGGAGAATATAAGACCTAGAAATAACAAAATATAAATATCATATTCAATAGTTTCTATAGCACACAACACCAAACATAGAAAATAATATAAAATCCCGAGACTATATGATATATTTAATAATTAAAATTAAATTAAATCTATTATATATATTAAAATACATGAAAACCTGAGTTAGCTTATATTGCATGAAATAACGAGTTTCTTTGATATCTTTCATTCCACACATAACGGAGTTATACCAAATTATGTTAATATTAATATTTAAAATGAAAACTATAGCCCATAAATTAAATTGGAATTTGTAAATATGATTAAATAACTTATGAAAATATATGGCTGAATTCAATATTTAACTATTAATTATAAATGGATATATAAATCAATTGAATATAATGGAAATGTTTTTTTATCAAAAACTATAATTTTGCACAAGGGGGGTTTAACATAAAAAATTAAATTAATTAATATTAGTTGATTATACTAATGAAGGTTTTTATATTATATATTAATTTTTATAAATTTATCCAATAGATTTTTAGGCACATTTTAGAAAAAAAATTAAATTTTACACATAAAAATATTTGTTTTTCTAAAGGTAGTTTGGTATGCTTGTAATGACACAATTATTTTAAAATTAATTTTTTTACTCATTTATAAATTTTATTTGAAAATACAAACATTATTGTCTAAATAGTAATTTTAAAAATATTTTAGGGTGAGGTTTTGGATTTTTTTCTAAGATGTTTATTTTTGGATGAATAGTGAAAAATACTAAATTTTATTTAAAAACTGATTTTCATGTAAATAATTTGTAATGTTAAATTATATTATAAATTAATTTTAATGTATTCTTAGATAAAAAATACATATATATATATATACTATTTCGGTCATTTTAATAATTTTTATATCAAATTTTGATATAAAACATTAGTAATGTTTTGAACATTTTCACATTAAAAACCCACTTTCTCATCCTGTTTGTGGGATTAATATTAAATGAAGATTTCCCAATTATGTTATTTTAACATGTAAAAATTGATTCCATATTTGGAATCATGATAATTTTTAATTTCCTATAATTCAAAATTAAAATTTTTACTATATTTATTAGTGAAGAAAGATAAAATTAATTACATTGGTTATGAAAAAAAGAGTTTACCTAGGGAGTAAACATTACAATTAAGTGAAAATATGACCTATAAAGTTATCCAAAACCAATTTTATGTACCTATATAGTAATTATAAGATGTATTATTGTGTTTTTTCTCTTTTTGTAGCAAATTTACATGTAAATAACATTAGTGGAACTCATTATTTCCAATATTTACAAGTTTTCCACTCACACCACTATAAAAAGTGAACCCCTCTCCACCTCTTTTCATAGAAAGGGTTCAAAAAATCATAGAAAAAATCTATTCTCCACTTCCCTAAACTAATAATATAATCCTTATCTTGGGATTAAATTAATCTTATGAAGGAATTAGTGCAAACGTAAGAAGGATACCTAAAGTAGAGTTAATGTTTTTTTATATGTGTTTTTATTTTACTATATCTCTAACATCTAAAATTATTATTAAAAAATGATTATATAATAACCATAGTATTATATATAAACTTATATGTTGTTATAATAATCGTAAATGATTCAAACACTCACAATTTCATAAATGGGTTACAAAATCCTTGTTCATGTGTATGACACACTACCGCCTCTCGAACCGATTTTGTTTGTTCTTCAATTAGAACATATCTAGATTGGTACTGATGATGGAAAGAATATTTATATATGATATTTATTATGTATTAATTATTATTTAATTATTTTATAACACATAACATTATGACTTCTATTTTCCGGGAATACGATTATGTCGTTCGTGTGTACGACCGGCTACCTCCTCGCAAAACAATGTGATTCATTCACACTTTACATGGAATGTATTATAGATTTATTTAATAAAAATATTCTGTATATATTAAATAAATATTATACTACAGTTAAAAAATATATATGTTAATTTTATTCAATATGGTAAGAAAATGAAAATAATGTTCATGCATACATATGACTTACCATCTCCACGAACAGTTTATTTCATTTCCCATCACTAAATATTATGGATGAAAAGAAATACATATATAATATTTATATAATTTATTTAAATAATTTTTTACATTTTGGATATGCTTAAATTATGATCAAATTAAGAGGAAACAAAAAATAACACGTCAAAACATACTCAAAAAAGAATCCAATTAACACCAAAAAAATAAGAATAATGAATGATTATTAATGAATAGTTGATACGATTTTATAAAAGGATAATATATGTTATCATAAATATTAATATTTTTATTTAATATGTTATTAAATTGTTTAAAATTACTATAAAAATTGTTAAATATCATTCACCAAAATGAAGGGTAAGGGACGGGATTTCATAACTCAATTTCAACTCATTGGGTTAAGCCTAAACATTGTTGACTCTTACATGCTAAAATTATATGTGTAATGAATTTTTATTTTATTATATTATAATTAAAAATAAATTTATGTTTATTTATAGTGTATAATCATAATTTATCAATTATTAATTCTCACTTCAATGTTATGATCATTTTAGGGGTTTATTTCACATTCTCATTCTGATTAATATTATTTATTCTAGAATTGAATATCAAGGAAATTAATTGATTATTTCATAATAAAACCTTAAATTTTATTATAATATTGTAATTTAATAACTATTTTAAGTGATACTAACATTTTCTACTCATTTATAGATAAAATGTTTTCGAAACTATTTTCAAGGAAACCTGACTTTATTTCTCTTTTCAGTCGAAAATATATTTTACTCCAAAACCCTATTTTTTAAAATGTTATTATTATAAAATAAAATATTTATTAAAAGATTTTATCTAATTTTCAATATATATATTAAAGGTATTAAAATTATTATTATGTTTGTTTTTCAAAATAATTCATGTTAGTATTTTATAAAAATAGGGATATAAAAACTTATTTTAATGTGAATGACCTGAACATATTTTAAAGCCAAAACAACCCTAAATTTTTATTTAGGATTCAATTATATGTTTAAAACTTTATTTTCTAATAATTTTTTTACAATTTTTTCCGAATTTTTTGAAATGTCATTTTTAATTAAAAATATTTTAAAATTGTTTTTGAAAATTAAAAGTCAATTTTACTAATGAATTTTTTAATGATATTTTGTGGCATTTCTATTCATCAAGGGGAAAAATAATTTATTCCTAACCCATTGGGTATATATATATTTTATACTATCCTTAATCTTCCTCTAGATGTTTTATGTCCATATTGACCAAGGAAAGTATTAATAATCCCTTCTTGGATTCATATTTGTTGTCACTAAAATTACATTAAATTATTCACTTTCTAGTGGACATTAAATTTTCACTAAATGTAACTATTAATTATAATTGATAAATTTATCTCATGGACCATATATAATTTTTATATATAGTGTTTACTTTGATTTTTATGTGATTATATATAGATATATTGACAAATAAGTATTCTTGACTCAATACCTTCATTTTTTTAACCAAGAATTCACTAAACTGTCCTGTGAATGGTCTTGATAGCAGTATGTTTTAAACCATCTTTTGATGTTTTTTAATGGTAAAGGTTTTATCTGCATGGAAAAATTGACATCATGTGATTATGAATTTCGTGCATTTAGGATTTAGTAATTATTATTAATGATATCTTTACTATGAAAAAAATTATGGATTCATTTCATTATCAACTTATTGATTAAATGGAATACGTATTTAGTTATTAACTATTTCATATTGATTATTCCTTATCCAATTATTTAAATGAGATGTATGATCTATTATTTACCATTCCATATTTATTATCCATTATCTAGTTATTTAAATGTCATGTGGGTTCAATAATTTACACATTCAAATTAATCATACTCATTGATTCATTATTACTTTTGCTATATTTAACCTTTACTAAGCTATTGATTTCAAACATATTTTTTTACTTTCACTAGAAATACATGTATTTTATTATTATTTTTATGGAATAATATAATATATGGAATAAGTTTGTTCAAAAAAAAATAATATTTTAATATGTGGATTCAATTTTAATTCAATGCTCGTATATATATATATATATATATATATATTTTACCCACACTACTAAAATATCTGATTTTTTCTGGATTGATTTAAATATATCATATGCGAATTCACTGATAGAAGTCACTAAATCTAGGATTACTAGGTTTGGGGTGCTATATCATAATAATAAACTCTATGATGTAAGGATTTTGTAGTGATATCGATTTAAAGAATATTTTTTATTTTAATCATTTTTTAAAAAGTGGAATTTCCCCATAATTAAAGGTATTAAAAAAAGAATTATTCAAATTATTATATAAATTTCAAAAATAAAAGGATTTTATATGTATATAAGTGACATAAATTTATCAAAGATTATATAATAATGATTGAAATATGACTTGAACCAAGAGAGAATATAATGAAGAAAGAAGAAATATCACGAAGATCTAACATAATTTCATTAAATCATTAAAAATTGTTACCTTTGTATAATTTTGGTGATTTTAATTAGAATAATAATGTGCTATAATTAGGTTATAAATATATTCCATGAGTATTTTGTTTCAATTTTAATAAATAAATATATATTTGATTTTTTGTCTATGGATTTAAAGATTCATTTATAATAAGTTGTGTCTAGGAGATTTTTAAGTGATTGGAGAAGACCATCTATACTAAATCACTTATTTTTTATTTATAATATATGTGAGATAATATAAAATTTTTATGGAATTTATTTTTAATGAGAAAAACATCATACTCTCCATGATTGTATTCACCATTTTTTCAAAGTGAATCATGTTTACATGGGTGATTCTAGGTCATTCAGAGGATGTTTTCATTTGTGTTTCATTATTTTTTAAAGTATTTATATCATTTTAGTTATTTTTTACTACCATTTGATTTTTTAATAATACTATAATGTTAATACAATCAATTTAAAATAGTTATTTAATGGTTTTTCTAATAGTGGAATATAAGAATTATTCACAGATTTACCCTATGTCTCAGTGAATCCTAGTGTTATCTCATCAACTATAATTTTCCTTTATAAGTTTTGTTATTATTATTTTAATATATGGGGTTAAAAAAAATATTAATGATCTGAATTTTTTTTATAATATATAATATTATTTCAATGATGAGTGAAGGAGTTCCAACATTATATAGGAATAATTATAATATCAAAAAGGGAAGAATGATTCAATAATTAATTTCATTAGGTAGATATGAAGTATATATTATATCTAATGATTTCTCTCTTATTTTAAAATGCAATAATATTTTTATAGTAAATACAAGGAAATGGAAAATGATGATTATATAAGAAACACTATCTTATCCTGACATTAAAAAAAAGAATGTATAAATGTTATGGGAAATAAAAAATTTAAAATTATTTTGTAAAATATAAACTAAATTCAAGAAGGTATTGTTAGTGTAAAAAATAAAATAAAAAATTACGGTAATTACAATTCAAATATATTTATTTTTGTGAATGAAAAAAGGTAATGATTACTTTAATATCATGAATTAAATTTTAATCTGTACATGAGGTTTCTAGAAAAATAAAATAATATTATATTATTTATAAGAAGAATATTTATAACACTCTAGATACGTTGGATGTAATTTTTTCATCACTAGATGTGTGTGATTTGAAATTATTTTCACTAGATTAATTTTTGATTATATTGGTCTCATTTGATATAAATAAGGGCGATTATTTATTAAAGAGAAGTATGGTAAATAAATACAAATATTTAAAATCCATAATGATTGATAAGAATGAAAAAATGTTAATAAAGATGAATAGATTGTTTATTATGATGATGAAATTGAGGTTAATTTCTAAAAATCATGTCATATATCTTAATGAATATACAAAAAGGAAGGTAAATTATCACGATATGTTTCCATATGAATGGTTAGTTTTTTGAGTGGTTAGTCACCTTAATGAAATAAATCCTAAGATTAAAGAAGAAAATGAAGACAGTGATTATGATTCATAAAGAAGGCTTATAAGTTAGAAGAAATTGAAATTAAATAAATTAATGGATAACTCTAAAATTTAAAATGGATGGAGTGATGATAACCACTGTTAAGGTAATTCACTTCTTACATACCATAGTGAGAAATTACTGATTTTTAAATTGAATGATGAGTAGTTTTGTGATGATTTATAGGAAGTAATGTAAAAAAATTATAAATTGGTTGGATAAATATACATATATTTCATGAATAAATAATAATTTATTGAATTTATTGAGAATATTTGAAAATTAGGGAATGATAATAAGATATCGTTGATTGAACAATAAAGATCAGTTAACGATGAAAAATCCAATATTCAAAGTGAGTTATTGTTAGAGATAAAAGATTAATGTTCGAAGGTATAAAATTATAAGTAAAATCATTTTAATAAATACCTATAAGAACAAATAATGAAAAACTTAATTTAACATGAATATGGTTATAAAAATATTTTGTTGAATGAATATTGTTTAAATAACTACATATTTTATGACTAAAAAATAATGCAATGATTTTCAAAAGGATATATGGAAATATTAGTGAAATAATTTGTAGACTTTAGAAATAATATTAGTTTAAATAACCTTATTATATATATTCACAAGGTATATTTGTTAATAATAATAAGTGTAATGAATAATTTATTGGAAGTGAGATAAATTATAGATTATAAAAAAAATATTAAAATATCATTTTTCAGTATGGGGAATTTTTATTTCAAAATAATCATCCATTTATGAAGATAAATTTTGGAAAAATATGAATAAAAACAAAAAAAATTGTTGAAAATATAATTATTCTAATTTAACCTATTAATTAAAAAAATAATATTCTTATAAATTAATAAAAAAATTTATTTCTTAGTAAATGGAGAGCATTATTTGGATGAAAATTCCTTTTTTATAGTTATTTATTTTGTTGGTTTTGTTTCAATAATAGGGAAAGGAATTAATAATTTAATGGGAGAAAAAATTTAATTCAGTAATAAATTTATTTTTGGATAAAATGGGGAAATAACCTAGTTTGTGATATCTAGTTTAGTTACAGAATGAAATATCAAAATTGAAAGTGTGTAATCAATTTCAATTACCAGATGAATTCTATGGATAGTGTGATCAATTAGGTAATTGTGTGGATGATTTACATACTATTCTATAATAATTGTTTAATATCTAGAAATAACCTAATGGTTTTTAGAAAGTGAAGAAAGATAAATCAATTGATTGTGTTTCTGAAGATTAATTAAAGGGTTTATGAAATAAATAAACTCTGATGTCTAATAATGGTTATTCAAATCACAAGATGGGTGACTTGATTTTTAATGAGTTTTAAAAATATAATAGAAGGTTATTTTGTATTTTAAAATTAGTTATCACTAAGAATAAAATGTATTAGATCAATGGGTTCTTTGTTTCTAAAAATCTAATATCAAAGATCATGTTTCTGGTATATTATTTGAAGAACAAATTATACCTTAAATCTAAGAAATTAATGAATTAAAAAAATTAGCTTTTATGAGGGTATAATTTTTTTAATTGATTAATTTTATTTCATATTTCGACTAAAATAAAAGGATAGAGATATAAATTATTTTTCATTGTAGATACTAAAGGCTCGTGGTATTTTTGTCTGAATGGGGAATGTGATTTGTTTCATCGAAGTCTTTTTCCCATTTTCTTATGAAACTTATACATGCTAACTCATTAGAAAAAGATTCAATATGTTTTTATGATATGTAGTGAAATGGAATAGATGCATCTATATATTAAAAGGGAAAGTTAATTTTCAATTCACAATATAAAAGATAAGATCATAATGACTCATCCCTGGGAATCTATTCAGGAAAATATACGTGGCCTGATATGTCCTTAATTAAGGAATATAAGAAATTTATTTATTTCATTAATTGATATTTGTACTCATATTACTTGTAATATGGATATGTAACATATTTATGATGATATACAATGTCTTAGGAGTATCAGAAATATTAAAGACAAGTAATTTAGTAAAATGATAAATATGTTAGATCAAATAATGGGTAATAACATACAAGTAGAAAATTTAATAGCATCTTAGTGAATTACGGAAATAAATATTAATATAGTGCACTTGAAACCCCTATTATATTATTTTATTAAAAATAATAATAGAATTTTTGTGGACATTGATAAGACTATGTTTATTAAACGTATAAAATAATATTAACTCTATAGGTAGACAATTAGTGTATTTATTCATATTCAAAATTTTAAATTATTTTAACTAAATTCATAAATGTATTTTTATGGTATACATGACAAAAAAACATTGCTTTATATTCTTTATGGTCTTTTGAATACCTCATATATTCATACATAACAGCCTAAACTTTAGTTAATTTTAGTATAATGGTGTTTATAGAATCTATATGAGATATTCATAAAATAGAAGATGTTTCCATAGTAACAATAATGAAAAACATTTTATTGATAATAATGATGTTTATGAGAAATCATTTTTTATGAGTTTAGAAAGATGAAAATGTTTGTTGAGAAAGTAAAAAAAATTCATTTTTTTTCAAGTACCAATATGGTTCTTTAGAATGTGTATTAGTTTATTAGGAAGAGATTTGTAATGAAGACGAATGAGGTGTTTAAAGTGAAGAAGTTAGAAATCCATAAGTTTATCTTAAATTTATTGAATAGGTGTAGTTCGAATGACACATTGGTTTTCAAAATGAATTGTTTTAATTTAGGTGATATTTTAGCACAATATCTCATAAATAACTGATTTATTAAGCTGAACTAAAGTATGTCAATGAATAATTCAAGAATCATAAAGGGATAACTGGAGTGAATAATGAATTATATTATATTCAAGGAGATTTCACAAGATTATTTATTCCCTACCTAAAATATATTAATGTATTCGGAATAATGTATGTTTTTAGAGAAAACATAATTAAACTATTGATGTATAAATAAATATATAGAAATTTTTATGTAATGTTTATTATCATACAATTTAGATATATTATATTTGAGGATTTTATTAATTTAATTTACCAAAATATCTATAATATTTCAGGTTAGATCCACTTTCAAGAAATGAAACATATTTTAAATTTATATCATGTTAGTGTTTATGAATAGTATGATTCAATGACATGTCTATTAAACAAACTATTTTTTTCAATTTTAGTAATTATGAAAGACAAATTTTTAGGATAAATAATGATTTATATTGTTTAAAGAAAGACCACAGAGTTTGGTACTCAATGTTGAATGCCATTTTTATGTCATTAGAATTTTGGAATGATAGAGTTTACAAAAACCTTTATGTAGTTGAGTCTTTAGAGAATTAACACAATATAAATGAAAATATTAATGAAATTTTCCTTATGATAAAAAATAAGTAAGTATTTACTTAGTCTCCCATTCAATTTAAGATAATATTTTTTATAATTCAATAATTAGATAAAAGGGTTAATTATTGGGATTAAAAAAAATTAAGGAAAAATTTTAGTTTTCTCTATCAATATAAATATAATTGAGTATTTTTTAAGAAATTATGAATTTGATATTAAACGGTAGTTTCCATTAAAATGTTTTTGGGAATTATTTTAATGGATAATTATTTTAAAAAATAATCAAATTGGATTCAAAATACTTATTGAATTTTTACTCTATTTGATAGTTTAAATATTGATCATATTTTATGATTTTTCATTATATATTTAGGAAACAATTACTCAATGGAATCTTATCTTGATAGATGAAGAGAATCATATATTATATCAATTTGAATACTTATTTTTATCTGGTTTACTATAGTAATTTAAAGGAATATATTTTAATATTTTTTTTATTTTTAGGTGGAATAGATGTTTTGATTATCAAAACCTGATGGAAGGAATGGTGTTATTATTAGAATAAAAGTGTTTTTATTGGAATATAAAGAAGAAATATTCTATAACTATATGAAAAACCATATTAGAATATGTTTATGTGACACATATCATGATATTATTTTTTTTGTAAGAGGACTCAACTAAATAAACTCATGGTTGAAGATATGTTACTTTCATTTGTTAGATATGAAGATTAATGTTATATTAACCTATAGATGACCTTGATCTAAAAATTTATATCAATTAATATAGGAAACATGTGTCACATTATAAAAGAAATGTTTATGAAAAAAATATTGAAGTCATAGTTTATTTCAATAAAAGACCATGTTATAGATGTTTTCATTATACCATTGCTTATAAATAATATAAAATTATGTTTATGATGACTTTTAAACCTCATGTATTATAAGGGTGGTTATTTCATTATGTTAGCTTTAAAAATTTTATTTAATTTTTTTTTTCAAAAGAGGATATTATAAAATTAATCAAACAAATTATGTTTTTTACTTACAGTAAGTAAATATATTTCTGTGGACAAGTTTAAAGGAGGAACATTGAATTTTGTGAACCCGTGTGTGTGTGTGAAAAGCTTCATGTTAATTAACTATTTTTTTGTGAAGATTAAACTACTTTGATATAATTTTTGAGTATGTTCATTTTATTTCTATTAAAACCATTTGAATTTTGAGTTCTAAAAAATATAATGAAAATGTGAAAAGATACGAATTTTGTAAAAATAATATTTCTCAAGAATAAATTTGTAAAAATATAATTTTAATATATTTGGTAGAGGAAGGAATAGTTCTTAGGGGAGGAAGAGTTAACTCAATTAGGCTCCATGATATCACTTTATCGAACCCTAATCAAGGATATTTGAACCAAGATCTTCATGGAATTTTTGGTATCAATGAACTCTTTTCATTAGATAATTGAAGGTAGAATATATCTGATGATATTATAATTAGTACAAAAAATTATTATAGATAATATTTATGTTTTTTTATTTCCAATTTTTGGTGGTTCTAATAAATATATTAGAAGGAATAGAGGAATAATGTATATCTCTACTAACAAGGATCCCATGTCTAAAAGGCTTACACTTTGTATGTTTTTTTATTATTGTGTGAATTTCATTACCAATGGGGGAGATAACCTAAATGTTGAATTAACTTACAAAATTGATATCATTTATTTTAGGCTTCTCTAAATAGAATATAATATTGATTGATCAGGAATTTGTTTCCATGTGTTCTTTCCACATGACCATTGTAAGCAGTGTTCATAGGCTTTTATTTGTCGTTCTGCTGATAAAAATTGACGTGCTTCAAATATAGGATTGTGATCCACAGTCAAATCCCATTGGATAAAATTTATCTATTTACATAGGTTTGGGTAATGGATTTTGGTTTAAAATATATTAATTTACATTATTACATATATAAAGAACTTTCCTTAGCAATTGAAAATCTAATTGATAGGGAAAAAGTGATGGTGACAACTACGTTTATTCACATTTTTCTAATTATGGTGAAGTTTTATCTATAAAACACACTATTCCACACTATTTTAATCTCAAAAATTGATTATAATAGTAGTTCTATGGTTGAGTATGAAAATAAAATGATATTTTTCATTGTATACAGAATGATTGGCCAAGATTCATAAAATTGTAAAAGGTCCAATGTGAGTTTTTTTCTTACCGTAAATCCATTGGTTAGGAGTTTGTTAATTTCTAGAAGACTAATTTGTCACGACCCGTCCTCAGGGCCCGTGCCGTGACTACCCCAAGACCACCTTCTATAGGCCAGGGGCTAGCAACTAGCACCAAGGCGTAAATCCTGATAAACAGGGAAGGCATTGCCTTTGTAAAGTAAATAACCACCACAGAGTAAGCAATCGGAAAGAGTAAACACTACGTAAAAACTGTAACAAGCTGTGCTGAAAGTAAAAGGGGCTAGAAATACAAGCCCAACTGTAAAGTACAACTGAAAGGGGAAAACAACAACTGAAATGAAAAGCCACAGCGTCGAGCCGTCCTCTGGAAGTCCCACCTGAAGGGTGAGCACAGATAGCCTCCACAGCTCCTCGGTCCAGCCGTCCGCTCCGAGTACGTCCCGCCCAATGGTCCACCTCCAGGTACCGTCCTGCTCTGCAGGCCTCCACTACGATTCTGCTGCGCTATCTGTCGTCTGCAACGAACACAACGAAGTGCGGGCATAGCCCGTGCAGGGGTGAGTATACGCTACTCAGTAGGGACCCCGAGACCCCTGAAGGCCTCCCGAAATCCACAAAGGATAAACCAAAAGGAAAGATACAATTACGAAGTAACGACCGACACTGCTTAGGTATATGCCCATACATATACCTAAGTCATCAATTCCCATTCGGCTCTAACATCCGAGCCAAAGCACAACCAAATCCACACAGGAAAGCAAAACGTATACTCACACAAAAAAGCACAACACAATCCACGAAGGAGAGAAAAAGTAATCCACATAGGAAGGTAAACAGTAAATCCACACAGGATAGTTCAACACAATCCACAAAGGAGATCAAACAGTAAATCCACACAGGATAGTTCAACACAATCCACAAGGAGAGTAAACAGTAAATCCACACAGGATAGTTCAACACAATCCATAAAAGTGAGTAACACAAGATTCAGTTCACACAAGTATACTTTTTCAAATGACGATAGGGATGATCAGATGTAGCGACTGATTCATCTAAGTTGTCGGACCCACAAAGGATCGGTAGGTACTAACCCCTGCAATGACCCACACAGGAACGATCATAAAGTTGAACCCAAATCTATTGGGAAACTCCTTCTCCATCAAGTACAGTGGTTATGCTGCTATGACCAAGCGCTTCCCTCTTACCTTGGACTACTGTAGTACTCCACCTATCGGGTACTGTGGGCCTGCTGCTACAACCAAGCACTCCCCCGTGCCACTACAACCAAGCGCTCCTCCGTCGTGGGTCTACCTCTACATCCAAGCGCTCCCCTGTGACGCTAAAACCAAACGTACCTCTGTCGTGGGTCTTCCGCTACAACCAAGCACTCCCCTGTGCCGCTACAACCAAGCGCACCTCTATCGTGGGTCTGTCGCTACAACCAAGCGCTCCCCTGTGCCGCTACAACCAAGCGCACCTCTCATAACCTCCAGAGGTACTCCTTCTGTTGAGTACCGCGGGTCTGCTGCTACAACCAAGCGCTCCTCCGCCGTGGGTCTGCCGCTACAACCAAGCGCTCCCCACTGGGATATCCGTAACTCATTGAGTCGTTCGATCAGCAGTCGTCAAGTCTCAATCGGCTCTAGGGTTTCCGCACACAACATGCACGTTCAGGGAGGGTCCACTCCATGAGCTCAGAGGTCGATACATCAACTGACACGTAGTCCGGAGTTGATGTATCCCAAGATGTACCGTAGTGGTCACTGCCGAAAACACGAAGGATTCTCGTACTGTTTTCATCATCGTCGCAGTCGAATCCACTGAGGATCTCTGTATAGTCGTCGTCGTCGAAGTCGCAGCCAGCACTAGGGTCCCCGCACACAGCAAGCTCGTTCGGGAGGGTCTGCTCCACGAGCCGAGAGGCTGATACATCAACTGACTCAAAGTCCAGAGTTTATGTATCCAAAAGTTCTGTATCGTCAACTGGAACTCAACGTCGCAGACGGCGCGTCAATCGGACGCCCGGTCTGAGTGTTATTGTCTTTTCCATCCCAGGGGCCCGGTTGGTTTCTAAGGAAAAACCAACCCGACCGTACTCCACCTGCGTCCAAAACTCGGGCAGAGTATGCCAAAAGATCGGTCCCACATAGAGGAAAACAACAAAGTCGACGACACGTCAATTGGACGTCTGAAGCTCCAGATATGAGTGTTTCTGCTCCGAGGTCCCGGTTGGTTTTGGGTACGAACCAACCCGGCCAAACCCAAAGTATTCCGAAACATTGAGTGTAATATGCCGCAATGACCGTCTCGATCCAAGGATCACATTTCCGCTGACGGTGAGTCGTTTGGAGGCCCGTAGCTCATGTTACGGGCAAAAGACAGAAAAGGTCCGGAAATGGGGGGTCTGGGCCCGGGCTGACCCGGGCCGACCCCCCCCCCCCCCACCCCGAGTCGGCTGAACTGGGTCGACCCGACCCGGTCCGACCCGGCTGAACCCAGTCTGGCCAGGCCAGGGCGCGGCCCGGCTCGGCCGGCCGGTCCGGCTCGGCTCGGCCGAGCGGCCGAGCAACGCGGGGGGCGCACATGCCCCCGTGTGACAACACCGCGGCCCCCGCGGGGGGTCGCCCTGGATCACTTGGACGCGGTTGGGCCGCCGCGTCCCTGAACCGCGGTTCCGGGCAGCCGCGGAACCACCTCGCATGTCGCAGCTGAAGCCGCGGCGGAATTTTCCCGACCGCGCGCTGGGCGCCGCCGCCGCTTGGCGGCCGGCCGCTGCCGGCCGCCGGCGCCGCCATGCCGGCGTGGCGCGCCAGCGGAAGCTTCCGCGGGCCACCAGAGTTTCTCCTATGGTCCGATTTCCTTCCCGTTTGCGCCGTTGTTCCTCTTAGATTCCGTTCTTCACTGCGGGATCATTAAATCGCCTCTGCAGCACGTTTTGTCGTTGCCCGCCAAATCCGCACAACAAGGAAGAATGGCGGAGGGTTGTCGGGCCGTGTTTGTTTGGCCCGCACCCTCCGCGTTAGATAAAAACAGTCGGGAGAAAATATTCAACACATGAATAAAAGCAAGGCTCAATTTTAATATAATTAAAATTGAACTTGATCAGGGTTCTTTGTTTTAAAAGAATCAATCACGGGAATATAATGTTATTTCACAAACAAACCCCTACCTCGTCAAGTCGTCGCACACACGTTCTTCGCGGAATTGATCACCGCGGAAGGAGGGGATCGTCGCGTCGTCACGGTATCCGTCGCTGCGTCAACGAACTCCGAGGACCAAGAAACAACAGATTTAATTAATAATAATTAAATCCATAAGGTTGTTATAACTCTCAAAGAGATTTAAAAGAAGCACAACCCCTTACCTTGTCGTTGTCGATCGAAGGTTGTCGCAGGGTTGGATTGTCGCGGAAGAACGTTTTAGAAGAAGAATCGTCAACGTCGTGGTACTTGGCGTCGCGTCGTCGATTTCTGAGGGCTCGGCGTTCTTCGCGTTCTTCGCGTTCTTCACGTTCTTCACGAAGGATGATGAAGAACTTGAGGTTTCTGCCAATCCTCTCAACGAACAAGACTTAAGGAGAAAGAGCAATGGTCTTATTTTATTAACATGCCAACAAACAAAAAAGAGGTAAGTAACGACCCATTAATTCTTAGAATTAATTCAACGAATAAAACCACCCAATTAAATGGTGCATTAAGAATTTAAGAAAACGCGTCAGTTGACTTTCATAATGACGGGTTTTCGCGGGTGCGTTACTTAGCGGAAATGAAACGGTGGGGGATCGTGCGGGCCCCACCTCACAAATATCCTACCAAGAGGGTAGGATATTTTTGGATAGCACTCTATCTGCATCAACGCAGCTTAAACAGCTTGAAGTGGTCTTTAAGCAGCTTTAAGTGAAAAATAAAAATAAAATTGTCGCACATCGTTTATTTTATTTCTTAACTTAAAACCCAAAAATTAAAAACCACAACCGAGCAAACGCAACTTCGGAAGAAGCGTTTCTAAGCAAATATCGGCGCTGCGATTTTATCGGTGCCCTCGGAATTCGATTCCGAGCACTGGTTCAAAAGTTAGAAAAACCCGCTCGTTCGTTCACTGAACGTACCCGAGCCAAACTTCGGAAAATGATTCTGGGCACACCAGGCCTCGGAATCAGGTGCCGTCAGAAGCTGTGTTCTTGTAAAATTCCAAAGAAAATTAAGAAAAAAATTTCCTTGAAATTTACGGGTCTTTACATTACTCCCACCACAGGGCTTTACGTCCCTGTAAAGCTTCACCACAGACTTAGGGATACAAAGGCGGTACTGAGCACGCTTCTGAGCCTCCCGCTCCCAAGTGCTCTCCTGGAGGTTCCCGAGCTGCCATCTAAAGTGCACTAGAGGAATCAATCGTCCACGTAGGACCCGCTCCTGTCGATCCTTGATCTCCACTGGGACCTCCGTAAAAGTCACCCCATCATCAAAGACCAGCTCTCCATGGTCAAAGATTTTCATCGGGTCATGCACATATCTCCTCTGCTGAGATACGTGGAAGATGTCGTGCACCCGGCGCAACTGTGGTGGTAGAGCCAGGCGATAAGCCACCTTTCCAATCCTGCTGAGGACCTAGAAGGGTCCGATGAAGCGTGGAGACAACTCGCCACTTCGGCCAAACCTCCGTAATCCACGTCGAGGTGAGACCCGCATGAAGACGTGATCACCATCCTCGAACTCAAGTGGCCTCCGCCTCCTTTCAGCACAGGACTTCTGTCGGCTCTGAGCTATACTCATCTTCTCCTGGATGACCTGAACCATCTCCGATCTCACAAGAACTGCTAAGATTTCTTCTTTGCCGATAACAGAAATCTGGTCTCATCCCCTGGATGAACCACTTCCTTTGCCTAATACAGTCAATCCTGACATGGATGTTACTAATCCATACCAATGATGACGTCGTATGGCCTCGACGCTACTACCATGAGATCCAACTGTTACTCTCGCCTCCAAGGGTTGAGTCACACTGTCGGCATCAGTGTGTGGTAACTGGGTCTCCTCCAGTAGATGTCTCACAAGTGAGGGTCAAGTCAACTGTCTAACTGGAACCTCTTAGTAACAACACAAAAGAGGATAGGAATGAAAACATCACAAAGGTAAGCGTCTTTTACTATTGCAGCTCATAATACAAAGACACTACACAACAGCAACAAGGAACTAGAAGTACAAAGGACGTATCCACTAGTTCTGCTCCTGTCCATCTGCTCCCAGAGCTCCATGATCAAAGGCCTCATCTTCCTGAAGCTGATCTCTCGCTTTTCCACCAACTCCTTGCGGTCGGGGTGGACCTCCTAGTGGTGGTGGTGGAAACACCCCGAAGCGTCGTCCACCTCCAGCTCCATGGCCAGCTCCCCTTCCATGGCCGCCTGCTCCTTGCGGCCCGCCCTGATTGAACCTCTGCCTCTGCCTGGGGAGTCCTTCGTTCATCTGTTGGTCATCCATATGGTGGGTCGGACAGTCACGAGCCATGTGACCAACCCCACCGCAGGAGTAACACTGTCCGCTCATAGTAAGTCGTTGTCCACCCTGAGTGCCTCACAAAAACGATCCTGTGTCATGCGGTCGACCACCGATAGTTCTAGTCCTCTTGGACCCCTGCATCATTTGTCTACTGCCCACTGTAGAAGACTCTGCCGCATGCCGGCTAGTGGTGGGTCCTGCTGCTGGAGACTGCTCAGCAAGGAAACTCTCCACTAAGAGGGCTCGCTCCAACACCCCTATTTGTGTCGGAATGCTGTGAGAAACAACTGAATCTCTAATCTCTCGCCTAAGCCCCTGCTCAAAGGTTCGGGCCCTGAAGAATGGGTCCCGTACCATGTCTGTGGAATAGCACGAGAGATCGGTAAACCTCGCCGGGTACTGGGCATCTGTCATGCTGCCCTGCCGCAGCTGTAGTAGCTCCTGAATGCGCACCGCATGGAGGGCGGCTGGGACGAACTCGGGGCGGAAGATGCTCTCAAAGTCCGTCCAGAGGAGAGATGTCTCGTCGTGCACCAGGAGCATCAAGCTCCACCATCTGCCTGCTGCCGCATGCAGGAGGCTCGCTGCAAGGACCACCATAAGGTCCGCTGGTGTCCTCACTGACCAGAAAACTCGAACAACTGCGTCCAGCCAGTCCTCGGTTGCCTGGGGGTCCGTCTCCCCACGGAACCTGGGCGGTCGCTGGCGCTGGAACTCATGCAGTGCACTGAGGCAACGTGCATTTTCAGCAGCTGGGGCTGGTAGCATCGGTAGCTCGGCGTGTAAAGGTACCGCCGGTGCCTCTGCTGTCAAAGGGCCATGTACCGAAGTCTCGTCGCTCGGTGGGCTATCGCCACAAACAACGCTCGGAACCCAAGCTGGCTGCCGTCGTGGGGCCATCCTGAAAAGAAACATGTGTGCCATGGTTAGAACAGTGTACCTAGTGAGCTGACACAAAGTAATCACATTGAAAACTTGAAACACACATGCAATCAATGTTTTCATGCATTAAGTCGGAAATCAGAAGTCAGGGACCTGGTGTACGGATACGTCGGCCGCTACACCAACACTGAGCTCCCTGGGCGGATAACCACACTCAATACGCTTAAAACTATTGCTTCACATAGAATAAAGATCAGGGTCAGTGGTAGAACCGAACTCCTCTGATACCAATTTGTCACGAACCGTCCTCGGGGCCCGTTCCGTGACTACCCCAAGCCCGCCTTCCATAGGCCATGGGCTGGCGACTTGCACCAAGGCGTAAATCCCGATAAACAGGGAAGGCATTGCCTTTGTAAAGTAAACAACCACCACAGATAAGCAAGCAGAAAGAGTAAACACTAAGTAAAAACTGTAACAAGCTGTGATGAAAGTAAAAGGGGCCGGAAATACAAGCCCAACTGTAAAGTACAACTGAAAGGGGAAAACAACAACTGAAATAAAAAGTCGCAGCGTCGAGCCATCCTCTGGATGTCCCACCTAAAGGGTGAGCACAGATAGCCTCCATAGCTCCTCGGTCCAGCCGTCCGCTCTGAGTACGTCCCGCCCAGTGGTCCACCTCCATGTACCGTCCTGCTCCGCAAGCCTCCACCACGATTCCGTTGCGCTGTCCGTCGTCTGCAACCAACACAATGACGTGCGAGCATAGTCCGTGAAGGTGTGAGTATAAGCTACTTAGTAGGTACCCCAAGACCCCTAAAGGTCTCCCAAAATCCACAAAGGATAAACCACAAGGAAAGATTCAATCACGAAATAACGACTGACACTGCTTAGGTATATGCCCATACATATACATAAGTCATCAATTCCCATTTAGCTCCAACATCCGAGCCCAAGAACAACCCAATCCACATAGGAAAGAAAAATGTATACTCACACAGACAAGCACAACACAATCAACGAAGGAGAGAAAAAGTAATCCACATAGGAAGGTAAATAGTAAATCCACACAGGATAGTTCAACACAATCCACAAAGGAGAGCAAACAGTAAATCCACACAGGATAGTTAAACACAATCCACAAGGAGAGTAAACAGTAAATCCACACAGGATATTTCAACACAATCCACAAAGGAGAGTAACACAGGATTCAGCTCACACATGTATACTTCTTCAAAGGACTGTAGGGATGATCAGATGTAGCCACTGATTCATCTAAGCCGTCGGACCCACAAAGGATCAGTATGTACTAACCCCCACAATGACCCACACCGGAACGATCATGAAGTTGAACCCAAAGCTATTGGGAAACTCCTTCTCCATCAAGTACAGTGGTTATGCCGCTATGACCAAGTGCTTCCATCTTACCTTGGACTGCTGTAGTACTCCACCTATCGGGTACTGTGGGCCTGCTGCTAGAACGAAGCGCTCCCCCATGCCGCTACAACCAAGAGCTCCTCCGTTGTGGGTTTTCCGCTACAACCAAGCGCTCCCCTGTGCCGCTACAACCAAGCGTACCTCTGTCGTGGGTCTTCCGCTACAACCAAGCGCTCCCCTGTGCCTCTACAACCAAGCGCACCTCTATCGTGGGTCTGCCGCTACAACCAAGCGCTCCCCTGTGCCGCTACAACCAAGCGCACCTCTCATAGCCTCCATAGGTACTCCTTCTGTTGAGTATCACGGGTCTACCGCTACAACCAAGCGCTCCTCCGTCGTGGGTCTTCCGCTACAACCAAGCGCTCCCCACTGGGCTATCCGTAACACACTGAGTCGTTCGATCAGCAGTCGTCTAGTCTCAACCGGCTCTAGGGTTTCCGCACATAGCATGCTCGTTCTGGGAGGGTCCACTCCACGAGCTAAGAGGTCGATGCATCAAGTGACATGTAGTCCAGAGTTGATGTATCCCAAGATTTACCGTAGTGGTCACTGCTGAAAACACGGAGGATTTCCATACTGTTTTCATCATCGTCACAATCGAATCCACTGAGGATCTTTGTATAGTCGTTGTCGTCGAAGTCGCAGCCAGCACTAGGGTCCCCACACACAGCAAGCTCGTTCGGGAGGGTCCGCTCCACGAGCTGAGAGGCTGATACATCAACTGACTGAAAGTCCAGATTTGATGTATCCAAAAGTTCTGTATCGTCAATACGAACTCAACGTCGCAGATGGCATGTCAATCGGACGCCCGGTCTGAGTGTTATTGGCTTTTCCGTCCGATGGGCCCGGTTGCTTTCTAAGAAAAAACCAACCCCACTGTACTCCACCTGCATCCAAAACTCGGGCGGAGTATTCCAAAAGATCCGTCTCACTTAGAGGAAAACAACAAAGTCGACGTCACGTCAATCGGACGTCTGAAGCTCAAGATATGAGTGTTTCTGCTCCGAGGGCCCGATTGGTTTCGTGTACGAACCAACCCGGCCAAACCCAAAGTATTCCAAAACCTTCAGTGTAAAATACCGAAACGACCGTCTCGATCCAAGGATCGCGTTGCAACTGACGGAGAGTCGTTTGGAGGCCCGTAGCTCAAGTTACGGGAAAATGACCGAAAAGTTCAGGAAACGGGGGGTCTGGGCCCAGGCCGACCCCCCCCCCCTGGGTCGGCCAGACCGGGTCGGCCTGAACCGGTCCGACCCGGCCGGACCCGGTCCGGCCAGGCCAGGGCGTGGCCCGGCTCGGCCAGCTGGTCCGGCTCGGCTCGGCCGAGCGGGCGAGCAATGAGGGGGGCGCGCATGCCCCCGCGTGACAACACTGCGGCCCCCGCGGGGGGGCCTCCCTAGATCACCCAGACGCGGCTGGGCTACCACGTCCCTGAACCGCAGTTCCGCGCGGCCGCGGAACCGCCGCGCCGCTACGGCGGGGTTTTCCCGGCGGTGCGCTGGGCGCCGCCGGCGCCGCCGTGGCGGCGAGGCGTGCCGACGGAAGCTTCCGCGGGCCACCGGAGTTGCTCCTATGGTCCGATTTCCTTCCCATCTGCGCCGCTGTTCCTCCCGGGTTCCGTTCTTCACTACGGGATCATTAAATTGCCTCTGTGGCATGTTTTGTCTTCGCCCGCAAAATCCGCACAACAAGGAAGAACAACAGAGGGTTGACGGGCCGTGTTTGTTTGGTCCGCACCCTCCGCATTAGACAAAAATAGTCGGGAGAAAATATTAAACACAAGAATAAAACCAAGGAACCATTTTAATATAATTAAAATTGAACTTGATCCGGGTTATTTGTTTTAAAAGAAACAATCATGGGAATATAATGTTATTTCACAAACAAACCCCTACCTTATCAAGTTGTCGCACGCGCGTTCTTCGCGGAATTGATCGTCGCAGAAGGAGGAAATCGTCGCATTGTCGCGGTATCCGGCGTTGCGTCGACGAACTCTGAGGACCAAGAAACAACAAATTTAATTAATAATAATTAAATCCATAAGGTTGTTATAACTCTCAAAGATATTTAAATGAAGCGCAACCCCCTACCTTGTCGTTGTCGATCGAAGGTTGTCGCGGGGTTGGATTGTCGCGGAAGAACGTCGCGGAAGAAGAATCGCCGACATCGTGGTACTTGGGGTCGCATCGTCGATTTCTGAGGGCTCGGCGTTCTTCGCGTTCTTCACATTTTTCGCGTTCCTCGCATTCTTCGCGTTCTTCGCGAAGTACGATGAACAACTTGAGGTTTCTGCCAATCCTCTCAACGAACAAGACTTAAGGAGAAAGAGCATTGGTATTATTTTATTAACATGCCAACAAACTAAAAAGAGGTAAGTAACGACCCATTAATTCTTAATATTAATTCAATGAATAAAACCGCCCAATTGAATGGTGCGTTAAGAATTTAAGAAAACGGGTTAGTTGACTTTCATAATGACGGGTTTTCGCGGGTGTGTTACTTAGCAGAAAAGAAACGGTGGGGGCTCATGCGGGCCCCACCTCACAAATATCCTACCAAGAGGGTAGGATATTTCTGGATAGCACCCTATCCGCATCAACTCAGCTTAAACAGCTTGAAGTGGTCTTTAAGCGGCTTTAAGTGAAAAATAAAAATAAAATTGTCGCACAACTTTTATTTTATTTCTTAACTTAAAACCCAAAAATTAAAAACCACATCCGATCAAACGCAACTCTAGAAGAGTTGTTTCTAAGAAAATACCGGCGTTGTGATTTCATCGGTGCCCTCAGAATTTGATTCCGAGCACCGGTTCAAAAGTTAGAAAAACCCGCTTGTCCGTTCACTGAACGTACCCAAGCCAAACTTCTGAAAATGATTCCGGGCACACCGGGCATCGGAATCAGGTGCCTTCAGAAGCTGTGTTCTTGTAAAATTCCAAAGAAAATTTAGAAAAAAAATTTCCTTGAAATTTATGGGTATTTACATATTTATTATGATAGGAAGAAAAAAATCACATATAGGGTCTCCACCTATGATTTAAGGTGTGAAACTAGTAATGATCATTCAAGTGGAAGTAAATTAAGTAATGATGGAATTTTTTGTCATGATATTGCCTCAAGAGACATAGAGCATGGTGACTAATGCTCCAAATAGGATGCTTCTAAGGATTTTAATATTCATTTTGAAAAGGATCACAATAATTTTGTCACTATATCTAATTATAGAATTAAAGGTAGCCAATGATCGAGTTATCAAATGTAGTTCATATATAATTAATGTGGGGGAAAACAAAACAACAAAAAAATATTATTCACGACGAACATTCTTTTTCCAATGATAGTAGTGAGGGGTCCAAAATTCAACCTAGTTAGTCTCAATAAGATAATGAGAAAACCATTTATCCTATATAATAGATGAGATTATTCAAGACAAATAACATAATGATGATATTAATACCTCTGATGTTGAATCATTAAGACGTGGTCAAGATGACTATCGTGATATGGAAGAACATTATTTCCACTCATGTTCTATAAAGGAAAAAATCATGTTATAGATGAAGGGGAATCATACTATATATAATCAATGGAATTAATAACTCTTAAATAATACTCACATTTAATGAAAAAATTGGTTAGAATATCCTTTAATATAAGATCAATATTTCCAAATATTTCTAAAAACATCAAACATAAAAGTTAAAGGTATATTTTTAGGTTCATTATGAGATCAGTGAGGAATTATTTGAATAAATTAAGGAGAAAGACAAAGTCATGATTAATAATTTTGCGGATTTATTGATTAGTATTGATTAATATCTTGTGAATAAGAATAAAATGATTAATAAAATATATGTTTATTGTAAGAGTAATCAAAACCTAGATTAAACTAATCTCACTTGGTAATAACTTATGTTTTCCACGAGTTTCATGTTCCTCTATATGGTGTTTTAATTTTTATTATTTTTGTTGCATTTTGTTTGAAATTAAATATTGTAGATAATGTTTTATTTTTGGAATGAATATTCTATAATTTGAAGGAATTCAAATTGATTATGGTTCTAATTTTTTTGGATCTAGAATATTAGATGTGGAATATTTGAATCATGGTAATAGTATCACAATGAAAATGATTATTTGTATGGTATTCTAAAGAGTTGATATATTAAGGTTGTTTCATGTCTAAGTAATTGAATTTTTATATAATTTTCATTGTACAAAACCTATGATGGTTTAATGATTTTATGGTAATCGGGTCAGATTTTTTTTCATGGATATTGTATTTATTGGTTGTGAAAAGTATGTTTTTCTAGGTATTAGGTTATTCATTTTATTTATTATTTCTGATATATTTTATGTGATTTTTTGGTTGTTTTTTCAGTTGTTGTTGATGATTCTAGTTTGATTTGTGATATTGGTTATATTAAAGTTATTTCTTTTATTATAATTTTATCAGGCATATGATGTATAAAGCATGGATTTGACTACAACATCTATAAAATAAAATTTAACCTTTATTAAATATGATTTTGATATCATTTTTTATGAATTATTAATGGTTTAACCGTATTTATTTATTGGATATGTTTTCTGAATGATGTAAAATTTGAAAACTATCTATCTTGTAGATCATTTTTAGAGTTATTTCAATATCCCTAAATGATTTAGAGTGGTGCATAAATCATTTTACTTGAATAGTTCCTATTGAAATTAAATCCAAAAATGATTCAATGAAGTATACAACTTGTAGATTTAAATTTTATGTTGTTATCTATAGTCTTCATAAATTTTATTTTATCCTTTAAATTTTTCTCCAGAAATTATGTACTAGGATTTTAGTTATTTTTGAATAAATTTTTAGAAAATATTTATCCGCAATATTTATTAGATGATTAGTTTCCAACTTTTTTTACTACAAAATAGGGTAAATATTTTTGGATTTTATTTTTCCCATATAGAAAGTGTCATGAACCAACATGGCTGAATCACTTAAGTAGTATCTCAATTAATTATGAAACATCTCGAAGGGAATTCCTGATACACATGGTTTAACAACATTAATGTGGTCATAATAAAATATGGAATTATTTTTTCATAATAATAACATAGAATATCTAAAAGTATATAAGGAAAAATAAACAATAGGTATTCTAAAAAATCCCAAAGAGAGAGGCTTCACAAATAGATAGATACAAATCCAAAAAATTGATCTTCAACCAAATCCATCATATAAAACATAGAAGCCAACATCCCAGAATATATATATAATAAGTTTATCAAATTCTCCATCGGTGACCACTAAATCAGAAGGTTCTTCTAGTCAAGAATATCCATCACCACCAAACTATACTCTTCATTTCACTATACTTGGAATGTGAAGGTCTACAACCACCCAATGGAAAATTTAGGGTGTTTGTAATACATCAAAAAATTATTGCACCAAGTTTTCCATAATAAATAAATTGTATGTAAACCAAATATAATTAATTTCAAATAAAAAAGTCTTGAAAGTATTTCATATTTCATTTCAAAATACGCTTTTCAAGTCACTAAATGAATTGATTAAAAAAGTATAATAGACATTTTTTATAAAAAAGTGACGGAAATTAATTTCTATTAAAATTGACAAGAGTAAAATATTTCATAACATTGGTAAGTTTAAATCATTTTAAATATCCACTATTCATAATACCATCATGATTAAGAGACATAAGGGAAGGTTTATACATTAGATTCTAACACATCTTTATAAAGTGTGGTTCTTAGTGTTTTCACATTCATGGGTCATAAGCCAAGGGGGAATATGATAAAATACCATAGAATAGTATCTGTACCCCCAAGTAGGTTTACTATCATGTTGATTGTAGATCCATTTCTAGGTAGATATCATATACACCTTGTGTGCGTTCTTTCCAAACTAACTACTAGTGATACCATGTGATTCGGATAAAATAATCATATAAATAGATATTATTCTTTTTCAACCGTTATCAAATCATTTAAAACTATTAATCATTTCATCAGCCCTGATTTAATGTTTCAAAAAACCTAATATCAAATTTGAAAAACTGAAATCAAATGGATTTTAACCAAAGTTCAAGAAATTAAAAAAACTCATTTTATTTCTATTTCACTAAAAAATTCATCCCATAATTATTCATGGGTCTTCATCAAATCCTTTCATCAAACCATTCTTTAACATAAAATCAATTTCTTTTGAAATGAATACATTTTTTGAAAATAAATACACAAAAAGTTCAACACACAAACCGTTCCATTTAGAAATCACTATAATTAATAAAAAAATGATGTGTTATAAATCAATTTTAAATTAATTTCAAAACTACTGAGCATTAAAAAATTTAATAGATAGGAAATAACTTATGAAAACACTTACCTCAAATAAATATCTTTCCAACACACATCAAGGGATCCAAAAAAGGGAGGTTTAGAATGGTCATGGGATAATCGTAGAATCCAAATTCCTCAAGTTAATATCTAGATGCAAAAATATCAGGACTATCCATCACTCTCAAAGTGGGAGTAGAGTATGAAAGGAGAAATTGTCATCAAAATTCTATTACACATAAGGGAAGAGATCTAATGCATCAGGAGGAACATCAATCCTTGATGAATCAATAAATATAGAGCCAAATTCTTCTACAGAGATCCTCCAAGGTGTTTGGTGTCAAATATAATTTGACGAAGGTGTTCTATAAATAATACAAATATTAAATGAAAAACAATTATGATAATACTCTTTTGATTCACTCCCAAAATAGGGTCACCATATTTCCACTGGGTTATATTTGGTAGTTGATAGTAGTTGGATGAATTACCAACATGTCGGAAGTCCCAGCGGCAAGACAATGGGATTCATATATTATCCCACATATTCCACCCCCCATCGGCAAGCTGATGGCCCACACTAGAGTCCCAGGGGGTTTGTATAGTTATTTAAGCTACATGACCAAAGAAACACCTAAAATAATTCTCTCATCCACATCATATACTCTCTAATAAGGATAAAAACAAACCCCTAGACCCTATAAAATATCTAATAACCGAGTGTCAACTAATAATTAACAAGAAAAAAAAGTGATAAAAAGAATGAACAAGGAATAACCAAAAGACACCAAAGATATTTCATAAAAATTTGTTTCAGCATGTCAATAATATCCCAACTATTAAATTATTTATACCCCATAAATATTTCTAATAAAACTCAATATCAAATAGGTGAGTAAATTTCTCACTCATCCATGCCTCTCACTCCCACATATCGTAAGAATCAGTACCATACTTCCATAAAACCCAAAACAAGTGTACGTAATTTCCACAAACAACCTTTATAATTTAATTATCAATCGAAACAAGATACTTATATCAACCCAAGCCTTTTATATAAAATATTTCATGATTTTAAGCATAATTAAACTTCAGAGTACAAGCCAGGGATCGTTAAGTCTAGTGTCTTGGAAGACTAGGAACATATAACATAAAACATGGGGCTAAAACGCACTTCTTTTTTTGATCTCCATAATGAGTTCCTAACTTCCTTTGAGCCCTTACATCTGTATAGGGTACCCTGGGGAACACATAAACAAAGGGATGAGCTAAAAATGCTCAGTAAGGGAATGAACATAAGGATACACCTCAAGAAAATGAATTAAGAGGCATGCCATAATGATATCCAAAGAATTAACCTTATGAAATCATTTTATATAATCATGGGATCATATAAACATGGAATCATATAAATGTGGAAGAATCTTAAATCATATCATTACTATGGGTCAAAGCTAACCGCCAATCCCGTTTCCCACCTTAGTCCGGGTCAAGGCTAACCTCCAATCCCGTTTCACCTCGCATCTCATGAGGCTTAACCTTAACCAATGCATTGGAGCACTATCTAGGCACACCCATATCAAAATATTCATTAATATTCATTCCAGATTAATAATCTTTCCACATAAATAATCATACATAATCAACCATACATAAACATTAGGGTACCTATGGAAAGAATTGGGTATAACAATCATAACACCAAACATGTCCAACAGGTGTATCACGAGTGTCCATTAAAGGAAAGGATTAGATCATACATGGACATTAATAGGGTAATATAGGCATATAACATGGTAATTGGTGTAAAATATAAGTGACAATATACAAAAAATGTAATTTTGCAACATTAGTATTAAAACAATTTTGTGCGGTCTTAAGGAAAACACTCTAGAGTTTTCAAATAGAAAAGAGGACATTCTTTTATATAAAACTAAAATTGAACCAAGAATGTTTTCATAAATAAAAATAATGATTTTATATATAAAATGCGGTTTTAAAACATAGGATAGAGTTCTCTTAAAATTTGGGTAAAAATTTTGGGATGTCCCCTTAAAACAGGTTTGCTTATTAGAAAGTTCTAAGGAGGGAATCTTTAAAAATAATGTATATCCCTGAAAGAATGTGATGAAAGGGTCTTGATATAAGAATCTTGTACAGCTAACCAGAAGTCATAAGACTCGCATATATAGATAATATAACACTATTTTGAAAGAAATATAAGGAAACCCAAAATAACAAAGAAGGTTCGGGTAGAATTCGTTATTATTTTATCAGCATGGTGTCGGGTGTGACCAAGAGGGATTGAATGTAGAGAAATGGGGTTCCACATCACTTATAAATCTAGAAGGAAGTATCGTTGAGGTTCATAAACATACCCCATAATTTCCTAGTACACATAAAAAGGCAAAGTATAGAGGATAATCTTGATTAAGATAGAAAAGGGAAGGATCCCTTACCTTAAACCTGATGGTGTTCTCCACTTGTTATTAATGACTTGAATAAAAAAATTAGGATTATTAATTCATAAGTCCAGAACCTCTTCTATATGTAATCTATTTATTATAAACCTTTTTAGTTAATTCACAGCCTTTTTGATTAGTTATAAGGTTCAATTTCATTGTTCGAGTTCATTTGTTTACCTGTCTTTAAAGATCGGTTAACTTATATTCAAGTCTGGATTATATGCTAGATGAAAGTTGTTGTCCTGAATTGAAGTTATATTCTTTAGTTCATATCCAGGAGATTACATGGTTTTAACATTAATTAGGTTACTTAGATTGATGTTTAATTATTACATATATAACCTTAGTGATAATCGTTTTTGTTTTTCGGTGGGTTTGATTACAAAGAATGTGTTTTGATTTATAACATAAATCCATTTGTAAAAAAATGATTAACGAACCAAAAAATTATATATTACATATATAATAATCTGGTTCAACCATAACACAAATGGTTTCATGACCAGAATTAAAGATAATAATAGAAATTGATAAATTTGTTTCCTTGAATGTGCTAAATTAGCAAATCTCAAACGGTCCTTTCATTTCTTTAAAATAAAATGGTGGGGAAAGGGGAGAATATAATGAAATATAACACTAGAATGAAGACATTAGAATACATTTATGTTACTGGATTTGTCATACTTTTATGGTGAAGGGAGGTGAGGAAATAAAATAAAAAAGAAATGAACATTAAAAGAAAATAAGAATTTTGGGAAGAGGAATTTACGTCTTGAGACTTACTCCTTTGAGAATCTCTTAAAGGGAGAGGTTTTGGTATTTTGTGGAGGATGATAGCTTTTGGACTTAGGGGAGGACCTTGGGGAGAGATTTGGGCATAATTTTGAGAAGGATTGGAGCTTCAGGGGAGTGGAGAGAAGAGGGAGTGAAGGGGGGTTTTATAGTGGAGGAGAGGAGGGATTTTATAATATAATAATCATTAATTTATTATTTCTTCTCAATACAAAGAATAGTAAGTATTCCATGACCAAGAATAGTAAATGGGTAATGTGAATTTGAACCATGTGTGGTTAAATTAGCCATGATTCTAGGAATTGGTTATATATCTTATAATGTATATATACGGTAAATTACCATATTTTACTATTCATAAAAAATTCAAGTATTTCAGAAAAATCTAAAAAATTCACCCGAACTATTTTTCGACGTGTAGAATTCAAAAATGAAGTCCATTTTTCAAAAATAATTTTCTAAATATGATTATTTTAATATTTAATTAAAATCATATTTTATTATAAAAAACCAGATTTAAAACATTAATTAACTCATTCTAAAACATAGGTATATAGTACTTCCAAATTGAATATTATTTTTATACTATCATATGTGAGTTTACTATTAATTAGGGTTGTTGACCCCAGAAAACGTGTTCCCAAAATTTTCCAAATGCTTCCATACACGAACCTAGATCGTAGTCCATTTCGCAAGCTTCGATTTGGTAGGTCGCAGGGCCCGAACGAAGCTACAGATTTGGAGTTATGGACATTTGAAGTTGGGATGGAAATCTGGTTCACGAAGCCCATTTGCGAAGCCACCTCCGTGATCGCGGAGCGCCGCCGCGAAGTAATGAGGCGAGAGGCTCCGCAAAACCATCTGACGTTCGCGACGCACTGCAAAGACCCGCCGCGAAGCAGGGGAGGCGGTGACGCTCCGCGAACACCCTGACGTTCGCGAGCCCGCCGCGAAGCACAAGAGGCAGGATACTCCGCGAACGAATTTGACGTTTGCGAACCCGCCGCGAAGAAAATGAGGCGGGACGGCTCCATTAAGTTCTTTGGCGTTCGCGACGCACCGTGAAGATCCGCCGTGGAGCAGGCTCCGTCTTTGCACCAAGTGAGACTTTCTTTGTGGCACCCCTTGCCTATAAATACCCAGATCACCCCCTTCTCTGGACGGACAACCACGGCCACTTCGCCCCTTGGGGAGCCGAGCGGAGCTCTGCATTGCGGCTCCGTGAATCCATGCTCCGTGAGCAGCTTCCTTTGTGTTGCTGCTCTGCGAGACGAGGCTCCGTGAGTCCATCATCCGCGAGCACATGCTCCGCGAGACCAAGATCTGTGAGACCCGTTTGCTCCGTGAGACCCCATTGCTCCGTGAGAGACCATTGCTCCACGAGGCCATGCTCCGCGAAGCTACTTCGCGAAGACCCATCCTTTGCGAGGATCTTACCTTCGCACCCACCGGTCTACCTAATAGTCCTACCTACATGACTCTAAACTGTAGTAATCCTTATGTTCCAAACATAGGATGCCTCTTGCCCTATACGAGACATGCCTTATGCTCCAAGCATGAGATGATAATAGTCCTATCTACATGACTATAAATTGTAGTACTCCATATCTAACAAATGATAGGATGCCTCTTTCCCTATACAAGAGATGCCTTATGCTCCAAACTTAAGATGCCTAATAGTCCTATCTACATGACTATAAACAGTAGTACACCCTATCTAACAAATGATAGGATGCCTCTTTCCCTATATGAGAGATGCCTTATGCTCATAGCATGAGATGCCAATAGTCCTAACTACATGACTCTAAACTGTAGTATTCTCCCTATCTAACAAATGATAGGATGCCCCTTGTTCCAAGAAAGAGATGCCTTATTCTCCTAGCGTGAGATGCCCACAGTCCTACCTACATGACTCTAAACTGTAGTATTCTTCCTATCTAACAAATGATAGGATTCCCCTTGTTCCAAGAAAGAGATGCCTTATGCTCCTAGCATGAGATTCCAACAATCCTACCTACAAGACTATAAACTGTATTATTCTCCCTATGTTCCAAACATAGGATGCCTCTTGCTCCAAATAAGAGATGCCTTATGCTCCTAGCATGAGATGCTAATAGTCCTACCTTCAAGACTCTAAACTGTAGTACGCCCTATGTTTCTAATGTAGGATGCCTCTTGTTCCAAACAGGAGATGCCTTATGCTCCAAGCGTAAGATGCTCAATGCCATGACTACAGTGGCAAGATTCCAACTCCCCTTGTCATTATCCCACTTGTGCACCAGTCCATAGGTGAAGGCCTTAATTCACCAATGGGTTAGGATGACCTCATAGCCAGACATGAGGAAGACATTACAGGCAGCTTCCTAGCGTAAGCCCCATTCACCATTTCCACTACATAGCGGCACCCGGGCAGCTTCCAAGCATAAGCCCCATTCCCCATTTACACTCCTTAGCAGCACCCGGGCAGCTTCCTTGCGTAAGCCCCATTCACCATTGACGCTCCATAGCGGCACCCTGGCAACTTCCTAGCGTAAGCCCCATTCACCATTGTCTCTCCTTAGCGGCACCCGAGCAACTTCCTTTCATAAGCCCCATTCACCAGTGCCGCTCCATAGCGGCACCAGAGCAACTTCCTTGCATAAGCCCCATTTACCATTGACGCTCCATAGCGGCACCCGAGCAGCTTCCTAGCGTAAGCCCCATTCACCATTTTCGCTCCTTAGCGGCACTCGGGAAGCTTCTTTGCGCAAGCCCCATTCACCAGTGCCGCTCCATAGCAGCACCTGGGCAGCTTCCAAGCATAATCCCCATTCACCAGTGCTTCTCCATAGCGACACCCGGGCAGCTTCCAAACGTAAGCCCCATCCACTATTGTGATCCCAATCAGCGGTAAGCCGTTGTGATCTTATGCAGTGGTAAGCCGTTGACAGCCTTTTCTAGCGGTTAGCCGTTGTGACCCAATCCAGCGGTAAGCCGTTGTGACCCCATTTAGCGGTAAGACATTCACATCCTTATCCAACGGTAAGCTGTTTACACCCAATCCAGTGGTAATCCATTGAAAACCCCAATCTGCGGTAAGCCGTCATCAGAAGAACTACGTGGACTTTGATTCCCTGCCACGAGGATACGTAGGAATCCTCTTCAAGGCTCAAGCCCGAAACTATCATCATCCTTTTCTTCGGGCCTCCATCCTGGAGTAAGTCCTAGCACCATGGGAAACCTAACACATAAGCCCCTCATCGCTTCTCATGGACGCACCCTTCGCGATGTGAACATCAGGTCCTTGCTACCTCTTGTTTCTCACACCGAGCATGACTCACGTGGGCTTAGAGTAAGCATCGGCCATGGCAATACCCTCGTCCAGCATGACGTTAAACTGTGTACCCTCATCCAGCATGACGTTAAACTGTATACCCTCGTCCAGCATGACGTTAAACTGTATACCACCGTTCATCATGACATTAAACTGTACAACCATTTGAACTACGAGGTCTTTGATCCATGTCAAGGCATGGTATGTAGGAAGCCTCCCCGAGGTTCAAACCCATCCCCCGTTGGACCAAGGTCCACCCTCGCATCGGTTCACTGATGACTTCCATCACCCAAACTACGAGGACATTGATCCATTTCAAGGCATGATACGTAGGAAGCCTCCCTGAGGCTCAAGCTCATCCCCCTTTGTACCAAGGTCCCTCCTTCCTCACGTCAGTTCGCTGACACCCACCATCCGAACTACGAGGACTTTGATCCATGTCAAGACATGGTATGTATGAAGCATTCACGAGGTTCAAGCCCACCACTTGTGGACCCCTGGGTCTACTTTCACGTCGGTTCACCGATGAAACCACCTAAACTATGTGTTATTTGATCCATGTCAAGGCATGGTACATAGGAAGCTTCCTTGAGGTTCAAGCCCATCTCTCATTGGACCAAGGTCCACCTTCACGTCGGTTCGCTGACGACTTCCATCATTTGAACTACGAGGTCTTTGATCCATGTCAAGGCATGGTACGTAGGAAGCCTCCCTGTGGTTCAAGCCCACCAATCATTTATTCACGTCGAGTTCATTCTCATCCTGCATGACGTTAAACTGCAATCCAGTCCGACGACAAGCCGTTGTGACCAACCCAAACTACAAGGACTTTGATCCATGTCAAGGCATGGTACGTATGAAGCCTCATGAGGTTCATGCCCATCTCCCATCAGACCAAGGTCCCTTCTTCACGTCGGTTCGCCGAAAACCCCCACAAGTGGACCCCCAGGTTCACCTTCATGTCGGTTCGCCGAAAAAACCCCTTTGAACTACGTGGGCTTCGATCCATGTCAATGCATGGTACGTAGGAAGCCTCCATAAGGTTCAATCCCATCAACTGGTCGTTCCGACCACCTTCACGTCGGTTCACTGAAAAAACCAATCGGACCAAGGTCCACCTTCACGTTGCTTCCCTGACGATGCCCATCGGACCAAGGTCCACCTTCACGTCGGTTCGCTGACGCATCGGACCAAGGTCCACCTTTACGTTGGTTCGCTGATGACATCCATCGGGCCAAGGTCCACCTTCACGTCGGTTCACCGGCACCATCCCGAACTACGCAGACTTTGATTCCCTGCCACAGCGATATGTAGGAAGCCTCTGCAAGGCTCAATCCCAACTTCACTATCACCCCTGCGATGGTCCCATTTCATTCCCCCTCCACTTCATTCATCCATCCAACACTCATCCTGATTCTCACCCGGGCTACCACATCCCTGTGGGATCATGCCATCCACCTCATCGCTGCTCCTAGAGGTGCATGGGCCTCTTTTCACATGTAAGCCCCATCATATCTCTGGGTCGTTGTCCTCTGTGTACACCCTGATTCATCACCCCTTTCGAACTACGTGTGTTTTGATCCCTATCATCTACACAACGTACGTAGGAAACCTCCAAGAGGTTCAATCCCAACCAATGGTAATCCATGGTGTCCCTCATCCTAGGGCGTAGTTCCCCTGAACCACCCTCAGTTGTGTTCAGATCAGCCATTACGGAGTGACATCCCCCCTCCTAGGAGAGCACCACCTCGGATCCATCCTCATTGGGCTTCCTAATCTATCCATCTTCTAAGTATTCCCCCCTCGGGATGTACCAATATGACCCGTCTCTATGGGACGTTCTGATCATTCTCATTTCGTCTCCATAAGACGTTAAACTCCCGGCCTACCTCGTGATAAACATGAGATGCCTAAGGAAAACCTCAGATGACACACCTTTGGTGTAACCATCTTTGCAGGACGTTAAACTCACGACATACCCTATGTTAAAAAGGGAAGCTGAGGAAAAACTCATATACATGCCTATGGAATATGATTCCCTACATTTGACGCGGGTTGCCTCAGGTTATGCACCCTTGAGATTCCCTCACATGAGGAAGAATACAGGTTCCCCAATGTCCATGCACCAAGAGATTCCATGACATTCCTAATGTTTTCATCTACTCCGACCGAAGGTCTCTACCTTGTCAAGACCCCACGAAATGTCTTCACGGAAGTAGTGTAATTAACCGGCATCCATGAAGATATGGCACCAGGAATGAGATTCACGAACAACGTATTAAATCTATGAGGGAGACCCGAACTAGGTGGCGAGTTCTGAGGAGGAATCCACGGAAGGAAGAACTGACATCCCATCATCATGTTTCGATCAAGGAGCAGACGTACCTGAACAAGGAATGAATGCCGCCCGCCTTTCGAAAGTGGGAATGCGGGGCCATAGCTGCGCGTCCTCCATAGACGGATGTGCGTGCCCCGGTGAAAGCATCAGAAACAAGGGTATATAACTATTCATAAGGGTATGTTACTATTCATTTGGGTAGGTTACTATTCACCAAAAAAAATTAAGTTTTTCTTATCGGACTCCAAAAAACATCTTGAACACAACCATGTATGCCGGATTTTCAAAATTCCAAACACATAAGTGACCAACTTATGTTTAAAGATCACTTATCACTTATTAGTTTATTATGTTGTGGTTTCATGTGATTTTATGACATATATATATGAAGGGAATTTTCGTTGAAAAACATTGGGTCTTTACATTCTTCCCCCCTTATGAAATTTTGCGCTCAAAATTTCATTTTACATACTAAGACCAAAACAGGTGCGGACACTTTTCCTTAATTTCATCCTCCAATTCCGATGTATCTTCCTCAAACTTATGGTTCATCCACAACACTTTGACAAGATGGGTTGTCTTGTTGCGTAGAACCGTATCTCTTCGATTCAAAATCTTTACTGGCTGATCCTCATAGAAGAGATCATCATCTAGCTGCACCATCTCTGAGTTTAGTACATGTGAGGGATCAGGTATGTACTTCCTCAAGAGTGATACGTGGAAAATATCATGAACTCAAGCCACATTTGCTGTAAGTTCAAGCCGATAGTCCACGACTCTTATGCGGTCAAGGATCTCAAAGGGGCCAATATACCATGGGCTTAGCTTCCCATTCTTCCTGAATCGTATGACTCTCTTCTATAGAGATATTTGATGGAATACTTTATCTCCAACGTCAAACTCCAAGTCCCTTTGAAGGTTTTCATCATAGCTCGTTTACCGAATTTGAGCTTCTTTGATGTGTTTCTGGATGACTTGAACCTTCTCAGTCATCTCTTGGACAAGATTGGGTCCAAGTGGCTTTATTTCTCCAACTTCATCCCAACAGGTTGGAGTTCTACATTGCTTTCCATATAGAGCTTCATATGGGGCCATATGAATACTTGATTGGAAGATATTGTTGTATGAGAACTCATCCAATGGGATATGCTGATCCCAACCACCTTTGAATTCTAGAGATCAGGCTCTTAGCATATCTTCAAGCGTCTAAATAGTCCTTTCAAATTGACCATCAGTTTGGGGGTGATAGGCCATGTTGAAACTCAATTTAGTACCCAAGGCATGTTGAATACTCCTCCAGAATTTAGATGTAAACCTTGGATTGTGGTCAGAGACAATTGAGAGTGGAACATCGTGCAGTCTCACCACTTCCTTCATATATAACTTTTCCTATTTTTCAAGCAATAGATCTTCCCGAATAGTGGTGAAATGGGATGTCTTGGTGATTTGGTCAACCACAACCCATATCGAATTATTTTCCATCAACTTCTTTGGGAGACCCGTGACAAAGTCCATAGTAACATTTTCCCATTTCCACATGGGTATAGGCAATGGATGCATAATACCTTTTGAATTTTGTTGCTCAACATTAACTTGCTGACATACCAAGCACCTTGATATATATTCCACAATCTCCTTCTTCATGTTATCCCACCAGAATTATTCTTGGAGATAACGGTACATTTTGGTACTCCCAGGATGGATAGAGAAGGTCGATCTATGTGAATCATTCAATATCTCATTCTTTATCTCTGGATCAGATGGTATACATACTCGTGTCCCAAATCTTACAAATCCTTCCTCGCCAATTTTGAAATCCGAGGATTTCCCATTTTTAATAGCTTCCACCCTTTTCTGAATTTCCACATCCTTTCTTTGAGTAATCTTTATTTTCTCCAAGAGGGATGGTTGAGAAATTATTTGAGAAAGGATTGATGATGTTCCTCCCTTAATGATTCCCATTTCCATCCTTTGCAAATCTATGATGATCGGATCTTTTTCAATTCTCATCATTGATAATGATGCATGATCATTTCTACTTAGAGCATCTTCCCCCTTTTTTGCCTTACCAGGATGGTAGTGGATTGAGCAGTCATAATCCTTAATGAGCTATATCCATCTTTTTCAGCACATATTAAGCTCTTTTTGTATGAATATATATATTTGAGACACTTGTGGTCAGTATATATAGCACATTTTTTACCATAGAGATAATACTGCTAGATTTTCAACGCAAAGATCATAGCCGCCAACTCCAGATCATGTGTTGGATAGTTTTGCTCATGGATCTTTAGCTGCCTTGAGGCATATTCTATAACTTTATAGTTTTTTATTAACACACAGCCTAAGCCTTTATAAGAAGCATCACGATAAACCACAAAGAGTTCTCCACTTGAAGGGAGTGTGAGCATCGGCGTAGTGATAAGCCTCTTTTTCAACTCTTTGAAACAATCTTCACATTCTTGTGTCCAGTCAAACTTTACTCACCTCCATTTCAGCTTGGTCATTGGGTTTGATAATCATGAAAAGTTTTTCATGATTCATCGATAATACCCAGCTAGACCTTAAAAGATGCGGATCTCTGTTATAGAAGTTGGCCTCAGCCACTCTTAAATTGCCTTCATCTTGTAAGGGTCCATAGATATCCCTTTTCTGGAGATAACATGCCCCAAGAATGATACTTCCTCTATCCAGAACTCAAATTTACTATACTTTTCATACGACTTTACCCTTCGCAAAGTATTTAACACAGTTTCCAAATGCTCCTCATTTTACTCCATTCTCTTGGAGTATATTAGAATATCATCAATAAAGACCACCAAAAATTTAGTCGAGGTAATCTCTAAAGACTCTATTCATTAAATCCATGAAACTTTCTGGAGCATTAGTGAGTCCAGAGGGAATCACTATGAACTCATAGTTTCAATACCTTGTTCGAAAGGTAGTCTTGGTAATATCTTCCTTCCTCACCTTTTGTTGGTGATATCCCGATCGAAGGTCCACCTTTAAGAAATAGCTGGCCCCATGAAGCCGATCTAACAAGTAATCTATCCGTGGAAGGGGATACATTTTCATTATAGTGATTTTATTGAGCTCGCGATAATCAATGCAGAGGCGCATTGATCCATCCTTATTCTTGACGAAGAGGAATGGAGCACCCCACGGTGAAGCACTCGGGCATATAAAACCCTTCTCCATATTCTCCTGTAACTACATCTTCAGCGCTTCTAGCTCTACGGTGGCCATTCTGTAAGGTTTCATTGATATTGGCAGAGATCCTGGGATACATTCAATTGAGAAATCAACCTATCATTCAGAGGGAAGACCATGAAACTCTTCAATGAATACATCAATTTAATCCCTTACTATGGGCATGTCTTCAAGAATGAATCTCTCCTTCATCTCAATCATTTGAGCTAGATATTCATGCTCATAAGGAAGAAATATCCACACATGAGATGATGATTCGAAAGAATATTCATCTTCCTCCTTGCACTTGAAATGAATCGGAGGATGGTTCATGATGTGAAGAGTGATCTCCCTTTCCCAATAGTCGATATTAGTTTTTTATAAAGACAACCAATCGTCAAACTCCACCAAAGGAAGTATGAAAAGATTTTCTGGGAGGTTCAGTCCATAAATTTCAATCGGGGAGGAGTTATAAACCATGGATGAAACAATTTCCCCATTCACTATTCTCACAGATAATTTTTACTCCAAATTTTGAGGTGGTGTTTGAATAGTTATACTAAACTTTCATGATATGAAAGAATGTGTAGAACCATAATCAAATACTATGTTCACTATTTTTGAATGAATAACTAGTGTACCTATCACCACATCGCTTTTCGGCTCCACCTCATTAGTAGTGATTGCATAAGCCCTTCCTTGTTGCCTTGGAGGTTTTTGCTGATTGCCTCCGACAACCCTTCACTTAGGGAAATTGTTTTCATAATGCCCAAGATCCTTGTAGTTATAACACTGCACTGCTGGCTGAGTGTCGATCTGAACCTTTTATTCTTCTTCAACATTAGCGGTATTTTTCATATCCCTTCAATAGTTCTTGGTCAGATGACCAATCTTTCTGCATTTGAAGCAATTCCTGGTTCCCTTGAGACAGTCACCAAGATGCTTCTTCCCACAATTTTTGCAAAGAAGAATGTGACGCTTCATTCTATCATGTGATTTTTTTATGGAACCACCCATGTTGTTCTCCATTTTCCACTTCTTTCCATTAATCCCATGAGACCACTGAGAGTCTCCCATCTCCATTTAATCCTTGAGGGCACAACAGACAAACTCCTCATAACTCTCAAAGTCTTCAATTGCCAGCACTTTTCATAGACTTGGCTTTAGTCGGCTAAAGAAGCAATCCACATTACATTTGGTGTTCATGACAAAGCCAGAGGTGTACCTAGAAACCCTTGTAAAGATCGCTTCATATGCCCCAATGGACTCATATTCCTTCTGCTTGAGTCCAATGAACTCTCTTTCCATCTTGATATGGAGGGTTCGAGGAAAATATTTTTTTAAAAACATCCTCTTAAATTCCTCCCATTATATGGAATCAATTTCCTCTTGGGGATTCGTATTCTTCATCTCTGTCCACCACTGATTAGCTTCCCCATAAAAATGATATACTGCCAATACAACATTCTCTTCTTCCGAGCACTGGAAGACAGAGAAAATATTTTCAATGGAGTTAATCCATTGTTCTATGAGGAGGGGATTAGAAGACCCACTAAACATGGGAGGCCTTTGCATCGTGAATGATTCTATGACATTTTTCTCTTTCCATGGAGGAGGGGGATGTTCCACCTGATTCATGTTATTGTTCATAACTTGAGCCAGCTGAGCAAGTACTACCATGATGTTTTGAGCACCCGCTTCCGTCACATCAGGCATGTCATTAGCAAAATCATTACATTGCCTCTCACATTGGTTTTTAGAATGTGTTATTCTATTTACCACCATTAACTAAGAGAAAAAACTTATAATTAAAGGTCTTGAAAACTTAGATATTGATCATAAAAATAATATTTGATCATAAAAGTATGAACTTATAAAGAAAAAGGATATCCTAACTTGTGATTACTTAGGTTTATATCTTGGTTATCCTAGATCTATTTTTAACTTATATTCTTATGGGATTCATTTTGTACCTTAATAATGGTTTTTACTAAGCTCATGAATCTACCAAAGCATATCCCCCGGGAGTGTCATGACCAAGAGTGCAACAAGTCCCTTTATCGTACACCAGGTCCCATTTGAGTCTAGCTCAAAGTGGTATTTTCGTGTTTTACCCCTAGATACATCTATGCCAGAGCCGCCTCTAAATGCTCGTATCCAGACATGGACATATTTTCTTGATAAACCACTTCCTCTATACTCACCAAAATTTAAGACTATTTCCTTATACTTAGTCTCATCCTTGAGATTCTCACCAAGGTATTCTTTTCCTAATCTCCAAAAATAACTAGACCATCCTCTGATACCAACTATAGTGACAGAAGCCATTTATATAAAACATTTCATGATTTTATGCATAATTTACCATAATATTACAAGCTAAGGATCATAAAGTCTAGTGTCTTAGAAGACTAGGTGCATATAACATAAAACATGGGGCTAAAAACACTTCTTTATTTAATATCCATAATGAGATATTAACTTCCTTTGTGCCCTTGCATCTGCATAGGGTACACTGGGGAACACATGAACAAAGGGATGAGCTAAAAATGCCCAGTAAGGAAATGAACATAAGGATACACCTCATGCACATGAATTAAGAGGCATGACTTAACGATATCCATAACATGAAACTTATGAAATCATTTAATATAAGAATGGGATAATATAAACATGGAATCAAATAAATGTGGCATAATCATAAATCATATCATTAGTATGGGTCAAGGCTAACCACAAGTCTCGTTTCCCATATTAGTCCAGGTCATGGTTAACCACCAATCCCGTTTCACATCGCATCTCCTGAGACTTAACCTTACCCAATGCATTAGAGCGCTATCTGGGCGCACCCATCTCAACATATTCATGAATATCCATTCCACATAAATAATTTTTCAACATAAATAATCATACATAATCAACCATACATAAACATAAGGGTACCCATGGAAAGAATCGGGTACCACAATCATTACACCAAACATATCCAATGGGTGTATCACCAAAGTGTCCATGAAAGTAAAGGATTAGTTAATACATGGAAATTAATAGGGTAATATAGGAATATAACATGGTAATTGGTGTAAAATATTAGTGACAACATAAAAAAATGTATTTTAGTTACATTAGAATTAAAATATTTTTTTGCGGTCTTAAGGAAAACACTCTAGAGATTTTCAAATAGAAAAGAGGAAATTCTTTTATATAAAACCAGAATTGAACCAAGAATGTTTTAAAAAATAAAAATACATATTTTATAAATACAATGGTGTTTTAAAACATAATATAGAGTTCTCTTGAAATTTGGGTAAAAATTTTGTGAAGTCCCCTTCAAACAGGTTTGCTTATTGGAATGTTCTAAGAAGGGAATCTTTTAAAATCATGTATATCCCTAAAAGAATAGGATAAAATGCTCTTGATATAATAATCTTTTACGATTAACTATAATTCATAATATTCACATAGATAGATAATATAACATCATTTTTAATGAAATATAAGTAAACCCGAAAGAACAAAGATGGTTTTGGTAGAATTCGTTATGATTTTATCGGCATAGTGTTAGGTGTGACCAAGAGGGATTGATGAAAGAGAAATGGGGTTTCTCGTCACTTATAAATCCAGAATGAAGTATGGGGGAGTTTTTTAAACATACACCATAATTTCCTAGTACACATAAAAAGGTAAAGTATAGAGGACAATCATGATTAAAATAGAAAAGGGGAGGATCCCTTACCTTAAACTCAGTGGTGTTCTCCAATTATTATTAATGACCTGAATAAACAAATTAGGATTATTAATTTATAAGTCCAGAACCTCTTAGATATGGAATATATTTATTATAACCTTTTTTAGTTCATTCAATTCCTTTTTGATTAGTTATAAGGTTCAATTTTATTGTTCGATCTCACTTGCTTACATGGATTTAAATATCGGTTCACTTATATTGAAGTTTGGATTATATGACAGATGAAAGTGGTTTTCCCGAGTTGAAGTTATATTATTTAGTTCAAATACAAGCGATTACATTGTTTTATCATTAATTAGGTTACTTAGAGTGATGTATAATTATTACATATATAACATCAGTGATAACCGTTTTTGTTATTCGATGGGTTTGATTACAAAGAATGTGTTTTGATTTATAACTTAATTCCATTTGTACCAAAAGATTAAAGAACCAAAAAAGGATATATTACATATATAATAATCTGGTTCAACCATAAAACAAATGATTTCATGACCATAATTAACGATAATAATAGAAATTGATAAACCATTGTCCTTGAATGTGCTAAATTAGCACATCTTAAACGGTGCTTTCATTTCATTCAAATAAAAGGGTGGGGAAAGAGGAGAAGATAATGAAATATACCACTAGCATGAATAAATTCTAGTACATGGATGTTACTGGATTTATCATAATATTATGGTGAAGGGAGGTGGGTAATGAAAATAAAAAAGAAAAGAACTTAAAAGAGAAGAAGAAATTTGGGAATAGGAATTTACATCTTGATACTTCCTACTTTGAGAACCTCTTAAGGGGAGAGGTTATTGGTATTTTGTGGAGTCTGAGAGCTTTTGGACGTGAGGGATAACCTTGGGGAGATATTTGGGCAGAATTTAGAGAAGGCTTGAAGCTTCATGGGAGTGGAGAGAAGAGGGAGTTAAGGGGGTTTTATAGTGGAGGAGAGGAGGGATTTCATAACATAATAATCATTAATTTATTATTTCTTCCCAAGACAAAGAGTAGTAAGTATTCCATGACCTGGAATAGTGAATGAGTCATGTGAATTCTAACCATGGGTGGTGACATAATACATGATTCTAGGAATATTTTATTTAGATTATAAAGTATATATATGGTAAATTACCATATTTTACTAATTATAAAAAATTCATGTATTTCAGAAAAATCTCAAAAATTCACCCTAACCATTTTTCGAAAAGTAGAATCTATAAATGAAGTCCATTTTTCAAAAATAATTTTCTAAATATGATTATTTTAATATTTAATTAAAATCATATTTCATTATCAAAAACCAGATTTAAAACATGAATTAACTCATTCTAAAACATATGTATATTGTACTTCCAACTTGAATATTGTTTTTATACTATCATAGGTGAGGTTATTATTCATTAGAGTATATCTATATTCATATGGGTATGTTAATATTTATTAGGGTAGGTTACAATTCACCAAAAATTTAAGTTTTTCTTTTCAGACTCCAAAAAACATCTTGAACACAACCGTGTATGCCTGATTTTCAAAATTCCAAACACATAAGTGACAAACTTATGTTTAAAGGTCACTTATCACCTAGTAGTTCATTATGTTGTGTTTTCATGTGATTTTATGACATAAATATAAGAAGGGAATTTCCATTTAAAATCTTTGGGTCGTTACAATACTTATTCATGGTGAAATATAGTTCCTCTTCAAGGTCCCCCTAAATCAAGAAATGAGATAGTTATGAAAGGCACTTATTGAGATGGAATTCATAGAACAAATCAGGGATTGATTTTATATATGGTGGTAAATCCAGATAGTAATAAATAATTCTAATCTAATCTATAATCTCAAATATTCCTACAAATAAAAGATCCAACATTACCTATCTCATAATATGTCCATTTCCCTACTATGGTGAGACTCTAAAAAATGTTTTCACTGAACAATTACATCGAAGGTAACCAATGATAATCAAAATATTATTTATAACATCTTCATTCCATTATAATTCTATAATGAATCAAATGAATCATTTTCATCATCCCTTGGACCAAAATAGTTCCAATTAGGTAAGCTTCACCAATCTTTGACAAACACAGTGTATGTTTACGAGGACATCCATATAAGAAATCAGTGGGTAACATGTTTATGGAATACTAGTATCTATTTTTGTATGAAAACTCATGAATCCCCAAGTGGAAATCATAATACCATATAATGTTAAAGACACATGCTCAAATTTTTTTTTTCAGAATCTCGATAGCTCATTTTTTCTGGACATTATTCTGAGGATAGTTTACTATGATCAACTTTACCTGGGATCCTATCACAACCTAGAGGCCTCCTTAAAAATTATAAGTGAATTATGGATCAATATGAGAAACTATGGAAAATTAAACTCTATAAAATTTAATGATATATTATATATAAATACATTTGAAGTATAAAAATTTATTCAAACAAAAAATTGGAATAAAGTGAGATTATTATTTCAACTAGTCAATGAACAAAAAAAAATAATTATTTTATGGATGTGAACACTAAAATGCAACCATGAAGTCTGTAGATAAGTCATCAATTTCCATGTCAGCATAAGTTGTTGGTGATGTTTATCAAATGGTATCTAATTTTCAACCTTAATCTGTTAAAGAGTAAAATAATGAGAAAAAACATAAATAATATCCCATTTTATACATGGAAACCCAAAGTATAACCTCATATCATAAAATATATTTCATCATGCCTAGGTGTACCACCCACTGGGAATGGTGAAAATACCCTATCACAACCTTCCATAAAGGTAACAAAATGAAAAACTAGATCCTAAAGAAAATTAAACCCTATGAATATATAAAACATTCACTGATAGTAACCCCTCCATATAGAGATTCCATAATTCCTTGAAACAAGTCATCATGCTATTATTCATGGAGAATTATTATAAGTAGAGTGGATTTCAACTATAAACTTTAATAAAAAACCTCATTCTCATCCTTCCAAACTCTAAAATGCATATTAGAAAATAGACACATCATATTACACTACTTATATTCTTATTTCCTCTCATTGGATGGAATTTTTTTACTTATTGAATTAAAAAATTAATTACACTTACTAGGGGTACATGAAATTCCAAAGTCAAAAGTAAATAGGTACTCCACCCATAAACTGTACTATAAGTTCAAATATTTCTGTGAGAATATATAACTCAATATTATATGATTAGATAATATTATTATCCATTCTATATAAAGGTAATTACACTAACTAAAGAACAATTTCATCATAACATTGGTTTTATAGATCTTTTGTAGGATAATTCTTCACATGATGTCAAAAAAATAAGAACCATATACCACCACATGATCAACCTATATAAGAACACTACCCAATATGTAAATCTATTCATCATATGAGATCTCTTCCCAATATATGTAAGTGTGAAAACTAGTGTTGAATTAAAAAGAAACTACAATTTATCAAAGGAATTATGGAATTTTGGACCCCATATGAACCTTACTACCATCTAAGTAAGAGGTCATTATTGTTGATGCCATCCCAATGATATCATTTAAAAATCATCATTAATACCCTAAAAATTGCATTAATCTATTAATATAAAAGGTATTATATGGTTCCATCAATTTAATTACAACTTACACCTTCTTAGGATCAAATGAAACACCTTATTTAAACAACGTGTGTCTTAAAAACATTACCTCAAGAATATATAAATTTCGTTTAAATAACATTGAATAATGTCATTGATTTATCATGACATCCAGAACTACTTTAAAATGATTCACATGATATTCCTTAGTTTGAGAGTAAAACAAGATTCCATCCACAAATACTACAATGATAGAATCAAGAAAATGGTTAAAATTCATCTCTTTCATTGACATAAATACAACTGGACCTTGGTCTTACCAAAAATGAATAATATGGTATTCATAATACCTATACATACTCATTAATGTGGTCTTAGGGATATTGGAATCCTTTATCCTATAATGGTGAAAACCATACTGGAAAAAAATATTCAAGAACCACTTCTACAATATTAATTGTTCAAATAAGTCTAAAATTTATGGGAACATATACTTGTTCTCAACTATGAATTGATTGATAATTTATTAGTAAACACATTGATGAAGGGTTTTATAGGCCTTCTTGGTGAAAAATCTAAACACTACCCAAGTTGACAAATTAGATAAAATGAATACATTGGAAAATAGTCATCTAATAAAGTCTTAAACTCATTTAGTTTATCTAGTTCCACTATATATGAGGGAATAGAAATATACAAGTTCCTTGGTACCAAATACATATAAAATTACACCCCAATCTCTAGTGGAATACTAAAAACACACTATTGAAACACATTTAGAAACACATCCATTATAGGAGAAATACCTCTACCCGAATATTCCAACACTAGTTAAAAACAAAACATGGATATTAACCTACCCAACTTCCGAAGAGGTGGCCAAAATCCACACCAACATGGGACCCATTATCCTTAAAGGACATGAAAATACCCACTGGGGGAAATAAAGGAGACCTACTAAAGGTAATAGTTTATGATGTCTTTTTAAGTGATCAACTAGAACCTATTAAGAATAAAATCCAAAGGTTTCTTATATTTAACCGAAAGTCTCAAAAAATCTCGAATTACAATAAAGAAAAAGTAAAAGAGGGGCATCATAGATGCTTGTCTTTATTTATTCTGAGATGAATAGATGTATCTATTATATATGGCATGGGATCTATTGGAAGATTCAATAGTTCCATAACACAAGGAGATATTAATGGATGAGAGGCACCATAAGTAAACAAAGTAGTCACTAAAGAAGAAGAAATTGTAATTTTACCTCTTACTATTGTAGGACTTGTATCTGTTTCCCATAGAGGCTCTTTAATTATGTGAATAAGATCCTTTCCTAATACATATATAAGAAACCTAGTAATTTATGAACAATATCACTATGTCATAGATCCTCTCTATTCTATGAATCCCACACAACTACAGTGTTCAATAAAAACATGTAAAAACAATAAAAGTGATATAATAATCCAAAAGTGGATCAAATATTTGGTGCCTCCTTGAGAGCACATGTTGAGTGGCCAACTTTCCAATATTGAAAAGAAGTAAGGTGTCCATCATTAGAAACTAAAAAATATTTAGAATAAGTCTTCTCCCAACAACCACCAATATAGTTTCCCCCATGATATTCATCCTATATTCTCTTCCATTAAAAGGGACCACTCAATCTACCATTAGGATTATGTTTAACTCCCATAAACCAGGAATTACCAGCCATGCCAAGTTCAACCATCAAATTTCTATAAAAAATCGATATACAAGGTGATATTAAGCATCAAAATATAATATTGGTTATCTTTTTTGAAGACCCATACCCATCCTTTAGTGTTTTAGATTATAATTTGATACCACATAATGTGAGAAATGAACATTCTTAGAAAAACAATTCACATATTGAGTCATAGTCTGAATTTCTTCATAAATCATAAGGAACTCTAGTTAATTTCCAAAATATATTTATTCTATTTAGAAGAAATCCATGAAAATAGACCTAATGTATTTATACTTAAATCACATATTTTTCCCTACATGAACTGAAGAATATCACTACCTTCTTCTTAGACCAGTAAGTTTGAAGACTGCACATTTCACCCTACCATAGTCTAGAATCTATATGAGTTGGGAGTGTTTCCAAATATTTTAAAAGAAGTCCACCACTCCATAGGATCATTGGTACCTTATAAGGATGATGGTTTTAGATTAAGAAACTTTTTTGAATGGCCTTTACTATTATCCCTCTGATGTATAACCTCTAATACTTGAATAATAAAAGGTGAAACAACATGTACTAGAGTGTGGAATATATGTACAACAACCTCTATAAGGTTCCAATCAATTGGAGGATTATCTTTCAGTGGTTCATTAACATCTACCACAAAATGTCTTTTCAATCATATTTTTAGTTATATGATACTACCATATATCAGTACATAACAAGGAAAACCACAATCAAGACACATGAGATTATGAACTCTATCTATCATAATTAATATTGGAATCTCCAAAATCAGATAAAAGGTTTGGAATATGTTTAAAATTAGATCAAATGACTCTTCAAGAAATTTTTTTCCAACAAACCATGTGCAAATAAAGATTTTTAACTTTGAGAACTTGCTAGAAAGTCCCTCATAACCTACCCCTTAAATCCAACAAAAATGCTGCCTTCTATCTACTAATACATCCCAAATAGTTTACCAATATCAAGTACGCTCACAACCACCTTTGATACCATTTTTTCATTAACCAATACAAATTACCCACAAAAATAATACCCAAATTAATTATGACATATCCCAAAGGGGGTTTTCAATCCCCATGGGATGGATAATAGTTCTTGAGCATAAAAACATGAAGTAATGATTTCAAAATAAGAATAAATCACGATGTAAAATTAGTAGATATGATAAAATAAATAGTTTACATTCCAAAAAAATTATAAGAGAGAAGTACCCCATGTATATAGATACAAATCCAAAACATGGAATGCTAACCAAAACCATTACATCAACCATAAAATACAAAATCATAGAATCATCATGAAACAATTTGGTCACATTCTCCACTTATTACCATGAAATCATAATATCCTAATAATGTAAACGAATCATCACCACCAAGTGCTATATTTAATTTACTTATACTAGGTAAAAGAAAGTCTATGATCACAAAAAGTCAAAAGTAATGTGTGAGAAATAAATCCCATTATAATATCACCAAGTATTATATAATATATCTATATAAAGTAAACAAAATATGCTCAGTCAAAAATAAAATAATGCATTAGAATATTTTAAAATTTCATACCAAAACATGAATTTAAAAACATTAAATTGATAGAGTAAAACATGTAAAATAAATCATTATCATCAAAACAATAAGGAAAAATTATTTCAATAAAAATTTACTTGAGTAAAAATTCCAAAACATTTAAATGATTAAATAATTTCAACTATCCATTATCAAACATAACACAATGGATAAGATTTCTCGGGACAGGTTTGTACAAGGATTCTCACCCATATCAAAAAGTTATAGACCCCGATGTGAACACATTACCAGGTCCTAATACTTGGGAAAATTGGATAAAAAATAATATAATATCTAACCACAAAGTAATTTTAGAATCATTTCAATCCTAAAATCATTACCAAATATCTCTAATACATTCTTGGTGTGTGTTATTCCCACCTAACTACCTTGGATCCCATTTTATTTAGGGGAAACTGTTATAAAAGTGGATATCATTATTTTCAACCACTATCAAATCATTTGAAACAATAAATCATTTCATCGGCCCTACGTTCAAGTTTAAAAATATGAAATAATATCTAAAAAAATTAGATGTGTTTTTATCAAAACTCATGTCATTAAAAAATTCATTTCATTTCAATTTATCAAATCATTTCATGCCATCATTTCTTAGGGATCATCACAAATCATTTAATAAAATTGTCATTTCATTTCAATTCCATTTTTTTTTGAAAGTTATTACTTCGTTTAAAAATACACAAAAAAATACACTAAAAAAATTAACTCTCCATTCCATTTATAAATAATTATAAATAATAAAAAATCATGTATTAAAAAGAATTTAGAATCTCATTTCAAAATAATTATGCATTAAAGGTTTTAATTGATAGGAACTTACTGACTAAATGACCTACCTAAAATTCTGATCATGGCATCGCCCAATAAAGGACTCAAAAAATGGAGGGAGGTCTATAATGGTCAAGAGAGGATACTGGAATAATAATTAATCAAGTCAAGATCTTGATCCATCAACATCATGAATATCCACTACTCTAAAATTAGGTTATTGTTGAATAAATGAGAAACCAAGAACAAATTGTGATTTCAAATTACTATAAGAGATATAACACATCAACTAGAACTTTGATCCATGAAGAATAAAGTACGGGAGATAAAAATTTATATATAGAGAGCCTCTAAGGAATTTAGGTAAAATGGAATTCAAGGAATGTATTTTAATATCAGAAATAATATTTAATCAAGAATAATCATATTTCCAATGTGCTGATTCTCGACCAAATTAGAGTCATATGAAAACATATGGGATCCACCATCTAGCCAGTGATGCTTGGTAGAATGAAAAGAAATCTAAGAGTCCCACCGATTAGATCGTGGTAATCCTATAGGAAATCACCACTGAAAACCTTTTGCTAGATAGCTGTTATCCCTCAATGAGGATTAGGCTGACCTCTTATATCTATTTTGGATACAATATCATGTCCACTTTGGAGAAACCCTCTTTTCCATCACATGGCCTCTCTAGAAATGATCAACACACACCCCAACCCATCTAGTGTCTCTAACAAATATGAATCAACCAAGAATTAATGGGAAAACAAAGGATCAAGGCCATGAACAAGGGAAGAGTTAAAAAAACCATGGTTGCTACCTTAAATATGGTGTTGGGATGTCATAATAGTATTGTACTATTTGGGTATAAATTGGGATATAGTTATTCTTTGTGATAAACTGGATACCCATGGATAATTTTCTTTTAGTTTAAATGACATTGATGTCATTTTTGGAGGAATTCTTGTGATTCTTGATTACTGGTGATGTATGGAAGTATTTTTACATTCACATATTTTTTTAGTTTTTGTTTATTTTTTTGTAATTTTGTATCCTTGAATTTGTGTTACATATGTGTGATTTTAATAGCTTTTTGGACTATAGATTTGTTTACTAAATACATGGATTACACTATTTATGATTATTAATTTAATTAATATATTATTATTTTTTAGTTAGTTAAATGAGTTATGTGTTTGTTCTTTGTGGAATACTTTTAAATTTAATTTTAGTCATCATTGATTCTAATAACATTTCCACTCAATAATACATAGAATTAAATAATTAAATTATAATAGTTAAGAAATATAGAATTGGTTTGAGGTCAAAAAATGTTTTCCAATATTATTAGAGTTTTTCTAAGGTATATAAAATTATTCAATGGATAATTAAATTCGTATCATATACTTACTTATTCTCCTAGTGAATTTTATCAAAAAACATCAAACAAATTGAAGATATGTGGCATCACATATAATGTTGGATTTAATGGTTTCAAATAATATCCTAATTGGAATATTATTAAATCCATGTTTCATTATAGTTGAAAATGATGGAATTTGAGGTTAAATAATGTGTTAAAAATGTTTTAATTGGAATTGAGTACATGACCTCTTATTATGTTGATTTTTTGTTTTCAAATTAAACAATAAACAATTTTTTCAATATTAGTTGATAAACATGACAGAGAGGTTTAATAATAGTTTTATACTGATATAATGTAATAAAGGATGGATTTTCTGGGTTCAGATGTTCTAAAATAAAATATTTTGATGTTATATCAGTCATGAAATCATTTTTTTATTATTTTTTAATAGAAAATGTTTAGCTAAAAATCACATTACAATACAATTTACAACACCATTATTAGTTTAATAGATTTGAAGAAGTATGGATAGGTTAAAATGACATATATAATATTACCGATTGGTTTTTTATTATTTATATTTGTTTTTGAGGAATATGACAATAAATAGATTAAGTCATTTTTCAATATGTGTACTGGAATTAAACATTGATGATAATTATGAAATTAATTTGACTATAAATATATATGATGATGCAAAAACTAGTTTAGATATTTGTTAGGATAAAATCATTGGTGAACAATTTTCTTATAGGTGTATTTGTGAGTGAAAAATTAATATTTAAAGTTATACAATAAAAATAATTTTTTTGAAGAGAAATTAGTTTTAAGAGAATTTGTTTTTAAAAACAATTTATAACTATCCTCATAATTTTGTAAGGGATAATATCACATTTTTTAATTCTTATAAATATTTTATAATTTTCCATAACTCCCTTATAATTAAAAAAATTATTTAGATGTTTTATGACACTTTGAGTGAATTTAATCATCCTAAGAGGCTGTAGTGTAAAATATGAGAGGATTATTGAAGATGGTAAATCATATTAATAACTCTTTAGAAATGATTAAACTTATTTCATTTTAGTGGCTTTAAGTTGAATAAATAAGCGACCTTATTTTATTTAAAAAAAATTTCTTGAGAATTTAAGGTTATCTGATGTTAATGACAACATATATTAGAGTTCAAACATGGGATAGTTAAGACTCATTTATCATTATCAATTTATGTGTGAAAAAGAATTGGTTGTTGTATATCATCCATGATAATTGATTTTGTGTGGATTTATAAAATATATTGAAAATTTTAAATGTCAGGGAGACCTTATTTTTAATTATACATATAAAGTAATTTTTTATTCATTATATTTTCCTAGTGAATTTGTATCCATGGGTATTTTTATGTCAAAAGAGGGATGTTTTTAATCATTTTTATCAGTGAACATTATAATTATTCATTCCCTTATTATTATTATTATTTCCATTTCTCATTTTTTAATTATATTTGAAAGTGAAGATAAATAATAAATTTTATTAATGATACACTTTTTGGAATTATATATTTTATATTTATATAACAACAAAAATAGACAAGTATTAAACCCAATTAAATGGGTCCAAATATATGGGTTAAACGTATATAATGATCATAGAGAAGATTTTATTTTCATTGAAACCATTTCAAACAAGTTCATCAAGAATTATTTGTTTAAGGTTCATTTTATGTTGGCCACTTCTTATTTTTAAAATGGAATATTTTATTAAGTTTAACCTATTAACTTGTGCATCTCTAATTATTCTTATAACTTGTTTAAATTTTCTTAATGTAGTTTAAATAATATCCCCATCTATCATAGCCACTCTAATTTTCTATGAAACACATCCATTTTTAATCTTATCCATATTAATATATCCATATTTCCATATAACAATTTTCATTTTTTCTGCACTTATTTTTTTATTCATGGAATCTCATTAATAAAATACTCACAAGAATATAGCATAGATGGTCTATCAATATCCCTTTAAAATATACAATTAAATTTAATTTGAATTTTATTATAAGAATGTAAAACCAAATCCTTTCTCTATTTTATCCATCCAGTTTGAATCATATGATAGGCATCGATATTTAATATCTTAAATCACTATTTATAATTTCACTCTAAAGCATAAATTTTTAAAACACGATCTAATAAAAATAAATGTTTAATTGTGTAACTTAATTCCATATATAAATATCATAGAAACATTATTAATTATTATATTGGTATTTATGGATATTTTGGAACTCATGATACATTAATGATGATTTATACGACAATAATTAATTTTCTATAGAAATATTTGAAAAAAATGTTTCATTCAAACAATAATATATAAGGAAATATTAATACATAATTAATAATTGAATCAAATTTTTAAAAGAAATTTATGAATGTATACATATTTTTTGTGTAATTTTCCAACAAATGAATGATTTATATAGTGTGTGAAGTGCATCAATGTGACACAAAACCCGAGTCATGGGGTTCTATAATGTAAATATTCTATTTTTTCCAATTTATATCTTTTCCTCTACTTTACAATTTATATCGTATTTTTTCCATTTGATTTAACAATATATATATATTTTATTTCAAGATACATTTTTCCTTAATATTATTTTCTTTTTATTGACAAAATATTGTACAAAATATTACACGTCTACTATTTAGATTACATTCATTTTCTCTCTATCTTATTTTATATTCATTGTATTTATTATTAATCGAATATTATATATATATATATATATATTCATCATTTTTTTACTTTATTTATATATTTATTATATCTTCTATTTATTATTATTGATTATCCTTTTAAAAAAATATTAATTGGGAAACTATTAAATATCTTATCAAATCTTCTTTTTGATTACATCCCATTTTGTTTCTTTCTATTTTCTATATTTAAATTAAAAAGGTTAATATTTTTCTTTGAAACACTATTATGTATACTAACATAATTTTTATTGGTTTTTATATATTGTTCTATATTATATTTAGTTATTGATGATATTTCTGTGATATGATATTGTTATTAAAACATATTCTCTTTCAGCACGACCTATTAGCGTTATGATTAAAAAATTATATTTAGTCATTGTATCCATTATGTCATATATAAAAAAAATTATATTGAAACAATTATAATGTTAGGGGGGTCTGTGAATTAAAAAACTATCTATTGGAATTACTAATATTATTATCTCACACAATACTATATATGAGGCATGTTAATTTTTCCTAACAAAATTATGTCTTGTTTCCCTAAGATAAAGACTATAATTATTCTAATAATGTTAAATTATTATTAATTTCACAAATTTTATGGAATATTCATCTAAATTACACAATATAAAACAAATTTATGGTTTTATGTTATGATGATGGCCATTATGATACTTCATTTATTTTAGATCCATGATAGAATAGTTTCTTTGTTTTATTGAGTAGAATGTTCTTCATTTAATATTCATACCATGTGTTTTTGGTTTAATAATATTTGTATAATATATTATAGTTATCTATAGTAATGATTTACATTAGGAGTTAAATGCATCATAATTTGAAATACAATACAATGACATGGGAATAATGGTTGTGTAAATGCTTAGTATTATGAAAAATTATGAATTCTATAAATATAATGGTCTCATATTCCAGTATCATAACATAATAACTATTATTTTAATCCTTTATAACCTATGTATGATTAATTTATCATTGGTCAATATGTTTTTATATATATTTAATGATAGTGATAGAATATAAGACTACTAAGATCTAGTAAATCAAAATTCATTTATAAAGATTATGATTCATGATACCCTAACTGCATTGAAGCCAACATTGTATCATGAAATATCCCATGATATAATCAAGATAATGAATATCGAATTTATTTTATTTTGAGTAAACTAACAAAACATTGGATTTCTTGTGGTGTATTATGGGAAAATGGAAATAAAAAATGATCTAATGTTTTACTATCTAGTCAATACATTCTAGGATTACAATGTAATAAATAACTGCATATATTTTTGGTACATAGTATAACCATGAAATCAATACATTAATAATATACATGTAGAAGTAATTTCGAGTTTATGATGTTTGTAATTATTCAACAAATAAATCAGTGAAATAGTTTTTACCTACCACAACAAAGTATTTTCATAGATAGATGGAAATTTATACACTATGAATAAAAATAAAAAAATTCCTCAAGAATTATATATCTAGTATCAAAAATAAATTTTATCTTTCTTAATGATATATTATTATGTTTATTTAAATAACACAACTTCTAAAATTTTATACCATATTCTGTTGTCGAAGGAAAAGTCACATTGATGAATATATATGAAAATAAGTATTTCAAAATCATGGGTCACTACCATTGTAATGGACATGGAATCCTAGAGGAATAAAAAACATTATAAATACTTTATTTAAGAAATATGAATGAATGTACCCATATTATAATTATAACATTGATATAATAATGTTTATATATTCATTGAAAATGCTATATTTAAACTATATTAATATCATTTTTCTATTTCGATCATGCTTTAACAATCATTGAATCTTTCGCACTTTTATATTTCATTTTTATTATGTTTTAATTTATTTAATTATTAAATTAAAATTTATATATGTATTTATTTTATTATTAGGAATTTAAAAATTGGGGTTATAACACCTTAACCCAATCTCTTGGTCTAGGAAAAAGTGTCACATGACCATATGTTCACCTCTACATAGGCAAGAGGCTACTGAATAGATGTGAGGGCCTAAATCAGAGCACGAAGAGACTATACACTTAGTAAAAATATCCAACCAAAATATATACAGAATGAATAGATAGTAAAATTTGAATTAAATAAAACATAAAAAGACAATAAAAAAATGTGTTATATCATTATGTCATAAAACTAAACCAACAACCAACCAACTATTGGTAAAGTACAAATAAAAAAATATGGAAGATAACAAGAGACACTATAAAAAGAAACAATAATTCCTCCATAACTCCACCAATAATCTCTACTCAACTATCTCAGCCACTTGAGACATTGAACATTCCCTTGATTGAATCCTAGACCCAAAATTGTATATGTGATGGGATATTCTCATGTATGGTGTGAGTATAAAGCCAATAGGGCACCAAAAATGCATCCTTATATTATGTTAATCACTTATATAAAATTATATGAAATGATAAAAAATATATTCATAAGTAAAATACCACATTCTTGGTCATCATGTATTATCCTGGTCAATATTAACTCTCACCCCACCTACTTCTGCTCCATGTTAGAGGAGATGTTATGTATGGTTTCCATGAATGACAGGACAATCCACATGACCAATATATGTATTAGAATACAACATAAGGCCATCATTCCCTATGTCAGGCCAAAAGGCTATCATTACCCACTACCTATCTTTGGTTAGGAAATAAAGTCTCATACCACACTTCCAGTCTTAGGTAAATCCTCAAGGCCATCAGGACACACCATTTTAAAGTCATGACCTTGATATAATTATCACATATCATATCACATGTTTTCCCCTCTATGAGATTAACCTGGCTATGAAGGGTTTACCTATCACTACGATACCAGATAGTATAGGTATAAAATCCATCAAACAATATATATATATAATCCATAACAAGGAGAGTCTTAATCCATGCACACACAAACACAATAATGTCTTATAAATATATGTCCCAATAGCCACACACACACACACACACACACACACACAAAATCATGTCATATCATGAGAGGATTTATGTGAAACATAAACATGAATAAGTATTTCATATCGTATAGATTTATAAATGTTTTTAACATTGATAAAACATCTTACTATATGTGTATCCAAGACCAATGTCAAGGTTTTCCCCCCCAAATCATGATCAAACACCAAATATCCCTAGAACAATCCCTAAATAAAAACATTGGGATTTAAGAAAAAATATCAATAAGTACATTTAAAGGTCTTGTATTGTTTTAGACATACCCAATAAGATCATACATAATTAATGAGTCTAAACAAATATGAGAATGATCAAGAATATTAAACTTTCAAATTTCAATTTCCTCAAAAATCATGATGTAATCACATTAGATAATGTTATAATTTCTAGAACCAAACATGAAAATATGCATACAATGAATTTTCGAAGGATAAGTGAGAAGATCAATAAAGAATAATAAAAATAAGGGGAAAATTATCACTTACCATGAAGTACTTAGGGAACACTTCTCTAGATCATATGGAATTTATCTCTAGATGGATGGAATTTAACATGAATAACCACTAGATTACCTAGCTTCCAAAGCCCTAGGTTTAAGTTGAAGGATAATGTGGTTCAAATATTTTCATTTAAAAAATAATAATTTTTAGATCATTTAATACCAAATAAATGGTTTGGTCACATGGTTTACCAAACCTTGAACTAATTGTGTGTGGATCACTACCTCTTCCAAAAACCCATAAAGTTTGGATGAAATGTTTGGTAACTCTATTATAACGGTTATTTTTCTGATCTTTCAGGTTAAATGGTTCCAAGGAAATGTTACACGATGATATATAACATTTATCCCACTACGAACCACCCACTACTCCTCTCAGAAAAGCATCATAGTTATCTTGAAAAAACCCCTTAGATTTCCCTAATGATTCTCATTATTTTATACTCAAAAAACCCTTTAAACCACCAAGATTATACCCAAGGATCATAGAAAATATGAAAAAGTATAAATAAATATTAATGAATGTTCAAAACAAGGCATGAAAACCCTAAAATATGAGTCCATCACAGGGTTCTTGGAATATTAGTATGACTCCATAAAAGGCACATGCATCCTAACTAGTTTTACCACATTATAAAAAATTAATTATTTTACTTTTTAATCTAATAGAAAATGAAGATTTTAATTGGGTTATGTAACCCATTAGAATTTCATTACAATATAGTGTTATCCAGAAATGCACAAGGAGTCGAGTTATTTTTAATATTATATTAGAACATTGAGTATTAACCATCATAAAATGGTTGTGTATAATTTAAATTAAATTTATAAAATTCACCCGATATTAAAAATGGTTGAGGAATATCTATAAAAATATTTGATATCAAATAACATAGATATATTGGATATATTTTCATAATTACAAACGATATCATAAAAAATAAAGAGTATAAGGTAAGGATTAGTTTTCAAGGATGTTCAATGACTGAGTGATGCTTTATTTATATAGGTACCACTATAATTCAACTATAATGAATTTAGTTGTTTACATACCTATATAGAATTATATTTTAATAAAATAAACATTGATTATTTTACATGCATGGTAAAATTCAAAATAGTCCTTGCATTTGATTTAGATACTATGACTTGATATGTAGTATGCATTTTAATTTTAAATTACAATGTTATGAATATTAATTATTATTATTTAAGAAAAAATGTGTTTCTTCATGTTTGAACTTGAAATATATCCTCTTATTCATGGAAAATCCAATAGTTTAGATATTATAACCCTAATAATCTACCATAAAATCATACTATAATTCTTTGGTTGGAATACACAGCTCTAAAAATTTTCAAGAATAAAAAAGTGGATAAGATGTTTCGTAGAACAAAAAGATTAAAAATGACAGGAATGCACTATGAGAAACATTGAATTGTTATGTTATAGTTTAAATTATATGTTAATACTTATCTATGAATGAAATTATGTAAATTATTCTAACGAATAAAATAATTTAAAAGAGAACTCAATAGATGTGATCATTTTATCTTTATTATAGTATAAACACGACTTTATGAACATAGAAAAATAAGAACCAAAAAAAGAATAATCATTTACCATATAAATAAACAAATATATTTTAGGATTCTTTTGATGTTATATAATAGAGTAAATATTATAATTTATCATAAGTTATGGGAAGTGTAATGGGATTGTTCAATTGAAGAAAAGGTTACAAGATGTGGCCCAAGTGAGACAAAAGAAAGGGTTACCTGATAAGAGATATATAGGGTTATTATAATTTTATTTTAAATTAAATTGATGTTATATATTTCAATATAAAAAGAAAATACATATTATAGAAGGATTTTAATATTTTATGAATGATTGGGAATAATACAATTATAGGAAAATGAAAAAATATATATTAAAGCATCTATGATATGTAGTGAGGATGTTGATTCATTTAATGAATCTATATCAGAGACTGAATACACCGAACTACATGTGATGGATTGTTTTAACCATGTTTTTGATTTTGACTGTGATTTATATTTTTAGAAGATATATGTTTAGGAGTTAAAATATGTTTTTGATAAACATTATGACGAGTTTGATCACATTAATAAGATGTATAATAATTTGAATAAATATTATGAGATGGTGATTTAAACGAATAATATTATTTCTAGTGACATTGAAAATATTAAATACTATACTTAAAAAATAAAATCATCAAAATTTGATGATTTTTCGAAGATTAATGATTAAATAAGAAGATTATATGAGGCCATAGCCACATTCACTAGTAAATGAGTAAAATTTAATAAAATAATAAAATTTTAAAGCAGGACTAAAACCATAAATGGTATTAGTTACAATAATTTATTCCCTATCGTATAAAAAAATATCAACGTGAAGATAAATAATATAAGTTTTTATTTTGTTAATTGTTTTAGATATAGAATATTAGGTGAACAAGACCATCAATGTAACACCCCAAATGATAAAGGGTTAAATGACTAAATGATATGACTCAAGTCAACAAGGTGCACCTTCCTTTTCGGGAGCCTGTCTGATTAGAACTCCACAGTTAAGTGTGCTTGGCATAGAGTAGTAATCAGGATCAGTGACCTTCTGGGACGTCTCTTAGGGTGCGTGTGAGTGAGTACAATGCACACTGGAAAGGACATGTGTTGGCATGTGGGGACTATTATTAGTCAGATGACCCGTTTAGGCATATGGGTGGACCCTTAGGTGGGCCCCACGTGTCTGTGGGGAAATTGGTGATACATGGCGGGCGAGGACCCAACATCCATGTTAAGGCGGGGTGATTATGCTATCACCGAGACCCAGTTGTCACATTTGGTATCAGAGGAGGAACCCAGCCTTAAGTGTGGTGCACTGCCTGGGTTGAGATGTAGGGCCCACAATGAGGACGTTGTGATCTGAAGGGGGTGATTGTAACACCCCAAATTATAAAGGGTTAAATGACTAAATTATATGACTCATTTCAACAAGATGCACCTTATTTTTTCGGGAGCGTGTCTGATTAGAACTCCATAGTTAAGTGTGCTTGGCCTGGAGTAGTAATCAGGATGGGTGACCCTTTGGGAAGTCTTCCAGGGTGTGTGTGAGTGAAGACAAAGCACACTGGAAAAGAAATGTGTTAGCCTGTGGGGACTATCATTAGTCGGATGACCCTTTTAGGCACGTGGGTGGACCCTCGGGTGGGCCCCACGTGTCTGCGGGGCAACTGGTGGTACCTGGTGGGCCAGGACCTGACAACCATGTTATGGTGGGGTGGTTGTGCTGTCACCAGGACCTAGTTGTAAATGTAACAACTATGCCCTGCCCACCAGTTGCCTCACAGACATGTGGTTCCCACCCAAGGGTCCACCGACATTCCGGAACAGGGTCATCTGACTAATGACAGTCCCCACAGGCCAACACATGCCATTTCCAGTGTGTTTTGTCCTCACTCACACAGACCCTAGCAAAGTTCACAGTTTGTACTCACTCACACACACCCTAAGAAACTTCACAGAAGGTCACCCATCCTAATCACTAATTCAGGCCACACACACTTAACTGTGCTGGGCCCCACGTGTCTGCGGGGCAACTGGTGGTACCTGGTAGGCCAGGACCCGACAACCATGTTATGGAGTGGTGGTTGTGGTGTCACCAGGACAAAGTTGTAAATGTAACAACTGGGACCTGCCCACTAGTTGCCTCTTAGAAATTTGGTTCCCACCCAAGGGTCCACCCACATGCCTAAACAGGTCATCTGACTAATGACAGTCCCCACAGGACAACACATTTCCTTTCCAGTGTGTTTTTTCTTCAATCACCCACACCCTAGGAAACATCCTAGAAGGTCACCCATTTTAATCACTAATCCAGGCCGGGCACACTTAACTATGGAGTTCTAATCAGGTATGCTCCTAAAAAAGAAGGGTCACTTTGTTGACATGAGGCATATCATTAATCATTTAACCCTTTATCATTTGGGGGTGTTACAATCAAATATCACTTAATAAATAACAAGATTTGGTCAATACAAAAGATTATATTTATAAATAATTATCTAATAAACTCATTTAAAATTATGTTTTTAACTAGTTTTTATATATAAGGGATTAATGATTGCTCCATATAGACCAAAATATTTTTATTTGTGAAAAATTATATTATTTTATGAGATAATACATGGGTTTATAAACTAAAAATTTGGTATATAGGTATTGTTTTCTCATATATCATGATAAGAAATCCATAAAATAGAAAATCTTACATAAAATGTGGAATATTCTATTTTACTTTTAGATAAAATTACAATTTTATTGTTCCTTAAAGTGTATGAAACTAGGGGGATAAATTATAGTATGAGATTTCATGTGATCCTTCTCAAATAACATTTTTTTGATATTTTTTGAAAAAATATTTTTTACCACACAAAATATATGGAATTGATATTTCAAATAAAGGAACCACGTGAAATTTTACTTATTCTTACAATACTAGGGAAAAAATAATGTGATGGAGTTCCATAATTCTCTAGTATTTTCTCATGTTAAGAGCATTACTATGGTAGTTTAAAGTTTGTGGTAAATAATTATCCTTAAATTTTCAGGCCTTCAAATCATTAATTTCTCATAAATCTCAGCATTTCAGGAATCAGATATAATATTCTAAATAGTGTGTCACACCTCCAAAAATAGAATAACCATAATCTTCGAGAAACACCTCTGAAAAAACCATTTAAAACACCTTTTTCTCATTTTAAGAAAATATAAGAAATACTAATGGTAAAACACTATTCCTATACAATGAAGACTATTTTAGATTCTTATTATGATTAATCAGTTTTGAGACTACCATAGTATGTGAGTATACATAGGCTACATGGATTGTACCACTAAAAAACATTGAGAAAATAATTCTTTTATACATTATGTGTGTGATTGGACACATTATTTATGAGTGAAATGAATTGACTTAGAATATGTGTAGAGTATATTCTTAGGCACATGGTCTTAAAAACACTTTATATAACCTAGCCCACATAACAATTTTGATGTGCTATTCTGATGGAATGTATAAACCATACATGATCATGTTATATGACCAATGGTATATATGTTTTGAATGGGGGTTACAAAAACTATAATAGTTTTTGCACATAAAACCATATTCATCAATAGTTTATGAAATATATTCGATGTGGTAAGTGAATTAGAAATAGTATAATCTGTTTATCCTCTATATAACATTTTATAGTGTTTTCTTTACTATTGACTATTTTCCACCCATATGTTACCTGACATGTTTTCCAACATGTGACCCCTTCATGGTATGAGAATTCATCAGAGAAATAATTCTCTAATAACCATTTTACTTATGATTAAACTAGAAAAATTCATTAATAATAAACATTTCTTCCCAATAGAATCTATAATCTAACTTTTCATCTTTCCACTACCATGAACCCAAATGTTTTTGTGAAATCAAGTTATTTAGCACCCATATATAATAACAAAGGAAAAATGAATGAAATTAGAATAAATAGGGGAAAATATTTAAAGAATAGTAGCTGGTGTAAATGGCTCTAACAAAAAAAATTAGACTTTTATTTGTGTTCATTGAATAATGTGTGAATATGAAATCAAAATTCTTGTTCAAGGATTATATATCCCACCACATAATAGTGTATAATTTTATTCCTTTCACAATGAAGAAAAATCAGAAAAGAATATTAATACTATTAAAAAATCACGTGCCCTTATAATTCAAAATAGCGAACACCAAAAACCAAAACTTTATTATCTGAATAATAATGTATGAAATTACTCATTACCCAAATTAACAATCAAATAATCAAAAAATTAAATTGATAAAAATAATATTTTTTAATGATAAATAATTAGGAAAATTAACAGGAAAACATAACTATATTTGACATTAAAATAAGATACATTATCAAAATATAAAATCTATTCCCAATATTAGAATTGTTTTTATGTTGTTTTATTATCATTTTATTTTCATGAGAAAAATAAAAATCAGGTCAATTAAAAGTGTTTTAAAATAAAAAAATATGGGTTTATGTGAGGATATCAAAGAAAGAGGAATAGAATAATGAAGTGGATATAAAAATATATATCTATTAACTCAATGACATAAATACTGATGCTTTGAAATCCACTAATAATTTCTTTGAAAATTCTTCAACAATAATTATGGTTTCATTATTATTATTCATGATGAACAAAACCTATTAAAAAATCATTACTCTATTGTTTACAATATCAAAATAGACTAAATCTAAGAGAACACCATATTAATTTATTGATATTTTTTTAAAAAATCAACTTTAAATTCAATTATAATACCTGATAAATCTTTCATTAGGCCTCATAGCCTAGAAATAATATTTTACCTCACCATAGAAAAATCCACATTTCATGAACAACCATAGTGTAAATTTGAGGTTCCATTTGAAAGATATTAATTTTTATATATGATCATTTTTTTCATTAATAAATGTTAAATATCCCTTAAATTTATATAAATTTTATAGCTTAAATAAAATCTAGTTGATGGAAAACATCACAGTTAAATATTAACATTACTATAGAAAATTTACAAAGTTATCCACTAGGAAATTTTTATTATTTTAATCTTATAGGTGACCTGATACTTTAAAACAAAAAAATAAATTATTTCCGATGAAGGAAGAATTTGGGTCACTATATCATACTCCTATAATAGATTTTTATCATTAAAAATAAAATAGTCTGATATACTAAACTTAGGTCCTAATAACATCCTCCTATAGAAAAAGAAAAAATTCTTACAAGAATGTAATTCACCTTTATCGTTCAAGGATGTATTTGAACTAAAGACACAACCATAAAATTAAATATGTATTATTTTACCACTTAACCTAATTTATCTTTGATAAATTTTCATAACCCTATAAGGTTCAACTAATTCAGTTCCATTTTTACAAGCCTTGATAAAAGCATTAACTCAGTTTACGTAACATCTATAATAAATCTATACTAAAGAAAATCCCAATAATAAGTCATCCTTATAGATAGAATGAATTAAAAACCAAATATAATCAACATAAACCATAGAATGTTACATTTTTAGGCGATCCATATATACGAGAGTATCAGTCACCACCATTACAAGTATTTGTTATCCACAGTTCATTTAAATACTTTGTCACATATAATCTCACATTTGATTAATATATATCGAACCCCACACACGTTTTGAGATTTGAGGGACATAATAATTGGAAATAGACATACCACGTCTTTATCTTCCAAAAAAACTAACCATATCAAGTATAGATTCACAAATATATCCTTACATGAACTAAAAACAATAATAATTGATAAATAGATTATCTAATACAACATATGCACCGTGTTCAACACATTATTATTCATGGCATCATGATTACTAAAATCCAACTAATTCAAAAATATTATAAGAGAAATAAATCTATTACATTATAATCTCACACCTTTAGATCCCACCACACTGTTGGTTCTCTCAAAATAAGCCACATAAAACCTCCATTGCTCATGATATTTTCCCTCTAATTCAAATAAAAAATGATGTTATTAATTAATTAAACAATAATGATTCATAGATTTTGAAAATATATAAGGGGTTTTCATTACTCTCAAAACCATCATTTTAGTTTCACAAATTCTATAGTAATACTAGAATATGTTCAATGGGATATCTTTTATATAGAACAGATGATAACACCATGTGGAAATAAGATGAGTCTTGTAAGAAAATATTTTTAACCCAATATTAAAAGTGTTTATATTTAGATTAATGAAATTTTTTCTTCAACTTGTATAATGGATATGTCACAAGGTCCATAATATTGACCGAGATATTGAGTAAGCTCTAGAATATAACATTTCATTCATTATAGTAACTTTGGTAAATTCCCAATAAAATTGATGTTCTCATCAAACAGAATGGGTAATATATCAATTTCATTATATAAAACATGTAAAATTATACTATCAAATAAAGGGATGATCAATTTCAATCCATAACGGTTTCACCAGAACTGCCTAAAAAATCAATATAATGATCATGAACCATTGAATCAACACAAGGGATTATAAAATATATCATCACCCTATCCCGTTAGAATATTTAAAAATGTATTACTTACTTGATGAAAAAATCACACCCTCCATTACAATGAGATTATGATGTTGATAATTATCCATGAGTTCTATTTTAGAACCCCATAGTAATCTCTTAATCCTAGAAAATAGACAATGTATAAATCAATATCTATAATCAACATATAAAAAGAATGACTGTCAATGTAGAAGAAACAAATAATAAGTAAAACACTATATATTATTTCTTAATAGGATATATCTATCATGAGAAACCATTTTCATCCAAACTTCCAATAATATGAGTTTGATAATAATTACTAAAATTTGGAAGATGGGGATTCACCAAAGTTTCACCCTTCTATATATTCTCTAAAAGAACTAAATATTCTTCAAAAAATTGTTTCCCAAAAGGATAATAACATTTATAGTAGGGTTATATCTAATCTAAAACATATCTTCAATGTGATGTTTTATCCATGGAGTTGATCTAGATAACACTAGGAGATCACAATCCTATCACATGTCATGGCATACTTCTCATAAGAAAAATAAAATTTCCCATGAATCCTCTTTGTCTTCCACAGAAGTTGTGAATATAAAAAATTACATCCCAAAATTGAATTTTCTATATTGATATATTTATTGGTATCTCAAGAAAATTTAGAAATTAATCCCATATCACACCCCAGGTTTACCTCATTCACAAACTCAAAAAATACGTAGTCAAAGTCCCATCATCCCAAAGAGGATATAATATCTTCTATATAAAATCCATCCTTATCATTAATTGGAAAACAATTCATGAAGAAAATCCAAAAACCAACCATGGTTGCGTAACACCATTGCATGTTTGGATAAAATTTGACCACTGGATCACCACACATGGGGTTAAATTTCAAAGAAAATATAAGTATCTTTTTTAATAATAATTTGAGCATGAGTAGAAATGTGAGTCTCGAAATCCAACAAATACCATGACATTACATGATCAGACAATCCATGTAGACCCATAATGAATTTATAACTAGAGAACATATAGCATATTCAAAGTATATGCATCCCTATAATACTCCAATATAACCACCATACATTATGGAAAGAAGATATCCAGTAAGATAAATCATTTTAGGATCTTACTCTTACATGTAAGAAAATTGCAACTCATAATCAGGTTAGGAATTGATTCCTTATCACCCAATTATTTATAGGTGATATTATATAAACTTTGTTGGAACTATCACAACCCTGATTACTAAATATGTTTTGAATGTATATGATAAAAATTATCTATTTGAAAATATATTCCCATTATCACTAAAGCATATCTGTGTGAGGTAACATGATTTTTTTTAAAAGTTCATAAATAACCACAATATAATACATACACTAAATAAAATTTACCCTGTAAATAATTCTTTATATTTCTAAATTAACTATATGGTTATCAAAGACTTAGATATAAGATACACTATCCACATCACTAATGATGGCCTCCTTGGACTGATAAATAAAGTCAATACCCCTAATAATTTATACTATAAAATTTGAATACCAATCTGCACACAAAAACTTACTTCAAACTCTATCTCTAGGTATTAAATGAATCAATATCGTTCTAACACAACCCTCACCACAAAGAAACCTTCCATGTCTGTTGTAATATAAGTGTGAATCCTACAGACCAACTCATATAGAATATGACATAGTGACTAGATATGTTATAAACATGTATGGGATACATTAGTATATAAAAACTTGTAACATAAACACATATCCTATAAAAAATAATATCCAACAACACAATCAATATATATATTCAAAAAAACTACATAAAAAACATTTATGAGAGATAAAATTCATAGTACAATACTATAAGAGTTAAAAATAAATGTGGATGAATAGATATAGTAGAAATTAACCAATTGAAACAAAATTTAGGGATGGGAATATATATCCTTAATAATTAGTTTCCTAAAATGGAAACCAAAAATAAAAAATACCCACAATTATCCACCATTAACTACCATGTATTAAATCCACTAGCCCCACCATTTCCATGTGAACTAGCCATAAGACAATTTGGTAAACTGTTTTATATTGACAAAACATATGGTAATAAATCTCATATAGGGGAGTGTTTAAACATACATAGTAGAATGGAATAAAACATAACATATATAAATAATTGTATATTAGATTTAAACACAATGCTGAGGTAAATATGGAGGAGGGTTCCATAGAAATATATATTCTCTAAAGTCATGTAACCTATGGGAAATCATAGAGTTATGATATTCTCATCTCATACTCTCAAAGAGTCATATCTCATGAGAATCTAGTGATATTTTATATAACCAATGTCTCAAAATGACTGAATTTTATAGATTAACTTTATGTACTATCCTAATGAAAACTAGAAATTAGTATTTTATTTAATGGTTTATTATATTTATATAATACATCTTTAAATCCACACAAGACCTATAGTATAATGTTACCACATAATAATTGTGATTGGGGACCATCGCCTGGATTCGGAGGGTGAATTTTTAATGTTGGTATTTGAATTAATAAATTAAATTCCTAAAACCTATCATATATAAAAGTACAAACCCTTATATGTGGAGGACCCATTCCCAATATATAGCACCCCAATATTTTATATTTATTTATTTTGAAATAATATTTATGAATTTAAGAGTGTGATTTACACAAAACCCAGAGTCCAAATGATCCATGATATTTCATGCCTTCATAACATAGGCATTGGATTGATGTTAAATAATTGAATTAAGAAACATTAAAAAAACATGTATAATTGTTTTATTTAATGAAAATATGTTGATAAAAATTACTCAAATTTCTAGTTAGTTTGTGTTTTAAAAATATGTTTCATCAGAATGGATTGTATTTTATTTTTCTATAGATATTATAATTAATTTATGAAACTTTAATAAATTGAATTTTATAATAAATATTTGAAATTTTAGATTTTCATATCATAATTATGCTAATGTGAAATTTTGGGATATTTATGAATAGGTTATTTTTTTAGAGAATCGTAAACAATATATATTTTATAGAAAACTATATTTTCCATTAAATTATATAAAAATACCAATTTATTTAATTTTTTTAAAAATATATTTAGTTGTTTTTATTAAACATAATAAAATCTATTTCATTGATATCAACATTATGATCATTTTTTGTATAAAAAATTCTATAAATAAAATTTCATATTTTTGTAAATACATTGTCAACGCTTTTTTGGGATAAAATTTAAAATTAATTTCTCCCATTTATATATATTGAACTGGAAAAAATTAATTACATATTTATTATTATAATAATTAATATTATATAATATATCCAACTTATGTTATTTTATTATAAATAGTAACCAAGGTAAAAAATTATTACCACGGTTAAGGTTAAAACATACGTACGGGGGGGGGGGGGGGAGGTAAACTCAGTGATAAGGGTGAGGTTTCCATGTAGAAGACTCTAATTCATATTTTATAGAAATATTTTTACCCTATCTAATATTCTCTTCAAATATGAGTCATTTTGAGGAATTCAAATTGAGTATGAAATTTTCTATATTTGAATATTTAATAAAATCCAACTTTTTATTCTCCACCTAAAAACATATCCTATTTTGATTTTCTAAATAGTTTACTTATGTTTGAGTAATATCCAAAACACCTTACACATATTTCAAAACACATTACACCTTATGAGGGACCCAAATTCAATGTTTCACAAATGATTTAAAATTATAAATAACCACAAAACTCTAGGATACCTTGAGCCCTTAGAACCAAAACCAACCGAAGTCCCATAACATCATCCACATTCGTCATGAAACCCTACTATATATAGTTCCATAATATCAACATCATCTCCAATGAAGTTCAATTCTCACAGATGTATCTAGAGAATATAACAAATGAAGACTATCATCACTACTGTAATACACAAGAAACATGTCATAACATATAATCAGAACCACAATTCATACCCATTTTGTAATGTCATCACTGACCATCACCGCCATTATCATCACTGACTTTTTACCAGACAATATATCGAAAGAAAACCACATTTCAGAGTCCATCATTTCCACCACAAATAGACCAATAATTAAATAGTGAACAACCATAAATTTTATAACATACCTTACTTCAGGACCACCACCACCCCATGTTGGAGAATGAAGATCGCACATTCTAAAAATAATTATTCATTAAAGCACCACATCCCAAAGATCCGTGGCACTGCAACTCCAAACCGACCAGGGGAGGAGGTATGAGGCATGAAACCAGTGAAAATTTGATTGGAATAAGGTCTCCAAAGAGGGTTGAGATATTTAACTATAAGAAACCCAGTGAAACAAATACCAATGAAAAAATAGGGATGAAAACCCAATTCACCAAAAAATAAAGTGATAGAGAGGGAACAAGTCCAATGCCAAAAAAAAGAACCCTAAGCCCAATTCTAGTACCCCTCCATCACCATACCAAGCTAGCTAAAACACATGGACCGAGTCTGACCAAGTTGGGGTCAAGATCGATAGGTCGACCAACTAGAGAAGAGGAGGAGGAAGACTGATGATTATGCCACCGATGTTGACCCATGATGTTGGAGGAACCTATACCCAGACCCAAGATTGATGTACAAATCTCAAGGGATAGGAGGAGAGGAGGGTAGTGAGAGATGAATGAAATCCACAAAAGTAGAATCCCTAGGCAAGAAGGGGGACAAAAAAGACCACATCAGGAAGAGAGAAAAGAACCAGGCCAAAAGAGGATCTCCATCACCACTGCACTAAGCCAAAAAACTATATATGTAGGGGGAATGAGAAGGGGAAGGAGGGGATTATGTGGTATCACTAGGAGCACCAAGGAAGTGGCAATCCACCCCCATGTGTTTCTACTCCATCCCATATATACTAACACCACTACACAATCTTATTTACTTCAATTTGAGTAACTTAGAATAGTAAAAATCATCCCAATTGTCTTTTAAAATACCATATAAACTCTTAATTGGTGTGAGGCTTTTTAAAAAGCCATTTCAAGGGTCTTTGACAAGGTATCTAAGGAAGGTAAACTGAAGAAAAAGTATTCATACTACCTGATCTCATTAAATTTATTTATTCTTGTACTTAATCAAAATCCATGGTATTCAACATAAAATAATAACTTGAGAATATTAAATATAAATTTTTTATTATTAATATGGAAACACCATCATCTTCCTTATTTTTTAACAAATGTTAAATGAATATATCACTTGTACGTACACGTTGACAGCCTCCTCCACATAGAGATATAATTTATTCATCATCACCAAAATTATTGGATGCTTAATATTATGTATTTAATGTTTTTAAATATTATTTAAGAAATTATTATCAATATATAATTATATTATCTTCTATAACTTCTTACCTTTATATCCATTGTAAAATGATATCCTTTCTCTTCCTTATGTGTAGACTACCACCTGCACAATTTTTTGTGAATTGTTTTTTTATTCCTTACATGGACGGTAACAATGAAAGAATTTATGGATATATAAGATATATATTATTTAATAATTAATATTTTAATGGTAATTATATTTTATCTTTCATTCATTCCATCAATTGAAAAGTGTATACATCACTCATGCATATGTACATACTACAGTCTCTATGAAGTTATATAAATCATATTTGTTCCCTTTTTAATTTGAATAATTATGAAAAAATATATTATGAATAAATATAAAAATTATTTAATGTTTATGATTTTAGATATTATGGAACCATAATAAAAGTATGATGACAGAACTACCAGACTTAGTTTTATTGAAAAAGAAATGAAATAGTTGACTCTTAAAAATGATGATTTTACCGAAGCATTGATAATAAATGGGTGAAAAGATGTTATAAGTAAATAATTTATCACATTATATGTATATATATGGTTCTATTATATTATAATAATAAATTTAAATTTTTTATATAGGATGTTAAAATGCTTATGAATCAAGTCAAACATTAGGTATTTGTTTTATGTTACAATCTCATTCATATCGGGATTGTTTTTCTTAAATTTTCAACGATAAAATTATGTAATATTTATAAAAAAAATGATCTCATTTTTTATACTATTTAAATATCTTGAGATTTACTATTTTATATTAATTTTTACTGCTTTTTGTACTCAAGAGATTAGAAGAATGTTTTTATAGAAAAATCAACCTTAATTTTCAATTTAGTAAGAAATCCATTTTCTTCCATATCTGTTTTTTTAAATTTTTTTTTAAGAATGATTTTTAGAAATATTAATATATTGTTTAAATTCATTTCAATATGTCTGAATATATAAAAAATTTCTTAAAGGAATATTCTTTTCATTTTAAAAACAAGTAACTTTTAACTTTTTACCTAAAATGTGAAAGGAATCGCAATTTTAACATATATAACTTGAAAAGAATTTTCTATTGTTAATATTTCTGAATTATTTGTCGTTTAAATTTTAATTTTCAAAGGTTATTTTCAATTAAAATTTCATTGTTAATATTTCTGAAAATGTTTTATTTTAAATATGTCATTTCAAAATGAAATGTATATATTTTCGAAATATTTCAGTTATCTTTTAAAGGTATTTATCATCTATGATGGAATCCTTAGATGTTACTTATGATTCATTGGGGAAAGGATTATATAAATCCATAATTAATATTTATATAGGTGGTTTATGGTTATTATAGTGAATAATTGATGAAAACCATTTCTTTTTAAATGAGTTAAGTTATGATGAATATTTTCATAATTTTTTTATATATATGAATGAATTATTAAAATACAAACGGTGGGAAAAGGATATTATAGACCATCAATACATTGGGTAAAAATTAACTTTTTATGAGATAAAAGGTTGCATTGTTGGTATCATAATCCTAAAAAATTGGGTACACTTGAGGTTATTTGAATATCTGAAGAGGGTACATGAGATGTTACCCCAAGCCTAAAGTAGAAAAACAGGTGTTTATCCAAAGAATAACTTGTGATAAATGTCTCGGTGGGTATCCTTGACATAATATCTTTATGATTATCATATTCAAATTTTAATGACACATTTTTATTACATGATCTTATTATAATGTTATGATCTCATGGATCATTTTTTTATCCCCCTATAACTCATGTATTATAAACTACCATGAATTATTCCATGACTCATGATTATGATCTAAGACTTTTTTTGTATGATTTTAAAATTTTACTCTCATTTTATCACACATTTATGCTCATGTTATGGTTAAATAATCATTTATGAATCCCTTGTTTACTCTTACCCCAAAATTGATCTCACCCTTTATCAGGTTTACAAGTACACATGATATGAAGAAAGGTTTTAAGTATTATATATCTCAAAAGGGTGATACTATTGAAGAACATAGTGGGACACAATGTAGATCTTTCATGTACAAATTATTTGTGTATAAAAAATTTCTAAAAACACTAAAACTTGATGGTTTTTTCAAGGATTCAAATATAATGTAATGAATCATCATATAATAATATGTGATATTTATATATGAAAAGTATGGGAGACTATAGACAGTATCAGAGTAAGGATTTGTTAATTTTGAAAACTAATATGAGGAAAAAATTGTGAGAACCCATATGATAATCAAATTTATAGGATAACATCTAGACATTTTATTAAGGTTAATATTATGTGTTTTTTCCTAGAAAAACATCCCTATATAGATACTATTGGTGGACATGGTTTTTATATAGATGGATCTTGGGTTAAGAACCAAAAAATGAGTTCGTTGTATATATCTCCTCCATTATTCTAGTATATGATGAATGGTCCCTTAATACAAACTTTATTTGAAACTCTTATGAAATATTCTTGGGTTAATTCACGTTTTAACTATAAACCATTTCAATGGATTTGAATTTACAATGATCATGTAAGGACTCAGTTAAAACTATGGTTTCATAGAATAAAGTGTCATGATTTTGGTATCCTATGAATTATTATTCAAGATTATATGGTTTCACATTATTATTATTATTTATCAAACCTTTATATTAGTTGTACCCAATAGAGAGAACCAGATTGAACCACGTTAATAAAAAATGTGATGGAAAATGATAATATTGACCTCATAAAAACCAAATTATATTGGAGTTTGAATGAAAAATATTATTTCTATGCTTACTTAAATTTCTCATCCCATGAATCATGTTGATATTTCAAATGATAAAAGTGGGGAACATCATTCTATTGAGTTATTCATGAGGCAACTCCCCAATTTTTATGGGGTCTACTATTCTACTACATTATGATTGATGGATTGGTATGATTAAAAATATATTTTCTATTCTCCGGTGTTTTAATGAAGAAAATTTTATTTTGATTTTTATCATTTGTAAGGAGAAGAAGATCAATGATAGGCTTTTTCAAGAACCCGAGTAAATAAGAAGAAATGATACTATATATAGTGATTACTTTAGATGTTTATTTTTTAATAAGTACATTCCTTATAACCTTCATATAAAAAATGAGAATAAAGATTGATCTTATGTAGAAGGATGACGAATCTATTATTTCCTTCGAGAAAAAGTTTACATGAATTGTGAGGAAAACTTTTCGTATTTTCATAAAACAAAATAATAATATTGACCAATTCTTTAGTGGCTAAAATGAAGACTCCAAAGGGGATTAACCATAAGAGACTTTATTATATACGAATAAATCATTGGTCAAGATACCAAAGATAACATATATATTGGAGTTACCCATAAAAATTAAGGTTAGGATAATATTAGTACAAATTTATTAGAATTAAATTTTAATAATTGAAATCATGGGAGAGGAGATTAGATTTTTTTTATGATTGAAGGTTGGAAGGAAACATCATGGAAATTGTCTAAAGTGGACTAGAAAACGTTTTATGTGTGGATAGTAAGGTCATTGGGAAATTTAATGATGAAGTGATGGGAAGAACATATCTAATGGAGTGAATGGAGTGAAATATCTATATAATTCTCCAACCAAACTGTAGAGTTTGAAATGCAAGGATTATGGGAATTATGATAACTTTTGCTCAAATATGAAGATTAATGAATTTTATTAATGAAATAATCCACTTAAACCTAGAGATAAATTAAAATATCTTGTGATATATATTTTCAATGTGTGGTACGATATATAAGTGGTGAAAGGTACACTTAATATCCACTCTAGAACTTCTAATATTTGATATGATTCTAGATCTACCTACTTTTATATAGATGAAGAGTTTGTTAAGGGTATAACAATACAAACTCAATGATTATATGATGAATTAGAAATGAAAATTTCTAATGTTATTATGATCACATATCATGTATATGAATCTTCTCTGATGGAATATTTTGGGCATGTGATTCTTAGAAATATTAATGTTCTCCCTATGGTTGAATATGATGTGACACTGGTCATGGATTTAATTTAATTATATAAATCACATATAAATTTCCAAGGAAGGGAATGAAAATTTACCATTATAGAAAAAACATAGATAATTAATTAGTATGATGATAAATATGATCATAAAATCGAAATTATATCCATTTTATGGATCTTGACTCAAATTCAATATGGTTATTTATATTAGATTTTTGGGGGGAAAATCAACATAAAATATATTTTCATTTTACTAAAATTTGTTGATGTATTTATAGAATAGTTCCTATGTATTAATCCAAATCATAATGATTAATTTCATATAGAACTTATACTTTATGGTACACTTATTTCAAATAATCCATATATAATTCACCCAATTGAATTGCAGGAATTAAAGAAAATACTCATGGATTATATTTATAAAGGATTCATTAATTTTTGGTGAATTACCATGGGGTACACTTACACTTTTTATTAAGAATAAATATGGATTAATATAACAATTAATTGATTACTAGGATATTAACAAGTTCATAATTAAAGAAAAAGTATCCTATACCCCATATTCATAATTTATTCAATCAATTATGAGAAGCTTAATATTTTTAAAAGATTCTTCTTCATTTTAGATTATATCAAACGAGAGTAAAAAAATTGAATACATACCCATGAAAACCTTCTATATGAGGTATGGAATCTAGGAATTTATAGTGATTCTATATATTCTTAATAATTCTCTAACTATTTTTATGTATTTATTGATTAGTTCTTTCGCACAGAATTCGGGGATGACCTCCTGGATGGGAGATTCAAACATTCCGATCGGTTTCTAAAGGGTTTGTTCGTAGAACCGGAAACATCCAATGATTCCAGATCCGTTTGGACCTACATTCCAAAGGTAGGAGCTCATTAGCTTGTGGGATAATGAGGCTTAGGTATTTGCATTGGTCGAGAGGATGGGAGGTCGGACTCATCACACCTTTTTGAGGGGAATTATTGTCTACTCCGGGACTCTCTTTATAGATTTAAGTTATGTTCGTGAATCCTTATTACATTACCAAGTATAAAATGAGCTTTCCTTCAATTTAACAATCAATGATGAAATATTTAAGAAATTTAGAGGATCTTTTATATGTATTCTAGGTTCTTCATCAATAGAGAATCATCTGTATCTATTTAGAGATTCTTAGTCAATGGTATCCTTCAAAATCATTTAAAAAAATCTCTTGGTCATTATGATGACCAAGCTGGTTTTAAAGCCACTCAGTGGGGCACGTGAAGTTTATCGTCATTCAGAAGGACATGGATTATTTCAAAGTTGGGATAGAACCCATAAATAAGCTACCTACGTATCCTTTGTTTTGGAAAAGGAATCAGAACCCACGTAGTTCGAGTAAGGGAGTATGACGTTTAGGATTGATGGCTCAAAGAAGGATGTCATAATTACTTTTACACTCTAAGCTCAGGTGAGTCATGCTCGGTGTGAGAAACAAGAGGTATTGGTAAAAAATTAGAAAATTGTGCCATGAAAGATGCAATCATAAGAAATGGTTTGGGGCTTATGTATGTATGACTGCCCAGATAGATGACGGTTTAGGATTCACTTTGAGGGAGAAAATACGTGAACAGGGTCCATAAAGGTATATGTGCTTCATGGAGATTTTAATACTCTAATCTTGGGGATTATTCCTAAGGAGGATGCCCATGTTAGGAGGGGACTTATGATTGGGTTTTACTCCTGAAAAGGAAACCCAAATCAAGGGTAAATTAGGACTGGTTAAAGAAAAATTAGGGGACTTGGGGCTTATTCCTGAAAAGGATGCCCAAGATTATAATTGGGACTTATTCTTGAAAAGGAAGCCCAGGTTAGGGGTTAAGGTTAGGGGCTTACTCCTGAGAAGGATGCCCATATTTGAGATTGGGGATTACTCCTAAGAAGGATGCCCAAATTAAGGGACTTGGTGCTTACTCCTAAGAAGGATGCCCATATTTGAGATTGGGGCTTACTCTTAAGAAGGATGCCCATATTTGAGATTGGGGCTTACTCCTAAGAAGGATGCCCATATTATAGGACTTGGGGATTACTCCTAAGAAGGATGCCCAGATTAAAGGATTATGATTGGGGCTTACTCCTAAGAAGGATGCCCATGTTAAGGAATTAAGGTTTGGGGCTTACTCCTGAGGAGGATGCCCATATTTGGGAACTTTGAGAATTTGGGGCTTACTCCTAAGGAAGATGCCCAGATTAAAGGATTTATAACTGGGGATTATTCCTAAAAAGGAGACCCAGGTTAAGGATTCTCTCATTTTCAAGGATGAGGTTGAATGAATGAACTATCCATATTTAGTGACATAAGGATATTTAAATCACTAGGTTTTGAGAGATATTCCCCATAATTCCTTTCAGATAAGGAAGTCAAATCAATAAATCATGCCATAATTGGTTTTGAAGAGTGTCTCGAAGACTGAATCTTGAAAAGGAAATGTGTAATGGCTTAAGAGGGGTAAAATGGGCAAGATGGGCACCCAAAAAGGTAGGGGCGTGCAAGTCTTGAAAGGCGCGCAAGTCTTCCGTGGGCGCGCAAGTATTGGTCGTGCAGGTATAACTGCACGACATGTGGGGTAATTGCGCGATTTTCAACCAGCATTAGAATACTTGAGAGACTCTTTATTAATCACTTTAGAATCCTCTTGAGGTTCTTCCAGAAAAGGGACGTGCAAGTTCTATTGAAGGAAATAATTCGGCGCGCAAGTGTTGATAAGTTTCAACACTTAGGCCTTCCTTCTTCTCTTTAGATCTTCCGTTCTAGGTAATAAATTACCATTGAACTGTTCCGGAAGCTTTGAGAAGAGACTTGGGCGTCGGGAGATTCAATCCGAATTTCTTGAAAAAGATATTTTTTGAATGGGGGGCCCACAGGGTCTATTTATAGGCAGGAGAAGACCCCGGGAGGTTACCGGGCGGTTTATCACTTAGGTCGCGTAAGTCACTTGCGCGACCAAGGGCATCGCGCACGTGTACTTGCACGATAGTGATATAACTTGCGCGGTGAAGTTGATTTTGATCCTTTGTTCATGCCTTTGTCGATTTTTGATATTTTTTTCAAAGGTTGAATCACTTTGAGCTCGGATATTCCCCTTTTCCGATCCTTAGATTCTGTGACGAAAGGAGCGTCAACAAAAGTCCCCCCTCTGAGTTGGATCCGGAGAGAAATGAGGATTTGACTCTGAGGAAATCGAATCCATCCAAAGGAAAAGGGGGCACGCAATTCCTCATGGAGTAGAGGCGGCGCGCAAGTTTTCTCCGCGCAGGCCTTGAGCGCACTGGGTACGGCGCGCAGATAGGCTTCCTGGCCTATAAATACATGGCCTCACCTCCGTACAAGCATCCGGATTTCCGGACATCATACCTTCTCGAGCTCTCGTCGCGCAGGTTATCTTATCCACGCAAGGTGCTCTGCTTTCCAATGTTTTCCTTGATGTCGTGCTATTGTAAAGGTATTTGTACTTGCGCGGTTTACACTTGCGTGTCAAAAACTAGCGCGGCACATGAATACTTGCGCGCCATGATTTAGACTTGTGCGCCTTAATGCCTTAGGCATTTTTTTCATTTATGAGTTAGTTTATTCATCTTTTGTGCAGATTTAGTGGTTCCCAAGGGAATTGGAATGGCTGATGAACTGGGTAGCAAGCGGATTGATGACATGATAAACATTATTAGCCATGATTACTATGATATCTGCAATTGCACTCTCCCGGATTTGGCTATGTACTTGAAGAAATATCATCCTAATTTTCCACAGAGCATCCATCTGCCTCTGTGTAGTCATGGTCATCTGCAAGGAGTCAATGTTCCAAATGCAAACAATTATACACCTGAGATGCAGCTGCACTGCTACTCCTCTATTTCGGTTATGATGTGCATTAAGAGAAACAACAATGGTGTGAACTTTCAAATTCTTCCTCCATGTCATTTCCTTGCAGATATGAAAATGGAAAACCCATGGGCTGAAATGTTTTCCACTGCCGGTTGGTGGAGAGAAGAAAAAAATGGTATTAGAGTGATATCTGAAAAGAGTACTCTCTCCAAATGGCTCTTTACTTCCAATGCTCCATTCTCAAATCCATGTATCCATCTTCCAAGTCTCTTGGACAGAAACAGAGTCACTGTTTGATCAACAGAAAATTTTCTCAAACCGCACTCAAGAACATCCTTTTACAATTGTTCCAAGAAGAGCTGGTATCACTGCATCTCTTATTGTATCCAGTTGAATGAATGAATTCCAGGTGGTTTCTGATGAAGCTCGGGCTGCCGTAAATCAAATGAAGTGTTATGTTGAAAGCCTCTTGTAATTCTTGAAAAAGAGAAGAGACTCCAGTCTGTGGATGTCCTTCTAACTCTTTTGTATCAATGAAAAAACACTTTCATCTTTAATCATTTCTACTTGCGTTCTTTCATTACCTGCTTAAAATTTACTTAAGAAAATGGGCCTAGTAAGCGTAGTTTGATTTTTACTAGGATTATTACAAATAACCCTACAAACTCTGAATCTTTTAATTGCTCAATATTAACTAAATCATACAAAATGTATGTTTAGTGAGCTGGAACTTGACTTTTATTCAGAGTTCCTTTGTCTTTTGTTGACAGTTTAAAGTCATGCATGCCGGACATAAAGGGGATAATGTTTAAGGTCGAAATAGCTTTGACCAAAATGGATTAAAATTGATTCAATTCCTTGACAATTTATCTGAAAACATATTACCGTACTCAAGTATGATGGAAAATATGTAAGCTATGACTTAAGAATTTTTTGAATCGGAGGAATGATATGAAAAAGAGCTAAAAGGAATTAGAAGACGTAGTTTCCAAGAATGAAGTTACTATTATTTAACAAAACCCGTTAGGGGGTTGAAATATGCAGGGCCACCTATGGGAATTGGCTGCATGGTCAAATAAATAGTATCTTTCGGCTGACAAGTTTGTTATGTGGACTGTTTATGCAAGGCCACCTATGGGCACGTGCTGCATAGTCAGGCGAAAGAACTCTCAAAAATTTACTTTCCTAGTGCTAAAAGCCAGTGAAAGTTTATGTAGATTCAAATTTTCTAAAGTATAGAGTTTGTTGTATGGAAAGAGGTACTTGAATATGGAGAAGATATTTCTGAACAAGAATATCAAAGAACTGAATGAATATCACTCCTATGAAGGTCTCACCCAAACGTAGGTAAGAATAATAAACCATAGACTTGAATACTTTCAGATCATGAAAAAGGAGATGGGACAAATATGTTAAGGATGGCTATTTTTTTTTCGCGGATCCCTACATACTATCATTTAAGACAAATAAGGACAAAAGAGGCATTCTTCCCAAGAATGAAGTTACTATCATTTAACAAACCCGTTAGGGGGTTGAAATATGCAGGGCCACCTATGGGCATTGGCTGCATGGTCAAATAAATAGAATCTTTTAGCTGATAAGTCTGTAATGTGGACTGTTTATGCAAGGCCACCTATGGGCACGTGCTGTATAGTCAGGCAAAGTAATTCTCAGAAGTTTGACATTTTTGTGACTAGAAGTCATTAAAAAGGGTTATGAAGATTTGAAAAAATTTAAGGTTAGGATTATAACACATAAAGATGGGTATTGTCTAATGTATATAGAGATACATAGGTCAATGATAACCATAATCATGTTGTGGCTGGGTCCTAAATTAAAATTTTGGACTTCACTATGTATCTCATAAGAATGAGAATCAAGCCGTATGTAGTTCTTGAAATGTAGTTTAACGTCATGCAGGACGAAAGTATGAGAGATCTTAGTTTAGGGTCATAGAATTCGGACCAGAATAATGAATACACAGTGTGTGTTTTCATGAGGACTTTTCTTCTAAGGGACTGAAAGTGAAATTTGGGGTTAGGCCCCAAAGACTTGGGACTGGATTCGAGGGACACTCGAATGTTCCTACGTATCCCATAGGGATGGGAATCAAGTCCACGTAGTTCTAGAACTACCCTTTGTACAAATTTGGTTCGTACATGTGAAGGGTGAAAGGGGACTTTAGTGCAATAATGGTTTAATCTGAGACAAAAAGTTTAGGTATTACCATGTATTCACGTAGTCTTTTGAAAATGAAAACAATGATTGAAAAATCAATGTCAATAATAGTTCTCTCTCAAATGAGGAAATCAAAGAGTATTGTAGTTTATTGTCGTACCGGACAAAAGTGTTGCATAGTTTAACGTCATATAGCAAGGAAGAAAGTGAATCAATGTAAAGATATTGATTCTAGGGGCGGTTTCACGAATCAACATCATATGAGATGGTGGTGAACCGATGTGAAGAGATTGTTTTTGGGCTTGAACCCTAGGAGGTTGCCTACATACCCGGCCTGGAGGGCAAGGATCAAAGTCCGTGTAGTTCAATTAATGAATGAATTAATGATCAAGTTTTTCTTGGGGACAATGATCTAATAAAAAAAATGTTGTTGGGACTTATACATGGTTAGCGGCCCCAAGAGAGTGTTATGGTTGAGGTTTGCTCTAAGCTCACGTGAGTCATACTCGGTGTGAGAAACAAGAGATAACAACAACCTTAACGACGCACAGTTTAATGTCATGTAGGACATATCAAGGGACTATGCAGTTTAAAGTCTTGAAGTTAGGACTATTGGTGCTACACAGTTTAGTGTCCTGTAGCAGGGACAAAATAACAGTTTAATGTCATGTAGGACATATCAAGGATTTTTTATATAGTTTAGCGTCATGTAGTTAGGACGATGGGGACAATACAGTTTAACGTCATATTGGACGAAAGGGGGATTGTGCAGTTTAATGTCATGCAGTAAGGACAAAAGAGTGTACCATTTTAACGTCATGTCGGACGAAAGTGCGAATAGTTTAAGGTCATATGCATGGACCGTGAATGTTGTAGTTTAATGTCATGCTGGACCTTTGAGATTATATAGTTTAACGTCTTTCCGGATGTAAGGTACTTTTATACAGTTTAGCGTCATGTAGTTAGGACGTCACAGTTTAACGTCTTGCTGGACGTAAGGGACTTGCAAATAGTTTATGGTCATATGCATGGACCAGGGAAGATGCAGTTTAAGGTCATGCTGGACGGTTTAGGGAACTTTTTCACAGTTTAACGTCGTGTGGGACGAAGTTGCAGTTTAAGGTCATACTGGACCATTTCTGTATAGTTTAAGTTCATATAGCAAGGACGAAATGGTACTGCACAGTTTAGTGTCATGTTGTAGGGACATCTTCTTTTCTACAGTATAACGTCATATTGGACAAAAGTGCAAATAGTTTAAGGTCATATGCATAGACCGTGGATGATGTAGTTTAAAGTCATACTGGACTATTAAGTGCTTAGGTAGTTTAACGTCTTTCTGGACGTAAGGGACTTTCCTACAGTTTAACGTCATGTTGGACGTAGTTTCAGTTTAAGGTCATACTGGACCATTTCTGTATAGTTTAACGTCATATAGCAAGGACGAAATGGTGTTGCACAGTTTAGTGTCATGTGGAAGGGGCATCTTCTTTTCTACAGTTTAATGTCATGTTGGACGAAAGTGCAAATAGTTTAAGGTCATATGCATAGACCATGGATGATGCTGTTTAAAGTAATACTGGACTATTAAGTGCTTATGTAGTTTAACGTCTTTCCGGACGTAAGGGATTTTCCTACAGTTTAACGTCATGTTGGACGTAGTTGTAGTTTAAGGTCATACTGGACCATTGCTGTATAGTTTAACGTCATATAGCAAGGACGAAATGGTGCTGTATAGTTTAGTGTCATGTTGTAGGGACATCTTCCTTTCTACAGTTTAACGTCATGTTGGACGAAAGTGCATATAGTTTAAGGTCATATGCATAGACCGTGGATGATGCAGTTTAAAGTCATACTGGACTATTAAGTGCTTATGTAGTTTAACGTCTTTCCAGACGTAAGGGACTTTCCTACAGTTTAACGTCATGTTGGACGTAGTTGCAGTTTAAGGTAATACTGGACCATTGCTGTATAGTTTAATGTCATATAGCAAGGACGAAATGGTGCTTCACAGTATAGTGTCATGTTGCAGGGACATCTTCTTTTCTACAGTTTAACGTCATGTTGGAAAAAAGTGCAAATAGTTTAAGGTCATATGCATAGACCGTGGATGATGCAGTTTAAAGTCATACTGGACTATTATATGAACCAATTGTAAGAATATTTGTTCTGGGGACCATATTTTGTGTTTATACAAAATATTTCTTCAGAAATCTGGCATTGGTTGGAGTCGTGATGAGTTCTCCATATATTGAGATTAATGAATAAGCTCCATTGGAGTAGACCTTATGTATTGAATAAGGTCCTTCCCATTTTGGTTCAAGCTTGGGAGGCTTCTTTCCTGGTATCATTGGTGTTCTGAGAACTAATACCAATTCTCCCTGAATGAATGAATGAAGACGAACTTTTTTGTTAAAAGCTCGTGCTATTCGATTCTGATAGATTTCCAAATGGTGAAAAGTGCACAATCTTTTCTCATCTAACTGTTCCAATTCATTCAATCGCTTTTGGGATTTCTCATCTGTAGATAACTGATCACAAATGGCTACTCTGAGTGAGGGCAATTGAACTTCAATTGGCAAGACTGCTTCTGTTCCATATACCAACGAATCTGGAGTTGACCGCGTTGCATTGCAGGTGGTAGTCCGATAAGCCCATAAAGCATGAAAGAGTTTATCAGGACATGACCTCTTATCTTTATCCACCATATTTTGCAGTATATTTGAAAGAGTCTTGTTAAAGGCTTCTATTTGGCCATTGGCCGCCGCATGATACCGAGATGAATGGTTGGATTTAATGTTGTATTCTTGATACAATTTCTTCACCTCAGAAGAACAGAAGTTGGTGTTGTTGTCCGTCAATATGGTATGAGGGACACCAAATCTAGTAATGATGTTAGACTTGATGAAGCTAACAATGCATTTAGAACTGACTTCTTTGAGAGGTACTACCTCTACTTATTTGGAAAAAAATCAGTAGCAGTAAGAATGTACTTAAACTGCTTGGCCGTAGCTGAAGGGTAAGGTCCCACCACATCCATTCCCCATGTGGAAAATGGCCATGAATATTTAGCTGTATGAAGCAACTCTGGAGGTTGATGAATGAAGTTGGCATGTACTTGACATGAATGACACTTATTTGTGAAATCAACACAATCTTGTATCATTGAAGGCCAAAAGTATCGAAGCCTTCGAATTTAATCAGACAATATATATCCAGACTGGTGGGCACCACAGACTCCTGCATGCACTTCTTTTGTGACAGCCATTGTCTCTTCACCATCAATGCATCTGAAGAGAACTCCATCAAAACCACGTTTGAAGAGAATTTTCTCTAGGTTGTTTGGGCTATCATAAAGAGTAAAATTGACCACACGTCGCCGGATTTGTTCTTTCTCGGCTCTATCAGGTGGAAGTGTTCCTTTTTGAAGGTATTCCCTGATAGGTGACATCCATCCTGTAGTATGACCATATGGTTCCGGAATGGGACTAATTTCTAAATTTCCTCTGTTTTGGCTTGAACATAAGGTGAAATTGCACGACGGTGGGCAATACTGATGGTTGTCTCATCCCGATTTGGATCTGCTAGAGCTGTGGCTATATTAGCCAGTGCATCAACTTGAGCATTTTGTGATCATGGGACATAAGAAAATGTTGGTTCTGAAGGGAATTCCGCCATTAACTCTCTGACGTAATCATACAAAGGGATTAATTCTTCTTTTCTGATGGCATAATCCCCATTGACTTGTTTGATTACCAGGTTTGAATCACCTTTCACCTTTAAGTGATTCACTTGTGCTGGAAGCGCTAACTCCAAGCTTGTGATAAGAGCTTGGTATTCAGCTTCATTATTGGTACCACCTTCCCACAATAAAAAGAAATAAGGTAACAATTCCTTATCTGGAGAAATGAGTACAATTCCTAAACCAACTTTGTTGAATTTAAGATTTTCCATTTTCTTCCCTGTTGGACTTCTGGAAGCACCATCAAAATACATTTCCCATGTTTGAGGATTCTCTAGAATAGAGAAAACTTCCTCATCAGGGAGTTCAATATCTGAAGACGTGCCTTCCATTGAAGGATGTTCAGCTAGGAAATCAGCCAGAGCTTGGCCCATTATTGCCTTTTGAGACACATACTGAATGTCGAACTACTACAAGATAAATGCCCACCTTGCTAGACGTCCTATAAGCATTGGACGACTAAGGATGAATTTGAGCGGATTATTGAGAGATACCAATTGGACCTCGTGATGTTGCAAGTAGTGTCTCAGTTTCTGGACTGCAAAGATTAATTCCAGGCAACACTTCTCAATACTTGAATACCGGGTTTCTGCTTCAAGCATAGTTCTACTGAGATAGTAGAAGCTATTTTCATTCCCAACATCATTATTTTGAGCGAGAAAGGCACCCAATGATCGCTCTAGAGCTGTCACATAGAGGATAAGTGGTCTACCTTCAAGAGGTGGCATGGGTACTGGTGGACTCAAGAGGTATTTCTTGAGAACCTCAAATGCTTCTTGACATTCTTCAGTCCACTGGTAAGTGACTCCTTTTTTCAATAATTTGGTAAAGGGTAAACTTTTTCCTGCCAAATTGGTGATGAAACGCCGAATATAGGCTAAGTGTCCTTGAAGTCCTCTTAATTCTTTCAAATTATGAGGAGGTTACATACCAAGGATTGATCTTGTCTTCTCAGGATCGACTTCAATACCACGATGGCGTACAACAAAGCCGAGGAATTTTCCTGAGGTTACCCCAAAAGCACATTTTAAGGGGTTCATCTTCAAATTATGTTGTCGAAGCTTGTGGAATATGACTTCCAAATCAGCCAAGTGATTGGAATGTTGTTTGGATTTAAACACCAATCTTCTACATAGAATTCAACAAACTTCCCTAAGAAGGGTTTGAAGATACGATGCATGGCGTGTTGATATGTTGCACCTGCATTCTTTAAACCAAAGGGCATCACCCGGTAACAAAACACACCTTGAGGAGCTCTGAAAGCTGTAGATTCCTCCTCTTCTAGGGCCATTCGGATCTGATTATATCCAGAATATCCATCCATGAAGGAGAGTACTTCATAACCAGCCGTCGCATCAATTAAGAGTTCTGTAATCGGAATTGGGAAATCATCTTTAGGACAATACCGATTAAGATCTATAAAATCGATGCAAACCCTAATTTGTCCATTCTTCTTCTTTACAGGGACAATATTAGCCAACCACTTGGGATATTTAACTTCTCTGATGAAGTTATCTTTGATCAGCTTATCCACTTCAGCTTCAATTTTGGAAGCATAAGTTGTGTGTGTTCTTCTCGCGGCTTGCTTAAATCCTCGATGTTCTTTTGGTAATCCCAAATGATGAGTAGAAACATCAGGATCAAGCCCAGAAATTTCTGTATAGTTCCAAGAAAAAATATCATTATTTTGATTTAGAAAAGAAATATACATCTCTTTCTCTTCAAGGGTCATGGCCACACTAATTAAAGTGGGGCGTGGATATTTCTCTGTACCCGGATTTATTTCTCTGAGTTCATCCACAGTGGTAGAGATACCCTCTTCAAATGCTGGAGGAGCATCTCTAAGACCTTCCTCTTCGTCTTCATTATGTGCTATTTCTTTTGTTTCTACTTGCATAGTAGATGACAAAACGAAATTCTCATGATCATAAGAGATGTCAAAATTTTCACATTTTGAAGAAGAAGCTTCCATTTCCGACCCTATTGATGATAAAGGGCCTTCTTTGGGAAATAAAGAGGAGATGATGGATTGAGAATCAACATCATTATTCACCTCTGGTGTTTCTATAACTTTTTCTGGCCTGATTGGCGAAGTATAGACTTGTTGGACTTCATCAGATGAAATGAAAACGTCACCACTTATGCTTTCATCACTATTTGGTAGGTTACCAATTTCTCCCATGTTGTCTGTCTCAATTTCCGTAATTGACATTATGGATCTTTCCATAAGATTATTTTGATTTGGGCCTATTTTGTCAATTTGACTGATAGATAACACATAATCTGTACTCACATGTGTAAATGGATTTATTGGAATTTTCTCCAAACCATATGGAGCATTAATTTTGGTAATTTCCTTCATTGTAGATTTTTCTCTTCCCTTCATGTGATAAAATTATACCTCAATGTATTGAGACTCACATGTATTGAACGGGGCCTTATCACCGTACAATGTTCCAACATGACCATTGAAACAGTATTTGAGACATTGATGGTATGATGAAGGAATAGCTGCATGCTGATGTAGCCAGGGTCTTCCAAGCAAGACGTTGAAAGCTGAGTCTTGATCAACAATCATGAAATCCGAATTGGATACAAGATCTCCAAACTGAGTTCTGAGTGTAACTTCTCCCAGTGGTTCTTGTTCATTTTTATCATATCCTTGTAACATCATGGTAGATGAAGAAAAATCAGATTCCGTGAGGCCCAATGGACGAAGTGTACGAATGGGCATGAGGTTGACTCCTGAACCATTGTCAATGAAAGCTCTTCAGATATCTACACCATTGACTTTTCCAGATAAGTACAAAGGTTTTATGTGCCCATGCACAACATCATCTTCATCTTTATCTGTAAAAGATATCACTGCATGGGATTCTGCAGGATTATTCTTTATTTGATAGACTTCAGCTGCAGCAATTTTAGGTTCAAACTCCTGAGGACTTGACAAAGCTTCGATGAGTGCTTCCCGAAGATCTTTTAACAGATTCAAAGCATCCAAAATTGATAACTTGGATGGTAATTGGTCCAAGTGTTTCAATATATCATAATTTTGATCTAGAGGTCTGTGTTTCCCAACAGGAATATGTGGTTTAGCAGGTACCTTGGAAGCAGATGCTTTGGAAGCTGATGCATCTTGTATTGGGATAGAAGTTGGCAACATCCTTGGTTTTGGAAGATTAGACTGATTAGATCCATTTACTTGCTGAGATAAAGAAGATGGAACCTTTAATCGATCTTCCAAAATAAATGTGCCAAAACTGAGTTGGTCATTGGCAGAAGAACTTGCTTGTTCTTTTTGAGCTCGCTGAAGGGCTCTACCACGAGATTCTGCTGCATACACAGTGCTAGCAGGGGTAGAATTGGAGTAGTGTCTTCGGAAAGATCCACGTCTTCCCCTGTATCCTAAACCTCTAGAACGTCCTCAGATTCCCTTATTTGATACAGGGAATTCAGGCTCATCAAGACTGGAATATGGATCTGTTAATTGAATCATATTAACAGAACCGAAGATTAACTTTTCGTCTGATAAAGACCCTGACTGACTAGCCTGTTTAGGCTGTGCCGTTTGATGGGGCGGTGCCCGTGGCTTTGAAGTAGATGGCATGAAATCTTCCAGAGTCAAAGACAACTTAGGCCTCGATACATACTCATCTTCTTCTGATTCCTCTTTCTTCTTTGAATTTCACTTCCCTTTTGAGGATTTTTCATTTGATGAAGACTTCACTGCAGCTTTTGTAAGAGACGCAATTGGCTTCTTCAATTGTGTTCGCAAAATGGCATGGGCTCGATTGATTGTCTTTCTGACCATCCAATCATCATATTTTTGCGCAGTTTTTTGTTTGACTTCCTGCCACTCGCCTCCTTCCTCTGGATCTGTAGTAGTAACACACGCTACATGAGCTGAAGAACCCTTCAATTTGACTTGTCCCAAGTCGACCATCTTTTTAAGGAGGTATTTAAAGACAAAACACTCCTTGATGGGATGCCCCAACATTTGATGAAAGGGACAATAATTGGGACACTCTTCATCTCCTTTCTTGTTTGGCCTCTTGGGCACTGGTAATTGAACCAAATTATTTTCCAGAGCTGAAATGAAGTAACCAGGAACTTGCTCACTTTGGAAAGAGTATGTTTTACTCTTCATATCCTCAAATTGTTTTCGTCGTTTATCTTTTTGATCATTTGGATGAAACGGCCTTTGTTGTTGGCGTTCAAGAGGTGGATCCCTTCGAGAAGATGAAGGTTTTGAAGTAGAAATAGGTATAGGTTCTTGTTTAAGCATAACTGTAGCAGTTTCCGCTTTACCCAATCTCCTTCCTGGAACTGATGGAATTACACGAGATTTAGCCTTAGCCTGTATAAGGGAATCTTCAATCTGCTGAGCGATTGAAGTAAGGTCTCGAAACCCTCCTGTGTATTTCATAGGGATCAATGGTGTGCGTAATTCGTCACGCAAATTTTCCACACAGATTGGCAACAACACTTCCTGAGGGAGTTCTATACTCAGGGAATATGTTAATCCCTTCCAGCGAGTAATGAAATCAGAGACACTTTCATTCTTCCTTTGCTTGCAGTTTGTAAGATCGAAAACTGTCGTTTTTGGCAAAGTTGAGCTGAAATGAAGAAGGAATTTTTTCCGAAGATCCTCCCATCCGATGATTGACCGGGATTGCAAGCTTGTATACCAGACAAAAGCTGGTCCTTGCAAGGTTCGCACGAAGCATCTGAGTTTCACTGCTTCTTTCTCCTCTGGAGTTCCCATCATAGGCTCACAACAAGACACGTAATGTGTCAAATGTTGTTCAGGGTCGCCTGATCCATTTAATGTAGAGAAAACATGGTTTCCAAAACTGGATGGAGGAGAAATTGAATCTTCCCATTCAGGGTAAACTTTCATTTCGGGTTGAACATGCGCATGTTTCCCTTCCATAGTTTCTAACCGAGCTGTTAATGACTCAATAGTAGTTATTAACTTTTGAGAAACATCAGGTTGAACCTGGTTCTGGGTAGGTGAAATGAATGGAGCTTGGACAGATGTGGTGGTTGGTGCTGCAACTGATGGTAGCACTGCCAACCATTGTTGCGCATGACCCACATGATTAGACCTCTGAGGGAGTACTGATAAAGGAGGATATTCTTGATCCATCTCAGTAACTGCAACAAATTCCTTGGGTTGTCGAACTTCAGCATTCTTAAGAAGAAGACTACTCTGAAGTAGTTTTGCATTCATTCTTCTTAATTCTTTCATTTCATCCTCCTGTTGTGCAAACCTTTTCTCTAATGAGAGTGATAGACCTTCTCCATAGGAAGGATATGTAACCTGATTCTTTCCCTTCCCTTTGTTGGATACCTTTTGGAGGGAGGGAAGTGGATTACCTAAGTTCTGAGTAATCCTTTGACTTCGTGTACGCACACCTTCTTCATTTGTATTGGTGCGTACATTTTCTTGAGCAGGACGCTCTTCATCTGAGTCCCCTGAGTGAGTCTCCTCTGGTGGATTAGCAAAAACGGCATTGATGACATTGATTGATGCATAATGCATCGCATCTCTTCTATCAACATTTCTGTGATATTGTCTTCTTTCATGTCTTTGATGAGACATTGCCTTTTGTTGATTCAATATTTTAGGAATTTCTTGACGAGCTACAACTTGGAGGGAATCTTCTGAAAATTTGGCTCTTCGTTCCTCTTGGGGCTTCTTCTCTAATCGAGAAAAGACCGATATTCTATGAGGAGGGGATTGATGATTTGAAAGAGTCCCCAGTCTTGTGAACTGGGGATGTTCCTGTTGTTTCCGCGCAACTCCTTGAATCTCATTTGTTGAATCTGAGGGTTGGGTTAGAGAAGTCCCCAGTCTGACAAGCTGGGGTGGCTCTTGACATGCTACGTCTAAGATCTTCTTAAAAGATCTCTTGATCTTGCGAATCTTAGTTTGGAAATTAGCTGGATGCATTAACCTGTATCCACTTTTATCACCTGGTTCAACAGACCATTGGATGATTTCCGAGACTTCTGTCATTTGAGGATTTGTTTGCTCCATATGAGAGGCTTGTGCAATATTCTCTCCTGCTTGATGTAGGAGCAATTCAACAACTTGTTCTCTATATGCTTGATTTTGAGAGGAACTAGTTGAAGCCTGTTCTTGAACAAGCTTTTGATTATGAACAAAGCCCATTGACTGTGGCCGACCATGGGCAATAACATTGCATGAGACCATTTTCGGCGGGCTTTGCTGACTGGAAATCACTGTGAAATGTAGTGCTCCGTGAACACCGCATCCTCTGATATGAACATCAGATAGAGCATTGGCAATTAACTGACGCAATTTTCTTAGTGCGCCAAGGCATGAACGTTGAAGGGTTCTCTGTTGCTTTTCAGCCTTCAGATACCGAGAGACTGATAGAGATTCCAAATCAATCTGACGTTGTATCCCTTCTATTATCTTAAGATGATTTTCATATTCATCATAAGATAATACATTCTTCTTCAATTGACAAAGAGTTTTCCATATGTTGAGACGAATATCATGGATTCCATCATCCGTCAACATCTTTGGAATGTCATACTGGGAGTCATCCAAAGGCCAAAACATGACTGGTACCTCACCTTTTTCCAGTTTTTTCCTCATGTTCAGAATTTCCTCTTTATCATTAAATGAAGATTCTTCTACCTATTTTGACCAGAGATGGTGTTTCCTTGTTGCTTCATCGGATTCAACAAGATTGGTAGAGAGATCATTGATCAAACTAGAAGATGCATGACTTAAGGGTGGTTCGGAGAATGACCTACACCCTGGGCTATCTTCTGATTGAGAAAGTATTTCACTTGTTAGCGATAAAGAATCATACATGACTGGTTTCGAATTTTCAAGTTCCTCATGATTACAGGGCTTTCTCGGCACTACATTGTCCACTGGAGTATTTTCCAGGAAATGTGAATCACTACTGCGGAGAGGACTTTCGCAGCGAAATTCATCATCATGGGGAGGACCACCATAATGGGTTACAGCAAAAGATGAGATCTCTTGCTCCATGGTCTTCTGACCACACAGAGGGTTCCTGTGGCTCTCATTTGAAGAAGAAACTTCAAGATTGATCGAATTTTCATGAAGCAAGCCTTCATGAGAAAGTGTCTATTGAAGACCTTCAGAATTAATGTTCATGTTATTGGGAACTGAGGGAGTAGAATCTTGAATTCTGACAGATAAATGTCTGAGGGCTTCAAGAACTCCAGCATCGAGCAAGGCCTTGTTGCAGATTGGCCTTTGATCTCCTGACTGTGCTGGGCAGATCTTTTTCATAGATTCCTTCTTACTCGCTTTAGAATCCACTTGATGACGAAAGTGATTGCTCTGAGCAGGTGTATGTTCCTGATCAGGAATGATGGTCAGGTTAGGCTGACGATCTCCACTCAAATCAGGTGTATGTGCCTGACTTGGTTGTCCGTATGATATGGGGGAGTATACCCCATAACCCTCTTGGACTGGAACAGATGTGTGTGTCTGTTTCGGAGTGAATCATTGATGTGTCACTCCACTGCTAGGGATAGATTTATGTGTCTGTCCTTGAGATGATGCTGAAGCTGTTATGATATCCTGGCAAGCATCCAGAATATGAGAAGGAATTTGCTTCTGCTCTTTCACCATTGAAAAAATATGTTTGGTGACTTCAGCCGCCGGAACGTGAATATACGTCCATTCCGGGTTTTGAGTAGGTGTATGTGCCTACTCCTGTCCTCCTTTTCCTGTCAGTGAATCCTGATAGTACTCAAGTGTGGAGGCAGAGAGTTGAGTCTGCCTCCTGTTTGTCGTCGGGGCTTTCCGAATGACTTCTCCGTGCGCTACCAAGCGAGACTGTTGGTAGGCTTGATTAGTATTATCAGGTGTATGTGCCTGCTGATTACACTTCGCCAAATTCAGTTGACGAGATCCATCATATGTAGTCAGACGAGCCTGCTGACTAACTGATGATGCATAAGCAGGTGCATGTTCCGGCCTATAGTACTCCGCCGGAATTGCCTGGCGGGATTGGCTTGATGCTGCCAGACGAGTCTGCTGGACATCGGAATTAAAACGGACAGGTGTGTGTGCCTGTTCGTTGTTCGCCACCAAGTTAGGTTGGCGGAATCCATCATATGTAGTCAGGCGAGCCTGCTGACTAACTGATGATGCATAAGCATGTGCATGTTTCTGCCTATAGTATTCCGCCGGAATTGCCTGGCGGGATTGGCTTGATGCTTCCAGATGAGTCTGCTGGATAGCGGAATTAAAACGGACAGGTATGTGTGCCTGTTCGTTATTTGCCACCATGTTAGGTTGGTGGACTTCTCCAGAGATGGCAGGGATGATAACCTGCCCATTGTCAACTGGATTCCGTCTCTGGTGGTTCATCTTGCCTGCTCGGGTTCGAAGAACCTGAGCTGAATGCCTGTAGTCGATACCATCATCATGTTGAGGGCGCACTGCCGCACGAGTCTGGCGGCGATTGTTGATGGGATCCCTCGGGAAGGACTCCTGTCTTTTTGAATTAAGGCCCTGAGGGACCTGCTCATTCACTTCATCAGAGTAAGGGAGTGAATGGAAATTGTGTTCCGGGGATAACGACCTGAAACGGTTGGAGACAGTAGTCAGCACCGTCTGCTTCTTGATCGCTGGCCGCCGTTGTCCGGACGACCAGGTAGAGTTGTTAACTTGGAGAGCTTGACGAGCGGTCTCCAGAGTTGGGATAGTACCGTTGCAAGGGTACTCTTTAACCAGTGCATTAGAAACCCAGCGTTGAAGACGCTGAGTTGGTGATGTCATCCTCAGAGCGGACGACATTCCAGCAGGAGTAGCAACATTGGTTTTCACAGCAGCTGACCTCACAGTAGAGGTGTTCATAGCAGCAGTATTCACAGGGGTGAATTTAAGGAAATCCATTTTGCAGAAGATCTTGAGAAAAGAGTGCCTATTCCATATAACAGACATAATCAAGATGAATCCGGCCACTGCATCTTTTGGATGAGCACATGTCAATGATTGCTTTGTTGGCCCAAGGGGCCTAACAAATAAGAAGAATATCACTTTAACTTGGTTAAGGATTCAGGTCGGGTTCACCATTTTTGTTTCGCACGGAATTCGGGGATGACCTCCTGGATGGGAGATTCAAACGTTCCGATCGGTTTCTAACGAGTTTGTTCGTAGAACCGGAAACATTGAATGATTCCACATCCGGTTGGACCTACTTTCCAAAGGTAGGTGCTCATTAGCTTGTGGGCTAATGAGGCTTAGGAATTTGCATTGGTCGAGAGGATGGGAGGTCGGACTCATCACACCTTTTTGAGGGGAATTATTGTCTACTCCGGGACTCTCTTTATATATTTAAGTTATGTTCGTGAATCCTTATTACATTACCAAGTATAAAATGAGCTTTCCTTCATTTTAACAATAAATGATTAAATATGTAAGAAATTTAGAGGATCTTTTATATGTATTCGAGGTTCTTCATCAATAGATAATCATCTGTATCTATTTAGAGATTCTTAGTCAATGGTATCCTTCACAAACATTTAAAAAAATCTCTTTGTCATTATGATGACCAGGCTGGTTTTAAAGCCACTCAGTGGGGCACTTGAAGTTTATCCTAATTCAGAAGGACAAAGATTATTTCAAAGTTGGGATCGAACCCATAAATGGGCTACCTACGTATCCTTTGTTTTGGAAAAGGAATCAGAACCCACGTAGTTCGAGTAAGGGAGTATGACGTTTATGATTGATGGCTCAAAGAAGGATGTAATAATTACTTTTACACTCTATGCTCACGTGAGTCATGCTCGGTGTGGGAAACAAGAGGTATTGGTAAAAAATTAGACAATTGTGCCATGAAAGATGCAATCATAAGAAATGGTTTGGGGCTTATGTATGTATGACTGCCCAGATAGATGAAGGTTTAGGATTCACTTTTAGGGAGAACATCCATGAACAGGGTCCATAAAGGTATATGTGCTTCATGGAGATTTGAATACTCTAATCTTGGGGCTTACTCCTAAGGAGGATGCCCAAGTTAGGAGGGTACTTATGATTGGGTTTTACTCCTGAAAAGGAAACCCAAATCGAGGGTAAATTAGGACTGGTTAAGGAGAAATTAGGGGACGTGGGGCTTATTCCTGAAAAAGAAGGATAAGATTACAACTGGGACTTATTCCTGAAAAGGAAGCCCAGGTTAGGGGTTAAGGTTTGGGGCTTACTCCTGAGGAGGATGCCCATATTTGAGATTGGGGCTTACTCCTAAGAAGGATGCCCAAATTAAGGGACTCGGGGCTTACTCCTAAGAAGGATGACCATATTTGAGATTGGGGCTTACTCCTAAGAAGGATGCCCATATTTGAGATTGGGGCTTACTCCTAAGAAGGATGCCCATATTAGAGGACTTGGGGCTTACTCCTAAGAAAGATGCCCAGATTAAAGGATTTTGATTGGGGCTTACTCCTAAGGAGGATGCCCAAGTTAAGGAATTAAGGTTTGGGGCTTACTCCTGAGGAGGATGCCCATATTTGGTAACTTTAAGAATTTGGGGCTTACTCCTAAGGAAGATGCCCAGATTAAAGGATTTATAACTGGGGATTATTCCTAAAAAGGAGACCCAGGTTAAGGATTCTCTCATTTTAAAGGATGAGGTTGAATGAATGAACTCTCCATATTTAGTGACATAAGGATATTTAAATCACTAGGTTTTGAGAGATATTCCACATAATTCCTTTCAGATAAGGAAGTCAAATCAAGAAATCATGCCATATTTGGCTTTGAAGAGTGTCTTGAAGACTGAATCTTGAAAAGGAAAGGTGTAATGGCTTAAGAGGGGTAAAGTGGGCAAGATGGGCACCCAAAAAAGTTGGGGTGCGCAAGTCTTGAAAGGCGCGCAAGTCTTCCGTGGGCGCGCAAGTATTGGTCGCGCAGGTATACCTGCGCGACATGTGGGATACTTGCGCGATTTTCAACCAGCATTAGAATACGTGAGCGACTCTTTATTAATCACTTTAGAATCCTCTTGAGGTTCCTCCTGAAAAGGGACGCGCAAGTTCTATTGAAGGAAATAAGTCAGCGCGCAAGTGTCAATAAGTTTCAACACTTAGGCCTTCCTTCTTCTCTTTAGATATTCTGTTCTAGGTATGAAATTACCTTAGAAGTGTTCCGGAAGCTTTGAGAACAGGCTTGGGCATCGGGAGCTTCAATCCAAGTTTCTGGAAAAAGATCTTTTTCGAATGGGGGACCTACATGGTCTATTTTATTAATGACAATGACACTCAATACATTACCACCATGAGAAAGAAAACAAGGTAGATGATAATTTTAGTTGAATATATATTTCTATCTTATCAATAATGAGGATCTGTATACATAAAATATTTATGGATAAAAAAATTCTGGAACATGGAATGTTCAACTAAGGGTAGATATATTATTTTACTCAAATATGTGTTCATCAATCTATCCATGTGAAGATTAATGGGGTAAAAAATGAATATGTAGTTCATTAAAAGAAGGTAATAAATGTTCCTAAGTTCAATTGTGATTATGATGCAATGATAAGTTTTATGATCTAACTATGAGTCACATCAATACTATACTTGATGAAAAAACTATTGGATAAAGCTCACATCTCACCATTTATTATTCAACCATGATGTAAAACGATTTATAGATATCTAAACAAGTATTTATGGTGAGAAAACGTTATGAGAGATATTATAGAGTACATATCTCAATGATTATTATATCATTTATTTATCACTGAGAAACAAAAGTATAATAGGGTTTTATAAATATTATTCATTTCAGAATGGAAATGGGAAAACATAACCCTATATTTCAACATCAGACTCCCCAAAATCGATAACGAATATAATGATATTTTGTCTATAGTAAATAAACATATTAATTCTTAAGACTTATTTAATATTTGATAATATTTCTCTCTTAATAAAGATTTTATGATATACATTAATAAAGTCTCAAGGTTTTATAGTGTGTCATATTCTATTGTATCCAATAGAGATATGAGGTTTACCTTGATATTTTTGGAAAATACTTTTATAGAATCTAGATAAAATTTTTAGGTTCAGCACTGCTTATCTTCCTTTAAAAAATGGTCAATTTGAGAGAACCATTCAAATCTAGGAGGTTATGTTGACATCTTATTCTTTTCATTTAAATGGTGGTTGAGATCAACACATTCCTCTTTACAAGTTCTTTTATGATAATAGATTTCACTCTATAATTCTTATGAATCATTATAAATACCTCTATTAAAGGAATTATTAGAATCCTATATGCTAGTATGAATTCATAGTAATAAATCTATTTCCACCTGAGATAGCCAAGGACCGACAGATAAGGTTAGAGATATTCATTAGTACATCAAAGTTTCTCAAAGTCGATAGAAAAGTTATACTAACAATAATTTGTGGGATATGTAATTTTAAGTTCATGAAAATGTATTCTAATTTCTATTTAAAATACGTTTATTGGATTCAAAGTGATGGGAAAGGTGACCCATATTTATATATTCCAATTCATGTTTCTTGATTGAGTAAGGGTGGTAGCTTATCATTTAGTGCTTCCACCAAACCACTCTCAAGTTCAAAATGTGTTATATATATCTCTTCTGAGTAAGTATATATGTGATTATTCACATTTACTAAATTCAGATGTTATACTATTGTATAATTATCTTTATTCTGACGAAAGACCCATCCAAATATTGTATTGTAGATATAAAGTGCTATAGAACATGACTACTCACCCTGTAAAAGTTCTATAGAAGAATAAAAAAGTCAAAGAACCTATCTGGGAGACTTAGGTTGTCATAAAATAGAGATATCCTCATTTTTTTTATCAAAGTTATGGAATTTTAATGGATAAATTCATTTTTAGGGTGGTATAATACAACACCCCAGGATTTTATATCTGTTTCCTTTGTAATAAACTTTAAGTATTCAATAGCTTTCTTTGCATGAAATACTGAGTGCAAATGAACATTACTATAGTATACATTTATAACCTAGAATTTGGATTGGTGAGTGTTAATATTATCAAAATCTTTTTTAAAACAATGTATAAATGTTTTATTTAATGTTAATGTATTTACAAATCATTACCCAATTTTTAGTAAAGTAATTTTTTAAATCAAATAAAATTCCTTCATAAATTGTTTTAATAAAATTTTGTGCACATAAATTATAAATAATAAATTCTAATATTGTAAAATTAAATTTATAAAATTTTTGTCATTTTTTAATAATAATATCAAAATAATCTTAAATATATTTTTTGGGATTTTTTTGAATAGATTAATTTATCATTGAATAGTAATAAATACCAATTTTATAGAAAACTATATTTTAAATGAAGATATTTAATAATTCATACTTTCAATATATTTTAAAATTTAATTTATTAATTTTAATTAAAAATAATCTAGTAAATTTTATTATAATAAAGATAATTCTTAATTATGGAATTAAAACATTTTCACACTTAAAAATTCATTTTTCTGAAAAATATTTCTCTCATCATGTTGAGGGTTTATATTAATATGAATTTATGATATTTAAAAAAAATAAAATTGAAAAAATGGATTCCATATTTGGTATTAAAAAATATATATATTATATTATAAGGTCAAATTAATTTTTGGTCATTGTCAATAGTAACTAGTGATAAAACTTATTCATATAGTTAAGGTTAAAATAGCTTTTCCAGAGTGGTGGATTAAATTAAGTGATAAGGGCGAAATTTTCCATATAAAATTTTATAAATCCCATTATATAACCATATTTTTACCCAATGTCACATTCTATTCAAATTTGAGTCATTTGGAAGCAATTTTTCTTGGGTATGAAATTTTTAATATTTTAATCTTTTGAAATATTCTAAGTGTGTTCTCTCCCACCATTATAAAATGACACCCCTACCCTCTATTATTTACACATCTATGAGTCACCATGACAAATTATATTCTATCCAATTCCATTTTAAAATTTCCCATACTTGAGATATATTTTCTAGTCTTATTAATAGACCATTCCAAAGGTTCGTAAGAATGGATGTAAAAGAGGTCTACCATAGAAGAGGTAATCATCCCACCCAAACTATTTAAATTTATTTATTCTTATACCTCAAATAAATATGTGGTATTCATCATTACATAATAAATTTATTATTCAAAATATAATTAAAAGTAATTATTAATATTAAACCACCATTATCCAACCTATATTCCATCAAATTCTTTATGAATGTATCACTTGTAAGTATTAGTGGACTATGCCGCCACATAAAAATATGGTTCATTATCCAGCACCATAAATATTAGTTGGTTAATATGATGGATTTAAATTTTTTATAGTATATTTATGTCATTATTAGGAAACTTTAATTATATTATCTTATGCACCCTCTTACCTTTTTATATGTTGGAAAATTATAACATCACTCATGCGTAGATGTGGACTACCACATCCATAAATAGATATAATTTTTTTCCATTTCCACATTAAACAGATGGTAATAAGGATATATTTAATAAAGATGTATTATATATATGATATAAAAATGATATTTTAAAGGTGAATTTTTATATACCTTTCGTTCAATCGATCCTTCAAAAACTGGAAACAATACCGGTGTATATGTACGTACTATCGTCTCTATGAAGTGATGTAATTCACCTTTCATCACAATTTTATTTGAATAATTATAAAATTGTATATTATGAATAATTATTAAAATTATTTAATGATATATATTATAATGATTATGTATCTTTGATCAAAATACATAGACCAGAACTACTGAACATAAACCATCCTGATAAATGAAACAGAAAAACCCCCGAAATGATGATTTTAATAAAGAATTTTTAATAAATAGTTAATAATAGTTTATAGGTAAATAAGTTTTTATATAATATGTATATATATGGTTATTGTAAAGTATTTTAATAAATTTATATTTATTATATAGGAGTTTAGAGCACTTATCAATAAATTCAAACTTGAGGTAAATGATTCACATTATAATCTCATTTTATCAGGACTTTTTTGCTTAAATGTATGATGATAAATATATATGATATTTATATCACATATTTTATATATTTTTATACCATTTTTTCTGTCTAAACATGACATTTTTCCTTTCATTTTCCACTATTTATGTACTCAAGATACTGTATGTATATTTTCCAGTTAAAATGACTTAAAATCTCTCTTGGAATGGAAATTAGTTTTCCACTATATCCATGTTTTTATAAAATTATTCCAAGAATATTTTTACTACTATAAGGATATTTTTTAAATTTAGTTTTTATCCTTGTTCATATTTTTATATATTTCTTAATGGAATCTTGTTTTTGATTTTTTAAGAAGGAAATATTGACTTTTTATTTAAAATGTCAAAGGAATATTTGTATCAACATACACGAAATGAATATAAATTTCTCTTGTAATGTCCATTGAATTATTTTCATCTACCTTTTAATTAATCCATTGTTATTTTCAAAGGAACTATTTTCTTTAATATTTTATAAATTTTTATTTTTTAAATATGTTATTTCAAAATGAAAAATGTTTTTTACAGAAACATTTTTGTGATCTTTAAAATTAATTTTAACTCTATGATGAAATAATTAGGTGTTAATTTTGTTTTACATGGAATATTATTTTATGATTTGATCCATATTATTTCAATATATGTTTTATGGTTATGATGATTTATATTAATGAATTCTATATTCATTTCTACATGTTATGTAATGATGAAGGTTTTCATGATCTGGTGTCATATATATGAATTAATTATGAATATTTCGTGGGTGTATAAATTATATATCCCTACAATGAATTTGGTAAAGATTAATGTTTTATGTGTTCATAGTGTATATTAGAGGTTATACAATGAAAAAAATGGTATATAGGAAGTTATCCTAAGTCCGAAACAGGGTACACAAGACATTATCCCAAGCCCATAGTAAATACATGGGTGGTTAGCCCATGCCTAACTTGTGATCAATTTCTTGGTGGGTAGAACTATCATACAATTTCTATAATTATGATATAAAACATTTTTTTACCCACTTTTATTACATGATATTATTTCAATTTTATCCTATCATAGATCATATTTTCTTCATTTTTTTATGATTCATGTATTTTTAACTGTCATGGTTCATTCCATGACTAAGGTTTATGATCTATGAATTTATAAGTTTAGTTTTCAAATGGGAATACTATGTTATAGTACCCTTGTTATGATGTTAAGATTAAATTATCATTGATATCTCATTTTTTTACCCTTGTAGAGAATCTAAGACCACCCTTTATTATGTTTCTTATTCATCAGGATATGAATAAAGGTTTTATGTGTGATATCTCTAAGAATGGTGGTACTTGTAAAGAAATATGTGGGAGATGATTATAAATTTTATATAGTAGTTGTTTTACTATAAATGTTTGAAAATATATTAAAATATTTAGTCTTGTAATGGAACATAATTTTATCAAATTAATATTCATCTAATAATATGTAAAATTAATATATGAAAAGTATGATTTTCTATATAAAAAATAGAGTACCAACCCCACCTATATTATGGGGGACCTATACATCATCAAAATTGAGTGTGAAACGACCATATTATTGGTTGGATGATCCACACCATATAGAAGGAATTATTAAACCTTAAATTACACAAGGGAATACCTACTTCAAAATACATGAAGGGGTCTATAACAAATCCAAAGAACATCTAAAAGGAAATGTGTTGTGGAATAAATGGTGTGTAGATCTGATCCGTTGAAGGATACATGGTTCACACACACAATACACACTAAGAACATAACTCTAATTAAAGTGGAATGTGTTGTGGAATAAATTGTGTATAGATCTGATCTGTTGACATGGCATATATCCAGAGTATATACTCATGTATTCTATTCTTGAATAATAGGCATGTGACCTTTCCCAAATAGTATACGATGCTAGTTTTTCTGATAGTGTGCATGACCTATACACTATCAGACTATATGAATTGAGATATATAGTGTGTAACCTTAATGCATGACTTATTTAATTTTTATAGAAGATGGAAACTCTATAAACTATATATTATGACTTGATTTTCTTGTGGCCACTGGACTACATGTCATATAGTTGAGTTATCTTCCAAATACAGTTTTTCTAGAAATTCCTTCAATGTGCACATAATTTCCATCACCTATATTTCATTATCTATTGTATAAGATATATGAAATACCTAGTGTGGTTTTACATTTCTAGGATTTTCCATTAATGATAACTATTCATTGTGGAAAATTGATTTCAAATTTTTTTTATTAATTTAACATCTTATTAAGTTATTTACATGAATATTGTTTTCTTACCACTTCACACATTCACATCCATGGGTAATCTAACTCCATAAATCCCATACTTTACCCAAAAAGACATTATTGAGTTAATTTTCAATAAAAATTGTCATAAATTGAAGAATTATAGCTTGTGGAAAATTTACCGACCTCTTTAAATTGGTCCCTTATTTTCAATTGGAAAATCAATTAGGAAGACCAAAAGTAAATGAATTATTCATGAATTATTTAACCTTACACTTACAAGTAATTTTTTTATATGTAACACATCTAAAAATATTCCCCAAATGAATATTAATGGTAATGCTAATATTATTATTAATCTTAAATTTTAAATGGGTCATCACTATAAAAAAAATTCGTAGTCAAATAATCATAAAACTAATAACTTTATAGATAAATTAAACATACAATACTCAATGAATAAAATTTACCAAAATTATGTTTAATTTAGATTATATTGTCTATTATTTCATATTAACCTCATTATTTTAATAATAAAGGATTTAAAATTAGGAATATCTAATATAATAATAATACTCATTTTTAATATTGTTAAATACATTTCAAAAATATAATTTGTTTAATTTGTTTTCTTTATCATGTTAGTGTTAGGATAAGATGGATATTTTAATAAGATAATGATAAATAAAATAATAACATGGTTATAAATTATGATATTTTTTAAAACTTTTATGTAAGGTCCAACGATTCACTATCCTCTTATCACTAGTGAAAATATTTATCTCAAATGATCCATTATTTATCGAATTTTTTACTTATTAATGATTAAAATCCACCTATCATTCCTCTAGGATTCACATAATAGATAATGGGAAAACCTAAAGATACTATACAAAAAGGTGTGTATAATTTAATAATAGGAAAATCAATAAATTTAATCGAAATAACTGATAAATATTTGTCTGAGGATCATATCCTAAACATAACATTTATACCTATCAAAGGGAGAATTGTCCATTCCATAAAAAACCATTGTGCTAAAATTTTTATCCAATATTTGTTTAAAATATAATAATATCCATTTCTACAATATACAAATATAACTAATATTGGATATCCATAAAAATTTAACTACTGCAAAACTTCACAAAAATTGATTAAAATAGAAAAAAAGAATTCCATAGTTTAACGAAACCATTATTTTTTTAGGTTAAATTCTATAAAAAAAGTACCATTTCTTCTATTAGAGGTCTCAACTCTTTGAAACATGAAACTTAATTATGTTTCACTGATGAAAAATCTATGTCACTATATAATTTTTTTAATAGTATTTATATCCATTACCATTTTACAAACAACATATGATAATTCCATCACAAACATGATCATTTGATTACAAGAATCAGATTCTTGTTTCTTAGTTCAACATGAACTACAAAATATTTTCAAATAATAACTAAACCATTTTTTATACCACATATTAGAAGAATTAATGTTTCAATGTAACATAAATAAATTAGTTTGAATAAAAATACTATTTTATGAAAATTGTTTTTAAACATTCTTTGAAGTTTTATACTATTCCGACATGTGTTTCCTATCTAGAAACTAATTTTTTTCATTCCCTAAGAAAATAATTATATTATGGATTGAATTAAAATTTTATTATTGTTTAAAACATTGTTTTTTTGAAATTAATGAAGAATATTAGATACAAAATTATTACCATTTTATATCATCAATTTTTTCATAAATAGATCCAATTAAATTTTATAACCTCATATGAATTTCTTTAGCTTCTAAATTTTATCAAAATTATTCCTTATAAACAATTCATGAACTTTTTTTTAATTATATTTTTTAAAGTGATGGAATACTAATATTATTTTGTTGAGTAGTGATATATTGTAATATATTAATCATATTTTATCAATTTTAGTAGAATCATTGATTATAGGAATATATTAATAAAACATATCCAATGCCTTCATTCCATTATAACATGTTCATTTGATAAAATTTACCTTTTTTATGGGGAAAATATTAAAATAATTACATTTATGATCCCACTAATATATCTTTTGTCATGGTATCCTTTCTATATATGTCTTAGTTCTTTCTGATATATAATTTTAAAAAACATAGTTCATTGAAATCCATAATTTTTATAAATTACCAATATTTTTTAATCCTTTAATTTTTTTTAATACCTTAAATTTTTCATAATGTAGCTAGTATTTGATCAAGAAAATTCATTTCCATTTTTATTTTTTTTAATTTATTTATAATATTCCTAAAAAACCAACCTATAGTACTTTTATTGATATAAAAATAAATGATTAAATATTTTTATTAATAATACATCTAATAATCAACGCACAATTATTATCAGAATTAAAAAATCATCATTTAAGAAATTAAATGTTTTTCAAAATTCGTGTATCTGAAGTAAAATAAAGAGAACATTTACTAATTAGATTCTGTGTTCCACATTGCTTAATATATATTAGATAACATTTTTTAATTTTTGAAACTCAAGATTTATTATTATCTGTGAATTTTAAAAACCGCATTTTTACTGTAATCTTCTTGGTTAGATAATGAATAATTATTTTTAGAGTGACTATATGGGCCATAAATTTTCCAAACATCATTAATACTATAAAAAATATATTTTGTACATTGTACTAAAATATATTTTTCTTTCATTTAATTTATCTATAGACTATTTTTATTCCTCCCAAGAAAAATATACCATTGGTAATATATGTATTCCATTCTTGAAATTTAATTTTTCTACCAGTAGTTATAAATTGTTTTGTATAATTAACGTAAAACAAAAAATAACCAGTATATCAAAAAAGTATTATATATTAATATTTATTTTAAATTTATATTATTTCTATTTTGGGACAAAATGAGTCTCCATGAATATTGGTTTACAGTATATAACATTTATAGGTATATTGTTAAATTATTTTTATCAGTGAATAACTTTTATATATCCTTAATAATCCAAATGAACTATAAATTTCTCTTTAATCATACTTTATTTGAATTTAAATTTATAACTATGATATATTTATTGTAATAATTTTACCTTTTTATATATTTAGTTAATTTGACCTAATTTCCTCTAAAATGTGTATTTTAATTTTAGAGACATTAATAATATTGTAATGCAATTAAAATTTTTCATAGTATATTTTTGATGAAACATCTAATATGTAAACTGTTTTAAAAAACCAAAAAATGTTATTTTTTCATGTTTCTTGAACATTGAATATACTTGTATTACACCTCTAATAAATTTATATCCTTGTATGTTGTATAATATATATGATATATATTATTTCATTATGTTAAATGTGATGGAATTTTATTATTCTAATTTCTTTAAGAAACTCATATAATTTCCCTTAGAATTTGGAGACACAATATATTACATTTTAGATACATTTTTATGTTTCATGATATCCTTTATGAGATATATTATTTAGTAATACATTTATATAATATTTATTTTAAAATTTCATGCCTATAAAATTAAATAGGATCTTCCTTTCTATATGAAAATTATTTACATTTCAATATGATCTATAAAAATTATTTGTTTTTAGTAAATAAATCTTCATTTTTAGATTCAAAGAATTTATTATAATTATCTATAGTTTTATTTCTCATTGATCTACTCATTTTTTCTATATAACAATATTTTCTTATTAATAATTCTCTTTTTAAAGAATTAAATAAGGTTTTTGATTTTATTCTCATAATTTTATTCTTATAAACATATTATTCGTTGATATAGTAATTTAATATTGGGTAGTAAAAAATAAAATTTATAATTATACAAATTTTATTAAATTTTAAAGAGATTCTAACCATTTGTAACCTTCCTAAAACTCATTTATTATAAAATAACAAGTAATTATAGAATAATTATTTGTCATAATTATTAATAGCTATGAATTTAATAGTGATTTAACCATAAAATATATTGTAATTAGAATAGCATACAAGACACGTAACAATTATTTCCTCTAAATTCTTGCGTAGCATGCAAGACTGAGTTATACCGAACAAGAATACAGTGTTAATATTATTATTTATTATCACTATTACCACCTAGGAATTGTATGAGAGGGAATTAATATGGATAACATTATTTTGTTTAAAAAATTTTAAAAAATGTTTTCTAAATTCAACCAATAGATTTTATAAGCATAAGTTATGAATAAATCCAATTTTACACTTAAAATAACATTTTTCCAAAGAGCAATTTTATCGCCTTTTAATAGAGCACCTAAATTAAAACTAAATTTTTTCGGTTTAATGATTTTATATGTAAAAATGAACTTAATTTGTTAAATTTAAATATCAAAATTTACTTTCGGTGAATTTATGGTTTTTTTCAAAAAACATTCATATTTTTATGAATAATGAATAATTTGGAATTTTAGTTCAAAACTTATTTTCCCTCTAATTTATTTGTGTAGTTAAATTATGTTTTAATTTATTTAAAGTATAATTAGATAATTTTTTTAATTAAAACAATTTTATTCATTGGTAACAATTTCATATTGAATTGATATATAATAATTTAGCAATATTTTGAACATTTTTTCTTTAGAAACCTATTTTGTTATCCCCTATGCGAGTTGAATTTTAAATTAATTTCTTTCACATTTTAGTTTTGAATTTTAAAAAATACATCTAAAATTTTGAATAATTATATTATATAATATATAATATGGTCAACATAATTTGAAATAATATATCAGTGAAATTCATTAATATTAATTACATAAATTAAGGTAAAAATGTGTTCACTTTGTGGTTAAACATTAATAATAAGAATCTAAATGACATAGAAACTTATCCAAAACCCATTTTATAGTCATGATTCAAAAATATAACCTATTTTATATAATTTTTATCATTATTGGATTCCTATTATGTAAGGGATACCTCTCAATAGTGTTTACCATTTTATTTTCATAAGAATGTCACTCCCCCTACACAATAAAATTGTGTTCAACATCACCACTTCTTCACACATAACAAGACCATTTAGATCTTCAAAAAACTGAAAAAATAATCTCCCATCATACCTATATAATCCCTATAGTATTCACTTTTGGAATAAATTCATCCAAGTAATCCCTTTGGAACAAACCAAAAAGAGTTACCCGAAAAAGAGGTAACGTTATTTAATGTGAATTTATGTTTTATTTCTTTCTACAACCCTTAATTTATTATTATTAAATTATTTTATAATATAATAGTTTTCATAAATATACATAGATTTTTTTGTTTTATTTTTTTACCTACACCTACACACACTTCCAACAATTGGGTAATGAAATTACCATTCATGTTCAGCGAACCACCGCTTGATGAAATAATGTGTTTCATTTTTCCATTAACACCTCTCATGGTTGAGAATTATGATGTCAAAAATATTATTATATGGAATATATGATATTTTTGTTTTCTTCATACTTTTTAAATTATTATAACACATACCGTCATGATTTCCATTTTTTTAAATATGATAAAATCGTCTGTGGAAATGAGGACTACTACCTCCTTAAAGTGATGCGATACCTTCACATTACATAAAATGTAATAAAGATGAGTTTAATTAAAAATATGTGACATAAATAAAATATATATGATATTAACTAAATTATGAAATTTCCAAAAATATAATATATCATTTTCATTATTACCCTTCCACCCACAGAAAAAGTGATAACATTGTTTGTGGACGTCTGGACTACTGCCTCGTCAACACGATGTGATTAATTTTACATCTCAAGAATTATATTTGAAACATTAAAGGATTATATAATATGTTATTTATTATATAATTATCATTATTAAATTATAAATATTACTTACTATATTTTTATAATGATCATTGAAAAATGGAAATGTTACTCATGCCTACGTATGACTTACCATCTCCATGATTGTAAGATTGGTTCATTTTATAACCATATTTAATAATTTGTTTTAAAAATATAATATATATATAAATATGAAAATTATTTTATTATTATTATTCGTTAGATGTTTATATAATGACCCCCTTTTACCATAGTTTACTAACTAAAATCATTTCTGAGACATAAATGAAATACAATAAAAACACCTGACATGAAAATAATTGTTTAAGTAGTTGTTTACAAAATTGATATAAGTAAAATAAATGTAATGATAAATTTGAAAAAGTTGATGAATAATGTAAATAATTAATTTAGATTTATTATTCAAGAAGATAATGAAACAAGTGACAAGTCAGACTCAAGGTAAGATATTTTGTCTCAATCTCCTTTTATAGAGACATTTCTTGATGATATGACCCTTTATTCTTTTATAAAGTATATATATAGACCATTTTACATTCCATATCCACCATTTATCTATTATAAATTTATTTAATGTTTTGTTAAATTTTTTTATTTCATGTGTCTTGTGATTTGAATGCTTAATGTGGTTTGGGATGCTCTAAATGTTTAAAGATTTAATCAATTCCTCCATTTCAATATTGTTGATATTATTTTCCACTATTATTTATATGGATACAAATTAGTAATAAAGTAAATTTTATGTCTATTTTGGTATGTTTTTTTCCTTTACAATCCATCACGTTTTAAAAGAAAAAACCCATATTACCCATTTTCTAGGTATTTTTTTAGTAACATTGGTTTGAAAAGGGATTAATTATTTCAGTATAATGAAATTTTTTCCTAGCATTGAAAATGAAATATTATGAGTGAAATATTGAAATTTTCAATCTTTTATGTGTGATGATTGTATAACCCCACTAGTTTTTTTAACATTTTAAATATATTATGTTCTAAAAAATAATAATTTAAATGTATTTGTTTTAATTAATAATAATACTTATAAATAATTATAATTTATTGCTTCAAAATTAATTAATTAACATTCTAAAAAAATTAATTTACAGTAATATTTTATGTAAAATATTATTTTAATTTGAATATATGTATTTGATTTATTATTATCAATAGATTATTTAATTAACTATTATAAAGAATTATATATATATATACTATTATAATTAGATTCATAAATACTAAATTATTTTATGAATATTTTCACTATTAATATCACACTATAAGATTGTATTGTTTGTTTCTTTTTAAATAAGTTCAATTCATTAGATAGATTATTATTTATGCAACACCTAGTCTTTGAGAAACAAACCTTTGTTATAGGATATTATTATAAGAGAGCTTTTAAACATAATTTTTGTCAATTCTATTATTTGAATTTCGAAAAATTGCCAAACGCGATTCCATTCAGTAGGATATTTAGAGTCTGATAGGATCAACATAATTTTTGGTGAATAGTAACATACCCATATGAATATTAATGTTATCCTTAATTTACCTTTATGAATAGTAATATGACAATTATGAATAGTAACATCACCCATGACAGTATAAATACAATATGGTGACTTTATAAATGAAAGGAGATATATTAATAATTAATAATTAAGTATTAGTATTTTTGTGAGCCATAATTATTTAATTACGATTTTATAATTTTCACATTTATTTAAAAGAAAATAAAATTTCATAAAATATATTCCAAGATCAATAATTTTCATTTCTATTATTTTATAATATTCTAATGAGACCATAGATAGTATTTAAGGGTGTTACAAAATCCATTATAATTTTAAAATCTGTATTTTTCAAGTAAATAATGATTTTAATTAAAAATTAAATTCCCCACATTCAAAAAATTATTTTTATATAATTGAGTTCATTTTTGTATTCTAAACATCATAAAATGGTTAGGGTGTTTTTTTGGATTTTTATGAAATAATTGAATGTTTAGTGAATAGTGAAATATTCTAATTTATAGTAGAATACACTATAAGATAAATAACAATTCCATACATAATGTATGATTATAGTAAGCATTATTTTTAATTCACAAGAAGTTATTTCTGTTTTTGTTTCACAATAATCAATATTATTTTTTATCTTGAGAATAATAATAATATAATGAATAAAATATTGAGAAATCACTCTTGTCCTCCACTATAACAACCACCCCCACTCTATATTATCCCCACACTTGTAAGACGTGAATATTATCAATGTTCTTCCCAAATACTCTTCCCTAGTCCCTAACCTCTTTTGGGAGACCTTGTTGTTCCCAAAAGACCAAACCCTTTCCCTTAATGAGGTTCTCAAGGAGGCTATTTGGAGACGTAAATCCCCTTGCTTTTTCATTTAATTTCTTTTCAATTTATCTTTTTTTCATATTCTACCCTAACCTCCTCTAACCAATTGATCATTATGACTCTAGTATTATCTGTTTACTATAACTATATATTGCTAATGTAACAAAAATTATCAATCTTCTTACTCTCCCTCTTTTATTTTATAAACAAATTCATTGTCTGAGAGGTGCCAATTTACAACCTTAATGGATGGAAAAGTTTTATTCTTCAAATTTTTCATAAAAGATGTATATGAATCCATTTTAATGGTTAATATAGATTGTAAAATATATAATATGATCCTTTTTATGTTCTATATGTAACGTATTTACATATCACTAAATGGTAAAAAAAATGAGTTCGTTATGATCAATAACTACCATAATAATCTAAATGATTATCACTAAATGAATTATCAAATGATTAAAACTTATACCATGAAAACAAGTTATAAATATAAACATTTAAACATATTTATGTTCATTAATAAAATATTAATTCAATTTTTGATAATTATATCAATTCCGTATGAAATTTTATACTCATAAAAATGTATGACGATTATGAAAACCAAAGAAACAAACACTCTAGAGTGAAACATTTGAATATTATAACTACTCCAAAAGGCCATAAATGAACATAATAATATTATAATAAATAAAATAAATGTGTATAAGATTCTTAATTAATTAAATAAATGATTTAATCTATTTATTTAGGACATTTAGATCAAGTGAAGAACACATTCAGGCATAAGATAGGGGATTTCTCATCAAACTTTTATTTCTGTGAGATATCCATTTTTTATCAGTTATTTCTTGTATGTGGTGTATTTTTATAGAAATTTGAATTATAATATCATTATTCCATTTATATTCAAGTTTTTCTATTATTTATTTGATTGTTATTAATTTTTGGTAATGTTATTTAATTGATTGTAATGTGGTAAGGGACATCATCTCAGTCACAATTTCTTTGAAACATTCTTAGTATTGTGCACCTAATAATTTTTATGTGGAGTATATACTTCCCCTTTGAGATAATTTTACATTTGATATTTAATTCCTATAAAATATCCATATTCTTGTATAATGGATATGATTATTGTCTTATATGTATACCCTTCTGAATATGATGTTTATTTAGAATGTTGTTTAAAATGTGGAATTATTGATGTATTCATATCCTCTACTGAATACAGAAATTGATGAGGCATATTATTCTAGAATTAAACATTGGTACAAGAATGATTTGTAATTTTAGTGATGGGTAGGGCCTGATATAGCCCCTATATGAATCAATGGGTCTATTAAGACAAATCGTTTGGTGAAAAACCCTTCGAGTTTGGTTCCAAAATAGAATCATATGGGTTTATACCCACAGATATAAACCTTATCGACACTCTGATGGTTATTTTTCAAGATACATGACTTCCAAATAATAATCATTCCCTTTTTTCATTATTTATTTTTTACTTTTCATGATGTTTTCAATATAAAAAAATATAGGGTTCTTTTTTCATTCTCAATCTATTGAAGGTGTGTATTTTTCAATTAAACACCAAACCATACTGATTATGACCAATGTTTTATGATTCAATTATTTTTGATCCATTATTTTACTATATTTAAACCTTATTGATCATTTGAGCTCAGACCTTTCATTTTTTTCCTTCCCCGGGTTATGAAGAAGAGAAATGTTTCCAAATTTTAAAGGATGCAATATATTAGTTTTTTATGAATTATATATTGTTTTCTTCTCTCTATAAAAAATGAGTTCAATTTATGTATCCAGTTTTTGAAAGAATAATAAAATGATCGGTCATTCATGATTGGATTCCTTGTAATCATGCCAATGTAATAACATAATTTACTGGCACCTGGTTTCTGGCCTCAGGACAGTACATTTCGTATAAGAGGAAGTTTATTAGAAAAATGGAGAATTGGATTTAGAAAACACAGTTTAGGGAGAACAACCCTAAAATAGAAATTGAGGATAAGTATACAATAACATCCTATAATTGTACTATGGTAGAGATTATATTGGTATTCCTAGAAATAAATCCCACTTTGGATACAAAAATTGGATATGATTCTTGCACAGATGTACCTAGGGGTAACAAATCCATCATTGTGTTTCAAAATTTACATGGGGTGACCTGGTACACGACGACATGCCTTACGATGCACATAGTTTGAAATTCCCAAGAGATATTATTAGGATAATTAAAATTTTTATTACACGCCATTATGAATCATATATCTTTCTAATATAACTAAAGTATATAGTTCTAGGATTTACGATACATAAATTTATGTTATGTGGTATTCCATGTTTAGAGTTATAGAAAGTTTATAATTTTTTTGTGATAATATAGTATATGAAATTGTTTAGAAATATATCCTAATAGAAGGAATGAGAACTCCACCAATTCACAATATTAAAAGAGTAAGACATATCACATCTTTCATAAAATTAACCCAAAATTATGAATAGAAGTAGTCTCCAAGGTATCCTAATCATATGGTTAAATAGTATCATGTTTTAACAAGATAAGTAAATAATTTTCCAAGTCCTGTGGATTTTTCATGAAACAAGTGAAGAAAAGGATGTAAGAGACCATGATGGAAAAATTAAATAAGGATATGATGGGTTTTCCCACATGTGATAACTGAGGAAACAATCAACCTAGAAAAATCATGAAGGGAATGGGAGTTTTTTATAATTGTGGATCAAAATTTCAGCATGTTCGTGATTACAAGAGTAAGAAAAAGGTTTTAAATGTTCAATTCTTCAACTGTGAGGATATGGGACACTATGAGAATTAATGTCCCAAGATTCACAGAAATATACCCCAAATAATGCTATTGGATAATGATAATGTTATTCCACTTCCATAGATAAAGAGGAATAATTAATATGTCTATTCAATAATTATGTTAGTTGAATATTTTATTAGTTTTGGGATGATTATATGAATTATTTAATATATGATGATTGTACGACGATACTTTTTCATTAAGGATTTAAGACCATATGTTGAATGGTGCCACGGAAACATATTATGTTAAAAGTTAAATTTTTTTTAAAACACCTGATTTAGGGAAAGAAAACCCTTAATATATTTCTAATGTTGAGAAAATGGTGAATAAATGAGTTATTTGGACAATTATTGACTACAATGGATCTTATTATTGAATTGTTGATAGGTGTTCTATGCTATCATCGATGGAGTTTACAACAATTTTTCATTTAAGGAATATATCCAGTAACATGTATCTTACTTAAGGAATCCAGAAGAATTATTATTTCTAATTAGGTTTAATGGTAATTAATGTTATTACCATATTTCAAGAGGATACATGATGTGTTATTCACATGTTTGGAATGTGAAAATTTATAGATGCTTTAGGTTAATTAAGGGAAATTGATTTGTTCATCATTGAAATTCAGGGACCTTCTTTCTTAAGTGTTGGATCATTATATTTTGGAATGTTTAACTATTTAGGAATTCTTTTAGTTGATAATTGTATGTAGTTTTAGAGGATAATGTATTAATTCACCACATTACTCAACATATTCTAAGAGATAGAGTATATATTGCTCAAGTGAGAATCAAAAAATAATATTTTGTTTATTAAAATAAAAACATATATTTATAATCCTATAGAGTGGAATAATTACTCAAATTAAGGAAAATAGTATTAAATAAATGGTTATCCTATTATAATAATCGTTTATAGTATCAATGATTTTCTCATTACATTAGATTATAGATTTATAGTAATCATCTTTCATATAAACATGTTCTGTATCACTTTCCATTAAAACTTAATAGTTTGATATTTTTCCATGTCCATATTTTTACTTCCAACTAATGTCTCCCCATTTGAAAGAATAATTCTTTGGGTGACCTCCTTTTCTCCCTTAACCTCATTTAAGATTTTATTTTATTAACCCTATTTCCAATGTGGATTTTCCACAAGGGAATTTTTATGTATCTCCCTTTAATGTTAGAAGTTCATTTTTTTAATTACAAGGACGCAATTCTGTTTATGGGGGAATAATACAACACTCTAACAATTTTTTTTTCTAATTTTAAATACATTTTTTCATGAAAAATAAAAAATAAAAAATAGTTATTCCTATTAATAATAATACTTATAAATAATTATAATTTATAGCATCCCAATCAATTAATTAATTTTAAAAAAAATTAATAGTTTACAGTATAATTTTTTATAAAAGAATATTTGAGTATGAATATATGTATTTGATTCATTCATGTCAATATATTATTTAATTAAATATATTATATAATAATATATATTAACTCGTATAATTATTTCGATAAATAGTAAATTATGTTATGAATATATTCACTAATAATATGACACCAAATCATTTTATGGTATCTTTCTCCTTAAATAAGTTCAATTCATTAGATAACTTATTATGAATGCAATAGTGAGTCTCGATGAAAAAAATTTTTTCTATAGAAGATAGTTATAACATATCTATTAAGCTTAATTTTCTCACTTTTGTGATTTGAATTTCCAAAAACAGACATATACAGTTGCGTCCAGTAATTTATTTAGAGTCTGAAAGGATCAACATAATTTTTGTTGAACATTAACTTACCCATATCAATAGTAATTTTACCTATATGAATAGTAATGTACACTTATGTGTACTAATATAACCAATATGAATAGTAATATCACCCATGAAAGTATAAATAATTTATAGGCACCTTATAAATGAAAGTGAATATTTTAAAAATTAATAATTATGTATTGGTATTTTTGTGACCCATAAATATTTAATTACGATTTTATTATTCATAAATTTATTTAAAAGAAAACTAATTTTCATAAAATGTATTCCAAAATCAATATTTCTTTGTCATATTTTTTTAGGATAATCTAATGATACCTTAGATAATATTCAGGGTGTTATAACATCATTTATAATTTTTAAATTTGTATTTTTTGAGTAAATAATGATTTTTATTAAAAACTAAATTTTTCATATTTAAAAAATTATTTTCATAAAAATGAGTTCATTTTTGGATTATAAAAATATAAAAATGGTTTGGGTTAATTTTAAGTATTTTTCAGTAACTATTGAATTTTTTGTGAATAGTAAAATGTTATAATGTACAATATAATAAATTATAAGATAAATACATTATTCCTTGTGTCATGGCTGATGTAAGAGACCATTATTTAGCAACAATACGCACTTATTACTATTTTTGGCCACATGAATCAATATTATAGATTTCATTGAGCCAAATAATAAAATAATGAATAAAATATTGAGAAATCACTCCACTCTTTCACTAAAAAAACCACCCCTCACCCCATATTCTCCTCACTCTTCTAAGCATTGAATTATCTCAATTTACTTTCCAAATATTCTTCCCTAGTCCCTCCAAATTTCTAGGATCTATTTCCCTTTCCAAAAGACCAAACCCCTTTCCTTAAATAGGTTCCCAAGGAGGTTATTTCAATAGGAAAATCCTCTTACTTTTTCATTTAATTTCATTTCTATTTATCCTCTTTTCTTATTCTATCCAAACCATCTATAAAAAATTTATTATGATAAATTTTGTATCATATATATACTATAAATATATAATGTAAATGTAATAACCATTATCATTATCCTTACTCTTCTTATTTTATTTTATAAATGAAATCATTATCCGAGAGGTGCCAATTTACAACCTTTGTAGGCGATGAAGTTTCATTTTTCAAATTTTTCATCAAATATATTCACGGAACCAATTTAATGGTTTTTAAATATTTTAAAATTTATAAAATAATTTTTTTATGTAACATATTTTCATAATACTAGTCGATAAAACAAAATGATCTTGTTATGATCAATTACCATCGTAATAATCTAAATAATTACCACTAAATGTCTTATCCAATGATTCATACTCATACCACATTAGAAATTGATATATATAACCATTTAAAATTATTGATGTTAATTAATAACATATAAATTAAATTCTATTGAATTATATCCATTTCACATGAAAATATATACTCATACACAAGTATGCCGATCTTGAAAACCAAAGAAACAAATTTTCTCGAGTAATAAATTTGTATCTTATAACTCATATGAAAGAACATAAATGAACATTAAAAATTATACTAAATCAAATAAATGTGGAGAAGGTTTTTAGTTAATTAATTAATTGATTTAATCTAATTATTCATGAGATTAATATCAAGTGATGAACAAATTCATGCATGAGGTAAGGGGTTTCTCATATAACTTTTATTTCCATGAGATTTCTTTATTCACCACTTATTTATTGTATGTGTTGTTTTTATACATCCATTTGATATATAGTATCATTATTATATTTATATTTATGGTATTAAATTATTAATTTGATTATTATTAATTATTGGTCCCGCGATTCGATTGATTAAAATGTGGTAATAGAATTCATCTTCGTCTCAATTTCTTTGAGACTTACTTGGAATTTTGCACCTAAGCATTTTTATGTGGTAAATATAATACCCCTTTTAGATTTTTTTTTCATTTGAAATTATATTACTATTAAATTTACATATTCTATAATATTGTATATAATTATATTCTTTGTTGTATACCCTTTTACATACAATGTTTAAATTGAATGTTGTTTTAATTGTGGAATTATTATTGATTCTATATACTATACTCAATAAAAAAATTGATTTGGATTATTGTTTTGGAATTAAATCATTTTATAATAATTATTAAAAAATTTAGCGATGGTTGGGGCCCTCTATATCCCCTCGATGCATCAACAGGTCTCTTGAGACAAAAAAGTTGGTGAAAAACCCTTCATGTTTGTTTCCAAAACATTTTCAGATAGGTGTATACCAATAGACATAAAAAATATCGATGGTATAATGGTTCAAATGCCAGATATATGAAGCCCAAATAATAATAACTATCTTTATTCATTATTTTGTTTTTAATTTCCATGATGTTTTACTATGAAAAATATCTATGTATGTTTTTTCATTCTCATTCTATTGAAAGTGTGTTTTTTAAAATGAACACAATACCATTTAGATTATGTCTAATTTTTATGATTAAATTATTATTGATTCATACTTTCAGTATATTTAACCCTTAATGGGCATTTTATCTCACCACTTTCATTTGTTTTCCTTTCCCTGTTTACGAAGAATAGATCATTTACTAAGTTGTCAAGGATGTAGATATTAGCTTTTCTTATGTGTTATATGTTGTTTTCTTCTACCAATTTAAAAGGGGTTCCATGTATGTATTTGGTTTCTTTAAGAATACTAATTTGATCAGTCTATTTAGATTTTATTCCATGTAATCATGCTAATGTAATAAAATAAATCACCAGCTCTGTGTTTCTGGGGTTGAGGCGTTACAATTATTACATAAAGGAATTTATACATTAGATGGGTGGTTATGTGATAAACAGATAATGGTTGGTTCCATTATAAACTAATGATCACTCGGTTCATGATAAACCTATAATGCATTGAGTATGAAATTAATCCCTATGACTATTCCATTTATAAGAGTGACATGTATGGATGTCAACACCATGGTTATTCCATTAATTATAGTGATGGGTATAATGATGTCCCATGATCTAGTTATGTATTTTCCAGGCTTTCTATATGTTTTATATTAGTCTTATGATTATAAAAAATAAATGAAATGTGAATATTTTTAATGGAATCTATTTTCTAAAAATTAAGGTTGAAAATAATGAAACTATGATAATTTTTCCATGTGTTTTAATGTTTATGAATGAAATAATGGTTTCCTTCCTTTTATATCCCTTATTGATATTTTTATGCTCATCCCTTTTTTTAATGTTTTTCAGAGGACTTAAGGATGAGGAAGGGATTATAAGAACTCGTGTTGAAAATCATGAAGAGTTATAATAAACGTTATTATGATTTATTTTAAATGTTATATATTAGGGGAAAAATAGTTACTATGTCCACTTTTTTATTTTCTGGTTTTGGTATGTATTATATATGGAAAAATTCTCTAAACCTCTAAACCTAAAAGGATCATCAATGTGATAGAAATTAAATATGTGAAGAAAGTAAATATTAAGAAATGTTTAATGTTTGCGGCCTTATAGTTGGTATCAGAGGTTGGTTTATATATCATTAGTAGTTAGGGTAATATTAATAACATTTTATTGTAATATTTTACCTTATGGTCAAATTAAAATATTATAACATTTGAATACTACCACATTTCTTCACATAAAATATGTTTCATTTTCATAATGGTTTTCAATAAAGGAAACAAGGAAAATATAGTGGGAAATAACCAATAAAAAAATGTATTTCTAAATTAGCTTCTTTAGATGGTTGGAATTGGAACTGAGAATTTTGTTTCAGTTATGGATCAATTTAAATAGGATATAAATGGTACATGTGTCTATGCATGATAGAAACTAGATCTACCATAGAGGAATATAAAGATAACAGATCATTTTATATGATTACTCCTCCACCATTCAGAGGATCATTTGACCCTGTGATAGATTAATGATTGATCACATACCTAGAAAATATATTCAATGTCATGGGTTGTTTGGATCACTAAATGGAAACTCTTTCAATTTATCATTTTCAAGGTGAAGCCGAATATTGTTGGTCAATGGTATAAATATCATGGAAAGTAAAGACATTTATGACATAGAATGGTTTGAAATTAAGAATATTTTACATAATAAATATTTTCTTATTGTTGTTTGAATTTGAATGGAAGAAATTCATGGAATTGGGAAAAAAGAGTAAAAATTTAATGGGTATATTTAAAGAAAACATCAATCAACTGGTGACGTATGTCCAAAATTTTATATGAGATCTTAATAGTCAGATAAAATTATTTTATGCAGGTTTTAAACCAAGGAATCAAAGTAAACTGGATTCTCGAAAGCTAAAATGATATGAGAAACATGTTTGATATGTTGAGAAGGTAGAAATGGAGTTTTCTAATGGTTATGTGTGTTATGAAAACAAGGAAAAGAAGAGTTCTAGTTGGTGGAAAATTATAAAGCATTCATCAAAGAAGTTTGGAGCTAATAAAAATGAATTCCTATTTTGTGATAAGTGTGGTAAAGATATCTAATAAAATTATTTTTAAAATATAATAAGTTCATCTAACTTGGTATGGTTAGTCATATGATTCATGTTTATAAGGATTATAATCAGGGAAGAAACAAATATCCAACAGTAAGATGTCTTAGTTGAAATGAGTTTTTTCATTATTCTAATGTGTGTCCCACATTGATTACCTAGGGTGTAAACCGTCATGATCGAAACCAAAAGGGTGAAAAAAAATCGTCTATTATGGTTGATATTGCACCATCAAATAATGTGGTGACAAGTATGTTACTGGTTGATTTGAATTATTCCAATAAAATTTTTAAATATAGATCTTCACATTCTTTAATTTCTATGAAATTTTATAGAAAATTGGGAATATCACATCATGAATGTAAGATAACATTTTGTTAAAAACTCAGGGTGGAAGTATTAAAGTAACCAAGATTTCGAGGATTCTTCCTATTTTTATTACTAGGATGATATTTCATGAAAATGTTATTGAATTCCCTATAGTGGAATTTTCAATCATTTTTAGTATAGATTAGAAATCAGTTTACCATGTTAATATAGATTAAAAATCCTAAAATATTTTATTTAATGATTATATACCTTTTATAACACACTTAGAAGATGATAAATTGATGAAATATTATTGTGATAGTTATCCATATAATGTTTTTGAAAATAAATAAATGGTTTTGATTGGTGATATCCCCATATTGAATGAATTTATTGATGTTTTCCCTAATGGTTTTGTTAGTTTTTTCCTATCCACGAATTTGAATTCACTAATGATTTAGTGCCTGATTCTATGACTATTTATATACCCACTTATCAAATGGATCATATAGAAATTGTGGAATTGAAAATCTTTTAGTAATAATTGCTTGATAAAGGTTCCATTCAACCTAGTACTTCACTATAGGGTGTTCATATTTTATTTGTAAATAATAAAGATGGTTCCTATATAAATTTTTTATTATAGAGGCATGAATAAAATCATTGTTACTAACAATCATCCTTTTCCTCTTATTGATGATTTTTTTACCATGTCTAGGGAGCTTAGTGTTTTTCATAGATTTTTAAGGGTTCCAGTACCTTAAGTTGAAGGAGAATTTGGATTCCATTATGAAGAGACCATTTTAGATAAGATATGGAAATTATGAGTCTGTGACTATTCTATTTGGGTTATCTAATGAAACTATTGTATTTGCAAATATTATGAATAGAGTATTTCATCAGTTTTTGGATATTTTTTTAGTTGCTTTAATAGATGAAATTATTTGTATATTCTAAAAACCATGAGAAACATGAAAGGAACTTATTGATTTTTTTTTCAAACCCAAAAAAAAGAAAATATATGGATTGTTTAACACGACTGAATTTTATTTGAAATTAATTTCATCCCATGGACTTATTGTTTCTAAATTTGGAATAACTATTGAACCTGCTAAATCAAATACTGTTGAAGAGTGGAAATGTCTTAATAATGTCACTGAGATTTGTTATTTTATTTTATTAGTAGGTTATTTCCTAAGGTTTATTAAAAATGTTTCCCAGTTTTCTATCCCACTAACTTTGTAGACATAAGAAGAAGTTAAGGCCATATGGAAAAAAAAAATTTGAATATTGTTTTCAGGAACTGAAAAGAACTTTTATGAATGATCATTTTTTGGAAATACTTTCCAAAAATGGTGTATTTGTTATCTAAAATGATGTTGTGTTGAAGGGAATTGGTTTTATCTTAATTTTTAATGGTCATGTAATTTCTTATGATTAACATTAGTTGAAACCTCATCAGTTAAATTACCCAACACATGATTTGGAATTTTTTTCTATTATACTTTCTTTAAAAATTTTATGGAATCATTTATATGCATTAATGTGTATAATATATACTAATCACAAAAATTTTGAATATATATTTAAATAGAAAGACTTGAATATGATACAAATAAATGGCTGAAAATAATCAAGCATTATGATTGAATCATTTATAATATTTCTTAGAATAAAAACAAAGTGGATGACTCATTGAGTCAAATAAGTAATGCTAACCATGCTATGTTTTTAATGTGACCATTTGGTTAATGATTTGATGAATGGTTTCCTAGAATATGTGTATATAGGGACATCCTCTAATTATTTTTAGGTTTTAGTACATTTGGATTTGTTAAAAAGAATTAAGATAGATCATAAAGTGGATCAATCATTGAAAGAAATTGTAGAATCTATTAATAATGGTATGTTTTCTAACATTAATATTTATTAAGAAGATATTTTATGGTTTTTGAAAATATTATGCATGTCTTGTGATTCAATATTATGGAAGGAATTTTTAATTGAATATCATATTTCCCATTTTGTCCATTCATTCAGGAAGCACCATGATGTGTAGAGATATTCATGAGTATTACTGGTGTGAAGGAATGACAAGATAAATTTATTTATTTTTTCTAAAGTGTTTTAATTATCCATAGGTTAAATTAGAGTGCCAATTACCAAAGGGAACTATTCCACATTTTTTAGTTCTAGAGTAGAGGTAACAAAACATATAATTTGATTTCATGGTAGGATTTCCATATACTTCTAAAGGTAATAATGAGATTTGGGTTATTGATGATCGATTAACTAAATATTAAATTTATTTCCAATTCAAGATACAATTCCATTATATATTATTTCTCTAGTACATCTAAAAGAGTTCTTTATGTTACATGGAGTTCATATCTTCATTTTATCAGACCATAATCCCATGTTCACATCCAATTTTTCTAAAGGGATTCTGAAGTCATTGGGTACTAAATTTAATTTTTGTACAACTTTTTATCTAAAATATGATGGAATGTATGAGAAGATGGTTTAGAACTCGAAATATATTCTTAGTTATTGATAAATATATTACCATGGAAGTTGGGATTAACTTTAGTATTTGGTTCAATTTTCTTATAATAATAGTTTTCATTCTAGTATACAGGTGGCCCCATTTTAGGAATTATTTGGATATAAGTGTCAGACACTGGATTTTTAATATTATTTAAGAGGAATTAAGTCCATATAAAATTATTAGGTAGGGGAAATTAAGTATAAAGTTCAATTGTTTCAATGAAAAAAGATAATATCTTAGAGAAGCTAGAAAATTGGTGTGGATGACCAACGAAAAGATCATTCTTCAATCAAAGAGTTCATGTATTTTTAAAAGTTCCTCCATGGAAATGTGTGATGCGGTTTGGTAAAAAAGGGAATATAAGCCCATGGTTTATTAGACCATATGAAATCCTAGAAAAAATTTGATCAGTTTCTTACTAAGTGTCTTTATAACTATATTTATATGAGGTAAAAAAAATTTATGTTTTAGTATTAAGGAAGTCTGTACAAGATTTATATCTTATTTGAACCCTAAAGTAGTTCAGTTGGAATATAATATTTCTCATGAGGAATAAGCAGTTCAGGTTTTTTACTATAGAGATAACGTATTGTAGAATAATGCAATTCATTAGGTTAAGGTTTTCTAAAAAAAAAACATATTATTTAAGAGGAAACATTAGAATCTAAAACTTTTATGAGGGAAGAATACCCCTACTTATTTTATAAGTGTAAAATATTGTGAGGGAATAATTTTCAAAAGGGGGAAAGATGTAACATCCCATGTAATGATAGAATATGTATTTTTCATATTTATTTATATTTATGAATAAAATTTTAATTTTTACGTAAAATTCTAAACTATTTCTCATTGTATACTTAAAATACAATAATGAATTTCTCTTTAGTCTTGTGTTGCATGAAATACTAAGTTATACTGAAAAATAATATATTATTAATTTTATTATATAATAATAAAGTTACCCCATAGATGTTGTATTAGTAGGAATGAATAAAAATAGCTATATTATCTTTATACATGTTTATAAATTTATTTCAAATGCACAAAATATATTTTATAGGAATAAGATTAGAGTATATCTAGTTTCACCCTTAGAAGCTCTATTTTATCAAGAAATAAATTTTATCACCTTTTAATGGAGGACCTAATTTAAAACTAAATTATGAAACATTAATGATTTTTATATGAAATAATAAATTTTTTTTATAAATTAAAATAAAAATTTTTATATTGGGTGAACATTTGGTATTTTTCGAAGAACATTCATATTTTCATAAATGGTGAATAATACTAAATTTTAGTTAAAAACATCACTTTCATAGAATTTATTTATACAGTAATATTATGTTTTAAATTGAGTTTAAAACAAAATTAGAACAATTTTATATCATTTAATCAACTTTTGTTTGTTAAAAAAATTCATATTGAATTTATATATATATAAAATTAGAAAATATTTGAACATTTTTTTCCTTAAAAACGCGCTTTGTCACACCGTGTGCTGGATTTATTTTATATAAATTCCTAAAATTGTTTTTCTTTGAAATAATGAAAAATGGATTCTATATTTTGAATCAGTATAATTTATAATATCTAAAAATTTATAGTATGTTTTTTTCTAAATTTTTTTGTGAAAGTAATTAAAATTAATTAAATCAAATAAGGTTAAAATATATCTACATAGTGGTTAAAAATTAATCTTAAGAGTCTAAATTAGCTATAAACTTTTAAAAAAACCATTATATAGAACCTTTTGACCATATAAACTTCTTTCTCTAATTTAGATCATTATTTGAGTCACATTATGTAAAGGAGACCTCTCAATAGTATTTACCATTTAATATTTACAAGAATGTCAGTCCCCATCCACTATAAAAAGGATTTAAACCTCCCCAATAATTCACAACTATAAATCCACTTTTGATCATAAAAACCATCCCAAATATTCTCCAAAATCCATATCTTCTCCCAAGATTCATAAAATTGAGAATAAATCAAACTACATAATCTCTTTAGTGTGATCCAAAAGGAGTTACCCGTAAAAGTGGTAACATTCATCAACGTGAATTTATGTTTTTTATTTCTCCACCCCTTAATTTATATTTATTCCTTAATTAAATAATAACATTCTTATCATAAATAAAATTATATGTTTTTATTTTATGTGTTAATACTAAACATACACACGATTCTTTAAAATGGGTAATGAAGTTACAGTTCGTGTATGGAAAACTACCGCCTCGTGAAATAATGTCATTCATTTTTTCCTTTAACACCTCTCATGGTTGAGAATTACGATGAACAATATATTTTTATATGATATTTGTGATATTTGTTTTATATTTATAATTATCTAATTTTTATATAACACATAAATTTATTCTTTATATTTTGTGTAAATACAATACCATTGATTATGCACACGTAGAATATCCACTCTTTATAGTGATGTGATGCATTCACACATTAAATAGAATGTTCTAAGGATGGATTGAATTAAAAATTTGTGACATAAATAAATTATATATAATATTAATTACATAATTATATTTTTAACAATATAATATATCATTTTTTTAATTACCCTTTCACACACTAGAAATGTGATATTGTTGTTTGTGGATGTGTGTACTACCACCTCTTTTATGTGATGTGTTTCCTTTCACATAAAAAAAATTATATATTTAAGTATATATGATTAAATAATATGTTATCTATAATATAATTATAATTCTATAAATAAAAATGTATCTTAACTTATTTCTATAATGAATATTGAATAGTGGGAATGTTACTCATGCATATGTATGACCTACCATCTCTATGACTGTAACATTAGTTCATATTTCATAACCATATATCATGATTAGTTTTAAAAATATAATATATGTATAAATATTATAATACTTTCATGATTATTATTCTGGATATTTTTATTCAATGAACTCTTTGATCATAGTTGACCTACTAAATTTGTTTTTGACACATAAACCGAATATAGTAAAAACACATGATGTAAACATAATTGTTTAAGTAGTTGTTTACCATTGTATAATAATTGAAATAAAAATTAATTATAACCATTAAAAGGTTTATAAATAATTTAAATAAATAACATAATATTATTATTCAAGAAGATAAAGTCATAAGAGACAAGTCAGAATCAAGGAATGTGATTTCATCTCAATCTCATTTCATTGAGACAATTATTTATTATATGAATATTGATTCTTTCATAAAGTGTATATATAGACTCATTGACATAAAATATCCATATTTTATATATTATCGTGTTATTTAATATTTTACCAAATTTTATTATTTCATATGGATTATGATTTGAATATTTAAAGTGGTATGTGGTGCTTTGAATGTTTAATGATTTAATCCTTCCCTCCACTTCAATATTCTTAATATTATTTTACCTATTTATTTATATGGATTTAAAATGATTATTATGTACATTTTATATCTATTTTGGAATTCATATTCTTATATTATACTTCATTTTTTAAAAATATAAAACCCCTTTCCCTTTTTATGGTCATTTTTTTATTGAAAATATTTTTGAAAATTGATTCATTATTTCAATATCTTTATTTTTTTACTATTATTAAAAATGAAATGTAATGAATGAAATTTTAAAAAAATTAATATTTTACATCTTATTATTATATAATTTTACTTTTAATTTTGACTGGTGGTTTAGTGATATACTAATGATGGGTGGTTTCATGATAAATCAACCATGAGTGGGTCCGTGATTTCCCTCCAATGCATTAGGTATAGAAGTCAAACCTATGGATATTAATTTTTTAATAGTGAAATGCATGTATGTTGACTGAATGGTCATTCCATTTAAAATAATTACAAGTATAATGATGTAAAAATATACCTTTTTGTAGTTTCTATTCTTTTTATGGGTTTTATGGTAATCTTATGATTTCAAAAAGGTATGAAATGATATTGTTTTCAATGTAAAATATTTTTTACCCATTAAGGGTAAAAATTATTACTTTATGATAAAGTGTTAGTAGGTTTTAATGATTTTCAATAGACTAATGGTTTCCTCTTTTTTATATCCTTTACTGAGCCTTTTTATGATAACTCCCTATTTTTTAATGTTTTTCAAAGGACTTAAGGATGATTTAGTGATTAGAAAAACTCATGTTGAAAATTTTGAATAGTTTTAATAAAATATAAAATGATATTTTTAAAAGTGTTATATTATGAGAGAAATGGATTCTTTTCATAATTTCTAACATTTTATTTTAGGGTTCTGTTATATATTAGATATGGAATAATTATCCAAAACTCTTATCTCAAATATATACTCAATGTGAAAGAATGTAAATTATTAACTAATAGTCAAGATTATGTAATGTCTAAGTCCATGCCATTATATATATATTCCATTGATATTATTTATATAATTTGAAAAAATATTAATATTTTTTATTCATCATAATTCTCACCATGTCTTTATTCTTTATCATTATGCACTGTCTTTTTTCATACCTCTGAATGAAATAAAATTTTATTCTCTTTACTAAATTTTAAAAATATGTGGATTTCTAATCTAACTTGTAATGATAATTATATATTTTTTATCTAGCATTAACTCATTCATATAAATATATTCCAAAGATGATATATTAGTGTCATAAATTTCAAATAAATTCTAATTTACATTTTCAGAAAATTTTATACTTATCATAGTTCACCAAAAAATCTTATCATGCTAAAATTTTAATTGATTATATTTAGAAGTTGAATCACTATATCAAATGTTTTCCTCCTTTAACCATAATATTGAGGTCTACCGATGTACCATATTTCATATTTTACCTTTTTTAATCAATAATAAATATTTTTTAACATTTCAAATATTTATTTTTTAATTTCTAATCCCATAAATTTCTTGAAATATTTATCTAAAAAAATTTAAAGTTATATTCCTTACATTACCATCATTATATATATTCTTCACAATAATATATCTCATGAAATCTCATTTATATAGATCTATAAAGCTAGTGGTAACATATCAAAGAACATCTAGGACCTATAATAGTTTATAGATAATCATTAGCCTTTTAAATTCACAATATATTGTCAATTGAATATAAAAATCCTTTTACTGTTGAAGAAAATTTAATATTATTATTTATTATCTTGGAATTATATGATTTAAATTTATTATGTTGATCCAAGAATTAATTAATGGGAGTTAATATTTTGAATAAAATAGTATTAAAACTTATTTAGATTAATTAAAAAAGAAAACATCCTTTAGGTATTTAAATAATTTATAATAAGTGATATTCATGATTTTTCATTATATTTTTTCTAGAGTTAACTATGTGGTTTTCAAAAAAGTTATCTTGAGATAATTGAATAATTTAATAATGAGAAAGAATATTTTAATTTCAAAATTTCTATTAATAAATTTTTTATTTTGAATTTTAATTAAGGTAACTATAGTAGTGGTCTGTAATGGATATATTAGTTAAAATTTAAAATCCTTATGATTTTATTTGTTTATTTGATAGATAAATAAGTGGAAAATTGAATTGATTCAATAATCAGAGCAAACTGTTTCACTAAACATTAATTTTTACTTAATTATGTCGGAGTTATTATTATAATGAAGGGTACTATTTGAAGATAAATAATTATAACTATATATTTCACTTGTGAGGTGACTAAATCTAAACATATTTTTATTTTACATCATTTCCATAGGTTAAACCTTACATATTATAGTTAATCCCACAATTACATGAATTGATGTTTTAGTATCCATTATGATTATCAAAATAAGAAACTAATTTTATAATAATTGGCAGCATTTATCTATATTTTCATTACATCAGACCCCTTATAAACATATCATATATTCTATTCATCTTCATTCCCAAAGGAATGAAAAACATAATAAGGGGAAAGCTGAAACACTCAATAATTGAAACACTCAGTAACATGTATTCATGGGTTATATTTTAAAAATATGAGAATTTATTATCTCGAGACAAATATCTTATTAAAAGGAACTTGAAAAAAAATATGAGTTAACCATGTATCACAATATGAGTACACGCACTATAAAAGGATAAAACATATACTATAACATATGAGTGTATAATCAAGAGACAATAATTCTAATATATGGAAAATAAAATGGTTATATTATATAAAAATGTGTTAACACATAAAATATAGTTTTACAAGGAACTATGGAATGAACATAGGAACAATAAATCGTTACATTGTGAGAAAACCAATGATACTCATGCATTATTTTTGGGAAAACCAATGGTTCCCATGATTTTCATTATGAGAAAACCCATGATTTTCATTCCTTATTCTTTTTAAAGAAATGATTATTTCCATGCTATGTTTTGATAAAACCCAAGATACAAATCCTTTACATTGCGATAAAACACACGGTTCCCATAATTTATATTGAACAAGAACCCCTAATCATAATGTCTCATTATTTCATAAGATATAAAACATAGCCAGTTATTAGAGGGAGATATAGGATCTAACTTTTCAACAGCAAGACATAGTTTTTCTATATGATATCCATCATTTATCATACACTGTGAATCCATAAAAATAAAATGGGTCTCATATCATTTCCAAATGGAATCACATTATGTGATATCTAAAGTGGTTTGACTGATACCGAACATTCAATAAACAAAAAATTATTTAATAAAGTAATTTATTTGGTGATTGAAAAAACATATTATAATAGGTGATAAATATTTGGAAGCTAAAAAGGAATATGGTAGTGAAACATGAAGGAATTTTTAATAAATTGTTTTTGACACTGTTGTTAAGGGAAGACATTATGAGTTAATTTTGAAAATAGAATTTTTATAGAAATTGAAATGATGACATTATAAAACATTATGTACTAATAAATTCCAATAAATCCTCATTTAAAACTATATTAATGTTTTCAAAATAATATTTGGAGTGGAATATATTTTATATGACTATGAAATGAAAAAAATGTTTTAATATTAAAATACATTTATTAAAATCAGAAACATAAAAGTAATTATAAATATTCCAATTTAAAACATATAGAGAAAAATATGGATATTAAAATAAATAATTCATATTTTTATTTCAAAATAATATAGTTTAAAATTTTTTTAAATAAACAATATGATTAAGGATGTGAAGAAGCTTATTCAGAATGGATGAGAATTGTTCTTGAAAGTATCATATTTTTAGATAGAAGGAAATACAAAAATTGAATGAAAACATAATGTAAAAAACTATTTTACACATTTAAAAGTGAATTCATTATTAGAATTGATATATGGGAACAATGTATACACATAAAGTATTATAATTAAGAAATATAGTTTAAGAATTATTAAATAAAATTTAGTAGATTAAAAATCATCACCAATACTCTCGACATCCATGATGGTGATTAAAATTCCTATATGATAAAAAAACTATATAAATAACTAATTTTAGAACCTTTTAAATATCTATTACTCAATATAAACATCAATTATAATCATTTATTATACATTTATTAGTTATTTTCAACTTATTTTTATCATAGGATGTTAGCGGTAATGATTATTTTGTACATGATTTAAAATATTGATATTTATAATCGTTATTTGCCACCAATTTATTCATTCATTTATTATCTATGACATAATAATTGATGATTTAAAATGATTTATAAATTCCTAATTTCATTCCATTAGAATTGTAGTCAGGATTTGTGAAAATGAAACTATGGACATGCTTGTGTTGATAACTTTTGAAAAAATATTTCTATATTAATAATGAGTTAATTATAAATACATAATTTTAAAAAAACTATAAAAATTAATTGAATTAATTTGATAAAGTATTATAATATTACTAATTTTATGGTGACTAAAAGTGAAATACTACGTTCCATGGAGGTGGTAGTCATCACGTACTCACAAATGACACATTAATTTTCCATAGAATAGAAAAAAGATTCAAATGTAAATAAATTATGAGATATTTAATTATGTTTTTAATATAAAACATTATTTATTAAATAATACATTTTATTCATCTATTTAAATTGGTAATAAAAAAACACATCGTTCATGGTGGTGGTGGCCTGCATGTAGGAATGAGGGACATTCTCATTTTTATAAGGAGGTAAGAAGATGGATACTTATTTTTAAATAAATATATTAACATTTAACTATAATTATGATATGGATGTTATTATTTTATAAATGAATAATATTATTAAATCTAAAATAAGAATATATAATGTAATTGAAATGAAAAGAAGTTATTAAGATTTTTTACCTTACTCCTTGGAAGAACTCCATTAATAATTGGATTAATCCTTTGAGAAGAGGTATTTTGAGAATACCAGAACCTATGAAAATATAATTGGATATTTGGGGACGAATTCAGGAGTATTTTTGTTAACTAATAGACTCTTGTTGGGGGGTATGTGATGTGGTGAAGGGATCCATTTAAAAGTGATAAGAGAGTCATTTTTACAATAAGATCTACACTATTCAAGGAAAGTGGCTAAAAATGTAACCAATAATGGATAAGGGATTAGTTAATGTAATTAAATCCCATAAAAAGTAATTTTTAGTTATATATTTTACATTTTTAATTCATTTTATCAATTTAATTTAACTAAATTACCGTTGGATTTTTTAAGTAACTATATTTTATATGAGTAATTTATATTTGTACATAAAAAGAAAATGGACCTCATTACTTAATTTGGACCTTTTGATTCCAAATATAATTTATATTTTATTAGATAAATTATTTTATAGTGGTAAAAATTAATGATAAAATAATAAATGTACAATACAAGAAAAATAGTTTTAGATAAAATTGTATGTTATGTTCTAGAATGTTATGTATCAGTCCTTAAAATATAATTAGTGTGTTTAAATGTTTGGTTTTAAAAATAAACTACATATTTCATTAGGAAAATGGTTCCTTAAATTTTATGTTATGACTATGTAGGGTCCGGAAAAATCCGTGAAGGAAATTCTACACAATTCCCCCAAATAATTGGAGGGAAGAATGGAGAAAACTCAAAGGATGTAGAAAGCTCATCCGGTCTGTAGACCGGCCCAAAGGATGACACCACGTGGCCGGTTCCGCGAAGCACCCCCCTACGGACTATTGTCGTTCGCGACATGGAGGCAGAGATCCTCTGTGGGCGTGAAGTAGGACAGGTGCCGAACCGGTCCACCGTCACGAACCGCCCCAGCCGCGGACCACCTCAACCAGCCCGGTCTGCATCTGCTATCATTTGCAGAATGGAGGAGGATCCCTCTGCGGCCACGAAGCACTCCCCGATATCATTTGGTTCGTGGGGGGGGGGGATGCACTCGATGGACCCATGAATTACGGATTGACCAAGTAATCTGTGAACCGGGTCCCCTATCATGGTCCTCCGCAAAAGGTGCCTCTTTTCTCACTCTATAAAAGGAGATTGAGGGGGAAGAGTTGAAGAGAATAAGAGTGAATTCAACGACGAAAGGAGATCGATCAGATTCGGGTGGAATGATTTTGAAGGAATGAGCTTAGGATTTTGCAAAACTGCAAAGTTTCAGTCTGCAAACCAAAGCAGGTATGAATCTGGAAGTGAACTAATAATGAATTGAAAACGCATAATATCATGGTGAACCGAAAACTGAGAATAATAGAGAAACTAAGACCGCGAACCGTGGCCCCTCCGTAGATGCACTCCCCATGGACCAGGGAGCTTATGCCTCTTTTCCGATCCGTCGTACCGCGTAGCACCCTCCTACGCGGGTGAAGCCCCATCCGGCACCGCCCTTGGCTGCCACTAATCGCATGGAACCCTCTATGAACCAACCTAGTACGTGGATCAAACACGAAGCCACGATCCACCTTGGTTCACGGGATTCTCACTGTTCCACGAACATCCCTGGTTCGTGAGATTCCCATCAGTCCACATCCCACCTTGGTTCGTAGATGGCCTCTCCAGCCATGTAGCACCTTCCTACATGAAGGGCGCCACCACCCATACCCCAGTGTGGCCCGCCGAATCCTTCAGAGTTCCCATTCCCTGAGCCAGATAAAATCCTTCCAATCCAGCCTAATCCTCCGTGACTCCCTCATTGGCCCACTCATCGGCCCTAAGCCTAGGCATCCACTAGATCCACCAGACCCATGTGGTATAACCCCCTGGCACATCAGCGTGCCATCTTGAGTTCACATACCAACGGTAAGCAGGGGTGAAGGGGTTTCTCCGACCCTTGAGCAGATTTCTGAATCTTTCCTAGGTTCACATTCCCACAGTAATGTGGAGTCTGAGCTCGAGAACCCCCTTTCTTCCCATCCACTTGTTAGGGTCGGGGCACTTCTCTCTTCTTTGGCGTTAGTAAAATACCCATCATAAGGAAGCCCCCATGCGCCTTCGTACTTCCCCCAGGAACAAGAGAGGTGACGGGCACAGGAGCACCTCTTTCCCCCACCCTTTTCGCTTTGTCGCACTGGGCGTCCATCCCAGAGTAATCCCCAGCCTTATGGGCCGCCCTATGCGTAATCCCCAGTCCACTTCCCAGGGATGCACCTTTCATGATGTGATCTTATGGTCCCTCGTGCCTCTTGTTTCTCACACCAAGCATGAGTCACATGGGCATAGGGTAAGCATCGACCATGACATCCTCTTATGGGCCTCTTCAGAGTGTAAGTTCCAATCCACACCTTGGGCCTCTTTAGAGTGTAAGCCCCAATCTATTACCCTGGGACTCCTTAGAGTGTAAGCCCCAATCCATTGTGAACTACGAGGACATTGATCCATGATAAGGCATGGTACGTAGGAAGCCTCCCTGAGGTTCAAGCCCGATCACCATCAAACCCCCGGGTCCAACTACATGTCAGTTCTCTGACACGCCGATTCAAACTACGTGGACATTGATCTCTGTCTCCTAGGTACGGTACGTAGGAAGCCTCCCTGAGGTTTAATCCCAATTATCGGTCTATCCGACTATCTTCACATCAGTTCACCGCACCACTCCTAGTGCCGCCTCAATGAGTACATATTCCCCGAAGTCATTAATCCAATGAGTGATGGTAAACCATAGGCCTAAATGATCTTGAACCCCTGTTTCCAACTGAACATTGCCAACCAAGAGTTATCCGTGGATTCTATGCTTTGGTATAAACCCAAGATTCGTTAGCTTATGAATACGTCTTAAATCTATAAGAGAGTCCTGGAATAGGCAATAATTTCACCCCAAAAGGTTTTGATGAGCCCAACATCCCATCCTCTCGACCAATGTTAGTTCGTAAGTGTCGCTGGCCAAATCACCTAGCGAATGCCTACCATTAGAAAGCAGGTCCACGCATCGTCGGATATAGAACCGTTAGGCGTTTCGAGACCGACCCGAAACAAAAATGGTGAACCTGACATGAATCTTTAACCAAGCATGATGGATTTAACCCAATTCCATTGTGTTCCCCCTTTACACTCATAAGGAGGTCCAGGCAAGGTCTTTAATTACGCATGGGATCATGAGATGCTTCTTTGACAGGTTTTTTGTTTGTAGTTGTTAAAATGATCTACAGGTACCACACAGAACTCCCTTTTATCCAATGGAATAATGAAGGAACTCTCAAGATTGTGCTTCCAATAACCTAATGACCAGATGTCCTCACCAACGGAGGACCCTGTAACCTACCTAGCATCTTCAACGCTGGGTCTCAAATGCGTTAATTTGATAGTACCACTTGAACAGTACTCTCCCGACGGTGGAGGCAGACATGCACGCCATCCAATCCACCAGGACTCATCGGTCCCCTGCCCAGCAGCGGCCATAGAGGCGGCTCCAAACGGCCCATGTTTCTGTCTCCAACCATTTTGGGAGTCTATCCCCGGAACAAGACAACGTGTACCTCCCTTACCTTAGGGAGGAGGATCAGGTCGACGTTGAGGACATCAAACCCGCTAAACGGGGGTTTCGTTTCGAGGCCCCCGCCTGAAGACGTCATCGTGGTTACGCCGCAACTCAACATCCTCACGATCAGGAGGCTATAGCACCAAGGATCCAGGCCCATGCTCCCCTAGCTCCAGCCCCTCAGACCGCCTGACAAGGGCGGAAAACCTACAACCGGGGACCGGTCATCACCCTTGTCCCAGAGGAGGAGTTCTGCTGCCCAGTCACGGAGACAAATCACGAACAGGATCATACACCTATGCGATCATATAAATCCCTCCATCCAGATAAGGCGACATCATATGAGCAGGCACGCATCCCTAATGAGCTTCGTCATGCCCGTCGCTCACACATGGCAACACTTACCGGGCATGCACCTCCCCCTGCCCAGGTTCTTGAATCCCACCAACCCAACGTGGTGGTAACCCAGGGCCTGCAGGTCCAGCTCCTAGTATATTCTTCTAATGCTTACCATCTAGATATGGTGGAGATCAACAAATCTTGCCATCCATATGTGGCGGCAATTAATAGGCGGGCACTTATCCATGCCAATAAAGGCCACCGACTCAATACGGTGGGAATCTAACATATGTTGGTCCAGCTCCCTGTAGATTCTAGTAAAGTCCGCCATCCTGATGTGGCGTCAAATAGAGAGATAAATTGGCATATCCCAACCCAGGGGCATATTCGTTCACCTGCCCCAAAACAGTAGAATTGTCAGTACCCACTGACCACCGGAGGAACGGAGCCGGATATTCCTACTCTGATACCGAAATGGGCCTTCATACCCATTTCAGCCAAAGATGTCTCTATGAATATCCTAACAATTATGGAGGATCAGGTATCAACCCCAGATCATATCTTACAGACTTTCTAGAATGTAATTGCATCTTCGGCAATAGCAAGGACTCGGGCCCGTGAGCCAGTCTCCCCAATTGAGGCGACTCATCTGAGAGACGAGATAGTCGCCTTAGAGCAGATCTGCATCCCTATTTCCGCCCAGGAGGGTCTCTGGATATATTCCGCGATGCAAGGGCAACCAGATCAAGCAAATTCACTCATTCCAACTGGGGGACACCCGTCCATCACGGTGGATGCTCCAGAGCAGTCATATATCGATGCTAAAAGTAAAGATGTTCGTCGGCATATCCCGACAGCATCACGGGACCCAATTAGACAGGGACCTAAAGGTGAAGGTCATTTTCAATAGCAGACGGTCCCTGTTACCCGCAAGAAATCACCCCGAATGCGTCGAAGGAAGCTGGAAAATAACGATCGGGTTCATGACTTCGCTTTGCTGGAATCTGGGGTTCCCAGCGCCGCTAAACTTATATCGAAGGCTCATAACCCTACCCACCCATTACCATATCATGGGGGTCGTAGTAGCAGTTGCAAAGGTACTCCCCGCAATGTTAAAACCAGCAGCTCTGAAGGTCCTCCCCAGAGCATCCACGAGCATATAACGATCGATCACAAGAGCTCCTCTTTTGATGCGAGTCATGGAAACCCTCCACATGAATAGAAGGTCGAGCAGCAAGTAGGCCCTCCACTTGCAGCGGTCCACCCGGAAGGTCCTCCTTGGGGTATACGCTGAAAAAACTCTCCATGCAGTGGGACCACATATTATGATAGTAGTCCTCGCTATCATAGTCGCAACTACGGAGGCCCTCCCCATAGTGACGTCTCATCGCGACAAGAAGGCCCTCCCCTTATCGTGGCCTACCCTGAAAGTCCTCCCCAGGGGTTATGTTCCAACGACACTCTATGCAGCCAGGCATCAGATCATGGGAGTAGTCATCGCCACCCTGATAACGGTGGTCCTCCCCACATAGACGTCAAGCAACGAGAAGTCCCTCCCCTCGTTGTGGTACATTCTGAAGGCCCTCCACATGGTGTACCCTGCAGAAATTCTACTTGCGGCAGCTGTAACGGTATCCATTTCCATTACAGCAGCTGTGACGGTAGTCCTCGCCACCATGGCCACCATTGCGAATGTCCTCCCTGTAGTGGTCCCAAGAAACAAGAAGGTACTCCCCTTGTCGCAGTTTGTCTTGAAGGTCCTCCCCCGGATGCACATCTAATTTCAAAACATGATGCTCATCCTCACCATGATGGCAGTTGTTGCGAAGGCCCTCCCCGTAACAACGCTACGTAGCCAGAAGGTCCTCCCCTTGCTGCAACATGCCATGGAGGACTTCCATAGGGTTTTCACTGAAAAAATACTCTATTTAGTGAGGCGTCAAGAAGTAATGGTTGGCATCACCATTACGGTCTTCATTGTGAAGGCCCTCCCTGCGATGACATGTCATCTCGACAGGAAGGTCCTCCCCTGGAAAATCAAGCATAGAAAATCCCTCGTATGTCGAGGCACTCAGAAGGATGGGATCGAGCATGTCAGATTCCCATCTAGTCACCAACGACACCCTTCTTCAATCGGGACACAGTCCGGGGCCACGTTCATCTTCTGAACCACCCCGGAATCGCCCATATGACAATTCGACGCCTACCGGTCCCACCGCCTCTGACTACACTATCGGCGGGCGTCTCAGTTGGTCCGACCAGGTAGAGGAGTCACTAACAGAGGAGTATACCGACTTGTTGAACCTGAGGAAACGACTGGCTAGGGATGATATACCAGTTATGTTTTGGCCCACGGCCACCTCTCTATTCAGCATACCCATAGAATTGTCCGAAGAATGTGTGCATGACACCCGCTACAATATATGGACAACCTTCCACTAGATGAAATCAATATTCCTACCCTACGACGGGTATGTAGTCCATGTCAAGAAAATATGAGACCTCCTGTGTCACATCGACCTGGAAGCTCTTCCTTCGGTGCGGCAATAGTGACCCAAGAGGAAAAAAGGAAACATGGAAATAGCTTGCCTTCGTATGCTACACCGGCTATGTCGCCTCATCGGTGACGCTCCAACAGGAGTCCATATCAGAGGATAGGGGGAACATGGAGCTCTGCATTTCACTCTGCTCCCCGCCCAGAAGAACCCGTTCAGAATGGTGTCTTGCAACGTCATCATGTCACGACAGCAATCAAATGGTCTCCCTGTTCGTGAAAGGCAACACACCCAGCAGAGTCAGGCCTTGAGTAAGTCCCAGAAGCATCAGGCCTGACGGGAAAAAGCCATTCAAGAACTCCTAACTCAGGCCATTGAGAGCCTACAACATGCCTCTCTCCTAAGAAAGGCCAATCATCGATCTTTTCCTGCCTCCCCAGAAAGGATTGATTCACAGAAGAACTCGGCACCAAACCCAGTTCACCCCTGAATGGGGTCACGCAAGATCAGGCAGATAGAAATAGCCACATCCACTGCCGCAATCCAGAGTCAACCCCAGCCTACAGGGCTGGGGGAATTTTTAAAAATAAATTCCCACGTAAGACCAATAAAAACAGGAAGAGACCCATTGTCCAGGGAATGGAGCCAACCCTAGCCCTCAGGGATGGGGGCATTATTACCCCCTCAACAACAACCTCCCCCATGAGAGTCAGTATTCTCTCATATTGGGATGAAAGTCAGAAGAGGATGTTCCCGTCTTATCCCGTCATTTGAATCAACATCCCCTCAATGAGGGAGGCATACCGTAAGGGCGCATCAAAGAACTCTCTGCGTCACCCTTCGCCAAGAAGTCTGAAGGCGATCCCAGCACATGAATGGGAAGGACAATAAAAGACGTGGGAGATCCTATTCCTATTTGGAAGATGACATCATCCCCGCCCCGCGATTTGCATCTATCAAGGTAATAGAGTTTAACCCCATGGGTGACACCAAAGATGATGTGAATCGGGATGGATCGGGAGACGATGGTTCTGGTCAGGCTGCAACACCCAACAAACCACCAGCTGTGCACACCCAGAACTAGAGGGCTGCTTTGAACATGGAGTCCCCTTTAGTTAACCTTCCTCCGCATACCCTGTGAGCTTCCAACATGGATAATAACAAAGGACTAGTTACACTTAATCCGTCCCATCCTCTTGAAAAAAATGAGACACTCACGCTCGAAGGGAGGTTCACTCGACAAGAAGAGGAAATGAATGAATTAAGGCGGATTAACGTCGAGCTACTCCATAGGAACCTTCTTATTGAAAGCGCGTCCCAAGAGCAACCACATAATGTACTCCCAGGAAGTGCACCTTAAGGACCCGGGTTTACCCCACCCAATGAGGTGCTCGGCCCGTCCAATTACCTAAATGTGGATCCATATGAATACCAAGACTTCCATCCACGTAGAAAGCAACCAGAGCATGTGCGCCCGAACCCTCCAAGGGTGTACTGAACGGCACATGCACTATAGGTGCTAAGCGAGATGGATCCTCAAGCGATACCTCGGGCTACACCTGCCCAGGAACGGGCCCAACAGGACGTAAACCAGGGACTCACCAGCACCATTGAGGAACTAACGGCTCGATTGGAAGCAATGGATGGTCGGCGCACTCTGATACAGCTAGAGCGAAAGCCCAGCCAAGATTGGGTGAGCAAAACACCTCCTCCGCCCAATTTTGGGAGCCCTGTATTCACTATCTTCAATGGATCAGGTGATCTAGAATAACATTTTATGCCCTATGCATCATATTGCGACCCTATTATGGGAACTTTGGAATAGAAAGAGGTAGTAAAACTCAGAGGCTTCGTACAAACCTTGCAAGGATCTTCCTTTGTTTGGTATATGAGCCTGCCAGCCCAGTCAATAAAAAGCTGGGAAGACCTTCAGCAACAGTTCATGTTCCATTTCATCTCAACATTTATTAATAAGACGGTCAGTGACATCATGAACTGCAAGAAAAGGGAGAACGAGAGGGTCTCAGATTTCATCGCTAGATGGAAATATCTGACCTACTCTCGGAAAAGGCCAATGCTTCAAGATGAGTTTCCTGCCATATGTATCGACAATATTCAAGACGAGCTACGATCTCCGCTCATACCAATATAATGCACCACTGGCTTCTGCCGTCTCTCGGACATTACCCATAGAATCGAGGAATCCCTGTAGTGGACCAATTTGAAGTCCTGGATAGCATCATAGGATCCCACAAAGAGAGAAGCCAGAGCCGAAGCATCCTCTGTCACGCTCAAGCCAGCCCCTGTGCCTACTCCACCGCTCAGGCCTCCACCAAATTGTCAATGGCCCCCTGTACATCAGCGGCCGCCTCTGCCTAGGCGGGACGATCAGAGAGGATCGAATCAGAACCAGTTTGATGAATGAAGACATAAAAAATACTCGTTCTGAGAGGACCAAGTCTGCGGCTACTTCATCGCCGCTAGGAATTGCAACTTGCTTTGCCTCCCGGAGCTGAGGAAACCTGAAGAAGTCTGCTATGATGACAGGTAGGACTATTGTCCCTACCATCGGATGTTGGGGCACAATATTCGGAAATGCTTCATCTTCAAAGACCTCCTGCAAAGGATGGTAGACTCTGGGCAGGTCGAGCTGGGACCACCCCCAGCACATGTGACGTATATTTCTACCACTGACTCTGACAAAGGGGAGGGGTGGAAGGAAGTTACCAGCAACAAGGGGCAGAAATTTGATAATTGGATGACTCGGAAGACTATCAACCAATCCCAGGGCATACTCCGAGCATAGCTACGACATCTAGTGTTTCCACCAATAGCCCCTGATGCCTCACAACTGACAGTATCGGCCTCACAACCCTCCACGAGCCGGTCATCCAGGCGTAATAAAAAAGGGATGAGACAAGCGCAAGATGAGCAATCCAGAACAAGGACGAAGTTATCCCTGATGCTGTCATATTTCATGCCCTCGAATTTGGAGCCGTGGCCACCAAGCCACCAAACAGCACCATCAGGGACAACCGAACAGGTTGACTTTTCAGAGGATAAAGAACCAACCTTTGGTTACATCAATTTCATCCATCTCATGGAATCATCCCTTGACGAAGGGAACAATTATGAGCCCGATTTCCCGACACGAGGAGTTAGGATGAGAAATCATAGAGGCAAGGGATGCCAAGGGAGGCACAGTCATCGCCGAAACCATAACTATGGTTGGACCTCAGCCCAAGTCAACAATATCACAGAAACCTGTGGGAGGGCTCTTCACCAGACTCAATAGGAGAAAGAATATCACCCACCTCCACATCAGCCACCCTAGCCCTCTTATTCTACAATACCCATCAGAGGAGGAATAAGCGTCTAGCAACCTAGTGCGCACAAATAGACCGGCCATGCCAAATCCCCAGAATGTGGGAACATCATCTGCATCTGACCCCGTAGCGGGTCCCTCCTCGTCACATACTCCAACTCCCTAGCTGCCTGCTAGAACTCTCCCACCAGTTGAGAAGAGTCGGCTGTTGGAGAAAAAGTACAACATCCTTAAAGAGCTGGTGTTAGGACCAACCAAGACGTCTATCCTAGAGGCCATGGGTTTGTCAGCCGACCTCAGGGAGGCACTTATTGAAGCCTTTCTCAGTCCCTAGGAGTTTCAAGATAAGGTAGCTGCCACCGAAATTTACCGGAGGAAGACTGGCCCTACTAAATGCAATATAGTGATTTCCTTCACCAATCAGGATTAGATGTCGTCATGGAAGGGCACATCAAACCACTATATGTGTTAGTCATGCTAGATGATGTTGAGATCCGTAAAATTTTTATTGACAATGGCTCTAGAGTTAACCTCCTTCCCATACGCACAATCTGTAAGCTGGGCTACAGTGAGGATGACTTAATACCCTAAGAGACCACTTTGTGGGGTTATGACAAGAGAAAGCAGAATCCAATGGGACAAATTACGCTAATGACACATTTTGGTGACGTTGTGGCCTACTCGGAATTCCTGGTGGTCCGGAAGAACACAGCATTCAATGCCCTGCTGGGGAGGCCGTGGCTCCATAAGCACATGGTTGTTCCATCATCCTACCAACAGTGTATTGAGTACTACGTAAGTGGGAAAAGTGGGACACTGCACACCGACAAGGCCCCTTTCGATCTCTCCGAGTCACACAACATTGACGTCGGGTTCTATGAGCAAAAGAGGATGAAGCCTTTGGCCGATGGTGTTGACTGGATCCCGCTCCAAATGGTCTGGAAGTGGTTCCTGATGACACCCTCAGGCATCTTGGAAGAGACTAAGTACTGCCCATCAACCATATTGAGATCAGGGGTTCATGTTCGGAAACACACTCAGCTATCTTCATGACTTCAGCAACAATGACTGAGCGTGAAAATGCGGGAAAGTCCGCCAACCCACAATCTGGGGACGAATGCTCGAGCAGGGATGCCCATGATGCCTCTCCCTCACCTTCGGACTCCCAAGAACCTGTGATGGGAGCTCTCCCCCCGTCAGATCAAGAATTCGAAGATTTTTTAGAAGAAGAGGAGTAAGATCTTAGGGATGGACCTCCCGCATTTCAGGAGGGTATCTCCACCATAGTGGATGAGCTCATGGAAATAAACCTTGGTACCAAGGATGATCCAAGGCCTACTCTCATTAGTGTAGCCATGTCCCCCAAGGAGCATGATAAATATACCTCTTTTCTAAAGTAACATCAGGATGTTTTTTCCTGGAATTACACAGAAATTTCGGTACTCGATCCCGAAGTGGCGACGCATCACCTATGTCTTCCAGAAGACCACCAGAGCTATAAACAGGCTGCCAGAAGGACACATCCTTCATATGCCTCCAAAATAGAGGCTAATGTCGATAAGCTCATTAAATTAGGCTTCATTCGGGAGGTCCAGTACCCCATCTGGTTGGCCAAAATCATCCCCATCAATAAAAAGAACGGTCAAATATGCATCTGCATCGACTTAAAAGATCTTAATCAGCATTGCCTGAAAGATGACTTCCCAGTCCCGATCACTGAGTTATTAATCGATGCAACGACCTGGTATGAGGATTTATCCTTCATGGACGACTATTCTGGGTATAATCAAATCAGGATTGCCTGAGAAGACGAAGAAGCCACTACCTTGAGGGCCATTCAAAGAATATTCTGTTATAGGGTCATTCCCTTTGGTCTTAAGAATTCCAGTGCCACATATCAGTGTGCCATGCATCATATTTTCAATCCATTTCTGGGGAAATTCGTCCAATGTTATGTAGATGACATGGTGGTTAAATAAAGACAGTGCTCATATCACATGTCATACATTGAGACCGTCTTCAACAAACGTCGACAACATAGTCTGAAGATGAACACCTTGAAGTGCACCTTCGAGGTTACCTCAGGGAAATTCCATGGCTTCGTTGTACGCCATCATGACATCGAAATCAACCCTGAATAGACAAAGGCTATACTCAGCATGCCACCTCCCCTCAACCTCACTGATTTCAGAGCATTCCAAGGGAACTTGGCCTATATTAGGCGATTCATAGCCAACCTGGCAGGAAAATGTTTTCCCTTTACCAGGTTAATGAATAAGGGAGTCACGTAACAATGTACATATTACTACCAAGAGGCATTTGGCAGCCTAAAGAGGTACCTTTTAATCCCACCAGTGCTCATGCCCCTGGTCGAGGAAAGACCTCTCATCCTATAGGTGATGGCCCTAGAGAAGTCACTGGGATCCGTCCTCGTGCAGAATAACGACGCCAGCAGTGAAAAAAGTATCTATTACCTCAACCGAACTATGATCGATACTGAGACTCAATACTCAAACATCGAGAAGAGCTATTTGGACTTGGTCATCGCAGTTTAAAAGTTGCGACATTATTTGGAACATCATGAAGTCCACTTGGTCTCGCGTAATAACTTGCTAATGTACATCCTCAACCGCCCGATGCTAACTGGGCACCTATCTCGATGGGATGTCATCCTGCAGTAGTTTGACATCCGGTTTTTGCCTCAAAAGGACATCAAGGGCTAAGAATTAGCATATTTTCTGGTAGGGCACCCCTCAATAGGGATTACCGCACCGTACATCGAGCTACCGGATGAAGACATCTTCACGGTTCAAAAGGAGCTCCAAACATGGGAAATGTACTTCGACGGTGCATCCCAAAGCTCAATCGGGAAGAGGATGGAAGACCCCAAATTTAACAAGTTGGGATTGGGGATAATACTAATGTCCTTAAAAAAGGCAGTCTTGTCGTATTCCTTCCTCTTGTCAGAGGGATGTATGAACAATGAAGCAGAATATCAAGCCCTCATTGCAGTCCTGGATCTCACACTCCAAGAACAAGTACAACACCTTAAGGTCAAAGGTGATTCAGAACTGGTCATCAAGAAAGGAAAATGGAGACTATGCTATCAAAAAGGAGAAGCTGATTCCCCTATTTGACCATGTCTGAGGGTTAATGGAGGAATTATCTATAGAACCCACATTAACCTATATTCCCCGGTCTCAGAATTCCCAGGACGATGCATTATCCAACGCGGAAATAGCCTTAGCTTACCCAGACCGAGATGAAACATTAATCAGTATTTCTCACCGCTGAATGGTCTTGCTATTTTTCCAGACCAAGACGGAGGAGATCCATGAAATCAGTCCGGTCCCTAATCCATATGGTCCCGCCACCGGTTGGATGACCCCAATTTCAAGCTACCTTCAACGGGGATAACATCCATTAGACAGGGATAAGCAAGAGAAAATACGGAGAAATTAGAAAAGAGACTATGTGGGTTGGAATAGCTTGACGTGAAGTGGCTTCACACTTTGCACCATCTGGAAGTCTGCCAGAACCGGATTGCACGAGCCTTCAATAAAAAGGTCTGTCTTCCGTCTTTCTTGGAAGGAGAATTGGTGTTGGTCCTCTGGACCCCAATGATACATGGAGGAAACCTCAAAATCTGGAGCCCAAGTGGGAAGGGCCATACATTATACAAAACGTCTGCTCCAATGGAGCATATGCCATGATCTCCATGGACAGACAATTCACCACGGCTTCTACAAATGCGAGGTTCCTGAAGAAGTATTCCAAATAGTAACCAAGAGGATTTTCGTCCGAGCTACAAGACATTAAACTGCCAAGCACCCAACGGTCCAAACTCTATGACCTTAAACTAAGAGTATTTCGTCCTTACCACATGACGTTAAACTGCACGGATTTCAGAGAACTACATATGTCTTGATTCCGTCCATTTGTAGGATACGTAGCGATGCTAGGGTCCCTAATCCTGGCCCAGCCATCCCAAACAAGGTGTAAAAATTCCCTTTCCCCTGTGAACGGACTAAACCTACACGAGGTGTATTTTCCATCCTTGCCACATGACGTTAAACTACCCAGATTTCAAATAACTATGTATGCCTTGATTCCTGCCCTTGTATGATACGTAGCGACGCCAGGGTTCCCCATCATGGCCCAGCCACCCCCGAATCAAAGTTATAAATGTACTCTCTCCCCCATGTACGGACCAGACCTGCATGGGGTGTATTCCTCATCCTTACCATATGATGTTAAACTGCACGAATTTTAGTGAACTACAAATGGCCTGATTCCTGCCATTTGCGGGATACGTAGCGACGCCATGTTCCCCAATCCGGGCCCAGCCATCCCCAAGAAGGTTTAAAAATTTTCATTCCCCCATGAATGGACCAGATCTACATGGGGTGTATTTCCTGTCCTTACCACATGACGTTAAACTGCCTGGATTTCAGAGAACTACATATGTATTGATTCCTGCCCTCACAGGATACGTAGAAACGCCGGGGTTCCCCATCTTGGCCCAGCCACCCCGAATTAAAGTTAAAAATGTCCTCTATCCCCTGTGTACAGACCAGACCTATACGAGGTGTATTCCTCATCTTTATCGCATGACGTTAAACTGCACAGATTTCAGGGAACTACGTATGGCTTGATTTATGCCCTCGTAGGATATGTAGTGACGCCAAGACCCCCCATCCTGGCCGAACAACCTCTAAAAAAAGAATAAGAAGAAGGAAAGATAAAAATGCTCCCTCCCCCCGTGAATGGACCAGACCTGCATGGGGTGTATTCCTCATCCTTACTGGATGATGTTAGACTATACAGATTTAAGATAACTACGTACGGCTTGATTCCTATCCTCGTAGGATACATAGTGATGCCAGGGTTCCCCATCCAGGCCCAGCCACGCCCGAATAAAAGTAAAAAATGCCCCCGTCCTCCGTGTACAGACCAGACCTGCATGGGGGTGTATTTAGCAGTGAACTACGTTAGGCTTGATTTTTTCCCATGCATGATGTGTAGTGACGCCAAAGTTCCACACCCTGGCCCATCCAACTCGAATAAAAGTTAAAAATTCTCTCCCCCCCATGTACGGACCATCCATGCATGGGGTGTAGTCCTCATCCTTACCGCACGACGTTAAACTGCACAGATAATAACATTTAAGAATGATCCATTTCCCTTGTGTATGGACCAGACATGAACGGGATGTATTTTCACGTCTTTACTGCACGACCTTAAAATACACAGACAGGAAGTAAAAAAATGCCCCTTTCCCCCGTGTACGGACCAGGCCTCCATGGGGTGTATTTTTCGTCCTCACCGCATGACATTAAACTGCATGGACCGTGTCCTCACCGCACAATGTAAAAATGAACGGATTTCGTCGTGAACCACCTAAGATGTATGGCGAAATGAGGTGGAAATACTCCATGCACATTTGGATGCATCCTTCCCCTACATCAAACTCCACGGCCCGGACAATTATAGATCTTCATAACCATTCATGGCCATCAGAAGTGGAAAGTTATCTACCTGTGGAACCTTTGCATGACTATGAATACCATTACCTCAGCGGCTCTGAATATTGATAGCCCCTAGCCCATCAACCAAAGGAAATATTTCCATAGGCGACACTCTTCCTATCCCCATATGCTTACCGGCCTCAGAGCCCCCATAACATACCTCCTGATCCAGAAATTTATGGCATAGTGGTTTACAAGTTCGTCCCCTTTTCACATCCAAATGTCGTCGGGGTATCCCTACCTAGTTAGCCTATGTATCCACCCATGGTTTACATGACGACCTGTATCTACGAACATCAAGCCAGGACTAGGCTTCTTTCACTCAACAGACAATTATAGTGAAGATGTTTCTTGTATGCTCGGACACCATTATACCCACATTCCAAACATTGTACTGTGAGAAATCTCGGATTTTCAAAATCATTCATGGCTATCAGAAGTGGAAAGTTATCAACCCCGGGACAAATTTTCATGACTATGCATACCATTCCCTCAGTGGCTCTTCATATTGATATCCCCTGGCCCATCTACCAAAGGCAATATTTCTTTGGGCGACACACTTCCAAGCTCCGTATGCTTACCGGCCTCAGAGCCCCCACACCACATCTCCTGATCCAGAAAACCTCAGAGTTGTAGTTTACAACCTTCACCCCCTACCATGTTTAGAGTATATTAGAGAATGATAACCTAGTTATCCTTCGAGTGATTACAGCAATAGTCACCTATTGGTCTGAGCTCTATGACCACTAAACTAGGAGTACATTGTCCTTACTGCACGACGTTAAACTGCATGGTGTGAAAGTACACCCGCACGCGCAAGATAAATCAGCACAGGGAGCTCTCTAAGCTTTAATAGGAACCAGGGCCTAGTATGACCGACATGTCTAGACATTTTCTTACCAAATGACAAACTTCATGGCCCAGAAAATTTCAGATCCTCATAACCATTCACGTCCATTGGATGTGGAATGTTATCGACCCATGGACACCTTTTCATGACTATGCATACCATTCCCTCAGCGGCTCTGTATATTGATAGCCCATGGACCATCTACCAAAGGCAATATTTCCATAGGAGACACACTTCCTAGCCCCGTACGCTTACCAGTCTCAGGGCCCCCATATCATTTCTCCTGATCCAAGAAGCCTCGGAACAACGATTTACACCAATCGACCCCACTCCACATCTTGGACATGCCGAGATGATCGAGCCCAGTTACATCCTAATCAAAAATGGCTTTTAAAACTACATCCTTACCGAATGACGTTAAACTACACAGAGTATCTTGGCCGCTTGACATAAAGCTGCAAAGACCTAGCATTAAACATCCAGGGAAATGCCTCTAACCAAGAGCATTTTCACTTGTTTAAAAATACCCCTCGTGCTTACTGCATGACGTTAAACTGCACAGAATCTAATAACACTCCCCTTCCTCACTGCATGATGTAAAACTGCACAACACACATTAAAAATTCTCCTCTTCTTTACCGCATGACGTTAAACTGTACGAAAACAGTCCTTACTACATGGTCAAACCTATCATGGGTTCAGTAAGGAATGTAGGTTTTTCCCTGTCCCTTAGTGCACGAGTCAGACGTGCACAAACCACCATCTCACACCAGTGCGAGAAGGAATGACCTCACCCATTCTTGGGATATTTATCCTAGATACTTCCCCATATCTATGCACCCTCTCCTCATAAACCATACTTTGTACTCAGAAAAAGCCGAATTCTCATAAGCCACCCCTGGTGGTCCCGAATCTCAACTCCCCCGAAGTTGCTCAGCTATCAAGAGAATACAATCATTGAACCAAGGACACCTTTTCAAAACTATGCATATCATGCCCCCAATGGCTCTGCATATTGATAGCCCCTGGCCCATCTACCAACGACAAGATTTCCTTATGCAATGCTTCTTTTCATATGCCTCTTGGCCCCTGAGCCCTGATGTTCATCGTGGGATTTAGAAACCCTCTGTGATACAGTTTACCATCCTCTTTCACATCCCTTCCTGAATATGGTGGAACTTCTCTGATGAGATTTCCGAGGACCAGTAGAAGCCGTTCCATTATAGATAAAGTCCCAGCTGCAAGATGTTAAACTGCACCCAGCTCCAACTGTTCCTTATGCTAGATAAATGTGTAGGACATGAACCATGCTTCCAAACTCCTGATTGATACAGATGCTCTCAAAACCTTTCAGACATCACATATCCTTTCCAAGTCATGCCCGGTGGTTTTTATAACTCTCCAAGCCACTCGTGGTGGTTTCCCTAAGCCAGACTTTCATGAATTCCTATGGCTATCAGAAATGGTGAGTCATTGACTTATGGATTCCTTTTCATGACTATGCATACCATGACCTCAGCGGATCTATATATTGATAACCCCTGTCCTGTCTACCAAAGGAATGATTTCCTTATGCGATGCTCTTCCCATCTATGCACGCCGATAAGACTCCCATGCCTTGAGACATTCCCTCCATGTCGTTCAAATCTAAACATGCTCCCTCCACTTGCGTCTGAAGGACATTGAGACATATTTTAATCAACCAAACCTCATTGGGGACCTCTCCCCACCATACATGGTCAAATCTGTTCGACCTAAAACATCAGTAATGATAGTCTTGATGGAGGTACTTTAAAACGCTCACAAAAAGAGGCACAAATCCTGTTAGGCTGAAAACCCGAAAAGGGAGACCTAAAAAAAAGTCGGGTCATACCCACTGGGTCCACACTAAATGGGCCCAGGAAAAATGAGGGCATTAAAAGAAAATACAAAATGTTTTTGGAGTTTTTCTAAAAAACCCTAGAAATAATCAAACTACCCTCGGGGGATCCCATGGTCTGGGAAAAAGTCAGAGCTCATTTTAATCTTTTTATCACTTTCTTGAATTATGAGAAATTCTGATTCCGTGAGTTTTTATTTACGAAATAATTGTTCAAAATTTATGGGAAAAGAAGATTGACATAGATTTCATTCTGTTCAGACAAAAGGGAGGGTGTCCACAAGTTGGGGCCTCTTCCTCACAACGACAAAAGAGGGGGAATTCACAAGAATGGTTGTGACAGTCACAAAAGGGCCTGGCTCACCATCTCCACAAGATCAGTGATAGTGTGGTCGAGGTTGTTGAAATTCTTCTCCAGCATGGCCTTCTCCCTGGCCTCAACCTCGGCCAAAGAATGACTATTATCTAATTTTGTTTAGAGATCGTTGATCCCTTTCCAGATGGCTTCAAGGCGACCTGTCATAGTTGATAATTGATCCCTCATCATCGCTGCCTGTTCTTCACACTTATGCAGCTCAGATGATAGGAAGGCTACCTGATCTCGAGAGCTCGCCTCCTATGCTATCAGCTGATGGAGCTTTATCATGGATCCCTCCAAGGCTTGGGTCCCACAATGAGAGGCAGTGACATGAGAAAGCTTGCGCTCACCAGTAGAAACTTTCACATAGGAAATGACAACCTGGAAAGTGAGAAAATGAAACTTCCGATAGTCAAAGCCGCCCGACCCCAAACCCAAGAAGGGTTGTCCGAGAGATTCAGTTTTAGTTTCCATTTTATCCATAGGAGTTTCGGTGACAATCTCGCAAATATGGGGCTAGGCCCACCTGCGCACTGCTCGGTGGTCCGACAAGACCTGAGGATCTTTGGTATCCTTACTAGACGGCACAAGAATGAAGTCTGGCATCGTTACCAGCACATGCACCTGTGCGCTAGACAATGGTTCCGAGGCTGGAAGGCTGGAAGCTTCTGACCCCGGTTTGGGCATAGTAATCAAGGTGCTAAGTCCGGTATTGGCCGAAAAAACATCAGGAATTGTCTCGCTAAGAACCAGAGCCACATGGTCATCCTCATCCACATCCAGGAAGGTTGGGTCTTTCTGAACATCGTCCATGGAGGTAATGGAAGAGGAGAATCCCCTGAGTCGCTTTGACTGACGAGCCATCATTCGGTCCTCCTTTAGAGCCAATGAGGAAGGTGCGGTAGGCATAGCAGCCAGAGTGACTCTCAATTTGGAAATCTGCTGGACAACCTTCCCCTAGATCCCATTAGGGTAATTTTTTATCCATATCCTTGCGTACTTCAAGGAAAGGCTGACAACCGCTCCCCTACCAGGCAAGAGAATTCTTGTATCAGATCCCTCCCACATCAGCATCAACCACCATTGGCAGAGAGTGGCTGGGAGCAGTCCCTGAGCCCGAGGAGGACGAAGGGGAACTTGGAGTTGCATACATCAAAACTGGCGGGAAAAACGATGTGGGGCATACAACTTGCACAGAGAAACACCGTTGATCTACACGGCTAGAAACCCGTCCCACATTGAAATCATGAAAGAACGCTCCGATAGGATCCCACTATGGTTGTCAACCATGACACCAGAAGGAGTGGGGTAGGGAGCAAATGAAAACTGGGAGAAGTCACTCAAGATCTCGATGATTTCATCAAAATTGAAGGACTTCAGGCGAACCCCAGCTATATCAAGCAGGGTAGGCTGGAATGTAGGAAGCAGGATGACAGTGTTATGAAGATATTCATAACAACGACATGATCCGTGATCTAGCCATATAAAAATTTATATGGCCCACTTAGATGGTAGGTTGACCCACCCTCCTGCAAGTGACTCAGCAGTTCATAAATACAGGCCAAAGTGGGAACGACTAAGTTCACCGGGCGGCCATCTACCAACTCAACTACCATCATCAAGGTGCAAGATCTGACGCCCAAGTTGATATCCCAAGAAGGGAATAACCACCCACACAGAAAAATAGAAAAGAGACCTGATAGCCTGAGCATAGGCGAAACACCGGGTTGCACCTCATAACCCCCTGAAAGATAGTCACCTGCCTCCAGAACTACCCAGTAGGAACCTAGGATGGTTTGTGAATGTTGATAAGGATGAGTCCCAGGGTGCATGATCATTGGCATAAGACCAGTGATGTTCAGAAATAACCCTATCCAGGTGCTATAGGGAATAAGAGAGAGGGCACGCAAGGCCGGACCTAGTGATTTCCCCACTATAAACAGAAGATCCCTCGCGAACGAAGGCACTTCTTCGACGTCATCCCACGCACCAGGAGTGGGTAGAAACTCTTCATACATCTCACTGATAATTGGGATCCCTCCCAATTGATAAATGTCACACAGACTCTTGACAAATTTTCCATGGGAAAGGTGAAAAGTATTAGTGCTTCAACACTAGTGACTGAGTAGGTTAGTAAGGATCAAAGATGGTGGGTAGACAACAAACTAGAAGGCCCATACTATGGAGTACAAATTGACTACTTCCAGTGACTCGGGAGATTCCCGGCAATGGTGATTGACCCAAAATGCCCAGGCCCAGTCGTTCGAGAAAATCCCACCAGACCGCAGATCCCACCTAGGAATCCACCCCGCATCTGGATCCACCTGAGTAAGGTTGATTATAGAGGTATAATTCTTGAAGACGTATTTTTGAGAGAAGTCTTGAATTTACTAATCACTTTGAGTCCAAACAGAGCATCTCAAAATGAAAGTGTCTTTCGGATCAGAATCAGAGGGTATCTACCCCAATGGGGTAAGGTTCACCTGAACTCACTTTGGTATCACTTCCAAGAAAGGAGACGGAATCCCTGAGAAAGTAGGGGGGATATGGATGTCATCCTGAAGTCCGAAGCTGTAAAGCGGAAGCCGATTTTATAGTGGATAACCCAGGAGCTCAGGAGAGACTAAATCCTTCAAGACACCATCATTAGGAATGATGGACTGACTAGGGACCTCTTTGATGTATTTCGCTCTCCGAATCATAGCCAGACGTCTTCCTGATCTAGTTGGGAGAGGCTCTGCGGCGGGTCTGGGTGCAGGGTGAGGGGGAACCAGGTTTTCTCCCTGCATTATGAAGAAACCAGGATAATGGTTAGTCCGGAGTAATAAAATATGGATAAAAATATTGGTTGTATGGAAAAGGAATCGAGAATCCTTCCTGATCAGGCCTCGTAAAGTGGTTCGCGATGACGTCATCCCACAAACCAACCCTACATGGAAGGGGTTCGCGGTATACTGGCCCGCGAGGCATTGGCTAGAAAACCATGAACCAGGTTTCTCTGTGGGATCCTAAACCCATATTTATATAATTAAGTTCGGAGGAATTACAAACTTTTTAAATTCAGCAGGACCTCCTCCACGGGCATGAAACAGGACAAGCACCGAACCGGTCCACTGTCACGAACTGTCCCAGCCACGGACCACCTCAATCGGCCCGGTCCGCATCCGCTGTCATTCGCAGAATGAAGGTAGAGCCCTCAGTGGCCATGAAACACTCCCTGAGATCGTTTGGTTCATGGGGGGGGGGAGGATATGCGCTCGATGCACCCATGAATTATGGATTGACCAAGTCATCCGTGAACCGGGTCCCTGATCATGGTCCTCCGCAAAAGGTGTCACATGACCATAGATATATCTCGTTCCCCACTCTATAAAAGGAGATCGAGGGGGAAGAGATAAAGAGAAGGTGGGGGAATTCAATGATGGAAGGAGATCGATCAGATTCGGGTCGAAGGATTTAGAAGGAAGTTGCCTAGAATTTCGCAAACTGCGAAGTTCCAGTCTGCAAACCAATGCAGGTATGAAGCTGGAAGCGAACTAATAAGGAATCAAAAACGCATAATAACTTGGTGAACCACGAACGGAAAATAATAGAGAAACTAAGACTGCGAACCATGGACCCTCTGCGGATGCACTCCCCACGGACCAGGGAGCTTATGCCTCTTTTTCGATCCACCACACCGCGTAGCACCCTCCTACGCGGGCGAAGCCCCGACCAGTGAAGCCCCGAACGGAACCAACCTTGGCCGCCGCTGCTCGCATGGAACCCTCCACGAACCACCCTGGTACGCGGATCGAACCCGAAACCGCAAACCACCTTGGTTCACGGGATGCCCACCGTTCCGCGAACTACCCTGGTTCGTGAGTTGCCCATTAGTCTGCAGACCACCTTGGTTCATGGATGACCTCTCCAGCCACGTAGCACCTTCTTACACGAAGGGCGCAACCACCCATACCCCGGTGTGGCCCGCTGAATCCTTCGGAGTTCCCGTTCCCCTTGCTAGATAAAATCCTTCAAATCCAGCCTAATCCTCCATGACTCCCTCATTGGCCCACTCATCGGCCCTGAGCCGAGGCCTCCACCGGAGGCACCAGACTCGTGTGGTATAACCCTCAAGCACATCAGCACTCCATCATCAGTTCAAATACCCACGGTAAGTAGGGGTGACGGGGATGCTTTGACCCTTGAGCGTATTTCCGAAGCATTCCTGGGTTCACATTCCCACAGTAATGTGGAGTCTGAGCTCGGGAACCCCCTTTCTGCCCCTCCACTTATTGGGGCTAGGGAACATCTCCTTTCTTCAGGGGTATTAAAATACCCATCATAAGGAAGCCCCCATGCGCCTCCATACTTCCCCCGGGAACAAGAGAGGTGACGGGCACAGAAGTACTTCTTTCCCTCTCCCGCTGTGCTTTGTCACCCTGGGTATCCATCCTAGAGTAAGCCCCAACCTTATGGGACGCCCTATGCGTAAGCCCCACTCCGCTTCCCACGGACGCACCAATCACGATGTGATCTTCTGGTCCCTGCTGTCTCTTGTTTCTCACACCTTGCATGACTCTTGTGGGATTAGGGTAAGCATCGACTATGACATCCTCTTATGGGCCTCCTCAGAGTGTAATCCCCAATCCACACCTTGGGCCTTCTCAGAGTGTATGCCCAAATCCGTTACCCGGGGCCTCCTAAGTGTGTAAGCCCTAATCCATTGCGAACTACGAGGAATTTGATCCATTTTAAGGCATGGTACGTAGGAAGTCTCCCCGAGGTTCAATCCCGATCACCATCGGACCCCTAGGTCCACCTTCTCATCGGTTCTCCGACACCCCGATTCGAACTATGTGGACTTTGATCCATGTCTCCTAGGAAGGGTACATAGGAAGCCTCCCTGAGTTTCACGAACAACATTCGCTTGATCTGACTATCTTCACATCGGTTCACCATGCCACTCCTAGTGCCACCTCAATGAGTCCAGATTCATCAGGGTCATTAATCCAATGAGGGATGGTAAAACTCAGGCCTAAATGATTCTAAACCCCTGCGTCCAGCTGACCATTACCAACCAGGAGTAATATGTGGATACTATGCTTGGGTAAAAACCAAAGATTCGCGAAAATTTGAATACGTCTTAAATATATTAGGGAGTCCCAGAACTGGCAATAATTTCCCCCAAAAAGGGTATTATGAGCCCGACTTCCCATCCTCTCGACCAATGTGAGTTCTTAAGTGTCGCTGGCCAAATCACCCAACGAACGTCTGCCTTTGGAAAGCAGGTCCATGCATCGTCGGATATAGAACCGTTGGGCATTTTGAGACCGACCCGAAACAGACTATATCCTAATGATGTCATATAAGTCAAGCTAATTTAAAAAAAACCATTTTAAATCTTCACCTAAAAATAATTTTATTTAGTAAAATAAAAAAATCCAACCTAATATAATATTTTTATAATGAATCGAAAAATGAAGTTCTTTTTTTAAAAGTAAAATTAAAAAACTTAGTAATTTAACTTTAAAATGGAAACATGAAATATAATGAAAACAATTTTAATATTAAAATGACGTTTTTCAAACATTAAATATAGTTATTTATTTTTATTATGAGCTTCTAATAAAATTAGTATCCATATATTATTAATATCAAAAATATGTTTTATCATCGTTTAACTATAATATTCTTAGATTTTTTAAATCAAAATTAATAGTGCTCAAAAAAAATCCAAAAAAATACAATTTATGCATAAAATTTTCATATTTTTTATTTAACTACATTAATTTATTTTTATAAATTCATTAGTATTAAAAATGTTTTAATTTTAAGGATAAAAATTTTTATATGTATAAAATTTCACACACACATATATATACCTTATTAAATTAATAATTACTTGTTTACATCATAATATGTTCTACTTACATAACCCCTCATGATCTCTATGTAAGACCTAAGGATAAGATAATCTCTTATCATCATCATTGGTGGTAATATATAACACATAGATATTGTAACGCTCCAATTTTTTTTTAAAAAGTATGAGTGGTATAACACATAACCCACAATACTAACTTTAAGAATGAGAAATATTATTATTAAAATGTTTCATATATAAAATAGCTGTTAAATTAGTGGTCTTGAATATAATTAGCCACATTATAAAATATAAAATTGTTGTACTCGAGGAATAATATTTATTGATTTATAAAAAATATGTACTGAATTTTGAGTAAATGAAATTTAATTTTCAAAAATTCATTTTTTTAGAGAATGTTTTTATTTCCATTTGTGAGATAATATTATAATTTATTTATTCTTATTTGATAACTATATTTCATATAGAGGATATAATTTTTTAAATACGAATATAAAAATTATCTTATAGTGATAGATTTTATTTTTCAAGAAATACAGATTTCTCAAAGGTGAGTTTGAAATACATGTTTTTGTAAAACTATCATTTATTTTTATTGGAAAGTACCAATATTCTCTGAATTTAATATCTAATTAAGATAGGTCTTTATTAATTATAAATAATCAAATTAATTTAAAAAAGTGATATTTATAAATTAAATTTTTATATGTTCATTTCTAGGCTTAAAAAATATTTTTATAATAACAATTCATTTCGGTCATACCCCAATATTTTATGATATGACTCTTCTTAAATTAATTCAACTTTTTTATAGTATACATTGCACACAAAACTAAACTTAAACGAACCACGATATGATGTTAAATATTTTTATTTTAATAATATTCATTAAGTTAGAGATTATTGATAAGATTAACTAAATTTTGAAAATAACATTTATACATGTTTATAAAATGAATTCATTAGAAACTAAAATAAAAAACAATTGAGTATAAAGGATGTGTTTTTATTAAAAAACTAATTTTGTTACCAGAATAATATTTTATTATAGTAAATTAGACTAATCACTATTAGTGAATGTTGTAAATGAAATATATATGTTATATATACTATTTTTTTAAAAAGTCATTATATATGTTTTATAGGGTTAAGATAATAATAAAACCAATTTTAACCATAAACCACTATATTTTTCAAAAGGTAATTTTTGTAGCCCTTTGACGGTGCACTTATTTTAAATACAAGTTTGAAAAATTTATAAATTCCATTTGAAAAACTATACGTATTATTTAAATTTTGAATATAAAAATTTATATTGGATGAATTTTTGTAATTTTTCTGATAAGTTCATTGTTTTGATGAATGATGAAAAAATATTGCAGTTTAATTGAACATATCTTTTTCTTACAAATAATTTATTTCGATAGGTAATAGTTTTATTGGATTTAAAGTATAATTATTTTTTTTTATACTTTAATATAATTTTGGTAATTTGAATCAATTTTCAAATTTAATTTCTATACAAAAGCAGTTCAATATTTTGAACAATTTTACTTTGAAACATCGTTTTCCCGTTTCATCAACAAGATTAATTTTTAATTATTTTTATCCAATTATATGTCATGAATATTTAAAATTTTATTTCATATTTATGATCAGGTGGTGAAAATTTAGTAAATATGTATATTTTATTTTTGAGCAATATAAGTAATAATTTTAGAATGTTTTAAAATTGCAACGGTTAAGGATAAATCAGATAATTAATGTTAAAATCAATATTAGAAGTCTTATAAAATTTACGTAAAACATTTCATAGTTTTAATTGATGGATTATTATTGACCTAAATCATATTTAGAAATATTTTATGTTCTCTTGGATCCACTTCTATGAGTTCATAAATTTTATAGTATTTTATTCTAATGAAAGTCAAATTTTGAATACTAATGTTTTGAATAAGTGTAACATTTTTTATATATAGATATTCAGAAGATAAGAATGAATATAAATATTAATTTTAAATATAAAATGTTTATCTTCATCATGTTAATTGTTTTAAATTTTTAGGGAAGAAATAATTAAATTAAATGCCTTTACAATGATGATCCAATAATTGTTCAATTAATGGACATATCAAATAAATGATTTTAAAAATATAAAAATTAATATAATTTGGTATAATTATGACATATAATAAGTTTATAGATTTACTAGAAGTATTATTAAATTTTTAAAGGTTTTTTTTCAATGTTATCATGTTATGATATTTCTAAAATGACTAGTAATGAATAATATAAATATTTGACAATGATGATTTTCTAAAATAAATAATATTTTATTAAATGATATAAAATTAAAAAACATTAAATTCCATCAATATTATTTGGAAAACACATAAAATTTCATAAATTACTAATTTATTTTTCGTTTTTCATTTTATATTAACTTTTTTAACCCTTAAAGAGTAAAAATATATGTTGTCACTATAAGAGATAAAGGGTTTAGCCATGGGATAATACATAAAGTTAAGGGTAATAACATGACATAAAAATGTCAAAAAATTATTTTCTGAGATTATTTATACCCATACTAATATTTACATTAAAATAAAATCATTTGGAGTTATTTTTAAATGAATATTAATTTATGTAAAGTTAATATTTTGAGAGTTTCAAAATTTTTTCCCTGATCATAGTTATTAAATAGAACCTCCTCCCTCACTTATTAACAACAATTTAAGACCTATTAATTGTAAAAACCCAACAAATTTTTCATATTAAAATCATTACACATGTTATGGAGGTCAAGGACTTCCATAAGTATAACCTCTGGATCTCGTAAGAAGTTATCTAAAGGAAGTCCACAAAAGAAGTGGTAATTATTTTACCAACTCATTAAAATTCATTTCTTCTTATACATCTTATTAATGTGTTGTTTCCCTAATAATGTAATAAATATATTATGATAAATATTTTATTATTTTATTATTAGGATGTGATAACCATATTCCATGATTTATCCATCCTATGAAAAATGAAAACCACGTGTGTGCGTACGTATGACTTACCGTCTCCACAATGTGGTGTAATCTATTTTCAACACCACTTTACTTAGATGGGAATAATTATGGAAATAATTGATATATATGATAATAATAAAATGATTTTTATTAATAAAAAATTAATTTTCCATCTAATTCCTTACATTTTCACCATTAATGGAAGGATACTGTCACTCGGGCGTACGTACAGTCTACCATCTCCACTACACAATGTGATTAATTTTCCATGTTAACCATTCAAGATTAGTTAACAAATATATTTAATGATTAAAAATGATATTTTGGACATTAATATTATTTTCGATCTATTATTCATATATATATCTTTTATAGTATAACTAAGACTTTCAGGTAAAAACAAGCATGAGAAAACATTGAAATTGACACCCGAAACAGTAAAATGAATAAAATATTTATAATAAATTAGTGTAAAATATTATATGGGGATAATTTATGACATTAAAATTTTTATTATGATTCTTCTATAAGTTCATAATATTTTTATAACCACTATATTGAATTTATGGATATATACGGAGGAAATCAGACTTAATGTAAGTGATTTTTTCTCACATTCATTTCTATGTGACAAAAACCTTATACTCTACTTATTTCTTTTTTATGGTGTGTATACTTCCTATTAATGTAATTTATGAGTATTTTTATCAATATTATGGTATTTTAATTTCTATATAATTTTTTTCATTGATATGAAATATTATTCTATTGATTATAAAGTGGTAACTGTTATTTAACAATCTAATATTTATTTTATAATGTTTATGTTTATGTCTCAACATGGGAAGATTTTTAATCCATGTCCATCTTTTAAAAAAAATCTAATGGATTTTACTATTATAATAAAAAATTTAAAATACTTTTTAACATTTTTGACTTTTTATACAACATTTTAAAGGAATCTTTTTATCATTATCCAAATAATGTAGTTTATGATTTGTAGGGTAAAATAAGGAATCATTTTTTTAACTTATACTGCATGAATGAATTTTTAATTCAGAAAGACTCTTTAATGTTTTGAAGATTACTTTTTAGTTTTATAGGTTACTTTTTTAAAAAAAATCATAAATAATTCTGAATTTTTCTAAATAAATGATTTTGAAACTAAAACGTATTTATATACAAAACGTTAAATGATTTTATTACAATATTTTCATCTACAAAAACATCTTTTTTGAATAATATTATTAATAGAGGTTGATCACTTATGATATCATTTAATGTATTTAATTAGATATTTAATTATTAAAAAATCCATTGAATTTATATTTTGATATAATTCATTTCTTATGGTTAAAGTATTTATATATCATAATAATATTTTAATATGAATGTTTGTGTTAATTGTGTTTCACCACTTTCATAAGAGGAATGGATTGGACATTGAAAGAGTTTGGAAGGGACCGTTATATCCCCTTGATGCATCAGTAGGTCTCATGAGACAAACTAGTTTGGGTTTTAGATAATTTATTTCTTGATTTTGTTTGGTTATTGGGTCAAAGTCTTGGATATATGTTTATGATGTCCCGCATTATTCATTACCTCAGATTTTTATTGATATTCCATGGGATTATTCTACTAGTAGAATATCACAGGTTTAGTTTCATTCCCATGTGATTATTTATATTTCATTATTTGATCATCCTCAATTTCTATAAAATTATTCCTAAGATACACATAAAATGGCATGTGTTTATATTAATCACGTTTCCATAATTGTTTATGCTTGTTTATGATAGCATTCGTTGTATGTGTACCTTTACTGAGCATCCGATCTCACCCCATTCACATGTTTCATTTCCCCTAGGGTTGCAAGAAGTATATTATGACTGGTATGAATTGTTACAAAAGGAGGAATAATGGAAGACTCAATAAAATTATTATTTTTTATTTTATGTATCAAAATGTAATGTGCATTTTAAAATTTTTATCTAGTTTACCAATAATACTAAACTATGTGGTTATTTGGGATGTGATTACTAGTATCCTATCCTAATGTAATAATGTATGGAAGTAGCTTTAGGATATCAGGATCAACGTATTTTTAGTTTCTATTATAATAATTTTATTAAAAACCATTGGGTCATGATTTGGGGAAGAATATGTTTGATAATAAAACCATATTAATTGTTTTGAAAATATATCTAAATTAACTTAAATTATTATTTTGAGATTATTTATTACTAGAATTTTAATCTAGGTTATATGAATCCCTAGTTATGAGATTATAAATTATGTTTCATAATGTTATGATCTAATATGGGGTAACCCATCCATTAGAAATAGCTATTAGACAAAGGAATGGGAACTATAGAAATTAACAAAATACAAATAGTATGTATGATTGTTTCATTGAGTAGGTTAATCTAATATTTCTAACAGAACCAGAATCCCCAAAATTTTCATCATTTGAGTATATAAAATCATTTGATAATGATAAAAATAAATAATTCTTTATGTATTATGGATTTTGAAAGAAACATGATAATTATAGTATAGCTTGGAAAAATATGGATAAATGAGAGAATATAAAGAAGTATTTTCCCACATGTGATAATTTTGGATAGAAACACATAGGTCCTTTGATAAAAGGAGGTGGAATTTTCTATAATTGTGGTGGGAAAGGCCATCATTATAGTGACTTAAAGGGTAAAATAAAGGTTTCTAATTATAATGTTTCAACTGCAAGGAGATGTGGCACTACACAAAACAATGTCTCAGGCATCAAGGAAATATAGATCGGAATACTACCATGATTATGTTGTTACTAAAGTCATAGTGGAATAATTGAAGCAATTGTGTTTCTGATTCCAGAATTATGTTATGATATTTTGGTTATCATAATCATGAGATATATAAGGATTTCACTAAAAAACTTATTCTCTAGGGATTGGATAGCATACAATATTTTATAAAGGATTTTAGATGACCAAGGTATTCATATATTTGTTATTTTGGATTTAGAGGCACATTATGAGTGGTTAATCTAATGTTATGTGTAATTTGGATATTTAGTGACCATATTTATATTTTTAACATTGAATGTGGAAAGAAATATTTTAGAAATAAGTAATTTGAATGAGTTTTAAGGTAAACACTTATAAAATAAATTAATATTCACACTGGATATTATTTCTTTTGGTTTAAGTATGATTTATCATATTATATAACTTGTGATAACCATTTTTGTTTCAATTAATATTTAAAATCTAAATTAATGGCTGGTAGATCTTAAGAATTTTCAAAGTGATTTAGGTATGAATAATTCAAATTGAAATTCATTTCCTGGAATAAGAGACGATGTGAAAATCACAACCAAATGATATGATCAAAGAATGAATCTATGCACTATTATTATCTCAAGTTATTATCTAGATATTAAAATGATCCCTAAACTGTGGAAAATTAATTTGGAATGAAAAATCTATTTGATTAATTTTATTAACAAGAGATAAATGGACTCTTTTACCCATAATAGATTTATAAATTTTTTATGGTCTACTTACGGATGTTTGTGTTTTATATATAAGGCCCCAACATTAAAACTTACTTAATATTGAATTAAATGAATAATTCTCATTGAGGATCTTTTCAGGTTTAGAGTTTTAGAGAATTAGGACATAATTATTACATATCAAAAGATTACAAAGTAGACACTTCTAATAAATTTCCATAAAATAAAAACTCTTAAAAAGAAACATGTCTAGTTCCATGGTTTAGATAGCATGACTTTCCCTTGATGCCATCGTTGACCCTATTCCACATTAAGTCATGTGAAAAACATTTCAATAAAACTTGGGGTGAGCATAAAAATCTCAGTAAGGGATACACAAAGAATGAAGACTGTTAGTTTTTCAAAACAACAAGTAAACCATGTATACTTTATCAATGTAATACCTTTCACCTTTATGAAGTATTAAAAACTCTTCACTGAATAAAAGATCATTACTTACCCTTTTGTAACCAAAATATTACCATAAACCCATATAAAGAACACATAACATATAAAGGAAACTTGGGACATAAACATACTTAAATGGAATAACCATACAGTCATATCACTTAATGGAATAGCCATACGGCCCACTTCAATACCCAATGCATTGGAGGTTATAACTTAACCACCCATCCTAGTATTCACGACACCACCCATCATATGGTTTATCACGTAACAACCCGTAAAATGTCCAAGTACCATTATAAAAGCATAAGACATAAAACAAAAATAATGGAAAGAAAACATTTCCACATTTAAAACACAATATATCACTTAAATATATTGACATAACAAATCCATTATAAAAACCATTTTCAATACCAAAATACATAAAGGAGTCTATGGTATTTATTTCATTTTAAAAAAATCACAGCTTGTTGAGGAAGCCAAAGACCAAATAATACTCGCGACGGCAGAAAAGGTCGTTGTCACCGCATACATTAGAAGAAACATTCCTTTTTGTTGTTTTTTAAAAACCTTCATAGAAAAATATTCTTTTGTATAAAATTAAAAGTCAAAGGGGTTTATACACCGTATAAAAGAAAGCCTTGTATGAGAACAAAATATGCCTCAATGAAAGGAGATTGAGACGAAGTCCCTTACCTCGTGTCTGACGTGACTCGATTGCTATTTAATCTCCTGAATAATAAACTAAAGTTAATTTATTCTTTCTTAAGAACCTTTTTCAATTTTATTATTCCTTTTATATAACTTATTTCCATGTTATAAATGTTATGTAATCATTTATGTTAATAATGTTCATTTTTTCGATATCTGGTTCATAAGTCAAAAAAGGAAATATTACAATTACATGTTGTTTATGTGGTAAAAGGTTCATTATATCCAGAATTATATTCATGATTTGGATATCATATATATCATAAATATCCGGAACATACATTTATTTATAATAGTACATAACATTTAGAGTTAAGAAATGAAATGCACCGTTCATGGAGACGGTAAGCCGTACATACGCATGAACGCTAGTTTCATTTCTATTTTGTATTTAATGGAGTGAAGTCATAATGATATAAGGGTATATTATAATTCCAATATAACATCATACATAATAACATTAACTCCATCCTTTATACATCCCACATATGGCATTAACGAATCAAATCACTTTGAGGGGGCGGTAGTCCGCACTTTGTAAAATGAAATTATCGTGTTTACCCACAATGGAAACCATAAAGGTATGCCACAAATGAAAATTAAAGAATCATAAGGAAAACATAAATATCATATATATCATATATAAATATAGTGACATCTTAATGTCCACCATGAAATTTGTTAAAATAAGATTGAACAATCATCGTTTCGTGAGGCAGAAAATCGTCAACCACAGAAACAATATGTTCTTTAACCATTATACAAAGGTGTGTGTAGGTGTATCTCTAATACATCTCATAACAACATCCTAGTATATTGAAGATACTGGTGTTGTTACAGAATAATGGAATAAAAAGAGTTTAGGGGGTTGGAGAAGCAAAATAATATATAAGAACACACGAGAAGACACTACCTTTAAATCGGGTAACTCTTTTTGAATTGAGATCAAAGGCTTCATTGGAAAGGCTTCTGAAAAAAGTGAGGTTTCTAGGAGTAATAGAGGGATGCGGAGAGACAAAATGGGCAGGGTTTGGCCAAGCCAAAGCCTTGATAGGTGTGGGTAAGGTGGTAGAGGTGGGGGCCCTTTATAAAAAGAGAGGTGGGGTACTCTTGGAATGTTATAAAACATTACTTTATTATAAAATTCTATTCAGATTTTAAAGGTCCAAAAATTATATATTTCAAGGATAAGGTGATAAGAGTTCAAAATACACCCATCCAATAAGTTTTTTAAAAGTGTAGGTCTTTGATTTTACATTATCTTTTCATTTTATTTAAATCGTTAAATAATGAGGTAATCACTGCATCACCAAGGTGTCATAAAAAATTTAACTTATTTAATGTCTAAAAATTATAAAAAAATATCATGAAGTAAGAAATAGTTTTAGATTTATAATTAATATTTATAGTAAAACATATGACTTGTATAACCCCATATGATTTTTCATTAGTAAAACAACTCATGTTTGTGACATTTTTAATTTAACTTTAAATAAAAAGTTATTAATGTCATTTTCCTACCAAAATGGCTCCATGGGGTCCCCAAGTTGACCCATGGATTTTCTTTGTCGACCATGACACATATAATAAGGGTAGTAGATGTGTCAAGGTCATTTCTTATTATTAAAATATTATTTTTACCTTAAATTACACTAATTACCTCTAATCACGATTAAAAACATAAAATTACTATTCACCAAAAATTATTTTAATCCCATTGAACCACATTTTACTTCTTAATGACAACAATGTATGTCAGATTTTTGAAATTCAAAACACAGAGGTGGTAAAATTTCATTTAAATGAAAAATCGGTTTTTTAAGTACCACTTATTGGTTTCACTATTCATCAAAAATTGAAGTTTTTCAGAAAAATACCAAAACTTCACCCTAAGCTATATTTGATATTACAAATTCAAAAATGATGTCTATTTTACAAAATTCAAAACATATACGTTACATTGATTAATTTAATAATTAATTCTCGTTGTCATGACATATAGCGTGTTTTTATGAAACAATATATATCAAAAGATTGACACTAGTTTAAGTCCAATTTCAAAGTAAAATTAATTCCAATGACTACTATTGGATTAAATGGTAAAAATATATTCTAATTTCACTTTAAAACCAATTGAAAAGATAATCTAATCATATAAATAAATTACATTAAAAAGATGTTTTGAATTAAAATACAACATTTTTCACGATTCATTAAAAATGAACTTTATCGGAAAAATACCAAAAATTTAAAAAAAGTAAATTTTGATGTCTCGATTCTGAAAAAGAATTTTTTTTTGGACCAATAGAATGTATAAGAGTGACCAAAACTATATTTAATGACGGTTCATCATAAAAAAGGCGATAAGTGGGCCTTTAGTGAAAATTAGAGTATATATGCCTAAAATTGAATTCTTTTCATATTTTAAGCCTTTATACTTTATTGGATAAATGTAAAAACATTTAACAAATATATATAATAATATTTTAGTTATTTATATTCACTCCCGCCAATATAATGGCTATGTGTTAACTACCATTTAAAATAATATTATTTTCTTACTAGTGTGCAACGTAAGATTTCAAAGAAACTCTTTGTTGCGTATCATGTACGCTATCGAACATAGAAACCCCTTTAAAGTAAAATTAATATTTAATTCATAAATATTAATAAATATGAAAATGTTTTATTCTTTATTTACCTGGGATGTTACATCCTTCCCCCCTTTTGGGAATTGCGTCCTCACAATATTATTCACTTATCTAAATAAGTGGGGGTTTTTATCCCTCGTATCATTTTCAGATTCCCACATTGCCTCTTCAACTATATGGTTTTTCCACAAAACCATTACCTGGTGAATTACCTTATTTCGAAAAACTTTCTCTCTTTGGTCAAGAATCTGGACTGGTGGTTCTTCATAAGAGAGATTCTCTTCCAACTGAACTACCTCTGGGCTCAAAACATGAGATGGATCTGGCATATACTTTCTCAACATCGAAACATGAAAAACATTGTATAACTGAGATAAACTCGGAGGTAAAGCCACTCGGTAAGAAACTGATGCAACTCTCTCCAGAATTTCATATGGTCCAATGAACATTGGACTCAGCTTTCCATTCTTACCATATCACATCACACTTTTTCATGGTGAAACTTTGAGAAAAACATGACCACCTACCTCGAAAGATAGATCCTTCCTCCAATTATCCGCATAACTCTTCTGCTTGCTCTGAGCTGTTCTCATGTGTTTCTGAATCAACTGAACTTTTTCTGCCATCTCTTCTACCAATTATGGTCCCATCAGCTTCCTTTCACCCACTTCATCCCGAAAAGCTGGAGTTCGACACCGTTTACCATATAATGCTTCAAATGGAGCCATCTGTATATATGAATTAAAACTGTTATTAAATGAAAATTCAACCAAAGAAAGATGTTTGTCCTAACTTCCCTGATAATCCATCGAACAAGCACATAGCATATCCTCCAAAGTCTGAATTGTTCGTTCTGACTACCCATCTGATTGAGGATGAAAATCTGTACTAAAATTTAATTTAGTACCCAATGACTTCTGAAGGCCTTTCCAAAAGTTAAAAGTAAACCTGAGATCATGATCAGATACCATGGATAGGGGAACTCCATGCAACCTGACTATCTCTTTAAGATACAATGGAGAAAGTTGATCTAGAGGGAAATTATCTCGAATAGGAAGGAAATGAGCAGATTTAGTCAAGCGATCAACAATAACCCAGAGTGCATTATTACCTTGAGATGTCTTTGGTAATCCCACAACAAAGTCCATGGATATATTTTCCCATTTCCACTCTGGAACTGGTAAAAGCTAAAGAATCCCTTTTGGTAACTATCGCTCTACATTAAACTGCTGACAAGTCAAACACTTCACAGTAAAATCAGTAATATCTTTTTTCATTCCATCCCACCAGCAATACTCTCGTAGATCTCTGTACATCTTAGTATTACTAGGATAAACTAAAAATGGGGAACTATGATCCTCACATAAAAACTCATTCTTCAACCGTGAATCAACAGGAACACATAACCTCTTCCCAAACCTCAAAACACAATCATTATCAATATTAAATTCAGGCAACTTACCCTTCTGAACCAGCTCTACCTTTTTCTGCAACCCACTATCATTCTTCTACACTTGCTTAATTCTGTATGATAGGGATGATCTCACTGATACTTGAAACAAAACAGAAGAAATTCCTACACCAAAAACTTCTATGCCAAAGTTCATCAAATCAAAAACAAAAGGATCTCATTCCAAACATAGAATGTTTAATGAAACATTACTTTTTCGACTCAAAGCATCATCCACTTTATTTTCTTTTCTCGGATGGTAATGAATTGTACAATCAGAATCCTTGATTAATTCCAGCCATCTCCTCTGTCTCATGTTCAATTCATTCTGAGTGAATATATAATTTAAACTTTTGTGATCAGTATATATTACACACTTTACTCCATACAAATGATGCCTCCATATTTTTAAAGCAAAAACAACAGCAGCTAATTCCAAATCATGTGTAGGGTAATTTACCTCATGAATTTTCAACTGACGTGAAGCATAAGAAATTACCCGATCATTCTGCCTTAGGACGAAAACAAGTCCTTTCAATGAAGCATCACTGTAGATAAAAAACTCACCAATCCTAGAAGGATGTTCAAAAACAGGAGCATTCACCATTCTTCTTTTCAACTCCTGAAAACAATCATCACATTCTTTTCTCTAGATAAAATTAACACCCTTCTGAGTTAGCTTAGTCATTAGACTAGATAACCTTGAAAATTTATCAACAAACCTTCGGTAGTAACCTGCCAATCCAAGAAAACTACGGATCTTGGTTACATTTGTGGGTCTTGGCCATTCTATAACAACTTTTGTTTTGGCAGGATCAACAGCTATACCATTTTTTGAAACAATGTGACAACAAAATTTTTTGCAACCAAAACTCACACTTGCTGAATTTTCCATACAGTTTATTTTCATTTAAGGTTTTCATGATAACCCTTAAATGACTTTCATGCTCCTCTTTACTTTTATAAAACACCAAAATATCATCAATGAAAACAACCACAAACTTATCCATGAACTCATGGAAATTCTATTCATAAGGTCCATGAATACAGCAGGTGCATTTGTTAACGCCAAAGGCATAACTACAAATTCATAATGGCCATATCTAGTATGGAATGCAGTCTTCGGAACATCTGATTCTTTTACATTCAACTGATGGTACCCCAACCTCAAGTCAATCCTCGAAAAATACTGAGCTCCCTGGAGCTGATCAAACAAATCATCGATATGAGGAAAAGGATACTTCTTCTTAATAGTAATGTTATTTAAGGCTCTATAATAAATGCAAAGTCTCATTGAACCATATTTCTTCTTAACAAACAAGATAGAAGCACCCCATGGTGATATGCTAGTCCAAATGAAGCCTTTATCTAATAACTACGGCAATTAATTCTCTAACTCTAAAAGTTCATCTTGAGCCATTCGATAAGGGGATTTTGAAATTGGCTTAGAATATGGAACTAAGTCAACAGTAAATTCAACTTCCCAATCATTAATAATACCAGGAAACTCATCAGGAAAAACATAAATATACTCATTTACCACTGACACATCATTAATATGAACTGTTCCATTATTTTCAACAATATGTGCAAGATAAATTTTATTTCCATATTTTAATAGTTTCTCAACTTCCTGATATGTTATCAAAAGAAAGGGTTCATTATTGTACACAAACTGAAAATCATTAGGAAAAGAAACCATTTTAGCTCTGTAGTCAATCTTAACATGATAAACAGAAATCCAATCCATGCCCAAAATAACATCAAAATCAACTAGTGAAAAAACAATAAGGGTTGCTGGTAGATTCTTTCCGCACATGAGGATAGGAAGTTTCTTATAATTTCTTTTTGTCTCAATGTTTCCTTCGGGTGTTTTTACCATAAGTTCAGGATTCATATCTTCAGATGGAATTTCCAATTTACTAGAAAAATTCATAGAAATTAAAGAATCTGTAGACCCTGAATCAAACAACACATTGGCATAATCCGAACAAACAAACAGTGTACCTGATACTACTTCATTCGATGGCCCAACATCTGGTGAAGTAGTTGCAAAGGATTTCACCACCCCTTTTTGCTTGTAGTCTGGCTGATTTTCCCTAGTTGAGTTCTTCGTTAGATACTCATTTTCATAATGACCCATTTCATTACACTTAAAACATCTTACCGATGACTTTTCATTGCCTTCTTGATCATCTTCCTTACAGTTATGAAAAATATGACCAGACTTACCACACCGAAATCACTTTCCATAGTTGGATAAAAATTCTCCAGGATGAATTTTACCACACTTCTCACATGATGGATATTTGGTTTTCTTACCTCCTTGCTTCTTTGATTAATTCTTCCCTTTTTCCTGCCAACTGGACCTCTTATTCTGTTGTTTTTCAAAGAACACCTAATCATCAGCAAACTCCATTTCCACCTTCTCCGCACATCGAACATGTGTTTTATAACTTTTTAACTAACGAGAAGCTAAATCCCTTCGATACTTTAGATTTAACCTTGAGTAAAAACGGTTGATTTTACTATCAAGATCTCATATGAAGTTTGGAGCATACCTTGCCAGTCGAGTGAACTTTGCTTCATAAGTAGCCACTGAGTCATCCTCCTATCTCAATTCTAGGAATTGTTTTTCCATCCTAAGACGAACCACCTTAGGAAAATATTTCTCAAGAAACATACATTTGAATTCATCCCAGTGAAGATCATCAATCTCATCACTATCCCTGATATTTTTTATCATCGACCACCACTGATCTGCTTCACCTTCAAGATGGTAAATCGAAAGACTAACCTTTTGATGTTCTGAACACCTCATGACATCAAAAATCTTCTGCATTGCTTTAATCCACCCTTCAGCTAGCACAGGGTCAGATGATCCTCTGAATGATGGGGGATGTTGCCTCATGAAATGTTCCACCACTAAAATGTCCCTCTGTGGTTGATCTGGATGATCTCGTGCATGGATACCACCACTATTTATAGCCTGAGTCAACTATGGAATCACTACAACAAACTGTTCAGTTCCAATTCCGACCATCTTAGGTTGCTAATTTGGAAGGTTGTCTTCCTTCGGATGTCGTCCCAATATATCTTCTTTGTTTCCTCTGTGGAAAACTATTCTGAACATAGAAATATCTTAGGCTAATCAAAATGGTAATATTTAAATTCTATATCATTTCAATCATACCATAAATTAATTTACAATTTAACAATTTTCTAACTCCTAATGTTGTCTAAACTGACCTCTAATACCAACTATAAGGCCCCAGCCTTAAACATCACTTAATATTGAACTAAATGAATAAATAAAATTGAGGATCTTTTCGGGTTTAGATTTTTAGAGAATTAGGACATAACTATTACATCTCAAAAGATTACAAAGTAGACACTTCTACTAAGTCTCCAAAAAATAAAAACTCTTAAAAAGAAACATGCCTAGTTCCATGTTTTAGATAGAATTACATTCCCTTGATCCCTTCCTTGACCCTATTCAACATTAAGTCATGTGAAAAAGATTTCAAAAAAACATGGGGTGAGCATAAAAAGATCAGTAAGGGATACACAAAGAATGAAAACTGTTAGTTTTTCAAAACAACAAGTAAACCATGTATACTTTATCAAAGTAATACCTTTCACCTTTTTGAAGTAGTAAAAACTCTTTACCAAATAGAAGATCATTACATACCCTTTTTTAACCAAAACATTACCATAAAGCCCATATAAAGAACAAAAAACATATAAAGGTAACTTGGGACATAAAAATACTTAAATGGAATAAACATACGGTCGACTTCCACACATATCACTTAATGGAATAGCCATACGGCCGACTTCCATACCCAATGCATTGGAGGTTATAATGTAACCACCCATCCTGGTATTCACGGCACCACCCATCACATGGTTTATCTCGTAACCACCCTTCAAATGTCCAAGTACCATTATAAAATCATAAGATAAAAAACAAAAATAATGGGAAGAAAAAATTTCCACATTTCAAACACAATATATCACATAAATATATTGACATAACAAATCCATTATAAAAAACCATTTTCAATAAAAAAGTACATAAAAGAGTATATGGTATTTATTTCATTTTAAAAAACATCACGGCTAGTTGAGGAATCCAAAGACTAAATAATTCTTGGGGCGACGGAAAAGGTCGTTGCAACCATGTAAGTTAAAAGAAACATTCCTTTTTGTCATTTTTTAAAATTATTCGTAGAAAAAGATTCCTTTTCTATAAAATTAAAAGTCAAAGGGGTTTATACACTGTATAAAAGACAGCCTTGTATTAGAACAAAATATGCCTCAATGAAAGGAGATTGAGACGAAGTCCCTTACCTCGTGTCCGACGTGACTCGATTGCTCTTTAATCTCCTGAATAATAGACTAAAGTTAATTTATAATTGCTTAAGAACATTTTTCAAGTTTATTTTTCCTTTTATATAACTTATTTTCATGTTATAAACGTTATGTAATCATTTAAGTTAATAATGTTTTTTTTGTCGATATCTGGTTCATAAGTCAAAAATGGACTTCTTACAATTAAATGTTGTTTATGTGGTCAAAGGTTCATTATATCCAGAATGATATTCATGATTTGGATATCATATATATCATATATATCTTGAATATACATGTATTTATAATAGTAAATAACATTTAGAGGTAAGAAATGAAATGCACCGTTCATGGAGACAGTAAGTCGTACGTATACATGAACGCTACTTTCATTTCTATTTAGTATTTAATGGAGTGATATAATAATGATATAAGGGTATATTATAATTAAAGTATAACATCATATATAATAACATTAACTCCATCCTTTATATGTCCCACATATGGCATTAACAAATCAAATCACTTTGAGGGGGCGGTAGTCTGCACTTCCTAAAATGAAATTATCGTGTTTACCCACAATGGAAACCATAAAGGTATGCCAAAAATGAAAAATACAGAAGCATAAGGAAAAAATAAACATAATATATATCATATATAAATAGATTGACATAGTAATGGCCACCATGGAAGGTGTTAAACGAAGATTGAACCATCATCATTTCGTGAGGCAAAAAATCGCCAACCACAGAAAAACAGTATGTTCTTTAACCATTAGACGAAGGTGAGGGTAGGTTTAGCTCTAATAAATCTCATAAAAACATCCTAGTATATTTAATATACTGGTGTTGATACAAAATAAAGGAATAAAAAGAGTTTAGGGGGTTGGAGAAGCAAAATAAAACATAAGAACACAAGAGAAGACAATACCTTAAAATCAGGTAACTCTTTTTGATTTGAGCTCAAAGGATTCCTTGGAAAGACTTCTGCCCAAAGTGAGGCTTCTAGGAGTAAGAGAGGGATTTGGAGAGACAAAATGGGCAGTTTTTGTCCGAGCCAAAGGCTTGAGAGGTGTGGGTAAGGTGGTAGTGGTGGGGGCCTTTTATAAGAGGAGAGGAGGGGCACTCTTGGAAAGTTATAAAAGTTTACTTTATTATAAAATGCTTTTATGATTTTAAAGGTCCAAAAATTATATATTTAGAGGATAAGGTGATAAGAGTTTTAAATCCACCCATACAATATGTTTTTGAAAAGTTTAGGACTTAGAGTTTACATTATCGTTTCATTTTATTTAAATCGTTAAATAATGAGGTAATCGATGCATCACCATGGTGTCATAAATAATTTAGTTTATTTAATGTCTAAAAAATAAAAAAAAATATAATGAAGTATGAAATATTTTTAGATTTATAATAAATATTTATAGTCAAACATATGACTTTTATAACCCCATATAAAAATTGATTTAGTAAAACAACTCATTTTGTGACATTTTTATTTTAACTTTAAATAAAAAGTTATTAATGTCATTTTCCTACCAAAATGGCTCCATGGGGACCCCAAGTTGACCCATCGATTATCTTGGTCGGCCATGACACATCCTATAAGGGTATTACATGTTTCAATGTCATTTAATATTATTAAAATATTATTTTTACCTTAAATAACACGAAATACCTCTAAACGTGATTAAAAACTTAAAAGTTACTATTCACGAAAACATTATTTTAATCCCATTAAACCACATTTTAAATTCTAATGACAACCATGTATGTCGGATTTTTGAAATTCAAAACACATAGGTGGTAAAATTTCATTTAAACAAAAAATTAGTTTTTTAAGTACCACTTAGTGGTTTCACTATTCATCAAAAAATGATGTTTTTCAAAAAAACACCAAAACTTCACCCTAAGCTATATTTGATATTCAGAATTCAAAAATGATGTCTATTTTAAAAAATTCAAAACATATAAGTTACATTAATTAATTTAACAATTAATTCCTGCTGTCATGACAAATAGTGTGTTTTTATTAAATAATATATTCAAAAGAATGACACTAGTTTAAGTCTAATTTCAAAGTGAAATTTATTCCAACGACCACAATTGGATTAAATGGTAAAAATATATTCTAATTTCACTTTATAACCAATTCAAAATATAATCTAATAATATATATAAATTGGATTAAAAATAGGTTTTGAATTAAAATACAACATTTTTTCACTATTCATTAAAAAATGAACTTCATCAGAAAAATACTAAAAATTTAAACAAAGTAAATTTTGATGTCCCGATTCTAAATAAGAATTGTATTTGGTCCAATAGGATATATAAGAGTGGCCAAAAATATATTTAGTGACGGTTCTCCATCAAAAGCCGATAAGTGGACCTTTAGTGAAAATTAGAGTATATATGCCTAAAATTGAATTCTTTTTGTATTTTAAGCCTTTATAATTTATTGGATAAATGTGAAAACATTTAACAAACATATATAATCATATTTTAGTTATTTCTATTCATTCCCGCCAATACAACGGCTACGTGTTAACTAGCATTTAAAATAATATTATTTTATTACTAGTGTGCACCATAAGATTTCAAAGAAAATCTTTGTTGTGTATCGGGTACGCTATCGAACATAGCAACCCTTTTAAAGTAAAATTAATATTTAATTCGTAAATATTAATAAATATGAAATTTTTTTATTCTTTATTTACCTGGGATGTTACATTCTAACACTCTAAATTAGAGATTAATGCTTTGATTTATCTTTCATTTCCCAGTTTCACATTCCAAAAATTTAATCTTATTCATAAGCCTAATTTTTTGGCCTTTTCATTTCCCTTTCCCTCTTATCATGGGGAGTTTTATGAACTCTATTTATGATGTGGGTTTCCCACAAAGAAATTTTCAACTATTAGTGTTTTATTTTTGAAGTGAAATTTCAAATTATGAGGATATAATTTATTTAATTATGGAGGAATTTAATCCCCAATGATTTTATGGTAGGTCTCTTATTAAATAAATTCAATTTCTTTGACAGTATACATTTCACATAACACCAAACCTAAATGAACTATGATATAGTATTAAATATTATTATTTTAACACTAAATGTTCTGTTTTATATTTGAATAGTATTAAATAAATTATGAAAATATATTTTATACATATTTCTAAAATGAATTTATGGGAAATGAAAATAAAAACAATTGAATATAAAGGATGTGGTTAAAAAAAAACCATTTTAATACCCACAATGGTATTTTATAATAACAAATTAAATTAATCACTATTAGTGAAATATATTAATGAAATATATATGTTATATATTAAAATGAAAATATTTTTTACTTAATATAATTCGTTAGAGGCACTTATGATATGAATAAAATCAATTTTAAGTATAAAAGACTATTTTTTTCTAAAGGAAGTTTTGCCTCCTTTTGAGGGAATACTTATTTTAATTTAATTTTTGACACATTTATACATTATATTTAAAAAATAATTATTATTATTTTAATTTTGAATATAAAAATTTACATTTTTTGATTTTTTTATTTTTCTAACAAGTTTGATGTTTTAATGAATAGTAAAAATATATATTGCATTTTAATTAAATTTTTTCTATATAAATATTTCATGATGTTAAGATATATTTGAGATTTATTTTAAAGTATAATTAGATTTATTTTTTTTCATATAATCTAATTTATTTCATTTGACTAAATCTCAAAATGAGTTTGGATATAAAAATACTTCCATCGTTTGAATGATATTACTTTTAAAACATTGTTTCAACTTTGATCAATGGGATTAATTTTAAATTAATTTTATTCAATTATGTGTTTTGAATTTGGGAAACTTTATTCCATATTTGAAATATTAAAATCAAAAATTTTAAAATAGTTCTCTTTTTTCGGACAATATGAATAGTAAATAGTATTTTTTTAATTATAATGGTTACGGGTAAATCTGGTAATTAAGGGTAAAAATAACATTAAATGTCTTATTAAATTACCCTAACACTTGTCATAATATTATTTGATGAGTCTTTGTAGGAATAAATTATCCTTGGGACTATTTTATGACCTATTGGAGACACATGGAAGACTTTATTCATTTTATAGTATTTTATTCAAAGGAAAGTCCAATATTCTATACTCATGTTTCTAATAAGTGTTACTTTTTTTATATATGGTGATTCCAAATATACGTTTTTCTATAGTTATAAATGTTAAAAATTACTTTTTTGATTCATTATGAAAATTAATTTTTAAAATTTAGGGATTAAATAATTAAAACAATGGCTAGCATAACAATGATGTTGTAATTGTTTAATTTATGGACATATCAAATAAATTTTATAAAAAAGATTATAATAAATATTATTGTATATACATAATATCATACATAAATTTTATAGATCAAATATATATATTATCGTTTTATTAATGGTTTTAGTTTGAAGTTACCATTTTGTTATGATATATGTAACAAGTCAAGTAAATAATAGTACCAAAATTTACAGTGATTATATTTTAAAATAAATAATATTTTATTTAGTGATATAAAATTCTTAACAACATAAAATTTAGAAAAATTATTCTTATAAAGTTGAAAAAGTTATAAATTAATAATTTAATGTTTATTTGGCATTTTATAGTAACTATATTAACCCTTAAAATATAAAATCCAAATTGTCACTCTATGATTTAAATGATCTAAATATGGGTGAATTTCAATTGATAAGGGAAAGAATGTGACCCAAAACCTTCTAAAAACTACTTATTGACATTATTTAGATGAATAAAAATATTAGCTTAAAAATAAATCTCTTGGGATCAATTTTTAATATAAAATTAATTTATATTAATCAAATTGTTTTTTGAGTTTCCAAACTTTCCCCCCACCTCTATTATAAAAGGGAACCTCCTCCATCACTTATTCAAACCACATTCAGCCATATAAATTGAAAAAACCTTCCAATATATACTCTTAGCATACTTATTCAACTTATGGATGTTCTTTTAAGACAAAAATACCACATATAGATATCATAAGAAGTTATCTAAAGGGAGTCCAATGAATAATAGGTAATTGTTTTATCAACTCATTAGAGTTATTTTTTCCTTATAATTTTTATTAATGTAATATTTCCATAATAATGTAATAAATATAGTATAATATATATGATTATATTTTATAATGATTGTGGGATAAACCTTTTGCACAATTTATCAATCATAAAAAAACAAAATCATCGCACATGCGTACGTACATCCTACCGTATCCACGCTATGGTGTAATATATTTTTCATCCCCAATTTACTTTTATGAGTATGTTGATGGATATAATTGATATATATGATAATTATAAAGAGATATTTATTATAAAAAAATTAATATAACTCATATTTTCCTTAATCATTCACAATTAATTAAATGATATCGTCGCTTATACATACATACGATCTAGCATATCTATGACACAGTGTGATTAATTTTCCATGATAAACATTCAAGAATGATTATAAATATGTATTTAGTAATTATAAATTATATTTATTACATTTATATTATTCTAGACATTTTGGATATATATCCTATTCAAGATAACTGAGACGTTTAAAACAAAACAAGATGAGAAAACATGGAAATTAACACCGGAAACAGTAGAATTAATTATTTTTTTTAATAAAAGAGTGATAAATATTATAAGGTGATCATATATGATATTATAAATATAAGGGAATTTTCTCTCATTTTCATTTCTATGGGACACAAACCTCACACACTAAATGTTTCTTTTTTTGGTGTATATTATACATATGAAGGTATTTTATGAGTATTATTATAAATATAATGTTATTATGATATCCATATATTTTTCTTTCTTTGATGGTGCATTTGATTCTACTGATTATAATGTGGTAAGGGTTATTCCACAATCTCATTATTATTCAAGATTGTGCTTGATTAAGTCTCCACTGGGGAAAACATTTATTCTATATAATTGTTCCATAATTTTTTTTTCAAAATTTATTTTAATATTGTCCCAAAAATTATTAAATTATTTATACACACATTTTAATAATTAAGAAATATTTTTAAAGGAATATTTTTTTCATTTTCCAATAAGTGAAATTTATGAATTTTTCAAAAACAATTATGAAGGAAGGTTTTTTAACTTATACAAAATGAAAATATTTTTATACTAACATGAAAAATGAATGGTTTGAATCTTCAATCACAATTTTAAAAGGTTCTTCTCAAATATAATGTTTTCATTTATAATTGTGTGGATTTTTAAGTAAATTATTTCAAAATAAATGTGTATTTCTCTCAAAATTTTTCATTGCTTCTATTAAATTATTTTGATATATATCAACATACTCTATTGAATCATATGATTAATTGATGTTAATATCTTATAATATATTTATAATATTTCATTTAATAGTTTATGATTCATTTCTATTGTGGATATGCTATTTTAAGACTATTCATAGTTTAGGGTTAATGTATTTACATTTCGTATGATAATTTTAATAAAAATGTTTATATTGATTATGTTTCAACCATTTAATATGATTAATTCATTAGACGTATTAATTATTGATAAGGGTCTACTATATCCCCTCGATGCAATAGTAGGTCTCATGAGACAAATTATTTTGGGTTTTGGCTAATGAATTTCCCAATTATGTATGGTGTCTTTGAAGCCTTGACAATATGTTTATGTTGTCATGTATTATGAATTTCCTCATTATGATATTATTTATTAATATTCCATGTGATTACACTACTAGTTATATATCAATGGTTATGTTTCATTATCAGGTGATTGTTTATATGGCATTATTTGATCACATTTCATTCCTACCATATTATGCTAAGGTTGTTTTATAAATGATATGTGTTTCAATTAATCACCTTTCCATAATAATATATGCTTGCTTTTGATATATTTCACTATATATATACTATTAATGAGTATTTGAGCTCACCCCTTTCATAGGATTCATTTTCCCCTAGGATTCTAAGAAGTATATTATGACTGATATATAAGGTTAGGCTAAGGGGGAATAATAGTAGGCTCAATGATATTATTTGTGTATTTTATGATTTAAAATTTAATATTAATTTCAAAAATGTATCTATTATAGGGTGAATACAACAATATTTGGACCTTTGGGATGTAACGCCCCGACCCTAGTTACCCAGAGTCGGTGCATTATTACATAACATTGGCATGATCACAAGGAAGTCATGTCTCAAAAGACCGATCAGTTTAGTATTATTGGAAACAAGATTCATACATAAGTTCAACTTTACAGCTCGAAGAGAAATAAAATACAAATATATTTCATTAGAAATATCCAAACCTCCTAGATTATACATGCAGGTCACTCATAACTAACTTCTTCATATCCTGGGAAAATAAAACATAAGAAAAGGGGTGAGCTCAAACGCTCAGTAAGGGTAAGTAATACAGTGGAAAATGACAAAAAAATTAAGCATGGTAAATAATTGAAACCACATTTCATTACCAATAATAAACATGAATACTTTTATGGTAAAATATGAGCTGAGTAAATAATGCCATAATAAAACTATGCCATAATAAAACATAATCATGGGTATTCTACTAGTTGGATGACCACATGAACCATCAATATTATTTCCATAATGAGGGAATGTATAATATCGAACATTATGAAACATTTTGTCAAGGCCTCGACCAAGACGTCTAAAAATGATTAAGGCCTCGGCCAAATCCATATATCAAATTGGGAAAGTGCCTTGGCCAATTCCACACTTAGTTGTCTTATGAGACCTACTGATGCATTGAGGAGCTATAACAGGCTCCACCTATCACTTACTAAGTCCAATACATTCCTCATATGAAAAGGTTTAAACATATCATCAACATTAATATTAAAACTAGCATACGAAATGTCAATAATTTATCCATAAATCATTAATGGTATAAAAATAGCACAACCACATTCAAACATATCACAAACCTTCAATGTAATATGGATGTTTTGTATCATAATAAATCAACTGCAAAAAAATTTAAAATCCATCAAAGGATATTGACATAGATGAAATCAAAACCCTTTTTAGAGAAATATCTCTTTATATTTAGAAATCATTTAAGAGTCACATAATTATAAAATAAAACATTTATATTGAAAATATTATTATCAGATTGTAAGGGAAGCTTCGACGAGTTTATAATGGTAGAAAATAGCAGCACCCGCCGTATAAGTTAAAAAGATACATTCATACCTTAATTTCGTAGAAAAGGTTAAAAGGACATTGTTTGGAAAATTACGGAAAGATTCCTTTATAAAATTATTATAAAAAGTCAACAAGGGTATAAATAAATTTAACCCATAGTCTGTAAAATAGTAATAATGTTTTGAAATACTTTTTAAAAAAACATGGATGTGGATGATAAAGAGGTCCTAGTAGATAATTACGTATAAACAGCCTCGGATAATGAAGAGATTGTGAAATAAACCCTTACCTTGTACTTTTTCTTGGTTGGGGGTAGGTTAACCTCATGTATAATGATAAAATAATTGTTATTAAATTATATAATAATCATATACAATAATATGATATCATATATGATCTTTTAACATTTCTTGGTTAATAATATCTTAGTATTATCGTCATTTCGGGTGTTAACTTACTCGTTTTCTTTTATATGTATTGTTACATAAGCCATGTTTGTAATGAATAGGATGTATCTTATCTATATACAGAATTATATCAAGTCCTTAAACATTATTTTCAATCATCAAATGAAAATTATACTTGAATGGGTACGATGGAGAATGAATCTCATCGCGTTTGTGGAGACGATAGTCCGTACGTACGCATGAGCGATAATATCATTATTTTGATAATAAATAATATATAATTGGATGGTATATCATATATAAATAATAATAATAATTTTATATTTATTATTTATAATAATTACAGATCATTATCATACCCATCCAAATAATAAAGTATTGAATAACAATTACACTTTGACGTAGAGACGGTAGGCCGTACATACGCACGTATGGTCACATGTCATTCAAAGGATGGATAGAATACTGGATATTGTTGTACCATATTTATAATAACATAATAGTATATAGAATATACTCGAGTTATTATTTTATAATGTAAATAACAAAGAATGAAGAAGTTGAAGAAGAAAGGAACTTGAAAAAGGGTGGTGAAGACATTACCTCTTTTTCGGGTTCTTCCTTTTGATTAGATCAAAAGGGCTCCGTAGGCTGGATTTATGATCAAACTAAGGCCTATAGGTTGAAGTGAGGGAATTTGAGAGAATAACTGGTCAGTTATTGGCCAAACCAAAAGGCTTTTAAGGTATGACAAATTCGTTAGAAGTGGTGTCCTTTTATAAGGGGGAGGGCTCTTTAGGAAAAACGTAAATTATTAGTTTATAATTAATTCATATTCGGTTTATAATGGCTCCAAATTAGATTATTCAAAGTCTACGGTGGGTATGGGTCTATGTCCTATCATCCAATAGATTTTAGATAGGTTTGAGCCACAATATTAACCTTATCATTTATATTTAACTCTTAGTTAAATATTTTATCATTTACCATGTCTCTTTGTATTTTTATATTATATAGTTAATAAACATACTATATACATCTAAGAGACCCAAAAGTGGTCAATTAATGATACACCTATCATTATATAATTCATTTTGAGGATCCCTAGATTTTTATGAATAAAATATCAATTAATAATATAATATTTTTTTAAAAAACTCATTTATGTCAATTTTGACACTATTAAATAATTGATTTTTGTTAAAGTATTAACAAAATTATTAATCTGAATAAAATTAAATTAAGAAATAATAACATGTAATATTAACCAATAAAATTAGTTTATGGCATCAAAACTTTCAAATTATATTAATTTTAACTTTTATAATACCAATTATTTGATTATTTAATTAATAAAGAAAATACTGCTTCATTATTGTGTCATAACTAAATTTAATTATTAAATGTCTAAATTTTTTTTAAAAAATACCATTATGTAGGAAATAGTTTTATATTTATAATTAATATTTATATTCCAAGATATAACATATATAACCCTATGAAAAAAAATTCTAAAATATATATGCTTATGTCATTTTTGTATTTACATTAACTTAATTATTATAATGTTTCCTTATCACATAAAAGTGGATCCATGGGGTCCAAAAATAGACCCAAATATGCCTATGGTCGGACATGTATCAACCAATAATATTAGGACAGGTTTTATGGTAATTTATTATTATTATTATATATTATTTTTACCCTTATTTACTAGATTTACCCTTTAACCATGGTAAATAAAATATTTACCGAAGTTATTATTCAAAATGTCTAAAAATAAAAGTTACCTATTTACACAATTTGGATTCCTGATTCCAAATATGGAATTCATTTTCCAAATTTAGAACACAAAAGTAGAAGAAATTAATTTAAAATTAATTCTCGTTGTTAAAACAAGAAAGCGAGTTTTCAAGAGATAATAACCACCAAAAGATTGACACTTGTTTATGTGTGGTTTAATGGTGAAATTATGTCCAATAAACAAAATTGTATTAAATGGTTAAAATATATTCCAAATATACTTTAAAACCACTCAAATTAATAATTTATCACTATTAATTATTTTGATTAAAGAACTTGTTTATAATTAAAATTTAGTAATTTTCACTATTCATCAAAATATTAAAGCTTTCAGAAAAATACCAAAATTTCACCCATGGCTAATTTTGATATTCCGAATCCAAAAATTAATTCCATTTTGAAAAATAAAATTTATAAAATTTTAAAAATTGGGTATTACTATTCATAACAGCTAGTTTGATTGGTTGTGGTTTGAGTTAGAACTCGAAGTTGTGTACAACACACGATACTGTATTAATCAAATAGAAGTTTACTGTGGATGCTTGGGTTGTTACATTCTCCCCTTCTTCAAATAATTTCGTCCCCAAAATTTCTAGATTACTAACGCATGAAGAGACTTGGGTGGTTTTTCATTTTAAGTTCCTCGGGTTCCCACGTTGCCTCTTCCATCTTATAGTTTCTCCATAGAACATTACCAGACGAGTCATTCGGTTTCTTAGCACTTGCTCTATTGTATCAAGAATCTTGAAGGGCTCTTCGCAATAAGACAGATCAGGTTCCAGTTCTAATTCCTTGTAACTGAGTATTTGCATTGGGTGAGGCATGTATTTCTCAACAGTGATACGTGGAACACATCATGAACTTTGGAGAGACTTGGCGGCATTGGAAAATGGTAAGCTACATCCCCAATTCGTTCTAGAATTTTGAAAGGTATAATGTACCTGGGACTAAATTTACCCTTCTTACCGAAATGTACAACTCCCTTCCGTGGAGATACCTTCAAGAAAACAACGATCTCTTACCTGAAATTCCAAATCCTTCCTTCGGTTATCAGCATAGGTCTTCTGCCTACTTTGAGATTCTTTGATGTGGTTTTTGATTACATTAACCTTTTCCATCGTGTCCTCCACCAGTTCTGGGACTACAAGTTTTCTATCACCAACGTCATCCAAACAGGTTGGTGTGCGACATCTCTTTCCATATAATGCTTTATATGGTGCCATCTGAATACTTAAATGGAAGCTATTATTATAGGAAAATTACACCAGAGGTAAATATTGATCCCACATACCCTAAAAGTCATGTGAGGAAGATCTCAACATGTCTTCTATGGTTTTAGTAGTCCATTCTGATTATCCATCTGTTTGAGGGTGGTAGGCAGTGCTCAATATGAAGTTCAATATACAAGGCCTTCTGAAGACTCTTCCATAATCTTGAAGTAAAACAAGGATCACGATCAGAAACAATCGATAGGGGTACTCCATGACTTCTCAAAACTTCATTAATATATAGTCTTTCTAGATGTTTAAGTGGTAAATCTTCTCTTATAGCAAGAAAATGCGCTGACCTAGTAATACAATAAAAAATGACCCATATTGCATCGTTCCTTCTAGGATTCTTTGGTAGTCCCATGACAAAGTCTATCATGATATTATCCCATTTCCACTTAGGTATGTGAAGAGGTTGCAATACTCAACTAGGATGTTTCCTTTCATCTTTCACTTGTTGAAAAACTATACATCTTAACACAAAATCAGCAATCTCCCTCTTCATGTTGTCCCACCAAAAATGTTCCTTCAAATCTTCTTACATTTTGGTCCTCCCAGAGTGTATAGAGAAATTGGAACTATGAGAATCATCTAACAATTCCCTTTTTAGATTAGGTATATTGGGCACACAATGTCTCTTCCCAAATTTCAAAATTCCTTCTTCATACACAAAGTCTCTCAATCTCCCATCATTCACAGCTTTAATCTTCTGTTGAAACTCTTCATAACCGGTCTGAGAACTCTTTATCATTTCTAGTAAAGATGGTTTGGAAACCATTTGAAAAAGCATTGATGTTTCACCTTTCATGGTTATTCCCATGTCTATCTTCACTAGATCCATGAAAATTGGATCCCTTTCAACTGTCATTTTGTTCAAAACTCCATGATCCTTTCTTCTTAAAGCATCTGCCACCTTATTTTCCTTCCCCAGGTGGTAGTGTATCGTGCCATCATAATCCTTGAGTAGTTAAAGCCATATCCTTTTCCTCATGTTGTGTTATTTCTATGAGAAAATATATTTCAAACTCTTGTGATCAGTATAAATCTCACATTTATCACCATAGAGATAATGTCTCAAAATCTTCAAAGAAAATATTACAGCTTCTAACTCAAGATCATGAGTAGGATAGTTTTGCTCATGAAGTTTTAGCTGTCGTGATGCATAGGAAATTACCCTATAATTCTGCATAAGGACACAACTAAGTCCTTTTTTTGAGGCATCACTTTAAATAACAAATCCATTATTCCATGATGTTAGAGTCAAGATAGGAGAATTGACTAATCTTCTCTTCGTTTCATAGAAACAATCTTCACACTCTTTTATCCAAAAAAATTTGACCCCTTTATACGTGATCTTCGTTAATGGGTTAGCCAATTGGGAAACATTCTAGATGAAACGTCAATAATAACCTGACAAACCAATAAAACTACGTACCTCAGTTATACTAGTCTGTGTTGTACATTCTTGGATTTCTCTAGTATTATAAGGATCAATGGAGATTCCATCCATAGAGACAATATAGCCAAGAAAAGAAATCTCCTGAAGCTAGAATTCACACTTTCTAAACTTCCCATATAATTCATGTCTTCTCAGAGTCTCCAGAATAATACGCAAGTGATTTTCATGATCTTTGTAGATTTTGGAGTATACCAAGATTTCATTAATAAATACCACTACAAAGTCATCAAGATATTCCTTGAAAACTATGTTAATTATATCTATGAAAATAGAGGGTTCATTAGTCAGCCCAAAAGGAATTACTGTAAACTCATAATGCCCAAACCTAGTTCGAAATGTGGTTTTTGGAATGTATTGCTTCTTCACACAAAACAAAAGATATCCATATCGAAGGTCAATCTTTGAAAAATATTGAGCTCCAGGAAGTTGGTTGAATTAATCATCAATGCGAGGTAGGGGATACTTTTTCTTTATTGTTATATCATTTATCTCCCTGTATTCAATGCACAATCTCATAGATCCATCTTTTTTTTAACAAAAAGAATAGGGTCTCCCCATGGAGAAAAACTAGGACGAATAAATCCTTTATTACTCAATTACTCTACTTGTTTCTTTAGTTAAAATAATTCCAAAGTGGACATTCTATAAGAGGTCTTCGATATAGGCCTTGAACCAGGAATTAAATCAATGGAAAACTCAATTTCTCATTCTTCAGGATGTCCAGGTAAATCTTATGGAAAAACATCAACATATTCTCTCACAATAGGTACATCCTCTATTTGAACATTCCTTTCCTCAACCACACTTATTTTATTATCTTCCCCCCAATAATTGAATTTAGTTGAGCTACTGGGGGTGGATCTAGATAAGAATTAGGTGGTGACGATTCTTCTCCAAAGATAAGGTGTTCTTTATCATCATCAACAAAAATCGTAACCTCCTTCTTCTTACAATAAATCTTTTCATCATGGTCCAAAATCCAATCCATAACAAGGATTATATCAAATTCAATCATAGGTATGACGATGAGATCAGCAGATAAAGATCATTTATATGCACTAATGGGAACGAATTCACAAAACATTGTTGCAATAATACTTCCCTTGGGAGTTTTGAATGAAAACTCCCTTATTAAATCAAATTTGAAATATCTAATTTTCTTAGCAAACTGGTAAGATATGAAACAATGAGATGATCCAGAATAAAATAAAGCATTTTCTAAACTTGAGGAAACCATTAAATTACCTGCCACAACATCTCTTAAAGATTCTACCTCAGCAGTAGTGATATCATAAGCTTGGCCTTGATCCCTTGGCATTTTCTGAGGTATGTTCCCCTATTTATTAGGAAATTCATTTTAATAATGTACCATCTCCCTGAAGTTGTAGCATTGAACATTGGTAGTGTCTTTCTTTCCCTTGCAATCATGAGTCTGGTGACCTTTTTCATCACATTTGTAACAAACTCTCATTCCTTTTAGGAAAGTACAAGGGTGTTTTTAGCACAATTATCACATAATGGAAAAATCCTTATTTCCCTTTTTCCATTTATCTATCTCTTGCTCCACTGTTATCTTCTTCTCTTGCTTTTCATTATTGTCATAAGACTTAGAGAATTCCTTTTCTGTCTTGATAGCACACGAGACAATATCTTCGTACGATGAGAAGGATTGAGATACTAAATCTCAACAGAGAAATGGTTTTAACCCATCAAAGAAATGATCAATATTACTTCTTGGGTTATGTATATAATATTCTTCATGTCTCACTATCCTTGTAAAGTCAGCTTCATACTTTGTGACATTCTCATCCTCCTTTTGCCTCAAACTCAGAAATTGCCTTTCCATATCTACTCGATGGTCACGAGGAAAGTATTTTTCAAAGAAAATTTCTTTGAACTCCCTCTATTCCATATTTGATACTTCATCATCTTCCTTCGTGTTTTGAATCAATGACCACCATTGATCAGCATCTCTATTGAGGCGATAAACTCTCATTACCACGTTTTCCCTTTCACTACTCCCCAAAGCCTGAAATATTTTTTCTAGGGAAAATATCCATTGCTCGGCTGCTAATGGATTTTTACTACCATTGAATTTTGGTGGTTGTATCCTCATGAGACGATCTAACATTTATCCTCCATACTGTAGATTAGGGTGCTCCATACGGGTAAGGTTATTATTCATAACCTGAGTGAGTTGTCCCAGTATAGTGATAAGCTGATCAACACCAGTTGTATCCCCAGCTCCACTATAATTATCTTGAGCATGAGGAAAATCCCTACATAGAGTGTTTTCATTAATAAAGTTTCCATTCCTTCCACTAGGTTACATTTCTAAACAATGACATACACTAGATTTGTTTATGAATCGCAATACATAAATCCAAACATTTAAAACACATAACATGAATTGCACAGTTTATGGATATAATCTATAATCATAAAAAAGTTTTATTTGAGGAAGTATATACTCATAAACCCTTATTAATGGTTTGTAAAGAAAATGAGAGTTATCCTAAGCATATCCCCCAGGAGTGTCATAACCAAGAGTGCAGTAAGACTCGTTGTCGTGCAGCAGTTCCCATTCCAGACTTGCTCAAAGCAGTGTTTTCACGTTTTACCCCTAGGTACATATGTTCCAGAGCCACCTATACCTTCTCGTATCCAGATAGGGATTTATTGCTTGGAATGATCACAAAAACTCTACAATACCAAAATTCTAGGAAATTCTTCTATACTAATCCTCAATGTCTATTTTAGTTCTATATGCTCTAATCAAATTTTATCTAAATCTAGCTTCTAAAGTTTGCACTAAACTTCCTATGATACCAACTATAACACCCTGACCCTAGTTACCCAGAGTCGGTGAATTATTACATAACATTGGCACGATCACAAGGAAATCATGTCTTGAAACACCGATTAGTTTAGTATTATTAGAAACAAGATTCATACATAAGTTCAACATTACGTATTGAAGAGAAATACAACACAAATATATTTCATTAGAAACATCCAAGCCTCCTAGATTATGTTTGCAGGTCACTCATAACATACTTCTTCATATCATGGTAAAATGAAACATAAAAAATGGGTGAGCTCAAACGCTCAGTAAGGGTAAGTAATACAGTGGAAAATGACATAAATATTAAACATGGTAAATAATTGAAACCACATGGCTATACTAATAATAAACATGAATACTTTTACGGAAAGAATATGATATGAGTAAATAATTCCATAATAAAACGTAATAATGGTAATTCTACTAGTCGAATGACCACATGAACCGTCAATATTATTTCCATAATGAGGGAATGTATACTGTCGAACATTATGAAAACTTTTGTCAAGTCCTCGGCCAGGACGTCTAAAAATGATTAAGGCCTTGGAAAAAAACATAAATCAAATTGGGAAAGGGCCTATGACAATTCCTTGTCTAGTTGTAGAATGAGACCTACCGATGCATCGAGGAGCTATAACAGGCTCCACCCATCACTTACTAAGTCCAATACATTCCTCATATGAAAAGGTTTAAACATATCATAAACATTCGAATTAAAACTAGCATATGAAATATCAACAATTTAACCATAAATCATTAATGGTATAAAAATATCACATCTATAGTCATACATTTCAGAAAAACATCAATACAATATGGCAGTTTTGAATCATAATAAATCAAATCCCAATAAACTTAAAATCCATCAATGGATGTTGGCATAGATGAAATAAAAACCCTTTTTAGAGAATTATCTCTTTCTATTTTGAAATAATTTAAGAGTCACATAATTATAAAATAAAACATTTACTTTGAAAATATTCTTATAATATTGTAATAGAAGCTTAGATGAGTTTATAAAGGTATAAAATAGTTGCACCCGCCGTATAAGTAAAAAAGAGACATTCTTACCTGAATTTTGTCAAAAAGGTTAAAAAGATAATTGTTTGGAAAATGATGGAAAGATTCTATTATAAACATCTTATAAAAATTAAAAAAGGGTATAAATGACTTTAACTCATAGTCTATAAAATAGTGAGAATTTTTTGAAATACCTTTTTAAGAAACATGGATGTGGATGATAAAGAGGTCCCAGTAGATAATTACGTATAAACATCCTCGGATAATGAGGAGATTGTGAAATAAACCCTTACCTTGTACTTTTCCTTGGTTGGGGGTAGGTTACCCTCCTGTATAATTATGAAATAATTGTTATTTAATTATATAAGAATAATATACATTAATAGGATATCATATAAGATCTTTTAACATTTTTTTGTTAATAATATCTTAGTATTATCATCGTTTCGGGTGTTAACTTACTCGATTTCTTTTAAATGTTTTGTGACATAAGATGTTTTTATTATGGATAGGTTGTATATTATTCTTATCCAGAATGATATCAAGTCCTTATACATTATTTTTAATCATCAAATGAGAATTAGACTTGAATGGATACGATGGAGAATGAATCTCATCGCGTTCATGGAGACGGTAGTCCATACGTACGCACGAGCGATAATATCATTATTTTGATATTAAAATTATATATAATTGGATGGTATGTCATATATACAGAATCATTATAATGTTATATTTAATATTTACATGAATTACACGTCATTATCATACCCATCCAAATAATAATGTATTGAATAACAATTACACCACGACGTGGAGAAGGTAGGCCGTACGTACGCCCATATGGTGACATGTCATTCAAAGGATAGATAGAATACTGAATATGGTTGTAACATATTTATAATATCATCACATTATATAGAATATACTGGAGTTATTATTTTATATTGGAAATAACATAGAAAGAAGAAGTTGAAGAAGAAAGGAACTTGAAAGAGGGTGGTGAAAATATTACCTCTTCTTCGGGTTCTTCCTTTTGATTTGATCAAAAGGGATCCTTAGGTTAGATTTCTGATCAAAATAAGGCCTCTAGGATGAATTGAGGAAAGTTGAGAGAATAATTGGTAAGGTATTTCCGAAACAAAATTGTTTTTATGTCATGAATAATTGGTTATAAGTGGTGTCCTTTTATAAGGGGGAGGAGGGTCTCTTTAGGAAAAATTTAAAGTATTAATTTATAATTAATTCATATTCGGTTTCTAATGGCTCCAAAGTGGATTCTTCAAATTCTAAGGTGGGGATGGTTCTAAATAATTTCTCCCAATAGATTTTAAACATGTTTTGGTCACCATATTAACCTTATCACTTATATTTTACTCTTAGTTAAATAGTTTGATATTTACCATGTCACTTTTTATTTTTATATTATATAGTTAATAAACTTACTATATATATCCAAGTGGTCAATTAATGATAAAAATATCATCATATAAGTACTTTTTATGAAAATTATATTTTTAAGAATAGAATATCAATTAATAATATAATATTGTTTTTAAAAATTCATTTATGTCAATTTTGACACTATTCAATAATTGATTTTTGTTAAAGTATTAACAACTTTATTAATTAGAATAAAATTCATTTAAGAAATACTAACATGTAATATTAACCAATAAAATTAGTGTATGGCATCAAAATTTCAGATTATATTTATTTTAACTTCTATAATACCAATTATTTGATTCATTCATTAATAAGGAAAAGACTTCATCATTATTGTGTCACAAATAAATTTAATTATTAAATGTCTAAAAATTATAAATAAAATACCATTATATAGGAAATAATTTTAGCTTTCTAATTAACATTTATAGTTTAAAATATAACATATATAACCCTATGTAAAAATTGTTTTTCTAAAATATATATGCTTATGTCATTTTTGAATTTACTTTAACTTAATTAATATAAAGTGTCCTTATCACCTACAAGTGGCTCCATGGGTTCCAAAAATCGTCCCAAAGATGTCCAGGGTCAGAAATGTGTCATCCAATAAGGTTAGGACACGTTTTAGGGTAATTTATTTTTATTATAATATTATTTTTTTACCGTTATTTACCAGATTTACCCTTTAACCATGGTAAATAAAATATTTACCGAAGTAATTATTCAAAATGTCTAAAAATAAAAGTTACCTATTTACAGAATTTGGAAATCCTGATTCCAAATATGGAATCCATTTTTCAAACTCAAAACACAGAATCAGAAGAAATTAATTTAAAATTAATTCCCGTTGTTAAAATAAAAAGACTATTTTTAAGAGATAATAACTATCAAATGATTGACACTTCTTTATGTCCAGTTTAATTGTGAAATTATGTCCAATGACCAAAATTGAATTAAATGGTCAAAATATATTCCAAATATACTTTAAACCCACTAAAAATAATAATTTATCACAATTATTTATTTTGATTAAAAAAGTTGTTTTTAATTAAAATTTTGTAATTTTCAGTATTCATCAAAATATGAATGTTTTCAGAAAAATACAAAAATTTCACCCTAGGATAATTTTGATATTCCGGATCCAAAAATTAAGTCCATTTTTATGATAAAATTTATAAAATTTTAATAATCGGGTATTACTATTCATAACGGCTAGTTTGAATGGTTGTGGTGTCTGTTAAAACTCGAAGTTGCGTACAACACACGCTTCTGTATTATTTAAGGGGAAGCGTACAGTGGAAGAATGGGGTGTTATAGGGATGTGATTACTTGTATCTTATGATAATGAAATAAAGTAAGGAACCAGCTCCAGGCTACAAGGGTCATGGTCGTTACAACTGGGTTTTACGAATCTATAATAAAATTAATTTCTATCAAAATTAAGAATGGATTTTTATGATATATAATCTATTATTCATTTCTTAAATCATTTTTTTCTATTATTTATTTTTATATATTTCTAAATAAGTTCAATTTTTTTTTGAATACAAAAAAATAATTCTTTTTATGAAATATTATACCATTTACGACACCCCATGAATGAAATATTATATAAAAATTATTAAAATTATAGAAAGAATAATTAATAATATTAATATATATATATAATAAAATAATAATTCAAGAAACATAAATTAAAATTTATTTCATGAATAATATGAAAACAAGTTTTAGTGCTAATGTTGTACTTACACATCACTAGAGAAGGAAAATTTGGTATCCAAAATATAATATTTGAGAAGTGAGAAGTTTTTTCAATAATTGGTTAATAAATATGATGTATTGTCAATGATTTTGATATATATATATATATATATATGAATTATTGGGTTATATAACAAGTGAATTATCCAAATTCTTGTACATACTTGTTCATGTATCTAAATGGAAAAATAATACATTAAATAAGTTTCCATGACAAAGAATAAAATTATTTTGTAATTTCAAAAATATAAAAAGTTTATCTTTAGCCTAATTAATTTATTTTCACGATGGAGGTTTATTTTTTAATTTTAGTTATTATATAATCACCATAAATACTTACTCAACATCCACTCAGGGATTTTTCATGTAGTAGAAAAATCACGAAAATGATTTTAAAAACAAAAAGTAATATTTTTTGGGTAGATAATATTGTCCCACTATTTTAACAGATTAATAAAAAATATTATGGATTTTTATAGGATTATATTCTAATTACAATTTTATATTTATTAATTTAAATTCAAATTAAATGAATGAAAACCAATAAATAATTTAATGATATTTTATAATAAAAAATATTCGGTTTAATCATTTCATATACACAAAAATACTAACTTTTTCTATGTTAATGGGTTATGGTTTAAAATATATACCATGGTCCATTTATGGATAGATTTTATTTTATATTATCTTTCTTGATACCTAAATAGTATAAAACAATGTAATCACTATAATTGTCAAAAGGGTTAACTTGGGGGTAAAAAAAAGTGATCAGGGTTAAAAAATCACCTAAAATTGTCCAAACATTATTGGAAGAGATTATTCTGATAGAAAATAATAATATATTAAAAATATATCAATTTTGTTACATTTTTCAATGAAAATTAATTTATATTAATTTAACACTTCATGCAATTCCATGAGTGTCCCTACCCTCACTTTAAAAGGGAACCTCTTATCCTCTCTTACTCACACCATTTGAGAAATTTAAATCATCCAATATGAATAAAATTATTTCACTAAATAACTCCCCACATTATGGGGTTATTATTTTCTTATGAATACCATCCCTGTAGGGATTAAGGTGTAAAATAAAAAAGATTACATGAAGAAGTGATCTAACCTTTAATAGATTATTTTAGTATTATTTTATCTTATACTTCATCAAAATATTATTATAAGATGATGAAGAAAAAAAATTCCACATATTTATATGTTATTATGTTAATTTCATAAACAATAACCATATCCCTTTCCATTAAATGGGAAATGAAAGCATCGTTTGTGTGTACGAAAATGTATTGCCTCACGAACTGATGTAATTCATTTTCCATCACCACCTCTCGAAGATGTTTATAATGATGGATTTATTATATATAAATAATATTCATGAGATATGTATAATTATATAGAGATAATATATCATTTATTTTCCAAAAATTTCAACTTTTTAAAAATGACTACGTCATTCATGGCTACTTGTGGATTTCAACCTCTTCGACGCAATGTGATTTGTTTTTAATCAACACAAAACATGAACATTATATATTAGTGTATTTAAATATATAATATAATATTTTTATATTAAAATAGTTATGTAATGTTAAAATTATACTTTCCTTGTTTCCCACTTGTTCTCTAGAAAATGGAAACATTATTCGTGTGTATCTACATAGTACCATTTCCATGTTGTAATATAATTCATTTCTCATAACCATCCATCTTAGTTGGTTTTCAATGTATAACTAACATATAAAAATGTACCATTTTTCAATAATATTATTTTAGAGATAATAGAATAATTTTCACTTTGACCACGTCTATCACTACGAAAGTTTTTATGGTATTATGACAAAAATGGCCTCAAAATGTCCGACTTAAACTTAACTGATGAAGTAACTACATAAAATGTGGTCATAAGTGATATAAATTAGGTAATTAAAATGGAATGAATAATAAAAATTATATGAAGTAATTAAATAATTAAAATATATTTATTATTCAAGAATATAAGTAACATACACAATGAGTCACACTTAATGTGAGAGACCTTTCAATATTAAACATATTTTTAAATTTGTTAAGGATTTATTTTCTTAATATTTATCTACCATGTAAATATTGATTAAATTATTTCTGTGATGTATTTTATATTGATATAAATGAATAATAATATATATTTTATATCTATTTCTAATATCACACGATTACGTTCAGAATAAATCATTTTATTTTATTTTATACGAAATGTTTTTTATTTCTTTAGAAATGAAAATGAAATATTCTTTTTAAAATATATAAATTAAACATATTTTCCTACCACTACACATTTTTTTTAGTTTTTTATTCCTTTATAATATTTCATTTTTTATTCCAATAAAAACTCTTATTATCCTTATTTTGGAATTTTATTTCTTAAAATAGGTTTTTAAATGGAAATGGTATTTTGATATTCAAAAATTGTTTACAAATTTGTTGAAAATATATTTTTAACGTTTAAGATAAAATGGTGAAAGATTAAAAGGATTTATTTATGATTTATGAATTGATAATTATAGATAATGATTGGTGAGGTTGATATAACTTATAGGATTTGTGATCATAATACAAATTATATAATGGGTGGGACCGATATAACATATATGATGGGTGAGCATGATATAGATTTCCAATGCACTGGGTGATGTTCTTCTTATTCAAATTAAAGTTATATGGAGTAAACTGACAACGTTTCTCATATGTATTTATATGGGATATGGTTATATTTTTAATGGGGTTTGAATATAATTCTCTATGTTTCCTATAAGGAGTTATATTCTATTTCTATTGGTTTTAAAGGTTTTATTTGTGAAATTTTTTTGTTTTTCATGTTGATATGATTTATTTTATATAATTAAGGAATAACCAGAAAAGGTAATGATTATATTAGTTTTCATTTTTTTCAATAGACTAATGTATTTATTTTGTTTATAACCATTAATGATAATTTTCTTCTTATTGAATGTTTTTAAATGATTACACATAGGGATTAAGGATGAGTTGGAAGGTTAATATAGTCAGAGTTCTATATATGGAAGTTACCTTGAATGAAGAAATCATGTCTTTATAAAGATCATATTTTGTAGATAAAATAGATACTCAGGGGAAGTGCAAACAATAAAAGAGTTATTCTTAATTTTATAAAACACTAAAACTAAAATATCTTTGGCTATATAAGTTATCCAATATTTCAGTTTTTTATTATATATTTTTATTGGCTAAAATTATGGAACATTTATCCATATGAAAGATATAAATTTCATGATTATGATTCTTGAGATAAAGTATAGAGTACAGACTCAAGGTTGTTATATATCTCATGGAAATATCATTGATATTGAACTTATATTGTAAATGATTTCTCTCAAACCGTAATTGAGGGAGTTTGACTTGGGATTGGTCAAAGAAAAACCCTAGTGAAACAACCACCCATAAAAACTCGAATATACGAGATTCAAAAGGAATAATTTTTCTGAATGATAAAAAATATTCAACTTTATTTATTGAATTTATATTATGGATACATGAATCTATATCCAATGATTTAGAAATTATTTTATAATATTCACATTTAAGTATTTTAATGTATCATAGATTCATTTAAGTTTGTTTTTTCATGCATAGAAAACTATTCAACATATAATTTATTTATTGGTAAATTTGATAATTAAATTTAATCTTGTTATATTCCCCCTTAAAAAATTTATACTCAAAATTTTAATTATCACTCAATAATGAAATTATTCATGTGTATATAAAATATATAAACTAATAAAGAAAAACTTTATTAAGTGATATAAAAGTTACAAAATATTGAAACATTTATTTTTCCTCAATGTATGTTTATTATTAATATTTTTATTTTGGCGAATCATTTGATATAAACATTCATCTTGATTGGGAATCATGAATATTTTAATAGTATTAGTTTTCCTTCATAGTTTATATTCATACATTCATAGATAAATGATCATATGTTGGTTTAGAATACAAAAAGATGCCTCCTTATTGTGGTAATCAATAGGGATTTTTTTTGAATATTTATATCCAATTTCCAAAATAACATTACATTTAACTTAATGAAGAATTTATCATATTTACTTGAAGAACAGTCCCACAAACATCATACTGGGTTATAATTATCATACAAAAACATGTTTTATCGTACAATCAAATCCTCAATTTTCTGATTTAGTTATCTAATAAAAATTCCAAGATACACTAGACTTTGTTGAATCAAACTATAATAAGAAATTAAAATTTTTAGGGTAGATGTTAAGTGTAACATAATTATCTCGATCCACTACAGTGGTTGTAATTTTTTACATCCTTCATTGTTATATTGGTCTTTTAGGTTTCTCTTTTTTATTAGGTCATAGATCTTTATAATGCCCAAAATCCTTGTATTTGATGTATTGATGTTCGGATTGAGCATATTCGGGACCCTTATACCCTAATTTTATTAGTCAACATCTTTATCTATGTTTTTATAAAATTAGATGGATCATAAATCCTTAATCCATTGAAATATTTTATTTTCCTATAAAGATATTACCCTGAGAACTTCTTACCACATTATTAACATAAAATAAGTTTAATATTCTCTCATCCATTTCCATTTTAATCAAAAAATCTATGAAAATATATATTTTTCTTGTTTTGTTAATATAGGTATTGTTAATGTTCCTATTATTATTTATAAATCATAATAACTGTGTGAGAATAACCATAATATTTTCAACACTGGCTTCCATCACAATAGGTTTATCAGTGGGACAATAATTATATTTCCCCTCACATCCCTTATTAACTCAATTCATTTTACTAAATCCATTAGTTAAATAAATTATAGTTTAGGAATGAGAATAATTAAATTAATAAATGTTTAAATGGAAACTATACAGTTATCAGAGATAATTAATAAATAATAGGGATAACTCAAGAATCCATAAGTTTTAATATATGTTATTCACAATAATATTATTATTATGATATATTACATAACCTGTTATATATTTCAAAATCAAATTCAATTTAAATCCTTTATAATGGTATGCGAAGAGTGAAATCCTCAGCCAAAGAATATCCCCATGGAGTGGAAAACCATGCATACAGTTATGTTAACTTATCTTATGCTGAGAGAAGATAGAGTTAATACTCAACCAGTCATTTTAGGCTTATTACCCCAAGGTGTATCTATTCCAAAGTATATATCCACCTTTTCATATCTAAATAGGAAATATTTCTAGGAAGTCACAAACAAAATAATTTCTCAAAATCTTTATATATTTCCATAAATTAATGCTTATCCCATAATGTTTTTAATAATGATATCTCATTCAAATTTCCAAAAATAATTAAACCATTATCTGATACTAATTGAGGAAACCCATGCTCAATATATATTTACATTAGATCATTTACAATAGTTAAACAATAAATTTCACAAATTATCTTACAATCCCATGAAATTAAGGTTAAATTACTTTAAGGATTAGCTATATAAATTACATAATTTACAACAAATGTGGTCATTTATACATAATTTCACCAAACTAGAACCTCTTCTAAATGTATCATATGTTATAATCATATTCATAACCTACTGAATGGAAAACCAAATAAGGGATGAACTAAAATTCTTTGGAAATGGAAAACTCACCAACATGATTTCCTGGTTTAGATCATAATCTTACTAGGAAACAGGTGCATGGAAAAAATATCCTATCAAAATAAAGATGTAATAATTAGATTTTTCCCTAAGTCAATATAGATTGACATGTAAAATTAAAATATCAAACATATACCACTGAATAATAGTGTCAAATAATGCGCCAATAATAATGATCCACAGAGAGTAAAATATTAATATAATTTAGAAATTTTTTAAGACATGGAATTTTTGTACACTAAAGAATAATGACACATATATAGACACATGAAATTATTGCACTATGAGAAAACAAATGACTATTATGCTTTATTTTTTATGAAAAACCTTGATGACATCACCTTAAATTGTGAGAAAACCCCTGGTACCCATGATTTATATTGAAAACAAACCCTTTATGTCTATAACTTAGGTTATGATTACGTTTATGATTCCTATACACTAGGTGTGATAAAACCTATGAGTCCCATGATTTTAGTTGTAGAAAAACCAATGATGTCCATGCTTTATTTTCCCATGGGGTAAAAAACAGTAACAAATAATTCGAGGGAGATATACAACCACACCCATCAGAAACATTATATATGTTTTTTATAAGATATAAATAATTCAACAGACAAAGAGAACCCATGTAAATAAAATGGGGTTCATATAATTTCCAAATGGTATCACATAATGGGATATCCAAAGTTGATCAATTTATACCAAATATTAATATCAAAAAATGTCTATTCCATATAATTATTTAAAGGGTGATTCACAAAACATAACTCTATAATACATATATTTAGAGTTAAAAATGAATATTTAATGGAGATATAAAATAACATTTAGAAGACATTTCTTGATATTTTCAATAATGGTAGAAGTTATTAGTTGTTCCAAAAATATAATTTTGGATCAATTAAAACATAGAAATTTTGAGACATTATTTAATAATAAAATTATATAAAGTATCCTTTAAAAATGCATAATTTTTTTCTAAATTAAATTTAGATCAAGAAAAAAAGTTATATGACATTGAAAAGGAAACACAATTTTTAATCGTAAAAATATCATTATTGAAATCCACATTTTAAAAAGAGGTATAAATGTTCTATTTTAAATTTTATAATGAGATGTATGAAAATTAGAAGAAATAATTCATATTTACATCTAAAAATAAAAAAGGAGAACAATTTTGGGTATAAATAATATCTAAATGGAAGATAAAAGCTTATTTGGGATGGTTTAGAATTATTTATAATAATGTCATATTTTAATTGGGAATGACATAAATAAAGAGGATACCGTAATGTAAATAAGTATTTTCCTCATAGAATAGAGATAACATAACTTCAAATATATAAACGTTTTTATAGGAGAAACTTATAAAATTATATATTAGTATGATAGTTGAACAATAAATAAATGGAAATTGAGTGGATGAAAAACTATTTCCATTGCTATTACTTACACAAAGGAGATTTAAATTAACGTAAAATAAACATAAATAATATAATACCCTATTTTATGACCTTATTCATGTATGTTAACATATATAAAATTCAATTATATTCATTAATCATACATTTATGATTTAGTTATAATTTATTTTTAGTATAAAATTTTAGTGATTATGCTTGTTTCACACATAGTTGAAAATTTTAATCTCAATCAATATTATTTGATACCGAGTTCATCATTTTTATATTATACAATTAATATAAATAAATTACTTTTAAATGTAAATAATTTTTTAATTTCATTCCATGATAATTTTGGCCACTATTAGTAAATATAGAATCAGTAATGGGACTATTTTGGTAATTTTTGATAAACATAAATTTATATATTAATAATGGATTTATTGTGAATATAACCTTTGAAAAAATATAATTATTTCATAAATATCATTTAAATGTATTAGAAAATTTTTATAATAATCTAATTACATTGTGGTTGTTAATTTAAATACATATCTCTATGGTGGTAGTAGTCAACAAGTACACATGAAAAACATTTTCATTTTATAATGAATGAAATGAAGTTATGAATTCAATTTTCATTTAATAATCTCAATAATGTTATAAATATCATATTTATTCTATAAATATCAATTTTTAACCAACAATGTATGTTTTTATTGAAAAATTAAAACATTACATTCAAAGAGGAGGTAGTCCGCACATATGCATGAGCTATAATTTCATTTTTCAAATGATTATGAAGAAAAGTAGATAATTATACTTATATCAATATTATAAAATTTCAATTTTATAATTATTATGTTCTTATGATTTTTTTATGGTATAAAATATTATTAAGTAGATGAATAAGGCTTAAAAAATATAAATGAATAGTGATGATTATGAATTTTTACCTCACTCTTTAGAATAAGTTCTTTGAGAATTGGATTAATCCTTTGAGGGGTGGTATTTTGAGAATAAAAAAACATCTTGGACATCTCAATGAGTATTATTAGGTCTTACTATTGATTTTGGTTAAATCAATAATTATTTGGTGTGTTTGGATGTGGGGAGGTGAAAGGATGCATTTATATGTGGAAGGAGTGACATTTTTGTAATAAGAGGCGAACTATTCAAGGAAAGTGACTCAAAAAGTGGAAATTAATGGATAGGGAATGATGAAGGCTTAATAAATACCTAAACAAATCATTTATATATATATTATTTTTATTATTTTTATTTTCTTTATCCTTTTTATTTAGCCTTTTTACCATTTACTTTTATCGTTATAGCTAGTTTTCAAGTATTTTATTTATATTTATAAATAAAAATAAAATAGAACATAATATAAATTTTTTAAATTTGGATTCAAAAAATGAAATCAATTTTGTTTGATAAATTTTAAAAAAGTGATAAAAATATAATTATTAAATAAAAATTTTATAGAGTATTAAAATATTTTTATATAAATATCTAACTTAAATTATAAAATATAAAATATAATATTTAATTAAAACTAATATATTTAAATATATCATCTTACTAAAAAATAAATATTTATAGAAGAAAAAATATTCACAAAATTCAGTTTATCCTGCTACCCTAATAATGTCATAAAATTCAGGATATGGGTTAAAATCATATCTTTCACTATTCACCCAAAAATAAATCATTTGAGAAAAATCACAAAAATTCAACCTAAGATAGTATTTTAATTATAAATTTATAAATTAATTTAAAATTTTCATGTTAAAAATATAAAATTTTAAATTTTAAATTTTACATGGAAAAATCAAATATAATGAAAAAAGTGTTTATAGGAGAATTATATTTTTCAAATATTAAATATTTTTATTATTATTTCATATCAATTTATAATTTATATAGTACTAATCTATTTTTAATATCCAAAATATAATTTATCATCATTTAAGTAGAATATACTCAGTTTATTGAAATAAAAATTCATAGCCCATAAAAATTCAATTTTAGGGGACATATATTTTAATGCATAAATATATTTTATTAGTTATCAAGCTACAATATTTCAATTTATTCAATGCACTTGTATTAAAAATTATATTTTTTATTTGAAATTTGAAAAGTCTAACATATAAAATACATGTGATATAAATATATAACTCATTATAATAATAATAATAATTTCATGTTGATATCATCATTACTTATATATAAATTACCCTTAAATATATCTATGTATGACTCTTGGATATGATAATCACTAATTATGGTCATGGGTTGTGGTTCATAATGCATGGATCTCACTGAAATTTCAATGAGCCTGAACTTATCTCACAACTGACATCATTTAAAAAGTAACCTTACCTGTTCATCTTGGTCTTGGTCTTCTGATAACCCTAGTAAAGCTACCTCCTATCCAAGATTGAACATATGAAATCCATAATGAAAATTTCTTTCTCCCGATACCATTTATTCGTGTTTAATTATTTATTTTGTAATATTTTTTTTAATTCTATCTAAACTTGATAATTCAACAATAGTATTATAATGATCATATTTAATAATTTTTTTAAATTATCACAGTTTCAATTTATTTCATATTTTTATATGAAAAAATATATTTGAAATATTATTTATTTAAAATGAAATCAATAACAAAATTTTAGAACATTATAGATATTGGAATAAATTATACACATTTACTTTTTTCAATTACGTTTATTCAAATAAAAATTAATTGATATGGAATGCATCATATTTTTTCTGAATACTTTTAAAAAACAATTATTTTCTAATAGATCATGCAATAATTTTGACTTTTTATGGGGCATAGTTGACCAAATTTATGATTTTCGATAATTGGGACACCTAGATGAGTAATTTCAGGAAAAGTCAATTTTTTTAAGTTTGAAAAACTAAAACACAATGTATAAAATATTATAGTTTCTTAATGAAGATGCTAATTAAAAAATACCTTAATGGATTGAAGAAAAAATAAAAATAAATGGAAAATGGAAAAAATATGGGGGGTATTGATTTATTTTAAAACAATACCAAGATATAATGAAAATAATTTTATTAAAAAAATTGAATGACTATGGATGATATAATATACCTGTTACTTATTCATCCATAATTATAAGTTCTTTTTAATTCCATTTAATTTTCTCTCCTAATTTTCTTAACCCCCAAATCCTAAAAAAATTATCATGACCACAAAGATTTAATGAAATGAACCCACAGATAACTTTGGACATTCCATTGCAGACCCCTATTTGATTATGTTTCTAAATCCAAATTAAAATTAATATCTAATTAGGGACTCATCTCTAACTTTTAAATGAAAATTATTTTATATGGTTATTAAATTTAAACCCTATAATTCTATACTATGTTGATTGTATTTGGAAATAATGTTTAATTCTCCCAATCTACACAAGATCGACCTCACAGTCTATGTGTTTATTGAATGCAATTCATAGAAATTAATAGTTATTTAATTAAACTAATCTATCAATTGTATAGAGTTAATGGATTCAAAGCATCTAATGAATTAGGTAATAATTATATCAGCTACAAAACAAACTACAACCCCATGGGTGGATTTGTGATTATTGATATAATTTACAATAAAAATGGTTATAAAGGGTATAATGAAATATTGTATCCACAATTTTATTTTCCCCAAGGAGAAAATTAAAATGAGGTAATGAGAGGCAAATATAATTCTTATTTAAGATTTAAAGATACTGCAAGCATCAAAATAGAAAAATAAGTTGTTAAAAAAGACAATGGGATAATATTCAGAAGTGCTCCTTCCTATAAGACTTCATTTTTAAAAATGGTTAGATAAGATTAATGAGGTAATGAAATTAGTAAAATCATACTAGTTTCATGAAAAAACCCCATAAATGTGTGAAAAAAACAAATAAATAGAATGCAGGAGAGATAAAATTTAAAATTCCAACATGGGTGCATGGATAATTTTTCCTTAAAATGTTTTCCCAACATCATGAAATTTTTTATTGACTTCCTAAGAAAAAAATATTTTCATATAGTTTAATGAAATTATTAAAATTATTCCATTAATATCTTTCAAAATATCATTCTATTACACATTAATATGTAAATTTTATACCCCAATTAGTGAGGTGAGGGCCATTATGTCAAATCCATTTTAGCATTGACTTATTGAAAAATTTATACTATTAAAGATGAGATCCAATTAGCATAATATAAATAATAAATATATTAATATTTTTTGTTATAGTTTCTCATCTTTTAATTTTATATTTTTCCCAGAAAAATAATATGAAAAAATTATAGGGTAAGATTAAAATGGAGAAACAAAATGTTATTTTATTTTTAGAATTGAAGCTCAAATTAAAAAATTTACATTAAATATTTTAATAATATCAAATGTGGGGAATTGATTTCAATATTTATAGGCAAAACAGTCAATAAAAATATTATTTATCACATCTAAATTTTTTATAATTTAGGTAAAATGATGGTAATGACCTCAACACATTTTTAATGTCATGAAAAAATTTAAGCCCAAATTTTATTTATATGTTAACAAACAATGCAATTTAATTCAGATAAAAAAATTATTAAACAATCTTTATTTTCTATATTAAAAACCTCATATATTTAAATCTATATGTCTAATGACTCAGAAAGTTTATTGTTACATTGGTAAAACATTGAATAATGAATTTACATCTTAATTCCAAATGATATTATACCATTTTATGACCCCAAAATGCATGGATGTTTTAAATGTTGAATTATTTTGAATCATTAATACCCATCAAAATGAGTTTTACAATTTATTCATAATATTATATAGGTTTATAATGGGATAGAAATTTTTTAGGTGGATCATTAAGAGAAAGATGAAAAATATTTTAGAATATCATTTTTAGGATTTCCATTTATAATGTGTCAAACATTGAATCCAATTTATTATGTTTTTGTTAGTCACTATTTCTTGAAAATAAATTAGGAATTAGAGAAATTTGTTATGAGGATTTAATTTAAGAGAATACATTTGATATTTTAAATGAGATATTAGACAATTAATTTAACATGGGTAATTAAAGTTAGTCAAGGGATTAAGGGAAATATGTTGAGAGGAATGTATTTTGGAATGAGATATTATTTTTCATTAATAGGAAAATTATAACATGTTATTTTTGAGAGAGTTATGAGATTTTGTAAATGATAAATTTATATGGGTGGAATTAATTTGGATGTCATATAGAGAATATATGCAATTAATGGGTAGAAATTGACTCATTAAATATGTTCTCAATAGATGATTTATAAAATATAACTGTAAAATATTATCAATAAAAGTGTTGGATGAAATCTATTATATTGTAAATTCTAATATATATTTATGAGAGAGCACATGATATTTTAAGAAACTTTTGGAACCTAGATGACATGGTTAGTTGAAGGTGGCAAGTAGTTTAAGGTATTTTTGATGAAATTATGGACACGAAAACTCATAGAAGGAGATTATTTACTTTATGGATTATAGAGAAACCATAAGGTAATATATAGGTATGTTTATTGAATATTGTCTAGGTGATGGATAATTCATTTTGGAACCTGGCCGCCTTACATCATTCATATCCTAGGGTTCATTCCAGATTTTATAATCCCAACATTCTTATATGTTTTCCCCATATCTCCTTACAGATAAAGGTCCTTGGGTTTGGAAATAGAGTTTAGATACTACCATCATTCATGATGGAAATCCTGGAAGCCTATGAAGTTCATCATTTCACATTAGTGGTTCAATTCAGAAACCGATGACCATTGGTAGATTCATTTAAATGAATTGTTCTCTCCAGCTAGGGGTTAACATCTCATATCATGGAAGGATTTATTTACCCAAATAATTTATTTATTTGGTTTAAAAATAATGGTGTAATTACTCTATAATCATCTAAAGTAATTAGAATGTTTGAATGGTTTAAATTTTTTTTGTGGTCCTACAATTTTTATATGAGGCAAGATGAATTTATGGAGGAAATTTTGAAATCATTCATTGTTCTCCATTAACCTTTCAAAATTTTGGTATTTTGAGTATTTTTGTAAATTTAATATGTAAATTATCTTGCATTGATGATAGGATAAACATTTTTTTGTCATCCCATCTCTCCAAGTAACTGTGTGGAGGTTGATGTCTCCAAACTACTAGTTATTTTTCTATGTATTAACGTTGAAGAGGAATCACAATGAATTCATGTAGTACACTTTGAATCATGGTGTTATTTTTTGTTCTTATTATATGAGGATGGTCCACCTCACCTAAAACTTTTGTTGATATTCCAACAAGGGGTTTGTATTTTCTGATTCCCAAGTAGTTCATTCTTGTATTGTATGTATTAGTGTATTTATAATTGTAGGGAAGTTGTCTCTCCCTACCTCGAGAGTTTCTATATAGGGAAACTGAAGCTCCTACAAGATGGGGGTGGTAGAGGACTAATGTTTAATAAGATTATCCCATCAGGAAGTATCTTTTGGTTTATATCATTCATACACAATTTTCATGAAGCCTTCTCAAGTTCAAATTAGTATTCTTGGGGTGAATGTTACTTATCATGTAACTGGATCTCAAAACATGTATGATATTATAGGAATAAGGGAGGATAATTTGATCCATAAGATTATATAAGAAGTGTCTATATATGGTAAAATAGAATAAATGATACATGATATAATAATTTGTATTAGAATAAATTATTTTTCTACTTATCTGAATATAGGTTCAAGCTCTGTACTTTTTTTCATCACTAAAATACTTGTTTGAAATAATAAAAATTTAATTTTTTAGATAAATAATAGATTTTGGAGTCTAAAACTTCTATAATGAGATCATGATGAATATTAATTAAAGAATATGAAATATAAGGGTTTATGTTTAACATTGATATTGGATAAACTTGCTAGATTGTGCCGAAGACACCTTATAGAATTAAAAATAAAACCATTTTTTAAAAGTGGGATAATAATTTTAAGAAAACAATAGAGGGGTGGGACAATTTAGAATTTAGAAAAAAATAGAAACATTAGGGTGTAGGGATAGATGAAAATTATAATGAAAGGAAATTGATACCAAAACATTCTATTCTAAGAGTAATTGAGAGGTTCATGTGAAAGAAAATCATCATTGTACTTCATATAAAGGTGTTGGGAAAAAATCCCTCAAGGCATCATTGCAGCATTTTTTAGGTGATTGTGTTTATTGACAAAGTGGACATCTGTGTTGTGATTGTTGACAATGAAAACCATGACATAAAAATTTGTTGACAAAGTGGATTTATTTGTGGCATGTAGAGTTCAAGGGTTGTGGTTAACGATCTATGTTTGATTCATTAATGTCAACAAAGGAATGGATGATCTGGAGGCAGTACGAAAAGAGCAGATACAAGGTGACAACATTTTCCAGTGTTTGCCAAATTTTTGGGCCTGAAAATTGTAAAATGGAGAAAAGTGGATTTGGAAAAGGGACTTGCACACCATTGAATTGAAAGAGAGGAAACTTGCGTGCCATATGTTTTTCAAGATCAGAGCATCAAAATGTTGCAATGGAAGAAGGGTCGCACAAGTTTTAGGGTTCGCCGCGCCAGTGATTTGCGCGGTAGATACTTGCGCGCCAAAACTTGCACGCTGAGGGGAGACTTGCAGGCCATTGCACATGGTTTCCAAATGCCTATAAATACAGGTCAACCCATCCTCATTCTGAAAAGAGCTCAATACATAAAAAATCATATCTCCCATCATGCAGGTGTGGTGGTCGCGCAATTGGTGTGTGGTCGCGCAAGTAGAGGTTGCACGCCAGGTGATTGTTGTGCGCCTAAGGTGGTCTGGGTGAGGAAGGAAGATAGTCGCGCAGGTATTGAGAAAAAGAATAAGTCATCGCACAAGTGGATTGGTGACACTTGCGTGCCAGTTTTTAAAGAAAAGAGAAAGTTTTTGGTTGCGCACCAATGTTGGTTTGGGCGTAAAAGGGTGTCTGTCGCGCAAGTTTGTATTTGGAGAAGCTTGTGTTGTGGAAGTGGTTGAGGTGGACCTGCATGCCAGTTTTGACTTGTGCACCGAGACTTGTGCGCTGACTTACATAAGGGCACCATGTAAGGTTAATTTCCATCAGTGATTCAGGGGTGCGTGGAATCTTGAAGATTTCCTAATAGCTTCAGTGCAAAGTGATATTCATCTTAGGGTGAAAGTTAAAATTCCAAAGAGAATCTACAAACAACGGAGGATTCATTCATTAGTGATAATGAAGAGACCTATAGGTCTATAAACTGTGAGTGGATCATTTCCAGAGCAGTGAGAAAAAGAAGACGAAGAAGGTGATCCTCTCCACTGGTAGTGAGCTAGAGAGAGGTAAGTAGGGAGTGACCCTTGGGAAGTAGTGAGTTGACCCTAAACATTGTAAAGGCAGTGAGCCTAGGAATAGAAGTGATCTATCCCAAACCTTGTAAATAGTAGGGTGATTTTATTGGATTTGGTACATTAGCACATTGTCGGTGCATGCTACTTGGACATATCCCAGTGAGGGTGAACCAAGTAAATATTTTTGCGTATTGTGCATGCTTTACATTCTGTTTATATTATGCAACGGAAAAGAGAGAGAACCGTGTTTTTCTTAACAGTGAAACAAGATCAGAACAAGATATAATTTTAAATTATTTATACCCTGATTCACCCCCCCATCCATGAGGGCATAAAAAAAGGATAGAAATTAGTGGAGAAATTAAATAGATTTCTAAATCTAATGAAGATGGTATGGGAATTGAATGACAATTCACATTTTTTTCAAACATGTATTGAAATGATCTTCTAGTAAAAATATTTCCATTGAATAGATAAACCTTGAAGTATCTAAATTTCATGTACATGTTAAACTATATAAGATTATATCTATCACAAATAATATTAATGAAGACAAAAAAAAAATGGAAAAGTGGATATATCATTTCTCTAGATTTGTTCTTGGAAAATGATGTATTTTTAGCTGTAATTAACTAGAAATATACCAAAGAATGTGTTTTATTAAATATAACTTCTAAAATTAATACAGAGTAGTGTTTTAAAATATCAGTGGATAAATTTCCATGAGTACATGACGAACCATGAAATTAGTGGTTTGAATCACAACATATTTACATTTTTCATGATTTTGATCACTCCGATTTCTCTATTGATGATTACTTCACTATTGTGATTCTTACTCAATTTAACATTAAATATTATATCCAAAATCATCCTAAAAATGATATAAGATAAATATTATGGAAATATAGGAGTTATACCTCTAGATTTAAGAGGGCCGAGGAACATTTAATATTTCCATTTTCTTTATTTAGAGAAAGATATCAATATATTTTATTTGAAGTATTAGTTCGAATCTATGTGATTATTAGTTTTTACTTATACTCTTTGAGTGAGGGTATTATATTTATGAATAATTTATCCATGATATTTTATGATATTGAATTTCATTATTTTTTCTTCTTGGTTGTTTATCTATATAGTTGAATTATTTTTAATCTAAATTTTTATCTTTATTATTTTTTGGTTGATATTTTTATACCGGGTTATTTTTTTGATGGTTCTCACTGATCTCCCTTAATGTGTCCCTTATTAAAACTATAAAATTATATTTTGTAGGAGTATATTATTTTTTTATTATTTATTAACTATGATCATTGAATTATCTTTCTATCTAGGGATTTATTGATAAATTATTATTTTTTCATAAATGAATTTGTGGTAAAAATTTCTAATAAAATGTGTTGTAATTATTTTTACTAAATGGATTTCAAATTCATTTAACAAAATATAACACGATATGGTTATGGGTGTTCGAAAATGGTTTTAAAAAAATACGAGAAATATTTTTTTGAAATGATTAATGTTTATAGATTTTCTAAGAATGATTATATGAAAAAATATATATTTTATATTAACTCCATCAAAACAAATATTGTGTAGAAATGTCGGGAATATTGATATTTTCTAGTGATTTGGTGGAAACTTATATTTTACAATATTATTTGTAAAATGTATATTTTTTTGTAGTTGAAAAATAGGGATTTCTATTAAATCTAGGAAAATAAATATTTTTTACTATGTATTCCCTTAAAATAATGGTTTTAAATGGATTTAGGAAAATTAAGGTTTTTTAAGAGAATGTTCCCATGAATGAAAACATGACTGTAATGGGTAAAAAATATGGGTTTGTTTTTATGGTGTTTTTTATGAAAAATTGGGTTTTGGGAATATGATTTTCATATCATGTATTTAGAAATTATTGATTTGAAATATTTTTTTATGAATCAATATATTGGATTTAAATTATTTGATATATTATTATTTATTTTCATTTCATTTATGGGTTATCTTATGAATTGATATTTGTTGTGATTGTGGGGAAAATCCTAATATGATTTTACTCATCACTAATATATTCACACCAATAAGAATGTAATCCCGAATGGTTATAATGTAGGTAAAAGAAAGTTATAATTCTATATAAATAAAGAGATATAGGTCCACTTAAGAGGTATGGTATGGGGAGTAAATGTATTCAAAAACTTAAGTGTTAGTTCCATAGAATTGAATAATATTTTTTATTTTAATTATATTTACTTTAAAATAAGTAAAAATTAATAAATAACCTATCAAATGATGAGTGATAAATCACGTAACATTAATATGATAAGTCCCATAGTGTATTGTACAAATAGAAAGGTAAAATATTTAACTCAATAATGAGAACCATGATGTGATATGAAAATATTGTTAAACACATGTCCTATAATAATTATGAATTTTTCTAATGTCCCACAAGTTGTGTTTTGACTATCTGGTGTTCAATCATTTTAAGAACAAAATGCAACTTATCATGGGGTTTCATAATTGTTAATATACAAAAATAGAGGTTACGAGGTCAAACTACCAATATAAATTCCACATGTTATATGTGTCATTGGATATTCATATATATGAACATGTGTATTGATCTTTAGAGTTGATATTATTATAAATGTATATAATGAATCATGTATATTGTTGTATCAAAAAAAAGGTTAATGACACATTCTTTCGATTAAGTAGAATACATTGGGTTAATTATAAAGGATATGATATTGATTAAAAAAATTAATAAATTATTTATACCTTATAAGATAAGGAGGATGATATATCAGACACTCTAACTGAAATAAAGCTATCTAATTATGTCCATATGCATGGATGTGTACAAGCGAGTTCATTTAAGGTTTTCAAAGAAGTATATATCTTTATGACACAAGTATTATACATACATTATGAGATACATTGAAAAAGAGATAAGATTATATAGAAAGGATTCGTAAGTGGCTATTGACATCATGTAATTAATGTTTTTTCTATGCTAACATTGAAAAGTTCCTAGACACTAATCATGGAATTTGGCATGTTGAACAAATTCTACCAAGAAAGAGTCCTATTCGGCCACACACTATGTTTTTCAGTAGTGTAAAATTAAATTCAATTTAATCCTAATATAAAGAATAAATATTATTCTAAAGACTTAGGAATAATAATTTTCCAGTAATGTTGAATATATAAAATCAATCACCAGTCATTCATGATTACAAATTATGTGAGATAAATATTATTAAACATTTCTTCATTAGTTAATGAATATAATATTTATTAATATATATATTTAATAATATGATGATGTTTATTTAGAATAAATATTTATTATTAAAGATTAAATAAATTCTTAGTAGGATTAATTGATAAGGATAAGGTCCTCATAGAAAATATATAATTCAATTAATATAATTTAAATAAATACTGATAATTTTTTTATGACATTTTATTAAAATATTTTTGAGTTTTAGAATTTCATGGAAAATAACTAAAATAATAATACTTATATGTAAAATGGTATTTACATATAATATTTAATTATAGAATGGCCTATATGGGTTTACTAATTATATGTCCATAACTATATATTAAAAATTATATAATTTTTTGGGTTAGGAGAATTGGTGTTCATAATAAATACTTTAAATATAATTATCTTAAGAATAAGGTTAAAACTCTATAGAATAAATCGAATTTTAAAAGTAAATTCTCCTTCTCTTCTCTATCAAAGATTTATATATCTTTTGTGGAATCCCCTAGGGGAAATTTTCTTGAATTATTTACTGTATTGAGAACACGATGAGAACATAATACAAATTTATCAACAATTATTAATGATTTATCAAGAAAAGAAAATTATTATTATAAACTAATGACTATTTATATGTAAAAATATTCTATTTATGAATATTCTAGGGATTTTTTTCTAGTTCATAATATTTATCCATTAAAATTGAGAAAAATGTTGTTAATTATGGGCCCAACCGCTCCAATTTCCTCCAAAACAATTAAGTGGTATTGAGAATTCCATATATTGATTTATAATTGTTTATTATTTAATGATTAAATTTTTATATTTATAATGATGATTAATTTGTTTTATTTAATTTGTCTATAATTTAGAATAACATGAATTTTCAATTTTATATAATATTGAGTGGGATAATAACAAAACACTTGAAGATATTATTTTACTGTTCCAATGATATTGGAAAATGAGCATGGTCACATGATATGATACCTCAATTACATGTCATGAACCCTTGGTCAACTACATAAGTATAGAACATGATAATAATGACACACTATTTGGGTATCATTATGGAGTGAGTTTAATTACATGTCAAATTATTCTTCTAGCTAGAACATGGATAGACTAGGTTACTAACATGTAGCTAATATGTATGTCGTGTAACCTTAGAAAATGTTCCATTACCTAAATTATGGAAGATGTGTGGACAAAGTAAGTCGTATGTAATGAAACACATAGAATATTGACTACTAGCATTGAAATATGGAATTATAAGAAGAAGAAAATGTGTAGGGTGTTGTACATGATGCATAACACATAACAAACCATTAGAGAAACATTCCATGTACCTATGAATGTAGTATGGGTTTACATTATAAATGTACACATTGTAACATAGGATGAACATTCTATGTAACTACATAAAACACAAAGAAGGTACACACCAAGAAAGGTGTCCAATGTTTTTGAAAAATACAAACTGAAAAATTAATTAAATAAAATAATAAATTGCATGTTATGAAATTTAATGTGCCTTTCATGTGATAGGGTTATAATAATTATTGTTGATAATAATTATCTCAAGACAATTCTATCAATTCCAAACAGACCTGCCTCAAGAACTATCTCAATAACTAGAGTAAATCACCATCCTCCCTCTCATTATCAAGAAAAAAAAGAGTATAATTATTTCAATATAAAATAAATTCATATTATGATCATAAGTGAACGATGAAAGGTGTTTTTTCTACTATACTAACACCAAGAGTTCCAATTCTATTTTTCCAAGATTCATAGAACACATATTGATACCAAAAACCTAGTTCCCCTCACCAATGAGAGAGTGATAATATGTATAGGATCTTCCTACTGAGTGGAGATAATTGTATTTTGAGTCAATGTGAATCAAAAAAAAGAGACAAACAAGTTAAAGGTGGAATACTGAAACGTGATCCTTGCTCAACTCATATTGTTATTCCCCTAGTTTTTTTGTTTCAATTAAAATATACTAAGCAAACCAAATACTTGTAAAAATATCATGATAATAACACATTTTTATTTAATTTTTCTAGGTTCATGGGTATTTATTTATTTTGGTGGTGAATTGTTTATTTGATGACTAAACATGATCACATACTATAAATGAATTAACTAGTATGTAAGTTGAAATAAAATTAATTTATTATGTCTAAATTATTTTATTATACCTGGTAAATTAATTTTATAAAATCTATATGATACTAAAAATAATAAATTGATAAAAAAATTACATAAATATAAGGATAAAAAATATAGTTGGGAAACATAATGTCAGATACCACCTCGAATCAATTGATGTAAGATGAAACCATAGTAAAAGTTTTATTCTTACCATTGTTAGATATTCATTCAAATATAAGAGTGTCTTCAAAAAGATATTGGTTCAGATTATCCAAATTGGTATTATGTATAATGGTCATTTTTATTTCATTAAATTCATATTTAGGTGATTAGAAATTCTGTGTCAAGTATTTTAATAATTTTGAGTCCACTAAACTAATAAAGGGAAAACATGTTAATCCATGTGGTATTACCACCTACTTAAATAGCTTTAAGTAATTTTAATAACTACATTCTAGGTTTTTATAAAGATAATATAGATCATATCCACTAGATTATTCATAGTACATTTAGATGACCCAAGAATAAAATATATATATATTATGTCAATTTTTATGAATAATCATTACATCTCAGAATACATAACATCACATAACCCAATGGTTTATTAGAAGTTTAGAATTATACACATAACCAACTTATTTTATAGAATATTTAATATCTCCCTCTAAATTAATCACACATGATACCCTTTTATAGATTTTTTATATATTAACCTCCCTCTAAACCTGGAGAGTAGATTCATAAGTTTGAGTGATATCTAATTCTCAATAAGCATAAAAATAGGACATATCAATTGATTATTATAAGGGAGAACAAGTTGAGAATAGTTTTATGAGAAAAAACCAAAGTTCTTGGAAATAACATTTGGGAATAAAACCTAATAAAAAATGGACTCTAAATATGGATTTATGGTATAAAGCTTTGGCATAACAAAAATCACTAGTAATAGGGGCTTAGAAACATGAGTTAATAATAATGATCCATGAAAGTATAACATAGGAAAAATAATATACAAAAGGAGAATTCAATATAAATAATTATAGAAAAAATTCTCTTTGAAGCCTCACTAACATGAATATCATCCAACTTTTGATAGAATCCCATGGTTGATTAATTTCACTCCTCATTCCCATTAAACAATCATGGATAGAGTCTCTGTGTGGATTATATTCACTATTCATTACCGCCATGTCATATCATATGATAAGAATATGTACCAAATACATTGAAGGGTTATACTACACCAATCAATCAAATAATAACAAACAATTGTAATGTGTTCCACAAGAACTTGAATAAATTCATAATTCCATCATTGCTTAATTAATCAATGAGATAAAAACATGTATCATTAAAAATTCCTCGATACAAGATCATAATCTATATAGAGTATGATTTTTAAATGAATCATTATAAAAAAATCCATATAAATGCATAAGAAACATTAAAGGTTGTTTATATAGATTAGAGGAACATTTATTAGACCATTAAAAAATTAATTTAAAAAATAATAAGAAATAACCTTTTCGATTGATAATTTTTCATAAAATTATCCGTAGAATAATGGAAATATAACTAAATTTTAAAAAAATAAAACCTAAAAAAATCTTTATTCTGAAATACATTCATGATGGTAGTAAAATGAATTCACCCAAAAAATCAACTAAAATTCATTTCACAAATTTTTAAAGAATGTAAAAATTGACCCAAGATAAATATTTAGAATGAATCAATTGAATTTTTTAAAATAAAAATTAAGAAAATATAAAATTAAATTATTTATTTATTTAATTATAGTAATGAAAAGTCATAAGAAAATATAAATAATATAAACATGGAAGAATTTTATTTCCGATCATAAAAAAGATTTAAATTTGGTTGCACTTACATGTATATTTTCAATTAAACTGTCATCCAGTGTGATATGAAATGGTAAGTATTTTTCTACCGAGTGTGCAATGTATGATGATGGATCAGTTTTTTAAAACTTTTATCACTGATTTGAAATTATAACATCACTTTCAGTTATTTTTATCCCTGTAAAAAATCCATAGAACCTATGTAAAAGTAGTTATGAACAAAAATAGAATTGAACTTATACATCATTGTTGACGCTCCTTTTCGTCACATTGTTCAATGGAATGCAATAGGAAATGACTTAGCACAAATTGTTTCATCCTTTGAAGAAAACATCAAAAATCTATAAAGGAATGAAAAAGGAGTCAAAGGACCTTGCACCGTGCAAGTTCCCCTACCGCCATGCAAGTACACTTGCGCGCCACCTAATGGTCGTACAAGTGACTTGCGCGCCCTATTTGAAAACCGCTCTGGGTCTTCAGAAGCCTATAAATAGATAGTGTGGGCCCCCCATTAAAGGAGGATTTTTTTTCCAGAATTTAGATATAGAGCTCTGAACGCCCAAGTCTCTTCTTCAAGTCTTCCGAACACTTCTAATGTAATTATTTACCTAGAATGGAAGGTCTAGACAAGAGGAATAAGGTATAAGTGTTAGAAATCACTAACACATGCACGCCTAAATGTTTTTCCCTTAAGGGAAATGAACACACTTGTGCGCCTCCTTACCTATTCATTAAAACTTGCGCGTCACTCTTCTGGAAGTTCCTCAAGATGATTCTAAAGGCTTTAGTCAAGAATCGCCCAAGTATTACTCTACATGTCAATGATCGCGCATGTACCAATGTGTCGTGCAGATATACCTACGCGACCAATACTTGTGCGCCCACGCAGTACCTGCGTGCCTACCAGGACTTGTGTGCCCCTCTATTTTTGGGTGTCTTTCCTGCCCATTTAACCCCTCGTATGCCATTCCACCTCTCCTATTCAAGCTCCAATCTTAAAGACACTCTTCAAATCCATTTATGGCATGTTTTCTTGATTGACTTTTTATCTGAAAGGATCTCTGGGGAAAACCTCTCAAAACATAGTGATTTTTACATCTTTATGTCACTAAAGATAGAGAGTTCATTCATTGAACATCATCCTTTAAAGATGAGAGAATCATTTACTTGAGCCTCCTATTCCGGATTAAGTCCCAAGTCCCCTAACCAGGGCCACCTTTTCAGGAATAAACCCTAGTCATAATTCCCCAAATTTGTGCATTCTCTTTAGGAGTAAGCCCCAAACCTTAATTACTTTAACCTAGGCCTCCTTTTTAGGAATAAGCCCCAGTCTGAAATATGGGCATCCTCTTTAGGAGTAAGACCAAATTCCCTTAATCTTCAAATCCCTTTAACATGGGCCTCCTCTTTAGGAATAAGCCCCAGTCTTAATTTCTCTTAACCAGTCATAATTCCTTTTTAATCTGGGCTTCCTTCTCAAGAGTGAAACCCAGTCATAAGTATCCTCCTAAACATGGGAATCTTTTTTAGGAGTACGCCCCAAGAATAGAGTATCCAAATCTGCATGAAGCACATATACCTTTGTGGACCATGTTCATGGATTTCTTCCCTGAAGTAAATCTTAATCCTCACCTATTTGGGCATTCATACATACATAAGCCCCACATCATGGAATATATCATGGAACAATTGTCTGGTTTCACAAATACCTCTTTTTTCTCACACCGAGCAAGACTCACGTGAGCTTAGAGTGTAAAAGTAATCATGAAATCTTTCTTTGAGCCATAAATCATTCGTAAACATCATACTCCCTTACTCAAACTATGTGGGTTCTGATTCCTTTTCTAAACAAAGGATACGTAGGTAGCCCATCTGTGGTTACGATCCCAACATCGAAATAATCCATGTCCTCCTGAATGACAATAAACTTCAAGTGCCCCACTGAGTGGATTTAAAACCAGTATGGTCATTATAATGACCAATAGACTTTTATGTATTTAAGGGTACCATCGACTAAAAATCTCTAGCAAATACAGATGATTCTCTATTGATGAAGAACCTCGAATTCATATAAAAGATTCTCTAAATTTCCTACATATTCAATCATTGATTGTCAGATCTAAAGGAAATCTCATTTTATACTTGGTAATGTAATAAGGATTCACGAACATAACTTAAATCTATAAAGAGAGTCCCGGAGTAGACAATAATTCCCCTAAATAAGGTTTGATGATTCCGAACTCCCATCATCTCGACCAATGAAAATTCCTAAGCCTCATCAGTCCATAACTAATGAGCGCCTACTATTGGAAAGTAGGTCCAGATGGATATGGAATCATTATATGTTTCCAGTTCTACGAACAACCCATTAGAAACTGATTGGAATGTTTGAACCTTCAATCAATGAGGTCATCCCCAATTCCAGAGGAAACAAAACATGGTGAACCCGACGTGAATCCTTTACCAAGTTAAAACGAAGCTTTTCCTATTTGTTAGGCCCCTATTTAAACTCAATGAGAGGGACAACAAGACAATCAATAACATATGTCCTCATCCAAAAGATGTAACAACCGAACTTATCTTGATTATGTTTGTTATATCAAACATGAACTCTTTTTCAAGATATTATTCATTACGAGAATGAATTTTCTTAAGTCCACATCAGTGAATACCACTGCTGCTACTCTTGCTAGATAATCGTCCGCTCTGAGGACGACATAACCTACTCAGGATCTTCAACGCTGGGTATCAAATGTGCTGGTTAAGGAGCACCATCAAAACGGTACTATTCCGACTCTGGAGGCCGCTCGACAAGCCCTCCAAGTCAATAATTCAACCTAGTCATCCGGATAGTGACGACCAATGATTAAGAATCAGGTGGTGCTAACCACCCTCTCTAACCATTTCAGGTCGTTATCCCCACAACGCAATCACCATTCACTCCCATTTTTTGAGGAGGTGAATGAGCAGGTCCCTCAGGGCCTTAATTCAAGGAAGAATAAGTCCTTCCTGAGGGCTCCCATCAACAATCGCCGCTAGAATTGTGCGGTAGTGCGCCCTCAATATGATGAGGGTATCGACTCCAGGCATTCGTCTCAGGTTCCTCGAACCTGAGAAGGTAAGAAGAATCGCCAGAGGTGAAATCTGGTCAACAGTGAGTAGATTCTCATCTCTGCTATCTCCAGAGATGTCCACCAACATAACTTGGAGGCAAAAAATGAGCGGGCACATACACCCGTCTGTTTTAATTCTGCTGTCCAGCAGACTCGTCTGGAAGCATCATGCCAATCCCGCTAGGAAATTCCGGCGGAGTACTATAGGTAGGAACATACACCTGTTTATACGTCATCAACTAGTCAGCAGGCTCGTCTGACTACATATTATGGATCTCTTCAACCACGTTCGGCAAATTACAATCAGCAGACACATACACCTACTAGTATTGATCAATCCGACCAAAAGTATCGCTTGGTAGCACTCAGAGAAGTCAGTCGGAATGATTTGGCGACAAATAAGAGGCAGACTCAACTCTCTGCCCCCACACTTGAGTACTGTCAGGATTCACTAACAAGAAAAGAAGGACAAGAGAAGGCACACAAACCTACTCTAAGCACGGAATGGACATATATCCTAATTCTGGAAGCTGAAGTCACCTAACATATTCTATCAATGGTGAAAGAGCAGAAGAAAATCCCTTCTCATATTCTGGATGCTTGCCAGAATATTACAATAGCTTCAGCAGCATCTCAGGGAAAGACACATAAATCTATCCCTACCAGTGGAGTGACAAATCAACAGTTCACTCTAAAACAGGAACACACATCTGTTCCAGTCTAAGAGGGTTGTGGGGCATATTCCCCCATATCATATGGACAAAAAAGTCAGGCACATACACCTGATTTGAGTGGAGATTTTCAGCCTAATCTGGCCATCTCTCCTCATCAGGCACATACACCCTCTCAGAGTATCCACTTTCATCAACAAGTGGATTCCAAGGTGAGTAAGAAGGTGTCTAAGAAGAAGTCCAGCCCAACACAGTCAAGAGATCAAGAACCAGTCTATAACAAGGCCTTGATCAATGATGGAGTTCTTGAAGCCCTCATACAATTATCTGTTGCCATCCAAGATTCTACTCCCTCATTTCCCAATAGTGGGAACATTAATTCAGAAGGTCTTCAACAGACACTTCCTCATGAAGGCTTGCTTCATGACAGTTCGGTCAATCATGAAATTTCATCTTCAGATGAGAGCTACAATAACCCTCTATGTCCCCAGAAGACCAATGAGCAAGAGATCTCATATTTTGTTATAACCCACCATGGTGGTCCTCCCCATGATGATGAATTTCAGTGTGAAATTCCTCTCCTCAGTAGTGATTCACATTGCCCGGAAAATTCTCCAGTGGAAAATGTAGTGCCAAGAAATCCCTCTTATCTTGAGGCACTTGAAAATGTGAAACCATTCATGTCTGATGGTTCATCGCTATCAAGTGAAATATTTTCTCAACAAGAAGATAGCTAGGGTGTAGGTTGTTCTCTGAACCACCCCTAAGTCATGTATCTTCTAGTTTGATCAGTGATTTCTCTACCAATCTTGTTGAATCCGACGAAGCAATAAGGAAACACCATCTTTGGTCAAATCAAGTAGAAGAATCTTCATTGAACGATAAATAGGAAATGCTGAACATGAGAAAACAACTAGTGAAGGGTGAAGTACCAGTCATGTTTTGGCCTCTGGCTAACTCTCAGTATGACATTCCAGAGATGTTGACAGAAGATGGAATTCATGATATTCGTCTTAACATATGGAAAACTCTTTATCAGTTGAAAAAGAATGTTTTATATTATGATGAATATGAAAATCATCTTAAGATAATATAAGGGTTAAAACATCAGATTGATTTGGCATATTTATCAGTCTCTCGATATCCGAAGGCTGAAAAGCACTAGAGACCCCTTCAACGTTCATGCCTTGGCGCTCTAAGAAGATTGTGCCAGTTAATTTCCAATGCCTAATCTGGTATTCATGTTAGGGGATAGGGTGTTCATGGAGCACTAAATTTCACTATACTCTCCAGTCAGCAAAGCCCGCCCAAAATGGCCTCATGTAATATTATTTCCCATGGCCGGCCACAGTCAATGGGTTTTGTTTGTAATCAAAAAAGTTCTCAAGAACAGGCTTCAGCTAGTTCCTCTGAAAATCAAGAATACAGAGAACAAGTTGTTGATTTAATCCTGCATCAAGAAAACAAGAATATTGAACAGGCCTCTCATATGGATCAAGTACATCATCAAGTGACAGAAGTGTCAGAAATCATCAAACGGTCTTTTGAACCAGGTGATAAAAGTGGATATTGATTGATACATCTAGCAAATTTCCGGACTACGGTCCGCAAGATCTGGAGGGATTTTAAGAAAGTCTCAGAAAAATTATGTCAAGAGCCACCCCGTCTTGCAAGACTAGGGACTCTTTTAACCCAACCCTCAGAATAAACAAATAGGGTTCGAGGAGTTGAGCCAAGGCAGTAGGAACAGACCCAGTCCACTGGAATGGGGACCTTTTCAAATCATCAATCCCCTCCTCGGTGAAATTCCGTCTTCTCTTGACCGGGGAAGAAGCCACAAGAGGAACGAAGAACCAAACTATCAGGAGATTCTTTCCAAATTACAGTTCGCCAAGAAGTTCCTGAGGGATCAAATCAACAAAAGGTAATGTCTCATCAGGGGAATGGTAGAAGACAATATCACATAAATGATGATAGAATGGATATGATGCATTATGCATCAATTAAATTCATTAATGTAGTTTATGTTGATCCTCTAGAACATGTGGCTCACTCAGGGGACTCAGATGAAGAAGTTCCTACTCCAGAAGTTGTACACACAGACACAAATGAAGAAGGTGTGCGTACACGAAATCAAAGGATTACCCAGAATCTAGGTAATCCTTCATGTAACCCACTTCCCCGTCTCCTAAAGGGAGATAACAAGGGGAAAGGAAAGAATAAATTTACAAATCGTTCCTCTGTAGAAGGCCAATCGCTCTCACTAGAGCAGAGATTTATACAATAGGAGGAAGAAATGAAGGAATTGAGGAGGATGAATGCAGAATTACTTCCAGGCAGTCCTCCTCCTAAGCGTGCTGGAGTCAGTCAGCCAAGGGAGTTTGTTGCAGTTACTGAGATGGATCAAGAATATCCTCCTCTATCAGTACACCCTCACAGGTCTAATCATATGGGTCAAGTGCAACAACAATTGGCGGTGCTACCATTAGTTACAGTACCAGCCACCACATCTGTACCAGCTCCAGTCATTGCACCTGCCCTAGTACAAGTTCAACCGGATGTTTCTAAAAAGTTAATAACTACCATTGAGTCATTAACAGCTTAGTTAGAGACTATGGAAGGTAAGCGTTCATAGGTTCAACCAGAAAAGAGAGCTTACCTTGAATGGGTAGATTCAATCCTACCCCCATCATGTTTTGGGATCCCTATATTCTATATTTTCAATGGATCAGGCGATCCTAAACAGCATTTGACGCATTATGTGTCTTGTTTCGATCCTATGATGGGAACTCCGGAATAGCAAGAAGCAGTGAAACTCAGATTCTTTGTGCGAACCTTTCAAGGACCAGCTTTTGTTTGGTACACAAGCTTTCAATCTCGATCGATTACCGGGTGAGAATATCTTCACCAAAAATTCCTTCATCAGTTCATCTCAACATTGCCAAAGACAATAGTTTTGTATCTTAAAAAAAGTATGCAAAGGGAGAATGAAAGGGTCTCAGATTTCAATGCTCTCTAGAAGGGATTAACATATTCCCTAAGCTAATCACTCCCTCGGGAATAACTCTTTCCTATTTGTGTGGAAAATCTATGTGACGAATTATGCACGTCGTTAATCCCTATGAAATATATTGGAGGGTTTCAAGACCTTACTTAAATCGCTCAATATATTGAAGATTATCTTATAAATACTAAGGATAAGGCTCGTATAATTCAATCAGCTCGAGGAAGGAGAATGGGTAAAGCGGAGACTGCTACAGTTATGCTTAAACAAGCACTTGTACCTGCTTCTACTTCAAAACCTTCATCTTCTCAAAGGGATTCACCTCTTGAGCGCCAACAACAAAGGTCATTTCATCATAATGATCAAAGAGATCAAAGACGATAAACATTTGGGTATCTGAAGAGAAAAACATAGTATTTCCTAAATGAACAAGTTATTGGTTAATTTATTTCGGCTCTAGAAAATAATTTGGTTCAGTTTCCAAGGCTGAAAAGTCCAAACAAGGAAGAAGATGAAGACCGTTCCAACTATTTCCAGTTTCATCAAATGTTGGGGCATCCCATCCAGGAGTGTTTTATCTTTAAAGACCTCTTGAAAAAGATGGTAGAGTCGGGACAAGTCAAATTAAAAGGTTCTTCAGCTTGGGTAGCATGTGTTACTTCTACAGTTCAAATGGAGGAAAGAGAATAGAAAGAAGTGAAAAGAAAAAATGCGCAAAAATATGATGATTGTATGGTCAGAAAAACGATCAACTGAACTCATTCCATTTTACGAATTCAATTGAAGAAACCAATTGTGCCTTCTTCCATGAATGTCTCAGCAAAACCCTCTTCATCAAAGGGAAAATCCTCAAATAAATAGCATGATTCAAATAAATAAAGAGAATCGAAAGAAGATGATTATGTGTCAAAGCCTATGTTGTATTTGACTCTGGTAGACTTCATGTCATCTACTTCAAATTCACGGGCACCGCCCCACCAAACAGAACTGCCTAAATAGGCTAATCAGGCAGAGTATTAATTGGATGAAGAGTTGATGTTTGGTTCTATTAATATGATTCAATTAACAGATCCATATGTCAGTCACAGTTTCTATTTTGATGAGCATGAACTCCCTATATCAAATAGAGGAATCAGAGGAAGATCCAGAGTCTCAGGATACAGGGGAAAACGTGGATCTTTTAGAGGACACTATTCTAATTCTACCACTTCTAGAACTGTGTATGCGGCAGAAACTCATGGTAGAGCCCTTCAATGAGGTCAACAAGAACAAACAAGTTCTTCCACACAAGACAGACATAGCCCTAGGACAATTATTCTAGAAGATCGGTTGAAGGTTCCATCTTCTTCCTCTCAGAGGGTAAATAGACCTAATCGGTCTAATCTTCCAAAGCTAGAAGTATTACCAACTCTTATCCCAGTATAAGATGCATCAACTTCCAAGGAATCATCTTTCAAGGCACCTGCTAGGCCACATGTTCCTGTTGGGAAACACAGACCTTTGGATCAAATGTATGATATATTGAAACACCTGGCCCAAGTACCGGCCAGGTTATCAATTATAGAATCCATGAATTTATCAAAGGATCTTCGGGAGGCACTCGTTGAGGCTTTGTCAAGTCCTCAGGAGTTTGAAACTGAAATTGTTGTAGCTGAAGTCTACCATGTAGAGAAGAATCCTACAGAATGCCATGCCGTAATATCTTTTACTAATGAAGATGAAGATGATGTCATGCATGGACATATTAGACCTTTGTACTTATCTGGAAAGTTCAATGGCGTAGACATCCGAAGTGTTTTCTTTGATAATGGTATAGGAGTCAACCTCATGCCCATTCGTACACTTCATCAATTGGGCCTCACAGAATCTGATTTATCTCCTTCTACTTTGATGTTACAATGATATGATAAAAATGAACAAGAAACATTGGGCGAGATTACACTTAGAACTCAGTTCGGAGATCTTGTGTCCAATTCAGATTTCATGGTTGTTGATCAAGACTCAGCCTTCAACATCTTTCTTGGAAGACCCTGGCTACATCTGTATGTGGCTATCCCTTCATCATACCATCAATGTATCATGTTTTGTTTCGATGGTCAAGTTGGGACATTATATTATGATAAGGCCCCGTTCAAGGCAAGTGAATCTCAATACATTGAGGCGGAATTCTACAACATGAAGGGAAAGGAGGAATCTGCAACAAAGTAGATTACCAAAGTTAATGCTCCGTATGGTTTGGAAAAGATTCCAGTAAACCCATTAGCACATGTGAGTACTTATTATGTGTTGCCTATCAGTCAAATTGATAGGATATACCCAAATAAAAATACTATTATGGAAAGATCCATAATTTCAATTATGGAAATCGATCCAGACAACATGGGAGAAATTGGTGATCCACCAAGCAATGATGAAAGCTCAAATGGAGATGTCTTTGTTTCATCTGCTGAAATCCAGCAAGTCTATACATCAGTAGTCAGGCCAGGGAAAGTTATATAAATGTCATAGGTAAATGATGATGTCGATTCTCAATCCATCATCTCCCCTTTATTACCCAAAGAAGGCCCTTCATCATCAATCAGGTCGGAAATGGAAGCTTCTTCTTCAAGATGTGACAATTTTGACATCTCTTCTGATCATGAAAATTCTGCTTCATCATCTACTATGCAAGTGGTAACAGAAGAAATAAAACATGTTGAAGAAGAAGAGGATGATCTCAAAGATGCTCTTCCCGCATTTGTAAAGGGTATCTCTACTATTGTGGATGAACTCAGAGAAATCAATCTAGGTACAAAAGAAGATCCATGCCCCACTTTAATCAGTGCATACATGACTCTTGAAGAGCAAGAGATTTATATATCCTTCTTAAAGAAAAGTCAAGATATATTTTCCTAGAACTATATAGAGATTATAGGGCTTGATCCTGATGTTCCCACTCATTTTTTGGGTTTTCCAGAAGAACATCGAGGATTCAAACAAGCTGCTAGAAGAACACACCCAACCTAAGCTTCCAAAATTGAGGCTGAAGTGGATATGCTCATCAAAGATAATTTTGTCAGATAAGTTCAATATACCATGTGATTGGCTTATATTGTCCCAGTGAAAAAGAATAATGGAAAAAATATAGTTTTAATTGATTTTAGATATCTTAATCAGCAATGTCCTAAGGATGATTTTCCAGTTTCGATTATAGAACTCTTGATTGATGCGACAGCTGCCTATGAATCACTTTCCTTCATGGATGGATATTCTAGGTTTAATCAAATCTGAATGGCTCCAGAATATGAAGAATCTACAGCCTTCATATCCCCTTAGGGTGTGTTTTGCTATCGGGTAATACCCTTTGGCCTAAAGAGTGCAGACACAACATATCAGCATGCCATGCATCGTATCTTCAAACACTTTATATGAATGTTTGTTGAATGTTATGTGGATGATTTGGTGGTCAAATCCAAACAACGTTCTAATCACTTGGCTGATTTAGAAGTCATATTCCACAGGCTTCGACAACATGATTTGAAGATGAACCCCTTAAAATGTGCTTTTGGGGTAACCTCGGGGAAATTTATTGGCTTCGTCATACGCCATCGTGGTATCGAGGTAGATCTTGAGATGACAAAGTCAATCCATGGCATGTTACCTCCTCGAAATTTAAGAGAATTGAGAGGAATTCAGGGACACTTAGCCTATATTCGTCATTTCATCGCCAATTTGGCAGGCAAAAGCTTACCCTTCACCAAATTGATGAAGAAGGGAGTCACTTACCAGTGGACTGAAGAATGTCAAGAAAAATTCGATATTCTCAATAAATATCTCTTGAGTCCACCAGTACTTATGCCACATGTTGAAGGAAGACCACTTATCCTCTATGTGACTGCTCTAGAGTGATCATTGGGTGCGTTTCTTGCTTAGAAGAATGATGCTGAGAATGAATACAGCCTCTACTATCTCAGTCAGACTATGCTTGAAGCAGAAACCCGATATTCAAGTATTGAGAATTGCTGCCTGGCATTAATCTTTGCAGTTCAAAAGTTGAGAAACTACCTGAAACATCATGAGGACCAATTGGTATCTTGCAATAACCCTCTCAAATTGATCCTTGGTCGTCTGATGCTTACATGATGTCTGGAAAGGTGGGCAGTTATCTTGCAGCAATTTGATATTCAATATGTGTCTCAAAAGGTGATAAAGGGCCAAGATCTGTCTGATTTCCTTTCTGAACATCCTTCAGTGGAAGACACATCTTCAGATATTGAACTCCCTGATGAGGAAGTTTTCTCTATTCAAGAAATCCATCAAACATGGGAAATGTACTTTGATGGTGCTTCCAGAAGTCCAACAGGGAGGAAAATGGTAAATCCTAAATTCAACAAAGTTGGATTAGGGATTGTACTAATTTCTCCAGAAAAGGTAGTGTTACCTTATTCCTTCTTAATGTGGGAAGGTGGTGCAAATAATAACGTAGAATACCAATCTCTCATTACAAGATGGGAGTTGGCACTTCAAGCACAAGGGAATCACTTAAAGGTGAAAGGTGATTCAGACCTGGTAATCAAAACAATCAATGGGGATTATGCAATCAGAAAAGAAGAACTAATCCCTTTGTATGATTACATCAGAGAGTTAATGGCGGAGTTTCCTTCGGAACCAAAATTTTCTTATGTACCAAGATCTCAAAATTCCCAAGCTGATGCACAGGCTAATATAGCCACAACTCTGGAAAATCCAAATCAGGATGAGGCAACCATTAGTATTTCCCACTGTCGTACAATTTCACCTTATGTTCGAGCTAGAACAAAGGAAATCAATGAAATTAGTCCCATATCTGAACCATATGGTCACACTATGGGATGTATGGCACCTATCAGGTAATACCTTCAAAATGGAATACTTACACCTGATAGAGTCGGGAAAGAACAAATCTGGCGATGTGTGGTCAATTTTACTCTTTATGATGGCCCAAACCACCTAGAGAAAATTCTCTACATGTTTGGTTTTGATGGATTTCTCTTCAGATGCATTGATGGTGAAGAGACAATGGCTGTCATGAAATAAGTGTATGCAGCAGTCTATGGTGCCCACTAGTCTGGACATAGACTGTCTGATCAGATTCGAAGGCTTAGATACTTTTGTCATTCAATGATACAAGATTGTGTTGATTTTACAAAAAAGTTTCATTCATGCCAATTACATGCCAAAATCATTCATCAACCTCTAGAGTTGCTTCATACAACTAAATACTCATGGCCATTTTCCACATGGGGAATGGATGTGGTGGGACCATACCCTTCAGCTACGGCCAAGCAGTTTAAGTATATTCTTACTGTTACTGATTTATTTTCCAAGTGGGTAGAGGCAGTACCTCTCAATGAAGTTAGTTCTAAAATAATTGTTAGCTTCATCATGTTTAACATCATTACCTGATTTGGTGTCCCTCATACCATATTGACGGACAATGGCACCATCTTCTGTTCATCTGAGGTGAAGAAGTTGTATCAAGAATACAACATCAAATCCAATCATTCATCTCAGTATCATGCAGTGGACAATGGCCAGATATAAGCCTTCAACAAGACTCTATCAAATATACTGCAAAATATTGTGGATAATGATATGAAGTTATGGCCTGATAAACTCTTTCATGCTTTATGGGCTTATCGGACCACCACCCACACTACAACGCAGTCAACTCCATATTCACTGGTATATGGAACGGAAGCAGTCTTTCCCATTGAAGTTCAATTACCTTCGCTTAGAGTAGCCATTTGTGATCAATAATCTACAGATGAACAATCTCAAAAGAGATTGGATGAATTGTAATGGTTAGATGAGAAAAGATTGTGCACTCTCCACCACTTGGAAGTCTATCAGAATCGAATAGAAAGAGTTTGCAACAAAAAAGTTCATCTTCGTTTATTCGTTCAGGGAGAATTGGTATTCGTTCTCAGAACTCCAATGATACCAGGAAAGAAACCTCCCAATCTTGAGCCAAAATGAGAAGGACCATATTCAATATATATGGTCTATTCCAATGGAGCATATTCTTTAATCTCAATGGATGGAGAACTCATCACTACTCCAACCAATGCCAGATTTCTAAAGAAATTTTTTTTATAAACACAAAATACATCATCCATGGTCCATACATATGACCTTAAACTATTTTTATTACTTTCTTCCCACATGATGTTAAACTGTGATGTCCTATCAATAAGATGCTAAACTGTATAAAAGTCCCTTACATCCAGTACAACGTTAAACTACATAATCAACGGTCCATACGTATGACCTTAAACTATTTGTATTACTTTTGTCCCACACGATGTTAAACTATGACGTCCTAAATATATAACGTTTAACTGTATAAAACTCCCTTATGTCTCGTACGACGTTAAACTGCATAATCAACGGTCCATACATATGACCCTAAACTATTTGTATTACTTTTGTCCCACACGACGTTAAACTGTGAAAAGGTTCCCTAATTGGTCCAACAAGATGTTAAATTGTTTCCCTTTCATCGTCTTTGCTATATGACGTTAAACTATACAGCAATGGTCCATACATATTACCTAAAACTATTTTCACTTTCTTCCAAAATGACATTAAACTATGAAAAAGTTCTTAATACGTCCAATATGACGTTAAAATGTGTTCTCTTTTGACCTTACTGCATGACATTAAACTGCACAGTCCTATTTTTGTCCAACATGACGTTAAACTATGTTGTCCCCATAGTCCTAACTACATGATGCTAAACTATACATAAATTCTATTGACACATCCTACAAGACATTAAACTATACTTGTCCCTGCTACATGACACTAAACTGTGCAGCACCAATAGTCCTAACTGCAAGACTTTAAACTGCATAGTCCCTTTATATGTCCTACATGACATTAAATTTTGCATTGTTAAGGTTGTTGTTACGACTTGTTTCTCACACTGAGTATGAATCATGTGAGCTTAGAGAAAATTTCAACTATAACACCCTCACTAGGCCACTAGTTAATTCCTTAATTGAACTATGCAGACTTTGATCCTTGCCTTCCATACTGGGTACATAGGCAACCTCCCAAGGTTCAAGCCCAAAACCAATCTCTTCACATCAGTTCACCTCCATCTCAGACGACGTTGATTCGTGAAACCATCCCCAGAATCAATATCTATAAATTATTTCACTTTTGTCCTTGCTATATGACGTTAAACTGTACAACATTTTTTTCATATATGACAATAAACTACAATATTCATTGATACCCTCACCTAAGAGCGAATCATTATTTTCATTGATTTTTAAATCATGTTCCATTCCAAAGACTACGTTCATACATGGAGATTCCCAAACCTTTTACCTTGGGTTAATCCATCATTGCACTAAAGTCCCCTTTCACCCTTCACATGTACGAACCAAATTTGTACAGAGGGTAGTTCTATAACTACGTAGGCTTGATTCCCATACTTATGGGATACATAGGAACGTTCGAGTGTCCCTCGAATCCATCCCCAAGTCTTTTGGGCTTAACACCAAAATTCCACTTTCAGTCCCTTTGTTGAAAAGTACCCATGAAAACACACACTTTGTATTTCTTATAAATGGTCCAAGCTCTATGAAACTAAACTATGATATCCTATATTTTCGTCCCACACGATGTTAAACTATAGTTTAAAAAATACGTATGGCTTGATTCTCATCCTTATGGGATACGTAGTGAAGTCCAACATTTCAATTCAGGACCCAGCCATAACATAATTATGGTTAGCATTGATCTGTGCATCCCTACACACATTGGATAACACCCATATTTGTGTGTAATAATCCTATCCTTAAATATTTTTGGATCTTCATAACCCTTTTCTTGACTTCTAGTCACAAAAATCTCCAATTTCTGAGAATTCTTTTTTCTTGGCCATGCAGCACGTTCCCTTATTCGGCCTTGCATAAACAATCTACATAACAGACGTGTCATTAAAAAGATGCTATTATTTGACTATGAAGCCAATTCCCTTAGGTGGCCTTGCATAATTCAACCCCCTAACAGGTTTGTTAAATACTAGTAACTTCATTCTTGGGAAGAAAGACTCTTTTTTCCTTATTTTTCTTAATGGCAATATGTAGGGATCCATAAAAATAGTCGTCCTTAACATACTTGTCCCATATCCTTTCTCATGATCTAAAAGTATTCAAGTCTATGGGTTATATTCTCCTTCCCTACATTTGGGTCAGACCTTCGTAGGAGTTATATTTATTTAGTTCTTCGATAATCTGGTTTGGAAATATCTTCTCCATATTCAAGTACCTTTTTCCATACAACAAACTCTATACTTTGGAAAATTTGAATCTTCATAAACATTCACTGGCTTCTTAGTAGTAGAAAAGTAAATTTCTAAGAGTTATTTTGCCTGACTATGCAGCACATGCCCTTAGGCGGGCCTTGCATAAGTAGTCTACATAACGGACCTGTCAGCAAAAAAGATGCTATTTATTTGAATATGCAGTCAATGACCTTATGTGTCCCAACATAATTCAACCCCCTAACAGGTCTGTTAAATAATGGTAACTTCATTCTTGGGAACTACTTCTTCTAATGCCTCTTTATCTCTATTACATATCATTCCTTATATTCAAACTTTCTTAAGTCTTTGTTTACATATTTTACCTTATACTTGAGTATAGTAATGTGTATTTAGATAAATTGTCAAGGAATTGTGTCAATTGTAATCCATTTCGGTCATAGCTATTTCGACCTTAAACATTAGCCTCTATATGTCCGACGTGCATGGCTTTAAACTTCCCACAAAAGACAAAGGAACTATGAATAAAAGTCATGTTCCAACTCACTAAACAAACATTTTTTATGATTTAGGTAATATTGAGGAATTAAAATATTCAAAGTTTGTAGGCTTATTTACATTAATCCTAGTAAAAATCAAACTATGCTTACTAGGCCCATTGGCTTGGGTAAAATTTAAATTAGGTAGGAAAATATGTGTACAAGTGATTAAAGATGAAATCATTATATCCATTTATGTACAAGAATTAGAGGGACATCCACAGATTGGAGCCTCTTTTGTTTTTCAAGAAATTACAAAAGACTGTCAACATAAGTCTTCACTTGATGTACAACATCCTGAGCTTCATCAACAGCTACTTGAAGCTCGTGCACTCGACCAGCTTCACTCTTCTCAGCTTGATGAAGTGCCTTCTTGGAATCTGAAATGGCTTTCATACCATTCATTTGAGATCCCTCCAATGAATTATTAAGCTGGCCAAGTTCCCTAGTAATAGCATCTAACTGTTGCGGGAGATGCACCTACTAGACAACTTTTTCTTTGATCTTTTGCTTCAGTTCTATCATCTTGGAAGCATAGTCATCCTCAGCTCGGGATACCGCAGCCTCAAATTCACCGATGGTGACTGACAACTTCACCCTGGTCAGATCTTCATGGAAATTTTGCTCTTATTCCCTTACTAAGATGACTTGTTTCACCACGGTATGACTCTCTTGGTATCCAAAACCGCCAACTCCTAGCATAACGAAGTGGGATGACAAAAAAGAAATCTTTGATGGAACCTCTTCAAGAGGAACTTCAGATATGATTTTCAATATTTTGTTCCATGCCTTCCATCATGAAAAGATGAGCGCCTTAAGCACCTCCGGGTCTAATTCGACATCATCATCATAGGGGGTCATGTAATCTGGGATAAATGCACTTAAGAAATTTCCATGTTCTGCTCCTTCCCACCTTACCCTGGTTGCTTCACCTTCTACCACTGTTTGGGCGGAGGTTGAGACTTCACCTCCGGTTCTAGCCATTGAAGTTTATTGCCCTGTTTGATCAATTAAAAGTATGGTTAGTTTCATAGGATAATGAATGTTGGTTTTCTATCTTGAAAACTCAGTACAATAATTACCTAACAGTAGATCAATAGCTTGATAAGATTCCTCCCCTTCTTTCCTAGTTTCAACATGATCTTCAAGATTGGTCTCATGAGGGTTTACTGGGTTTAACTCCACTTGAGCTAATGTTTCTGCAATGGTAGGGTTGACATCAATGTCCACACCCTCTTCAGGCATTGGCAGTTTAGCAACTTCTATTGATGTAACTACATATTATTTTCAGCCATGATTAGAAGTGTAAATTATAGGAAAATTTACTGGACAAAGGATAACACTCATGCCCAAAGTCTACTAAATCACATGATAACATAGCATGATCATAATGTTATTCGAAATACATGGCACGATTCATCATTTCATCCAATGATATTTCAGAATCCTGGTTAGTCTCACCAGTGGGAACATTCAATGTGTCCTATTGTCGACCCTCATTCTGCGACCCCTGACCCTGGACAGCTTCTTCATGAAGGATGGAAGATTCAGTTGTTGCGGCCGCCAATGATTCTGGTGCAGGTTCTTCTCTACTTATAGCAGCAGTAGGAGCAGTACTGGGAATAAATGTTGGCTCTTTTTCAGAAGCAGCCAAGTCAGCCTGAATTTACATTTATTCCACAACACCCTCCATGGTCCTCAAAGGAGGACCAGTCCTTTCCCTTAGAGGGGAAATCGAAGAAGCCCATGAAATCCCTAGAAATATGAGAAAACTTTTCATGGGTATATATTCATGATTATCTGAAGGACTTACCACTACTGATAAAGTGTTTAGCGGTAGACTTCCTCCTTCGCCGCCTTTGTCCTTTTGTCTTTTTAGGAGTATCAGTAGTATCCCTTATTGGCACTTGAATTGGAGAATGGAAGGACATGTCCAGCTACTCATTCATGGCCTGCTGTCTTGGAGATATCTCACCTGATTCAAAAGGAGACTCATCAGCAGCCCCAATGGTAGTACCACCAGGGCTGTAATGTGGTGAAGGAACCTTAGTTTTTCCTTTCTTTGCAATCTTCATGGTGAAGAAAATAATTTCCTTGAGTAAAAAAGCATCGATTGAAATAAATTTTCAAAGCAAATAAGGAATGAAAACTTACATCATCAGGGGCCACATAATCATGACACTCCTCATCAATCCCCTTAGTGTTACCACGATCTATCAATTCCTTCACCCATTTGGTGATAGGAACGAAATCATCAGTGGCATATATGAGCATTTTCAGCTCTCTGGTATAAGCACGCACTTCATTGGGGTTTTCCTCGTATTGGAAATCTGTAGAAGCCATGATATTCCCTATTCCAAGGAGTTTTAGACCCTCGTACAAATCCAACCAGGAAGTCTCAGTACCACAATATAGACTCTGCCATGTTTGGACAGCCTCTGGTCATAGATATTCAGTGCGTGTACCAGAAGGCTGCGAGGAAGGTCCTACAATTTTCGACATCAATTTTCTTCCCATCTCTTGCACCTATTGATAGATAATAATAAAATAAGACTTATTTATTTATAAAATGATGTTGATTAAATTACCACAATGAATTAACTCACCAGGCGTTGATGGAGTAGGTCATTTGATTCTAACCGGAGGATTATATCGGGCATAAGGCCGCTTTAACACTTGTTCTGCCTCGTCATCCCCATCATGGGAATCCGGTGAATCAGTCCTAGAGGAGGAATCTGGCGAATCAGCTTCAGGTGGGGAAGCATCACCTTTATGAGGAAGGGTTCCTTTCTCTACAGTCCTCTTCCTTTTCCCCACCTGATAAACTGGGTGATTCAGCACCCCTTTAGGGTATGATGCTATCCAGTGCTCGGCATACCATGTGGTCATGTTATGTGCCGCTTTTTCAACTGGTAGATCAAATACCACCCCAGTCTTCTCCCTTGACATCAGTAGCCACAGTTGTTGAGCAACCATTAGATTTTTCTCTAACCTAACATGTACTGGGGGAGATACAACAATCTGTTGCAGACACTTGAATTGACGTGAAAATCTATATAGTTCATAGGCCTCTCATATAATTTCTCTGTTAATCCTGGAAACTAGCACACCATCTCTACAAGCTAGCTTGTATTCCCTCAAATCCAAGTGGGTTGTTCCATCATCAACAAACCGCCTGGTTGGTGGATTTCCATAGGGACAGAAGTTGAATTCTTTAAACATGTTCAGCCTCACTTTCATGTCATGGGCATTAAGATCTAATGGAGCAACTCCAAAGAATGCTTGCACTGATGGCCTGAAAGAACATCCAAGAATTTGTAATCTATTATGTACATTGTAAGTCCTGAAGTCAGTGGCGATCCATCCCCATAAAACTTGGAATGGTCCCACTATTCTTAAAGGAGACTTACCCATGAAGACATGAAGTAAAATCCTGTGAATCTTTGCTAAAATGGGGGTAGCCAACCCAACCATTTTCCCTCAGCTAACTTTTCCGCAATGATGAAGGTCCCTAGCCCAACTCCTCCCTTTGAATCCCTAACTAGCAAGAGATAAATGCTGAGCCACAAATCCAAGAATCCCACCAGACGAGTCTTCTTCAGGATCCTTTGATTCACCTCATATCCCTATTTCTCAAACTCTCCTGCTTCTAGAGTTGGCTAGAATGTGCTAGGAGCACCCCTCTTCTCAGGTTTTGGTCAGGTGGTGGGACGAGTGGGACTCTTCTCCTTGGATTTCTTTTTTTGGATCCTTTCTCCTTCGACTCCTTATGCTTCGGATCCTTCTCTTTATTCTCAATAATAAATATATTCATCCACTCCTCTAGATGATTATCCTTTCTAGAATGAGTTAAATAGGTATCTAAACTCTTGAGCCTATGGAAGATTTTAAATAATTTCCTAGATAAAGAAAGAGTCTTCTCTGAATCATTCCAATTCTCCTTGGGAGGAATGAATTCATCATACATGTCGCCCAAAATTGGTTCCCCTGAGATCCTGTGGACATACCACAGACTGATGCCTACTTCTCCATGAGTCAGATGGAATGAATTGGTTTCTGGGCTCCAGTGGCTGAGTATCTCTGGCATGAAGTTATCATGTCTGTAAACATATGTTTTCCCAACCCAGACAGCTTCGTATATTGCCACTCCTTTCAGATCTTTGACAAACACTGCACAGTTTTGTGGTACCCAGTATGCCCACATCCAATTTGGCTTCACACCTCCCCTAGGATGGAAATCCCAACTTTTCTTCCAGCCTTTGGATTGATCCATCTGAGTAGTTAAGAAGATTTAAGGATGACAATGTGGTTGCAACTCAGGCTTATGAGGTTTCATATCTGGTTAACAAGTGCTATGATTCATCATGTGGGCCTTCTCCACTATTCCAGCATTTATAAATCCTCCGCCATATGAGATATTTGCTGAAGAAAAGTTGGTGTAACTCTGAAACCACGAAAATGGGAGATAGTTCTTTGCTTCTGGAATTATTACTTCTCACAGATGACCATAACCGTACAAAGGCAGATAAGGTATTTGTGGGAAATCAAAGTGATATTTCTTCAGATACATAACCAAATCTGGGAGAGAGATATCACATATGGTATAATAATCATGGCCAACGATATCCATCATTTCATCAATTCTTTTTCTTTCCAATTCATCAGTAATTCCAATTCTTCTTAGAACCATTATGTCTGCACAAAAGTTGAATAAATTAACTCCTAAATGGTTTTATTTTTCATAAAATTTGTGAAGGAATGAAAAAAAACGGCAAAGGCATTATGGTACACAAGTCTAAAACATGGAACGCAAGTATGGGTGAGTCGCACAATTGTTAATGTGCCACACATGTTTTTGGCGCGCAAGTATAACCGCGCAAGTCCATGTACATTGACAGTAGCGTGACAGTGAAGAAACAACAGAAAATGAGCAAGTTGCGCTGCGAGGGTGACCTACGCGGCGAGAGCTCGAAAATCCGGAAATCAGAAGCTATGCATGGAAAATGAGCGCATATTTATAGGCCAGGCTGCCCACCTGCGCACCCATAGCCAGCGCGCTCCATCCAGCGCGCTCCAGCCCTGCACGACTCGCACCTGCACGATGACAGTTGCACGGTGAAAACCTGGATGCCTATTTCCTTTTGGTTTCTCTTCTTTTCCTTAGAGTCACATCCTTATTCATCTGGATCCAACTCTGAGTGGGAACTTTTGTTGACGCTCCTTTTCATCACATTGTTCAAAGGAATGGAAAGGGAAATGACTTAGAAAAAATTGTTTTAGCCTTTGAAGAAAACATCAAAAATCGACAAAGGAATGAAAAAGGAGTCAAAGGACCTTGCACCGCGCAAGTTCCCTTACCGCCGCGCAAGTACACTTGTGCGCCGCCTAATGGTCGCGCAAGTGACTTGTGTGCCCTATTCGAAAACTACCCAGGGTCTTCAGAAGCCTATAAATAGACAGTGTGGGCCCCCCATTAAAGGAGGATTTTTTCTAGAATTCATATATAGAGCTCTGAACATCCAAGTCTCTTCTTTGTGTCTTCCGAACACATCTAAGGTAATTCTTTACCTAGAATGTAAGGTCTAAACAAGAGGAATAAGGTCTTAGTGTTAAAAATCACTAACACTTTCACGCCTAAATGTTTTTCCCTGAATAGAAATGAACACACTTGCGTACCTCCTTACCTATTCATTGAAACTTGCGATCCACTCTTCTAGAAGTTCTTCAGGATCATTCTAAAGGCTTTGGTCAAGAATCACCCAAGTATTAATCTACAGGTCAATGATCATGAAATTACCAATATGTCGCGTAGATATACCTACGCGACCAATACTTATGCGCCCACACAGTACCTGCGCACCTGCCAGGACTTGCGTGCCCCTCTCTTTTTGGGTGCCTTTCCTGCCCATTTAACTCCTCTTATGCCATTCCACCTCTCCTATTCATGATTCATTCTTCAAGAAACTCTTCAAAGCCATTTATGTCATGTTTTCTTGATTGAATTATTTATCTGAAAGGATCTTAGTGGAACATCTCTCAAAACATAGATATTTTTACATCTTTATGTCACTAAAGTTAGAGAGTTCATTCATTCAACCTCATCCTTTAAAGATGAGAGAATCCTTAACCTAGGACTCCTTTTCAGGAGTAAGTCCCAAGTCCCCTAACCTGGGCCTCTTTTTCAGGAATAATCCCCAGTCATAATTCCCCAAATTTGGGCATCCTCTTTAGGAGTAAGCCCCAAACCTTAATTACTTTAACCTGGGCCTCTTTTTCAGGAATAATCCCCAGTCTCAAATATGGGAATCCTCTTTAGGAGTAAGCCCCAAGTCCATTAATTTTCAAATCCCTTTAACCTGGGCCTCCACCTTAGGAATAAACCCCAGTCTTAATTTCTCTTAACAAGTCATAATTTCTTTTTTCATCAGGGCTTCCTTCTCATGAGTAAAACCCAATCATTAGTCTCCTCCTAAACATGGGCATCTTCCTTAGGAGTAATCCGCAAGATTAGAGTATCCAAATATCCATGAAGCACATATACCTTTTTGGACCCTTTACATGGATTTCTTCCCTGAAGTATATATTAATCCTCATCTATTTGGGTAGTCATACAAACATAATCCCCACATCATTGCATATTTCATGGAATAATTGCCTGGTTTCACCAATACCTCTTGTTTCTCACACTGAGAATGACTCACATGAGCTTAGAGTGTAAAATTAATCATGACATCTTTATTTGAGCCATCAATCATGCATAAAAATCATACTCCCTTACTCGAACTACGTGAGTCCTGATTCCTTTTCTAAACAAAGGATACATAGGTAGCTCATCTACGGGTACGATCCCAACATCGAAATAATCCATGTCCTCCTGAATGACAATAAACTTGAAGTGCCCCACTGAGTGGCTTTAATACAAGAATGGTCATCATAATGAACAAGAGTATTTTATATATTTAAGGATACCATCGACCTAGAATCTCTAGAAAATACAGATGATTCTCTATTGATGAAGAACCTCAAATTCATATAAAATATTCTCCAAATTTCTTATATATTCAATCAGTGATTGTCAGATCTAAAGGAAACCACATTTTATACTTGGTAATGTAATAAGGATTCATGAACATAACATAAATCTATAAAGAGAGTCCCAGAGTAGATAATAATTCCTCTCAAAAAGGTGTGATGAGTCCGACCTCCCATCCTCTCGACCAATGAAAATTCTTAAGCCTCATCAGTCCACAACTAATGAGCACCTACCTTTGGAAAGTAGGTCCAAATGGATATGGAATCATTGGATGTTTCCGGTTCTATGAACAACCCGTTAGAAACCGATTGGAATGTTTGAACCTTCAATCAATGAGGTCATCCCCAATTCCAGAGGAAACAATCGTTTGATTTGAAGACATGACCATGTACTGATCATCAACGATAATCATTTCTCAAAGGATACAATGTTGGATTTATTTAGGCCAACCAATATCATATAAAAAGACTTGGGGTACCCCAATTTTTTATATTCAGGTGCTAGCATAGAGAGTCAATGTTTCCTTCGATGCACTAATTTTATTTTTTATAAGCATTGTGGTCAAAGGCTCATTTATTATTAAATTAAAGAAAATAACTATTTTAAATTGGTAGAGGGAGATCCATTACATTGCCCGAAGGCCCAGTGGGAATTTAGCCCATTACATGGCCCTTATGCCCAAATTTTTGTCCCAAGGCCCATTCTGTGAATAGTACTACTACAGTACCTGCCTGCTACTATACCACCCAGTACCCAACGCTGCTACCGTACACCACCGCCACTACAGTTCCCTACTGCCACTATAGTACTCGTTGTTACTATAGTGACACTTATGCTAAATTACCATACCGTTCTACTACATTACTTGCACCAAATGGGTTTTGAAACCCCATTTTTCATGTTGGATTATGGGGTTCTTATGTCATTCCGTTGATTCAATAAAAAAACATGGATTAGTTCATGGAATAAGCACCCTATCTCAATAGGATATAAGTGTGATGGGATAGAATATCTTATATTATAGTTTAGGAATAATAACCATAATTTGATAATTATTATACTTAAAAAGACTGGTTAAAACAAAATTAAAATGATATATGGACCCCAAATATATATTACATACTAAATAAGTCATAAATGACATTGTTGGGTCCAAAAAATACTTCACAAAACATCAGCATCCTTTTAATGCATGTTTGGAATGGCGGAATTAAAATAAAACAATATGTTTTTTAATATTATAGTACCAAGAGCCATAATGGACCCCCATTGTCTATATATCATGATCTCTTTACAAGTTGTTGCTCCGTATAACACCTCTACGAAGCAACCTCAAAAAGCATCCCAACAAATGAACTTTTTTTCTAGGGTGTAGTGTCCTCTTCAGGTTCATTTCAAATGACATTTGGTTTGGGGGGAGATATGAATTTCTCAATCCCCCCACAAATGGAAAATCACTTTTCAAGGTGAGGCATTATCTTTCCACCCTCAAATGAAAATTTTATTTTTGTAATGTGTAATATTTTTTATGCCTCCCAAAATTAAAAATTTCTTTTTTGGGGTTATGAGGCCACCTATAAAACCTAATCCTATGTAGATGGTGATTGAGGGTTTACATCAATAACCCTATAAAAAACACACACAGACTGACCAGGGGTGATGTTTTTATGTGACATAATCTAAGAAAGTAATTTTTGTTGGTAAACATATACCACATGTCACAATGAAAATAATGGTATAGTAATCTATTCTTATAGCATGAAATCTGGTCTAAATTTCAAAGAGTATTTTTGGCCCATCCATTTTCACAGTGAACCCCTTTTCATACCATCATTATATGAACCATATATAGATGATCTCTTTATGGTCCACTATCCTACATAGAAAAATAGTATGCAGGATGGGGTCCTTTCATCTTGTCACCCTTATATGAAGTGTTCTTACTTCCCTCGACCCCTTCTATAATTACATTCCCATATCTCCTTAAATCTCCTCCCAAAGTGCTAATAACCCATTGATATCCTTCATGAACCCCTATTTACAAAGAACCCAACTTGGGACCTTCCTGTAAAACTCATCAAGAAGTGTTAAGACCCAACATGGACCCTTCATGAACTACCCATTAAAAAGAACCTAATTGAACCCATTCACAATCCACTAGGCCAAGGACTCTTCCCAAACCAATATAAATGAATGATAAAATTAATTGGCATACAAATGTTCCCTCTCGATCACACAATTCATATATTAAATGAGGTTCTATTGGTAACCTCTTTATAAAGGGGGGTCCTCAGAATGTTCTCAATCATAAATTCCCCTAATAATGAGGGTCCTAATCATGGAGGTAATGCCAAGGGTCTCCGCATTTCATATGGTAAAGGGGTGTACCACTCTTTAATTTACCTTTTAGTGTTAGTTTATGATACTCCTATCTTGTATGGAATCGAGATAAGGTAATCCATCAGAGAGTAATGTCGTTACCATTCTTGTAAGAGGCCATAGACCTCCTATTTTTCATCTACCTATGTTATGAAAATATAAGAGGAGATTAGAACCAAAGAACTCTCTATTTTTTTCTTTGTTTGAGATTGACCTCATCCAATAGAGAATAAGTGAGATTTTATGGTTTCCAAATATACTTCTTCCACTTGTTTCTCAAAATAATAATGAATCATATGTGATTAGTGGTTATTGAAATTAAGATATCCACAAAATCCAAAACCATGGGCCTTTGGCTATTTCTAATCAACAAAACCATGCTATAAACCTTTAAAGGTCCATATTCTTGATAAATAAAATATGTGCCTCATACTAGGTGTAATATGATAAACCATGATACAAACATTCAAAAGTCCATATTTTTTATGAGGAAAACATGGGGCTCGTACAAGGTGTAATCCCTAAAACAATTCTATAATCCTTCAAAGGTACATATTCCCAATGGGGAAAACATGGGTCCCATACTAGGTGTAACCTCAAAAACCATATTTCTTACATTTAAAGGGGCATATTATTGAGGAAGAAACTATTTGAATCCTCCAAAAGTGCAAGAACCAACCTTTTGAACTATGTGGGATTTGATTATTGAATAACTATGATATATAGGAAGCCTTTCTAAGTTCCATATCTAACACCCCGAAATTTTCGTAATGTTTTTGGGAAATATCCCAAGCAGGATTGCATCCAAATTGGAGGGAAATATCCCTTATGATCTACCTTTCTTCAACATTCTTATTGGACTATATTTTCAAGAAGATCATATATCAAATGGAATATCATATCCCTTCTAGGCCCTTCGGGCTACTCTGGCATAAGTCTCAAACCAATCTTGACTAGGAATCTTTATCCTTAAAGTCTATGGCACATGATGTTAAAATACATGGTTTAGTAATTTTCACATAACCTTAAAATTTATAATGTATCTTGTTAAGTGGAACTAAAATACATGGGTTATGATTCATTTCACAGGGATAGGTAAGAATCCCATCTCCTGGGCCTGATCTTGATGTCAAATCCATTTTTTTATCTTACTGGGTGACGTTAAATTATAGAGCACCCGATTTTGTGGCCTAAAACTATAATATTGATAATAAATGATATAATAATCTCTAATCCTTATGAAAAATGGTTCTATAAATAGAGGACCTAAAATAAATACAAATCAGTCCATGGAAAATGAACATTAAATAAGTATATTTGATTCTAAATTAAAAACATGCTAATAATTATTAACATTTTCAAAACATAATATATACATGGGATTCATTAAAGGATTCAAGAATATGTTTAAAATATATTTTTTTGTCCCAAAGTAGGAAATAATTTCCCTGAAAAGTGTGTGATGGGTATATCCTCCAATAATATTAACCCATGAAACTTGTAAGGCCTCATTGGAGATATCAAAGTGTCCTCATATGGTTATAAACCATGTATTCATTAACATTAATTATGTGCATGCATGAGACTGTGGTGGGAATAAAAAATAGTGAACCCGACCTGAATCCATAGTGAAGATGATTTTGTTTCCACATGTCAGGACCCTTATCATAGAATTAATGTAGTCCCAAAACAAGGATTTCAAACAATTATTTATAAAGGCATTCATTTATTTGTGATGATTATTTCATGGTTATTCTTGTTTTGGTTTGTCACATGTATTGTGTGAACCTTTTTTATGAACTCCATTCAATCAAATCTTATAGAAGCCTTTCATATTTTAAGGAACTAGACTTAAATGTTATATATCATAGATTATTTGTACTATAACTACCATTTGAAGATTTTTTCTATATATATTATTACAGAATTAGGAAAAAATAACACAAATTAAACCCACATATTACATGTTGACAATTATACTAAGTATCCATTTTTTCATAATATAAAACTCATTAAAAGAAAACATGATTTATCTTTATGAAAAATCTATATAGTTATCCCTTAATATCATCCTTGGCCCTATTCCCCCTAAAAACATGTGAATGCCATTTAAAAAAAATAAGATGAACACATATTCTAAATAAGGACTAAAGAAATAAAGGAAAGAATATGTTCAATAAACGATAGAAAAATAATATATATTTATCTTTTTAATTAAAGATCATTGAGAATACGAAATAAAGAATCTTCAATTGAAGAATAAGAACACAAATTTTTTCAATGAAAACAATTAAAACCCATATCATGAATTTAAAACTATATTAGGTGGCTAAGAGAATTGTATAAATAAAACCTTGAAAAGACCCCTTCAATTGGGAAAACCACAAGGAAGAATTAAAATTAAAATTATTATGGGTGTACGAGGAACTATCTAGGGCTCCCTAATTTAATATATAATGGGATTTCTTGGCACTATCTGGGCCAATCCATTTATGATATAACGGGCTTACACAATAATATATAGGAAACCCCACGTTGAGATATAAATTTATTTTCCTGCATTATCTATGACAACCCATGTATATGATATATCAAGCTCACCAATTTTCTATAATTCCAAATTACGATATGATTAATAAAAAACCTTGATAATAAAACCCTATGAAAAACACGTTTAATTCCTTATGTAAAACACTCTTGTATAAAAATACCATTTTATTTTAAGAACCAGTTTTCAATAACAAAAAACCATTTCATTGAAGAAACTATTTTAATTAAAAAAATAACCAAATTAATTAATTTTATTTTTCATTTATGGAATCATGAAATCATTAAAAGTAAGATGAACATAAAATAATTTCCATGACAGATGAAATGTTATTGTCAGCATATACAATATGATATATCATTCATTTTTTGTTTGTCAAAATGATATATATAAAATAAAACATAAAAGATTACTTTTTGAAAACCATTCAATTAAATAAAAAACAGACATAAAATTACCTTTATTATACATTTATATCCATTTAATAAATATATAAAATAATATCAAGAATATTAGAATGGATAAAAATATTTCATAATTAAATGAGTAAACATTCAAGGTGTCCCATACCACATTGAACCCTTGAATCATAATATACATTAAATAATACATTTAACAAAACAATTAATAACATGATTATAGATACATTAACATTATTATTATTCATATTAGTAATATATATACATCTCATAAAATAATAAAGATTCAAATTAATAAGAAATTCTTCAATGAGAGGAGATTGAGATGAAATCTCCTAATTTGAGTCTGACTCATCACCTAAAATTCTTATATTTCTGAATAATAAACTTTGATTAATTACTTAATTTTTAGATTATTTTTAGTGTTTATTATTTATTTTATATCACTGATTATCATGTTATAACAATTAATTTATTATTTAGGTTCATATTGGATGTTTTGTTGATATTTTGTACTTGTGTCCAAAATGACTTTGGTACGATTTTGATAGTAAACGTTTTAATAGGTATGTCATATCTGAAATAATATTCAGGAACATAATAATCACTTTTATACATAAATTATACTTGTAAATAAAACTATTTATGAATGGTTATGAAAAATAAACTATATTATAATCATGCACACGGTAAGTCGTATGTACTCATGAGAAAAGTTTAGATTTTTTAATGATCATTATGGAAAAAAGATAAGAATTAATTTATCTTACCATAATTATAATAATATAATTAATATCATATTAATCATTTAAATATACTTATATTTGTTATCCATGTTATGTGGTGTTAAAAATGAATTACATCGCTTCGTGGAGGCGGTAGTTCAGACGTACGCATGAATGACGTTATAATTTTTATGTGCATTAAAAGTAATAATGTAATTGATATATTATTCACTTATAAATATAAATATTTCATGAATATAATATATATACACTAATTAAACCATTATATCCATTATTGAGTGATGGTAATGGAAAACGAATTATATCGGTTTATGGAGGTGATAGTTCACATGTACGCACAAATGATAAATTGTGTTCCCATTCGATGGAATTGGAGATAGATTAAGGTGATGATATAAATATAATTGAATTTAAGTATATTTATGATAATAAATTTATTATTTAATCATGGTTGGAGAATATTTTATGGATTTGTAAGAAGAAATAATATATAAACACTTAATTAAAAAAGATACATCTTCTTTGGCCGATTTTCTTTGATTATCACATTAAAACCTATAATGAAAGTGTTATTCATAAAATAAGATATATTGAATCTTTATAGGAATTATATAAAATTATTTGGCTATATATTACCTAATAAAAATTGGTTATGAGATATAAAAAATGATAATTTGTGGTTCTATTTCAGAAGAGAGGGGAGGGGAACTCAAGGAATTCATCAAAATATTAAATTTATATAAATGATTTTTCTATTAAAAATGGGTAAAATGTGATTATTTTTTAATATATGATTAATTTTTTCTGAATACCCTTCATCAAGTTAAAATTATAAATTTTTTTCTCATTTTTTAATTCTTATATTCTAGTTTTATTCCTTATTTAAACTTCTTAATTCTAACCATGTTATAGAGTAATTTAAAATTTTAGGGTTAACATAATCACTATACCCTAAAAAATTACAATAAATGAGTAATTTATGAAATATTAGTACTTATACAAATTATATTACTAAATTTTATATTTTTTTGAATTTTATATCATCTAGTAACATTTAATTTATTTTAAAATATCATTAATGTCAATTTTGAAACAATTCATTATTTACCTTTTTAAAAATATCATAAAAACTTTATATCATAGAAAATATCTATTAAATCATCCATAAAATGTCAAATTAATTAATTATATTGGTGTATGACATTTATTAGATTAAATTATATTTAATTTAATATTTTTAATATCATTTATTTTATTCTTCCATTAATAAAACAATTTCTATATCATCATTGTTTCACTATTTATGGTAAAAATTTTACAACTAGAAATTATAAATAAATAAACATTATGTAGATAAATATTTATACATACAATTATCATTTATATAGAAATATATATCTTATATAACCCCATTATTTTTTAAAAAATACAGTGTAAAAAATTGTATTTTCTTTGAATATAATTTTATAAATGTCTTCAAGTCATCGAAGTCGAACCAAGTGAATATAAAATCATCAAAATTATGATATTGGTCAAAAAAACTCATCGAATGGAATTAGGACAAGTTTTTGGATAATTTTATATTATTTATAATATTATTTTTGTCTTTAATTACCCTATTTAACCTTAACTGTGGAAATAAAAATTATTAATAAAGTTACTATTCATAGTTTTTATAAATTACGTTTATACTATTATAATAAAAATATCATACTTATTAAAACAGTCTATATTTTTTTGGAAACAAATTAAAAAATTCTAAATTAAGTTTAATACTAATCTTGTAGATATTGTGAAAAAATGGTTAATGTAAAAATGTCCAAAGCTCAACAAATTTTCATATCCAATTTCGTTGTGAAATAGATAGCAATGAACTAAATATGATTAAATGATAAAACATTGATCTAATTATAATTTAATACCCTTTAAAAATATATTTTAACTCAATAAATGAATTTGTTGAAAAAGTAGTTTTCAATTAAAATGAATTATTTTTTTCACTATTCATCAAACCATGAAACCTATCATAAAAATTACAAAAACTAAATCACAGTAAAAATTGATACATTTATTTTAAATAATAATTTAATTTTTTCACATATATTTTATAAATGTGTCGAAATCTATTTTAAAAAAAGTTCACCATCAAAAGGTGGTAAACGATTTTTTAAAAGACTTCTTCTATTCATAATAATGGATTTATTCTTATATCATGCCTATAAAATAAATAATTTGAATTTAAAAAATAAAATTATATATATTATATAAATATAATGAATATAACCCAAAAAGTGTGATTTTTTTTAATTTTATAATCACAAATGTTTATATTTAAACATTATTTTGTTAAAGATATTCTTTTTATTCTAAAATAGTTTTTACATTCTTTTATAATTGATTTTTCACCAAATAATTAATTATATATACATTCATAAACCATAATTTAATAACATTTGTTTTCCCGACATTCTTATTGCTAGGTTATAACGATAAAATTAAAATAACAATATTTAGTTGTACTTTTTATCTTGATGTGTCATATCATGTGTGCTATAAAACATAGTGTTAATTTATTAGTATATTAGGATATTACACAACCAATATAAACTTTTCCATCAATTTTTGGGTACTCATCCAACCAAAGGGAACTATTGTTGACCCAACTTTTTCAATACTAGGTCTCAAATGTGCTCATTCGGTGGTACTGCTAAAATGGAATTTTCTTGATCATAGAGAAAGTTTGAAAATACCTACAGATTATGGAACACCACTATCCATATAATAAATAAAGTCTAGTGGTATAGAATCCAACAAAACTACTTTCCCTGTCAAATAACTTTGGGATCCTATTACCAGAACACTATAAAAAATTTCTCCCTTATCTATGGGTGGCTAATTCATATGTCACAAATGGACTTGTCTAAATAAAATAGGGGTACTAATATAGAGATCATCCAACAGCTACTAATTTCAATGACACAAACTACCACACCCTCATTAAGATGGGTGAGACTATTTGGAGTCCAGATTAAGTCACTTAGGCTTGGGAAATCGGTACAGTTTTCTGAGGTTAGAAACCAGTTAATAGGGAGTAGAGTCACACCTCTATTCCCTACAACTAAAATCTCCAGAACAACATTATAGAAAATCATGAGTAGACACTGAAAACTATCCGTACCGGCCAATCTTGCTGATATATTTCATCAAAAACTAATTAATCCCACTTGACTAACTTAGTATAAAATCAAAATCTTGGACAAATACTAGTATGTACCATTGAATCCCACCAACGTAGTTCTACAACATCTAAAGAAGTCCAACAGACCAACATGTATGAATATCAAGAGTATTCAAAAGAAAATTCCCTCAACCAAAAGTATTCAGGACAAACTAAGAGTAATATTTGGAGCATTCACATACATCATTCAGCACTAATCATGCTCTCCAAACCAACTTTAAGGCACTCAAATAAAATATTCCATAGATCCTAGATACCAAAAGTGGGAAGACCGAAATCTCTACACCCAAACATTATTATTATATGAAGCTAATTAAAATGACTGGCGGAATAGAGATGGAATATAATTCAACTTTATCTATAGAATGAGGATATTTTCATACTAAATTTGATGAAGTAACTATTTATATTTTGGAAATTATGGAAGGACACACATTTATTACCATTAATTTATAAATATTTTCTATGATATAAAGATTACATCAATGGTGAGTTGGAGTAATGAAAAAAACCCCACCTAAAAATTTGAAATGAATCATCTGAATAATTGGAGTGTCACTAAGAAGATAACACATATTTCTAATCCTATAAAAGAGGGTTGTTTCCATCCCAAGATAAATGGATAAATATATCAGGGACATATAACCATTCCAACTGGGGGTTATTGGGCTACTTCGATGAACACTCCAAGGAAGGAATATCTAAATTCAAAAAATTCATTAAATATCTCAAAAAATTCAAAAAAAATGAAATTACTAATAAAATAATTCTCCTCATATGAAATCATTCACCCTAATAAGAAAATCCAATTTACCAGTTGAAGAAATTAAAAATGAATCCCTGTAAAAAGAATTTGCGCAATGAGGAGATATTCTATTACCATGCTCTGTTAAATGACGGAATTATTGAATCCGTCATAGATATATCAATGTTGGATCAAGATCATATTGCATCATTACAAAATTATGGAGATAGTATAGGATATGGAAAATTTACTTTCAACAATTTTGATTCCAACAGTTCCAGTGGTCCCCCTAGACATCATACCATTAAGACTCACTTCATGTTGATAATCTGATTGATTTTGAGAGTCTATATCTATTTGAGTGGTTTGGTGTCCAACCATAAGGCAAGAAGATCCAAAAAAATAAGGCCCTACATTTTATATCATCCACCATGATGGTCCTCCCTAGGGTTTATACTGCAAATGTTCTCCAATTTTCAGGACATCAATACATGATGGTAGTCCTCCCCTTGATGGACCTCATTGTGAAGGTCCTCTGCAAAAAAAAAGAATTTCATTTTTTCATGAAGGTACTCCCCATGATGAATATAATTTGATAAATCCCTTCTACTTTGAGGTGCTTGATAAAATTTTCTATTAATGCCTAATGCCTCATAATTGATAGGTATTATTATTTCTCTACTAGAAAATATTCCAAGGAAATGATCATTATTCCGGCCATCCATAGGCTCACGACCTTCTAATTAAACATAGTCAATCATTGTCGAACCTATTGTTCAAAATAATTCAATGGGGGAAACGTCAACTTTGGTCAGATGTAGATGGGAAAGCTCTCTCAAAAGATGAGGGGAAATTGTTTCTCATGAGAAGAATATTGGAAAATGAAAATATACTTGTAATGTTCTATCCCATAGACACTACACAATTCAGCGTTGTAGAAGAATCGTTGAATGATTATTTTTATGAAATGCACCTCAACATATTTCACTCTATGCATAAATTGAAAAAAATGGTATTACCATATGACGATTATTCAAATAAGGTCAATGTAATGGAATAGAGGAACTGTCAAATTGACAGGGAATCCCTCATAGATGCATGAAATCGAAAATGAGGAAAAATAAAGGAACTCCTCAAAGGGAATGTCTAGATGCATTAAAATAATAAAATAAAATAATTATTGACACCCAATATGGTGTTCATGTCAGAGTTTGGGGGAACATGGAGTAGAAAATTTTACCTCAATTCCTGATGAACAAATTCATACAAATGTAATGTCATGAAATGTCATTTCCCCACGACAATATTTAGAAACAAACCCTTCCCCAAATAAATATTATTCTAAGATATAAAAATCCCATAAAAAATATAAATTAAAACATTCTATAATATAACAAGACATCAAAAGCATTTAGCATCAGGAATTTGAAAATATTGAAAAAATTATCCCTCTTAAGGGAATTTGATAAAAAAATAGTGAAAATTCCATAAATATAAAAAATATCATCAGTAATATGTGGCTTAGATATTGGTCACATGATGCACACAACCCATGTTAGAACATTTCTCTTTAATGTTCGATGAGTATCTATAGTAATTTCAACCCTAGAAGTACCAGAGAAACTCCATCCCATAAGGATACATTAATATTTATAACAACAATCAGATCCAACAAATTAGGATCAAAAAATTGTGAAGGTTGAACCAGAGCACCCTATACTGTAGGGATAGTGTAATTTATATCTCAAAATTAGTAAATTTCAGTCATCTATCGACTGGGTGAAGTTATATAAAATGAATCATCATGGTCTTTCTAATCATATGATGTAATTTCTTTTTCAGGAACATATAAAACAAAATTATCTGGAGGCTACCCTCATGTTACTCTTGTCCAAACAATTTAAAAATGTTCCGGAATGGAAACGATGAGTTCCTCTGATAGTTTCAATAATAAAATCCATCCCATGAATTATGTCTTTTCGGTTATATGTTCCTGAAGAAACCCCCCATATCATTATTCAATGATAGATGAAAATATTTCCAGGAATTTCACATCAATAAACATCATCAACACCACTTATAAAAATACTACATAACCTTAGGCTAATGTGAGAGAACATGAGACGAATATATCCAATAAAAACATGGTCTACAATAAAATAGAAGAATAAGGTGTATTTTTAAGAAATTGTTGGGTTACCCAAAATCTAGAATTACATCAAATGTTCCACTACCTCATCCTCAATGATTATAAGCTAAAGAAAAGGGTAAAGATATATCTTAATCCCTTATATTACCAAAATGTGTTAAACACATTACACTTGATGAGAGGTTGGCTCAGTATGAGAGAGAAATGAGATAGTATAAGTTTATGTTGTAACCATCCTCATCATTGCATGAATTGGAGAATGGTTTGTGTTTGTTGTCAAGCCTTAAAGGAACATCAGAATGTGTGCCAGAAAAGTTCTCATACAAGTCAAGCAGTTAACAGTATTGAAGGTGGCACCATTTTCCAGTGTTTTCCAAATTTCTGGACCTCAAATTTGACAAAAGGGGAAAACAAAGTTTTTTTGGTTAAGGGACTTGCACGCCAGACATGTGTCGCGCAAGTGTCTTGCGCGCTGAGAAAGGACTTGTGTGGCAGTGCCTAGGAGGATGGTAAAGTTGTGCTCCATATGTTTTCTAAGCTCAGAACTTCAAAATATGGCGAAGGAAAGAGGGTCGTGCAAGTTTTGGTTTGGTCACGCAAGTGAGTAGCGCGACAGAGGCTAGGGCGGTTAGAGTTGCATGCCGGAACTTGTGTGCCAAGAGGAGGCTTGTGTGACTCTACGTAGGGTGTACATTTTGCCTATAAATAGTGGACCACCCGTCCTCATTTGGAATGAAGTTCAAGACTTATAGTTTTCCGAGCTCCCATCGCGCAAGGGTTAAAGTCACGCAAGTGGTAGTTCAGTCATGCAGGTAGAAGTTACACAATGTTTTTTTGATGCACATCCTTAGTGGTTTGGGAGTCTAATTCGGTGAGTCATGCATGTTTGGAACTGAAGAAGGAGGTGTCATGCAAGAGGATTTTTGATACATGCACGCCGAATTTCTGCCATGCAAGTGACTTGCGCGCCAGGCTTGGAGAAGCGTGCTAGGAGTTGTTGAAGTACGCCGGTCTTTTTAGAGCTGCATGAAGGCTGGAAGATTATATGATTCCTCAGGTACAGTGTGAGATTAGTCTACTAATGATAGTTGGACTTCAACAAAGCATCTACATACAAATAGAGGATGCATTATTTTGCAATGATAAAGAGACGTTCACGTCTATAAACTGAGTGGGACTTCACCAAAGGCAGTTAGCCAGGGGGAGCAATGGGAATGACCCGAGGGATGCAGTGAGCTATCACTGATCCTTTGTAAAGGCAATGATCCTGGGATAGGGTGACTATGTCCAAACCATTGTAATCTATAACTATTGATGAATAGTGGAATTTGGTATGACTGAAAACTTGTCGGCGTATTCTCCTTAGACGTAGCCCTTAGTGGTAAACCAAGTAAAAAGTGTTGTGTCATCTCTTTGAATGTGAATATTTTCTTTCTGATCATTTTCATCATACAGGTTTTACAAGATCCTACCAATGTGGGAAGAAGATCCATCTCATTAAAAGAAAAAAAAATCACCCTGATTAACCCCTCCCCTCTCATGGTGTCCCAGGGTCCTACAAGTGGTATCAAAGGCAGGTTGTAGGTGTTGAATATATCCTTTGTCATCATGGAGAATGCAGTCAATGTCAGGGGAGTCCCTCTACAGAATGGAAGTAATTTATAGATCTGGAAGAATAGAATGAGATCTCATCTAAGATCTCTTGGAATGGAAGTCCTTTTTTCCATTGTCCAAGGTATTCATGTTACTGATCCAACAGGGCTGGCTATGATAGACGCCGATAAGAAAATTCTTGATGCTGATGCTAAAGCACAGAATGCTCTCACCACTTCCCTTTCTGATCATATGTATCTAAAGGTTATGAGTTGCACCTCAGAAAAATCCATGTGGGATAACCTCGAAAATATTTATGAAGGAGATTGAAAAGTGACAGAGACAAAATTAGAATTCCTACACAATCGGTTTGATGATCTGAAGATGCATCCAGATGAAAATGCAGACTCATTTTTCAATCAAATTACTGAAGTGGTTGGAGCAATTCATCGTCTAGGATATTAAATCAAAGAAATTGATATTTTAAAGAAAATTTTGAGAATAATTCCACCCTTGTACAATGCAATGGTGTCTTCCCTTGAGGAATGATATCTTTCCAAGATTTCTCTGTATGATCTACTGAGCTACTTGGTAGAATATGAAATGAGAGTCAAATCAGAAGATGATATGACTCATGGGAGCAAGGAAATGGAATTCAAGGCCATGGATAAAATGAAAATTGTAAAAGATATTAGCGGTGAAGATGATGAAGAAAAAGAAATTATTTCTCTCATTTAAAAGAAGTTACATAATGGAATAGGGAAATTCAAATGCAAGTTACCTCTAGCATGTTTTCGTTGTGGAAATGTTGGGCACATAGCTTCTCAGTGTTTAAGAAAGATCAATGTTGATGATAGTGAAGATAAAAACATCGAGAAGCCTCGAAAAATGTTTATTCAAATGAGAGACTTCAAATCTGGAAAGAAAATATAGAGGAAGAGTTTTGTCTTTGAAGAGGAAGAAGAGGATACTGAATTTTGTGAAGAAGAAGAACCCGAATTTAAAACAGGAAACCATGCCTCCATGATGGCTACCATTGAAAAGTTAGAACCCTCGATCAATAAAGGCATAGATAATCATATTACTCCTAATGGTGATTCAATGAATTAAATTGAGGATTCTTTTTCCATGCTTGAGAATAAATGAAAGAAATGAAATAAGTGGAAGGAAATGGAGGAAGAATTATCAGAATATGTTGATGAGCTTGAAGCAGAAATTGAATGACTAGAAGAACTGGTGAGAGTTCAGTATTCAATCCTTGAAAGCACAGATGATGTTTTGGAAATAATGCTCAGAATTGAAGAACAATCAATGGTCATAAATGACCGTTCATCCAAACTAGAAGTGATGTCAAAGACTGTTGAGGTACTTTAGGAGGAAGTTGTTACACCTAGAAGTAAAATTGAATCTCAATCAACCATAAATGAGGACAAGAAGAAAATTAATTTTGGAAGATTCTCATATGCAGAATTACTAGCAAGAGACAAGTGGGGTTCAGATGGGGTTGGAAAAATTTTTAGTGATCAAAGACCCACTTTCATGGGAAAGAGTAGATTTGGCTATGAATCTCATACATCAACTTTTGGAAGTAAAGAGAGCCAAAAGAAAGACAAGATGAAAGTTGGACATGTTGAAACATCACCTGAAGTGCGGAAAAAGAAATCCTCAATCCAAACTAAAAGAATAACTGAAAATTATCCTGAAACGTTCATAAATGACAAGCAGTTCAACTGTTCTCCTAATGAAGAAGGAATGAGGATAAATTCAAGTGAGAAGACATTTTCTCTCATGAAGTGTCAGTTCTGTGACTATATAGGATATACCGTGTCATACTGCAAAGATGCAAGGATCTACTTGAATGGGGAAGATCTGGGATGACAACAAAAGAGACTGACTTCATATCTTCCATCTTATAGAAGAAATAGTTTCTATGGATACTGTTTTCATTGTTCTAACTTTGGATATAAGGCTATGTATTTCATGTAGATATTTTACAGGAGAGATTCATACAACACTCAAAGATGTGTCAATATTCCCCCCATAATGGTGTTGATGTCACAAACTGGTTTTCTCCGCTAGAAAAAGATTATGAGTTTGAAGAATCTGATTATGTGGAAGAAATAATTAGAAGGACATCAATTTTGTATACTCAATCCAATATAACTTGGAAAGAAAAGAAGAAGATCGAGAAATACAGCCTTGTAGAGGTTTCCCTCAAAGCTACAAAAATCAATAGCAACTGGATTCTAGATAGCGGTAGCTCATACCATATTATAGGTAATGCATGCCTGTTAATGAAAATTAAAAGGAATGTTGATGGTACAATACGATTTGTTAATAATGGAGCTCTGAAAATCAATGGTAGTGGAAGTACTGAATCAGCTAATGGAGAACTAAAGAATACTTATGTCCTTTATGTTGATGGCCTACATCATAATATACTCAGTGTGAGTCAACTCTGTGACTCAGGAATTATAGTTAATTTTAATCATAAAGGTTTTACTATCAGGGGAAAGATAGGGAATTCCCTTATGAAGGGGTGCAGAACATAAGGCAACTTGTATCAGGTTGATAGTAATGAAAATTTTTGTTACATGACTATTGAAGAAGAAAAACGTTTATGGAATCGGAGACTGGGACACATCAATCAACAAGACATGGAGAAAATACCAAAAATGTGGATTGTCATGGACATTCCCATCCTACGGCGTGAGTGTGAAAAATATTTTTGTGCTTGCATTCGTGGAAATCTGGTCTGTAGTTCCTATCGGCCAAACAAGAAAATGGCATCTCATCTTCTTGATTTAATTCATACAGATGTATGTGGGCCAATAAATGTTTCTGGAACTCATGGAGAAAGATACTTTGACCTTTTCATTAATGATTATTATAGAATGGATTGTGTAATAGTGATTCATAGGAAGCGACAAGTACTTGATTGCATGAAAAATTATCGCCAGATTTCCACGAATGATATTGGACAAACTATAAAAGTCATGCGATCTGACAATGGAGTGGAATACACATCTACTGAGTTTGAGAATTACCGATTAAAACAAAGAATACAGCATGAGGTAGCTGCTATGAAAACTCCACAACAAAATGGGGTTGTTGAGCACTGGAATCGACAGGTCAACAATATGGTTAGGACTATGCTGATTGCGAGTGGTATCTCTCACCATTACTGGAAGGAAGCTGTTGAAGTTGTAGTGCACATTTAGAATCAAATAGGTCTTTATATGGGAGAAACTAAGACACCATATGAATTGTTTCATAGAAGGAATCCTTCGTTGAAATACTTTGGTGTTTTCAGATGAAAATGTTTCATCCAGAATAAATAAGGAAATCAAGAGAACATTGGTGACAATGCTAATGAAGGAATTTTTCATGGGTATCCAATGAACAGAAAATCCTATAAGTGTTTCAACAAGAGATTAGGAATGATTGTGGAAAGAAGTGATGTTAATATAATAAAATAGAAAACCACAAATTCTTCAAGTACATAAAATGATGATGTGATATAAAGTGAATGTGGATAAAATAAAAATAAAGAAATAGAGAAATCTATAAAAAACCCTCAGCAGTCACTTTATGATGTTGACTCAGAAGAAGAATTTGAGGAAGAAACTGTGGCTGGAAAGAATGAAACTGAACCGAACATGAGAAATCCTAGAGATAGGATTGATCCATCAAACATAATTTGGGATAGGAGTGCACCCAATAAAACAAGGAAGGTCAGAAATAACACACAATCTACATTTCTGTCAGTTGTGGAGCCATCCTCATTTGAAGAAGATACAAAGGATGAATATTGGGTGAAAGCCATGAATGAAGAGTTAGATCAGATTGACAAGAATCAGAAGTGGGATCTTGTCCAGAGACCTGACTGTCACAATGTTATTGGTAGAAAATGGATCTTAAAGAACAATTTTGATGGGCATGGAAGTGTTATTAGAAACAATGATTGAATGGTATGTAAGGGATATTCCCAGATTTAAGGTGTTGATATTGAAGAAACCTTTGCTCTAGTGGATAGACTGGAGTCAATCAGGCTGTTCCTAGGCATGGATCTCCAAAGAGGATATAAATTATATCAAATGGATGTCAAGACATAATTATTAAATGGAATACTCGAAGAAGAAGTCTACTTTGAAAAACCAATGGGTCTTCTTCTTGGTACTTATTAAACAATGGTCTGCAAACTGAAGAAAGCACATTATGGCTTGAAACTGGCACCACAGGCGTGGTACTCCCGGCTGGACTCTTATCTCAAGAAGCTGGAATTCAAAAGAGGAGAAGTATATCACAATACATATGTGAAGAATTATCCAAAAGATAAATTAATGGTTCTAGTCTACCTTGATTATATCATATTTGGTGGCAGTAGGTAGAAATCAGTGGATGAATTTTCCAATCACATGAAATCATAATTTTAAATGTCTATGATTGGGAAGCTCGCATATTTATTGGGGCTAAAGGTGATTCAAAAGAAGGATTACACTTTCATCTCTCAAGAAAAGGTTTCAAGAGAGCTACTGAAGAAGTTTAATATGAAAGACTCCAAACAAATGTCAACTTCGATTGCAGTTGGAACAAAACATAGAAAACATAAAGATGGGACCTTTGTAGATCCCACCATATACAAGAGGATCATTGGGATCTGAATATACATAATAGTGAAACTACTAGATATTGTCTTTTCCACATGTCTTGGAGACCGCTTTGAGAGTAATCCAAAGGAGGAACATATGGTAGCAGTAAAAATAATCATAAGGAATATTCAAGGTACTCACAAGTGTGGATTATAGTTTGCTATAGGAAAGAAAAATGAATTATTAGCATTTTCTGATTCTGACTGGGCTGGTGATGTTGTCGATAGAAAGTCCACCAGTGGTGGAGCATTCTATATTGGGAATAAATGTGTTGGCTGGTTGAGCAAGAAATAAGAAAGTACTTCTCTTAGTACTGCTGAAGCTGAGTATATCTCCACCACCAAGGCATACACTCAACTGCTATGGATGAAGCAACAATTAATAGATATTGGTGTTGAGGTGAAGCAACCAATGGTGATTTACTATGATAAAAAGAGCGCAATTGATCTTAAGAAGAATCTGGTACAACATTATCATACAAAACATATTGAAATTAGGTATCATTTTATCAAAGAGAAATTTGAACAGGGTGTGATTAGAATGGATCATGTGGGAACTGATGCACAAGTTGCAGACATCTTGACCAATACACTATCAACGGCTGTGTTTGAGAAGAATTGGTTGAACCTTGGTGTTCATCCACCTCCCAGTACATAAAAAGGTTACAAAAATCCCCTCTCCCCAGTTATGTTAATTGTTTTTAATATGTTTATGGATGCGATGAAGGTTTGTGGGTGAGATACTATAAAGGGGGAGTGTGTTTTGAGATGAAAAATGAACAATTAATGGTCTTTGTGTTTATTAACAATGGGAAATAAAGGAATAAATTCATGCATGTAAAACTTTTGTGAGATATTGTGAATTCAGTGTCGGTGATAGGATGGGAAGGAATTCATTGGACTGGAACCCAATTCAAGATTTCTCTCTTGTTTTCTACACCAAGCATTGCTCATGTAGACTTAGAGTGTTGTCTGAGTTGTTTCTTGAGTTTTTGGTTTGCATATGGATGGTGATCTATTGAATTTATTTACTAATTTCCAATAAACCCAAAGGGGGAGATTGTTAGAACCATGTTCATTTTTGCATGAATTGGAGAATGGTTTTTGTTTGTTATCAATCCTCAGAGAAAGTTCAGAATGTGTGCCATCAAAGTACTCATACATGTCAAGTAGAAAACAGTATTGAAGGTGGCACCATTTTCCAGTGTTTCCCAAATTTCTAGACCTAAAATTTGACAAAAGGGAAAACAATGTTTTTTTTGTAAAGGGACTTGTGCGCTATACATGTGTCATGAAAGTGACTTGCGTGCTGAGAAAGGACTTGTGCGGCTGTTCCTAGGAGGATTTGAAAGTTGCGTACCATATTTTTTCCACGATCCGAACTACAATATATGGAAAAGGAAAGAGGTTTGCGCAGGTATTGGTTTGGTCTCACAAGTGAGTAGCGCGACAGAGGCTAGGGCTGTTGGAGTTGCTCGCTGGAACATGCGTGCCGAGAGGAGGCTTGCATGCCACCACGCAGGGTGTCCAGTTTGCCTATAAATAGTAGACCACACCTCATTTAGAACGAAGTTCATGTCTTAGATTTTTATCAATATCGCATCGTGCAAGTTTTGAAGTCACACAAGTGGTAGTTTGGTTGCGTAGGTAGAAGTGGAGTGTCGGTTATTGGTTGTGCATCCTTAGTAGTTTTGGAGTAAAAGACAGTGAGTTGCGCAAGTTTGGAGCTAAAGAAGGAGGCGTCGTAAAAGTGGATTTCTGATACTTACGCGCCGAATTTGTGCTGCACATGTGACTTGCGCGCTGGGCTTGGAGAAGCGCGCCATGAGTGGTTGAAGTACGCTAGTTTTTTTTGAAATGCACGAAATCTGGAATATTTCCTGATACCTTCGATACAACGTGAGTTTAGTCTACTAATGAGAGTTGGACTTCAACAGAGCATCTACATAAAAACAAGGGATGCATTATTTTGCAATGATGAAGTGACATTCACGTCTATAAATAGAGTGGGACTTCACCAAAGTTAGTGAGCTAGGGGAGTCAATGGGAGTGACCCGAGCGATGCAGTGTGATATCCCTGAACCTTTGTAATGGTAGTGAGCCTCAGATTGAGTGACTATGCCAGAACCATTGTAATCCACAACTAGTGAAGAATAGTAGAATTTGGTATGACCAAAAACCTATCGATGTATGCTCCTTGGACGTAGCCCTTAGTGGTGAACCATGTAAAAATTGTTGTGTCATCTCTCTACATGTGAATGCATGCTTTCTAATAATTTTCATCATACAGGTTTAACAAGTTCCTACTAACGTGGGAACAAGATCCATATCATTAAAAGAAAAAGTGGTCACCCAGATTCACCCCTCCCCTCATAGGGTGTCCCGGGGTCCTACAGTTTCTTATTTCCATATTACATTGGGGTCGCATTCTTTCTAAACATGTTATTCCAACAAAACCTCATTTCACTCCTCCAGTTGATGTCACATGAAATGGATTGTTGTTATAATAAGAAAAAATACATTATAAATATATATATAATAATAGAGAAAAAACATTCTATTTAGAATAAATTGCAAACAAATACATATATTTCACTTCTATTGGACAAGGAACATGATTAATGTTATTCATGTTATAATAATCTCATTCAAGCATTTGTGAAAATAGGACTAACAAAACTAGTTTATCCTATTTTACCTCCACCCATAGTCCCTACTCATGTGGTTATTATAAGTGGAATTATTAACACTATAAAGTCACATATAACCAAAATTGAAGCTACGAAAGTAACACATGAACCAGTGTAGTCTGAAATAGGACCTTATCCCGAATGGTTGGATTGAGCACTTCCCCCAACCAATTTTGGAAATCCCAAAATACCAATATACGACATCTCACAAGATCCAAATCATCATCTAAAAATTATGTATCTTGTTCTGGAATAATTATGGGAACTCTATTGCATTAATACGACACCAAATTATAGTGTTTGGTTCAAACTATAAAAGTAACGGATGATTTCTGGTAGACTAGTTTACTCTTAGGGTCATTCAAAGGATGGGAATACATCTGTTATCAATTTCACTACCAATTTAGTTCAAAAAAATGAAAGATAATAGTCTATGAGCTCTTGAAATAAAAAAATTATAAAATGGGAGAGTCTAATTCTTTATTTATAGGTGTAAGGGTATACGATAATCTATGAATTTTCAATTTCAATATGAATATTTTTTTTGTAATTTGTGTAGAGAATTTCATCAATGAATTGAGAAACCCACTTATTCCCATCAACTGCATGGGTGGGTTCAATGATCTTACTTCACATTCATATATATTGGAGGAATATGTCTTGTAAACTAGATCAAAATCTTGATTGATTCCAGCATCCCATAGAAAGATAATATGCAAGTATGTATCTACAAACATCACGCACAAATGATCCCCTATTTAAGAACCTACTCTGAATCTTACAAATTATTGTGAAGCACCCCTTTGGGGTAGAAAAAATCACAAAAAAACTCAACAAGTTGAGAATAGAGATAAAAATAATTCTCAATTTTAAGAATATAAGAAAAAATCTAACTACATCCAGGATGATCAATTTCTTATTTATTTCTTAGAAGCTTTGAAAAAAAACTTGTAACTCTACAGAAATCCAAAAACCCAATCAATTTGGTCTTGATGATATCATGTGTTATTTCCCTATTCACTGAAAGTTAGGGAAATCATTATAATATTTTTTTCCTACAAAAATATCCTGTAAAAGATGGTTGATTTAGGGAAAGTTAAATTGGGTAAACCACTGGCACAGCTAGCATGCATTTCATCCATTATTCTAGAAAATGTAGGTGAATGGGAGAATGTCACAAGTAAAGGTGCACACAATTTCAGTGATTTCATGATTCAAAAGTTGATAGAGTATCATTCTATTCTCATTTTATAGTTGAAACAACCAATTATTCCCCAACCACTCCCACAGTGGAACAATTGGATCCATCAACACCTCAGTAATCCAAAGGCCAATATTATATGAAATGGAAAATTAGAAACAACATAAAGAAAATGAAGGATGGTTATTTTTCACTGAGGATAAACCTATCATTGACCCTCTAAGGCATCATTCCTTTAGTCCTAATAGAATAGGAATTGCCCCTCCAATTGGTATACTGGCCACCAACCCATCAATCTAAGTACTGATTAGATGTAGAGTATATATTCAGCTCCATTAATGTCATTCATTTGATGAATCCTTTTTCTAATAATGAATTTTATTAACAACCTATTTTACATATTCCAAATTTCAGAGAAATTAATCATCAAAAAATGGGCCAATGAAATAGATGGAGGCATGATGATGGTCTACTACAAAATTCCAACTACATCCCTATCAATGCTATCTATATAGCTAATACACATGGGAAATATTTTAAAAAAACTAGTGAAATCCATAAAATGTCTTCAAACATGTGGAAAATCATTCAAAACTAATTATTTTGGAATATATATTAATGAATTGAAAACAATATAGTGATACCAATAAAGTTGGTAGGTCAAGGCGGCTCAATTCAAAAGAATATGGACAACCCTCCACATCTTCTCCACTGGATAATAAATATACCTCATGCATGTCAGCTCAAAAAATGTCACATAGGGAACAATTTCTTATGGGGGAATGTAGAACTTTTCTAATATTTTTGATATCTTGAATATATCGGTTATATTTCAATAAATTCATTCATTTATGGGTGCTCTAAATTTGTCAAAAGATCTATGAGATGCACTTGTAGAGGACCTTTTGTGCCCTAAAAAATTTTATGTTTATGTTTCTACCACTAAGGTATATCATGCATAGGATGATCCTACAAAATGTAACATTATTATCTCCATCACTGAAGAGGATGGAAATGATATCATATTGGGACATACCAAACGCATGTATGTATTCAAAAGATTATATGACATTGACATCCTTTGATCATTCACTGATAATGGATTAGGGGAAACCTCATTCCTGTCAAAACACATCTCCGACTATGATACAAAGAAGATGATTTATCTCCTCCCACATTAACAATTCAAGGGTATGATAAAATTAAATAGAAAACCCCCATCCTTATTAATATTAGTACTCAATTTAGAGATCTGGTATTTGATCTTGAGTTCTTAGTCATCCGAAAAAATATGACTTTTAATGTTTTTTTATGAAGGCCTTAACAACACAAGCATGCAATGATCCCTTAATCATATATCCAATCCAAAAATACTGATGAAATGGGTAGATTTGGACATTGTATTGTGATATATATCCATTCATGTACCATGATAATCAATATATTGATTCAATATTCTACCAATGAGAAAATAATCAACCAACGAATAATGATTTTTCTCAGGTCACTAATTCGAATGGATTGGAACTGACTCAAATTAACCGATTTAGAGATTTAAATGATGAATATGTGCCTCACAAAACTCACGTTGAAAGTATTCACTCAAATTTAGAGACGTGTCTTCTAGTATTCATGATATCAGCTACACTAATAGAACCCAAGGGCGTCTAAAATGTATTTGATTTCTCTACTAGTAGTGATACCTCAGATGAAAATACTACAACCTTATATTCAAAACATTAGGAAGCCAAAATTTTATCCTTCGAACGTACCATAGTTGGGATGTCTTCATTTGAATCCATCCATTAAGACATTAACCATTATACCAAACATAATAATTTCTATGCATATTTGGCCCATCCTGAAATGGACATAGGGGAAGAAGAAAAAAAAGAAGAAAAACAAAATTACCTTAATGATGCTCCTCCATCATTTGAAAAAGGGGTATCTACCACTGTCAATGAACTCTGATAGATCAGTCTGGGTACAAAGGAGAATTAACTACCATCAAAATTCAGTTGTATATTACCCTCATTAAATATAATATTTATTTAAATTTTATAAAGAAACATTTGAATGTTTCTACTTGAAAATGAATATAGGTTCCAAGATTAAATCCTAACGTGACTACCCATCAACATGGTTTACTAGAAGATCATTATGGCTATAAGTAGGCATCTAATAAGACACATTTGAGTCATAATATAAAGTTATAATCCTATGTTAGAAAAATATTCAACGAAAAAATAATTTCTGAAGTCAAATAGTTGAAATGAATCACATCCATAATCCTAATAAATTCAAAGAATAGGAAAATAATGGTTTTAACCAATTTCAAAGACATCAATCAATACTTGACGAATGATAGTTTTCTTGCTTCGATCACATAACTCCTAATTGATGCAATAATTTTTTCTCAATACCATTCCTTCATGGATGTATATTAATGATATAATCAAATACTAATGTAACTAGAAGATGAATAACCCACCACCTTTAGGGCCCCATAGGGAGTGTTATTCTACTTAGTATTTTTTTGTTTAAAGAATGTTAGAGCTACATGTCAACATATTGTGAATCACATATTCAAAGCCTTCTAGAGTAAAATAGTCAAATATTATGTTGATGATTTGGTGTATAAATATCGACAATGTTCTTATCACCTTACCAATTTGAATATATTCATTGAAAAAAATTAATGACATAGTCTATAAATAAACCCACAAAAATGTGGTTTCGGCATTACATCCGTGAAATTTCTCAAATTTTACATGTGTTACCATGGCATAGAATTTGGCCCTTAGAAGACGATGAATATTCTAAGTATGTCCCATCATTGAAATATTAAATAATTGAAAGAACTGATGGGACTCACTCCTACATTCAATGCATCATAGAGAACCTTGGATGAAAGTGTTTTCCCTTCACCAAACTTATGAATAAAGGGGTAGTGTTTTATTGGAATGAGGACATCCAAGAATCCTTTTACAACATCAAGATGTATCTATTGAACCCAAAAGTGTCGATGCCCCCATTTTAATAAAATCCTCTCATTCTGTATATAAAATCATTGGAGTGATTTCTAGGTTCATTTATTGCCCATTAAAATGATGGTGGTAGTAATAATGGTCTTTATTACCTCTGTCTCACCATTATTGATAGGGAGAATCAATATTTAGGCATCAAGAAGAACTGTTTAGCCTTGATTTTTATAATTCAAAATTTGAGGAATTATTTGCAGCACCATAAGGTCCTATATGGATTAAGTACCAATGAGTATTTAACTTCTATACAAGGAAATATTTTCCATTCACAAATCCACCGTAATGTTGGAAATGTACTTTGATGGTTCACCCAGAATTCCAATTATAAATAGATTGGAAGATCCCAATAATAATAAATTTGTGTGTGGGGTTATCCTTATTTAATAAATAAATATAGTATTTCCTTATTAATTTTTGTTATCTGAAGGCTCCACCAATAATTAATCCAAATACCAAGCCCTAATTATAGTTTTAGAACAAGCTTCAAAAATGTTAATGACTATCCTAATAATCAATATTGATTCAAAGTAGGTAGTTATATAGATAAATAGTAATTATGCTATCAGAATAGAAGATTCGACCCCCTGTATAATTATGTTCATGGGTTGATGAATAATTAACCTATAATTTAACATTAACTCTTATCCCATGATCATAAAATCCTCAAGAACATTTATTAGATAAGTTAAATATAGCCTGGGTATATTCATAATTGGATGAAATGGTCTTCAGTATTTTCCATTGTAGAATAAAATTGTTATTTGCTAAAAATGTAATGAAATATATCAATGAGATCAATTATACTTCGTAACTAGATAATGATGTAAATATATGTAATATTACCAAATTGAAATATCTAAATAATGTTACCCTTCCCCATGAAAAATATGGAAAAGAGACCGTTTAATAATGGGCGGTCAAATTCACTCTCTATGATAGTTCGAGTCATCAAAAAGTTATTTACAAGAAAAACCTCACTAGAATCCTCTTCAAATGGATTTATAGAAAGGATAAGATCGACACCATGGACGATAATGACGATGGTTCTTGTGGTTCTAATAAACTAGGAACCAAAAATTCCAAGAAAATAATGAGGGTTGATATTTATGGTCTTTATTGAGACAAGATTTCACCCAATTATTCAAGAAGTGTCATTCCATCCAATTTCACCCCAATATCAACCCCTACCCCCATAGTTTCATCATATAAAAAAATACTCCTAGCCAGTCACTATATAGTGGATGGATATTGTAGGAACATATCCAACAACTATGATTAATAATTTCATGTATATCCATACTCATACTAAATTCTAATCTAAATGGGAAAAGGCAATACCACTTTAAGAAGTCGAAACCAAAATCACCATTAATTTCATAAGGTCAGACATATTCTATAGATTTGATGTCCCTCACACAATACTAATAGACAATGACACGTATTTTAGATCATACAAATTGAAGAAGTTGTATCAGGATTAAAACTAAAATTCCATCCATTCTTCATGCTACCATGTAGAAGACGATGGAAAAAAATTGACTTCAGATAGAACTCTACTGAACTACCTCCATGAAATGGAGGATAAAGAAAATAAATCTTGGTCTGGAAATATTTATCCTCACTTATGGGCCTATGAACTACATCCCAAATTACCACCTAGGAAACTCCATATTCTCTAGTTTATGAAATATATCTATTTTTTCCATTGAGGTTCAATTACTATCACTCCAGATAGCTAACTATGAAAAAATTCCAAAAGACAAATAATCGTAGAATCATTTTGATGAAATAGAGAAACTCAAAGTGAAATGGATGTATACCCTGCATCATTTAGAAATATACTAGAATCAGATAGAACAAGCCTTCCACAAGAAATATCATCTATGATCATTTCTCCAAGGAGGACTGGTACTAGTCCCCAGAATCTCGATGACACCATATAATAACCACCAATTCTGAACCAATGTAGGATTAACCTTATTCCATACAAAGGGACATTTACAATAGATCTTACTCATTATTGAAAATGGAAAGAGGACATACTACTCACTATAACAATGCAATATTTCTTAGTAAAAACCTCATGTGATTCTAGAATGACGAAATCATGTCCCCCTTTAATGGTTTAATCCCCATATACCATCGTCTAGGTTTCAAGATGTTAAACTACATGGTCTTCATCAATGTCACGAGATATTACAATTCATTCCACCAACTTCCTCATCCTATAAAGTTAAACTAAGTATCCTCATTGATCTATATGCACTAACTTAATGGAAAGTTATTGGTCATTATCCATTAACCAAAAATTACTGGACACCATCTCCCTGACCTCATGACATAAAACTGCATGGTTAACATCCTTATAGCATGTGGTAAAAAATACACAATATTTAGATCCATGCTTGAGTGGATCATAATAGTTGGTGATGGTTTCCTACCAAACATCCTTCCTAATAATTATGAATGTCTTGATTTATATCCTTATGATATATTTAGTTATTCATAAACAACATGACTTAGCCCCGAGTTGAATATTAACCCCCATTCATAATATGGTTTTCAATATACTTTGGCCCCAAAGCCTCTCTTAACATTGGGTTTATTTATTTTTGGTCAAAAAAACCATCATTCCCAAATTATAGTCCATTTTCCTAGGACAAAAAATAATAAGAGCCCATCTTCTTGACTACATGATGTCAAGATATGTGGTTAACATCCTTTTTTTTATAAAAATAAAACTATAAAACATCTCAATCAATGATTGAATGGATCATAATTTGTCTCTTACTAATCCCATTTTCTAGAACTATGTGTTTCATAATTCATCTTGTCAAATAATTCATAGTGATTCTTGGATCTCGAATACTACGTCCAACCACAATATCAAAATTGTCCCTCTCTATGTAATGCTGATACTTACACAAAGAGTTGTCTTCTAGAACTAAATGTTTTTCCATTCTCACCTCAATGAGTTACATATAGACACCTAGACCTTATGTCTCCATTCCTAGTCATAGTGTTTCTACAAAAACATGTATTACCTATGGTATCATCACCTTGGAATGTTCTTATGGGAGTCCTATTAGGTATAATATCTTACCAAACATTAATCTCTATGAGTTGAGTTTCTTCTCATGGATTCAAAAAAAATGATCCCATGGGCCTCCATTGTTGGTATATGACCCAAATATAATGTATTTTCTACTTGAGGCAATACTGCATGTTCTATATCCTTGTTTCATGACATAAAACCATATAACATTTCTATTTTTTCTTGAATCTATCACAACCTAGGGTGATGGTGTCCTACCACACACTCTTCATCGAATGACATATGGATTGATTACTGCTATCTTAGGATATGTGATGACACTAGAATATTCATTTTGTAGTCTAAAATTAATATTAAAAGGGACTCCCCTACCCTCCTACATTTACCATCTCTTAGGATGGGTAGGTACTATTCATGTCGGTTCAGACATCTCAATCACTCAATGCTAAACTAGGTGACATCTCTTCCTCACAGTGATATATTAAAATGTATGTCCATCATCCTCAGTACATGAAGATAAAATATAAGCCTTACCCCATATTAAATTTGTTTTCGTAATATAATAAACTTGGGATGACAAAATATTTGTCTTATTGCATTGTAAAAAAGTTCATAACATTTTGATCTGTACATGAGGATTGCATAAACATTATTGTTGGTCTCCTATAACACCTACACTCTAGAACTAAGAATGGATTGATTCTTACATTTTTGAGATATGTAGTAAAACTAAAACCCTATATACTAGGTCCAACGAAAAAAATAAATCAAATACCCCTCTCCTGTGTACAAAAAATGACCTTTGTAGAAAATATTATTTGGGGTCCCTTATTTAGTGTAACGGTCCAGTCCATCCCATGATCATGATATTGTCCGGTTTGGGACTAGCCCGCATGATTTTGTTTTTCAAAGGGATTGACCCATAGACACCCTCTAAGAAAAGGCCTCATGATGGGAGAGGTATTCACACCACCATATAAAGGGGTGATTTGTGCTCCTCATCCTTCAATGTGGGATTACCATAACCCACCCCCTAGAAGGGGCCAACATCCTCGATGGCACATCAAATGGAAACTAGATCTGATACCACTTGTAACAGCCCATTCTAGCCCATGATCATGATATTTGATACTTTGGGTCTATCCCACATGGTTTTGTTTTTCCTTGGGCTTTGACCCTCATGAATCTCCCAAGAAATGGCCTCATGATGGGAGAGCTATCCACACCACCTTATAGCTTCCTTCTCTTCCTCCTTCAATGTGGAATTTCTATAACCCGCCCCCTAGAAGGGATCAATGTCCACGCTGACACATCAAATGGAAACTGGATCTGATAACATTTTTAATGGACCAATACAGCCCACGATCATGAAAAAGTTTTCTTTGGGCCTAGCTCGCACAGTTTTGTTTTTCCCTAGGCTTGACCCGCAGGCACCCTCCAGGAAAAGGCCTCATGATGGGAGAGGAATCCAGACCACCTTATAAAGGGGTGCTTTGTGATCCTCCTCCTTCAATGTGGGATTTCCATACATGGCGTGTACTTTCCTTTTTCGTACTCTACTTTAGGCGGCGTCTAGGTTACCCCACACGGCTGTGTGTGTGGTCATTACCCGGCCAGCACACGGCCCCCTACGGTAATGAAATACATGGAGTGTACTCATAAAGTACACTAAATGTACTTTAGAAAATTCTAGAAAAACAACTTTTTCTAAAAAAATGACCAAAAAGAAAAACATACCTGAAAGATGATCCAGGTTCTAACATTTAGGATCCCATCATGGAAGCAATTACACCTCCTTCTTACATATGAGTCATATATGATTAGGGAAATCCACTAACTGAGGAATATTCAAGTACACATATTTTATTTTTTCTAGAATTAATTACGTCCATAAATCATACTTATTTAACTAGGAAAAATCATATTTTTATAAGCTTTCTACAACCATCCGTGAGGGAATGTCAGTTTCCTAAGGAAACATCTGTTTTGACTATGAATACTATTCCTCTATTTGGATAGGAACAAAATTACCTTAAAAGGACTATAATAGAAAATCATATTCATTTTTAAGATATAATTCATCAATCCCTATATTTCCTAGTAATTTGATGTTGTAATGATGCTTTTTTATCAAGTTTTGTGGTCATTCATTACATACTTGTCTCGTATCACTCTTCCTGAATTGAAAATTTCCATGATTTGGCTTACAAGTTCTTTTATCATGTCTAAATCAGGATGAAACATTATTGACATGGAATTACCAATTTCACTTTTTGTTTCCATGATATCATGTCACACACATCCTTACCAAATGATGTTAAATGGCCTGGAAAGTTTCTTTATGATATTACGTTAAAATGCATGGACAATATCCTTACCACATGACAATAAAATATCAAATTCTAAGGAAATAAATATGGAATTATTCTTACCTTTATGAGATACATATCAAACTCTTGGGTCTTACATCATGGCCCAACCATCACATGATACAAAAATCCCGTATCGTTGTTTTTAATCACCTCTATTATTTGAATTAATCATTTTCCATTCCTTATTTCCCACACAGAGCATCGATCTTATGGGCTCGATATTTTTTGGTAAAGGGTTTCTCAAAATGTATAATCTATATAATTTCTTATAAATGTTTACTTTTTCCTAGATGAATTAACCTAAAATGCATGATTAAATATACCTTATGAATGACATTTAACTACAAGATTGATGTCTCTTAAGTGACATATATTTCCCTCACAAGAGGGGAGAATAATGATATGTATTGGACTCCAACTACCCATGATTCAAAGAACTAAACTTGGCTTCATTATCACCATCATGTGATATTTAGTGACTGTGAAATCAATAATCCAAGGTCCAGCTACAATATAAATGTAACACCCCGAGCTTCCATGATACGCTTCTCATTCAATAATGCAATAGCTTGCATTGTACGCAACTTCGAGTTCTAAAACACTGCGACTAATCAAAGTAGCCGTTATGAATAGTAATAACCACTTTTTAAAATTATAGAAATTTTATATTTCAAAATGGACTTCATTTTTGGATTCGGAATATCGAAATTAGCCTATGTTGAATTTTTGGTATTTTTCTGAGAACTTCTAATTTTTTATGAATAGTGAAAAATACTTTAAAACAACTTTTTTAATAAAAATAATTTATTGTGATAAATTATACTATTTAGTGGTTTTAAGGTATAATTAGAATATATTTTTACCATTTTATCCAATGGTGGTCATTAGAATTAATTTAACATTGAAATTGGACATAAACAATTGCCAATCTTTTGATATAAATTGTTTCTTAAAAACACGCTATTTGTCGTAACAGCGGGAATTAATTATAAAATTAATTAATGAAACTTATATGTTTGGAATTTTGTAAAATAGAAATCATTTTTGAATTCGGAATATCAATTATAGCTTAGGGTGAAATTTTGGCCTTGTTCTGAAAAACATCAATTTTTTATGAATAGTGAAACCACTAAGTGGTAGTTAAATAACTGATTTTTCGTTTAAATGAAATATTACCACTTCTGTGATTTGATTTTCAAAAATCCGACATACATGGTTGTCATTAAGAAGTAAAATGTGGTTTAATGAGATTAAAATAATTTTTTGGTGAATAGTAACTTTTAAGTTCTTAATCGCGATTAGAGGTAATTAGTGTAGTTTAAGGTACAAATAATGTTTTAATAATATGAGATGAGCATGAAACTTGTCCTACTCCTATTGGATGAGTCATGGCCGACCAAGAAAACCCATGGGTCAACTTGGGGACCCCATGGAGCCACTTTATTTGGAAAATGACATTAATATATATTTATTTAATGTTAAAATTAAATTGACACAAACATGAGGTATTTTACTAAAACAGTTTTTAAGTGTTGTTACACAAGTCCAAATTTTGACTATAAATATTCATTAGAAAGATAAAAATATTTCCTACATCATAGTATATTTTTTTTATAATTTTTAGACATTAAATAAATTAAATTATTTATGACATCATTATGATGCAGCGATGACTTCATTATTTAACGATTTAAATAAAATGAGAAGATAATGCAAACTCCAAGGCTTACACTTGTCCAAAGCCTATTGTATGAGGAGATTTAGAAACCTTATCACCTTAGCCTCGAATTATATAAGTGTGGGTCCTTTAGAATCCGAAAAGCATTGTGAAATAATGTAACATTTCAATCTTTCCAAAAGTGCCCCTCCTCTCCACTTATAAAAGGCCCCCACCTCTCCCACCTCATTTACACTTTCAAGCCATTTGGCTCGGCCAACCTCTGCCCAAATACTCTCCCAACTTCCCCCTCTTACTCCTAGAAGCCTTACTTTGGGCAGAACTTTTCCCAAGGAAGCCTTTGGCTCAAATCAAAAAGAGTTACCTGATTTTGAGGTAATGTCTTTTCTAATGTTGTTTTGTTTTATTTTTTCTTCTCCAACCCCCTAAACTATTTTTATTCATTTATTTTGTAACAAAACCAGTATCCTCAATATACTAGGATGTTGTTATAAGAAGTATTCGAGCTACACTTACACACACCTACATCTAATGGTTAAAGAACATACGGTTTCTGTGGATGGCGAATTTCTGTCTCACGAAACGATGACTGTTCAACACTCATATAACACCTTCAAAGGTGGCCATTAAGATGTAACTATTTTTATATATGATATATAATATGTTTATGTTTTACTTATTCTTCTGTATTTCTCATTTATGTCATACTTTATGATTTCCATTATGGGTAAAACGCGATAATTTCATTTTAGGAAGTGCGGACTACCGCCCCCTCAAAGTGATTTGAATCGTTAATGCCATATGTGGGATGTATAAAGGATGTAGGAAATGGTATTATACACTATATTATACGGAAATTATATTATACATTTATATCATTATGATTTCATTCCATTAAATACGAAATAGAAATGAAAGTAGCGTTCATGCGTACGTACGGCTTACCGTCTCCATGAACGGTGCATTTCATTTCTTACCTCTAAATGTTACGTAATATTATAAATGAATGTATATACTTGTTATATATGATATATATGACATCTAAATCATGAATATAATTCTGGAGATAATGGATATTCTACCACATAAACAACTTGTAATTATAAGAAGTTTATTGTTGACTCAAGTACCAAAGATCGACAAAACGACTGTTATTAACTTAAATAATTACATAATGTTCATAACATTGTAATAAGTGATATAAAAAGGATAATGAAATTAAAAATGGTTCTTAATAAGGTATATATTAACTCTAGTTTATTATTCAGGAGGTTAAAGAACGGTTGATTCAAGTCAGAAACGAGGTAAGGGAACTTCTTAACCCAATTTCTATTCTTTGGGTTAATCTCCTACATTCCAATTATGTCATGATATTATTATGTATTATTTTGTATATTTACTTTCTTTATGTGTACCTATAGTGAATACACATAATAGATCTATTTTATTTTAAAAATTATCTTTTTAAGGACTTCGTCCCAATCTCCTTTCATTGAGTCATATTTGGTTTTATACACAACTTTCTTTTATATGGTGTATAAACCCCTTTGACTTTTACGTTTATTCAAAAGGAATCTTTTTTATACGAAGCGTTTTACTAAACGACAAAAAGGGAATGTTTATCTTTCCGTACTTATGCGGCGACAACCACTTCTTCGCCGCCGTGACCATTATTTGTGTTTCGGCTTCCTCTATAAGCCATCATTTTTTTAATGAAAAATAAATACAAAGTTTTAACTTTATTTTATTTTGGTATTGAAAATGGTTTTGAAAGCGTTTTTATTATATCAATGTGTTGTATTTATATCTTGTGATTGAAATGTGGAACTGTTATGTTTCCTTTATGCATGTTTTATGTGATATGATTATGTTATGGTTTATGATATGTTTAAACCTATTCATATGAGGAATGCATTGGACTTAATAAGTGACGGGTGGAGCCCGCTATAGCTCCTCAATGCATCGACAGGTCTCATGAGACAAACTAGTGTCTTGGCACGAGGCCTTGACAAAATCATATTTGTGGTCTTGGCACGAGGCCTTGACTACGTGGTTATGATAGTCTGGCATTATGCATTCCATCACTATGAAAGTGGTTATTGATATTGCATGTGATTATTCGACCAGTAGAATATCCATGTGAGGAAGTGAATGGAATTATCTCATTTTACTTTTGCCATGTTATGTTGGTGTTCAAGTTTAAAAGGCTTTTGTTTTAGTTATACATTGCCTTAAATTTTTATGTTTATTTATGAAAGCTTCCGCATTATTGTTATCCTTACTGAGCATCTGAGCTCACCCCTTTCAATGTTTTAATATTTTCCAGGATGTGAAGAAGTATTTTAGGAATGACCTGCAGGGATAGTCAGAAGAGGATATGAGTGTGGACTATGAAAACTTTGTTATTAGTTTTTCACTTTATGATGTAATGTAACGTTTAAGAATGTATCTAGTGTTTCCAAGGCTACTAAACTAATCAGTCTTTCAAGACTTGATCTTTTGTGATCATGTAAATGTTACGAAGTAATGCACCGGCTCTGGGTAGCTGGGGTCGGGGCGTGACAGTTGGTATCAGAGGCAGTTTAGTACTAACCTTGGAAGCTAGATTTAGATATACTCTGATTAGAGCACATATCCCAAAGATAGACTTTGAGGATTAATATAGAAGAACTTCCTATAATTTTGTTATTGTAGAGATTTTGTGAGTTTTCCGAGAAATACATCCCTGTCTGGATACGAGCAAGTAGAGGCGGCTCTGGAACAGATGTACCTAGGGGTAAAACCTGAAAACACCTCTTTGAGCTAGACTCGAACGGGAACTGGTGCACGACAACGGGCCTTACTGCACTCTTGGTTACGAAACTCCCAGGGGATATGCTTAGGATAATTCCCATTTTCTTTGCAAACCACTATGAACGGTTATGAGTATATACTTCCTAAAATAATACCTTTTTATGATTATAGATTATATCCATAAATAGTTCAATTTATGATAAGTATTTTATAAGTATGGAATTATGTATTTTGATTCATAAACTAATCTAGTTTATGGCATTTTATAGAAATGGCGCCCAGTAGAAGGAATGTGAACTCCATCAATACGTATGATCCAAAGAGTAAGAAGGATCATATCTTTCATGGTATTAAGCCAACATTTAGAAGGGAAATATTCTCCCATGTGTTATCAACATATGAAGAAATAGTATCATGTGTTAATAAGATAAGTAGAGAATTCTATGAGTCTTATGGATTTGAAGGGATGAAAGAGAAGAAAAGGATGGAAGAGAGAATGATGGATAAAGGGACGAGGGAAAAGAAGAATTTTCTAATATGTGATAACTGTTGGAAGAAACACCTTGGAATTGCCTGAAGGGAATGGGAGTTTGTTATAAATGTGGAGAAAAGGGTCACCAGGCTCGTGATTGTAAGGGAAGGAAAGAGGCTATCAAAGATGAATGCTATAATTGTAGAGAAGTGGGTCATTATGAAAATGAATGTCCTAAGCGTCAGGGAAACTTACCTCAGAAAATGCCAAGGGATCAAGGACAATCTTATGCTATTACTACAGTTGAAGCAGAATAACTAATGTATTGGTGCTTTTGGACTCATGGATTATATTTTGGTTATTAGAATAATGTGATATATATATATAAGGATTGTACTGCAGTACTTGTTGATTTCAGTAAGGTTTTAATATGATGAAGGTAACTATATTTTTAGTATGTGACAATAAGAGAAACTTTACTTTTTTTGGGGAATCTGATAAATTGATTTTGGAATTAAGAGACCTTTTAGAGAAAGTCTGGACAGAGGTATTTTGGATAACTATAATGGTCGGAGTGGATTAAGTTGATATTTGGATATTATTGTTTAAGGTTAAAAAAAATTATGAAGATTATTTTTGGAATGTTATGATACTATAGTTTTAGGAAAAGGACAACCTGCAGGGTGGGGAATAACCCGTCGCGTCGGAAAAAGCTGCAGGAATCGAACCCACAACCATAGTGAGACAAGCCTTTATTTCCTACCACTAGCCTACAGGAAGTCCCTGGTTATTACAAAATAGTTTTACTAATGTAAATGGTATGTGTTAACATTTGGAACCTTATACAATTAGGATAAGTATAATATTTTTGAGTTCTATTATCTTTTTTAGTGAAAGATGAGTTGAAGGTTGAAACTCTAATTGTCAAGCATAAATATATATATACCTATCTCTTATTCAATGAATAGATTAATTATTAAACTTTAGTAAAGGGATATTAAATCAAAAAAATGTGTTATCATAATACCTTATGTCTTGTTGAACTGATGATATTTTAAATCAACATAGATTGAAGGGTTTTAGGCCCTCAATTTGACAGTTGATTGTGAATGATGACCTCAATCACTCTCTACAAATATTTACGTTTTTCCTCCAATTATATGTCTTTAATTTCCACCAATGTTCTCCTAATCAAGATCATAATTGGGTGGTGACTTTTTCATTTCCCTTTCCCTCTTATTAAGGCTAAATTTTATTAATCTTATTTCCGATGTGGGTTTTCCACAAAGGTATTTTCTCTTTTCAACCTTTTATTTTCAAAGAAAAATTTCAAATTGCGAGGACGCAATTTATTGAAGGAGGGGAGAATGTAACACCCCGAGCTTCCACGATACGCTTCTCATTCAATAATGCAATAGCTTGCATTGTTCGCCACTTCGAGTTCTAAAACACCGAGACTAATCAAAGTAGCCGTTATGAATAGTAATAACCACTTTCTAAAATTATAGAAATTTTATATTTCAAAATGGACTTCATTTTTGGATTCGGAATATCGAAATTAGCCTATGTTGAATTTTTGGTATTTTTCTGAGAAATTCTAATTTTTTATGAATAGTGAAAAATACTTTAAAACAACTTTTTTTATAAAAATAATTTATTGTGATAAATTATACTATTTAGTGGTTTTAAGGTATAATTAGAATATATTTTTACCATTTTATCCAATGGTGGTCATTAGAATTAATTTAACATTGAAATTGGACATAAATAATTGCCAATCTTTTGATATAAATTGTTTCTTAAAAACACGCTATTTGTCGAAACAGCGGGAATTAATTATAAAATTAATTAATGCAAATTATATGTTTGGAATTTTTTAAAATAGACATCATTTTTGAATTCGGAATATCAATTATAGCTTAGGGTGAAATTTTGGCCTTGTTCTGAAAAACTTCAATTTTTGATGAATAGTGAAACCACTGAGTTGTAGTTAAATAAATGATTTTTCGTTTAAATAAAATATTACCACTTCTGTGATTTGATTTTCAAAAATCCGACATACATGTTTGTCATTAAGAAGTAAAATGTGGTTTAATGAGATTAAAATAATTTTTTGGTGAATAGTAACTTTTAAGTTCTTTATCGCGATTAGAGGTAATTAGTGTAGTTTAAGGTACAAATAATGTTTTAATAATATGAGATGAGCATGACACTTGTCCTACTCCTATTGGATGATTCATGGCCGACCAAGACAACCCATGGGTCAACTTGGGGACCCCATGGAGCCACTTTAGTTGGAAAATGACATTAATATATATTTATTTAATGTTAAAATTAAATTGACACAAACATGAGGTATTTTACTAAAACAGTTTTTAAGTGGGGTTACACAAGTCCAAATTTTGACTATAAATATTAATTAGAAAGATAAAAATATTTCCTACATCATAGTATTTGTTTTTGTAATTTTTAGACATTAAATAAATTAAATTATTTATGACATCATTATGATGCAGCGATGACCTCATTATTTAACGATTTATATAAAATGAGAAGATAATGCAAAATCCAAGGCATACACATGTCCAAAGCCTATTGGATGAGGAGATTTAGAAACCTTATCACCTTAGCCTCAAATTATATAAGTTTGGGTCCTTTAGAATCCGAAAAGCATTGTGAAATAATGTAACATTTCAATCTTTCCAAAAGTGCCCCTCCTCTCCACTTATAAAAGGCCCCCACCTCTCCCACCACATTTACACTTTCAAGCCATTTGGCTCGGCCAACCTCTGCCCAAATACTCTCCCAACTTCCCCCTCTTACTCCTAGAAGCCTTACTTTGTGAAGAACTCTTCCCAAGAAAGCCTTTGGCTCAAATCAAAAAGAGTTACCCGATTTTGAGGTAATGTCTTTTCTAATGTTGTTTTGTTTTATTTTTTATTCTCCAACCCCCTAAACTCTTTTTATTCATTTATTTTGTAACAACACCAGTATCCTCAATATACTAGGATGTTGTTATAAGAATTATTCGAGCTACACTTACAAACACCTACATCTAATGGTTAAAGAACATACGGTTTCTGTGGATGGCGAATTTCTGCCTCACGAAACGATGATTGTTCAACACTCATATAACACCTTCAAAGGTGGCCATTAAGATGTAACTATATTTATATATGATATATAATATGTTTATGTTTTACTTATTCTTCTGTATTTCTCATTTATGGAATACTTTATGATTTCCATTATTGGTAAAACGCGATAATTTCATTTTAGGAAGTGCGGACTACCGCCCCCTCAAAGTGATTTGAATCGTTAATTCCATATGTGGGATGTATAAAGGATGGAGTAAATGGTATTATACACTATATTATACTGAAATTTTATTATACATTTATATCATTATGATTTCATTCCATTAAATACGAAATAGAAATGAAAGTAGCGTTCATGCGTACGTACGGCTTACCGTCTCCATGAACGGTGCATTTAATTTCTTACCTCTAAATGTTACGTAATATTATAAATGAATGTATATACTGGTTATATATGATATATATGACATCTAAATCATGAATATAATTCTGGATATAATGGATATTCTACCACATAAACAACTTGTAATTATAAGATGTTTATTGTTGACTCAAGTACAAAAGATCGACAAAACGACTGTTATTAACTTAAATAATTACATAATGTTCATAACATTGTAATAAGTGATATAAAAAGGATAATGAAATTAAAAATGGTTCTTAATAAGGTATATATTAACTCCAGTTTATTATTCAGGAGGTTAAAGAACGGTTGAGTCAAGTCAGACACGAGGTAAGGGAACTTCTTAACCCAATTTCTATTCTTTGGGTTAATCTCCTACTTTCCAATTATGTCATGATATTATTATGTATTATTTTGTATTTTTACTTTCTTTATGTGTACCTATAGTGAATACACAAAATAGATCTATTTTATTTTAAAAATTATCTTTTTAAGGACTTCGTCTCAATCTCCTTTCATTGAGTCATATTTGGTTTTATACATAACTTTCTTTTATATGGTGTATAAAACCCTTTGACTTTTACGTTTATTGAAAAGTAATCTTTTTTATACAAAGCGTTTTACTAAACGACAAAAAGGGAATGTTTCTCTTTCCGTACTTATGCGGCGACAATGACTTCTCCACTGCCGTGACCATTATTTGAGTTTCGGATTCCTCTACAAGCCATCATTTTTTTAATGAAAAAAATACAAAGTTTTAACTTTATTTTATTTTGGTATTGAAAATGGTTTTGAAAGCGTTTTTATTATATCAATGTGTTGTATTTATATCTTGTGATTGAAATGTGGAACTGTTATGTTTCCTTTATGCATGTTTTATGTGATATGATTATGTTATGGTTTATGATATGTTTAAACCTATTCATATGAGGAATGCATTGGACTTAATAAGTGACGGGTGGAGCCCGCTATAGCTCCTCGATGCATCGGCAGGTCTCATGAGACAAACTAGTGTCTTGGCACGAGGCCTTAACAAAATCTTATTTGCGGTATTGGCACGAGGCCTTGACTACGTGGTTATGATAGTCTGGCATTATGCATTCCATCATTATGAAAGTGGTTATTGATATTTCATGTGATTATTCGACCAGTAGAATATCCATGTGAGGAAGTGAATGGAATTATCTCATTTTACTTTTGCCATGTTATGTTGGTGTTCAAGTTTAAAAGGCTTTTGTTTTAGTTATACATTGCCTTAAATTTTTATGTTTATTTATGAAAGCTTCCGCATTATTGTTATCCTTACTGAGCATCTGAGCTCACCCCTTTCAATGTTTTAATATTTTCCAGGATGTGAAGAAGTATTTTAGGAATGACCTGCAGGGATAGTCAGAAGAGGATATGAGTGTGGACTATGAAAACTTTGTTATTAGTTTTTCACTTTATGATGTAATGTAACGTTTACGAATGTATATAGTGTTTCCAAGGATACTAAACTAATCAGTCTTTCGAGACTTGATCTTTTGTGATCATGTCAATGTTACGAAGTAATGCACCGGCTCTGGGTAGCTAGGGTCGGGGCGTTACAATAAAATTCCGACTCTTTTATGTGTAAGTTAGATGTAACACCCCGAGATTTTATGAAAAATATTCATTTAATTTTATTAGTGTCTTGTGTTGTATGCTACACCAAGATCACCTTGCGCTATACGCAACACCGTATTAGCTTGCAGTATACGCAACACTATTCTTGGATCGTGTTACACACAATTTTGATAATAGTTATTCTACGCAACATTGAGTATATATATTTATATATTCAATGTATAAATGAAATAAGTTTGGATTATGTTATATGAAACAATGATGGATTCTTGTACAGCACACAACTCTGACTTGGCTTGAATTACATGCAATCGTGACCTTCCTCGATAGCGTGTGTTGTACGCAATACCGGGTTTTACTAAACAACGATATATTGTTATAATATTATTATGAAATAGTCGTTATGAATAGTATTAACTAAAATTTTAATGTTATAACATTTTTATTCGTCTTTCACATTTTCTAAAACATGGTATAAGAACAAAATAAATTTTTCGGGTAAAATAAGTATTTAAAAAAAATGCAGTTTTGCCAACATTTGATGGCGCACCCACTTTAAATCTAGTTTTTGACATGTTTATAAGTTCAATTTGACAAAATAAAATTCTCCTTTGGAATCATGAAATATAAATTTACTTTGGATAAATTTTCATATCATTCTGTTAACTTTCATATTTTGATGAATAGTAAAAACATGCTATATTTTAATTAAAAACAACTTTTTTCATCGCAATAATTTATATGGTTAAATTATAATATAGTGTGATTTTAAAGTATAAATAGAATATATTTTTACAATTTAATATAATTTATGTCATTATCATTGATTCTACCTTGAATTCGTAGGATAAGTCAATTCAATCTTTTGCAATGTTTTAAAGAAAAACCCATTTTCTTTCGACAACGAGATTAATTTTAATTTAATTTATGAAACTTTTGTGGATTGAATTTGGTAAAATGGATTACATATATGGAATCATTGGATCCAAATTATGTTAATAAGCTACTTTTTATTTTTGGGAATTATGAATAGTAACTACATTAAATTTTATTTACCATAGATAAAGGTAAATCAGGTAATTATGGGTAAATATAATATTATACAATTACCCTAACACATGTCAAAATCATATTGGATGACTAAAAGTCTACCCATATCACCTAAGGGTCGGATTAGATTCATTTAATGGACTTCTTTCCATGAAAATAATTTAATTATTATTAAAACCAAAGAATGTGACAACATGTCACTTTCTTAAATCTTATAAGTATAATAATTTTAATTTAGTGATACAATTCATGAAACATCATACATAAATAGTCTCCAGAAATCTAATAAAATTATCCACATCATAGGATTTTATTTAGAATTTTTAGGGATTAAATAATTATCATTTATTATGACACAAAGATGATGCAGTAATTGTCTTAATAATGAAATATTGACATAATTGATGTTTTAAATACCCAAATAAATGTAATTTAAGTCTTTAAATGAATTAAACTAATTTTATAGTTTAATATGACATGTTATTATTGATTTAATTAACGTTTTTAGAACTAATAATTCCGTTATGATTATCACAAAAATAAATAACTAAATAGTTTCAAAATTGACATAAAATAGTTTTTAAAACAAATGTTATATTATTAATTGTTATTTTATTACTAAAAATCTAAGGATCAGCCAAATGACTTAGATAAGGTTATATATATTAATAATAAACAACTTGGGTTTCGTTAGGCTTCTTATAGTATGTTTATTAACCTTATAGTATAAGAACACAAGAAGACACGGTAAAAGTAAAATTATTTAACTTAATGTTAAATCTAAATGATAAGGTTACAATAGGAACATAAACTAGCTTAAATTCTATTGGATGAGAGAATTTAAACCCATACCCACCTTAGCTTCAAAATAATTCAATTTGGAGCTATTTAAAACCAAATTTTACTTTATAATAAAATAATAGTTTTAGTTATTCCAAAGGTACCCCACTCCTCCCTTATAAAAGGGCACCTCCTCCTCCCTCTTCCTCACACCACTTTGAGCATTCAAGCTCGGCCGACCCCTGAAAATTTCTCCTCTCCACTTCCCTAGAAACATTATAGAGGTTCTGGTATTCTTCAAAATTTATTTTAGTACCCTAACGGAGGTCTCAAAGAAGCACTTCAAAGAAGAGGTAATGTCTGTTACCGATTCTTTCATCTTTATTTCTTCTTACACTTCTTCGTCTTTAGTTGTTTCATTATGAAGTAATAAAATGAGTATCAATCATATACTGATATGTTAATATAAGTATTAAACAACCCTATTTCACCATCTATCCATCCTACGGAAAAAAAATCAATGCGCGTGCGTACGTACGGAATACCGTCTCAACGCCGTGGTGTAATCTATTTTCCACCACCGCCTTACTTGGATGGGTATAATGGTGTAAATAATGACTATATATGACTATTAAAAGGTTATATTGATTATGAAATAGTATACATACACTCCAATACAATTCCCCGATCATGGGAACGATATCATCGCTCGTGCGTATGTACGGAATACCGTCTCCACGATGTGATGCGACTCGTTCTACATGATCTTAATTGAATAATGATTATATAAATGAATTGATTGAATGAATATGATATATATTACAATAATACCATTCTTTAAATGAGGTATCTATAACCTAAAGAAAATAATAAGAATTTATTCGACAAACACGCATAAGAACATAAAATTAATAAACACATGAATAACAAGTAGTAATGAAATATTACTAATAATAAGCTAAGAATATGACCATATATGATATCATAACAATAAGTATGATTCTGGAATAAGTCAATAACATTATTTAAATCATTATACAGGAGGTTTGGACACTTACGAACCAAATCAGACCTAAGGTAGGGAAATATCACAATCTCATTTTTATCCGAGATTGTTTATACTTTGGTATTTACTGGGGTGTATCTTATCATCCACATCCATGTTTCCTCAATATGTAATATTTATATCCTTATAAAATATTTTATATCCAATTTTACCCTTTGTTGTGTTTTTAGTAAAAGATATTAAAGGAATCTTTTGTCATTTTTCATATGAGGTACTTTTTGACTTTTCCGAAAAAAGTACGACAAGAATGTTTTCTTTAACTTATATGGCATGAATGGATTTTTAAAACATTATTTCCAAGAAGTTTCCTTTACAAGTTTTCAAGTTTATTTTTAATCAACTTCTTTTAGTTTATAATTGTACGACATGTTAAGAAAGGAAAAGTGTTTTTGAAGCAGAAAGGATATTTTCCTCAAGAATGAAGTTCAAGTGTTTTATCAAAATTATTTTCCATCTAAGATAATAAAGGGTTCTGTTTTTATCCCTATTATTACATTGATTTGATTATTTTGTGATGGAATTATATTTTTATGAATTCCTTTATCTTATATGAATTGTTTTATGATGTCACGATGTTTAAGATTCCCATTTTTGTTACATAGGTTACGCTATGATGTATGGTTTTTTGATTTTGTGGCACACATAAGAATGGTATCATTATGAGATGGGTGGGACCTATATCTACCTCCAATTAATTGGGTAACGATTTTATATCTCATGAGATAGACATGGCTGGAATGGTAGGTTATACCGGTTCAGTGAAACAAGACTGAAACGAGGAGCGAACTCAGTTCAGAAAGGGACTTTGTCCACGAAGATAGTCTTGGAAATGAGTCTTGACTAATAAGAAATGATTCTCTATGATTATGTGTGTATTCCACAATGTTTCTTGTTTTAAGTTATGATTATTGTGATTACATTTCACTACTATGATTTATCCCATGTTATGAAATTATGATCTCTTTTGCAGGTTAAGATTTCAAAAAGATATGTTCTTATGAATATGACGTGATTTATATTTCTTTTGTTTACCCTTACTGAGAATTTGAGCTCACCCTTTTATGTTTTCTTTTCCCTGGGACATAAATAAAGGATTTAGGTTTTAAAAAAAGAAGATCTTTATGGGAGATGTTGAAGATCTTTCACCACGATTAGAAGATTATATTCTGAGTTTCCAAAGACACTAAACTATTACGGTCCTTGTGTGTGTGTTTTTGTTATATACTAAGTATTCCGAAAAAGTAATGTAATGTCTATATACTTCAAGCTTAGGGTCTCTATAGTTGGTATCAGAGGAAAGGTTTAGTCAACATTTGGAAACTAGGATGTGAAAACGTTAGTGAGATCCCTAGAGATATTTCTGAGGTATGTCTAGGGATGTCCCCAAGGATAATTATACATATAGGATACTTTCCTAGAACTACGGTAACGATCATATAATTTAACCTAAGATGATAGATATTGAGGATACTCCCCCTTTGTTATGTTGTTTTCCCTAGCATGATTTTTTCCTCTCACACTATTCTTTTTGGGTTTTAGACGATGGCTGGAACCCGAAGGAACCATATTGATCAATGTAATGGACAATGCAATGATTGTCCTCCTGAACAAACAAATGTTATGGGAGATGGAGTGCAAAATCTTATTGCAATACTTACACAAGCTATGAATAATTCTGGACTTCCAAATGAGCAGAGAAGGGAACAACATTCTATTGAGTCCTTCATGAGGCAACGTCCACCTTCTTTTAGTGGGTCTTCTGATCCACTTGTTGCTGAACAATGGATCAGTACCACTGAAAAGATATTTTTAGTTCTTCAATGTTCTAAACATGATAAATTCATCTTAGCAGTATATCGTTTGGAAGGTGAAGCTGATCAATGTTGGAATCTTATCAAGAATACGAGGCAAAGAGATGAAATTGAGTCCATGGAATGGGACGAGTTCAAGAACTTATTTTTCAATAAGTACTTCCCTTGTATTCTTCGAACAAAGATGGAGAAGGAGTTTCTTGAACTAAATAAAAAGGATGATGAATCTGTTGGTATATACGAAGTGAATTTTACAAGGCTTTCAAGGTATGCATCTGGATTTATCATCCAACATGAAAGAAAAGTTGATCGATTCTTCAGTGGCTTAAAACCAAATATTCAAAGGGCATTAGCTATAAGAGACGTCAGTAGCTATGAAGAAATTGTGCATTATGCTATCAAGGTAGAAATGGAAGTTGGTGTTACTTATCCATCTCATAGTTTTTACAAGAAACGAAAGATGGAGTTCAAGGAGAAATCTCAGAATAATGGTGACAAAAAGATGAATGTTTCCTTATGCTCAAAGTGTGAAAAGAAGTATGGTGGAGATTGTCTTAAAGGGAAATGTAAATGTTTCAAATGTGGAAAGTAAGGTCATTGGGAATTTGAATGCCGTAATGATGGGAAGAAGATGCCTAATGATGCAAAGAAAGGAAGGGATACACAGAATGAACCTACTACACTTCAATGCTTCAAGTGCAATGAAATGGGGCATTATACTAATAAATGCCCTAATACAAGGGTTAGTGATGATTGACATGAGCAACCACTTAAGGAAAAGGAAAAAGGGAAGTCACATGCGATCAACATTGGTGATGTTGAATATGACAACGATGTGGTGGAATGATTAAGTGTTTATGTAATGGGATTCCATAATAATGTTTTATATAGTATCGTGGAATATTGGAATATTTATGTTTTGGTCTATTGTGGTTTTCAATAATTTTATGGCATCGGTAACCATGAAAAGTGATTGAAATATTTTTGGAAAGAAGTTGACATGCACATAATGAAGGGATAAAGAGAATCTAATATGTTTTATAGTATTCATGAGCTCATGATTGATATAAGGACTAAGTGATATCATGGTTTGAGGATATAGAATTTTGTGGATTTTGGTATCTGGAAAGTGTTAACTTTTAACTGCATTCATGTTTTCACTAAGGTTCAATAGATATTCATTCTTCAAGAGAATACATGATTAAGGTATTCACATGTTTTTAATTTTACCAACAAGATATATCTGGGGGATAAATGATGGCATTCACGTGATCATTTTCTTTATACTATGAGCTTGGACCAAAGTATTTTAGATAAGCCTAAAGATTGGAATGGATTATGTTGGACATAAGTTAGTATTGTTTAAGGATGAAACTTTTTTGATATTGTTGATGGGATGTTATAGTAATATAGCTCTAGAAAAAGGTCAACCAGCAGGACGGGCAACAACCCATCGCGTCGGACAAGGCTATGGGAATTGAACCCACAACCGAAGTGCAACTGGCCTTTATCGCCTACCACTGACCTACAGGAAGTCCCTATTTAGTAGAAACTAGTTTTATTATATTAAGAAGTATGATATATGAAGTATAATTCCATTTTAGGAACCATATATGATTAATCTAACTATAAGATGGACTTATATATTTTTTGATAACTTTTCTAACCTTTTGTTTGAGACAAATGGGATGACCCATCATTCTATCACATGATCTGCTAACACATCACGAATGACAAATTCAACTTCATTTCTTTAAGAGATGAAGTGGAAATTGTCCAAAGAAAGAATAATGGTGAGACTATACCAAAATCAAGAAATTATTTCTTCTAATTCAAATTTCATCAACTTTATGGAAATGATCTTGAAAAACAAAAATGTTTTCCTAATGAACTTATATCTGACGAATCATATGGTACCTTAGATCGTCACAAATTTATGGCTTTATGATTACTGGCTTTTCCATAGCCATGTTTTCTACCACTATCCATCAGAACATGATGGTTAGATTTCTCTTCCATATCCATATTTTCACCTATGTGGAAACCCAATGATAAGTTTATTTGGGTAATCGTTACGTTTCATACTTTTGTTTTTAATGATTGGTTTTGGTATTCCTTTTTACGATGTGGGTTTCTATTAAAGAAACTTTCGAATAGTAAACCATTTATAACCCCGACGAATTTCGAGGGAGAAATTCATTTTAAGGGGGGAAGAATGTAACACCATGAGATTTTATGAAAAATATTCTTTTAATTTCATTAATATATTGTGTTGTATGCTACACCAAGATTACCTTGCGATATACGCAACACCGTATTAGATTGTAGTATACGCAACACTATTCTTGGATCGTGTTACACATAATTTTGATAATAGTTATTCTACGCAACATTTAACATATATATATATATTTTCAATGTATAAATGAAATATGGTTTGATTATGTTATACGAAACAACGAGGGATTCTTGCACAACACGCAACCCTGACTTGGCTTGCATTACACGCAATCGCGACCTTCCCCGATAACGTGTGTTGTACGCAATACCGGGTTTTACTAAACAATGATATATTATAATAATATTATTATAAACTAGCTGTTATAAATAGTATTAACTAAATTTTGAATCTTATAACATTATTATTCTTCTTTCACATTTTCTAAAACATGGTATAAGATCAAAATAAAGTTTCTGGGTAAAATAAGTATTTTTAAAAAAATGTAGTTTTGTCGCCTTTTGATGGAGCACCCACATTAAATCTAGTTTTGGACATGTTTATAAGTTCAAATTGACAAAATAAAATTCTCATTTGGAATCATGAAATAAAAATTTACTTTGGATACATTTTCGTATCATTCTGGTAACTTTCATATTTTTATGAATAGTAAAAACACGCTATATTTTAATTAAAAACAAATTTTTTCATCACAATAATTTATATGGTTAAATTATAATATTGATTGATTTTAAAGTATAAATAGAATATATTTTTTCCATTTAATATAATTTATGTCATTATCATTGATTCTACCTTGAATTCGTAGGATAAATCAATTCAATCTTTTGCAATGTTTTAAAGAAAAACCTGTTTTCTTTCGACAACGGGATTACTTTTAATATAATTTCTTCAACTTTTGTGTATTGAATTTGGAAAAATTGATTACATATTTGGAATCATTGGATCCAAATTATGTTAATAAGCTACTTTTTATTTTTGGGAATTATGAATAGTAACTACGGTAAATTTTATTTATCATAGTTAAAGGTAAATCGGGTAATTAAGGGTAAATATAATAATATAAAATTACCCTAACACATGTAAAAATCCTATTGGATGACTAAATGTCGACTCATATCACCTAAGGGTTGGATTAGATTCATTTAATGGACTTCTATCTATGAAAATAATTTAATTATTATTAAAACCAAAGATTGTGACAACGTGTCACTTTCTTAAATCCTATAAGTATAATAAGTTTAATTTAGTGATACACTTCATGATATAATACAATTATCTACATCATAGGAATTTATTTAGTATTTTTAGGGATTAAATAATTATCATTTATTATGATATAAAGATGATGCAGTAATTGTCTTTTTAATGAAATATTGACATAATTGATGTTATAAATACCCAAATAAATGTAATTTAAGACTTTTAATGAATTAAACTAATTTTATAGGTTAATATGACATTTTAGTATTGAATATATTAACTTTTTTCGAACTAATAATTCTGTTCTGGTTTTCAAAAAAATCAATTACTAAATAGTGTCAAAATTGACATAAAATAGTTTTTAAAACAAATATTATATTATTAATTGTTATTTTATTCCTAAAAATCTAAGGTTCGGCCAAATGACTTATCTAAGGTTATATATATTAATAATAAACAACTTGGGGTTCGTTTGGCTTCTTATAGTAAGTTTATTAACCTTATATTATAAGAACACAAGAAGAAACGGTAAAAGTAAAATTATTTATCTTAATGTTAAATCTAATTGATAAGGTTAAAATAGGAACCTAAACGTGTCTAAATTCTATTGGATGAGATACTTTCGACCCATCCCCACCTTAGATTCAAAATAAATCAATTTTGAGCTATTTAAAACCGAATTTGACTTTATAATAAAATAATAGTTTTTGTGATTCCAAAGGTACCCCTCTCCTCCCTTATAAAAGGGCACCTCCTCCTCCCTCTTCCTCACACCACTTTGAGCATTAAAGCTCGGCCAACCCCTGCCAATTTCTACTCTACACTTCCCTAGAAAAATCCTAGAGGTTCTGGTCTTCTTCAAAGACTTATTTTAGTACACTAAAAGGAGGTCTCAAAGAAGCACTTCAAAGAAGAGGTAATGTCCGTTACCGATTCTTTCATATTTATTTCTTCTTCCACTTCTTCTTAATTAGTTGTTTCATTATGACGTAATAACATGAGTATCACTCATATACTAATATGTTATTATAATTATGAAACAACCCTATTTCACCATCTATCCATCCTACGGAAAATGAAATCACCGTGCGTGCGTACGTACGGAATACCGTCTCCACGTCGTGGTGTAATCTATTTTCCACCACCACCTTACTTGGATGCGTATAATGGTGTAAATAATGACTATATATGAATATTAAAAAGTGATATTGATTCTGGAATAGTATACATACACTCAAATACAATTCCACGATCATGGGAATGATATCATCACTCGTGCGTACGTACGGAATACCGTCTCCACAATGTGATGCGACTCGTTCTACATGATCATCATTGAATAATGATTATATAAATGAATTTAATTAACTAATATGATATATATTTCAATAATACCATTCTGTAAATGAGGTATCTATAACCTAAAGAGAAGAATGATAATTTATTTGACAAACACGCATAAGAACAAAAAAGTAATAAACACCCGAATAACAAGTAGTAATGAAATATTACTAATAATAAGCTAAGAATATGACCATATATGATATCATAACAATAAGTATGATTCTGGAATAAGTCAATAACATTATTTAAATCATTATACAGGAGTTTTGGACACTTACGAAGCAAATTGGACCTAAGGTAAGGGAAATATCACAATCTCATTTTTATCCGAGATTGTTTATACTTTGGTATTTACTGGGGTGTATCTTATCATCCACATCCATGTTTCCTCAATATGTAATATTTATATCCTTATACAATATTTTATATCGAATTTTACCCTTATTTGTGTTTTTAGTAAAAGATATTAAAGGAATCTTTTGTCGTTTTTCATACGAGGTACTTTTTGACTTTTCCGACAAAAGTACGAGAAGAATGTTTTTTATAACTTATATGGAATGAATGGATTTTAAAAAAAAATTCCAAGAAGATCCCTTTAAAATTTTTCAAGTTTATTTTTAATCAAATTCTTTTATTTTATAATTGTACGACATGTTAAGAAAGGAAAAGTGTTTTTGAAGCAGAAAGGATATTTTCTTCAAGAATGGAGTTCAAGTGTTTTATCAAAATTAGTTTCCATCTAAGATAATAAAGGGTTCTGTTTTTATCCCTATTATTACATTGATTTGATTATGTTGTGATGGAATTATATTTTTATGAATTCCTTTATCTTATATGAATTGTTTTATGATGTCACGATGTTTAAGATTCCCATTTTTATTACATGGGTTATGCTATGATGTATGGTTTTCTAATTTTGTGGCACCCAAAAGAATGGTATCATTATGAAATGGGTGGGACCTATATCTCCCTCCAATTCATTGGGTAAAGATTTTATATCTCATGATATAGACATGGATGGAACGGTAGGTTATACCGGTTCAGTGAAACAAGATTGAAACGAGGAGTGAACTCGGTTCAGAAAGGGACTTTGTCCACTAAGATAGTCATGGCAATGAGTCTTGACTAATAAGAAATGATTCTCTATGATTATGTGTGTATGCCACAAATTTTCATGTTTCAAGTTATGATTATTGGGATTACATTTCACTACTTTTATTTATCCCATGTTATGAAATTATGATCTCTTTTGCAGGTTAATATTTCTAAAAGATATGTTCTTATGAATATGAAGTGATTGATATTTCTTTTGTTTAACCTTACTGAGCATTTGAGCTCACCCATTTATGTTTTCTTTTCCCCAGGACATAAATAAAGGATTTAGGTTTAAAAAAAAGGTCTTTATTGGAGATGTTGAAGATCATTCACCATGATTAGAAGATTATATTCCGAGTTTCCAAAGACACTGAACTATTACGGTCCTTGTGTGTGTTTTTTTGTTATGTACTAAGTATTTTGCAAAAGCAATGTAATGTCTATGTACGTCAAGCTTAGGGTCTCTACACTAGACCTACATAGGTGGGTATAGTATGGGTTCACACACCACTTGTGTTCCCAAACTCAGAACCCCCCCCCCCACATAAATTTAATTCTATATTGTGAATTTTTATACTGGAAACAATATTTTCTGACATGGTCCTTGGTTATTACTTTCTCTTTCCATAGAACTGTGTATGTATTGATTCTCACCATAATGAGATGTGTAGTGACGTCTGAACACTAGGTATTATGCCTAACTGTGAAAAAAATTCTATATGTATGGGATAGTCATGTATAGGAAAGGTTTCACCCATTATGGTGTGGTTTCACCATGAAACATTCCTTTCATACTCAAGCACACACTAAACCAAACAGACAGTTTAGCGGTGGTTCTTTATTGACAGTTTATCAAACTACCGCCATTTTTTAAAATTGTATAGTGGTTGTTTCTAAAAAACCATCTCTGAACCATTAAATATGTTCATACCCACGACACACTCCCCATCCCCCTACACCAAGACCCTCAACCCCACAAAATCTTTACTGACCCCATTGCCTCCACGAATCTGTCCCCACCGTACCTCGCCCCCATTTTGCGCCTCACTGACCTTGCCACGACTCGCTGCCCCTCACTGAACCTCGCCGCTATGTTGACACCCCACTAATCATCCACAATAGTCAGTATTCTTTTCCATAACATAATTGTAGAGAAATAAGTAATTTATTGTAAATTGTGAAAAAAAATTCCATAATTTATATTCTAAAGGACTTAATCTCCTCAAGAAAATATTGAGACATATTAGATTTCACCATAGGAAGATTTTGTAACATGTTTATTTGAGATACAATTAACACCAGAAGCTCATTGTACTTTTATTTGGTAGTACAAACGTCTTTCATATATTTTACTAGATCATTCATCACATAATGATATTTTTAAATCACCTCATAAATATCATTCTATAATGGATGGACTATCTAAATATTCTTATTCAAATCTGTTTGGGTTGCCATTATCCGAACCCATTTTTCAAAACCATTATTTGAATTAGAATTCACCTTAATTTCTTTGATCTCATCCTTTGAGGATCTCAAATCCTATTTCAATTTATTATAATATCTTATGATATTATCAAATTCAGTTAACATGGTAGAGGGAAATGATTGCATTTTGGAAATATATAATCTTTTACTCACCGATGGTGAATCATTATTCACTAGAGGTGGTGATGACATATGGGGTGTGTGAGAATGGTCAATAGTATCCATACCCACATCAACAACTCTATCAACACCAGCAGGTGGTCCAAGAAGAATTAGATACACTAAATGATGATTAAATGTATCTCTAGGTATTCCTTAAATAACTAAAACACAAGGAACCATCTCAATTGGACTTTCTTCAAGAACAAAAACAGTTATCTCAACAACTAGATCAACATAATTATCTCCTTTAGTGGATTCAATTAATTTAGATTCATGGCTCTAACCAACCTCTTACACTGTAGGATTGACCTATGGAAGATAAGTCTTTTCTCTAGCCACTTCTGATTCCAGCACCTCTCTAGTAGTCACTATCTCAAGATGTGCTACATCCCTAGGTGGTGAGGATTGAGATGGCTACCCCCGAAGCCACACCTTCCTGACCTAGAAGACTCTATGTGATTTAATTAGTCTCCCATTATTTTCGAATAGTATTCAATAGCATAAAAAATATTGTATTAGTCTTATGATATTTTACTACATCTCTCTAATTTTTATCGACTTATTTTTCATTAAAAACAGGTCGATCAACATACAATAGGGGTAATGGTGTAGTTTTTATTTAATATTGCAAAAATGAGGCATAAAACACATCATGTATCTTGGAAGGTTCATATTTAGATTATTGATCAAGATATATAAGACATACATATCCTAAAACAATACATTCCCTATTTATCAATCTCTTTGAGAAATCATAGTTTGAACAAACATACCCAGAACCTTCCCCTCATGCTCTAAATCCTTCACTAGCTTCTTCTCAAAGGAAGAATTTCTAAACATGAATTAAAAAAACTATTTTTTTCCTAATATACACGAAGAAACCAATGTATAAAAATATTTACTTTTCTTTTTTAGGATAATTAAGAATATCAAAAAGTCCACTGATGAAGTCATCACATCTTTCCCATTTACATTTGAAGACATAATATCCTCTGTTCCAAAGGACTGAAATTCAATATTCCTTATGAACATATTTTTCTCTTCCTCAAACAAAAACCAGATTTATCTTTATCAAAAAAAACTCTAAACCTTCGAACTTAAGGACATTCTTTTGTAATATCTCGGTGTTCATTAACCATCTCTTATCGACCACCTTCTCTTTGAGTGACCTACATGGAAGACCAATTTATTTTACTTTCTTAGATGAACTAGTGCTTCCCAAATATATATGATTATATTTTACCATGGAAGATATGTTGGTTGGAGGTTGAGCGATAAATCGAGAGATCAAGGGTAACGATTTGACTTATGAAGAAAAAACACATGAAAATGGTGAAAGGGTTGAGGGCCGACTATATTTTAGGTCACAGACCGAATTCTTAAAGGGATTACAAACCTGATATGGGTTTGGGTCAATTATGAATAAAATTGACTAAAACAAAATAAAATAAAATAGAAATAGAAATAGAACAAAAAAGGACAGAACATATTTTCAAAAGATACAATAGGCTTCATTTACATAACAACCCGAATATGTTTTACAAATAAATTAAAACAAAGTTAGTTCATTTAATTGAAACATTTATAATAAAATAAAATAATCTAATGTCATTTACATTCAAATAATCCCAATTAACATTTAATGAAAACAAAATGATGACATTAAATTCCCATTTTCATTGAACCTTATAACAAATTATTACAAAACAATGTACAAATTTTTTTCTCCATTATTAACAGCTATATGGTTGATAAATCAAAATGTTTCATCCAGGAAATAATCTAATTAAATGCATCCCCTAACAACTAATATCCTATATATCATATTCATAGATAAAACAACTTTTATTGTATTTATTAAAAACAATTAAATTACACCAATAACATCAATATTGAAAAAATGAATTTTTATACCCAAAAACTAAATTACACACATATATTCAATATAACTTCAATTTTGATAGGCTTTGTTATATATTTTTTGTTTTTTAGAACTGTGCATCTGTTATCATTTTTAATTTTTTTTCCTGCATATTTTTTTAAATATATGTTCTGAACATAATTTTATTTTATTAAAAGACATAAATTCCAAGGTGGAAGCGTTATACTATTTCATCGAATACAACGACAGATGAAGTTCCATCTATCTACATCACTACCACATTATAGACACCATCTACACAATCCCCCCTACACCATCTCTCACACCCTTTGTGAGTATCTATTCAGTTTCTCAGTCATTGCCTTCCGTTTCAGGAGCCTTAGGAGTGAGGGAGAGGGTCACCACTTCTAGTTTTTCACAGGGATACTGAAGGGTGACTACTATAGGTACAAATTTTAATATGAAAAACGTTGTTACACTTTTTTATACTATTTATTTGTTCATAAAAGTTGAAAATAATGAAAGTATGGAAAAAAATATGAAAATATCTGATGTATGGAATCTGACTGGATAGAATATAGTTGTCCCATTCAATTAATATGGGGTCCCTGTGGATGATGCTGTAGGATTTGTTGTCCAGATTCAAGGCAATCTTGCTGTGGAGATGGTTTCTCTTCCTATTACGTATAATAATTGGAGGTATATTCCTTCAACAAGAAATAATGATTGTTTTCATTCCCCAATAAAGGTAATTTTAATAAATTATGGTGTAATTGAATGTCATAATGTTATTAAATTATAATATTTTAAAATTGATTTTTGTGTACAAATATTATTCCACTTTATAGTTTCTACTGTTCTATCACAAAAGTGGGTTTTCAAAAAACTGCGCAAGAAATAGAAAGACATTAAATGGAGATTATGGAGTGATTTCAACGATACATCATTGACCGCCCAATAGATGTATGAGAAGATACCCGATGGGATACACAAAGAGTAATGGAATGTTTTTTTAAAGACATCGTGTTGAGAAACATGTAGAATTTAAATCTATATTTTTATATTACTCTCATTTTAAATCTATAGATGCATATGAAAAGGATATGACATTTAATAAATTATAATTAAATTATGTTTTATTTTTTTAAGATCTTTTAAGGAAGAATGCATCAAGTCGGGCTAAGCAAGTCATCCATCACACTACGGTGTTAAAGAGTTTTTCTAGAAGCTGATAAACTTTTGTAATATTTTAATTAGGAAAAATATTTATAAGACAATATTATCTATTTAATATATTAGTTTTTTAATGTATATTTTTTTAATGAATTCATGGAAATTAGTGCACCTAGCATCCCAAATATAAGTGTGGTTAGATGTTCACAAAAAAATGGGATGGAAGTTTTGTTAATGAGACTACCAAAGATATTGGAGGTATGAACTAATTTTTTATTATAATAACTTATTATCAGTTGTCACTATATTAATATATAATATTTATAATATGAATGATATTTGATTTATTGGTAAAAATTAATGTACTAGGGGATACCAATCCTGCATAGTCCTACTCATTCTCCCAGGATGACATAGTTGGTAATGTAATTGGGAAGGTGCATTCGGGTTGAGTGCGCAAGATGGGTTTGGGACCCCTAACATTTTAGGTCTTTGGAAGGTCATTGGAGGTTGTAGTTGCATCAAATCCTGGTTGTAGTCAGTTCATACCCCGAGATGCTCATAGAGAGATTGTTTCTCTATAAAATACTGTTTAGGAATAGGGGACTCAGATATCCACTTTTCAAAAAGTGTTGTTTGATTTATATAAAAAGATAATTGGATCTTTCCCCAATGGTATTTCATCGACTTGTGGTGAGCACATAAATCAAAAAAATTAAAATATATTCAGTTTTAGAAAAATTATTTGTTTTAAGTTTAAATATATATATAAAACAGTATTTAATTTTCAATATAATGTTCTTACAGGTGTTGCTAGTATGAAGTAGAGGTGGAGGTGGAGAGGGTGATGAGCTGTGTTCATCATCAGGAAATGATAAGTGGAGAGGGTTCTAGTAAAAGTATTTGTATATGTATCATGTGTGGTAATGAGTAGTCACCAAACCTTTCCATGACCAATTTTTTTTTATTTCTCATCGTTCCATTTATGTATTATGAACCCAGTCTTCTAAAGACCCAAGGAATTTACAGTCCATATGATGTATTAATGGATATTTATATTTATGAGTCATATAAAAATATGTGTAAAAATTTGTAGGTTGTTATATATATGATGTAGAGGATCAAGAAGATGTTTTTTGTGGTATTTCTAAAATCATCATAGGTTTATAATAGAGATTATGGCTTAAAAACAGTGGCTAATGGTGGAGTTTTAGTGGTTATATATTTTTAGGAATAGTTTTACCATGGAGCAGGGATTTTTCCTATCATCTTCATTATAATATATGACAATGTATGTTTATAATTATATGGTTTATGGGGTTTTAATTTTAAAATTTTGATGTTTCATGTTTTTTATTTTCATAGGGAAATAAATGTACAAAATTCAACATTTAAAGTTTATTGTATTAAAAATTCATAGGTTTATAGGTTTACCAGTTACCAGATTTATAGTATGGAGTTTTGAAAGCTATGAGTTTGATGGCTTCAATTTTTCTCATTAAAAGTTTCTAGTTTCTAGGTTTCCAATTTTGTAAGTATTAAGTTAAATTGTTTTAAGGATTGTAGGTTTGTAGGTTTCAAGTTACATATTTTTCTTTTCTTTTTTTGGTTTTTATTTTACAGCTTATACATTTTTTGTTTTTTAAGTTAATGTTTTATTAGATTTCATGTTATATGTTTCAATTTTTGTACATTTGCAGTGGTCTGTTTTTCACATTTCATGTTTTCATGTTTAAAATATTTTTTAAATATTTTAATGTCATATCTTCACATGAATTATATTTTATTAAATATCTATAAATATCTTATCTAGTTTTCATGTTTCAAAATTAATATATTTTAATTTTATTATGTTTCATAATTTCAGGTTGTAGGCTTCGAAATTTAAGGAATTTATATGTTTTTATTTTTTGGGTAATGGTTGGATGTTTGAATATTTTTTGTTTTCAGTATGGATTCTTGTAATATTTTTCTTCTTTTAAACATGGATATATCTTATTTAATGATATCTAATGTTGTGGGGTTATTATATATAGGTATGAGTAATCCATGTTTTCAGTCTGATATGTTTTATTTTTGTTTTTTAAGAAATCATTATTTTTAATATTTATTGGTTGAATGATTTCTAGTTTGAAGGAATGAGGGTTTGGAAATTTAAATTTTAATGGATTACATGTTTACATGTTTTCAGGGTACTGGTACTATAGCTACTGAATCTACAACAATTTCTAAGTTTTAGTCATCCTTTAACAGTATTTTGAACTTCCACTATGTAAATGGACCATATTTTTCTGCGATTCGAAATGCCACTATAATATTTTATCTTATTATCGACTATGGTTAAAAACACCTCTACATATATGAACCGTATAATTTTAGAAGTGTTTTTTGTTGAAAATGATGTTTTTTGTGTTGCATCAGTTAAAATCACTACTAAACATTTCTCATTTTTCATTACCATTTCGTGGAGGTTTTCATGGTTTTCATGATGTTTTACGTGAGGAAAATTGAATTGATTTTTAGCAGATGTATAAACTACTAAAAAAAAGATTACATTTTTTTGGGAAACCCCCATGAAAACCAAAATAACAACTGTGAACTCTGTTTACTATGATGGTTACCATAAACCACCAAAAAAGTATAAGGAGAGATTTTAAAACCTCCCCCAAATGAAAAAAAACGGTCGCCGTGCAATACGATTTTGTTTCTTAAGGACACCATTGTGTTGAATATGCATAAAACACCATAAATTGGATCTGTATAACATTTCCTTAAAAGGCCAATAAACTATAGAAATATTTGTTACTAGGAGAGACCATTTTTATCCTTATATTCCCAAAAACATTATATAGGAAACCTACTTCTCAAACATAGTCCATAGACATTGTTTTCTTACTTATTATATATCTCTATTAAGATTTATAAATCCTTAGATTGTAGTTTACAACCTCCAATCATGATGTCTAAATAATGATGGAATTTTTTTGGTCTGATAACCCTGGAATGGTAAAACCCCAATCTTTGGATCAAATCCATGTGACCTTAATAGACAACTATCATACAACCGTGAAAAATTATGTTAAAATGTGTAGCTTATGTCCTTGTCACATAATCATAAACCATAAAATGATGGAGTCCCTATATCAGGATCTTAAAATGTGGAATAAATTTTCAATTCCATATGTAATATTACCTACATTAGTGCTATATTCAATCATGGGTACATAATCATAGCTCTAGGAACTCACATTATTCTAATACTTTTCTAGAATGAAATATCATAATTCCCTGTCTCTATTTGAGATATCGATCTATATTGAAGTCCTATCCTTTCTCAAGGATTCATTGGTAATGGGTATTAGACATAGCCTTGGGTTTTCATTAACATTAGACATGTCCCTCATGAAACCCGATTAGGGTAAAAATTTCACCACCTATTCCCTTCCATGTATTTCTATACGGTTTGAAAGGATTCCTATAGTAACCTATTGATTCTCATACCAAGAATTCCTCATGTGATCTTGGAGGACTTGTAGATTCATTTTTGATTAACGTGAGGCTTTAACCTGTGAAACAATATATTAAGAAATAATTTGTCTCTACATGAGAGTTTGATCCATATATAATTCTTTGGAACTCAAAACCATTTAAATCTCATAATATTAGTACCACATATTCTTTGTATGAGTTATAATTACATATAATTTTTTGAAGAAAGATTCTAGGTTCATGGAAACATTACAAGAATAAAATGGCTCATATCTCAGCATGTGGGTTAGATCCATGTACCAAGCCTTTTATTCATGGCATGAAAACCTAGTTTGGGTTAATAGGATTATTAACCACACTATTATTATTCAAATGTTTTTAAACTTCAACATGAGCATTGATTGGTCTTGCATGACCCAAAAAAACCTAATTTAAAGAATTATTTTACTCTCATTATTTCATGTCATATATGATAATACATAGGGATCCTAAATGAGACCCATGAATTACTATTATCATTTATTGGGAATAATAGGTGGAAGAAAAAACTAATTTAGATCTTCAAATATTCATTCATTGGGAATAATTTGGAAGAGCATCCACATGTTGGAGTATATTGTCATTTTTTGAGAAAAGGGAAAAATATAAATTGGCTATAATTAATCATGACACAATTTATTCAACAGATCAGCAGACACGTGATGTGAAATGTTAAGGGACTACTAAAATTGGATCTCTTCCTATCCTCTCATTTAGCTAATGGATAAATTTATTTTATGAAAGACATTCTCTGTTGACCTTTCTATTTAATGGACTCCATTATCATATTTGTTTCTAATATTTTTACCTTTATAAATTCTACATGAGGCTCATTTTCAAGTAGATACACCTCCAGTGAAACCAAATAATCATAAAATATAGATTCATTAGAAAATATGTGATGCATCTCAGTAATAGTGTTGTTCAATCTTCTACGTGCTGATTAGAATAATTAATTTTTACTAGATCACATTCCAAAGTGATTAAATCATTCTAATAGATGAAAAATTGATAGATAAGGGCATTAATGTTCTGTTAATCTGACCCAAAAATGCCTAATAATAGGAAAGGTTAACAAAGGGTTCCCATATTAACATTAATTTTTTTAAATGAGTCTCTATGATGATAGTGTAAAATTTGCATCGAGCTTAGTTTCTCAAAACCCGATTCTCAATGGAAGCACTGAGATCCTAACCCTGTTCACCCACTTACATAGGTAGATAATCTAGATTTTCATTCACTATAGATGGATTCACCCCAAAATGTAACCCCAAAGTGGGAAATTTCTACATCAATGCCACTTTTTAATCTTATGAACTATAATTAAATTTTTAGACTCAATCAATGGAATGCCGAATATTCTACCACTAGGACATGAATCAATGGGGATGCCAAAACTTTTAGTAAAAAACATTTGGGTCTACATTACTCCCTTTAAATGGGGAAATTGAGGATGGAATTTCCCTATAATTGTTATGATGTTGGGATCGATGCCTCTATCCTTCAGAAGATGGTAAAGTTAACACGTTGGGAAAAGAACTAGGGGGCCACTGGTTTATGAACCTATAAAATTGGTTTCCCTAGAAACACATTAGGATAGTGTTCAACCAACATTTTGGTATAACCTTAAGATAAGTTAGTCAGAGAATTATAATGAGGTAATTTTTTTTCCAGAATCCCCATTCATCAACATCAACCGCAATTGATGAAGGATGACTAGATGTGACTCCTTTTTATTATTGGTATGGGGTAAAGATGAAACATTTTAATGACATCCAAATTTTTATGAAAACATATAGGGAGGATAAGGATTGAAATTTTTTCCCCATCGACATGAATTTTCATAATACAATGTCAGAATGAGACGATATAGGAGAGTCCTTTTGGAGAACCTCTACCATTATCTACCAATGCACCATATGGTTCTATATTAGAAATGAAAAAAAGGAGAGATCATTTAACAATTCAACAGAGCCTATAATGCCTAGGTTTTTATGATTCATGACATAAATGTTGAGAAATTCCAGGATAAAGGTGGAATGGGGGAGTGTTGTGGTATTCTGATGTTCATAACACCTAAGGTGTTCCACCACCAATCCATATTAAAATTAAAAGTGATGGAAAATTTTATGTGGGAACCTCCCCCCAACTATATAACCATATAACTCATAAATGAATGTGATAGTGGGTAAACCTGGTTTATGGGTTTTCTCTCACCAATGTGGCTTCTATCACCATGATGTAGACTTTGACACTAGCATTGTCATCATGAGATGAAAAGATCCATCAACTTAAAAACATGGAAAAAAATCCTAACCCAAATTCAAGTGAAATGTATGGATGGATTCGGTAACCCTATGAATTCTTTGACATTATACTAATATGGAATAATAATTCATCAAGATTGTTGAATCATATGGGTTCTGGTATGCTGAATTTTCAGCATCAGGATGATAGCCTATAAAAATAGCATTATCCAGTAACGGAATGGAATAAGTGAGCATGCATTAAGAGGATGGCCTAATGATTTCTCTAGAATAATAAATTAATATTATTCTAATGGGGAAACCTATTTAGTATGTTCCAAAGTGTTAGACAAAGGAATGAATTCATTATACATATTTCCAAAAATAGGAGTTCCTCCTAATTATTAGAAATCTCATAGGATGATCCCAATATTCCCATCTGTAAAATTAAAATAATTGGAAATATAACATGAATGAATGATCAATTTAGGTAAGAACTCATTTTGTAAATATAATGAAAACTAATAAATCCATATTACTCAAATCATGTCTATGACCTCCAATCAATTAGGAAACATCATGAATTTTGTTTCCTCTGGAAATAGAGATGACCTCATTGATTTAAGGTTCAAACATTACAAGTGGTTTCTAATGGTTTTTTTGGTAGAACCAGAAACATCCAATGATTCTATATCCATTTGGACCTACTTTCCAATGTTAGGTGCTCACTAGTTATGAACTGATGAGGCTTAAGAATTTTCATTGGTCGATATGATGGGAGGTCGGACTCATCACACCCTTTTGGGGGGAATTATTGTCTACTCTAGGACTCTCTTTATATATTTAAGTTATGTTCATGAATCATTATTACATTACCAAGTATGAAAATGATCTTCCCTTTAAATCGACAATCAATGATCTGTATGTATGAGATTTAGATAATCTTTTATATATATTTGAGGTTCTTAATCGATAGAGAATCATCTGTATTTGTTAGAGATTATTGGTCAATGGTATCCTTCGACACATTATATAGAAATCTATTGGTCATTATGATAACCATACTAGTTTTAAAGCCACTCAGCGGGGCACATGAAGTTTATTGTCATTCAGAAGGACATAGATTATTTCAGAGTTGGGATCGCACCCGCAGATGGGATACCTACATATCCTTTGTTTTAGAAAAGGAATCAGAACCCACGTAGTTCGAGTAATGAAGTATGAGGTTTATGCATGATTGATGGCTCAAAGAAATATGTCATAATTACTTTTACACTCTAAGCTCACGGGAGTCATACTCGGTGTGAGAAACAAGAGGTATTGGTAAAACCAGAAAATTGTGCCACGAAAGATGAAATTATAAGAAATGATGTGGGGCTTATGTATGTATGACTACCCAGATAGATGAATATTAGGATTTACTTCAGGGAAGTAACCCAGGAACAGGGTCCATAAATTTATATGTGCTTTATGTAGATTTGGATACTCTATCTTGGGGTTTGTTCCTGAGGAGGATGCCCAAATTAGGAGGGGACTTATGATTAGGTTTTACTCCTGAGATGAAATCCCAAATCAATAGTAAATTAAGACTGGTTAAGAGAAATTATGACTGGGGATTATTCTTGAAAAGGGGGCCCAGGTTAAGGTAATTATAACTGAGGCTTATTCTTAAAAAGGAGGCCCAGGTTAAGGGAATTATGACTGGGGATTACTCCTGAAAAGATAGCCCAGGTCAAGGGAATTATGATTGGTGCTTACTCCTAAAAAGAAGGCCCATGTTAGGGGAATTCAGACTTAGGACTTATTCTTGAGAAGTAAGCCTAATTTAAATACAATTTTATGAGCGGGGCTTATTCCTAAGGATGATTCCCATATTAAAGGAATTATGACTGGGGCTTAGTCCTTAAAAGGAGGCCCAGAATTAAGAACCTATCATCTTTAAAGATGGGGTTGAATGAATGAAGTCTCTCACCTTAGTGACATGAAGATATGTAAATCACTATGTTTTGAGAGATATTCCACAAAATTCCTTTCAGATAAGGAAGCCAACAAATAATCCATGCCAAAAGAAATGGATTAAAAGACTGTTTTGAAGGCTGGATCTTGAACATGAGAGGTGGATAGGTATAAGAGATGTGAAATAGGTAGGAGAGGCACCCAAAAAGATATGGGTGCGCAAGTCCTACGTGGGAGCACAAGTCTTGGTCATGTAGATGTACCTGCGCGACTCATAGGTACATGCGCGACGGTCAACCATTAAGGTAATACTTGGGAGAGACATGAATCAAGCCTTTAGAATTATCCCTAGAGGCTTCCAGAAGAGTGGCACACATGTTCTGTTGAAGGGGTAAGGTGGCCCACAATTGTGGCCATTTCCCCTAAGGGTTTTCCACTTAGGCGTGCAAGTGTTGATGAGTTTCAACACATAGGCCTTGTTTCCCTTGTATAGACCTTCCATTCTAGGTAAGAAATTACATTAGAAGTGTTCGGAAGACGTCCAGAAGAGACTTGGGCGACTAGAGATCGAATATGAGTTTTGGAAGTTTTCCTTCTTGAAATGGGGGGCCCACCAAGGGTATTTATAGGCTAGGGAAGACCCTGGGCGAATTTCATATAGGGTGTGCAAGTCACATGCGCGACCACTAGGCGGCGTGAAAGTATACTTGCGCGAACTTGGTGGAACTTACGTGACCCAAGTGAAAATGAATCATTTCTCATGCATTTGTTAATTTTTTATGTTTCTTCAAAGGAAGAATCACTTTGGTTTCAAGGTATTTCCCTTTTCATTCATTTAGACTCTGTGACAGAAAGAAGCGTCAACAAAAGTCCCCCCTCAGAGTTGGATCCGAAGAGAAAATAGGATTTTACTTTGAGGAAAAAACCCATGGGTCTTTGTGGTTATTGGAAGTTTAAAGTCATGCATGTCAGACATAAAAAGGCTAATGTTTAATGTCGAAATGTATTTGACCAAATGGATTATCATTGACTCAATTCCTTGATAATTTATCTAAAAACATATTACCATGTTCATGTATTAAGGAAAATATGTAAACGATGACTTAAGAAATTTGGAATATGAGGAATGATATGAAAAATGGATAAAAATGCATTAGAAGAAGTAGTTTCCAAGAATTAAGTTACCACTATTTAACAAACCCGTTAGGGGGTTGAATTATACAAGGCCACCTAAGGGCATTGACTGCATAGTCAAATAATAGCCTCTTTTGGCTGACAAGTCTATTATTTAGACTGTTTATGCAAGGCTTTCTAAGGGCACGTGCTGTATAGTCAGACAAAAGAACTCTCAGAAATTTACCTTTCCACTGATAAAAACGTAGTGGAAGTTTATGTGGATTCAAATTTTCCAAAGCATAGAGTTTGCTGTAAGGAGAGAGGTACTAGAATATGAAAAAGATATTTCCAAACATGATTGTCTAAGAACTGGATGAATGTTACTCCTACGAAGGTCTGGCCCAAATGTAAGGAAGGAAAATATAAACCATAGTCTTGAATACTTTGAGATCATGAAAAAATGAGTATGGGATAGATATGTTAAGGATGACCATTTTTTGCGGACCCCTACATATTTTCATTAAGAAAAATAAGGAAAAAAGAGATTTTATTCCCAAGAATGAAGTTACCACTATTTGACAAACCCGTTAGGGGGTTGAATTATACAGTGCCTCCTAATGGAATCAGCTATATAGTAAAATAATAGCATCTTTTGGCTCACACATCTGTTATGTAGACTATTTATGCAAGTCCGCCTAAGGGCACATGCTGCATGGTCAGGAAAAAGAACTCTCAGAATTAGGACATTTTGTGACCAGATGTCAAGAAACGTTTTATGGAGATCTGGAAGTATTTAAGGTTATGATTATGACACATAAAACTGGGTATTTGTTCAATGTATGTAGAGATACACAGACTAATTCTAACCATAATCATGGTGTGGCTGGGTCCCTAATTGAAATGTTTGACTTCACTACATATCCCATAAGGATAGAAATCAAGCCATACATAGTTCTTGAAATATAGTTTAATGTCTTGTGGGACGATAGTATAAGAAATCTTAGTTTAGGGTCATAGATCTTAGACCATAATAATGAATACACTGTGTGTGTTTTCACAGGGACTTTTCAGTCATAGGACTGAAAGTGGAATTTGGGGTTTGGCCCAACGACTTGGGGCTAGATTCGAGGGATGATCGAACGTTCCTACGTATCCCATAAGGATTGGAATCAAGCCGCACATATTTCTTGAAATACCTTCTCTACATATTTGGTTCGCACATCTGAAGGGTGAAAAAGGGACTTTAGTGCAATGATGGTTTGACAGAAAGATAAAAGGTTTAGGAATTTCCATGTATGCACATAGTCTTTAGAAGATAACATGATTGGAGATCAATGTAAATAATGATTTTCTCTTAGGTGAGCGTGCAAAAGAATGTTTTATTTTATTCTCATACAGGACAAAAGTGTTGTACAATTTAATATCATGTAGCAAGGACAAAGGTGAACCAATGTGAAGAGATTGATTATGCGGGTGGTTTCATGAATCAACATCGTATGAGATGGAGGTGAACCAATGTGAAGATATTGGTTTTGGGCATAAACCTCAGGAGGTTGAGAATCATGAAATTATCACTACATTTAAAATTATAGAAAGAAATTATCCAATTTAGTAATAACATCCATGGTTGAGAAATAATATTGAGTAGAATAATATTCAATGAGTGGGTGTTTTACGTGTTTGAGTCCCTAGTTCATGGTGATCATTCTAACGAGGGATGCGAGGAGGAGAATATTTTGTTTTAAAAAATTGTGGTTAATGAATTATTTATTAAATTCCCAATTCTATCATCCATGACTTATGATATCTAGAATCTATATAAAGACATGGATGTATACAAAATATTGTCTCACATTTTTTATTTTTATCATTATAATATAAGGAAATAGAGATATAAGATCTTCAAGGAACTATATATGAGTAATCTTGGAGAAAGTTAAATGGATGGAGCTCATATAGTCAAGATGATTATACACATTGAGCGTTTGAAAATTATGGATTTCAAGATAGTTAATTAATTTTACATAGAAGTCCCACCCAACCCATTTCCTATGAGGTTCCTTATTTTTATTTTTATTTTTAATAAGGATAATATATAAAATATGTTCCTGGATATCCTGAAATTCATTATCGTAGAGGATAACGATATAAATCCTAAATAACATTCAATCATCATAATGGAAAAGAGGAAGTGTAAGGTGAAATGCCTTAATATTATCAACATTTTTAAGAAACATTGCAATAATGTACCTAGAGGAATATAGTTAATGGATGGTCTTAGTAGAAGGATGCAATATTTTTTTCATGTAGTAAGAAAGGCCAGTAGAAGAAGAACCACACAAAAATGAAAAAGTAAGAGGAAATATTAATTTTATTTTTTATAAAATTAAATATTCATGTTTCTCTAAATTTGGAATTAATTATAGCTTATGGTACTTATATTTGAATCCAAATACAGTGACTATGTATATTCTAGATGGTTTCTAAAGGATAATTGAACCATTTATCTACCAACTATGAATGTTTTCCCGCACTAAATATTTAAGACTTTAATATAAATTTTCAACCTATTTAATCAAAGTTTTAATGAATTTCTATTGTTTTCCTAGTTTAAAAAATAATGATATTTATGTCCATTTTATACATTGATTGACTTATCATTATTTTTGAGGATAAGAGTTTTAACTTTTATAAAGATAAAACATGTTATAGAATTAATGATCTTAATAATAGTATATAAATTAATTAACAAAAAAACCTTGGGTTGGAAATTGATATAATATATCTAACATAACTACTATGATACCCAATTTTGGTATCATAGGTTTTTTCATTAAAACAATAAGTGTATGAACATGTTATATGAAGTGGTATATTTATATTCTTTTTAATGAATACCCTTGCACATATATCCTAATTTTGTAAAATCTAACATGACCCAATATCTATTTATTTGAACGGATGAAGGGAACATCAATATTATAGAACCATTTTGTAAAAATTTGTGTAAAACTTTTCCCATTGATGTTAAAGGTGGATACTCTTACATCATAACTTTTACTAACGTGTATACTTAATATAGGCATGTTTAATTAATTTAGTATAAGATTGAATATATAAAGAAATTTATTGATTATAAGAATGAAATATAACATCATATTGGTTAGAAAATAAATAATATCTACTCATACAATGGTAGAGTATATTTTAACCAAGATTTTATAGATTATCTAATGGATTGAGGGATATTATCTGATGTCACTCCCTCTTGTACATTCTAGTGTAATGGTGTTATTGAATAGTGGAATCACACAATTGTAGACATGTTGAGATAGATGATTATTCATGGAAGTGTTCCATCATCCATTGGGGGATAAACATTAAAAAATGTGGAACATTTACTAAGATGAGTTCAAAATGAAGAGGAAAATAATAACATGTAAGATATTCAGTTTCGAATAAACCTTGTTTTCTTAGATATGAGTGTAGGGATGAAAAAAAATTTATGATTATTTTTAGAAACAAAATTAAACCTAAGATACTATGTTTATATTGATAAGATATTAAAATAAAACTAAAAGAAATTCTCTATAGAATCCCTCATCTAAAATGTTAATGGTTAATAGAAGTCTTAATTATCTTAAGTGGGATCAAATATATAAAATAGATAATGGGAACATGATTGAATTTGATGATGTGAAGGATCTAGATTTACAAGATTTATCACATGAATTTTTTTATAATTCCCTAAGGAAGAAGTTGACCAAGAGAAAATAAAATTATAGGATCGTTAGAGAGGCTACAAAACTATAGAGATATGATTTTCTAGTCATTGAGGACGGTGAAAATTTATTTATTTTAATGCTGAGTCACTATCCTATGAGAAATAGTTGGATGATTAAAAATTTCAATGTGTTAAGAATCGATGAATTCAGATGTTGATTTCATGTACAAGAATCACGTTTGATGTTTGGTATATTCTCTGATTGATGTAAATAATATTTTAGGAAAATAGGTATTCATGAATAAGACAGAAATATATGGTAACATGAGTAATGTTAAATAATGAATAATCATAATGTTTTTAATATGAATCAATGAATAAAATATGAAAAAAATATTCATCGGTATCTATGTTAAAATGCGTCAGTATTTTTGATTTCAGAATATCAAACATTGTATTAGAAATTATGAGAATGGATATAAATTTGATTTCATTAATGGGAACCTTTGGGATTGCATCTATATAACGTTATTATAGGGGTTTTTGAATTAAAAGTATTCCAATAAGGTAAAAAATTTATAGATATCTATTTATTTAATAAAGATGGAATCAAGAACATGGAACATTCAATTTGATGTTCCTATAATTTTTTTCATTTATAAATATTTATTGTCTTCATTTTGTCTTCAAGAGGTCTTGTGGGAGCATGATAATTTTACTAGCAGTAAATTTAAATGATATATTACTAATTGAAAGATACTTGTTTTATAGTCTATTATGATATGGTTAAAAAAATTATTCTCTATAATATATTTTGGTGGAGGGGCATATATTCAAGGGATAAAGATACATAATGATAAATAAAAGTGGATACTTATATTATTTTATGGTATATATATTAGAAAGGTATTGAAGTAATTTAGTATGGAACAATCCAAGAGGGTATTTTTTGTATTAGAACATGGTATACATCTTTCCAATAGAATGTGTCCACATACACAAGATATGAGTGAGAATGTATAATATTTTTTATACAATAATTATTTGATATATCTTGTTTAAAATGCTACATACTTGGACTGATATTAACAATACCTTATTAATGTTAGGTATATTTCAATAATCCCCAAGAGAGCCACATTAGATGGCTACAAAGACTATAAAAAAGTATCTAATGTCATATAATCATTAAATATGGAGGATATGAAGAGCTAGTCAATAAATGATACATAAGTGGTAGTTTATAGTCATATTATAATTATCTGAAATCATATTTTGATATCTATACTTCCTTAATGCAAGATTTATTAGATAAATGTTTTTTTATACATCTAGTGGTTTCTAATTCTAAAGGAGATTATGAGTATACTATAGGAAAAAAATTTGAAACAAAATATCATCCAAAAGTATGATGTGGGGACTAATAAAAAATATTATATCACACTCAATTATGATAATATTATAGTGGGTTTTCTATATAATATTATAAAATCACATCAATGGATAATAAATATACTATGAATGTAGGTCCCCTTGATTTATTTTCCATAGGAGTGCGGTTTTAGTAAAGAGAGTTTCTATAAAAGGGAATGTTCCAGACCTATTGACTAAAGGTTTATCTTAGAAGAAGCTGGAAAATCATGTGAGTTCTAGTGGAATAAATGATATTAGTAGTTAAATCTATTTCAGGTGAGAGTTTTTTTGGATTTAGGTCCATATACCCAACTAACATTGTACTTTCAGTTACATGTATAATTGTAGACAAAAATATTCATAGGTATCTTATCAAATGATGTTTTTTCTTATGCATAACATTAATTTTATAATATCCAGAGTATTTGGTCAATCAAAAAGATATAACTATTCCCCACAACAATGATAACATTTAATTACTATGAAAAAATTCTTAAACATATGTCCTATGTTCAAGATGACATATGTTTGATAAGAAATAATTGATGTTTTGTCTGTAAAGTGTTGGAATCAAGAAAGATAGACTGTTCTAATTAAGTTTCAAACTTTTTTCTCTAGAAAGGGAGGTTATAAGAAGAAAACTGTAATAAGTAATTACAGATGTTTTAGGATTCATTTGATATTTCTATTTTTGGATATGGGTATTGGTCCACATACTTGAGATTATTATTAAAATATATCATTAATCTAATACTTTTTTGTATTAGTGAAAACATAATGACATATTCTCAATGTGAAGTAATATATGTTGGGTCAATCATTTTTTAAATAACATTTATTGAAATTTTCAATAAAGGTTTTTTTCTTATGAGTTATACTAGATTATATCTCGTGAAATTTAATTAGAATATATCTGTCAAATTACGTCCATGAACTTGGTGGTTTATCAATAAGATCATTATATACATTCAATGAAATATATATCAAGTATATGGGTTGATAGAAAAATTATAAACCTTGTTTGATGAGATATCATGACAATTATCACATATTACACAACAAGAATTATTATCTAGTCTTTCAAATCATGAAATTAATCATTCCATATTCTTTCTATGATTTATTATTAAATTATAATCTTCAACATCAATACAATTCACTTCATTCAACTGATAATGTGTCAAAAAAGGTTACACTATAAGGTCATCCAGAATGAAAAATTAAATTCTGTTTTAATTTTATATTTATAACAAAATTATATTTATAACCAATGGTTAACAAAAATTCTGTTCATGCTAATTGCATAAGATAAATCACATGTTATCTACATTTAGAATATTTGTGAGTTGAATCGTAATGATTATTTATTCATGAGTTAGTGAATATAATATTCATTTATGGAATAAATAATATAATGATATTTATTTAGAATTAATATTTATTATTCAAGGATTGATAAATGAAATAGATGATTGAATGGTAGATTTGAGTGCCTTGTGAAAATGATATATTTTATCTAGTAGCATTTAAATAAATTTTAATTGATATATTTAAGAAATGATATTTAAATATAAGAGATTTTTCTTATATTAGGGAATATAACAATTATAATATTTTTATCTAATATGAGGTTTATATAGAATAAATAATTATTTATGGGCCTCAATTTTCTTATTAATTATTTCAACCATTTTATATATTTCAATTATATCATTCTCTAGGTCTACTGGACAATTTATACACCAAAAATACTTTCAAAAAAATATTACAAGATCATAGTGAACATTTTCTTGATTTTACTGAAGAATGAAAGGAAATCCTTCTACTCCCTCTCAACAATGAGAGAACAAGAGTGGATTTATTTCATGATAGAATGATTTATTATTATGAAAAATATTTAATGATGTCAGGTGTTGGGTTTTTTATTTATGGAACCTGGAATTCTATTGAAAATGTTTAATGAATCACTGGTAATGTGTGAAAATTTTTAGAGAAAACCAACATTGGATTCTTAACCATAATGATGAATTTACAAGAAGGTTAACAGAACTGATCCTTAGTGTTGAATTAATTATCAAATAAAATAATATCATATTATAAATTAATTATAAATTATATGATAAAATATCCTCTAGATGAATATTATGCGGTTATGTTCATTGATATATTTATTTCTATAGAATAACAGAAGTGTATGGGACCACTACTGAAAGTGTTTAACTTTAGTTGTAATGGATAAATACTAGGAAATTGATGTATACATAACTAAAGTATTCATGGATTGAATCCTTTTAGATATATTGTATAGTTATACATGATTATTTCATCAATTTTTGATATAGTTAGTGATAATTGATTTATATTATTTAATCCAAAAGTTTAAACAATGAAACCATTCAGCTTTATATGACCATTTACATTACATGAATAGATAAATAATGAGAAAATATCTAACCCATTGGTGTCAAAGATTATATAAATATCATATCGTTACACAATGGGTAACGAAATCACATGTTGTATATGCTTGGTCATCTACACAAGAAAAAACTATTATAATTATGGAACACCATGTGGGTGTTACTACATGGAATGTTTAATTACATTCAATGTGTCTAGAATGTGGTTTGATAAGATTATATGAAATATATCTAGCATACATGATGGGTAACCTCAAACAAATTAAACCTGTATAAATCATGAAAAATATTTTTTCATGTTTACAAAATATGAAATTACTACATATTACATAGATACCTTTAGACAAGTGACATGAAATTACATAAATTACACAATTTTTAGTGGGATTTATGTGATAACATATGAAGGAAAAACACAGATCCCCTGTGTGTGTAGTCTTGATGGCCAATAATGAATTAAATGTTATGTATTAGGATGTAAAGACATTGTAATTATTGGAAAAAACCCGTATGATATACATAAAGAGATGTCTTTTATATGAGTGGATCACATACGAAGGAAAATTAATTAGAGAATAAAAAATTAAACTACATTATCTGTAAATAGTAATATACACCATGTGACATGGTTTTTCTCCACAAAGTACATTCTTTATGATTTTAAAAAGTAATAAGGTATATTAAATTATTTATAAATTATTATAAAAATTATTTTTAAGATAAAAAACATCAATGGATATCATAAATGTTATTTACTTCATGAGTATCTACTATGGTATAAGCCATATGTATACAAGCATGTTATGTTGTACGACATGGGTTGCGGGGAAAAGGACCTGACCAATGGAATAATACACCATATATACCTTGGAAAACTATTTAGTAATAAATTACATTTAAATAGAAATTACATGAAAAATAATTTTAGATACATTGGTCACACACTATTTATTATGAAATTGTGAGTCATATAAGATTAAATTATATAAATGGATTTAAGTAGAAATTGCAGTGAAGACATTATAATGTGTGTAATAGACACCATGTAATTAAATAATTTCAAATTAAAATTAATTTAAATAATTAATTTAAAATTTAATTGGAAAAAAACATCAATTAATTCTTGGATTGTTAAATAAGACTTATTAGTAAATTAATTAGTAATATATTTAATAAATTAGTTTTGGAAATTTATTTGAATAATTATAGAATAATAAGAATCCAATATACCTAGACCTAAAAATTTACTAAAAAAGGTAAATGATTGTGCTATGTTGAATGTCTATAAATGTTTTTTCACATTTAACCCATAAAATCCAATTATACAAGTTTTCTACAAAGTGAAGGTTCTACAAAAGACCACAAAGATCTAACCACCATGATAGATAAATTCATTACACATATACTACTATATTTGACTCCATGTAATCATGAGAGATGTTAACCTAAAATATATCCAACAATTTTGTAGAATCTAACAGATTTAAGAGAAATATATAAAGAAAAAGTCTTGATATGGATGTCACATCCTCCACTAAAAGAGTTAAATTTTATTCAATACATAATGGATTCTATCCAAACTAAATTTCATATTTAACTACATAAATCTGTGTCAAAAAATAAACCTCATATGTAGATCCATTTAAAAAATACTAAAATATGTATAATCTAACTAATACATAATGGCTATATAAAAAGGAACTACAATATGATGGTCTTGGTGAGCCTTAAAATGTGCCATCAATATTCACTTCTATACAACATGATAATGGTAAAATCCATTGAAAAACTCTTGTATTGAGATATTTCAATCTTTTTTCTACAAAACTAAGACGATAGAAGATATTAAATTATAAATTTCATTATTCCTTTTAATTTCACATACATTTGAGGATATATATGATTTTTTCTTGATTATAATGACATACCCTGAAGTGTGTTGAGTTGGTTCTCAAAAACATTCTCATTCCACATTCTCTAAATGAAATAGATGATGTCCAATGTAGAGGAAATAAAGAGACTGTATAGTTTTTCCCTGCGATTAGATTCAATGTTTTAAACCATCATGTCAATGATATCATTTTCAAGGTATATCTTAACATTATATAAATTCCACATTAATTCCATATGTTCTTTAAAAAACAAAATTGAACAAAGATATAGAACTGATTTTTGGAGTCATATAGACTTAAGGCACATACAGATGAAAACTGAAAACCCAAATTCTTTAGTTTATAATTATAATTGATATATTTTTTAAATTGTATCCATATAAGAATAATTCAAGATGGATCAATTAATTGTACCCTCAATTTGGAGAAAAATCATTGAACATATGATTCATTTTAGAATTTAAATTAGTATATTTCATTTAATTTTCTTAAAAATTATTTAATTGAAATGAATGATATTAGAATTATTTTCCAGTTGTGGAAAATCACAAACCTTGAAATCTTTTTTATGTGTTTAGTTTCTATTAATTTAATCCATGCGGTTTTGTGATAAACGTATTATAAATTAAATACAATGACCAAAATATTATTATTTTTTATTCATATAGATTCTTATGTTTCTTGGATTTATTTATATAGCCCTATACCATAGGTGTCAATCTAATGTGATGGGTAAGAATATGTAATTAAAGGACCTCCCTTACGGGAAGAAATGGTTTGTTACTTATCCGAGGTAAAAAAAGAATGATATACATAGGTTATAGGTTTAATGTTTTAACTCGATCCAGGAAACCCTCAATGAGTTATTCCCTTAGGTTCAAGGTTTAATTTATCATATCCTCAATGAATTATATAATATTAAAAATTTCAATATTATTCTAGCATTTTGTTTTATTTTTTCATGCGAATGGTTATTAATTTATTTATAAGATTTAATATTTTCTTAATGATTAAACATGATCTCATAAATTAAATGTATTAATATGTAATAATTATGTAATAAATTGATTTTTTAAATCTGTAAATTATTTTATAAACCATTTTTAATTAATTATATAAAATCATAGAATATTAACAATTACTTAAATGATAAACTAAATAATATTTGCACATAATGATAAAAAAAATACATCAAGAATTTTTTTATTTATTATTAAATTCTTCCATATATGTTAAGATACAATCAAAATTAATGTGTGGGACAAGACATAATAAAAAAATATTCAATTATTGTGAATACATTAAAAAGATGATGGGTTTACATAAAAAAATATTAGTATTATGTTTAATGTCCATTATCTATTTAATATAATTGGAGTAATGTATTTTCAAAATCCAAGTCTATGATATTAAGATTTAATAGTTTAGTAAATTAATCAAGGAACTATAAATCTATTGAGTTTGGAGGACTATATACCGAACTAACATAGATAAATTTTCATTTTGATCATATGGGTTTTGAGAAAATAAAATATAGATTATTTCCACTAGAATATCCATTCCATTTGATATTTTTAATCAAATTGCATGGGATATTTCCAAATTTTAAAATAAATATAGAATAATAAAATGATATTTATTTTCCCAATATGGTTATCAATATGAATTAATAAAATTATGATTTTATTTTTTATTGAAATATTAAAGTCATTTAACCATGAAATCATTCTTTTAATAAATATTAAATATGAACAATATCTTGACCACCTCAAACTTCCAAGAGTGGTATAGGGGTATGAACATCAAACAATTCTAGGAATAGAGGTTTTATGCGCTACAGTACATAGAACATAATGAGACATTACAGAGACAAGAGGGGTGGTGTATTCTATATTTGCGAATCACATAGTTGATACATAAATTTTCCAGTGATTTAATATATATTCAATGATAGATGATCTCTCAGTGATTCACAATGACATGACTTCATACACCACATTATCTATTCCCTAATATCCTTATATAGGGATGTTTGGATAAAATATGGATTTTTCCAATAGTAAGAGGGTGGGGGTTAACTAGTGTTAACCATTTAAAATAATTAAAAACATATTCCCCCTTTAAAACTCTTAATATTCACAGTTAATAGATCTCAGTTTCTGTCTCATTCTATCTAATAATTTATTGACATGAATATATAGAATGATGAAAATGACACAATAAGACATAAATGTTTTTTAATTAGATTTAAATTCATTTAAGGATGATTTATACCCTAGGACATGTGGTTTTTATCCCAAAAAATGTCTTCTTTCTTATTATCAAACGATGCCTGAGAAATGGTATGATCTTAGAACAACAATTTTAAAACGAAGAAAATACAAATAATGAAACAAATTTCTACTCTTCGCATTGAATATAATCTAGGATTTATTATTATTATTATAATTTAAAATAAGAAATTGATCTCAGATATTGTCATTACCCAAATGGTTTGATATCTTTTTCATGTATGTAATAATCTTTTGGTCTTCCTTAACATTTAAAATTATTGTTCTATATCAATATTCAAAAGAATATATGTTATTATAAAATCATAGATTTTGATATTTATTTATTCATCTTGAATAAGATATGTCGTGTGAAAATCAGTGATTCCTCTATTATTATTATTAGTTTTTAGTGAAAAATAATAGCACTAGATCTCTTTCCCTTTCATCAATACATACAATACGAAATAGATTATAATATCAGTTCTATAGCAATTTTTTCTATTTTGATTTAAAGAATATCTAAAGTACACACAAAGTTTATAATATCACATTTCCCACTCTTTTTATAATATATTTTTTTACTTCGACTCATAAATATGAATCTTTGATTTTCTATAATTTCTGGAATTCAAGTTCCAGATATTATTCTAATTAATGATCCTTCTTCTCATCTCTACTTGAAGACTCTAGATAATTTAATTACCCATGATATATTTTAATATATTATTATTATTAATATTCAAATTTAATTTATTTAGATTTTTTATCTACATTTCAATAAATGGATGCACCGAGACATCAAATATTCATCAATGGCATAAAACTGCTATAAGAACCAAATTATTCCTCATATTGATTCTTCATTGACATGGTAAACAATAAAGACCATTTAATTAATGTTGATGTTTGATATTAATGAACAAAAATATCTATCATTTGAGTTATTATATAATTTATTGGAGTGCATAATAATGAAATTATTATGTTTTCATATTTTTGTGAATAATTTATTATCATACAAAGATATAAAATAACATATAAAATTCAGATATCATATGGGAGCTAAAATTTCATATATAGACCTCAAAAATCCTATATACTCATTAAAATCATATACCCTCACAAAATATCTTGCGTCCAACTTGATTATGAAGTCATAAGATAGAAATCCCAAAGGTCTTATGATGTTTCCAACTGAAACCCATACAAGCACAATGTAATGTCATATGTGGAACTACTTTACCAAATTCTATTAAAAAACGTTATTGAAAACCATGTTAGAAACTCATATGTGTACTTAATTTCTGATGAATATTGAGAACATCACACATAAAACTTCTAGTAAAGTTCATATGCATCCTCTAAATACCTCAAAATATATTATATTATGAAAAAAATATTTGAGATAAAAAATTATAGAATTTCTTCAAATTACTCTTGAATATCCTCAAACCATTTAACGTCCTTCTCAACCGATCCTTATCATCATGAAGAAAATATAAATTTTTTTACTTCTCATGATAAAAATAATTGGATGTGAAACACTCCAGGAGTAATTGTCAATTACATTTTTATATATTGAAATATTATATCAAAATACTTATTGCTTCATTTATAATTAATTATTAGTATTTTCATGAACCTCCACTACCTTTAAATAGTATACCTTACATTAAAAATATTTAAAAACATCATCTAAGTTATCATCATCACTATGAACAACAGTATTAACTATATATTCACAAAGATGGATCTTATCAACTTAATTTTTCATATTCATGTCATATATATTCAAAAACACTTGAACCAAATATGTATATAAATCAGCATGAATTAGTAACTTTATCTGAACTTTTCCTGCAAAATAGTTGAGTCTCTAAACACATGAAATGGTACAAACCTATCTATCATTACAAATACTATATATTATATTCTTAAAATCTTGTCCATGTAGATTCATCATCATTTTAACCAAAAATATTGGTTGTAACTCTCATCAATTCCAAGATTCATGTAATATAAAAAAACATCATGTATTCTTTATAAATAACTATACACCATATTATCTTCTTTGGGAATAGTATGATTCTTGTCAATAATCTTAATAAATTTTAAATTCTTTACAATATGTCTTAATTTTCATTAATATTATTGGGAAATTAAAAGAAATCTCCAATAACACTTTATATAAAGATTTAAATATTCCGAAATCCTTGAGTTCATATGACTCACATTGAAACGAAATATCAGAAAAAAAATGGTTTCAATTATTTTTATATTAGTATTTTATTCAATATATATATTGGGAAATGGTATAACAATTTGTATTACAATTACTTTAGTTTGTATCCTCTTAATCATTATAATCTATCATATTTCTACTCCACCATTTTCTGGAATCAAATAAAACATTTCTAAAAGGGGGGATTGTATCATATCAAAATTGATCTAATAATTCCACTCTATATCTATATGATCCATGATCAGTATTGAAAAAAAGATGTTTTTAATAGGGGAATATGTTGTCTATTAATAAAATGAATATGATACTAACTATTATGACCAATTAAAACATATCACTATTAATAAATAAAAAAATATCAAAATATATTCATCCTAAAACCATGTAATCACCAATTGGTCACTATTTTTCCATGGTAGAATAACCTGAGTTCTTGTGATCATATTAACATGAATATTTTAAATATTCAAGTTTATATTTATTTTTTTTATATGAAATCCCCAAATTATCTACAAATTCCATTGTTCATTTAAAGTGATAAAAAATGTGTATCTCCTAAATCTTAGAATTGGATCTTGAGGAAATATGGATAATAGAACATTTATTGAGACCTATAAGTGACAATATGTCAAACATATTTTAGAATTTCATGATTTAAATAAATTTAATAGTTCAGAAGGTATCATATGTACATCCCGTTCATGGGATATGATGAACCTCCAATTCACTAATGGTGGATCATTTTATCATATGTTTTTTAGATAACTAATTATTTTCTATTTTAAAAATTATAGAAACATATTAAAAATTATATATAGTTTTTAAAGACTCTATTTCTTCATTAGATATCCCCTTGAGGAAAAAATAATTCCTCTATTTATTTATGTGGTTAAAATACAAATACAACACAAATGAATACGAATAATATGGAAATTTATTTTTATAGTAAGTTAAGTTATATTGAGAATTTATTCTCAAAATATATTTCATACTTCATCTGAATGTGTAGAATGATCATTGATTACAAAATTGGGTTAGTCACACACTAAAGGAATGATAATTTATAGAAAGTGATTTAGTAGGATATATGGACCCAATTAAAAGTATCATTCTTTATTTTGGTAATATATCAATCTAGAATAATTTCCAAAACATTTAATGGTAACAAACCATCGGTCGCAACCACTTACTCCCCCAATAAGCTTGATAAATTTAAGCCTTATAGTAATAAAAAGTTAATTTTTAGTCAATATTACTCTATGTCTAGATAAATTCTTTATGTTCAGTCTATTTCAACACAAGACCATTATATTGGGAACCATGGATACTATTCTTATCTAATTGAGTAGAATCATCAATTTGAATTAATTTATCATGATAAATACATCACATGGTGTTAAATTCATATTTTTCTATACTTCTTCTTCAGATGGAAAATCCATTTAATTCACATTACATTAACCAACAGATCATATTTTTTAGTATCCATAAGTTCATTTATTTCATGTGTAATTTCTACAATAATTGTATTTGATTCTTATATTTATTGAATTATAATTTATTACTTATTTAAAAATCATGTTCTCTTAACCTAAATTACAGTGTTTATTTCATACATGGTTTCTAATTATTTGGAGATATTTTCATAGATTTATACTCTATTTTTAAAATCATTCTCCATATTTTTGGATCTTTATTCATTATCAGTAACATTTTCCTATATACATTTGAACAAGCCATAGATAAATATAACTATTTCCATCAGACGATTTATCGATGAATACTTTAACGAAGAAAATAATCCCTCAATTAAATTATCAATCATGTCGTCACAATCACTTGCTTCAGGTTTCATTATAAGATAATTGTGACATGAGTGTTTTGTTACCCATGTTTCTTATAGAGATTGTGTACTATATGGGGAATAATGTTCTTCAGTACACTTAGTATTAATATTCATGACATGTTCTTATTATTACATTATATATTTTTCCTCATAAATATTGCTACTTGTGGAAACTAATTTTCATTGTTCTTTGTTTAAAAAAATTGATTTTTTGACATTAATTTTTTATGATATAGTTTATCAATAGAAATATTACGTTGTATTCTACAATGATTTCCTTAAAAAAGTAGAGAGTCACTATTCTATTAATTCTTATACGATTAATTTTCAAAATTTATTTAAATCTTATTTCATTATGTTATTTATTTTATTGGTAGAAATATATGCTATATTTTCATTGATATGGAATTAACATACCTATTTTTATCTTATTTTAATATATCCATGGAAAAGAAAAATACAATTCCTAGAAATATCTGACTTATGAGAATCCATTAATGTTTTGGATTACTCTAATACCAATTTATGGGATGAAATAAAGAATTTTACAACATTGAGTTAGGGTGGAATGATTTTTGGTACTTTTTGTCTAATTTAAATCCTTTTCCTATTTTCACCTCCCTAGTTATTAAATGAATGGATCTCACTTTATATGTCATTTTATTTAATATTTCACTAGAATGAATCTTTTAACCCTTACATCAGGTGGGAAATAAATTTCACCCCTAAAAAGGGTGTGAAATGTAAGCTTTACCATTATATAGATGCAACCACTGGTTCATCCGGATATTATGGGTTATAACAGGCTTCCACAAGATGTAAATTTTTAGACCTAGTTGACATCTACTGCTATTAGTACAATCAAGATACTTCTAGAGAGAGCATGCCACCATCAGTTCACTACTACTACCATCAAAGTTATTCTTCCACCCCTAATAAAATGGTGCTATTGTTGAGTAATTTTCTACTACCATCAGTTTAATTATGCTATTTCTAATTGAGTCTTATACTTTTATATAAACTTTGGTACTTCCAAGACTAATTTGATATTTATATTTCTAGAGAAAGTGTCTATCCATTAGTTAACATATATATTACATTAAATGTATCTTATACCCCCATTATAAACATTATTCCACTTTTAGAAAGTCATCTACTATATATTTCTGGAAGAAAATTCAAATTAATTATTCCAAAAACTAGTTTAATATATTCAATGCAAGTATGAGACAAATTGATTTAATAATGATTATTTATAAACAACTATATATAAGAATTAGATAAAAATTAAAACATTAAATTCATATGGATCAGTGTGAGGATTAAACGTTTTTTTATTGTTATACTAAAATAAATAATTGGAGACTCAAAAAATCTATAATGTCAGAGGAGCCCCTCATGCCCTACAACTGACTATATAGTTAGATGATTGACTCTTTTTTCCTACAAATTACTAAATGGTTTAGTTAATACTAAATAAATAAAGGATAATCCAATGATTTATATGATTCTCTATTTTTCCATAATAATAGAGATATATTGACGAACGTCTAATGATTCCTCAAGAAGAGATTTAAAGATAATAGGAATAAAGAAGAACAACATTCATCATAATATCCATAGTTGATCTGATAAAGAAAAACAATAGAAACACTTATTCAATCATTATTCCATTGTTTCTATTTCTTTAATTTGATCAATGCTTAATGTTTTTGAATAATTAATTAAAAATGTCGTAACACAATATTGATGATTTCTTAGATAATATCTTCTTTTTATATTCTCTTCTGTTATCTCACGTATAACTTTTGAAGAGGTATTGGGAAGCCTAGAAATCCTATGTATTGTTTTTATATGTAAATATCCAATCCCATAGGTGGTTTAATTTATTTTTTCATAAACTACTTAATATCATGTGATTTTAATGTGGTTATGACTATGTAACATCTTGATACATAACCTCTTGTTTTATTCTGCCATGTGTTTTTCTTTGTTTTTATTATTGAGATTCAAACAAAAAACTAGAATTAGTTGCAAAAAATAAATATAAAACATAATACTAATAGTTAACTCTTACAAGTATTTTATAAACTACATTTAAAATTATTAAAATTATTTAAAATTTTAAAGTGATTTTGAAATTATTTTAACTAAGATGTGATCAATCATTTTTAAAATATTTCAAAAACATTAACATATATATATATCTATTATTTTTTTCAATTGTTTTGAATTAAAAATTTAGGGAAATAAATTTGAATTATCTTAAATTGAAAATTTTAATTAGAAACTCAATTCACCTCACTTCTATGATTTCCAAATGTAGAAACATTTGGTATTTGAGAAAAGTTAGTTTTCCTTTTCTTTTCAAACCTTTAAACTTGATAATTTTGCTAGAATGATCCATTGAATTTTTGTTTATTATTTAATATTTTATTATGGATACTAAGTATCATGGCTTTTCTACCAATATACCATGCTATTTTTATAACCAAATGTAAGATAAGTAGAAAATAAAATTGAAAATCATCCTAAAAAATGTGTGTTTTGATATTTTAAGATATATGGGATTTAAATATGAAAAAACCAAATGGGGTGATCCTACTAATTCTATTTTTGATTCAAATTGAAAAAGGTAATTATTTATTTTGTTTATTAGGAGAAATATAATTTAATAGGGTATCATCCTAGGATACTATAATGAAATTTACATTTATAAATGAAACTCCCTTTTTATGAGTAGATTGATTATAATTAATCAAAACACTTACATTACATTGGTTATTTTGGACCATTATGAAATATATTAGGTAGGATTTAATTGACCGCTAACCATATTTACTATTGAAATTATAATAATTTTATAGTTACCATTATTATTTTTATATATTAAGGGTTTTGAGAAATCCTAATTGACACGTATGGACGAAATGATGGCATCAAGTAGTAGGTATGTAACCTATGAAGCCCATATATTATATTCTGACAGAGATGAATCCACTAGATTATTATTTTACCTGAACCAAGGTGGTATTCAACAACTAATGATTTAGTGAAAACCTCTATGGGAGACGTTAATGATCATAACAATCAGGACCCAAACCATATTTTCCAAACCACCATAATAAATCACTACCATTACACACCTAACCCCTATGGTATGAGATTCTAAAATGAAGTGTTATGTGTATAATACCATATAATATAGATTTTTACATAATATTTTTAATAAAATAAGGATTATATTTATCCATATTATTTTTACATTATAAAATATTATATAATAGTTTTGATAAAATAATATTTTTATATAAAAAAACTGTTTTTTAGAAAATATACAATTTTAATTAAAATATACTTTTTGATAAATTCATAAAATGTAAAATGTATATAATTTTATTATAATATCATTAATAAATAATATTAATATATAAATAATAATATCAATTAATGATGTCCAATTTAATTTTTATAAGGTTATGAATGTGGTTAAAATCATAAAGGCTAGTATTTTTTTTTGGTAAATTTTGATTTTTTTTAAAAAGAATATTTTTATATTTAGAATTCTTTTTTTATAAAATAAATATTAATTTTGAATTTATCATGTCAAAGTTATCCAATGTTAATTGTTTCATATTTTTGGGAGATAGTGTAATATTTGGGTAAAACTGAAATATGTTATAAAATTACAATCAATGTTATAAAATTGTAATGTTAATAAAGGGATGTAATAAATTCCATAAAATGAAACCAAAACAAAATATATATTTCCCATTTAAAATAATTTTTTAAATTTATTTTATTAATTTTATAAATCCTTCATGATTCCTTAAAAACATATATTATATTTTTTGGTTTTAAAATCAATTCTTGAAAAACATGAATCACTTCCAGACCAAAAAGAGAATATTTTAAGGATTTTAGTTCATGAACTAATAAAATATTAAAAACCAGTCCTCATTGGAATAAATAATGTGAAAAATGGAAGGATTATGTTTTTTTTAATTTATTATATAGAGTTTGAAACATAAAATTAGAAATTAATATATAATTTCCCCTCTATTTCTATAGACAACCACCCATCCACTCACTACTCTTCCCTTAAGACACATTAATCTGTAATTTTCTCTCTATATACATTTATAAATACCTAATAAGGTCTTCCCTTTATTTTAGTAAGATCCTCAAATGATTTTAGTTGTTTCCTCCCAAGGTAAGGGATTCAATCCTTTTTATTATTTTATGTAATTTCTTTGAACTAAATAATTTGATATCCAATATTATATGTTTTATTTTATTTCTACACATCACTTTACTATCCTTATGATTACCATGTAATGAGAGACCACTGTTAATTATCAATCACCCCTGGAAAAAACCATTATATGCACCCATATGGTACTAAAAATATCCTATTATTTTTCATTCCAAACAATTGTTTAGTAAATACCCACATCTATTTATACTCAAGGATATTAACCTAGTAGTAACATTAAATCATTGATTGGGGAATTTGATTTAGCTTCTAAAAGTTCTTAATCAGAGAGTTAAAAGTGGTGAAAGGTGTTCTTATGTTGTGTAATATACGTGGAACACGAATTCAAGTAAATGATATGAATGTGATGGGTGGAATAAGAATTATATATCTATTAAAATATTTTTTTACCTCATGAGATACCATGTATTGTGATAGATATGTCATAAAATCACACTTCTTTAGGATTTATTGGTGGATATCCTGGACATATTCTTATGATGTTATGTTTAATGTTGTTTACACATTCCTATTTTATCTTGATGTTATCATATTATATCTTGATCTGATGTTCATTTTTTATTATCACCCCGTTTATTTTACCTTATTATGAATCTTTAGTAACATTTATTAATTTCGTCATGTTATTCATTGATTATTCCCTTTGTTTGATTTATATCTCAACCCTTTCTTATGTATGTCCCGATGAAATCCCATGAAGTTTTAAAAGATAAATAGAATTTTAATATCATGTTAAGGAGTTTTAAATAATGTTATTGTCCCCATGTTTGATGTTATTATTTTATGTATATAATTTTCGAAATACACTAGGCCTTATAATGTTACATATTTTTTGGAGTATATTTATATAATAAATCATGAATTAATGTGTATATATGAAATGGTTAATCAGAGTTGGTGGTAGAGAAAAGTATGGGTATTTTTAGGGATTATGATTAGAAAAATTTCATGCAATACCTAGGGATAAATAGAAATATAGGAAACAATCTGTAAATTGTGGTAAAGAAAATAATATTTGGTTTCTAGGAAAACAATTATATATTAGGACACTACAAGTGGATGTGTCTCCAGAATAGTTATACCTATGGACAATAACTCTAATTATAGAACATTATGATTTGACTCGATTGTCACCCAATGAATGAAAGATAGGCCTTGATAAGCACCTATTTTCACTCTCCTGGGAGATATTCATTGGTAAATTCACAAGATCTCTATAAACCCTTTTGAAGGGAAGAAAAAGTTTCTAAAAAAACAATATTAGGTGTTATACCATAGATAAAATATATTTTAACCCTGAAATTCATAGGTTAGGGAATATATTCCATTTATGAGTTATCCCGTTAATGTTAATTGTCTCCCTTTTATGTGTTTAGTGTTTCTAAAATTATTGAACCTAATTTTTTGTTTTTTTCCAATGGTTATGTGTAGGAACCAAATCAACAACCAATGTGGTGAGAAATATAATGGATGACCATATGATATTCTAAACCTGATGGGAGTAGGATTCGAGAAAAACATGAAAATAATTTATCAACTAACTAATGATTTTAATAGAGATGTGAATCAGGGAAAAAACTCACATTCCCTAAGAAATAGTAAGTTTTAGTTAAAACTTTTTGTGGAAAGGGATTAGATTTTTTGTGGGTATTATTATCACTTGGTCATCAAAAACAGATAAAATACATATATTCTACATCCATTAATTCATTGAACAAGAGAATTTCATTATGAAGGTTGTTTATAATATAGTGGGAGAAGATGATAAATGATGGATTTTGACAAAAAATATGAATATTGAGGAAGTGATTTATCTTTAGGAGTGGAATTAATTCTAGAATGTTTTTCCAATAAATATTTTCCTCGCTCTCTAAAAATTAGAATGGAAATTGATTCCTATGCCTTTAAAATTAATAATGATTAATCCATTAGGGAATAAGAGTAGAACATAAAAAGTGTTGAAAGATACAACTTTAGTATTTTCATTCCCCCAAAAAGTAAAATTGACCACTTAATTGGTGGGATAAATCCATGTAATGAAAAACCCTTATCAATTTGAGACTTTTATTGTTATGAATAAATTTACCGATGCTCCCTCAATCTCAAAATATATATTAATAAAGTTCCATGGTCTCATGTGTCTAGAGATAGGAAGTGTGGAATGAATTTTTAATATAGTGGTGTGATGTAGAAATATAATAAGGGTAAGAAAGTCCAATATATAACTTTTCAAATGTGTGGGAAGAATAATCCATGAAATTACCTAAAGGGGATTAGGAAATGCTCTAAGTGTGTGAGAGAAGGGAACCTATCCTTGCTATTTCGATGGGATAATCCCACCAATGTTACAGAATAAATGAGTACTCTGGTCCACCATAACCTTGTTATCCAAATGTTTATAATCAAATGAATAAAGACACTATAAGAATCAATGCACTAAGGCAAGGGCTTTCATTGATAAGCAATTCTAAAAAACTCAAAATCCTAGAGAGAAATGGCGATGTTTTGGGATCAAAACAAATGATTTGGATCCTAGAAATGATATAGTGATAGGTATTTTAGTTATTAATCCATGAATAGTTTACATAATCTTTGATTCAAGTTATTCACAATAATTTATATCACAAAAGTTTAGTAAAACTATTCAAACGCCACCTCAAATCATGATAGCGGTGCATTCCGTTAAAATGAAAAAATGGGAAATTATTGCATCGCAAGAATATAACTTCTACACTATATATATTTTTGGGAATGTCTTCCTAGGTAAATGTGTGACACTAATATTAGTTTAATTTTATGAAATTATTAGTATGGATTAGTTTTTATTATATAGATTCAGAATTAATTGCTAAGAGAATGAAATCACCCTATGTATCAAAAAACGCATTAATATTCTATAAAAGTGAAAGGAATTTGATGAATATAATATCAAATAACCATATCAATAATGAAAAATATTTCTTTATGATCATCTGTATCGAGTGAAAATGATTGAGATAATGGAAAATATAATCCTTGATTACATGACCATTGTAAGATACGTTTTTATGTTTCGTAAATAGTTTCTTTCCCAATCATCTAAACAAGAGGTTGAGTTCCCAATAAAAAATATTTATTGATATTATAAAATTTCCAATAATCCATAAATAATTCCCATATTTTATCATGAATATCCAATGATGTAATTATTCACAAACTCTTTCATAGGAAATTCTAAAAGAATCTAATGATTTTTAGGGTATTTAATTAAGTATTCCAATGAAATTATATGATTTTTTAAAATATGGGTTAATAAACTTTATAAATTTATTTGGGTTTAAAATCAATAAAAACGTTGAATTTATATGTATTAAATTTATTTATGGATTTCATTGATGAATTTTACTAAGTACATGATATTGTTTACTTAAAAAAATTATTCCAGGCAAAGGTAACCCTCAACTAGAAGCCTAACATGCAACATATCCAGCCCAAGAGGGAATTTTTGTAATTATATTACACTATGAAATCCCACTCAAGTGATTTGGTGAAGATAATACCATGGGAGGAGTATCCCAAGTAGTGCTTATTCCATTCCCCATGCATGTTGTACATGTCAGTGTGATACATATGATGTGTATGTTGTGCATTTGGCTATCAATCTCCGACTTCAATGGAATTATGAACCACGGTAGCCATAGGTGGAAGCCTCTACATATTATCATCCGATCGAATGTTTTATATGTGATAATTTAAATGAATTTATTTTTAATACTTAACTAAATGGCATCGTTATGTAACCCAATCTAGTTACGCCACCCTTAGAGATCTCCCACCCCCACTCTACACTGCCTTTCACACTCATAATCACTATACAATATTTTGAGTCTCCAAAGAATTACCATGGACACCACTTTGATATATTGGGTTCACGATTATTTCCACTTATGAGGCCATAAGAAACCATGGAACACCTATGGGACCTTGGGCGATTCTAGTAATGTAGACTTGGATGAATAACGTCACCATGTTGAGAATTGAGATAGATTCGATCATTGCCAAGGCCATATCACATTTAGGAATAACCCCTTTGTTGTATATGCTCTGAATATGTGATGGTGTCAGCATAACAATTTTTCTATATTTTGGATGTTGGACCTATTCCATAAAGACAAAATTATTGTAAGTATCAAGGTTTTGAGGTCGAAGAGAGTTGTAATCACAGACCACTAGTGGCACTTTTTCCCTCGAGAAGGAATACAAAAGGAATATAATGCTACTCCATAGTGGAAATAATATGTTGTGGAGGGTTTCATATCAGCATTTCATGGGGATGGAGGGTTTTCCATTGATCTTTCATTCATTATATAAGAGTTTGGTATAATAGTTTTAAATATTTGATGAATGATTAGATTGAGGGAAACTACATCACGTAGATTGAACTATTACATGGATGTGATCATATAGAAAGTGGGTTATTTTTTAATAGATATGAATAATGGGTGATTCATCATAGAGGTTATCTTGCACTATGGTGAATCTGGTTTTGTTTTGAAGGAAAAATTGCTATTGGATCCTACGCCACAGTGATATGGATATGTCCTGGGAAGAAAATTTTAGTATGTATCATGCTATTAGAGAGAAATATATCTAATCCATGGAATAAATAACTACCTCATAACTATTCATTCAATACAAAAAAATAAAGATGTAAGCCCACAATGTTTCTATCCACACTATAGTAAAATCAAGAAGTGAAATTAGGAAGCCCAATATATATAAGATATTTTTAGATATTCCCCTAAGACCCAGAGTGAATATTGGAAACACACAAAAAGGTCTTATTATCCATTTAATGGGCTCTAATCACTCATTAAAACTAGGTTTTATCATTGGATTTTTGAATTTTTAAACAAGAAGATATAGTAATGATAAATATATTTCTGAATTATATAATTTTTTTAAGAGAGATAATGAGGAGACTGAGGGATTTTTTTATATTTATTATAAAAGGAGAGTTTGTGGATAAATGTTATAGAGTCACACCTAGAGATAGAAAGGAGTATTACTATTCCGACTTGTAATTTTTATGCTACCATTTCTATAATAATACTTTTGTTCAAAAATGACTTCTACCCCCTTTTTATCCAAATATTTATTACTTAATTGAGGTTTAATAGCCTTATGTGGTTGGGTGAGGAGGACGTGACCCAAATTGTAATTATTGATACAATATTTAATTGAATTTACATATTAATTAAATCTATTAAAATGGTTTCGAATTCTTAATTTCCAAATTTGATATGAATAATTTTTTTATTAATGGATTGATTTTAACTATTTAATTGATTAAGAAAATTTTACCCCATTTCTTGGTTTTGGATAATATTGATATATTGTTCTAGATTCATTTATAGAGTGTTTTAGTGATTTCTAAGAACACATATAAGAAACAGTTATATCACTTCGATTCTTGGGAATCATAATACGTAAATAGGTATTTCCTACGTAGTTCAAAGAAGGAACACAGTTTCATTAACACATTTAAAGGAGAATAGTATAAGAAAACACTGTTTGAGGATTATTTTAATCATTATCATACATGATAAAGGGTGGAAAAGGAAATATTATCTATAATAATTTCATTAAATAAAAAAAAGATAATAGATTTTTTTCAAGATGATTATTATTTCATTACAAAAGGAATGTCAAACCTAACCCCAAAAAATTATCTGTCGTATGATTTTTAAAATCAATGTTTCGTTATTTGATATTCATAGATTCCCTCTTCAAATTAATAATTTTTCTCCTTTGAAAACTACATTTAAGTACTAAATATTTGAGATGAATTTGGTTACTATAATTATTACACCCCTATGGGTAATATAATAAAATTTTTCAAAACCACATGATAGTTTTTCATCAAAACATGGAATAATTGTTATAGATTTATTACAAAAAAACTAAAAATTAGATAAATAGGTCATCCTTTAAAGATTTTTATTTTCATCCTAAGATGGAGTGGAATTTATTAACAAGGAATAAGAATATTAATCATGTGAATTACCTATAAAAATAAATATTTAGGAATCGAATAAAACATTTTTTTCACTATGATACACCAAATATGGAAATAAACCCATAAAATACTCTAAAGAACATTTGTACCACAAACTATTCAAATAAAAAAACAAATTAGCTATGATTACTAAATAAAATCATTTTGAATTAATTATCAATATGATTCATGTGATACCTAACTTTTATGACCTTTGAGATTAAGATCCCAATCGACATTTTTAATCATTCACCTTTTTATATTCACGAATCAAGCTAAGAGGACTATCTAAAGAAGAAGCCACATCGATATTATTTTTCTTTTCACTTGAGGTAGTGTGGAAGGTGTGGTTGTATAGTCCAAAACCTTGATAGATCCATGAATTGGATGATATATAATGAATTTTCATGTATATATTATTACTAGCCTCATAATTCACAGTAATGAGAAAGGAAATATATTCAATTTGAAAAGATATTGGTAAGAACATTTTTTATTATTGGGAACGATTCAAGAAACTATGGTGATGATGCCCTAATTTAGCAGTTGAAGAACACAAGATTATCATACGTTTATATGAATGGATATTGGAAAATGAGATTAACCTCTTGGATACATCATCTAGAGGATATTTTCTTATGAAATCACCCATAGGAGTAGGGAGATTTATTGAGAAAATAATATATAATTAAACAATGTTTGAATCAAGAGGGATATGTATAAGTGGTATTCACTAGGTAAGAACTTATAACTCATCACGATTATTTGAAACAAAACATAGATAATTAGAAATTTTAGTAATATAGTTATTAGTAAAGTATATGGATGAACAACATAACCCAAAACATGTTTTTGGAGTGTGTTTATCACCCCCATCAATTTAATAATAAATGCGTTGATATACAACGTAGGGACAACTATGAAACAACATTCTAGCTAAGGGGATTTCAAAATAAATAAACTATAGAGATAAGGGATAGCCAATAGGGATTTGGAGGTCCAAAAATAGGCTAGAACTCCCATTTCAATGAAATACAAAAATTTCCTCTTTTTCAAATACAATTCATGAACTAACCATATTTCAAATAGTTGCATAAGATTCCTTTACAATAATAGGCTTATCAACCACATCCTTTTCTGAAAAATTATTGTGTAATACCCTCAAATATTTCATTACTATTTGAATGAAGAAAAGAATGAATAATGGTGTGTTGAATAATATATTGAAATATTTCTCAAATAAATTTGAGAGTTTCATTGATATACTCTCAGAAAAATGTGAAAATAAGATTTTATAGAAAATCAAAAACTAGAAAGAGAGTGTGAGTATGGTCATAAAAAAGATTGTAAAAGAGATTCTACCACCAAAGACCAAGGAATTTCATAATAAACTAGGAGGAGGTTTGTTTGATAAATTGAAATATAATTTAAAGGAATATCCCACTCAACTACATGAAGAAGAAAAAATGAATAAATTAGAATCCATGGAATGATTTTGAAAGGAAATAAATTCAAATACATTAAAATTGAAACAAATTGATAAAAAAGATATATCAATTCCATTACCCTCACGATTTACTAAATCAAATATAATTGAGGTAGAATATCTTTAATGTGATATCCAAGAGACATTTAAAATTAATCAAATTAACATACCATTATCTTAATACATCTTAAAATTTCCAAATACACTATATTTATCAATGAAAATTGAACCTTATAGAAAAGCATTGATTAAAATAGAGAATCGGCCTAGTGATCAATGTCTCCTCCATGATGACTCCCCCATTTCCCAAAAAAATGATATGATCTGTCAAAATTATTAACTCTTTTCACTATCAAAACATTAAAATATTATTATTATTTGTGTGATATTTGTGCCTCTATAAATTTTATGATGCACTATATATTTTTTCATATTTTAAAATACTGGAATTCAATCCCAAAAGATTGGTTGTCCCCATAGAAAATAGTTCCACTTGTTTCTAGTATGAATTCTAGAGGATATGTGACTTGGAGTGGAAGGAAGAATTTTCCTAGCTTACTTTTATGTGATCGATACGGATTAATACAAGTCACTAGGCTATTAAACAATTATATTGGAAAGAAAACTCATAATTAATCCCATAATGATCATTAATGTGATTGATGTAACCCTCACCATAGATCATGGATATAGAATGTTATAATTTAATATTACCAACTCAAACAATAAATATTTTAACAATAATTCCCATATTTCAATTTATTATCAAGAGGGTGTTAATTCCATTGAATATTTAGGGATTCGCTAAAAATTAATTGCCTTAGGATATCACTTTTCTATTGATCTGACCAAGGAAAAAGTAAATATAAATACAAATTGGAAAATATAATTTAAAATTTCATGAATAAATAGCATTAGATTTCATTGATTATTTATTGGAAGTTATTGACATGATTCCATTTACATGGGAATTTCATGATTTGGAAGTGTCGAATTTCAATTCAATATCATCTTTATTGAAATCAAAAAAATGAATTAAAACCTCTCTAATATAATTTAAAATATCTGTATCTTTTGTATGGAGAAAAACTCTAAAAATCAATGATATAAACTTATTCATTAAAATAGATAAAATAGTAACTGATATTTTGGAAGGAAACATCCATTCCATAGGGGGGATCTTAGGAGACATCAAAAGAGCCAACCTTAATGAACATTAATATAGAATATTTTTAAAGTAAATTATAGAACTATTAGGAATCCCTAAAGGAGTATAAATCTCACTATAATAGAGGTAGTAAAATAATATAGGGAATTTTCATGGAGATAACATCATCTATCCAATCTCATATTCGTTGTGGGTTAGCCCAATCCATATTGTCCAAAAGAAAACCAGTTTGGCCATTGAAAAAAATGAAAAAAGAACTGATTCTAATGAGAGTGAAAACAGTTAGAGTTTTTGTATATATTATATAAATATTAATCAATTTACATAAAAATTTCATTTTCCCATCCCATTCATTAATCCAATGCTATAATGGTTTGTACGGAAAAGAGACAACTATTTCATGGATTGAATTTAAGGACAATTTCATGTTCCATTTTATCCACCAGAAAAAAGAAAAACAACCATAAATTTTTCTTTTGGGACCATTATTTATAGGAAAATTCTTTTTGGTCTCTGAAATGCCCCTATTAAATTTAAGAGATGCACGGTAAGAATATTCTCATATCTTAATGAGGAATTATTGGAGGTATTTCTTGAAGATTTAAAATTTTAGTTAATTCTTCGGATCATTTATTAGGGTATCCAAAAATATTTTTTAAAAACACGAATTTTGAAAAATAATGTTTTAAAAATTGGGAAATTTAATTTCATTGTAGAGAAGGAAATAATTTTAGGGAAAAAATTTATATAAAATTATTTTGTTGGATAAATCAAAAAATAACTTAATAAATTCTCTACCATATCCCAATTGTGTAAAACATATTAGATAATTTTTGTTCTATATTGAACTATATAAAATATTCATAAGGGATTTTATTAATATTTACATTCTTCTTTTTATATTACCATTACAATAATGTTAATTTTATATAAGTAATGATTATTGGTAGGAATTGTATGATTTTAAGCAATGATTGATTACCCTAATGATATTTTGACCCCAAATTGGGAGTTTCCATTTGAACTCTTTTGTGATGAATCAAACCAATATTTGGAAGAAACCCTATAATTAAGAATTAATGGAATTTCATGACTCTTATATTATTCCTAATGAACATTGGATAACACTCATTATAATTATAAAACTACTAAAAATATGTTACCTAATTTGTTTTTGTATTAGATAAATTCAGATTTCATTTACATTGAACTATAGTTGTTTTATTTTCTCATCATAGGTAAGTTAGGTTGATAATATATAATTATTATGAAAATAAAATGTTGGTAATATTTATACAATGCATAAATGAGTTCAATATAGAGATCAATGATAATAAGAGAGCTAAAAGTCAGTTGGAAGATCACCTTAGTATACTGCCCAACAAAGCTGAAATAATGATATCGAAATGAAACCCAATCAATGATCACATAGCCATAAGGAAAATATATATCATGGAAGGTAATTTAAAACAATATAAATACATAGTTAACTATTTAGTCACACATTATGTACCATCTTACATTACTGATCATCACTATCACTAACTAAAGTCAGAATTTATATTCTATATTTTGGTGGATCTCATTATGTGGAATGTTTGTAATGATCCAGTCATAATTAGGTGATTACTACAAATTAAAATAGATTTGTTTATGAATTTTCTCACACACATTATTGTGGATGAAACTTTTGGTCTTAATTAAATGGAAGAAACTTAGTGGAATCTGAAATATATTGTAAAATTATATATTAAGTGTCCAATAAAAACTTTAAAAAGTGTGAAAATTTTAAATTTCTTAAAATATTTTAAAAATACATTGCCTAAAAATCCCTTCATTATTTGTGAAATATTGGATGTGTTGGGAATTTATTATCTAGGCCCATTTTTGATGTATTTATTATATTATAACATTTTACATACTGTTGGTTATGTACCAAAATGGGTGTAATCCAAAGATACCAATAATGATGATTCCAAATTTGTTTTTGATTTTTAATGGTCAAACATACTTTGTAGGTTCAAATTTCTAAGATCCAATATATGTGTCAAGGGGATTTTTTTTCTAGTAAAATAATTGAGGAAATGCTTAATAAATATGGGTTCCATTACATTATATCTAAACCATATAATATTCAATGAAATATATAAGATGATGTTACTAAAAGGAAAAATAAAGGTATTTTAGATAAAATTGTTAGTAAAATACATGGTGATTCATAGAAAACATATTTAAGATACATTATGTGAATATTTTAGATTCAACAATATACCTAAATATATTGTCCCAAATCTTATTTTATTGGAAAATGTTTCATCGACCAGTGGTGTTGGAACTCCAAGCTCAATTGGTTATAAAAAAATGAATTTGGATATAATTTGGGATAGAGAAGACAAAAAAAATTTAGTTATAAGATATGTAATAAATTAAAATATTCTATTTTGATAATTCCATAATTTTCAAAGAGAGAACCAGAGTGGTACATGAGAATCTAATTCCCAAAAATATCTTTTAACTATGGGATCAATTACAAGTATATATTTTCAGATAAATGTTAATAAATGGTATGATTTTTTCTGATGTGATAAGGAAATTTTATTATTATTTATATTTATTCATTAGATTCCATTCATACCAAGAAATCAACATAAGGAAACCCATTAAATATCAATAGTAAAATACTAATACTGTTATTTGGGGATCTACCACAAGAACCAATAGACGAGCTCACACTTCTCCATCGTATATAGAACTTTCCACTCATTAGGATATGTCAATCCAAAAACACTTTCCAAAGAATCTTATTGGTGGAAACATGAGTTTTATTTCATTATTTGGATTTAGGATTATCTGATAATGTCACATATCACCTTAACCCATTTTGTGATTTTTAGAACTATTCTTACAGTGGTATGAGTCATTTTATTTCAATAGAACAATCAATGGAAGAAGACATAATACAATCCCAAAATATAAGAAATAATTATTTAAAAAGAATCTCAAGGAAAGGGGAGTTCATTATTACGTTTTATATCTTTCACCTACCTATATTTTTTCTAAAATTATATTGTAAACTAGAATCTAAATTTCTATTTCTGGAATTATTGATTAACACAACATATCTAGGAGACAATAAATATATTGAAACTACATGGTTAAATACAATATATTTGAATAAAAAATAGATTGAATTAGTGAGGTGGATGATTTAATGATAAGAGTAATGAATGGATGTTAATGTGATGAATCATAATTTTGAGGAATTTTTTTATCCATGTGGATGAAATTTCCCAACCATTTTTTCCATACATTGAATTTCTAAATCTCTTGGGAATTATTTTTATTATTATTAGTAATCCTAAGAGAGATTTCACAATTATATCTTCCATTATGATGAGGATTTATATACCTAATAGTTTTTACATTATCTTGATCATATTTCATCGGTGATTTGGGGGATGGTAAACTTCTAGAAGTTACATTGAAACTTTTGAAATGTATGAATCTAAAAATACACATTTAATATTATTGAGGAACTTTTATTGAAAACCCCTAGTCCTTGAGGGTTTCATTAACATTAATACCTATTTATCAAATAGTGACAATGAATCAATTTGTTGGAATAAGCCATAATTCAATCAAATTATATACATTCCTACCTGTACCTGATTTTTCATGATATTGTAAAGATAAAGGGTTTGGGTTTGGGAATTTATGGTTAAAGGTAAACACAAAATTGTAAGTGAAAAGCATGGGGGTGTTATTTTTGGGTATTTAGGTACATTTATTATAAATTCATTTTAATTTTTTAATTTTTCCTTCATTATAAAATCAGTTTTGATTTGTGAAAATAAAAAATAACCATTGATCAAACAATGATTTTTATCATATGTTGTTAGGTGGTGTATTTGATGTTTTTTCAAAATATACATTTCAAAAATGAAAAAAAATGAATTCAATTTTCATAAAAAAAGATTAAAATGGGTACAAAATTTTGAAAAAATTAATGAATATTCACATTATTCATCATTATTACATTGATTATAACCAATAAATTGAGTTCTTGAGGGTGTTTTCATGTTAAATGGGATATTTCTATTGAGATTTAATTTTGGATATCGTGATTTATTATTTATGAAATAAACCTAATCTTTTAGCATTCATGTTTTTAACATAAAACCCTAAAACCTTAAGATAAAGACTAATTAAAACCATAAATGAAAAGGTATGATTATTATGTGTGTTTTTTTATTAAAATGTGTATAAAGTTGTTCATTTGGAAGCCTATATAAAAGGATCATGTAACACGATATGATAATAAATCTACTTTAATTTTTATGATGAGTGTTGAGATTGAATATTTAAAGGTAAGGTAGATTATGAATAGATATATTTAATATAGAGTTAATGTTTTCTATAGAACATTATAATTTGGTTAAACATTAATAATTTTTTAATTTTATTACCTTTAAATTTCAATATTGGATGAATTTTTTATCTTTAAACCATTATTTTTTTTAATTCATGAGGAATTTGTTTCAAACATGGGAGTATTTTATTCACTTATTTTATCATGTGAAATTATAAATAATTAGAATGCTTTTAGATAGTATTTAAATAATGTTTCCATAAAATGAATTGATTTTTTGAAATTTGTGTTAATAGAAATTAAATAATTAATGTGGCATAAAATTATTTGAATTATATAATTTAGAAATTTTGGATTTATTTACCAATTTGATGGATGAATTTTACATAGTACATAATAATTGTTTAGTAAAAAATTGGGCAAGACCAAGATATCCCTCAATCAATAGGCCCACGTACCACTAATTCAGCCTCATAGGACTTTCCATCAAATATATACCATAGGGAAATCATACTCAGGTAGTATGGTGAAGAGAAAATAATCTGGGGGGAATCCTATATAGTGGATAGGCTAAGGCCCACATGGGTCGTACTTATTGGTGCGAAACATATGGTGGTGATATGTGTGTATCGACACCGATCTCCCACTTCTATTTTGTTACGATATTATTAATCCATGTGTTAAGATATAATGATGTGTATATCCCATTTAAATTTTGATACGGTACAATAAAAATGTGTGCAACGGGCATACATACTAATATGATTTCATTCCATTATACGACTACACAACCCTCCCTCGTAGATTTCCCTCCAATAATATTTTCTTCTTGATGATCTCGTACGCATCAAACCACCATGAGAGTCAACAAATAATCAACATGGACACTACTGAGAGAACTAGGGCTCAATATTATGTCCACTATTGAGGCTCCAAAATAATATGGAACTCCATTGGGTCGTCAAATGATTCAATTTAAGCACACATTAATTAAGAATGAAGAAATTTAAAGAATTGGGTGCAGTTATTCCATTGTTAAGGATGTATCACATTAAAGATGTCCCCACACAATATAAGAGTTCCCACTATTTTGTGGGATCACCATAAAAATTTGGTTGCATAATGGATGCTGAACATACAATACAGAGATGATGTTTTAGGAAATTCCATGATTTTGAGTCTAAAGAGAGGTACAAACATTGACCACTTACATCTATATACCTCCTCCAAAAGATGGCATGATGAGGATAAAATTTTACCATGGTGGAAATCCTATGTTGTGGAGGGATTCATATCGACTGTATTTGGCGATGAAGGAGGCATCATTGAGTTTTCATACACCGTGGATGAGGATGATATTATAGTGGAATATATTTGAAGAAATAGAGGGTTGAGAGATACAACATCATGTATAGTGAACTAATTCATGGGAATTTTCATATAGACAATGGATTATTTTTTAAATAGATATTAATAATGGGTGATGTAACATGGAGGTTTCCTTATACAGAGGAGATAATAGTTATGCTTTGAAGGAAAAAGTTCTACTGGACCCAATGACGTAGTGACATTGATGTACGATGGGCATTGTATTTTATCTATTATCAGGATTTATGAATAAAATATAACTACACCATGGATTAAATTACCACACTATAGTTGTATATAATAGGAAAAAAACTACGCTATAATGCCTCTCTCAATAATGTAGAAACACCATGTGGAAAAATTTGGAAGCTCGATATTTTTTGTCAATTATGATATATTTACCTAAGACTAAGGGAAATGTTTGGATACACATAAAGCTGGGTCTCGGCCATATTTAGTGGGTTTAGAACTATATTTATATCTTGAAATAATAATTAAATTTTTAAAATATTTAAAAAATATGATATGGGATAGAAAAACGCATATCTGATGGATATGATATTTTGTAGAGATAGACTGATAAGGATGTCAGTTTTTTATTTATATTATAAATAATAGGGGACGTGGATACATTTTATAGAGTGAAACATGGAGAGAGGAATAATGTGTAATTATTCTTCCCTAGATAAATTTATCTTCTTCTATTTTACTTAAACTGTTTTTTTTCTGAAATGTATTCTACCCCACTTCCACCCATTATTTCTATTATAATTGATATGTAGAATCCTTGTGTGATTTGATGAAGTTGAGGTGGGAAAATCTATAATGAATGACACTACTACAAAACGGCCTATATCAGCGCTAAAAAGGGCTTTTATAGCGCTAAAAAGAGATATAAAGCTCAGCGCTAATATAGTGGGGTCCCTTTTATCAGCGCTCTGAAAAGCGCTGATAAAGGTCAAAAAAATAAAAAAAAATAATAAATAAATAAATATTATACGGGGGGGAGTGCTTTTATCAGTGCTTCACAACCCCTTTATCAGCGCTAGGAGGTCTCCCATGTGCTGCCCTTCCTGCACATCCTCATACGTGCACACCTCCTTCGCTTCCACCCAAACTCGAACCCGGGACCTCCCCCCTTTCGCTGCTGCACCTTTACCACAATGTCATTTCATTTTGTTCTCTATTTAGATATATATCTATATATATAGTTATATTTATTCATATATTGATTCATATATTGATATAGATTCATATTAATATAAATATATTTATTCATATATTAGTATATATATATTAATTTGTATATTAATATATTTATATATATATTTTTAGTTATAAATTTTTATACGTATATTTATTTTTATATTAATATATACATATAAGATTAGTTTTAAATACATTTACAAAAAAATATGTTTTTATGTGTGTTTATAAATAAATAAATACAAGCATACATACATAGATATATACAACACACATACATATATATATATAAAACACACATACACACACTAAGACACACACACACACAAACACGTTTATATTTATGAATAAATACATATATATGTGTATTTAAAAATCCATAGAATGTACATATAAGATTAGTTTTAAATGCATTTATGAAAAAAATATTTTTTTGATGTGTTTTTATATGTAAGTAAATAAATAAATACATACATACATATATACAACACATAGACACACACATAGACACCCACACACACACAAACACATATATATTTATGAATAAATACATATATATGTGTATTTGAAAATCCATAAAATGTTAAAATGACCATAACATATAATCTAGAATTCCGTTTCTACCCCACAACCAGTCAACTCGAAGAAAATGAAACAATCTTTGATATGATATGTGGTACAGGCCTAACGGACATCCGGATCAAAATTTATACTTGTTTGAATGTTAAACAATCGTGGTATCCCGACTAAAAACTCCATTTTTGAGGACATATGGGCCTTTTTTGGGCTCTAAAAATATAAAATAGGCTTTCCCTCAGTTAGTAATTCGTAGAACTCGTCGAAGGGTTCGATTTGATATGTTGTAGAGCTCAAACGGACACCCGGATCAAAAGTTATGGCCGTTTGAAGTTTGAGTTACATTTTCAAATTATTTTAGATCTTTTATTAATTGATTTGATTTTTTGTGCCCTCAAATTGTAATTAAATAATTTTTAATCGATAATAATTAGAAAATTATTGATTAATAATATTTTTTTAAAATATTTTGAAGCCATTTTCACTAAATTTATTATATATTAAATGTAATAGTCTATTTATATGTATTTATAACATATTTAAAATATATATATTGTATTTATATCAATATAAATATAATTATATAACAAAATATTATTTTTCATGAATTTTTTTTTGAAACTCAACATTTATCAGCGCTTTTTTTGAGCGCTGATAAAGGCCCCTTTTATCATTAAAAAAATAGAGTAAATTGAAGAATGTTTTCACCAATAAAGGGACATTTCTTGATCATTAAAAAATAGAGTAAATTGAAGAATGGGCCATACCAACATCAGTGATAGATAGATATAGCTCTCTGGGAATAGATTTGTCCTATCAGTATACTTTTTAGAATATTTTCTAGATTTTCAATCCCAATAACAAAGATAAATTAAATGGGAGTGAATATTTTTTTTACAAATGATTTCCAAGATATAGTTAAAGAGTTAAGGAAGAGGACAATCACTATACCTATAATCACATTACCTGCCATCTTGGAAGGATTGGTGACTGTAACGAATTCTTCTAAAAGGGATTATATTGTGTAACTATGAAAGATGACAAAGTTATAGCTTATACCCCATGTCAATTAAATATCCAGGAAATGAAGTTCCCAAAATGTGATTTGAAATTGGTTCTAGTTATATTCACATTGAAAATTCAGTGACATCAACTCTATGTGGATAAGTGTGACATATATACTCAACCTAAAATCACCAAGTAAATATTCTAACAAAAGGATGTTAATATACACCAATAATGGTGGTTAGAGCTGATCAATTAATATGATTATTCTATACATCACTAACCTAGGAAGGAGAACAAAGTAGAATATTCTCTACGTCAAAAGGATCCCATAACCCTTTCCATGATGAGGATTAAAAAGAATCCAATCATTATGAACATGAATTGGATGTAAATATGTATAATAAATGGATTCTCATAATATATTTCTAAAATAACATCTCAACCAACCATTCTTAATAGTATCATGTAGCCCTGGAAATATGATGTGGAGATACAAAAATAGTATTGAATATTATGGAGTTTAATGTTTCATAACAGGGAATTATATGGTCTAGAACCAGAATTTGTATACCATTATAACTATAATAGAGTTGGAACCATATAGATGATGTACATATTTAATCTTTATTTATTAATATAGTAAGGTCTATGATGTATAATGATATGAAGAAAGGCTTTTCGTGGGATAACATGAAGAGTGATGTGGTAGAATTTGTTTCTCAATTCTTGGTTTTCCAATAAGATAAGGTTGAATTATAGAAGTATAAGGGTATGATTAAATAATTTCACATACTAGTGTAATAATATGGAAAACAAAAATTTTATTTTTTTGTAGTATTATCCATGACATCTGAAGGAAATAATTTCATCATAGTTGTAGTCATTAGCTTTAATATGTCACACATTTCATTAGTATGAAGAAATATTTATCTCTCAACCAAAACACCATGATATATGTAAGGTAATTTGTAAGAAAACATGGAGTGATACTCTCCGTTATATCTAATCGATATCTAAGGCTTACCTCAATGTTTAAAAAATCTTTTAGTAAGAACTGGATATAGAGTTGTGTTTCAGTACTTCTTATCTCCTGTAAATAGTTGTTATGTCAAAAATAACCATTAAAATGCTATAAGATATGTTGATACCATGTTCGATGTATTTGAAAATATTTTGGGAATAAAACCTCATGTTTATGGAGTTCTCATATAATAATAGTTCCATTTCTAGCATTCATATGGAACATTATGATTCACTATATAAGAATAGGTGTCTGACTCTCACAAACATGGATGAATTTGTAGAGTAAAATATGATGGAACCTGATCTTCTCCAAGAGATGGTAGATAACGATAAAATCATTCATTGTTTCATGAAATCCAACTAATTTTCGCCACAAATATATGTAGGAATTCATTAATGTGACCCAATGTTTGAAGCTATAGATAATTTGTTAATTCGTATATCTCTTTGGAATAAATCCACAAGGTTTAGGAAGAATATAAATATTCTTCCCATATACATTATCCCCCTTGAAGTCCTTGATCACATTGTAGTCATGGATTGTTTACTAAATCTACCACCCAACCTATCTCAAATAAATAATGTATTCCATACTTCTTTAGGAAGTACATACCTTGTCCCTCACATGTACTAAATCCAAATATGTTACCCTTAGACAATGATATATCATATGAAGATTACCTGATAGAGGTGTTAGATCATAGAGACATTTTATATGAAATAACTATGCATACATGGTCAAAGTGATGTGGTAAAACAAAATATTTATGGATGCCACATTGGATCCAGAATAGGATATGAAACATAAGTACCCTCATATGTTTCTATGAAATAAATGAAAATTTCATAGTGAAATATTTTAAAGGTGTATAATGTAATGAATAAATATTTAAAAATGAAATTCCATTTTTATTAAGTGAAAAGTTTATTGTTATAGAAAACACATCCTCTAATTTGGTTATTTTGGACCATTATAAAATATAGAAAGTTGGATTTAGAAGGACACCAGGAATCTTTATCACTATTGATATAGCTATTTTTCAAGTACCTTTATGATTAATATATACTAAGGGTTATGATCATACCTAATTTATATATATTAAATGAAGTGTTGGCCTTGACCAGTTGGATTGTACCCAATAAATCTCATTTATCAAAGATTCCATGGGAGATAACCTAACTAGGATTTTCCATTGAAAATATTAAAAAGATATTATAAATGGAATCTTGAATGAAATCCATTATGGGAGAATTCCAAACCTATCAAGATCACAACCAAAACCATGTTTGCTGAAACACCCCATCAATGAACCATAATCACACATGGTACCCTTAGTGAATAAATTGGTGAAATAATGGTTTATGTATCTAGAATCTAGTAATATGTTTTTTTAAATTTTATATTTAATAAAAAAATATTATATTTATATATATTTATTACTTTATGAATGATTATATAATTTGTTTGATAAAATAAGATTTTCATATAAGGTAATAAATGTTTTATATTTAAAAAATGTATCATTTTAATTCAGACACAATTTTTTGATAAATTCATGAATTTATAAATAAATTTTCTCTCATATAATTTTCTTATAAAATAATATTTGTATAAAAAATTTAATATAATTTAATGAAGTATAATGAAATTTTGAATGAGGTCTAGAAAGTGATTAATATTGTAAAAACTAATTTTTTTTTTAATTTATCTTGTTTTATATTTAAAACATAAAATCATAAAATTTAGAAAATTATTTTTGTAATATAGGTATAATTTTTGAAATAATAATTCCATAACTACATAATGGTTCATTTTTCATATTATTCGAATATAGTTGAATTTTCAAGTAAAAAATTATATATGGTATAAATATACAGTTTATATAATGACATATACATGGAAAAAAAGTGTTATAATAAATTCCATAACATTTATTCATGAAAATATATAAATCTCTCCTTTAAAATAATGATTTTTTGAATATAATACTTTAATTTTGTATACCCTCAATTAATCCTCTAAAAATATATCACATTTTTTTTGTTTTAAAATCATTTATTTATAAACATGACTCTACTATATATCTGTATCGGTATTAATTTATGGTTTTGAATTATTTAAATTATATAATATTTTAATCCACACCAATTTGAGAGAAACTGAGATTAAAAGGAATGGTAAGTGCTATGGTTTTGATTATTTTACCACATAGATTCCAATAATAATGTTTAGAATCTAATAAGTAATTTCCCCAATTTATCTACCATGACCCACTAATATGATAACTCTTATTCATTAAAACCCCATTGATCATGCATTTCTATACCTATCCATATTTAAATCCATCCAATTATGTTACCAATCTCTTAGTAATTTCTTCAAAAGGTTTTACAATTTCTCTCTCAAGGTATGAGACTCTCTCCTCCTCTTTATTTCACTTACATTCTTTGTACTAATACTTTTTATTTTTGATTTTATATATTTTAATTTGTTTTTAAACGTAAAATTAATATAAATATTATTCACATCTAATGAAATACTAACTTTCACAACCATTCCCCCCTTCCATAAACCATTATGTACACCCATTTTGCAGCCTAAATTATCTTGTGATTTTATATGACAAATATTTGAGTAATGAACACCCATCCCCATTTCAACTCAAGGGTACCCAACTATTATTACATATCCCAAATTTTTTGGGGAATTCTATATATATACATGTTTCACTCCTTAAAAAATGGTTTAAAATGGATACATGCATTTTTATTGTATTATCCATGCAGTGTAAAAATTCATGTACATGATATGAATGTAATGGGTGGGCCTAGAATTATTTATACCTAAATTACATTTAGTAATGTATTTATCTCATGATATTCCATTTATGTTTCATGGCAGGTTATCATAAAAATGAAATATAATAATTTCTTCATTGTTATCCTTGAATTATGCTTATGATAACAAGTTTTATGATATTCCCACATTCCTATATTTCCTTAATGTTATCATCTTATGTCATGATTCGATGATTATATTTATGGTTCTAACCTATTTTATGTCACTTAGATATACCATCCTATTGAGAATTATTAAATTAATCATGTTATTCGTTGATTATTTCCATACAGGGAATTATAACTCACCTATTTGTTATGTATATCTAGGCTATCCCATGCATTTTTTGAAGAGCAATATAATTTTTAAAACCAATTAAATAGTTTTGGATAATTTTTTTATACCCATGTTTCTTGTTATTAGGTTTTTGAACCAAATTTCCCAAAGACACTAAGCCACAAAATCACTAAGTATTCTATTATGTGCACCATTATGTAATAAATTATGAATTAATGTGTATTAAAGATATGGATTATAATAGAAAAATCTTTTTATATATTTGATACTATTTATGTATATCATGAATAAACATCTAATGTTATTGGAATTAGGATAAATAAATATACTAATAAGTATGATACTTTCATAACAAAACCTAATGAATCTATCAATGACATGCATATGATGTTCACTAATATCATAAACACTATTCTATAATTTATACACAGAGTGACAGACAAATATAAAGTAATGATAATTGAGGGATGAATATATAATCGATACATAGGTATAATAGTATCTATCTAAGAATCACATCACATTATAAAACTACTAGTTAGATAAATTATTTTAAATAATTTGATTTATAAAGTATATATTGAAGTGAACAATGATAATCATAAATCGAAAAGAAAAACTATTACTTTTAAAGAATCTTTATCAAAAAGAAAAATTTCAAACCAATTATCTCATGTATAAGTATATTCGATGATCGAAGTTATTATGAAATGGATTTTGTGATCATTAATGTTTAATAATTAATAGAAAAATAAGAAATTCTTTTGTATTTATTATTATAAAGTAAAGTATGAAACATGAATAAAATAGAGAAATGGTTGGAAAAATGATGATTCTTTAAATGAGATTACCATCTATGATTGTAAGAGAAAAAGACACATAATAGTTGATTTTACCAAAAAGAAATATAATAAAAGGTATGGAGATAAATGTAATAAACTGAATAAATAACTAAAGGCCACTTAATGTGTATCCAAGGATAACACCAATGACTCTAACTATAGCTGAGAAGAGACAATTGAAGAAGAAAAAAATCCTTTATGGATACAGCTTCTGAGGTATAATATATATAATATAATCAAATTCCTTTTGATTATGAATTTTATAATGAGAAATTAGAGTACTATTATGCTATATAATAAGATACCATGAATGTTATAAATGATAAATACAAAAAAATGAAAAATATTCATGTATTATGTGATCTAGAAAAGTCTTCTCTTAGTGTATAAAATAGAATGAATGAATATTTTATTGATGATAATACTGATATTATGTTGGTAAATAAACAAAGTAAAAATTATTTGTAATAATTTTTTGATATTATAATATGTATGTATACCTTTCAGTTTGAATAATGATTTTCAAAATCCAAATATGTAATAGGGTATTGATATAGACAACATGGTAGGTTTCATAAATGTTAATACATTCATAGTTCCAAAAACATGACATTAGATTCTATAAAAACAAATTTTTTTTGACTGTATTCAATAAATTGTCGTAATAAAACATAATTTTGGTCAAAATATTTTATTTATATTAATAAAAACCCAATAAATAAAATTGGGATTTCAAAAGCATTTATTACACACATATATGTACCCAATCTGAAGAGGGGAAAAAATCCATGTGTATTTAATTTATTGTTCGAATGATTCTTGAAGATCTCCAAAAACAATATATGGTATATAGATATGATTTCTCAAATATATTAATGATGACTACTCAATCTTGGATAATCTTATGATCGTAAATGGTTGACCTATCACCTTCGTTGATAATAAAAAATAATTTTTTTTGGAATTTCTCAAATTGGTTGCTATAAAATTTTCATTATATCAAAATTTATATTTGATAATAGTAGAAAATATAAATTTAGTATAATTTATCTATTTTAAAATCATTATTTTATGTTTTATGATTCTAATAATTCATTGGTATTTAATAATTTAAGAAATGAAAATGTTTATGCTTTTAATTTAGATTCCATATTTATTCAAAATAATCCCCATTTGAATTATTTTTCTAAAGAATCATGATTTTGGTATAAGAGAATAGACCACTAAAATATAAATTCTCTTAGAAATATAAATAAAAATGTTTTATTTAAGGATATACCTAAAATATTATTCTGTAAATACAATTAGTGAAATCCTTATCAAAAGGGAATGAATCACACAAATTAATTCTAACCAAGGAAGGATATTTATACCTATAAACTAGTATAACTTGTTCATATGGATTTATTTGAACCATCTATAGTTTATACTTTATATATATAAAAATATTCTTATGTCATTTTTAGTATTATTCTAAATATATATTTATTTTTTTCTATTATCATAAAAGTTTATATCCTTTCTATTTTTTAAAATATATAAATTTAGTAGGAAAAAATAGTGGAATAAACAAAAATCCATGAGAAGGGATCATGACTGAGAGTTTAAGATTGAAATATTTAATCCCTCTATTGACAATATGGTTATACACATAATTTCGTTATACCTAGAATACCTTAACAAAATGGTGTTATTAAAAAGAGAAATATGACTCTTTAAGAAATTTCCCCAACATTGACAAGTGAATACGAAAGACCAATCTATTGTTCATATTAAAATATTAAAAAAATATCATATAATTAATTTAGTCTTCATTAGACCTATCTGGTATAAGACTCCATATTTATGAAGTAAATCACTATTGCATTATCTAATAAGGATTATGAGTATAGAGATACTGAAAGTTATTGTTCACCAATTATATTTATGAAACAAACATTTCTAGACCATGGATATGACATTAAACACCTAGCAATAAATTAAAAAATAAAAATTCTCTAAAATTTTTTAGGAAACCCATATATTACATATGGGAAAAAATATTCATAAAAGAAATCAATTTTTGATAGACCATTTTAAAAAAGATGATATAACTCATTAATTCATTGAAACTGATCATAAACATGATGTCATATTTAAAAATCCTTCTCATATTGAGTGACTATGATATATCAGTCATGAGCTAGGAAAGATATATTCATCAGTAAATTTTATACTTCATTAATTCATTATTTAATTTATAATTTATTCATACCATATGTTGAAAACATTAGATTTATTACTATTGGTCTTTCTTCCACTGTCCATCTACCATTAGCCTTCCTACTATTGGCCTTTCTACCATTAGCCCCGCCATTGTTTTCCTTGCTATTGTTAGCCTTGATTTAGTTCGATGAATACATTTTATTACCATCATTAATGAACAATCATTCAAAGTGATACCATTACTATTTTAGATCATAAATTAATTATTTTACTAAAATTAAAGTTCATTTATATTTTAAATTTTATTAGATCTCTAAATGAAAAAAATTAAAAACCTAATGTTTGAATAGAATATTCTTTCATGTATTCTCGGTCAAACATAATTTATTATCTCTTGAACCCATAACCTTTCACATTAAACCTTGAACCATAGCTTTTATGAAAAAAGAGTAAGATTTTGGTGTTATTCTAGTTCTATAAATGGGTTATGATCGAGAAAGTTGTTGTAGGGGAAATACTATAGAAAAATTGATCCACAAAGTCCCAAACTTTATCCATTATTGGTATTCCCAGAAAATGAAATCAATGCTATTCAGTTGAATTTAGGTATGTCATTGGTAGGTACAGTTCTTCAATAATACGATTCCGAATTTTTTTTCAAGGATTTAAAAATATTTCTATTTGTGATTAGTTTTCAATTTCAATATTTCTATAGAGATTAGTTTTGGGGATAAGAAAATTTTCATCATACTAATGGTCAATGTAAAAAAATGATGTTCTCTTTAAGGCAATGGGATAAGTGCTTCAATGTTCCTTATGATGGTATATTAAATGGCTTCTAGTTTTATTTTACCATTAATGGTGTGTACATTATTTTTTAGGATGCTATTATTAAGCATACTGGATATGGTTCGGTATTAAGACCTACTACATTGGAACTTGAAGGAGAATTAATGTTGATATTTTAGTTAATCTAACACATTTTGTGTCCTAGGAATTTTTATTTTAGTATCATTAGGTATCATGTTGTTTTTTTCTATTGAAAATATGATTCAAAATCAGTATATGTTGGTATTTTATGGTGAACATGATGGAGGTGTGTAATCCCACTTCAAGATAAAATGATATTGTATAACATAATAAGATTAATTCCCAGTTAGAAGATAAAGGAGTTATATATGAATTAAAATAAAATGTATCCCTATGTTATGGTTTTCCTATGATTTGACTAAATTGAAAAATAATGAAGGTAAATTGGAATCCATGGTCATAGAAATGGGTGGAAGATAATTTTAGATAAATTAAAAGATTAATCTAGTGGATACTCATTAAAGAAATTTATATTCGATAAATCCTAATCAAGATCTTGATTATGTAGTTAGGTATTTTTTAAATGATATTGTTTTGGATTAGGATTCTGTTGACATTGAATATCGAGAAGATACTAATGAATTATAAGAACATTTTTTGTTTTAGTAGAAGAAGGTAGTGATCCTGATATATTTAGAATCCATACTATATCTTATAGACCTCATAATTCTCATCTATCATGATCTTCTAAGCATAGTCTATTAGAATATTCCGAGGAATCTGATACTAAAGAATCAAATGGTTCCAAATTTGGGGATGGTCCTTCAATGCTTTCTATGGATATTATTATTTTATCTGGAAATTCTCTAGATGATATTGATAGGGAATATGAGGATGATGAATCTCAAATATTATTGATAGTATCTAAGTCTACTAAGACTGTTAGTGGGGATTGCGAGAGTTCCTAGAGTGTTTTTGTACACCAAAATTCCCAAATCTATGTTAAGACTAATGTGATAGTTGTAAGAGAAGAAGATTCACCTAATAATGGGGGGGATGTCCCTATATCTATCCATTCCTGGTCTCACATATTTTGAAATAGATAGTGTAGTTGATGATTGAGTTAGCAAACATAAATATGGTGGACCTTCTATTTATGTTATATGGAATGATTATAAGGGTTTATTAGATGAATAGATAATTTTTGAAGAGATAATGGAACCATTCTCTTATGAAGTTCCTACTAGAGTTAAGAAAAATGAAGTTACTCCTTCACTACATGGTGAGACTGAGAATGTTTCTTCACCTCCCATTTCAACTCATCCTCACCCAATTTATCATACATGAAGCGACCTGGATGGCTTTATGGATTATTTATTTTTAATCTAAAAAAATCATATGTTCTATTTTTCATGAAATGTGTCTCAGGTAAGAATATATATCTCTTATTTTATACATAGTTTTTGGTCACATCCATCCTAAATTATTAATGATGATTTGAAATTTGGAAGTAGAAAAAAAATATAATGGATGTGTAGATTAGTGTTATCAATTATACCATAGAGGATATATGGTTGGATTTGACTAGACATTACATGGAAATTGTTACTAGGATGGAATAATTTTCTATAGTTGAGGCATATTATTTATGAGATAGTCCATTTTATAATACTTATAATATAGATACGAATATGATTAGATGTGTTGTTAAAAAATAGTTACATGTTATGCTAATAGACTATTATACCTCTCAACCAGATTAACCTTGTTAGATAAAGTTATTTTGTGAATATATATATGAACTTGTAATATAATATTTTAATGAATCCAAAAAATAATTCACTATTATAACAAGATACATTATGTATTTCATTTCAATTGTTTTTACCGATAATTATCATAGATCTCAATTTAATTTATTCTTAAAAAATTAATAATTCCTCTGATCACTAAGCAATTAGAAGAGCGTGTAACTCAGTTTAAAAAGTTAACCCCTTGATAATGTTGTTTATAGAAAATTTGAAATATTTTTTAAGGAAACGTACAACAATAGAAGGGTACTTACATTGTTGTTTTGAAATGATAGTTCCCTTTTTCTACCACACTAGAATACAAGTAGTTTCTCCTCCATCTATTCCCATGATAGACTTGGTCTCTTATCCCATCATAACATATATTCAAACCATGGTTATTACTATCAATCAATTTTGATTAAATATTGTTGAGGTAGTATGATATATGAGGTCAATTACATCAGCCATAGTGTTCTAACCTCATACACCTCATTCTCTCTAACAATTTCACCTATTTTTTTTAGTAAACTTATGTTCCCAATTGATACTACCACCATTTGTGATGAGGATTCCTCAAACTATGATTAGGATTTTATAGGGACATTTTTTTAAACTTTTGATTTTTTAATTTATTAACATTGAAATAATTTAATATCATTACACTTTATTCCTTTTTTATTTACACTAAAATGTTTTATCTCTGTTATGAATTTTTGATGATTTTAATGGGGTATAAATAAGTATAAATGAAAATTGTGAGTGTTTATGGGGATTTAATTGTATTATTTTTTCCATTACTCAAATCTATTATTTTTTTAGCAAGATTTGTGATCATTAAAAAGGCTGAGACTCTAGGACCAGTCTAAGAAATTTCGAATTTTAATGTTCAAGAATCATATAATTCACGCTAATGATGTTATTCATATTAATTATCATTTTCTTTATCATGGTTATGTATTTTTTCCCTTATATTTGTATGGAATATTCTCCATGTAACCATATGTAAATTTTGATATCTTAGAAAACACCTTAAATATTTTTTGAAGTAACATTATATAATATATGTATTCTTTACTTTAACATTATATAATCAAAATATACCTTTATGCGATTATTTTTCCACACTTTCATTTGAATTTATTTACCCTTACATATGCTATATAAACTCTATTTCACCTATATTGAATCATAAATATGTATCTTCCAACCCTTATTTTGGGTATGAAGTTTTTTCCCCCCTTAACAAAGGTGTAAAATGATTTATTTAATTTAAATAGCTACTACCTCTAGTTAATCATATGATGTTCAGTTATAGAATTCCACCACTAGAAGGAACATGAAACTGGTTTTTCACTTGTGCTACCATCAATACAATAGTATTACAACCATAAAAAGTATGATACCAATAATTCATGTAAACTACTACCAATGTACATATTATATAACCCATAAAATGAATCTTCCATTGAGTATTGTTTTTCTACTATTAATTAAGTCATGAAACCATTAGTTGATACAACTATAGGTAAGTCAGTATGGTTCCTGCCATGACTATTCTACTACCACTCACACCAGATTATGTATGAAATCATTAGTTCAGATCATGATAACTGTAACACCCCGAGATTTTATGAAAAATATTCTTTTTAATTTCATTAATGTATTGTGTTTTATGTTACACCAAAAGGAGATTGCACGACACACATCCTTGACTTGCCTTTCATTACACGCAATCACGACCTTCCTCGATAGCGTGTGTAGTACGCAATACCGAGTTTCACTAAACAATGATATGCTATTAAAATATTATTAAAACTAGCAGTTATGAATAGTAATAACCACTTTTTGAAATTTTTTAAATTTTATTTTTCAAAATGGACATCATTTTTGGATTCAGAATATCAAAATTAGCTTAGGGTGAAATTTTGGTACTTTTCGGATAACTTTCATTTTCTGATGAATAGTGAAAATTACTAAATTTTAATTAAAAACACCCTTTTTAATAGAAATAATTAATAGTGATAAATCATTAATTTGAGTGGTTTTAAAGTATATTTAGAATATATTTTTACAATTTAATACAATGTTGGTGATTGGATGTAATTTCACATTTAAACCAGACATAAACAAGTGTCAATCTTTTGATAGTTATTATCTCTTAAGAACACGCTATTTGTTTTGACGACGGGAATTAATTTTTTTAATGCAATTGATATGTTTTGAATTTGGTAAAATAGAAATCATTTTTGAGTTCATAATATCAAATATAGATTAGGCCTAATTTGTGGTAATTTTCTGGAAACTTTCATTTTTTGATGAATAGTGAAACCACTAAGTGGTAGTTAAAAAAATGAATTTTTCATAAAACATAATTTTACCCCTTCTGTGAGTGGAATTTCAAAAATCCTAGAGACACGGTTGATGTCACTAAGAAAAATGTGGTTCAATGAGATGAAAATATTTTTTGGTGAATAGTAATGTTTTACTTTTTTACCACGGTTAAAAGTAAATAGGGTAATTAAGGATAAAAATGATATTATTATTAGCCTAAAACATGTCCTAATTCTATTGGATAATTGTAATTCGACTAAAAAAACCTTAGGAATAAAATATGGCCATTTAGGCCCAAGTGGATTAGATTAGGACATTTATTATTAATTTATTTTAAGAAGGGTTAAAATAATTAAAATCAAAGTTTAATAAGTAAATAATTTTTAATATAAGGTAATACATAAGATAAATTAGACTATAAATATTAGTTATAAATCTGAAAATATTTCCTACATAATGGTATTTTATTTGTAATATTAGACAATAAATAATTTAATTTATTTATGACACAAAGATGATGCAGTAATTATCTTATTAATGAAATATTGACATAATTGATGTTATAAATAACAAAATAAATGTAATTTGAGACTTTTTATGAATTAAAATATTTTTATAGGTTAAAATGACATGTTAGTATTTATTTAATTAACTTTATTAGAACTAATCATTCTGTTATGATTTTTAAAAAAATCAATTACTAAATAGTGTCAAAATTGACATAAAATAGTTTTTAAAACAATTATTATATTATTAATGGTTATTTTATTCCTAAAAATATAATGTTCGGCCAAATGACTTAGATAAGGTTATATATATTAATAATAAACAACTTGGGGTTCGTTTGGCTTCTTATAGTAAGTTTATTAACCTTATAGTGTAAGAACACAAAAAGACACGGTAAGAGTAAAATTATCTAACATAAAGTTAAATATAAATGATAAGGTTAAAATAGGAACCTAAAATTCTCTAAATTCTATTGGATGAGAGGCTTTCAACCCATCCCCACGTTAGCTTAGAAATAAATCAATTTAGAGCTATTTAAAACTGAATTTGGCTTTATAATAAAATAATATTTTTACTTTTTCCAAAGGTGCCCCTCTCCTCCCTTATAAAAGGGAACCTCCTCCCTCTCTTCCTCACACCACTATGAGCCTTCAATCTCGGCCAACCCCTGCCAAATTCACTTCTCCACTTCCCTAGAAACATCCTAGAGGTCCTGGTCTTCTTTAAAGGCCAGTTTTAGTGCCCTAAGAGGAGGACTCAAAGAGGCGCTTCAAAGAAGAGGTAATGTCCGTTACCGATTCTTTCAGCTTTATTTCTTCTTCCACTTCTTCTTCTTAGGTTGTTTAATTATGAAGTAATAAAATCAGTATCACTATTATACGAATATGTTATTATAAGTATGAAACAACCCTATTTCACCATCTATCCATCCTACGGAAAATGAAATCACCGTGCGTGCGTACGTACGGAATACCGTCTCCACGCCGTGGTGTAATCTATTTTCCACCACCACCTTACTTGGATGGGTATAATGGTGTACATAATGAATATATATGACAATTATAAAGTGATATTTATTATGAAATAGTATACATACACTCCAATACAATTCCATGATCATGGGAACAATACCATCGCTCGTGCGTACGTACGGAATACCGTCTCCACGATGTGATGCGGATCGTTCTACATGATCTTCATTGCATAATGATTATATAAATGAATTGAGTGAATAAATATGATATATATTACAATAATACCATTATGTAAATGAGGTATCTATAACCTAAAAAGAATTATAAGAATTTATTCGACAAAACACGCATAAGAACAAAAAGTAATAAACACCCGAATAAACAAGGAGTAATGAAATATTACTAATAAGATGCTATGAATATGACCATATATGATATCATAAAAATAAGTATGATTCTCGAATAAGTCAATAACATTATTTAAATCATTATACAGGAGTTTCAGACACTTACGAAGCAAATCGGACCTAAGGTAAGGGAAACATCACAATCTCATTTTTATCCGAGATTGTTTATACTTTGAAAATTGCTGGGGTGTATTTTATCATCTACATCCATGTTTCCTCAATATGTAATATTATTTCCATCCACCTACAATTGTTTAAATCCAATTTTACCCTTAGGTGAGTTTTTAGAAAAAGATATGAAAGGAATCTTTTGTCGTTTTTCGTACGAGGTACTTTTTGACTTTTCCGACAAAAGTATGACAAGAATGTTTTTTTAACTTATATGGCATAAATGGATTTTTAAAACATTATTTCCAAGAAGATTCCTTTACAATTTTTCCTGTTTATTTTTAATCAACTTATTTTAGTTTAAAATTGTATGACATTTTAAGAAAGGAAAATGTTTCTGAGAGGATATTTTCCTCATGAATGGAGTTCAAGTGTTTTATCAAAATTATTTTCCATCTAAGATAATATAGGGTTCTGTTTCTATCCCTATTATTACATTGATTTGGTTATGTTGTGATGGAATTATTTTTATGAATTCCTTTATCTTATATGAATTGTTTTATGATGTCATGATGTTTAAGAATCCCATTTTTATTACATGGGTTATGCAATGATGTGTGATTTATGATTTTGTGGCACACATAAGAATGGTATCATTAGGAGATGGGTGGGACCTATCTCTCCCTCCAATGAATTGGGTAAAGATTTTATATCTAATGAGATAGACATGGCTGGAACGGCAGGTTAAACCGTTTCAGTGAAACAGAACTGAAACGAGGAGTGAACTCGGTTCAGAAATGGACTTTGTCCACTAAGATAGTCTTGGCAATGAGCCTTGACTAATAAGAAATGATTATCTATGATTATGTGTGTATGCCACAAAGTTTCATGTTTTATGTTAGGGTTATTGGGATTTCATTTCACTACTATGATTTATCCCATGTTATGATATTATGATCTCTTTTGCAGGTTAAGACTTCCAAAATGTTATGTTCTTATGAATATGATGTGATTGATATTTATTTTGTTTACCCTTACTGAGCATTTGAGCTCACCCTTTGATGTTTTATCTTCCCCAGGATATAAAGAAAGGTTTTAGGTAAGAAAGAAAAAGGGGAAGATCTTTATTGGGAGATGTTGAAGATCATTCACCACGATTAGAAGATTTTATTCCGAGTTTCCAAAGACACTAAACTATTACAGTCCTTATGTGTCTGTTTTTGTTATGTACTAAGTATTCCGAAAAATTAATGTAATGTCCATGTACGTCAAGCTTCGGGTCTCTACATTTGGTATCAGAGGAAAGGTTTAGTTAACCATTGGAAACTAGGATGCGAAAACGTTAGAAAGATCCATAGAGATATTTCTAAGGTATGTCTAGGGATGTCCCTAAGGACAAGTATACATATAGGATATAGTCCTAGAACTACGGTAATGATCTTAGAATTTAACCTAATATGATAGATATTTAGGTTACTCCCCCTTTAATATATTGTTTTCCCTAGCATGAATTTTTCCTCTCACACTATTCTTGTTGGGTTTTAGAAAATGGATGGAAACAAGATGATTCATGATAATAGAGGATATGATCGACAATGGAATGATATTATTCATTAGCAACCAAATGAAATGGGATTTGGAAGTCCAAAAATCATTATTATGCCGAATCAGAAATATCATAATATGATCAATAAACTAAAATTTGGTAAGTTTCCTGACTCAGATAATAAGAGAAAGATGGAGTTTCATGATGATCATAGATGAAAGAAAGTTCAATTTCCCCTGTGTAAATCATGTGGGAAGAGGCATCAAGGAGAATGTTTCAAAGGAACTGGAAGATGCTTTGGGTGTGGAAAAGAAGGACACAAATCCAGTAAGTGCAATGGAAAAGGTTCATTTAATACCGGGGATGAAGATAATGGTATTTCTATGACATCAGCAATGGTTAAATGTTTTAAATGTGGAATGTATGGGAATTATGCAAACCAATGCCCTAAGGGAAAGTCTCATGAAGAGAATCAGTATGGTCGTATGGGTAGTATTTATGTTGATGATGATGAAGAGACTACAAATGATACATTAGATGAAATAATTGTTGAAGCTCGATCAATAGTTTAAGATGGTAGTGTAATGATTACATGTTTATCAAGTATAATGTTGTATAAGTAATCTCATGGTACTATGGAATAAAGAGACATCTAAGGATTGTTACACTGTTGTCTTTCCTTGTGTTTTGAAAATGTATGATTAATGGTACCAGTATCCATGAAAGGTTATTCAGATATTTTTGGAATGTAGATGATATGCGCATAATGAAGGGATAAGGAGAAAATTAAATGTTTGATAGTATTCACGAGCTCATGACTAATATAAGAAGAAGTTTATATCAGGGTTTGAGTATATAGAATTTTTGGATTTTGGTATGTGGAAAGAGTTAACTTTTGACAGCATTCATGTTTTCACTGAGGTTCAATGTGTATTCATTTTTCAAGAGAATACATGATTAAGGTATTCACATGTTTATAATTTGACTAAAAAGATATATCTTATGATATATGGGGGATAAATGATGGCAATCACGTGGTTGTTATGTGACATTTCAAGTAATTATTTTCTTTATACTATGAGCTTGGACTGAAGTATTTTAGATAATCCTGAATATTGGAATGAATTATGTTGGACATAAGTTAGGATAGAACATTTTTTCGATATTATTGATGGTATTTTATAGTAATATAGCTTTAGAAAAAAGAGAACCTATAGGACGGGCGACAACCCATCGCGTCGGACAAGGCTGTAGGAATCGAACCCACAATCGAAGTGCGACTGGCCTTTATCGCCTACCACTGGGCTATAGGAAGTCCCTATTTAGTAGAAACTAGTTTTATTATATTAAGAAGTATGATATAATAAGTATAAGTCCATTTTAGGAACTATATATGATTAATCTCACTATAGATGGACTTATGTATGTTTTGATAACTTTTCTAACCTTTTGTTTGAGACAGATGGAATGAACCATCATTCTATCACATGATCTACTAACACATCATGAATAACAAATTCAACTTCATTTCATTAAGGGATTAAGTGGAAATTGTTCAATTAACGAACAACAGTTAGATTGTACCAAAATCATGTAAGTATTTCTTTTATTTCATCAACTTTAGGGAAATGATCTTGAAATCCAAAAATGTTGTCCTAGTGCCCCTATATCCGATGAATCAGATGGTAACATATATCATCACAAATCTATGGATTTGTGATTGCTGGCTTTTCCATAGCCATGTTCTCTACCACACTCCATCAGAACATGATGGTTAGATTTCTCTTCCATATCCATATTTTCATCTATGTGGAAACCCAGTGATTAGTTTATTTGGGTAACCTTTACATTTCATAATTTTGATTTTAATGATTGGTTTTGGTATTCCTTTTTACGATGTGGGTTCCAATTAAAGAAACTTTCGAGGAGGAAAGCATTTATAACCCCGATGAACTTCGAGGGCGAAATTCATTTTAAGGGGGGTAGAATGTAACACCCCGAGATTTTATGAAAAATATTATTTTTAATTTCATTAATGTATTGTGTTGTACATTACACCAAAAGGATCTTTCACGACACGCATCCTTGACTTTCCTTGCATTACACGCAATTACGACCTTCCTCGATAGCGTGTGTAGTATGCAATACCGAGTTTCACTAAACAACGATATGCTATTAAAATATTATTAAAACTAGCCGTTATGAATAGTAATAACCACTTTTGGAAATTTTGTAACTTTTATTTTTCAAAATGGACTTCATTTTTGGATTCGGAATATCGAAATTAGCTTAGGGTAAAATTTTGGTACTTTTCGGATAACTTTCATTTTCTAATGAATAGTGAAAATTACTAAATTTTAATTAAAAACAACCTTTTTAATCGAAATAATTAATAGTGATAAATTATTAATTTGAGTGGTTTTAAATTATATTTAGAATATATTTTTACAATTTAATACAATATTGGTCATTGGATGTAATTTCACATTTAAACCAGACATAAACAAGTGTCAATCTTTTGAGAGTTATTATCTCTTAAGAACACGCTATTTGTTTTGACGACGAGAATTAATTTTTTTAGTTCAACTGATATGTTTTGAATTTGGTAAAATAGACATAATTTTTGAGTTCATAATATCAAATATAGCTTAGGCCTAATTTTTGGTATTTTTCTGGAAACTTTCATTTTTTTGATGAATAGTGAAACCACTAAGTGGTAGTTAAAAAAATGAATTTTTTATAAAACATAATTTTACCTCTTCTATAAGTGGAATTTCAGAAATCCGAGAGACACGATTGATGTCAGTAAGTAAAATGTGGTTCAATGAGATGAAAATAAGTTTTGGTGAATAGTAACGTTTTACTTTTTTTTACCACGATTAAAAATAAATAGGGTAATTAAGGGTAAAAATGATATTATTATTACCCTAACACATGTACTAATTCTATTGGATAAGTGTAATTAGACCAAAAACAACCTTAGAAATAAAATATGACCATTTAGGCCCACATGGATTAGATTAGGACATTTATTATTAATTTATTTAAAGAAGGGTTAAAATAATTAAAATCAAAGTTTAATAAGTAAGTAATTTTTAATATAAGGATATAAATAAGATAAATTCGACTATAAATATTCGTTAGAAAGCTTAAACGATTTCCTATATAATGGTATTTTATTTGTAATTTTTAGACATTAAATAATATAATTTATTTATGACACAAAGATGATGCAGTAATTATCTTATTAATGAAATATTGACATAATTGATGTGATAAATACAAAAAAAAGTAATTTGAGACTTTTTATGAATTCAAATTGTTTTATATGTTAAATGACATGTTATTATGGATTCAATAAACTTTTTTTGAACTAATCATTCTGTTATGAATTTTAACAAAATCAATTACTAAATAGTGTCAAAATTGACATAAAATAGTTTTTAAAACAAATATTATATTATTAATGGTTATTTTATTCCTAAAAATCTAAGGTTCGGCCAAATGACTGAGATAAAGTTATATATATTAATAATAAACAACTTGGGGTTCTTTTGGCTTCTTATAGTATGTTTATTAACCTTATAGTGTAAGAACACAAAAAGACACGGTAAGAGTAAAATTATCTAACATAAAGTTAAATATAAATGATAAGGTTAAAATAGGAACCTAAACTTGTCTAAAGTCTATTGGATGAGATTATTTCGACCCATACCCACCTTATCTTCGAAATAAATCAATTTAGAGCTAGTTAAAACCGAATTTGGCTTTATAATAAAATAATATTTTTAGTTTTTCCAAAGGTGCCCCTCTCCTTCCTTATAAAAGGGCACCTCCTCCCTCTCTTCCTCACACCACTTTGAGCCTTCATGCTCGGCAAAACACTACCAAATTCTCTTCTCCACTTCCGTAGCAACATCCTAGAGGTCCTGGTCTTCTTCAAAGACCAATTTTAGTGCCCTAATAGGAGGACTGAAAGAGGCGCTTCAAAGAAGAGGTAATGTCCGTTACCGATTCTTTCAACTTTATTTTTTTCTTCCACTTCATCTTATTATGTTGTTTCATTATTAAGTAATAAAATCAGTATCACTCATATACTGATATTTTATTATAAGTATGAAACAACCCTTATTCACCATCTATCCATCCTACGGAAAACAAAATCACCGCGCGTGCGTACGTACGGAATACCGTCTCTACGCCGTTGTGTAATCTATTTTCCACCACAACCTTACTTGGATGGGTATAATGGTGTAAATAATGACTATATATGACTATTATAAAGTAATATTGATTCTGAAATAGTATACATGCACTCCAATACAATTCCACGATCATGGGAATGATATCATCACTCGTGCGTGCGTACGGAATACGATCTCCACGATCTGATGTGACTCGTTATACATGATATTAATTGAATAATGATTATATAAATGAAATGAGTGAATAAATATGATATATATTACACTAATACCATTCTGTAAATTAGGTATCTATAACCTGAAAAGAAGTATGAGAATTTATTCGACAAAACACTCATAATAACAAAAAGTAATAAACACCTGAATAAACAAGTAGTAATGAAATATCACTAATAAGAAGCTATGAATATGACCATATATGATATCATAAAAATACGTATGATTCTGGAATAATTCAATAACATTATTTAAATCATTATACAGGAGGTTTGGAAACTTACGAAGCAAATCAGACCTAAGGTAAGGGAAATATCAGAATCTCATTTTTATCTGAGATTGTTTATACTTTGAAATTTACTAGGGTGTATTTTATCATCCACATCCATGTTTCCTCAATATGTAATATTATTTACATCCACCTAAAATTTTTTAAATCCAATTTTACCCTTAGGTGAGTTTTTAGTAAAAGATATGAAAGGAATCTTTTGTCGTTTTTCGTACGAGGTACTTTTTGACTTTTCCGACAAAAGTACGAGAAGAATGTTTTTTTAACTTATATGGCATAAATGGATTTTTAAAACATTATTTCCAAGAAGATTCCTTTACAAATTTTCATGTTTATTTTTAATCAAAATTTTTTAGTTTAAAATTGTATGACATGTTAATAAAGGAAAATGATTTTGAAAGGATATTTTCCTCAAGAATGGAGTTCAAGTGTTTTATCAAAATTATTTTCCATCTAAGATAATATAGGGTTCTGTTTCTATCCCTATTATTACATTGATTTGATTATGTTGTGATGGAATTATTTTTATGAATTCCTTTATCTTATATGAATTGTTTTATGATGTCATGATGTTTAGGATTCTCATTTTTATTACATGGGTTATGCAATGATGTATGATTTATGATTTTTTGGCACACATAAGAGTTGTATAATTATGATATGGGTGGGACCTATATATCCCTCCAATGCATTGGGTAAAGATTTTATATCTCATGAGATAGACATGGCTAGAACGGCAGGTTAAACCAGTTCAGTGAAACAGGACTGAAACGAGGAGTGAACTTGGTTCAGAAATGGACTTTGTCCACTAAGATATTCTTGGAAATGAGCCTTGACTAATAAGAAATTATTCTCTATGATTATGTGTGTATGCCAAAAAGTTTCATGTTTTATGTTATGATTATTGGGATTACATTTCACTACTATGATTTATCCTATGTTATGATATTATGATCTCTTTTGCAGGTTAAGATTTCCAAAATGTTATGTTCTTATGAATATGATGTGATTGATATTTCTATTGTTTACCCTTACTGAGAATTTGAGCTCACCCTTTTATGTTTTCTTTTCCCCAGGATATAAAGAATGTTTTTAGGAAAGAAAAAAAGGGGAAGTTCTTTATTGGGAGATGCTGAAGATCTTTCACCACGATTAGAAGATTTTATTCCGAGTTTCCAAAGACACTAAACTATTACGGTCCTTGTGTGTCTATTTTTGTTATGTACTAAGTATTCCGAAAAAGTAATGTAATGTCCATGTACGACATGTTTCGGGTCTCAATAATAACACTAGATCAACATTATACTACAAATATGAACATGATACATCTAATATTAATTTCCCTACTATAGCTTTCTTGAAGGAAAATTTAGCAAATTTATTTCATCTAATAATTTATGTTATTTAATGCACATGAGAGACTCATGAATTAATGTATAATTACTGTTAAAAAATTATAGAGAGGCATGAAATAAACATTCATAAATTCTAGTAATATGGATATATATATATATATAGATTCAACATATTATATTAATACCTTATAATGTATAACTGGAGACTCATAAAATATATAAAGAAATAGAAACCCTTGTACAATATGATTGACTAAATGGATGTCTGATCAATAAGTTTTTTGTATAATTAACAGAAATTTTCCTCAATTTCTAAATATATAAATGATTTTATAGTGTTTCACACAACACTACGTATTACAAAAAAACAATATCTAGAATAGATAATTAAATGTAATCTCATGGATAGGTTTAAATAAAATTTTAATGAAGAAGTATAACATTCCTAATCATTTATTTGATTTATTAGATAAATAAGAACTATAAAAAACATCTTTAATCATTATTTCCCCATCCCTATTTTTCGTTTTCATTTGAGCTACATTTATTTTAGTTATAAATTTAATAATAAAGGTTCGGATACCATATTTGAGACTACCTAGATATTATCTTCTCTTTATTTTTTTTACTTATGTTATCCCACATGTAATTTTGGAAGAGGTCATGGGTAGCCTGGACTACCTATGTAATTTTCTGTAATGTAATAGCCTGATCCATGTTTTAAATTATGTTTATTCTTTAAAAAACTATATAGAATTAGGTTATTTCCATGTAGAATGGAATAAGTCTGATCTTGAGAATAAAAATATTATATTATTCCACTAAGTGTTATTCATTTTTTTATATTATGTTTCAAGAACAAACTATTTTCATTTTTTGGATCTATATAAATAAATTACTCTGATAGTTATTTTTTAGTATTTTATATACCATTTTAAAATTGATTATGTTCATTTGATAATTTAATGTGATTTTGAAATTTCTTTAACAAATATATGATCACGTAAATTCCCCAATCATAGACTCCTTATTTCAGTAGTCACATTGATACATTTGAATAAGATATAAGGAATATCATCATGAATCATCAAATAGTTTAGTATTCATGGATAACTAGATATATTGGTGAGTCTCACATTACAATTGATAACCTAAAATACAACATAGTATTTTCTATAAGAACACCCTTATATTAACAAAACATCCTTATACATTACATACTCTAGTTTTTTTGATCTAAAATTCAGAGTTTTATATATTTTTAGCATAGAGTTATAGAGAATTAGTAATAATATTACAAAGTAAATATGTTCATTAAAAATGGACACCTATAATATGTATACATTTATTACACCATATAAAACTATTCAAAACAAATAGTTATTTATTTCATGGAAATTATTGACAAAAATAAACAGAACTTCATCTACTCCATTACACATCCAATGAAAATCTTTTAAAATGTGTTATGAGAACAAAAATCTCATTTGTGGATATAAAAAGAAATAAATAAACTGTTAGTCTTTGTATACTTATAAACAGAAGAAACCTTTTTCAGGAAGTTATACTTTTCACCCATTAAACATATGATCTTTAGATTACCTTATGAAATCATAATATTCATATAAAATCCAAATTACAAATAATACAAAAAGGTATGTTGTGGAATTATTTTCTTATCCCTCTTACACATACTATATCTCTCTTTTCTACCTAGGGAGTAACCATCATAATTGCATTTGGAATAACCATCGTAGTATATTTTTAAAATCTCATTGGAGAAAACTAATCAGCTAACTCCATACCATTACCCAATTCATTGGAGAGATATTACGTGATCCCCCAAATATTGTTTATTTTAGAACAACAAATACTCACAAAAAATTCCCAATAACCAAAACATAATCATAAAGAATAAAAAATTCATAAAATAAATATTCTTGATGGAAATAAATATTCCATTTTCAAATCCCTTTTATTTTTTAAATGGTTGCACACTCATAAATGAAAACATTTAATTTGAAAATAAAATTGTAATCTTGTAAAGGAATATTAAAAAAAATAATTTATCATGAATTTGTGAAAATATGTTCATGCAGTATAAGTTAAAAAACAGTACTTTTGAAAATTCTAAAAATAGCTGATAGTGTAACTTTAAAAAATGAATTTTAAATGAAACACCCTTACATAAACCCTTAAAGGATTACATTTTAAAAACATTTGAGATAAATTATAAAATTACTATTTTATCTCATTCATTTAAATATAAAATTATTAATAAATTTTTTTATTAAATTGAGTATATATAAGAGAATGGTTTTGAAAATAATTCATTAAAACATTTAAATATAGGTTTTAGTTAAAGAGTACCTTAAAAAGATCATATCTGTCAATTGAGTGTTAATAAAAATGAATCAATTATGTGAATGTAATTTAAATACACATTAAACAAATGGAAATACTCCATAACATACTAAAAATTATTTTTAGACATAATATTAATCTGTCATAATCAATGAAGTAGAAGTTTAACCTAATAAATTGAAATTTAGTTAAGAAGTCCCTTACTAAATTGTTATGAAAAAAATATTAGGAAAAATGAAAGAGTGACATTAAAAAAACATTATATATCATAAGAATAATTAATTTCATGATAATAAATATCAAAGGTGTGTTTTTACACCTCAAAAAAGAATATTGGTGAAGAAAATAAAAAATACACCTTAATGAATGAAAATTAAGTTGAAGTACCTTACCATGAGTCTGTAATGTCATGTAAAATAATTATATTTGTGAAAAATAATCACAGGTTTGTTATTGAAATTCTTAGTAACCTTTTTCATGTTTATTATTATCTTTTATACCACTCACTATCATGTTATATGTTTATGTTAGACATTTTGATGATATTCGGTTCTTTAGCGCCAAAATGACAATGATACGATGTATATAGTAAACGTTTCATTAATAAATAATCAAAAAATAATATTCATGAAATAATTATCATTTTAATGGATCAATTAAAATTGTAAATCTCTATAATAATTATTTTCATGAAAATTGATTTATGTTACAATCATGGAGACGGTAGGACATACGTAAACATGAGTAAAATTTTTATTTTTTAATGATAATTTAGAAAAGAAGGTAATTGATAATTCTTCATTCTACCATGGAAATTATTTTTTATTATTCAATTAATAATTTAAATAATCTTATATATATCATTTATTTTATGTGGTGATGAAAAACAAAATCACATCACTTCACAGAGGAGATAATTCACGCGTACACATGAATAGAGTTATCATTTTTCTATGTATGTAAAGGAAATAATGATAAACATATATCATATTATCATAGAGATATATTTATAATGTATATAAATTGTAATACCATCATTCAATCAGTCTTGATAGATGGTTATGGAACATAAATAGCCCTAGTTCCCCAGTAGTTAGTCTATCATGCACATGTATGGAGAATTATTTTCCCATTGGACGGAAGAAGAAATGAATACTAAGAGTCTAGTTATAATAATAACATATAACTATGTTTAGGATAATAGAAGAATTATCTTATCATATTTTAATAAGGTTTTAAAGAGTCAGAATAAGAAAAAAAACTAAAACATACAGTTGAAATCTATACCACTTCTTTAGATAATCTCTTTTGTATTACACCATAATAAAATTAAACATTGGGTTATTAATAAAAACGATCTCAAGAATATATAGAGGAAATATAAAAAATTATTTTTAAAGTTATTGGAATAAAAAAATTCTTTAAAAGGGGGTGAAATGAAAAGGGCCCCCCTTTTATTGGAGAGGGGAGTGGCACTCTTGGAATTTGTGAAAATATATAATTAATATAAATCAAATTTTAATAAAAAAATGGATCCAAAGTTATTAATTTATAATATAAGATGATATTGGTTTAAAATTAACTTATAAAATAAAACTATTATATGATTTCTCTATATTTATACAGTTATATTTTTGCTTCAACCCTTATTAAAGCCATTAAACTCTTCTTATGAAAACATGTATTTTTACATAGTGAGGGTTAATATAATTTCAAAGAAATATAAAAAGACCCATAAATGAATAATATATGATATTTATAACCACATAAAAATGATTTGGCAGTGTTCAATATTTTAATTACTTTTATATAATTTAATAATATACTATTTATTCTAAAATATCATTGATGTCAATTTTGACCCTATTCATTATAGTGACATTTACATAAATAAATAAAAATTATATATTATAAAAAAAACTTTTAATAAATTTAATATATTTCAAGATCATCTATGAAATTCATCAATGCCAATATTTATTTTAAATTATATTTATTTTAATACTTTTAATATCATTTATCTTATTTTTTCAATAATTAAGTAATTACTACATCAGTGTTGTGTAAGCCTGTAAGGCAATTATTTATTCACAAAAATGTAAAAATAAATTTTCAAAATGAATATAAACTATTTATGCTTCAAATTATTAGTTATATAAAAATATATCATCTGAATAACCTGTTTTATAAATACTATAATTACTAGAAACATGATTCTGATATCCTCGACATTTCTTTAAATAAAAAATCGGAATCATGTAATAATTGAATCTAGAAGCCATATATCCATATAATTATTTATTATAGACTACAATTAATCATATAATAAATTTTTTTAATGTTTATGGATCATTTTACAGTTTTAAAACATTATTTGTGTTACAAAAATTACCAAATTTACCCTTTAATGTAGTAATAAAAATTACCAAGGTTAAAATTATTGTTAGAGAAAAATAAACGATACATATTTAAAAAAACGGAACATATGATTCTGTATATGGAATATTTTTTTTCAAAATCAAATAATATAACATTCAATATTTAATATAATATTAGTCTATTGAACGTGAAAAGAAAGAAGGGTTTTAAAGTGCAAATTTTAAAAATTTTGAAGTGTTTTTATATCCAGATTAAATATGAAAATTATACCAATGACGTAATTTAGATAAATTAATTTAAAATAGATATAATTATACATGAAATTTTTTTGAAATATGATTTACCATTATAAATTTTCAAGATGAGAACTCATATCTTAATAAAAATGTAGTATTTTTAAGTATTCATAAAAAATGAAACTTATCAGAAAAGAAAAAAAATTAAACATAAGATAATTTTTATATTACTATATAAAAAACTAATATTATTTTTTGAAATAAAATTTATAAAAGTGTGAAAATTTACTTTTAAAACAAGTGAGACATCAAAAGGAGACAATTCAACCTTTAGAAAAATGTAGCTTTTTATTATTAAAATTTGATTTAATTCTTTATCATTTCTAAGAAACACAAATTATTATTGTAAAATATTTTATTAAATATAATATATATATAATTAATATAAAAACTAATAAGTAATTTTTTAATTAATTTTTATAAATCACACTTGTACACATTTAAAGTGTTATTCTGAAAAATATATCGAATTATTTTAAAGTGTTTTATTTAAATTTATAGCTAATTTGTCACCAAATAATTCATTATATATACATGTATAAACCATATATATATAATTTATTTTATCTTATTCATTCCCTCCAATATATCAATTTTATTATAATGGTTGCATTTTAAATAATAAAATTGAGTTGTTCATTTGAGCTCGATATAGTGTGTCATGTATGCTATAGAAGATAGTGTTCATTCAAAAAATCATGGGATGATAAAAATTTTACCTTTAGAATATCCCTATATATCAATAAAAATACACTTATACATATCCTCTAGAATGAAAATATAATGAATGGGATAATTTTAATGCCTAATAAGGGTATACATACATCAAAATATATTATGAATAAATACGGCATAAAAAATATAGAATGATAGTTTATTAAAAAAAATTACATTTAATCAATAACATGAGATTGATGAAAACATTGGTCAGAATAAATATTGATCAAATAATTCCATATAAATTATATCATGACCATGAACTATATCCATGAATATTTTATCTAGTTGAATATTCAAGTGGACATCAATAACAAATTTCATAGTGAAGGAATTCATAATTTTTGACATCATAACTATACCATCAAGGAATAATTCTGAAGTATCATACCTAAATGGGAAATGAATCTGGTAGAAACCCAAGAAATTTTGTATCCTGGTGCCTACTGATGTATTGAGTGGCTATAACTGACTAAAACCCTCACTAACTAAGTGAAACTAATTCCTCATATGCAAGGGGGAAACATAATAATGTAAAACATATTATTGAAAAACTATCATATGAAAAGTTAACAACTTTACCAATAAGTAAAAATAAAAACTTTTAACATTTTTATTGATAACTGGCATATAAATGTTAATAATTTTCCAAAATAATCATAAATCATCCAAGCTAATATGCTGAATTGTATAAAAATAGTACATTAATATTAAAAGTGTTCATAAACCATCTAGATAAATAATAATAATAACAGTATCTCAATATAATATTCCTAATAGAAAATTATTAAAATAAAGGTTATTATTATTGAAAAATATAACTTCCATTAAATAAACACTTGAATAAAATAAGAATTTTATTATTAAAATATATTTTTAAAAATAAATTTTTTAAAAATTATAGGGAAAAAATATTCATAGAAATTAATTATGGAAAATTTTATATCATTCTTAAATTAATTGATTGATCATGATGGTGGGTAATTTTATACATGCCATAAAAATATCTCGTTACCACAATTGTCAAAAGTATAAAATATTAGTCATGCAAAAAATGTTAACATGATTTCATTAATTTTATTTAAATTTCAACCATAGTTGAAAATATATTTTGAAAATTATAGTACAATAGTAAATAACATTTAATTTCTTTTATAATAAAATGACATAGAAGAAAAAACATTTCCAACAGGAAAGAGAAATAATGTGATATTTTCAAAAAACAATTTCCTCAGACATTTTAAATTCTCAACAGAGGAAAGTATTATCATTACATTAAAATTTCATGAATAACCAAATAATTAAATAAATCATTAGTTTGTTGTGATACATATAATACTATTTCATCATTATAAACTAAATCATAAGAAATCATGGGAAACAATGAGATAATAAAATAAACCATTACAACATTTCAAAATTTTGAATCGTAGACCCCAAAACATAAAATTTAACATTGAATATGATTAATTAAAAGATAATTATGATATAAAATATTACATGTGTTATATATACAATACAAAAAATAAAAATGAGGTGAATATGGCATAGGTATCACAAAAGTAAAAGTGAGGCGAGAAATCTCTACATGCTTTGGTAACTTTTGAATATAAAAAAACGAAATAATTGATTCAAATAGAAATTAAAAAAATTAAAATAATAATTAAAATCATGATAGAACATTTCAATGGGTTTTTATATCCACCGCATAATAATACAGATTCATAACATAATATATGTCCCAAAGAAGATAATTTGAGAAAACAATACCTTGCATTAGGACTAATTTTATTCATACACGATCAAGCCACATAAATAATAAATATATTAAATCCCCATAATAATATATATAATACCATATATTCTTTTCTTATATCTTTTTATTACTCGTTTGTTAACAATTATTTATTTAAAACACTATTCTAGGAAATAACTGCTTCGTTCAATCATGTTTGTTTTGGTTTGGTAGGTTTAGTAATTGTACATTGATCATGGATCTATAATAAAAATAATTTTTGAAAATATATAAATAATATATAAATATATATATTCATTATATAAGTATTTATAATAGTCTATTTAAGATAGATAGAAAAATGAGTAATACATTTCATGGGGGGTGATATGCCGTACATTGGAATTAATTCCCATTCCATTTTTTAAAGGATGAAATAACAAGATGTTATATAATATTTCACCTTAAAATAGTAATTAATATATCATATATATCATATATTTTCATTAAATATATCATTAATACAATCCATATCAATATAAAATAAATTACATTTCATATCACTTCGCGGAGGTGGTAGTCCACTTGTATGCCAAAGTGATGCTATTAAGGATTTTTATATTAGAAGATAGATGAGATATTATAATTAAAAAATTATAATTATTTAGTAAATGTAATAAATATAAATTAAATACATAATTATATCAATCCATGATAGGCGATGGTGGAAAAATAATTACATCGGTTCGTGTGGTGGTGGTCAGCTACACACATGATCCATAGATTATTTTCCCATTTGATGGAAGAGGATATTGATATAGCTAATGAAATTAACATAATAAAATATAAAAATATTTTATATATTGTTTTAAATATTATATTATATTTTATTTATATTTTAAAGAGTTAATGGAAGAAAAAATAAAAAGACTTATGGTTAACAATTATTCTTATTCTTCGGAGAACATCTTTAGGTTTATACCTAAGGCCTTCATAGAGTGGTTTTAAAATAGAAAATATTATAGGTCATGGTTAGGGATTTTTTTAGGGTATTTGGGTGGGTATTTCTATGATAATGCGGATTTTTTTGGGTGAAGAGGTGATGATAGGGGGTTTCGTTTAATAAGTGGGGGAGAGGGAACACATGGAATTTTCGACATGAAAACATTATACCATTATTTTTCACCCTAGAAAACGATAAAAAATTGATCATTATATAAAATTATAAGATATATGTTCAAATATATTTATAATATATGATCTATACATTTTTTTATGTCATTCTTCACCATATCATTTTTGATCAACACCTAGTAAAACAGTTTTAACCTTAATCACAATAACTAATTTATACTATTTTAACTATATATTGTGATTGAAAATTAAGTCTAAAATATTATATAATATTAATAATAATTATTTAAAATATGGAATCTATTTTTTCAAATTCATCCCATAAAGTGTAATAAAATAAACTAACAAAAAAATTTCAATTGTGATGAAAAAGGTTTTTCTATAGAAACATATTTTTAAGGATAAAAATTTTTTATATAAATATTTAAAATTTTATTTATTGAAATTAAATAATTTTTATTAAATAAAATAATATTTATCTTTGTTTACTTTTAAAAAACTTTTAAATAAAATCAGATATAGTAAATCCTTTAAATGAAATGTAAATTTTCAATAATCATCAGCATTTTTCAACATTAAATCAAAAAACCAATCTTCTGAGATAATTAAAAAAATTATCACTAATATATTTTTAAAATGAGTATTTGATAAATTATTTTTATTATTTAAACTACATTTTCTAATGGTGGTAAAAATTAATCTTAATATAATAATGGAAAATACAACAAACCCCATTTTTTAAATAATGTTTTTTGCATAAAAAATTATTTATTCTTATGTCATGGATAAAAAATATAATAGGAATTAGAAAAAATTAATTTAATGTATTATATGAAAATTTCATTAAAATAATTCAAAACCATTAATAAAATATATTTATTAACATCAAAACAAAATTACCGTATTAGAAAAGGTTTTTTTGAAAAACATTTTCTTTAACATGTAAATGTTTTTTATTTTTATTTATAATAAATTGATATCCCATGAATTTATTTTATACATGTGTAGTACATATAATTTTCATATTTAATTTATTCATATTAGTAAAAACTAATTTAAAGACTCTGTAATGGTTACATTTATGTAATATGTTTATAGGTCATTTAGGCTCTGTATTGCATGTCGTATACTCTATCTAATTTAATATTATTCATTAAAAATACAATGGTTATACGTATTGAAATTTTTCAAAGTGATTAATTTTACTTATAATAAATAAATCATAGATCATAGCAATTTTACATTCGTTCATCATTTAATAAATTGCATCTTTAAATTTTAGCATACTCTTAAAAACCAGGTGTTTGAAATTTAAAAATTCATTTTTTCGAACAACTTCAAAAAGAGTTAATTAAACATTCTATTAAGAGTTGGAAAGAGAAATATGAAGGTTATATATAATAACACATAACTAGGTTTCCGTAAAAAAGAACATATTTTTTGGAATTGTATGAAAAGTGAATATAATAATGAATGTTGATAAAGATCAATAATCATAAGATAGTGAATTCCCATGAATAAGTGAGATACCAAAACAAAATAAACAGATGTGGTGTGAAAGGATAATTAAATTTATAAAAAAATAATTGTAAATGTACTAATATTTTTATTTCCTGATCCTTTTTATAATATTGTGGAATTCCTTTACTACCATGATAGATAACACCATAAAATTCAGTTACATCATCTATTTTAATTTAATAAGAACACGTTAATATACTCATTGTGCTTTGATTAACTTACACTTCATTTATAATCCATGAAAGGAATATCTAAGATTATTTTTTTGTTCTTGAAGAACTAAAATTAAATAGTAATGGATCATAAGTTACATAAAAGAATGGAATCTGTTTTTAGTTATATCTATTTTTTTAAAACTAGAAATAGTTAGTAAAAATTACCCAATATTATACATTAAGGTCTAAACCACCAAAGTTAATCCCAGATGTCAACTTAATCTATTCCATAAGTATTTATCTATAAAAAACATTATATTAAATCTCTAAAAACACAATAATATTCTTATGAAATAATTACTTATATTAAACCATGGGGTTATATATGAGTCTATACCCAATAAAAATTCTAAAAAATATCAAAAATCCCCTCCAAAGCACATGAATAAAAAATTAACATAAAAAATTAATATTTATCAATCAAAAAATTCGAGTTAAAACAATATTATATTAAATAATACATCACTTAGGCTAGTGGTAGGTGTTATACCATAATCACCCTTAATATATGGGTTAAAACATCATGAATTTTATAGATTTTATGGTTTATCACACTGTAGGTGGGAGTCACTTTTATAAAACTATAATATTATAATTCATATAATATTCCAAAAAATAAGATGAACAACTAAAAAATTAATGTTAATCATCAAAAATGATTTTTAACCACTGTTTTTTTCAATATAGAATATATTTTTCCATAAAATATTATAATATTAATAAGATATATTTTATTTTAAAGAAATGATCATATTAATCCAAAAGATAATCAATACCTTTAAACTTCTACCTAAAAATGTGAAGGAATTATTTCTCAAATAACATTTCCACTAAATCTCATATTAATACACCATGTTATATTACAATAATTATCTCCCTAAATAATCTTAATCCTCTTGGAATTACATCATTTAAATCATTTTAAGGGGTTCCATTAAGTTGAAAATATGATCAATATTATACCCATTATCCCACGTTATAATCTATAAATCTTATGGTTATCTTAGATGAAGAAATATATTCTTACATAAATTAACACAATTATTATCTATAACATGATTCATATAAACAAAATACCATATTAAAAAGTACATATGCAACATAATTCATGGATACCAAAACATAAATACTCCAAATATTTTACTCAAATAATTAGAATAGTATAAGTCCTTCTTTGGCCTAGGAGTTGACTTTTAAAAGAGGGAATTAACACAGATAATACCCATGTTCCCAAAATTTAATAAAATTATATATGAATGGATTTATATGATGAAATTTATTTCACCCCATTAAACTCCTTACATTGTGTTACTAAATAGTTGAAATATTCCCTTCTTTTCCACACACAAAACGTTTTTCTATTACATTGATACATTTTGTTTGGTGTCTCATTACACATTTTTACATGAATGAAACTAAATATTCTTTCCTATATTATATCTAATATTCGAGATCTAAATGAAATCAATTATTATATTCTCTGGTGAGTCTATGTTATGGTAAAGGTTTATGTTATTAATCATATACCATGATCACTAATTTGGAATAATCATGATCTTTGTCCCTTTAGTCAACATCCCATTTTTTTCTCACAATCACCACATTGTCCATCCCATTAGGTTTTAGCACGATTACTTCTAGTTAAATCGACTAATTTAAACAAAAAACGATAGTGTGAGCAATAATACCTATATTTTAAAACCACATAACCATTTATGAGATGTCTAAATTGGGAAACCTCGTTTTCAATCTACTTCTATTAAGTCATAACCTAGTAAATTTATTATCATCTTACAAATCCTTCAAAATAAATCATAATGAAAAAATGGATTTACCTAAGTATATCCCCTATGTGTTTTAATGTAGGCATATAGTAAGAATAATTATCATATAACAGGTGACAATCGAGTAAAATCCCAATTTTCCATTTGTAGAGTTGTTACCCATTGTATGATTTTTGTAGAGACCCATACAATTGTAGTATTTGGAAATGGATACATTTCCAAGAAATACAAAAAATCAATACATTATCAAGACATTAGGATGTTTCAATATAATTTTACTTTTTTTTGGAATATCAGTCAAAATATTGCGTTTCTTAATATATGTTTTCATAAATATAGTTACAAGGTTTCTACTAAACATTATATGATAGAATCTATAAATACCCTGGCCTAAGTATCCCATATTCAATGGTTACTTTATTACATTGGGACTAGATATATAAAAGCACATCCAGATATTCCTAATTGTATAGTAGTCTTAGAAAACTAGATAAATACATGATTATCATATTAAAAGTGAAATATTAAAATATATCAATAAACATTCTTTGAGAACACTATTATCCAGTTTAGAATATCCCTATATATAAATAATAATTCACTTCCTATCATCCCGAGGAATAGAAACATAACAACGTTGTGGGCTCTAATACACACAAAGGGAAGACATATAGTAGAATCCATAATGAATAAATAAGGTTTAATCAATTTCTAAGATTAAATAACTGAAACAGGTGACATTTAATCAATAAATTGAAAATGAAGAACAATATGATAGTAATAAACTGTGATCAAATATATAAATAAATAGATGAATTTGATAATTATAAATTAATATTATAACCACTAATATAATAACATGGATATATATAATTATTCTCATAATTCAGAAATTCATAATGATGGGAAACAAAAACATAATTTCAAGGCCTCGTGATATGAAATATTATATTATGGGTATGACATCAGAAAAAACCACAATGCAGTTTCTCTTTGGAGACCCACTGATGCATTGAGGTGCTATAGCAGGCCCCTTGTTTTTCTTATTATGTGTAGTTTATTCCACGTATGAAAGGGTATAAGAATAATTACATCACAATTAGTATTGAAAAATAACAATAAAACGGATAATAGTTTCCAGAATTAATAAATATAATCAATGTAAACATTTATATTGATGTTTTTTACATGAAATGTTAACAATTTCATAAATAATCATAAAACATCTAGAGTATTATGGTGAATGGTATAAAAATAATACAATCCTAGTGAATATGATCATTAACCAAAAATATTAATAATAATTGTGGTTTCATTATAAAATATTCCCTATTGAGTATATACAATCTAATGGTTATTATAGTAGATGAATAAAATGAAATGATATTTTTTTAAGTGAAATATCATTTTCCCTTGGAAAACCAATTTCAGAAAAAACATCAATAATATTATGATTTTTTAAACAAATCATGGATCCTTTTAAAAGAATATTAAAAATAGTGGCTTTTGATGATGGTATGTAATTCCATTCATGTTGTAAAAACAATCCTTTGTCAATGTTGTAAAGTGGTTAAAAAGTAATTCATTAAGAAAATGAAAAGAATAATTCTTTTAAAAAATTTTGTAAAATTTGAAATATTGGTCCAAATTTATTATAAAAATGATATGATATTATTAAAAAATTGAAAACTTTTTTAGAAATTCAAACATGGAATAAAAATGATTTTCGTTCAGAAAGGGAGATAAAGATAGATTTTATTAAAATCATTTTCTCAGTAATTTTATGTAAAAAACAGTAAAAAATTTATTAATAACATGAATTTTATTCTAAATAAATATATCAAAATAAAATTAACTAGATATTTGATATATATCTCAAAATATTTCATCATTGGAATATTAATCATAAATTATCCTGATAAATAATGAAATTGTAAAAGAATCCACAACCACTTTGGTAACTTTTGAGTTATAGCCAACATTACATAAAATTAAACATTTAAATGAATTAACTTTTTAGATTAATTTCATAACAAATGAAATAAGAATTATATACACCACATAAGAAAAGTGTTGAATACAATATATGTCTTATAAAAGTAAAATTGAGATAAGAAACCCTTACATTCTTTGGTATCATTTTAATTAAAAACCTGAAGCAAGGATAAAATTAATAAAAAAATTAAATATATTTTTAAAAAAACATTCATGATTTAACATTTCTCTTGGGATTTAAATATATCTCTTAAAACAAGATAAGTGTATAACGTAACAAATTTCTAAAATATGACAATTGGAGAGAAAAATCACTAAAATCAAGATTGATTTTCTTTTTATGTGTTAGAAAATCATAAAGAATAAATTATTATTTATTATAAATATATTTAATAACCATAATAAAATATATCATAGAATATATTATTTTATTTAATCTTTTAGTCACTCTATTATTAAAAATTCTTTATTAGAAATACTATAACAAGTGATAAAGACTTCATTTTTAGGGTTGTTTTTGATGTGTAGTTTCAATCCCCGTACATTGATCATGGTTACCTATTATATATAATGATAAAAATGAAAAAAAATATTATATATATATATTATATTTATTTCTAACATTCTATAAATTTTATTGATAAAATATTGAGTAACAATATTTATGAAGATGGTAGGTAATACATAGAGTTGAATTCTATTTATATTTTTTAACAGATATAATGGAAGAAAGTACAATAATATTTCACCGTTAAATAATAATTATTAAATCATAAATATCACATTTATTAATTAAATCTATCCTCAGTACCAACCATGTAAAAATAAATTGAAAAACGTTTCATATCACTTCATGGAGGTTGTAGTCCATACTTGTGAATGAGTGACATTATTTTTTTCCAATGGAATGTAATTTAAGAAGGTACATAATATCACAAAACCAATACTCCCATTTTGAATGATTAGTTCAAAACATTTATATTTTTAAATTTGATTATGATAGGTATGACCCAATTTTTTCTATCCTGACCGTACAATTTTAGAAGTAAAACACGGATCACACACATTCTCAAGGACCATTTAGGACTATAGTTATAGTGTATTTGGAAAAAAACTTACATAAATAATTCTAAAGAATTTATATGATTATTTATCCAACATAACCCATGTTTACATATTTTATATTATTACATCATCATTACACTTATTAAATAACTTATGGACATAATTTTATTAACCACATTCTTTATAAACTGGTGAAAAAACTAAATAAGGGTGACCTTAAATTATTATTAAGGGAAAATATAACAATAAACAAATGAACATCATTAGTGATCATAAAGAAGAATAATTTTATGATTATGTAATTAAGGTGACTAATTATAACAAATTAATATTCATACCCATCAAAACCTAGTTCATTAAAAATAAAAAACATAGAATAAGTATTTTAAAAAAGGAAAGAGTCATAAGAATAAATAATCACGATCCATTTAATATTAATCTTTATCTAATGAAACATTAAAAAGTAATAGAAATCATAGACAAAACATATTGGTATATTGTGAAATCATCCTCATAGAATACTTAAAAAACTTTAATAGAACCCTTTTAAAAAGAATGATGTCAACGAGAAAAATCCCATGTAATTATCTGGGGAAAATAATCATTACCCAATTCATTGAAGTGAAATCTAGTAACATAAATCATTTATGCTATAATGGGATGACCTAGGGCTATCTGGGCCACCCCATTCTATATAGTGTAATGAAATCACAAAGAACTATCTAGGACACCCTATTATATAATTTTATTAGGCTCCCACAATGCTATCTAGGAAAATTCATCATATATGATATGATGGGATCACACTATAACAATCAGGTCACTACATCATAAAATTTTTAATGGGATCAACGAACATTATCTTGTCCAACCAATCTATAAGATATTATTGGTTCACTCGGTGAAATCTGGGAGATCCAATGATATATAAGTTCAAAGAACCACAATAAATTACTTATATCATTAATTTCATCATCATAATAATTCAAAAAACCATAATGTCTTATATAACTTTATTAGAACATAGAAAATAATGAATATTCATACCAATACCTTTGAAATGCAATTAACACAAGAAAAAGAAATAGATTCTATAAAATTCTCTTTGAAACATGATTACCACATGTAAGAGAAATGGGTACCATGTATATCCCATTGATACATGATTAACTTATTGAAAAGAAATGTGTTTAATGGATATATTGTCATGATAAACCATTCAATGAAATAATAAGAATGGTGTCCTTAGTTTATATACCCAAATAAGAATAAGTTACATAAAATGACATTGTCTTAGATGGAGAAGTATTTTGAAATACCATGTTAAAAATATCTTTAAGAGGATAATAAATAATTTAAAATCACTATTTGAAACATAAAACATTCACAAAATCCATTTCTTTTGACATTAAATACATATATAGTTACCTTTAAAATGACTTTAATATATTTATTGAAGAAAATATCCTTCCATATTTGGAAATATAATTTTAAAACATAAAATATTTTTAAAATAGTTTTATTTTAAAATAAACATAAAAAACCTATAAATGATTCTTCAATGAAAATAATTATCATGATAGTATAAATTTCGATTCATGATTTACTCATTAAAATAAATATTTCATTCACATTTTCAATAAATTTCAAATGTGAATTATTTAAAAAAATGATATAAAGATAACATTATTTTTTATTAAAAAAAATTAAAAAATGGGTAAAATGGTTTTTTAAATATAAAATGTGAGTAACAAAATTTTTTGCAAACTTTTTTGAAAACATTATTTTGTATAAAATTGATTTCTGAAAAAAGTGAAATAATGTCAAATTTTCCTCAAAACATTTTCTTAAGAATCTCAAGTAAATAATAATGGAAAAATGGTAAAATTTCATGAAATTATAAAAAATAAATATAAGAGAATAAATTAATGAGTTTCTGGAAATATGTATTATAATATCTCATCATTAAAAATAATAATAAAAAACAATTGAAATAAACAAAGAGATTATAAGATAAGTCTCTTAAAACTTTCGAAACATTGAATTATAATCCACAGGAATGAATAATATTAAATGAAACATAAAATATTAGTAAAATAAGGATAACCATGATATAATATTTAAATGAGGATTTATATACACATCATGAAATAAGATAGGTCTATAATATAACAAATGTCTCATGGAAAGGAAAATTGAGACAAAAATCAATTACTACATTGGTTACACTAAAACCATAAAATGCACGAAAGATAGAGCAACAAATGGATATTTTAATACCTATAAATTTATGTATTATAATCAAAATTTACATTCATGGTATGTATATACACCAAAAAACAAAAATATGGGGTTAATATTCCATTTATCTCAATGAAATAAAATTGAAAAAAGAAAACACTTACCTTGAGTTTGATTTATTATGCTTGTTGTTTGACTTCCAAAATATTAAATATTTGATAATTATTTACATTATTAATAACATTTTTCATGTCTATTATTACTTTTATCTCAATTATTTCCATGTTTTATAAGACTACATAATTAATTAGGTTTACATAGGATGTTTTGACCATATTTTTCTTATGTGTCAAAAATGACATTGGTATGTTGACTATTGTCAAAAAGGTAATTATAAAAAATAATAAAAAATAATAATAAGAAAAAAAATAATTATATTTATACCTCATTTATAATTTTACAAATAATTATGAAATATGTTTTTGAAAAATGAACTAATGTTACGATCACAACAACAGTAGGCCGTACATATACATGAATAATGTTTCCATTTTTCAATGATCATTATGGAAGGAAGATAAGTAATTATTTATATTTATATAATGATAATAATATCAAAAATTAAATATTATTTAAAAATATTTCATTATATAAATATATATCATTATTTTGATGTGGTGATGAAAAATTAATCAAATTGCTTCGTAGAGGTAGCAATCCACACGTCTATGAATGATGTTATCATTTTTTGATGCATGAAAAAATGATATAATAAATGTTTATAAAGAAAAATAAATTTCATTAATATCACAATTATTTCATTTAGAAAACATATATTCATTATAATTATCCTTATTACATTCCATGTAAAGCGTTAGTGAAAAATAATCACATTGCTTTACGAGACAATAGTCCACCGTACGAACGAACTACGTTATTAAATCCCCAAGGACATAAGAAATTAAAAGAAAATATAGAATATAATGATTATAGAGGTATAATTATTATATAAATAACTTTCATATTATTTATATCCATCATCATAACCAACCTTAGGATATGTTAATGGAAAAATAAATGACATCGGTTCGTGAGATGGTAGTCTACCATACACAAAAATGATGATTTCATAACCCATTTTGTTAAAGAGGATATGATTTTACACCATTAACATAGAAATAAAACATTTTTTTATATTCAAAATAGTCGTTTGATCATATTATTGTGTTATAATCACTATTTAATGAGGTGGAGGAAGGAAAAAATAATTATTCTAGTTGAAGAACATTACCTTTTATTCAATAATCCTTCTATGGATATCCCCAAATGAATTACTAGTACAGATTTATGCATAATATAATACATATAGTATTAACAGGGGGAATTCGGGATGGAATTTTCTAAACCAAAAGTTTTTTATTTAGTGAATTAAAGAGGAGAGTATATGACCGTTTATAAGTTATGTTAGTGATTCACTTGTAATTTATTGATAATATTCAATCATACCCACATTTGTATCCCACACAAAGACTCCAAAATGGTAAATAATAGAATATATAAGTGTAATGATCAAAATATGTCTATAAAAATTGTTTTTTATAAGTTTTTATTTCTTTTTAACCCTAATATTTTTAGTTTATCCCCTAGTAAATCAGTTTTTACATTAACCTTGGTAATTTATTTTTACTACATTCACCATTCATTTTAGGGTAAAAACAATATTGATATTATCAAAAATTATTTATTATTACAATTTATGTATGGATTAAAATTATTAAAATTAAATTCATTTATCTGGAATATTTTCATTAAATTAATCCCATATATGGTATGAGAATGGATGGTTTTAAAGAGAAAAAGACCAAAAGTTTACGCAGTTTTTTATATCCAAATAAAACATTAAAATTAATCCAATGAACTATATTGGATAAATAAATATATAATCTATCTAAATTAAAATTAAAAACAATTAGAAATATATTTTAGGTATGTAAATAATTAATTTGAAAATTATTTTTTTAATTAATTTTCAATATATTTCACTATTTATAAAAAATTTAGCTTTACAATAAAATTTAGTAATTCACCTTAACATAATTTTTATATTATTATTTAAAAAATGAAATTTATTTTTTAAACTAAATTTAATGAATGTAAAAGAATATTTTTATTTTTTTTAGGAAAATAAATAATTATTTTTGAAGAAAAAATATTTTCCAAGAATAATATATAATTACTGAAAATTGATTGAATATCTACTAAATTTTTTTAAAAGATTTATATTGAATAGGACATATATATAAATATCATAAATTATTTAATATAATTCTTAACTACCAATTTAATTGTTGGGTGAAAATGTTTATATATATCATTGGTCATTTAATTTTGTTATTGTGTGTTGAATATGCTATCGAGCATAAAATTATTGGGTATGTGTGTACCCCAAGCTGAAAAAAAGAATAAATTAATTATAAAAGAATTATATTGTAATGTTTCAGGGATTTCATTATAATTTATGATTGTTGTTTTTTTTCTATGCTATCAAACATAATTTTCATCTTTGATGATTTTGAGGTGTTATATCCTCTTTTCTTTAACACTTGTGTCTTCATAATTTATAGTTTATATTAGTAATAAAAGTTGGATATTCGGAATTAATTTCGTTGTAAATCCACATCAAAAAAATATTATTGGATCATATTATTTGTAAAATAAATTGAACAAATAAAGTTCATCTATAGTAATACATAACTAAGTTTCTAAGAAAGATAATAGTGGTGAAATTTGAAGATAGATACATAAAGGAAATGCCTTATTAATTACACTGAGTGATATATGACATTGATCTTAAGAAATTGAACGATTAATGAAAATTTAAGGGCTTAAAAACTATAAATCTATATTGATCAAAAATACCATTGATTCATGAGATATGAAGGTACTAGAATAATATTTTTGGTTCAATATAATTTTTATATTGTTGAGGAATTCTCATGCCATATTGACTAATGGAATATAGAAATATACGTACGTGATGAGTATAATTTCAACCATTAATCAATTCCCCTCATAATTTCGTATTTTTCTATAAACTATTTGTATTAAGGGAGAAGTTTGTTCTTCATAGAGCACAAAAATAACGTTTTAAATCTCCACATAATCTACAAATCATAAAAATTATTTTCTTAATCTGATTAGAAAAAAACAAAAACCCAAATGGTTTTCACAAGTTAAGATAATTTCCAAAAAATAACAAAACTGCATAAATTAATCTATAAACATTAGTATTATTACACAATTTTAAAACCAAATTATTCCATAAATTAATATTCTTAAAATATGTAAAGAATTTATATACTGTGTTCAAAACCCATAGATTATATGGATTTGATCTTATATTCTACCATGATAAATGAACTGTTATTCCTAAAAAAAAATCATATATTTTTGAGATAAAATTATTCATTACATATAAAAATATCATTCTAACCAGGACATCATGTAGAACGGTGGTAGAAATTATACCCATAGAACCATTTAGTTGTGGGTTCAAGCTTCCCAACCTTGTTGAACGTGAAAGGTTTTCACTCATTTATAATTTTCTCCATTTTTTTATACATGAAAAAATAATTTCTCCCCAACTAAAAATTCATATTGATATTAGAGGATAAAAGTAATCTAACCTAATAAAATTCATCCCAAAATTTCCTTAATAACCTCAAAATATTTACCACACAAAACACTTATATGGGTTGTCCATAATTTGAACCTATGGTCATCCAGAATATTATAGACATATGACGGTATCCCTAACATATAATATAATGTCACATGAAAAATCGTAATCTAAAAACATATCAAAATCTTTTCTATTATAATAATTATAATTTCCCAATACCGATTTTCTTGGATTTGATGATAAATTAATAAACACAATATTTCTATCTTTGATACTGATAATTGTAACCTCATTTTTTTCATCCATACCTTAAAATTTAAAAAGGAAAATTCTGATCCATTTCATTAGAAACATATTTATAAGGTTTACATTTTTATACAATTAGTAAAAACACTTACATAAAAAATTACGGTGATTTTAAATGAAAATTGCTCCTATTTAACCATGTATTTATTCATATTAAGAAATCATAATCATCAAAATAAAATCACTTATAGATATAATTTGTTCAAAAACTTTCATTAAAATATAGGTAAGATGAAAAATAAGATGGTTGAGCTCCAATGACCGGGGATGGAAAATTTATCCATTAATAAATAAATTTCATTAGTGAGAATAAGAAAATTATAAAAATATAATGACATAATAATGTGTATTTTTATAGTATAAGAATATTCATACACATTAATATATATAATATAAAATATGGAAAAATGACATAAATCATCATCAAAGGAAAGAGTCAAAATAATAAATTATCATGATCCATTTGATATCAATATTGGTCAAATAAAATATCATAATTCTATTGTAAGCATAGAAAAAACATGTTTCTATCATAGGAAATCATCATCATAGATCACTTATGAAACCGTTATATAATTAATAGTATTTTAATAACCATATGATTGAACTAAAATACAATTATCTAGAGAACATAATCATTACCCAATAAAACAGAGCACAACTTATGTGCAACCATCATTTAAGATATAAAGGGATCATATGGTGCTATCTGGGTTGGCCAATCATATAAGTCGGAACATGATCACCTGATGCTATTTGGGATTCCACATCATATAAGTTATAACTAGTTCTCCCAGACCTATCGGGGTGACCCCATTGTATAAGATATAATGGTATCAACCAATGCTATTTAGGTATCTCAATCATGTAAGCTGTAATGGTCTCACTCGATGCTCTTTGGTCTACCCCATAATGTATATTATAATGAACTCACCTAGGATATATATGAACATCTATCAAATATAATGTCCAAAAACAGAAACAAAATTACAAAAACATACATTTACACATAAAAATCATAGAAAAAATAATTATTCCTTTTATAACAAGATTAACCCATTAAAAAGTTATAGGTTCTATAAAAATCCCTTTGAAATGTGATTAACCAATGAAAATGTAAATTTTTTCCATAACATTCTCTTTAAATAATGATTAACTCACAAAAAAGAATTGGGTACCATGTCAATCCATTTTAAACATTATCAATCAATGTAAAATAAATGGTATTTATAAATATATATTCATGATAAACCATTATGATAAAGAATAATAATAGTATCTTTGGTCTGTATCACCAGAAATTCTTATGTTATATCAAAGGATATAATATTATATGGAGAAGGAATTTAAAAGATAATAGGGAAGATATCATAATAAAAAATACATTTCCAAAAAAATGACTTTTAAAAAAAGAGTACATTTTTTAAATAAATATATTTTGAAAATATCATTGAAAACCTGGAATGGATTCATTAAAAATAATTTAAAAAGTTTCTTGAATAAAGTATCCTTTCATCTTTAAAAACCATTTTTTAAATTATAAACATATGAAAATACTTTTATTTGAAATTATCCTTGAAAAATATTAAATAATTATTCAATTAAAATAATTTTCAAGACATAGGTAAATTTTTTCTCATACCGCACATTATGAGACAAATATTCCTTTCACATTTTGATAAATTCCAAACAAGTATTTGTTTTGGAAATAACATGAAGATTCCATTGAGAATATATTTACAAAATTTATATATGGGTAGTAATTCATTTTTAAAAATAATTATATGGGAATAAATTATTTTTAAAAATAATTTTAGGAAATAATTGTTTTAAAATAAAACCAATTTTTGACCAAAGTGTGAAATGGGGAATGATTTTATTAAAAAAAATTATTAAATATTTTTAGTAGAAAATAGTTGAAAATGGTAATATCACTTGAAAATGTCATTAATTTCCTATGTGTAAGAAATTATATGATCTTCTCGATAGATGGATCATAAAATATCCTCATAGGATGCATAATCATAAACTATCCCAATAAAAGAAGATATTGTAACAAAAGATTCTTACCTCATTAATAATAGAAAATCATAATAAACATTATAGTATAAAATTAAATTAAACATATAATATCATTAAAATAAGGATATTAATGATATAAAATGTCAAAAAAGTTTTTATATACCCCTTGTAAAACATGTTCAGTGCATAAATGAACATACGTCTCGAAGAAGGGTAATCGAAACAAAAATAACTTACCGGTTTGGTAATATTGAAATAGGAAAACCCATGAAAGAGAGATCCTTAAATGGATACTTAAATCCAATTAAATTTAATTATAAGAACTAAAAAATACATTAATTGTAATTATATACCATGCTCTACTAAAATAATTGTTGAATATAGAATATATCTCACACAAATGAGGGGATAAAATACTTACCCTGAGTTAAGATGTTTTTTCTATATATAAGGAATAATAAAATTATTCTAATTATATAATTTATTTATAAAAAATTTAATTTTAATTATTCCTTTTATTTCACTTATTAACATTTTATATATGATTACTTAATCAATTAGGTTTGCGTCAAATATTTTGACAATATTTGGATCACATGTCAAATATGGCATTGGTATGTTTACTATGGTAAAATATGTCATTGTAAAAACATATAATGAATTATAATCATGAAATAATTATAATATTTAAATATAAATTATGTTTTTAAAACCACTCAGCAAATATGGATATAAAGAATGAACCAATGTTATGATAAAGGAGAAAGAAAGTTATACATACACACGAGTAATTTTATAATTTTTCAGTGGTTATTATGGAGTGAAATTAATTAATTTTTTATGATTAAAGAGTGATAATAAAATAAATAATACCATAATTTTTAATTAAATATAATTATATATGACATTATTGGGATTAGGGGATGAAAAAAGAATGACATAGCTTTATGGGGACATTAATCCCCATGCCGAAAAATGATGTTATCATTCAACAATGGAACAAAAAAATGATATAATCTAACTTAATATTGATAAATATGATTTTAATATAATAAATATGATCATTTATACAACATATATTCATTATGTTTACCCTTATTACCCTCTACGTATAGTGTTAGTGAAAATGAATCACATCACTTCCAGAAGCTATAGTCTGACGTACACACGAGCGATATTATCGTATCCCACATAGAATGGAAAGTAAGGAATTATATCTAGTATACTGAATATATAACAATAATTAGATTTTAAACAAAATATATATACTTTATATAAATCCTAATACCCATTCGTGAATGGTGGGAAGGTAACACGAATGACATGGGTTCACTATGAGGTTGTTCTTCGTACACGCAAAAGATGATTTCAAAAACCATTTAATGGAAGTGAAGGTAATTTTAGGTAATTATATTAAAAAATATCAGTACATTGAATATATTTATTTTCTTACCTCGTCATGGAGTAATCATAATTTATGTATGTGGAGAAGGAAATAAAATAATGTCTCTCATTGATGAACATTACCTCTTATCTATGTATCCTCCTTTTTCAAGTTCTGAAAGCATTAAAAGGTTATATTTATACTGAAAATAAGTGTTATAGGATGAGTTTAGGGAATTTAGGGAAGTTATCTGGGTTGGTAATTTCTAAAATAGGGGTTTGAAGGTGTAAAAAATAGAGGATAGAGGCGACCTTTTATAATTAAGGTGAGTGGAAAAGTTTTAATGTTTTGAAAAGATTCAATCATACCCACATTTGTATCATGACACAAGCCTCAAAATTCCCCATTATAGATCCTATAATATTTATGTTGGTAATATTTCATAAAATGGGGGTTTTTAATGTATGTAGGGCATTTAAAACACCTAAATTTCTAGAGGACCAGTTTGGGATATACCTAACACTAAGAGTGGGGTGAATCAGTGTTGGGGACTATTTAAACCAATTCCAACTTTTATCCCTATACCTCTAGACTGGTTAAGATCTTGATTATCTTATTCTCTTTTCCATATCGCATGAAATAATAGAAAGAAGTAAAAATTTTCACATGATATTTTTACAAGGATCACCAATCAATAGAAGTAGCTACATCCTTTCCATGCATGAATATGACTAGTTCATGGATTCTCCACTATGATGTGATATGAAATTACTATGGACTAGCAAAGAAAGCAATACTTTAGCCAGTGTGGCTCCCTACACATTAGAAGGGGTGGGAAACAATCCTCTTCCATGGACTGGTGATGACATATCCCAACATGCAGCCTCTAGTTGTTCTTTATACAGCCTACAGAGATAGTATTATTCCATATTCAAAATGTAGGTTCTACTCTTGGTCTTCTATTGTGCTCTTCACTTGATTACATGAAAAGAATTAGGCAGTAATTTCTTCTTTATTTCTTTCTCTTCTTATTTAGTGCAACACTAATGACACCAGGCTTCTTCTTTCTTCTTCATAGCACAACAACCAACTGCACTAAAACTTATTCTCTATTCTTGGATAGAATCACACATACTAATGTGATTATTTAGGCTATGAAGATCGGTTCACTTGGAATCATCTGGATCGAACTACCCTAAATAATTGTCAGCATTTAGTTGGGCATACTATGTTTTTAGTCTTCCTCTCTTCTTTCTCTTTGACATAGTACAATAAGGAATAGTACTACAATGTCTTTATCTCTTTCTTCAATTCTCAATACCAATACATGAGTGTATTAGTATAATTCCTTCTTCATTTGTGTATATATGATTTTAAGTTTCACATATCTCTCCTCATCACACAAGAAATAACAACCCTATAAATAGTATATATAAATCATGCAACCAGAGAGTGTTCACCTTTGTGAAAGTATATAGCTCCATGGGTTTTCTTCTTCACGCAGAGGACGCATGATTCTTCTTCCTAGAACCAGGTATGCTTCATGGATCTTTATTTGTGAAACACTACATGGTTGACTATTCATTGGTTGTGTACTCATGGGTTCTCCTTTACAAAACACCGCGAGGGATTGAGAAAACCAATCGATTGTTATTGATTTCTTCTTCACATAGTGGGTGTAGTTCACCTTCTTCACAAGACACTTCAAGAGTGCATATCACTTGATAAAAGAATACGGTACCGTCGAATTTTTCATTCACCCTTCTAGGAAACGTGCGCGTAAAAATCATACCTTGCGCGTAAAAATACCTTTTGGTTCCAAAAAGGATTTTCACGCAACTCTTCGTTTTTTTCATGCTACACTGGATTTTTCACACAACACTCTCTTTTTCATGCAACATTGGATTTTTTGCGCAGTAGTAGTTTTTTTACATAGCTCTGGATTTTTCGTGTAGTACTGGATTTTTCAAACAACAATCTCTTTTTTGTGCAACACACTATTTTCCACACAACACTTTATTTTTTCGCACACCACATCTTCTTTTCACGCGATACTCAATAATTTAATTTTTTTTTCTACCCGTTAGAGCTTGGGATTTGTATAAGTGTCGATCCTTAACAAATAAAAGGTAGTCACCATGTATTTATATGCCTTTTTGACTCTATACCTAAAACACTAATGCACGCATAAAACCACCTTCGTGCATGTAAAAACTCTTTCACGCAAAATCATATTTCACACAATGCTCTAATTTTTCGTTCACCTCATGCCTTTGCCATTTTTTGAGCTTCTGATCTTAAAACACCCCTTTTGCAAATAATTTCATTTCCCTATTTCTCTCACCAAGCCAATATTTCACACACCACTTTATTGTTTTGCGTATCCCACTAGTATTTCATGCATCCCACAAATATTTTGTGCAACCTAAAAAATATTTCACGTAGTCTTTTTATTTTTCACACACCCCACTATTATTTCGGGCATCTCGAAAATAGTTGACATAACCTTTTTATTTTTTCCCACCCCGCTGATATTTTGCACATCCCGAAAATATTTCACACATCCTTTATTTTTATCGCGCACTCAGACCAATGGGAGCTACAGAAACATCGCTATCATTCAGTAATACCATTCCTTCTAATCAAAACTATATATGACTCACATCATCATTTCCCCCACTTTCCTTCATAACACTTGCATCACAAGTTCTCCTAACTTATGATATTTGTGAAATACATAGCAGTAATGCATCGTCTAGTTTTAGTAACTATTCTTCATTGTTGTATACAATGTATCACCATTGATACACGTGCATTGAACTTAGGATCAGTGCAATAATCATCTGAATTCTTTCATAGAGAATTTTCCAATTATGACATTCAATGATATGATTTCATAACAATTCTCCAAGCATCCTCACTTCAGCCAATCTCCATTAACTTTGGAGTCCTTCCTCATTTTGACCGATATTGACAACTGTTGACAACAAATACAATCTTCATACACAATGTGGTTCCAAAAAAATTTTATTTTAACCCCTAGTAAATAATTTCTTACCTTAATCACAATATATAATTTCACTATGATCACTATCCATATTTGAGAAAACTTCATTTTGGATAATTATAAATTATAAACTAATTTTTATCAATCTATAGAAATAATTATTAAAAATTCAATTAACATGATTGGAAAAAAATATTTTAGAATTAATCCCTCATAAGTGATGAGAAACTAGGGTTTTGAAGCGAAAATTTCCAAAAGTTTACAATGTATTTATAAGAAAATTAAGTTTTAAAATTAACCCAATGATCTAATATAAAGGTATAAAATTTAACTAACATTACTTTATATATAATCTAAAATTTATTTTAACTTTAAAAATAATATATATGAAAATGAAATTTTCTATTAAAATTCTATAATTTTCATTATACATCAAAAAAACAAATCATTTATTAAAATTATAAAAACTTCACCGTAATAATGTTTCGAAATTATGATTTAAAAAATATTGTTTATTTTGTGAAATAAATTTTATAAATGTGGAAAAATAGCTATAATTTTATATTCATGAAATAAATTAAGATAAATTTTGAAGAAAATATATTTTTTTGAGGAATATAATTACATTAGTAAAATTTAATTGGTTATTTATAATTATTTATAAATATTTTTCTATTGAGTAAAACAGAAACACACCCAAATAGACACACACATATATATATATAACATACAGTAGTTAATACAATTCAGACATTCCAATTTAACGACTTTTTAATATCTATTATATATATCATAGGTCATTTAATATCACTATTGCATATTGAATATGATATAGAAAATTAACATATTGGGTTGTGTGTATATGAATCCATATAATTGATTAAATATATTTAAAAACAATTATATTTTAACGTATTACAGATTATAGTTTTCGTCTAAGTTCAGTTTTGGTATATTTATGCTATCGAAAAAAAACTATTCATCTAATATTTCAGTGTGTTATATAGTAGTTTTGATATTATAGTTAATTTTTTTTAAATATTAACTATAATATATATATATATATATTAAATATATCATTATCTACATATGTGATATGTGGTAATAACAAATGAATTACATAGGTTTGGGAGGTGGTAGTTCGCCTTAAAAATGATCACTAGTTTTATTTCCAATTGGGTTGAAGACGAGATGGATATAGACCATGATATTAATATTATAACATATTAGTATATTCGATAAAATGGTGTTTTAATTTATCATAGTTGATAGATATTTTAAAAATTTGATGGATGAACTGAAAGGAATATATATGATTAAGAACTATACTTCTTCTTTGGAGAACCTATTTAGGATTTACATAAATATTTAAATGATTTATTTTATGATAAATAAAGACTTTAGATGATGGGGAAGGATTGAAGGATATGATTTTTTTAGATATATTATAAATAAAATGTATTTTTATGTGTAGAATGTATAGGATAGGGGGTTTCCTTTATTATTTGGGGGAGTGGGCACAACTAATTTTTTTGAAATTAATAAATTTAACCCATGTTTTTAAAATTCCAAATGAATCCATAATTGATTATTTTATTTATTTATAATATATAAGGTCTAAATATGAAAATAAAAGAGAATTTTGGAAACTTTCTAGGTTATTGTATCCCCTTTAATATTAGTTTTACCCTTTGTAATCCCATTTAAATCATATCCATGGTAATTAATTTTTACTATTTTTACTATTAACAATGGAAAAAAATTAAGCATAATATATTATATAAAAATTATTATTATGGTTAATATTGAGTAATAGATTTTTTAAAGATCATCTCACATAATGGGAAGAAATTATTTTAAAATTGTACCCGCAGGAACAAAAAAATAGTTTTCCAATGAAGGTTTTTCTTAATTGAAAATGTTCTTATATCAAAATTTATCTATAAATTTATTCCAATGACATAAATTGAAATAAATAATTATACAATAACTAATTTTAATTTTATAAAAAATATAAATTTCAATGAAAATTATTAAATTCTTTAAATGGGAAGAATGTTTTCGATATTTTTTTTATTATTTTCAATATTCATCGAGAAAATAATCTTTCCCAAAAATTATCAAAAATTATCTCTATTTTTTATAATTATGATTTATAAATTGAGAGTTATTTTTTAAAAATTAAAATTTAAAATATATAATCGAAATTTCTAATATAAGAATGGTAAATGTAGAAAACTAATTTTTAGAAAAATATAGTTTTTAAGAATAATCTTGGGATTTTTATTATCTAATGCTAAGAAAAAAATTTAGATGAATGAAAAAATTAATTATTTAAATTATAATATATAAATTTCATCAAAATCATTCAATAATGTTGAATAATTTAATGTATTATAATATCAACCGATTTTTAAAAGAAAAAATGCTTTAAAAAAACATTTCTTTCAATTTTAAATGTATTTTATTTTAATTTATAATCAATTATTAACCAATGAAATTTTTTAAAAAAATATTAAACCATATTATTTTAATTATTTAATTTGTTGAGTTCATACCCACCAATATTTTAGGCAGGTTGTGGTGGTCATATTTATGTTACATGTTTCATTGGACGTTTAAACTCGGTGTAGGATGTCGTATGTACAATCAATCCTAATATTTTTCTTTTAAAACATCAGGTTTGTGTGTATCAAATATTTTAAAGGAACCTCAATTTATTGAAAAAAAACATCATAATTTCTCATCATGTTTTAGATTAATACTTTCAGAAATATTTTAAAATCATTAAATTATATATCCTAACTATTTTAGTTAACTATGATGGCTAAATAAATTATCGTCTTAGTTTTAAATAATTTTAAAAAAATTATTATTAGAATATAATTTCACCCCCTCATGATTTTTTAACATGGCCCCACAATTTTATAGATAATATCTAAATGTTTTATATGACCTGATAATATAACTTCTATTTAGTGAACACCAAGGCTGGTTTTATTCTTATTCATTAAGACATAGAATCTCACATGTAATTTATTATTTTTGTATATATACTCAATTTTGTGTATTTTCATAAACCTATAGTAACTATATATATATATATATAAATTTCACATTCATCAAAATCTACAACTAAGTGATTTTAATAATGAGGAATAGTTACAATCATGATGTATTTAGAGGGATGGATCTTCATAAATGAATTTCTAAACATAATGTATTATGTATTCAAATATATTTGAACCAAATCTATATATAAACTCTAATGAAAAGTATATTAAACCCAACTAAACAAAATAAAAACTTACATTACTAAAAATCTCCAATGGAGGTATCCATTCATCTTATCAAACATACAGAAATATATTCTACACATAAACTTCTACAAACATACTAATTAATTACCAGATCAATAATTACTATAACTCATATAAATTTCAGCATTCAAGATAAACCATTAAACCTCTTGTAATCTTCAAAAATCACTAAATCTCACGATCCATTTCTTTCGAAATCCATAATTTATCCCAATAATTTTGGTAAAATAAATTTTTTTTACATAGTATTTAATTTCCCAATAATATTCTTATGGATATAAATTAACATTCAAGAAAATCTTCATTCACAAATTATTATAATTTTATTACATGAAATTCCTTGGATATTCATTGAAATTAAAAAATCATAAAAATAATGTGGATTCAAAAGGACAAAATAAGATAAGATATGCATAAGGTTTTTATAGAACTCATTATTTTTAAGAATATTGAAGATGTACCAGGTAGACCATATGTAGTCGAAAGAATTGAATACATTGGGAATTTAAAAATTACAGTTTCAATATAATCAATGATTGATGTATAAACCACCTGATCTCCTCAAATATTAAGAGATTCTCATTTTGGTTATCAATTATAAATTAAAAAATACAGAAGATGATATATGATATATTAAATTTGAATCTCTATAGGAAAATGATATAAATTAGGAAAAAATATCATCCATTATTGAGATAAAGAAGAAATGAATGGAATAATTCCATAAGAATAAATCCATGTCTAGGTATACTTCACACCTGTTATAATAATAGGCACCCTGAGTGTGGGTGGTGAATAAATTTGTTGGATTATTTAAACATTTTCTATAAATAATTAGTTTGTTTATGATCTATCAACCAATTTTATAGGAATACCATTTAATCTTTCATTTATTTATCTCTCCACTATTCCTTATTGAATAATGAAATGATATTTATTTAAATAAATCATGTTAGGGACATATATTTTTTACATGGATCACTACAAAGGGTTATCCATGAAAATTTTCCCAATGATACATAATTTAATATAAGAATTCATACTCCAACCACTAGTGTAGTGAAGGAATTAAATAATTTATATACACACCTACCTCTTCATAATTATGAATGAAATAATGAATACTTATATTATTTATTATTGTTACAAATACAATTGATATTCAAGTTCACTTATTTTTTTTAAAAGAGGATAATAATATCATATCTATTTGGAGTACTTATTTGTGTCTTCCATAAAAACAATTGTAGCACATCCCCTCGATAGCTAAAAACTTATAGAAATTAATTATCTTATTACACAGTTAACTATTTTATTGTTTCAAAAAATGGTACATAACATCCATATGAGTCTTCATACATTAATATAATCTTAGATTTTTTTATTAAATAATCTTATTGTTCAAATCAAACTCCATCTTATTTACCATTGAAATAAATATTCAATATAAATTATAATCCTATCTCTCATTCTTCGATGAAAACAATGTGTCAAGGAATACCAAAAACATCAATAATTATTTTTTCATCACTTATTTTATTATTAAAGAAACTAAAAATATCTATATAATATATTTTACCGATATTTTAATATATAAATTGTCATATAATCTTGAACTCATGATAATTTTCTTTCAAGAATCTTAAATGTTTAGTCAAACCTATTCTCTTTTATTATGTAGGAAATTTCATATATTAGAAATATTGTAGCATAGAGAAATAATGCTCTTTAATTTTTATTTAATTGTTAGGATCTCCCCTTAAATGAAACTCTTCACAACTTTATAAAATCTATGAGCATAATTCTTCTATTTTGAATGAATTATTAATCATAAAGCATAATTAATAATATTACCTTTCTTGTTGACATTTGGAGTGAAGATATTGATTTGTTTCATGATTTTATTTATGAACTAAATATTCATAATTCATAAACTGTTTCTCATTATAAATTTCACATAATAATATTATTTTTATTCTCAATACAATACATTCCATCATCGAATGATCATGAGAATCAAAAGTTATAACAATTCACAATCAATCAATGAATAACTCACTCATACCCTATTAAACAATTTCATCACAAAAAAACAACCAAGGGAATAACATTTATAAAGTAATACTTATTTATGAAATAACTCTTCTATTATATACTTATCCATCAATCTTACCCGCATGGTACCAATTATTTCCCTTATGAAATTGATACATTTCCATATTTCATAAATGGAATAACCTTTATTATTTATATATGATTCTATTGATTCACCCAAATAATTATACAAAATTATTTATGACACGTTTAAATTTAGATATGAATCTTAAAAAATCATTTTTTACTATTACAACATATGAGATTACTAGTATAAAATTAATTATGATTCATTTGATGTAGGGGAAAAATCATAGTGTAAAAGACACTTATAAATTATTAAATTTCAATATTCTCAATTTTTAAGAACATCACTTATATGTTATAAATAAAATTATTACAAATACAAGTATTATTATTTCCCTTTTCAAAATATGAGTTCACCCAATGTCTTATATTATAATAGTATACTGTAGAATATTTAATTTTTTAATTCACCATATGAATTTTACTTATTAAAACAATAATTTATATATATATATTTAATTTATTCTATTTATTCATTCTATTCAACACTAAATTTGAATATGAATATCCCATGTTTTTAATGAATTATTATATTATACATTTTATTCCACTAAAACAAGAATGCTTATATATTCACAAGAACATCTAAATTTTATGAGAATCCCTATCCCACTCATATCTTCTATTCTACAAGCAAATATATATTACTCCAAGAAAAATATAAAACCTATATTATCCTCTCTTTCATATTTTTAGAACCAGGTAACACCATGTATTATATATTCATACATAATATGTCATGAAACAAATTATTTCTTAATAACTTTTGAATGAGAATTCCTCATGTATGAGAACCATGTTATCCTTCATTCATCAATAAAAGACACCTTGCATTATTAATTCCTTATTTATTTAGTATTTATTACTATCATGTAAGCCAATATTGTCCTTCAAAAACATTATCACTTATTATCATCAAATACAATATAAATTATTATGGTTGAAACATTCAACCATTTATTTTATTTAACATTTTCTATAAAAAATGAACTATGTAGATATGAGAATAATATCGCCTACGTTTCTAATAAATACATTTAATCTTCCAACCTTCAAATCAATAGATTTTATGGGTTACCTTAATCCACAGAGTTAATTTAATTAAATGGGTCTTCATACATTAAAATATGAATATTTATTCTATCCATATTCATGTATGAACTCTATACATATAACCTTTATGCTTTTCTCACCCTTTATCACATATATTTATGGTGTTAAATCATAATCGTGTATCCCCATTTTCGGATATAACTTTTCCCAAAAATACTATTAACCTAGAAACCCACATTATATAGGATAGATAAACCTTCTAAACTCAAGATGTATAAATTAATATAGTGTTTCTACCTCTTATAATTAAACCATTCTCTATCCTATTTCTCATAGGGGATTGTACGATTATATTAAAAGTATTTTCTCTTTATATGTTTCTCAAATCTCTTCAAAAAAAACTTCACCACATAAACTCATAGAACTATTTACCACAGGTTAATATAAAACCATTTATCATGAGCTTATTGATATATCCTTTGTTATTAGATAAATTATTACACTCATTGGAAACCACTCGATAAATAAATTTCATTATATATTTTCCATTTTAGGGTCATAAACACTAGTTTAATAAATATAATTATAGTTGTTTATCCTTTATAAACATAATTTTTTATTACAAAACCGTATTCAATTTCTACTAAATAATTTTAGTGAGGGATCTTAAAAAATATCATTTGAATTATTAAAAACCCTATAAAACTTCTAATCTGAATCACATTTTATGAAACCATATTTTAGTAAAAAAAACTCAAAAAAAATATTTTATTTTCTCTTAATCTCGTACATATATAGGACTAGAGTTTTCTAATCTTTAACTCTCATATTGATTCATTCATACCCATAGAAAAATAATAAGAAGATAAGAAATAAATCACTAATTTCTTGGGATAGACTATTTGTTATATCAATTGATATCAACCATTAATGATAACCTATTGGTAAATCTTGTTACATGTGATTCAGTATTAATTGATTTTATTCTATTAATACGAGGCTTAAGATATTTTTAGTACATGTCTATAAATCCCACTAAATTACTCCATATTTCTATAAATTAAAATGATATTTTTTAAGGATACTAAATTTAGGTTATGATTCATTTTTATCAGAAGCTTTTTTATCCCAAAATATCAATTAGCCTATACAACTTGTTATTATATTAACAAATAAATATGAAATTTTTCCATGATTGTTATTTTTTCTCACACTAATTTTATACCACTAAATATACATAATGATATAAGTTTATTTATCATAATATTTGTCTTGATATTACTATTTATATTAAATTATGATTTAATACTATTTCAAATCCATATTAGTCAAAGTGATATATCACAATATGAAGAATCTATATTCATATTTGTAATAAAAAGTGGTTTCCTTACCCAACATGTTATGTTTGATTCATCCATTATAACATTTCTTTTAGGACTAACATAAAATGGAAATTTTATTTTTTCTTTACTTAATCAATTTCATTAATAAACATTAATCGGAATTACATGTTGTCTTTCATCACATCCACACCCCATGGATAATATATACTATTTAATTCCATGCCACATTAAACAGTTATTTGAAACATTTAAACTCATGTGGTGTAAGATACCACTATCATTCTCAAGTATGGAAGTGCGATTGGTCTTGATGGACAACAAATTAGGTTATATCATTCCATCAATATTCTACAGTGGTGCACAATTGTATCAAACCACTTATTAAAACATTTTTATAGATCTGTTATTTATATTTCATCTTTGAATTGGGATTCATTTTATTTGTGAGACTAATCCCATTATAAAAATTTCTACCAATGATGATATTTTTGTGCATCTTTTTATTTCTCATTTATTATGATTCAGTTATCCTATAAATCTCATTGTTATACATTATAGTTGTAATGATGAAATAACTTAATTAGTCCTCATGTTCATCCTATTTAATTACCCTAGGAAACACCTAGGTCTTATTATTCCATGATGATTATTTATTTATATTGACAACATCCTTTCAAGTAGCTAGAACAACATCCTTTTCCCCCTCTATAATCTATATTTTCATCATTTATTTCCAAGTGGGATATTGGGAGTGTATCATTCTGAGTGATTATTTAATCTTTTATTTATCTCCATGTTTTCCCTCGAAGATAATGAATCTATTTTACAACTTAAATGATTTACTTTTTTTGGTAAATACTCTCCCTAAAAGTCAGATGATTGGATTATTTCCTTTTGATTCCTATGGGAACATTTATTCAATAACTTCCATTCATATGAGCTAGTTTATAAAATATAAAAAATATCCCATATAAATCACACCACATGCGGTTTCCTTGTTTCTTAGATGGTAACATAAGAAGTAATTTTTTTCAATTGAGCCCTCAAGTGAAACAACCAAATATTATTATTTATGTTTTACTCTAATATTTAAAATACGTACGATATATTTCTCCAAACCCAAAAAAATAAAATTAAAAGATAAATGTTAGGTCATTTACACATAGGAGATAAATTATTAGGTATTGAAGAATGTTTTGGCCGGATTTTTAACAAATTTTTTATTTTTTGGAAATTAATTTTTTTTGGTAAATGAAATCTTATGTTATTACGGATTGGGCCCAGTCTATCATAAATTGTTTTCATAAAAATTTGAATTGTTTTTATTGTTGTTAAATCCAAACGCAATGGTAGAGAAATATTTTACCCTTAATAATGTTTTTATAGACAGGTTTCTGAAAATAGGTTTTGAAACTGAGCGACATCAAATGTATAAGTGGTTGGAATAATGAAGTTGTTGATCAGATGCACCATTTATCGTTATTCGATGAGAATAAAGACCAATATCCATCATACACAGTGTTTGTTAGAATATAAAAAGTTACTCAATTAATAAGACATAATGCTTCTAAAGAGTTTTGAGAAAAGATAATGATGTCAGTTATTATAATTTCTATTTAAAATTTGATAATGATTTGATGGTAATGGAGTTATATTAAATCATGAAAACTATCATGATAGTATATTTTTATGAAATTTAGTAATACTATTGTTTTTATAAATTATAGATAACCAAACATAGAAGATTTGATCCAGATGTATCCGGCTGGGAAGTTTTCTGAAGTTAAAATGTTTATAACAGGTGAAGTTTTATGTTTTTAAAGATAAAGAGTTGTGTCATCATCAAATTCATAACATCATAATTATAATTCCATCTAAATGATAATTCCACCATAATTATGGTTTTTTACAACAGTGCCTCTATGTAAGAAGATCAATTAGATCCAGAACATTAAAAAATTCATCAATGGAATCCCTCACACCGATAACACATCAGATGAAGAACATAAGAGAGATTATGTTTGTTGGTGGTGATTAATCAAAGGGATATTATTTATGAAAATAACTGAAGATTAAATTTTTTTTTATTTTGTTTAATAATAAAAAAATATAGTGTTCATGATTTCATTGTAATAATACCATGAAGCCAATAATACACTACCAAGAAAGTTAATCGTAATTATGTGAGGAATATTTTCAAATTATGATGAGTAGTGCGAGACGGTAAGATATTAATGAGCTGAGAATGAATGAAAGATTTTAATGATTTGATAATAAAATAAAGATTGTAATTATATGATAATGAAAGGAAGATCATAAAAATATAATAAAGAAAGATAGATCATAAAAATTATAATAATCTAAAGCTGAGGATGTCATATTAGACTTAAGAAAAGTTTTTTTTCTTCAGATGACTAATCTATGAGAAATATTAAGAATGTTTGAATAAGTCAAGGTTAATGATAAAATGTGATTTTTTGGTGTTTTTAAATTTTAGTATGTGAGAAATTTTTTTAGTTTCCTACCATTACATTTCTATGTCACCTTTAAATAGAATCAATGTTTAGTCACATTTTTTAACATTTCACAAGTGTGGAAAGGGTAGAGAGCTGTATATTTAATTCCATGTTTTACATTAAAATTTGTGATCTTAGAAGAATGTCACACACTATAATATTTTTTTTATTAGAATAAGGATGATCGTATTGATAATTTGATAAGAGATAGAGTTTTGTTGATTATGAAAGGGTTAATCATACTAAGTACATAAGATTATGTTTTGTCAGGCTGAGGATATTTGGAGTATGTTCTGAGTTTTTTATATGAAGAATATGTTTTTTTATTCATAAAGAAGAAAAAGATTCATAAGGAACAAAATGAAAAAGGGAGCATCATATTGAGTATATCTGAATAAAGAAGATCAAAATGAGTTTTTGAGTAGAATTTGAGAAGTGAAGAGTGATAAATGGAATATTGTATTGAGTTGACCATAGTGAGTCAATCCGAATAGGTTCATCAGGATGATGTTAATCATATTCAGTGTCATAGAACTCAAAATAATTTGTGGATAAAATTTAAAAAAGTCATTTTTTTAATTCTTTTGTAAGGAAATATTATAAACTGGTGAGAGTTAGTATTATATATCAATTCATTATAAAGAAGGTGTCTAATGGAAGTTTTGACATGTTTTATTCACTTATTCATAATTTTTAATTTCCACAGACCCATGGGAGTCGCTATAGCAAGGATTTGTGTTCTCACACCAAGGATGTAAGTTATAAATATCTTGTTATTTACTTGATTACTATATTATTTAATGTATAAAAAATTTTAAAAATATTATAAGGATATTAAAATTAATAGTTTTTAGGGGTTATGCATTATAAGGCATTGAAACTAATAAAAGGAGATAAATTCATTCAACTCCCCCTTCTATATTTTTATTCAATCCTTAGGAACATCATTTGGAATCTGATCCAGTCACCCTAATTAATTAATTATTATGGATAATTTCAATTATCTCACTAATAGACTAATTCATACATTTTTTTGGAAAGTTACTTTGGATGAAAAAATAGAATTATTCATCATCTCCTATATATTACCCTATATGTTTTTAATAATGTTACAATTGGGCTTCCACATATTGATAAGGGAGTCCTAATGAATTTCTCTAATAAGATAAATATAAAATTTAATAGAAAATATAGAAATTTTATTCCAATTTTCTTATCATAAAATGTTTGTATGAAGGTGATGGGTCTCAAAAAATTTAAGAGTATGTTGGAAAATATTGACTTTATTTTTCAAAGGAATACTAAATTGATGGAATAAAATCTACAAATATTTCATAGTAATTATGACAATATCAAAATAAGAGAAAAAAACATTTGATGAATACTTCCCTAGAGTAAATGATATTTTTTCACTATATGAGGATTTAGAGATGTCTTGTATGATCCTACAACTTTGAAGAAACTTATGAGAAACTTTTTAGATATTTTTGATTTTAAAATATCCTCTTTAGATTACCAGAAAAAGTTTCCTCATAATAAATTTCATAACATTCTTGTACCTATGAAATGTTTAAATCTACAATGTTAAAAAATAATATTAAATATAAAATGTATTTTCATGCCATGTGAAAAATGAAAATACTAGGCATTAAAGGTGTTTATCCATTTATCTTTATTGATAAATATGATTATGGGCTGAGTGAAAAAATAATATCCCTTATATCTATGAAATATTATAGTGTTTGAGGAATTTTTGGAAGTAATCCTTCTCTCAAATGTTTTGAGTGTGGTGGAATTGGAATGTGTGATAATAATTTTACTAAAAAGAACGTTGGAGAACATTGAGATTATTTTGGTGATAAACCCTGATGAATGAAGTGAATAAAAAGTACTAAAGAAGAAAATACATCCTACAAATATAAGAATATGTTTACTAGGAACAAGAGATGTATATGGAGTGATAAATTTGGATCAAACTCAACTAATAGGAATTATTTAGATAATTAAAGATCAGAAAAATTCAGAAACTTCATTGAAAAAGTTGAGAAAACATATGATTCCTCATATAGTGAAGAAGGAGGTGAAGAATCATATAATTTCTAACACTTCAGAACAAAACTTATTTCATGTAATGGATAAAAAACTCTCAAGAACTAAATAAGTGTAATGAAAAAATATTGAGGAGAAGCTAATAATGGAAAAAAAACATTCCATCAATCAAGAAGAAGAGCACATATAACAGATATTATGTTACAAATAGAATTTTCTAGTAGAGAAATAAGGTTGAAGATATCATAAGGAAGGCGGAAGATAAAGAAGTATAAGTTAACAAGTTTCAATCAAATATTGTTCTTTCTAAAAGTTCCATGAGGATGATTAATGAAAACATAAAAAAACTATGGAAGTAGAATATGAGACTTCCAATGTTCTTTATTAGTCTCAAAAAACTAATTAGGTGGAATCCAATCTAAAAAATGTTTCATAATTTTTTTGTAAATCATAGGATTCAGAAAAGTTGTTGGGAAATCATTTTTGGAGAAAGGATATGAGAAACATATAGAATCTACAAAAGATAAAAACCCACTCAGAATGAAAGATGGAAAAAGTCCTAAGTGTGATATTACTGAAAGAAGTTATCAAACTCAATAATGTTTCTATATAGAAAGATCTTTATTTAGTATAAAATCATGATTTGATAGATATTTTTGGGGGTGGAGAATCTATGGTCATAAATATTATAACTGTTATTATAAATTTTCACTTCATGGAAGAAGTTCTGAAGAAGGATAATGATATGGTTGATAAAGGATGACTAAGATTCCTAACCCACATGAAGTTAGAAAAGGAAAAACTCAAGATGTTAGAAAACATTCCAACAGAAAATATATTTGAATCACTTGGAAGAAATTTTTGGAATATGTGATAAGGTTGGTCATCATATGAAAATATATAAGAAACTCCTTCCATAACATGTTACATATGTTATAAAATAAAAGGAATATGGGAAATAAGAAATTGCATACATAAACCTTTTTGTTGAGATAGCTTTGAATGAAAGTAAAAGGAACCACCCATAGATTATTGATAGTGGCGATTATTCATATATGATATGTGATATAAAAATATTGAATAATGTTGAAAGTCATTATGTAGGATAAATTTCTTTTATTAATGATTGTTTCCTATACATTATAGTAATCTGAATGGATGATATTAAAGTAGACAAGTTGAAATCTAAACATTCTTTTTATTAATGGGATAAAAAATTAATTACATAGTGTATGTCATCTTTGTGGTGATGGAAAATAAGTGATCTTCAAAAAAAATTTGTTATCAAAAGTGAGATACAATTAATAGTTATTAGAAAAGGAGAATGAACTATTGGGAATGTATTACAAATATTATAGTTTTTTTAATCAAGTTAATTGAGTGTTGAAGATGGAAATAAGATGTTTCACCAAAGACATCGCCCCATAAAGAAGTAAAACATGAAAAACATTATTACATTGATTATATCCATTGTTTTATAGAATTGAAAATAATAGATTAAGATTTCTGAGTTACTTGTCCAAAGGGGAAGTTAATTAATAAATTTTATAAGAGAGGTTAGATTCAAACAACCAGACCTCTTTAGCACATTAGTTCTAATTTATGTGGACTGGTGAGACATCAATCAATAAAAAAATTTATAATTTATCACTTTTATTGATGGTTTCATAAGGATTAAAAACATCATTTTTATGAAACTTAACGTAGTGGTTTTAGAAATGTTTAGGTTTTTTGAAAACAATTTTGAGAAAGAAATGAGTGTTTATATTGAGAAGTTGAGATTAGATATTGGTAAAGAATTCACACGCAATACTTTTAAAATTTATTTGAGAAATCATGACATGAAATATCTCGATATTACTCCTTATACACCTCAATAAAATGGATTATAAGAAACAATTAATGTAATTTTGGTGGAAATGGGAATATTTATGTCTGGATAATACAAATTTTCATTGCTGTATTGGAGAGATGCTATTATCAATGTTGTACAGGTTGAAAATAGATTATTTTTGAGAGTGGAAACCAAAATTAATTCTTATGAAATGTGGTATAAGAAAGTAATTTTATTAATGAACATAAATTTTTATAGATGTCTATGTTTACATGATATATGAAACAAAAATATAGGAATGTTTTAAGAAAATGTTGAGGAAAGAATATTTATGGGTTGTTCACCCAATAACATTCATTATAGATATTGGAACAAACAATTATAATGTTTGGGGGACTCATATGATATGAATGTAACAAAAATTTAAAATTAGTAATAAGAAATTATTGAGAATTATCTAGAGGATAAACTAGATAATTGAAATGGTAGTGAAATTATTTCAAAACATCCTTACCAAGATTCAAGAGAGTCGTGCGATGAGGAATGTTCTGCTGGAAGAAAACATTGAAAATTATCACCTTACACAAACATGTTGAGACCAAATATATTATTGTGATTTAGAAGGATCAAGTTAAATCCATTAGAAAGTTGAGATAATAATATAAAATTTCACTCATCTCAATTGTTGAATTAGAATTGGTATAAAATATATTAAACATATTGAATTGGTGAATTCTAAGAAAGAAGAGTTAGAACGAATTGAGAAAAATGAAACAGGGGAACCTATTCCATGTCTGAAAGGTAAAACTGTTTTATAAACAATATAGGTTTACTAAAAAAAGTATAATGATCATGGAGATGTTTCAAAAAAAATCAAGTCTTGTTTTTAATGGCTATGCATAGGAGGAATGTGTGGATTTTGATGAAAAATTTTCTCCTATTTCAAGGTTAGAAACTATCATAATGTTTTTAGTAGTGGATGATCACTAGAATTACAGTTTATATTAGATAGATGTAAATTCATAAATTTTAAATGTAAAAAATAAATAAGAAGTTTACAATGAACAATCTTGTGGGTTTCTACTTAATGGGATTATAAAAAATGTTTTCAAACAAAATAAATACTTGTATGGAATAGAAGAAGATCCCCAAGCATGGTATTCAAAACATTACTATAATTTGATAATATATAATTTTTTTAAAGGAAATGTTGATAGAAACATATATATGATAGTTTTTGAATCATGAAATTTAATTGTAGTTTTTAATGTCGATGATAAATTTTTTGATGGGGATAAATAATATATTTTTTATAAATTTGATAATGAAATGAAATAGAACAATGAAATTTCAATTTTCAGATAATTAACATTCTTCAATGAATTAAAAGTTCAACAAAAATAATGATACATTTTCTTATCCCAATAAATGTATTCTATAGAATTATTAAAATATTTATAATGGAAGAATACAAATAACTGCCTACTCATTTCTTTATGAGAATAGAGTGGAATAAATATGAGTCCAGAAAATTTATTGATTAGAGGGATTTTCAAAATAGTATAATAAGTCTACATTACCTTACATTATAAGGTTCTGGTATTATTTACACCATGACTTTGACTTTTAGGTATCAATATAATAAAAATGAATTATATATGTTGGTTGGAATGATATTTATAAGGTATATTAAGGGAATAATTTCATAATGTTTTTATAAAAAACAATTTCATGGATGAAGTTTCATTGTTATAATAATGTAGATTGGGAATGTGGTTTTAATGATAATAAATGAACCTGAGGAGGAAACATTTCCGTGGGTAAATGTTGTTTGAGTTGGCATAGTAAGAAAAAATGTTTAACACTTTAACCACAGTAGAGTGATTATTTATTGTAGCAATGCATGACTGTACTCAAATGTTGTGGATGAATGAGACTTAAATGTTAATGTTTAAAAAAAATTGAAGATAATTTTTGAAAATTATAGTATACCTATCATTTTTAAAAATCTGGTCCATCATTAAGGATAAAAAATCATTTTAATAATGTTTCACTTTATAAAATACATTGTTTCTACAAAAATTGTTATGATAGAATATATCTCACCAAAAAATCAAATAGGTGAAATCTCAAAAAAAAAGCAATGCTGAATGAGTATTTTTGGAATTATTGTATAAACATCATGTTCATCCTACTCTCATGAATTCCAAATCCTCATAAATAATAACCCACACTATTCTTTTTTTATCTTGTCAGATTGGGATAGAAATTAAAAACATTTTACTTTTCAGATGTTTTTACTTATATTTCATTAATGAATTTGATTATTCGGTCATAATAAAATTACGGAGAGAAAAATAAAAAGTAGAGAAAAAGAAAATTGTGAGGAAAAGATAATAGTAAAGGGAGTGTATCCTATCATAGATTTAAAATTTTCTTTATCATAGTGGGATGTAATTCTATCAAAAACATTACTTTATCCAGTATTGTGGTGTCATGGAAAATGTTTTTGTGAAATAATATGTTCTAATAAAAATTTAATATTATGATTTGTAGTAATTATTGAGTTGTAAAATGTTTTTTAATAGTTGAAAATCTTATTAGAAAGAGTTTTCTACAAATACAAAGGAGGGTTTTGATGAAAAATTGTGTTAATTTTTATGAATGTTTTTTTATTTTTTCAAAAACTATTCATTTTGTAAAATAATGTTTTCGTTATTCAGGATCCGACCAGCTCTATCATAATGAGTTTTCATAAAAAATATAAAACGTTTTGAGTGTTTATATATCCAAACCAAATGGGATAAAAAAGTGTTATATTTGTGAATATTTTCTCCCAGACATAGGTTTTTGGACTAAGCAACACCAGAAGTAGAAGTGTTAAGAATGAACAAGTTGTTTATTAGATGTAAAATATGTCTTAGTATCCTCGATTAAAAGTTAATGATCCATCAGATAGTGTTTTTTTGTCAGATGTTACTGAGTAAATAATTATTAATTTTTCTGAAGTGTTTTGATATTAGATAGAGAAGGTAGGTGTTAGGAAGTTTTCATACATTCTATCCGCAAATTAGATAATTATTTTCAAGTCATGATGTAATAAAAAATCATGATATCTATAATGATTACATATTTTTAATAAATAGAGGATTTGTAATATTTTTATGGGTTCCAAAAACCTGAAAACAGATGATTGAATTCAGAAGTAACGAACTAAGAAGTTTTCATAGGAAATAATGTTTTAAGATGATGAAATTTGATGTTTTTAATGTTTCTGAGTCGATCCGTCAATAGATGATGAACATCATAATGATAATTCAAGAATTATATGGTTATCAAATAGAATGACTCAAAGGAGGATGAGAAATCAGATCAGGGACATGTAAGGATTCATCAAATGAATTCCTCACACCGATAACACATCAAATGAAGAAAATCAGAGTGATAAGTGTTTCTGATACCAATCTATAAAATGGATAATAGGTATTAATATAAGTAAAGAATCTAAAAGGGTTGTGTTTTATTTACAGGATATAAATGGAGAATTAATGTTTTTAATTGAATAATATTTTTACACCAACAATTCATCTTCATAGGAAGTTTATCATAATGATCAGAGGATGATAGCAAGAATGTCATTATCCATTCAAGATTGATAGATCATAATGATCTGATATGGGAAGGTAAATCATAATGCGATGATAAATAAAGGAAAATCATAATTATCTAAGAAATAAAGGAATTTCATAAAAATTTGAGAAAGAAATGAAGAAGGTAATAAGAAGATGAAGTTGAAGCTGTTGATGTCATATCAAACTGAGGAAAATTTTGTTTGTTTGAAATAATGATCTTAGAGAAATCATAATAAGTTTTGAATAAGTTAGTATTGAATTTTATGTGCGTGTGTTTCTATGATTTTTCAAATTGTAGAAATAAAAAGATGTTTATTGATTTACTTCCATTACTTTTCCAGGTTTCCTTTAAATATTAGAAAATTTCAGTTGAATTTTGAATCTTTTCACAAGTTTGAAATAAGTCGTGCACTACATTTTTATTGTAAATCTTTTATTTCTGAAATGAGACCCATAAAGAAGGATGGAAACATAAAGGTTTTGTTTACCTGAGTGAGGAAAACTATTTTTATCATTTGACTAGAGATTGTGTTTTGGAGGTTATAAATCGGTTCATCATAGTAAGTCAATCAATTTGAGTTCATCAAACTGAGGAAGTTATAAATGTGATTTATTTTGTTTCTGAGAATTAAATGTTCTTTATCATGAGGAAAGAGAAAATTTCTTAAGGAACATAATAAGAAATAAAGAATAATATTGAGTTAATTGGACTAAAAAAGACCAGACTAAGTTTTCCAGCGTAGTTTGTGAAGTATAGATTGAGAAAGGTAAGATCATATTGATTCGATCCTTTTTAACTTTAGATGTGATTATGGGTAACTGAATTACAATACATATTAACATATATATTTATATGTATGATGATTATTTTATGAAAATTGACTTAATTAATTATTGTTTTTAAGAATCTATATATATTTTTCAAATAATTTTATATTTAGTAAATATTATTGTATTATTCCTAAATAATTATTTTAATAAAATAAATTATTTATTTATTCCTTCTAGATTTATTAGCTCTTTATATAAACTAAGTGTAAGTGAAACTAGAATTAAATATATTTCATATTATTATAAACATGTTTCTCATTGTATTTTATGATTTTATTTAATTTTAAAATGTTAAAATTTTCAAAAATTTTATTTTTAAAAATAAATATCAATTTTGGATTTATAATTTAAAAAAAATTACGATTAATTTTTTTGTTTTTTCTCAAAAGATTGTTTTGAAGATAATAGTAAAAGACATTTTTTTACAAATAATTTGACATTTATGACATTATTAATGTATAATTATGTATTATAATTTCCTGAAACATATTTCTATGATAAAATATGTATTTTTATGTTACCTTATAATTTTAAAAATGTTGGTTTTAATTTACAAAGCCTATTTTTGACATTTTTGAAATTAGTTGATATATATCAAATAAATTATTTTTAATACATTATAAATTTGGTATTTTAAAAAAAATTATTAGTTATATTTTTTTGAAAATTATAATATTAAATTTATTTTTTCTTTCATCATGTGAAAATAATCATATAATTAATTTTTTTAATTTCTCAAATATAATAAATGTTTTGATGAATCGTGAAATAATAGAGTTTTTACTAAAATTTGGACTTTTATTGCGTTATTAGTATGTAAGAGAAAAATATAATGTTAAAAAAACATTTTAACTCATTAAATATTTATTTAATTAATAATGTTATGTATCTCAAATATATCAATTTTACTTTATGAAACCTATTTTTCAATTTATAAAAAAGTAATATTATAATCATAATACAAAATGTTTTTGTATTATTTTTAAAATTTAGAATGGGATTTAACATAAAGAAACATAAAATTTTATAATTTTATAATAACCAATTTATTTATTTAAAATTATAAAATGTATAATCCAACCATACACATAAATATTTAGGTAAAATGAACTTTTCCTATGGAAAACTTTTTATGCATTATATATGATAATGTTAAAACTGTTTTCCATAACACAAGAAAAATTTATCTTATATCATTAGTTCCATATTTTAAATATTGTTTTTCAAATTATTAAACTATTTTAATTTCAATTTTTTTTATTAAAATTAGTTTCCAAGGGTGAAACTGGTGTTACCACGGTAAAGTTAAATAATGAAAAAAGTGGTATAACATTATTAAAAAGTTAAAACACATAAAACACATATTTTATATTTGGATTGTGGAGGTAGTATATACCATATCAACATATAGAAACTATTATTTTCCCTTTTTTGATCATTGTTTCCTTCAATAATGGAATGCAATTATTTATAAATAATATGTTTTTAAAAGAGTTCCATTTTATTTATATTAAATAGATACAAACTATAGAATATTTATCCTCCTATTATAATTTTAGGATCAGGGAATAAACATATATATTCATTCCCTAACACCATTCCCATTAATTTGAAAAACTTTTCTCACAAACATACCTAGATAATATTCTGTATAGAGTTACCCATGGGAGAACTTCCAAGGGAATGGTAACACTCTCAACCAGACTTCTCTTGATATCTTCTCCTTCAAAACCCATAAAATAAACTCTACCCATAATATTATAATGATTCTAGTGTTTATAAATGATAAAATTTTATTATACTAATGTAATATAAATTTTATACTTTCCTCAAAAATCATTGTCAAAAACAAAAAAGTCATCGTGCGTGTGTGCATACTGTCACCTCAATGAACATGTTTTGTTTTCCATGACCACATAACATAGATGAATGTGAAAATGTATTTAGAATATTAAAATTATATATTTATCAATATTTTTATTATATAATTATAAAATGTGAAAATATATAATTAATAAAAATAAAAAATAGTTATAGTTACTTTAACCACCTTAAATGGACATATAAAGATACCGTTAATAATTTGGATCATTTTTGTTGATAAAATTTGAATATGCATATATAATTTAATAATACTATAATAAAGTACATAATCCTACAAACATTTTGATATCATGATGTTTTTATGACACCTTTTTTATTTTTTAACAAACCAAATATGTAAATATGCAGTTATCCAAACAATATCTAGTAATCAATGTAAGGGGAAAATATAAAAAAGTAAATATAAAATGATGATAAATATACCATATAAAATATAATATATATCAAAACGTGTATTGTTTATATATATTTAATATCATATAATTATTTATGACGTTATGTGGAAGTGTAATGCACTTCTAGACCTGAGTTAAGGGATCTTTCATACCACCTTTGTTATCTGTCACTTGCATATTCTCTTTATTTTTCTCTCATTCCTGAAATCTTATTTGAATTAAATTCAAATTTTTATGTATATATTTCTATGAAATATATACATATTTAAATATCTATTTCATTTTTTGGGTTATACATTTCTATATTTCTCTTTTAAATTCAAACATTAAATTTAACTCGATTTAAAGGAACATTATTATTTATTGTATAATATAAACAATCAACGTCATAATTTTTTTAAAAGTAGGAATATATTGTTGAAAACATCAATATTATATATATAATCCTCTTGATTTAATTATTTTCTTATGGAAAATAATAAACTCTTTATTTATTTGAAAACTCCTTTTGTTATTTTTTGAAACTCTTCCCAGGAGATTATTTTTATCCATTCTTCAAGTGATAATTCTGATGAATTTTATATTTTGGAACTACATCATAAATAAAAGTAGAACATTTTAAATTATAAAAGCTCAAAATAATATAATTTTTTTTTCTCTTGGGAATCCTTATAATTTTTACCTCATTTATGCTGTAAATCTGAGTTACACTACACACTTCCTTCTAATGGGTTTGAAAATTATTGATATATATATATATATATATATTGGTTTTTTTCATCATGAAAAACAAATATATGATTTAATTTATTTATAAGGGTATTATAAAATATATATCCCTCTAATTCATTGGGTAAATCATCATACATTTTGAGATATTATGTTTGGGATTTGGTAATGAACAGAACCCACTATGAGACTTTTTCCACTATATTTATGGGAATTTTGTGTAATCCCAATCCACAATGGGGCATTTTTTACACTATCAAGTTGGTATATGGATTAATACATTAACCATGTTTATGATGTCTTGTATTAGGATTTTTACATATATTCTCTAATTTTATGATCTTATGATTTCATTTCCTTATGAAATGTTTCTATAATTATTATCAATCTATTTATGGTATCATGTTATTCCTACTATCTCTAATGTTATGGTTTATCTCAATTTAATTTTTTATGGGGATTTATTGATCATTCATTTCCTTATGTACTTTCCATAGGGTATCAAATTTAGTTTTATATGATCTATGGGATTTCGGAGCACTACATGGTGTTTTAAATGAAGATGTTTTTATATATTCAAGATGATGTATTTGTGTATATAAAATTCAAAAGATAATGGAACTCTAGATTCGTTTCTTTTATTGTTGTAAATGAATTTTATAAATCATTAATTAATGTATTTTTAATAATTTTGGTCAATATAGTAGGTATTAGATGATGATCTATTTAATTTTTATTTTTAGGAGAATAGAAACATAGTAGAAACCATAGAGGTAAATTTAATGGGTAAGAATAAATGTAAGAGAAAATACAAAATTTTATAATCTAGAAATTTTTTTGTGTTTTAACATTCATTAACATATATGTTTGGATACTAGTTAGTGAATGTAGGTTCTTACATAGATAATTCTAGGGGTACCAACCATGAAGACGGTCTATTGGGTATTAAATCCATCAGGACCTAGTTCACGAAAAGGAGGAATAACTATAAACCTTTCTAAAAACAATATAAAATATTACTTGGTCGATAATATACTCATTATGAACCACTATAGAGGATTTATTTCTTAGTTACTATGAGGGACTCGGTTTGGAAGTATAAGAGGGACAAACTTAAGGTAAAATATAGGGAATCATGAATGACATTGGTCGAATTAATGATGTAATAAGTTGATCTATGAATGATATTAGTAAAACTCTTAATGATATTGGATAAAAAAAGATTTATATGTCTTGACCAAATTGAATTCTTAGTAAAATTTATGGTATTATAATGTTAAAAATATTTTGGTTAAACTACCATTTGATAATCATGAATTATTATCTTATTATAATAATTTCTTATCACTTACATTAACCATTTTTTTGTTTCAGTGATGGATGACACCAAATAGAAACTTGTTAAATCTTTGTGTGAGGGATAATTTGATGATTAATTCAACCATAAACTCATTATAATGTGACATCGTCTAAAAAATTAAGGTTTTATTCTAGAGAAACTATAATAAAATATTATTAACAATGTGATCATAATTTAAATCCTAATCCCACTAATGAATATAAGGATCTAATCTTGTGTGAACTAGGGTGTTGGAGATAATGTGAGAAATAATATTTGAAATCATACATGTCGACAATGTTGATAGAAACAATAAGGTACTTTCTTCTAGGAGATTAGAAGATGAAATGACTATGATAATCAATTGAACAAATAAATAATATTTCCATAAGAAATGATGAATTCAATTAGTGAAGAAAATATTATTTCAACGGATCCACTGTAGATTAACTATTTTAAAAGAGAGGGAGTATTTCACTATAAAAACCAATTCACCAAGCCATGATTTAATGTAGAAAACTAACACAAACCATATCCTAGATCATGGAAATAAGGGAAATAGTACCCAATGAATAATTTTTATATAGATACTGATTTTTCACACTAGTTTTTTGATGTATTATATCATGTATGATTTAAATTAATAGGGTTTTATATATAAAAAATTGTTTATTTGAATAATTATCATATAAACTGAATATATTAATTCTTCAAGGATTGATGAAATCTACATGATTCATATTTATATATTCATAACTTATTAGAATTTTATTTTAATTGAACTATTTCTTTTTATAAAGGCCCTATATAAAATTGAATGAATCCATTCTCTCCCAGTCAGCTCCCCCGAGTGGTTTCCTTTTCCCATAGGGTTTCTTCCTTTTGTAATGTAGCACCACCTCTTGGACCCTACTTTCTCCTTCCATTCTTGTGATTCTATGTAATTTTCATCATCAGTTACTCCTCAGATTCATTCTCAAGGGTGGTTCTATCTCGTTCCGTGTCTGAAGATTCATGTGTGCTTCTTAGATAGTGAGTGGTTGATGGCACAATCGCTCTTCCCCGACTACATCTTCTGTGCTTTGAACTCCCAGTCAGCTGTTCCCTTCCAGGATGGATTGGGAGAGTCTGATTCAAGGAGTTTTTGGGCTTCGTAGTCCGATGGCAATAGATCTCCAAGCTTCTCCTTCTTCATTTAGGGTTTTGATCCACTGTTCTCTTCAATATATATATTTTTTATAATTTTACCTAGGTTTTTAATCCATAGTTTTGTTCCATATTTGGTTCCATTCTTCGATGTGGAATTTAGTCTTTTCAAATGTTTTTTTGTTTTTTCAATGGGTTTAGACTGATTTGCTATTGGTTGTTCACTGCAGGTGTGGGTTGTCAGTGTGAAGGCTTCAGTGTGAGTTTCTTCGGTGGCTTGAAGTTTATTGATCTTGTTCCGCAGTGGGGTGGGTTCCATTGGTGTCGCAGATGGAATTGGATTATTGTGGTTTGGAATGATGTGAATGGCGCATCAGGGTGTGCTGCTCGTGTGGATTTTGTTCGATGGCTGATAGTCATCAACAATGGTGGTGTGAAATCTATTTTAGTGCATGTTTTGTTTTGAGGTTGAATTTTATGGAGGAGAAGGTGTTGGATTTCTTCTGCATAGAAATTTATAGTGTTTTTTGTTGTTTTTTCTTCCTATAATCACTAGTTCCATTCTCTACTATTGATTTAGAATTCCCCTACTATCTCCGAGGTGGAGCTGTGCAGAGGTGTTAAAGGATCTTTGGGACGTGAGTTTGATCATGTGGCATCGTGATAAAGACATTTAAGACAACACGTTTCTTTATGGTGTGGATGTTTTCGACTCTGGTGTTGATGATAATGGTAGTTGGCAGTGTGTGATCGATGGTGATAGTGGGGAACGGGGTAGCTCGTTGTCTAATAATGGGGGTGTTTGATCCGTTTAAATTTTGAGTTTTGGATGTTTCTCACGATTCGTTGAAATTTATATTTTTAGTGGGTGGATCTTATAGTGGTTGAATTTATAATGTTTGGGTTAGTTTTGGTTCACACTTACCCTTTAAAAGTTTCTTTTAAAAATAAAAATATTGATTGTGGTAATAAAAAAATGTCCAATATAAAATTTCATATAGGGAAATATGACTTCACATCCTAAATCAATGTAGGATCAAATACAAATATATGGTAAACTATGAGTTCCCTATATATATTAGTCCCATCGTATGGGTTTTCAAATTCACAGGATGAAATTTATTTAAGTGGGGAATGTAATTACTCTAAATTTTATATTTTTCTTTTTATTATGTCCAATGTGTTTGATTGAGTTTTCTGCATAAAACATGTAACTATAAATAAAATATTATAAGTTTATGTCATTAAATCATTTCCATTAAATTAGTCGGTATAAATAGGCATAACTAAATCATAAAATATACTGTTATCTATTTATATATATAAATATTATTTTATAAAAATTTAACGATTTTATTATTGTGTTTTAGAATTATTTCTTATACAATTTAATTATATAGAAAAGAACTAAATATGTATTTATTAAATGATTATTTTAGTAAAATTTTATTTTTATTGGCCAATTCTAGATAAATTACAGATTTATTAAAATTAATAACATGAATAACAATTATTAAAAAATATATTTTCCTATAAAAAAGATTTAAATTATACCTTTTGTTTTTAATAATAAAAATATAAAATTTTTGAAATTTAATTTGAATAAATAAACATTATTTCTCTATTTTCAATTTAAATATCAGTTTAAGATAAATTTTTAGGATATTTCTAAAATGGTTTTTTAGTTGAATATTGAAAAATATTATTTCTTTAAATAAAAAGACTTTTATGAGTTTTTTTACATATAAGTATGGATTTAATTTTCATAGAAACTTCTTATAAGACCAAATATTTATTTAACATGTTACTTCATACTTTCTAAAACTATTGTTTGAATTTAGAAACCCATATTTTACATTTTCGAATATAAGTTATATTTATTCCAAAAATTATTCTAGGTACCTTATAAATTCAGTTCATGAAGATAAAAGTTATTAAATTTTATAAGAAAAATTTTATAAAATTAATTAATTTATTTCATTATGTAAATAATTATTAGGATTATGTTTTAGTATTTGTTACAAATTACTAATTTTTAGATGTTCTGTGTACAAATAAATTTTTTTTTTCAAATTGATTCCTTTTACTTTTTTTGAGTATATAATAAGGGAAAATAATTTTATAAAACCATTTAATTTATCAAATAATTATTTATAGAATATATATAAGAATCTTAAATATACAATTTTAGATATATGAAACCTATGTTTAAGAATACGATAATATTATTAAATTAATCCCAATAAATGAAATCCTTGTAATATTTTGGTAAATTCAGTTTTGTCTTCATAAAAAAGAAAAATAAAATTTATTTAATTTTTATCAATTAATTTATATCTTCGAAATCATTAAAATTTTTATTACTACCCCACACATAAAATTTAATACTGAAAATATGTTAAAGAAATTTTTTTTACACATTATATGAAAAAATATTAAAATTAATTTATATAACTCATAGAAATAGTATTTATATAAATATTTCAATATATTATATCAAAAAATTCGAATTAAAATATAATTGGAATTATAATTGTTTTTCATTGAAATTAGTTTTCATGTTTGCAAGTGGTGTTACCATGGTAAGTTTAAATTAGGGTAAAAGTGGTTTCATATAGTGGTAAAGGAAATAAACACGTGAAAAAAAAAATTTATTTTGGATGGTAGAGGGTGTACCAGGATTATATAATTTCACAAATCATTATTTTATATTTTTTTATCCTTTGGCCTTGAATAATTACGTTATACTATTGATAAATTTTTTGTCTTTATAAGAGTTCCATTTTCTTCATTTATAATAATTTTCCATGTACAACCCAATTATCCAACCATTAAAATGATTGGGCTCAACCAAAACTCTAATGTAGTATCTCTTACGCATTATCCCCATGACTTTTAAACTTTTTTCATCCAAAAAATTCTATACTGAAGAACATTATGGAGTTACCCAAGGGAGAAATTCTATGTGTGATGTAATACTCTCAACAAAAATTATACAGTTTTTTTTTCTTCTTTTACAACATAAAATAACATATATCCATGATTTTATGATAACAACAAATTTATTAGTATTCAAAAATGTTTTTATTGAAATATAAATTCCCTTTTTTACATTTATAAAAAATCATTAAGATGAACAAAAACACTATCATGCGTGTATACAGACTACAACATCCATGGATGATATATTTTGTTTTCAAATACCTTATTACAAAGATAACATTGAAAATGTATTTAGTATGTAAAAATTATATTATTGAAACTGTTAAAATATAGTAATGATAGTATATGGAAATATTTATTTAATTAAAATAATAATTGTAATGACCCGCCAATCCTCATTGGCTTGAGAGATCAACGAGTCATTACTAGTCCTTAAGAAACATCCCCAAGGCACCAAAGGCTGGAAATAAATGCTGAAGGGTTTCAAAACAAGTGGGGGACCATTTAACCATTTTCAACATACCAAAGAACAAACAACCATAACCAAACTGATCTACTAAATGATGCACAATAAAATCCAATAGAACTCAACCATTTCATTTATCATAAACCAACCAAGAGTACCACGGTGGAAACCAACACAAAACATCATAGTAAACAACGGAAAGACAAACTCAAAAACTACAATATAACAACCCAAATCCATTCTCCATAAGCTCCAAAATCCAACAGCACGAACTGGCCCAAGTATCACGAAGCAGTGCTCTAAAGTTGTGACACTTTACTTTTTCCAACGTCCCGGTATATGAGATCTGCAAAAGCACCAATGTGCCAAAGCAGAGGGTGCGTAATGAAACATAATAGGTTTTCCCCGATAACTTTACAAACCATGCCTCTAGGATAAAACTTGTTAGCACGTTTATATAAAACAATTCATATAAAACTATTTCAACGCAATTCAAAATATAACAAGTTCCTTGTCAAAAACCATTTTCCAACAAAACCCAACTTTCTCAAGAAAAGAAACCACGAAAAGTTTCTAATTCCATTCACATTTCCATCTGGCACATTCGTTCTATTTCACCAATCCATAGAACCATCCATGCATGCAACCTGGACCTCCCTATACTTGCGAGTGGTGAGTTGTCCTTCCACTAAGCCATCACAGAATGGACTACCTTGACGGGGGTACTTCATGACCTTATCCATCCCAACCTAATTATGGGGGGACTTCTCGCCCTTATCCATCCCATCCTATTGATGGGGGGATTTCTCACCCTTATCCATCCCAATGCATATTAACACACACCTAAACCTTGCAATCTAGGCCCAAAACCAAGTGTCTTCAAAACCTTTCAAAAAAGAATCACCCTTTTATTAAAAACCATTTCATTCAAGCAGTAAAACCATATCCAATTTAAAATTACCATTTTAAATTTACTTCAACAACCACTTTCCAAAAACACACAATTTTCATCACCTGATACTAAAAAGGGGTTTCAACCATTCTTTCATAATAGATAAACATACCATTTCAATCAAGGAAATCAATTTGAATCTAAGATTTCAAATTCTAAGAAGGAGGAGTCGAGAGTGAATCCACCTACCTCAACAAATTGGGCGAAACCATGCCACGGACGAAGAATGATCAAGAACACCGGGTAAAAACACTAAAAACTATCCTTAGATCTCTTCTCCTACACAAAAAAGATCAAATCATGTCATATTTGTCATCCATACCCTTATATCTACACATAATGGTCTTAGATATTAGAAAATGAGAGAAGAGGAGAAGTATATCAAAGTAGAACTAAGAAACTGATCAAGAACGATCACATACCTTAAGAATCCGGCTTCGATTCGCCAAGGGATTCATTCGGATCACCTCCAGAACTCTTGGGAGAAGTCTTCCAACCTTCAAGGGAGAGTAATCCCATGTTAGGGCCTCTTAGGAGGTTTAAACATGGAAATTAAAGGCAAAACGAGTAAGATCCAAAATTTTAGGATCTAACTCTAAGTGACCGCACGGTTAGTCCGCACGGTTTGACAAACCGTGCGCTAACCCTGCGTTAGCTTATTCCTCGGCCATCCTTCATGCACAATTTGGCTATACGATTAGACAAACTGTGTGCAGACCGTGCGGAAGCCACTACCTCTAAGACTCACTGCGCACGGTTTGGCTGCACAGTTAGACAAACAGTGTGCCAACCATGCGAATTCCCCTTTTCCTCAAATCATCATTCCATGTTCTCCCGAATCTCCCATTCAACACCATTAACTTTAAAACCATGAAAATCATCAAGAATAGGGATTACATACCCGAAACTGGGAGTACTAAATTCTCCACTCCATTGGCCTTTCGGTCCCCAGAATGTTGAAAACCACAGCTTGACTGAAAGAGTTTTAGAAACTGCTCCTTCATTTCTTTCTTGTGTTTCCAAGTCTCTTCCTGAATATGACCATGTTTCCACAAAACCCGCACTAGGATGATTCTTTTTCCAAACAAGACCTTAACTTTCCTATCCAAAATCTGCATCGGGATATGTACCAATGAAGAATCCGGCTCTAGGTTAACGTGATCTCATCTGATCACCTGGTCAGGATCGGGTTGATACTTCTTTAACTGAGATACATAGAACACATTATGCACTACACTGAACCTTGGTGGTAATGAAAACTGATATGACACCTCACCAACTCGTTACAATATCTCAAAAGGTCCTATATATTGAGGAGATAATTTTCCCTGCTTCCCAAAACGACGATGTCCAATCCTTGGAGGGATTCTAAAAAAGACATGATCACTCACCGCAAACGACAGTGGTCTTCGGTGATGATCCGCATAAGATTTCTGACGACTCTGAGCCGTCTACATCCTCTTTATAATCAACTATATCTTATTCATTGTTTCTTGGACAAGTCTTGGCCCAACTAGTGAAGTCTCACCTGTTTCCACCCAACAATGTGGAGAATGACAAGGACGCCCAAATAATTCTTCAAACGGAGCCATGCGTATCGAGGCCTGATAACTGTTATTATTTGAGAACTCCACTTAGGGTATATGATCCTCCCATGAGCCACCAAAATCCATTACACAATCCCGCAACATGTCTTCCAACATTTGTATCTTCCGCTCAGATTTCCCATCTTTCTGAGGACGATACGCCGTACTCATTGTCAATTGAGTCCCCAGGGATTACAGTAATGATTTCCAGAAACGAGATATAAACCTCGGATCTGTATCTGAGAAGATAGACACTGGTACCCCATTCCTCTTTACCACTTCCCATATATAGATTTTTGATATATCTTCCACCGTATGGGTTTCACGAATTAAAATGAAACGGGCCGACTTGGTTAGACGATTTACTATCACCCAAATGGGGTCGTGTTTCTGGACCGTTCTTGGAATACCTATAAGAAAATCCATTACTATCTTCTCCCATTTCCACACTGGGATATGTAAAGACTGTAACATACCAGCTAGTCTATGATGATCGTCATTAACTTGCTGAAAAGTTAAGCATTGCGAGACGATTTCGGCCACCTTCTTTTTCATGCCTCTCCACCAAAACTGCGCCTTTAGGGCCTTATACATCTCGTATGTACTCAGATGTACAACCCATCTTGAATGGTGTTAAGCATGCAGGAGTTGTTACTGAGAAGCTATAGGTACAACCATCTGATCTCGAAACCACAAAACTGAACTACCATCCAACATTCATCCCTCAATGGTCTCCCCACCATTGAGTTTTGAACTCATTGCAACCCAGTCTACATCAGATGTCTATGCCTCCTTTACTATGTCCACAAAATCGGGAACAAGTGTAGCTGAAAATAGAACAACAAAATCACCTCGGTCTTAAAATTACCCATGCATGTCGACTAAGACCGACATCAACTTCCATTCATCTGAAGCTTCCTTTTCCAACTGAGCATAGGACTTCCTTCTTAATGCATCGGCCACTGAATTTCCCTTACCTGGTGTCTATATTAAGTAAGAATACAACATTTTATGATACTCCATCCATCTCCTCTGCCTTAGATACAAATCTCGCTGTGATAAAATGTGTTTCAATCTTTTGTGATCTGTAAACACAGTAAATTTGTCACCAAAGAGATAGTGTCTCCATGTTTTCAAAGCATGGCTGACTGCAGCTAACACCAAATCATGCGTTGGGTAATTTTTCTCATGTACTCTCAACTTCCTTGAGCCATAAGCAACAACATGGTGTCCTTTCATTAGAACAAAACCCAACCCTATTCCCGAAGCATCACAATACACTACGTATCCTTGCCCTGATTATGGAAAGATTAGTATAGGTGCTGATGTATAGAAAACTTTCAACTCTTGAAAAGTTCTCTGACATTCCTCATTCCATTGAAATGCACTGTTCTTCTTTGTCAATGCTGTCATAGGTGAAGCTAGTTGTGAGAATTCATAGAAAAAACGTCAGTAATAACCAGCTAGACCAAGAAAACTTCATATTTCCAAGAAATTATTTGGTGGTTGCTATGAAAGAACATCTTCTATCTTTTCTGGATCCACTGAAACACCTTTCTCAGAATCAACATGGCCTAGAAAACGTATCTGTTGTATCCAAAAATATCACTTTGATAATTTGGCATACAACTCATGGTCTCTCAATATTTCCAACACTATCTCCAAGTGTTGCTCATGCTCAACCCTTGTTTTTGAATACACCAATATATCATCCAAAAACACCACAAAAAGGAATCCAGATATCGCTGAAATATCTGATTCATTAATTCCATAAAGACTGCTGGTGCATTCATAATACCAAAACGCATGAATACTTATTCATAGTGGCCATATCTGCTTATGAAGGATGTCTTTGGAATATCATCCTTCTAAACATGCAACTGGTGATATCCTAACCACAAGTCAATTTTAGAGAACCACTGAGCTCCCCTAAATTGATCAAACAGATCATCAATGCGTGGAAGTGGATATCTATTCTTTATCATGACTTGGTTATGTTTACGATAATCAACACACAACCAAAGAGTTCTGTCTGCTTTCTTTACAAACAAAACTGGTGCTGCCCACGGAGACATGCTTGGATGAATGAAACCCTTGATTTCCAGCTCCTATAACTGCTCTTTCAATTCCTTTAACTCCATTGGTGCCATTCTATAAGACAGATGAGAAATAGGAATGGTCCCTGGTAGGAGATCAATCGTAAACTCCACTTCCCTTAGAGGTGGTAACCCTGAGAAGTTCTTGGGAAAGACATCTGGAAATTGATCCACCATAGCTGGAAAACTATTTTCCTCAATCTCTTCCATTGATTCCAAATTCAACGCTGCCAAATGATTAGATATTGTTCCCAACATTGGTGCCGACAAGCTCTTTTCACCCTTCTTTACTATCCTTTCTCCTCTAAAGAGATAGTCGATGTCGTCCTCAGTCATGAAACTAACCGTTCTCCTATAACAGTTGATGTGAGCCTTAAACCTTTCCAACCAGTCCATACCTAGGATTATATCATAGACATCCATATCCAACATGGAGAAGTCCCATTCTAGCTCAACTCCCTCAAAAGTTATAGCAGGTGCTCGACACACTAAGTCTTGACATTCTCTTTGTATAACCCGAGACTTTTATGTTATATAAATCATCAAAGGAATCTTTTTATACACACAACACTTGCTTGGATTTCTTTACACGAAACCGCGACCTTCCACGATAGCTTGCGTCGTACGCAATACCGAGTTTCACTAAACAACGATATACTATTATAATATTATTAAAACTAGCCGTTATGAATAGTAATAACCACTTTTTGAAATTTTATAAATTTTATTTTTTAAAATGGACTTCATTTTTGGATTTAGAATATCGAAATTAGCCTAGGGTGAAATTTTGGTATTTTTCTGAAAACTTTCAATTTTTGATGAATAGTGAAACCACTAAGTTGTAGTTAAAAAATGAATTTTTCATAAAATTTAATTTTACCGCTTCTGTGAGTGGAATTTCAAAAATCCGAGAGACATGGTTGATGTCAGTAAGTAAAATGTGGTTCAATGAGATGAAAATAATTTTTGGTGAATAGTAACTTTTTACATTTTTTTACCACGGTTAAAAGTAAATATGGTAATTAAGGGTAAAAATGATATTATTATTACCCTAACACATGTATTAATTCTATTGGATAAGTGTAATTAGACCAAAGACAACCTTAGGAATAAAATATGACCATTTAGGCCCACTTGGATTAGATTAGGACATTTATTATTAATTTATTTTAAGAAGCGTTAAAATAGTTAAAATCAATGTTTAATAAGTAAATAATTTTTAATATAGGGTTATACATACGATAAATTCGACTATAAATATTCATTAGAAAGCTAATAATATTTCCTACATAATGGTATTTTATTTGTAAATTTTAGTCATTATATAATTTAATTTATTTATGACACAAAGATGATGCAGTAACTATCTTATTAATGAAATATTGACATAATTAATGTTAAAAATACCAAAATAAATGTAATTTGAGACTTTTTATGAATTCCACTAATTTTATAGGTTAATATGACATGTTAGTATTGATATAATTAACGTTTTTAGAACTAATCAGTCTGTTATTAATTTCAAAAAAAAATTACTAAATAGTTTCAAAATTGACATAAAATTGTTTTTAAAACAAATATTATTTTATTAATTGTTATTTTATTCCTAAAAATCTAATGTTCGGCCAAATGACTTAGATAAGGTTATATATGTTAATAATAAACAAATTGGGGTTCGTTTGGCTTGTTATAGTGAGTTTATTAACCTTATATTATAAGAACACAAGAAGACACGGTAAAAGTAAAATTATTTTACTTAATGTTAAATATAAATGATAATGTTAAAATAGGAACCTAAACTTGTCTGAATTATATTGGATGAGAGGATTTAGACCCATACCCACCTTAGCTTCTAAATAAATCAATTTGGATATATTTAAAACCGAATTTGACTTTATAATAAAATAATAGTTTTAGTTATTCCAAAGGTGCCCCTCTCCTCCCTTATAAAAGGGCACCTCCTCCCCCTCTTCCTCACACCACATTGAGCCTTCAAGCTCGGCCAAACCCTACAAAGTTCTCCTATACACTTCCCTAGAAACATCCTAGAGGTCCTGGTTCTCTTCAAAGACCAATTTTAGTTCCCTAAAAGGAGATCTTAAAGAGGCGTTTCAAAGAAGAGGTAATGTCCGTTACCAATTCTTTCAACTTTATTTCTTCTTCCACTTCTTCTTCTTTAGTTGTTTCATTATGAATTAATAACATCAGTATCACTCATATAATTATATGTTATTATAAGTATTAAACAACCCTATTTCACCATCTATCCATCCTACGGAAAATGAAATCACCGCGCGTGCGTATGTACGGAATACCGTCTCCACGCCGTGGTGTAATCTATTTTCCACCACCACCTTAATTGGATGGGTATAATGGTGTAAAGAATAAATATATATGATTATTGTAAAGTGATATTGATTCTGAAATAGTATACATACACTCCAATACAATTCCATGATCATGAGAACGATATCATCGCTCGTGCGTACGTACGGACTACCGTCTCCACGACGTGATGAGATTCATCCACCATGTTAACCATTCATGAATGATTATAAAGTATATATAATAAGTAATCATGAAATATATGACATAATAATGATACTGGATTTATGTGTATATATATGTATTTCATCTACTTAATTCCATTCAACTCAATAAGGAAACGAAAATAGTGTTCATGCGTACGTACGACCTACCGTCTCCATGAATGATGCATTTCATTCCATTTACTGATCTATTATATATATGTATATTCTAAATATATATTATATATAAATATTGTTTTATATTCTGGAATTATGTAATCATGATCTATGTAATCATATGAATAATTACAAGTCAAAACACGGACGACAAATGAAATGATTTTACCCAAAACGCTCTTTAACATGGAATTTACAAATGAACGGGTAAAATAAAGTCATAAGTGAACCATATATGATATCATAACAATGAGTATGATTCTGGAATGAGTCAATAATATTATTTAAATCATTATACAGGAGGTTCGGACACGTACGAAGCATATCGGACCTAAGGTAAGGAAACATATCACAATCTCATTTTATCCGAGATTGTTTATACTTTGGCATTTACTGGGGTGTATTTTATCATCCACATCCATGTTTCCTCAATATATAATATTATTTCCATCCACCTAAAATTGTTTAAATCCATTTTTACCCTTTGGTGAGTTTATAGTAAAAGATATGAAAGGAATCTTTTGCCGTTTTTCGTACGAGGTACTTTTTGACTTTTCTGACAAAAGTACGAGAAGAATGTTTTATAACTTATACGGCATGAATGGATTTTTAAAAAATTATTTCCAAGAAGCTTCCTTTACATGTTTTCATGTTTATTTTTAATCAACTTATTTTAGTATAAAATTGTATGACATGTTAAGAAAGGAAAATGTTTTTGAAGTAGAAATGATATTTTCCTCAAGAATGGAGTTCAAGTGTTTTATCAAAATTATTTTCCATCTAAGATAATATAGGGTTCTGTTTCTATCTCTATTATTACATTTATTTGATTATGTTGTGATGGAAATATTTTTATGAATTCCTTTAACTTATATGAATTGTTTTATGATTTCATGATGTTTAAGAATCCCATTTTTTTTATTACATGGGTTATGCAATGATGTATGATTTATGATTTTGTGGCACACATAAGAATAGTATCATTACGAGATGGGTGGGACCTATATCTCCCTCCAATGCATTGGGTAAAGATTTTATATCTCATGAGATAGACATGGCTGGAACGGCAGGTTAAACCGGTTCAGTGAAACAGGACTGAAACAGGGAATGAACTCGGTTCAAAAATGGACTTTGTCCACTAAGATAGTCTTGGAAATGAGTCTTGACTAACAAGAAATGATTCTCTATGATTGTGTGTGTACGTCACAAAGTTTCATGTTTTAAGTTGTGATTTTTGGGATTAAATTTTACAACTATGATTTATCCCATGTTATGATATTATGATCTCTTTTGCAGGTTAAGATTTCCAAAATGTTATGTTCTTATGAATATGATGTGATTGATATTTATTTTGTTTACCCTTACTGAGAATTTGAGCTCACCCTTTTATGTTTTCTTTTCCCCAGGATATAAATAAAGGTTTTAGGTAAAAAAACGAAGATCTTTATGGGAGATATTGAAGATCTTTTACCACGATTAGAAGATTACATTCCATGTTTCCAAAGACACTAAACTATTACGATCCTTGTGTGTCTGTTATTGTTATGTATTAAGTATTATGCTAAAGTAATTTAATATCTATGTATGTTAAGATTAGGGTCTCTACATTTGGTATCAGAGGAAAGGTTTAGTCAACCTTTGGAAACTAGGATGCGAGAACTTTAGTAAGATCCCTAGAGATATTTCTAAGGTATGTCTAGGATGTCCCTAATAATAAGTATATGTTTAGGATATAGTCCTAGAACTATGGTAACGATATTATATTAAACCAAAGATGTTAGATATTGAAGTTACTCCCCCTTTATTATGATTTTTACCTCTCAAACTATTCTCTTTGGGTTTTAGACGATGGTTGGAACCCGAAGGAACTATGTTGATCAATGTAATGGACAATGCAATGACTGTCCTCCTGAACAAACAAATGTTATTGGAGATGGAGTGAAAAATATTATTGTTATACTTACACAAGCTATGAATCATTCTGGACTTCTAAATGAGCAGAGAATGGAACAATATTCTTTTGAGTCCTTCATGAGGCAACATCCACCTTCTTTCAGTGGGTCTTCTGATCCACTTGTTGCTGAACAATGGATCAGTACTACTGAAAAGATATTTTCAGTTCTTCAATGTTCTGAACATGATAAAGTCATCTTAGCAGGGTATCGTTTGGAAGGTGATGCTGATCAATGGTGGAATCTTATCAAGAATACGAGGCCAAGAGATGAAATTGAGTCCATGGAATGGGACGAGTTCAAGAACTTATTTTTCAATAAGTACTTCCCTCGTATTCTTCGAACAAAGATGGGGAAGGAGTTTCTTGAACTAAAGCAAAAGGATGATGAATCTGTTGGTATATACGAAGTGAAATTTACAAGGCTTGCAATGTATGCATCTAGATTTATCATCCAACCTGAAAGCAAAGTTGATCAATTCTTCAGTGGCTTTAAACCAAATCTTCGAAGGGCATTAGCTATAAGAGACTTCAGTAGCTAGGAAGAAATTGTGCATTGTGATATCAAGGTAGAAATGGAAGTTGGTGTTACTTATCCATCTCATAGTTTTGACAAGAAACGAAAGATGGAGTTCAAGGATAAATCTCAGAATAATGGTGAAAACAAGATGAATGTTTCCTTATGCTCAAAGTGTGGAAAGAAGCAAGGTGAAGATTGTCTTAAAGGGACTATAAAATGTTTTAAGTGTGGAAAATAAGGTCATCGAGCAGCTGAGTGTCAAAGTAATAGAAAAAGGGTTTCTAATGATGTGAATAAAGAAAATACTGCAGAGAACGCACCACCAACACTTCAATGCTTCAAGTTCAAGGAAATGGGGCATTATGCTAATAAATGCCCTAATCCAAGGGTTAGTGATGATCGACATGAGCAAACACTTAAGGAAAAGGACAAAGGGAAGTCACATGCGATCACTATTGGCGATGTTGAATATGACAATGATGTGGTGGAATTATTAAGTGGTTATGTAATGGGATTCCAAAATAATGTTGTATATAGTATCCTGGAATATTTGAATATTTATGTATTGGTCTATTGTGGTTTTCAATGGTACCGGTAACCATAGAATGTGATTGAGATATTTTTGAAAAAAACGATGATATGCGTATAATGAAAGGAAAACGAGAAAATGAAATGTTTGACAATATTCATGAGCTCATAACTGATATAAGGAGAAGTTTATATCATGGTTTGAGTATATAGAATTTTTGGATTTCGGTACCTGGAAAGACTTAACTTTTGACTGCATTCATGTTTTCACTATTGTTAAATTAATGGGTATTCATTCTTCAAGAGAATACATGATTAAGGTATTCACATGTTTGTAATTTGACCAAAAAGATATATCTTATGATATATGGGGGATAAATGATGGCATTCACGTGATTGTTTTGTGACATTTCAAGTAATCATTTTCTATATACTATGAGCTTGGACTGACGTATTTTAGATAAGCCTAAAGATTGGAATGGATTATGTTGGACATAATTTAGGATAGACCTTTTTTCGGTATTATTGATGGGATGTTATAGTAATATAGCTTTAGAAAAAGGACAACCTACAGGATGGGAGACAACCCATCGCGTCGGACAAGGCTGTGGGAATCGAACCCACAACCGAAGTGCGACTGGCCTTTATCGCCTACCAGTGGCCTACATGAACTCCCTGGTTAGTAGAAACTAGTTTTATTTTTTTACGCGGTATGAACTATGAAGTATTAGTTCATTTTTGGAATCGTATATTATTAACCTCACCATAGATGGACTTATGTATATTTGATAAATTTTTCTAACCTTTTGTTTGAAACAGATGGAATGACCCGTCATTCTATCACATGATCTATTAACACTTCATGAATAACAAATTCAACTTCATTTCTTTAAGAGATGAAGTAGAAATTGTTCAAAGCACGAACAACAGTGAGATTGTACCTAAATAAAGTAAGTATTTATTCTAATTTAAAAACTTCAGCTTTAGGTAAATGATCTTCAAAACCAAAAAATGTTATCCTAGTGCCATTATATCCGATGAATCAGATGGTACCTTAGATCATCACAAATTTATGGATTTGTGATTGCTGGATTTTCCATATCCATGTTCTCTACCACTCTCCATCAGAACATGATGATTTGATTTCTCTCCCATATCCATATTTTCACCTATGTGGAAACCCAGTGATTAGTTTATTTGGGTAACCATTACGTTTCATACTTTTGTTTTTAAAGATTGGTTTTGGTATTCCTTTTTACGTTGTGGGTTTCTATTAAAGAAACATTCGAGTAGTAAACCATTTATAACGCCGAAGAATTTCGAGGGAGAAATTAATTTTAAGGGGGGTGGAATGTAACGCCTGAGACTTTTATGTTATATAAATCATCAAAGGAATCTTTTTCTACACAAAACACTTTCTTGGCTTTCTTTACACGAAATCACGACCTTCCTCGATAGCTTGCATCGTACGCAATACAGAGTTTCACTAAACAACGATATACTATTAAAATATTATTAAAACTAGCAGTTATAAATAGTAATAACCACTTTTTAAAATTTTATAAATTTTATTTTTCAAAATGGACTTCATTTTTGGATTTGGAATATCGAAATTAGCCTAGGGGGAAATTTTGGTCTTTTTCTGAAAACTTTCAATTTTTGCTGAATAGTGAAACCACTAAGTGGTAGTTAAAAAAATGATTTTTTCATAAAACATAATTTTACCGCTTCTGTGAGTGGAATTTCAAAAATCCGAGAGACACGGTTGATGTCAGTAAGTAAAATGTTGTTCAATGAGATGAAAATAATTTTTGTTGAATAGTAACTTTTTACTTTTTTTACCACAGTTAAAAGTAAATAGGGTAATTAAGGGTAAAAATGATAATATTATTACCCTAACACATGTCATAATTCTATTGGATAAGTTTAATTCGACCAAAAACAACCATAGTAAAAACATATGACCATTTAGGCCCACGTGGATTAGATTAGGACATTTATTATTAATTTATTTAAATAAGGGTTAAAATAGTTAAAATCAATGTTTAATAAGTATATCATTTTTAATATAAGGTTATATATAAGATAAATTCGACTATAAATATTCATTAGAAAGATAAAAAGATATAATACATAATGGTATTTTATTTGTAATTTTTAGACATTAAATAATGTAATTTATTTATGACACAATGATGATGCTGTAATTATCTTATTAATGAAATATTGACTTAATTAATGTTATAAATACCAAAATAAATGTAATTTGATACTATTTATGAATTAAACTTATTTTATAGGTTAATATGACATGTTAGTATTGATATAATTCACTTTTTTTGAACTAATCAGTCTGTTATGATTTTCACAAAAATCAATTACTAAATAGTGTCAAAATTGACATAAAATAGTTTTTTAAAAAACAATTATATTATTTATTGTTATTTTATTCCTAAAAATCTACGTTTCGGCCCAATGACTTATATAAGGTTATATATATTAATAATAAACAACTTGGGGTTCGTTTGGCTTGTTATAATGAGTTTATTAACCTTATAGTATAAGAACACAAGAAGACATGGAAAATGTAAAATTATTTTACTTAATGTTAAATCTAAATGATAAGGTACAAATTGGAACCTAAACTTGTATAAATTATATTGGATGAGAGGATTTAGACCCATCCCCACCCTAGATTCTAAATAAATCAATTTGGATAAATTTAAAACCGAATTTGACTTTATAATAAAATGATAGTTTTAGTTATTCCAAAGGTTCCCCTCTCCTCCTTTATAAAAGGGAACCTCCTCCCCCTCTTCCTCGCCCCACTTTGAGCCTTAAAGCTCGGCCAACCCCTGCCAATTTCTCCTATCCACTTCCCTAGAAACATCCTAGAGGTCATGGTCTTCTTAAAAGTCCAATTTTATTTCCCTAAAAGGAGATCTAAAAAGGGCGTTTCAAAGAAGAGGTAATGTCCATTACCAATTCTTTCAACTTTATTTCTTCTTCCACTTCTTCTTATTTAGTTGTTTCATTATGAAGTAATAACATAAATATCAATAATATAATTATATATTATTATAAGTATGAAACAACCCTATTTAACCATCTATCCATCCTACGGAAAATGAAATCACCGCGCGTGCGTACGTACGGAATACCGCCTCCACGCCGTGGTGTAATCTATTTTCCACCACCACATTACTTGGATGGGTATACTGGTGTAAATAATAAATATATATGATTATTTTAAAGTGATATTGTGTCTGAAATATTATACATACACTCCAATACAATTCCACGATCATGAGAACGATATCATCGCTCGTGCGTACGTACGGACTACCGTCTCCACGACGAGATGAGATTCATTCACCACGTTAACCATTCATGAATGATTATAAAGTATATATAATAAGTAATCACGAAATATATGACATAATAATTATACTGGATTTATGTGTAGATATATGTATTTCATCTACTTAATTCCATTCAACTCAATAAGGAAACGAAAACATCGTTCATGCGTACGTACGGCCTACTATCTCCATTAACGGTGTATTTCATTCCATTTACTGATCTATTATATATATATATATATATATTCTAAATATATATTATATATAAATCATGTTTTATATTCTGGAATTGAGTAATCATGATCTAAGTAATCATATGAATAATTACAAGTCAAAACACGGACGACAAATGAAATGATTTTACCCAAAACGCTCTTTAAAATGGAATTTACAAAAGAACGGGTAAAATAATATCATAAGTGAACCATATATGATATCAGAACAATGAGTATGATTCTGGAATAAGTCAATAACATTATTTAAATCATTATACAGGAGGTTCGGACAAGTACAAAGCATATCGGACCTAAGGTTAGGAAAAATATCACAATCTCATTTTATCCGGGATTGTTTATACTTTGGTATTTACTGAGGTGTATTATATCATCCACATAAATGTTTCCTCAATATGTAATATTATTTACATCCACCTACAATTGATTAAATCCATTTTTACCCTTTGGTGAGTTTATAGTAAAAGATATAAAAGGAATCTTTTGTCGTTTTTCGTACGAGGTACTTTTTGACTTTTCCGAAAAAAGTACGAGAAGAATGTTTTTTTAACTTATACGGAATGAATGGATTTTTAAAACATTATTTCCAAGAATCTTCATTTACATGTTTTCAAGTTTATTTTTAATAAACTTCTTTTAGTATAAAATTGTATGACATGTTAAGAAAGGAAAATGTTTTTGAAGTAGAAAGGATATTTTCTTCAATAATGGAGTTCAAGTGTTTTATCAAAATTATTTTCCATATATGATAATATAGGGTTCTTTTTCTATTCCTATTATTACATTGATTTGATTATGTTGTGATGGAAATATTTTTATGAATTCATTTATCTTATATGAATTGTTTTATGATGTCATTATGTTTAAGAATCCCATTTTTTTATTACATGGGTTATGAAATGATGTATGATTTATGATTTTGTGGCACACATAAGAATGGTATCATTATGAGATGTGTGGGACCTATATCTCCCTCCAATGCATTGGGTAAAGATTTTATATCTCATGAGATAGACATGGATGGAACGACAGGTTAAACTGGTTCAGTGAAACAGGACTGAAATGAGGAATGAACTCGGTTCAGAAATGGAATTTGTCCACTAAGATAGTCATGGAAATGAGTCTTGACAAACAAGAAATGATTCTCTATGATTGTGTGTGTACGCCACAAATTTTCATGTTTTAAGTTGTGATTATTGGGATTACATTTCACTATTATGATTTATCCCATGTTATGATATTATGATCTCTTTTGCAGGTTAAGATTTCCAAAATGTTATGTTCTTATGAATATGATGTGATTGATATTTCTTTTGTTTACCCGTACTGAGCATTTGTGCTCACCCTTTTATGTTTTCTTTTCCCCAAGATATAAAGAAAAGTTTTAGGTAAAAAAAAGAAGATCTTTATGGGAGATATTGAAGATCTTTCACCACGATTAGAAGATTTTGTTCCAAGTTACCAAAGACACTAAACTATTATGATCCTTGTGTGTCTGTTATTGTTATGTATTAAGTGTTCTTCTAAAGTAATTTAATATCCATGTACGTTAAGCTTAGGGTATCTACACTCTTTCACCAAGAGGAGTTTGTAGTTTTAACACAGAAGTCATCATTTCTTGTTTTAAACATTGCAAGTCAACAACACGAGAAGAAATGAAGGATTGTGATGAACCAGTATCAAACAACACTTACATGAGGGTAGAATTAAAATTTTTTTTACCTCTCACTGTAGATGGTCCAGCATGATCTTCGACCGTAATCTGCTCAGCTCCATACAAGAGCTTCATTGAGGCGCTGCTTTCCTTTTTGCCTTGCTGGGATTTCCCTTGTTGAGGGGTCATGGTATTCCTGGAATCACCATAATAAGATATTTTCTACTGGTGAGACTTATTTTTCTATCCTCACCCTGTAGAAGCATAAGATGCTTGTGACACTTGAGAATTTTCACAAACACCTGACCGTGGAGCACTGCGACAATATCGCTGAAGATACCCCATCTTCTTGAAATTTTTTCATGCTCTTGGTGGTGTTGTACATCCTCATTTGCTGTGATCAGTCAAACCACACTAAAAGCAACCCGCTTTGCTTGGGGGTCGTGGAGGAAGGTTAACTAATCCCATTGTCTGGTTTGGATTCGCACTCCCTCCTTGGAAGTAGGTGTCCCTCTTCTGCTTGTTTCCAGCATTAATGTTCCCACCCGTTCCTATGGGTATCATCATGCTTCCTCCTATCGATCCAAAGATATCACATTCAACAACCGTTTCTCTATTCATCATCTTTGTATAATCTGTAATACAGAGCACTACAATCTTCAATCAAATGTCCTGTCGCAACCCTGATTCAAAGATATGTTCCTTCAGCGATGCACTTGCAGCAACATCCGTTGCAAAACGCACTAAATTCAAGAATTTAGCCGCATATTCAATGACAGAGATATTCTCCTTCTTCAGGATGAAAAATTCCATCATCCTATGGATCTTGATCGTGTGTGGATATAATTGTTTATTGAACAACTCCTCAAATTCCTCCCAACCCAGGCCTTGATCCACCTTAGCATGTACCACTAGCTCCCACCACTTTCATGAAAGATCCTCTAGCATATACATCGCCAACTTTACTTTAAATTCTACTTGTGTGCCTATGAAATAAAAGATACGATTCATCCTACTCAGCCACACCTCCGCCCGTTCTAGTTCAGAATCACCCTGAAAGATGGTAGCATTCTACTTCTGGAACTGGATAAAATGGTTTACAATCCACGACTCATCCCTCCGATTAACCGTGTCTAAATCCTGGAACGCTTGAACGATATTCTGAACTAGCTCTTGGTTCACACATGGTTCAGGTGCAACCACATTCTCCACAGCTTCCTTAGGTTGGTGTCTACGACACCAAATGGGTGCCATTTTTAATATAAACAACGTAAGCTGTTGGTATCACTTCCTAGCAATTGAAGGCTTAGCATTTAAATTTCAATCACATCAACTATCATATCATTCTTTTCCATCCGTCATGCTTTTCCACAGGTTCAACCATTTTTGAAAACATCCCACACACTTTTTGAAAATCCACCCATTTTCAAAATATACCAAATATCCACTTTTCAAAATCTTTCATTTGAAAATTAATTTTTTCATTTTTGAAAAATTTTCACCTTGCCCAAAATCATAAATCATTCTTCGCAATGAGATATTACATCCTAGTGTGATGTCATTACTCTAATGAATGTCAAGCTCATATCATTGGCTAAACCCATGACAATGTGATTTGTTATCCTATAAGTGTCTCCAAAATACTTATGTACCCAACACCCTGGAAACTTTAAGTTTAGCATAAACGGGTTAGCTACGTCCTTTTATTCTATAAATTTCAAGTTCCAAAAATCCTACTCCTGTCTAAGATGATCATCCAAGTAATAAACAAGAAGGAATTTCAACTCCAGCACCAAGAACATCGATGGACACTTGTTAGGCAAGGACCGATCATGCTTATACCATTTGTAATGACCCACCAATACTCATTGTCTTGAGAGCTCAACGAGTCATTACTAGGCCTTAAGCGACATCCACAAGGCTCCAAAGGCTGGCAATAAATGCCGAAGTGTTTCAAAATAAGTGGGGGACAACTAACCCTTTTTGGACATACCACAGAAACAACAACCATAACCAAACTGATCAACTAAATTATGCATGATAAAATCCAAGAAAACTCAACCATTTATTTTATCATAAACCAAACATGAGTACCACAACAAAAACCAACACAAAACATCAGAGTAAACAACAGAAATACAAACTCAAAGACTACTAGATAACAACCCAAATCCATGATCAACAAGATCAAAACTCCAACATCACGAACCGTCCCAAGTATCATGAAGCCGTGCTTTAAACATGTGACACTTTACCTTTTCCAACGTCCTGGTATATGACATCTACAAAAGAACCAACGTGCCAAAGTAGTGGGTGAGTAATGAAACTCAGATGGTTTTCCCCGATGACTTCCCAACCCATGCCTCTAGGATTAAACATGTTAGAACATTTATATAAAACAATTTCAATGCAGTTTACAATATAACAAGTTCCATGTCAAAAACCATTTTCCAAAAAAAACCCAAATTTCTCAAGAAAAGAATCCAAGAAAACTTCCCAATTCCATTCACATTTCCATCTGGCACATTCGTTCTATTTCACCAATACATACAACCAACCATGCATGCAACATGGACCTACCTATACTCGCGAGTGGTGAGTTATCCTTCCACTAAGCTGTCACTTAGTGGACTACCTTGATGGGGGTACTTCACAACCTTATCTATCCCAACCAAATGATGGGTGGACTTCTTGCCCTTATCCATCCCAACCTATTGATAGGGGGACTTCTCACCCTTATCCATCCCAATGCATATGAACACACACAACAACAATGAAATCTATGCTCAAAAGCATGTGTGTTATAAACCTTTAAATAAAGCATCACCCTTTTATTGAAAACCACTTCATTCAAGAAGTAAAACCATAACCAATTTAAAATCACCATTTTAAATTTACTTCAACAACCACTTTCCAAAAACAACCAATTTTCATCACCTGTTACTAAAAAGGGGTTTCAAAAATTCTTTCATAACATATAAACAAACCATTTCAATCAAGGAAAACAATTTGAAACTAATCCTTCATGTTCTAAGAAAGAGGAATCGAGAGTGAAGCCACCTACCTCAACAAATTGGGCGAAACCAAGCCACGGATGAAGAACGCTCTTGTACACCCGGTCAAAACTCCAAAAACTCTTCTTAGATCTCTTATCCTACACAACCAAGACCAAATATTTTCATATTTGGCATCCACACCCTTAGATATACCCATAATGGGCGTAGATCTAAGAAAACAAGAGAAGAGGAGAAGTAGATCTTTGTAGATTTGAGAAACCGATCAAGAACGATCACATACCTTAAGAATTCGGCTTCGATTCTCCAAGAGAAGCCTTCATATCACCTCCAGGATGATTGGGAGAAATCTTCCGACCTTCAAGGGAGAGTAATCCCGTTTTAGGGCCTCTTAGGAGGTTTAAACAAGGTAAATAAAGGAAAAACGAGTTAGATCCACAATTTTAGGATCTAACCTTAAGTGACCGCACGATTAGTCTGCACGGTTTGAAAAACATTACACTAACCATGCGTTAGCTTATACCTCAACCATCATTCACGCACGGTTTGGCCGCACGGTTAGACAAATAGTGTGCCGACCGTGCAGAAGCCACTTCCTCTAAGACTCACTGTGCACAGTTTGGCTGCACGGTTAGACAAACCGTGCGCCGACCGTGCGACTTCCACTTTTCCCCAAAACATCATTCCAAGTTCTCCCAACTCTCCAATTCAACATCCTTAACATTAAAACCATGAAAAGCATCAAGAAAGGGGGTTACATACCATAAATATGGGGTACTATAGTAATTTTTTATAGTAACATTAATCGCCATAAATAGGGTTTTCAACATACCTTTATTAATTTGGATGACTTTTGGGATAATCATTAAAACTATATAAGTATTTTCCTAAAAAAATAATTTTCAAAAAAGACAATAATAAACTACCTAATTTTTACCCAAATTAGTTATAACTAATCTATAAGTCCTTTCTCGATCCCCATGTGATGGAGACCACTTCCAGGGCATCAAGACCAACGACATGGGAGAATTTAACCACAAAAATAACTTATAAATATTAAGAAATAAATTGAAAATAACAAAAAATGGAAAAAATCCTCTTGAAATACAATACCATAAGTAGATATGTGAAAATATAAATAATTACATGAAAATAGTATTCTTTAGAATACAATCAAGAAATCATCATCAAAACCCCATGATATATCTTGATCATGAGTTTCACTAGTAACCACCAACTCTTAAGGTCCCGTTAATTTGGAACACCCACCACTACTGAGTGGTGATAAAATATTTATTTAACTATGCATAAGAAAGATAAAAATTCATAAATTCAAAGGTAGGGGTGAGAAACCAATCCTTATTGGAACTCACTAATAATTTCATAGGTAAAATATATCAAAAAACATCCTTTGCCCAATTTTAAATAAACAATGGAGTGTAAATATTGCCATAGAAAATAAAAATATCATTTTAAATATTTAATTGATATTATAAATTGGTATTCAAAGTGGGTTTCCATGAAATTAAGAAGATATACACATCTTTATCAAAACAATAAAGAATACTAATCTATATCAAAATAGACATGGGTAAATAAATTTAATCAATAATCGTCTTATATATCCTATATCATCCTTAGAACCATGGTTAAAAGGACTAGTGTTTTATTTGTTCATAAATTCTCACACATGAAAAAGGAAATATACCTCCAGGTGTGTAGACACCCACTACATACCAATCATAGAGGTAAAAATATAGAGTCCTAAAGAATAAAATATTTATGATCAAGATAGTTTATTTAGCATTGTCATCCCGAATCCAGGGGTTCTTACAACCCAAATACCCATGATCCCATTAAATTCAAGGTAACTGAAACATTTATGTAGATATCATTCAATTCATCCATTAATCTCAAATACTTTTTTCAATCAGATATAGGTTCATGTTTGGAAGCATTCCTTTTATTTTTAAAACCAAACAATAATGGGTTTTAACAAAAAATTTCAAAACATTCATTTCAAATAATAAAATATTTCATGCATTCTCATCTCATCAAAATAATACTTTTAATCATTAATTATTGATCATGATCATCTTTTATTGATCAATAATTAATTTTAAAAATGTATAGGAATATAAATATATCACACAGGACATTCCATTTCAAAACATTTACCTAGAGTCTCAAATAACAATTTAGAAATCAATTGGGAAAATAATTTAAATAAAAAAATAATCAAAGTTCCAATTGATATATATTTCTTTATAAAACCAACTATATTCATTAATATTATTAACTCCCATAATAGATCCACCCATATAGTCTCAAGAGGAAAGTATCAATCAAAAAAGTATCATGTAAACAAAATAAATCATGTTGAGATCTAAATCTATCAATGAAAAAAAACAACTATGAACTGTCAATGTGTGAGAGAGAGGATGAATAGAGAGATCGTGATAATATTGAAATTAATTTTACTATAACAGACCCAATGAATAAATAGAAACATTGATCTTGGAATTAAAGAGGTTGGGAGACCCCAAACTACCTCTAGAGAACCTCCAAGAAGTTTATAATTGAATAATGTTTTATGGTGATATTTAGAATTAAAATGGGGATTAAAGATAAAAAAATTAAAATAACCTATTAGAACCAATCTATGTTAGTGTCACCATGTTTTTAATTCCCCTTATTGGACCCCATTTGTTGGTTGGAATAATTCACTTAGCATTAGAGGTCCTGAAAGCTAGATGAATAGCTTCTCCTTGCTTGTTGTAGGGCTTAATTATTGACCCGATGGTCCCCATATCATTTTTACAGATATAAGATCATGGATAATTCAGTTCTAAGCCACTCAAGTGAAAAAAACAACTATTACAATGTTCAAGACCACATTTACCATCCTTAACAATGATTAAGCAATGGGGAACAACTAGAAAAAAACAAGATCAACTATTTATAAAAGGGAATAACAAAGGATCAAAACAAAAACAAATAGAAAAAAAATAAAACATGGTTTTTACCTAAAAAAGTGTAATAGGATGTCATAATATACTAACAAAAAATGTTTTATTACCAATATAAATACATTTAAATTTACATAATTTCAAATAAATGAGACCACTTCTCTATCATAAATTCCTAACACTCCAAAGATTCATGTGAATTAGAACCATGTTCCCAAAGTAGACAAAATAAGGGGATTTATTTTTTTATGAAGAACCATTATATTAGTATAATGAATATGAAAAGGTTGCTTAGTTAATGAAAGAATCAGTTTTAAATCATATTTATCATATCTAAATTCATGATATGGTTAAGAGAGACACATTCTGAGATGTGACCCATTAAACATGTGGTGAAAAAGAATAATGGTATTGAATCTTCAAAAACTATTGAAAATATCAAATAGTCCCAAATATCTTGATGTTAATGTACCAAATATCCCATGCCTTAAGTAACCAAAACATGGAAACAATCTCAAAAAACCCAATCAAAAAATGATAACTATATAGGTAATTTATGAAGATATATATATGATCTATAACATATTTTCCTCATTACCATTTTCTAAAGGATCAACAGAATGTTTGATATAGTATTTTAGAAAAAACAAGGTATGGCCATATAAGCCTCATTAATCATTGACCGAAAATTAAAATATTTAAATGGTTGGACATACAGGCCTAAAAAGGATTCCATATTTATTGATAAATTGTAGATTTATTATAGCTTAACTGAATGAGTACCAAGTAGAAATCCCATACTTCTCCAAAGTAAAAGACATAATCACAAATCATGTCCTCTAGAATATATAAATACCATCGTTTATAACAATCAATTTAAGGATAGTATGTAATGCTAAAAATTAAATCGGATCCTATCACCTCTTAGAATAATCTGAAAATGATAACAAAAGTAGGGATTTCTATTTTAAACAATGGTAGGAGAACCTCCATGTAAACTGATGAACTCCTACACATGCATGTTTCAAAATTCCTCCCTTTTTTATGATTCATGAATTGGAATAAATTTAGTTTAAAATTTCAAATGGTCAACCAATACCCATATATCATTATTTATATGAGGCACATGTGGAAAACAACAAAAAATTACATCAATATTTCATCCCACATCCACGTCGAAACATGAAAGTGTTGAAGCAGACCCAAAGGATTATGATGTTCATCCTTCATTAATATAAAATTATAATAATGAAAAAATGTGAAATTTCAAATGTTTCATATCATACCTAGAAACTGTAAATTATTGCTCATATCATAAAAAATCATCATGGATCTGGGGTATTCCAACCACTAGAAATTATGTAAACCCCCCATCACAACCATCATCTAAGTAAAAGTACCAATATAAAAACACTTAATGAATACAAATCCATGATTATATAGATACCACATACCGATGGTCTCCCCACCCTTTAAAAGATCCCTAATTTCGTAGAACCCATCATAAATTTACATGTCCTTGTGAATCATTTCGATAAGTAAGGGTTTGGGTTGAACACTCATTAAAATAACCTTGTTCTCAACCTCTAAGACTCCCAATTGAAAACAAGTAACAAGATCCACTTGTTTATATTCCTCACAATATTTGTTTCATTGAATGGGATGGAAGTTACTTAAATAATCCGTAACGGTATTACACTTACAAGGGGTGCAATAAATTTAAAAATCATATGATATAAGGAACTCCACCCATCACCTCTTTCAATGATTAAAAAAAATTTTGAGAGTTTATAACATAATATTTTATGATTGAATTAGAAGGTATAAATTTTACTAAAATGTTGATTTCACCAACTGTTCATAGTCTACTTCATTGCTACGAGTTCCAGAACATGTGTAGCATAAATCGTCTCATGTGGATGATGTTTATGAGAACCATAGGAAACAACATAATCACATTTTATGAGGACACAACCCAAATTAAAACATGATTCATCACATACTACCTCATATCCATACCCATCATTTGGAAAATTAAAAACTAGAAGTGAATCCAAATAAAAGTTAAAATCAACTAAGGAAGTTTAATATTTAGAATCCCAATAAATATTTACTCTCTTTAAAGAATGATTGGTCAAAATAAATTTCAATTTTGAGAAATCAATCAAAAAATTATAATACCTAATCAAACATATGATTATTTTAATTTCAAATATATATTTTGGTTCCACGATTTTTTTATAAGATTTCACCTCCACCAGATCAACTGAAATTTTTTGTTTTAAAACAATGATTCATAAGAAATTTATCCACTGAATTCAGAATTTTAATTTAGAATTTCATGAATCATGTCTTATATTTATCATTAGGTCTAAAACTGCTCCCAGTTGATTAATATTGTCCTATTTGGTCTTGGAATAAACCAATATATCATCCAAAAATACCTATATAAAATAATTGATATAGTAATGAAGAATACTATTTATTAACATGATAAATATAGCAGGAACATTGGTTATGTCACGAACCAGGTCGGGTCATCATCCGACCCGGTGCCCAAACCGGTCCGTGACAAGGCCCGAAGGGCATTCCCGATCCCCATAGGCTGGAACAAGTTCCCTGGTATCAAAAATAAAACATGGGATTGATTTACCCTAATAAATAAATTCAAAATGGAAAATAAGCTAAATAAATTGAAACTAAAATTAGACTACCAAACAAACCCTTATACAATGTTCAGATTTAATGTTAACAACTTGAACTGAAATCCCAAATGAGGCTACATCAAAGGAAAACCAAACCTCCTACACAACCCTCCGTGCAATATGAGGAGACACATCCCCGATCCACCACTACCAAAACAACATGAGAATTCCATTGACAACCCGAACCACCAATGATATGCTTGATTCATCAACCATGAATGTAGAAGAAACGAGATCTATATACACCCAAAGGTGTGTATAGGGTGTGAGCTAAAAGCCTAGTTGGATGACACCGAGAAATGGTTCCACACATAATTATTATATAATTATTACATTTGCAATTTAACAGAATATAAATAAATAAGTACTTAAACAATTTTAAAGAAAATTGTTTTTAAGGAAAACTACTATAAAGGAATATAACATAAATTAACACACACACAGACACACACACACACACACATTCTTTGTAATCTCAACATCACACCATGTGCTGACAGTGAGCACAAAGAAAAAGGGAATCACGATACATGGGAGAGGCCCTCAAGATACCAGCGAAACGTGGGACCCTTGAAAATCGTGTCTTGGTGGACAATGTTATGTTCTCCTGTATGAGCCATTAGTAGGGAAACACATCCATAACCTACTGGTATCCCAACATCATCGAAAAGTTTAGTTATTGTTATAGTCATCAAACCAGCTAAGTGAAACTGGGCTAATTCCCCTTCTATATAACTGGTACACTAGTCCTAGTATTCCCACCTATTACACAGGATTCCAATTTTTTCTCATGTAGTTCAATGTTCATGTGACATGTAATTATCAAATACTCAAACAAAACAAGACACTACACATGCCTAACCACCATTTTCACTCACAGAAGCCAAAAAATAATAATAATACGCACACTAATAATATCCCTAAACCAAATCTACATCAAATACACAACAAATTAAAATGACTTCATAGTCAAAGAAATCACCTTCATCGTCAAACAAACAATTAAAAGAATTTATTAAGCAATTTTCACATAGGTCTCATGACATTACACACCAAAAGCATTTAATTTTTTTACCAAAACAATTTTCCCCTAAATAAATATTTAATAAAAAAATTCAAATTTTCATAAGTAAATATTAAAGAGAATAAAACACCGCTTTACACAGCCGACTGACCCAAACCCCCCTAACAGGACCATACACGCACAACGTCATCTAAGGACACAATTTTCATCACACATGCAATTAAAGAATCCACTAGTAAAGTGAAAAAGACAATTAACATGGTTAAACTATCCATCCAAAAAACCAAGCCATTTCAAAATACGCCACGGGTCTTTAAGCACCAAAAAACTATTAAGTATTCACTTGCAACAAAACACATATATACACTACACCAAAACACCATTTTCTCAAATGTAACATCCTAAAAAAATTATACTTCACAACTTATGAATAACTAGTAAGAATTTCAATATGGGTTTTCATAGAAACAACATACCCATTTCATATTTACACAGTAATAAACTCATTAAAATATACAAAACCTCATGTAAAATTTAAATGGACACTAGACTAACTAATTCGTAAACATGAAAAATTAATTAATTAAGAAAATTAACATAACAATTAATACTTATACGCAGAACCACCTACCTCGGTGTATGAAGCATTACATGCTTGGCGTGAAACTCTCTTCACACGATGAAAACACCACAATGGGTCACTAACTGACCCAAAAACAATGTAATTATATCTATATCAAAAATAAACCAAACACATCCAAAACCTAACCGCAAAAAACACCCAAAACAAAAATATGATCAATCGGGGTACTTAGCACCTACGGTGAGGAGTTTTAGAGGCTAGTCAGAGGAAGATACAGGCTATGTGGGTTTACCCGGTGCTAGAAAAGCTATAAGGGAACCATTTTAAAGAGGAGCAACCAAAATAGGAGGATGTCAGAACTTCATATGAAGCTGGGGGAGGTGCACGTAGGGGTGGATAAAGGAGGAGTGGTCGTTGATGGGAAGAGGGGGTGTGTGCAGTGGATTTCAGTACGTCGGAGGCGGTCTGGATGCCGGCGAGGAGGGTTCCATGCTAGGGGTAGTGTGGTATGAGGTGGTTGGATGAGGAGGCTGATGGGGCAGTGCCGGATGGGAGAAGTAGTGGTGGGTTGAAACTGGACAGGAGTAGGAACGATGGGTCACGCTGCATTGGTTCTCCAGAAAGGGAGATTAGGGAAATGTAGCATTCAGTAGGAGGGGGTGCGAAAATGGGTGTCCGTCCAGCAAGAGGAGGGAGTACATGGTCGACCGGGAGGAAGGCATGGCACTGGCCGAAGAGAGATAGGGGAAAGGGGTGTGGCTGCTACGGTTCAGAGGAGGGGGTGGTGTATACCAGGTGGAAGGGGGTGTCCTGCGCGATGGGAAGAGAGGGTGAGGGAGGAGATAAAGAAGAAAAAAAGAAAATAAAAAAAAGAAAATAAAACCTAAATAATATCTAACCAAATTAAAACTAATTATAATGATAATAATAATAATAATAATAATAAACATGATAATAATCTTATAATTATTAAAATTATTTAATTTTAACAACATAATTAAATAATTAACCAAGATAATAACAATAATAATAATAATAATAACAATAATAATAACCTTAATCATATTATTATTATTATTATTATTATTATTTTGTATAGTTCTAAAATAATTTTATTTTTAGCGTTCACTAAAACTTTTATCCAATCCAAAAATTAATTAGTTACGCACTGGGCTAGGCACATGGTGGTCTAGTGAAGCCACACGGCTTCGAACGTGCCTTGTGCACGTGCCATATATTACCATGCCAAAACACTCGCTTTTCATCAAAACACGAAATCTCAGTTTGGGTTTGGACCACACCTCAACTAAGAAAATTTGAAGACAAATAAAAATAATAAATGAAAAACAATTACTACAATTGTCTGGGTGTGACAATTCTCCCCACCATGACACTTTCTTCCCCCAGAAAATCCTAAATAGACTAGGTTAACCAATGGTTACAAGAGAGACCATGAAGACACTTAAAACAAAACCTCAATCGCCCGAAGACCTAGTATTCAAATCACTGATAACCTGATACTCCAAAAAAACTCAAAACTGGAATCACCAAGAATAATAAGTAACATCAAGGATTTCAGCTCCAAACAAAACTACAACATGGAACACACTGACTCTTAACATAGGGATCACTACGGTCGCGTGAGATCCCCAATAACACTTGTCAAGCGACCCACATCCCAAGCTAACCAGTTACATGGTCAAAGTCGGGCGGAGTGGAATTTACGGAGTTTCCCCGCCAATCATGCTTTCAAAACAGAGTCACCCTAATGTTCATCCAATGGTGGTCTCCCCATCATATTAGTATAGTTTTCAAACATTAGTTATCCAAACTAAAATGACTCAAAAACCCATACAACCTATAACACTAACTTGTCCCTCAAATGTCCCTATGTTTACACAAAACAAGAGGGGACATCGGAGAGGCCTGTATTGTGTCTCCCCACTAATTTAAAATTTCCTAAAACCACTAAATCTACACAATAAATCAGTATTTACTTGAGAAATACTGACTAAACCCTTGATCACGAACCCACCAACACATGATGATTGCACAGAAAATTCCCACAGTGAACGATACTCCACCACATGAGATGGTTTTGATTGCAGAAACTCCTAAACTAGCAGAAAAATGGACTGGAATGTGTTAATACTGAAAGAAAAAATCCACTCCTAGATGAGTACAATTCTGCTCCCTAACTGACCACAAGAAGGTTCACTGAGCACGCCTGCAGGCTTTACAAGAATACTGATCCTTCAGTCCTATTTAAGTCCCAAGAGGAACTCCCATAATCTAAGACCACAACAAGTATACACGGCCTTCATAGCCATCACAAAAAAATTAATCCTTCAAAGGAGATACCACAATAATGAAATTTATTTTGTCTCCATCCGTCACTATGGACTTTTGTTTGACTAAACTCGCACCACGTCCGACGAGTTTTGACTGCGCGCAAGCTTCACCCTGAGTCCTATGGCTGGGGCCTTGATGTCTGAAAAATCTACCCACATGTAGTCATAATCTGTCCACCTATGACATGAAAATCCTCCACTTAAAAATAAGCATGCATACATACCCTCGTGTCCCAAGCGGAAACTCCATCAACATACTAACAAATAATGGAAGCAAATGACTTAGAATATCTGACTGACCACACTAGAGATAGAAGATTGAGATGTATGTCTGACATGCAACACTAACTATTAGAAGGAGCACTCCGAGAAAATTCCCCTTCAGTTCACACTCCTCATTGGATGAGGAACCTTCACTTCCTTGGGTAAAACCGTGGGATGAGGTTAGTCTTACGGATCGGTGAAGACATCCTTATTCGCAACCAAAACGGAGCGATCACCGTTTACTGGTTTAGTATCACATCAGTAGGCATACTCGATACAACTTACAACACACAATTTTTTGAGTTTCTCCAAAACCAAATACACTTACAACTTTATAAAAGAACTCAATTATATCAAACTAACTGCGACGTCTACGAACATTTGACACCACCGAGAAAATCCCAACTCTGCTAATCCACTGGGGGTCTAGGTTGAGCCAAGAACCGAGAGACTTTCTGGAAACCCATGGGAAATTTCTAGGGGAATATCATGAATAGTAAACACAAAAAATTATTCTATAAATATAAACACATCACAAAACAAACATCCACACCACAGATACAATTCCAGTAATTCCAATTTCCAAAACCATTTGAGCGCAAAAACCCATTTTAGAAAAAATCCCACTTTCTAGTAAATAAGAATCAGACTTATAAATCAATCAATCACTACTGATATTCCATGGTTCCTTTCAAGGATGAATTTTTTTCCACTTAGGCACTCGGACACATGATCCACCAACTGTCCATTAATCACCTCCACATGCACAAGTGAGAACCCATAGGAATACCATTGCAAAGAAACAAGGATACCCCACTTTAAAAACATAACATTCTCAATATATGAAAATAATTTTTTTTCCAATACCATTAAAAAAATTAAAATCAAATTTATAGAATGATTTCTATTTCAAAAACTACCCACTTTAATTTCAAGAAACCCAAGGCATTATTTTAGAAATTCGACTTCAAAAAATCAAGCGCCAAATTCCAGAAACATTGTTCAAAAGAACACACCCCAAAAATCATGTCAAACTCACAAAAATAGATAAATAAGAGAAACCCCAAGGTTCGCACTGATTTAAAAAATATATGACTTTCACGCCAACCCAAATCAGAAGAAAGACATCACAAAAATTTAATCACCTGGGCGGAGGACTAGTGGTCGTGTCTAACCAGAACATGGTTTAGCAAACCATGCCCTAGGCAAGCACCAACCACTAGGTGTGTCAAAACATACTCTCAAAAATCACTTTGGTCGCTACTCTATGTGATACTGTGTGCAGTACCGGTTTAATTCTACTTTCACCCCCCATCCACACAGACCAAAATAAAAAACCTAAATCCCAATGTACACCTGGTTACTCAAGGATCAGAATGAGTAATAGTTCGCGACACTCTCCTCGCACCTACCACTCGAGTACCGATAGTATTATCTCTGATCAACCTGATTCCCCAAATTTAAAAAAAAAACCTACTCTGATACCATTTTATCACAACCCAGGTCGGGTCATCATTCGACCCGGCACCCGAACCGGTCTGCAGAAAGGCTCGAAGGGCGTTCTTGATCCTCACGGGCTAGCATAAGTGATCGGGTATCAAAAATAAAACTTTGTAATTATTTAATTGAATAAATAAAAATAAAAAAACAACAAGCTGAATAAAATGAAACTAAAATCAAAAAATCAAACATAACCTTATATTAAGTTTAGATTTAATGGTAACAACATGAACTAAAAACCCAAAAGAGACCACATCAGGGAAAAACCAAAACTCCATCAAAAACCTCTGTGTGACATGAGGAGTCACAGCCCCAAGACACCACCACCAAACCAACCTGAGGATGCCACTGATAACCCAAACCACAAATGATTTGCTTGATGCCTCATCCTAACATGCAGAAGAAACAAGATATACATACACCCAAATGTGAATGTAGGGGGTGAGCTAAAAACACAGTAGGATTCCACCATGAAAATGTTCCACACATAATTATTAAACATCAAAAAAAAATTCAATTTAATTGAATATAAATAATTAATTCCTTGAATAATTTTTATGAAACCATGTTTAAAGGAACACTGCTCTAATGGAAAACAACTTGAATTAACAGACACACAATAATTCTTGGTAGTCTAAAGGTCACACCGTCTTCCGATAGTGAGCGCAAAGCCAAGGTGAAGCACAATATATGGGAGAGGCCCTAAAGATACAAGTGAGAAGTGGGACTCTAGAACAACGTGTCTCGGTGAATAATGGTATAAAAACCCATCAGTATAGGTTCTTGTGCACGAGCCAGTAGTAGGAAAACACATCCATAACCTAGTGGTATCCCAACATCATCCAACAGTTAATTTAGTGTTGTATTTGTCAAAACAGCTAAGTGAAACTGGGCCTATTCCACTTTTGTATCACAAGCACACTAGTCCTTGACCACCCACCTAGTACCCAAGCTTCCCATTTGTGATCAAGTTGTTTAGAGTTCATATCACATGTCATAATCATATAATCAAACCAAACAAGACATTACACATGCCAAATAAACCATTTTGACACACAAAATCCATAATAAATAATAATAACACACACTCTAAAAATATCCCATAACCAAATCTGCATCACTTACACAACTAATTAAAATGACTACACAGTCAATAAAATTACCTTCATCATCAAAAACACCATTAAAATAATTTATTTAACAATTTCCACACACCTTGCATGACTTTACACCCCTAAAACATCTACGCAATTTAACCAAATCAATTTTCCCCATTAATAATTATTTAATAAAACAATTCAGATTTTCATAAATATATTTTAAAGAGAAAACAATGACTCTTTACACACTAGACCAACCCAAAACCCCCTTAAATAACCATATGTGCACACAATCATCTCAGGACACTATTCACATCACCCATACAATTAAAGAAGCCACTAGCATAGTGAAAAAAAACATTTTTATGGTTAAACAAGCCGTCAAAAAAATATCATGCCATTTCAAAATACGCCGAATTACTTTAAGTACCAAAAACTCACTCAAATATTCACTTGCAGAAAAATTCATATAGACACTACACAGAAACACCATCGCTCCCTTTGCACATCCTAAAAAAAATAAACTGCACAACTTATGAAAAACTATCATGCAGTTTGTCAAGGGTTTTCACAGCAAAAAATACTCATTTCATATTAACACACTAAAAAACACATTAAAACATACTAAACCTCAAGTAAAAATTAAATTCACACAAAAATTACTAATTATTAAACATGCTAAATTAATTAATTATGAAAATTAACTTAACAATTAATACTCATACGTAGAACCACCTACCTCAGTGTATGAAGCATTGAGGGATGGTCATGAAACACTCGTCACATGATGAAAACACCGCAAGGAGTCTCTAATGGACCATAAAAAAAATAATTTTCAACTGTGTCAATAATAAATGAAAGGCAACCAAAACCTAACCGTAACTAAGACCCAAAATAGAGTTTCTTTTTACATTTTTTCAAAAAAATATTTTATAAAATACCACCAGGGTAAAAAAATTTATTTTTTCACATCCCAAAGGCGGCACATGGTGTGCCGCCCTTGGGGGGTTTTCCGCCCAGGGCAAGGCGACACATGGTGTTCCGCCTTTGCACAAAAAATAACCACAAAGGTGGCACACCAGGTGTTGCCTTTGCAATAATGTTTTTTTATTTTTATTTTTATATTTTTTTTGTTTTGTTTTGTTATATATATATATATAAAATTTTCAGCATAAATTTTCTGCTATTTAATATCCAGCGGTTCTGCCATTACAGTAGTTTGGATTCTGACTAATACCCTCACCCAGGACTCCCTTATATAAGGGGATTTTCCCTGAAAACCATACTGCATTTCCGATGTGGGAATATGGTTCTCCTTTTCCTGCGCAGTACATTCTGCGTTTCCGATGTCTGATTATGTTTCAAGTACGCGACTTTGAAATATTGTAAACATAAACTATAAAACCAATATAAATGAAACTTTAAACACTGATTAAACTTATAAGAAATAGTTGAAAAAAAATTAATTTCAAAAAAAATGTTGATACAAATTAATTTATATGTTTTCAAAACCACCTACTTGAAACATAATCATATTTCAAGTACGTGGTTTTGAAAGCCTATAAAATATAAACTGTAAGACCAATATAAATGAAACATTAAAAACTGATTAAACATATAATAAATATTTAAAAACAAATATAATTTCATAAAAAATGTTGATAAAAAATAATTTACAAGCTTTCAAAACCACCTCAATGAAACTTAATCATATTTAAAGTACTTGAATTTGAAAGCCAATAAAATATAAACTATAAGACCAATATAAATTAAACATTAATCATTGATTAAACATATAATAAATTGTTTAAAACAACAACAAAATTTGTAAAAAATATCCATGAAAAATTATTTATAAGCTTTCAAAACCTCCTACTTGAAATTGAAAAATGTTTCAAGTACATGCCTTTGAAAAACTATAAAATATAAATTATAAGACCAATATCAATGAAACTTTAAACAATGATTAAACATATAAGAAATAGTTGAAAATAAAAATAACTTCCTAAAAAATGTCGATAAAAAATAATTTATAATCTTTCAAAACCGTCTACGTGAAACTTAAACTGTTTCAAGTACGCGAATTTGAAGGAATATAAAACATAAAATATATGAGTAATATAATTGAAACCTAAAACATTGATTAAACATATAATAAATAGTTAATAATTAATTGGTTAATTAGTAATATATGTATTCATTATATATTAGTTAATTAGTAATATAATTATTATAAAATATTTTTCATCAACATTTTTTAAGAAATTCCTTTTGTTTTCAATTATTTATTATATATTTAATCAATGTTTAAATTTTCATTTATATTGGTGTTATATTTTATTACTCAATAAATATTACTTATATAATACTTGTTAATTATTACTAAATAATTATTACTTATATAATAATTATTTAGTTAATTATTAATATAACTATTAATAATATAATAATTAATTAGTTAATTAATATTATAATTATAGTCATTCAATGTCATGCACTGGAAACATTTTTAAGTTTCAAGTAGAAGGTTTTGAAAGATTATAAATTATTTTTCTTCAAAATTTTTTATGAAATTATTTTTGTTTTCAAATATTTATTATTTTTTCAACTAATGTATAAAGTTTCACTTATATTCGCCTTATAGTTTATATTTTATAGTCTTTCAAAATCGCATACTTGAAACTTTTTTAACTTTCAAGCTGGTGCTTTTGAAAGCATATAAATTATTTATAATCAATAATTTTGATGAAATTATTTTTGTTTTAAACTATTTCTTAAATTTTTAATCAATGTTTAAAGTTTCATTTATATTGGTTATATAGTTTATGTTTTATAGTATTTCAAAGTCGCGTACTTGAAACATTTTAAAGTTTCAAGTAGGCAGTTTCGAAAGCTTATAGATTAATTTTCATCAATAATTTTTCGGAAATTCTTTTGGTTTTCATCTATTCCTTATATATTTAATCAATGTTTAATGTTTCATTTATGTTGGCCTTATATTTTATGTTTTATAGTCTTTCAAATTCGCGTACTTGAAACATTTTTAAGTTTCAAGTAGACGGTTTTGAAATATTATAAATTAATTTCTGTGGACATTTTTTAGGAAGTTTTATTTGTTTTCAACTACTTCATATATGTTTAATAAATTTTTAACGTTTCTTTTGTATTGGTATTATAGTTTATGTTTTATAGTCTTTCAAAATCGGGAACTTGAAATATTTTTATGTTTCATGTTGATGGTTTTGAAAACTTATAAGTTATTTTTGGTCAACATTTTTTATGAAATTATTTTTGTTTTCAACTATTTCTTATATGTTTAATCAATGTTTAATGTTTCATTTATATTGGTCCTATAGTTTATCTTTTATAATATTACAAAGTCACATACTTGAAATATGTTTAAGTTTCATGTAGGTGGTTTTGAAAGCTTATAAATTAATTTGTATCAACATTTTTTATGAAATTATTTTTGTTTTCTACTATTCCTTATATGTTTAATCAATGTTTAATGTTTCATTTATGTTGGTCTTATATTTTATGTTTTATAGTCTTTCAAATTCGCATACTATAAAACATAAAATATAAGACCAACATAAATGAAACTTTAAACATTGATTAAACATATAAGGAATAGTTGAAAACAAAAATAATTTCATAAAAATGTTCATACAAATTAATTTATAAGCTTTCAAAACCACCTACTTGAAACATAAACATATTTCAAGTATGTGACTTTTTAATCTTATAAAATATAAACTATAGGACAAATATAAATGAAACTTTAAACATTGATTAAACATATAAGAAATAGTTGAAAACAGAAATAATTTCATAAAAAATGTTGACCAAAAATAACTTATAAGCTTTCAAAACCATCAACTTGAAACTTAAATATGTTTCAAGTTCCCGACTTTGAAAGACTATAAAACATAAACTATAACACCAATGCAAATGAATCCTTAAACATTGATTAAAAATATATGAAATAGTTTAAAACAAAAAAGACTTCCTAAAAAATGACCATAAAAATTAATTTATAATCTTTCAAAACCGTCTATTTGAAACTTAAAAATGTTTCAAGTACGTGAATTTGAAAGACTATAAAACATAAAATATAAGACCAACATAAATGAAACATTAAACATTTATTAAACATATAAGGAATAGTTGAAAACCAAAATAATTTCCTAAAAAATATTGATGAAAATTAATCTATAAGCTTTCAAAACCGCCTATATGAAACTTAAAAATGTTTCATATACACAACTTTGAAATACTATAAAACATAAACTATATAACCAATATAAATGAAACATTAAGCATTTATTAAAAATATAAGAAATAGTTGAAAAAAAATAGTTTCATCAAAATTGATGATTATAAATAATTAATATTCTTTCAAATGCAGCAGCTTGAAACATAAAAAAGTTTCAAGTATGCGAATTTGAAATACTATAAAATATAAACTATAAAACGAATATAATTGAAACATTAAACATTAGTTGAACAAATAATAAATATTTGAAAACAAAAATAATTTCATAAAATATGTTGATGAAAAATAATTTATATTCTTCCAAAACCGTCTACTTGAAACTTAAAAATGTTTCCAGTGTGTGACTTTGAAAGACTATAATTATATTATTAATTACCTAATTAATTATTATATAATTAATAGTTATATTAATAATTAACTAAATAAATATTATATAAGTTATAATTATTGAGTTATAATTAATAATTATTATATAAGTAATAATTATTTAGTAATAAAATACAACACCAATATAAATGAAACTTTAAACATTGATTAAATATATAAGAAATAATTTAAAACAAAAGGAATTTCTTAAAAGATGTTGATGAAAAATATTTTATAATAATTATATTACTAATTAACTATTATATAATTAATACTTATATTACTAATTAACTAATTAATTATTAACTATTTATTATATGTTTAATCAATGTTTTAGGTTTCAATTATATTACTAATATATTTTATGTTTTATATTCTTTCAAATTCGCGTACTTGAAACAGTTTAAGTTTCAATTAGACAGCTTTGAAAGCTTATAAATTATTTTTCATCAACATTTTTTAGGAAGTTTTTTTTATTTTCAACTATTTCTTATATGTTTAATCACTGATTAAAGTTTCATTTATATTGGACTTATAATATATATTTTATAGTCTTTCAAAGGAATGTACTTGAAACATTTTTCAATTTCATGTAGGAGGTTTTGAAAGCTTATAAATTATTTTTCATGGACATTTTTTACAATTTTTTTGTTTTTTTCATCTATTTATTATATATTTAATCAATGTTTAATGTTTCATTTATATTGGTTTTATAGTTTATATTTTATTGGATTTCAAATTCACGTACTTGAAATATGTTTAAGTTTCATGTAGGTGGTTTTGAAAGCTTGTAAATTATTTTTTATCAACATTTTTTATGAAATTATTTTTGTTTTTAAATATTTATTATATTTTTAACCAGTTTTTAAAGTTTCATTTATATTGGTCTTATAGTTTATATTTTATAGGCTTTCAAAGTCACGTACTTGAAATATGTTTAAATTTAAAGTAGTTGGTTTTGAAAGCTTATAAATTAATTTGAATCAACATTTTTTATGAAATTATTTTTGTTTTCAACTATTCCTTATATGTTTAATCAATGTTTAAAGTTTCATTTATGAGGGTCTTATATTTTATGGTTTATAGTACACGACTTTGAAAGACTATAAAACATAAAATATAAGACCAACATAAATGAAACTTTAAACAATGATTAAAAATATAACGAATAGTTGAAAAAAAATAATTTCATAAAAAATGTTGATACAAATTAATTTATAAGCATTCAAAACCACGTACTTGAAACTTAAAAATATTTCAAGTACGTGACTTTGTAATATTATAAAATATATACTATAGGACCAATATAAATGAAACATTAAACATTGATTAAACATATAATAAATAGTTGAAAACAAAAATAATTTCATAAAAAATGTTTCCCAAAAATAAATTATAAGAATTCAAAACCATCAACTTGAAACTTAAAAATGTTTCAAGTTCTCGACTTTGAAAGACTATAAAATATAAACTATAATCCCAATACAAATGAAACGTTAAACATTGATTAAACATATAGGAAATAGTTGAAAACAAAAAAACTTCCTAAAAAATGTCAATAAAAATTAATTTATAATCTTTCAAAATCGTCAACTTGAAATATAAAAATGTTTCAAGTATGCGAATTTAAAAGAATATAAAACATAAAATATAAGACCAACATAAATGAAACATTAAACATTGATTAAACATATAAGGAATAGTTGAAAACCAAAAGAATTTCCTAAAAAAAATATTGATAAAAATTAATCTATAAACTTTCAAAACCGCCTACTTGAAACTTAAAAATGTTTCAAGTACACGACTTTGAAATACTATAAAACATAAACTATATAACCAATATAAATGAAACATTAAAAATTGATTAAACATATAAGAAATACTTGAAAACAAAAATAATTTCATCAAAATTGTTGATTATAAATAATTTATAAGCTTTTAAAAGCACCAACTTGAAACTTAAAAAAGTTTCAAGTATACGAATTTGAAATAATATAAAATATAAACTATAAAACGAATATAATTGAAACATTAAACATTAGTTGAAAAAAATATATTTGAAAACAAAAAGAATTTCATAAAAAATGTTGATGAAAAATAATTTATAAGCTTTCAAAGCCGTCTAATTGAAACTTAAAAATGTTTCCAGTGCGTGAATTTGAAAGACTATAATTATATTATTAATTAACTAATTAATTATTATATAATAAATAGTTATATTAATAATTAACTAAATAATTATTATATAATTAATAAGTATTGATTATTAATTAATAATTATTATATAAGTAATAATTATTGAGTAATAAAATATAACACCAATATAAATAAAACTTTAAACATTGATTAAATATATAAGAAATAATCGAAAACAAAAGGAATTTCTTATGAAATGATGATGAAAAATATTTTATAATAATTATATTAATAATTAACTATTATATAATGAATACTTATATTACTAATTAACTAATTAATTATTAACTACTTACTATGTTTAATCAATGTTTTAGGTTTCAATTATATTACTCATATATTTTATGTTTTATATTCTTTCAAATTCGCGTTCTTGAAACAGTTTAAGTTTCAAGTAGACGGTTTTAAAAGCTTATAATTTATTTTTCATCGACATTTTTAGGAAGTTATTTTTATTTTAATCTATTTATTATATGTTTAAATTTTTTTAAGGTTTCATTTATATTGGTCTTATAATTTATATTTTATAGTTTTTTAAAGGCATGTACTTGAAACATTTTTCAATTTCAAGTTGGAGGTTTTGAAAGCATATAAATTATTTTTCATGGATATTTTTTACAATTTTTTGTTGTTTATAACTATTTATTATATGATTAATAAATGTTTAATGTTTCATTTATATTGGTCTTATAGTTTATATTTTATTGGCTTTCAAATTCATGTACTTGAAATATGTTCAAGTTTCATGTAGGTGATTTTGAAAGTTTGTAAATTATTTTTTATCAACATTTTTTATAAAATTATTTCTGTTTTTAAATACTTCTTTTATGTTTAATCAGTTTTTAAAGTTTCATTTATATTGGTCTTATAGTTTATATTTTATAGGCTTTCAAAGTCACGTACTTGAAATATGTTTAAGTTTCAAGTAGGTTGTTTTGAAAGCTTATAAATTAATTTGAATCAACATTTTTTATGAAATTAATTATTATACAACTATTTCTTATATATTTAATCAGTGTTTAATGTTTCATTTATTTGGGTCTTATTGATTATGTTTTATAGTCTTTCAAAGTCGCATACTTGAAACAGAATCACACATCGGAAACGTAGAATGTACTGCGTAGGAAAAGGAGAACCATAATCCCACATCGGAAATGCAGTATGGTTTTCAGTGCAAACCCCCTTATAAAAGGGAGTCATGGGTAAGGGTATCAGCCAGAATCCAGACTGCTGTAACGGAAAAACCGCTGGATATTAAATAGTAGAAAAATTCTGCTGAAAGGTTTTGTTATATATATATATATAACAAAACAAAACAAAAAAATAATAATAAATTAAAAAAACAATAATGAAAAGGCGGCACCTAGTGTGCCGCCTTTGCGGTTAATTTTTGTCCAATGGCGGGACACCAGGTGCCGCCTTTGGGAGGTAAAAAATAATTTTTTTTACCCTAGTGGTATTTTAAAAAATATTTTTTTGAAAAAATGTAAAAAAACACTCCACAAAATATAATAGAAGATCAACCCGGGTACATCGCACCTACGGGGGGGGGAGTCTGAGTGGCTGGCTGATAGATGATGGAGGCTTTAGGGGTTTGCACGACACCAGAAAATCAATGGGGGAACCAATTGAAGAGGCTCAACCAAGATAAAAGGCTACCAGATCTTTGGATGAGGCTGGGGTAGGTGTGCCCGTGGCTGGATAAAGGAGGCACAACCGCTGATGGGAGGAGGGGGGGTGTGCGCATGGGGGGTTTCGCTGTGCTGGAGGAGGTCGGGATGCCGACGAGGAGGGTTCAGAGCTGGGGATAGTGTGGCATGAGGTGGTTGAATGGGGAGGTTGATGGGGAAGCGTCGGATGGGAGCAGTAGGGGTGGGTTGATGCCGGAAAAATGCAGGAATGACGGGTCGATGCTTGACAGGAGCAGGAATGACAGGTCGCGCTGCTTCAGTTCACCAGAAAGTGAGATTAGGGTGATGCAACATTCTGCAGAAGGGTGAGTGCGATCATGGGTGTCTGGCTATCAAAAGGAGGGCATGTGCGGTCAACTGGGAGAATGTCAGGGCACCAGGCAGAGTGAGCACCGAGAAGGGGGTGCAATTACTAGGGTTCAGAGGAGGGGGTGGTGCAAACCAGGGGGAAGGTGGGGTCTTGCGTTATGTAAACAGAGTGTGAGGGAGGATAGAAAGAAGAAAAAAGAAAATATAACAAAATAAAATAAAACCCAAATAAAATATATCCCAATTAAAACTTATAACAACAACGACAATAAAAAATAATAATAATAACAACATGCTAATAATCTTACAGTTATGGAAAATATTTAATTTTAACAACCCAATTAAATTGTTAACCAAGATCATAATAACAATAATGATAACAGTTATAATAACATTAATCCTATTATTATTATTATTATTATTTTGGACAGTTCTAAAATAATTTTATATTTTGCATTCACTTAAACATTAATCCAATCAACAAATTAATTAGTCGCACACCGGGTAGGTCACACGATGGTCTGGAAAAGCCACATGATGGTCTGGAAAATCCACACGGCTTTGAACGTGCCTTGTGCACATGCCAGGAATAACCGTGGCAAAACACTTTCTTATCAGCAAAACGCAAAAACTCATGTCGGGTTCTCCCTGCACCTCAATAATGAAAATTTAAGGCCAAATAAAAATCATAAAAGAAAAAGAAAAAATTACTACAATTTATGGGTGTGACAGGTTATACAAAAAAAATATAAATGTAATAATAGTGGCCATACCTTCCCTTGAAATTGAATCTAGGTATATCTGAATCTTTGATTTAATGATGGTAATAACGAGACTAAATATCTATAATTGAAACGTAATTCACCCATTTTTTATAGTCAAACCAATAATTAAGTTGGTGAAAGGCATACTAGTTCTTTACTATAACTTGATTAATTTTTTATAATTCATGATAAAGGTTAAGGGTACCACCTTATTTTAATGAAAATGAAATATGTTCTTCCAATGAAAAAACTCTAGGTTGAATTATGTATTTCCACATAATGTCTTAAAACTGAGAATTTTAATTTGTAAATTTAGCTAGTACCAAATGGTAGGAAGGAATATAAATAAGTATGGTAATTAATACCCTGAATATAGAGACCTAAACCACCCTCACCGATCATAAAATATAAATGATATATGAGAACATGTTAGGAAACTCAATGGATATCAAAAAAACATAACCACCCAAATATTTTTTCTCCAATTAAAATTAAAATTAAAGATATTAATCAGCTAAACATTTAAATAAGTGGTCTAACTTAAAATTACATTAGGTACCATTTTCCCAAGAAAAATATAGAACAACACATCAAGTGTAGTAAAGGAGGCACATAGAAGGCTATAGATGATATTGGGCCTATGAATAATTTTCTAGTCCATTTTGACAGTATCATCCAAATATGTCATATTTAGAGCCAAAAAATCACAAGAATGATAAAATTCTGGGAAAAAATGCAGATGATCATTAAAGACCCTACTTTTTATTCATCACAAGAGGTGTAGAAATATACATAACAAAAGTATAGATATCCATAAAAATATTTAACAATTAAATAAAACATGTATATATGAAGGAACAAGAGACACATGCATCATGTGCATAGAAACCCTAAAATATGAATCAATGATACGGGTAACTCTCACAGATTCAATACCCACGTCTCAATCCACTTGAAAATCATCTATTATGTGAATAATATTCATTCCTAATGCCTATAATCAGAAACCATTTTTAATTTTAGAATCTATCTATTATGAAGGTACTCCTTGAAATACTGATCCTTTACAACTTCATAGAGTGATATGGATAAGATAAAATCACTACAATAGAAATGGCCATCCCTAAGAGAAATATATATTTGGTGCCTCTCTGCAAGAATGCTTTGAGTTCAAGAATTTTATATTGTGGAAACCATTATATTGTCCTCCCCCAGATATTGTATATATTTTGATGATATATAATTCTAGGATCTACTACTATGGTTTTAATTAGGAGATTCATCTCACTTACTCTTACCTTTAAAAGGACCACACAAGCCACCAATGGGTGTAGGTGGAGCTACCTTAAAACACAAATTATAGTCCTAGTCATGTTAAACCATAAATTATCTATCATGTAATTTTAAAAATCAGGTTATTTCCAATCATAAATCCTAATAACTAATATCTAACTAAAAACCTATATTATCCCTTTGGGATTTCATCTTCTCACTCAATAACACTTTATGTGAGAAATGCATATTATTTTTAAAACAGTCGGCATAATGGCTCATAGTTGTATCACCTTGCAGTAGTTTTAGGAACTCTGTAAACTAAAACCTAATAATAAATCTATGATATAATTTCTCAGTGAAAATATCCCTAATTACTTTCCACTCTAATCTCTCGTTTTTTCAATTTCAAACTATTGAGTCACACTACCTTTTTATTTTTCATTCATGTTTTTTATAACACATTTTACCTTAACTAAATATAATATATCCCAAAAATTAAACAGTTTCTCAACCTTTTTCAACCAATCCTATGCATATTAAAGATCATTGGTACCCTATAATTATTCTAGATTAAAAAACACCTAGGATGATTTCATCTATCATCCATTTAAGGAATACCCTCTGCCGCCAAAATGGGAATAGGTGCAACTACATTTCCTTGAGTTAGACTACAAACACAACCACTACAAGAAAGTAATAATTAATATGAAGTATCTATTTCCATTTTACATTTGTAACTCATTTTTAGGTCTTTTTACATGTTTTATAGGGGGCATAGTACTACAAAACATCAAAGAATATTTTAGGAAACATCAGTGAAGATACATGAGATTAAAAACTCTATCCGTCCAAAATCAATTAGTAAATTTAATTCTAGAATCAACTAATTATAAAAAGTATTGGATCAGATCAGAAAACTCTTCAAAGAAACACATTTTCAATAAGGCATGGTAAATCAAGGTCGGTTAAAAAAAATTGGTGATGAAATCTCTTATAACCTACCCTATAAGTTTCGAATTTTCTATCTCATATCTACAAATGCAATCAAAACCCCTTAACTAGTCTTAGAAATAGAAGAACCTGGTTTTTACACCAGTTTTTTAGAACCATCCCAAATATCTCACATAAAAATTACAAAACTCTATTCTAATAGTGTCAAAAGGGCATTTCTAATCCCCAATTTTGGGTGACTAGAACATTAGAATTAAGACCAATGATAATGAATAAAATACCCAGGTAAAAAACTAAAAATGATTAAGATGTTGATAAAAAATGATGGGCATTCATTATGAAAAATAGTACTCAATAGAGATAATACCAATAGTAGATAGATTTAAATATTCAAAACAGAATTAAAATAAAATTCATTATAAAACTATCAATACATCTTCATGAATACCCCATATAATAGGTGGATCATGTTTTCCAAAAGTCAATAATAACTCCTAAAGAACTAATAATCAATTACATCCACAACATTAAATTTCTTCATTGCATTTTCATAGACATGGAAGAAAATATATATAAAATCCATAAGGAAGTGGTAAGTTTTGAGTGATAAATAACAGTAGGGTCTCACCATGAAAATGATAATACAATTTTAGAAAATATAAAACCATTTCTTAATTTTTAATAAAACATATAATATAAATGGTTTAATAGTTTATCTGAAAATATTATTTTAAAAAATATTTGACTTTATTAAAATGAGTTTCAATATGAATTTCTAGAAAACTAGGCTGATATGAACATCTTTATTAAAATAGGCATATATTATAATTTCTATCAAAAAATACATGGCTAAATCATTTGAAAAAACCATATCCATGAATAATAATATTCAACCATAAAATTGTGGTTATAATACCTACTTTTATATTAGTATATAATATATCACATGTCAATGTAAAATATGACCTTAGGTGCATACACACTACCAAGATCCCAAACCTAGGTTGAATAGAATATAATACCAATGAAAAACATCCAAGAACCAAAGATAGTTTAGTTAGAATTTTTATCATCAGTATTTTTTTTAAAACAAAATAACTCTACATGATTCAATGTGGCTCAATGTAAATCAATAATTTTGTGGATATCAATAAATTTTAATAATTATATTAAATAATCATTTTAAGTAGCCTAGGTACAGGTTTCAAAATATTCATTTAATCAAAAAATAAAAAAAATTATTATTTTCATATAAAACTCATTCCTTTTATTTAATTTATTCTCATTTTAAATCATATAACTTTTCATTCATTTTAGTCTCATCAAAATCATACCTTAAATAAATTATTTCAAATGATGATTATTTTTCATAAATAAATATAATATTTTGAAATCTATTTCCATGAGAGTTCATCACACACACTATTTAATTTCAAATCATTTATCATGAGATTAAATTTAATATTTATAAATCAACTATAATATCATTTTTAATTTATAAATAATCAATGTTTTCAATTTATATATATTTCCTTACAAAACCACTTTCCTCAATCAAGTTCAAGAAAACCCATACAAGATCCACCAATGAAGAGTCTTGGGTAAAGGATAGATCAATGGAGAATAATATATGTATATGATCCATCATTTAAATAGCTAAATCCATAAATTTCATGAGTATTCACCACTCTCGGAGAAGTATAAAGAGGAGAATAGAAGACATTATGACCTAATTGAGTTTAAATTTTTCATTAGAGATCCAACATATCAACACACACCTCAATCAATGAAGAAACATTATTATTAGTGATGTAAATATCTCAAGATATATTATAATTTTATTAGGGTTGAATAAAATTTGACGGTGGTGATTTATAATTAAATTAGTGATTAAAAATAAAAAAATGATGATTCTACCCTTTCCAAACTCACCTCAATGGGAGACATCATCTAGTATGTGGCCTCCAACAACTACCAAGTGGTACATGGTAAAATGAACTGCCCATATAAATCCCCACTATGTGGAAAATTATATTATATGAATTATATAGTGGGATTCATATAATAATTCCCAATGGCCAACCTCCCACTAGCTGGCTGGTGGATGTCACTAGTGAGTTGGTGGGCCTCCTGTGGCATTTCTAGCTATAGGTGCATGCTCAATCCCATTATAATCCATTCTACTATCTCCAAAAATATTTTAAAAAGTGTATTACCACATTTTTTATCCCACACAAGGATCAACATGGGTTAATAACATGATTAAAGCTAGATCATTGGAAACACTGATGAATCCAAAGAAAAAGAATGAGAACCAATAATGTAACAAGGTTCAAATAAAAAATAATATGACTATATGTTACAATAATAAAATATATAAACCCAAATAGTCCTAGAGATAATTATTTCATTTTAAAAAACATAATAAAACAATAAAAAATATTTAAGGTGTTACAAAAAAACAAATAAACTCATTTAATCAAAGTACTGTGAAACTAAATTAAATTATAAATATAACATTTTACCAAATGGACCTTAGAAAGATAAATATAGATGAAAAATTATCATAGGTATATATTTATGAAACAATTTTTAATTTATTATGATGCTAAGTGCACGTGAAAATTACTTTATAAAATGATGTAATTTTTTTTCAATACCACATGTGTTGTTATTCAGTTAACAAATCTCTTTTTATCCCTTTTTAAAATATCCATCATAATAATTTATTTAATGTTTATATATATAAATGAAATAAAAACATATTTAAATACCCTTTACATTACTCGTTTTACTCATACTTTTAGTTCCCTTTAACATTATCACTTCTAAGTAAACCTGACTCAACATAAATATTATATTTCTTGTCCCATGTTATGAATCACAATCATAATTTGTTATAAAACCATTAAATGATTTAAAAAACATGATTATTTTTTTGATAACCATCTTTAGTTTTATTTTTATAGTAAATATTTTTCCCCTTCTTTGGAATATCATTTAGATATTACAAAAAAATCAACCGAAGTGTTTATTTTGTTATTATTTTTTGTCCATACATTTATAATGATTTTTATTCATTATAAATATTTTTTAAGAAAAATACCACTTTTTAAAATTATTATTGTTCATTGTTTTTTAATTATTTCTTCAGTTTGGAATCCTTATTAATTTTCCTTTATTTCTGTAGTAACTCAAAATTATGAATCCCAATTTCTTCAAATGGTTATGATCATTCTAATGATTTATTTTATTTATTTAGAAAAAATATTTATGATTCATTATTTTTATTGTGGTCCCATTATTATATATCCCTCTAATTTATTGGATAATGATTCATATATCATGATTTATTATGTATTGGACAAGGGAGTAAACTCAACCCACTATGGGACATTATCTACTATGTTTTTGGAAATAAGGAGAAAACCCAATAAACCATGAGACCTTGTCAACTATTTTATAAAGGTCTTCAGAGTGAACCATGACATATTTTTATATTGTTATGTTTTATGTTGTTTCATCATATTTCCTGATTCAATGATCTTTTGATTTATTATCCTAATACCATATTACCATTATTATGATCTTTATCTTTATGAAAAATTCTTAGTACTCTTTACTATCTTGTTATTCATTATTTCAATGTTTTTTAGGACACAAATGACATCAAGGGAAGGTGGGATGTAGTTGAGGATGATTCCCCAAAAAAACCAACATACATTCAGGTTTTTTCCAAAGGAAAAAATGTTGTGGTGGATTTTAAAGGATCTCAGCCTATTCCTTCTAGGAAAGTTAGACCGAGGAAGGATTACTCATACCTGAATCCAACAATGGTTACCAGGTCTCACGGCCCTCTAGAATATGAGTCTGACTGGGATGGATACTATGACACTTCCTATAAATGTGACATTGACTTTTGAGTTCTTCTCATTGGTTCTCCTTAGGAATGAGGGCATTTTTCCTTGTATGAATCTGCCATCCTTCATGTTGTCTTTTCTTTTCCTTTTCTTTAATAATAAGGGCTATGCCCTAACAATTCAGGTCAATGTTTTTTAGGATACTGGAACTTCTAGCTCACCCATTTCCTTATATACTATCCACATGGTGTCCTATATAGTTTTAGAAGATATATTAATGTTATGAGCATTATGTCGAGTTTTAAACAAATATTTTTTTCTACATTTAAAATATTGTAATCATTTATCTAATATTAATATTACACTATAACTCATGAACCTTTGATTTTATTATTTTCTACATATGTTATAAATCATGGATTATAATTTTTTATGTATTAGGTTGTAATATCTCACATCTAGAGACACAGTCCTTGTGTTTCATAACCATCCAAAGAAGAAACATTTTTTAGCTATCTTATTTTTGGAGTAATCTCTTGATATTTTTTAAGTAATATTTTTTTTATATTTTTTTAATGATTTATGAATTTTTTTCAACGTTTTTGGGTTTCCATGGAGGATATATTCACATTTTTATTTCCCTTTCAAGATACAAGTATTGATTCATCTATATGATCTTATCATCATTAAATTTTAATTTGGTAGCCACATATTTCAGACATGATCTATCAAAATGTTCAAATTTTACTAAATGATTAATTTGTTTCTAGAGAAGGGTTATTAATTCATTGAATTCCAAATCTATGGCCATTTTATATTCTTTTTATTATGAGTGTTTTTCAAGTAAATCACATTGGTTCTTCATCTTTTCACCAATATTATTTATATCAACATTCAAGGACCCTTATAAAATTTTTATAATTTTATTTCCAATGAATAGGTCATTTAAGAATTCATTGTGCACTTAATTTGTGATTCCCACATGATGAAACTTTTTGAGAAGGTACTGGTACTCATCATGATTATTGTATGTAAAATATATTTATATGAAACTTGTTGTGATTGTCATGTTATTGATGGAATATTAACCATTCATAATCTTAGTAGGTAAATCTGAATATCAACACTTGTAGAAAACATCCAAAATACTAGTATAATCAAAGTAAATAATTATATTAGAACTTTTTACCTTGATAGGAGAACCTAACTTCCTAAGTTCATTCTTCTTCTAGTTTTTTCTCTTTCGATTTTCATTATACAATTTGTACCAACACCAAATCTAATAACCCAAAATTCATTTCCATTTTATTGAATTTAGAAAAGATAGATGGGATCACATAATAAATTATCTATTAGTTTAGTGGTTTTGAAAAACTAGATATTTAAATTCATCCATTACTGTATTTTAAATAAAAAATATAACATAATAAAAGTAAATATTTGGTATCCTTGAAACTCATTCAATGATATCATTATAATATACTCGAGAAATGAAAAATATGAGGGTGACCTCAAATTCTGTGTAAGGGTTATGTACAATGGAATCTAACAAGTGTAAATGTGGAATAATTAGTATGGAATAGTAGATAACTGAAAACAAATTCTATTTAATTAAAATATTAAGCATGTAATGAATCCAAGTATTATATCAACATAGGAATCTCAAGATTCATAACAACTAAATTCTAATTTATTAAAATTAAAAACATTATACATCATGATATCTATCACCATGATATATGTACCATTAAATATTAGTTTTATGATATTTTAATCGCTGGGTATGTATACACCAAATACCCAGTAAATATATATTTCTTATTTTTTTATCTAATGAGACTATTAGATGCATCAATGTGATATCTATAACTATCCCTCAACCATCACTACATGTAATGAGCCAAACCATTATGGAATGCCTATTCCGTGGAATGGCGAGTGGTCATAACCGAAAGCTCACCGCTAATAGGATATGGGTAGGATACAAGCAATGTGAAGGCATAATATTAAATGGGAGGCCTTAGCCCATGTACCTGTGCTGACATAACCAACCATATCTAAGAAATGTGTAAATGAACAATTTAATGTATTAATATCTTGAGTACATTGATGATTGAAATAACCTTTAGGGATTACATATATTAGAGTGAAACAGTATAATTAAAATGAATATGGGAAAAATGACCAACGAGAAATATAAGGGGGAAACCCTAATTGAAATTAACAATAAAGAGTGGAATGGGGGAGACCCTTACTATAGATCAATGTGTCTTACCAGAGAACGAGTCACCATGTACTGTAAATAACCACTGATACCAGGTCACCATAGCCACTAATATCTTTATGTAATTTTCATAAGATATAATATATTTGAAAACCCCCCATGCATGTATGAGTATAAAAATATCCATTAGGACACCCCCAATATTACCAAGCATAGATAATCAAGAGACTGTATTTATAAAATCATTATGAAAGCATGCCAAATAAAATATGAGACAACAAAAATAATTATAAAACCAAATCTGCCCAATAAGGATCCCAAAAATGAGATAAAGGGGTTCTCCATCATCAAATCTTATCTAAGATTGATGATCCGTCATGTAGTTAGAAAGGGCCATATACATCACCGAGTATCTTGTAAAACTGCATAAGAAAATGTGTAGTGTATCCCTCGCCTTTATACTATGTACTAATCCCAAGAGAGCCATGATTATGATCCATATATCCCACTTCACATCAGAATAATATGAGTTGAGGATCCCACACACCTTAATGGTGGTCCACAACTGATAGAGCCACAAAATAATGGAGAACCCACATGCCTCAAGAGATTGAATACGAGGGAGTAAAAATCCTCTAGATAAAGAAAGCATACCCTTTATAGAATGAAGGAGTACTAGTTTTATTTGAATAAATAATATGAGGAACCTGTTCTTAGGTGAGATAGGGGAGTACTGAATTCATAGATATAAAATCCACACATTGAGTTGATAGGGGAGTATGACCCTATTGGTATAAATCCTAGAAGGAACCCCCACCCTGGTGTAACAGGGGAGTACATACCCCATATATATCGAAACCATTCCTTGGTGTGATTGGGGAATACTGATGTTGTGTATATAAATAATATTGAGAACCAATTCGTTAGTATGATAGGGGAGTACCTAAAGTGAATATAGATAACCCATGATCTAGTGTAACATGAAAGTACTGATCCCATCTATATAAATAATTCGGGGAACCCATTTCTTGGTTTTACATGAGAGTGTTGACCCTATTGATAGAGAAACTCCACTCTAACGTCACATAGGAGTACTGAACCTATCAATACAAATAATATGGGGGAACCCACACCCAAGTAAATCATGGGGGGACTGACCCTGACATCTCTTTGATTATCATAATAAATCACTTCAACATTAAACTATTCATAAATAAGATTCATGATAAAAAACACCTTTCATTGTATCTATTATTTCCCAATGATTGCAACCATAATGTTCTACGTGGAAAAACTACTTAATACATGCAACACATGGAATTAAAAACATGTGAAAATGAAATAGATATAAGAAGAATAATTCAAAGGAGGGCATACAAAATTTTTATAAAGAACCACACAATATGTGATCCTAACTTTTCACATGGAAGTGTTCTCATATGGATATGACTTGGAATGACTAACAAAATACATGGCATGTTCAGGTAGTACCTGATGTGTCTCAACCACCTGGGGCATCCCTTGTACACTTGGTCTTGTTTGTGTACTTCCAACGATGCCCATGTATTGGATCAACTGTGTATACTCTTAGTTGTGGCCATGTATTCCAAGAGTAAATGAAACTTCTATCTAAAATATAGAATAATAGATGAATTTCATCATTAGTCCGATGACCTAAAACATAACTCTATTGGTATTTCTATGAAAATATACATGGATAGCCAAAATGATCTCGTCATTGTGATTATCATAGAAAAACATAGGATAAGGTATTTACTTTCCCATATTATAAACATTGTAAAAACCCATTTCTATATAACACATACATACATCTCCTTGTAGGCCCACACTAGAAGTCATAAAAAGGTATACAACTTTGGTATTGAATCACTCGTCTCGAGGTTAGGGTCATGATGAAAATAGTTTTTTTAATATGATACTAGATAAAGATGATATGCTGGATACTAGAGATTAAAATAATTATAATAATCATGTTATTATTTTTATTGGGTTATTTTTGGGACCAATCTGTGAGCCCTAACAAGGTAGAGAACATTGGTGTGGAATCTTTCATCTCGATGTTAAGGTTAGGATTCTGCATAATAATCATTATTCTGACACTTTATGAATTATTTTTAAAGAAATGATTTTTAATAATAATTATTATATTATTAATAATATTAGTATAATTTTTTAGTCATATCATAATGGAGGATAAAGTAATTTACCCTCCCTCATTTCAATAATTTGTTACATGAATGATATCCCACACTCTCTCTAGGTGGCGCCACACACCCTCTCTCATCATAAAAAATTAATATATATTGATTATATAATTCATTTATCATGGAAAATAGGGTAAATCAATGCATCAAATAAAATCAATCTTGAATATGTGACATACACATATGTCACAATATGTGCATCCCTCATATCATATAATAGCATCACCATAGCATAGTGAACAGCCATGCAGGCTAACCAATGGGACTACTACCTCACACACCTAATTGGAGACTCATTATCAATAGTGGACATTTTTTTCCACCCATTACTTTTAATATATATCAACTACTAAATTCTAGAGATCCCTTAAATCTTGATCATAGATCCACCATTACGTGACCCATCATTAGAATTTTATCATCCATTATAAAACTTCATAGTGTCTATAAAAACTAAAACCGATCCAATAAACATAATTAATTGGCCAAAGGATTGACACAAAATAATTTGAACTACTTCATATAATTAAATTAGTAGTGAAATAATTACCAATTATCCATGATAATAAAGGCACAAAAAAGATAGAAATTTTTAAATAAACTAAGGCCTTGTTCATTTATATAGCTTTTTTGGAATAAGAAAATAGTTTATTATAATATCAGTAAGAACCAATGAGGAAAAAATATCAAATTCTTAGATCTAGTAAGAAAAATTAAAAATATGATAACCCGATGTAAATCAATCCATGAATTAATTTTGAAAAAGATTAATTATCATTAATATCAATATTTATATGTGGATAAAACCAAAATTAAAACACCCTACCTCAAGACTAGATAAATCATTGTTTAATACCACATCCACTAGTAATGAAGGTGATGATACCACTATATGTTTTGTTATTCTCATGGTTATACTACTTGATTCAATCTCCATTCAATGTTTAATTCTAATTTTTTAGTAATGAACACCAAATTTACTCTTCTATAATCAACATAGGTTTATTCTTCTAACCCTGATGATTTTATAAAAGGATATTTATAGGGGTAATTAGGTTATGTGTATAAAATTAATGAATTATATAAATTGATTAATTAATCCACCTAACATACCGGTCAATTGATTCCTCTACTAAATTTCATACACCTACCAACCTTGCATCAGACCAAGGTTAAACCCCATGTTTTAGACTCATTTATAGTCTCAGATTTCGAAATTGAGTGTTTATTTGGTAATTATTTTATTATAATAAAACACTATGTGAAGATGATATTAATACATTTAATATTTTTAAAATATAAACAATAGTCTCACTTGGCCTTGATATATAATTCCTTCTCAATTGATGGCTATTAAAATATTCGGATAAATATTATGATGTCATAAATGTAGAAAAATGAGATGTTAAAATCTACCCAACATCATTTATTTTCTATTATAAATGGTAAATTATACTCACATGTTATATCTCTCTCTAAGAATCAAATTACATTAGAAAAATTCAAACACGGGAAAATATTTCCCCATGTGGGATTTTTCAACCACTTATCATATCCATAGGGGTCGTTAAAGAGGTAAATCCATTATTTATGTCTAGAAAATCATGGTTGAAATAGTGAAATGAGTTTTGAAAAACAATACAACATTGTGACATATAGAAAACAACAAGCACCCAGACCAACATTATTCATAGGGTAAATATTTATGCATCCAAACTATACCAATATCAGAGTAGGAAAAAGTTCCTATGAACCTCATGTATAACTTGATTCCTTGGAAAAATATTTGAAATCATCAATGATGTGAGATCTGTTGGAAGAAAAGATCTCTTCCCCAAACTCAAAATCACACCATTTTTAGTCAAAAAGAAACACCTGACATTACTAGATAGTTCTCACATCCTCTGGATGAACATCAACCTTTACAATCATCGTAATCATCAATCCTAGGTCCATATGTTCTTTCTCCCACAGGCTCTAACCAGTACATTGGTGGCCTAATGTGACTCTCATAGATGACCCCAAATGGCAGTACACTAATGGAGGAGTGGTAATTGTTTTAATAATAAAACTACCCTGATGGTATATTATCCTTCTAGATATGTCCAAAAATGAACTTGATAACATGAAACATGTTCACCAGAACATGAATGGTTTACCCTTCCTGGAAATATATTTGGGGTAGAAAATTCCTACTCAAGCACAAATAAGTCTTGAATCCTCATTTATGCTCTCCCTAACTGTGACATAAATTGAACATCACATTCTGAAACGACTGTTAATGTAATTACATTAATACAGGAAACCTCATACACACACAAGAATCCCTTACTTTTAAATAAGAACTAATATTAGATTATTATTAAGTGGGAAAACATTGTGAGTTGGTCTTTGAACACTAATATAATTTTTGGAAAACACAAAAATCAAAGATGACCCATCATGATAACCAAAAAACACAATAACCTTTTAACACCCACATGAGAAGCATAGTCTCCCCATATATGTATATGATACATCAATCATTAAAATCATAAAAATTACAAAACATATTTTTCCACTGAACTAATTTAAAAGGTGCCTAGTACATTCTCACAACACCTGGATGTGATTATATGGAAATGAAAACTTTTTAGAACCTCCTCTTACAAAGATATATGTTCCATCATATTTCCTCAAAAGGAATACATTATAACCACCTTTATAAAACCCATGAAGAACATGTCGAGTGTGTTAGGACCAAGATCATAATGATGGTTTTTGTTATCAAGTGTTGTCGTTTTTTTTAAATAATGTTCATATGAATAATGGAAGTCACCTGATAATGTATGTGGTAGAAAATAAAACTCACATTATTCAATAATGTTCACCATAATAAGAAGAGGTGATATGGTTTTTTTCGGACTCACCTTGGGTTTAGAATTGAAAATGGCGATGCTTTACTCATTTGTATTCCATATAAATCATATGAACCCGCTAAAACGTTTGATTTGTATTTGATGAAAAGGAAGGGATGATGGTGATAATATTCAGTCCATATGATTATAGTAAATTCATACCCATTCTTCGGAGTAAAATTATTTGATCATGAAATTATCAGACCTAGAAATGATTGGACCAAGAAATGATAATACCTAGAAATGATCAGATCCATAAATGATCATAACCATAATTTATCATACCCATATGTTATTAGACCCATAAATGATCACACTAAGAAATGATTATACCTAGAAATGATAGTACCTAGAAATGATCATACCCAAAAAGGATCATACCCAGAAATGATCACGCCCATAAATGATTATAACAAAAAATAATCGTACTCAGAAACACTGTAAAATTCGACAATACATATTATGAATAAAAAAATTTCATATCCAGGATGATTTTACTTATCTTCAAGTAATGAAATTTCTAAAAATTATTTATCAGTGAAAAATATCACTAGGATTTCTGAAAGAAAAATATTATAAGGATTTCAGAATAAAAAAATCTGACTGAAATTTCTAAATTAAAAATAAGAGAGGGATTTCTGAATGAAAAATTAGAATTGTATTTCTATATGAAAATTTAGATTTGGATTTCTAAATGAGAAATAAGTATAGGATTTTTGAATTAAAAAATTAGATTGTTTTTTAATGAGAAATCATACCATGATTTTGTAAGGAAAAAATATTACAGATGTTTTTCAAGAAAATTTGAAGCATTGAAGATGTCCAAATTGAGATTCAATTGAATTAACGAAGTCAAAGATTAATATAATATTTAATAATATTTTTGGATTCATGAATGTATCGAAGGAGTCAAATATTGATTGGAGATTTGTGGATCAATTGAAGAATTGGGAACTTCAGTGAAGATGTATTTTTTTGGAATCCTGTATAAACTTTTTTTTTCTGAGCCTATAAATGGAGGAGAACACTATTTTTTTGTGATCTGAATTTCTCCCAAAAGCCGAGAGATAATATCCACATTTTTATAATGTTAAGAAGGTTTTGTAGATTAATATTTCTTAAATATGTCTTTATTACTGAATATAATAATAGAATATTGTTGTCAAATTATCATTGTATTCAGTAGGATTGAAAATCAGATTGATTATTACTTAATAATGTTCAGTAAGTTCTTACTAGACTCTCAATATGGAATTGAATAATTCTTTTCAATTGAATACATATTTGGATGTTGAAAAAAGCACATATAACATGCTTTTTTACAAAATCATTGCTTTATATTATTTGTGCAAAGAGGGTGCACACATAATATCGAGTTGCTTACGTAGTTCTACATGAGTGAATTAAAATATCATGGACCTTGTAATACAAGGATTATTTTCAAGTAGATTGTGTGGTATTAGATCATATCCATATAGTACCGATGTCATTACTTCTATTTTTGAATAATGATCCTTGTAAATTCTTCTGTTTCTGTAGATGTGTGTTAGTTTTGTTTGTAGTAAGGAAATAAATTATTAACAAGAGGCAAAGGTTGTTTCAAATGAAAAGAAACATAAAAGAAGAAATTTCACTAATTTATACCTTCCCCTCTCGGTTATCCAATTATATTGACTGGGCACTTTCACAGTGGTTATATGATCACAGATGATCTTATAATCAATATCACCATGTTTTGCCTCCATAACTCATTGAAGATGAAGACGGGTAACCACTATTGTCTAGAGGTGTGTTGCAAAATACTCACCCTTATGATTTTAGGTTCTCTATCACGTCCCTCTATAAAAATGAATGATAAACTATACATTCATCATATAATACCATGGATATAATCACTATAAAAACTATCTATCCATGGATGATAGAAAACTATTCCATATAGAAGAATACATAGAAGGGTATCTCTGCCACTAATTTTTTTTACCAATATCTGTATGTATCCTCCCATTGTTTACTCACAATACCCATTGGTGTGGATGACCTATGATCCTATTTTATTGTTCCTATAATGAAAAGGTTCAAGATAAAAAGATACACTAATATTTATCGGCCTCTTTAATGAGCTTCATACATGGATTGTGGATTTTGACCATGTTTTGAGACTTAAAATAAAGAATAGAATACATAGGTTGGACTTCGATCACACCTGTTACCTCAGGGAAATTGTCCTCTACGGATTGAAGGAATCATCCCCTTTTCCTGCATATACTCTTTAACTATGGATTTCTCTATCAACATAGAAACTCAGTATGACTATAGACATACATGTATAAAGAACCCATCCCCCCTATCTCAACACTATCCATTTTGGAAGCCACTAAATTTCTAAAATGATTTTTATCGACTCACATGGTCATATCTCGATGGGGGGAAGTTCCCTTATTCCATTCATTTCTAATAACGCATTGAATATAAATAATAATAGGATCTATTTAAAACTCATGTCTCTTTGGATGTGTTCCCCTTACAAGACCACCACTAATAAGATCCTAATCTATGTGGCACTATCACACCACAAAAACATGTCCTTCCTCAACCTCATGGTATGGGGGAGTTGAAATCCCAATGGAGCCCGACATATCTCTATAACTAAAACCCATGATGAATACTCAACATGTTTGGATCATATATTGGTACATCAAGAGCAAACAACATCCCCATAAATAAAATTAGTCACCTATAATAACTACACATTGCACTTGGGTCTGAACAACAATGAAAACCAAAACAACCATATCAAGTGAATAATGTAATTCTTAAGGGTCTATTTGACTTTTAACCTCAGTGATACCTAACCATTTAATAATTGAAATGTGAGAATACTACACACACTACTATCCTTTCTTGATGGATCCATCGACTACTCAATATATATATATGATCATCTTCAAAAAACACATGAGGTGGGTCTATGTACTACTTTCTAGGGGGTAAAAATACTCAATGATCGCCTAGAGGAAACTCCTCATTATTGGTTCCCTAAACCAAGACATCATCATTGAAGTGGGTTTTATCATGTAACTACCTTGAAATCCAAGATAACTATCTTCCAGAAGATATCTTTAATGTTATATATATGTACCACTGTCATAAAGCATATCTAGGTTGTTGACATAAGAATAGTCAAATGAATCCATCCTATAAACTTCATGTAATATTTTTCTTTATAGCTGATGTATCAATATAGAACAATTCAAAAAGAATGCATTCAGAGCCATGGTGAATGGATGCATTGGATTATAAAAAATATTTGTTTCCCTGACCTAAAATCCATACTCGATGTAGTTTGAAGCAGCTTTTGTGAGTCCTAATGAATCCTTAGGAGGAAAAAAATCTGAAATATATACTAATGAATGAACACATATGATATTGTCTTACCCTGATATTTTATGAGATAACTTCTTTTTATTTCTTTAATGTCTTGTGTTGTATGTTATACTATGATTAACTTGTGCTATGTGGGGCACAATATTAGATTTCAGTATACTCAATACTATTCTTGGGTTCTGCTGCACAAAATTTCATTTTCTATTCATATAATTAATTTAATGCAAGACCGAGTATAAATGAACAACTAAATATTATAACCTACTAATTATAAAGGATGATATGAATAGTATTAACTTCCTTCTAATCAAATATTTAAATGCAAAATAAGTTACTCTATAAAATAATAAAATAACTCTTTATGTATTCAATCTAATTCTTAAAATTTATATAATATGTTTTATAGACGAGATATAAGAACAAATTCATTTTTTTGTATAAAATAAATATTTTTGAAAAAAATGTGTTATTGCCACCTTTTGATGGTCCACTAATTTAAAATCTAACATTTAAACACTGTTAATTTATAATTAACAAAAAAGGATTCTTCATAGGAAGTGAGATATAAAACATTTCTTCATTTGAATTTTTGATACTCTTCGGATAAGTTTTAAATTTTGATTTATAGTCAATGTATACTATGTTTTAATATAAAGAAAAATCATTAATTGAAATAATTTATGAAACTAAATTAGACTTTGGAATAGTTCTAAATTATAAATATAATATATTTTTACCAATAAATAAAATGTATGTCATTAGCATTAATTTTATATTGAATTCAAATGTAAAATATGTCAATATTTTTCAATGTAGTAACTTTAAAAACACATTCTCTCTTTCCGAAAATGGTAATAATTTTAAATTAATTAATGCAACATTTTTGTTATCAATTTTAAAAAATGGATTCCATATTTTTAATTTGTAGGGTGAAATTATGAAAATATCTCTATATTTTTGGCATTATGAATAGTAACTTTTGAAATTTTATTAATACGGTAAAAGGATAAAGCATGTAATAAATGGTATGAATACTTTTATAATATTATCATAACACATGTATTAATATCCTTCAATGATGACCCATCCTTGGGGCCCGTGTCGTGACTACCCCAAGACCGCCTTCTATAGGCTAGGGGCTGGCAATTAGCACCATAGGTGAATCCTTGATAAAAGGAAGGAATTGCCTTTAAACCTGTAAATCTCACAGTCTGAACACAAGAAGTAGAATCAAAGTGTACTAAAAATAGAAACGAAAAGTGTGATGAAAGTAAGTGGGCTAGAATACAAATCCAACTAAACAACAAGTACAAGTACAAGAAAAAGGTAGGCAGCTCCTGGATTGTCCAACGGGGAATCCTACCTGAAGGGTAGGTACAGAACACGAAAAACTCATCCTTGTGGTACATATCGTCTAGTCCAGCTCCGAATAGCCTTCCATCTATCACCCTCTGCCTCGATCACTATTGTCCGTCATCTGCACAGAACACAACAAGGTGCGGGAAAATACAGTGCATGGGTGAGTATAAAAATACTCATTAGGGGACCCCGAGACCCCAAAAGGTCTCCTAGAATCAAAAAAGGATAAAAAACAGAAGCAATATACAACAACGAAGTATCAAGAAACCCTACTTAGGTATATGGCCATACATATACCTAAGTTATCAATCGTAGTCCGGCCCCAACTCTCGAGCACAAGCACAACCCATTCCACAAAGGAATTAAAGTCAATAAAGTTGATGATATCGACTGAAAGCTAAGACTAAGCTCACTCAGGTATTCTACTCATGTAGAGGGGTAGAGATGATTAGATATAGCCACTGAAGCATCTTCTCTATCAAACCCACATTGGATACTAGAACAGTATCAACACTGTCGAACCCACATAGGATCCTGGTACTGAAGTCTTCATCGTCGAACACACATAGAATCCCAGTATAGAAGTCATTGCTGTCGAACCCACATAGGATCCTGGTACAGAAGTCATCACTGTCAAACCCATAGAGGATTTTGGTATAGTAGTCACCGATGTCGAACCCACGGTGGATCTCGGTACATAAGTCATCGCTTTCAAACCCACGGAGGATCCTAATACAGAAGTCAGCACTGTCGAACCCACGGAAGATCCTTGTACAGTAGTCACCGCTGTCGAACCCACGGAGGATCCCGGTACAGAAGTCATCGCTGTCAACTCAGTCGCGGCCAGCCCTAGGGTTCCCGCAGACATCACGCTCAATTTCGGGAGGGTCCACTCCTTGAGCCATGTTTCGATACATAAACTACCACGAAGTCCTGAGTTGATTTTCCTGTAGTTTCCTCTCCTCATAAAGAACCCAACATGACAGACGGTGTGTCAATCAGACGCCTGTTCTGTGAGTTATTAGCATTTATGTTCCTAGGGCGTGGTTGGTTTTTAGTTCCAAACCAACCCGACCGTACCCCGACTATTTCCATACATTGAGAGGGGCATGCGAAAAGAATTGTATCATTTGAATAATTTCATCACCGCAGACGGTTCGTTGTTCAGATACCTGTAACTCAAGATGCAAGTAAAAAGGTGTAAATGGTTATAGCGTGTCCGGGTCCGGTCCGACGAAGTCTGGCTGACCCGGTCTGAACCGGGGTCTGACTCGGTCCGCAGGTCTAACCCAGTCTAAGGAAGCGACCTGAGCCAAGGGGACAGCCCGACCCGAAGAGAAGGCCTGAACCGACGGGCGGCCAGGCCGACGGGCGGCCAGGCCGAGGGGCGGCCCGGCCGAGGGCGGCCTGGCCGAGTGCGGCCCGACTTTGGGTGGCCAGGACGAGGGGAGTCCCGACCATGGTGGCCCGACTCATGGCATCTCGGCTTGTGGTGGCCCGACCGGCCACGTGAGGGAGTGGGGTGCCCCCCGCCCCAGTTCTTCGAAAAGAATTGGCGCGCTGCACCGGTTCAGGTGTCGCGGGACCTACCTGGTCCCGCTGGTCCAACTCGACCGGATTCCTCCGCACCTCCACTGTGGTGCGACGACACCGCAGTCCTGCTTCCCTCCACGGGGTGCAACTGCATTGCACCACCACCGCCATGGCCCGACCTGGCCATAGCCTTCGGCTCCACCGCACGGTGCGACGTCGCCACGCTTCTTCATCCGCCGCGGCCCTCTCAGGCGTGGTTCCACTTTCTTCTTCCACAGCCCTCCTGGTCATGGTTCTTCTCCGACGCGGTGTGACGACACCACACCCTTTCGGCTCCGCCTTCGACATCAACCAAACAAGAACCAATGAAGGGGCTTCGGGCCATGTTGGTTCAGCCCGTACCCTCCTCATTAGGTGATAACAAGTGGCCATCATCGAACCCAAATAAAGGATGAGGAACGAGGGTAGAATTCTTACATTAAAACAATAAAATCCCCCAACCTTATATTTGTCATTGTATGTTGACGAGTGGTCGAAGATGGAATTCGCAGAAGATGGACGTCGTTACGTCAACATTGGTAGAGGTAGAGCTCAATGAAGACGAGTCGAGACGATGCCCTCGGTGTACTTCATGGGAAGCGATGCTTCCATTCCTTGCTCAAGTTAAAGTAGGAAGAAGATGATGCTTCACATTTTTTAGAGACGTGGAGCGTTCTTTATGTTCCTCGTGGAAATAATGGAGTTCTTCGGTGGTCCTTCATTGGAAGGATGAAGCTCTCCACTCTCAAGCTTTCTAATGGATTATGCCAACCCCAAAAATGAAAAAGGATGGACTCTTTTAATTCTACCCGACAACAACACAAAGATTTGTTTAATTAAATGAGAAAAATAATTTAATTAATGATAAGGGATGTTCAAATTCAAATTTAGAGGAGGTGAAGAGTTTAATTTAAATAAGCTACGTCACATCATTAATGGGTGAATTGGAACTATTATGGGGGAAGGTGGAAGGTTTCAAGAGTTTCACACATTAATAGAGAGCTCAAGGGTCTAAAAGGGGGGTTAAGGGGGTTCAAGCTAGTGGTCCCCAGCTAGTTATATCCTCCCAAGAGAGGTTAGGGTGTGGTGGGACCCACCTCTAAACTCCACTTGGTGATTTTAACCATATACCAAATAAAAATATGTTTCACGTATTTTTACTTAATTTTATTTAGAACACTCAAAAATTAACATCCAACCTTGATAAAACACAACTGTGGTAAAGGTCTTCTTAAGCGAATACCGGTGTTGCGCGTTTAGCGGTGTCCTCCGATTTCAATTTTGAGCACCGATTCAAAAGATATAAAATCCAACACGTACATTTACTGAACGTACCCAAGAAAAACATCAGAAATTGATTCCAGGCACACCGGGCCTTGGAATCAAGCGTCGTCCAAAACTGCAAACTCGTAAAATTTCCATTAACTTAAGAAAATCAATTTCCACAGAATTTCCAAGTCTTTACACATTCAATGCATTTGTTTCTACTTAAATCACCATTGGGTAAAAATGGTGTCCATTGGAAGCCACCCGAATGAGATTAGGTCATTTAATTTATTTTATTTAAATAATAGATAAATATGTATCACTCTAATTTTAAAAACAAACCCATTTTTTATAAGTTTTTACCAAATATAAATTCTTTTATAAATCATAATTTTAAATATAAAATGATTTTATTTATCAAGGTATGTTATTTATAATTTTTTAGAAATATATCATTACCTTAAAGACTTGTACTTTGATGGTGTAGAAATTAATTAATTGATGGAAATAAATATAAATTATTATTAAAATGATAATTACCGTCAATAACCCAAAAACATGACCTATTATTATTATTAGAGTAAATATAGACCATAATCATCCAAGGATAGTGTTATTTACCATATTAATCCATATGGAAGACACCATGACACTTATATTATATTATTTAGTGTGATGATAATGTTTTCATATTCATAATTTAATAATTATAATATTTTTAATGATACATTTTAAAGAAGATACATTTGATTAAAATCATTATTATGAAAGATAGTATATTTATCTTCATCGAGGTATTTTTTTAATTTTTACCCAAAAATATGTATATTAAATAATTACACAAAATTTATGTCATAATTAATTTTATAATGGAAATACCAAATGCATGAAATTAAAAATATTAAAATAAATATAATTATAGATATTTAATATCTTCTATTATTTTTAGAGATTATCTAGACCCCATAGAGATATAATTAAATATTTGGTTCTATGATAACATTTTATCCTGATATTTTTAAAAATCATTGAATAGAATTGTGTCAAAATTGAAACTATTATTGTTTTGTTAAATTTTTTTTATTAAATTATTTAAAAATCATAAGAAATTACTAAAGAGTATTTAATTAATAAATATTTCACCCTTTTAATATTTAAATATTTGTTATCTTAATTTAAATTAAATGGACTAACTATGCATTAATTAAAATTTTTATGTTTAAATTGACTTAAAATGTTGTATAAAATTTATTTGTTGATCTTATTTTAACCATATATCATATAATCTTAGAAATTGGGATATTTTGGAGGTTTTTTAGTGGGCTTGAATTTTATTATAAAGTAATATTTTTGAGGTTTCTTAAAGTTCCCATCCCCTAATTTATAAAATGGAACCTCCTCCCTCACTTAATCACATCAATTTGAGCCTTCAAGCTATGACATACTCTTCACCATTTCCCTTATCAAAATTCATAGTTACATTTTAGTGATTTTGGATTTCTTTAAAGACCAACTATAGTGATCTAACAAAAGATTTAGGGGAATCACATCAAAGAAGAGGTAATCTCCTCTTCCGATTCTTTCGAACTCAACTATTCTTATTCTTACACTTAATATGTGGTTTTATTGTAAAGTAATAACTAAAATATCACATATATATTGAGATGATATTATAATTAAGTAAAAACCCTATTCCACCCTCTATCCATCCTACAAAAGATGAAATCACCATGGGTGCGTATGTACGACTTACTGTCTCCATGTTGTGGTGTAATCTATTTTTCACCACAACCTTTCTTGGATGGTTATAATGATAACAGTAATAAATATATTTTATTATTACTACATGATATTAATTCTGATATATCGTACACCATCGAAGTCAATAGCATTCAACAAATTATGGAATTTTATTGTCGCTTGTGCGTACGTACATCATATATTCACCACGATGTGATAGGATACATTGTACAAGATATACATTAATGCATGATTATATAAATATAAATAATGAATAAATATAGATTATATTATGTTAATATAATTTTTTAATGATATAACTATGACCTAATAAGTAGAACCAAATCTTATTTGACAAAACATGTATAAGAATATAAAGTAGTTAATATCAAAATAACAAGTGACATTGAAATGATATTAAAAAACACATGATAATATGACCATATATGATAACATAAAAATGAATATTATTTTTTAAAATGTAAATTACATTATTTAAATAAATATATAAGAATTATATATACATACAATAGAATCTATACCTCAGGTAAGGGATTATTTTGTCTCATTTTATTTCTGTGGGACATATGCCTTATACATGACATATTTATTTTGTGTAGTGATTATGTACTCCATGAATGTAATATGATTATTATTATGAAGGTTATTATATTAAAACCTTAATGAATGTTTCTTTATTTTATGAGGCATATTATTTTACTGATTATAATTGGTAAGCGATAGTTTTGAAATTTCATTATTATTCGAGATTGTTTATACGTAAGTATTTACTAGGATCTATTTTTCATTCACAACCATGCTTATTAAATATATAATATTATATATATTATTATAATATTTTTTAAACTCAATTTTATATATTGGTTAATTTATATTAAATGGAATCGAAGGAATCTTTATTTTTTCCGTATAAGGATCTTTTTGACTTTTCTAGTAAGAGTACAAGAGGAATGTTTTTAACTTATATGGAATTGATTGATATTTACATCTTTATAACTCCATATTTAAATGAATATTCATAAAAAAAATTCATTTTATTTTAAAATAATTTTTTTCCATTAAAATATCATGTCATTTAGATAAAAAAACAACTTTGAAGAAAAAATGATATTTTCTAGAAAAATTATGTTCAAGTGCTTTTTTAAAATTAATTTCCATATGAGATGACACTCTTTAAATAAATTTATTTTTATATCCATATTATTACTATAATTTTACTTTTTTAATGAAGGAATTATATTTTATATGGATTATGTTATGATGGAATGATGATGAAGAAACCAGTTTTATATCATGGGTTATGCAACGATGAATTATTTGTGTTTTTATGGAACATGTAAGAATGATTTCATTATGATATGGGTGGGTCCTATATCTCCCTCCAATGAATTAGGTAAAGATTTACATCTCCTGACATATACATAACTAGAACGAAAATTAAATATAGTTTAGTAATTAATAGATAAAATGACATGTATATTTGATTCAATAATACAAGTCTACGATAAGGAGTGAACACGATTCAGTAATGGATTTTGTCCTCTATGATGGTCTTGGAAATGGGCCATGTCTAATATGGAAATGATTTCATATTATTATGTTTTTTCCACATGTTATTTTTATTCCAATGCTATGTTATCATTGTGAATGTTACTTTATTATTTATTCCATATGTACTACCATGATTTATTTAATAACTCAACATTTTTATATTCAAAATATATATTCAGTTTTTAACATTATTATGTTTATGTTTTTTTATTTTTTCCATGCTTACACTTACTGAGAATTTAAGCTCACCGTTTATTTTACTTTCCCCAGGATATAAATAAAGGTTTTCGGTCAGAAAAATAACGAGGAAGATCATTATGAGATATTTTAAAGATCATTATCAATGATATAAGAATGTGTTATAAGTTTACAAAGGCACTAAACTAAAAATTTATTTCAGACTCTATTTGTGTAATGTATTAATATTTTCATAAAATAAATTTAATATCCATGTACACCAAGAATGGTTCATTAAAGATACCACTTTATAATGAGCTGACCAGATAGGGCCCACCCGGATATGATAAGTTAAAGCCTTATCAAACCCAATACCACCCTAAATAGTCAAAGGGAGAGAGGAATGTTCTGATAGGGAATAATATGAAATGGGAGGATATAGAATATACGGTCGAACTCACACCCCCAACCATCTCCATAGAATATTCCAAAGAATAATAAAAATACTATAATATATTGAGTAAAAAATGAATTAAATAACTCCTAAAGAATAAATAAATTAGAGACAAATAGTATAATAAAGAATAAAATTGGGATAAATATATGTCCATAATGAAATATAATGGGGAAACTCAAACTAACATCAACTATAAAGAGTAGAGAGGGGGAGAGATGGACTACTTATCCAATTTTCCAACCACCAAAAATGGTTCACACCATTATATATTTCAATGCTCCACTAATAACGGTTCCACCATAGTCACTTCTAATCAATGTTTCATCTACATAATAAAAAATACATATGGGAAAAGCCCGTGTAGGGTGTGTATATATATACCCAATAGGAATCCACTAAATAATCGAGCACAAAGTGCAAAGAGAGTGTTGTCACCTTGACAAATCATAGTCGTTTGCGCTCTCAAAAATATTTATACTAAATTCAGTACAGTGGCTGACCTAGGTCGTTCTCTTGAGGAGCTTTTGTTGATACTAAATCACTACTTCTAGTCCACCTAATATAATTCTTTTTTTTGTTTAATATTTTATGAAATAAAGCTTATTTAATAAAATAAATGAAATTAATAAATCAGAAGAAACTAAAATTTAATTCTAAATTACCATACAATGATAAACAGAATGTAATTAGAGAAGAAAGGAAGTTCTCCCAAGAGATTTTTCAGGGAGCACCTTCATTGGCCAGTTTCAAATATTCTTAGTGTACACAATCCATTGTATGTGTGTGCACCTTATTCTACCCCAGTTATGAATGAAAATTATACTTAGCGATCGCCAAGAACACCCTCCATCCACCCCCTCAATCGAGGGAAAATGGTTGTAGATTAAGAAGTTAACCTTTAGACAACCACAGTGAGGATTACACCCACTATAAATTATCCTTATAATTAACTCAAAAAATATTAGAAATATGGTCTTGGGTTAAATAACCTGATTAATCCCTTGGGATATTTCTCTTATTATTTACTCCTGATCATGAGTATTATAGTTCACGATGGTAAGATGAGAGGAAGAATAGAGGGTGAATCTATGGACACAAAAATAAAAAAACAATGCATGAATTTATTCAAAATCTAAATTACAATTGGAAACTATAAATAAAGAAAATAAATAAAATAAAAAAGGGGGAAGATTTGCGGCTGGACTCCCTCGGTGGAGATCTTCTCCTTAGTTCATTGAAGGAATGGATGGAGAATGGGATGCTTTTGGGAAGGAGGTGAGGGCCTCCTTTTATAGGCAGAATTATACCCCCGAACGTTTGCGCATTTTAGAAATCATTAATGAAATCTTCATGCGTTCCACCTTTCATGAATGTTGTTCATAAATATCTTGTCCGTCCCTCCTAAAACTTTCATCTAATTTGGAAATCGTATGAAAGAGTTAGGAATTTTTCATTATCGGTTTCTGTTTCTGGACGAAGCATCTAGGAAGGTTCCTCCAAAAGAAGGTCGTTCAATAGCCTCCTTAATGACCTCCAACATCTTCCATATTTATTGTAGAGACGGCCCTATCTGTCCTCGTGGTATCCTAGGTGTAAACACATCATTTAGATCAGTGTAGACCAAGTTTTATGTCTGTTACCTTGGGTGGGTCCACGTTGTCCTCCCGGAAAATTTCCAACTTCAATGAATTTTTAGACCCTTTATATGGCCGAATCAGCTCCTGGTCCAGATGACAAAGTTTAAGGAAATAAAATAAGGATTATAAAAAATTTGAAATAGAAAATTCGAAAATATAAATTTACAGAAATGGCCAAAATATCCTTGACATAAAAATCTGTCTAAAATCATGAATTTGGTGTTTTTCACATTTGGGCTCAAAATAACACTAAAACCTAAAAACATGGAAATTACCCATCCAATAACACTTTTTTGGATTATAAAAAATGATTTACAGTATAAAATATATGGAAATGTGAGCTTCATCACTCCCCCACACTTAAACATTGCTCTCCTGGGCAATCATCTTACATCCAAATCAATTTCCACACAACAATTAAAAATGAGAAAATATCAACGATCTTATCCAAAATAGAATTCCATCATGTTTCATATATGAAAAACAAACCTCTATAATTTTTATTTTAATCATTAGAATTTATTAAACCTCAAAAATCAATCCATGGACCAATCACAACCTACCTCACAATGAATTTTATGTCACTCTTCACTCAAGACAAATTGAATCTAGAGTTATACTCATACTTGAAAATCGCATGTATCACCATAGGTTTGTGAAAAATCTCATTTCGCCATAGTGTGAAACATGAAAATGAATTTAATCATGATGGATTTAATTAAAGGTTCAAATTATTCTGTGGCTTAGGGTTGGTGGGATAATGATTGAAAAATGTTCCAGGCTAGAAAGAGAAGGTTAGAATTTTAAGTACAATGCATGATTTAATCAAGGGAAACAAAAGAAGTTATTCTCTCAATCCCACTTGAAAATGTGAAAAACAACACCACCCCCTTTTTATGACATGGTACATGATCCAATAAGTGATTATAATGAATGATATCATCTATGTTCTCCTCCCTTTTTTAAAATCTCCAGAAAGGCACAACTTTATTTTCTTTTTCTTTTTCTTTCATGGAGGTTGAGCTGAAAATTGAATACAATGAATGAATTACAATCCATTCCCTTGATTTTTGAGAGGGACATGATTCATAAAATAAATTACAATAATAAATTCAAGCTCATCTCTATTTTTTTCTTTTCTTTTTTTAAAGGAGAAATGGATGAAACAAATTAAGCACAATGAAATGATGACACATGGACAATTCTCTTATTATCCACTACCCAAAGTACTTACAAACACATAACCCCACCCATAAATGATACACATCCCAAGGAAAGCACACAAAAGGCCCTTCCTCCAAACTCAAACTTGAAATAACAATGGAAAAATACTTAATTTGCGGGTAGTTAAGGACAAATTGGCTTGTAATGTGGCTTAAACCTAAAAGGAAATTCATGGAATCTAAGGGATTTTGAAGGATAAATGTTAATTTGGGTCTCAAGATAAAATTTGGCTAGCCAAATAGATGCCTCAATAATTTTAAATATATTCCATGAAATCCAAAGCCTCGATAGAGAATTATTCACAAATTCTGGTTCTCACAGAAAATTCATGTTTCCCTCAAGAAAGTGTGGGTATTAGGAAGAATATAAAAAAGTGGTTTAGAATACCTCATAGGATTGGGAAAATATTTTGAGTTAGTGTTTCATGGTCATGGATTTCAAAAATCAGTTAAACTCATAAAAATGATTTATAATCAAATTTAAGAAAAATGTTTTCATGTCAACAATCATTTAAAATCCATTATTTCAAAAATCATTTCAACTCTTTGAAAATAAATTGATGTGTGAAAAGTGATATGAAAATTCATTAAACCTCAAAAGTCCTAAAAATATAATAAAAAAAATGAAAAGCACACAAGAAGAACCAAGAAGGTTGACACTCCCCCATACTTAAATTTAACTACCCCTTATTTCAACTCAAAAAAATATAAATATAAAGGTATAAATTCAAAGGGAAGGAAAGATACAACCTGACATTATTTTAGAAGTGGATTCCTTGAGTTAAGCTCTTAGAAGCAGCCACTTTAAGACTAATGGAATGTAATGAAAATAAATAAGAAAAATAAATAAAAAGAATGAGAAAAGGAAAAGAAAAGAGATAATTCTTGGTTTAGACCCCCAAGGAGGTGCTAGGTTTTTACTGCCCCTAGTCAGGCAGTTTCAGTGGATTATCCCCAATCAGAAGGTGGGTGTGGTTTCTTTGAGATGAACCACCACATGTGAGTTTTACCGATATCCATGAGTAAAACATGAATGTAGAGAACCCAAAATAATATAAGAATGTTCCCAACCCCAGAGAAAGAATAAAGAAGAAATTTGATTTTCGAAGTGGGTGGGAATAAAAGATAAGGTTGATCCCTATTAACTTCAGTGGTTTCCTCCTCCATGTGATATGAAAGTTGATGTAGAGGAGGTAGTCACACCACCACCAGCTTCTTCGGCTCTTCTTCCTTGATTAACACCACTTTGGTGGACTCAGCATCAAAATCCAAGGCCCGTTCCATTTGTGATATATCCGAAATTTCAGGAAAGGAGAAGTCAGAAAACAATTCAGTTTGAATAAAATTAAAACATGATGAGTCAATAAAGAAATCTTCTCTTTCAAGTAAGTCATCTTGGAAATTGATTTCTTCTGATATGACCATTGGTAACTCCATCTCAGCAGGTGCATATTTTTCTTCATCTTCCAAATCAAGAGTGAGGTCAAGAGGTACAAATTGTTCAATATCAAGCATGGGAATATCATGTTTCATGTTATCTTCGACAATGTTATTCCAAGATTCTTACAAAAAAATTTAACCTCCCATTAGTGCACCAGTTGGAATGTGTTCTTTTGGGACCTCCTTGAGAAATGGTTGAGTGCGGGATGATGTGATAAGTTCCTTTAGAAGTTCTTTCTCACCCGCCTTAGGTTATTTAACAAAAAATATGATTGGTGAAATCTCTTCCACCACTCGTTCTGGTTCAGGTTCGAGTTCAGGTTCCGGCTCAGGTTCGGTTTTTCCTGGGATGTGCGTACATATTCTGCTATCAACTCTATTTGCCTCTCCAGGTTTTTCACTTAATTGCTAATCCTATGAAACTGAGCATCATGTTCATTGTAAACATTTTCTTGCACTTGATATTGGTCAGTCTGTGCATAATAATCATAATTTGAATTCATCATGAACGAAGAATATTTTTTTAGTTTTTGAAATTTATTATTTTTTGTTGTTTTTTTAAATGAAAGGAAAATTATTTACAAAAAGTGAATAAAAATAGTGAATGAAAAACACTTGCCTCCCCGGAAATGATGCCAAATTGACGATGTGTTTTTGTGTGCGCTCTGAAAAATATTTATACTAAATGCAGCATAGTGGCTGTCCTAGGTCGTTCTCTTGAAGAGCTTTTGTGGTTAATAAATCAATACATCTAGTCCATCTAATCTAATTATTTTTGGTGATTAATATTTTATGAAATAAATTTAATTTAATAAAATAAATGAAATTGATAAGTCAGAAGAAACTAAAATTTAATTCTAAATTACCATGCAATGCTAAACAGAATGTAATTAGGGAAGAAAGGAAGTTCTTCTGAGAGAGTTTTCTGGGAGCACATTCATTGGCCAGTTTCAAATATTCATAGTGTACACACTCCATCATATGTGTTCGCACCTTATTCTACCCCAGTTATGAATGAAAATCATACATAGATATCGCCAAGTACACCCTCCATCCATCTCCTCAATCGAGGAAAAATGGTTGTAGATTAAGAAGATAACCTTTAGACAACCACAGTGAGCATTACACCCACTTTAAATTATCCTTAGATTTAACTCAAAAAATATTAAAAAGATGGTCTTGGGTTCAATAATCAGATTACTCCCTTGGGATATTCCTATTATTAGTTACTCATGATCATGAGTATTATAGTTCACGATGGTAAGATGAGAGGAAAAAAAGAGGGTGAATCGGTGGAAACAAAAATAAAAAAAACAATGCATGAATTTATTAGAAATCTAAATTACAATTGAAAACTAAAAAAAAGAAAAGAAATAAAATAAAAAGAAAGGGGAAATATTTGCGGCTGGCCTCCCTCAGTGGAGATCTCCTCCTTGGTTCCTTGAAGAAATGGATGGAGAATGGGATGCTTTGGGAATGAGGTGAGGGCCACCTTTTATAGGCAGAATTCTACCCCCGAAGGTTTTCACATTGAAGACCTCTTTAATGACCTCTTCACACATTCCACCATTCATGGATGTTGTTAATAAATATCTTGGCCGTCCCTCTGTAAATTTGAATCTAATTTGGAAACCGTATAAAGGAGTTATAAATTATTCATTATCGGTTTCGGTTTCTCGACGAAGGTTCCAAGAAGGTTCCTTCAAAATAATGTCATTCAATAGACTCCATAATGACCTCCAACATCCCCCATATTTATTGTAGAGACAGCCCTATCTGTTTTCGTGGTATCCCAGGTGGTACCAAATCATTTAGATCTGTGTAGGCCGAATTTAATGCCCGTTACCATGGGTGGGTCCAGGCTGTCCGCCCGGAAATATTCCCAACTTCAATGAATTTCTAGGCCCTTTATATGGCCAAATCAGCTCCAGGTCCAGCAGACAAAGTTGAAGGAAATAAAATAAGAATTCTAAGAAAATTTGAATCAGAAAATTTGGAAATATAATTTTACAGAAATGACCAAAATACGCTTGACGTAAAAATCTGTCTAAAATCCTGAATTAGGCATTTTTCACATTTGCGCTCAAAAGAACACTAAAACCTAAAAAAATGATAATTACCCATCCAATAACACTTTTTTGGGATTATAAACAATGATTTACCATATAAAATATATGAAAATTTGAGCTTCATCACTCCTCATCACAATAAATCCATTACAACCAGAATACAAGAAAAAAAACTATAATGATAAACCTATATTTTCTTCAAATGAATCCCAAATAAAGAGAGAAAATGGATTTCCATGTCACCGCACAACTAATAATGATGAGTTCACCTATAGTTCCAGTGGACCATATATGATTCCCAAAATCCTTTCCAACCACATATGAAATATTATGGTGGGGCGCACAAACTACAATTGTATAGTACAACTAAGAGATCGAAAAATCCAGTCCATGTATCTCATGTAATGTCAACACAATATGAGATGACGGTCCCACACACTAAAACTGAGATCTATAGTCTTGGGATTCAAAAATTATATGGACGACCATCATATTTCAAAAAACTCAAATTTGGGGGAGAATAAATCCTATAAATAGGGAACCCATGACATCTATAGTAGGGGGAGTACATACTCTTTTATATAATGAATATGGGTAACATGCACCTCGGTGCGATTAGGGAATACTAACCATGTTGATAGATTACCCATGGACTAATTTGAATGGGGAGTATTGACTATATAAATATAAAGGGTACAGGTAAGTCACAACATTCTGAAAAATGTGAATATTTCCCATATAGATAGAGAAACCACATCCTGATGTGATAGGGGTGTACTGCCCCTACCTGTGTAAAGAATATGGGGAACCTGCACTGTGCTGTGACAGGGGAGTACAAACCCTTATATCCTTCCAATGATCACACCCAATCACTCCCATCATGAGATTTCACTTGAAGAATCGCAACACATATAAATGTTTGAAACATATGTTTTATGACATAGTGAAGGCATCCATCATAACCTATACATAGAGAAACTTAGGATAGGCTACTTAGAGTCTCAAATTCAAGTCCAAAAAAAAGATATATGAGAGGGATAAAGCATATGTGTGAAGACACATCATGTATGAGGGTCCAAACTGTGTGTGAAACACCTTGTTTAAAATATGTGTTCTTTAACAAACATGGATTTGAATCAATGTTAAACAACACAACATGTACCTGAAGTACACAGTATGTCTCAACCACTTGGGGCCTTCCCTTTTATAGCTGGATATGTCCATGTAGATTGAGACGTTATCATGTACTATTTCATATAATAGGATTCTCTTAGGTATTGGTCTATTACTATGTACGTCTAGACATGCTAGTGTACTCATGGAGTACACGGTGTGTCTGGTCAAATTTCTGACAAATGCACGAGGATCATTGTCGACCAGACATGCTAATAGGTAATTCCACTAGTATATAATCACAAATGTAAATGGATGGAAAAATAAATCATTCCATTTTAATCCTCATTGTAAAAAACTTGTGTTAGTATATTTTCTATCCCAAAAAACACAACTGGTGAAAAAACAGATGTCACCATAACAAAATCATATGTCACATTGTAGACCTGATCTATATAAAAACCTACCATTAATTACATGTTATGTAAAGACCTAGAATTTCTATTGAATTTTTCTAAATACATGGGAATTTTACGAGCCTGTGAAAACTGGTGGCACATGATTCTGAGGCCCAGTGTTTTCGAAATCATTTTTTGATGTTTTTTTTCGAGTACGTTCAGAAAAAGTTCGAGATGGATTTTATAAATTTTGAACCAGTGCTCGGAATTAAAATCTGAAGGAACCTTTGAACTCACAGCTTCGGTATTCGCTTAAAGATACTTTCATCTCGACAACAACTGGATGAGAATAAAAGTTATATTTTGGGTTTTCATGGAAAAATAATAAAATAATGTGAGATAAAGTTTATTTTATTTGAGCCGCCATTTGGTGTGTGGTGGTTAAAACCTCCTCATGGAGGTTGGAGGTATGACCACCGCACCTTAACCTCCCATGAGAGATTATGGTGTTGAGGCCCACCCAAACTCAACCTCCCATGAGTGGATTAATGTGGTGTGGACCACCTGATCTTTTAACCCCTTGAATCTTCCTATTAAAATGGAGAAACCCCCAATATCCAATTAATATTGGGGAGCCTCTTCAACTACGCTTTATTTATTTTTGTTCCAACCATAAAAATTAATTAGGTAGAGCCTATCTAATAAATTTAATTCATATTTTTGAATTTCTTTGCCAACTAAATATTAGACAATTCAATATAATAATATCTCACTTGGTATTTGGGGGGGGGGGTTGGTAAAGAGGAGTGTTTGAGAGGATTATAATTATCGCAACGAAGAATGAAGAAATAATTCTTCCAATGAATAATGTGTTTATACAATGAATAACGTGTTCTTCCATCGAAGAACACCAGTGATGATCCTTCTTTGACTTCTTTCCCAGACACCTACTGACATGGAGCGTCTTCCAAAGCCGATGTAGCTCGGGTTTGGAAGTGTGCGATAGATGCGACGAATGATGATTCTCTCCATCTACTTTTGATGACTCCATCAATGAACGACGAATGACGAATGATGATTAAAGTTAGGGGGTTTACTTTGAGTAATATTCCTTTTCTTTTTCTCATCATCATTTGAAAGGAATCGATGCAAAGTATTGTAAATAATTGTTGTTCATCGTTATCCTTTGATGAACCAATTGCTGTCACCACTAAAAGTGGAGGGTACAGGCCAAACTAAAATGGATTGACTCCCTCCGCCGATCTCTTTTTGATGTTTCTTTGGAATGGAAATGATGCGATGGAACGATGAAGGCATCGATGACAAAGGCCGCGCTACCCATGGCCTTTGCGAACCACACCACACCCGTGAAGCTTCGGTGCTCTAGGCCGAACCTTGACCCTCCGGCTGAGCCTCCCTAGCCACGCCATCCACCGGCGAACCGGCCGCACTACCCCAGTCCGCACCATGCCCAAATTCCCCGGTCAAACCCTGTACCTTCTGCACGCCTCGACTGCCCGCCTGGCCACGCCTCGCCATGCTGTGCCATGCCTGGCCATGCCCCACCGGGCCAAGCCCCTCCCCAGATGCCCTATCGGCCTCTGCACTTGCCACCCTGAGGCGGATGCCTGCCTGCCTCCACCCACGCCCCGCGCGCCTCCGGTTAACCGGCCCCCTTGCGGCCTTCCGGCTGAGCCAGCGTCCCGACCCCCCTCACGGCCTCCCAGCCGAGCCGGCTTCCCGATCCCCCTCAAGGCCACCTGGCTAGCCGACATCCCTCGGCCTGCTTCGCAGCACCCATGCCGAACTAGCCCCGGCCATGCCCTCTGGGCCAAGCCATGCTGGGCCGCGCCCTCACAGCCCTCCGGGCCGGACCACCCTCATGTCGTGCGGGGCTGGGCCCAGCGGGCCGGGCCAAACCCAATAGGACGGACCACCCAATGGGTCGGGCTGGACCCCTCGGGTCAGCACTAGTCGATCCGAACATGGTCTTCCTAGACCGGGTTGGGCAGAGTCAATCCAACCGGGTAAGACCGGACCGATCCCACTACCGAACCTTTACATTCGTCGGCCATATCATTGGCACCAGACATCCTTCTAAAAATCTGTCGGCGGTGCTGGAAATCATGGAGCATAGTCGTCCCATTGAGTATACCCCCCTGGAGTTTGGGGTTTAGTTGAGATACAGTCATGTTGGATCATACATTAATCCAACCGGGACATCGGGACTAAAAGGCTAATAACTCAGAGACCGTGCATTTGATTGATGCGCTGTCTGTTGCGTTGAGACCCTGATGACGAGGCAGACCATTGAGATACTTCTTCTTGGGACATTATTTCTATTGATGTATCGACACTCGGCTTGAGGAGAAAACCCTCCCTGAATCAATCATGCTTCTTGCGGAACCCTGTGGCTGGCTGTTCTCTGATGACTATTCCTAGATCTCGTGTGGGTTTGACAGCACTAACGACTATTCCTGGATACTATGTGTGTTCGACAGCACTGAAGACTATTCCTAGATCCCATTCGGGTTCGACAGGTCTGACTACTGTTCATGGATCTTGTGTGGGTTCAATAGTTCTAACTTCTGTTCCTGGATCCTGTGCGGGTTCAACAGAATAACTATTCCTGGATCTTGTGTAGGTTTGACAATTCCGACTTATGTTCCTGGATACTACGTGGGTTCGAGAGAATAATGTTTCTTAGATCTTGTGTGGGTTAGATAGAATAACTGTTCCTGGATCTTGTGTGGGTTCAACAGTTCTGATTTCTGTACCTGGATCCTGTGGGGCTTCGACATGATAGATGATTCACTGGCTACATCTGATCATCTCTATCTCTCTTAAAAATTTGTATACATGTGCGGGCTGAGTCGGTAACTTTTGTTTTCCTCATGATTGAGATAAATTACTTGATAACATAGGTATTTGTATGGGCATATACCTATGTGGGGTTATCTATTGATTTCATACCATGTGGCTTAGCATTGTTGGATTTTGTGAGACCTTGAGGGTCTCGGGGTCCCTACTGAGTGTCGTTATACTCTCCCCTGCACGGGCTATGCCAGCACCTCGTTGTGTTGGATGTAGACGACGGAAAAAATTTACTGAGGTTGAGTGTATGTGGACAGGACGGTGCCCAAAGGTGGACCTCGCGACGAGTTTGAATCCAGAGGAGACTGATGGATGTGGCGTGCTGAGGAGGATTTTTGTACCTACCATTCCGGTAGTAACCATGGTAGATGATCCAAGAGATTATTTTCACCTTTCAACTATTTTGTCTTTTTTAGTTGTACTTGTACTTTAAATTTAGGTTTGTATTTCTGACCCCTTTACTCTATAGCACTCACCGGTTATACAGTTTTACATAGTGTTTTGTATCCAACTGTGTACTCTGTTTTTTGTGTTTTCAGTTATGAAGGAAATGCCTTCTCAGGTGAGAGGTTTACGCCTTTGGTGCTAGTCTCCAGCCCCTGGCCAATTGAAGGCGGACTTGGGGTAGTCATGGAATGGGCCCCAGGGGACGGGTCATGACAAATTTGTATCAAAGGTGGTACCCAGCCTTATGTGTGGTGCACTACCTGGGGTGCGATGTTGGGCCCACAACGAGGACGTTGTTCTCTAAAGTGGGTGGTGATTGTAACACCGTAGAATGATAAAGGGTTAAATGACTAAATGATATGACTCATGTCAACAAGTTACACCTTTATTTTTGGGAGCCTGTCTGATTAGAACTCCAAAGTTAAGTGTGCTTGGTCTGGAGTTGTAATCAGGAAGGGTGTCCTTTGGGGATGTTTCCTAGGGTGTGTGTGAGTGGGGACAAAGCACAGTGAAAAGAACAAGTTTTGACCTATGGGGGTATTCATTAGTCAGATGACCCGTTTAGGCGTCTGGGTGGTCCCTTGGGTGGGGACCACGTTTCTGCGGGGTAATTGGTGACCCTTCATGGGCTACGACCCGACGACCATGTTAAGTTAGAGTGTTTGTTTTGTCACCGGGACCCAGTTGTTACAATTATTATTAGAGGGTGTCGATTCTACCACAGAACTTAGGAATCTGATCTTTTCTGTGAAGAAATGGCATTAAGTGTTGTGATTGTGGTTTTCGGTTTAGTAAGTCCATTGTTGTTGCGTCAACCGACCTATCCAAATAGCAGGACCCTGATTGTTGATTTCTGATTCAGTGCACAAAAACACTAATTGCGTGTGTGTTTTTAAGAGACTTATTTGGCCTGTAGGGAGAGCCATTAGTCCGATGACCCATTTAGGCATGTGGGTGGACATTTGGGTGGGGACCACATATCTGCGTGGCAATTGGTGGTACCTCGTGGGCTAGGACCTGGCGACACTGTCAAGGCAGGGTGGTTGTTTTGTCACTGGGACCCAGTTGTTACAATTGGTATTACATGGTGTAGGTTCTACCCCAGAAAATAGGATTCTGAACTTTTCTGTGAAGGAATAGTGTTATGTGTAGCAAGTGTGGTTTTCAGTTCAGGGAGTCTAATGTTGGTGTGGAAACCGACATATCCAAACACCAAGACCCTAATTATTAATTTCTAACTCACGGCATGAAAACACTGATTGCTAGTGTTCTTTGAAGAGTCTTCTTTGTGATCATTTTTTAGTCAGATCACTAGGTATAACTTTTTGACCATGGCGCACCTGTTTCCTTACAGGATGCCTCCACACAAACAGCCAGCTAGGGTTCTGAGAGTTGTACGAGATGGCAGCCAGCCGAGCGACGTGGCCTCGGGGTAGGGCCCTATTATAGTAGAGGCACCAGCGGTACCACTACCCATTGGGCCACCGATGCCACCAGCCGTAGGAGAAGAGAGTGCACACCGCCTGAGCGCATTGCACGAGTTCCAGCGCTAGAGGCCGCCTAGGTACAGGGGATTGACGGACCCACAGGTAGCTGAGTAATGTCTGGAGGCTATGGTGAGAGTCTTCAGACTCGTAGGGACACCATCAGACCTTATGGTGATCCTTTTCGCGAGTCTCCTTTAGGTAGCAGCAGACATGTGGTTGAGCCTGATGTTGTAGGTGTATGATGAGGCGACACTACACTAGGAAGACATCGAGAGACTATTTCAGGCATAGATTGTTTTAGCCACCCTACGTGCAGTGCAGATTCAGGTGCTACTTCATCTACAATAGGGTATCAGGATAGTAGCTCAGTACTCAATGAGGTTCACCGAACTCTCATTCTACTCCACAAATATGGTACGAGACTCATTCTTTAGATCCCAAACCTTCGAGAAAGGGCTCAGGTGAGAGATCAAGGCTTCGATAATCTCTCTCAGCATCTTGACGCAGGGGGGGGGGGTGTTGGAAGTGAGCCCTCCTAGTGGAGAGTTTCCTTTCTATTTTTTCGCCAGCAGTGAGACCCGCTACCAGGCATCACATAGCGGAGTCTTCTGTAGCTGGAATCAGACAGGTGAGGGGCCTCCTAGATATAGGAAGAGGTTCGAACGAGGGGATCTTCAGGGTGCAGCCGGACCTGGTAGAAGAGCTAGTTATACACCTAACGGTGGAAAATTCTACAATGTGTTACCACCACCACCACCACCATGAGGTCCACCCCAACCGTATTGAGCAGGTGTACAGAAGAGAGCTCAGCTCCAGGTAGCTGAGGCTTATGATCATAGCGCTCTAGAGATGATTCAAGATATGATCTATGTATACTCCACCTTGGTTGCAGTTCTTATAAACACATTTTCCAGACACATATTCATTTCTATTTCCCTCATTCAGAGCATGGAGATTCAGACGGAGTCATTGGATCGATTCTTATGGCTAGAGACTCCTACGGAAGTAGAATCGATGATTACGCACTGGTGCCAACAGTGTGAGCATACTCTAGGAGGTAAGAGCTTCAGCTGAGATCTCTTCGTAGCGGTGTCAGTCATTACGGATTCATCTTGGGTATGGACTGGTTATCTATAGTACATGCTCAGATCAACTGTATTAGGCGCAAAGTGTGGGTTGTCCTCATGGATGGGACCAAGTTCACATTCATCTTCAAGAAGGGAGCCTTTTCATCATAAGACAAACTTAGTTATAGGGTGAAACCAATCACTCATTAGTTGGTTTGCCTTACCATCAGATCAGTTGATGTGGAGAATCCGACTTATCCAGTAGTGGTGCACCAGTACGCGGATGTTTTCCCTGATGATGTTCCTGGTCTACCTCCTCACAGATAGGGGGAATTTTATATTGACCTGTACCCCGTGACGAAACCATTATCTACACCAGCATATCAGATGGCTCCTGTTGAGCTTCGTGAGCTGCAGGTACAGCTGGAGGACATCCAGGGGAGGGGATTCAGATGTGGTACTTGTTTGGGAGCCACCTAGGAGTGTGACAGAGGATCGCAGTTTCATGGGTTTGGATGGATATTACTGGAGGTTCATACCAGACTTCTCCCGAGTTGCAACACCACTATCAGCCATGATGAAGAAGGGGAAACCCTTCATGTGGTCGGAGAGATTACAAAAGAGATTTCAGGATCTGAGGAAAAGTATGACTAGGGCCCCCATCTTGGGGCTTCTAGAGGAAGGCATAAGGTATGTAGTCTACTATGATGCATCAGGGACCTGACTCGGGTGTTTCCTGATGCAGGAGTTAGCAGTGATCGCTTATGGTTCTCATCATCTGAGACAACATGAGCATTACTATTCTACCCATTACATGGAGTTAGAAGTAATGGTATTCTCCTTGAAGATATGGTGGCACTATCTGATGGGAGGGCATTTCACCGTGTACACTGATCACAAGAGTCTCGGGTATTTCTTCTCTCAGAAGGTCCTGAACCTGAGACATCGGTAATGGCTTGAGTTCCTCTAAGACTATGACTTCATGATAGTCTATAATCTTGGGAAGGAGAATGTTGTAGCAGATGCACTCAGTAGGAGATTAGGTATACAACTGCTAGGTGAGGTGACAGAGCAGATGGATGCTTTACAGATATCCTTTGTGGATAGAGATGGAGCATCCATTCTTTAGTCTCTAATAATCACGCCCCCCCCCCCCCCCCACTTCTTCAGGGAGTCTGGGAGGCACAACGTGGAGACGCTGATTGCGAGACATGACGTGCTCAGATATCCACAGGGCAGGTACTTGATAAATATTAATAATGTGGGGAGCATGGAATCCTCTTCAGAGGACGTACTATAGTGCTAGTGTCACTTCAGGAGGAAGTTTTGAGGGATTCCCACACATCCCCTTTAGTGGTACATTCAGGAGTGGAAAATATGTACCTAGATCTTCAATGATAGAACAGTTGGCCAGGTATGAAGAAGGTAGTAGCAGAGTTGGTATCTCAATGCCTCACTTGTCAGCAAGTGAAGGCAGAACATCAGGTACCAGCAGACTTGGTTCATCCTTTAGAGGCCCCATAGTGGAAGTGGGATGTGATATCCATTGACTTTGTGATGGGTCTTCCATGTACATCCAGGGTTCATGACTCTATTTGGGTGATAGTCGACCAACTCACCAAGTCAGCCCACTTCCTACCGATCAGAGAGTAGGGTTCAGTAGAGAGAATGTGACACCTCTATGTGAAAGAGATTTTGCGACTACTTGGAGTACCTTCTTCTATCATCTACGATCGTGATGAATAGTTTATTTCCTAGCTATGGAAGGGGTTGTAGGGGGATTTCGAGATACAACTTCATCAGAGGACCGTCTTCCAACCTCCGACAGATGGTCAGACTAAGAAGACTATTTAACCCCTAGAGGACATGGTATATTCTTGTGTCCTAGACTTCGGTAGTAGATGGGAGGATCACTTAACTTTGGTGGAGTTTTCATACAACTATATCTATCACGATGCCATTGGGTTGGCATCGTTTGAGGCCTTGTATGGTCGACCTTGCAGATCGCCACTATGCTAGACAGACATAGGGGAGTCAGCACTAGTGGGACTAGAGATTGTACAGGCTACCACTGAGAAGGTTCATATCATCCAGGAGTAGATGAAGACTACACAGAGTAGGTATAAGTCGTATGCTGACCAAAGATGGAGACCTCTAGAGTTCGAGGATGGTGACCGCATCTTTCTACAGGTCTCACCCCGATGAGGTTTACGAATATTTGGCCGAGGATGAAACATATATCTGCGATTCATCAGTCCTTTCCAAGTCCTCAGTGGAGTAGGTGAGGTGGCTTACCGCATGGATCTTCTACCTCAGTTGCACCAGGTGCACAATGTCTTCCACATATCCCACTTGAGGAGATACGTTCATGAACCTTCTCACATCATCGACCATGGGGAGCTAGACATCGATGATGGGGTGACTTTTACAGAGGTTCTAGAGGATATTGAGGATCCAAAGGAGTGGGTCCTTCGTGGATGGTCGATACCTTTGGTGCACGTACATTGGTAGCACGAGAACCTCTAGGAGAGCACATGGGAGCGGGAGGCTCAGATGCATGCTTAGTACCCCCATTTGTTCCCATAGTTCGAGTGGTATCTTACAGGGACATAAAGCCCTGAGGTGGGGAGAATTTAAAGGCATGGAATATCCATGGAATTTTATTTTCATAAATACATGGGAATTTTAAGAGTCCGCAAAAACTGACGGCGCGTGATTCTGAGGCCCGGTGTGCTTGAAATCAATTTCTGAAGTTTTGTTCTAGTACGTTTAGTAAACGTACGAGTTGGATTTTATAACTTTTGAACTGGTGCTCAGAATTTAATTCTGAGGGCACCGTTGAACTCGCAGCTCTAGTATTCACTTAATGAGACTTTCACCATGACAATAGTTGGTCGAGAATAAATGTGATATTTTGGGTTTTCATGGAAAAATAATTAAATATTGTGAGCTACACATTATTATATTTGAGAAGCCATTGGGTGTGTGGTGGTTAAAACATCCACATGGATGTTGGAGGTGGGACTAATGCACCGTAACCTCCCATGAGAGTTTATGGTGGTAGGGGCCCACCCAAACTCAACCTCTCATTAGAGGATTAATGTTATGGGGACGACCCGAGCTTTTAACCCCATGAAACTCCCCATTAAAGTGGAGAAACCCTCAGGCTACAATTAATATAGGGGAGCCTCTTCAACTCCCCTTTATTTATTTTTGTGCCAACCCTTCACATTAATTAGGTGGAGCCTATATAATTAATTTAATTCTTCCTTTTGAATTTCTGTGCCAACAAAATATTAGATAACTCAATCTAATATTATTTCACATGGAATTTGGGGGAGGTTTGGAAATAGGAGAGGTTGGAAGGATTATGATTCTCCCAACAAAGAACACATTATTCCAATGAAGAATGCCATCGATGATCTTTCTTCGACATCTTCCCCGGACACCTATCGACGTGGAGCTTCATCCACAGCCGACACCGCTCGGGTTTGGAAGTGTGTGGAAGATGCGACGAATGATGATTCTCTTCGTCTACTTTTTGTGACTCCGTCAACGAATGATGAAAGAAAAAAGACGATTAAAGGTAGGGGGATTACTTTGAGTAATATTCCTTTTATTTTTCTCATCTTTGTTTGAAAGGAATCAATGTGTAGTATTGTAAATAATTTTTGTTCATCATTATCCTTTTATGAACCAATTTATATCACCCCTAAATGTGGAGTGTGCGAGCCAAACTAACATGGAACGACTCCCTCCGACGATATCTTTGTGATGTTTCTTTGGCATGGCGATGAGGTGACTGAATGAATAAGGTGGTAACGAAAAAGGTCGTGCTACCCGTGGCCTCCGTGAACCACCTCCCCCTCGGTGCTCCGGTGGTCTGGGCCAAACCGTGACCATCCGACCGAGCTATCCTAGCCCTACCATCCGCTGACGAACCAGCCGAGCCACCGAGGCCCGCACCACCATCGGATTCCCCGACTGAATGTTGTGCCTCCCGCGTGCCCTGGCCTAATCAGCCACCCCGCCTGGCCGTGCCCCACCTGGTCGCGCCCCGCCTGGCCGCGTCCCGCATGGTCGCACCCCGCCTGGACAAGCGATGACCCGGCTGCCCTGCCAGCCTTCGCCTGTGCCACCCCGAGCCATCCGCCCTCCTACCTCCGTGCGTTCCTCGTGCTCCTCCAGCAAACCAGACCCCTTGAGGCCTCCTGAACGAGCTAGCGTCCTGGCCCCCCTCGCAGCCTCCTGGCCTAACCGATGTCCCGACCCCCCTCGCGGCCAGTAGGCTAAGCCGACATGCCACTACCCCCTTCGTGGAGCCCTGGGAAAACTGACCCTAGTCGTGCACTCCATACCGTGAGACTCCAGGCCGTGCCCTCACGGTGATCCGGGCCGAGCCAGCCCCGGGCCCGGGCCGGACCGCCCTCGTGGCCTACTAGGTTGGGCCCAATGGGCCAGGCCAAACACAACGGGCCAGACCACCCAACGGGCCAGGCCAGACCCATCCTGTCTCCATGATTCAACCCAATCTGGGTCATCCTAGAGAGGTTTATGCCGAGTCGGTCCGACCTGGTCAGACCAGACCCGAGCCCACTACCGACCCTTTACTTTCTTTGGCCATATATTTGGCAACAGACGTCCGTTTGACTATCCATCCGTGGTTTTGGAAATTTTGGAGCGTAACCCTCCCTTTTTGTATTCCCCAATGGAGATTGGGGCTTAGTTTAAATATGGTCTGGTTGGATTGTACACGAATACAAACGGGCCCCCAAGACTAAAAGGCTAATAACTCACATACTGGGCGTCTGATTGACGCATCGTCTGTTTCATTGAGAACCCTATGACAAGGCATACCTTTGAGATACTTCTTCTTGGGACTTTGTGGTAGTTGATGTATCGACACTCAGTTTGAGGAGGGGCACTCTCGAAATCAAGAATGCTTTGTGCAGAACCATGTGGCTGGCTGTGCACTGACGACTGTTCCTGGACCCTGTGTGGGTTCGACAGTAATGACAACTGTTCCAGGATCTTGTGGGGCTTCTACAACACTGACGACTGTTCCTGGATCCCATACGGGTTCAACAGCTCTAACTACTATTCCTAGATCCTGTGTGGGTTCGACAGTTCTGACTTCTATTCCTGGATCATGTGTGGGTTCGACAGAATAACTGTTCCTTGACCCTGTGTGGGTTCGAAAGTTCTGACATTTATTTCTGGATCCTATCTGAATTTGACAGAATAATTTTTCCAGGATCATGTGTTGGTTCTACAGTTTTGACTTCTGTTCCAAGATCATGTGTGGGTTTGACAGAATAAATGTTCCTGGATCCTGTGTGGGTTTGACAGTTCTAATTATTGTTTTTGGATCCTGTGTGGGTTTGACAGTTCTGATTTTTGTTCATCGATCCTGTGTGGGTTTGGAACAATAGATGATTCAGTGTCTATATCTAATAATCTCTATCTCTCTTAAAAATATGTATACCTATGTGAGCTGAGTTTGTAACTATTGTTTTCCTCATGATTGAGATGGATTACTATATAACATAGGTATATGTATGGGCATATACCTATGTGGGTTTATCTATTGATTTCATACCATGTGATATAACCTTGTTGGATTTGGTGAGACCTTGAGGGTCTTGGGGTCCCTACTGAGTATCATTATACTCACCCATGTACGGTCTATGCCCGCACCTCATTGTGTTGGATGTAGAAGACAGATAGAGCTGACCAAAGCTGAGTGTACGTGGACTAGATGGTACCCAGAGGAGACTAAAGGATGTGGAGTGATGAGAAGAATTTCTGTAGCTACCCTTCAGGTAGGATCCATGGTGGATGATCTAGGATCTTCTTTTCACCTTTCAGCTATTTTTTCCTTTTTAGTTGTACTTGTACTTTACAGTTGGGCTTCTATTTCCATCCCCTTTACATTAGACCACTCACTTGTTATACAGTTTTACATAGTGGTTTGTATCCAGTTGTGTACTCTATTGTGTGTTTATAGTTATAAAGGAAAGGAATTCCTAGTTTAGAGATTTTTGCCTTTGGTGCTAGTCGCTAGTCCCTGTCCGATGGATGGTGAGCTTGGGGTAGTCACGGCATGGGCCTCGGGGGACGGGTCATGACATGTTAATTAATTATTTATTATATAAAATCACAAATAATAAAACCTATAAGAATAGTATTTCTAGATTATTTAAAAATTAGGTACATTATATAACAAATTAAAAAAAGGAACACATCATTTTTATTTAAAACCTCATTAACAAGTTTATAACATTCCTTCGTAATTAAAAATGCTTAAGATAACATTGGAAAATAATAATAAAGGGGTGACCAATAAAGAATTCTATGTAAAAATAATTGAATAATATTAAGAGAACAATATATTTGTGAAAATATCCATATCAATGAGACATAAAATGTATGACCATTATAATCATAAATAACGAGGCATGATATAGCATAATAATCATAAAGGAAACATGTGAAATGTGAAAACTATATTAAATTGTTCACTAAAAACATAGGTCAAAGATAAATACAAATAAATCATTATTTTAAAATTACAAAAAAATAAATTATGATCACTACCTATCACAAAATGACATGTCGTGAGATAAAATATTAACTAATTCATTGGAGCTCGATATAATTTCAGCAGCATAACATCTTCGCATAATGATTCTTAAAATTGGATGAGAAGAGAGAAAGTGGACACTCATAATTTGAAAAAAAAATGTACCAAAATAGGGATTAAAAAAATTTAACCAAAATTCTCTGATTGGAAATATAACTCATTAGATAATGAAGATTATTAAACAAAAAATAGATGGGAAAGACCTATTACTGTGTTTTGGAAAGGAAATGGGAATATATAAAGGTTAATATAAAGGATTAATGAGAGTGGAAATGGTATTGCAATTTATAGAAATTTAATAGGTATTAAGAGGGATATAGAACAACATATCACAACCAGAAAAAGTTGAAAATGGGATACATAACATAAAATAAGTGCATCAATTTAAATAAAAAGAGAGAAATCCTTTAATAAATTTCAGCATACTAATGGATTAATTAAGGGTCAAAATGAGTGGTGATATGAATGGATTTTTATTAAAGAAAAAAAGAAAACAATATAGGAGAAAAATACAACAAGAAAATCCAAACAACCATAAAGTATGGTTATGGTGAAAAAGATCAAAAACCTAAGCAACAAGAAACACCCATTTAAATATGGTGGGCTTTGGATGTCAAACAAAAAACAATCTTATCTATCCAAAATATAAGTAACACACCAAGAACTCCAATCCTAAAATAATAACAATACAGTCCACTCCAGGGTGGAAATCTATAAACTGCAAAGAAGGAGGAGGCATGGTGATTTAAAAACCAAAAACGATCCAGCTATAGAAATACAGACTCGTCAACGACCCCCTGTGAATGGAATCCGCCACAGCATGTTCTCATATATGCCCTGAAAAAATATGTCTGGAGATCCCATGCAATAAAAAATAGGTCACTAAAAACAAGACAACAACAAAAAGAAAAGAAAAAGAATGATAACATTTGACTTAAGAAAAAACAGATATAAAGAATCCCATTAGAAAAGATGAAGCATGAAAAATTCAAGGATATCTCCACAAGAGGCCCCATCTGAGAAAAAAACCGAAAAGTAATCAAATAGATGCACCTTGAAAACCAGAGCAGAAATCATCCGATAACTCTAGACCTTCATCTTCATTCTTGTATAATTACAATGAAAACAAACTACTCCAAAGAAGAAAAAAGAATTAAAATAAACAAATAGACCCTAATATAGTAAAAGAGAACTGAAAAACTGTAAAATAACTCAACAAAACAACCTCAATTAGAGATAAGAGATAGCTTACCCAAGTCTAAAATTTGGAAACATGTCACATTCCATTTAAAGAAAAGGAAGATGATCATCAAGAACTTGATCAAACTAAACAAGATCAACTCTATTATCAACATTATTTTCAAGGCCATCAGCAAAAGAATTGGATTCCCTATAAATGTGAGTGATAGTATGATTCATGGATAATAAGGTATCCAAAAAATTAGTCCAACGACTCATTAGGTTCCACGAAAAATGAGAATGGTCCATTCTTTTGGTAGAAACAAAAATAGTAAAATCAATCTTGATCCTTAAATTATCCCAAATACACTTCACATCATGATCCACGACAATGATAATGATAATAATTTCAGGCTCAAGTGAAGAGGCACAACCACAAGGACCGTGAAAACAACCAAGTATATCCCCATTATGATTTCTGAAAACAGTAACATAACCAGAAAGCCTCATATTACCTCTAAAATCCCCTTCAAAATTAAATTTTAACAAACCAAAAAGAGGTTACTTACAAAGAATTTCGAAATTACCACACGGAGGCTTGAAGTTTCCCTTAACACCTATCTCGTTTAGAATAAACAAATCATGAACTGAGTTGAAGCAAAAATTCTTTCTTGGAATATCAACATTATTCATAGCAGCAAGAATAGCAGATAAAACCCCACTGTCCAAGAAAATAAATCTATCATGAATCACCATATTTAGTGCAAACAAAATAAAATGAAGGAGTTCAGTATCAATGACCCAAAAAAGATCTATCAATTGTGGAGAAATCGAGATATAATTCGATCCATGAAATAAATGATTAATAGAAGACATTCCATGCATATGGATTTCAAAAATATCATAAAAAACCTTCCACATTTTTGAGTCATTAACACAACTAAGAAACAAATGATCAATATCATACTTATGTTGATGGAAAAATACACATGATGAATAGAGATATATGCCACATTTTTTTAAGGAAACAATCAGTAGGAAGCTTCCCATGATCTAGTCTCTAGGAAAATGTTGTCCGAGAAATCCTAATAAATATCAAATGAAGATCCATCATCCACTTATAACCTATATTTCAAGATAGTGAATGTCTATAAAATTTTTTACAGGTCAAAAATCCATTAATAGCGGGTTCCCAAGCCCAAAAATCTTCTCTTTTGGAGAAGTATTAACTATTGATAGTATTAATAATATGATTAGGGAGACCCCCCAAAATTTCAAGCGGATCTTTAATCATAGCATCCAGATCAACATTAAAATCATCATTCATCAAGGAAACATCTAGGGTACATCTATATCAGTTGGCCTTCCAAAAGGATATTGATGAGTTCCTTGTAACAAGACATATGACATGAGGGTCAATGGAAGAAAAAATGGATTTAAAAGCAAGCCAAATAGAAGAATCCAGATGATTAAAACCCCCATTCCTGAGCCTATCCATGAATTTAATATGGAGAAAGTCCAGAGATTCATAATTAATATTAACATTCCACCAAATGAATGAAGCCTACAAAGAATCATTAAACTCCTCATGATGTTTAATACCATGACCCCATGCATCAGGGGGTTTAAAAAAATTATTCCAAAAGGCTGTATCTAATTTCCTCTACAAAATATTACCACTACAATGGAAATTTTTAATAGAAACATTAATTCTCTAGATGAGAGAGATCATCCACTTATAGACTATGAAAGAATAAACAAAACTTACAAATAATTACAACCTTAACCAAGAAAACATGACTCACCAGGGAGAGGGACTTACCCTTCCAAGTATCAAGATTACTTTTGATTTTACAATGAATATCAGAAAAATAGCGTGCTTTATCCCTCCCCCAAAAAATAGGAACACCCAAATATGTAATGGGAATAACTCCTTCATGAATACCCAAATCCCTGATAATGCCCGACTTCCTTGAAATAGGAAATTTCTTACCAAAATAATCCAAGGACTTATTCCAACTAATCACTTACCCAAATACTTTTTCACAATGCAAAAGGGAACACTTAATTATTTTAATACTTCTATTATCCCATTTAGTGAATAGAATAATATCATCATCATACAACATGTGAGTGGGAGCAACAAAACCTCTGTAATCACTAATAGACTTCAATTTCCCATTTCCAGCTATAATAGAAAGTAATCTACTAAGATAATATTCAATAACAGAAAAAATAATGGCTGAGAGAGGGTCACCTTGTTTGACACCTCTAGAACAAGAAAAATAGACCTCAGGTGAACCATTAACAAGGGCAGAGATATGAGATGACTAAAAAATAATTTTAACCCAATTAATGAAAACATCATCAAAAACTGAGTAACCAACCTGAAAATGGGAAATATTATCATCCCTTGTGAATTTATTAAGGAGTTTAACACATTAAGAGGTAGTAATAATACAATCATGAATAGTCCTAACATTAATGAAGCCAAACTAATAAGGATAAACAATCTTACTGGAAATAGAGGACCAACTCTTGGCCATGATTTTTCAAATAATTTAAATTTTTTTATTAATCAGGGAAAATCATCCGAACAAATGAATATCGTTATCATTATCCATATTTGAAATTAGGGCACAAAATTGGGAATTTAAACCCTGAGTAAGAGAGTCACATTTACGAAAATGAGTAACCAACCTGCAAACATCATCATGAATGATGTCCCAATGTGTCTGAAAGAAAAACTTTCCACAACCATCTGGACCAAGGAAGATATCAAACATTAGACTAAAGGTCGCATCCTTGATTTAAAAGTCTAAAGGGATAAATGTAAGGTTGGAATTATCCTATTGATTAAAAATATTGGAATAATACTCTCTACTTGATTAGAAAAAAGGACATGACCAGTAAAGAGATCTTTAAAATAAGTAACAACATGCTCAGAAATATCCTTTATATTTTCAAATACATTATTCCCATTTGTTACCATAGAAAGAGGCCATGAGAATGTCCTAATTCTTGGAAATGAGTTGAAAAATTTAGAATTTCTATCCTCATCCCTAAACCAATTATCCTTAAAAATTTCTCCTTAAAAATCATCTTTGATATTCAACGAATTTTTAATCGTGGAAACCAACTGAGTCTCACCCAAATCATCATTAGAGAAGTCATTTGAATAATTATTCTTCTGAATTTGTTAAAGAGATTCCTCAGTGAGGAAATTTCAGAATCAAGGGAACTAAAACGAAATTTACTCCATAATTTCAAATTTATTTTATTGAGTTTGAGCTTGATGGCATAAGAAAAATTATTGACCCTACCATTCCATGAACTATAGGGTTTTTCAACAATTTTTTTACAATCTGGATGATTAACCCAATATTTATTAAATATAAAAGGAATATGAGGTTTAGGATACTTACTCACATGGTCAACCAAAATAGGATGACGATTAGAGTTAATTATAGACAGAGTCATACAATAAATAGAACCCCAGAAATCCAGACAAGCCTCATTGTCAATAGCCCTGTCAATTCTACCAGCAATAAATCTATCCAAAACATTATTGTACCAAGTATACTTAGCCGCAACAAGATTAACTTCAATTCAACCATTATCATCAATATGAGCTTTGAGATCTCTTGAATAAATGAAATTAGTCATGGCTCTAATCCTCTCATCATATTTAATGATGGCATTAAAATCACCAAGGATAGAACATGGGCTAGAGATGGAAGAGTTCAGAGATCCAATATCCGTCCATAAATTCCTATGATCCTGATAACAGTTATGGGCATAAATAAAATAGAAGAAATGATGGAGCCCTTGAAAATTGAAGGAGAATGTGACATGTTGATCAGTATTAGATATCAGGGAAATATGATATAAATAATAATGATCCAAGACCTATAATCATTTAATATCTGATGAAGATATGTTAGATTCCACAAAATAGAAACCACGATTTTCAAAATTAGAAATATTGGGAGAAAAAACACTTTTGGGTTCGGAAAAACCAATAAAAAGGGGATTATGTTTTCGAATGAAGATCTTATGAGACCTCATGGTATCATGATTGTCTTGTAACTGCAAATTCCATAATAGAAGCTTCATTTAAATCAATGACTAGGACGATTTCACCCTTTTTGACACCCAGAGTTATTTGTTCACCAGACTTAGGAGGCCATCTAGCCTTTCACTTATGACTGGATTCCCCTTGAAAAAGATCAGTTATATCCAAATTAGAGGTGGTTCATCTTCCATTATTAAAACCAATATTGAGAACATCAACTGGACCTCTGGATGAATCATTAACACCCATATCCTACAATGTCACATCACCACTAGATGGAATAAGAGCCTCGATTTCCTCAACTAGTGCAGTAATACAACCAATTTAAAAAGGGACCCCAATCATCCCTTCCATAGAATCATAATCAATATTGAAAGAAGTAGGTTCCACTCCCTTTATAGTAGAATCTACATTGACAGAATATGGCACCTCGATTAATCTCTCCAAAACTACAGTATCATGCCTGGAAAAAACTCTAGCCACCAGAACTGGGGAAGTGATGGGTGCATGGAGGACATAAAAGGATCAATAAGGGCATAGGAAATCCTAGTAATCTCACTATCTTGAAGAGATACCACAATCTCATACATATTAACCTCAAAATCTATCATCAACAAACAATCATAAATCTCTTTCTCTAAATAAAACATGGTCATAAATCTCAGAAGAGATATTCTTATCCAAAATATGATTCTCTATGCACGTGTATCCACCAAATTTTCCCATATCCTAACCAATCATTGAAAGAGGGATAGGCAGATCAATAATCCTACCTTGTTTAATGTCTTTAGATATATCTTCCCAAGATTTATTAAAAGTAACTATAACTCAAGAAGGAACACGTGTATCCTTTGAGGGACCTTCCCTTTCCACAAAGACCTTCTTATTTTTTTTATTCCGATTAACCTCTTTCCAATCCTTCTCTTTGGGATTCTCATTAACATTCTTTTTAAGAATCCTAAAATTCACCACAGAATGAAAACAAATCTAGATAACCTCATGAAAATAAGGAACACATTCATAATCTACTTTAACATCAAACTTAATACCATTAGCAATCAAAGTGGAATTATCCGGTATTGTATTTTCCAAATTAACATCAACCAGAATTCTAGAAATATATCCAAGATATAACAACCCAGGGCTTTTCAATGGAAATTATCTTCTTATAAATATGTTATAAATCACATGAAAAAACAACATAATAAACTACTAAGTTCTAAGTGACCTTTAAATATTAGTTTGTCACTTCTGTGTTTGGAATTTTGAAAATATGACATACATGGTTGTGTTCAAGATGATTTTTGGTGTCTAATAAAACAAAAATATTTTTTGGTGAATAGTAACCCATACATATGAATATTAACATACCATTATGAACAATAATATGACCCTTATTAATTTTAAATCATACAACATAAAAGTAACTTCACCCATGAATAATTAAACACAATTTAGACATCTTTGAAAGTGACAATTTGACATTAGTAAACGTTTTGGTATTTTGTAAGACATAAATAAATAATTATAATTAATTATTTAATTTAAAATAAAATTTATTTTCTTAAAATGTGTTCATGAATTGAAAAATCAATGTATTATTGTTTTTAGATAATTTTATAAGTCCCTACGTAATTTTTGAAAGCACTATAAAATCGGTTTCATTTTTTAAAAAATGTGTTTTTATGTAAAATATGATTTTAATTAAATATTAAATTAATAATATATAGAAAATTACTTTTGAAAAATGGACTTCATTTTTGGTTTCTACATGTTGAAAAATTGTAGGGTGAATGTTTTGGGATTTTTCTGAGATACATGAATTTTTGATGAATAGTGTAATACCATAATTTACAAAATAAGAAAATAAACTAATTATAGAGTCATGTGTAATGTTCTGGTGATGTAATCCCACTTGTTTCGGTATCACATTATGAAATTACTATTCTTGGTCATTGAAGACTAAATATTCCTTGTCTTAGGTGAAATTAATAAACTAATGAATTTTATATTAAGTAAACCTCTCTCTCCTCCACTATAAATACCACCATTCACACCCTCATTTCCTCACACCTTTCAAGATCAAATACTTCTATAAAATCTGCCAAAAAATCCTCCCTAGCCTCTATACCACGTTCTATATCTTATGGTTTCATCAAAAGACCAATACTAGCTTCTTTAAGGAGGATCTCAAGAGGAAGATTTAAGAGGTAATTTCTCTCCCTCTTCTCCTTTAATTTCCTTTCAATTTCATGTTCATTTCTTGATCTCTCCCCATCTATCATCATAAAAATGGTATTGTAACTCTAGTATTATACATTTACTCTAATTATATAATTCAAATTGGATATTATATCATCCAATCCCATTTCCCTCTTCCATTTATTTTATTAAGGAGAACGTTGTTCGTGAGGTGTTAATTTATCACTTTCAAGAACGACAAGATTTCTTCTTCCATTTTACCTTTTTATCTGCTCTTGAAACCATTTTTATGGTTTATATAGAACATGTTATATGAATTATATCATATTTAGTGTTCTATAACTAACTTATGACCATATTTCTAGTGATAAAATAAAACAAGTTCATTATGATCGAAAAATCACTCAAATTAACCCAAAAAATCATCATTTAATTATTATCTAATGATACACCCACATGGATATAATATAATTCATTATAAAATCATTAAAAAATACTGTAATATCATTAATAAAAATTAATATCAGTTTTTTATGTTTATCCATGTTCTACCCGAACGTTAATTTAAGAATACAAGTTAACCACTCAAGAAAACCATGAAAACAAACATTCCTGAACAATGTTTTTATAATCTATAACTCATACAAAGGCACATAAAATCACTTAATAAAACCATAATGAACCATATTAATGTAAAATTGGTTATTTATTTCTAATTAATGACTATAATTCAATTATACTGAAAATTAAAGGGAAGGAAACATTCAAATACAAGGTAAGTGGAAATTCTCAAACCCAACTTTGATCCTCCATGTTCTCCCTCTTTAACTCCATTTTTTATATGGTTACTCCTTAAAGATCATTTTTTCATAATTTTCGTTACTTTTCTAGGATATACATGTTTTTCACTGGTTTTTATGTCATATAAAATGTTTTCCAAAAGAACTCTTCTGTTAAGAACACACCTTTTACTTCTCTCTCAAAGTGGATAGTTCTTGTAACATGTATGTTATTCCCTCTTTATTTTTGGAACCCAAAGTTTATGAATGTTTTCTTATTAGATATAACCCATTACTTTATTTGGTTTAGTTATTTTTACTTTTGATATATGTTCCATGTGGGAAACATGATAATGATAATGTTATGAAGTGACGGGTGCACCTGGAATTATATAGCGCCATATGAATATTGGAATGTGATGGGTGCACTCAGAATTATACATCGCTCGAATTCATTAGGTAAAGTGATGAATCTCATGAGTAAATATGAAATTATGTGTGAAAAAGATTCTAGCTAGGTTCACAAGTATGTGTGGTAGTTAACTACTATGACATGATGTATTATTTTTATGCATTGCCACATTTCATGTCTTATATTTATGCTTCCTCTCATGTTCATGATCATGTTCTCATTTAATGATTATGCTCACCCCATGTTATATTTTTATTATCTATCCTCTTACCGGGCTTATAGCTCACCCCTTTTGATGTATATCCTCAGGTGGCTACATGTACTGAGGAGAGTACATGATCCAATAAGAATCTAGAGAAGAAGAAATTAAATAAATGTTTATGCTTGATGTTGTAATTGTTAAGTATGGTACTAATTTTCCCTAGAAACTAAACCATTGGATCCTCTATGTGTAATAATATTATGTTTTTTATCTATAAAATGACGTAATTGTAATATAAGAAAAGCCAGGGTCACTATACAAGATCCCCCTCCATTGTTTTCTAATCCATTCTAATAGGAGTGACCATACATGATGCAAGGTCATTAAGGATCTTAGGATAGAAATACATCCAATTCAACCCATGTAGTCTGATCAAAATCTGGGCATTGTTTTCTTAATGCTAAATGGATAAAAATCAACATCCCATTCATAGAATCTCAAAGAACCTGGTTTGAGATGTAGGTTTCCAAAATCCCATACTCTATTAAAATCATCCCCTGATTGAAAAAATGAGATGACCCCCCCCCCAATATGAATGAATTTAATGTTACTAAAACCTCAACAACGAGATATTATATTTTTAAGATCAAGGTAAAACCCGGGTTTATCAGCCTAGGAATATATTACATGACCATGAATTGAAAACTTACAAATATTAATACATTGTTGAAAAACCACTAGATCCGTGACTACAGAAAACCACCATTCTCAAGTATGGTAATGTTAGAGGAAAGATACATACCTCCTTTACTTGGATCAGAAGAACCAGAAAGAGATTCATCAAAGAAATGCCTTTTTTTCTCATCACAGAGTAATCTGTGGGATCCGATGAAGAGCCAAGACATTTAGTTGAGAGTCAATCATCTTTGAAAGATAACTCCCAATTAGGATTGAATGCACCCATGGTGGGAATCATGTAAGACTCCAAGAGTGATCAAATACGCCATGTATAGGTTGAAGGGAAAGTTCCACCGCTTTCGCCATCAGATATAATAATCAGAATGAGATATGAGTATTGTTATATCATGAAAATAAAATAAAATTTATAGTAATTTTATTTGATTAATATAATGACAATATAACCAATTGAAATTAAAATGACTAATTTTAAAGAAGGTTCTTGAATTGAATGGGGGAGAGGAAGGTCCCTTACCTTGAGATGGTGATTCCAAATGATTGGAAGAAGCTTCTTGGATGCTCAGGGTAACCTCAGGAGGACTCTAGAGTGGGTAGCAAAAAGTAATGTCATGATCCTATCTTTTTTAGAGAAGTGAAATGTGATACTGGGTGGGTTTATATAGGAAATGAGTGGGGAATTCTTTATAATTTCTCAAACATTCATTTTGGACTCTATATAATAAAATAAAAAAAACCACAAACCTTACCATGGTTTCATCACATAGTTTCTATGAAAATACAGATATATTTATTAGTTATACATTTAAGGGATTAAATTAATAAAATAATACCATTGGTGACGTGGGGGTGAGCCGTACTCAAAATAAAATTATTTTAAAATGTTAAAATATACTAGTTTTTTTGTGGATTCATAAAGTAATTATAAAATTAATAAAATAAAAATAAAATCACATTATTGGAAAGGGAAAATATATATTTGGTTGTGGATACCCATTATAGTATTTATTACATCATTTTTGGATATTTTTATTCCATAATACAAAATTTATATTTACACAGTATTTAATTTTTCCCCAAAAATATGATTGTCTCTGAAAATATTAACAAATTCACCATCAGATAATTTTGATGTTATGAGTAAAAAATAATATTCATTTTATCAAAATAATTTTCTAAATATGTGTATTTTAACTTTTAAAATAATAATATACATTTATTTAGAAATGCCCGTTTATTGATAATAATAGTTTACAGAACCTTTGTAGAGACCCAAATCTTGACGTACATGAACATTACATTACTTTTGCGGAATACTTAGTACATAACAAAAAACACACACACAAGGATCGTAATAGTTTAGTGTCTTTGGAAACTTGAAACGTAATATTCTAATCGTGGTGAAAGATCTTCAATATCTCCCATAAAGATCTTCCCTTTTTTTATACCTAAAACCTTTCTTTATATCCTGGGGAATAGAACACATAAAAGGGTGAGCTCAAATGCTCAGTAAGGGTAAACAAAAGAAAAATCAATCACATCATATTCATAAGAACATAACTTTTGGAAATCTTAACCTGCAAAAGAGAGCATAATTTCATAACATGGAATAAATCATAGTAGTGAAATGAAATCCCAATAATCATAACTTAAAAAATGAAACTCCGTGGCATACACACATAATCATAGAGAATCATTTCTTGTTAGAGAAGACTCATTGCCAAGACTATCTTAGTGGACAATGTCCCTTTTTGAACCGAGTCACCCTCGTTTCAGTCCTGTTTCACTGAACTGGTATAACCTACCATTCAAGCCATGTCTATCTCATGAGATATAAAATCTTTACCCAATTCATTGGAGGGAGATATAGGTCCCACACATCTCATAATGATACCATTCTTATTTGTTCCACAAAACCATAAATCATACATCATTGCATAACCCATGTAGTAAAAATGGGAATCTTAAACATCGTGACATCATAAAACAATTCATATAAGATAAAGGGATTCATAAAAATATAATTCCATTACAAAATAGTCAAATCAATGTAATAATAGGGATATAAACAGAACCCTTTATTATCTTATATGGAAAATAATTTTGATAAAACATTTGAACTCCATTCTTGAGGAAAATATCCTTTCTGCATCAAAAACACTTTTCCTTTCTTAACATGTCGTACAATTCTAAATTAAAAGAAGTTGATTAAAAATAATCTTGAAAATTTGTAAAGGGAGCTTCTTGGAAATAATGTTTTAGAAATCCATTCATGCTGTATAAGTTAAAAAAACATTCTTTGAACTTTTGTCAGAAAAGTCAAAAAAGTACATCGTACGAAAAATGAAAAAAGATTCCTTTCATATCATTTACTAAAAAATCACGGAAGGGTAAAATAGGATTTAAAAAATTGTAGGTGGATGGAAATAAAATTACATATTGAAGAAACATGTATGTGGATGATAAAATACACCCCAGTAAATACCAAAGTATAAAGAATCTCGGATAAAAATGAGATTGTGATATTTCCCTTACCTTAGGTCTAATTTGCTTCGTAAGTGTCTGAACCTCCTTTATAATGATTTAAATAATGACATTGACTTATTACAGAATCATATTCATTGTTATTATATCATATATGGTTCACTTATGACTTTATATTACCCGTTCTTTTGTAAATTCATGTTAAAGTAGCGTTTTGGGTAAAATCGTTTCATTTATCGTAGGTGTTTGGACTTGTTGTTCTTGACATTATTATTACTTATATCATGATTTACTTACTTCCAGAATATAAAATATGATTTATATATCATATATATTCAGTATATATATATATATAGTAGATAGATAAATGAAATGAAGCACACCGTTCATGGAGACGGTAGTCCGTATGTACGCATGAACGTTGTTTTCCTTTCCTTATTGTCTTGAATGGAAGTAAGTAGATGACATAAATATATATATATACATAAATCCAGTAGCTTTATAATGTCATATATTTCATTATTGTTTATTATATATACTTTATAATCATTCTTAAATGGTTAACAGGAGAATGAATCTCATCGTGTCGTGGAGACGGTAGTCCGTACGTATGCATGAGCGATGATATCATTTCCATAATTATTGAATTGAATTGGAGTGGATGATACAATATATCAGAATCAATATGATGTTCTAATAACTATGTGTAGTTATTCTTTACACCATTATACCCATCCATGTAAGGTGGTGGTGGAAAATAGATTACACCACGGCGTGGAGACTGTATTCCGTACGTACGCACGCGCGGTGATTTCTTTTTCCGTAGGATGGATAGATGGTGAAATAGGGTTGTTTCATACTTATAATAACATATCAGTATATGAGTGATACTGATGTTATTACTTCATAATGAGACAACCTAATAAGAAGAAGTGGAAGAATAAATAAAGATGAAAGAATCGGTAACGGACATTACCTCTTCTTTGAAGTGCTTCTTTGAGACCTCCTTTTAAGGCACTAAAATGGGTCTTTGAAGAAGACCAGAACCTCTAGGATATTTCTAGGGAAGTGGAGAAGAGAATTTGGCAGGTTTTGGCCGAGCATGAAGGCTCGAAGTTGTGTGAGGAAGAGAGGGAGGAGGTTCCCTTTTATAAGGGAGGAGAGGGGCACCTTTGGAATAACTAAAAATATTATTTTATTATAATGTCAAGTTCGGTTTTAAATAGCTCCAAATTGATTTATTTTGTGTCTAAGGTGTGTATGAGTCTAAATACTCTCATCCAATAGAATTTAGACAAGTTTAGGTTCCTATTTTAACCTTATCATTTAGATTTAACATTATGTTAAATAATTTTACTTTTACCGTGTCTTCTTGTGTTCTTATACTATAAGGTTAATAAACATACTATAAGAAGCCAAACGAACCCCAAGTTGTTTATTATTAATATATATAGCCTTATCTAAGTCATTTGGCCGAACCTTAGATTTTTATGAATAAAATAACAATTAATAATATAATATTTGTTTTAAAAACTATTTTATGTCAATTTTGACACTATTTAGTAATTGATTTTTGTGAAACTCATAACAGAATGATAAGTTCAAAAAAAGTTAATTAAATCTATACTAACATGTCATATTAACTTATAAAATTAGTGGAATTCATAAAAAGTCTCATATTATATTTATTTGTCTATTAATAACATCAATTATGTCAATATTTCATTAATAAGATAATTACTGCATCATCGTTGTGTCATAAATAAATTAAATTATTTAATGTCTAAAAATTAAAAATAAAAAACTATTATGTAGGAAATCGTTTTATCTTTCTAATGAATATTTACAATAGAATTTATCTTATGTATAACCCTATATTAAAAATGTTTTAGTAAATAAACCTTGATTTTAACTCTTTTAACTCTTCTTTGAATTAAATAATAATAAATGTCCTAATCTATTCCAAGTGGGCCTAAATGGTCATCTGTTATTCCTAAGCTTGTTTTTGGTCGAATTACACTTATCCAATAGAATTTTGACATGTGTTAGGGTAATAATAATATCATTTTTACCCTTAATTACCCTATTTACTTTTAACCGTTGTAAAAAAAGTAAAAAGTTACTATTCACCAAAAATTATTTTCATCTCATTGAACCAAATTTTACTTACTGACATCAACCGTGTCTCTCGGATTTTTGAAATTACACTCACAGAAGCGGTAAAATTAAGTTTTATGAACAATTCAGTTTTTTTAACTACCACTTAGTGGTTTCACTATTCATCAAAAATTGCAAGTTTTCAGAAAAATACAAAAAATTAGGCCTAAGCTATATTTGATATTTTGAACTCAAAAATGATGTCTATTTTAAGAAATTAAAAATATATCAGTTGCATTAATTAATTTAAAAATTAATTCCCGTCGTCAAAACAATTAGCGTGTTTTTAAGAGATAATAACTATCAAAAGATTGACACTTGTTTATAACTGGTTTGAATGTGAAATTACATCCAATGACCAACATTGTATTAAATTGTAAAAATATATTCTAAATATACTTTAAAACCACTCAAATTAATAATTTATCACTTTTTAATTATTTTGATTGAAAAAGTTGTTTTTAATTAAAATTTAGTAATTTTCACTATTCATCAAAATATGAAAGTTATCCGAAAATCACCAAAATTTCACCCTAAGCTAATTTCGATATTCCCAATCCATAAATGAAGTCCATTTTGAAAAATAAAATTTACAAAATTTCAAAAAGTGGTTATTACTATTCATAACGGCTAGTTTTAATAATATCTTAATAGCATATCGTTGTTTAGCGAAACTCGGTGTTGCATACAACACACGCTATTGTGGAAGGTCGCGATTGCATGTAATTCAAGCCAGGTCAGAGATGTGTGTTGTGAAAGCTCCTTTTGGTGTAGCGTATAACACAAGAAATTAATGAAATTAAAAAGAATATTTTTCATAAAATCTCGGGGTGTTACATTCTACCCCCCTTAAAATGAATTTCGCCCTCGAAATTCGTCGGGGTTATAAATGGTTTACTATTCGAAAGTTTATTTAATAGAAACCCACATCGTAAAAATGAATACCAAAACCAATCTTTAAAAACAAAAGTATTAAACGTAATGGTTACCCAATTAAACTAATCACTGGGTTTCCACATAGGTGAAAATATGGATATGGAAGAGAAATCTAACCATCATGTTCTGATGGAGAGTGGTAGAGAACATGGCTATGGAAAATCCAGCAATCACAAAGCCATAAATTTTTGAAGATCTAGGGTACCATCTGATTCATCAGATATAAGGGCACTAGGACAACATTTTTGGTTTTCAAGATCATTTCCCTAAAGTTGAAATTTTGAATTAAAATAAATACTTACTTTATTTTGGTAAAATCTCACTATTGTTCGTGCCTTGAACAATTTTCACTTCATCTCTTAAATAAATGAAGTTGAATTTGTTATTCGTGAAGTGTCAGCAGATCATGTGATAGAATGACGGGTCATTCCATCTGTCTCCAAGGTTAGAAAAAATTATATACATAAGTCGATCTATAGTGAGATTAATCATATATGGTTCCTAAAATGGACTTATACTTCATATATCATACTGCTTAATATAATAAAACTAGTTTCTACTAAACAGGGACTTCCTGTAGGCATGTGGTAGGCAATAAAGGCCAGTCGCACTTCGGTTGTGGGTTCGATTCCCATAGCCTTGTCCGATGCGATGGGCGGTCTCCCGTCCTGCAGGTTGTCCTTTTTCTATAACTACATTACTATAACATCCCATCAATAATATCAAAAATCTTCTATCCTTAAACAATACTAACTTATGTCCAACATAATCCATTCTAATATTTAGGCTTATCCATAATACTGCAGTACACTCTCATAATATAGTGAAAACGATTACCAGAGATTTAATACTGTCGTTAATCCCCATATATCATAAGATATGTCTTGTTGGTCACATTCCAAACATTCAAAGGCCTTAATAATGTATTCTCTTGAATACCCATTGAACCTTAATGAAAACGTGAATGCAGTTAAAAGTTAACTCTTTCCACATACCAAAATCCAAAATTCTATATACTCAAACCATGATATAACCTTCTCCTTATATTAGTCATGAGCTCATGAATACAATCAAACACCTCATTATCTTATTATTCCTTCACTATGCGCATATCATCTACTTTCCAAAAAAATATCTGAATAACATTTCATGGTTACTAGTACCATTAATCATACACTTTAAAAACATAGGAAAGACAATAGTGTCACAATCCTTAGATGTCTCTTTATTCCATAGTACCATGAGATTACTTATACAACATTACACTTGATAAACATGTAATCATTCCACTACCTTCTTAAAGCATTGACCGAGCTTCAACAATTCTTTAATGTCACATATCATTTGTAGTCTCTTCATCATCATCAACATAAATACTTCCCATACGACCATACTGATTATCTTCATGAGACTTTCCCTTAGGGTATTTGTTTGCATAATGCCCGTACATTCCACATTTAAAACATTTATCCATTGTTGATGTCGTAGCAATGCCATTATCCTCATCCATGTTGTTAACTGAACCTTTTCCTTTGCACTTACTTGCATTGTGTCCTTCTTTTCCACACCCAAAGCATCTTCCAGTTCCTTTGAAACATTCTCCTTGATGACTCTTCCCACATGATTTACATAGGGGAAATTGAACTTTCTTTCCTCTATGATCATCATGAAACTCCATCTTTCTCTTATAAGCCGAGTCAGGAAACTTACCAAATTTTACTTTATTGATCATATTATGAGATTTCTGATTCGGCATAATAATGATGTTTGGACTTCCAAATCCCATTTAATGATGACGAATATCATTACATTGTCCATCATGTCCTCCATTATCGTGAATCATCTTGTTTCCATCCATTTTCTAAAACCCAAAAAAGAATAGTGTGAGAGGAAAAAATCATGCTAGGAAAAACAACATAATAAAGGTGGAGTATCCTCAATATCTAACATCTTAGGTTAAATTATATGATTGTTACCATAGTTCTAGGACTGTATCCTATACGTATACTTATCCTTAGGGACATCCTTATACATACCTTATAAATATATCTAGGGATCTCACTAATGTTCTCGCATCCTAGTTTCCAAAGTTTGACTAAACCTTTCCTTTGATACCAACTGTAGAGACCCGAATCTGGACGTACATGAACATTACATTACTTTTTCGGAATACTTAGTACATAAAAAAAACACACACAAGGATCGTAATATTTTAGTGTCTTTGGAAACTCGGAACGTAATCTTCTAATCGTGGTGAAAGATCTTCAATATCTCCCATAAAGATCTTCCCTTCTTTTTATACCCAAAACATTTTTTTTATATCCTGGGGAAAAGAAAACATAAAAGGGTGAGCTCAAATGCCCAGTAAGGGTAAACAAAAGAAAAATCAATCACATCATATTCATAAGAACATAACTTTTGGAAATCTTAACCTGCAAAAGAGAGCATAATTTCATAACATGGAATAAATCATAGTAGTGAAATAAAATACCAATAATCATAACATAAAACATGAAACTTTGTGGCATACACACATAATCATAGAGAATCATTTCTTGTTAGTCAAGACTCATTGCCAAGACTATCTTAGTGGGCAATGTCCCTTTCTGAACCGAGTCACCCTCGTTTCAGTCCTGTTTCACTGAACCGGTATAACCTACCATTCCAGCCATGTCTATCTCATGAGATATAAAATCTTTACCCAATGAATTGGAGGGAGATATAGGTCCCACCCATCTCAAAATGATACCATTCTTATGTGTGCCACAAAACCATAAATCATACATCATTGCATAACCCATGTAGTAAAAATGGGAATCTTAAACATCGTGACATCATAAAAAAATTCATATAAGATAAAGGGATTCATAAAAATATAATTCCATTACAACATAGTCAAATAAATGTAATAATAGGGATAGAAACAGAACCCTTTATTATCTTAGATGGAAAATAATTTTGATAAAACATTTGAACTCCATTCTTGAGGAAAATATCATTTCTGCTTCAAAAACACTTTTTCGTTATTAACATGTCGTACAATTCTAAATTAAAAGATGTTGATTAAAAATAAACTTGAAAACTTGTAAAGGAAGCTTCTTGGAAATAATGTTTTAAAAATCCATTCATGCCGTATACGTTTAAAAAACATTCTTTGTACTTTTGTCGGAAAAGTCAAAAAAGTACATCGTACGAAAAACGAAAAAAGATTCCTTTCATATCTTTTACTAAAAACTCACCGAATGGTAAAATATGATTTAAAAAATTTTAGGTGGATGGAAATAAAATTACATATTGAAGAAACATTGATGTGGATGATAAAATACACCCCAGTAAATACCAAATAATAAACAATCTCGGATAAAAATGAGATTGTGATATTTCCCTTACCTTAGGTCCGATTTGCTTCGTAAGTGTCTGAACCTCCTGTATAATGATTTAAATAATGTCATTGACTTATTACAGAATCATATTCATTGTTATTATATCATATATGGTTCACTTATGACTTTATATTACCCGTTCTTTTGTAAATTCATGTTAAAGTAGCATTTTGGGTAAAATCGTTTCATTTATCGTAGGTGTTTGGACTTGTTGTTCTTGACATTATTATTACTTATATCACGATTTACTTACTTCCAGAATATAAAATATGAATTATATATCATATATATTCAGTATATATATATATATAATAGATAGATAAATGAAATGAAACACACCGTTCATGGAGACGGTAGTCCGTACGTACGCATGAACGCTGTTTTCCTTTCCTTATTGTCTTGAATGGAAGTAAGTAGATGAAAAACATATATATATATATATATACATAAATACAGTATCTTTATAATGTCATATATTTAATTATTATTTCTTATATATACTTTATAATCATTCTTAAATGGTTAACATGGAGAATGAATCTCATCGCGTCGTGGAGACGGTAGTCCGTACGTACGCACGAGCGATGATATCATTTCCATAATTATTGAATTGAATTGGAGTGGATGATACAATATATCAGAATCAATATGATTTTCTAATAACTATGTATAGTTATTAATTACACCATTATACCCATCCATGTAAGGTGGTGGTGTAAAATAGATTACACCACGGCGTGGGGACGGAATTCCGTATGTACGCACGCGCGGTGATTTCTTTTTCCGTAGGATGGATAGATGGTGAAATAGGGTTGTTTCATACTTATAATAACATATCATTATATGAGTGATACTGATGTTATTTCTTCATAATGAAACAACCTAAGAAGAAGAAGTGGAAGAATAAATAAAGATGAAATAATCGGTAACGGACATTACCTCTTCTTTGAAGTGCTTCTTTGAGACCTCCTTTTAGGGCACTATAATGGGTCTTTGAAGAAGACCAGAACCTCTAGGATGTTTCTAGGTAAGTGGAAAAGAGAATTTGGCAGGGTTTGGCCGAGATTTAAGGATCAATGTTGTGTGAGGAAGAGAGGGAGGAGGTGCCCTTTTATAAGGGAGGAGAGGGGCACCTTTTGAATAACAAAGAATATTATTTTATTATATAGTCAAGTTCGGTTTTAAATATCTCCAAATTGATTTATTTCGAGGCTAAGGTGGGGATGGGTGGAAATCCTCTCATCCAATAGAATTTAGACAATTTTAGGTTCCTATTTTAACCTTATCATTTAGATGTAACATTAAGTTAAATAATTTTACTTTTACCGTGTCTTCTTGTGTTCTTATACTATAAGGTTAATAAACATACTATAAGAAGCCAAAATAACCCCAAGTTGTTTATTATTAATATATATAACCTTATCTAAGCCATTTAGCAGAACCTTAGATTTTTAAGAATAAAATAACAATTAATAATATAATATTTGTTTTAAAAACTATTTTATGTCAATTTTGACACTATTTAGTAATTGATTTTTTGAAAATCATAACAGAATGATAAGTTCGAAAAAAGTTAATTACATCAATACTGACATGTCATATTAACTTATAAAATTAGTGGAATTCATAAAAAGTCTCCAATTATATTTATTTGCGTATTTATAACATCAATTATGTCAATATTTCATTAATAAGATAATTACTGCATCATTGTTGTGTCATAAATAAATTAAATTATTTAATGTCTAAAAATTACCAATAAAATACCATTATGTAGGAAATAGTTTTATATTTCTAATTAATATTTACAATTGAATTTATCTTATGTATAACCCTATATTAAATATGTTTTAGTAAATAAACTTTGATTTTAACTCTTTTATCTCTTCTTTGAATTAAATAATAATAAATGTCGTAATCTAATCCAAGTGGGCCTAAATGGTCATATGTTATTCCTAAGCATGTTTTTGGTCGAATTACACTTATCCAATAGAATTTGGACATGTTTTTGGGTAATAATAATATCATTTTTACCCTTAATTACCCTATTTACTTTTCACCGTGGTAAAAAAAAGTAAAAGGTACTATTCACAAAATATTATTTTCATCTCATTGAACCACATTTTACTTACTGAAATCAACCATGTCCTTTTGATTTTTGAAATTACACTCACAGAAGTGGTAAAATTAAGTTTTACGAACAATTCAGTTTTTTTAACTACCACTTAGTGGTTTCACTATTCATCAAAAATTGAAAGTTTTCAGAAAAATACCAAAAATTAGGCCTAAGATATATTTGATATTATGAACTCAAAAATGATGTCTATTTTACAAAATTGAAAACATATCAGTTTAATTAATTAATTTAAAAATTAATTCCCATCGTCAAAACAATTAGCGTGTTTTTAAGAGATAATAACTATCAAAAGATTAACACTTGTTTATAACTGTTTTGAATGTGAAATTACATCTAATTACCAACATTGTATTAAATTGTAAAAATATATTCTAAATATAATTTAAAACCACTCAAATTAATAATTTATCACTTATTAATTATTTCGGTTGAAAAAGTTGTTTTTAATTAAAATTTAGTAATTTTCACTATTCATCAAAATATGAAAGTTATCCGAAAATCACCAAAATTTCACCCTAAGCTAATTTCGATATTCCGAATCCATAAATGAAGTCCATTTTGAAAAATAAAATTTACAAAATTTCAAAAAGTGGTTATTACTATTCATAATGGCTAGTTTTAATAATATCTTAATAGCATATTGTTGTTTAGCGAAATTCGGTGTCGCGTACAACACACGCTATCGTGGAAGGTCGCGATTGCGTGTAATTCAAGCCAGGTCAGAGATGTGTGTTGTGAATGCTCCGTTTTGTGTAGCGTATAACACAAGACATTAATTAAATTAAAAAGAATATTTTTCATAAAATCTCGAGGTGTTACACCCTTATAAAAATTAAAATTTACATCAGCAAATTTATATTTTTATTTATATACAATAAAATTAATTTAATATTAATATTTAAATAATAGGTGATTATTTTAAAATTTCCAATAATTCATTACTAATAAATTTTTTAATTGATTTCGAATAATAACCAAAATATAATTTTGTATTTATTGTATTAGAGTATAAATTTTCTTAAACTCACTGGATAATAATTTATAAAGTAAAAAAATAAATATAATAATCATTTAAATGAAAATAAAATATTAAAATTCATATGAATATAGTTAATTTTCCCTAGTCCCTCGTAATTTATTTGTACCCTTACTTAACCTATTTATCTTTTACCATAGTAATTTATATTTTTTACAGTTACTATTCATAATGTTAAAAATTAAGATGACCTTATCACCTAATATGAATTATGATGATTCCAATCATGTGATCAATTATATCAAAATGAATTAATATAGGTGTATGGATTTAATTTAATATAAAACCTGCCATCAGAAAGAAAAGCAGTTTTCTGGATGATAAATATTTTTAAGGAAAGGATGATTTTACATTAACTCTATAACAAATAATATTAATTATATAAATATCAATTCCAATATATATATATATATATATTATATACATTTAATTTAGGAAATTTCAAATTACGTGTTATTTTAATTAATTAAAATAGTGATACATCATCAATTTTAAATTTGTTTTCATTCAAAAAATATATTTTTACCCCTAAAAGGAAACATATACCAAAATATAGTATAATGATTATTGAAATGTTATTAATTTAATTATAGATAATTAAAGAATTACTATTATACCTTGTAAAAAATAAAATAATATTGGGGACTTTATATTACATAATTAATCAAAATAACTGACGAGTTTACTTAAAATTTGTATTTTAACTATTCAATAATAAATCAATATTTCCCAAAAAATCCAACTTTTCACCCGAAATTAATTTTGATATAATTATATAATAATATTTAGTTATTTTTATCAAATAATTTATATAAATTTTCAATAAATTAATAAAAATACAATTTTATTAAAAATAAATAAAAAATAATTCTAATGAAAATATATTTTGAAGAAAAAAGTCATTGCAAAATATTTATTGATTATTTAGTAAGTATATATCAATATATTTTGGAAATATATATGAATTTCATAAAGTAACTAATCATAATCATATATAAAAATTAAAAAATGGTCATATTTATATAATTGTTATTTGATTATATTCAGTTTATTATTTCACATACGCTATTGAACATATTTTTTCTTTTAAAAACACGACACATTACAATATACCCCCTATAATAAAATGCATCATCACTTTTTAAACATGAAATATATTATTCCAATTTCACAACATTGACGATAGTAAATGTAAAATTTTGGATGAGTATTTTTAGACTATTAAAAACAAAAACGAGAATCTAAATACATTAAATGGATAACTTATAAATGAAATTTATTTCTTAACATATGAATTTATAGGCCTCAATATATGTTATCCATGATCTATTTTAAAACATATTCTCTTTTGGGAATTTATTGGTTACATTAATAATGGTTTTTTTTGATATTGTTAATTTACCAAAGCATATCCCCATGAGTTTCAAACCAGTTTTGCAGTAAGGCCCATTCTCATGCACTAGTTCTCGGTTGATTGAAGCTCAATGCGGTGTTTTAAGGTTTTACACCTATGTATATTTATTCTAGGGACACATCCACTTGAAGTATGTAGACATGGATTTATTTTCCTAATAAAACAGATATTCTATACTTACCAAAATTTAGGTATGTTTTCATATACATTGACTTATTTATATGTATTTAATTAGAGTTTTCTATTCCTAATCCCAGAAACATCTAAACATTTATATTGATACAAACTATAAGAACCATTATCTTTATTAAAAATTAATTATTAATTTATTTCATAAAATTAAAAATAATACAGACTAGTATATCAAGAATACTAGTTTATTTGGGAATTTGGTACATTACATAAAAACATAAAACAACTAATACATCGTATTTATTGAAAACCCCATTAACATGTTCATAATTTTCCTTCAAAAATAAAATTACAGAGGATAACCTGGGGACATACATATAATGGGGGGAGGTATAAATCCTAGTAAATAAAAAAACATTACATAACCTGAAGAGAATAATTCATGTTAGACAATAGGCATATAAGTGGGACATAAAAGTGTTGGTCGGAGAGTGATGGCAAGAGGGGGGGTGAATTGCCTTTTAAAAATTAATTAACAATTTAAAAACAATTTATAAATGCAGCGGAAATAAAAAGAGGCAAGACACAATTTGATAACGGAGTTCGGCATAAACCAAAGCCTACGTCTCCGCTCCCAACTCAACCGTTGAGAGATTTACTTCAGCTTGCTTTTTAATGGTTGTAGCAAGAAACCCACTAGCCGTTTTAAGGTAGGCTAGATCACCTTCGTACAGCTTGCTTTTTTATTATGGTTGTAGCAAGAAACCCAAAATGAAAGTGAGGAAGAAAAGGATGGTTTGTTTTAATACAAACCCAATGAAGAGCTAAACAATTGAAATAATTAAATTACAACAAACTTGAGGAAGCCTTGAGCGCCAAGAGTGTGAGAGTAGTTGATGTAGAGGCAGCCCAAGCTTCAAGGATGGAGGTGGATCACAAGTAGCCTTTGAGATTTGTCGTTTAGAGCTTCAAGGGATCAAAATATCATTCGAATGTTTCGGTAGTGTTCCCAGCATCCATCCTCGTCTATTTATAGGAGAAATATCCCCAAATACTTCAATATAGCCGTTGGAGGGCTTCCGGAGCCGTTAGGGGTCAAAAGTACAAGTCCAGTCAAAGCCTAACGGCTAGTTTGACTGGGCTTATCGGCTGACCGGTGGTCAGGCATCGGCTGACCGGTGGAACCTGGCAGAGAGCATTGCTCCTGCCAGAGACCACCGGCTGGCCGGTGGTAACCCACCGGTTGGCCGGTGGACTCAGAGAGTCCTTCTTCCAGTCTTCTTGGGCCAACTCTTTGGAAACCTTTTTCCTATCATCAAACAAACTTGAAAACAAGTTAGAACACGATGAGAGTGATTGTGATCATTAAAATACAAGAGAGAGGGGTACAACAATCTCCCCCTATTTTGATGATCACAATCACAAAAGAGAAAGATTTTAAAAAGGATAAGCCAAGTAAAAAAGGAATAAGAAACTTGGACATGGAAAATTTTAGTGATCATTTTAATACAAGAATTTCATAGATGTATTATGTATTGAAAATGAAATTAATCTTGAAAGGATTGAAATAAAGAGAATGGTTCATTTTGAAATTGTAACCATAGGTAATTTAACAGAAACAACTTAAATCAATAACTTAACCATTTAAAAACAGATTTTGATGAAAGTAATAAATTAAAATTGAACTTTTAAAAAGAGCACTTAATTAAATGAAATAAGTAACTATGCAATAGATAGTTTTTCTCCCCCTTTGGGATTATCAAAATAGGAGGAAAATTATGAAAGACAATTAGAAAAACAATAATAAAGAGGTAAGCAATGACAATAAGGATGGAGAGATAAGACAACTTGAATTTTATAAAAGTTGAAACGTTACATAGAAAGTTCAAAATACAAATACAAAGACAAGCCAAAAAAAAGGGACGGTTCTATTCACTCCTAGCGGGCCGAGAGTGACGGCAACGCCTGAAGGTCGGAGGAGCTGGAGGAGCCTGGATCGCCTCAAAGCTACGATCTAGAGAATCAATCCGAGAGTGGAGCAGATCAAACTGAGAGCTGAAGTAAGAAAACTGTATGTCGAGCCGGGTCTCAATCTGATCCTGGAAGCGAAGAAACTGATCAGCTGTCACCGACAAGCTACCAGTATCAGCGGGAGGAGGCACAGCCTCAGCAGGCTCCGGTGCATCATCACCCGCTCCATCTCCCTCATCAGCAGCAGCAGCAGCCTCACCTTCGTCGTCACCACTCCCTTCCTCTTCATCATCACTACTGTCCTCACTATCTGAAAGAGGATAGGCAGCAGCAATGGCAGGAGGCATGGAATGGGTAGGAGGGTGTGAATGTGTCTGAGGGGAGTAAGCCTTGAGAAGGCCCACCATGTCAGTAATCCACTCCTGACGCTAAGGATGCCAACGAATGTTCATCCGTTGCACCATCATAAAATTGATGATGCTATCCTTCTTACGCTGCTCGAAGGTGGTAGCACGGAGAGGGACATCAAGAAAGGTAAAGATTTTGGTCAACAAGCGCCCATGAGGAAGAGTTTTGGACCAGCGCGGGTGCTCAGCCACATAAGACATGGCCCGGAACAGGAACCGGACCAAATTGAAATGAACGCCTATGGTGATATAAGAAAGAAGATAGATGTCAATAAATTTCACCGTATCGTGATCCCCGATACGGGGTGCAAGAGTGGTCTGAATGAGGCGCTCAATGATGCGATGGTTTGGGGAGAGCTGGGAGAGCTTGACAATGGGATCGGTGGGCTGCCCTGTAAGATGCTCAAGAGCGACAGCAAGATCAAAATCAGGGTCCCGAGGAAACTCCCCCTGAGCAAATGCATGAGGTCCAACATGAGGAACCCCGAGCATCCTGGCAATCTCCAAAGAAGTGATAGTGATGGGTTGCCCAAGAGCAGTGGTGGTAATGGTATCGATGTCGTCAGAGACCGACCATGTCAGGTGAGCATAAAATTCTTTGACAAGAAGGGGATAAATGACATCCTTCTCAGGAGGTTCAAAAAATGAATGCCAGTGTTGATATTCAATGATTGAGAAAAGCTCGAGTCGAGCAGAAGAGAGCCAAGAATAATCAATTACCCTACCTGGCAGAATGACTTTGTCATGCCAAATGTCCGGAAGCTGAGGGATTGAAGGAGGAGGAGGTGCCTCTTGAGTGATGACCTTTCCCTTGCGTGAAGATCGAGGACCCATGATGGCAAAAGGAAGAAAAAAAAGAGAGAGATTGAGAGAAGAAAGAGTTGGAGAGAGCAAGGAGGGAGAAAGGAGGCTAGGGAAAGGAGGGAGATGCTGGTCTGGAGGTGCCGCACGAGAGGGAGAGAGAGAAATGGGAGGGGAAGGGTTTAATTTAAGTTTTAACCCTTTCACCGGCCGGCCCAACAAAATAAAACCCGACACCACCGGTTAACCGGTGATGTACCACCGGTGGACCGGTGGTATGAAAATTCATAAAAAAAATTAAAATAAAATAAAATAAAATAAAGAGTTTGAATAACTTAAAAAGAAATAAGCAAGCCAAAAAGAGTCAAATATTTAATAGTGCTCATTGACGAATCATTCCTAACTCCCCCTTAATAAAATCAAAACGTTCAACCGGGAGCGGTTTGGTAAAAATATCAGCTAATTGGAAATAAGTAGAAATGAAGTCCAAAGTGATATCCCCTTTTTGAAAATGGTAACGAAGGAAATGATGCCTTAGGTCTATATGCTTTGTCCTAGAATGTTGTATTGGATTCTTAGAGATACTAATGGCACTAGTGTTGTCACATTGTATAGGGACATGATCTTAGGAAAGGCCATAATCCAAGAGAGTGTGCTGCATCCAAATAATTTGGGCACAACAATTACCAGCTGCTATGTACTCGGCCTCGGCAGTAGAAAGAGCAACACAGTTTTTCTTTTTGATACTCAATGAAACAAGGGACTTGCCTAGCAGATGACAGGTTCCACTAGTACTCTTACGATCTAATTGACATCCGCCAAAATCAGCATCTGAGTATGAAGAAAGTTCGAAAGAAGTATTAGAGGGATAAAACAAACCAATGTTTTTGGATCCTTTTAAATACTTAAAAATCCTTTTGACCGATTTAAAATGAGATTCTTTGGGATTGGATTGACAACGAGCACAAAGAAAAACACTGAACATGATGTCAGGACGGGTCGCAGTTAGGTAAAGTAGACTCCCGATCATACTCCTATAAATATTGTTATCCACCGGTTTCCCGGCTTCATCTAACGTAAGTTTACAAGAAGTACTCATGGGGGTACTAATTTCCTTTACTTGATCCATACCAAAACGACTTAAAAGTTCGTTTGTGTATTTTCCTTGGTTTAGAAAAATACCATTTGAATTTTGAAAGATTTGAAAACCAAGAAAAAATTTTAATTCCCCCATAAAGATCATTTCAAATTCTTTTCTTATTAAATCTGAAAAATCAGTACAAAGTGATTCTTTGGTTGAACCAAATATAACGTCATCAACATAAATTTGGACAACTAAAAGATCTTTGGAAGTGTGTTTTAAAAATAAGGTACAATCAGCTTGACCCATTTTAAAATCATTTTCTAAAAGAAATTTTGTTAACCGCTCATACCAAGCCCGAGGGGCTTGTTTTAGGCCATATAGAGCCTTGGTTAACTTAAAAACATGATTTGGAAATTTTGGATCTTCAAAACCGGGGGGTTGTTCAACAAAGATTTTTTCTGAAATAAAACCGTTTAAAAAAGCACTTTTAACATCCATTTGAAAAAGTTTGAAATTTAAGTGAGCGGAGAATGCCAACAAGATCCTAATGGATTCCAATATAGTAACGGGTGCAAAGGTTTCACCATAATAAATTCCTTCTTCTTGATTATATCCCTTAGCTACTAGGCGAGCCTTGTTCTGGGTTATAGTTCCTTGATCATCAAGTTTGTTCCGAAAAACCCATTTAGTGCCAATAATTGGATGATCATTGGGACTTTCAACAAGAGTCCAAACACTATTTCTAGAGAATTGATTTAATTCCTCTTGCATTGCAAGAACCAAATTCTCATCATTAATGGCATCATTAATGGTTTGAGGCTCTAGTTGAGAAATAAAGGCTTGATGTTCAACCTCGTTGAGGATTGATCTTCTAGTTCGAGTACCGGCTTGAAGATCACCTATAACTTTTTTTAAAGGATGGTCTCTAGAAGGTTTCCAAACCTTAGGCAAGGTGGAAGGCGAAGAAGGTGAAGAGGGTTCTTGATGGTCATCCTCCTTGGGAGGAGAAGAGGAATCATTCAAATGAAGCTTATCAAGCTTATCTTCAACATCTTCAATGACCGGGTGAGGTTTTGGAAGAGTTTCATCAAATTTGACATGAGATGATTCTTCGATGGTTTTTGAACGTTTATTGAAGACACGATAGGCTTTGCTTGAGTTGGAGTACCTAAGAAAAATACCTTCATCGGATTTGGCATCAAATTTCCCTAGGTTATCTTTTATGTTATGGATAAAGCATTTACAACCAAACACTTTAAAATAACCAACTTTGGGCAATTTGCCTTTCCAAAGTTCATAGGGGGTTTTCTTAAGAAGGGGTCTTACAAGGACTCTATTGATAGTATAACAAGCAGTGTTTACCACCTCGGCCCAGAAATATTGAGGGTGGTTGAATTCACTAAGGAGGGTTCGAGCAATTTCTTGGAGAGTTCGGTTTCTCCTTTCAACCACTCCATTTTGTTGTGGAGTCCTAGGGGAAGAGAAGGTGTGATTGTATCCTTGAGAGGAACACAATTCATCGAATTCTTTGTTCTCGAATTCACCTCCATGGTCACTACGGAGCGATATAATTTTATATCCTTTTTCGTTTTCTACTTTCCTAGAGAATTTCAAAAAGGTTCTACAAGCATCATTTTTATGAGCTAAAAAGAAAACCCAAGTGAAATGAGAAAAGTCATCTACTAGAACAAAGGTATAGGATTTTCCACCTAGACTTGCTACAGGGGTAGGACCAAAAAGATCAAGATGAAGGAGCTCAAGAGATTTTGAGGTGGACACTTCCTTATTATATTTGAAAGAAGATTTGTGTTTCTTGCCAAGTTGGCATGGCTCACAAATCAAATCTTTCTTAAACTTAAGTTTAGGAAGGTCACGGATGAGCTTGTTCTTATTAAGCTTTAGAAGTGAATGAGAGCTACAATGCCCCAAACTTCTATGCCAAAGCCAAGACTCATTGTCAAGAGCACTTAAACATTTAACATTTTGGCTAGCTAAAGACTTTAAATCAATAATGTAAACATTTTGAAAACGGGAAGCAGAAAATATCAATTTGTTTTGAAAATCAAACACATTGCATAAATCATTTTGAAAATTCACCGAAAAACCACTATCCCAAATTTGACTAATGATAATTAAATTATCTTTAAACCTTTAACAAATAAAACATCTTTAATTAAGGAGGTGCTACCAAGACCAATGGTACCTATTCCGACGATCTTGCTTTTTGAATTGTCACCGAAGGTGACGTATCCTCCATCGAATACTTCAAGGGAGTTGAACTCGGAGGGATCGCCACACATGTGCCTCGAGCATCCGCTGTCGAGGTACCACGAGCCTTTAGAAGTCCTACCTTTTTGGTGTTTATCCTAAAAAATCAAGAGAGAATAGATTTTGGTACCCATATAAGTTTGGGTCCGGAAAGATTAGCTAAAAGGGACTTTTGAACCCATACTTGTCTGGAGGGATACATCCTAAGATATTCATCCGAGTAGGTAATGATTTTGGGGCGGCCATATCTATCATTTTTACAATCGCATTCATAAATCATATGTCTGGTTTTTCTACGATAATTACAGAATTTATTTTGAGAGATCCCCCTTACAAAAGTAGTGGGTGCTCTAGAATAGGTGGCTTGCTTGTTAAAGCCAAGTCCATGTGTGGTTCTAGCCGAACGTTGAGAACCTAGCAATTTGGTCAAATTTTGTTCACCTTGGGTGAACTTGGCAAGAGATTCCCTTAAATCTTTAATAGTTGAATTCAAAGAATCAACATTTGGAATATCTTGGACCTTAAGGGCAAGTTCCTCATTCTTCATGAGAAGTTGATCTTTTTCAGAAATTAGAATTTTTGTTTCTTTTCTAAGGCCAAAAATTTAGAGGTATGTTCGTGAAAACCTTCCTCTAATTGATCTCTCGCATTTTGGAGATCTTCATAAGACATTTCATTATTAAAAGAAGAAGATGAGGAAGAGGAGTCGGAAGAAGATACATCATCAAGTGCCATTAGTCATTTTCCACCTTCATCGCTTGAGTCGCTTGAAGACATGGAGTCATCGCTTGCACTCCATATTGACGCTTTGAAAGCCTTTTTGTTTTTCTTTTCCTTTAACCTTTTCTTGAAAAGAGAGCACTCCGGTTTGATGTGGCCTTTCTTTCCACATTCAAAGCATGTAACTTCTTTTTCTGCTTTTGGCTCTTCCTTTCGTGCCCTTTGAAAATTCTTCTTTTTCTTCATGAACTTGCTCATTTTTCTTGCAAGTTGAGCAATCTCGGATCCGCTATCATCGGAGGAGCTTTCTTGATTTTCTTTGAATGCTATGTACTTTTTCTCCTTGAAGATGTTACCTTCTTTATCGTCTTGCCTCTTCATGGTAATCTCATAGGTCATAAGTGATCCAATGAGTTCTCCAACCGGCATTTTCTTGACATCTTTCGCTTCTTGGATTGCCGTCACCTTTGGAGCCCATGAGCTTGGTAGGACCCAAAGAATCTTCTTGACCATTGTCTCTGCAGAAACATCATCTCCAAGAGACTTTCTCCCATTACACACATCAGTAATGCGAGTAAAAATTTCCGTAATAGATTCATGTGGGTGCATGGTGAAGCTTTCAAAGTCTTGACGATACATATCTAGTCTAGTGTCTTTGACTTTGTTAGTGCCCTCATGGGTCACTTCCAAAAGCTTCCAAATTTCATGAGAAGTGGTGCAAGTAGAAATACGATTAAATTCATTACGGTCTAACCCAAAATGAAGAGCATTCATGGCTTTGCCCTCAAGCTCAAAATTAGCAATGTCTTCGGGGGTCCATTTAGACTCATCTTTGCTAGAGAGAGTATAGCCTTGAAAAACAATTCTATATATAGGATAGCCAATACTTCTGAGAAATGTAATCATGCGAGTTTTCCAATAATTGTAGTCGGTTCCATCAAATAATGGAGCCCAAGTCATGGAATACCCTTCGGGTGCTTGTGAGGAAGAAGCCATCACTATGGATTTTGAGTTTGTAACCGGTTAAGGTATTACACAAACTCTCCCTCTGATACCAATTGTTGGTCGGAGAGTGATGGTAAGAGGGGGGGTGAATTTCCTTTTAAAAATTAATTAACAATTTAAAAACAATTTATAAATGCAGCGGAAATAAAAAGAGGCAAGACACAATTTGATAACGGAGTTCGGCTTAAACCAAAGCCTACGTCTCCGCTCCCAACTCAACCATTGAGAGATTTACTTCAGCTTGCTTTTTAATGGTTGTAGCAAGAAACCCACTAGCCGTTTTAAGGTAGGCTAGATCACCTTCGTACAGCTTGCTTTTTTATTATGGTTGTAGCAAGAAACCCAAAATGAAAGTGAGGAAGAAAAGGATGGTTTGTTTTAATACAAACCCAATGAAGAGCTAAAAAATTGAAATAAATAAATTACAACAAACTTGAGGAAGCCTTGAGCGCCAAGAGTGTGAGAGTAGTTGATGTAGAGGCAGCCCAAGCTTCAAGGATGGAGGTGGATCACAAGTAGCCCTTGAGATTTGTCGTTTAGAGCTTCAAGGGATCAAAATATCATTCCAATGTTTCGGTAGTGTTCCCGGCATCCATCCTCGTCTATTTATAGGAGAAATATCCCCAAATACTTCAATATAGCCGTTGGAGGGCTTCCGGAGCCGTTAGGGGTCAAAAGTACAAGTCCAGTCAAATCCTAACGGCTAGTTTGACTGGGCTTACCGGCTGACCGGTGCTTGGCCACCGGTGGTCGGTGGTCAGGCACCGGCTGACCGGTGGAACCTGGCAGAGAGCATTGCTCCTGCCAGAGACCACCGGCTGGCCGGTGGTAACCCACCGGTTGGCCGGTGGACTCAGAGAGTCCTTTTTCCAGTCTTCTTGGGCCAACTCTTTGGAAACCTTTTTCCTATCATCAAACAAACTTGAAAACAAGTTAGAACATGATGAGAGTGATTGTGATCATTAAAATCCAAGATATAGGGGTACAAAAAAAGGGGGTATGAATCATAAACAAGAACAATAAGATATGATATAACATGATAATTATAAGTAAACCATGTGAAATATCAAAACCACTTTAAACAATTCATCATAAACATAAGTGTAGGATAAGTTCGAAGAAATCATGATATAAAAATGCCCATAAATGAATCATGTTAAATCAATGTCCTAAAGTTATGTCTCATGAGAGAAAACATTATCCAATCAATTGGAGTAAACAATAATCACTGGCACACTGTAAACATTATTTTCAATCTCAGGATTAGGTGTGAAACATAGATCATAAATTACAGATTCATTAATCATAATATTTTGTTCCAATATAATTTTGTGTGGAATATATACATGTGAGTCCCTGGTAAATAATTATAAATTCATATTATTGAACACTATGGATACTAAAAGGTTATGATATTATCTACATCATTGTTTTGGAATGTAAAATCACTGTTACATTTGGGCTGTATAAGGGTGTTCCATAAGGAATCATAAAATGGGTTTATAAAAGTGAAGGGGTCTATTATATTTTGAACATAAAATGTATAGTAATATGGATAAAGAAGAAACATATCACAAAAAAAATAATTGGAAATAAAATGCAAAAGATAATGAAGAAACATGAATAAATAATTGAATGAATTGATCCCTTATTAAATTTCAATATGGTAACGAGCTTATATGTAGTTTAATGGGAGGGATTTTCGGGAGTGAAATGGGAATATCATCTTATAGGAATAAAATGAAATGTAATGGAATAATTTAATAAAATATCCCAGCATGAAAAAATTGAAATCTAGAGACATAACATAAAAGAGGTGCTTGAATTTAAATGAGAAGAGATAAATCCCTTACTAAATTTGGGAATAATAATGACATAGGTATGGGTCAAAATGAGAGAGGTTAAATGATATCTCATTCACATAACTTAAATTAGACAGTAAGTTAATTTTTATTAATTAATAATAATATAAGAAATTTAAAACTAAAAAAATTCTAATTTCAATAAAGGTTCTTGAATTTAAAAGAGGATAGCACGGTCTGTTATCTTGAGAGGGTGATTCCAAAAAAAAATATGAGGAGCTTCTTTAGTGTTTTGGGGAACTATTAGAGGGATCTATAGAGTGGAGGAATGTGTCAGGTCATGATAACATGGTTTCCAGTGAATATAAATGGGATCTTGGGTGGGCTATGATATAAAATGAGCGTGTAATTCATTTTCAATTCTAAAACATAATTTTTGAACACTATAAAAAAAATAACCAAAAAACACATACATTTCCAAGGGGTTTCACATTTTTTTTCTCTCAAATGCGATTCTTTTGTATTATTTTTTAAAAATATGGGCTTAAATTAATAAAATATAACCCTTGGTTATGTATAGGTTTGTCATAATCATTAATATTTAGATAACACCAAATATATTTCAAAGGAGTTGAAATTAAGACGAAGTCCCATACCTCATACATCATCTAATTTTAACATAATATAAACACTTTTATAATAGTTTAACCAAGTTATTATTATATAATATAAAAAAATTAATATTTATAATATCATATATAATACTCTTATGACATTTTGTCACCCATTCGTTAATTATCATTCAATATTACATTTGTTTTGGGTGTAAACATCTTAATTTTTTCTTGCATGTTTTATCATGAAAGTTCTAGTTCTTATGAATGGGGTACAGTTCCATAATACCAATTAATATATTAAGGTTATGAATATCATAATTATTCATTCTATAAATAATAATAATTATTATTCAATGCTTGACAAGTATAATTAATCACATAACGTCATAGAGATGGTGGTATTTACGTACACATAAGTGATGTTATCATTTAATAACAAATTAAAAGGAAAAATAGAATATGATATATAAAAATTTGATATTATATATTATTTTAGGATTAGAATAAACATTCATTGGCTGTATCATTATTAATACCCATGTGATTTGGTGATGCAAATCAATTTACAATAGTCCATGAGGATGTAGATAATTGAGAAAATGAGTGATGGATTCATTTCCCATATTATAGAGAATAAGATGAATAAATATTATTCCATAAACTTAATAACATATTATTATATGTTATATACATTTTTTATTAATTTTTAATTGTTATTATATAACTTATGGTGGTAAAAGATCATCTAAAAATAAAGTGTATTGTTAGGATGATTAATTTCTATTTGAAAAACCTCATTTGTATTTATTTCTAATGACCATAGTGTTGGTATTTTAGGATGTAAAAAACCTATAAAACATGTATAAGGATGGTAAGGATATGTTTTTAGGGTATTTTCAATCTAAATGGCTCATTAGGTGTACATAAGTGAGGGTAGTTGGTTGACATTTATCATTGAGGTGTCAGGCACATTAAAACTATTTCATAATTTTAGAATATTTTTATGAAACAAGGTTATAAAACATCTCAAAAAATAAAAATATCATATGGATGTATGGGTAAGTCCAAAATAAAAAATAATATAGGTTAAAAAGGTTTTTAGGTAATTTTAACTGTTTCATTTTTAGATTAATCTGTCGGTAAACCCATTTTGACCATAACTGTGGTAACCATTTTTTTGTTTTTACTATTCATTAGGGAAAAAAATAAGTTAACATTATTATATAATATTACTTATTTTGATTGAAAATAATTAATCTATTTTATCAAATTCAATTGATATTTTTATTATTATTTAATTTGAAAACAACCACGCAATGCATGGTGAAAAATGGGATTCTCATATAATTAAGTTTTTAAGACTAAAATTATATGAAATTGTGTATATTTTTGTTAATAAAAATTTTATGGATTTAAATTAATATCGTTATATATGTAATATATAAATATCATTTAAATAATTCATTATCAATGATTATTTTAATTTTTTGAAACTCTAATATATCATGTTTTTGAAATCCATTTTCTAAAAAATACCACTTTTACCTGCAAATGATCTTATCATTGTTTATAAAAAATTAATCCTAAATATATGGTTAATTACACATATTATAAAAAAATATTATATATAAAATGGGAAATATGGAAATTATACATTTTATAGTATTTATAAAATATTATTTTGATTGGAATATTATCAAATCCATTTTATGTTTATATAAACAATGTATGTTTAAAATTGATATTCATCCTATCAAATTATTATTTTGAGTTCCATGAAATACTAAAATATTCATTTTATAATGATTTAATTAAAATATAAATTTAACTTAATATAATTAAAGCTTCTGTGTTATATATTATTTTCCATGACTTTTCACAATATTCTCATCATGAAAAAAATTTACAATAGTCACTTGATATTTGATCTAAAAAATTATTTACCTAAATTGGGTTTCTATATATCTTATACTACAATGTAAATAGATTAAATTAATTATAAAAATTAAATTTTTTTCTAGTATACAATACTCTAGGTACATATAATAATAATTATATATATCTTTACATCTTTAACATGTTCACTATTCTTCTTTCGGTTAGTATCATATTTGGAGCACTCCAAAATATATTCACCAAAAACATATAACATCATTATCCGATCCCCTTTATGACTAATTGTTTTTTCCAATTATTAATTGTGGTTCTATCATAGAATCTAGGATATGAACAGATCAAAAAATGGATTTTTATGTTTATTATTTATAAAAAACTTATTTCTATAATACAACTTGTTATAAATTTAGATAGCTTGAGAATGTGGCAGGGGAATCATGGTGTTTGGTGATTTTAGACTTTTATTTTTCCAATTAGATTTTAGACCTTTTTTTACATTGGAAGGAACTAAATTCATAATTTCTTTAATTTCCCTTGATATTATTAGACAATAAATTATAAACAGACATAGATGAATGTAAATAATGTGAATTATAAAAAGAAATTATATCCCAACTGATGTTGTTATTAAAAAGTGTGTAATCATTGTTGATTCTTTGTGACACAGTTTTATTGTTCTATCATAATAGTAAAAAGATCATATGTTTATTAATGTTTAGTGTTAAGTGGGCTTATTGATCTATTTTGGTATTTTCATGGATATCCACATAAGGAAAGAAAATTTCAAAACTCAAAAATTCCATTGGTTTTATTAAATGGTGATAAGACGTGGATGGTAATGCTACCTGTAAATCGTAGTTGTTGATTATTGTACCCCATTGATTAAATGGAATGTTTTTATATATTGATTAATGCCTAAATTTTCATCCAACATGATACACCATATCCCCAAAAACAAGCATGTTTTGGATGTTGATATCATGGATGGAGAACATTTCTTAATACATCTATTTCTATGTCTAGGGATCCTTCATGATAGTCAAAATCATTAAAATTTATCTAGATGTATATGGGTCGGTTGGACCGCTCCACATAGTTGGATTATGTTTAAATCTATTGGTTTTATTAAAATAAATTTTATACGTGATAAGGATTTGTTCATGATTAGAGTGTTCTGATGGTGTTTACAAGTATGAAAGACATTGGGAATGTATACCATATAATAGTTGTTAGAAAATATATTTTTTAGGGAATATGTTTATGTCAATAAAAATTTATTTTTATTGAATACATTTAATTTTATTCTTCAATCATTTTAAATATTTTGAGGTACTAGGTATCTACCCACTAGAATATCTTATATATGATGGAGGACTATTCCTTAAATATTGAAGAGGTAAACAACATTAGAAAAATATAGAGTAAATGTAACATGTTGGATGACTCACTTACTATATATGGGATTTTTTTCTAAGGTGGATATTTTTTAATCTCATGGAGTCCTTTCATGGATGTTCATGTTATTTTCTATGGCATATATAATGATTCTTCAATTGTTTACCCACATTGAGTATTATGTTTTTCCTGAATCTTATATGGATGAATATGCGGTTTATTTTACAAAAAAGGTGTTTAAAAAAAATTAATGCAGTATATGCAGATGATATATTGGTCATTGTGAGAGGTAATAGTATATTCTGTATATATAGAAATTGTTTAGGAATGCAAATTCTCAATCATATGGACACCCCCAATTATTAACCATCATTACCTACATTTATAAAGGACATAAAATGTTTATATACATGTGTGTCACTCTCTAATGATTAATGAAACCATTAATTATATTTTTTTGATGACCATCAAACTGTTTTCTATAAAATTTATTATTCAATATGAGAGTGTCGTCTTTGTGTCTGGGATTATTGTTGGATTTCATTTCCTATAAGAAAATTTAGCATTACATAACTAAAATTTTTAATTAGTAATTATGTTTCTTATCACATCATTATTTTTTCATTTCATAAATCTTATATTTATTAATATCCTAAGAACATGTGTCACACTAAAAAGTCATAGATGTTCCCTCATATTATGAGAACCTGGAGGTTCCCTAATAATGTTATTGATTACATGTTCTATGGTAGTATGATATTTTCGAGAGGGTCACATAAAATATTGGATATTAGTGATAAGAGGCCCATACTACTACGAGACACCTTCTCATGTTGTTCACTTCTTAAAATTTTAATAATCAGAGGTTATGATTATAGACACATCAAATAAGAAATCCACAGTTCCATGGTACATTATATGTTTCTATCATATTATTTGTTCATTGATACTTTGATGTTATTACTATCCTTAATGGGTATCATGACTCAAATTGTTTTATGTATTGATGAAAAATGCGATGAAATATACTCACAAAGAGGTATGATACATAGGGTATATCTTGAGTGATATTTCATTAATGGATAATGTGAGAAAGGATTTATCCCATTTACCACATGAAGTATGTTTATATATAAGTCCCTTTCATGGTAATATAACTTCTATCATTAATACGTAGACATGGTGTTTGGTGAGAGTGTTAATTTCTATGAAGTCAAGTAAAGGGGTATCAAGCATATATATGGATATCAAATAGATGTAACTTTATTGACATGAGATATTATGATATATGGATTATATTATATGGTAAGAATTTGTATTTGGTTGAATGTCATTGTTACACTAACGTATTTATCAATGGTTACCTTTAACTATTTCTAAATGTTGACATTTGATATAGTTAATTAAGAGTAATTCCAGGGATAAAGTGGCCTACAGGGTAACATACTAAGTGTTTGATCAATCTCAGTTAAATATAAGTATGGAATTTAACATGTTAGAATAAATAATATTTCTTTATGTAATTATTGATCACCATTATTTAATCTCAAGTTTTTTGAAAGAATAATTGGGTTTAATTATAATAATAAATATTATTATTTCTATTTGGAGAATATTAATTTTATTTAATTATTGAGGAATAATTCAATGATGTTTTTTTCTTAAATTAATAGTCACTATCCAATGATTGGTTAATGATGATGAGGGAAAGAAATGTATGATTAATAGTATGATTTTATATGGTATAAAATATATTTCTTTATATTAAAAATTTGATTCACATTCTATGTGATTAATAATAATATTAATAATTTTATTGGACATGGGGTCAACTAAGAATTGTTAATTTGGATGAGGTTTTGTGTGAAATTATTCAACACTAAACATACCATAATAAATTTCAAATTATAACACATTACACAATCATTGTGCACATACAATAATAAGAGACACTCCTAATTATTAGTGAAATATATAGATATTTAAAAATTATTTCTCTTAATCTTACCTCAAGGAATCATGAGAAAATCAATTTGTATTACCCTTAATAATAATTCAATTGTAATCCACTGTGAATAATGCAAGTCATCATAATCATCATTTCTATAACTACACAATTTTGTAGAGCCAGTCATATATTTTCGTGTATATGTGGATCACGAGAAGAGGTATTTTTCACTTTTATCATACAACACAACATTATTATCAAGATATTAATTTAACAAATCACCATACAAAAAAGATTTATAGGTTAATTAAATTTTCTCTATAAATGAATTAATAATAAATTACTAGTGAAATTCCTCCTCTTCATTTTGTTAAATCCATTTATAGTCAATTAATCTGACATTCTCAATGGAAATAATATTTTTAACATGTATGGAAAGGATTCCATTAATATTTTTTGGGCCTTAACCCCAGAATCCCAAATCTAGCACATTATTTTATTACCTTTTCAAGATAACAAGGAATCAAATCCTTAAGGGTCGATCAACTTAGTAGTCTCGTAAATCCAGATTACATGTATGACACCCATAATATATTGGGAAAGGGAAATAAAAACATGATACATTATTAAATGAAACACACTACATCCATGAATGCTTATTCAATGATTTATTCATCATAACTTGGGGAACGAAAACATAATGAAGTTGATCTCCAATTAACAGTAGGGGAATGTAAAACAGAATTAGTAATGGATCAATAAAAATAAATTAACATAGAATTTTATATAAAAGATAACATGTTCCATTAATATAACAAGATATGGAAAAAAATATGTAAAAGTAAGAAACTGAAACTCAATCGATCTAAATAAATAAACTATTAATGAAATGTATCCCTAGATTTTTCGACACAAAATATCACGGAAGAATAATAACTGAATCTAAATGAAGGAAAATTTTTAATTTATGGATTACATGATTTCAATGTATGTAGAACTTCTACCATCTAGACCATTCACAAAATGATTTATCCATTAGGTAAAACCCACTAAATTTGGAAAACTATTCCATCTCATGAGACTACTGAGGCATCGAAGGGATTTCATTAACCGGTAATCAATTCATATAGCATGCATTTACCAACATTTAACCCATTGGGATTACATTAACTAGTCCCTATCCTATATAGTGATTGTACAAGGTATTTAAATAATCATAACGCCTTATAAAATATCTGTAATGGATAAATGATATGTGTTTATTGATATTTCCCGAAATAATCAAACAACATTAAATGTAAATACTGTACGAAAAATGGTATATGGTTTTAGAAATGTTAATTTATACTTTACGACAATAATGGTATTCAAGTAAATTTCAAATGAAAAATTACTACCCTAAAGTGACTATTTCATGAAAAAGTTAACAATATCAAAAAGAACTGAGACTGAAAAGATAATCATTAGGAACATTCTTTATGAGAATAATATTTAAACATTAAAATTTTTCTGATGCCACTTTGAAGCATTTGAATCATAATATCCAAATGGTACGAAGTTAAATGGAACATATAATATAATGAAAATAATTGGATTCATGATATAACAATATAAATCTATATATACAAAAAATAAAAATAATTTGGTTCATAATAACAAATAAATCGTAATAAAATGAAACTTGATATGAAATTCCCTTACTAATGTCATAAAAGATGAATTAGATAACCCAATAGTGGTAATAAAAAAAAGAAAACTTTTAAATATCAGAATTAAAATAGTATTCATGATATTAATTTCAATGTTGGTATATGTACACCATATAATATAAATTAGGTGCACAACTATAAATTATGCCCCATGTAAATAAATGTGAGACTGGAATCCCTTTACTTGTACTTTTTGTTGTTGTGTGTTCTTTATATTCATGTATAGTGGTATAAAATATGTTTCTAACTAATAAAAAAACTAAAATTATGTCAATAATATCACATTGTTTGATATAATATTTTATTACTTGATTGTTTGCACTCATTCATTATTTTAACTATTTTGGGTGTTAGTTACCTAGTTTTCACAATTATGTTTTTACATGTGATTTTTAATTTGTATTAATTAGATCATGATTTCAACATATAAAAAATGTAAAACATGAATTAATTATCATATATTTTCTTGTATATTTTTGTTTATAGTAGTCCATAATATTTTGAAATTAGAAATGAAGTGCACTTTTCATGGAGATGTTTTGTCATACGTATATATGGACACTACTTCCATTCCATTGTTGTATTAAATTAATAAAAACTAAATGATAAATACATATATTATAATTATATAACAATATATATGTTATATATTTTACACATTTTTATTAATTCCATATTTTATATATTCCATGTATAGTATAAATGAGTAGAATAGCTTTGAAGGGGTGGTTGTACACACTTCCTCCAATGAAATTATCAAATTTACAGAAGATGGAAAGTAGAAATATATATATTAAATAGAATTAAATTTTTCATAAAGAAAATATATATATAATATATAACATATATAAATAGTTTTTCAATCATAGTGGTGAGAGGACCAGTTTGGGATATACCTAACACTTAGAGGGGGGGTGAATCAGTGTTGGGGACATTTAAAACCAATTTCAACTTTTATCCATGTACCTCTTTACTTGTTAGGATCTTGATTATTTTATTCACTTTTCCCCATTGCATGCAATAATAGAAAGTTGTAAAAATATGCACATGATATTTTTACAAGTTTCACCACTCAATAAGAGTAGATACGTCTTTTCCATGCATAGGAATGAACAATGCATGGATTCTCCACTATAATGTAAAATGTTGATACAATGAAGTGTCTAGGAAAACAATCCTCTGGACAGTGCGAGTCCCTACACTTTGGATAGGCGTGAGAAAGAATCCTCTTCCCTAGACTGGAGAAAGCCTAGTCAAACTTCCAGCATCTAGCTATTTATTTATACTGCCTATGGATACAACCTTTTTCCTTCTTGATAAGGTAGGTTATACCCTTGATCTTCTTCGGTGCACTTCACTTGATTACTAGCAAAGATGTAGGCAAGCAATTCGTCATTCTTTGTTTCTCTTCTCCTCTAGTGCAACACTAACTGCACTAGACTTCTTCTTTCTTCATCTTAGTGAAACAACCTACTGCACTAAAACTTCTTATTTCTTCAGCTAGAATGACATAAAAAAATGTGATTATTAAAATATTGAGGATCAGCTCACATAGCATCATCTGATTTAAACTGTCCTGAATAATTTTCAGCCTTCAGTTGGGCATACTATGTTCTTATTCTTCTTCTCTTTCTTCTATTCTCAATACCAAAACCTGAGTGTATTGGTATACTGGCTTCTTCTATTGTGCAGATATGAGTTCAATTGCACATCTAGTTCTTCTTCACTTCGCAAATCACAACGAGGGTTATGACTACCAATCGTGTGAGTGCGGTAAACCTTATCTTTGTGAAGACGAATGGTTCACAGTTCGTTCTTCTTCGCAAAGTTTCTTCGAGTGTGATATGCACCTATCGAAGGCCTACGGGACCCTCAAAAATTTCCTTGCTCGTAAATACACCTTTTGGTGCGAAATAGGCTTTTCGCGCAGCTCTTCTTTTTCACACAGAACTTTCCTTTTTTGCACAACACTTCCTTTTTCGCGCAACACTTCTTCTTTTCACGTACCACTATATTCATAAATTTTGTCATGCGTTAGAGATAGGATTTTTCTAGGTATCGAGCCACAGAAATGAGAGGGGTTCACCTCATATTTATAGGCATTTTTTACTTTGTGCGTAAATCCCCTTCTTGCGCGTAAAAACTCCTTCTTGCATGTAAATCTGTTTCTTACATCTTTATATTACGCGTACCTTCCTTTATTTCCGCACAACACTTAAATTTTTCATGCACCCCATGAATTTTCATTTTTCATCATTCTAATCAAAATACAACAGTTGCACACAAAATTCCACACCTCCTTCCATCTTGCGCGCAAAACCAATCTTTCACGCAACATCATTTTTCGCAAAATGCTCTAATATTTCGCACACCTCATGACTTTGCCAATTTTTGAGGTTCTGATCTTGAAACACCTTTTGTGCAAAGAAAATCATTCCTTTATTTCGTGCATCCCACTAATATTTCACACAACCCGCTGTTATTTTGCTCAACCCACTACTATTTCACTGCTTCCCATAACGATTATTCAGCTTTCATCACAAACTCCACTATCGTGATATATATTCATAGATTGATCAGCTTTAGCATCGTCAGAGTAATAATGGGAATTAATGAAACATCCCATCTTCTAGCAGCATCATTCCTTCCAATAAAAACTGTATATGATTGGCATCATCATTTATCCCCCTTTCCTTTATAAGGCTTTCATCAAAAGTTCTTCTAACTTATGAAATTTCTGAAATACAAATCAGAAAAGAATCGTCTGATTTAGATATAATGCAAAATGCTTGGATACCTTAAACTTCCAAGTCCTTCCACATTCTCTATTCTTCTTCAACCATCATTCTACCCTTCATGAAATTCATATGATTTTATACTTTAAGTAATCTCTTGCATGTATTTCTATCATGAATAATTTAATGGTCTTCTTCAAATCCTCATTCTTCTTCAATCATCCTGAGATGGATGATACCTCAATGTTCGTCTTCTTTAAATCCTAATTCTTCTTCAATCATCCTTAGCTGGATGATACTTCTCCATTCTGATCCAATCATCCACAAAAGGATGACACATCTCCATTCTTCATTATTGTAAAAAATGTGTCACCTTAGAGACATGTTATTTGAAATTTGGATCAACTCAACAATCATATGAATTTACATCATGGAGAATTTCCCAAGCATGAAATTCAATGCTATGAGTCCATAAAAATTCTCTAGGCATCCTCACTTTAGCCGATCACAATTAACTTTGGAGTCCTTCATCATATCCTTCTTCATTTTGACCAGGATTGACAACTGTTGACAAAAAATACAATCTTCATACACAATGTGGTCCCAATATGTGGCCACCATGATATGTGGTAAGGGAAAAGATGAACAATCATCATTTCGTGAGGATATAGTTCACTGTACATAGAAACAATATGTTCAGTACCCATTAGATGGAGGTGTGGGTAAGTATAAGTCTAACTTTTAACATAAAAAATCCTATTATACTTCTGATTATATTTTTTTATTTAATAATATAAATGGAAGAGTATAGGGTGTAGAGAATGAAAATGAAACTAAAAAGGTTGAGAGAATATGTTACCTCTTAATTGGGTAACTACTTTTGGTTTATAGAAAAATAAATTCTTGGGAGGATTTCAACCCAAATGGTGGATACATGGTTGAGGTGAGGGATATATGGAAGCTTTTTGTGATAAATATGGTCAATCCTAAGAGGTTTTACTTTGTGAAGAAGTGGGATTCGTCACGACATTTAATTGAGAAGGAAAATGACTCACATGGATTTTTTAGAAACAAGTTATATGTACACATGTTTTTACCTTAAAAATTCATAAAAACCCATCAAAAATCAATAATGTAATGTTGATATCTGAGGTAGGTCCATATAATTTGTATTGGACAAGTGGGTAGGTCATTTGGATCCTTGAGGAAAATGTTTACTCCTTTTTATGATTAATTTGGCGTTAATAATTATAGTTAAATTTATTTACATTTACTAATAATTTTAGTCAAAAAATATTTTGACCATATTATAAATTAAAAATTATTCTAATTCCAAATACGAAATCCATTTTTCTAAATTAATATCACGTAATAGGATGAAACTAATTTAAAATTCATCCTGTAAGATGGATGAAGACACCGTTTTTTAAAGTAAAAAAATGTCAAATGCATTTTTATGTTTTTTTATTCAATTTAAAAGATAATGTGATAATAATAACATAAATTTGATTAATTAATAAAAATATATTCTAATTATATGTTAAAACCAATAAAAAACATAATGTACCTTCATAAATAAATTTTATGGAAAACATTTTTGAAATAAAATGGTGTATTTTTAATGTTTCATTAAAAATCGACATGTTTCTAAAAAATATAAAAAATTCACAATAACCTAATTATTTATTTTAATTTCAAATATTATGATTATTAGGAAAAAGTAAATAAATTAAATTTTCAAAAATTTTGTTTAAAATGAGATCTTCATTAAAAAGAAGAAATATTTTCATTATAAAAATATAGTTTTTATGTGTAAAACATGGTTTATTCATATATTATACATATAAAATATAATGAATGAATATAAAAAATAATTTATTTAATATATAATATATATTTTTTATTACAATCATTCAATAATTTAATTAAATTTTTGTTTTAAGAAGAAAACTCCTCTAAAGAATATAAATAATAATATTTCGGTTAATATCCAATAAGTTCTTATTTTCCTTTCTCATTAGGTGGTAACAAATAAATTATTTTTATAATTATAAAAAACATAATTTTAAATAAATAAATTAAAAATATTCAGAACATTAACATAAAGGATATGATATATCAGATCATATTAAATAATAATGTTTTGATATTATATTGTTTTTTTGGTGAAACTCGGTCTAGCATGTAACATAGGCTATCAGGAATGGTCTCTCTTGTGTGAAATGGAAGATAAATAAGTGTTGTATTCATTAAAAGCTATATCATGTATTGAATATATTTAAGATAGTAAATATATACTTTTTTCATGGGATAATACATTCCATTATATGCTTAGTGATGCATTTCATGCATGCTATCGAATAAAAAAGTGTACATTAAAATTTCCAGGTGTCACATTCTCCCCACATTAGTTAATTATCTTCCTCACAATTTTAACCTAACTGTAGTAATATATGGATTAAAAAACACAATTTCTGAAATACCCACATCATAAAAAGTGTTAATATCTTATATTCTTAATATTTGATAATGGAATGGAAAAATGTCACATAACTAGGTTCCTTTGTAGGAGAACATAGTTGGGAAATGGATACAAGGATAAAAATGAAAAATATAAAAATTATGTTTTGATGGAGAGTCCTAAAGAACATGTTTATGTAAAATTTGCGGACCAGAAAACAATAATCCATAGCTGTGAATACATGTATTTTATATCATAAAACATTATGAAAATATGACAACATATTTATTTCAAAAAACATTTTTACTATGGTCAATGAATTCATTAACACTATAAGAAAATATACATTTATATAAAATAATATTTTCTTTTCATTATTATTTGATCAATTTATACTTTATATCTTAGTACATGATGCATCATTTGTTGAAGTAATGCATTTACCTCTAAAATAATATCAAATGATCATCTATTTAAAAAATAGATAAATTTTCCAAACTATAATGACCTAATTATTCAGAAGGAAGGTCCCTAAATTTACAAAATTAAATTATCCTTATCATTGAATCAAATGGAAGAAGCTCTAAATATTCACCTTTGAAACATGCGAATCATTTAATCACTTGTAAATTGGATATAATATGAATCTCCATAAAATCTTATCGAAAACAAGCATTATTCCTTATTCCTTAGGTAAGACTCATGTTATTGTATGAATTCCTTAAATATAAAAGTGATTTAAACTCAATAAATGCTAGAATATATCCCTTGTTAGTAGTTCACTAATTTTTTCCAAGGTTTTCAGCACTTGTCAAAATCAATCATTTCATGATCATCATGTCAATATTAAGAATATATTAGGTTTTTTCATTCCTCAATATTGTGTTTTTTGAGAATTTTATCTTTATAATGAATCAATTTTCTTGTCACCATTTATAATATGATCTAAAATATTTAATAAAGGGTTCTACATTATAATCCATATATATTCCATTATTCTAATAACTTGTACATCACTGATAAAATATTCCAATGACATAATTCTTGAACCAGAATTTTAATCATTCCTCTTTATATATAATAGTATCATAACTTCACCATTAACCAATAGAATATTTGGGGTATATTTCTTTGATTCTCGAGACATTGATTTACATAGTTTCAAATCTATGAATAATGAAATCATAGTATATTGGAATATTCTTTCATTGTAAATCAATGATGAAATTTTTGTCCTTTTTATCCAAACATATAACAAACAACCATCCCATTAACAAAAGAACCAGAGTGTTTATTTTTTCAATTATCACATGTTAGAAAATAATTCTTTTCCATCATCTTTATCAACTGATTTTTTTTATAGTTCTCAAATAAACTATTTTTGTCATAGTTTAATTTAAATACATAGGAAATGGGGAAATATTTACTAATATCATTTTCACATGATACAATGTCCTCATAATATGGAATTTTTGATAGAATATATAACATTTAAATATTGTATTAAGAATATATAATATTTAAAAATTATTACTCTTTGGACCACATTCATTGGTGAGGTTCACATTCCTTCTACTACGTATAAAATCTAAACAATGGAATTTACTAGATTAAATAATCACAAAACATATAATTACAAATATATAATTGAACACAAATTTATGAATTAGGAAATATAGAATCATAATATTTTATTAACATAAGAAATCATTACTTTCAAATCCTTCATAATGGTAGGTATATAAAATGTGAACTATCTTAAGATATTCCCACCAGGAGTGTAAAACTATGTGGGTAGTAAAAACCATTTTCATGTACTAGGTTACCCCGAGTCTGGCCCTGGACACCGCTTCAGAGTTATTAGTCCTAGGTATATGTGTTCCAATACAATGTCCAATTATATTTTGAAGACGAGGATGTATTTCTAGGAATACCCACATTATCTCTTCCATTAAAAAACATAGCATGTTCTTGTAAACATACCTTAAATGATGATATTTGGATTATAGTCTTTATTGTAAATTTTCTAAATATAATTTCCAAGGATGTTTCTATAGTTCCTCTGATATCAACTATAACACCCAGACCATAGAAGATCATAGCTAGAGAATTTTTTATTACATTGTAATGATTATAAGGAACAAATCATGAAGGATGTATTAGTTTCACATTCTTGGAATGATAGATTACATGCATGATTCCCATAATATATTGGGAAATAGAAATAGAAACATGATACATAATAAAATGACAATATGTGGCAAACTTGAATTCTTATTCAATGATTTATTTTTCATAATGTATGGAAATGAAACACAATAATGGTGTGCTAAAATTCTCATTAAGGGTCAATAAAGTGGAAGAAATAATTAATCAATAGGAATAAATTAACATGAAATGTTATATAAGTAATAATATATTCCAATGAAATAATTACATAATAAAGTATCAACAGGGATATGTATGAAACTAGAAATCATTAATTCTAAATTAATAAACTAATAATGAAATGTATAAGTAGATATGTCAAATAAAAATATAAAGGATTAATAATAACTCAATCTAAATAAGGGTAATAGATATTTTTTTGAATTCCATGTTTCTTAGGTACATGGAAGAAGGACCATCAAGTAATTTCACATGATGGTTTAGCTATCAGGTAAAAACCTATCAAATCTGGAAAACTATTTCATCTCAAGAGAAAACTGATGCATTGATGGTCATTCATTAACCAGTCCCTATCTTGTATAGATTTTGTTAACTGGTCTCTAAACTGTATGTCTTGAATTAACTGATCCAGAACCAATATAGTTCTTGTTAAATATAGTTAAATAAGAAAATTCACTTATAAAATATCTATATTGAATAAAGGATATTGTTTTATCACTATTTACCAAAATAATAAAATAATATTCACTGTAAACATCACATGAAAATGGTATATGTTTTTGGAAATGCTAATATCCATCGAATGAGAATGTGAATTTCTAATTAAATTTCTAGTAAAATATGATTACAATAAAGTAATTTTTTCATTAAAAATTTAACAATTACACAATTAAATTTTATTACAATGGTAGTAATCAAGAACAATATATAATAGAAAAATATTTAAACATTACAAATATTCTTATACCACTTTGAAACATAATCAAAATATACAAAAATAACTGAAATTAAATAAAACTTATAATATCACAAGAATAAGGGGATTTGAAATATAACATAGTAAATGAATTGTATACACCAAATAAAAGTAAAATACCACATAATAATAAATAAACCTTAGTAAAATGAAAATTGAGATGAAATTACCATAACAATGTGGTAATAGATGAATTAAAAACAAAAACTTGTAAATAATAAAATAGAACATTTAAATTATATTATTATAATATAATTTATGATATTAATTTATATTTGGAAGTATGTACACAATATATAATAAATTAGATTCACAATAATAAGGTCTGCCTCATAGAAAGAAGAGTGAGACACGAATCTATTACCCTATCCTTCTTTTTTGTTTTGTGGTATTTATCCCCCAGTGTAGTGGTTCGAAAAATTTTAGTAACTAAAAATAAGACTACAATAATTTCTATAATTCCATATATTGTCTAATTATAATATTTTATTACCATTTTCCTAACACACATTCATTATTTTAACTATTTCGGGTGTTAATTTCCTAGTTTTCTAATGTATGTTGCGCCTTTTGGTTTACTGTTCATATAAATTATATCTTTACTTTATCATGTCTATAATGTAAATAAATAATTATTTATCATATATATTGGTTATATATGTATTTATATTAGTCCATAATATTTTTATATTAGAAATTAAGTGCACTATTACTAGAGATAGTCGGTCGTACTTACCCAAGAATGGTACTTCCATTTTAGTATTGTAATGAAAGAATGAAACCTAAATGATATATATATATATATTATAATAACATAATTATATCTATTCAACATATATTTTATATAGGTCTATTAAAACCATCATTTATATGTTCTATGTATTTAATGAACGACACTTATCTTTTTGGGGGGTTGTAGTCAATATTTCCTCAAAAGAAATTATCGAATTTACACAAGATGAAAAGAATAATAGTATATTATAAATAAAATTTGATAATAATTAATTAATTATATATATTAAATATTACATATATAATAAATTTTTCTTTCACAATCACCAAAATGATTGGTAGTAAGGGGAAAATAAGAAATCATTGTTTCTTGAGGTAGTAGTTCTCCATACATAGAAACAATATATCCATTACCCATTAAATGGAGGCGTGTGTAAGTGTAGGTAAAAATAATAAAATAAAAAATCCTAGAATATTTAGGATACATGTTTTGGTTTAATCGTATAATAAAAATAGTATAGGGAGTAGAGAATGGAAATGACACTAAAAAGGTTGAGAGAATATATTATCGCTTAATCAGGTAAAATCTATTGGTTTATACAAGAAAACAACTTTTGGAGGATTTAATAAAAATGTAACATTAAAGGATTAGGGGAGGGATATTTTGAAGCTATTTTGGATGATAATGGTTGAACCTAATAGTATATATTGATGTGAAGATCTGGGATATGTGGTGGCCTTTTATAGAGAAGAAAAAGAACACACTTTGATTTTTTGAATCATGTTAAGTTTAAACATTTTCATATTAATCATAACTCATACCAAACCACAAAAACTAAATAATTGATGGTATATTGTATATATATGTTATGAATATGGGTTTTGGATAATTGAGTCGGTCATTTGGGACCTTAAGTTAAAGGATTAATCCTTTATTAATATTAATTTTCCATCAATAATTATAATAAATTTTATGTAAATTTCCTATTTTTTTTGTCAAAGACTAAGTTAACCACAATATATATTATAAATAATGATTATTAAAAATCTTAAATTCATTTTTCTAAATTAAAATCATATGAGTGGTATAAAATAATTTTAAATTCATCTCGTAAGAAGAATGAGAATGTGAGTTTTTATAGTAAAAATAATTAAAATATTGATATGTTTTATAGTCAATTTAATTGTTAAATTGATTAATATAACATAAATTGGATTAATAGATAAATATATTATTTAATTATAATTTACATCCAATATAAAACATAATTTACCTTCATAAATAAATCTGATGATGAAGTAGTTTTGGACTAAAATGCAGTATTTTTAACTACTTATTAAAAATGACTTGTTTCCAAAAATATAAAAATTAAGCATAACATAATTTTTATGAATAAATTTAAAAGATAAGGTTTTATTAAAATATTAAATTAATTAATGTTCCAAAATTATGATTTAAAATGGTTATTCTAATAAAATGTGTTAAATTTTTCTTTTTTAAAAATATGATTTTTTTGCGTAAAACATGGGTTGTTCTTATCTTATGCATATCAAACACAATAGTTGAATGTAAAAAATATTTAATTGAATGTATAAAATATATATTTCACTAAATTAATTCAATAATTGTATTTAAATATTTCTATTGAGACAATACTCATCTAGAAGCATATAAATAATAATATATTTTTATATCCAGTTGGTTCTTTATTCATTACTCATTACTTGGTAACCAATGAATTGTTTTAACATTTATTTAAAAAATTAATGTTTCATAATTAATTTAAAACTATTAATAAATACTAACATACATGCTAAGATATAACATATTATATTAAATAAAAATATTATAATAATACATTATTGTTTGGTGAAAGTTAGTCTTACATATAGAAGAGGCCATCAAGGAATGTTACTCTAATGTGAAAACAAAATCAGTGTTGCATCAATAAAAGATATATCATGAATTGAATATATTTATAATAGTAATTATATAGTATAATATCAATATATTACATTCCCTTAAGTGCTTAGTGATGCTTATCATGAACTCTATCGAATACAATGTTGTACATTAGAATTTGAGGGTGTTACATTCTCCTGCCATAATTAAATTGCATCCTCGCAATTTAAAACATACCATAGAAATATATGGATTGAAAATAAATTATTTTTAAAATACCCTCATCATGAAAGGTGTTAGTATCACATATTAATAATAATATTGAAAATAAAGTACAACTATCATGTAATAAGGTTCCCCTGAAGGAGAATATATGTGGGAAATGGAAACAAGGATACTGAGGAATAATCTAACTATCATGTTCTGATAGTGTGTGATAAAAAACATGTTTATATGATTTTTCTTAAAATAAAAACATAAACCTTATGTGTTAATAAATATCATTGATATCATAAAAAATAATGATATTAAGACAATATTTTAGTTTCAAAACACTTTTTCTTCTACAGTTAAGGAATTCATTAACATTATAAGGAAATATTTGTTTCTATGACATAATATTTTTCTATTAATTTTCTATGAACTATTTTTAATTCATACTTTTTAACATGATGCATAATATGGAGAAGTAATGAATTTACCTCTATAATCTTATCTAATGATCAACTATTTCATAAATGGATAACTATTCCAAAAGTTAGTGATCCAATTATTTGGAAGGAAGATAACTTCATTTCCCAAATAAAATTATCATTAGAATTAAATGAACTTGAAAAATATATAAATTTTAACATTTTAAAAATGAGAAACACATAATAAATTTAAATATGGTAATAACTTGATTCATTATAGAATCATATTTAAAACATGCATTATTTATTATTCCTTAAGTATGTGTCATCTTATTGGATATATTTATTTAATTTAAAAGTGATTAAAAACATATTAGTCATATCACATACCACTTGACAACAAGTTACTAATAAGTTCCAATCTTTTCAGCAACTATCCCAACCCATAATTTATTCATCATTATCTAAACATCATGAACATATTAATGGATGTCTTTCCCTCAATCATGTTTTTTTATGAATATTTTAGCATTATGCTAAATAATGTTTCTTGGAATCATTCACCATACGATGTAAAATACATAATGGTAATGTACTGTAATACAATCCTCATATATTCCATAATTCATACAACAAGCACGTCACTGATAAAATAATCAACTGACATAATTTAGGAACAAGTATTTTAATTATTCATATTTATCTACGAAAGCAGCATAACATCACCATTATCCAATAACATCTTTTGGGGTATATTTTTTCACTTCTTGATCCATTTATTTTTCAAAATTTCCCAAATACTTGTAATAGGAAAAATTTACATTGAAATATTGTTTCATTCTGTTGTAACCATGAATGTTTTGTACGTCTTCTCCACACTTATAACAAACTCCCATTAAGAATGGAGGGATGAGTAGTGATATGACTCTCTATATATATATATATATTGTGATAGATTAGGGTTCAATGGAATCTAAAACGGTTAATTTCCTCTCTTATGGTAGATTCAATATCCTCCAATATGGTATATCCATGGCAGTGATCAGTGCAACCTCGACTATGGCGATTGATGTAATCGGTGTGTGTATAAATGAAACGAATGATAGGGCTGATTCAGGATAATTTTTCACTATGATGAGAGGTGTGACAAGGAATGATGAGGTCATTGTGAGTAGACATGTACGTTCGTTCCAAGGTCTATAAGTTCCTCAACTGACATTGGATTTGGGAGATGTGGTGGGTAGGAGTTCCACTATAGGGTTAGAGCATTAGACCCAGGTGAGATCTGGTGTTCCTAAGGAGGTTAACTATATGAATATATCCTTTGCTAGCATCTAATGTGTGATAAAAAATTCCATTCATAGAATAGGGAACATTACACGCATCAAAGAAGACCCAAATGCTATTTTAGTGAAACAAAAATTGGGTGAGTTATCGATCATAGCTAGATTTTTCCTTCTTAAAGGATATCATCCTCGGAAAAAAGATGAAATCAAGGATTAAATTTAATAGATTTATGGAATTTTATCCTAGAAATGTGTCTCTCTATGATGATGATATTTCTACATTCTATTCCCCATGAAAGAGATAAATGTTTATTCCTCGGGAATTGGTTCTGTTACTCCCAATCCTAATATTATACATATCCATGAGTGGGAATATAATTCAACCCTTTTGAGTTTAGAAACACTACTACTCCAATATGGGTGAGGGTTTAGTGGAACAATTTGATACTATGGCACCCCAAAATTTATTATGATATCACGATGTCTTTTGGAATTCAGATTAATATTGTTAAAGAAACAAAATTGGATTGATTTGGAAATTTTTTCACAATCTTGTTGGAGGTTGAATGAGGCTCAACAATAGTTGATAAAGAAATTCTTGAAACTGATGAAGATATCATTGAGTATGAGATCATTTATGAAAAAAATGAAATAAATTTTAAATGATTTTTATTTTATAGTTCATGAATAATCTACCAATAGATGCTCTATAGTATGTTGCATTAGTTGTTCTCATGCACATGATATAGGAAACTGTCATATGAAGGAAAAAAATAAACCAAATCAGAATGATTAAATTTTTCTTCAGTTGCAACTAGAGGATAATAATGATCTATATAATAGTAATGATGGATTTAACAATGAGTGGAAGAATGAAGCACATGGAAATTTTACGATGGATTTAATTAAATCAATAACTGATCAAAAGGGTGGAATATCATCACTTAATACTCTTACATCCACATTTTTGAGTAAGATAATGTATTGGGTTTTATCTCCACAAATGAGGAAGATTTCCACAATGCTAATTCTCATAGGAAAGAAAAAAGTGCTAACTTTCAAAAATATCAAATACTTTCGAATCTTAAAATTCCATGTGGTTATGATGACTTGATGAAATAACATGTGTTTGAAGATGAAAAAAATGGATTGATCATCAACATTCACATGAAATTATGACTAATTAAGGAAATTTAAAGGGTAATAAAATTTTATAATATTACTCTCTATTAATTTTTAAAATATTCCATGATTATTCAAAGGCCATTGTAGATGATGAAGGCTTTAATCTTTTTTCATACAAGAAGACAGAGTCTTCGGTTGTGCCTGTAGTGATGGTTTCACAACTGACTACAGGTAACCATGATATTCTATCTGATTACAATATTAATGGTGCCACTAAGATGTAGGATCAAATTATAGTATCTCATAATGAGAAGAAAAACAAAGATATTATTTCTCTTGGTGATGAAAGGGAGGTTGACGGGATGATGACATTAGTGACAAAAGATTCTCCACATGAAAAATTAAATGAGTAGTAGGAGGATGACTCTATTCCTGATAGAACTAATGGTGACACATTATAAGAAATTATAAAATCTCATCCTCCATGAAGGGGGACATTGAGATGCATGGGGTGAGGTTGCGGAAGAGTGATCCGGCATGAACATGGAGAAGAGGAAAGAAAGCTAACTAAATGATTGAGGAAAGAGATAGGCAACTAACTTGTTGCTTTTGGATTTTTTATTTGTTTTTCTATACTCTCCAGTGTTTCTATATTTTACTTGTTTTTTAATTAAAGAGGTGGATCAGTCATCTTTAAAAAACTCACAATCCCTTCAAGAATATAATACAGTGTTTCCTCCAAAAATTATCACATGTGGGAAAATACTTTTTTTCCTTCATCTTCTTCGAATCATTCAATTTTTCATGGTTCTTAGATGAACTTTTACTGTCCTAGTTTTTTGTTATGACAAAGGACTTGGGGAATTATTTACCCATCTCATTATCATAAGATTCTATGTCTAGATAAGAAAAAAATGTTTAGGAAACTATTTACCTTAAACATTTTGGCTGAAGACCATAAAATATTTCATCCTCCTTACTATTTGGATTACGTGCATCAGTAAGGTTCACATTCCTTCTACTAGGTACCATTTCTATATAATGGCATATACTATTTTAAATAATAACATAATGTATAATTCCAAATAAGGTATTAAAAATAAATTTATGCATCACGAGTCCTAGAACCATAATCATTGATAACTTTATGAAATCATTACTTGTATATCCTTTATAATAGTAGGGATAGAAAATGTGAATAATCCTAATCATATCCCCTTGGAGTGTAAAACCATGTGCAAAGCAAGGACACTTTTAATGTTCCATGTTACCATTAGTCAGTACAAGAATATGGTGTCAGAGTTCTTACTCCTTGGTAAATCTTTTCTAGAACCATCACAAATTTTTGTATCCAGAGTTGGACATATTGCTTGGAATTTCAACATAATATTTACCTTATCATATTTTATTATATTACTATATAAATATCATAAAATTATATCCTACGTTCATGTTCTATAATCTATGTTTTATAAATCTAAATTGAATTTTTATTTCTAAACATCACTTGATACCGACTCTGACACCACGACCATAGAATACCATAGCTAGTGCATTAATTTATTACATTATCATGATTATAAAGAAGAAAATCCCAATGGACTGATCAGTTTATCCATCTTATAAAGAAACATTACATACATGATAACTGAAATATGCTGGTAAATAGATATAAAAATATGAAACACAATAAAATGAAATAAACAACATCCTTGAAGACTTATTCAAGGATTTCGTCTTAATTACCCGGGGAAAGGAAACATTGTAATGGAAAGCTAAAATCCTCAATTTGGGTTTGTAATATTGAAGCAATAATGAATCAATAGAAATTAATTAACATGGAATGCTAAATAACTAATAAAATATTCAATTCAATGAACTAGATAAAACAATATCTCTATGGAAAGATAATAAATATAAACTTATTCCATATAAATAAATAAAATAAGAATTAAATTTATGTATAGATACGGTGATAAAAAATATCATAGATGAAAAATAACTGAATCATAATGAGGTTAATGATGAATTTTGGGATGTAAGGATTATTACATACACATAACTATTACTCTCAAGGCAATTCATAAGATGGTTTAGCTATCGAGTATAAACCCATATAATTTGTTCAACTATTTTATCTATTGAGACTACCGATGCATTAAAGGTACTTCATTAACAAATCCCCAACTCGTAGAGCATTCATTAATCAGTCTCTAACCCATAGGTCATTCCTTTACTAGACCCTAACCCATTTAATGCATGTTAAAACATTTAAATAAAAAAAGTAACTTATAAAATATTTATATTTCATAAATGATATAGGTTTATCAATATTTCTATATATAGTCAAACCACTTTCAATGTAACACCCGTATGAAAAATGGTATACAGTTTAAACAATAAAAATATCTATTATATGAGAATATGAATATTAAATTAAATTTAAAATGATTTTTTTTATAGTAATGTGATTTTTTCATGAGAATGTTAATAATCACAAAAGGGGTAATGATTGAAAAGATAATAATTAAGAATAGTCTTGAAGAGAATAACATTTAAATATTCCAATGATTCTCATTCCATATTGATTCATCTGAATCACAATTTCTAGAATGGTTTGATATTAATTGAAACATTGAATATCATGAGAATAAGGGTATTCATGATATAACATGAAAAAGGTAGTATATACATCAAAAGAATATAAATTGGCACATAATAACAAATAAACCTCATTTGAATGCAAATTAAGAAGAAATTATCTTACCAATGTGGTTACAAGTGATTTGGAAAACCAAAAAGTGGTAATAATCTAATGATACATTTAAATACCATGAATATAATAGAATTCAAGATATTAATCTCAATGTGTTAATATTTACAAAATATTAAATAAATTAGATGCACAATAATAATGTATACTTCACAGAAAGGAAAGTGAGAGAAGAATACCTTACCTTATCCTTATTTTTTATTGTGTGGTATTTATCCTCATGTATTATCTTTTATAATATGTTACTAAATAAAAAAATAAAACTAAATTTGTGATTAATATTATATATTATCTTTTTACAATATTTTGTTACCCATTGGGTAACACCCTTTCATTATTTTATCTATATTCAGTGTTAGTTGCCTATTTTTTTAAAGTTTGTTTTAACATATGATTTTTATGTTCCTATTATTTATATAGTCATTTTATAATCCATATAATGTAATAAATTCCTCAATTATGAAATATATTAATTATATATGTACTTATAGTTTTCCATAACATTTGGATATTAGAATTGATGTGTATCTTTCATGGAAATAGCAGGTCATACATACAAATGAACACCACATCCATTTCATAGTTATATTTAAAAAATAAAAAATAACTGATAAATATGTGTATTATAATTCTATAATCATATAAATGTAATATATGTTACATAGGTTTATTAAAATCATCTTTTATACATTCCATGTATTGTATGAATGAGTCATATCGCTTTTGGGGTGCGGTAGTCCACACTTACTCAAACGAAACTATTATATTTATAGAATATAGAAAGAATAAATGTATGATTTAAATAAAAATCAAAGATGCATAAAGGCATTATAAATATCATATATCAAATATATAAATATATTTTATATCATAATCATCACCATGATAGGTGGTAAAGGCAAAATAAACAATTATCATTTTGTGAGGCAGTAGTTAACCTTAAACAGAAATAGTATGTTTGTTACCCATTAGATTGAGGTGTGTTTATTTGTAGATCACCCTATTAACATAAAAACATCTTAGTATAACTAGTATAATGGTTTTATTATTTATAAAAATATTAATAATAGTATAGGGAGTGGAGAATAGAAATTAATATAAAATGGTTGAGAGAAGACGTTACATCTTAGTACGATAACTTCTTTTGGTTTATACCAAAATATTTACTTGGGAGTATTCATACCCAAAGGGATGATTTACGGTAAAGGGGAGGAATTTTGGGATGCTATTTGGGAAGATCATGTACTAACTTAATAGGTTTGATAGGTGTGAAGAAGTCAAAGAGGTGGTTTCCTTTTATAGTGAAGGGAAAGGACTCACTTGGAATTTTTGGAAACAAGTTAGGTCTACACATGTTCTTACTTAAAAATAGTCATAAGAAAACAAATATATCCCAATAATGGATGTTTTATGGCTGATATATGGTCATACAATGGGTTTCGAAAAATTGGAATGGTCATTTGGGACATTAAGTTAAAGACCTAGTCCTTTTTTAAGAATAATTTTTTCCTTAATATTAATAATAATTAATTTTAAAAAAATTTATTTATTGTTTGGTATAAAACAATGTTGACCATATTAGAGAATATAAATTACGTGGAGTAAAAATATGAAATCAAATTTTCCAAAATCTAATCATAGAAGTGGCATAAATTAATATAGAATGCATCCCGTAAGCGGGATGACAACACATGTTTTTAAAGTAGTAATGTCCAATGGTTCGATAGGTTTTTATAGTAAATTTTAAAATTTCAATTATTTATAATAACATAAATTGGATTAATTTATAAAAATAATATCAAATTAAACTTTAAGACCAATAGAAAACATAATTTAACCTTAAAAATAAATTAGATTAAAATGATGTTTTGAACTAAAATGTAGTCCTTTTAACTATTCATTAAAGTATGATATGTATCTAAAATAATAAAAAATTCAACATAAACTAATTATTATTTTTCAAATTAAAAATGAAGTTGAATTTGACATATTAAATCAAATAATATGTCAAAATTCATATTTAAAATGGGTTCTCTATTAAAAGTCATTAAAATTACCTTTATAAAAATATAGTGTGTATGTGTAAAATAGGGATTATTCTAATCATATGCCTAGAAACAATAATAGATGAATATAAAAAATAAATTATTTATTATATAAAATATACCATTCATTAAATTCATTCCCAAATTGTTATTAATTATGTTTTTAAGAAAAAACTCCTTCAGATGTAAAAAAAATAATATTTCTTTTTATCTCCAATTTAATCTAATTTTCATTTCACATTAGTTGTTAACCAATGATGTCATTATATATTTATTTATACCATAAATATTTATATGTAAGTTAATACTATTATTAACTACTAATATAATGGCTAGGTTATGACATATTATATTAAATAACAGTTTTTTAATAATACATTGTTATTTGGTGAATCTCAACCTTGCGTGTAACACAAGAAATCGAGGAATGTCAATCATGTATTAAAATTCAAGATATATCGGTTTTTTATTAATCAAAATCAATATCATTTATTTGGGATCTTTAAAATTGAAAATTTATATTATATTATTAGGATATTATATTCCCTTACACGCATGGTGATGCATGTCATGCATGCTATTGAATAAAAATTTGAACATTAGAATTTTAATGTTTTAAAATATTAATAATAAAATTTAATTTTTATGATAGAAAGGAACTTATGAAGAACTTAGAACCTTCATGTGGTATCATAGTATTAAAAGGTTTTATTTATAATTATTTATTTTTCACATATTATTTGCATGAATTTTCCTTTTATTTTATTTATATTTATTTAAATTAATATAACACATCATTATATATTCGAAACTTCAATATGAAATGTATAAAATATAAAAAATTACGAATTAAAAATGAAGAAACATCTTATGAACTCCCTCTGGAGGTTCAAAATACTCTACATAGAGAAAACAATAGTAAATGAAGTGTAATTCTTAGATACATACCTTGAATTTTTTTAATTTTTATGTATCATTTTCTTGTGATAAATTCATATAGATTCGATGAAATCATATATAATTGATTAAAAATAAATATATATATAAATCCTAATAGACTGGAATATGAATTAAAGAACTACATGTCACGTAACCACTATAAATGATATGTAGTACATGATTTCTTATATCAGAAAACATTTAGTGGCCTTGAATGCCATGTATTATCCAAAAGGCAAGTAGAAAGATGATCAATGAAACGATATAACCATAACACATGTATTCTCTATGGAATTCATGTACCTCAAACTTGTCTATAGAAGGGAAAATTCCCCTTCCCAAGGCCCCGATTATAGACATGTGTAGAAGATAGAAAATAATGTGACATAGTGCATGTGGTGTATTATGTTCTATATAGTGTACCGAGTATTTCCAGGAGAAAAATTAAATATTTAATCAAACCAAGTGTTACCTGTGTCATATATCTGAAATTATAGACCATTTAATGGAATTTCTAGTTATATATTAAATTAACAGCCACATTAAAATTTTAGATAAGTACATGATGTTGAATCCATGTAAATTTGTGTACTATAATTAGAATTTGAGGGTGTTACATTCTCCTGCCATAATTAAATTGCATCCTCACAATTTAAAACATACCATAGAAATATATGGATTGAAAATAAATTATTTTTAAAATACCCTCATCATGAAAGGTGTTAGTATCCCATATTAATAATAATATTGAAAATAAAGTACAACTATCATGTAATAAGGTTCCCCTGAAGGAGAATATATGTGGGAAATGGAAACAAGGATACTGAGGAATAATCTAACTATCATGTTCTGATAGTGTGTGATAAAAAACATGTTTATATGATTTTTCTTAAAATAAAAACATAAACCTTATGTGTTAATAAATATCATTGATATCATAAAAAATAATGATATTAAGACAATATTTTAGTTTCAAAACACTTTTTCTTCTACAGTTAAGGAATTCATTAACATTATAAGGAAATATTTGTTTCTATGACATAATATTTTTCTATTAATTTTCTATGAACTATTTTTAATTCATACTTTTTAACATGATGCATAATATGGAGAAGTAATGAATTTACCTCTATAATCTTATCTAATGATCAACTATTTCATAAATGGATAACTATTCCAAAAGTTAGTGATCCAATTATTTGGAAGGAAGATAACTTCATTTCCCAAATAAAATTATCATTAGAATTAAATGAACTTGAAAAATATATAAATTTTAACATTTTAAAAATGAGAAACACATAATAAATTTAAATATGGTAATAACTTGATTCATTATAGAATCATATTTAAAACATGCATTATTTATTATTCCTTAAGTATGTGTCATCTTATTGGATATATTTATTTAATTTAAAAGTGATTAAAAACATATTAGTCATATCACATACCACTTGACAACAAGTTACTAATAAGTTCCAATCTTTTCAGCAACTATCCCAACCCATAATTTATTCATCATTATCTAAACATCATGAACATATTAATGGATGTCTTTCCCTCAATCATGTTTTTTTATGAATATCTTAGCATTATGCTAAATAATGTTTCTTGGAATCATTCACCATACGATGTAAAATACATAATGGTAATGTACTGTAATACAATCCTCATATATTCCATAATTCATACAACAAGCACGTCACTGATAAAATAATCAACTGACATAATTTAGGAACAAGTATTTTAATTATTCATATTTATCTACGAAAGCAGCATAACATCACCATTATCCAATAACATCTTTTGGGGTATATTTTTTCACTTCTTGATCCATTTATTTTTCAAAATTTCCCAAATACTTGTAATAGGAAAAATTTACATTGAAATATTGTTTCATTCTGTTGTAACCATGAATGTTTTGTACTTCTTATCCACACTTATAACAAACTCCCATTAAGAATGGAGGGATGAGTAGTGATATGACTCTATATATATATATATATATTGTGATAGATTAGGGTTCAATGGAATCTAAAACGGTTAATTTCCTCTCTTATGGTAGATTCAATATCCTCCAATATGGTATATCCATGGCAGTGATCAGTGCAACCTCGACTATGGCGATTGATGTAATCGGTGTGTGTATAAATGAAACGAATGATAGGGCTGATTCAGGATAATTTTTCACTATGATGAGAGGTGTGACAAGGAATGATGAGGTCATTGTGAGTAGACATGTACGTTCGTTCCAAGGTCTATAAGTTCCTCAACTGACATTGGATTTGGGAGATGTGGTGGGTAGGAGTTCCACTATAGGGTTAGAGCATTAGACCCAGGTGAGATCTGGTGTTCCTAAGGAGGTTAACTATATGAATATATCCTTTGCTAGCATCTAATGTGTGATAAAAAATTCCATTCATAGAATAGGGAACATTACACACATCAAAGAAGACCCAAATGCTATTTTAGTGAAAAAAAAATTGGGTGAGTTATCGATCATAGCTAGATTTTTCCTTCCTAAAGGATATCATCCTCGGAAAAAAGATGAAATCAAGGATTAAATTTAATAGATTTATGGAATTTTATCCTAGAAATGTGTCTCTCTATGATGATGATATTTCTACATTCTATTCCCCATGAAAGAGATAAATGTTTATTCCTCGGGAATTGGTTCTGTTACTCCCAATCCTAATATTATACATATCCATGAGTGGGAATATAATTCAACCCTTTTGAGTTTAGAAACACTACTAATCCAATATGGGTGAGGGTTTAGTGGAACAATTTGATAATATGGCACCCCAAAATTTATTATGATATCACGATGTCTTTTGGAATTCAGATTAATATTGTTAAAGAAACAAAATTGGATTGATTTGGAAATTTTTTCACAATCTTGTTGGAGGTTGAATGAGGCTCAACAATAGTTGATAAAGAAATTCTTGAAACTGATGAAGATATCATTGAGTATGAGATCATTTATGAAAAAAATGAAATAAATTTTAAATGATTTTTATTTTATAGTTCATGAATAATCTACCAATAGATGCTCTATAGTATGTTGCATTAGTTCTTCTCATGCACATGATATAGGAAACTGTCATATGAAGGAAAAAAATAAACCAAATCAGAATGATTAAATTTTTCTTCAGTTGCAACTAGAGGATAATAATGATCTATATAATAGTAATGATGGATTTAACAATGAGTGGAAGAATGAAGCACATGGAAATTTTACGATGGATTTAATTAAATCAATAACTGATCAAAAGGGTGGAATATCATCACTTAATACTCTTACATCCACATTTTTGAGTAAGATAATGTATTGGGTTTTATCTCCACAAATGAGGAAGATTTCCACAATGCTAATTCTCATAGGAAAGAAAAAAGTGCTAACTTTCAAAAATATCAAATACTTTCGAATCTTAAAATTCCATGTGGTTATGATGACTTGATGAAATAACATGTGTTTGAAGATGAAAAAAATGGATTGATCATCAACATTCACATGAAACGATGACTAATTAAGGAAATTTAAAGGGTAATAAAATTTTATAATATTACTCTCTATTAATTTTTAAAATATTCCATGATTATTCAAAGGCCATTGTAGATGATGAAGGCTTTAATCTTTTTTCATACAAGAAGACAGAGTCTTCGGTTGTGCCTGTAGTGATGGTTTCACAACTGACTACAGGTAACCATGATATTCTATCTGATTACAATATTAATGGTGCCACTAAGATGTAGGATCAAATTGTAGTATCTCATAATGAGAAGAAAAACAAAGATATTATTTCTCTTGGTGATGAAAGGGAGGTTGACGGGATGATGACATTAGTGACAAAAGATTCTCCACATGAAAAATTAAATGAGTAGTAGGAGGATGACTCTATTCCTGATAGAACTAATGGTGACACATTATAAGAAATTATAAAATCTCATCCTCCATGAAGGGGGACATTGAGATGCATGGGGTGCGGTTGCGGAAGAGTGATCCGGCATGAACATGGAGAAGAGGAAAGAAAGCTAACTAAATGATTGAGGAAAGAGATAGGCAACTAACTTGTTGCTTTTGGATTTTTTATTTGTTTTTCTATACTCTCCAGTGTTTCTATATTTTACTTGTTTTTTAATTAAAGAGGTGGATCAGTCATCTTTAAAAAACTCACAATCCCTTCAAGAATATAATACAGTGTTTCCTCCAAAAATTATCACATGTGGGAAAATACTTTTTTTCCTTCATCTTCTTCGAATCATTCAATTTTTCATGGTTCTTAGATGAACTTTTACTGTCCTAGTTTTTTGTTATGACAAAGGACTTGGGGAATTATTTACCCATCTCATTATCATAAGATTCTATGTCTAGATAAGAAAAAAATGTTTAGGAAACTATTTCCCTTAAACATTTTGGCTGAAGACCATAAAATATTTCATCCTCCTTACTATTTGGATTACGTGCATCAGTAAGGTTCACATTCCTTCTACTAGGTACCATTTCTATATAATGGCATATACTATTTTAAATAATAACATAATGTATAATTCCAAATAAGGTATTAAAAATAAATTTATGCATCACGAGTCCTAGAATCATAATCATTGATAACTTTATGAAATCATTACTTGTATTTCCTTTATAATAGTAGGGATAGAAAATGTGAATAATCCTAATCATATCCCCTTGGAGTGTAAAACCATGTGCAAAGCAAGGACACTTTTAATGTTCCATGTTACCATTAGTCAGTACAAGAATATGGTGTCAGAGTTCTTACTCCTTGGTAAATCTTTTCTAGAACCATCACAAATTTTTGTATCCAGAGTTGGACATATTGCTTGGAATTTCAACATAATATTTACCTTATCATATTTTATTATATTACTATATAAATATCATAAAATTATATCCTACGTTCATGTTCTATAATCTATGTTTTATAAATCTAAATTGAATTTTTATTTCTAAACATCACTTGATACCGACTCTGACACCACGACCATAGAATACCATAGCTAGTGCATTAATTTATTACATTATCATGATTATAAAGAAGAAAATCCCAATGGACTGATCAGTTTATCCATCTTATAAAGAAACATTACATACATGATAACTGAAATATGCTGGTAAATAGATATAAAAATATGAAACACAATAAAATGAAATAAACAACATCCTTGAAGACTTATTCAAGGATTTCGTCTTAATTACCCGGGGAAAGGAAACATTGTAATGGAAAGCTAAAATCCTCAATTTGGGTTTGTAATATTGAATCAATAATGAATCAATAGAAATTAATTAACATGTAATGCTAAATAACTAATAAAATATTCAATTCAATGAACTAGATAAAACAATATCTCTATGGAAAGATAATAAATATAAACTTATTCCATATAAATAAATAAAATAAGAATTAAATTTATGTATAGATACGGTGATAAAAAATATCATAGATGAAAAATAACTGAATCATAATGAGGTTAATGATGAATTTTGGGATGTAAGGATTATTACATACACATAACTATTACTCTCAAGGCAATTCATAAGATGGTTTAGCTATCGAGTATAAACCCATATAATTTGTTCAACTATTTTATCTATTGAGACTACCGATGCATTAAAGGTACTTCATTAACAAATCCCCAACTCGTAGAGCATTCATTAATCAGTCTCTAACCCATAGGTCATTCCTTTACTAGACCCTAACCCATTTAATGCATGTTAAAACATTTAAATAAAAAAAGTAACTTATAAAATATTTATATTTCATAAATGATATAGGTTTATCAATATTTCTATATATAGTCAAACCACTTTCAATGTAACACCCGTATGAAAAATGGTATACAGTTTAAACAATAAAAATATCTATTATATGAGAATATGAATATTAAATTAAATTTAAAATGATTTTTTTTATAGTAATGTGATTTTTTCATGAGAATGTTAATAATCACAAAAGGGGTAATGATTGAAAAGATAATAATTAAGAATAGTCTTGAAGAGAATAACATTTAAATATTCCAATGATTCTCATTCCATATTGATTCATCTGAATCACAATTTCTAGAATGGTTTGATATTAATTGAAACATTGAATATCATGAGAATAAGGGTATTCATGATATAACATGAAAAAGGTAGTATATACATCAAAAGAATATAAATTGGCACATAATAACAAATAAACCTCATTTGAATGCAAATTAAGAAGAAATTATCTTACCAATGTGGTTACAAGTGATTTGGAAAACCAAAAAGTGGTAATAATCTAATGATACATTTAAATACCATGAATATAATAGAATTCAAGATATTAATCTCAATGTGTTAATATTTACAAAATATTAAATAAATTAGATGCACAATAATAATGTATACTTCACAGAAAGGAAAGTGAGAGAAGAATACCTTACCTTATCCTTATTTTTTATTGTGTGGTATTTATCCTCATGTATTATCTTTTATAATATGTTACTAAATAAAAAAATAAAACTAAATTTGTGATTAATATTATATATTATCTTTTTACAATATTTTGTTACCCATTGGGTAACACCCTTTCATTATTTTATCTATATTCAGTGTTAGTTGCCTATTTTTTTAAAGTTTGTTTTAACATATGATTTTTATGTTCCTATTATTTATATAGTCATTTTATAATCCATATAATGTAATAAATTCCTCAATTATGAAATATATTAATTATATATGTACTTATAGTTTTCCATAACATTTGGATATTAGAATTGATGTGTATCTTTCATGGAAATAGCAGGTCATACATACAAATGAACACCACATCCATTTCATAGTTATATTTAAAAAATAAAAAATAACTGATAAATATGTGTATTATAATTCTATAATCATATAAATGTAATATATGTTACATAGGTTTATTAAAATCATCTTTTATACATTCCATGTATTGTATGAATGAGTCATATCGCTTTTGGGGTGCGGTAGTCCACACTTACTCAAACGAAACTATTATATTTATAGAATATAGAAAGAATAAATGTATGATTTAAATAAAAATCAAAGATGCATAATGGCATTATAAATATCATATATCAAATATATAAATATATTTTATATCATAATCATCACCATGATAGGTGGTAAAGGCAAAATAAACAATTATCATTTCGTGAGGCAGTAGCTAACCTTAAACAGAAATAGTATGTTTGTTACCCATTAGATTGAGGTGTGTTTATTTGTAGATCACCCTATTAACATAAAAACATCTTAGTATAACTAGTATAATGGTTTTATTATTTATAAAAATATTAATAATAGTATAGGGAGTGGAGAATTGAAATTAATATAAAATGGTTGAGAGAAGACGTTACATCTTAGTACGATAACTTCTTTTGGTTTATACCAAAATATTTACTTGGGAGTATTCATACCCAAAGGGATGATTTACGGTAAAGGGGAGGAATTTTGGGATGCTATTTGGGAAGATCATGTACTAACTTAATAGGTTTGATAGGTGTGAAGAAGTCAAAGAGGTGGTTTCCTTTTATAGTGAAGGGAAAGGACTCACTTGGAATTTTTGGAAACAAGTTAGGTCTACACATGTTCTTACTTAAAAATAGTCATAAGAAAACAAATATATCCCAATAATGGATGTTTTATGGCTGATATATGGCCATACAATGGGTTTCGAAAAATTGGAATGGTCATTTGGGACATTAAGTTAAAGACCTAGTCCTTTTTTAAGAATAATTTTTTCCTTAATATTAATAATAATTAATTTTAAAAAAATTTATTTATTGTTTGGTATAAAACAATGTTGACCATATTAGAGAATATAAATTACGTGGAGTAAAAATATGAAATCAAATTTTCCAAAATCTAATCATAGAAGTGGCATAAATTAATATAGAATGCATCCCGTAAGCGGGATGACAACACATGTTTTTAAAGTAGTAATGTCCAATGGTTCGATAGGTTTTTATAGTAAATTTTAAAATTTCAATTATTTATAATAACATAAATTGGATTAATTTATAAAAATAATATCAAATTAAACTTTAAGACCAATAGAAAACATAATTTAACCTTAAAAATAAATTAGATTAAAATGATGTTTTGAACTAAAATGTAGTCCTTTTAACTATTCATTAAAGTATGATATGTATCTAAAATAATAAAAAATTCAACATAAACTAATTATTATTTTTCAAATTAAAAATGAAGTTGAATTTGACATATTAAATCAAATAATATGTCAAAATTCATATTTAAAATGGGTTCTCTATTAAAAGGCATTAAAATTACCTTTATAAAAATATAGTGTGTATGTGTAAAATAGGGATTATTCTAATCATATGCCTAGAAACAATAATAGATGAATATAAAAAATAAATTATTTATTATATAAAATATACCATTCATTAAATTCATTCCCAAATTGTTATTAATTATGTTTTTAAGAAAAAACTCCTTCAGATGTAAAAAAAATAATATTTCTTTTTATCTCCAATTTAATCTAATTTTCATTTCACATTAGTTGTTAACCAATGATGTCATTATATATTTATTTATACCAGAAATATTTATATGTAAGTTAATACTATTATTAACTACTAATATAATGGCTAGGTTATGACATATTATATTAAATAACAGTTTTTTAATAATACATTGTTATTTGGTGAATCTCAACCTTGCGTGTAACACAAGAAATCGAGGAATGTCAATCATGTATTAAAATGCAAGATATATCGGTTTTTTATTAATCAAAATCAATATCATTTATTTGGGATCTTTAAAATTGAAAATTTATATTATATTATTAGGATATTATATTCCCTTACACGCATGGTGATGCATGTCATGCATGCTATTGAATAAAAATTTGAACATTAGAATTTTAATGTTTTAAAATATTAATAATAAAATTTAATTTTTATGATAGAAAGGAACTTATGAAGAACTTAGAACCTTCATGTGGTATCATAGTATTAAAAGGTTTTATTTATAATTATTTATTTTTCACATATTATTTGCATGAATTTTCCTTTTATTTTATTTATATTTATTTAAATTAATATAACACATCATTATATATTCGAAACTTCAATATGAAATGTATAAAATATAAAAAATTACGAATTAAAAATGAAGAAACATCTTATGAACTCCCTCTGGAGGTTCAAAATACTCTACATAGAGAAAACAATAGTAAATGAAGTGTAATTCTTAGATACATACCTTGAATTTTTTTAATTTTTATGTATCATTTTCTTGTGATAAATTCATATAGATTCGATGAAATCATATATAATTGATTAAAAATAAATATATATATAAATCCTAATAGACTGGAATATGAATTAAAGAACTACATGTCACGTAACCACTATAAATGATATGTAGTACATGATTTCTTATATCAGAAAACATTTAGTGGCCTTGAATGCCATGTATTATCCAAAAGGGAAGTAGAAAGATGATCAATGAAACGATATAACCATAACACATGTATTCTCTATGGAATTCATGTACCTCAAACTTGTCTATAGAAGGGAAAATTCCCCTTCCCAAGGCCCCGATTATAGACATGTGTAGAAGATAGAAAATAATGTGACATAGTGCATGTGGTGTATTATGTTCTATATAGTGTACCGAGTATTTCCAGGAGAAAAATTAAATATTTAATCAAACCAAGTGTTACCTGTGTCATATATCTGAAATTATAGACCATTTAATGGAATTTCTAGTTATATATTAAATTAACAGCCACATTAAAAATTTAGATAAGTACATGATGTTGAATCCATGTAAATTTGTGTACTATAATAATTTTAGGTAATGTCATTTTTTGGGTGAAATTAAGATTTTTTGAGGGGTAAGGAATCTTGGAAAAAAATAAGATAAATAGAATTTAATAAAAACATTCATGGAACATTACTTTAATTAATAAACGAATCAATGTAAATGATAAATAAATTCAACATTTGTGCTTATCTGTTTATGTGTAGTTGATCATGAGATTATACAAGATCTTTGTATATTATTATTTTTAAATTTAATTTATATTAAATTAAAAATTATTTCATATGTGTCATCCCCTCATTATTTAAGGGTTAGTGTGCACATGATTTATTTTATATAAAACCCTTTATCATATCCATAGGACCCCCTTACTTATTTTTTAGCAAGAGCTTATGAAAATATAAAGATCCTTGGAGATAGGGTATTATATTAGTCAATAATCCAAGGTGTGACCAATCAAGGAGATATAGAGTAATAAATATGTAATTACACAACATTAAATAATATCAGGATCAAGGTGTTTTCTCCAAGGGTGCTGGGTTATTTTTTCACCCTCTAGATGACAAAAAATTATAGAATTTCATGATCACGAAACTTATATTTTATTTTTTTTAGAATTGGGGTTAATTATTAATGGATGATTATGTCCCACAATCAAATAATAAATGAATTAACAAACATGTAATATTTAATAATATATAAATGAATTATTCATGATTTTTATAAATGATATAGTTAATCACTAAATTAAAAACCAATTTAACATATATATATGTATATAATAAAATAAACTAGGATTTAATAATAAAGACAAATATCCCTAAAATAAAATAATATGTCTTTATATCCATCCACAACTTATGTTATAATTATCATCATAGTTCAATGTGATTGAAAAAACCATGTTGTGGTGATTTCTGTTAATCATGATCTTTTGGATTGATGTTTTTGGTTATCTTAACATGGTTTAAATAAACAGTAGACTACCCAAGTAGGATTCAATGTTTATAATAAGAAAGGTTTGATGAATTCATTAAAACATGGTTTTATTATTAAGGATTCCACTTAATGTATCATGTAATAATCAGTTAACAATGTTATGTTGCAATTTACAAATAATAACCTTAAAAAAACTAATATGTCAAAGTATTCTTTTTGTGAATTGGAATACGGATCCATGAGACTATAGTATGTAAGAGATGAAATTTTCTATAACTGATGTTTAGGGATGTTTGGTTTAGATAAATAATGAATATTAAGGGAAATTAAAATAAATTTATTAATATTTATTTAATAAAATAATGTACTAATTAGCATCTATTTATTTGTAAAAGTGGATAACAAAATGACTTTGACAGTATCACTATGATATATACAGGATAAGGATAACCTTACCACTATTGTTAATTTCTATGAATAATATAAGTTCCCGTGTGTTTTACTATAGCATTAATGGAAACTAAAAATGGTAAAACCCCTCATACCGAGTCCCTTTCTAAATAGGCTAGTGTGGAAGAATCTTATCACTATTTTATGTATGTATATTACATAATGGATGTCAAATGATTCATTTTATCCATTATAAAAAATGATAATATAATGAAATCTGTTGATATGTATGCATATATCCTCATTTCCCGACATTGACATATCTATCAAGAGATGGTGTGATCAAAGAGATATCGTGTCTCCAATGAATTATTCAAATGTATGACCAGTGAGTCGGTTACATATCAAAAAAATGTATCCTAGATGATAGGAAACAGTAAGATCCAATAAATCATGGTGTTTATGATAACTCATGATGTATGCACATATCTCATTTTTTTTTCACTACCTAGAATCTTGACTCATTTAATTTTCAGTTATAATATGAGTAATATGGAGAATAACCTATTATAACACAATACACTTATTCATCTTGTTGATAAAGACATGGGGTTCGAAAAAAAAAATTGTTCATATGGTGAATAATTATAGTTATAAAATTGAAAATTGTCCAACATGTCATTCCATTTATAAGAATTAAGAGCACCACATTTCCAAGAAGAAAATGATCTAGAGGTATGGGAAGGAACATGTTAAAACATGTTTTTATGTTGGAATTAAGTCTTCTATAAAGATTTGAACCCATAATAATAATTAAGGGTATTATTTTGGTGAATTTATTATTGAGATTAATGTTTCGATATAAAAATTTTGGTTAGTAGGTACCACCTTCAATGAACAGATTTTATCCAAATATTAGAACCAAGTTGAATTTAAAATGTTTCCATAGATGAGTTGGATCTACAACCTGTGAATAGAGAGAGGATAACTACTATAAACATTATATATTACCATATCACATTAAATATATTATTTATTTGGTTTCTAAGTAATTGTTTATATGTTCCTAATGTTACCAATAATATAATTTCTATCTACAGTTTATAAAATGATGCGTTTATTTTCAACATTGGATATAAGAATTATTAATTTCTTTAATATAACATATATTATGGAATAAAACCATTATGATTCAATATTTTTGTTTTAAATTATAAAAAACTAATAAACAAAATTGATAACAAAACAAGTATGCATAACCCATTTTACACCTAAAAATGGAATCACCATATTGGTCATGTAAACTAGAATAATTTGAAAAATATCCATAAAGATGGTTACTTTGAAACTTTTGAGCTTGAACCATTAGAGAGATTTTATTCGCATATAAAATGAAATAAGAACAAGACACAATTCTATGGTCAAGGTGAAAATGCCACATATCTTTTAGATCTGGTACACATTGATTCATGTGAATCTTTTCATGTATATGGTAGAGGTGGATTCAAATACTAAATTATTTTTACCAATATCTTGAGAAGTTTTTTCCATATCAACGTGATGAGGTATAAGTCATAATCCTATGAAATGATCAATTAAATAGGTAATTATGTTTTTTATTATATTTGTAAGAAGATAAATAACCTTCGACTAGATCAAGGTGGTTAATAGCTTAACAATTATTTTATAAACCTTTTACAGGATCACGAGCCTTTATATCAACTGAATCCCCTTATAAAATTTAGTAGAATAAAATTAGTAAAACGTGGGATCATAAACAACTAGACATAATAATGGAAATTATGAGCACACAATCATTTAATAATACTTTTTGGGATATAAGTTGTGACACCGAGAAATTCAAAAGAATGAACATTGTATTTGATAGTGTGTATGACACACAACACCAAGAGTGTGAGGAAATATAATATCCTAAGAATTTATAATATATTTACTATTTTAAATAAAATAAATATATTCTACATCTTTAAATTGACATGATACTAAATGATCATGAGACATACGTAACGATGATTTTCTTTGATGGATTGCAATACACAAAAGACTGAGTTTCACATAATAACAATATATTATTAAAATATTATTATTTGAAATAATAAGATATAATAAAATAGATATAATGAATAGTATTAACTAACATATGAAAATAAATGTTTAAACAAGTAATTTATTTGTTAAAAAGTTTTTATAATCGAATATAGGCGCCCATTAAAAATAAAAAAAATATTTTATTGAAAATTATTGTTATGACCACAATTATTTTTTACACTAATAAATTAAATTAATTGAAATTAATGAGTTTTATTAATTTAATATATATATATATATATATATATATAATGTATAATAATTTTGATATTCAACCAATTTATTTGATAAACATAGCATTACAAGACACCCAATTTTACGCATAAAATACATTAATTCTATTAAGGCTCTTTTACCACCTTTTAATGGGGAGCCAATTATAAATCCAATTTTTTTTACTTTTATAGTTTTAAAATGTAAAACTACACTTTATTTTTGAAATAAACACATAAAAATTTTGTTTGTGTGAATTTTAGTTATTTTCCTATGATGTTTCTATTTTAATGAATAGTGTAAAATAATAAATATTATTTCAAAACAGCTTTCTTCATATAATTTATTTATAAAGATAAATTTTATATTAATTATGTTTAAATATTTTAATAGATAATTTTTTTATATATTAAATAAATTTTCATCATTGGAATCATGTTCACATTGAACGTAACTATAAAAATATAGAAAACATTTGGATCCTTTTACTGAAAAACACACATTGTCATCCTCTATGTGGGATTAAATTCAAATTAATTTATGCCACCTATGTGATTAGAATTTTGAAAAATTATTTCTATATTTTTAAGAATCATGATTTTTAATGTATAATAAGGTAAAATTTGTTTTTGATAAAAAATATTAGGTAATGTAATTAAAATTAATTATATAATAGAGGAGTAAACCATAATCATAAGGGTAAAAATGACCAAGAAACATTTAAAAGAGTCATTTTATAGCTATATTTAGACCCTATATTATATGTTATATACATTGACCTATTTTTTATCCAATTTTAATGGTAAGAAACATGTATGGAATTCCATTATCAATATATTACAATAATGCCTCTCCTCTTCCACTATAATAGGACTCCTATCCTCATACTTCTTCACACCTCTTAAGAAATATTGTATCATCCTATATCAGAAAAAATAGATCCTCAAAATCCCTCCCCTTATCCTATAATCCCAAAAATTTGAGGAAATCCATCCAAGGAAGGCTTTTGTTTCAAACCAAAAGAAGTTATCCGCTTAAGAGGTAATATATTTCCTCAAGATCTTTATATTCATTTCTATTATAAACCCCTTAAAATAATTTTATTTTTAATTTAATTTACCAAAATATTATACTAATAATAATAAGTAGTTTTTATTCTAAGGGTTATACCTATTCATAAAGCTACTTCCATCTAATGTATAATGAAAGTACTATTTTTTTACGGCGAACTACTGCCTCCTGAAACAATGATTGTATTGTTTTCCTTTACCACCTACCATGGTGTGATTTATGATTAAAAATATGTTTAAATGTGATATATAATATATGTAGTATGTATTTATGATTGTTTGGTTTTTTATAACACATACACTTATACATTCCATTTTGTGTAAATATGATAACATCATTGTGGAACTGTTGATTACATCCTCCTTAAAGCAATGTGATTCATAACTATAATACGTGGAACATATTAATGATAAATTTAATAAAACTATATAAAAAATATTTAATAGATATTACAATAGAACTATAATAAACATATTTATAATTTAGACATCATTATTTTAATATGAAAATAAAATGAAAGTAGCATTCAAGTGTACATATGACCTGCCGTCTCCATTAATAGTGCATTATATTTCATATCTACAAACGTTATAGATTGTTATAAATAAATGTTAGGAAAATATATTTTATATTTAAATCATGGTTTTCATTCTTCATATGATTAAATCATTATTAATGTAATAGGAACAACAAATAACAAGTCCCAACCTACATGGGAAAACTAGGCAATTAACATCTGCAGTAATGAAAATAATGCAAGATTATTAAGATATTATAAGAAGATGATATATGGAATTATAAACATGAATATGTTTCAGTTATGAGTTAGTAACTTATTCTAAATCACTACAGATAAGTATAAAGAACAGAAAACAAAAATGAAATGTTAAGGTAAGGGTTTTCATCTAAATTAACATACCATTGAGACTGATTTGTTATTATGCACCAATTTACTTTTATATGGTGTATATAGATCTATATGACATGTAATTTTAGGAATATTCTTATTAGTATATTATTATATTTTTCATTTAACATTATTCCTTCATGGGGATTATGATTTAAATTATTCAAAGTTGTATGAGACACTTTGGAATGTTTGATGATTATTTTCCTCAAGAATGATTTAATAACATTTTATTGGTATTTCCATTCATCATGAATAAAACCCAATATTTTTTACTTATTCTATAGTGGATAATTATTGATAACTCTGTATCCTTTATTCAATACATATATTTTATTGTAAATTACATTTTTCATTAATTGAAACAAATATTCGATAGACGAGGAATGCTTTGGACTGACATACACGATTGGGGTCTATTTACCGATAGCACCTTGGTGAATTAGTAGTCTCATGAGACAAAACATTTGGCTAAATAATAGAAGTTTAATCTATCTTGAAAATTTATCATGATGTTATAGTGGTTAAATTTCTAGATACATGATGTCTAATATTAAATAATTTCATTTATTTTAGTTATAATTTTTACCCATGAGATTTTGCGTCAACATATTTACGGAGGCATTAAATTTTTTGTAAATTAATTAAAAGGAATTTGTTTTTTTATTCTTAACTTTACTCAATGATATTTCATTACCTAGTTATTTGAATGGAAAGTGTTATCAATTATTTACCTTTCCATATTGATTTATTATCAAAGATTTATTATTTCTTTCACTTTACATTCCCTTACTGAGAATTTGAGCTCACCCATATTATATTTATTTTCCCTAGGATATGGAAGTGGAATTATTTGAATATGTTTTCAAGGATTTAGTTTATTTATTTCTATTATGTAGTATTTTTATATTTTCTATTCCCAATGGATTATAGGTATCAAGTATGTAATTTTTCTTTCCAAGGATATTAAAATGATCGTTTCTTTGAGATTTTATTCCTTGTAATCATGATAATATAATAAAATAATACACTGGCTCTAGGATTCTAGGTGAGGGGTGTTACCATTGGAAGCAATGGATGATTAATAGAGACATTAGAAACTAGATTTTGAAAAACTAGAGTAAGTAATAAAACCTTACGATAAGATTTGAGGATATGTGCATAAGAACATCCTAGAATTTTTGTAAGATAGAAATTATGTTGGTATTCATATAAATACATCAGTCTCTTGATTCTATAGTGGGATGTGGTTTTGGGACAAATGTACCTAAGAGAAACAACTCTGACAAGGTTTTCTTGGCCTGACTCAATGTAACCTGGTACATGACAATGAGCCTTACTACTCACATAGTTTGACACAATTAGTGTATAGTTTTAAGATGGATGACATTTTATTTACCTACCATTATGAAGCATTTAAAAGTAAATATATTCCCAAGTAATCCATTTTTATAATTTAGAGATTATATATGGCTAATTTTATCAATTTATCATAGGTGTTTCACCAGTTTTGGGATTATAAATTATGTTATGATCTAATCTAGTATATGTTATTGATTATAAATGTCACCTAACAAAAAGAATGATAAATCCACCAATGCACAGGATCTTAAGAGTAATATAGATCCTATATTGAATTATTATAGGAAAAAAAATTTAGGGAGATATTTTCCCAATTATTCTCATCATATTTGGAAATGGTATCATGTTATAAGAATATTGGTAAGAATTATCCAAGTCCAATGGATTTGAAGGGAAGTAAGAGAAGAAGTGAATGGTATGAAAAATAAGAATCATGGGATGGAGAGAATAAATTAATTCCCCACATTATAAAAGTGTGGATAGAAACACTCTGGTACTTTCTTAAAAAGTAAGGGATATTTATATTTTTGTGGAATGAAATACAACCATGATTTTGTTTAAAATGGTATGAAAAATGATTCCAATGTACAATGCATCAACTATAAGGAGAATGCACACGATGAAAATAAATTTCTCAAGTGTCACATAAATATATCCCAAATGATGCTATTGGATAATGTCTAAGATGCACTAATTATATAGATAGAGAGGGTTTATTAATATTCATATTCAATAACTATGTCATTTTAATATTTTATCAATGATTTACTGGTTATAATGATTATTTAATATATGAGAACTGTGATACAATACCTTTTTATTTATGGGTTTGAAATAATATTATAAATTATACGAAGAAATGTTTTTTAGTATAATGTTATACTTTTCAGAAAATACATTATTGGGGAAATACATCCCTCAATATGTTCCTGATGTTTAGATAATGAAAAATAAATGATTTATTTGGATATGTGATAACATCCTTGGAACTAATTAATTACTTGTCAACAGGTGGTGTATGATATCATGGATGGATATTAAAAAGCATTTTTATTTATGTAATATATCCAATAACACGTGTCTTACATAATGAGTATGTAATAATGCATGTTTGTAATAAATTATTATAGTGAATCGAGTTTTTACTACATTTCAAGTGGATACATGATAAATTTATTCCCATATTTGGAATTAAAAAATTTGGAGGTACTTCAATTTGATTAACTTCCAATGATAAATTAATATTTGAAATTTAGTAACCTTTATAAATTGTTGGATCAAAATCTATTTTAATGGATACCAATTTAGGAAATTGTTTATGTTGAACATTAAATCTGGTTATAGAGACTGATATATTATATCACTATATGAGGAATATTGTTCTAAGAGATAATATAGAAAGAGTTAATGGACTGACCAGAAGATAATATTGTGTATATATAAATTTTCTATGAAATTATATTGAATTATATTCTTATAGATTGATATAATTCCTCAAGTCCATGAAAAATTATCCGGAAACCAAAAATGTTATCCTATTATCATCATTTCTGATGATATCAAGGGAATATATTCACACCTAGGGATTATGTTTTTGTGGACTACAACATTCCTATGAACATTTTATCTATCTCTATACATTAGAAATTTATGTCGATATTTCTTTCTTCAAATCTATGTTTTCATTTCCCACCTATGTTCCCCAACATGGGATCCTAATTATGTGACCATTTCATTTTCCTTTCTCACATATTGTGAAGATGTGTTGTTAACCATATTTATGATGTGGGTTTTTAAAGAATATGTATCTTCAAATATCATTCCCATTATTATCAAGCTCAATTTTAAATTGCAAGGATATGATTTAATTAATTTGTGGACAATGTAACACAATAATTTTCTGAAGTAAGGACTCTATTTTTGATTGTGTGTTTGACATGCAACAACAAGAATGTAAGAGAATATAGTTATATGATAATTTATAATATATTTATTATTTTAAATAAATTTAATAAATTATATATATTTCAATGTACACGATATTTAGTTATCATGAATAAAACACAACAACTATGTTCTTCGATGGCATGCGTCACATGCAAGACTATGTTTTATAGAACAAAAGTATATTATTAAAATATTATTTTTTTAATATAATAAGATATAATAATCTAGATATTATGAATATAAATTAGTAATTATGAAAATATTTTGTTTTCAGAAATAATTAAATGGTTACAAATTATTTATAAATTAATAAAAGATCCAATTGATAATAAATGGAATATTTTTTTAGAAAACTATTTTTATGCTCACAAACCTGTTTGGACTTAATAAATTAAATTAATTAAAATTTGTGAGAGATTTTACTTTTAATATTTATATATATAATATTAAATATAAAATTTTTTATATTCATCTAATATATTTGATAAAAAGGACATAAAAACAAGCCAATATTTACGTATAAAATACTATATTCTTATTAAGGAACTTATGCTTCCTTTAAATAGAGAACCCAATTTACCTCCATTTTTTGAATTTTAATATTATTAATATGTCCATATGAACTTAATATATCAAATTGAAACATAAAAATTTGGTTATGTTGAATTGTTTTTATTTTCTATGCAGTTTCATTTTTAATGAATAGTAAAAACTATTGAAATTTAGATTAATTATTTTTTCATATAAATAATTTATAATGTATAATTGAATTCAAATTTAGTTTTAAAATATAAATAGATAAATATTATGAAAATTAATCCAATTTAGGAAATTAGAACCATTTTCCCTTGAAATTTATATAAAAACACATCAATCATTTAGTAGTTTTTACTTTGAAAACATGCATTATCATCCCATCTACAATATTAAATTTAAATTATGTTTTTTTTCAATTATATTATTTGAATACGAAAAAATTGATTCCATATTTATAATCATCATATTTTATAATTTATTATCATTTTAACATAGTTTTTGACCCAAATGATTAGTAAAGGTAATTAAAATTAATTGCAAAGATTATGGTAAAATCTAGCTTAATAAGGAACTAAACCATAATCTTATGTTCCCAAATTGCCTAAAAACTTCTCAAATAACCATTTAATTCAATTATTTATACCCTATACACTATTATATAATCATTTTTTAACTATTGGATCCAAAACATGTGGGAACACATGTACGTAATTCCTTTTTTAAAATATTTCAACAGTGCCCCTCCTTCTCTACTATAAAAGGCCTCTTCTCCTCACCCTTCCTCACACATCTCAATAAATATTTGTTCAACCATGACTTTCCCAGATATATATTAATCATAACTCAACTAATTATAAAATTCTAACATTAGGAATAAATTCATCAATGGAATTCTTCTGGTACAAACCAAAAAAGTTACCCAATTTGGAGGTCACATTTTTTCTCAAGATCTCTAGTTTCACATCAATTATCCAACCCATAAAATATATTTATTATATATTTATATAACCAAAATAGTATAACAAATACACTAATATGTTTTTATTATAAGTGTTTTACTGAAAATACACACAATTTCATTTACTGTATAATGAACATACTGTTTACTTGAACGGTGAACTACCACTTCATGAAATAATGATTGTTTAGTTTTTACGTACCAACTCTCATGGGGGTAATTATGATGTAATATTTTTATATAAGACAAATATTATATTTATTATTTATTTATTCTTCTTGAATTATTTTAAACACATAACCATATACATTCATTTTTTTGTAAATATGGTAACATCGTTGTCGAATTGTGGATTACCACCTCATCAAAGAGATGTGATTAATTAAATCTATACATGGAAAATATTAAGGTTAAATTTAATAAAAATATTTAACATATATTACAGATATATGATAATGTAATTATAATATAAATTTTTACAATTTACTCTTCATTCATTTAATACTTCAATGAAATGAAACTAGGGTTCATGCATACCTATGACCTACTATATCCTTGAATTGTGAATTTCATTTATTATATCAAAAACGTTATATATTAATATAAATAAATTGTTAATGAATATCTATGACAATTAAATAATGTTTTACATTCCTGGAAAAATGAAATCATGAACTATGTAATATGAACAACAAATATTAATTCAAATGTTACATGAGAAAATTGGCCAATTAACACCCGATATAATGAAAATAATGAATGATTGTTAACAAATGGGTAAAAAAATATTTAATGAAGATGATATATGATATTATTTAAATGAGTACTATTATTGTATAAATTCCAAACATTTTTTAAACCACATTACCATATGATAATGGCCACACTACAAAAATGTAGGTTAATGTAAGGTTTTTCGTCTGAATTTATATTCCATAAAAAATTATTTGTGGTTATGACCCAATTTACTTTAATATGGTGCATGCACATTCATTTTAAATGTTATATCTTGAATAACTATAATCAAATTGTATTCATGGTTTAATTTTATTTTTTTAATTCATGGGGAATATGATTTAAATGTTTCAATGTGTTATAAGACATATTGGAATATTTAATAATTAGTTTCCTAAAGAATGTTTTAATGATCTCTAAATGGTAATTTGATTCATCAAAAAATTCAACAATTTTTGTTACTTATCCTCCACTCAATTATTATTTATAAATTCATATCCATTATTCAATAAAAATATTTTATTACAAGGCACATTGTCTATTAATTAAATCGATTATTCGATAGATGATGAATGCTTTGGCCTTGAAAACATGGGTGGGACCCAATTAGAGATAGATTCTCGATTCATTATAAGCAACTGAAGATGGATTATTTGACAAAATATAAATAGATTATTCTACATAGATACTAGATATTTATGGTACAGTGGTTCATGTGATAGATACATGAATCCCAATATTAAGGAATTTTTATCATTTTAGTTATCATTTATATCCATGATATTTTTTATCTACTTGTCTATGGTTGAATATAAGTTTTATTTCATTTATTAAATGGCATGATTTTTTAGATTCTTACATTTCCATATTAATATTTGCTTCAATACTTATTTGAATGAAATGTTTTATGAGTTAGTTACCTTTTAATCTTTGATTATTCTCATTCATTATTTATTGATTTTTATTTAATTTCCTTTACTGAGAATTTCAAATCACATTTATTATGCTTCCATTTCCCAGGTTATGAAGATGAGTCTTTTGAAAAAGCAATAATGTTCATAGTTTATTTATTTTTATTATTTATAATCTTTGAATTTCTTATTTCCCAATGTATTATGGGTATCGTGTAATTAATATATCTTTCCAAGACCGCTAAAATTATCGGTCCTTTGCGATTTGATTCTTTGTTATCATGGAAATGTAAAGAAGTAATACAACTGCTCCAAGATATTGGGGTTGGGGGGTTACATACATTATATATAGAATCATATAGTACAATAAGATTATGCAGTAGATATTAAAATTATATTCCCTCAATAATATTGATTGAAAAGATACTCCTTTTGGTATATATTAATACTTGAGATTATGATGAATTTGTTAAAGCTACCTCATGAAACAAAATATCACCCCAGGGAATGTAATATGATAATATAAATAATCCTAAGTAAATATGAGGACACTATTTATAGAACCAATAAAACAAAAAATGTATTGTCTCAAGAAAGACCATATTTCTGGAAAGGGATAACTTCCTCATGTAGGATTGTGGGAGAATTATTGACATCAATTATGTTTATTATCAAGATAGAAAAGAGATGTTAAATAGAAAGATTTTAGAAGTCCTCATGGTGGAAACATTTTTTGAAGGAAAATTATTAATTAGGATCAATAAAAATATAAGAAATATAGAGTCATAATATTTTTTAGTCATTGATTGTGGAGACTCATTATTGGTTCATTATAATGATCCTCTCCCCAACAAAAATGTAGAATAGGTCTTATAATCTACTCAGAGGAAAGATTCCCTAAATTATTAGATGGATCTCATGTAGGAAAACTGTATTTGGGTTATGATAAATCTACCAGGTTTTTTAGATCCTGTTGGATGTAAATATAGTGGCACAATCCTTTTACACATATTATTACATGATTGTAGTCTTAATTTACCATCCAATACAACAATGGATCGTAAATTATACTGTCTTTTGATGATTCGGTAAATAATTTCAACATAATGAAACCAAAATAAAAAAATATTTTATTTAATCAACATAATGATCTCATAAGTCCCTTTGAGGCTATATGTCTTCATAGGATAACCTGGTGTATACATTAAAAAATGGGGATTTCTAAAAAGTCCAATATTGAAATAAAAATATTAATAAACACAAAACATGGGTTATAAGTCCTAACAAGAAAACATAGAAGTAAAATAACATGAATAAACATATGTAAGTATAAAATTTATGACATGGGAACATATATTAATTAAATCATATGATTTTGCATATAGAATATAACATGAAATAAACACGAGTCAATGATAGATGCCAAGACATTGTGGATAACATTCTGTAAAGAAACCAAATTCACTCTCGATCCCAACGTGATGTCACATAAGACTAAACATTACCCAGTTAATTTGATAAATAAATATGAACCCAAATATCAAAATTTTCATGAATATTTGTTTCACATTAATATTAATAAAAATGGAATCAAACATAATAATAAAGGATACCCACAGAAAGAATTGGGTATCATAAACTTGTCAAAAGGCATAACAATAGGACATATCATAATGGTGTTCCTGAAAGAAATGTTTTAAATAATAAATGGTTCTTAATAAAACCAAATATTAATATATAATGATATGTTATTTTTAAAATGTTTTGAATAATATTAAAATTATTACATAGGAAACCATAGAGTCCAAACAATTTAGTACTGTTGAAAGAAAATATTAAAAATTATTTAAAACAGACAAAGAAATAATTATTTTTACATAAACATAAATGATCCTAATTTTTTATCTCTATTAAATTAGTTTTTATAGAGAAAATGGTAGATTAAATTATACTATGAAGAGATCATGAAGATTGGCATGAAATATGGAAGTTCCCTTTAGTCGGTTTTTTCTTACTGGGAAGAATTGAGAAGGGAATATTTTTAAAACATGGAATTTCACAATTAAAGAAGAGTGATATGATTTGGATTGATTATTTTGGGACTTATAAATATAATTTATTAGAATTAATTAAAAATAATGAATAATTACATTGAGTTAATATGAAAAAGTGTAACTAGTAAGGTAAATAGATGTTCAGAATGAATGAACTACCATATGTTTGAAACTATTCTGTAATTGATCTGAATGTCTTTTATAAAAAATTAATACCATGAATTAATTAATTATAACATTTTATACATTTATTTTAGTTATTATAATTTAATTTTGTTCATTCTTGGTCTTTTTTTTTGGGTTATATATGACAAAATATTATCATTTGGGAACATTTTTTTAATTTGATTTCATGATCAGTTTCTTGTATACATGTATGGAGAATTATGTAAAATGAGATTTTTTGTAAAGAATTTAAATTATATTATATTTATTAAAAGTAATAATACTAAATTATATTACAAATCCTTTTGTCATATGGTATGTGGAAGAATATTTATATATTTGGTTAATGATAATCGTTCAGGTTAATTTTGGTAGTTTTCGATCACAACAAAGTCTTTTTATTTTATAATATTGTATTATGTATATATGTTAGGTACAAAATTTATATGGATAAAAATTACATTTTATAATATGCTTCAACTATTATAATGGATTTATGAATTTCTTTGAAGGAATTAATTGATATTGATAAATTTTCATCCTTGGATGCAAATAATTAATACATCACGAACGCTGTATTTATTTTTAAAAAAAATTGAAAGTGGAAATAATTGATGATGGATTTAAAAAAACATTATACAAAAAATTAATTTTTTTGTCACTTGATTTTTTATGCCTCTTGGATAAAGTGAGGTGAGAAGATAATAATAATATAAAATAACTTGATGAGAAATTAAAAGAAAATAAATAGGTTTTTACCTCTAGATTTCATCTCATTGAGAACCTCCTCATGGAAATTGGTTTTATCTTCTATAGATAAAAAGGCTACTAGGCATATTGAACATTATTGGGAAAAGGATTGTGAATAATTTGGATATGGATCAAATATTGAGATGTGTGATAAGAAGAGGTGGTGAGGGGTGATTTTTATAGGGGAAAAGAGGGGTGTTTTCTCATTATTATTTTTTCATTAGTTTATTATTTTTCTAAAGAAATAAAATATTGAGTATTATTGTGATTAAATAATGTAATTTTTACATGTGGTTTTTATAAAATGATTACTAACATCATCCATGAATCAATCCTGAAATAAAGATTATTATTTGTACTATAAATTTATATATTTCACTATTAACAAAAAGTCGAATATTTTTTAAAAATATCAAATACTCACCCTATCCATTTATGAATGTGTAGAACTCAAAATTGGACTAAATATTATGTAAATAATTTTCCAAATATTATAAATTTATTTTTTAATTAAAATAATCATTTATTCAGAAAATAAAAATTTTAAAATTAGAAATACGTTTATAATTTTTTTTAAAATGTCATCATGGTTCCATAAAATTATCTTGTAATATCAAGAAAAAAATATTAATTTATTAATAATTTGATAAAAATAATTTTCATTTAAATTATTATCTTGATTATAAAATTGGACATAAAAATTTATGTTTTATAAAAAACAACAACTAAATAATAATTTCTAAAACATTTATTATCTTATGTTTTGATATGATTATATCTTATATTTATTTATGTAAATCCCCATGTTTATTTACTGGGTTTAAATTATGAAGGATATCGATTTTTTCTATGTATCGATAGGTTGATTTTTAAAATGAACTGCAGAATATTATTTAGAGTGTTGGAAAACATAAATGTGTAGTTTTGGGGCATGGATGAATACTTGATAATTTTCAAGGGTCCCCTGATAAGTCTCAAGAGCACTGGATCTCAGAAAATCCAAATTAATGGATGTGCATGGGCTCTGGATGATTGTAGTCCAACCCATGTAGCTTACCCAATTTAATATTTTATTTATTTTAATTAAATAATATTTAATAGGAGATTTGAGATTAAATAGAATAATTTGATATTAATATTACAATTATTATTATGGTGTAATAAATTATTTTGATGTTTAAATATTTTAGTTTTATGATTAATTTAATGAAACATTTATTTTAAAAGATTATAATTCCATGATTAATGGGGTGCAACATTTGTGTGAAATTAATGTGGCTTTTGGTTATATCAATGGAACATTTAATTAAATGAGGAGTAAAAGTTATGTGAAATTAAATGAGGAGAATCATAATTAATGAAGATGTGTTTATTTAAATTAGTAATTTTTTAATTAAGAAAGAAGCATTTTTTAAAAGAAGTGTTGGGTTTTATCTAGGGTTGAATTATAAAAATGTGATTATTATTATTAGGGTTTTATGAGTATAATAATAATTATTAATTATTGTTTTTGTTATTATTTTTTTGAATAATAATAATTGATTTTGTGGTTATTTAATTAAATCGAAGGAAAATGGGGATTTTATAAATTATTGTGAAAATGAGGTTTCATTTAATTAAATTTTGAAAAACAGAATTTAATTAAATGATGTGTAGTGAGGATTTTTGTGTTTTATAAAAAAGTGTATGTTATATGATAAAAATAATGATGGTTATTATTATACTGATTTCATTTAATTAATTTGAGGTTGAAATAAATATAATTAAATGAGTTATTGGGGGTATCATTTAATTAAATTCATGGTCAATAAAATTTCAATTAATCACTACAAATCAGAGGTTTTACTTAAAAATATCATCTTAAGAGAATTAATTAAATAACAATGAGTTTGAGTTTTTAATTTAATTAAATTGTATTGATAGAATTTAATTAAATAACATGATGTGTAGAAGTTATTTAATTAAATTTTGTGAATGAATTTAATTAAATAATGTGTTAATGAAGAGTTAGTAGTTATCAATAAAGGGTAGTATTAAAAGGCATGTAAATGAGGATTTGGGTATAATCAAGCTATACACGGTTAGTCAAAACTGTGTGGGTCAGCCGCACGATTACCAGATTTTTAAAATGTATTTTTTCTAATTTAAATAAAATAATTTTTTGATAATAATAAAAAAGATTTTATTGTTATTATTATTATTATTATTATGTTTATTTAATTAAATAAATGTAACATGATTTTAATTTGATGATTGCTAGGGGGATTTCAGAATTAATTATGAAACATTTATTTAATGTTTAAATTAATGAGAATAATAAAAGTTATTATTATTATATTAAATATATTAGTTTATTAGGGTGTTAACTAGTTGATTGAGAGAGAACAAAGAAGGAGGAACACTATAAGAGTAGGGACACACACCAAGCCCCCACCACCCTATGAGGCGGGCTACACCCCCCTTTATGGCTCCACTTCGAGTGCTCAAATCCTTCTGGTGTCTTCATGAGTTTTTCCCTCCTCGTCAAGGTGAGTATGTCTGCGTATTTTTCATTATTCAAATTGGCCATTTGATTCCTATCTCACCAGGTTTTCTTGGCTGAAACGCTAAGGTTCGGGTTTAATTTGTAATCCTTGTTTCATCTATTCTAAGGTTATGCAATAGGGTTCTGGTGACCTGTTGGTCCGCGTTCTAGCAACCGCCACCGAAGGTGAGGCGATTCAGGATGATTTGGTTAGTTGATGTTGTTTCAGTTGTAATAATTCATACCGATGTTTGGTTTTTCATAGTCTATTTTAGAGTCTAATGTTTTATTTGAGTCCCTAGTATATAGTTTTACGTACCAAGACCATAATTCATTAATTATGGTCTCTTAATATTTACTTGGTGAATTTTTAATCAATTTTGTAGAAAACGAGAACACACACACACACACAAATGTGAACATGTGCGCACATGAGACTGCATACCAGTTGTGTATTGGTTATTTTCATATGTCAAGCTAATGTGTATTGAATTAGTTCAACCCAGAGATATGGTCCTGTTCTAATTCCGCAATTTTATAAATGTAATAATAAATTGTGTGCTTCACTTTTATTAAAAATAAAATCTAGCTACTGATGTATTTATATTAAATTCCTATTAATATTAATCATGCAAGTTTAATGATTTAAAATTCAAAATGACATAGATGATTTGTTTGATAAGTGCTATCATGGTTTTATATTTAAACACCTCAATTGATGTGCTCTGCCTTCAAACCAGAAATTAGTTGCAGTGTTATATCATGTTATATTATAATTTTATCTTTTCATATATCATTCTGTTAGTACTGATATATGACGGTTGGATTCCATCGAACAAATATTTTATTGTTGAATTAATCATGGGATGATGAGGATCTTGAATTGTGTTAATTAATTTGAGAATTAATTAATGGATGCTAGCCTTGTTGAAACCTGTTAATTAATTGTGAATTAATTAAAAGGAAATGATGTAATAAAATGATTTTTTTAAAATTAATTAATGTGACAATTAATTTTGAAAAAATTGATGTAATTAAAGGTGAATTAATTATGTGATTTTTTAGTAAATTATTTAAATAATTAACAATGTAAATTAATTATGGAGAGTTGACATTTATAATGAGATAATTATTTTTATGGAAAATTAATTGTGGGGAATGATTTGTTTTGTAGATTAATTAATTGAAAGATTAATTAAGGGAAATGTGTGCATAGTTAATTGTTGAATTAAAAAATAGTCTTAGTATATTCAAATAATTAATTGTATTTTTATGGGAATAAGGATCATTGATCGATAAATAAAATATCACGTTTTTAGTTAATGAATTAAGATAATTTAATGTTGAGTTAATTATCTGGTTGACTTTCTTATGGTTAAGAATAACTAATTTTTAAGTAAATATTAACTATTGAGATGTTTAATGGATAATGAATTACAGAAATATTTTAATGGAGTTTTATGTTTTTAATTGGTTAATGAATTAATTAACGAATTTGAATAATTAATTTATGAAATAATTAATGGATGGTTTTGGTGTGTTAGACCTGGAATTATACACCAATGATAAATATATATGTATGGTTGATAAATGGGTTGTGAGACATTTAATAATTCTCCAAATGCTCAAGCGGTGCAGGATATGGAATTTTACACCCTGTTTGCATGAAAATATTCAATTATGGGACGTGGACTGATGCTCCAAATACCCATGGGTTGTGAGACCAAGACTAATGCTCCAAATACTAATGATGGTTCTAGACAAAATGTTCAACACCCATTAATAGAAAATGGACTTTGGGACCAATTGGTCATAGATTAAAATAATTTAATTATTAATAAAAGTTGCTGTGATGTAATGATTTTTGATTAAATATGTAAAATGGTTCAGATCCTGGCATATTCGAGGTGGGTATTGAGATACGAGTGTCTAGGGGAAGCCAGGGATTTATGAATTTAAATAATTAATATCAATGAACAAGGATTATAAAATTTATTGAGGCTTATATAATTCAATGAGTCTTGAATATTTGATAATTGAAAACGAATGTGTGATAAATGTTGTGTAACCATGAAAAATTTATAATGTAGGTTCAGACACTAGCTGAGGGTTGAATCATGTACTTGGGTATATAATTACATTGTACTGATTATGTTATATTATGAATTCCTTCACACTATTTAAATTGTTTATTGATTTTCTATATTTGGGGTAGAGACCGGTGGTCCTAGCATACTGAGATTTATATCACACACCCTACTCAAGATGCCATTGCAATAGGGTACCGGAGTAGGTTCCATTTGGTTGTAGGATTGTGTTGTTTTAATATACTTAATAGATAAGAGCCATGGATTGAGAGGAATATTGGGATTCTTCAGGAGATCACCATTGGGGATTGAGTCATAATTTATTTATTACAGTATTAATATGTATAGTTTGATGTATTTTTATCACTTTTATATTTGTACCATCATAACATTCATTCATTCTATAACATTGGAATTGGGAATTTTGTTTTATAGAAGATTTATAAAATCATTTCATCCACTTATTTATCATTACTCACATTGTTTCCTCCATTTTCAAATATTTCCCACCATTTTTAATATGATAAGGGGGTATAGTCTCTCTACTAACTATTATTAAGAATTTAAATTTTAATAAATCCACAAGGAATCCATGTTTATAATTAAGAGATTATCTAGGAATATTTTTATCAATTTATCATAGGTGTTTCACTAGATTTGGGATTATAAATTATGTTATGATTTAATCTAGTATATGTCATTGACTTGAAATGAAATCTAACAAAATGAATGAAAAATCCACCAATTCAAGTGATCCAAGGAGTAATAAGGATCATATATTGAATTTTCCTAGCCAAAATATATTTAGGGAAATATTTCCCAAATTATTTTCATCATATTCGGAAATAATATCATGTTATAATAATATAGGTAAGAATTATCCATGTCCAATGGCTTTGAATGGATGTAAGAGAAGAAGTTGATGGTAAGAAAATGAGGAATGATGGAACGGAAGGAATAAAGTAATTCCCCACATTATATAAGTGTGTATAGAAACACCCTGGTACAATATTAAAAATTAAGGAATTTTTCAATTTTTGTTGAATGAAATTACACCATGATTGTGATTAAAATAGTATAAAAAATGTTTCTAATGTACAATTCATCAACTGTAAATATAATGGACACAATGAAAATCAATTTTTCATGTTTTAAATAAATATATACGAAATGATGCTATTGGATAATGTCTATGTTACACTGCTATTATAGATAACGGTTTGATTAATATTCCTATTCATAAACTATTTCATTTTAATATTTTCTCAGTGATGTAGTGGTTATAATGATTATTGAATATATGAGAACTGTGCTAAAATAACTTTTTATTTAAGGATTTGACATCATATTCTATGTTATACCAATATAATTTATTAAGTAGAAAGTTATAAATTTCTGAAAACACGTTATTGAGGAAATACATCTCTCAATATAATCTTGATGTTGAGATAATTATGAAGAAATGATTTATTGAGATAAATAATAACTTCTGTGTAACCAATTAATGACTTGTTAATAGGTGGTGTTTGATATCATTGATGAATATTAAAATGCATTTGGATTTCAGTAACATATCCAATAACAGGTGTCTTACACAATGAATAAGGATCAACACTTTTTTGTAATAAATTATTACAGTGAATCGAGTTTTTACTATATTTCAAGAGGATACATGATGAATTTTTTCCCATTTTTGGAATTAAAAAATTTGGAGGTATTTCATTTTTATAAAGGTCTTATGATAAGTTTATTTTTTAATTTTAGTAACCATTATAAATTATTGGATCAATATATATTGTAAAGTATAGAAATTTATGAAATGCTTTATGTTGAACATTAGAGCTGGTTTTAGATAATGATATATTATATCACTATATGATGAATATTGTCCTTAGACATGATATAGAAATAGTTAATGGATTGACCAAAAGATAATATTGTGTACTTATAAATGTCACAAGAACATATATTGACTATTATTCTTATAGAGTGATATAATTCCTCAACTCTAGTAAAAATGATCCCGAAACCAAAAATGTTGTCCGATTATTATCATTTCCGATGATATCAAGGGTATTTCTTCACAACTTCGGATTATGTTTTTGTGGACTACAACACTCCGATGAACATTTTATATATCTTTATACATTATAAATTTATGTCTATATTTTTTTTCAAACCCATGTTTTCATTTCCCACCTATTATCCCCAACTTGGGATCCTAGTTATGTGACCATTTCATTTTCCTTTATCGCATATTGTGAAGATGTGTTTTTAACCATATTTATGATGAGGGTTTTTAAAAAATATGTATCATAAAATATATATACCATTATTATCAAGATCAATTTTAAATAATGAGGACATGATTTAATTAATGTCTGGAGAATGTAACATAATCACATTCTGAAGTAAGGAATCTATTTTTGATAGCGTGTTTGACACGCAAAAACAAGCGTGTAAGAGAATATAATTATATGAGAATTTATAATATATTTATTATTTTAAGTAAATTAAATAAATTATATATATTTCAATGTACACGATATTCAGTTGTCTTGCGCCATACACAACAACTATTTTCTTCGATGGCTTGCATCACACGTAAGACTATTTTTTACAGAACAACAATATATTATTAAATTACTATTATTTAATATAATAACATTTAAAAAAGTAGATGTCATGAATATAATTTACTAATTATGAAAATATATTATTTACACAAATAATTCAATGGTTACAAATTACTTATAAATTAACACAAGATCCAATTCACAATTAATGGAATATTTTTTCGAAAACTATTTTTAAGCTCACAAACCTGTTTTGCCTTAATAAATTAAATTAATTAAAATTAGTGAGTAATTTTATTTTAGTAAGGATATATATATATATATATTATATTCAATATAATATTTTTGATATTCATCCAATATATTTGATACAAATAACACAAAAACAAACCAATATATACGTATAAAATACTATATTTTTATTAAATAACTTGTACTGCCTTTAAATAGAGAACCTAATTTACATCAATTATTTGGAAAATTAATACGATTAATATTTCAAAATAAACATAATATTTGAAATTCAAACATAAAAATTTGGTTGTGGTGATTTGTTTCTGTGGAGTTTTATTTTTAATGAATACTAAAAAGTATTTAAATTTAGATGAAAACATTTTTTGTCATTTAATTCATTTATAATGTTAAATTGAATTAAAATTTGGTTTTAAAGTATAAATATATAATTTTTTTATAAATTAACCCAATTTAGGAAAGTAGAACGAATTTCACTTTGAAATTTACTACCAAAACACATCAATCATTCAATAGTTTTTACTTTGAAAACATGCATTATCGTGCCATATATAGTATTAAATTTAAATTAACATTTCATCCCATTATATGATTTGAATTTGAAAAAAATTATTCAAAATTTTTAATAATCGTATTTTATATTTTATAATCATTTTAACTTAGTTTTTTACCCAAATGATTTGTGATGGTAATTAAAATTGATTGCAAGGATTATGGTAAAATCTAGCTTAATAAGGGACTAAACCATAATATTATGTTCCCAAATGACCTAGAAACTTCCCAAAGTACCATTTAATTTAATTATTTTAACCATATACACTATTATATAATCATTTTCAACTATTGTATCCACTTCAAGTGGGAACAAATGTATGTAATTCTTTTTTTAAATATTACAAGGGTACCATATCTTCTCCACTATAAAAGGCCTCTTCTCCTCCCCCTTCCTCACAAATCTCAATAACTATTTTTTCAACCAAGACCTACCCAGATAGATCCTAAAAATACATACACTAATTATAAAATTCTATCCTTAGGAATAAATCCATCAATGGAATCCTTCTGGCACAAACCAAAAAAAGTTACCCAATTATGAGGTAACAACTTTTCTCAAGATCTCTAGTTTCACATCAATTATCCAACCCCTAAACTATAATTATTATATATTTATATAACCAAAAACAGTACCTTAAATAAAATTATATGTTGTTATTATAATTGATTTTCCTAAAATACACAAAATTTCATTTACTATATAATGAACATACTTTTTACTTGTACGGTGAACTACCACTTCCCGAAACGATGATTGTCCAGTTTTTATGTACCAACTCTCATGGTTGTAATTAAGATGTAATATATGTTTATATATGATAAATGTTATATTTATTATTTATTTATTGATCTTTAATTATTATATAACACATAACCTTATACATTTCTTTTTTTTTTGTAAATATGGTAACATCGTTGTCGAATTGTGGATTACCGCCTCATCAAAGAGACGTGATTCATTCACTCTTTACATGGAATATATTAAGTTTAAATTTAATAAAACACTTTAACATATATGAAATAGATATGATAATATAATTATAATATAAATTTTTACCATTTACGTTTCATTCATTTAATACGTGAATGAAATGAAACTAGGTTTCATGCGTACCTATGACCTACTATAACCATGAATAGTGAATTTCATTAATGTCTCCAAAAAAATATATATTAATATAGATACTTGATTAATGGATATATATTATAATTAAATAATGGTTTACATTCATGAAATAATGAAATCATGAACTATGTAATATGAACAACAAATAACAATTCTAATGTAACATGAGAAAATAGGGCAATTAACACCCGATATAAGGAAAATAATGGAAGATTGTTAACAAATGGGTAAAAAAATATTTTATGGAGATTATATATGATATTATAAAAATGAGTAAGGTTATGGTATAAATTCAAAACATATTTTAAATCACATTACTAGAGGATAAAGGACACACAACAAAAATGTAGGTTAAGGTAAGGTTTTTCATCTCAATTAATATTCCATTAAAACATATTTGTGGTTATGACCCAATTTATTTTTATTTGGTGTGTGTACATTCCTTTGAAATGTTATATCATGAATATCCTAAATCACATTGTATTCGCAGTTTCATTTTATTTTTTTTCTTCATGGGGAATATGTTTTAAATGGTTCAATGTGGTATATGACATATTGGAATATTTAATAATTAGTTTTATAAATAATGTTTTAATGATCTTTAAATGGTATTTTGATTCATCAAAAAAACAACCCCTATTGTTACTTATCCTCTACTGGGTAAATATTGATAAATTTATATCCATTATTCAATAAAAATATTTTATTACAAGGCACATTGTTTATTATTAAATCAGTTATTCGATTGAGGATGAATTATTCAGGCTCGAAACATGGGTGGGGCCAAATTAGAGATAGCTCTTCAATGCATTATAAGTATCATAAGATGAATTATTTAGAAAAATAAGAATAGATTATACTACATTGATAATAGATATTTATGGTACAGTGGTTCATTTGATAGATACATGAAGCCCAATATTAAATAATTTTCATCATTTTAGTGATCATTTATATCCATGATATTTTTTATTTACTTATTTATGGTTGAATTTAAATTTTATTTCAATTTTAAATGGCATGATTTTTAAGATTATTATATTTCGATAATTATATTTTCTTCACTAGTTATTTTAATGGAATGTGTTATGAGTTAGTTATATTTCAATCATTATTTATTCTCTTACATTCATTATTTCTTTCAATTTAATTTTCCTTACTTATAATTTGATATCACATTTATTATGTTTCAATTTCCCAGGTTATGAAGATGAGACTTTTGAAAAAGAATTATAGTTCATAGTTTATTTATTTTTATTATGTATCATCTTTGAATTTATTAATTCCCAATGTATTATGGGTATCATGTATGTAATATATCCTTCTGAGACTGTAAAACTGATCGGTCATTCGGGATATGATTCCGTATAATCATTCTAATGTAATGAAATTATACACAAGCTCTAGGCTGTTGGGGTTGGGGAGTTACAAATATTTTAGATGGAATTATATAGTATAATAAGAGTAAGCACTAGATAACAAAATTACATTCCCTTAATATTATTTATTGAAAAGAAACTAATTTTGGTACTTGTAAATGCTTGAGATTATAATCAATTTGTTAAAGCAAACTCAAGATACAAACTATCATGGTAGAGAATGTAATACGATAATACAAGGTATCCTAATTAAATATGAGGACACTATTTATAGAACCCATAAATCCAAAAATGTGTTTCTCAAGAAAGACCATATTTCTAGAGAGGGATAACTTCCTCATGTAGGATTGTGGGAGATTTATTGTCTTCAAGGCAGTTTATTATCATGATTTGAAAGATATGTTAACTAGAAAGATTGTAGAAATCCTTAGGGAAGAATATTTTCTTGAAACAAAATTACTAATTTGGATCAATTAAGAAATAATAAAACTAGAGCCATATGTTTTTGTAGTCATTGATTATGGAGACTTATTTTTGGTTGATGATAATGATCCTCTCCCCAACAATAATGTAGTAGAGATCTTATAATCTACATGGTGGAAATATTCCCTTAATTATTAGATGGATCTCATTTATGAAAACAATGTTGGTGTTTTGACCAATCTACCAGGAGGTGTAGATATTTTTGGATGTAAATATAGTGGTACTATCCTTTTACACATATTATTACATTATTTTAGTCCTAATTTACCATCAAATACAACAAAGGATCGTAAATTATATTGTCTTTTGATGGTTAGGTAAATAATTAATCATCATGAAACTGAAAAAAAATATTTTATTTAATCAACATAATGATCTCATAAGTCACTTTGAGGCATTATATCTTCATAGGATAACCTGGTGAATTATTTTTCAAATGGGGATTACTAAAAAGCCGAATATTGGAATAAAAATAGTAATAAACACAACACATGGGTTAGAATACCTAACATGAAAACATAAAATGAAACGAACATGAATACACATATGTAAGTATAAAATTTATTACATGGGAACAAATTTTAATTAAAAAATATGAATTTGGAAATAACATATAACATGAAATAAAATGAGTCTAGGATAGCTGCCAAGACATTGTGGATAAAGTGCAGTAAAGAAACCAAATACACTCTCGATCCCAACAGGATGTCACATGAGACTAAACATTTCCCAATTTATTTGATAAATAAATGTGAACTCCAATCATAATTTCTCATGAATATGTGTTTCACATGAGAAATCATACAAAGGGATTCAAACATTATAATAATGTTTATCCACAGAAATAATTGGGTATCATAAACTTGTCAAAATGCATAACAATAGGAAATATCATAATGGTGTTCATGGAAAAAAGGTTTTAAATAATAAATTGATATTTGTAAATCCAAATAGTAATATATAATGATATATTATTTTTAAAATTTATTGAATACATGTAAAATTATTATTTAGGAAACCATAGAGTCAAAACAATCTAGTACTGTAGAATGAAGATATTAAAGATTCTTCAAAAAAGACAACGGATAATTATTCTTTAATTATAACATTTTATACATTTATTTCATTTACTATAATTTAATTATATTTATTCAAGGACTTTTTGAAGGGTTATATGACAAAATATTATCATTTGGGAACATTTTTTTGATTTGTTTTCATGATCAGTTTCTTATATACATGTATGGAATATTATGTAAAATTAGATTATTTGAATAGAATTGAAATTATATAATATTTATTAACAATAATAATATTAAATTATATACTAAATAAATTTCTAATATGGTATGTGGATGAATCTTTTTATATTAAGTTAATGATAATCGTTCATGTTAATTTTGGTAGTTTTCGATCACAACAAACTCTTGTTATTTTATAATTTTGTATTATGTATATATGTTAGTTAAATATATATATATATATGGTGAAAAATTAAATTTTATAATCTAATTAAACTATTATAATGGATTTATGACTTTCTTTGAACTCTTTAATTGATATTGATAAATTTTTAACCTTTGTTGCAAAAAATTAATACACCACGAACGTTGTATTTATTTATTAAAAAAATAGAGATTGTAAAGAATTGATGGTGGATTATCCAAAATAAATTATAAAAATATATTATTTGTGTGTTACTAGATTTTCTATGCCACATGGATAAATTGAGGTGAGAAGATACTAATAAAATAAAATAACTTGAAAATAAATTAAAAGAAAATAAATAGGATTTTACCTCTAGAATTCTCTTCATTGAGAACCTCCTTACAAAATTTGGTTTCATCTTCTATAGATACAAAAGAAAACTAGACATATTGAACGTTATTGAGAAGATTATTGGGAATAATATGGAAAAGGATCAAATATTGAGAGGTGTGATGAGGATAGGTGGTGAGGGGTGACTTTTATAGGGGAAGAGGGGGGTGTTTTCTCATTATTATTATTTTATTAGTTTATTATTTTTCTAAAGAAATAAAATATTTAGGATTATTGTGATTAATTAATGTAATTCGTACATGTGATTTTGAAATAATGGTCACTTACATCATCCACGAATCAATCATGACTTAATAATTATTATTTCGACTATAAATTTATATATTTCACTATTCACTAAAAATAAAATATTTTAGAAAAATATAAAAAATTCACATTATCCATTAATTAATGTGTAGAACTAAAAATTGGACTATATTCTATGAAAATAATTTCCCAAATATTATAAATTTAATTTTTAATTAAATTAATAATTTATTTACAAAATACCAATCTTAAAATTTGAACTAGTTTTATGTATCTCTGAAAATGTCTTCATGGTTCCATAAAATTATCCTATAATATCAAGAGAAAAAATAATAATTTATTAATAATTTAATGAAAATTAATTTTCCTTTAAATTATTATCTTTATTATAATATTGGTAATAAAATTTATGTTTTATAAAAAACAACATCTAAATAATAATTTCCAAATCATTTATTATCTTATGTTGTGATATGATTATATCGTATATTTATTTATGTAAAGTCTCATGTTTTTTAACAGCGTTTGAATTACGATGGTTTTCTATTTTTTAAATGTAATGATGGGTTGTTTTTTAAACACAGCTCCATAACATTATATAGAGTGTTGGAAAACATAAATTTATTGTTTTGGGTCTTGGGTGAATACATGATAATTTTCACTAGGGTCTTGATAAGTCTCGAGGGCACCAGATCATGGAAAATGCACTTTAATGGATCTACATGGGATGTGCACAGTTGTAGTCAAACCCATGCAGCTTACCCAGTTCAATATTTTATTTATTTTAATTAACTAATTATAAATGAGTGATTAGAGAATAAAAATAATAATTTAATAATAATAATAATATTATTATTATTATGGTTTAATAAATTATTTGGATGTTAATATATTTTAGTATCATGATTAATTTAATGTAACATTTTTGTTAAAAGATTTTAATTGCATTATTAATGGGGTGTAACATTTGTGTGAAATTAAAGTAGATTTTGGGTATCTCAAAGACACATTTAATTAAATGAGGAGTAAAATTTATGTTAAATTGAATGAGGAGTTTCCAAATTAATGAAGATGTTTTTAATTTAATAAAGAGTTTTGGAATTAATAATGAAGAATTTTTATTTAAAAGAGGTGTTGGGTTTTATCTAATATTGAATAATAATAAATTGATTATTATTATTATGTTTTTATGAGTATAATAATAATTATTAGTATTTGTTTTTTTATGATGATGAATTATAAAAATTGAATATGGGATTTTTTAATTATATCCAAAGAAAATGGGGATTTAATTAATTAATTTGGCAGTGTGGTTTCATTCAATTAAATTGAGTAAAAATAAATTTAATTAAATTATGTTTAGTGGGGATTTTTGGGTTTTATCAATTTAGTGTTTTATTAGATGACAATAACAATGATGGTTATTATTATACTCATTTAATTTATTTAATTTCAGGTTAAAATAAATATAATTAAATCGGTTGTTGGGGGTATCATTTTATTAAATTCACGGTCAATAGGATTTTAATTAATGACTGCAAATCTGAGGTTTTATTTAACTAATTCGACTTGAGAGAATTAATTAAATAACGATGAGTTGGAGTTTTTAATTTAATTAAATTGAATTGATTGAATTTAATTCAATAACATGATGTGTGGAATTTATTTAATTAAATTTTATGAATGAATTTAATTAAATAATGTGTTAATGAAGATTTAGTGGTTATCAGTGAAGGGTATCATTAAAAGACATGTAAATGAAGAGTTTGGTATAATTAGGCTATACACGGTTAGTCAAACCTTGCAGGTCAACTGCACGGTTACCAGATTTTTAAAATGTATTTTTGTTAATTGAAATAAAATAAATGTTTAATAATAATAATAAGGAAATCATTATTATTATTATTGTGTTTATTTAATTACATAAATATAACATGAATTTAATTGGATGATTAATGTGGTGTTTCAGAAATAATTATAAATCATTTATTTAAAGGTTAAATTAATGGGAATAATAAAAGTTATTATTATTATATTTAATATATTAGTTTATTAGGGTTTTAAAAAGTTTATTGAGAGATAACGAAGGAGGAGGCACACTGTAGGATCAACGACACACACCAAGCCCCCACCACCCTATTATTGTATCAGATTATATTAAATTTACACAAAAGGGGGGGGGGTGAATTGTGTCTTTTTAAAAATCATTACAAGATCGTGTTCTACCCTATAACATTAATCAGATAAACTAATGCATAGGAAATTTAAATAGTAGAGACACAAGATATATATTGGTTCGGGGAACATAATGCCCCTAGTCCACTCTACCAACGCTCTACTCCACGAGCGTGTAGATTTTCACTATCTGGTCCTCATTTCCACAGACCATTTCATAACTGAGTACAGGGAGGGGACACCTTTACGATCTAAGGGAAAAAAAATTTTCTGGTCACTCATAGAACCTTTATAGCTTAGTACGAGAATCTGGTCACTCAAGAATAGAAAATAAAGGTATTAGTACTTTTGAAAATACTTTCTAGTTGTTTATTACGATTGCAACAGAATGCAATTGACTGTAGATGGATCGTCACCTTCAGAAATAATTATCTTAAACTAAGAGTCGTTCCAAGTAAATCCTGTTGCAATAGATATAGAAATATAATTAACAACATCAGCAGTAGCAGATTCACAAATGAGCTTCGATGTAGAACGAGTGAATCTTCTATAGTGATTCTTCTTCTTCATAAAATAGTGCGCTGTCATTATTTTGAATAAGCTGATCTATGTTTTTGATAGTCTTTGTTTTTCTTCCTTTTTATGAATATGATCGATTGATGCAGTTTTAAAATACCCATATATATATATTTTTAAAAAAATCACATTAATATAATAACATCGAGCACTTCTCCTATAAATTTAGATCCACAAAAGTCACCTTCTGACTCGTGATATTCAAACATTTTTATTTAAAGAGTAGTCATAACATCCCATGAAATTCACAAAGAAAATATCTGTTTAATTCGATCCTTAAATGGCTCTGAACTCTTCAATGACACGTTTTAAAATCAGCATTTAATCTGACTTGAAATCAGACTAATAAATAGCTTGCGGACTGTTTCTTAATAATATCAACTTTAAACTCTCCAATGCCAAACTTAAGGTTGATTTGTACAGTATGCATCCTCTGAAGGTAACATAGATAATAAACATAAGATTGATTATGTAGCCTTCAAACATAATGTTGTCAATGTAAGGTTGATCACAAACAAAGTGTTTTCAACATATGGTTGATCAAAAATGTATGGTTTCCAACGTATGGTTGATCACAAACGTAGGGTTGGAAATGTATGGTTGATCACAAATGTAGGGTTGACCATCCATAATCTTTCTCTTAAAATTTCATGCATATGATAAAATATCCATATTTATATAAGCTTTCAAACGAAAGGTACTTTCTCCATTGTTTTCTAAGAACATATGGTTATTTACAAAAGTAAGGTTGATGAACCATACTTTTGAGAAACAAATGTAACGTTTAAAAATTACTTAGGGTTCTTCTTCCACACTTTTTCAATAAACCAATTATTATCCAATAAAAAAATATATTTTAATTACATTTTAATGGCATTGAATTTTCAGTTTTGTTCTTATGGGCTTGAGTTAGTGGATTTTGATTTTTAACATCCATTCTCATCATTTGTGCAATTCATGCCTAATGTACACCAATTTAGGCCCAATGAGTCATCTAATTATAAGGAAGGTAATTATCCATATTTTAATTTTATATTTTGTTAAATTGATATTCACTTAAATTTAAACATTTTTCATTCAGGGATCAATGGATGATTCATAACGGATGAAGGAGATATTTGGCGATGAAAAGAAACAATTCTGGAGAAGGTAGATTGGACACCAGCCTACTGATGAGAATGTGGGGCCCAAAATACCGGCCCAATGAAGCCCTAATTTCATATGATTTTAGAATACATATATTGAAGCAAATAATTCTTCAAGAGACAGTGCTAATTCTGCCTCAATTATGGTTATTTAAGCGGCCCAAGTTAGAGATAAAATTATTGGCCAGATTCTGCAGCCCAGAAAAACATCCCAATAATATGATCATATCTCGGAATCCACAACTCCAAATAGGCCCATATTTTAGAGGAGGTTATACGACATCTGGGGACCCATTTTCTGATTCTATGTCCCACTCTGATTCGGCCATCTAGAAGGTCTTTCAAGCACATCTGTTCGGTTAAGGAAAGCTAGCTTCCACCTTCGGTCAAGGGTGAAAAAATCAACTCTCCCTTACTTTCCACCCACCTATGGCCTACCAAAATTAATTGAGGAAACTTGGAATGTTGGAGGGTATACCTAAGGGCTCAAAAATTATTATTTAAGGTAGTGGTGTTGGAGTATTAAAGGATCTTGGGTGTTTGGTTTAATTGTAATGTTATGCTGCCACTTTGTGTTTGTAATCGCATTTCAATTTCCATGTATGTTTTATTTTTGTACTTCTTTGTTCTTAATCAACATCTTTCTCTTCTATTCTTCAAATTTATTTCATGAAAACTTTATAATCACAAAGTACAGTGATATATCTTTGTTGTGATGAATTATTTCACACATAGGTGTGAATTTCATTCAGACACACGGAGGAGTGCTCGTTATTTCCGCGGTTTTAGTTTCTTCAATCTAATTCTTATAAGACATATTCCGCCCACCATTGAGAGTATACCATCAATGGAGGGATAACCCGTTAATGGGTTGATCATAGGAAGATGCAAAGTCTGTATTAAATGTTATTTTATGAATTAATTATTGTTAATTGGGTAACTAATTTAAGACTTCCATTCTTCAGTTATTTCCACTCTTCATCATCACTGTGTTTGAGGAAGATAAATCCAATTACTAAAATGACCATATACCTTGGAGACATCATGAATTTAGTTATCTAAGTTTTTAGGGTATTAGTAATTGAGTTTAGTTACATCAAACAAGAATATTAAGAAGGTAGTGTTATTTTGAAGAATGGATTCATCAAAAATTAATTAAACCAAAATTGTCTAAAGAAGTAAAATTCATTCAATCCACCCCTAGCATAATCTTAAGATCAACCAATTTTCATTAAATTGAATTAACATAGGATTATTAGTGTTCTTTAAAACCATCCAAAATGAGAACCATGTTTTCCACTTCATAGCCAAAAATCCACCTCATAGTTTGTGTTTCTTAGGTATCTTCTTAGGTCTTAGTGGATTCGACAAGCCAATCTAGACTACAGGGACCTTTCTACCTTCATATCATGGTTAAATTTTAGCGTGAATCAAATTTTGGCGTTGTTTCTGTGGACCAAATAAGTACCTTAGACCAACAAACTTCTTTCATCACCTCCATTCTTCTATTCTCACCCAAGATCTCTTATCTTTTCCCTTTCTTGCTTTTTTTTCTTTTGGTGCATAACCACCTACACCCGCGATAACTCAAAAAGACTTATTAGTGTGGAAAGTCCTAGTATAGGGGAGTCAATTGAACCTATGGGTTTGTTTAAACTAGACCCTAATACCCTAGAGTCAAAATTTGAGCTAATTTCATTGTAGGGTCTTCAAAAAAACCAAATCATAAACCCGAGTGGGAACCAAAATGGAAACCCAAATGAGGCAGCCCCAAACTTGGGGAATTAAATTGATCAAACCATGAATGACTACCTCACACCTTCTTGGACCAATGACCCCTCATGTATTAGACACAACTCCATAGAAGATTCCAACTACATCATTAATCCCCATTTCCTAAACCATCTTCCCACATTCCATGGAATGAGTCCGAGATGCCCTACCTTCACATTAAAGAGTTCAATGACATTATAGAAACCATGTGTCCCCCACATCAACTAGAATCAGCTAAGATGAGGCTATTTCCTTTTTCTTTAAAGGATCGAGCTAAAAATTGGCTAAAAAATTTGAGACCATCATCCATAAACTCTTGGTACCAACTACAATGAGAATTCTACAAAAAATACTTTCCCCACCACAAAACAATTGCGCTTAAAAAGAATATCCAAATATTTTTTGAAAAAGAGGAAGAGTCATTCTATGAAACATGGGAGAGGTTCAAAGACACTCTAAACAAGGTTCCACACCATGGTTTTTCTATTCCTGAACAAGTGAGAATTTTCTATGAAGGTTTGGGTCTGGGGAATAAACAATTCATTGACATGATGTGTAATGGAACCTTTAAAAACAAAGCCCCAAATGATGCTTATGATTATCTAGAAAGCCTTTATAAACAAAACCAAACATGGGGAACATCACATTATTCTTAAAATCCACAATGAACTACTGGAATTCAAACACTTAGAGAAGAGGAAATCCTTAGGGCTAAACTTGCAGCACTCTCTAGGAATGTTGAAGAGATATACCTTAGGAAAGTCCATGAAATCCAAACTGTTGAAATTTTTTTCACAATTTGTGACAAACATGAACATAAGACAAAAAACATACCAACAATTCCATACATAAAGGATGTTCTTTTAGGAGGACACCCAGCGGAAGTAAATGCTTTGAACCTCCAAAAACCTCAATACCAAAAAACCTTTAACCCATGGTATAATGACCACCCATGATTCCACTGGAAAGATAACCAACAACCTATCCAACCATAGGGACAAAATACTTACCCCCATAAAAAATTCCAAACCCATAACTAGTTCCAAACACAACCTATCCACTACCAACATCCACCAGACCATTTTCAACAAACCATACCACCTCCAAAATATCCCCCTGGGATAAACCAGCCTAATCAACCACCCACCCAAACTGTTACACAAATGCTACTAGAACAACTGTGCAAACAAATGGAAAGGATGAACTCAAAAGTCTCTTCCCTTAAACAAGAACATCAAAACATCAAAACTGGAAAGGAACCCATGCCTACTCAAGAGGTGTCATCCTCAACTTCAAGGGGAGAGTCAAGTTGTTCTCAAATAAATCATGAATAACTAAAGGCTGTGACTGTTTTAAGAAGTGCGAAATCAATTGAGAAACCTGAACAACTAATTCAAAACCCACCTGAAGATTCAATCTTGGATAAAAATTAAAATGAACCAAATGATCACACTGAAAAATACGATAACATTTTCAAAGAAACAACTCTCCAACAAACAACCCCACAACCTGCAGAATTTTCTCAATGCATGAGGGGGAAAACCAAGCCTGAATTGAGTGAAACATTGACGGAAATATTCTCACAAGTAAAGTTGAACATTCCACTCCTCAATGAAATTAAAACCACACATGCCTACTCAATGTACCTTAAAGACTTGTGCACTTTTAAAAGAAAATTTATACATAAAAACCAAGTCCTTTTGGATGCTAATGTGAGTAAGACCATTCAAGGGACCATTCCTCCAAAGTTGAAAGACCCAGGAAGCCCTTAAATCAATGTTGAAATTAGAGAAAGAAAATTTTCCAAGGCCTTGTGTGACCTAGGTGATAGTGTCAATCTCATCCCATATACTGTGTACTGCCAGTTAGGCCTAGAAGAGATCAAACCCACATCATTCACACTTTAACATTCTGACCAAAACATTAGGGTTCCAAAGGGGATTTTAAAGGAGGTTCTGGTAAAGGTTGAAAACTTCATCTACCCTGCTGACATCATTGTCCTTGACAACCATCCAAACTTAGGAAATAAGGAAAAAACCCCAGTTATCCTTGGTTGTACCTTCCTTGCAACAATCAACTCTGTTATCCGAGTCCAAAATGGGAACATGAACATCACCTTTGAGAACATGAGTCTAGACTTGAACATCTATAATGAAAGCTCAGAAATAGGGTATGGTGAGGACATTCATGAAGTAAACATGATAGGAAGAATTGATAATGAATCCATAGAACATCAAGGAATATTTTATGAATGTTTAAGTCATGATGAGATTGATTTCCATTTTTCATATAAAGGAAGTTTATCTCCTTGGCTTGAAGAATTTTAAAATTGCTCTTATGATGAAGTCATAGGTCCAACAATTAGTGAATCCTTTCCAGAAACCACTTTCATGGAGACCACTCCAACTTCCTTCCCTAAATCTGATCATGTCAATCTAGTAGCTGAAACTTCTACATGTGGGGAATCAATCCTATCTAAAACTTTAGGAAATAAAATTGATCTTGATACAATTTTCCAATCTTCTGCTGAAATTCTGAACCATCCTGATCTTGAATTGAAGGAACTTCCTACTTCACTAAATTATTCCTTTTAGCGGACAATCAAACACATCCTATTTTCATTTCTTCTTCTCTTGAAGCCAATCATGAGAGGATGCTTCTAGATTTCCATAGATAACATAAGAAATTCATTGGGTGGACCCTATTTGATATTCTTGGGATTATAACACTTTATGGGACTCATAGGATTGTTCTGGAATCTGATTCAAAGCCATGTTGTCAACCTCAACGGTGACTCAATCCTAATATCATGGATGTAGTAAGGAAAGAACTTCTGAAATTGTTAAAAGCTGTTATCATATATCCCATAGATGAGAGTGAATGGGTGTACCCAATCCAAGTGGTTCCAAAAAAGGCTGGAATCAAAGTGATAACCAATGAGGATGGAGAGATTCATCCAACAAGGGTGAGTAGTGGATGGAGGGTCTGCATTGACTATAGGAAGCTAAACTCATTCACTAAGAAGGAGCGGTTCCCCGTACCATTCGTTAACCAAGTCCTTGAGAGAGTGGCAGGTCATGCCTTATACAGTTTCTTTGATGGGTACTCGGGGTATAATCAAATTGAGGTCTCCCTAGAGGATCAAGGTAAGACTACATTCACATGTCCATTTGGTACCTTTTCCATCAAACGCATGCCCTTTGGTTTATGCAATGCTCCTGGAACCTTCTAGCGGTGCATGATGGGAATCTTCTCATACATGGTAGGGGATTTTCTTGAGGTCTTTATTGATGAATTCTCTGTGTTTGGGGATACTTTTGAGAGATGTCTTAGGAATGTAGAGATATTTTTGTCAAGATGTGAAGAAAATAATCTAGTCCTAAACGGGGAAAATGCCATTTCATTGTTAAAGAGGGACTATTTCTAGGCCATCTGGTCTCAGGTAGGGGGATTGAAGATGATAAAGCAAAGGTTGACATCATTAATCACCTTCCATCACCCAAAACTGTCAAGGAAGTGAGGTATTTATTAGGACATGCTGGTTTCTGTAGAAGATTCATCAAGGACTTTAGTTCAATATCTCGTCCCCTTTTTTCACTACTAGTAAAGGATTCTCCATTTGTTTGGACAGAAAGATGTGAGGTTCATTCTCAACCCTCAAATACTCTCTCACCTCTCCCCCCATCATGAAATCTCCAAATTGGAACCTTTCTTTAGAACTTATGGGTGATGCCAGTGACTTTGCTGTAGGAGCTCTGTTAGGACAATGTTGTGATAAAACTACTTATGTCATTTCTTATGCAAGAAAATCCTTAAATGATTCCCAAATCAACTACACCACCACTGAGAATGAGTTTCTTGATATTGTGTTTTCTTTAGAGAAGTTTAGGTCCTACCTCTTAGGATCCCCCATCATTGTGTTCACTGACCACTCTGTAATAAAATACCTCGTTCAAAAACAAGATTCTGAGGCAAGAATGATTAGGTGGGTCCTTCTATTACAAGAATTTGGCCTCAAAATCAAGGATAAAAAAGGGAGTTTAAAATGTTGTAGATAATCACCTCTCTATGATAAAATTCAAAGACAACTCAAATCACATTTCTGTGTCTGATTCATTTCCTGATGAGCACCTATACTCTGTGAGTGACTGCCCTTGGTAAGCCGACATAGACAATTTATTAGTTACAGGAGTCATTCCAAAATTTTTAGGGACTCATGCTCAATGGAAATTCCTTTCTGATGTTAGAAACTATGTGTTTGATGATCCATACCTCTATAAGTTCTTCCCTGACCAAGTTATTAGGAGGTGTGTCGCAGAATCTGAACAAGAGTCTATCCTTAAATTCTGTCATAGTGAGGCATTTGGAGGTCACTTTTCCTCTATGAAAACATCTGCTAAGATTCTTCAGTGTGGTCTCTTCTGGCCCACCCTCTCAAGGGACTCTTATACATTTTGTCAAAGCTATCGTAGGTGTCAACAAGTAGGGTCCATCACAGAAAGGAATAAAATGACCCTCAATCCCATTTTAGTCATTGAAATCATTGATTGTAGGGGAATTGATTTCATGGGACCCTTCCCAAACTCTAGGGGATAACTCTATATACTTTTAGCTATTGATTATGTCTCAAAATGGGTTGAATCCATTCCCACCAAGTCTAATGACAATCATGTTGTGATCCGATTTCTGAAAGAGCATATATTGTATCGATTTGGAATTCCTAGGGCTATAATTAGTGATCAAGGAACCCATTTCTGCAATCTCCCATTCTCTTCACTCATCTATAAGTATGATATTTCTCATAATTTTTCCATTACATACCATCCACAAACCAGTGGTCAAGCTGAGTTAGAAAATAGGGAGATTAAGCAAATTCTTGAAAAAACTGTCAACCCCTCTAGGAAATATTGGTCTGAGAAACTCTTAGATGTTCATTGGGCCTATCAAACCGCATATAAAACCATTTTAGGAATGTCTCTATATAGGATGGTTTATGGAAAAGCATTCCATTTACCTGTTGAAATTGAGCATAAGTCATTTTGGGAAATCAAAAAAATTAATTTCGACATTTCCTTAGCCAAAGAAAAGAGGAAATTAGATCTTAATGAACTTTAGGAACTTAGGATGGAGGCTTATGAACATTTAAGGATAAATAATGTTATAGTTCAAGCCTACCAATATAGAAATATCAAACCCAAACATTTTGAACCGGGAAAATTTGGGCTCTTGTATAGTTCAAAACATCATTTACACTTGGGAAAGTTAAGGTCTAGATGGTCAGGTCCATACATAGTGCATAAGGTGTACCCCCATGGGGCAGTAGGGATTCAAGATCCCACAAGTGGTTACATTTTCAAGGTCAATGTTAAAAGGTTAAAACCATTCATTTAATAATTCAATAAACAATAAATAGAGGTGGAGTTAACTGAGCCAACCTATGAACCAGAAAAAAATGATAGATTTAGGATCCATGTCGGGATAACAATGTTAAACAAAGAACTTCATGGGAGGAAACCCATGGTTTTCATGTTTTCAATCATTTTGGAATAAATTTTTATATTAATCATTTTGATATTTAAAAAAATATAGACTGTTGATTTGTTCTTCTATTATGAGTATGGATGGGTATGAAAGGGGAGAACCATATTCAACCGTGTCACGTGGTGTGATCCCTGAGTACTACCTTACCCAGAAATTAAAAAGAAGACAATGTATCATCAGTTGATTTAAAAAAAAGGAAAACTATAAAAATTATGAGACTTGGTATTAAATTAATTGTTGTGTTGTTTGTTTTTTTTTTGGTTTGTTCTTGTTTGTATGGTTTAGGGACTATTTTTTGGTGATACATATTCAATCAAGGAGGTGCCTATATCTCTCATGAGACCAAAGAGTGATTTGGGAGCACCACAATCATCATTATGAAGCCACCAGGTGAACTTGTTCCATGCCCTTTCCAAATCATTGCCCCCCCACCCACTTCTCCTCTATTTTCTTTTTACGAAACTAGGGACAACTTTATTCTATGATGGGGGGTGTGGAAAGAAAATGTTTTTAAAAAAAACAATGATAAAAAAAAGTAAAGTAAAATTCCTTTATCATTCATATAATAACATCTTTGCTCACATTAAAACAACATATAAAATATTTTTTATTTCCTTGACTCTTAATTTAATTTATGATTATGTTTTAAAGCATTGATTTTGGAAGTTTGGTGGTCCAATGAAATTTTTCATCATTTTTATTTTCATCCATTAAATCGAAATGCCACAATGCACATCCTCTAGACTGTGGGGTACTAATTTGAATTTTTGGGGTCCCATAATAAATATCATAGGCTAGTTTGATTTTTATGAATAATATGAGTATTCAAAAAAATAAAATTAATAAAATAAAAATAAAATTAATAAAATAAAAATAAAATAAAATAAAATAAAATAACAATTTGCGTATAGAGCAATGGATTGATAAAATGAGAGGCTTTCGGCACTTGGGGATCGTGACTCCAGAGTTGTCTAGCCCTGAGTTTTTTACTCTATCTCTATTAATGGTAATATGACTTTTTTTTATTAAGTTAACTCGTGAAGATTCCCGAGTATGTGGGCTTCACTTGGTGCCCTAAGGCCTTTGAGTTTGGGAGTCATCGGTAAAGTCTTGATACATGGGTTAATTTTATTAACTAAAATCTCAATTACTATGGAAATATTGAAAAAAATACAAAAAAAGGAATGAAGAATACTCATATTAGGATTAAATGTGATTCTACCTAGCGCTTCCATGATTTACCCCTTGAATGAAAATGAACCCCCATATATATTGTGATTCACAACACATCATTACAACTAATTGAGTTGGATGAAGTATGTTGATGGATTTGATCAAAGGAATGGGCTTGGGAATGGGATATACTTTTAAATTTATCTTGTTTTAAATTATCTTGATAGGTTATAAAGATATATTTGTGTGCAGTTTACATTGTGAGCACTGCTTGTTATATTGTGTTTGAAGAAAGGAATTCAAATAAAATCCTTGAATTATTTGCTCGGGACTATAAAATCTCAAGTTGGGGGGGTGATTATCCAATAAAAACATATATGTTAATTATATTTTAATGGTATTAAATGTTCATTTTTGTTCTTATGGGCCTAAGTTAGTGGATTTTGATTTTGAACATACATTCTCATCATTTGTGCACTTCATGCCTAATGTACACCAATTTAGGACCAATGAGTCATCTAATTCAAAGGAATTTAATTATCCATATTTTAATTTGATATTTTTTAAAATGTATATTTACTTAAATTTAAACATTTCTCATTCAGGGATCAATGGATAATTCATAAAGGATGAAGGAGATATTTTGCAATGAAAAGAAACAATTCTGGAGAAGGTAGATTAGACACCAGCCTACTTATGAGAATTTGGGGACCACAAAACATGCCTAATGAAGCCCAAATTTATTACACTTATAGAAGACATATAGGGGAAAAATAATTCTTCAAGATACAGTGCTAATTCTTCCTCCATTATGGTTATTTAAGTGGCCCAAGTTAGAGATTAAATTCTGGGCCAGATTCTGTGGCCCAGAAAAAACAGCCCACAAATATGATCATATCTCAGAATCCACAACTCCAAATGGGCCCAAATATATAGCCGGTTAGAATAAATCTAGGGCTCTATTTTCTTCTTCTCTGGCTCACTCTAATTCAGCCATCTAGAAGGTCTTCTAAGCATATCTGTTCGGTGAAGGAAATTTGGTTTCCACCTCGGGTCAAGGGTGGAAAAATCAACTCTCCCTTACTTACCACCCACCTATGGCCTACCACAATTAATTTAGGAGACATGGACTGTTGGAGGATCGACCCAAGGGATCAAAAATGCCTATTTAAGGAAGTGGTGTTAAAGGATTCAAGGATCTTGGGTGCTTGTTTTAATTGTATTGTTATGCTTCCACATTGTGTTTGTAATCGCATTTCAATTTCCATGTAAGTTTCCTTTTTGTACTTATTTGTTCTTAATCAACATCATTATCTTATATTCTTCCCATTTCATTCATTAAAACTTTATAATCACAAATCTCAGTGATTTAACTTTGTTGTTCTGAATTAGTTCACACATAGGTGTGAATTTCATTCACACACACGAAGGAGTTCTCGTTATTTCTGCGGTTTTAATTTCTTCAATCTAATTCTTGTAAGCCATCTTCCGCCCACCATTGAGAGTATACCATCAATGGAGGGATAAAGCTTTAATGGGTTTATCTTAAGAAGATGAAAAAGCTGGATTGAATGTTATTTTATGAACGATTTATTGTTAATTGGTTAACTAATTTATGACTTCGATTCATCAGTAATTTCCAATCTTCATCTTCACTGTGTTTGAGGAAGCAAAATCCAATTATTAAAATGACCATATACCTTGGAGACATCATGAATTTGGTTCTCTAAGTGTGTAGGGGATTAGTAATTGAGTCTAGTAACATCAAATCATAAAATGATGAAGGTAGTGTTATTTTGAAGAATGGATTCATCAAGAATTAATTAAACCAAAATTGTCTAAAGATGTAAAATTCATTCAATCCAACCCTAGCATAATCTTAAGATCAACCCATTTTCATTTAATTGAATTCACTTAGGTATATTAGTGTTCTTTAAAACAATCCAAAATCAGAACCAATTTGGCCACTTCATTGCCAAAAATCCACCTCATAGGTTGTGTGTCTTAGGTATCTTCTTATGTCTTAGTGGATTCGAAAACCCAATCTAGACTACAAGGACCATTCTACCTTCATATCTTGGGTAAATTTGAGTGTGAATCACCCAAAAATAGGTTTCCTTCCTAACGTAGGGTTCCACTTCCATACTTTTTTAATAACTAATAAAGTATACACTACATTTTATCCTTACGCTACATTTCTTCACGTTGGGTATGAACAGTGTTTCCAAACAAGCATAAGCAGATCATGAATTTGTAGAGCATGAACAGTGTTTTCGGAACACGCTAATGTGAATACTCTAGTAATTAATCCTCATTGTTCAAGAACTTAAATATTTAGTACAGAAATAAAAATTTAATGAATAATAAATTCCTGCAATATACATAACAAATAAAATAATTAGAAAATAATTAAGGGTATTTATGAGCATAAAAATTATCAAAAAGCGAGAGATTATTGTTCTCAACAAACTCCCCCTTTAAGTAAAAACATTATGTATTATTGAAAACAATACATGCCCAACAATCTCCCCCTTTTTGATGATCACAAAACCCATAAAATAACCAATTAAATTAACTTTCAAAATTAATTACATATAGTTTTTAATTTTTCCAAGATAAATACAATATTAGATTTAACTCAATTTCTCTCTATAATTTCTCCCACAATAAAGAGAAAAAAGGCATTTAAAGTATATAATTTGAAAAAATTAAAATAAAAATTTCTGTTTATCCAAATTTCTCCCCGTTTTTTTATTCCAAAAAGAAACATAGAATATGGAATAGAACATATTTAATGTAGCATTGAACTTAAGTAAATTGTATATTATTAATCAGTTGCCAATATGTAAATCTAGATTACTAGAATATCAAAACAAGGAGAGTAAAAGAATAATATAATAAAAAAATGAATCCAAATTTTATTTGAGAACATGAAATAGGTACAATCATGATGAACACATGAATCAAGGTTTGGTAAGGGTTTGAGATAGGGTATATCTTCTCTTAACTATGGATTTGATTTTTGACAACTGCTCTCTCAATCCTTTCATCATTCCTTCACCAAGCCTAACAATAAGATCACTGTTCTCTGATTCATATGAATGTCTTTAATGTGGTTTACTCTGAAAAACTCATGATGTCTTTCTTCATTTTCCATAAACAAGGAAAACTTTCCTGAATCTGACCAATATGCATAGTGGATATCGAGACATATCGATAATCTATCTTAGCTACCATAGTACCCTAATCATCTCCTAGACTAAATTGTAAAGACATAAAGAAATATCGTAGTTATACTTTATATAAAAACCCAGACTTCTCTATATTGAAGGTCTGCTCTAGATTTGAAAAGGAGAGAGCTTATTTCAATAGAAGATTCGTCTGATATAGCCATTCACGTTCTATGACATTTCCATGCAAATTTATTCTTCCTTCGGATCACTGTTTCTTAACTGTGATGGTCTCAGCCTCATCGATTCTCTTCGTTTTGGCCATTTCTATGAGAAATCTCTGAAGGTTCGAAAGAGGATTAGGGTTTCGAAGGTTTTTAGGTTTGAATAGAAAATGTGTGGTAATGCACCGAGAGAGCGAATGGGTTTTTTGTAGAAATTAAACGACTAAGAATTTTAATGTTTTCTGATAGCCTTGATTCGCGTGTCATCAATAATTATTACTTAGGTTTTAAAAAGGAATAAAATTGATTGTGTAGGATAAAAACTTATTCTGTTTTAAAAATAAATAGCTAATTTATTTTTAAACAGTATTAAGATAAATAAACAGCATAATAAAATAAAAAATTATTTAAAATTAAATAAACCTATCTCTACCTAAATAAAATCAAACCTTGCAGTGGGAAATGGTTTAGTAAACATATCAGCTAATTGAATTTCAGTACTTACAAATTACAAAGATATATCCTTTTTAAGAACATGATCTCTTAGAAAATGATGTCTAATATCGATATTCTTAGTCTAATAATCATTAATTGGATTTTTTAAAATATTAATTTCACATGTATTATCACATAAAATCGGCATATTATTAAAATTTAGTTCAAATTCCATAAAAGTGTTTTTCATCCACAACACGTGTGCACAAAAACTGCCTGTAGAAACATATTCTGCCTCAGATGTTGACAGGGAAACTAAATATTGTTTCTTACTTGACCAAGACACTAAGGATTTCCCTAAAAAGTGATAAGATCATGAAATGGTTTTTCTATATAATCTATAGCTTCCAAAGTTTTCATCTGAATATCAAAATAATTTAAAATAAAAAGTTTTGGGATAAAGAAGAGATTGAAAAATAGTTCCTTTTAAATATCTAAAAATTCTTTTATCAGCAGTTAAATGGGATTATTTATGATTTGATTGAAATCTTGCAAAAACACATACTGAATACATTATATTCGGCCTACTAGCAGAAAAATATAAAAAACTACTAATCATACCTCTATATGCTTGTTTTCAACTGATTTTCTAGTTTCATCCAAATGAAGTCTTATATTAGTATATGTAGGATTTTTATATATCTTATTGTTTTTAATTAAAAACTTCTTCAGTAAATTAGTAATGTATTTTATTTTATTTAAAACAATTCCAAAATCTTTTTGATAAATTGTAAGTCCAAAAAAATTTAATTCTTCCATTATACTCATTTCAAATTATTTTTGCATTAGATTTGAAAACTCATTACAAAAGGGATTTATTAGTTGATCCAAAATATTACATCATCAATATAAATTTTAACCAATAAAATATTATAATTTAAAGTTTTCTTAAAAAAGTGTTGGATTCACCATTCCAACAGTAAAATCATTTTTTAATAAAATGGAGCTTAATCTATCATACCAAGCTCTAGTTGTAAGTTTAAGGCCATAGATAGCTTTAGTAAGTTAAAAAACAGAATCTTGTTTTTTGTGAATTTTCAAAACTAGGAGGTTGATCAACATAAACTTCCTCCACTAAATAAACATTTAAAAAGGGATACATAACATCCCTCTAAAATAATTTGAAGTTAATATGAGATGCATAAGCTAAATGGATTCTAATGGCTTCTAATCTAGATATAGATGCAAAGGTCTCATCAAAATCTATACCTTCTTCCTGATTATTTACTTTAGCAACAAGTCTTGCTTTATTTCTAGTTACTATTCCTTGATCATCTTGTTTGTTTCTAAAGACCCATTTGGTTCCTATCATTGAAAAATTATGTGATCTTTCAACTAAATCCATGACTTCATTTCTTTTTAATTGGTTTAATTCTTCATGCACTGCTATGATCTAGCTTTCATCATCTAAAGCTTATTCTATAGACTTGGGTTATAATTGTGATAGAATGGTAGAGAATTCTACAAGATTTCTAATATTTCTTCTAGTTTTTATTCTTGTGTCTAAGTCACCTATTATAGTTTCTAAAGTGTGATTATTTAGGGTTTCATTCTGTCTAGTCATTACACTTATAGTTTCTTCAGTATCATGTTCTTCTGAATAAGGCTGAATTTCATTTATATCTTTTTTAAAATAATTTTTCACGCTCTCAAGTCTCATGTTATCATTTGAGTCAGATTCATCCATTTGATATGTCCTTTTCTCAAAGGGATCAGATTCATCAAATTTCACATTAACTTATTCTTCAACAATCCTTGACTTCTTATTATAGACTCTATAAACATTGGAAGTAGAATAATATCCTAAGAAAATTCCTTCATCAGATTTTGGATCAAACTTTCCAAGATTGTCATTGGTGTTTAAGGTGTAAACCTTGCATCCAAAAACATTAAAGTAATTTAGTTTAGGTTTTCTGTTATTCTTGAGTTATTAGGGTGTCTTTTTCAGAATTATTCCTATTAAAACTCTATTCATTATATAGCAGGTTGTGCTTACATCTTTTTCCCAAAAATAGGTAAGAAGAATTTATTTATTTTGTATAGTCATACCCATTTCCTGAATAGTATTATTTCTTCATTCAACAATTCCATTTTATTGAGGGATTATTGGTGCAAGGAAGGTGTTTTTAATACCCTTATTTGAGAAAAAAGAATTAAATTCCAGATTCTAAAATTATCCACCATGATCACTTTTTAATGAAATTATTCTAAGAACTTTTTCATTTTGAAAAGATTTACAAAACCTTTCAAATAATTTAAAAGCTTCATTTTTAAATTTTAAAAGGAAAATCCTTGTAAATCTAGAATAGTCATCAACTAAAACATATACATATAATTTACCATCCAATATTGCTACTCTTGAATGTCCAAAAAATTCATATGGATAGGTTCTAGAAGTTTATATATAGAAATTTTGCTAACATATTTGAAGGATGATTTGTGTTTCTTTCCAAGTTTACATGCAAAACAGAATCTATCAATTTCAAATCTGAGACAAGGAAAATCTGAAACTAATTGTTTCATAGATAATTTATGTAAAACATATACATTACAATGTCCATGTCTTCTATGCCAGATCCTAGATTCATTTATACTACCAATTATGTAGTTAACGTGTTGTTTACACAAGGAATTTAAATCCAAGGTATACACATTTTCAGTTCTAGATGATCTAAATTTAAGCTGTTTATTTTTGAAAACAGAACAGAAATTGTTAGAAAAATCCACAGCATAAACATCATCACATAGTGTAGAGAAACTTATCATATTTTGTTTCAATCCTTGTGCATAATGTACTTTGTTGATTGAGACAGCTTCTAGATTTCCATCTTTTCCAATACCAATGATTTTCCCTTTGGCATTGTCACCAAAAGTGACAAGTCCACCATATTTTTTAGGGAGTGTAGTGAAATTAGATTACTTTCCACTTATATGATTTGAGAAGCCACTGTCCATATACAATATGTCCTTTTTTCTTTTGTGACCTGCTCCTTCATCTATTTCTAACATAAAAAACATGTTGGATTTTAAATTTGCTTCTTCCTTCTCTGAGTCTGATTAAGAAGTGCTAATGGTGTCTTCAGATACACTCAATGTAGCTTTAATTTCTTTCTTTTCCTTATGCTCATAATCTTTTCTTTTGAAGACCTTCTTTTTCCTGTCTTCTTTACACTGAGGATAGTCAGGTCTACTTTTCCCCATTTTTTCACTCATAAAATATGACTTTTTTATCAACCTTTTTGAAGGATTTTCCGAAGCCCTTCTTCTTTATATAGAATTTAGTGCATTTTCTGGCTAGCTGAGACAATTTCACATCAGAATTTTATAAATCATAACATTCTGATTTTTCATTTAAACTTTTCTTCATATTTCTGTTTTTTCTCTGTGATGACACTTTCAAGGAAATGTCATCTCTCTTGATAAACACTTTATGGACATTTGCTTCATATTGCATCTCAGCTTCAAATGTCATTAGTGTTCCAATAAGTTCTCTCATGGTTAAGTCTTTGACAGGTTTTGACTATCTGATTACTGCAGAGATTCCATTCCATCTTGTAGGTAGTACTCTCAGTACTTTTAAAGCTTGATCATCTTGTTTAATGGGATCTCCCAAGGTGGTTATGTTATTGAAAATATCATTAAATCTTCAATTCATTTGATTAATACTTTTAACTTCAACAATTATAAATGTATAATATTTAAGCTCAGAAGTAGCATATCTCATTTCCCAGATATTGTTAGTTCCTTCATAAACAATAGCAATATTTTTCCACATCTCATATACTATCGGGAATTGAGATACTCTGTTACATTCATCAGGTCCTAGACCACATATAACTGAATTAATTTTCTTCGAGTTCATATCATATTCTACTTTTTTAGCTGCACTCCATGTTTCAGGTTTTATGGAATTTCATATATAGTCAGAATCATAGAATATACTATGTATCCAATGTTTTTCAGATAGATAATCATTTGATACTTCCATCATCCATAGACTTCTCCATTGAATTACACTGCTCTGACCATAGACATTACCTCTCCTATATCAGTCAACCTCCTCTATGTATAATCACTTTCATCATTTTAAGGCTTTATCAGAAAGATCAACCTCTGATACCAATTGTTGGATCAGATTATACTAAATATACACAAGAGGGGGGGTGAATTGTGTTTTTTCAAAAATCATCGTGAGATCGGGTCCTTCCCTTTAACTTTAATCAGATAAATTAATGTAGAAAAAATTTAAATAGTATAGAAACAAGATATATTGTTGTTCAGGGAACAGAAGGCCTCTAGCACACTCCACCAACACTCTACTCCACGAGCGTGGTGATTTTCACTATCTAGTCCTCGTTTCCACAAACCATTTCACAAATGAGTACAGGAAGGTGACATATTTACAATCTAAGGGAAAAAAGAATTCTGGTTCACTCACAGAACCTACATAGCTTAGTATGATAATCCGATCACTGAAGAATAAAAATGAAAGGTATCTTTACTTTTAAAAATACTTTCTAGTTGTTCTTCTCAATTGCAATAGAATGAAATTGATAGTATATGGATCGTCACCTTCAGAAAAAATGATCTTCAAATAAGAGTCGTTTTGAGTTGATCCTATTATAGTATATATAGAAATATAACTCTGAACTTCTGCAGTAGCAGATTCACAAATGGTCTTCGATGTAGAACGAGTGAATCTTCTATCATGATTCTTCTTCTTCAATAAATAGAGCTTTTTTGTTATTTTTAATCTGAAGATCTGTGTTTTTGATAGTCTCTATTTTTCTTCCTTTTTATGAATATGATCGATTGATGTAGTTTTAAAATACAATATGTATATATATATATATATTAAAAAAATCACATCTATATAACAATGTCGATCACTTCTCTTGTAAATTTATATTCACAAAAGTTTTCTTTTGATTCACGAGATTCAACCATTTGAATTTACAGAGTAGTTATAACTTCCCTTGAAATTATCCAAGAAAATATCCTTTTAATTCGATCCTTAAACGACTCTGAACTTGACAAAGAAAAATTTTAAAATCTGCTTTTATTCCGGCTTGAAATCATCCTAATAAATAGCTTGCTGACTATTTCATATTAATATCAACTATAAACTCTCCGACAACAAACGTAAGGCTGAGTTGTATAGTATGCATCCTCTGAACGTAATGTAGATAATAAATTTAATATTTATGACATATCCTTCAAACGTACGGTTGTCAATATATGGTTTATCACAAACACAGGGTTGTCAACATAAGGTTGTTCACAAATGTAGGGTTGGCAATGTATGGTTGATCACAAATGTAGGGTTGGAAACGTATGGTTGATCACAAACGTAGGGTGGGCCACCCATACTCATTCTCTTAAACATTCAAATGTATGATAAAATACCCATACTTTTATAAGCATTAAATGAAAAGTTCTTACTCGACACTTTTATTAGAACATATGGTTGTTTACAAATGTAAGGTTGATGAACCATACTTTTGAGAAACAAACGTAATGGTTAAAACTTACGTACGGTTCATCTTCCACACTTTTTCAATAACCCAGACATAGGGTTCCTTCATAACATAGGGTTCCTCTTCCATACTTTTATGATAACTCATAAAGTATACACTACATTTCATCCTTACGCTACATTTCTCCATGAAGGGCATGAACAGTGTTTCCAGAACACACTTAAGTAGATCTTGAATATGTAGAGCATGAACAGTGTTTCCAAAACACACTAATGCGAATAATTTAGTAATTAATCCTAGTTTTTCAAGAACATAAATATTTCATCCAGAAATAAAAATATAATGAATAATAAATTCCTACAATATACATAACAAATAAAATCATTATAAAATAATTCAGGGTATTTGTGAGCATCGAAACTATCATAAAGAGATAGAGTATTAATATAAAAAAACTCCCTCTTTAAATAAAAAAATTATGTATTGTTGAAAACAACACTTGATCAACACCTATGAGGTGGGATACACCCCCCTTGTTGGTTCCACTTCGCGCGCTCGGATCCTTCTGGTGTCTTCACGAGCCTTGTCCTCCTCATCAAGGTGAGTCTGTCAGTGTATTTTTCATGATTCACATTCGCCATTTGATTCCTCTCTCAGCAGGTTAGCTTGGATTAAACCCTAAGGTTCGGGTTTAATGGGGATTCTTTGTTTCATATTTTCTAAGGTTGTGCAATATGGTTCTCGGGACCTATTGGTCCGCATTCTAGAAACTACCACTGAAGGTGTGGAAGTTCAGGATGATTCAGTTTGTCGATGTTGTTTCAGGTGTTAGAATATATATGATTGATTGGTTTTTCATAGTCTATTTTAGAGTCTGATATTTTATCTGAGTCCCTAGCATATAGTTGTATGTGCGTTGAAATTACTGCATAAGTTATGGTCTCTTAGTATTGACGTGGTGAATTTTAATAAATTTTTTAGAAAACACAAACACACACACACATACACATATGTGAATGTGTGCACACATGAGACTGTATACCAGTTGTGGATTGATTTTCATAATATTTTAAGCTACTAATTATTTAATTAGTTCAACCCTAATTCCAAGTCCTCAATTTTATAAATGTAATAATAAATAGTTTACTTCACTTTTATTACAAATTAAATCCAGCTAGTGATGTATTTATATTAAATGCCTCTTAATTTTAATCTTGCATGTTTAATGATTTATAATTCTAAATGACACAAGTGATTTTTTGGATATGTACTATCATTTTTTTGTATTCAAACCCCTTAATCGAGGTGTTCCGCCTTCAAACCAAAAATTAGTGGTAGTGTTATATCATGTTTTATTGTCATTTTTTTCAATATATCTTTTTGTTAATACTGATATATGACGGGTGGATTCCATGGAACATATATATGATTCTTGAATTAATCATGGGACGTTGATGATCGTGAACAGTTTTAATTAATTGATGAATTAATTAAGGAATTTTAACCTCGTTGAAACATGTTAATTAATTATGAATTAAATAAATGGAAATGATGTGATAAAATAACTTTTTTTAAAAAAAGTAATTAATGTGATAATTCATTTTGAAAAAATTGATGTAATTAATGGTGAATTATTTTTGTGATTTTGTAGTAAATTATTTAAATAATTAACTATGTAAATTATTTATGGAGATTTGAGATTTATATTGAGATAATAATTTTTCTGGAAATTTAATTATGGGGCATTATTTGTTTTGTAGATTAATTAATTGAAGGATTAATTAATGGTAATGTGTAAGTAGTTATTTATTGAATTAAAAAATAGTTTTGGTATATTCATCTAATCAATTGGATTTGTAAGGGAATAAGGATCATTGATCAGTAAATAAAATATCATGTTTTCAATTAAGGAATTGTGATAATTAAATGTTGAGTTAATTATTTGGTTGACTTTCTTGTGGTTAAGAATAATTAATTTATAATTAAATATTAACTATTGATATGTTGAATGGATTATTAATTGTAGAACTATTTGAATGTAGTTTTAGGTTTTTAATTAGTTAATAATTAATTAACAAATTTGAATAATTCATTTATGAAATAATTAATGGATGTTTTGGGGTGTTAGACATGGAATTATACAAATATGATAAATATATATGTATGATTGGTAAATGCATTGTGAGAAATGGACTGATGCTCCAAATATTCAAGGGGTTCAAGGCATGGAATTATACACCCATCTTGCAAGCAAATATTCATTTATGGGACATGGACTGATTCTCCAACTACCCATGGGTTTTGAGACCATGACTGATGCTCAATATACTCATGATGGTGCAAGACATAATGTTCTACACCCATTAATTTAAAATGGATCTGGGACCAATTGGTCATACATGAACTGAATTAAATGGTTAATAAAAAATGGTGTGATGTAATAATTTTCGATAAAATATGGAAAATGGTTCAGATCTTGGCACAACCGATGTGGGTATTGAGATACTATTTTCCAGGGGAACCTAGAGATTTATGCAGTTAAATAAAGAATATCAATTAACAAGGACTATATAATTTAATGTGGATTATATAATTTAATGAGGCTTATATAATTTAATGAGTATTGAATATTTGAAAATTGTAAACGAATGTCTGATAAATGTTCTGTAATCATGAAAAATGTATAATGCAGTTTTATACACTAGCTGAGGGCTGTAGCAGGTACTTGGGTATATAGTTTCATTGTACTGATTACGTTATTATATGAATACCGTCACACTGTTTAAATTATTTATTGATTTTATTAATTTGGGGTAGACCCCTGTGGTCCCAGCCTACTGAGATTTTTATCACAAACCCTACTTATGCAGCCATTGCACTGGGGTACCCGAGTAAGTTCTATTTGGTTGTAGGATTGTGATTTTTTCATATACTTGGTAGATAAGAGACAATGACCGAGGGGAATCTCGGGACACTCGAGGATATCACCCTTGGGTCTTGAGCCATATTTATTCATTTATTTATTAATATGTAAAGTGTGATGTATTATTATAACATTTATATTTTTACCATCATAACATTCCTACATTTTCTAACATTGGAATTGGGCCTTTTGTTTTATTCATCAATTATAAAATTATTTCTTCCACTTATTTATCATTACTCACACTATTTCCACCATTTTTATATATTTCCCATTGTTTTTAATATGATAAGGGGTGTAGTCTCTCCACTAACTCTCCTTAGATCATCTTTGCTAGTCAAAATCCTCTGGCATATGGTGAAAGGTGCTTGAGGTCATGTAGTGACTGGTCTAGCCACCGATTTTGGGGTGAGCCGGTTTGGGGCATTACAAAGTGGTAACAAAGTGATATTTCTCTTTTGTATTACTATTTTGGGGTTGGTAGACTGGATACTAGTAAGGTTTCATCACTTGGGTTAATATCCATGCATAGGAATGATCACCCCACGTACAGGAAATAACCAGATGGCTGGGGTTTGGATTGTTGTTCATTCTGTTCACTCTTACAGTTGATATGATTTCACCTTGAGTGGCTGTTGTATTTCATTCTACTTATTGATTATGAAAAATGTGTAAAAATTTATGTTGGCCTGATATGTTAATGATGTTTCATTACATGAATCATATTAGAAACTTAGAGAAGAATATTCCATTCATATATTCCATGTCATGTAGTTGCATTAGTAGGATATTTGCTGGTATGCATTATGTGCCTTGAATATATGGAATGTCTTGTACTTATTTATCATTCCCTCTTATATAGTATGTTTCGGTGATATAATTAACATACATCATTGATAATATGAAACGATTATGTGCCATGCTTATGGGTTATAGAATTTTCTAGTGATTTCAGCATGTTAAACTGTGTTAGCTACTTGTAGTGACATATAATATTGTTTATAAATGTTTGGTTACTTTGGATAAATTTATTCTATTGCAATTAATATGGAACCAGTTTTCAGTTTTAAGGTGTATGTGTGCTTTATAAATGCGAAAATGGGTAACCCGTGTATTCAATCAATTAAAAAGGGATGCTAAAATTAAAATGTTAAATGAAAATTGCATATCTCAAATGAGGTCCAAATTCCAGTAGTAAGGTTTATAGGTTCTTTATTGACAAGTAGATGGAAATACATGTGACTAAATCATATAACCACAGTATTATTGAAAATGGTTATTAATGTAAAAATGTTGATTTTTTAATATAATGAACTATTTTGGGATTTCTTTTTGAAGAACCTGGATAGAATAAATGTGACCCGTATAGGTTCCCTTTTTGGTAAAAGGAATTTAGATGAAACATTTCCTGAAAAAAATGAAATGACACTAAAAGTTAAATGTTTATAGATAATTTTTTATAAAAATCCTATTTCTCTAAAGGGAATTGTTTTTGAAAACTAGGTGACTTGTTATAAAAAATTATGTCATTGAAAATCCCATGTTGGGTACTGTCACATCAATTTCAGTGAAGATGTTGGAAGGTGACGCAGATATTTTTCAATAGTGATGTCTATTAGTAGTTTGAATGATCTTCTTAGAGTCCTTTGATTTCTCTAATTGCACTCTTCCAAATACAACGAGCATGCCCCCTATCATGACCTCGTCATGGAGGCACTAAGATAGTGTCATTATTACACCACACTAATACTTAAAATGATATTGGGCTTGATAAGTGGTTGTTATCTGGGATGTATATGGGATGCCTGGTTCCTTTGGGCTATGCCTTCATTAATGTTTGGGAATGCTAGTTTTATTAAATATCCTTACAACTGCTTGACTTGGTAATGTCACCTGAGGTCGGGTAAGGACTTCAGGGTACATGCAGTTTGTGATGTAATAAATTTTAATGGCATGTCCCTAGTTTAAGGGTGAGTGTGGATTTTTGGGACTGTAATGTGTTTCTAAGAAATCATGTGCAACTAGTTTCAGTTAGTCGATCAAGATTTGGCCTTTTTCTTCAATGAGGTCCTAGTAATGGTCTCAAATGTAAGCTCTGTTTCGGTAATCATTTGACCAGGTTTTAAATAAATAAGTTGTTGGACTAATGTTTTGGTTAGTAGTGTGTTTGGATTTTAGAAACCTAATGTATTTTTTAAAACGAAACTTCTCAAAATTGGTGGGTCAGAAAAAGTTGTAGTTCTTGATGTCTTCTTAGGGATGAGAAGTGTTTAAGGTGGGTAGATATTAATGTCCCATGTTTTTGAAATGGGTTTAAATTACGATGTTTTTTGAATTTTTTTCCCAATTATCTAAGGGTTAGTTATTTAATAGAGCTCTAGAACAATATTCGGAGTGTTGTAACACATAAAGGTGTCGTTTATGGAATTGGATGAATACATGATAATTTTCACGGGTGTCATGATAAGTATCGAGAGCACCAGATCCAGAAAATTCTAATTTAATGGATCTGCATGGGCTGCGCATGGTTGAGGTCCAACCCTTGAAGCATAACCCATTTAATATTTTATTTATTTTAATTAAATAATATTAAATGGGACATTTGAGTATAAATAGAAGAATTTATTATTAATAATAATGTTGTTATTATTATAATGATGTCATAAGATATTTTTATGTTAAAATATTTTAGTTTCATGATTATTGTGGTGTAACATTTATGTTAAAAGATTTTAATTTCATGATAATTGGGGTGTAACATTTGTGTGAAATTAATGTGTCTTTTGGTTATATTAAATAAATGATTAATTAAATTAGGAGTAAAAGTGTTTTGAAATTAAATGATATGTTTTTTATTTAATAACGAATCATTTAATTAAATACGAAACATTGGAATTTATAATGAAGCATTTTTATTTAATATAGGTGTTGGGATTTATCAAAGGTTGAATAATAATAATAATGTGATTATTATTATTATGGTTTTTTGAGTATAATAATTATCATTAATTATGGTTGTTATTATTATTAAGAAAAATAATAATAATTGCTTTTGGGGTTTTTTAATAAAATCTAATGAAGAGGGCGATGTAATTAATTATTTCAAAATAGTGGTCTCATTAAATTAAATTGAGTTAAATAGAATTTAATTAAATGATGCGTACTTGAGATTTTTGGGTTTTAGGAAAGAAGTTTTTTAGATTATAATAATATTGATGGTTATTATTATGGTGGTTTCCTTTTTTTAATTTGAGGTTGAAATAAATTTAATTAAATGAGTGGTTGGGGTTTCATTTAATTAAATTTAAGGTGAATAGGATTTTAATTAATCACTACAAATCCAATGATTTAATTAATTAATTTGTGTTGAGAGAATTAATTAAATAACGATGAGTTGGAGTTTTTAATTTAATATAATTGTGTTGATATAATTTAATTAAATAACACGATGTGTGGAATTAATTTAATTAAATTTTGTGAATGAATTAATATAAATAATGTGTTAATTAAGAGTTAGTACTTATCAATGAAGTGTATTATTAAAATACATGTAAATAAAGAGTTGGGTTTAATCAAGCTATGCATGGTTAGTCAAACCGTGCGGTTCAGCTGCACGGTTACCCGCTTTCTAAATTTTTTTTATTTAATTCATTTAAAAGAAGTATTTAATATTAATAATAATAAAAATGATGTTATTATTAATATTAATTAAATTTAATTAAATAAATGTTACAAGAATTTAATTTGATGATTAATGTTGGGGTTTCAAAAATAATTATGAAATATTTATTTAAATGTTAAAATATTGAGAATAATAAATGTTATTATTATTATATTAAATATATTATTTTATTAGGGTGTTAAATAGTCTATTTATAAAGAATGAACGAGGAGGCACACTGCATGAGTAGTGATATGCACCAGACTCCCACCACCTTAAGAGGCGCGTTACATCCTCTTCCCTTCTCCTCTTTGCGTGCTCTAATTATTCTGGTGTCTTCAAGAGTCTTTTATGCCTTATCATGGTGGGTCTATCTGCATATTTGTTCGTGATTTACATAGACCATTTGACTCCTTTATCACCTTTTTTTCCAGGCAGAAACCCTAATGTTTGGGTTTCATTGGGATTCCTTGTTTATTTGATTCTAAGTTCGGGAAACAGGGTTCTCAGGACCCATTAGTCCATGTTCTAGCAACCACAACTGAATGAGATGTAGTTTTCGATTGATTTGGATTGTCGACTTTGTTTTGGAGGTGAGAATTTATACCATTTTCTGGTTTTTCGCCATCTATTTTGGATTCTGTTATTTAATCTGAGTCCCTAGAATATAGTGGCAGGTGTGTATACCTTGTTGTACTAGTTATTGTCTCTTAATATTAATTTGATGAATTTTTAATCAATTTTTTAGACAACACAAACACACACACACACACCCATACACACAAACACACACACATATGATGGTGTGCGCGCATGCGACTGCAAACCAATTGTGGATTGGTTTCTACCGTATGTCATGTTGCTGAGTATTGAAATGCTTCCTCCTTGAGGTGGGGTACCTTTCCCAATCATCAATTTTATAAATGCAATAAAAAATTTCCTAATTAAAATTTATTAGAAATTAAATCAATATAGTTATGTATTAATATTTAATTCCTCGTAATGTGAATTTATCATGTTTAATTACATAAAATGCTAAATGTCATAAGTGATTTGTGTGATAAGTAATATCATGTTTTTTAATAAAACCCCTAAACCATGGTTCACTTACATCAACCCAAAAAGTAGTGGTAGTGTTATATCATGTTTGCTTTTGGTTTGAGTTTTCCATATATCTTTCCGTTAGAACTGATATATGATGGGTTGATTTCATGAAATTAATATTTTATTTTTTAATAAATCATGGGATAATGATTCTATTGAATAATGTTAATTACCTGTTTAAACAATTAAAGGGTGTTGACCTTTTTAAAACATGTTAATTAAACGTGAATTAATTAAATGGAAATAATGTGATAATTTTTTTAAATTTAACTAATGTGATATTTCATTTTGGATAAATTGACGTAAATTACGCTGAATTAATTATGTGATTTTGTAAAATATTATGTGAATGATTAATTGTGGAAATTAATTATAATGATTTGACTTTTAGATTGAGATAACTATTGTTTTTGAAAATTATTTATGAGATGTGATTTGTTTGGTAGATTAATCAATTGAAGGATTAATTAATTGTAATGTGTACTTGGTTAATTGTAGCATTAACTAATAGTTTTGGTATATTCAACTAATTGATTGGATTTGTAAGGGAATAAAAATAATTGATCTGTAAATTAATTATCATGTTTTCAGTTTTGAAATTGGGATAATTAACTGTTGATTTAATTATCTGGATGACTTTCTTCGGGATAAGAATAATTAATTGTTAATTAATTATTAACTATTGAGAGATTTAATGGTTAATTAATTATAGAAATATTTGAGACATGTTTTATGTAGTTAATTAGTTGTTGAATTAATTAACAAATTTGATTAATTAATTAATTTATAAATTAATTAATTGATTGTTTCAGGGAGTTAGAAATGGCGTTCTACATGAAAGATAAATATATATGTATTATTGATAAATGAGTTGGGAGATAGGGATCGATACTTCAAAACCACACAAGGTGAATGACAAGGTGTTCTACACCCAATTTTCTTGAAAATATTTTTTTATGGTACAGGTAGTCATGTTCCAAATACCCATGGGTTTTTAGACTAGTACTGATGCTCTAAATACTCATCAGGGTACTAGATATAACATTCTACACCTATTAGTTGACATTGGACTATGGGTCCAATTGGTCGTACATGAACTGATTTAAATGGTTAATGAAATCCAGTGCGATGTAATGATTTGTGATTGAATATACAAAATGGTTCAGATCTCAGCACAGCCGTGACAGGTATTAAGATACGGTTGTCTAGGAGAACATAGAGATATATACAGTTAAATAAAGATTAATAATTAACAAGGCTTACATAATTTAACAAGGATTATATAATTTAACGAGGATTGAATATTTTATAACAGAAAATGAATGTGTGGTGACTATTGTGTATGCATGACAAATGTATAATGTAGGTTTAGACCCCAGCTAAGGGCTGAAGTAGGTACCTAGGTATATAGTTACATTGTACTACTTACATTATATTATACATTCCTTCACATTGGTTAAATTAATTAATGATTGTATATATTTGAGGTAGACACTGGTTGTCCCGGCCTGCTGTGATTTATGTCTAACACCCTTTATGGGCCTCCGTTGTACTAGGATACCTATGTATATTTTTTTCAATCGGAGGATTGTATTGTTTGAATATACTTCAGATATATGAGCAGAAGATTGAGAGGATGCTTAGGCTGCTCAATGAGATCACCATCGAGGAAGGATTCAAAATTTATTAATTTAGTTATTGATATGTAAATAATGATGTGTTGTTTATATATTTTATAGTTGAACCATAATAACATGCATGCATTTTATAACATTTGTGTTGGAAATTTTATTTTATATATGATTTATAAAATTATATCTTCAACTACTTTATCATCATTCACAATGTTTCCACCATTTTTTGATATTTTCCACAGTTTTTACTCATATAAGAGGGTAATGTTTCCCCACTAACTCTCCATTAACACTCGCTACTAGTCATCAGTCTCTATCATACACCGAGACGCTCTTGAGGTCTTGTAGTGACTGTTCTAGCCACCAGTTTAGGGTTGATCTGGGGTGGGATGTTTCCATTTAAAAGATAATAAAATTTTATTTATATTATCATCAATAAGGTTACTACTCTATTGGATGGTTAACTATTCAAAAGAGTCTTATAACTATTCAAAATTGGAATTTAATATTTCATCAGTATAGGTTCTTTTTCTTCTATAAATACCACTTATTTTATTGATTATTTATTTATAATGTTTTTGTTTTTTTCTCAATGTGATTTTATATGGTTTATACTATATGACATAATTATAAGCATGTAATTTTCATTGATAAAATTTTGGGTCATTAAATCCATCCCTCCATATGAGAATTCACCCTCAAAACTGCGTATTACATTCCATGTAAGAAAAAGCGAGGGTACTTCTTCTTCATCACTTCTTTCAGTTCCCATGTTGCCTATTCATACATATGGTCACACCATAATAAATTGACCTTGTGAGTAGACTTGTTGTGTATCAATTTATCTCTATGATCCAAGAGCATAAATGGATTATCCTCATAAGAGATATCATTTTCCAACTATATTACCTTTGATGTAGATATATATAGGCATCTACTTAGTACTTTCTAAAGAGGGATACATGGAAAACATCATTATCTTGAGGCATGGTATGTGTAATTCCTAGTCTATTGGTCATAGTTCAGACATGATCATGGATTATGAAGGGGATGATGTACCTTGGACTCCACTTTTCTTTCTAACCAAGTCTTATGATCCTTTTACTTAGAGATATCCGGATGAATTCAAGGTCTCAAACCATAAACTCCAAATGATGTCAATGATTTTCTTCATAACACTTTTCCGATTTTAGGTATCATGGACATGGAGATAAAAGGGTTTCACCTTTTCTACCATTTATTTCACCATTTCATGTCATATAATATTACGTTCATCTAATTCATACCATCATGCTGATGTTCTACATATTTTCCCATAAATGGATTAATATGTATCCTTTTGGATGCTCGAGTGAAAATCATTGTTGTAGAATAACTCACCCAATATTATATGTTGATTAAATCTACTGTAAAACTCAATAAAACATTATATTAACATTTATTCTAGTTTCTGAATAGTTTAATAATATTTTCTATTAGATTAAGGATGATAGGTTGTACCGATGTACATATCAGTGCTTTAATCATTTGAATACTTTTCCAGAACATGGAGTTTAATCTCAGATATTAATCAGATACAATCGACAGTGGCACTCCATACAACCTTACCACTTATCTAATGTATATCTATTAAAGTTATAATACAGTGAAGTCTTATCGAATTGGGATAAATTGATCTATATTTATATGAATATCCACAATGACCCATATAGAAATGTTTCCTCTAGATATCTTTATAAGTCTAGTGAAAATGTTCATGGAAATGTTTTTTCATTTTCACGGTGGTATGGGTAATGGTTTCATCATACCCATTGTCTTTTTAATTTTAGGCCTTCACTTGTTAAAACACCAGGAACATTCATTAATATTCACTGATATCCTTCCTCACATTTTCCCTCTAATTTTAGCCTCAGATATCGTGATACATCAATTTTATCTCATAGGGTTAATAGAGAAGTTTGAGATATATGAATCACTCAGAATCACATTCTATATATCAATATAATGGTATAAATAGTTTTCACCAAAATATCATGACCCCTTCCTCGTCCATTTTAAACTTTTAATATTTCCCATTTCAATAGAATCCATAATTTTTCTGAATTTCCACATCATTTCATTTATCATCCTTTATTTTCTTTATAATGGATAGTTATGAAGTCATTTGAGAATGAATTGATGATGTTACTTCCTTAATGATTCCCATGTCCATCCTTTTGTGATCTAAGAGGATTCGATCATTCTCAATTATCATTGTTGATAAAGATTCATGATCATTTCTACATAGAGTATCCTTTAACTTATTTTCAATACTGGGATGGCAGGGGGATTGAGAAGTTTTAATCCTTGTTGAGCTCTAACCATCATCACTGGCACATATTAAGAATCTTATATGTGAATATATATTTTATTCTCTTATGATTAGTATATATTTCACACTTCTCTCTATAGAGATAATGAAGCCATAATTTCAATGTGATGATCACAGCCACCTACTATAGATCGTGTATGGGGTAGGGTTTATCTTGGGTTTTCAACTACCTTGAGATGTAGGATATTGGTATATAATTTTCTATTATTACATAGAATAATCCCTTCTTTGAAGCATCACTTTATACCAGAAAGAGTTACCCACTAGCCACTAATATAGTAACTAGTGTATTGATAGGACTCTATTTCAACTCTTTGAAGTAGTCTTAAAATTAAATTGTCCAAAAATACATTACTCCGTTCTGATAAAAAATTATTATCTAGTTTTAAAATCGTGAAATGTTCTTCACAAATCATCGGTAATACCTAGCTAGACCAAGGAAACAAAAATATCTTTATTAAATATGTTAGACTAGGTTACTCTATAATTTCCTTTTTCATGAAATGGTCCACAGATAATCATATATTAGTGACAATGTGGCCAAATAATGATACTTTCCCTATCTGGAGCTCACATTTACTATACATTTTCTAAATTTTGTCCATTCAAAAAGTCATTAGAAAGATATTAAAATTCTCTTCATGATTCTCATTTCTATTGGATTATGTTGTAATACCATTTATAAATACCACCATAAATTTTGTTGACATAATATCTAATGTCTCAATTCATTAATTCCATGAGTCTGAAAGGAATCACTATGAACTCATAGTGTCTATAAATCATTCGAAAGGTATACTTGGAAACATCTTACTTCCTCTCCTTTAATTGTTGATATCCGGATTGATGTTCTCCTTTAAAAAAATACGTGTCCAACAGATTTGAACAGAAAAGTCATCTATCCATGGTAGGGGGAATTTTCTTTTCATTATATTATTGAGTTCATGGTAATAAAAATAAGGACTCATTTATCAATCCTTCTTTTTGATGAATATGACTGTCAGACCCCATGGAGAAGCACTCAAGCATATAAAACACTTATATAGATTCTCCTATAAGTACTTCTTTAGTTTTTTCAACTCAATAGTGTCCATTATATAAGATGTATTTTATATTGGAACAAATCTATGATTATGTTCAATTGAAAAATCGCCATCTATATCAAGAAGAAGACAAGTCAATTCATCAAGGAATACATCAGTATAATCCCTAACAATTGGAATGTCCTCGAGCTTGATTGTCTCTTTTGTATCAATCATTTGAGCTAGATATTTATGCTTATTAGGAAACAATATCCACAATTGAAATGATAATTTTGAAAGAGATACATATTCTTCCTTACACTTGTATTGAAGTAGAGGATGCTTCGGTATGTGTAGTGTGATCTCCATGTCCTAACTACTGATGTGTGATTTATATAAATATAGACAATACATTCCCTATATAGAGTAATTCTCTACCAAATGGAGTATAAATTTTTTTATTGGGAGTATAAATCCAAAAACATTGACCAGGGAGGAGTTATAAACATTGGATGAAATAATTTCTCCATTTTTTGTTCTCATATATAACTCAAACTATATAATTGAGGTGGTGATTGAATAATTCTACTCAACTTATAAGATATAAAGGAATGCATAGAACCCGAATAAAACAGTACATTAACTACTCATGAATTTATATCCATTGAATCTATTACCACATCAGTTTTGGGATCCACCTCAGTATTTTGGATATCATATTCCCTTCAATGACCACCTTTACGTTCTTTTATGATTCCCACTAAAAAACTATGTCTTATGGAAATTGTAAGCATTATACCCATGCTACCTATAGTTGAAACACTTAACTACTAGATAATTGTTGATCTAAACATTCCTTTATTCTTCCAGATTAGTGGGACTCTTAACATCGCTTTCAAATTTATAAGCCACATACCAATCAATTCAAAATTTTAAGAATCTCTTAGTTCTCTTTAATCAGTATATAGGATTATTTGTCCCATGATTTTTCCACATGGGATGTTGGGTCCCCTTCTCATCTAGGGGATTATCATTTGATCCACCCATGTAATACTCAATTCTCCTCTTTTTTCAATAGACCCATGTGACCACTGAGAGTATAAAATCACTATTTAAACCTTAAGGGCACAACAACAAATATCTTCTTTTGAGTCAAAGCCTCGAATCACAAAACCCTTTTGTAGACACAAATTTAGTCCACTAAAGAAGTAATAAACCTTGTATTCAGTGTTCATGACAAATCTAGAGGCGTGCCATTCATGCCTTTTGACTTTTCCCTCACTCACCCTGATATACTTGTCTTCCTTTTACTTTAGTTAGTGGAAATCCATTTACATAATAAGACTGAGGGTTTAAAAAAAATAATCATTGAAGAATATTTTCTTGAATTTTCCCATTACATGGAGTCATTTTCATCCATATACACTATGTTATTTATCAGTGTCTACCAATAATCAACTTCCATATCAAAATGATTGATTGCCATAACAACTTTTTATTCTTCTTGGTACATGATGATAGAGAATTTATTCTCAAAGGAGTTATTTCATTATTCCACGATTATGGAATCCAAATATAACCTATATATGGGATGGATTTGTCACATAAAGGATTCTACCACAACTTTCTCTCTCTTAGAAGAAGGAGGGTGCTACACAAGATTCATGTTTTTATTCATAACATGAGCTACTTGGGAAAGTACTTAAATTTAGTTTTTTGCACTCTTTAAAATCATATTTGTAATGTAATTAGGTAGATAGTCACATTTTCTATCGCATTTACTATTGAAACATATTATTCGATTTCTTGAAATTATTAAGGGAAAATAATGTGCAATTAATGGGCATATATACTAAACTAATAAGTTTATAAAAAGAAAACAGTGAACATGATTTGATAATATTTGAAATAAAAATGATATCCTAACTTGTGATATTATATGCGTTAATCAAGATTTTAAAAGGTTATATAATTTTCCTCAGGGTTGTAAACAAATTTATCTAATCATAATCTCCAAAAATAACTATTTATTTTTACAGTACCTAATGTAGTGGCCTTAGAATTTTACACATATTATTACATGATTTTAACCATCTTTTACAATCAAATACAACCAAGGATCATAAAATTATTATCTTTTGATGATTATGTACATAATTGAAAATTTTGAAACCAAAATAAAAATATATTTGATTTAATCATCATAATGATCTCATAAATACCTTTTAACCCTTATATTATAATAGAATAATATGGGAAATTGATGAACAAAATGGATGAGATAAAAGTATTAGTAATAGAATAATAAAACCAATAAAAATAACACATGTGTCAGAAGACATAACATGTCAACATTGAAGGAATTGAAGTTGAATTAACATTAGAATTATTGTATAATATAGGAACATATAATCATAACATTATAGTAATGTGGAAGCAACATATAATATGACATAAACACGAGTCATGTCTATCTTCTAAGACATGGTGGGAAATGTCTTCTAAAGGACTTAGGTTCACTCCCTATCCCAAGATGACATATCATGAGACAAAACATTACCCAATTAATTTTACCACTATATGGGTACTCCCATCAAAAATTGGTAATGAAAATTTGTTACATATAATGAATAATACATCCTAAATAAGACGTAAACATATGGGTTACCCATGTAATGAATTGGGTATCATAATAATATCAATAGGTAAAACATAAGTGAATATCATAATGGCATAAAAGAAAGAAATGGTTTAAATCATAAATGGAAATTAACAATGGAAATAGGCATATAATATGATAATTTTAGTTCAATTTAATTGAATACTCAAATTTTAGATTTTAATAAACTTTAAAAAGAGATCCTTTTAGTTTAGTTTTAGATATTTATTTACGATTCTTTAAAAGAGGCACGAAATAAGTGTTTTACTAAAACTAGAAATGAATAAAGATTGTAGGTCATGATTAAATTAGTTATTTTATAAAATTTATTGTGGATTAAATAATATTATAGATAGAATATGAAAATTGGTATGAAATCGGTATATTCTCTTAAATTAGTTTTTCTTATCTGGAAAAATTGAGAAGTGAACCTTTTTTCAACATATATCTCCCATTAAAAGAAGGATGATATGATATTGATACATGATTTTGTAACATGTAAATAAATTTTTTAATAAGTATATAAAAATAAATTAAAATTACATTGGGTTACAAAGAGATAAATAGTAACCCAATGTATCAAAAGGAGGTTCGGATAGAACCCCTTATCTTATGTTCGAAACTATTTTGCACTTGATATTAATATAATACTTAATCAAATTTAAACAATAAATTAATTAATTTATAAATTTTATAATTTTATTTAATTTATTATAATGTTATTATGTTCATTGATGTATTTTTATGAGTTATAAGATATAATTTTATCATTTAAGAGTTTTCATTTACTTGGTTTTCATGATTGGTTAGTTGAATACATGTGTGGAAAATCATGTTAAATGAGAATATATGTCCAGAATTATTTTTATATATTATTAATTATCCTCCATGGGAATAAATGATCTTATAAATAATTTGGATATATCCTATTACGATGAATCATTAGAAAATTTGTTAATTATAATATTTTAGGTTAATTATGGCGGTTTTCATTCACAATGAATTAATTTCGTTTTATCATTCAGTATTACTTATATAAGATAGATATAGAAAATGAATCGGATTATAAAATAAATTTAAAATTTAGTCCAATCATAAATTGTTTTTAATAACATCATTTTAGGCATTAATGGAAATAGAAAACTTGTAGTCTTTGAATGAAATAAATTAACAAATCACGAAAGAAGTATTAATTTTTAGAACAAATAGGGGTTGGGAAAGAATTGAAGGAGGTTAATACCATAATAATAATATAATTTTATTTTTTTGGGTTACTATATTTACCATGGCACTTGTATAGGGCTAGGTGAGGAGAGAATGAGAAATGAGAAGAACATGAAATGAAATTGAAAGAAATGATAGATGATTTTTACTCTTGAATTATCCTCCTTGGGATCCTCCTTATGAAAAATTGGTTTTGGTATTCTATTTGACCAAAGGATACAAGACATTAAGTAAGTTCCTGGGAATATGGTTGGCTAGAATTTGGGAATGGATCCAAACATGAGATGTGTGAGATAATAGTTGGTTAGTGGTGGTATTTATATGATATGAGAGGGGTGTTTTCTCATTATTTTATTCATTCGTTATTTATTTTTCTTATTAAAATAAATTATAAGGATTATTGTGAATATATATATAGTAATAAGTGCATGTGTGGTCGAACCAATGGTCAGTTACATTACCCATGGCTCAATAATGACTAAAAGATTCATTTTATTATGTATACTGTAAAATACCATATTTCACTATTCACCCAAAATTCAACTATATAAAAAAACAGAATCAATACCCAATACTATTTGTTGTGCATAAAATTCAAAAATGGAATCCATTTTAAGAAAAAAAATTTCTAAATATTATTAATTTTATTTTCAACTTAAATCATATTTGATTTGGAGAATACCAATTTAAAAATTATAACTGATTTTTAAACACCTTGAAAGACAAATCAAGCTCACATAAAATTATCTAATATTCATAAATAAAAAATATTAATTTATTAATACATTTAATTACATTAAATTTTCTTTTATAAAATTATATTAAATATAAAATTGGTATTAAAAATTTATCTTTAATAAAAATATTAACACTTTAATAATAATTTCTAAATCATTTATTAACTAATATTATGGTATGATTATATCTTAATTTCATTCATAAGATACCGAATTTCTATTTATACTCTCTTGGTTGAGGTTACTATTCTCTTTGATAGTTTATAATTCAAAAGGATCACTATACTATTTAAAAGATCAAGTTACTATTTCATCAGTATAGGTTCCTTATATTCTAGAAATACATCATACCAAATTAATTCTATATTTATAGTGATTTTACTGTGATATCTATGTTTTTTATAAGGAATATACTATGGGAAAAATTATTTGAAGGTAATTTCCATTGATAAAATATCGGGTCATTACATCCTTCCCCCCAAGTAAAATTTCACTATTGAGATGTCATTTTACTTTTTATGTCAAAAAGAGAGAGTTTACATCACCTTCATAGCTCCTTCCAGTTCCCGTTTTGCCTATTCATAATTATGGTTCTATAAAATTACATGGACTTGGTGAGTAGTCTTCTTGTTTATATCATTATCTCTACAATCCGGGATCTTCACTGGCTACTCCTCTTAAGATAGATCATTTTACAAGTAAACCACCTCAGTATTCATTACATGTGACAAATCTTGAATGTAAATTCTCAAGATAGCTATATGGAATATATCATGTTCTTGAGACATTATTGGTGTACATGATAGTTTATAAGACACAACACTGACGTGATGAAGGATCTTCATGGGGTCAATGTATGCAAGACTCCTCATTCCATTCTTCCCAAATCTCATGGTATTATTCCATGGAGATATGTGGAGGAATAACATGTATCCAACCATCAACTCTAGGTTTTGTGTATTATTTTCAACATAAATATTCTATCAACAATGGGCATCCCAAACATTATACTTAATAGTTTTTACCTCTTCAACCATTTTATAGACCATTTTAGTTCATGGAATCTTACGTTCACTGATTTCATCCCAGAATGTTGGCGTTCTCCATATTTTCCCATAAAGGGATTCATATGGAGCCATTTAGATGCTCGAGCGGAGACTATTGTTGTAGGATTACTCAAACAAATGTAGATTTTGATCCCATCCTCCCATGAAATACATATAACATTCTCTCAACATGTTGTCCGATGTTTTAATTGTCTGATAAGATCGACCATCAGTTTGAGGATGATAGGCCATAATGATGTTCTTCTCAGTGCTTAGAGCATGTTGGAGACTTTCCCCGAACATAAAGGAAAATCAAAAATATTGATCAGATAAATCAATAGTGGTACTTTATACAGCCTTACCACATATCTAATCTATATCAGGGAATTTTGATCCCCGTAGAAGTCCTCTCGAATTTGGATAATGTGACTTGTCTTTGTTACAAGATCCACAAAAACCCTTATAGAATTTTTTCCTATGTATGTATTCAGATGTACAGTGATAATGTACATGGTGATGTTGTCCCATTTACATGTTGGTGTGGGTAATGGTTTCATCATAACATTATACATTTTCCTTTTGGAATTAACATATTTACCCACCAAGTACATTGATGTATATCTAGTGGTCTCCATCTTCATATTTTCCCACCAATACTACTCTTGGAGATATCGATACATATTTGGTATCCCTAGGTGAATAGAGAAGGATGAGCTATGTGTGTCAATCATAAGCTCTTTATTTATATCTATATTGGATGATACAGATAGTCATGACCCAAATCTCATGACCCCTCCCTAATCCATTTTGAAATCTAAGGGTTTTCTATTTGTGATAACATCAACATTTTCTAAATTTCCTTATCATTTCATTAATACTACATCATTTATCCCATAATGTATATTTGAGAAATAAATTAAGAAAGGATTTATGATTTTCCTTACATAATGATTTCCATGTCCATAATTTGAATTTCTATTAATATTGGATCATTCTCAATTATAATTATTAATAATAATATGGGATCCTCTATACTAAGAGAATCCACTACCTTATTTTCCATTCTAAGATGGTAGTGTATTGGGACATCATAATAATTGATGTGATCAGAACAAATTCACTAGATTATATTAATCTCAGCCTATGTTAATATATATTTGAGGGACTTATGATTAGTACATCTTTCTCACTTCTCCCCACTGAGATAATGCCACCTGATTTTCAATGGGAAGATCATAGTTGTGAGCCCCATATCATAAATGAGATAGTTTTTCTAATTAATTTTCCACTATATTGAGGCATTGGCTATCAATTTATTATTTTTCATTAGTAAACATCATAATCCCTCCTTTAATGCATCACTGTATACCACAATGAGTTCCCCACAAATTAGTAGTGTGAGGATTGGTGTAGTGATAAGATTATTTTTCAAATACGTGAAGTAATATTTAAAGACACTATTCTATATGTCCATGAATATTTCTGCTGTATTTGTGAATCAAAAATAAATAAATATAAACTTGTAGTGTCCATAACCCATTCAAATAGTAGTCTTTGGAATATCTTCCTTACTCACCTTTAATTGGTGATATATTGACTAAAGTTCTACCTTAGGGAAATAATTCTCCCTACATAGTTAATTGAACAACTCATCTATCCTTAGAAGGGGATACTTGATATTTCTTGATTTAACTAATATCATGAAAATCAATAACAATTATCCTTGATCCACCCTTCTTTTTGTTTAATTGGACAAGAACACCCCATGATGAAGCACTTAATGTATAAAACCCTTGTCTAGATTCTTCTGAAACTAATTCTTTAGTTCTTCTAATTCAGTTCTGGCCATACTATAAGTTTTTTTTGATATATGCCAGGAACGAGGAATAATTTCAATTGTGAACTCAAACTCTTATTAAATATTAATATGAGACCATTATTGAGGGAATAAATTTTTGTAGTCCCTCAACATAAAAGTGAACGGAGCTTCAGGGGTTTCCTCTTATGACGACGTTGGCCTGAGGAAGTGATTGGAATTGTTTAAGCCCCTTACTCCCTAGTGGGAGGGGGTGATATCATGATCCTATATTTTTCTAGACATCAGTAGTTCGTCCATTTTACCAATCATGATTTCCTTTTTCCCAAATTATGTATCATTCCAATACAGATCTGGATCTCTATAGTGGATTTTCCCAGATAGCGATTTTGACGAATCAATTCATCAAGGCATCAAATATTCAAAGACAGATTTTAGTGGATATATTTAGAAATAAAACTCCTTATGTTAGTGACTTAGACCAATTTTTTTTCGGTTCCTGTGGTATTCTCTATCATGTAGTGGTTGGTGTTCTCGACAGGAGGAATTTTATAATTCATTTATCTTTAGATGTCACCCTCAATACTACATAGTATAGTACTCCCCAGCCCTTTAATCTGATTCAATTGTATCTCTTTCATATGTTCGTGGAGTTCAATGTGATGTGTCATATTACAACTTTGGTGGTATGGGTGTAACGCCCTGACCCCCGAAGCTCGGAGCTATTGCATTATTTTAATACATTGGAATTATACAAGGAATTATGTCCCTAAAGGCTGGTCATTTTAGTAGCCTTGGAAGTACTACATACATACAGAAGTTTTTTTTACACTGTGAATTGAAATAAAAGAAACATTGTGTCTCTATGGAACACAATCACATCCATTTGCCTATCCATATAGGTTAGTCATAATATTCTTCTTCACATCTTGAGAATAATAAAACATAAGAAAGGGGAAAACATATATGCTCAGTAAGGATAACAATATAGCAGAAACGTTCATAAATAAGAATAAAAATTTAAGGTAATGTATAAAACTAATACACGAATATTTTAAACCTAAACATCAGTATAATATGGTGAAGATAAATCAAATAATACCATTTACCTATTTACATGGATATTCTACTTGTCTAACAATGAAATGTAATATCAATAACTAACTTCATGATGAGGGAAATGTAATGTCGAATATCTTAACCACATACTCAATGCCTCATGCCAAGACTACAAATAAGATTTTTCCAAGTCTTTCTTCTAAGAAACTACTTTTTCTCATGATACATACTGATGCATCTAGGAGCTATAACGGGCTCCTCCTGCCACTTACTATCCAATGCATTCCTCTTTTGAAAAGTTTGAAACAGAACATAAACATTCATATTAAAACTAGCTTAAATAATGTTAATAATTTAACCATAAACCATAAATGGTATAAAAATAAAACATCCATAGTCAAAAATTTCAAAAAACCATCAATACAATAAAGAAGATTGTATCACAACAAATCAACTACAAATAAGTGTAAAATCCATCAAAGGATGTTGACATTAATAAAATAAAATCTATTTGAGAGAAGTATCTCTTTCTATTTTGAAACCATTTAATATTCACATAATTATAAAAGAAAACATTTATTTTGAATATATTCTTATAAGATCGTAAGGGAAGCTTCTAGGGTTTTATAATGGAGAAAAATAGTTTCACCCACTTTATAAGTTAAAAAGCATTCTTATCGTAATTTGTCAAAAATGACATAAAGTACCATCATTATAAAGGGATAGAAATATTTCATTGAAACCATTTTATAAAAATTAAATCAATGGTATAAATCAATTTAACCCATAGAATAGTAAATAGTAAAAAAAATTGAAATACATTTTTATGAAACACATATGTGGATGATAAAGAGGTCTCGGTTGATACTCACATATAAACAACCTTGGATAATAAAGTGATTGTAAAATTAACACTTACAATTTAATTTTCCTTAGTCGAGCGTATGTTAAACTACTATTTAATGGTGAAATAATGGATATTAAATTATAATTGAACTACATTCATAAATATAATATCATATATGATCCTCTAATATTTCATTATTACTAATATTTTAGTCATATCATTGTTTCTGGTGTTAACTGGTTCTTTTTCCTTTATATGTTTTGTTATATAAGTCAGGTTTTTTATAGAAAGGATGTATTTGATTGATATCCAGATTTATATTGATTTCTTAAACAATATTTTTAATAATGAAATGAAAATTATTCTTGAATTGAAACTTTGGGAAATCAAATTTCATCACATTTTAGAGACGATAAGTCGTACATATGCACGAGTGACAATATCACCATATTGATGGTGAAATCATATGTTAATGTATGTTATATTATATATACTGAATCGGTATCATGTTATATTTATTATTTACATCAATTATACTCATTATTATACCCATCAAAATAATTAATTGTTGAATAACAAACTACACAACGATGTTGAGACGATAAGCCGTACGTACACACATATGGTGATATTATCATTAATAGGATGGATAGAATAATGAATATGGTTAAAACATATTTATAATAACATCTCATTATGTATAAGTTACTTTATTTATTATTTTGTATGGATATAACTAAGAAATCAGAAGTGGAAGAAGAAATGAACTTGAAAGATGTGATAAAATAATTACCTCTTTTTCGGGTGTTTCCATTTGATTTGATCAAAAGGTATCATTAGAATTTTTTTATAATCAATGTAAGGCCTCTAAAAATAAGTGAGGGTAGTTTTGAGGATATTTGGGCAGGGTTTTGATGATCCAAATTGATTTGGAGGTGTCAAATTTTGAGAAGGGGAAGTACCCTTTTATAAGAGAGGTGATGATCACTTTAGGAAATCCATGAAATAGTTTTTTATTATAAATTTATTTTCTGTTTTTAATTTCTCAAAATGAATTTATTTATATTATAAGGTGGGTGTGGGTCGAAATAACATCACCCAATAGGTTTAAAAAAATTTAGATCCCCATATTAAGCTTATCTTTTATATTTAACTCTTGGTTAAATACCTTAACATTTACCATTCCTCCTTGTATTATTATAAAACATGGTTAATAAACATACTATAAAATTCCAATAGAGAATATAGTTGTTCATAAATGAAATATCTATCATTATATAGTTTTTTGAGACAAATTTTATTTTTTAAAAAATATTATATCATTTACTAATAAAGTATTTGTTTTAAAAACTCATTTACGTCAATTTTGACACTATTTAGTTTTTGGATTTTGTGAAAGTCATAACAACTTTATTAATAAGAAAACATTCATTTAGTCTAACGAAAAATGTAATATTAACCTAGAAAATTCATGGAATACATCAAAAATCTCAATTTTAATTTATTTTAATATTTATAACATCAATTATTTATGTCATTCATTAATATGGTAAATACCACATCATTATTGTGTCAAGAAACAAATTAATTATTTAATGTCCAAAATTTATAAATAATGTACCATGATGTAGGAAATATTATCATTTTTTTATTGAATATGTATATTTTAATTAATTTTATGGAAAACCCTATATTATAAATGTGTTAGATAATAAAATTTGAATTTAACACTTTTAACACAACTTTAAATAAAACATAATAAATGTCTTAATCTAATAAAATTAGATTAAAAAGATCATATTTTTGTCCAAAGGATTATTTTGGTCAAAATAAAATTTTCCAATAAAATTTTGACATGTGTTAGTATAATTATAATATCATTTTCACCTTCATTTCCTTATTTACTTTTAATCGCGGTAAATAAAATTCAAAAGTTATGTTTCACTAAAAATTATTATCATCATATGGAACCAAATTTTAATTACTGATTTCAACAGTGTATTTTGAATGTATTAAATTAAATTCATAGAAGTGCTAAAATTACGTTTTATGAAAATTTACAAATGTGCCTAGAAAGTGGGTAAAAGACGTTAAAAAGAACAATAACATTATATATGTATAATATTATTATAAAATTAATCGAATGAATTAAATTGGAATATTATATGTATTATGTATCTATTTTAAATTAATGAAAAAATTTAATTAAAAAAATTATTTAAATAAAAATGTCTGTTTTTATCTACAATAGTGTGTCTTTCATTATTCATTAAAAATTGAATGTTTTCCGAAAAATACCAAAAATTCACCCAAAGATAATTTTGATATAAAAAAGTTCAAAAATGATGTCTATTTTACAAAATTAAAAACATATAAATTGCATTAATTAATTTCAAATTAATTCTCGCTGTCAAAACCAGAAATTCGATTTATATTACATTATCAATTGAAAAAAGTTACATTCTGTCTCTGTATAACACCATCATGTCCCTTATCATATCCCTGCTGGTCATTAATAATATACTTCTTCACATCCTATGAAAAATAAAACATATGAAAGGGATGAGATCAGATGCTTAGTAAGGATAAAAATATAAGGAAACATTCATAAATAGAATAAACATTTAAGGAATTGAATATGACTAAAACATAAACTTCTTCATAATATGGAAAAGATAAATCAAGTAATTCCATTTACTTATTTACATGAATATCCTACTAGTCTAATTATCATGTGTCATATCAATTGATAATTTCATAATGATGGAATGAATAATGCAGGTCATAATATCCACATAGTCAAGGCATTGTTCCAAGACTAAAAATTATATTTTGTCAAGGCCTTGTGCCAAGACACTATTTTGTCTCATGAGACCTATAGATGTATAATGGAGATATATCAGGCACCACCTATCTCTTACTATGTCCAATGCATTCCCCATATGAAAAGGTTAAAACATAACATAAACATTCGTATATAAACTAGCATAAAAAATGATAATAATTTCACCATAAATCATGTATTGTATAAGAATAATACATCCATAGTAAAACATATCACAAAACATTCAATACAATATGGATGATTGTATCATAATAAATCAACTTCAAATATGTGTAAAATCCATCAAAGGATGTTCACATTGATGAAATCAAAACTATTTGAGGGAAATATCTCTTTCTATTTTGAAATAATTTAAAAGTAACATAATTATAAATGATTTTTTTTTAAATATTCTTATATAGTTTTAAGGGATGTTTTGATGGTGTTATAATGGCTGAAAATATCCACATCCTCCGTATAAGTTCAAAAAACATTCATACCTTATTTTGTTGAAATGGTAATAAATTACACTGTTTGGAAGGAGGAAAAAAGATTCTATTAAAACCATTTTATAAAAAGTCAAAAAATGGTATAAATTACATTGACCCATATTCTAGTAAATAGTAAAAAAAAATTTCAAATACATTTTAAGAATCATTGATGTGGATGATCAAGATGTCTAGTAGATACTCACATATAAACATCCTCGAATAATAAAGAGATTGTAAAAATAACCCTTACCTTGTACTTTTCCTTATTCAAGGGTATGTTAACATCTTATATAACGGTGAAATCATTTTTATTAAATTATACAAGAACCAGTTACATAAATATGATATCATATATGATCTTCTAATATTTCATTGTTAATAATATTTCCATATTATCATTGTTTCGGGTGTTAACTGATTCTTTTTTTCATTATATGTCTTTTATCTAAGTCATGTTTGTTATGAATAGGATTTATTTTATTAATAGAAATAAATATAATGTGTTCATAAAAATTATTTTTAATCATCAAATGAAAATTTTTCTTGAATGGTTACGATGGGAACGATATCTCTTCGCATCGTGGAAACGGTAAGCTGTATGTACAGACGAGTGACAATATCATTATATTATTGGTGAAATCATATGTAAATGGATATTATATTATATATACATAATAATTAACATGATATATTTATTTTTTACATCAATTATACTCATTATTATATCTATCCAAATAATGAAGTGTTAATTAAAAAACTACACCAAGACGTAGAGACGGTAATATGTACTCACACACGTATGGTGACTTTGCATTTCATAGGATGGATAGAATAATGAATATGGTTGAAAAATATGTATAATAACAACTCAGTATGTAGAATATACTGTAGTTATTATTTTAGTATAGAAATAACAATGAAAGAGGAAGTTTAAGAAGAAAAAGATCTTGAAAGAGGTGATGAAATATTTATCTCTTCTTCGGGTGTTTTTTTATTTGATCAAAAGGGCTCCATAGGATTGATTTTTGATCAATGTAAGGCCTGTATGAATAATTGGGGGTAGTTTGGAAAATATTTGACCAGGGTTTGGATGAGACAAATGGCGTTGGCGGTGTGAAATAAAGAGAAGGAGAAGTATCCATTTATTAGAGAGGCGAGGGCCACTTTTGGAAATGCTTGAATTATTATTTGATGATACAATCATTATTGGTTTATAATGACTTAAAAAGGATCTAATTATATTTTAATGTGTGTATGGATCGAAATAACATCAACCAATTGGTTTTAGGCATGTTTAGGTCACCATATTAAACTTATATTATAAATTTAACTCTTGGTTGTAATGTTTAACATTTACCTTGTCTCCTTGTATTAATATAATACATGGTTAATAAACCTACAATAAAATTCCAAGATAATATCAATTGGTTCATTAATTACCTATATATCATTATATAAGTCCTTTGGGTACACCATATATTTTTAATAATACTACATCAATTAATAAAAGATCATTTATTTTAAAAACCAATTTCTGTGAATTTTGACACTATTTAGTATTTGTTTTCTTGTTAAAGTCATAAAAACATTATTAATTAGAACACAATTCATTGAATCAAACATAATATGTCACCTTAATCTATAAAATTGGTGTAATGCATAAAATGTCTCAATTTAAATTTATTTTAATATTTTGATCATTAATTATTTTAGTCTTTCATTAATAAGGTAATTACTGTATCATCATTGTGACATAAATAAATTTAAATTTTTAATGTCTAAAAATTATAAATAAAATACCATGATATAGGAACAATTTTTAGCTATATAATGAGTATTTATAGTTGAATTTATATTTTGTACACCTATATATTTAAAATCGTTTAATTAATAAAATTTGGATTCTCACTTTTAGAATTTTTTTAAATAAAATATAATAAATGTCCTAATCTAATCCATGTGGATAAAAATGGTTCATATTTTTTTCCAAAGGATTATTTTGGTCGAAATACACTTATAAAATAGAATTAGGACATGTTTTAGTCAAATTATAATATCATTTTTACCTTTAATTATCCTATTTAATTTTTACCGTGGTAAATAAAATTCAAAATTTACTATTCATAAAAAATTATATTCATCCTATTGAATGACATTTTTCTTACTGATGTGAACCATGTGTCTCAGATTTTTGAAATTAAATTCACTATAGTGGTAAAATTGTGTTTTAGGAAAATTTGTAAATGTTAATAGAAGGTGGGTAAAAGATGTTAAAAAGTTCATTAATATTTTATATATCTAATATTATTATAAATTGACTTAAATGAATTTAATTAGGAAAATATATTCAGTATGTATCTATTTTTACTTTAAGAAAAATTTTAATTAAAAATAATTATTTAAATGAAAAATCTTTTTTTATCTAAAATGCAATGTTTTTCACTATTCATTAAAAATTTAATATTTTCAAAAAAACACAAAAAATTCACCCAAAGATAATTTTGATATTCCAAATTAAATAATGATGTTTATTTTAAAAAATTCAATACATTGAAGTTGAATTTATTAATTTAAATATATTTCTCATTGTCAAAACTAGAAAGCATGTTTTTGAGAAGTAAAAACTATCAAAAGATTAATATGAGTTTATCTCCAATTTTAATATTAAATTACTTACAGAGGACAAAATTAGATTAAATAATAAAAATATAATCTAATTATACTTAAAAACCATTAAAATGTATATTTTAACACTCTAAATTGTTTTAACTAAAAAATGTATTTTTAATTAATATTTATTATCTTTCATTGTTTATCAAAATATGAATGTTATCAGAAAAACATGAAAAATTTATCCAAACTAAATTTTTATGTCCCACTTATAAAGAAGAATTTAATTTCATCAAATTGAATATATAAAAGTGTCAAATATTGTATTTTAATAGGGTTCTCCATTAAAAGTTGGGAAAACTACATTTTTGGAAAAATACTACTTTTATCTGGAAAATTAAATTTGTCCTTATATTATGTCTAAAAAACATAAAAGATGAATGTTAAAATTATATCGGATATATATAAAACAAAAAATGTGGTGATTAATATTCATAACTTATTTTTTAAATGGCTAGTTTCATAGTCCATGGTGCACTTGAAATCAGTGTTGTGGACATCGCACATTACTATATTATTCAAATAAAAAAGTACCATGGAAGATTGGGGTGTTACAATGGGCATGTTTCACAATGTTACATTTTCCTTTCCAAAATCCAATGATTCTTTGTTTTTCATGAAATATGGTTGGCCATTACTTTAGTTCTGACATCTAAACCACAACTATTTTTCATCAAATTTTACCTTGTATTTTCATCGAGGATGATGATTCAAATCCCCCAGAAGAATGTATCTGTATTGTAGTCGGAGATGATTTTAGATGGAAACAACCTATGGTTTTTGAGTCCAGGCCTAATTTCTATTTGTACTGCAAATGGTAGGGAGATTTGGCTTCAATGTGTCATTGCGGATAATTGGACCGACAAATTTCAGTCCCAAATACAAGACCAGGTATCAGAACATAGGAATCAGATGACAACCAAAACACCATAACATAAGATGAACCTTTAGATCTGAGGGATCATGTAGGGTATATCCTTGATTATGGAGGTCCTACGGACGTGGAATGTCCTATAGTATATTAATGTCAATGGATAAAATTGGCTATTTCCTATTCTACTTCCAGGCACCCATGTGATGCATTCATGGATTCTCATATTCTATCTATGGTTACCTAGCATGACCAAAATTTCTCTGAAAACATTAATCACCTAAAATGCGATTTGGATTTTGACTTCTCATTGAGTGATGTGACCTCATCAATCTATAATTCAATGAAAAAGAGTGTATGGGTATGCCATAATGTTGGAAGATGTCAGTAGAAATAGGTTTGACATGAGGACATGGTGGTTAACATTGATGCAGATATGGTAAGGTAGTTAGATTCATCAAACATATTCATTAAAGTTGTAGAGAATGAGGTAAGGTATGAGGAACCGGTCACTGGAAAGGATTCCCAATGTTTGGTCTGGGAGGACACTTATATAAAATTTCAATTCAACTAGTGCAGATTTGTATAGCCAATTTGTACAGATATTTTAATGAATGACTCACTAGCTCGAACTTCTTATGCTGAGAAAGTCAAATCTTGAAGAATTATCATTATTGGTTTAAAGTGCTGGGAGAAGATAAGTGTCATGCTCTTAAGGGAGGAATGGAGGAGGAGGCTTCTTAGGGTGAGTATATCTCTAAGGGATTGGAGGCTTCTTAAGATGATATAGACTCTACAATGAACTCCCCTGTTGAGTCCAAGAAGTGAACATTATAGAGTACTATCTTATATCGTTTTCAAGGAAGGGTAGGAAAAATATTATGGACTCAGGAGGTTTTATTAAGTTTACTCACAGAACATTATGGAAAAATACTATTCCAACTTACATAGTCATCCTATTAGTATATCATCATTTGATGGTAAGACACATTTGAAGGATCCAAATATTATAGGAAACATATACATGATTAAGTGAGTATAATATGAAAGGAATGTGGAGGAAGAAACCCCTATAGAGCAAGATACTCAAATAGAGTAAGATCTAGTGTCTTCAAAATTTGAGGCTACTGATGATTCCACCCCCAAGTGGAAAAGAAATAATGGAATATGATGAGTGGAGAAAAAATAAGTTTCAATGAATAATTTTTATTGATGGGACTAGAGTTCAATGGTATGTATGAAGATTTTCATAGGCTCGTAGGGAGATGTATTCAAGACTACTTTGATAATGACTAGGGTACATGGATCCTAAAACAAATTATATTATTAACATTTGGATTCAATAGAATGAAAGTTATTGTGGAAGAACTCATCAAAAATTGGGAAAATATGGCACCCAATATTGAAGATCTCTTTAATGATAATCTATATAGTAAGGAAATCACCCTACATAGAGTCTCCATAGAGGCAGGTTTCCAATAGTCTTAAACATCAATTCATGTATTCAGCTACTACTAATGATGTTGGTTGATTTTTTTTACCAGGTTCACAATTTTTTCCTAAATGTTTTCTTTAAAAATAAAAATATTTATTTTGGAAAATCCCTAAATATAGGAATGTATTCAAGAATGATTTTCTCTTTTGTCTCTACAATTTTTTGTAGATATTCTTTCTCATAAGTTAGCAATATCCATAATTCAGTTGATGATTTTGAAGGATATTTTTCTTCCTCATTACACATGTATTTAATTGGTGGATTTTTTAGCATGTGAAAGGGTGATATCCCTTTCCTGACAATTTATGTTTTATTTATATAATGATTTCAAATCCAAGAACAATATTTCATCAAATACTTCCAAATAGAGTATGTAATGATTTTTTGGAGGTTCAGTCCACAAAAATTAACCAGATAGGAGTTATAAAAATTGGATATAATAATCTCCCCTTTTACAATTCTCACAGATAACTAAACCTCTAATTTTTTTTGGTTTTGATTGAATAGTTATACTAATATTTCAAGATATGAATGATTGCATTAAACCCGAATCAAATATCACATTCACTACTCTAGAATGAATATCCATTGTACAGATTACTACATCGTTATCGAGCTCCACCTCACTATTAGTGATATAATATTCCATCCCATACTACCTTGTAGGTTATTGTTATTGATGTAATACAAAAACCCTTTACTTATGGAAATGGTTTGAATAATTACCATATTCATTTATGTTGACTATCTGAGTGTCGATCTAAACCTTCCATTCTTCTCCCAAATTAATGGTATTCTTCATATCATTTCGGTAATTATTATCTATGTGCCCCTCTATTCAAAATTTTAAGCATCTATTGGTTCCATTTAATTTGTTTCTAGTAGGCTTATTCCCACAATTTGACCCATGAGATGTTGAGTATTCTTCCCATTATGGGATTTATCAGATTACCATGCAAATTGGACTCTATTTTTCTCTTTTTTTCACTTGGAACACATGACCATCGAGAATCTCAAATCTCTATTTTATCCTTATGGGTACAACAAAAAATCTATTTTAATTATCAATGTCTTGATCCACCAACGATATTCATAATATGGGAATTAGTCCAGTGAAGAAACTCTGTTGATGCTCTCTTCCATCATAGAGTCCAAATATTGACCAAGGAGAGTACTTCAAGCATAGAAGAAGGAAGAATTATCAAAAAAGTGAAAAGAAATTAAGGCTCCAAAGTCACTTGCGTGTCAGACATGAGGTGAAAAATTCAATTGTGCTCCCTAAGTAAAATAGCTCCCAAGACTTGGGTAGCCTATAAATACCCCTTGTGGGCCCCCCATTTCGGGGACGAAAAAATCTTAATGTCAGATTTAAGCTCTCAGTGCCCAAGTCTTTTCTTGAGGTATTCTGAACACTTATAAGGTAATTTCTTACCTAGATTAGAAGATCTATAGAGAGGGAACAAGGCCTAAGTGTTGAAATTCATCAACACTTGCGCACCCAAGTGTTTATCTATCACAACCCCTCCCACCAAATATGCCCCTCCTGAGATAGCAATGGTGAAAGGGAGATAATGACCCCCGAGTCTTTCCTCATGTAGGCCCTGGGGTGGCTACTAGAACCAAGGGTATGACATTTTCATAAATATAGGATGCATTACCATTTTATTATTTAAGATCGGGAAATAGGACAAGTCAACCACCAAAAATGAAAAGAACAAGTGTATTGAAATAAACCCACACCAATCCCACATGAATGTTTAAATAGTTCTGAAACATGGTAAAAGTAAAAGAAAGCTCAAAAGTACAATACCAAAAGAAAAAAGAGTACAACAACTACAACAACTCCAACTGTCCCGACTAGTAGGGTCCCGCACGGCCCTGGTAGTCCTCCTGGAAACCTGAATGTAAACGTAGGGTGAGAATACAAGTATACTCAGTAGGGAAACCTAAAGATCTCATGCACAAGTGGGGAGACATCCTAATGTTCCGTGAGAACAATAGAAGAAACCCAGCAAGGAATTATATCCACCCAACCTCACCAGCCACACTCACCAAAAAGACAATCACAACAGGTAGTAGTATATAAGAACAGGAGTATTTGGTACCCCGCAACATTTCCCACTAGTTAGCTACTCTTCCTAATGGTGAACGTACTGACACTGCCACACTCTTCCCGCTCGCACACACTTGGGCCTCAGAACCACATATCCTGCTCGCACACACCTGGGCCTCACAACCACATATCCCGCCCGCACACACCTGATCCCCTCAACCATGTATCCCGACCGCACACACCTGGGCCCCTCAACCACGTATCCCGCACGCACACACGTGGGCCTCATCCCGAAGGTTCTTGGGAAATAGTAAAACCTGCCCGGAGAGTCTTGGGCTAAAACCACCCCAATCTAAACCTACCTGAAGAGTCTTGGGTGTAAGGTCGCCTCAAGCCATCACACCCGAGGGAAGAAGGAGCAGGAAAGAGCTAGAAACTAAGGGGAGAACACCCTCTCCCATGAAATGGGAGTGTTCGACACTAAGTGCACAACATGGGTGAGGTGCAACAAAACACAATGATACAGATATATATATATATATATATACAAAATACTTATCCCAACCTATAGCTTCTAATTAGAGAACTGAGCACATTCCTTGGCACTGCCACTACGAAGCATGCATACCACAAACAAACCCAACCCCATTTAGGTTTTCATTTTTCAACAGAATTAGTTTATTAGTTCCTTAACTAATGGGAAAATATCCACAACTAACCACAACAATCGTTCCTAATTCATATCCCTGCCATCCACAAATCAAGTTAGGAAATCACAAGCAACACAACCAAGTCATTCTTATTAACCATCCAACCCCATTAATTTTTATTCCCATTCTATTACCACGCCACACCATTTATTAACTCTTCCACTTTTTATTTATAATTCACAACCCATAGTTCGTTCACATTCAAGCCCATCCCTGCTGCCCCTCTGCCAACCACCATAACCACAAACAAACCGAAACTAGTACATAATCATCCCTTTGATACCATTTATCGCAGCCCCACTTCCCATCACCAACATAGTATTCACACCAAACCACAACCAAGCCAACCGCAGCCCCGCTGCTCACCTGATCCACAACAACCCACAAAACACCCCCATCACATGCCACCTATTCAATCCAACACGCAAATGTTCATTATTCCATTTTGTTCAGCCGGGGTAATCACAAAAGGGTTCCAGATTTTAAATCAGCCAACTTTACGTGATTAACCAAATTCCACATTCAACAAATTGAAATTCACAAAAATGGTCTAGAAAGATAGGGTATAATTTAATTGCACAAGAAAAGGCCCCCAACGACCGTGATTTTCAATAGGCATAAGCCTATTCAATTCACAACATAATATCACAGGATATAAAGATAAACATAACAACTTCCCCATCCTCGTTCTTTAACCAGTTATTGTCTTCATTTAAAGTTTCAGCTGTTTCTCATGAAAACAAAAGGATTCCCACACTGCATGATGCACAATTTAGAAATACGAAGGTAAGATCCCTACCTCAAGAGGTTTTTATCACAACGCTCCCCCGGATCAACTTTTGAAGACATCCGTCGGCGTCCGTCACTTCTGTCAAATCCCAGAAAAACGTTATCGGGTAGAATTTGGAAAGGAAAGGACGAAGGAAATACAAATGATCCAATCTCAGAAGTTCCACATCGCTATTATGATCCCGTGGCCGCTGACGGATCGTAAATCGGATCTCGGACGAAGGAGTTATGGAAGAAAAAGAGCCTTCAAGTCTCTTGGGAGAGCTCTGCTCAGAGGAATGGGGAGGAGAGGGGTGAGTTGAAAAGGAGGAGGGTACCCCTCCTTTTATAGGCATGAAACACAAAAGTACACAACGTGTACTTTATGATACATGATGTGTACGTAGCCATTTCACACGGTCACCACGCGGCTTCCAACACGGCCTTCAACGCGGAACGTGGTCGTTGACTGGTCGACAAACAGTTTGAGGGTAAAGCGCATGCGGGGAGGGACTACAAGTCATATAGTATTGGATACACGGCGTGTACTCATTTATTTCACACGGCAAGGACACGGCTCCAACACGTCACACGGCCATTGACGGGTCAACACACGGTTTGAGGGCTACGTGTATGCGAGGAGGGACTACACGGTGTGTAGTATTGGATACATGGCCTGTACTAATTTATTTCACAAAGCAAGGACATGGCCTTCAACACGGGGTATACCCAGAGAGGGGGTACTCTATGTGTACTCACACTACACGGATTGTAGTTTTATAATTCTGAAAAGTGTGGGAAAAGTCCATTTTACCCTCCAGAACACTTTGTGACCTTTTTTTGACAAAGGAATGGGCCAGAGAGGTCCGGGCCATTACATCAGATACCTCATAAAACATTCTTGTCTCTGAGAATTCAAAAGACAACCCAGAGGATCCCAACAAGATACCGCTTAGGGCCCTCGTTATAACAGGAACCCAACCACCAACCCTAATTATAGGTGTTATAAATTACTTCTCGTATGTCGAGATATTATCCTCTTTAGGCGGCACTGAATCTCCTGCACGGGTTCAATCACATCCTCATTAATGTGTCCCGATTAAGAATCGGGTCTTCCCACATCTATACATTAGGATTTCAACTCGTATTAACCCCAACACCGCACAACCCACACACTTCCCGAACATGTGGTTTAGGGAAAATTCCTTTTCCTATGTCGAGATATTATCCGCTTTAGGCAGCACTCACTCACCTTCATGGGTTAAATCACATCCTCATTAATGCATCTCTATTATGGATCAGGTTTCCCCCCCTTTTTCCACACATCCGGACATGCTACACATTTCTAGAGAACACAGAAAAAAAGGTCTCACAACCGACAAGCCAAGAATTCCATATATCAAAGGTAAAGAGTACAACATCAAAACAAAGCTTAGAAGAACAAGGAAAAACAAAAGTCAAAACCACTCTGGGTACTAAGTGTGCATCTGAGCCTCCCGCTCCCAAGTGCTCTCCTCAAGGCTGGCATGCCTCCACAACAAATGAACCAATGGAATGGTTCATCCACGGAGCACCTTCTCTTTATGATCCTCAATTCTGACTGGTCGTTCCTCGAAGGTAGCATCTTCTCCCATATCAAACTCTCCCCAGTCGATAATGTGAGAGTCTTCGTGTATGTACCGACAAAGCTGGGAGATGTGGAAGACATCGTGAACCTTCTCCAACTGAGGTGGTAGGGCCAGCTGATATTCCACCTCGCCGAATCTCCTTCGCTCCTCAAAAGGTCTGATGAACCAAGGTGAGAGCATGCTCCCTTTCCCAAACCTCTGCTGCCCCCGTTGAGGGGAACCCTTCAAGAACACATGGTCTCCCCCTTCGAACTCCAAGGGCCTCCTCCGACGATAAAAATATGACTTCTGTCATTCATGAGCCTCTTTCATTCTCTCAGGTACATGCTGGACTTTCTCTGTGGTGCTCTGCACTACCTCTGGCCCAAGAGCACCTGTCTCACCAACCTCTTCCTAGAAAATGGGTGAACGACATGGTCATCCATACAAAGCCTCAAACGATTCCATGCCAATAGTAGAGTGTAATCTGTTGTTGTAGGAAAACTCTACTAAAGGAAAGTGTCGTACCCATGATCCTCCAAAATCCAGAACACATGCTCACATCATTTCCTCCATCATCTGGATAGTCTGCTCTATATGCCCATCGGTCTGGGGGTGGAAAGCAGTGTTAAGGCGTAGCTGGGTGCCAAAAGCATGTTGTAACCCACTCCAGACTCGTGAGGTAAACCGAGTATCCCGGTCTAAGACGATAGTCTTTGGAACTCCATGAAAACACACCACCACATCTACGTACCTTTGTTCTAAGGTACTCATTGGGCACGACTCCTTAATTACTAATAAATGAGATGATTTCATCAGATGATCCACCACCACTTAGATATCATCATAACCTCCTTGAGATCTGGGTAGTCTTGGGATGAAGTCCATCGAGATGTCATCTCACTTCCACTCGGGGACATCTAATGGATGAAAAAACCATTGGGAACATGGTGTTCAGCCTTTACTTGCTGACACACTAGGCACTTAGCCACAATCTCTGCCACTGCCCGGTTCTCCCCGGGCCACCAAAACTATTCCCTCAGGCCTTAGTACATTTTGAAACTCCCGGATGTACCGCTAAGGCTGAGCTATGGAACTCACAGAGAACTCCCTCACGTATTTCCTCCGGAACAAACAACCTTCCATAGAAAAGCATCTGATGTCGGCTGTCCTCTGACTATCCTTCTAGAGCGTTTCCTTGATCGACATGATACTGCATCACTTCCACCTCAGAGTCCCCCCACTGAGACTCTTCCACATGCTGCAACAAGGAGGACCGCACCGTCATTTGAAACAAACAGCCTCTAACACCTTCTACCCTTGCATCCAAGTGCAATGCAGCCAACTCTCCCATCGCTTCCCAAGTATCAGTGGATTCCCGAACCACTTCCTTATGTGTCTTCCTGCTCATGGAATCAGCCACAATGTTTCCCTTACCTTTAGTGTAAAGGATCTCAAAGTCATTGTCTTAGAGGATCTCAACCCATCTCAACTGTCGTAAGTGAAGGTCACGTTTGGAGAAGATATAACGCAGGCTCTTGTGATCTGAGAATACCACAAAGCACTCACCAAAGAGTTAATGTCGCCACAACTTTAATGCAAACACTACTGCTTCAAGCTCCAGGTCATGGGTGGCATAGTTATGCTCATGAGGGCGCAACTGCCTAGACCCATAATAGATCACTCGTTTCTTCTACATCAGCACACACCCCACACCAAGGCCATAAGAATCACAAAACACCTCATAAAACAACCCTTCCTCTGGAAAGCTAAGTACAAGAGCACTGACCAACTTCTCCTTCAGGTATTCAAAATCTTTCTGGCACTGCTCGCTCCATTGGAAGACCTGGTTCTTCCTAGTCAAAGCTGTCAAGGGAGCATAAACTTGAGAGAAGTCCGAAATGAACCTCCGATAGTAACCTTCTAACCCCGGGAAACTACGAACTTCTTCTACGCTCTTGGGTGCTGCCCAAGAAACAACTGCCTCCACCTTCAACGGGTCCAGTGACACTCCATGTTGAGACACTACGTGCCCAAGGAAGTGTACTTCCTGTTTCAAGAACTTACACTTCGACAATTTCCCATAAAGATGGTGGTGTCGAAGGACTTCCAAGATATCCCTGAGATGCTCAACGTGATCCTCCTCTGATCTTGAGTAGATCAGGATGTCATCAATAAACACAATGACGAACTGGTCGAAACACACTCGGAGGAAAAAGTTCATAAGTCGAATGAATATAGGCGGTGCATTCATAACTCCAAACGGCATCACTAAAAGATCGAAGTGACCATACCTACACCTGAAAGCCATCTTCGAGATGTCACATCCCTTTAACCTCAGCTGATGATATCCAGATCGTAGGTCGATCTTATAAAACCAACATTCTCCCTTGAGTTGGTCGAAGGGATCATCTATCCTTGGAATGGGGTAAATGTTCTTGACCGTTACCTGATTCAACCTTTGGTAGTCTATGCATAACCTGAGACCAACATCATCCTTCTTCGCGAAAAAAACATGAGCACCCCATGGCGAAACTCTGGGTCTAACAAAACTCTTCTCCATCAGAGTTTCAATATGGATCCGCAACTTCCGCAACTCTGAAGGTTCCATACGATAAGGGGTCATCGAAATCGGACGGGTACCAGGCTGTAAGTCTATCCCAAACTCAACGTCACGTCGGGGGGGGGGGGGGTAGAGTCACAACCTCCTCGGGAGAAACATCGAGGAACTCCCCCAACAACATCTGGGACATCCATCATCTCTGCATTAGTTGGAACCACTGATAACCCGCCCAACAAAGAAAGGAGAGGCTCCACACGCCGGCTTCCCACCTGACAGCTCCTCTCACCAAAAAAAGCTACACGCTGCCCGTCCACGTCGGAGAACAAGACTCTTCTGTCGGAATCAGTCGATAATGACACTTACAGAAAAAACCATTCGATGAATAGGATGACATCGTATGGATATATCTGTAATAGAATAAGGTCCCCACTAGATCGACGTGGTCCCAAAGTCATCCCACATCCCCGGAAAACACAAGAGACGCTGGTCTAGCCTCCAACTAGTGTACTCTGCACAAGTGGTACAGAAAGTCTCTCTATGTCTGGTAGCAAATCATGGGCTAGACCATGTGAAATAAAGGAGTGCGAAGCTCTTGAATTGAAAAAAGAAGAAATGAGAGTGCTGAACAAACAAATCGTACCTCGTACAACCTCTGGTCCTGCTGGAGCTCCCAACTCTTCTGCGTGCAAATTTCCACACCTAGCTCCTCTGCCTCTCTGATGTTGTCCACCTCTCCTACCACGCCCTAGTCGAGGTCCCTGAGGAGCACCCTGAGGTCGGCCTCCTCCTGCAAAGTCTTCCCTCGGGGGAGCATGGTCCTGCTGCTGCTAGAAGACCCTCGTCGGAAATTGGTGCTGCTGAGGTGGGTGCTGAACCTGCCCACCTCCATCGTACTGAGATTGGGTCGGGCACCAACTCTGAACATGCCTGAAAACTACACAAGAAAAACACTTCAGTCCTGGGATTGTGAAAAAGGGACGAGGACCTGAAGATATGAACTGGAACAGCTGGGGCCTGCTCCCCACTGGCCTGAACCTAGAAGGTCCCGTCGTATGAGACCTACTACTAACCGCCTTCCCCTTTGATGAGCCCAGCTGGATCCCCTCTCATGGTGAACCTCCCAGCGAGTGAATCCTATCTACAACCTATACCTACCTCTGTACTACCAGGTACGTCGGAAGGGTGAAGGGGGTGACATCATACTGTAGCGAAGGACGAATTTCCTCCTCCAATCGTCTTTCCTGAGACTCCTCCTCTGGAAAGGGATCTGAAGAAAAGCGTAGGAGATCTTTGAACTTGATCCCCAACTCTTGTACTGACATACTCCCCTGCTGAAGGGAGAGTAACTCCTGCCTCTTCTCCACCTTGATCATGGAAGAAAGGAATTCCTCTCAGAATTATTTCTCAAAGTCAGCCCACAGAACCTCTGCCTCTATCCTCTCTCTGAGGTAGAGCATCCACCAATATCGCACCACACCTCTCAGCTGACTAACTGCTAGGGGAACCCAATACTCCCTTGGAGAAAGGATCAAGGTAAAAGCGATCCCTGGCTCCTGAATCCATCCCTCTGGCTCAATATCTGAAGTACTACCCTCATACTTCTTGAGGGTTTGCCGCTGGAATGAACGGAGAGTCTTCTACCATTGGCTATCTTCCTCCACTCGGTCAATCCTCAACTAATCAACCACCTGAATATGTTGGGCCTTGGCCATCTGAGCCACCCGGGGATGACTTCCATCTTCTATAGTTGTACGGTAAACACAGATCGCCTAAGCCCAAGTAGTAAGGAAATTTATCAGAGTTTCATTTTATCATTTTATTCGATTTCATTCCCAGAACTCTCAAATCAAGTAAAACACAATCATGATGATGTATGTACATTCCCTAGGGTCTCTAACCTGAAATAAATGTAGTCTCACTTGGTCATTTGGTAGGCTCAGAGTCCTTGAATCGGATCACGGGGGGCCCTAAAATCCCATGTCCTAGCCGGTCTTCTCTGGCCTATGTCACGCACCAAGATTATCCAACACTGTTTCCCTACCATCCCATACAATCCTCATTTTTCCTAACTCCAGACTCCATCCTATCTCTCAACCATCACCTCTGATACCATTCTGTCACGACCCCCTCCTACCAAAGAAGCCCCTCCTGAGCTGGAAATAGTGAAAGGGAGATAATTACCCCCTGAGTCCCGCCTCCAGTAGGCCATGGGGTGGCGACTAGCACCAAGGGTATGAGTTTTTTATAAATATGGGAGGCATTACCCATTTTATTATTTAAGATCGGTAAATGGGACATGTCAACCACAAAAAAAGAAAATAATAAGTGTATAGAAATATACCCAAACCAATCCCACATGCATGTTTAAATAGTTCTGAAACAAGGTACAAGTACAAGAAAGCTCAAAAGTACAATACCAAAAGAAAAAAGAGTACAACAACTACAACAACTCAAACTATCCCGACTAGTAGGGTCCTACACGGGCCTGGTACTCCTCCTGGAAACCTGAAAGTAAACGTATGGTGAGCATACAAGTATACTCAGTAGGGAAACCTAAAGCTCTCATGCACAAGTGGGTAGATATCCTAATGTCCCGTGAGAACAACAGAAGAAACCTACTATGGAATTCTATCCACCCAACCTCACCAGCCACACTCACCAAAAACACAATCACAACATGTAGTAGTATATAAGAACAAGAGTATTGGGTACCCTGCACCATTTTCCACTAGTTAGCTACTCTTCCTAACGGCGAACGTCCTGACGCTGCCACACTCTTCCCGCCCACACACACCCGGGCCTCAAAACCACGTATCCTGCCCGCACACATCTGGGCCGCACAACCACGTATCCTGCCCACACACACATGGGCCCCTAAACCACGTATCCCGCCCACACACACCTCGGCCCCTCAACCACGTATCCCGCCCGCACACACTTGGGCCTCATCCCGATGGTTCTTAGAAATAGTAAAACTTTCCTGAAGAGTCTTAGGCTAAAACCCCCCCAATCGAAACCTACCTGAAGAGTCTTGGGTGTAAGGTCACCTCAAGCTATCACAGCCTAGGGAAGAAGGAGCATGAAGGATCTAGTAACTAAGGGGAAAACACCCTCTCCCATGAAATGGGAGTGTTCGACAATAAGTGCTCATCATGGGTGAGGTGCGATAAAACACAAAGAGACAGATATATATATCTATACAAAATACTTAGCCCAACCTATGGATTCTAATCAAGGAACTGAGCTCATGCCTCAGCACTACCACTACGAATAATGCATACCACAAACCACCCCAACCCCATTTAGGTATTCATGTTTCAATAGAATCAGTTTATTAGTTCCTTATCTAATGGGAAACTATCCACAACCAACCACAATAATAGTTCATAAATCATATCCCTGCCATCCACAAATGAATTTAGGAAAACACAAGAAACACAACCAAGTCCTTATTATTAACCATCAAACCCCATTAAATATTATTCCCATTCCATTACCATGATCCACTATTTATTAACTCTTCCACTTTTTATTTATTATTCACTACCCATAGTTCGTTCACAGTCAAACCCATCCCTGTAGCCCTGCTGCCAACCACCATAACCACAAACACACCGAAACTCGTACATCATCATCCCTTTGATACAATTTATCTCAGCCTCGTTGCCCATCACCAACATAGTATTCACACCAACCCACAACTAAGACAACCACAGCCCCGCTGCTCACCTGATTCACAACAACCCACAAAACACCCCCATCACATGCCACGTATTCAAGCCAACACCCACATGTTCATTATTCCATTTTGTTCAACTGGGGTGATCACACAAGTGTTCCAGATTTTAAATCAGCCAACATTACGTGACTAACCCAATTCCACATTGAACAAAGTTCCATTCACAAAAATGGTTTCAAAAGATAGGGAATCATTTAATTGCACAAGAAAAGTCCCCCAACGACCGTGATTTTCAGTAGGCATAAGCCTATTCAATTCACAATATAATATCACAGGATATAAAGATAAACATAACAACTTCCCCAAACCCGTTCTTTAACCAGTTATTATATTCGTTTAAAGGTTCAGCCGTTTCTCATTAAAACAAGAGGATAGCCACCCCTCATGATGCAAAATTTAGAGAGATGAAGGTAAGATCTATACTTCAATAGGTTCAGATCACAACGCTCCCCCGGATCAACATTAGTATATGTTCGTCGGCGTCTGTCACTTCTATCAAATCCCAAAAAAAACCTCCTCAGGTGGATTTTGGAAAGGAAAGGCTGAAGGAAAGACAACAGATCTAAGCTCAGAAGTTCTGAATCATCGTTACGATCCCATGGCCGCTGACAGATCGTAAATCGGAGCTCGGACGAAAAATTTATGGAAGAAAAAGAGCCTTTGAGTCTCTTGGGAGAGCTCTGCTCAGAGGAATGGGGAGGAGAGGGGTGAGTTGAAAAGGAGGAGGGACCCCTACTTTTATAGGCATGAAAAAAAAAATTTCACAGCATGTACTTTATGGTACACGACATGTACTAGGCCATTTCACACGGTCACCAAGCGGCTTCCAACACAGCCTTCAACGCGGAAGGTGGCCGTTGACTGGTCAACACATGGTTTGAGGGTAACACGTACGTGGGGAAGGACTACATGGCATGTAGTATTGGATACATGGAGTGTACTCATTTATTTCACACGATAAGGACATAGCTCCAACACAGCACATGGCCGTTGACTGGTCAACACACGGTTTGAGGGTAACGCGTATGCAGGGAGGGACTACACAGCGTGTAGTATTGGATACACGGAGTGTAATCATTTTTTTCACATGGAAAGGACACGGCCTTCAACACGGGGTATACCTGGTGAGGGGGTACACGACGTATACTGACACTACATGGCGTGCTGTTTCAAAATTCTGAAAAGTGTGGGAAAAGTAAATTTTACCCTCCGGAACACTTCGTGACCTTCTTTTTGACAAAGGAATGGACCAGAGAGGTCGATGGAATTACATTAACCCTTAAGAGAAATGGCCACACTTGCATTCCACCTTACCCCTTCAACAAAACTTGTGCGCCAACCTTTTGGAAGCCTTAAGGGATAATACTAAGGGCCTGAGACAAGTCTCGCCAAGTATTCCCTTATTGGTTAACCATCGCCCAAGTACACACATGTCGTGCAAGAATACTTGTGGGACCATGACTTGCGCACCCAAACAAGACATTCACGCCTACCTTCTTTTGGGTGTCCCTCCTTCTAATTCACCTCTTTTCTTCAAATCTACCTCTCCTCTTCATGATTTAGCCTTAAAAACACTTTTCAAAGTCATTTATGGCATAGTTCCTTTGTTGGATTCCTTATCTAAAAGGAATTTTGTGGAATATCTCTCAAAACATTGTGATTTATATAACTTTATGTCACTGAGGTTATAGATTTCATTCATTTCAACCTCATCCTTTAAGATGAGAAGATCATTAATCTGGGCATCCTCCTTAGGATTAAGCCCCATGTTCCCAAATCTGGGCCTCTTTTTCAGGAGTAAGCCCCAAATCACAAGTTCCCATTAACATAGGCCTCCTTCTCCGGAGTAAGTCCCAATCATAATTTTCTTTAGCTTTGGGCCACCATCTCATTATTAAGCTTCAGGTTATAATTTACCTTTAAATGGGCCTCCTTCTTAGGCGTAAGGCCCAGTTATAAATCAAATCCCACAAAATCTGGGCATCCTTTTTAGGAGTAATCCCCAAATTAAGAATCTAAATCTCCATAAAGCACAAATACCTTTATGGACACCGTTAATGGGCTTCCTCATTAGGTGTAAGCCCCAAGTCCCCTTTAACCATGGGCCTCCTTCATAGTAATAAGCCCTAAGTTACAAGTCTCCCTAAATTGGGACTCCTTCTTATGAGTAAATCCCAATTATAAATACGCCCTAATTTGGGAATCCTCCTCTGCATTATGCCCCATGTTAGAGTATCCAAATCTTTATAAAGTACAAATACCTTTATGGAAACTACTCCTGAGATTATTTCTTAAACTAAGTCCTGATCTTCATTTATTTGGGTAGTCACACATATATAAGCCCCATATCATTCATTATGACCGCATCTTTCATGGAAAAAATTTCCAGGTTTATTGATACCTCTTGTTTCTCACACCAAGCATGACTCACGTGAGCTTAGAGTGTAAAGGGTACCATGACACATCTCTTTAGGCTGTTAATCATACATAAGACCAACAAATCTTAATCAAACTATTTGTAAATTGATCTCTTCCATCAAAGTAGATTACGTTGGAAGCCTTTTTAAGGTTCAATCCCGTCACCCATTAATTGTCATCTGTCCCATATGATGTTAAATTAATCCTAATTCCCGAACTGCGTGGGTCCTGATTCCTTCTTTAAAAAGGATACGTAGGTAGCCCATCAGTGGGTATGATCCCAATTCTAAAATAATCCATGTCCTTTTGAATGACAAAAAAATCAAGTGCCCCACTTAGTGGATTTAAAACCAGTATGGTCATCATAATGTCCAAGATATTTCTATATAATGTACTGAAGGATACCATTGAATAAGAATCTCCAATACATATAGATGATTCTCCTTCGATGAAGAACCTCAAATACATATAAAAGATTCTCTAAATCTCATACATATCAATAATTGATTGCCAAATCTGGAGGAAAACGCATTTTCATACTTGGTAAATTAATAAGGGTTCACGAACATAACTCAAATCTATAAGAGAGTCCTGGAGTAGACAATAATTACACCAAAATTGGTGTGATGAGTCTGACCTCCCATCCTCTCGACCAATGAAACTTCTTATGTCTCATTAGTCTATAATTAATGGGCACCTACCTTTGGGATGTAGGTCCAAATTAATATAGAATCATTGGATGTTTTCGGTTCAACGAATAAACCCGTTAGAAACCGATTTGAATGTTTGAACCATAAACAAACGAGGTTATCCCCATTTCCAAAAAGAAACAAAATTGGTGAACCCGATTGGAATCATTAACCAAGTTAAATGATGTTTTCTTGTTTGTTAGGTCACTATTAAACTCAATGTGAGGGCCAACAAAGAAATCAAAACTTATGTGATTATCCAAAAGATGTAGTGGCCAAACTTCTCTTGATTATGTCTATTATATCAAACATGCACTCTTTTCCAAGATCTCTCTACGTTACAGAAATGGATTCTCTAAATTTCACACCATTGAATGCTTCCACTGCTACTTCTACTGGGTCCTCGTCCTCTTTGAGGATGACATCACCTAATCAGAATCTTCAATGTTGTGTCTCAAGTGCACTGGTTAAGAAATACCGTCAACACAGTTCCATTCCGACTCTGGAGGCTGCTCAACAAGCCCTTAAAGTTAACAACTCACCCTGGATGTCCGGATAGTTAAGAGCACTGATCAAGAAGTAGGTGGTGCTAACCACCGTCTCCAATCGTTTCAGGTCATTATCCATGGAATGCAAAAATCGGTCCATCCCATATTACAGGGAAGTGAATGAATAGGTCACACAGGGCCTTAGTTCAAGAAGAGATGAGTCCTTCCAAAGGGCACCCATCAACAATCGCTGCCAGACTCATGCGGTAGTTCACCCTCAACATGATGAGGGTATCACCTTTAGGGTTTTGGCTCAGGTTCCTCAGACCCGAGAACGCAAGATGAACTGCTAGAGGAGAAATTCGGCCAACAGGGAGTAGGTTCTTACCCCTACCCCCTCCGAATAAGTCCATCGACCTAACTTGATGGAAATCAACGAGCGGGTACATACACCCGTCCATTCTAAACCCGCTGTCCAGAAGACTCGTCTGGCATCAACCCACCAATATCGTCAGGAAATTCCAACAGAGTATTATAGGTAGGAACATACACCTATCTATAATTAATCATCCAGTTAGTAGGCTCGTCTGACTGCATCCAAAGAATCTCACCAACCAAATGTTGTGACCTCCTATAAATAGGCACATACACCTGCTTACAATCACCAATTCTGTCAGCAGTTTAGTCTTCCAGTATTGAAGGAAAATTGTAAACCATACATGATAAATAATACACAGCATGCACATATACAAGACAATGTTCATCAAGCCTGCCAATAGTCTCATTTGGTTTCACCCAAAGAAGTCAGTCAGAAAGCTCCGACAACAAATTTGGAGCAGACTCAACTCTCTGCCCCTATGCATGAGTACTGTCAGAATTCATTGATAAGAAAAAGAGGATAGGAGCAGGAAAATTCACCTACTCCAAGCACGGAATGGAAGAATATTCCCATTTCGGAAGCTGAATTCACCAAGAACATTCTGAAAACAGTGAAAATGCATATGAAAATCCCTGCTCAAATTCCGGATGCCTGTCAGAATATTATAATAGCTTCAGAAAAAGCATAAGGAAAGAAACATAAATCTTTTCCTATCAGTGGAGTGACTCATCAAAATGTCACTATGGAGAAGATACACACCTTTGTTCTAGTCTAGGAGGGTCATGGGGTATACTCCCCCATGTCATACGGACAATCAAGTTAGGCACATACACCCGATTTGAATGAAGACAGTCTTCCTAACCTAACTACTTATCCCGATAAGGCACATACACCTTCCCATAATAACAAATTTCATCAAAACGTTGTTTCCAAAGTGAGTAAGAAGGCGTCTAAGAAAAAGACCCATCCAACACAGTCAAGAAATCAAGAGCCAATCTGTAATAAGGCCTTTCTCGACGCTAGAGTTTGTGAAGCCCTCAGACAATTATCTGTTTCAACTCACGATTCTACCCTCTTAGTTCCAAATAGTAGGAACAATAATTCTTATGCATCAGACACATCCTCATGAAGTCTTTATTCATGACATTTCGATCTATCTCGAACAATCATCTTCAGATGAGAGCCACATTAACCCTCTACGTGGCCAAAAGTTGAAGTAGCAAGAAGTTTCATATTTTACTGTAACCCTCCATGATGTTCCTACCCATGATGATGAATATAGCTACAAAATTACTCTCCACAGTAGTAATTCACATTGCCTGGAAAATTATTCGAAGGACAATGCAGTAATGAGAAATCCCTCTTATCTTGAGGCACTTGCAAATGTGATGTCAGTCATGTCTGATGCTTTTCTGCAAGCAGGTGAAATAATTTCTCAATCAGAAGATAGCCCAGGATGTAGGTCATTCTCCAAACCACCCTAGGGTCATTCATCTTCTTATTTGGTAGAAGAATATTCAAAAAATGAAAAAGAAGAAGTGGTGAATATGAAGAAACAACAAGTGAAAGGTGAAGTACCAGTCATGTTTTGGCCTTTGGCTGACTCTCAGTATGATATTCCAGAAATGATGACAAAAGATTGTATTCATGATATTCATGTCAACAAGTGGAAAACTCATGGTCAATTGAAAAATAAAATATTATCTTATGATTAATATGAAAATCATGTCAAGAGTATATATGTGTTATAACACCAAATTGACTTGGCATCTCTCTCAGTTTCCTGACGTCCAAAGGTTGAAAACAGCAGAGAGCCCTTCAGTGTTCATGCCTTGGCGCACTAAAAAGGTTGCACCAGTTAATTTCCAATGCCACATCTGGTATTCATATCAGGGGATGGGGTGTTCATGGAGCACTACATTTCACTGTACTCTCCAGTCATCAATGCCCGTGAAAAGTGGTTTCATGCAATGTTATTTCCCATGGCTGGTCACAGTCAATTGGTTTTGTGTATAATCAAAGGCTTGATCAAGAACAGGCCTTAACTATTTCTTCCCAAAGTTAGGAATACAAAGAACAAGTTTTCGAGTTACTCATGCATCAAGGAAATGATAATATTTAACATGCTTCTCATTTAGAGAAGGCACATCATCAAGTGACAGAAGTGTCAGAAATCATCCCACAGTCATTTGAGCCAGGTGATTTGAGTGAATGTAACTTGATGCATCTAGCCAATTTCAAGACTAAGGTCAGCAAAATGGAGATATCTTTTAAGAAAGTCTCAGATGCAGCAGCTCAAGAGACACCGCATCTTGCCAGACTGGTGTCTCTTTTAGCTCAACCCTCAGGATCTACAAATAGGATTCGAGGAGTTGAGTAGGAATGGTAGGAACATCCCCTGTCCACCGGACTGGGGAATTTTTCAAATCCTCAATTTCTTCCTCAGCAAAAGACAGTCATCTCTTCATTAGGGAAGAAGCCACAAGATAAACACAGAGCCTAATTATCCTAAGACTCCCTCCAAATTCATTTTCATCAAAAAGTTCCTAAGGGATCAACTCAACAAAAGTAAATGTCTCATAAAGGACATGGAAGAAGATAGTATCACAAAAAAGTTGATGGAGGGGATGAAATGCATTATGCATTGATAAATTTCATCAATACCATTTTCACTGATCTCCCAGAATATGAGTCTCACTCAAAGGAATCAGATGAAGAAGTTACTATTCAAGAGGCTGTACACACGGAGGCAAATGAAAAAGGTGTGCGTACCAGAAATCAAAGTCTTACCCCGAATTTAGGTATTCTTTCAAATAATCAACTTCCCCCTCTCCAAAAGGCGTCCAAAAAGGAGAATGGAAATAGTCAGGTTACCCATAACTTTGGAGAAGGCCAATAAATCTCATTAAAGGAATGGCTCACACAACAAGAGGAAGAAATGAAGGAGTTAAGGAGGTTAAATGTAGAACTACTTCAAGGTAGTCTTCCCCCTAAGCATTCTAGAGTTAGTCATTCAAGGGAATTCATCGTAGTAACTTGGACAGATCATGAATACCCCCATTACAAGTACACCCTCACATGTCTAATCCTAAGGGTCACACATGACAGGAATTGGCAGTACTACTATCAGTGTTAGTACTGGTCGCCACACCCGTCTGAACTCCAGTTATTTCACTTACACAGGTCCAAGCTCAACCATATGTTTCTAAAAAATTAATGACTACCATTGAGTCATTAACAGCTCGATTGGAAGATATGGAAGGAAAGCCTACACCTGTTCAACCATAGAAAAGAGCTTACCCTAAATGGGTTGATGCAATTCCTCCCCCATCAAATTTTGCAAGTACCAAATTCCCAATTTTTAATGGTTTGGGAGATCCAGAAAAACACTTAACACATTTTGTTTCTTTTTGTGATCCTAATGATGGGAACTCCTCAACAACAAGAAGAAGTTAAGCTCAAGAGTTTTGTACAGTCATTACAAGGATCTGCTTTCGTCTGGTATACAAGCGTCCAATCCCGATCAATTACTGGGTGGGAAGATCTCTGTCAAAAATTACTTTTTCAATTCAGCTCAACATTGCCAAATATGACAGTTTTTTATTTTAAAAATTTTAACCAATGGGGAAATTAATGATTTTCAGATTTCATTGCACGATGGAAGGGATTAACATATTCCTTAATTTTAGCACTCCCTCAAGAAGAATTGTTTCCAATTTGTGTTGCCAATTTTTGTGATAAATTACGCACACTGTTGATCCCTATGAAATTCATAGGAGGGTTTCGAGACCTTACTTAAATAGCTCAGCAGATTGAATATTATCTTACAAAGACTAAGGATATGACTCATGTAATTCCATAAGTTCCAGGAATGGGAATGGGGAAAGAAGATACTGCTATAGTTATGATTAAACAAGAAACTGTACTTGCTTCCACTTAACCTTCATCTTATTGAAGAGATCTACCTACTGAGTGTCAACAACAATGGACACCTCACCAAGATGATCAAAGAGATCAAAGGCAAAAACAGTTTAAGGATTTGAAGAATAAAGTTTATTCTTTCTGGAATGAATAAGTTCCTGGAGACTTCATCTCATCTCTGGAAAACAACCTGGTTCAGTTTCCAAGGCCCAAAAGGATGAACAAAAAAGGAGATGAAGACCTCCCCAATTATTTCCATTTCATCAGATGTTGGGGCATCCTATTCAAGAATGTTTTGTCTTCAAAGACCTCCTGAAAAAGATGGTGGACTCTGGACAGGTAAAACTGAAAGGTTCTTCATCCCAGGTAGCATGTGATACAGCTACTGATCCAGAGGAAGAAGGTGAGTGGCATGAAGTCAAAACTAAAAATGCGTAATAATATGATGATTGAATGGTCAGAAAAATGATAAACCGAACTCATGAAATTTTTCGAATGCAGTTGAAGAAACCAATTGTGTCTTCTTCTATTAATGCCACAGCAAAAACTCCATTATCAGAATGAATTTTTTTCAAAAAGGTGGCATAATTCGAAGAAGAAAGAGCAGTCATAAGAAGACGAGTTTGTGTGAAAGCATAAGTTGTCTTTGACTCTAGAATATTTTATGCCATCTACTTCAAAATCACAAGAACCGCCCCACCAAATGGCACAACCTGAATTGGATAATCAGAAAGAATATTCATCAGATGAAGAGTTAATATTTTGTTCTGTTAATATGATTCATTTTACAGATCCTTATGCCAGCCGCAGTTTTGATCTTGATGATCTTGAGTTCCCTGTATCAAACAGAGGAATTAGAGGGAGTTACAGAGTTCTAGGACAAAGGGGAAGACATGGATATTCCAGAAGCCACTATTCCAATCATACCCCTTCTAGAACTATATATTCAGCTGAAACTCATGTCAAGTCCCTTCAACAGGCCCAACAAGAGTAAGAATGTTCTTCTACGCATGGAAGATTTAGTCCTAGAACAGTTATTTTGGATGATCCGTTAGAGGTTATACCTTCTTCCTCTTAGCATATAAATAGACCTAGTCAGTCTAAACTTCCAAATCCATGAGTATTTCTAACTCCTACCCCGATCCAATATACATCTACTTCCAATGCATCAACTTCTATGGAACCTACGAAACCACATGTTCCTGTTGGGAAACGCAGACCTTTAGTCCAAAATTATGATGTCTTGAAACATTTGGCCCAAGTAACATCCATGTTATCAATTCTGGATCCATTGAATTTATCAAAGGATCTCCAAGAGGCACTCATTGAGGCTTTGTCAAGTCCTCAATAATTTGAAACTGAAATTGATGTGGCTAAAGTATACCATGTAGAGAATGATCCTGCAGAATGCCATGTAGTGATATCTTTTACAGATGAATATGAAGATGATGTTGTGCATAGAAATAATATGTCCTTGTATTTATCTGGAAAGGACAATGATGTAGACATCCGACGAGCTTTCATTGATAATGGTTCAGGAGTCAACCTCATCCCTATTCGTACACTTTGTTGATTGGGCCTCACCGAATGTGATTTATCTCCTTCTACATTGATGTTGAAAGGATATGATAAAAATGAAAAAGAACCCCTAGGTGAGATCACACTCAGAACTCAGTTTGGAGACCTTGTATCCAATTCAAATTGCATGATTGTTTTTCATGACACAGCCTTCAACATTTTTCTTGGAAGACCTTGGCTACATCGACATGTGGCTATACCTTCATCATACCATCAACGTCTCAAATATTGTTTCAATGGACAAATTGGGACATTGTATGGTGATAAAGCCCCAGTCAAAACATGTGAATCTCAATACATTGAGGCCGAATTATATCACATGGAGGGAAACAAGGTATCCATGACAAACGAGGTTATCCAAATTAATGCTCCATATGGTTTGGAAAAGATTCCAGTAAACCCATTCATACATGTGAGTACAGCTTATGTGTTTCCTGTCAGTCAAATTGACGGGATAGGCCCAAATCCAAATACTGTTATGGAAACTTCCATAATGTCAATTAGAGAAATCAAGAGAGACATCATGGTAGAAATTGTTGATTCACCAGGGAATGATGAAATCTAAAATAGAGATGTCTTCATTTCATCCGCTGAAATCCAACAATTCTATACTTCGTCAACCAGGCCCGAAGAAGTTATAGCAATGTCATAGATGAATGATGATGTCGATTCTCTATCCATCATCTTCTCTTTATTACTCAAGGAAGACCCTTCATCATTAATAGGGTCATAAGTGGTAGCCTCTTCTTCAATAAGATCAAATTTTAACTTCTCTCTTGATCATGGAAGTTCTGCTTCATCATCTACTATGCAAGTAGAAACATAAGAAGTGACACACACTGAAGAAGAAGAGGAAGATCTCAGAGATTCTCTTCTAGCATTTGAAGAGGGTCTCTTTACCACTGTGTATGAAATCATTGAAATAAGTCTTGGTAGAAAAGAATATCCATGCCCCACTTTAATTAGTGCGGACACGACTATTGAAGAGGAATAATTGTATACTTCTTTTCTAAAGAAAAATCATGATGTATTTTCGAGGAATTATACAAAAATTCCAGGACTTGATCCTGATGTTTCCACTCATCATTTGGGTTTTCTAGAAGAACATCGAGAATTCAAACAAGCAGCAAGAAGAACACACCCAACATATACTTCCAAAATTGAAGCTAATGTGGATAATATTATCAAAGATAACTTCATTAGAGAAGTTCAATATCCCAAACAAATGGATAATATTGTCCCTGTAAAGAAGAATAATAGAAAAATTAGAGTTTGCATTGATTCCAGAGATCTTAAACGGCATTGTCCCAAGGATGATTTCCTAGTTCCGATCACTGAACTCTTAATTGATGCAACAGCCAGATACAAAGATCTTTCCTTCATGGATGGTTATTCTGGGTATTACTAAATCTGAATGGATCAAGAATATGAAGAATCTACAGCCTTTAGAGCCCCTCAAGGTGTGTTTGGCTATCCGGTAATTCCCTTTGGCCTGAAGAATGTAGGTGCAACGTATCAAAGTGCCATGCACCGTATCATAAAACCCTTTTACGGAATTTTTTTTAATGTTATGTGGATGATTTTGTGGTTAAATATAGAAAATGTTCTAATCACTTGGCTGATTATGAAATCATATTCCACAAACTTCGAAAACACAATTTGAATATGAACCCCTTGAAAAGTGCTTTCGGGGTTACCTCAGGATTTTTTCTCGGCTTTGTTGTACACCATCATGGTATCAAAGTTGATCCTAAGAAGACAAAATCAATCCTTGGTATGTCACCTCTTAGAAATTTGAATGAATTAAGAGTACTTCAATGACATTTGGCCTATATTCGGTGTTCCATTTCCAATTTGGCTAGTAAGTGTTTACCCTTCACCAAATTAATGAAGAAGGGAGTCACCTACCAATTGACCAAAGATTCCCAAGAGGAATTTGATATCCTCAAGAAATATTTGTTGAGTCCACTGGTATTGATGACACTTTTTTAAGGAAGGCCACTTATCCTCTATGTGACAACTTTAGAGCGGTCATTGGGTTCCTTCCTTGCCCAAAAAATGATGTCGGGAATGAGAACAGTATTTACTATCTCAGTCGGACTATGATTGAGGCAGAAACCCGATATCCATCTATTGAAAAGTGATTCCTATCATTAATATTTGTAGTTCAAAAATTGAGACACTACCTTAAACATCATGAGGTTCAATTGGTATCTCGCAATAACCCTCTAAAATTTATCCTTAGCAGTCCAATGCTTACAGGACTTCTGGAAAGGTGGGCAGTTATTTTGCAGCAGTTTGACATCAAGTACGTGTCTCAAAAGGAAATAAAGGGCCATGATTTGGTTGATTTCCTGGAAAAACACCCTTCAGTAGAAGATACATCATTAGATACTGAACATCCTGATGAGTAAGTTATATCTATTCAAGATAATCTTCAACCATGGTAAATTTACATTGATGTTTCTTCCAGAAGTCCAACTTGGATGAAAATGGAAGATCCTAAATTAAACAAATTTAGGTTAGGAATTGTGCTTATTTACCCAGAAAAGGTAGTGTTTCCCTATTCCTTCTTATTGTTGGGAGGTGGTACAAATAATGATGCAGAATATCAAGCTCTCATCGATGGCTTGGAATTGGATCTTCAGGCACATGTGAATCACTTAATGGTAAAATATGATTCAGATTTGGTAATCAGACAAGAAAATGGGGATTATGCCATCAAAAAAGAAGAGTTAATCCCTTTTTGTGATTACGTCAGAGAGTTAATGGTGGAATTTCCTTCGGAACCGACATTTTCTTATGTCTCGCGATCACGAAATTCTCAAGCTAATGTACTGGATAAGGTAGCCACAACCCTGGAATATCCAAATCGGGACGAAACAATCATCAGTATTTACCTCCATTGTGTATTTTCACCTTTTGTTCAAATTAGAATAGAGGAAATCAATGAAATCAGTCCCATTACTGAACCATATGGTCATACTACAGGATGGATGACACCTATCAGGGAATACCTTCAAAATGGAACACTCCCACCTAATAGAGCTGGGATAGAACAAGTCTGATGACAAGTCGTCAATTTTACTCTTTATGATAGCCTAGTTCACCAAGAAAAAATTCTCTACAAAGTGGTTTTGATGGAATTCTATTCAGATGCACTGATGGTGAAGAGACAATGGCTATCATGAAAGAAGTACATGAAGGAGTCTGCGGTGCCCACCAGTCTGGACATAGACTGTCTGATCATGTTCGATGGCTTGGATACTTCTAGCCGTCAATGACACAAGATTGTGTTGATTTCACTAAGAAGTGTAATTCATTCCATGTATATTATAATTTCATTCATCAACCCCTAGAGATTCTTTATACAGCTAAATACTCATGTCCTTTTTCCATGTGGGGAATGGATGTAGTAGGACCTTATCCTTCAGCTACATCCAAGCAGTTTAAGTATATTCTAACTGCTACTGACTTCTTTTCCAAATGGTCAGAGGCAATACCTCTCAAAGAAGATTGTTATAAAATCATTGTTATCTTCATCAAGTCTAACATCATTACCAGATTTGGTGTCCCTCATAACATTTTGACGGAAAAGGACACAAAATTGTGTTCATCTGAGGTGAGAAAGTTGTATCAAGAATTCAACATCAAATCCAACCATTCATCCCAGTATCATGCAGCAGCCAACGAAAAAATAGAGGCCTTCAATAATACTATTTCAATCATACTACAAAAGATGGTGGATAAAGATAAGAAATCATTGCCTGATAAACTTTTTCATAGTTTATGGGATTATCAGACCACCACCCACACTACTATGCTGTCAACTCCATATTCATTGGTATATGGAACAGAAGAAGTCTTGCCCATTGAGGTTCAATTACCTTCGCTCAGAGTAGTTATTTGTGATCAATCATCTATAGATGAACAGTCTCAAAAGCGATTGGATGAATTGGAATGATTATATGAAAAAATATTGTGCACTATGCACCACATGGATGTTTAACATAATTGAATAGCACAATATTTCAATAAAAAAAGTTCATCTTTGTTCATTCATTCAAGGAGAATTGGTATTGGTCCTTAGAACTCCAATGATACCAGGGACGAAGCCTCCAATGCTTGAGCCAAATGGGAGGGACCTTACTTAATACCTAAGGGATACTCTAATAGAGCTTATTCATTAATCTCAATGATTGGAGAACTCATCACAACTCCAACCAATGCTAGATTACTGAAGAAGTATTTTGTGTAACACAAATACATTTTCCTCCATGATGTTAAACTGTGTACCCTTATTTTTTTCGACATGATGTTAAACTTTTCGTTCTTCCTGCATGATGTTAAACTGTACGTTCATCCTGGATGACGTTAAACTATGTAATTGTCCCCATGATCATCCCACGTGATGTTAAACTGTGTCCCCTTAATTTGTCCAACATGACGTTAAACTGTGAAATGGTATGTGTTCGTCCTTCATGACGTTAAACTGTGCATATGTCCTACATGACGTTAAACTGTAATTCCCCCTTGTTCGTCCTAAATGATGTGAAACTGAAAAAGTCCCTTATACATACTACATGACGTTAAACTGTATTTTTTCCCTGCTACATGACACTAAACTATGCAGAACTAGTCCATGCATATGACCTTAAACTATTTTAGTCCTCACTACAAGTCATTAAACTGCATGGTCCGCATTGTCCATGCTGCATGACATTAAACTGCATAACCCCTCATTTTTCCAACATGATGTTAAAATGGGTTTCCATGTTCGTCTATCATGACATTAAATTTTTCATCTGATTTGTAAGATATTAAACTACCAAGAACCCCATGTCTGTGACATATTTCATTTAAACTATGAAATAGTCCCTTATATGTCCTACATGACGTTAAACTGTGAATCGTTAGAGTTGTTGTTACCTCTTGTTTCTCACACCGAGCCTGACTCATGTGAGCTTAGAGTAATCATAAACTATTATACCTTATCTGGGCCGTTAACAATGCGTAATTCCCAACACCATCATTGGGTTTCCCTCAAGTACAACTCAATCATCAATCTATCTTCAATCGAACTACGCAGACTTTGATCCTTGCCTTCTAGGCTAGGTACATCGGAAACCTCCTGAGGTTCAAGCCCAAAACCAATATCTTCACGCCGGTTCACCTCCGTCTCATACGGTGTTGATCCATAAAGCATCCCAAAACTAATCGCTTCAGATTGGTTCACCTCCGTCCCGTAGGACATTAAACTGTGTACATCCTTTTTGTCCCTGCTAAAAGACAGTAAACTGTGCAGCACCATCGTCATTGCTATATGACGTTAAACTATATAGTCCCACATTGTCCCTCGCCTGATAGGGAACTATCACTGACATTTATCATCAATCATGTCATATTTCAAAGACAACGTGCATACCTGTTAATGCCCGAACCATTAATCTTGGTTCAAACCATCATTGCACTAAAGTCCCATTTCACCCTTCACTTGTACTAACCAAATCTATAAAAAGGGTATTTCAAGAACTAAGTATGGCTTCATTCCCATCTTTATGGGATATGTAAGAACGTTCGAGTGTCCCTCAAATCTATCCCCAAGTCTTTGGGCCTAAACCCATGTTCCACTCTCAATCCCTTGGCTGAAAAGTCCTCCTGTATAAACATGAATGTGGTATGAAAAACCTGGACTTCATTCACATCAGGTTTATAAAACACACAATGTGTATTCATTACTATGGTCTGAACTCTATGAACCTAAACTATGATATTCAATATTCTCGTCCCACATGACATTAAACTATATTTCAAGAACTACACTTGGCTTGATTCTAATTCTAATGAGATATGTAGTGAAGTCCATCATCTCAATTTTGAACCCAGCCACAACATGATTATTGTCAGCATTGGTCTATGTATCTCCATAAAGAATAAGAAAATACACATTTTCATGTATCACACTCCTAAAATTAAATAATTCAAGGTCTTCATAACGCTTTTATTGATTTCTGGTCACAAAATTTCTGATAACTAGGAATTATTTTTCTTGACTATGCAGGACGTGCCCTTAGGCGGCCTTGCATTAGTAGTCTACATAACTGACCTATCAAGCAAAAGATGCTATTATTTGACTATGAATTCAATGCCTTTAGGTTTCCCTGCATAATTCAACCCCCTAACGGGTTTTTCAAATAGTGTTTACTTCGATCTTGGGGGAAAAACCTATTTTTTTTTATTTTTCTTAATGAAAATATGTAGTGATCCACGGAAATATCCATCCTTAACATATTTGTCCCATAATCTCTTTCATGATCTGAAAGTATTCAAGTCTATGATTTATATTTTCCATCCCTATGATTGGGTCAGACCTTCATAGGAGTGACATCCATCTATTACTTTGATAATATTTATTGGGAATATCCTCTCCATATTCATGTACCTCTCTCCATACAGCAGACTCTATTTTTTGGAAAATTTGAATATCCATAAACATCTACTGACTTTTTAGCGATTAAAAGGTAAAATTTCTGAGAGTTATTTTTCCGGGCTATGCAGCATGTGCCCCTAGGAGGCCTTTCATAAACATGTCTACATAACGAACCTGCCAGCTAAAAGATGCTATTATTTGACTATGCAGCCAATGACCTTAAGTGGCCCTACATAATTCAACCCCCTAACGGGTTTGTCAACTAGTGGTAACTTCATTAATAGAAAATACTTTCTCTAATGCCTTTTATCCCTTTTCCCAAGTCATTCCTCATATTCAATATTTTTAAATCATAGTTTACAATTTTCCCCTCCATACATGAAGCTGATAATAAGTTTTCAAGAAAATTTTCAAGGAATTGAGAAACTTTTAATCCATCTAGTCAAAGATATTCAACCGTAAACATTAGCCTTTTTATGTCCGACATCTATGACTTTAAACTACCCATAAAAGATAGGGTAACTCTGAATAAAAGTCATGTCCCAGCTCACTAAACATACATTTTGTATGATTTAGGTAATATTGAGAAATTAAAACATTTAATGTTTTTGGGGTTGTTTTTATCACCCTAGAAAAAAAACTAAGATTATTAGGCCCATTGTCTTAGGTAAAATTAATTAAAGAAAATAACAAAATAATGTTGGTATAAATTATTGAAGAAGAAAGTGTTTTTTAACTTGATGCAGAAGAGTTATAAGGACATACATAGATTGGATTCTATTCTCTTTTTCAAGAATTAAAAGAGGCTTTCAACATAACACTTCATTTTATTTATGACATCTCGATATTCATCAGCAACCACCTAGAATTCATTCATTAAACTAGATACAAAAAAATATGTAGTGATACCAGCTCTTCTTGGAACAATTGAAAAAAAATGTTCACGAGTGCGGTTTTAGAAAAATTTCTTGCTGATTAAACAGTGACTCTGTTTCTGTCCAAGAGACTTGGAAGATGGATACATGGATATGAGAATGGAGCATTGAAATTAAAGAGCCATTTGGAGGGATTACTCTTTTCATATATTGTTCTAATGTCATGATATTCTTCCCTCCACCAATCGGAAGTGAAAAACATATCCGCCCATGGGTTTTCCATTTTCATATCTGCAAGGAAATTGCATGGAGGAAAAATATAAAATTTCACAACATTGATGCTTCTCTTAATGAATAACATAACTGGAATAGAGAAGTAGCAGTGCGGCTGCACCTCGGGCATATAGTTATTTGCCTCTGGAATATTGACTCCATGCAGATGACCATGGCAATATAGAGGAAGATAAATGCTCTATGGGAAATTAAGATGATACTTCTTCAATTACTTGGCCAAATATTCTAGAGGTTTGTCATAGATATTATAATAATCATATCCAACGACGCTCATCATGTCATTAATCCTCTTGTTAGCCAGCACATTAGCCATTCCAATTCTTCTGGGAGCCATTGAATCTGCACAAACATCATATAATTAACTTTTAAGTAAGCTGTTTTTTCATAAAATTTGTGATGAAATTCGAAAAAATGGATAAGGAATTAAGGAACTCAAGTCCCATGTTGGCGCGCAAGTCTAATCCGATCGCACATGTATGGGCGCGTCGGTATCACCACGGATGTCCAAATAACTCTATAGAAGCGTGACTCAGTTTAGAAGAAGCAATAAACCGTGGACAATAGCTCATGTGTGATGAGCGCTACTTACGTGCTGAGAGCATGAAGCGTTGGATGCCGGGTGCTTTCGGCAAAGTGGTGCCTCATATATATAGGCGAGGCTCGCACCTGAATGTTGTACCCTGTGTAGATCGCACCTGCGTGCCTCTATTTGCACGTTCATGCCCTGCGCTCCCAAAATCCTTGATTTCTTCTCCTTTACCTCAGAGCCAAATCCTTTTTCCTTTTTTGGATCCAACTCTGAGGGGGGAATTTTATTGATGCTCCCTTCCATCCCAGAGTCCATAGATTTACTAAGAAGAGTACTTCAAGCAAAGAAGAAGGATGAATCATAAAAAAAGTGCAAAGGAATTAAGGCGTGCAAGTCACTTGCGCACCCTAAGTCAAATATCTCCCTAGCCTCGGGTAGCCTATAAATACCCATTATGGGCCCCCCATTTTGGGGACGAAAAAATCTAAAAGTCAGATTTAATCTCTCGGCGCTCTAGCCTTTGTTTGAAGTCATCCGAAAACTTCTAAGATAATTTCCTACCTATAATGTAATAAATAAAGAGGGGGAACAAGGCCTATGTGTTTAAATTCATCAACACTTGTGCACCCGAGTGTTTAACCCTTAAGGGAAATGGTCACACTTGCATGCCAACTTACCCGTTCAAAAGAACTTGCACACCAACCTTTTGGAAGCCTTTAGGGATAATTATATGGGCTTGAGCCAAGTCTCACCCAAGTATTACCCTATTGGTTAACCGTCTCCCAAGTACACACATGTCGCGGAAGTGTACTTGCGCGACCATGACTTGTGCACCCAAACAATACTTGCGTGCCTACCTTCTTTTGGGTGTCCCTCTTTCCAATTCACTTATTTTCTTCAAATCCACATCCCATCATCAATATTTAGCCTCCAAACCCCTTTTCAAAGTCATATATGGCAGCGGATCATTTTTTTGCTTCCTTATCTAAAAATATTTCTGTGGAATATCTCTCAAAACCTTGTGATTTATATAACTTTATGTCACTATGGTAAGAGGTTTAATTCATTTAAACCTCACCCTTTAAGATGAGAATATATTTAATCTAGGCATCCTTCTTAAAATAAAGCCCCAAGTTCCCAAATCTGGGCCTCCATTTCATGACTATGCCCCATATCACAAGTTCCCCTTAACCTGGGCCTCCTTTTCTGGAGTAAGTCCCAAACAAAATTTCCTTTATCTTTGGGCATACTTCTCAGGATTAAGCCTCATGTTATAAGTTACCTTTAATTGGGCCTCCTTCTCAGGAGTGAGCCCTTGTTATAAGTCAAATCCCCCTTAATCTGTACATCCTCCTTATGAGTAAGCCCCAAATTAGGATTCAAAATCTACCTAAAGAACAAATACCTTTATGGACCCCGTTAATGGGCATCCTCCTTAGGAGTAAGCCCCAAGTCCCCTTTAACTTTGTGCCTCCTTATCAGGAATAAGCCCCATGTTACATGTCTCCATAAAATTGGGCCTCCTACTTAAGAGTAAATCCCAGTCATAATTCCACACTAATTTGGGCATCCTCCTCAGGAGTAATCCCAATGTTAGAGTATCCCAATCTCAATAAAGTAAAAATAATTTTATGGACCCTGCTTCTGGGATTCTTTCTTAAACTAAGTCCTGATCTTCATTTAATTGGGAATCCACACATACATATATCCCATATCATTCCTTATGACCACATATTTCATGGGACAAATCTTTAGGTTTATTGATACCTCTTGTTTCTCACACCGAGCATGACTCACATGAGCTTAGAGTGTAAAAGTAACCACAACACATCTCTTTCGGCCTTTAATCATACGTAAGCCCCACACATCTTAATATAACTACATGGACTTTGATCTCTGCCTTAAAAGTAGAGTACGTTGGAAGCCTTTATAAGGTTCAAGCCCATCACCCATTAATTCTCATCAGTCCCATATGGCATTAAACTAATCCAAATTCCCGAACTATGTGGGTTATGTTTCCTTCTTTAACAAGGATACGTAGGTACCCCATCAGCTGGTACGATCCCAATTCTAAAATAATCCATGTCTTTCTAAATGAAAATAAACTTCAAGTGCCCCACTGAGTGGATTTAAAACCAGTATGATCATCATAATGACCCAGAGATTTCTATATAATGTACTGAAGGATACCATTGACTAAAAATCTGCAATACATATAGATGATTCTCCATCGATGAAGAACATCAAATACATATAAAATATTATCTAAATCTCATACATATCAATCATTTATTTCAAAATCTAAAGGAAACCTCATTTTCATATTTGGTAAATTAATAAGGTTTCAATAACATAACTTAAATTTATAAGAGAGTCCCGGTGTAGACAATAATTCCCCCCAAAAAGGTGCAATGAGTCTAACCTCCCATCCTCTTGACCAATGAAAATTCTTAAGTCACATATGTCCATAACTAATGGGCCCCTACCTTTGGAAAGTACGTTTAAATGGATATATAATCATTGGATGTTTCCAGTTCTATGAATAATCCCATTGGAAACCGATTTGAATGTTTGAACATTAAAAAAATGAGGACATCCACATTTCCAAGAAGAAACAAACTCCCACCTTTCATTTGGTGTTCCTGAAAATGCTGAGGTGTATCTCTAAATACGTGTAATGATTTTCTCATACTACCTAATATAGTCTTCATCTTTTTATATAATAAGTGAAACTCCCTTTCAATAATCGGATAAAAGGATCAAAGAAAATATTAATTGAAAAATATTTTATTAAAATACCCCTATTCAATGGAATAAATTTACACTATGGACATTGTGTTCTTGATCAGTGTCCACCACAGATCATCTTTCCCATCAAAATGATAAACTATCCTTACAACTTCATCTTTTTATGAGCACTAGAGGATAGATAATATCTTATCAATGGAGTTATTAAATTTTTTTGTGATGATGGGAATAAAAGATCCACTAAATGTGGGAGGACATTTTTGCATGAAGTATAAAACCTAACAATGCAATTTTCTAGGATAAGGAAAATTCAACATTAATCAAGATATTATTCATCACATTTTCTAGTTGGGAAATTATAATTATGATGTATTGAGAACCCATTCCCATCGTATTTGGAATATCATTAGGGAAGTCATCACATTTTCTACCATATTGACTATTGTCACATGTTCTTATATTTATATCAAGTAATTAAGGAAAATAATGTGATATTTTAGTGATTGAATATTTATCTTAAAATCATATTAAATGAAAAAATCAACACAGAAGGATAAACATGTAAATTAAAAGTATATCCTAACTTGTGATACCATTAGTTTCATTATAGTAATCCATGGTTATAGAATTATTCATTAGATTTTTACTAAAGTGATCTATTCATAGAATCCAAAAATAAATATATTTTTATAAAAAACCAAATGTAGAATCCCTCTCCTTTGATACATATTATTACATTATTTTAAGAATTATTTACCATCATATACAACCAATGATCACAAAGTATAGTGTATTTGGAATATTATTACCAAACCTAAACATCATGAAACCAAAATAACAATCTATTTTATTTAAACATCATGGTGAGATCCTAACACCTTTTTAGACCTTTTTTCTATATTGGATATCCCGGGGAATACATCAACAAAAGGGATGAGCAAAAAATTATTGTAAGGGAATATGTGTAGTAATAAACATATCACATGGGTTAGAAGACATAATATGTTAAAAGAAAAGGCATTGAACATGAATAAACATAAGAAAGTATAACATGTATAACTTGGGACCAAATAAACATAACATCATAGGAATGTGTAAAAATTATAAAACATGACATAAAAAATGTCAAGGCTATATTCAAGACATGGTGAACAAAGTCCCATAATGGATTCAGGTTCACTCCCTACCCCAATATAAAGTCTCAAAATACAATACATTACCCAATGAATTGGAGTGATATATAGGCACACCCACCATAACATGTTCTTGAATATTTTTTCTCCATGAAAAATCATACATATGTAACCAAACATAATAATTATTGTTACCCATGGATTGATTTGGGTATCAAAATCATGTCAAAATGAATAACATAATTGAATATTAGAATATTGTCTAAGAAAAAATGGTTTTAAATCTGATATAGACATTAATAAAATTAAATATTCATATATCATGAAATTTTATGTAAAACTTAAGTGAATACATAAAAAATTTGTGTTTAATAATCGATAGAAATAAAACTTATAATTGTGGTTTAAGGAAAATATTAATGATTCATTAAAAATGACAAGAAATAATTATTTGCATATATAAATGGAAAAAAAGAGGAGATATATTCATGATTTAATGAGTGATTTTATAAAAATAGTGGTGTATTAATTCTGATTATGGATAGAACATGAAACTTTTTATGAAATCAGGATTTTCCCTTGAACAGGGGTTGCTTATCGAGAATAATTGAGAAGGGAACCATTATAAAACATGTATTTCCCCATAAAATGAAGATGATATATTCTAGATACATTACTAGGGAACATATATTTATAATTTATAAACGATACATTAAAATAAAGAATAAATACATTAGGTTAGATAGAGAAAAAGAGTAACCCGAAGGAAAAAATGGAGCTTCTGAAAGAATCCCTTACCTAATGTCTAAAATTGTTATGCACTAGATCTTAATGTATTAGATAATAAATTTAAATCCATTTAATAATTAATTAATAACCTTTTATACATTAATTTCATTTATTTTTATTTTATTATGTTCATTCATGGTCTTTTTTACGAGTTATAGGATAAACTGTTATCATTTGAGAGAGTTCGTTTCTTTGGGCTTCAGGATTGGTAACTTGTATATATGTTTGTAAAATTATATAACATGATATTAACTGTCTAGAAGTGAAATTATATGTTTTTAATGAACATACACAGAATTAAATGATATTAAAAATCAATTTTTATGCCATTAAGATGAATCATTTCAAAATTAGTTAATGATAATCGATTAGGTCAATTTTGGAATTTTTCGATCACAACAAACTCGTTTTGTTAAAGAATTTAGTATTATGTCTATATGTTAGTTAAAAAACGTAAAAAGTGTCATAAAATAAAATTATTATTATATTTAAATGATTATAATGGTTTTAATACCATATTTTAATGAGGTAATGGAAACTGAAAATTCGTTGTCCATGAATGCGATAAATTAAGACATCAATAATGATGTTTCATTTTTAGAACAAAAAGTGGTAGAGAAAACATTGATTATGGGTTCTCAACTAATCATAATGATATTATAGTATATGTGATTTACTATAGTTACCATTCTTGTCTTATAATAGGATGTTAAGATATAATATAGAAACAAGATAATATGAAAATAAATTAATCAAAAACAAAGAGGATTTTACCTCTTGAATCATCCTATTTATGAACCGCCTTATGAAAATCAGTTTCGGTATTCTTTTTGATACCAAAATCTCACTGAATTGGGGAAGGGAATTTTTAATTTTATTTGTAATAATTTAGAGAAGGATCAAAGCTTGAGAGTTGTGAGGTGAATATGTTTTATTTATAGGGGAGGAGAGGTGTGTTTTTTGATTATTTCAGTCAGTTGTTTATTATTTTTATCATGAAAAAATAGTGAATATTTTTTTCAATAAACACATTAATTAGTGAATTTTATTTCAATTAAATGGCCACTTAAATCATTCATAACTCAATAATTACTAAAAAAATTCATTTTTTTACTTATATAATAAATTTATGTATTTCCCTATTCAGTAAAAAGACACCTATTATAGAATAATTGAAAAAATTTAGCCAAACCATTTTTCAACATGTATAATTTAAACATATAATCAATTCTATGGAAATAATTTTATAAAGATGAGAAATTTAATATTAAATTGAAATATTAATTTATATGGAAAATACCAAATTAAAAATTATAATTGATTTCACAACACATTGAAAAATTAATCAAGGTGTCATAAAATTATTTTGAAATCATAAGATAAAAACATATTCATTTATGATAACATATAATTGAAAAAAAAATCATATAAATCATTGTATTAATTATAAAATTGAAAATAAAGATTGACGTTGTTTAAAACTATCAACACATAAATAATAATTTCTAAAACATATATTAACTTATAATATGATATGATGATATCATATTTTCATTTATATGAAACATAAATTTTATTTGAACTATCATGGGAGAGGAAAAAATTATATTTTCTAGTTCTGTAAAGTCCTAGAGATCCCATAAATTGTTTTTTGGTTATATGGAATTATTTAGATGCCACCGAATCTGACGGTGGGTGATTTTGTGGCCCAGAGTGCCTGGAATGATCCGTAGAAGTTTTGTTAAGATTTAATTAGTGTTCATAAGCATTTTATCTTAAAGAAGTAGTATGACACTGAAATGGTTACTCGGATCAGAAATCTTAGGGAACCGTTGCTCTCATGATGATGGGTTTACCCAAGGCACGACTTAAGTTTTGTTGGAGCAGGCCTCCTGTGAGAAAACCCGAAAATGTAAAAATCGTAAATAAAATAATTAAATAAAAATTATTGTATTTTTTAAATGATTATAACTCCCAAATGGTAACTTGGATTAAAATATGGGACCACTATTGAACTTGTGAGGCCATGTTCTCTTTAGGAAGAAACTAACTTTGGCCAGCACGGGCCATGAGATAAAGTTAGTTTTTTGATGTAAATAAAATAATTAAGTGATAATTTTTTTTTTGTAAAATTGATAACTATTAAATGGTAACTCAGATTTGAAATCGAAGAGAACCATTGGGTTCGTTGGGGCGTGTTTCACTTAGGCAGAGCATAACCATGACCAAAGTGGGTCGTGGTGACTGTTAATAATTCTTTGAACTTTTTTTTGAGTACTCTTAGTAAACGCACGAGCATAATTTTGTAACTTTTTAATTGGTGCTCGGAATTGAAATCTGAGGGCACTGTTGAACTCGCAACCCCAATATTCATTTAAAGATACATTGACCTTGACTGCAGTATGATGGGGGTGGATGTTGGTTTTCTGGTTTTCGTGAGAGAGTCAAAAAATTAATAAAAATAAAATAATAACTTTTTATTTTTATTTGAAACCTCTGATTTGAATTCATGGTGGTGAGAACTAGCAAAACTCGCCTTTAATTTTGAGAAACTCTTGATTTTCCCCCAATTTAATTATACTACATTTCTTCTTTATTAATAATCATAATTTATTAAGTTGGCTCCTCACCATTATTGAGGCTGGGAAAATCATTGGAAAGGGGAGGATTGGGAGAGATTTGGAGATCATCCTCCAACTAAGAACGAACCTCTGACAAAGATGACAGACAATCTCAGATCGGTAAAGTGTTGTCGGAGCGACGAATGTTGGTGTCTTCATCTTCTTCGTCTTCTTCCTCACTCCATCTCCGACGATCAAGTTTGGGGTTTTAATTTAAATTATAATTAAATCTATTTGTTTATTCTTCATATTCTTGATTCACAAAAATGATTTCCAAACAAACATGTCCATCGTTCTGCACTTATAACTTAACCCATCTATTTAATTCTTCGCGCATACTACGTGCTTTATTCGATGGAAAATAATAAGTGTGATAAAAACACAATGTCATGTTGAGCATGAAAAATGGACGTGGAGGTCTCGACCTGAGGATCATGAATTTGTGGACGTCATATTTTTTGGCCATGGAACAAAGATGCAATGACGCATTGAAGAAAGTCGGCATGCGTCCGCACTGCCAGTAGAGGAGGAGGATGCAGTCTTCAAGTCATGGCGGTTCACCGTAGGGAGTTCAACACCCGGCCAGCCATGGTTCGAGCAGGTGGCGCACTGGGGGCGGAGGACACCCGGAAAGTCGCGTCTTGAGCAGGAGACACACCCAGAGAGCGGTTGACACTCGACCGGCTACCAGAGGACAGTGGCACCGTCGTGCCGTTGGGAGGAAAACTGGCCAGATATATGGATGGCAGTGATGCACCATGCAGGACCCACTCTGGTGGGTCCCACTTTCCTGCAGGCCAAATGGTCTGTTCCACCGTTCGGTATTGAGAGGGGGGGCGTCTCCCCATAGGTGGCAGTTAGGGCAGACCGTTCCCAGTCGGGTGGAATGCACCACAGTGAGACGTGCCCCTGTGAGACTCCAACATAGTGATCCACTTCTATGGATCGGGCCATCGCCCTAACGGGCCTCTACCATACGCTGGCTGGGTCGCCCCATTTTGGGTTTCCCTATTTGGTCCGGTTTCCATTTCAAGCCGCCCCACTTGTGGGCCAGACAAGACATTGGCCCAGCAGGCCGAGTCCACCCTGGCCCAGCCCAGACCCAGTCAGGCCGAGTCATTCCGGCCGGGTTGGACCAGACCCAGGCCCAACCGGACCCCGAAACACTTAAAGGGGAATATCCTAAGAACTGAATGTCTGTTTTTCTAACCATCTATAGTGTCGTTATACTTATATTGAGAAAGTCTTTTTGGTATACTCCACCTGAGTTTTGGAGAAATTTGGAGTACAACCGGGTTGGATCGAACCCAATTCCCACTAGGCAATCAGAGCTAAAATGCTTATAACTCAAAGACGGGGCATCTGATTGACATGTCATCTATCAATTTGGAACCATTAAGACATTTTGGTCCTTTGGGTATCTCCTTTGTAGAGCTTAGTGGAATTTGAGTTATGACCGATATCTCGAGGGGTATATTATATAGAACTCGATCACACCGAGTGTGAGAAAACATGCAGCAGGCTGCAACATGAAAAAAGAACATCGATCCAATGTGGGTCAGTATTTATAGACACTGTGTGGGTCAGATCCTATGTGGGTCTGTGCTCAGCGATCCTGTGTGGGTCAGTTCATACTGATCCTATGTAGGTCAGATCCTTTGTGGGGCAGCAGGGGTTAGTTACCTATCGATCTTTTGTGGGTTGGTGGGGGTTAGTTAACTATCGATCATCTATTGTTCAAAAACAGTGATTCTTAATAGAATATGATGATCTAGTTTACGAATAATAATCTATACTTCATTACTAAAGTTATACATTATTGCGAGCTGAGTTTACTACCTGTGAGGTAACTCAAACTTTGTGGTGTTACCTGGGTGGTATTTCTATCTTCATAGTGTTACATGTGTAGTACTACATTCTTTGTGGTGTTACCTTGGTGGTACATATAGCTTCATGGTGTCACCTGTGTGGTACTTCTACCTTTGTGGTATTGTCTTCAAAGTGTTACCTGTGTGGTACTACAATCATCGTGGAGTTCCCTGTGTGGTACTTCTAGATTTGTGGTGTTACATTTGTGGTACTTCTACTTTTTTGGTATCATCTTCGTGGTGTTACCTGTGTGGTACTTCTATCTTCGTGGTGTTACCTATGTGGAACATATATCTTCACTGTATTACCTGTGTGGTACTTCTTGCTTTGGGGTGTTACATGTGTGGTACTTCTACCTTATTTGTATCGTTTGTGTCGTGTTACATGTGTGGTACTTCTGTCTTCATGGTGTTACCTGTGTGTAATTTCTTGCTTCGTGGTGTTACCTATGTAGTACTTCTTCCCTTGTTGTATTTTCTTGGTGGTGTCACCTATGTTGTACTTCTATCTTTGTGGTGTTACCTATGTGGTACTTCTACATTCATGGAGTTCCCATAGTGGTTTTATCTTCATAGTGTTACCTGTGTGGTACTTCTACCTTCGTGGTGTTACCTATGTTGTGTCCTTCCCACATGTATGAGATTTTTATATGTTGATAACTTAGGTATATGTATGGGAATATACCTATGTATATTTCATGCCTTTCATTATTTTTTTCTTTGAAGAACACTAGGAGACATACGGGGGTCTTGGGGTCCCTACTGAGTATTTTTATAGTCACCCCTACACGAGATTCGGCCGCACCATATTGTGTATGGTGCAGATGATGTACAATGTTGATCGAGGCTAAGGGAGCTAGGACTGGATAGTGCTCAAAGGTGGACCATTCAGCATGACGTGACATGGAGGAGACAAATGTATGTTGAGTGATGAGGAGGTGATCTGTACCTACCATACAGACAGGAGCCTCGTAGGATGACCCAGTAGCTATTTTTCCTTTTCTTTTAGTTGTACTATACTTCCGATCATACTTGTACTTTTAATGTCGGTCTTGTATTCTGGACCCTTTTTTACTTTCAACACTATTTTACTATAGTAGCCTACATTGTTATTGTATCTTCATTCATTTTTGTTTATGTGGTTGCTGTTTTTTTTTGTGTTGTTGGACAGTGTGTCTATACAATTTAAAAAGAAAATTCCTTCTGGTTTAAGGGATATGCCTTTCCTGTGCTTGTCACCATCCCCTGGCCTATGGAAGGTGGGCTTGGGGTAGTCCCGGCACGGGCCCCGTGGGATCGGTCATGAAAAAGTGGTATCAGAGGAGTTTAGTTCTACCGAAAAACTAGGACTATGATCTTTTATATAAAGAAATAGTGATATGTGTTTTGAGTGTGGCTTTCAGTTCGGGGAGTCAAGTGTTGGTGAGACGACCAACATATCCATACAATAGGGCCCTGAATTCTGATTTCTGACTCAGCACAAAAAAAACCTGATTGCGTGTGATTTTGAAAAGTTTTTTCTTTTGAATTCTTTGTAGTCAACTCACCAAGTGTAACTTAATCACCAAGGAAATCCTATTCCTTATTAGGATGCCACCACAAAGACAGTCACCCAGGTTTCCTGAGAGAGTACAATATGACCTCTTACAGAGTGATGAGGCTCCGTTCTAGGGCCATTTAACTATGTTGGAACCTTAGGGTGGTGTACCAGAGCACCACAACCTGTTGGGTAGCAATTACAATTTGTAGTACTGGTAAGAGACACATTTAGGCCTAGTGACTTACACGAGTGTCAGCATTTGATACCCATTAGGTTCTGAGGTGAGCCCAACTCACATGCGGCTGAGTACTGGCTTGAGGAGGTGGCTGAGAGTTCTATAGAGATTCTACCGCTTTGGTTGGATGTCATTTCAGTATCTAAGTATTCATCGAGGCGTACTAGACATTCCTGGTACTCGATGAATACGATAGTATCAGTGCTTCATGGCTTAGATTTCTGAGTGTGTTGTGTTTAAGGACTTATGATCCAACACTATTCCTCTATGCATTCCTACCTATGTTAGGGTTCTAGATAGAACCTTTGTGGTTGAATGTTCTTTGGCTGAGAAGATACAACTAGTGAATGCTAGTAGTGTGAAAGCAGAGAACTGGTGCTAGTCTCAAAGACTTGGGCGTGTAAAAATGTTTCGGGAAGAATTAGTGTTAAGAAGAGATGAATCTGCAGTGCTATAGATGTGTAAGCGGATCATGGAGAGAAGCATGAGGGGTGTATATTTCAACATGTTACAACCACCGCCTTTTTTGGTCCCCAACACACTCAGGGAGCTGGAGGACAGGGGAAGGGAGTAGTTGTATATAGTCAAGGAGTGCTTCCCAAGGTCTCCAGGTATAATTTGATGAACGGTTTGTGTCTACTACTAATTGTCGTATTAATAGACATAGGTCCAAATCATTCCTTCCATCCATGAATATTTTCCAAGACCTATAGTTTCATGTTAAGCCGTTTACTTGACCATCGTGTCTGGAGATACCTTTGGGAGGAGACGCGATAATCACACTTATGCCGAAAGTGTGATCTGATCATTGAGACAAGAGTTTTGGTTGGAACCTCTTGGTGGAAGAGTCACAGCCTTACGATGATAGTTTTGGTATGGACTGAACATCCACAGTTCATACTCAGATTGACTATATTAGGAAAAAAGTTGTGGTTTATCTACAATGTCAGAATGGGGTTTTCCTTTGTTGGTGAAGAATGAAACCCAGACAGCATAGGACAAACTCGTGCAAAGGAGGATGCACCCGATCACACGTGAGTTAGCCATCCCTACCCTCATGGTAGTGGGAGTTTTTAGACTTCAGTTACCAAAAGAAGCGGAAAAGTGTGGGGTACATCCATTCAAAGGATGTTTCCAGGATTACCTCCCTGAAGGGGGAAGGACTTCTGATTTGGCTAGGTACTACTGGAGTTTTGGACCAGACTTCCCCTGGGTAGTGGCACCCTTGTCATCTTTGAAGTTGAAGGGGGAGGTTTTCCTATGGATGAATGAGTGTTAGGAGAGATTCCACAAGCTGAGACAACGGGGACAGCTAGAGTTCTTCTAGGACTATGACTCTGAGATAGTCTAAACTCCTGGGAAGGGGAATGTGGTATCAGATGAACTTAGTAAAGGATCTGGTATAAAATTGTTGAGTGAGGTGACAGAGCAGCTAGTCACTTTGTGGATATCCTATGTGGATTGAGATGGATCAGATTATCTTTAATCTCAGATAGTCACTCCCCCACACCTTCAAAGAGTCTGGGAGGTGCATTTTGGGGACAATGACTGCGAGGCTTGACGTGCTCAGATATCCATAGGATAGGTTCTTGATGGATTTTTTGATGGCGGGGAGCATGTCATCCTCTTCATAGGTTGCACCATGGTACCAGTGATGCTTCAGGAGGATATTTTGAGGGTGACCATGTCTTCCTATGTGTCTCATCCCGATGAGGACTGTGGAGGTATGTCCAGGAGGCAAGTTACCACTGAGGTTTATCATACTATTTCTGATACTTTAGAAGATTAGTGAGGTGGAATACCACTTGGAACTAACACCACAGTTGGAGTGGGTGCACAACATCTTCCTCGTATCCCTGATGAGGAGATACATGCATGAACATTCTGAATTCATCGACCATGGCGAGCTGGACATAGATAATAGGGAAACGTTAATGGAGTTTCCCATAGAGATTGAGGATCGACAAGAGAGGGTCCTTCATGGGTGGTCAATACCTCTGTTGGGCATTCATTGGGGGCACAAGAACCTCCAGGAGATCACATGGGAGTGGGAGGCTCAGATCTATGCCCAGTATACCCATTTGTTTCCTTAGTCTATGTTGTGGTTTTCGAGGGTGTAAATCCCTAAGGTGGGGAGAATGTAATGTCCCAGAAATATTTTATAATGTTTTATCTTTTTATTGGTCATATGGAATTATTTCAAAACTGGGAAATTTTACTGTGCACGATTCTGAGGCCCGGAGGGCCCGAAATGATCCGTCGAGGTTTTGTTAATCTTTAATTAGCACATGTAAGCAGTTTTACATAAAAAGTGGAATAACTCTTAAACAGTTACTCTGATTAGAAATATAAGGGCACTGCTGCGCTCAGGATGGTGGGTTTACCATAGGATCGACTGAAGATTAGTTGGCATGGGCCCCTTGTAAGAAAACCCGAAAATGACATAACTATAAATAAAATAATTAATTAAAAATTATATTATTTTTCAAATGATTATATCTCACGAACGGTAACTTAGATTAAAAATCTGAGACCACCACTGAACTCATGAGGGCATGCTCTCTTTATGAAGATTATTACTTTGGCTGGTGCGGGCCACCAGTGAATGTTAGTTTTTTTCCATAAATAAAAAAATTATTTGAAAATTACTTTACTGTAAAATCCATATCATTTAAATGGTAACTTGGATCAGAAATCTAGGAGTACCATTGGGTTTTTAGTGGTGTGTTTCACTTAGTCAGAGCCTAACCTTGACCGGCACGGGTCAAGGGTGACTATTATTAATTTTCCAAAATTGATTTTAGATACCTTTAGTAAACAAGTGAGCTACATTTTGTAACTTTTGAATCAGTGATTGGAATTGAAATCTAAGGACATAGTTGAACTCGTAGTGCCAATATTATTCTAAGGAGGCCTTCACCTCGACCGTAGTATGTTTGGGGTTGAAGTTGGTTTTCTGGTTTTTTGTGCGAGAGTTAAAAAAATAATAAAATTAAAACAATAACTTTTTATTTTTATTTGAAGCCTACTATTGGAATTATTGGTGGTGGGAACCTCCCAAACTCCCCTTTAATGTGGATAAACTCTTTCTTTTTCCCCAATTTAATCAACCAACATTAATTACATAATAAATAAACATAATTTATTAAGTTGGATCCTCACCTTTATTGAGTATAGGAAAATGGTTTGGAAAGTGGAGGATTGGGAGAGCATTGAAGAGAAAGATCCATTGAAGAAAGAAGCTCCGATGAAGACGAAACAAGATCTCAGATCGAGAGCGCATTGCTGGAGTCACGAACGTCGGGGACTTCATCATCTTTGCCTTCTTCCTCACTCCATCTCCAACGATCGAGGTGGTGGTTTTAATTTAAAGTATGATTAAATATATTTTTTTATTCTTCAAATTCGTGATTCACAATGATGATGGCCAAACAAATATGGCAATCATTCCGCACTTATACCTTGACCCTTTTCATTCTCTCTTCATGTGTTCATCATGCATTCTTCGAGGAAACGTAATTAAGCACAATGAAAACAAAATATCTTGTTGAGTGTGACATATGGACACGGAGAACTCGACTTGAGGATTATGAATATGCAGACATCTTATTTTTTGGGCTTAGAGGAAAGCTGCAATTACGCATGGAAGAAATGTGGAGCACGTCCACACCACGGGTAGAGGATGAGGTCCTGGTTCTCTAGATGCGGTGACACACCAGAGGGTGGCTGGCACCCATTCGGCTACCATTCGAGCAGGTGGCACACTGAAGGGAAGCCGACAACTGGTTAGTCGGAGCATGACCAGATGATGAACTCAGAGAGAGAATGGAACACAGCCTGTTGTGGGAGGAAATATGTTTCGTCGTGCTACAGGGAGGAGAACCGGTGAAAACTCTGGACGGTCGTGACACCCCGAGCATTACTCACTCTGGCAGGTCCCACTTTCCAGCAGGACAAACGGTCTGTTCGACTGTTTAGGAATCCGAGGGGGGGGGGGGGGATCATCCCCCCAGGTGGCAGCTAGGGTGGTCCACACCAAGTCTGGAAGAGAAAAACAGAGTGGTCCATGCCCACACGGGCCGCTGCCCCAGCGTGCCGCCACCCCGGACTGGGCCACCGCCCTAGCAGGCCTCCACCTTGCGGGCCGCCCTATTCTGTCTTGGCTTCCCTTGCTGGCCACCCCGCTTGCGGGCCAACCCTCTTGCGGGTCGGACCAAACATCGGCCCTGCGGGCCTAGTCCACCCCGACTACACCCCGACAGAGTCGGGCCGGGTCTGTCCAACCGGGTCGGACCAGACTCATGCCCCACTGCACCCAGAAACACTTAAAGGGGCATGTCTTGAGAACCAGAAATTTGTTTGTCGAACCATCTATAGCATTGGGATACTTGGATCAAGATGTTACTTTTGATATAATCCACTAGATTTTTGGATAATGTTTGTGTACAGTCGGTTTTGATCGAACCTGAATACAACTGGTCTCTCGATGCTAAAACACTTATTACTCACAGAATGGGCATCAGATTCACGTTTCATCTGTCGCGTTGAACCCCTACGGCATGTAGTTCCTTTGGGTGACTTCTTTGTGGAGCTTAGTGGCGGTTGAGGTATGTCCGATATCTCGAGGGACATATTCTACAGTTCTCGAGTGCACCGGGTGCGAGGAAACCTGTGGTCGTATTCAACATAAAAAAAGAACATCAATATTTTGTGGGTTGGCATATATAGATCTTGTGTGTCTCAAATACTATGTGGGTTAGTGCTCAACTATCCTGGGTGGGCCATCGCATAATGATCCTTTGTGGGTCAGATCCTATGTTTGTAAGCTAGGGTTAGTTACCTATTGATTCGGTGTGGGACAGTGGGGGTTAGTTACCTATCGATCATGTGTGGGTCATAAGCAGTGCTTCTTAACAGGATAAGGAGATCTAGTTTATGACTAATCATCTATACTTCTATACTAAATTTATACCTGATTGTGAGCTGATTCATTTACATGTGTGGTACATAAATCCTTGTTCTGTTACCTGTGTGTTACTTCTATCATCCCAGAGTTACATGTGTGGTAATACTATCTTTATGGTGTTACCTTTGTGGTAGTTCTAGCTTTGTAGTGTTACCTGTGTGGTACTTCTACCTTTTTGTATCATCTTCGCAGTGTTATCTTTATGGTACTACTATCTTAGTGGTGTTAACTATGTGGTACTTCTACCTTTGTGGTATCATTTTTGTGGTGTTACATGTGTGGTACTTCTATCATTGTGGTGTTACCTATGTGGTACTTCTATCTTCATGGTGTCACCTGTGTGGTACTTCTAGATTAATGGTCTTACCTGTATGGTAATTCTACCTTTGTGGTATCATCTTCGTGGAGTTACCTATGTGGTAAATCGGTCTTCGTGGTGTTACCTATGTGGTATTTCTTTCTTACTGGTCTTACCTATGTGGTAATTCTTCCCTTGTGGTACTATCTTCGTGGTGTCACCTGTGTGGTACTTTTATGTTTGTGGTGTTACCTGTGTGGTACTTATACCTTCGTGGAGTTACCTTCATGGTTTTAACTTCATGGTGTTACCTGTGTGGTAATTATACATTCGTGGTTTTACCTATGTGGTGTCCTTCCCTCGTGAATGACATGAGTATATCCTGATAAATTAGGTATATGTATGGGCATATACCTAAGTATAGTTGATGCATGATTTGTTTTTTTTTCATTTTTGGAACTCTAGAAGAACCATGAGGATCTTGGGGTCCCTACCGTGTATTGTTATACTCACCCATGGATGTGCTTCAACCACACCTTGTTGTGTCTAGTGAAGACAACATACTACGTTTATCGAGATTTAGGTATCTAGGACTGGATGGTGCTCGGAGGTGGATCATTCAGTGTGACGTGACGCATAGAATACTAACAAGCGTAGAGTGTTGAGGAGGTGATCTATACCTTCCCTACAGGTAGGAACCTTGGAGGATGACCTAGTAGCTATTTTCCATTTTCTTTTAGTTGTATTTTACTTATAGGTGTACTTGTACTTTTACAGTTTGGCTTGTATTCCAGCCCCTTTTTTACTTTCAACACACTTTTACTACAATATCTTACATTGTGGTTGCATCTTATTGTGTTATATTATGTGTGCTTGCTTCTTGTTGTGTTCTTGGACTATTTATCTGTACTGGTTAAAAAGGAAATGCCTTCTCATTTAAGGGACACACCTTTCCGATTCTAGTTACCATCCCCTAGCCTATATAAGGCGGGCTTTGAGTAGTCACGACACGAGCCCCAAGGGATGGGTCATGACAGGTTCACTATTCATAAGGATCACAAAACTATTCCAAAAATGATGTTACTATTTCATTGGTATGGGTTCTTTAACTTGTTGAAATACCCTTTATTTCATTTCTTATTTATTTATAATGTTTGTATTGTGTTCTAAATGTGATTTTATAAGGTTTATACTATATGAAACAATTATAAGTATGGAATATCCATTGATGAAATTTTGATTCATTATAGTAAATGGGAATTCACGATAAATATAGACATGTAAGGTAATGTATATACCTATAAATTACAACTAGTGGCTAATGGTTTTAAAAAACATAAACTCATTAACTATCATGAAACCTTTTCTTATATTCTATGTTTAAACACATATTAATTTTTTATTTAAAAAATATTACCATCACAATTATATTTGGAAAATGGATGTCAAAACTGATTTCCATAACAAGATCCTTCAAGAGAATGTGTATATAGAACAACATATAGGGTTTTAAAATATAAGAAATAAAAAAATTGTACAATTGTTGTAGAAGTAATTGTTTTGGTTAAAGAAAGTATCTGGGACATGGAATACTCAGGTTGATGAATCCCTAAAAGTACATGGTTTCATTATGATTTAATATGATATTTTAGTTTCCATGAGTTTTAATGAGAGCATATATTTTTCATCGTAGTATATATTGATGACATATTATTAATTTGAAATAGCATACCAGCTTTAGAAGATGGAAATTCAGGGTTGAGAATGTGCTCCTCCATGATTGACTTACGGAAAAAATCCAATATTATATAGATCAAGATCATGCATGATATATCTATGAGGCATCGTGAACTATATCAAGGTATATACATTGTCTAGATAATCTATAGGCTCATTATGTAAGCATCTAAGTGGGGATTTGTTCCAGTCACTTAGAGTATACATCTTTCCGAGAAATTTTTCCATTGATACATGATTAATGTGATAGAATGATTAAGATCCCATACACTTCTATGATAGAATCTATCACATATTCCATATTATGTATGAGGATTGATGTTTCCTATGATTTTATAATGGTAATAATATATCATTTATATCATGTTTAACAATTTTAGACTGTTATTAATGTTATCCATAAGTATATGTGAATGAAGGATACTTTCATAGCGCGTGGGTGAGATGAATATTTATTCATAAAATATTTCACAAATGATAGATTTAAGATACATCATTATGATAATAGTTATATATATGGATGTAAATTTCCTCTCAAAAGTGGACTTATGAGCTATAGGAGCTCTCTAGATCATGTTTTCACCGATTCAATAGTGGAATATCAATATATTTTGGCTTTAGATGCATCCAATGATATAGTTTGGAATCATAATTTTTTATGAGATTTATATGGTAGCTAGAAATTAATACCCTATCATTTTATACCATGACAAAAATGTCATAGTTTTTCTCTCCAAATATATGAGTTCAAACAAAAATCCAAAAAGAATATAATTTAGAAGATTCATCTCTTGAGGCGTTTTTCTCACTGTGGTGATGATGCAGTTAATAGAGTATTCATGGAAGAAATTGCGGAAGACCTCTTAACCAAGGATTTAACTCATTAGAGTCATGAATATCATGTGATTTATAGTGTATTTAATGTTTTTGTCAGTTTTCACTAATGGAAGTTGGAGTCAACTAGACTTGATGTCTTAGAACCAACATTGTTAGTAATTCACTGCATAGTATCATTATTAATGAGGTTTCTTATCATATAGTTATTTTTAATTTAAACTAACCTTATAAGTGTTTATATGCAAAGAATATGTGATGGAATACAAGGACATAAAATCTTCCTACTAAGATGTTAACCAGGATGTTCTGTGATTATTTTACTGAATACATGTTCTTTGGCATGACGATATTGTCTGTGGTAAATCAAAAATATAGGATATTAGGGGTTGAAGGATCATAAGAAATTGATACACCTTTTCATGGAGATTTATGGTGGTAATATCGAAGACATGAGGTTATGAGAAATGTCATGTGAAATAGGATATCTAAATTCATAGGCATTATTGGTTATTTTTCTTAGGGGACATGTGTGTTGATCCTAAAGCATTAAGATTTCCATTAATGGGTACCTTTAATCCTTTTGTTTAATGAATTGATCAAAATTGTAATGACATATACTCCTGGAGTGGTAGGATACACTGGGAACATCATGAGTACTATTGCATTAATAAATAATGTGAGTGAGGATTTATCTTTTATCTTACTTGAGGAAAGTTTATATCTTATTCCTGTTGATGGGAATGTAAATGCATACATAAATACATGGGAATGGTGTTATGTGAGATAGTTTTTTTGTATAAATTTAATGAAATTAGAGTATAAATTTAGTTTAATAGAATTTACATGCAACCACCATGATATTATATTTCAGTGTAAATGGACTATAATACCTGGTAAGAATTCATTTGAGTTGGAATGTCATTATGAAATTAATGTATTTTTCTATGGTTTCCGTAGAATGTTTCTAGATAATTACCCTGGAATAGAAGTGGCTATTCCAAATTCCCCTGATAAAGAGGCCTAAAGTTTCACACACTATGTGTATACACTATTTAATTTAAATTGAAGTATTGAATTTAATGTGTTAGAATATATAATATTTTATAGGGTTTTGTTGATCAACATGAATTAATTCCTATTTATTTGAAAAAATAAAAGACTAAAATAGTAGTTAATATTTATTTGTATGTTTAGAAAATATAATAATTATTATATTTATCAAAATATATTGTGGTTATTTTTTTATTAAATAAATATTCTTTATTCAATGATAAATAAATGTCATTAAGGGAAATAAGACAGAGCATAATGGTCAGATTAGATGTGGTATGAATGATATTTATTTATATTCGTAAAGTTATGAACATTTAATTAAATTAATAATTTAAATTTCATTATTATACATGGCCTCAATTATTAATTGTAAATTAGTGGAGGTATTTTTGTGTAATTTTCCAACCATAAATGTTGTATAGAATATCAAATTATTACACCTTCCATGATAACTCTTGTCATGAGAAAATGGAAAAATAGAGACTCAATCATGACCTAGAGAGATATATTGAGATCTAAAACATTATTTATTGAGCACATCTATCAATAAGTAAATAAAAAATCAAGGGTTATTCTTCACTAAGAATAATTCTAATGATATCAACCATGAACAACACCCGTGATTATTATCAACCATGTTAGCACCCTATGATTATGCAATGATGTTTAACGATTGTGTTGAAATTGTGGATTATCTATTGATATATTTTTCTTATTGAACATATATATCAATTTAGATACGACAATATCCAATCAACCATACCATCAACTAAGGGAGAAATACACATTTTGGTAATTCTATATCTTCTCTTAAATTAATTACTAATTAAATTGGAAGATACTCTTATTCTGGTTCTAGAATTTATAACTACTGATCTAATATATAGTGTATTCTAGAAATAAATTCTGATTATGTTTGGAAATCATTAATAATTAATTGAGAATAAAATAAAAATTATTCATACCATTAAAGGCATTTTGAATACACTATGAACATTCAATTACTCATTATCATTCTCATACACTATTGCAACACATCTTCTACAGATGAGGATTCTTCCACACTATAAGTATCATGTTGCATTCTTTTATAATCCCCATATCTTATATTATTATGCTAAATTCATCTGATCCTTATACCTACAATATAACTTGATATGATCGACTAAATCCTAATGTTGCTCAACTCCTTCCCCTTCATCTTTATTTTAGAACCAGATATTCAATCTAGTTCATAATCTGATATATCTTTTTATGAAAAAATTAATCATTGAATAGTAGTAGTGTTGATCCTATCATTTTTATCATATTTATTATATTCTTATAGAGACACAACAAATCCATGTCAGATATTATTTAATTTTTTTAATACAGAAATCCTACTCTTTTCTTGGTCTGTGGATCAATTCTATTCAATATTATATAATTAGTTGATGCAACATATTTTCCTTAATAGAAAATAATTATAGTATATTATAAATATAGAAAAAATGATATATTTCTATTTCAGTTATTCATAATACTTTTGATCTGCCAAAAAATAGAGAACTTCATATCTCTAAAAAATCCTTATGTTATCTTCTTCTAAGTTGGATAAACTATTTCTCTTAAAATACTATTAATAATGTTATTATCAATAAATAAAAATTATATATAGACACTAGTATAAGTAATTAATTTAGTAAATAAATTTATCTACAGAATTCCTGAATTTTAGACAATTAAAATTTTCATAACCAAATCTTATTTTTATCTCGATAAGATCTAGAATATGCCTAATGGTTCATAGAAATTAGAAAATATAACTATTTGAAATATCAAATGCAATAACTCCTCTATAATTTCATAGAACTAATAATTAATCAGTAATAAAAATTGGAATTACCCTAAGAATTTTTTATTAGAAATGAAATGACTCTTATAGACTATATTAAGACACGAAATTTACCCTTACTATTACAGAAATGGCTAAGACTTAACGATTACTTTTATAGATTTTATAATGGGAATGGTAAATGATTTTTTAAAAAAAAACTAATACGATTGTTCCCAATATCTCATATATATTGTTTGAATGCTCTAAAGAATTATAAGAAAAATATTAACAAATGATTGATGTATCTTAATACATATAAGACAACATATATAAAATTCATGATGTTCTTTTTATGTCTAATATATATCTAATGATTTTATTTTTTTCAATACATTAAATGTTACTATAAAAGGTAAATAATATGTTATTTTTTAGGATTCATCATCCTTAATCCTTGATGAACCTCACATAATTTAAAATGAATCTTAATAGATTTTCCATTCCCATATTCTATTTTTTTTAAGCCCAAATTAATTCCTATACATTACTGGAATAAGTCATACATGATATTGGTAAATTACTTATGAAAAAAGGTAAAATTAAATAGTTCTTCAGAATATGTATTCAATAGATTTCATATCAAATATAATTTTATATTATTTTTTTCCAATTTTTACTACCTCAATATTCATACATATATAAAGTAAAAATTATATGTGTGTATTAATTTATTTTACATTAGGAACTATATACTCTATTACATATAAAGAAGAGTTTAATATATATACCAAATATTCCAATAAAATTTTATTTATTCAGCACTCATGTATTGTATATATGAAACAAATATTCTTACCTATTTGAGGAATTAACAGGACTATGTAATAATCACAATCCCAAATCTATCTCCTTGAACGATTCTAAAGATTTAACTCAAAAATAACACCCAAAATCTCAATCATCCTACTATTTATATTATCTAGAACATCATTACACCATTTATTCATCTATAATAATTTATCTATAAAGTCAAATATTCATTGTTCATAACTATTAATGTTGTTTTCAAGTTTAAGAGGACCATATTCTATTTCATTGATTAATTGAATACACTATATCTTACTCATCTTTTGACCATGAACTAGTCAATACAATCTTATATGTTGTTTTAATCCATAAACCACAGTAACATATATTTTGAGTGAATCTTACATATGAACATGTAATTTCAACACCAACACCATACCAAGTAGAGTAGTATCAATGGATACACAATGAACCATGATATAATATATTATTCATTTGAAAAAATTTCATTATATATATAACTACAAGCTAGTGTATAGGAATTATGAATAATTAAACTCATTTATTATCAAATGTAGTCTATTTTTTCTACAAATTGGGAATTATAAAAAGTTCATACTACTAACATCTGTATCCAAATATATGAATAATTTATATTATGAATAGTTGGAAGAGATGATGTAATTATTTTAGCTTCGAATATTGGAATATATATTTCACTATCAAACTACCACCTCACATTTCTAATGGGTTTAATTATAGTTTAAGAAATCAATATTACATTTTTAGTGTAACCCAATAATAATATTTGTTTCCCAAATAATACATTTATGGATTAATTTTGATGTGTAGACACAAGATTTGTTACTTTTTAAATAATGGAACATTTTATGAGATAATATATCTGCTTAATTTTTATTACATGCTAGAATATGAACACCATGTGTGGGAAGGAGACGACAAATCAATTTTTAATGACTCATATCACACAGTAAAATGGAATCATATTATTTTTTCATGGTAGAGATAAGTGTTTTACAAATATATATAAATTGGTTTATTTAGATTCTTTTGATTAAAAGCCTTGCATATATGTCACACTTGTTTTCATGCTAAACTGTTGAATAGTATATTATTTTTAAATAGTGAAAGGGTCATATATATTATTTAATTAGTTCATATAGATATCTAGGGAACATTTTCAGAAAAATATAGAGGATGATACACATACTTCATAACTTCTACTGATAAATTTATTAAACATAGATATATCTACTTAAAAACTAAATGTATGGAGAGTTTGATAAAATTATGTATTAGAATAATGAATTATTATGTCATTATGGTGTGAAGATAAATAAACTCAACTCATACTATGGAATTTGATATCTTAATCTATATTTCATTTATCATCTATTTGGGTTTAGGATACTATTTCAACTCCTTAATATATATATTTATAAGTGGAATAATGTAATTTAAAGTAGGAAATAAATATTTTTGGACATGGAGAGACCACTAAGGTGTTATTTAATCCATTAATTATACTTTTAGGGATATGCATTAGAAGTTGAAACACATTTACTAAATTGAGTTAAAATTAATTTCAAAAATTGAATTCCAGACCTGATTATTTATGTGAATAATCCTATTTTTTTCACAAATATATGTCTATAGGAAAAAATATATATTTTCAAAATATTTCAAGAAAAAAACAAAAACAGAATCCAAAAGGTGAATCTTTACATAATATTATGTGAATACTAGAAGATACACTATAAAATCACTTAGATAAAATTGTCATGATTTATAGACATCCCACCCTTGTTGAGAGGGGGAATAATCTAGAAGAGATAGTGGGGGAAAGATAAACATTGATAAACTCAAATCCAAAAATATATGGGAGTTATAATTTGAAAACATTCTTAAAAAACCTTCGAAATAATTTTTTCTAGAGGTATAATTACTATGTAATATAACTTGAGAGGTTAGAGACTCAATAAGAAATGAATTCCTACTCACCATAGATGATGAAAATTTACTTTTTGATAATGGTTAACCTTTATTCTAATTAGAAGTCATAAGAAACAAATAATTTGTAAGGTATAATGAATCTATGTGTTCTGAAATGGATTATTTATACCATAAAAATTTCTGGGTTTTTGTAGATCCTAAAGTGCATTTAAATACAATCGGGTGAAAATAGGTATTCATGTAAATTTTGGACATATTTTATGAATTTAATAACTACAAATAATGGTATGTCTCTAAAGAGTTTAGATTAAATTATGATATTGAATATTTAATGACATTTTTATTAGTAACTATACTGAAATCTGTTTGAATTATATTCATTATAGAAAATGAACTTGATTATTAAATTTACAAAATTGATATAAAAAAATCCTTAAAAAGAACCTTATGGTAGATACCTATATTACAAAACCAGTGGGTTTTATTAATATTAATGATATTAAAATTATATAAATGTTATAGAGACCCATTTATGGTATGATGAACGAATCAAGAGGAATATTCGTTTTGGTGAATACATATGAAAATTTATTTTTCATAATGAATGAATATGATCCCATATCTATAAGTGACTTAGGGGGATTAAAATGGTTTTCTAAGAAATATATATTAATGATATATCAGTAATTAGAAATGAGATATGAGTTTTCTAGTCTACTAACATGTTGTTAAATAATGTAATTCTATGTAACGCTTAGTTCAAATATCCTATAATAATTGGATCATTATCCATAATGTTATATTAATGAGATAACATGAATAATAATCTATGTTTATTTACTTACATCAAGTAAATGTAATTATTTAATAATTTTTTTTATGGATTTTAATCATATATTTTTTCTTATACTAAATTTAATAGTTTTATTTAAAGTTGTTTTTTATCTCACATACATGGTTACTAATTATGGTTTAATTAATTTATGGAAAATCATTCAGCTATTTTGATTTAATCCCTCAATATTAGTTTCACGATGTTTAATATTAAAATAAATTGAATGAGTTCATATGGTGATCTAGTTTGGGCATCAAGACTCCAATTTATAGGTTCACTGAATTTAAAATTGAATGAAAACATAGTTTTTTTTCTTGGGATGTCTATTAGTTTGAGGTAATTTGGAAATATGAACATTAAATGTAAAAAAATTAATTGAATAACCTATTAATAAAAAAATCATGTTACCACTAAGTTAGATATAAATTAATGGAGAGTGAAAACTAAAATTCATAGATGGATAATGTATTCACACATAGTGGTGATTGGGGGGTGAATTCGTCTGAACTGATTTCAATAAATTATTTTTTACATATAAATTTCCCTCTTAATGATTGGACCTCTGAATTAGTTAAGATATATGGGGAAAGTTATGATTTCATAGTACTCATGAACACATACAAAAGATTGAAAATATTTTATAAAAATGCATGTTATATTTTCATGGTTTGATCTAAATTTTTGTATATATTCATTAATATGTGTGGGTCCAGTCCAAAAAATATATTTTATCACTTGTGTAGAGAAGTGATTACAAATGGAACGAAGGTATTATCCTTTACTCAATAATAATAGATTATTTTTATTACTCTATAGGATAAAATCAAGTAGTTTTGACACACATATATCTACATAAAATCACTATCTCCCTATAGTATGCTACACCCTAATGTGTTATAGTATCATAGAAGGGTTTTAATAATATTTATCATTAGATTAAAGTTATACCTCCCAATCCCACTCCTAAAAAAGATATTTAGTTTACCCCTTGATTTCATGACATTAAATGATCAAATCCTTTTCCTCAATCAGTGTCTTTGACCCATTAGATAATATAATACAATGTCACATATTTTATACAATTTATCTCAAATAGATCATAATATTTTTCATCAAGTGTCTCAATACATTAAATGTATTAACATAAAACAATGACATATGTCTTTCTATACACTCCTCTTTATTTTTTTATCTATTTTATTTAATGTAATGATATCATCATCCTGGTATTATATTATTATTGTAATTCATATTCTTCTTCTTCACCAGAGATAATAGGGTCTATTATAGTACCACATCATTTTCCCCTAATTCATCTCTAATTATTCACGTTTTTCATTGTTACATAGATATATAAGAGTACGTCATCAGATTTTTCTTAGGAATTATTAACGGAAATCTTATTCTACAATTTTTTATATTCATATAATCAAATTTATATTATTTCAAAATATAAATATATAAATTCCATGATATTTTGAAAAATTATCTCCTCATTATTATCAGTCAATTTATGGGTAAAATCAAATTAGTATACTCCCCATGAGTTTGAAATATTTATATTTCTCTAAAAATTTATCTAAACAGGTACAACAATGATATATTACTTATTTTTTAAACTAAATGATAATTTAACTATAAATTAAACTATATTTCATCTTAATAGATGAGTTATAATCTTTTATTTGAAATCATATAATTATCATGTGAAAATACTCGCAATTTATTCTCATTTTTGATCCATTTTTACTATGATTGAATTATATATCAATCACTAAGATCATGATATTAACTAAATTAAGAATGGATAACCATATTATCACTTTAATCCCCAAAAGGATCATATTTTATAAAACTGATAAAAATTATAGAGGATATAAAATTTCTCAGGTATTACTTTTACAAGATTTAGTATCATACATATGCCTGAGAAAATTTTCCATATTATTTTGTTAACATAATTTATGTTAATGAAACTTTTATGCATGAAATTGCATTTATTCTATATAAATAATAATATGATACATTTCATGGAACCTCTAATATATCTAAATACACCATCATGGGGGTGGATTGAATTATGATTTCAAATATTTTTTTTATTCTTAAGAAATTGTCCTCACATTAGTTAGAACTAATTAAATATGTTATTTTCAATAAGACAACCTAAATAATATTAAATGTAGAAAATAAAATAATAAGAAAAAAACGTTTTATATTATTTATCTCTAAAGGATAACCAAATAAGCATACATTAAGGGTCACTAAATTCCTATTCATATTACATTAAAATTATTTTTTGGAAACACACTCCCTTCCTTTTACCACCTAAATTATCTGATCCCTATTACACTAGTCTTGGAAGTGTCTTATTATGTTTATCGAATTAATGGTCATCTCCATATCCTAATGAATGTTTAATTTTGATTTCAACATTATATACTTAGTATGATTTTCTAATAAGCTCTTTTGTCTCGGGAAAATCGATCGAAGATTCCTTGAGAGAAAATTATCCTAAAAAATATTCTTGAGTGTATATACTGATAGAACCATAATTCATCATTTATAAAAAAGATGAACTACTGCTCACAAAAAACTAACAAAATAAACATCTGATTCCCAAATATACTTTACATTCTTCATGTATGAATCCTCTTCACACTACCTTGCATGACATAGATATCTTCCATTGGAAACCCTCACAAATATACTTTATAGAAATGACTCGGTGTTCTTCTTTCTTGGTAATCATGACACAATTCATCTTGATCCACACAAAAATACTATGTGGACACTATTTCATATTATCATCCTTAGTAGATTTATACTCCTCGGAAACATACTAGTAGGATCAAATACATTTAAGGATTGTAATGTAATAATATTCCAATGAAACCCCCTGAATACTTCAATTATCGTATATAAATAGTGTCAATATTAGAATATTTATAGAGCATATTATCCCATAACCTTATAATAACTTATATAACATTTATACCCTTTTTGGACTTAACACAATGAACATACTTGAAAGGTTATAAAACTCATGATCCATACACTCTCACATACATCCAAGAGAACATTGTTTTGTGGTCTAGCTTCCAAAAGTGTCGTTTTTTTGGATAATGAGTACATTAAACCCAAGTTAATATCATATATATATTATAATAAATTACATCTTTCCCACCACTAAAATCCCACATGGACCACATACTCCCAACATAGATGAAAAAATTCAATGTGGTTTACCAACAAAGAAATTATTCTATGAACTAATGAGAACACATGTTTACCTACTACATAATCGATGTACCTAACACATTATAATTTTCAGTAGCTGTGAATTTTATTCTCCAAGAAATATGAGAAATAACAAAAAAAGACCATTATATAAATCCACGTGAATTACAACTTCATCAAACTATCTTCCTCAATTTCCATGTACCAAAATAAATATAGAAAGTATTTGGAACAAATAGAACTCACCATTAAATATGATCTCAAATCCCCACAATTCCAAAATTCACCCCGTTTTATTTTTTTGGAAATCTAAAGTGAAAAAAATCCCCACAAACAAACTTTTATCCTTTGATATTAGAGTATAAATACTATCCATTCACTATAAGTGTAAGTGAGTAGTTCATAATGTATAAAAATAGAGATAAAGAGATGATTTCACACATTATGAAATTCCAAATTCTATACTTCCCATAGTCTTCATGCATTTACCCATAAATTTTATATACAAATGAAATTCACAAAATATACCCCCTTATAAGATATAGTGATTTTTTCATTGTATCCACTTATTGAAAATGTCAATTTCAAATAATATTCTACCCATTTTTTAATAAACCCCAAAATATTGAGAAGCTTCCCATCATAAAAAAAATATAAATCTAAATAATAGTGATAAGGATATTATTTGAACATTGTATAAGAGTGGGAGGTGGTTGAACATATATATTAAACTGACGTTTCTCCGATTTTGGTGTTTCCAATGACTTACTAATTATTTCTTCCACTTGGTCTTTAGTTCCAAGAAGTTTAATTTTGACGATTCCTTACTCAAAATTTTAATTCATCAAGTGATATATGAAAAACATATTATTGGAATTTTAGTTCTATAATATAGTTTTATGATTTAAATAAAAATATTATTATCATATATATTTATCATTGACTACATCACCTGTTCACTGAATATTTTATATAATTTATTCATCTACAAAAGACGACTTCATTCATATGCACTTATTTTTCATTCAAACATTTAATCAATTTGATAATTAATTTATATGTTTTTATATTTTTGATTAGATAATAATTTAATTAATTTTAATTATGGATATTTACATTTAAATATCTAATTTAAAAAAATTGATTGAAAATGTTAATATTAATGTTTATTTGTTATTATGAAATTATTGTTGAAATTTTACATACTGTAAAATTTTATGTAAAAAAGTGGCAAGCACTTTGATCATTTCTCAATACCCATATACAAGAATCATATCCATCCTAGGGGAAAATAAAAAAATATAGATGGTACGGATAGATCAAATTCAGATTATGCTAGGAAGATCTCACTCATAACCCTCATAGGCAGGCACATCAGTACACATGGTAGCTCTGTGTGGCTTCAAGTGTAACACCCTGAACCATCAATAATAGATACGGTGCATTAATTGTTATACTGTATTGGCTATAAGGAATTGAAATCCAGAAGGAAAGATCATTATAGAAGTCTTTAAGAATCTAGATACATAGATGTAAGTTAAATTACATTGGAAAAGGTTACAAAATACAACACATAACAAAACTAAAAACTGAATCCACAAGAAATCAATAAATGGTATCCTCTTCATCTCTGATTGAAGGTAAACAATGAAAGGGGTGATCTCAAATGCTTAGTAAGGGTTAAAATTGGAAGAATAATGAATCAATAATAACTCAATTGTAAACAATTTTACCTAATCAATATGGCATGGTGAGTAAATGAAAAACATACTCCATTAATAAACTGAGAATGAAACTGCTTCCCTAATTTTTTTCATAGTGAAAACCTCAAAGATAGTAATAATTAATAATTAATGAATAGAATTATTATCAATTGGACGTAATGTATCTAGAACATGATACCATAATATCAGAAAAACAATTTACTTAAGTGGGTGGGAACCCGTCTAATTTTTGGAAACAAACTCAATGGGTTTGTCGCCAAAAAATTTGTCTCATTGAGACCTACCGATGCATCGAGGAGCAATAGAGGGACCCAACCACTGCTATATTTGAAAATAATTATTTATAAATTGATTCAAAAAAAGATCAATATGAAATTACATTATCTGTATACAATAAAGGATACAGATTCATCAATATTTCCATAGTCAAAACAACATTTATAATAAATATAGTATATAAAATGGAATATGACATAGAAAATAATCATTTCAATTATATGAGAATATGGAAATATAAATGGAATATAATTTCAATGGGAAAGGTATCTCAAATGGGTAGTAGGTACACCACATACGAAAGAGTAGGTGCACAATACCAAGCAAGTCATAATGAAGTGAAAATTGAGTCAAAGCTCGCTACCACATTGTAATCAGTTGAGTCATATAACCAAATGTTAATAACAACAAAAATAATAACCGAATACCATGAATATAAATATAATAATGATAATATATATCAAAAGTCAGTACACCTATACCACATATAAGAAATAGGAGGAGAACAATGGAAATCCCATAGAATTGAAAGTGAGATTAGAAAACCCTTATAATCATTTCAGTTTGGTAACAAGTGTTATTGAGAGAGATTAATGAATGGTAATGGGGTGTCAAGTTATTTATATATCATAAGAGAAGTATGGGGAAGTTAAAAAAACATACCCCATCATTAGGTATTAAAAATAATAGAGCACAACAAAGGGGAGATTCTTGAACAAAATCGATGGAGAGGATCTCATACCTTATGCTTGAAGGTGATCTTGATTGTTCTTAACGACCCGAATAATCAAATTTAACATAATTAATTAATAATTACAGAACATAATCAATATGTAATTGATTTTATATAACCTTATTAGGTTCAATAGTGGTCTTTTTGATGGATTTAAGTGATTCAATTTTATTATTTTGTAAGAATTTTCTTCTTTGGTTTTCAAGATCCGTTTACTTTCATTCATAAATAGATGTTTGTTTGAAATGTGGTTTAAAATCTAAGTTTTTTTCTATAAATTATTAGTGACCTAAAAGAGATATAAATTATATTTCAATTATTCTAGTTATATACCATAAAATTGACTCATTCGATGAGTTAATAAAAGATGGGATTGGGCTTGGCAGTTTTGTGCACAATAAACTTGTTTTGTATTATTATTCCATATTATGTTTGTTTATGGATTCCATAACATTAAAAAACAAAATAAAAATATTATGATATAATTAAACTATTTAAAAGGTTTCATGACCAGTATTGAAGATAGTAATGAAAATTTAAAACCAGTCTTCCTTGAGTGTGATTAATTAACACATCTCGGAAAATGTTTTCATTTATTATATAATAGGGAAGAAAAAAAATAGATTATGATGAAATATTACATTATTATAATAAAAATACATTACATTTAAGGTACTTTAATTAACATGGAATTTTGATGAGGTGATGTGAGAAGAGAGATCAAAATAATGTAACGTTGTAAAAGAAATTGAATGAAAACATAAGAGAGGTTCACATATTGAGTACTCCTCATTGAGAATCTCATTAAGGCCATTGTTTTTGGCCTTTTGGTGAGAAACGAAGGTCTTGGAAGTGGGTAGAGGTCTTGTGAAGAAATTTTTCCAGAATATTGGCATGTCATAAGGCTTGAGAGGCGTGATGAGAAGAGGGAGTGAGGTGGGTTTTTATAGTGGAGGAGAGAATGGTTTTCATAATATTTTAATCATTAATTTATTATCTCTTTTCAAGACAAAGAATATTAAGTATTACCTGAACAATAATAGTAATAAATTCATGTCACTTCAATCCAATTGGGCTTACACTAGCAGATCATCATTAATGACTCAATAAATCCCTATTTTAGAATTTATATTAAATTATCGAATTTTACTATTCATAAAAAATTCAAGTATCTCAGAAAAAATCCCAAAAAAACATCCCAACCATTTTTTCATGTATAGAATCCAAAAAAGAATTCCATTTTTAAAAAATAATTTTATAAATTTGATTATTTTAATATTTAATTAAAATTATTATTTAATTGAAAAATATAAACACTTAAATTATTCAACTTCGTTTTAAGGTGCCTAAATTTATTTATACATGAATGGGAGTGGATACCATTCATAAGAGTCATATTACTATTCATAAAAGTAAGTTATGATTCATAAGGGTAGGATACTATTCATAAGGGTATGTTACTATTCAAAAAAATTGTGTTAATTCTATCAGGCTTAAAATATCATCTTAAACACAACCGTGTATGTCAGATTTTCAATATTCAAAACACAAGAGAAAAATTTAAGTTCAATGGCTAGGATATGACTATCTCAAAATAAACATGTGTTTCTTCAAAGAAACTCAGTGCTTTATAAAATATAGTCTATGACTCGAATTTATTTAAAAGAAATATAACATAAAATGTTTGGGGTGCTACAATATTCCCTCCTTCAGAAATTTCTCCCTCGAAATATTTTATTTATAAAGTCCTCCAATAATATGTGGGTGGTTCTTCTTCAGAACATCCTCAGGTTTGCATGTTTCTTCCTCTAAATTATAGTTTTTCTAAATTACCTTTACTTGATGAGTCGTCCGATTTCTCAATACCTTCACCTTTATGTCAAATATCCCGATAGGCTCTTCACAGTATGAAAAATTAGGTTCCAGTTATATTTCTTCCTATGTGAGTACATGCATTGGGTATGGCATGTATTTATTCAGAAATGACACATGGAAAACATCATGAACTTTAGAGAGACTTGGAGGAATTGCTAAATGGTAAGCTACAACTTTGATTCTTTCCATAATTTTAAACGGTTAGATGTACTTGGGGCTCAGTTTCCCTTTCTTACTAATCCTTAGCATACCCTTCCATGGAGACTCTTTCATAAATACATGATGTACCACTTGGAATTACAAATCCATTCTTTGGATGTCCGCATAACTAGTCTGCCTACTTTGGGATGCTTTAAAATAAATTGAATTGTCTTCTCCTTTTCTTTGGTCTCATCATTAAGTTCCAAGCTTATAAGTTTCCTATCACGAACTTCATCCCAACATGTTGTAGTTTGACATCTCTTTCCATATAATGCATCATATGGATCCATTTGAATACTATAATTGAAACTATTGTTGTAGGAAAATTACACAAATGGCATGTATTGATCCCATATGCCTTGGATGTCATGAGAGAATGATCCCAACATGCCCTCTAGAGAGTGAATAGTCCTTTCAAACTGTCCATCAGTTTGGGGGTGATAAGTAGTACTCATATAAATCTCAGCATTCAAATCCTTCTAGAAACTTTTCTAGAATTTCGATGTAAACAAGGGATCTCGATCAGACACAATCGATAGAATTTAAACATTTAGACTTAAAATTTCATTAATATAAAGTCTTACTAGGTACTCATGTGGTAAATCCTCTCTTATATGAACAATTGTGCGGATTTTGTGAGATGGTCAACAATTACCCATATTGCATCATTCTTTCTAGGTTTCCATGGTAGTACGGTGACAAAATACATTATAATTTTTTCCAAAATCCACATATGAATAGGCACAGTTTCCATCACTCCTCTAGGATGTTGTCTCTCTGCATTAAATTTTTGAAAAAATAGACACCTTGACATGTAGTCAACAATTTCTAGCATCATATTATCCCACAAAAATTATTCCTTCATATCTCTATACATATTTGTGCTCCTGAGTGTATAGTGAAATTTGAGCTATAAGAATTTCCTAATAGTTCCCTTTTTAGATCAGGTACTGAGGGGACACAGAACCTCTTCCCAAAATTCAGAACTTCTTCCTCATACATGATTTCTTCCAATCTCTCATCCTTAATAGAAATAATTTTCATGTACAGATTCTCATCATTAGAGTGAGTGATTTTTATCTTCTCTGATAACTATGGTTTAACAATCATTTTAAAGAGGAAATATGTTTCCTCTTCCTTAACAATTCCCTTATCCATATTCAGTAGATCCATGAATATAGGGTGTCTCTAAATCCTTATTTGGGTCAGGATTTTGTGATCTTTCTTGCTTAATGCAACTACCACATTATTTTCCTTTCCTAGGTGATAGTGTGTTGAACACTCGTAATCTTAGAGTAACTCGAGCCATCTCCTTTTCCTCATGTTGAGTTCTTTTTGTGTGAAAATGTATTTGAAACTCTTGTGGTCCGTATAGATCTAACATATTTCTACATAGAGATAATGTCTCCATATTTTCAAAGTAAATATTACAGATTCTAACTCAATATCATGAGTTTGATAATTTTTCTCATGAGTCTTCAACTATCTTGATGAAGTAATAACATTACCATTTTTTATAAGGAGGAAACCCATTCCATTCTTTGAGGTATCACTGTATATTAAAAATCCATCACTTATGGGTGGTAGAGTCAAAATTGGATCATTGATCAGTCTTATTTTGAATTCATAATAGAATTATGTACATTATTTAACCTATACGAACATAACACCTTTACGTGTTATCTTATTTAGGGGGTTCTCCAGTCAGGTGAAATTTTCAACGAAATAACAATACTATCCTGCTATGCCAATAAAAGTGCACACCTCTGTTATGTTTATTGGAGTTGGTCAATCATGGATTGCATTTGACTTTTTAGGATCAACTAGGATTCCATATTTAGAGACAATATGTCCTATAAAAGAAAATGATTGAAGCCAGAATTCACAATTTCTAAAATACCCATATACTTCATTTTGTCTAAGAGTTTTCAGAATAATCTGCATGTGATCCTCATGGCCTTCATATATTTTTGAGTACACCAGTATATCATCGATGAATACCAAAACAGAGTTATCAAAATATTCCTAGAAAACACTATTCATTAAATCCCTGAAAATAGAGGGTGCATTATTCAGCCCAAATGGCAACACTGTATACTCATAATTCCCATACCTAGTTCAAAATGCTATATTAGGAATATCATCCTTCCTCATACATAGATGATGATATCCAGATTTAAGTTCAATCTTAGAAAAGTATTGAGTTCTATGAAGTTGATAAAATAAATCATCAATTTGATGTAGGTGATACTTATTATTTATTATAAAAGTGTTGATTTCCATATAATCGATGAATAGCCTCATGGATCCACCTTTCTTCTAAAAAAATAAGACAAGGGCTCCACTGGAGAAACACTAGGATAAATAAATCATTTTTCACCCAAATCCTCTAGTTGTTTCTTTAGCCCCACTAATTCCATAGTTGTAATTCAATAGGGGGTTTATGATATAGTTCACACACTAGGAATTATGTCAATGGAAAACTCAATTTCCCACTCAGTAGGATGTCCAGGTAAATCCTCCTGAAATATATCAACGTATTCTTGAAGTATATCCACATAATCAATCTGAAAATTTAATTCCTCGCCTATAGATATTGGTTTATCGTCCCCTCCAAGTTTTTCATTTAGTAGATCTACTGGGGGTGGATCTAGATATGAATCAGATAGTGAGGTTTCTACTCTAATGATAGGGTATTCTACACCATTTTCAAAAATTGTAACGTCCTTTTTCTTGAAATAAATATTAACATCATAGTTTCCAAAAAAATTCATATAGAGAATTATATCAAAATTAGTTATTATTAGGATTATAAGGTTAGAAACTAAATATCCTTTATGTTCCATGAGGGGGACTAGTTGACATTCCTTTGTTGCAATAATGCATCACCCAGGAGTTTTGACTGATAACTCTTTTATTAAATCCAATTGGACATGTAAGATTTTCATAGAAAAATGGGAAAATATAAATAAATATGATGATTCAAAAACAAATAATATGATGGCTATGTTTGATGAAACAATTAAAGTACCTGTAACAATATCATAGGGACTTCAACTTCTGCGGTTGTAATCGCATAAGCTATCCCTTTCTCTCTTGAACTTTTCTGAGGCACGTTTCCTTGGTGCATAGGACACTCATTTTCATAGTGTCCCATCTCTATATAATTTTTGTATTAAACATAATAAAATTGTTTCTTCCCTATGCATTCATTATAGAGATACCCCTTTCCCCCACACCTATAGCAGACTCCCATGACATTCAAGCATTTCTTGAGATGATTCTTTCCACAGTTCTCATATAATGGGAATTTTTTCATTCCCATATTCATCTTTGGCACTTTACCTTTACCTTGGTTATCAGAGTAATTATCTTTATCTTGGTTTTTCTTAAACCAATTTGATCTAGAAAATTCCTTCTCTATTTTGATAGCACTTGATACAATATCAACATATGATGAATTTTTTTGAGAATCCAGTGCCCTTCAAAGACTTGGCTTAAGACTTTAAAATAAATGATGAATATTGTATGCTGAGTCACATATGTAATCTACAACATACCTAGATAGCCTTTTAAAGGTAGACTTGTACTCTACAACAATATCTTCTTCCCTTTACATTATGGAAAGTAATATCCTCTTCATTTAGGTTAGTTTCTCACGAGGAAAATATTTTTCGAAGAATATTTCTTTAAAAGTACGCTATTCCATATCTTCTATTTTTTATTCCTCTATGGTATTATGAATCATGGACCACATTAAATCAGCATTGGCCTTGAGACAATATACTTCTTCTACTACATTTTTATTTTCATTGCATCTTAATACCATGAATATCTTTTCAAGGGACTTGATCCATTTCCCAGAAACCAGTATATTATTATTCCCATTGAAATATGGGGGCTTTGCCGCATGAAACGGCCCAAAACTGGTATAGAATGGTAATTCTTCACATCCTGAGTATGTTTTCCCAATATGATCATGATATGATCTGCTCCAACATTTACTGTGTTTACGTGCTCAGTGGGGAGATCCCTATACTTCCAATGAGTATTGATTCCCCTTCTTCCATTACACGCCATTTCTAAATAATGGCACACACAAGATTAGGGTACGAATAATAATGTATAATTATAACATAACAAAATACTTAGCATAAATTGAGATCCTATGGATGGCTAATCCCATAATTACAAAAGTGGTTTCTTTGTGGAATAGTTTACATTTAAATCATTCATAATGGATTGTAATGAAAATATGAATTATCCAAAGCATAGAACTCAGGAATTTTGTAACCACGAGTGAAGAAAGGCCTGTTTTCATATACCTGGATACCCCAGGTTCAACCCAAAACTCCTTTTCAGAGAATTCACGAATAAGTATATGTGTGCCAGAGCCCCCCCAACCTTCTCATATCTAGAATGGGATGTATTTGAAATAAAGATTCACATAATCTATTCCATACAAAAATACCAGGTCTTTCTCGTATGTTTCTCCTCAAATACTACCTTGTGGATTTGTTCCCTGATCTATATTTTCTAATGTAGTTTCTAAGGATCCTACTAAACTTCATATGATACCAACTGTAACACCCTGACACCTCTAGACTGGAGATGGTGCATTACTAGTTATATTGGCATGGTTATAATGACAAAAAATCATGAAAGAATGATTAGTATAGTAGTCTTGATGAAACTAGATACATAGATGTAACTCAAATTAAATTGGAAAATGTTACAAAATACAACACATAATAGAAACAAAAAATGACATCCACAAGAACCCAATAAGTGATCTCCTCACCATCACATATTTAAGGTAAACAATGAAAATGGTGAGCTCATATGATTAGTAATGGTTACAAATGGAGTAATCATGAATCACTAACAACTAAATTGTAAAAAATTTGACATAATCATCAGGTCATGGGGAATAAATTAAAAACTCACGACATTAATAAACTGAGAATGAAACTACATCGATAGATTTTGTCATAGTGAAATCGTCATGGATACTAAAAAATAATATTGAATAAAAATAATTATTATTATTTGGAAATCATGTATCTAGCACATGATACCATAATACTGTAAAGACGGTTTAGTTCTATTGGTAGGAACCCATCTAATTTTTGGAAACAAACTCGAAAGGTTTGTCACCAACTGATTTGTCTGATGAGACCTACCGATGCATCGAGGGGCTGTAGTGGGACCCACCGGCCACAGTATGTCCAAATATTTATTTATACACAGATTCATCATAAGATAATCATTCCATTACATTATCCACATAGAATAGAGGATACATAATCATCAATATTTCCACAGTCAAAAAAACATTCTTAATAAATTCCATATGTAAAATGGTATATGACTTAGACAATAATCTTATACATGATATAAGAATATACAAATTTTAATGGAATATAATTTCAATTGAAAATTTATATCAAATGGATAGTAGGTATGCCACATAAGAAATAGTAGGTGCACAATACTAAGCAAGTCACAATGAAGTGATAATTGAGACAAAGCTCGCTACCACGTGGTAATCAATTGAGTCTTATGACCCAAAGTTAAGAACCAAATAAATAATCACCAAATAAAATGAATTTAAAGAGAATCATGATAATATATATCAAATGGAAGTACACCTATACCACATATAATAAATAAGAGGTGAACAGTTGAAATCCCACAGAATATAATGTGAGATGAAAAAACCCCTTTCAAACATTTCAACATGGTAACGAGTGTTCTTGAGAGGGATTAATGAGAGGTAAAGGGGTATCCCATTATTTATATATAATAAGGGAAGTATGGTGGAGGTTTTAAAACATACCCCATCATTAGGTATTAAAAATAATAGATCATTAAAAAGGGGAGATTCTTGAACAAAAGTGAGATAGAGGATCCCTTACCTTATGCTTTTAGGTGTTCTTGATTGTTCTTAAAAACCTGAATAATCAAATTTATCTTCATTAATTAATAACTAAAGATCCCCATAAACATTTAATTTATATTTTATAACCTTATTATGTCCATTAATGATATTTTTTATGGGTTTAAGAGATTCAGTTTTATTGTTTTGGTATCATTTTCCTCTTTGTTTTTCATGATCCTTTTACTCGTTTTAATGAATGGATGTTTGTTTGAAATTTGGTTAAACATCGATAATTTTTAACATACATTATTAGTTACATTAAAATATATAAATTATCTAATAATTATACTGGTTATATACCATTAGTATGACTCATTCGATGAGTTAATAAATGCTTGTATTTTGTTTGGCAGTTTTGTACACAATAAAAAGGTTTTGTATTATTATTCAATATTAGGTGTTTTTAAAGATTCCAGATCAGTAAAAAAGGTAAAATACATATGTCATGATCTTTTTTAACAATTGAAACTTTCTAATAACCAGTATTTAAGATATTAATGCAAATTCAAAACCTATCTTCCTTGACTGTGATAAAATAACACATCTCGGACAATGTTTTCATTTAATGTATAAAAGAGAAGGGAAGAAAGATATTATGATGAAATATTACAGTAGGATAATAAAAATCAAGTACATGTAAGGTAATGGAATTATCAAGAAATTTTAATGAGGGGAGGTGTGAAGAGAGAAGCAAAGAATGGAACTTTGTAAAAGAAATTGAATGAAAAGAGAATATAGGTTCACCTCTTCAGTACTCCTCCTTGAGAATCTCCTAAAAGCCTTTATTTTTGGCTTTTGGGGGGAGAAACAAATGTCTTGGATGTGGGGATATGGATTGGGAAGTGATTTGGGAAGAATAGTTTCAAGTAACAAGGTTTGATATGATTGAAGATAAGATGAAGTGCGGGGGGGTAATAGTGGACGAGAGGAGGGTTTACATAATTTTTTAATCACTAGTTTATTATTTCTTCACAAGAGAAGGAATAGTAAGTATTCCATGACCAAGAAAAGAAATAAATTCATGCCACATAGAACCAATTGTTCTTATATCTACATATCATCATCAGTGACAAAAAAAATTATTTTATTTAGCATTTATTATAAATTAAGGCATTTTACTATTCATAAAAAATTCATATTTTTCAAAAAAATCCCAAAAAATTCACCGTAACCATTTTTCGATGTGTAGAATCCAAATAATCAAGTCCATTTTACAAAAAATATTTTCTAATATGACTATTTTAATGTTTAATTAAAATAATTAGTTAATCAAAAAATATAAACACTTAAATTATACAAATTCATTTTTATGGTGCCTAAATTTATTTATACATTCATGAGTGTGAAAACCATTCCTATGATTCATATTACAATTTATAAGGGTGTGTTACTGTTTATAAGGGTAGGTTACTATTCCAAAGGTTATCTTAGTATTCAAAAAAATTAAGTTAATTCTATCAGACTCTAAATATCATCCTATACACAACCGTGTTTGTTATATTTTAAAAATTCAAAAAAATAAACAAGTGTAAATTTTAGGTTCAGTGGCTAGGATATGACTATCTACTAAATAACCAATTACTGTTTCAAGGAAACTTAGTACTTTATGAAATATAGGCTATGACTCAAATTTATTTAAGAGTTACATACCATAAAATGTTTGGGGTGCTACATATATAAAGGAAGATTGCTCAGGGGGTTTGGCCCCAATAGTTGAAGGGATCCTCAGGTCCCCATCGAACATCACTCGATGACCAAGGACATTGTATTTATTATAAATTATCATGAATCCCTAGAGGTTTTGATCCTAACATATTTAATCCATGATATTATTCATCATTTTCAAAAAGGACCTTACTTCTCTTGAGTTGACACACTGTCACCACTAATATTTCTCCACCACCAAAAACTATTTAGATAATTATATTACTAATCATGGATAAAAGAAAACTCTATGGAAACTACTTCATTAACTTAATATCTCTCAAAATGAAATTGTGAAGGGTCGAGATCAATATAGATACCACTGGAAACTCATGATATTCCCACTGTGATTCCTAAATAAGGAGATAAATTATATCATAGAGAGTCACATTTGGACTCCTAATTCCAAACATACTACCACTAGGTTGATTTTCCTACAATTTCAACTATTTATCCACATTAATTTCCAACTACCCCTACAAACAAACTTATTTTATTATCCTCCACTACCATTGAGCCCATCCAATATTAATATTCTAATATCAACATGATTCCATAGACACTAAGATTTATACCACTACTTATTACTACTTATGCATGTTTATATCAGCACCCTACCTTTGGAGTGCTTCTACCATCTTCTGTTTTTATAAATTATTCCGCCATATTCCACCAAAAACATTATTCTAATACCTTGATCCTACTACCAGTGTTCCTTATTAAATGCCAGTTTTTTTGTTACATTCTACCATTAAGGTCCTACAAGTAGAGTTACACTATTGGAATGCCACCTATTTTTGGATTCCATTTCCAGAAATCCACCAAGTTTCATCTGTCCAATTCTGTCAATAATTAAATCTTCATTGATATGGGTTTAAGGAATTCCAATTGGGAATAATTGTTGATGCAACCTGATCCTTAAAAATAGATTATAAAATCTATTAGAAGCTATAAAGGATAAGTCTAATAATAATATACCCAATCAAAGGGTTTAATATACTAAAATATTATTTAATATGCAGGAGAATACTGAGATCTATGTGCTAACTAAAATCCCCCAATTCCTGATATTCTTTCTAATTTTGATTTGTATTCATGAACCTAGAGGGGAAAAAAACTAAATTTTTTTAAGGAATTTATGAATCCATTTTTACAGCATATGTGTGAGTTATATTTTATTCATGGAGAAAATTCACACTGAAGTGAAACATTATATTGAGTCACCATTATAAAAAGCTATGAAAATTAGATATAAGGATGTTTATATGTTATTTTCCACATAAAATATATAATTTATATTAAGGGTTGTATGAATTAAAACTTTATTAAAATATGGAAAAATATTAATAAAATGTAATATGGGTGTGCTAAAGCCACATTCTATCTAATTGATAGTAATTTATAAGGATATGTTCGTAAGGATTTAAAATTAAAATATTTGGATAATATATTGATTCTGAAATTTAATATGAGATTTGGAGGATTGATTTTTGATATTCACAAGGTTATATCATTGGATTCCAATTCCTTTAAATTTATAGAGAATACAGATGGGGAGGGTAATCAACAATTTGAATGAGAAAATTAGATAGAGGAGCTTCTTTAATATTTTTATAGTTTAGCTCCCTTAATGTTTTGTAACTCATATTCATATTTTTATTCATGTGTTATTAATTACAATAACACAATATATCTCAGTACCTCTATATAAAACTCACCCACTCAATCAATCAATCACTCTCTCCCTCTCCCCTATCTATATTTCTCTATTGTGATCTTCTATAATAATGATAATGAGTAACTAATCATAAGAATATAACAAAGGATTAAGCCAATATTGAACACAATTAAATGTTTTATATATAATTATGGTTAGTATGATGATGATTTGAAGTTAGTGAAATTATTACTATTGTTATTTAATAATCCTCTCCAACTATTCTCCAAGGAACAAGGAGGTGGATGTACAATGTACATGGATATTATTGATGAATTGTGCATTTAAAATAGAGTTATTAAAATATGTTCACGCATAAAATGGAGTGAGTATAGTAAACTCTTATAAAAATGGATAATTATGGTCTTTTATGGATAACTTATTTGGGATAATTTCATTATATGTCTTTCTTAATTCATTCATTCTACATCAATATTTCTGTGTTTAATTTTCTAATTTTTTTCTCATCTATATTCTCAACCACATTTTCCTATTTTTCATTAAGTAATAAAAAAGAAAATTTTAATAAATTAATTATTAATAAATTTTTATATACTATAAGTCTCTTCAAGTGATACGACCCTAGTCAACCACTATGTCGCACTCAGAAAATATTATAGTTTTTCCACCTCCCTGTAATAGGTATTTAGATTCCTTAGACAGTAATATATTTAGTATAAATATAATGTAAATAGACTAGTTCTTTTTTTATTCCTTCTCAAACATACAACACATTTATTACCAATTAATAAAGAAAAAATTATTTAACATTTTCATGAATGGATTCATCTATTTGTAAAGGTATATTTTTTTGTAAAAACATTTAACAATAAAATATTTCTCATTAACTAAAATTTTGGTAAGAAAATATATTGTAAAATGTTATTATGATAGATAAAGTAGCTATGTGAAAATTATAATAATTCTAACTGATGATATATTATCTATTTTAAGAGTCTAGCAAAACAATCAAATGAAATTTTGTTTTATTTCTAATAATTTTACTTATATATAATATCTATTTATAAATTAAATTTATAAATATTTATTTATATAAATATTATATTTTTTATTTATAATATATAATAAAAATATTTAAATTGTTAAACTGAAGACACATTCCACACATTTTTAAACAAAGAATATGATTAATTATATTAATAATGAAATTTAATGTCAAATAAATCAATAAAAAGTATATGATTCTTGATAACAATAAAAACCAAAACAAAATCCATCCATTTACCAAATATGAAAATGATTTATGTGAAAATCATTAATATTTATATTTATATCAATCCTCCATCACCCAAACATTTTACACCATAGTTGAATCACAATTACTCCAAATAACCGGATGTCAAAGATCATTTATCACCACATAAGTAGACCACTATAAGAAAAATAATATCTAGCTCCAGTACTAGTAAGGATCCTTAATTAATATCTATGGCACACCATTTATCTTCAAGATATATGACACACATGACCAAAGATAATACCCATAAATATATTCTAAATATCTACATGAATTGAAACATAAATTGAAATAAATAAAAGTATAATTTTTTTTCATAGAATGAGTATTTTTAATCATCATAATTTAAATCTCATGTATCAAAAGTTTAAATTACTCATATTTAAGAATAATTTCCCAAAAAATATGGCCACAAGTTATAATACAATATACCATCTTGAAATATCCTTTTAATCATAATTGAGTTGTTATATAATTGATTAAAATTATTAACTTCCTAACATTAATAGAAGAAAAATAAATTTAACTAAACATAGATTATAATATACATGATCAGAATTATCAGTCATATTTTTATAATAAAGATAATCATCATACAATGTACAAAGTAACACATATATATACATGATAAGATGAAAAAATAGAAATTTCATCAGAGATATCAGAAAAAAATCATTAATACTGATGTTGGGATGATGTGCACAAATAATACAATGATTCCCACTATAAATACTCAAGCTTGGTTCCTCTATTAATATGTGTATGAAGACATAAGTAACCATAAAGTCCATAAATATCAAAAAAAAGTATAATTTTTTTAGGTAATTTGTCTAATTCGAATGCATCATATTATACCAATGCGAATAGATCTAAGATAATGACTCTATTATTAAGATAAAAAGAGAATACCATCTGCTTTATTATAAAAAGAAAAACTCTCATAGTTATGATTAAATATCCTAAATTAATGCTATAATCCTGATCTAGTAATAATAAGGTTCATTAATGAAATAATTATGAATATCAACATAATCAATTAGAGAAGAAATCCAAATGAAAACAAAAATTTATTGTTGAAAATGGTATGACACTAACATATATTTGGGGAATAAAATGATAGATTAGAATATGAATAAATGAAATTCCAAACTGACCGCACTAGTGTGACTAGTCAAATTGATTATTATTTTATGATAAATTAATATTTTAGGGAAGAACCTAGGTCTTCTCTCAAGTAGTTTGATAGTTTTAGAGAATGTATTTTTAATAAGAACTATTAAAAGAGGGGGATGTTTTGAAAAAAAAATTAAGTAAATTATATAAGTAAAGAGTTAAATAGTTTATATATAAAAGTGGTGTACTAATTATTATGAGAGAAAAAGATCATTTCAAGTTCAATAAATATCTTTTATAGTTCATTTTTCTGAAAATTTAACATGGTTTTGTTTAATTCATTGGTTTAAGGTTTCCAAGATCTTAACTCCCCTCTTGCCTCTTCAAATGATGCTTAAAGAACCACCCCTTGACACAAAATTCATGTTTACAAGAATTTGTTATCAATAATAGAATAAAAGTTCTTCCAAAAAATAATTAAATCTTATGTATGTGTGAGGGAAATAAGATTATTGTGTTGTCCTATCGGAACAACCCATGACTCCCACTTGAAATCTCAACCCAATTGGTGCTGAAATAAACATTTTTCCACTTAATTATATCAAATAAAATGTATTCACAGGAAAAAAATGTCAAGATAAAAAATAAGTGAAATATTGAACACAAAAATTATACAAAAATAGTGGTAGAACATGTGTTGGAACTCTCTCCAATGTTTGTGTAGCTCCCTCGAAATGATCATCTGCCGTTTAGCTCGCCATAGAGAGGAGGACGATGCTCCGGGGGATCTCCTTCTTCATCCCTGATCCACCTATGAGGATTGGGGACTCAAGAACTTCTAGTATGATTAAGAGAATTCTCTAGGACTCCAAAATGGCTGACAATGTCTCTTGATTCGAACTCCCAAAATGAGGTACCCATAATGCTCTTTTATAGAAAAATGGGATGTGGTTTTGGCCACACAGATTCTGTAAATACATTTGTCACATTGTTTTTGTCCTTTATTCATTCTTCAAATACTTTTGAAAAAACTAGAAAGTTATTTTCCCATGTCTTGGTTATCTTCAACGAATGTTTGGTTCCATTTGGAAACGTACAACTCAAAATATGCACAGTACACAACTCACAACATTTAACTATTTGCATATCCGGTGTCCTGGACAGATCACTTTGGTTGGGACCCTTAATGGATGAATGGTGCGAAGTTGTCTTCATAAGAGTTCTGTATGATTGAATTTTGGACCAAACCGCAAATCTGAAGCCCATTTTGATGCACATTATTTTCATACTCTACCCAAAAATGAAAAAGTGTTCATGGGACCCATACAGTTTTGGCCCAATTACATTCTCGATCATCTCTAGGGCCTCCAAATCACCTCCTCGTATAATGGAATCACCAAAACAAGTAACATTGACCATTTCAACAGTGATAAAAAAAATTAAATGATTAAAACATGGAATTAAATTGGTTTTTATTTTTATAATTTTCAATATAAAACAAGTTTATCATAGTGGTGTAAGGGTGAAAATGAAACAGTGAATCGTGGGGCGATCACATCCCCACACCTAAACATTTTCACTTATGGGAAAAGTCGCATAACCAAAAAAAATGATGCATATGTATATTCTAAACATCATGAAGATTTAAAATTTGAGGAAATTTTAATTCATTAATTTAATGTGATCAATTCACGAACCAGACCAAGGAGTTATTCTTGGTGAAAATGAAAAAATTTGTCTAAAAAATCACATCACAATGAAATTCATAGATATTCATGACACCAATATGAGCATGGAATTTTAAATTCAAACATTCCATTAACTCTCCATGTGTGTGTGTGAAAACCATTCCATGATATTCTTTCCACATTCTTTCCAATAAATATAGGTTATTTTAAAATAATTCGTCTTTAAATGAATTTTCACCATAATTTTCTGACATCCTTTTTAATCAAATTTCAGGACCCACTCACTTAAGCATTCCTATAATTCAAACTATATGCTCCCGACCTTGATATTCCCATATGTTGTACATTTTATCACTCCCCTCATTTATTATTTCTGTTTTTTAGAAGTTTCATTTGGAACAAATCTCACACTCATCTCCCAACCCTTTTTTGATCTCATCATGACACTAATTTCAATAGTTATTACAAGATCAAAGGTTGGGGAGGAGTTTCTTTTTTACTCGCCCAAGAAACAACCCAAATTTTTTAGGGCGTCCAATTGTCGGATATCATGTACACACACATAGGTTTATTCAGTACAGTAATGAAACAAATCATATAAGTAATGAACATATGTAAATATCATTTTAAGATAAAAAATATTAACCTAACTTATATTTAACATCTAGTAAGTTAGAAATATTCAATCTTAGTGGTTTGGTGAAAAAATTCCCAGAGATATTAGTGAAACAGTTTTTCTAAAAACTACTCACACAAGGGGAATCAACCATCTCAAAGGTTTCACATAGATACAACAACTTATATCACTGACAGAAAACCAATTCATTAAAAATCACTCCCATATCTTCAATTCATATAAATATTCTTTTTCCCTTTCATTATGGTACTTTTACTCCCCCCCCCCCTTATGGCCACCAAATCATGATACTTCGAAATTTATGGGGAAAAATGAAAATACCATAAATAAGGAAAAAAAGAGAAGAAAGGACAAAGACAACTGAAATCCTATGAACACCAAATGATGGGTAAAAGTGAAAATACCATAAAGAAGGTGAACAATAGAAGAAAGAACAAAAGATGAGGAAAATTCCTAACTAACCCAGGAATTTACCCATCCACCCACACCTAGAATGTGCAGTGTCATTACTGTAATATTTGACAATGTGAGAAGGAAGGATATAACCTGGTGTTTTTTACTGGTATGTTACTTATTGAACATTGAGTTCCTCCATTGGGAACTCCAGAAGGGCTTCGTGGAAGAGCTTCAACTACTTCCCATAGACACTGATGGTTTTCTTGGTTTCTTCATTTTGAACCTGAGCAACACCAAATTTAGATACATTAATAACAGTGGATGGTCCAAACCAGCGGGAATGAAGATTACCTTGATGCAATATAAGACTTGCAATATAAAAGAGGACCATATACCTAATGTGGAACTAATGATGAAGTATAAGAAGGTTGTGGGAAGCCTTGCTTCACTCTTTATAAATTATGGTGTTTTTATATTTATCTATTTTCATTTCTTATAACTCATGAATCTGCAACTTCTTTTGAGAACCTGCACCATAAATATTAGAATTGTGTTGTTTTATGGCCCAGTGGTCTAGGTTCTCAATCTCAATAGGTAGGTTACTACTCTCTCTAAACACAAGATGATAGGGTGACATTACAATGGGAGTTTTGAAATAATTTTGGTAGGCCCAAAATGAGTCATCAAGTCGAAGACTCCAATCTTTTCTATTGGGGTGAACAGATTTTTCAATAATCTGTTTGGCCTCTCTATTTGACACCAAGGCTTGACCATTGGACTATGGGTGATATGTAGTAGACACTCTATGACCGACCCCATACTAACGCAAAGGTTATTGCATTGTTCGGTTGTAGAAATGAGAACCCCGGTCATAGATAATGAATATAGGTAAGCCAATCCTACAGAAGAATTGGGTTCTCAAAAATTCTACAACTACCATATAATCATCAGTACTTGTATGTCGTGCCTCTACCCATTTTGACATGTAATCAACTGCCAGAAGAATGTACAAGTTGCCAATGATATTAAGAAATGGACCCATAAATTCTATTCACCAAACATAAAAAATGTCATGAAAGAGAAATGGTTGTTGTGGAATTTCATATTTTTTATAGACATTCCCCATTATTTTACAACGAGGACGAGATTTTCAAAAATAACGGGCATCCCAAAAAAGTGTTTTCTAAAAGAGGCCAAAATCAAGGACCTTCCGAGCTGTCCGTTGGAGACCAATGTGGCCCCCATAGGAAAGAGTGTGACAGAATCTAAAGACAGACTGAAACACGCTATAGGGAACACAATGCCTAAGGACTTTATCACTACATGTACGCAAGAGGTAGGGGTCATCTCAAATGTAACAACAAGACTCATGTTGTAGACAACGGGGTGGGTTTTTATTGAAATTAGTAATAATGAACGATTCTACCAAATAATTTACAATTTCATCATACCAAGGAATAACATCTTGTTCTCGGTACAGTTTCTCTTTAGGAATGATTTCATTAAAAGGAATACAGGGGGATTTTTCAATTTTTTATGATGGGAGGATCCAAATGATATGATCACCACCACATTATCTCCTCATTTTTTATCTTTAATTTCTAGATTAAATTTATAAATGAGGTGCATCTAGTGAATGAGATTTGGCTTGGATTTTGGTTTCTTAAGGAGATACAAGAGGGATTTATTGTATGAGAATACAATGTGTTTAGACCCCAAAAGGTATAACCTGAATTTTTAAAAGCCAAATACAATGGCAAGGCATGCTTTTTTATTTTTGGTGTAGTTTTCATGGGCATGGTCCAAAGGACATGAGGCATAGGAAATGAAATGTGGAGCTCTATTGGCCGTTTGTGACAAGACTTCCCCAACTACATAGTTAGAGGCATCACAAATTAGCTCAAATGGTAAATCCCACTAAGGAGGTTGGATTATTGGGGGTGATGTGAGACTCTATTTTATCTTATGAAAAGATTATTCACATTATTCATCAAAAACAAATTCTATTTCTTTTTGGAGTAATCGGGAGAGTGGGAGTGAAATATTACAAAATTCATGAGTTAAATGATGGTAAAATCCAGCATGACCTAGGAAATACTACACATCCGGTACATTTTTTGGTAAAGGTAAGGAGGCAATGAAATCCAATTTTGATTTCTCTACTTGGATAACATCCCCAGAAATGATTTTTTCCCAAAACTACACCATGTCGCCCCATGAAATGTCATTTCTCATAAATTAATACTAGATTATTTTCAATATAGTGACGTAAGACTGAACTAAGACTACTTAAACATTCATAAAGATAAGAGCCATAAACAATGAAATCATCCATGAATACTTCAATGAAATTATCTAGGTAATCTGAAATAATACCAACCATGGATCCTTGGAAAGTACATAGAGCATTTCACATACCAAATGGAATCCTTCTATAGGAAAATGTGCCGAATGGGCAAGTGAAGGTTGTATTTTCCTGATCTTAGGGGGAAATATGGATTTGAAAGTATCCATAATACCCATCAAGGAAACAACAGTAAGACTTTCCCACAAGCCTCTCTAGCATTTGGCCGATGATTGGCACTGGGAAGTGGTCCTTTATATGGTGTTGGTTTAGTTGGCGATAGTATTTAGAGACACACCAACTATTCTGCACATGAGTTGGCACCAATTCATTTTTTTTATTACTGTAAGGACATTTTTTTAGGAAATACATGAATGACACTGACCCATTGGCTATCTGAGATGGGGTAAATGATTCTAGGAGACAATAAATTTGTTACATACTTTTTAAGAACTTCTAGGATGTTTGGGTTCAGTCTATGTTGTGTCTTCCTCGCTGGATTATCCTCATCATTTAACAAAATATAATGTTAATAAATTTATTGGCTAATACGAGGAATGTCAGCAAGTGTCCATCCCAAAGGTTGTTTATACTCCCTCAGTATTTCAAGAAGTCAAAATTCAATCTCAGGTGGGAGTGAACTTGAAATGTTGTTGGAAAACTTGTTTCCATTCTCAAGATATGAATACATTAAATCTTGAGGCAGTTCATTAAGTTCCAATTCATATGGATTTTGGATTTATGGGAGTGGGTGTGAAAGTGAGAGGTCACTGATCTCATATAACTACTCAAAGGTATCATCCTCATATGAGGACTAATGTTTTAAAAGCATAGCAATATCATTGATGATTATTGGATCCTCAATGTTCAAGAAATTATCAATTAATAAGAATTCATGAACGTTTTATAGACCACTACAACAATATATGTAAGATTCATTACATAGAATTTAATTTAAAAAAGAAAACTCAGAAAGGGGATCAGGGGAAATAAAAGATGTTTTTTTCTGGGGTAGGGGGGTACATAAATTGAATTAAAAGAGAGGAATGTTCTTCTGATGGGTGCTTCATGGAATGAAGGATGTTGAAATGAACTATTTCACCACTAAATTCCATAGATTTTGTACCATTATGGACATTAATTATGGTTCTGGAAGTTTTCAAGAAGAGTCTACCCAATATAATCAAGGCATGTCCATTCATCATATCATCCTCTATTATAACAACAAAAACATTTACAGGAAGAATTAAATTTTTATCCCTCACAATAACATCCTCTAACACCCCAGAGGGGTGTGCGGTACATTGATTGGCATGTTGAACAACAATTACAGTGGGCTTTAGTTCCCCAAACTGAAATTTAGGGTAAATGGAGTGAGGAATCAGATTTATAGAGGCACTTAAATAAATAATAACATTAGAAAAAGAATACCTCCCTATAGTGCATGGAATTGAGAATGTTCTAGGATCATTGCACATGGTAGGAAGTGATGGCTCTATGAACGATGAAAAATTCCTCCCCAAGCACACTTTCTCAACACCATGAAGTTTCCTTCAGTATGTACACATCTCCTTTAGAAACAAGGTGTACTATGGAATTTTCTTTACATCATCAATCAATGGGTTGTTAACCTGCACTTTCTATAAAATTTCCAATATTTCATTATCATGTTCAGTTTCCTTTTGTTGTCATGGTTGGGTGGACCTTTGAGAAAATGAAAGAGGAATGTTTGGGCTAGGTGACTCATCAATATAAACACTCTTTTCTTTGGAAGTGATTCTCTCAGGACATGGTTCTACAATATTCAGAACATTTTTAATGGTTGGGATGGAGGTTTCTTCAGGAGGGGATGACTCTAATAGAATATTCATTTTACTTTTTAGTTGTTTTACACTCATAAGGGTGATGGAACTAACATTTCCTTTATCCTTAATGATAACTACTGGTAGAGAGGGATGTTTACCTGATCTGTGGAATTGAATTTTACCTACTGAGTTATCTAGTTATCCTAATTGGGTTTTGAGGTCTTGTATAGCTGAATGAGTGGTTTGTTGAAATTGGATATTTTTGGAAGCCATTTTTGAATCATATATTTTTGTCTAGTCTCGGGTTTTCAAGGGGTTTTTTGGAAAGGAATTTAGGGTGATTGTGGATTTCTGGCTGGTGGCGGTGGATGAAAACTCTTCCCCTATTAGTTCCATTATTGTTGAGGTTGGTTTGAATACCCCACTTGCCTATAGGAATGGTTCTACATCTACCCTGGGTTTGATGGATTTTAAGGTTCTTTCCTAAAGGGTTAGTTATAGGGGTGGACTAGAAATATATTCTCACAACTCTTAGATGTTTCCCTCAATTGATTACATTGGTCAGAGTAGTGGGTGTGAGAAGAAAATATACTACAACGGATGGGATAGGGATATTGGGTTTTCTCATGGGAAAGAGAAAGTCGTCGAAGAAGGGTACATACCTCTTCAAACTTTGTGACCACCTTTTTCTTGAATTCAGTACTTTTCATCTCATGGACACCTCAAATCAGAACATTAGACCTTGAACCAAAGTGTTGTGTGTTTTGCTCCATGTTCTCAATCAGGGTTCTTGTAGAAATTGGGGTCTTATCAATTAGCGCCCCACCTACAACAGCATCGATCATATTTCGATCAATAGGTACTAAACCTTCATAAAAATATTTTATTAAAAGTTGATCACTTATTTGGTTGTGTGGGAGACTTGAACATAACCTTTTAAAGTATTCCCAATATTCATGAAATGTTTCCCCTTCAGATTTTCTTATCCCAACAATTTCATTATTTATTTTTATAGTTAAAGAGGCTTTGAAATATTTTTAAAAAAATCATTTCATGTCCACCTAGCCTCTTATTAGAGAATTAAGATAATATATCCAGTCTTTTACTATGTCTTCTATTGAAAAAGGGAATTACTTTAACATTTTTTTCCTTCATTCACATTTTCAGTTTTTAATGTAGAACACCCAATGTGAAATTATTTTACATTCTAGGGTGGATCCTCTCTAGGAAGTCCATGGAATCATGGTAATAGATGAATTAAACCAGATTTTAGTTCAAAATTGGGTGCCACACCTTGTAATTGAATATATGTGGGTTGGATCTCAACATCAAGTGAGGTTTGTTCATTTAGTGATTGATTCATTTTGGCCATGTTATTCACGTTAATTTAAGTTTTAATGTGGGTTCCTAATAAAGAAGAAAAAGGATCAAGATTTGTGTTGATGTTTTGTGTGTCCTCCTTCAAAGGTTCCTCTTGTGTATCTCGAGGTCATTGATATAGGATCCTCCCCGGTTCAGGTTCGAAAGGTTCTAAGTCTTCCATATTATAATGTGTCATGAACCAAACCTACACCAAAAATAGATCAAAATACAAAATGATAGGTAGAGGTATAAGTAAAATAAATAAATATTAAAAAAATTACAAAAAACTTATCAAAAACACGCTTTAAAACCAAAATTCTCCAGGAAAATAGTGCCAAAATTTGACCATGTTGTCGTGACACGTCAAATTGATTATGATTGGAAGATAAATTACAAGTATAGGGAAGAACCTAGGTCATATATCAAAGAGAGATGATATCTTAAGAGAATATATTTTTAATAATATGTACTAAAAGTGGGGGCAGTTTTGAAAACAGAATTAAGTAAATTACATAATTAAAGAGTTAAATAGTTGATAAATAAAGGTGGTGTATTAATAATTATGAGAGAATAATATCATTTCAGGTTCACTACACATCATGGATAGTTCATTGTTATGAAAATTTAACATGGTTTTGTTTAATTATTTGGTTAAAGGGTGTCAAGATCTTGACTCCCCTTTTTCCTCTTCAAATGATGCTTAAAGAACCACCCCTTGAAACACCAATCGTGTTGCCAAGATTGGGTTATCAATAATAGAATAAATTCTCTACCAAAGCATTCATAAATCATATGTATGTGTGAGATAAATATCATTATTTTTTTGTCCAATTATAACAACCCAACAATCCCACTTGAAATCTCAACACAATCAGTGTTGAAATAAAATGTATTCCAGTTAATTATATCAAATGAAATGTACCAAGGGGAAAAGAATTCCAAGATTAAAAATAAGTGAAATATTCAACACAAAAATTATAAAAAACTAGTAGAAGAACATGTGTTTTAACTCCCTCTCATTTTTGTGAAGCTCCCTTGAAATGAATGTCTACCACTTAGCTCGCCATCGAGAGGAGGAGGAGGCTTCGGTGGAACTCCTTCTTAATATTTCATCCCTATATGAGGATAAGGGCCTCAAAAACTTATAGGATGAGGAAGATACTTCTATAGGACTTTAAAATGGTAGTTCTTGGATCCTTGTTTGAATTACCCAAATGAGGTACCCATGGTGATCTTTTATAGCAAAAATGGGACGTGGTTTTGGGCACACAAATTTTGTAAAACCACATGTCACATTGTTGTCAGCCTCTGTACAGTATTAAATCGCTTTTGAAAAAACTAGAAAGATGTTTCCCCACATCGTGGCTATCTCCAACGAATTTTTGGCTCCCTTTTCACATGTACAACTCTAGATATGGATAGATCACATCAAACAACCATTGACTCAGTTAAGATTTGGTGTCCTGGACATCTCAATTCGGTTGGGCCCCTGAATTGCCGAATGGGGCTTGGTTTTCATCATAAGAGATATAGAAAATTTAATTTTTGATCAGCCCAAAATATATCATCCCATTTGGATGCACATATTTCTTAAAAATCGACCTAATAGTGGACAGGTGTTCATGGGACCCAGGCAGTTTTGGCACATTTTTCTTTTGGATCATATCTGGGGCCTCTAAATCACCTCCTTCTGCAATGGAATCATAAAAAAAAGTAATATTCACCTTTTTAAGATGCTATAAATGGAACATAAATGATTCAAACATGTAATAATTTTTTTTTAAATTATCAATATTGTTTTTTAGCATAGTGGTGTAATGGAGAAAATGAAACAGTGAATCACGGTGTGATCACAAACCATAGGGAAATCCTAGTAGAATTGATATCATACGAATAAAAACACATTATTTAGAAAAACTACTAATTTTAAATAATTAAGTTGGTAGTTTATCTCTAATGAGATAAATAATGTTTAGATAAAAGTCTATTGGTATGTCATTCTGATGACTTATTTAAAATTGATGTAGAAAGTAAAAGTGTGAAAAAATAGTTTGGAAAGTAATCCTACCAAGGATTTAAGAAATGGATTGGACTTCTGAAAATTATTACTAAAATAAAAATTATATTGATCCAATTCATGTTGTTTAATGAAACAAAAAAAATTAGGTACTCATAATAAATTATATTAAAACACAAATAACTCATATTTTTTTCATAATTGAATGAATCCAGTACTGAAAATTTCTATCTAATAGAGGAATTATTTAATACACATAAACTATGATCTATATGGGTAAATTTTATTCAGAGTCTTCTAGATTAATCTTTGATTAGCTAGTGTGTGGGTAAACTATTTTATCATCCATACACCTTTCAAGAGGTATTAAAGAGGGATAGAGCTCACACAATATCTTTACATTATATGAAATATTCACTAATGTTCCAACCAATTATCTCAATTTATCTGAAGGTATTTAATGCAATTAATTTCTATCACATCTACCCATCCATTTTTTATTTGTAACTATTTCATCTGATTTTATGAGGATTATCACTGGTACCACACTACATATAACTAAGGGCTACAAAAGAGCATAAATCACCCAACCTGGATATATGAATACATTATCAATACTAATATAACATTCCAAAATCAAAAAAACATCCATATATATATTCATTAAAAGAGGATTAAAAAACATTAATCCCTTCTAAAATTTTGGATTTGAATGCAATGTTTCCAAAATCTCCTTACTGGTAGAAAATATCCCACCAATAAATTTAATTAAATCCATTGATTCTTTCATGATAACTCTTTTAAAAATTATATTCTTTTTTCATGATATTAAAACATTATTTTTTATAGTAAATTAATCTGAATGAGTTCCCTTTATGAATCAATCGAAGTGACAAACCCTAGGGACTCTATTAGGAAGACACGTTCAGAGAAAAATAGAAGATGTTTAGAATTTAAAAAAGAAATGTTAAACCTATAAATTCTAATTTGTATGGTGAATCTGGAAGAATAAATTTATTTCATTTTTTGACATTAAAAAGATGGAGAAATAATACTAATAGTTAAATAATATTTGAATATACTTGGAAAAATAAACAAAGAGGGTCTTATAAATCCATACCTTATGAAATCCTATCGCATTCACTTCCATATCTACAGTAATTACATTCAATGATTTCCTATATTTATCCCAAACATGAGTTGATCTAATGTAGTCAGGACGGGATAGTTCAAAGTCACGATCTCCTTCTTTTCAACATAGATAATGGGTCAGGATTTAAATTTGAGGTTTGAGAATTTATTTTTTAATGTGTCTTGATTAGGAAGATAATAGTTAAAAAAATTTGATAAAAATAAAAGTTATGGAGTGTGTATAATTTATTGAGTATGGAATATAGAAAAAAATATGATGATACTAAGTCCTAAATATATGTCCTATGTCTTATTCCTTCTGAATTTAGTTATAGTCAAGAGTGAATATTATATTCAAATTGATGTCCGGTGACTTACCCACATAATTTTAGAGTTCAACATGGGTTTTTATTGTCAGAAAATATATCTATTTTAGGTCCAAAAATCAAATTAAATCCCATATAAAATGGAAACACACCTTAAATTCCTATTTTCAGAACCTTCAAACTTGTTTCATCACTTGTACAAAAATACTAAAAAAATCCTAAATTTAATTTTTGAACTACAGATAACAAATAAGAAATAGGTAATAAAACATTTAAGTAACTTATGTCTTTTGGAATTACACTCAATATTAATGTGAATTAAATTTTTTAGGAACCTTAATATTTAATATAAATGGCCCTAAAAACCAAAACTAAATATAACATTAATATTAATTTGTAAAAAACACTGGTAAAACCGTATAATTATAATAAATATTATTGAAGAAAAACTAAAATAATAGATAACGAAACATTATATTATTTTTTCACTCCATTAATTTCATGTACAAATTATACAAAAATAAAAATTGTTAATTCATGGAATTTATAATCTAGAATATATAATTAATAACCATACATGAATCAACAAAAAATATTAATGAAGTGGAATATTGATTATTAGACATCAATTAATTAATCAATGGAACACTTACACAATCCCCAACAAACTCATGTTAGTAAGGGGTCCAATATCTTTGACAGACATGTCATATATTTATTATACAATGATAAAAAGGACGCATTAAAATCATAGATTTACATTGACATATACATGAAATATCAAATATGAGGTTTCATAAATAAGTAAGATTAGAAAAAATTTTCATTTACTAGAGAAAAATAGATTTTTACAATTAAATGGTTATTCATGATTATTTGATACAAAGAATAAATTTTTACTCACTAATGAAAGTCATAAATACACATTCATAATTAAATTTCCAATTTAAAAATATTATATTTATTGAAGCATCAATGAGTGGTTATATAATAGTCCAAATATTAAATCACATAAATAAATGTTTTATAATTTTTTATTAAAATTAAATTAAAAAATACAAGCCTTTACAGAACTCAGATATCGTATTGTAATGATTAATATAATTTTTTTTGTGTAGGGGGATATTATCTCTAGCAACATATGAGGGTACCTAAAAATATTTAAAAACTATCATAATTATATATGGTTGTATCATGAATTATTTATTCCTACATTTGAATGTGTATTGGAATTCACTTATTAGATTGTTTTCTAACTTTTTTATAGTACAATTACAGATCTATTGAAAATGTATCCTTATTTGATCACAAAAAATTAAGGATCTTTAAAATGGAATTTGGAATTAAGAAAAAGAACTTGTGATGAATTTCATAACATAATGTGTGTATATTTTCTATTAAATGAATGGTAATCTGAAAACGAACAATTTCTATGATCAATAAATTGAAGAAGAAGGAAAAAGTTCAGTTATGAAAAACTAGGAAAATATAAAAAAATTAACTTACATGATTCTAAATAAATATATTATACTTAGTACTATAAATGAATGATAAGAAAAAAACCCAATTTAGATGATAAACTATACAAATAATGAAAAATATAAACAATTATTTCCTAAAGATAGGTAACCGGAAATTATACAGGGATTAAAAATTGATGGTATGGTAGGACCTGCAAAGGAATGATAGTTCTTCACTAAATATCATACTCATCCCGTTGACACCATGCCTTTAGAAGGTTTAGTAATTTTATATTGCGGAAACATAAATATAAATGATATGTAAATAAAAAATGGAGGAAAATTATTTCAAGAAACAAATTTTATCATATTTTATTGCAATTTTTAAACTACATACATGCGAAATACATAGAGATATCAAATAAAACAATATGAAAATAAATTAAAATAATATTAAAATTATAAATGTTATTGAAATAATATTTTTTATATATCAAATTAAAACACCAAAAAAATATTGGATTGGAACCACAAAATACAAACTAGAATAAGAACCAACAATGTAACAGATATATCTATCAAACAAGAATATTAGTCATAAAACCCACCTCAAATTAGAAACCGTCACATTACTGAAGATTTGAAAGATAAAAGGAGGGTTATTTCTGTGAACACACTATATTCTAGTGGTAATTAGACAAAAAATAAACCATGAGAATTAGTTTTGATATAGTGTGAGTGATGGGATGACCATGGGTGTTGTGTAGGGATTTCATGGATGGCTAGAATCATGTTGGGCCACTAAGGGCCGATGGGTCACATGGGGACACCCATCCAAATTACTACATATAATAGAGGTTGAGTGGATTTGATGTCTTAGAACACCTAGGAATGAATAGTATAATGAGTTATTTGACTACAGGATTCCATTTTAGAAAACAGAGTGTTGTCTATACAGTGATGTTAGCGCTGGATGATAGTCATGTTATTAATATTTCAATGAGGAAGGTATATCAGTAATAGTTAGGGAGTTCATGTGATGTTGTCGATGATTTACTTCAGTGGAAAAAAATAGGTTTTGGGGATGGTGGCCAAGGTAATTCCATCCATAAAGGTATATTGGGGGTGGGGGAGGGTTGGGGGTCCTATAAAGTTTTGATATTTAATGAATAAGGTAATGAATATATATATCAACTATATAAAATATTCAATTGCATAACAATTATATATATATATTTATATTACTTGTAAAAATAATTAGATTGCATATATTAGAATTAAAAATATGTTTTATTATAAAAATATACTTTTATTATCTATATTTTATATTTTTTAATACATAATATCTAAATATATACATTAATTGTTTGTAAAAATATTGGATATTGTTGAATAATTTACTGAAATTAATTTTCATATTAATAAAATATTTTTTAATAATAATTAATAATAAAATATTTATTTATTGAAAAATAAATTATAGGTATTATAATGATGAGGAAATATATTTACATATTGGTATTTGATTTTATGATATTTAGATAATAATATAAATAGATATATTTATTTCTAAAAAAATAGTGGTTCCTATATTTAACATTAAAAAATTAATATATATTGGAATTAATAATTTTTACTAATAGATATATTACGGGTCATTATATTTATATTGGTAAAGTAACATGTTTAATAGCATCCTAGTAAAAACAGAAATGTTCTAATAACGAATTATTTATTCCTATATAAAATTGGAAAACCATAATTGAAGGTACCTTGGATGCACCTTATAATACATTTAACCATTATGTGATGTTATTACTTATGATAAACCAGAATATGAGTCACTAAACATGATTAAAAGATGATATTTGATCCTGTTGTAGTCAAATAAAGTAGGCCACCAATTATCCACCTTTAAATGGTGGTATATATAGAATTACCATAATTGTTCTTCCTAATATTAATTACAATTGTAATTATTGTTTAAATCATTTTAGAATCATTTTTTTGAACTTATTTAGTATCTTTCTTCATAACATTCCTTATATATTAATGCACATTCATTATTTTGTATCACATGTATCTCTATAAAATAGTTGTGTTCCCCAATCATATAAATTTTAAATTCATATTTCACGGGATAAGAATAATCTCCAATGTATTTATTATTTATTCAACCAAAAATGATATCATCCACATACACAGAAACCCTAAACTGATCTTCTATGTACGTCTTCAAATAGATATTAGAGTTGAAAAAAAAATTTAATTAAAGGTTCTATAAATATTAATCTAGTCACACATAAGATGCTTGTGGTGATTTCTTTAGATCACATTGATCCTTCAACAATATAAATATTTTTTTCACCATTTACAATCACATATACCACTGGTTATGTTAAGACCCAAAATTTCTATGTAATTGTTTTTCTAAATATATGGTAATTTTACAAGTCAGTGAAAATTAACGGCACATAATTCCGAGACCCGGAGTGCCCAGAATGAATTTCTAAACATTATTTTGGGTACGTTCAGTAAACGTGTGAGACAGTTTTTCTATCTTTTGATCGGTTTTAAGAATTCATATATGAGGAAACCGTTGAACTCGTAGCGCCGATATTCTCTTAAGTATACTTTCACCTCCATGGTAGTTGGTCTAGGGTGCAAGTTAATTTTTGGTTTTTTTTCATCGAAATAATAAAATAAAATAATGACACATTTTATTTTATTTGTAGTAACCACCCTTGTGGATACTATGGCGGTAGGGACCAAAGATGTTTTATTCTTTATGTTTAATGCTCAGTGGTGGGGACCACCCAGGGCTAACCTACCTTGTGGATATTATGGTGGTGGGGACCACCCGTGGTATAATCCTCCTGAACTCCCCTCTTAATGTGGGAGAAACCTCCCAACTCCCTCTTTAATGTGGGGGGGCCTCTTGAGCTTCCCCCACATTAATTATGTCAACCATCCTTAATTTATTATACCACACATGAATTAATTAATTAATCCTTTTTGAAATTGTGCCAACATAATTTAATTTGAAAACTTTAATTAAGAAGTTGGATATATTTTTCATTTTGATGGAATTATGGAAAAGGGATGGGAAATGGGAGAGCTTTGGAGAATTGGGTGAAATCTCTCCAATGAAGAACGCTGATGCGCGACTTCGATATTCATCCTTGGAACATCATCCAGTGTGGGACGTCTTCAATCGACAATCATCTTTCCCTCCCCAATGACATCATCTCCTACCTCACGATCTCTGTCAATGAACAATCCAAGGTAGGGGCTTAATTTTTGAATGATTATAGTCCCATGTTCGTTCCTTTTTAAAACAAAAAATGAGAATGATTTCTTTTTCAGGATTGGGAATAAATCATTGTGGGAGGTTGTAAAGCATGACTTTCTTCTTCAAGTTCTTGTTGAGACATATGATACCACCCTAACATGGAGGGTATGGGTCAAACAAACATGGCACGACCCCTCCACAAATCTTATGGTGATTTGTGGTGTTGAATGCAAAGAAGGTGATGATGCAATGACACTGCACTGTGGCACCCACGACTACTGCACCCTGCAGCTCCGCCACCCGCGGTCCCGCCGCGCCACCCACTCCTGTTGCCATTCGGGCCGAGCCGCTGTTGTCGACCAGGCTGAGCCACCACCGTCGTGCGCCAAGCCTCTGTTCCGCGCATGGCCCCCATCGTTCGTTGAGCTGCCATTGCTGCCCGACCACGCCGCCCGCGGCCTTCCAAATCGCCCGGGCAGTGCGGCCCCCGACCATCCAAGCCACCCCGGCCACACCGCCCACGGCCTTTCGAGCCACCTCAACCACACCTCCTGCAGCCCCGACCCACTCCGACCGAGCCGCCCCTCCTCCTTGAGCCTCTCCAGCCAAGCCGCTCCGTGGCCTCCGCCCTCTTCGCCGAGCTGCACCGGCCGAGTCGCCCTGCAGCCTCGCGCCATCCGCAGCCGAAACCTCACGGCCTGCTGAGCCAGACCCAGCTAGTCGAGCCAAACCCAATGGACTGGGAAACAATACGGGCTGGTCGAGACCCAGTGGGTTGGGCCGGGTCAGTCCGACCAGGCCAGACCATACCCGTGCCCACTATGACCCATTGACTTTTTTTTCCATAACATTGGCCTGAAATGACCATTTGACGAATCTTCAGTAGTGCTAGAAATCATAGAGCGAGACTGTCCCTTTGAGTATACCCCACATGTTTTTTATATTAAGATGGGTAACGGTTAGGTTGGATCGAGCACGAATCCAACCAGGCCCCAAGGACTAAAAGGCTAATAACTCAGAGACCGGGCATTCGATTGATTCTCTATCTGTTGCGTTGAGACCCCTTTGACATGGCGGACCATTGAGATTCTTCTTCATGGGACTTCATGGCAGTTGGAGTATTGACTAGTAGATTGTAGAGTGGATCCTTTCTGAGATGAGAAAGCATAGTGCAGGAACCCAGTAGCTGGCTGAGACTTGAGGACTGCTGACTATTTCTACTTGGAGTGACATGACATGCCCAGTGTAGAGGACCACTGTGTGATGCAGCAGACCCACGGTGGGGAGCACCTCTGTGTGATGCGATAGACCCATGGTACTTGATAGTATAAGTACCTCAGCAAGTCATGAGGGGGTGCACCTCTGTGTGATGTAGTAGATCCATGGTGGGGAGTGATGTTGTGTGATGCAGAAGACCCATGGTACTCGACATGAGGAGTACCTCAGCAGTCCAAGGTTTTTGGGATGTGCTTATGTGTGATGTAGGATGCCCACTATACTCGTTAGAAGAGGGGATCTCCAGAATCCGAGGTGTTTGACAATGTGACTGGTGATGTTACTTGTTATTACCCGTAAAATAAATCCTGGTGTGAGATGAGTCAGTATCTCTGTGTTTTCTTCCTGATTGAGATGGATTACTTGATAACATAGGTCTATGTATTGGCATATTCCTAAGTAGGATTATCTATTGATTTCGTACTTTTTTTTATCCATGGTGGTTTTGTGAGACCTTGAGTGTCTCGGGGTCCCTAATGAGTATTGTTATACTCACCCCTGCTCAGGCTATGCCCGCACTATGTTGTGTTGGATGCAGATGATGGACAGTGCTGACTAAGGCTGAGAGTATCAGGACGGGACAGTGCCTAGAGGTGGACCATATGGCGTGTTAGTACGAAGAGGAGATGAGTGGATGTGGAGTTATAAGGAGTAGATCTGTAACTACCCTTCAAGTAGAAACCAATGAGGAAAATCCAGTAGCTATATTTTCTCTTTCTTCAGTTGTTTTTTATTTCAGTTGTACTTGTACCTTTACTATTGGTCTTGTATTATGCCCCCTTTACATTTATCACACTTTTGGTTATACTGTTTTCTTGTGTTTGTATCTTACTATGCACTTGGTTATTTGAGGTTATAGGTTATAAAGGAAATACCTTCACAGTTTTAGGGAAAATTCCTTTCTATGCTAGTCGCGAACCCCTGGCCTATAGAAGACGTGTTGGCGCCAAAATATTGCATAAAAGGAAGGGACGAAAAAGGCACCCCGCACGCTGCCTCATGAAGCTCCGACGCGATGCCCCCCGAGCATCGCGGCCCCGCGAAGCACTGCAGGTGGTACCTCTCCACAAATAACCTGACATTCTTGATCCCTCTGCGAAGCAAAGGAGGCGGTACCTCTCCATGAACGACCTGAAATTCGCGAGCCCACTACGAAGCAATGGAGGTGGTACATCTCCGCGAACGGCCTGACGTTCGCGAGCCCACCGCGAAGCAACGGAGGCGGTACCTATCCGCGAAAGGCCTAACGTCCGCGAGTCCTCTGCAAAGCCACAGAGTCGGTACCTCTCCGCGAATGGCCTGACGTTCGCGAGCGTGATGCGAAGCACCGGAGGTGGCGCTGGAGTTCTGCTTCGTGGTGCCCCTTTCCTATAAATACTGGGCTCCCCCTGAGCTCAGGGGATGGACAATCTGACCTTTCAGCTTCTCCTCTCCCAAATCGCAAAGCACCCTTTTCCCCGGGAATCATGAGCTCCGCGAGGTACTTCTACTTCGTGTGGCACCTTCGCTTTGTCTTGTTTGGAGCCCCTCTTCCGAGAGGGATCCCCTTCGCGAAGCTCAAGGGAATTCGCGAAGGAGGGGGATTTCCAAGGGAACCCGGGCAACCGCGGAGCGTTTATGCTTTGCGAAACACCCATCGTGTACTAGTGATCCCCATGCTAAGGAAGGATCGCTACACATTGTGAAGCACACTACTTCGCAGCACCCTGCTTCACGAGGCACCACCTCTTCGCGAGGCAGTGCTCCGCAAATATTGTTCCACTTCGCGAAGCACTCTCCACTCACACCTCTGCCCCATGCTAAGGCCAAGGCGCTCCACTTCGCAAATCACACTCCTTTGATTGGCAATTTCCCTTCCCGTGCGACCCTCCAGGTATACGCGATGTGACTTAAAAGTCCCATGGACAACACCACTCTTAGAATTTCTTCGCCTAAATCTTCTTCACATAGGCATGCTAACGGCTATTGCTTCATCGCATAGCCACGCTAACGTTGACCCCTCGATGGTTCGCTCTACGACCCCCCTTGACCACAGCCTTATTGGTACCTTCCCTCCCCCAAGGAGAAAAGGGTACCAGTTATGTAAGTCCTAGGGGTGTGGAGTGAACCCACATCATCCGAGCGGCATGACATTAAACTTCCAAACACCTCGTTCTCAACACATGATGTTAAACTATGATCCGACCCCGTGCCTCTCATGCAGAGTCCCCCCAGCTCGGACATTTTTTATGCCACACATCTCCACGGAGACGGGGTCACCCCCTCCACAAGGGATGATATCCTCTTCCTCGGAGTGGCGTATGTCCATGGGAGAAGGGAAACCACCTTGGTGAAAGCCCCTGTATCCCCTCTTGCGGAAGGCTGCACCCCTGCATCTCCATACTCCCCCACTAACAAGGTCAGTGGAGGGCATAATAGAGAACAAGGCACCTCCCATCATTGGTCCCAAATCCCTCTTTCGCTGCGCTTTGTCGCACTTTGGGCCTCCATTCTGGAGTAAGTCCCAGCACCATGGGCCGCCTAACGCATAAGCCCCTCTTCGCATCTCACGAACGCACCCTTCACGGCGTGATCGTCAGGTCCGTGCTGCCTTTTGTTTCTCACACCGAGCATGACTCGCGTGGGCTTAGAGTTGGCATTGGCCATGACAATACCTCATCCAGCATGACGTTAAAATGCATACCCTGGTCTAGCATGACGTTAAACTGTATGCCCTTGTCCTACATGACATTAAACTGCACACCCATTTGAACTATGAAGACTTTGATCCATGTCAAGGAAAGGTACGTAAGATGCCTCCCTGATGTTTATGCCCATCTCTCATTGGACCAATGTCCACCTTCACGTCGGTTCGCTGATGACTTCCATCATTTGAACTACAAGGTCTTTGATCCATGTCAAGGCATGGTACGTAGGAAGCCTCCTTGAGGTTCATGCCCACCCATCATTTATTCACGTCGAGTTCTACCTTCGTCCAGCATGACGTTAAACTGCATTCCAGTTCGACGGGAAGCCATTGTGACCAACCCGAACTACGAGGACATTGATCAATGTCAAGGCATGGTACGTAGAAAGCCTCATGAGGTTCAATCCCATCTCCCATTGGACCAAGTTCCCTTCTTCATGTCGTTTCATCAACACCCACCATAAGTGGACCCCCGGGTTCACCTCCACGTCGGTTCGCTGACGAAGCCCCCATTGAACTACATGGTGTTTCATCCATGTTAAGGCATGGTACGTAGGAAGCCTCCACGAGGTCCAAGCCCACCATCGCTAGGCCCCCCTGGTCCTCCTCACTTACGTCGGCCTTCCGGCGTCCAACCTGAACTACGTGGCTTTGATCCATGTCAAGGCGTGGTAAGTAGGAAGCCTCCCGGAGGATCAATCCCACCACCTGTTGGTCACTCCGACCTTCTTCACATCAGGTAACCAGCACCTGGGCAGCCTAGTGCGTAATCCCCGCACCATCCGGACCAAGGTCCCCACCCGGGCGGTCCGCCGACACACCATTTGAACAACAAGGCCTTTGATCCATGTCAAGGCATGGTACGTAGGAAGCCTTCATAAGGTTCAATCCCATCACCCGGTCATTCCAACATCACTCACATCGGATCGCTGACGACACCCATAGTACCAAGGTCCACATTCACGTCGGTTCGCTGACGGTGCCCATCGGGCCAATGTCCACATTCATGTTGGCTTGCCGACATCATCCCGAACTACGTGGACTTTGATTCCCGGCCACGGTGATACGTTGGAGGTCTATTCAAGGATCAAGCCCAACTTCATTGTCGCCCCCTACGATGGTCCCATTTCATCCCCCCTCTATTTCATCCAAATCTCCATCACCCATCCTGATTCTCACCCGGACTGCCATATCCTGGCAAGATCATACCATTCCGCTACTCTTTGTAGCCGCCCATGGGCTGGTCCCGGTATCAGCACCCCTTCAAGGGAAATCCCTCAATCCGATCCATTCTAGCTAATGCTCTGATCGGGCTGATCCGTCTCTGCTGGAAGTTAAACTTGCAGAATACCCTATGTTAAACACAGGAAGTTGAGGAAAACCTCATATATATGTCTATGGCATCTAATTCCCCGCACTCGATGCGGGATGCCTCGGGCCTCCACGCCCTCGAGAAGCCCTATGAAAAGGGATAAAGGACAGACCTGCTAGTTCCCCAGCATCCAGACACTCTACTGATGCCTCGACATGACTACTCCCCCGAATGAAGGTTGCTGCCCTGACCGGACCCTTTGGAATGTCCCGAAAGAAGTAGTTTAATTAACCGGTGTCCATGGAAACATGGCACTGGGAAGCGTTTCACGAACAACGTATTAAATCTATGAGGGAGACCCGGACTAGGTGATGATTTTTGAGGAGGAATCCACAGAAGGAAGAACTGACATCCCATCATCCCGGTTTCAATCAAGGAGCAGACGTCCCTGAATAAGGAGCGAATACCGCCCGCCTTTGGAAAGAAGGAATGTAGGGCAACACACAACGCGCAGAGCGTCCTCCTCCGCTGACGGATGCGCGCGCCCGCCCCGGAGAAAGCGTCTAAAATAGAAATAGTGAACCCGACGTGAAATCCTTCTCCTCGATGTGCAGATTAGTAGTGTTTGAGACACCAATAGATTGACGTGTCACCGGATCCAGATATCCGGTGCCGGGACCTACCATGAAAATGGCAGGCCTGGCGTGAAACTCACCGGATTTTGGGGCAGTGGAACCTGGGGCACTCCGTTCTACACCGTGTTGGCGTGGATCCTTCTTACAGACGTGGATAATGGAAGGACGCTGGGGCACTGGTTGTCAATCCTTTTCCTCACAGTGCTGATGAGTTGATCTCTCCGTTTCCCAAGAACTAAGTTTCTGCCATGGAGACACGATCACCGCCCGCTCGCCTACGAAGGGGTAGGGGAAATACCAGTACAACCACCCCGCATTACTCCGCTTCCGCCACGACGACCTCTACATTTGTGAATACGGGGCACCCACATCCCCTCTCCCCGTCAGAGATCATTCAGCGAAGGGTGATCAACAACCTTGTACGCAGGTACGATGAGGAAGGGTTCATCCTGACTCGGGATATGGATTTCCTGGACCTGGAGGCATCTAGGCCCCACTGTCAACGCCGCCCTAACAGGCCGCACAGGGAGCCCCTGCTCCCCACCCCAACGTTCAATCATTTCGGGAGCCTGCCCCCAGAACGCCTCGACGACTCCTCGCCTTATGCTCGTGAGACTGGTGACGTCCGGCTCGGACCGCTCAGGGTTCCGATCCAAGGGATACAGTTAAGGGCACCCATTTGGCCACGTCAGCACCGCCGTCCGGCTTCGCAGGAAGAGAAGGTAGGCCATGACCCTACACCATCTGCGCCAGCTCGTCTGATCCGAGGTCAGCGTCGGGCCCGGGCTGAGGACGCTCACCCAGATACGTCGACGTGAAAAAATACTATGGCCCAACCCACCACCGATGTACATCATGGAGTTCCGGCGTACACTGAGCTAGGTCACTCCTTCACCCGACTGAGATCAAGGCCTTAGCCGCCCCACGGGCAGGCTGGTTTGACTCTCGGGGTCGCAGGCCGGAGCGATGACTGTCGTGAACCAATCCACGGTAACGTCACTCCATACGGAGGTCCTCTTTGTACCACCATTCCACAGAGCATGGGCTTTCCCCGCTCCGAAGCTCGTCACGGAGGTATGCCTCATGCTACACCCACCCAGAAGGAAAACCTGCCCCGCGGCGGTGACGCTCGGCACGGAAACCTCCCCCGCGCCCACTATACAGGATATGGAGTCCATCCTCCTTCCCCGTTCGCCGATCTGAAGGCACTATCCATCCGGTCCTTCTCCAACGTGGAGGTCCTCCCTACATCCTCTCTGCAACTGGTGAAGGTCCTCCTCGCACCGGCAACTTGGGGAGTGAAGGTCAGCCTCGCTCCGCCCGCACCGTCCATGGAGGTCCTCCCCATGTACCCTTAGACATTTGCACTGGTGCACCTCTCACCCCGTCGACCTCAAGCGGGGGCCATCTCCTCCACGGCGCAAGCTCCGCCTCAAGACTACATATTGAGAATCAACCCTATCCCGAAGATCCACCCTGGGGTAGAAGAGCGGTTCGTCGCCGCCACAGGAAGAATCCTGGGGGGGAGCGGGTGGAGATCAAACTGGCTCGTTTCTCGGATTCTGAAGCGGATTGTGACTCAGTGATGGAACCTTCTCCCCGCTCCTCCACATCAAGGACTGGGGTAGGAACCAGGCGCGTCAGCCTCATTCTCTCGGAATGCGAAGTCCACCGGATTCCAACCTCTCTCCGCAGGTACATCCAGGACGAAGAAATCGTGGATATTCTGTAGGTACCGACCGTGCAATCACCACCGTTGTCACTAGAAGCTCCCTCTACCACTATCAGAGATCACGAAGAGCTGTTTTGGGGACCAACGACGGTAGAGCAACGACATGACCTGTCACCAAAAACCTCAACTCATGCGCCTGAAGTTGTGGCTATCAGCCCATCGTATCGTGATATTGTGGTCAGGTCAACTCACTCTTCAAAGGATGGACCGGAATTTGGCGGCCAGTCAGCTCGTTCTCCGTATTTTCCGCCGCCATGTTTACTGTCCCAAAGGTCCGCCTCGGTACCGCTACCAGTCCCTCAGCCACCCCCGGTTGATGAGTGGGGAAATACAGGGCCAGACCCCGAGTCTGAACCCATGATTTTCTGGAGCATTCACGCAGCGGATCACTTCCCGGAGAAGTTCTGGCCGACGGCGGCGCCGAACTTTCACGCACCAGAGTCCCTTACCATAGAAGAAGTAAGTTGTTTATACCTAACCCTATGGGAGACACACTTCCGCCTTCGTTACGAGCGAGTGATGTACCCTAGAAGTTGAGAGCACTTTGAAGAAATCAGCAAGCAATGTCGCCTGATCGATTTGGCCGCACTTCCTGCGGCCCAGCACCCTGAGTCACCAGGCCGTCAGAGCACCCTTCAAAGAAAATGTGTTCAGAGTTTCAAAGTATTCCGCATCGTCATAAGGGGAGCTACCCCCCATGTGCAAGTCTGTGGCTGGGGACAATATGCCTCTCTCCTCTTCGACCCTATCCGACGGCAGCCCGATTCGTTATGAGACATTGAGGGCATGCCATCGAGAGGGGTCGCGGTCCACATAGCTGACGTAGTGGAAAAAGAAGATGAACCTGAATTTCTTGATGGAGACTTACCCCCCGAGGGAATACCGCCACTACTGGACCCATCGGAGAGGGTTACCCGTCAGCAGAGGAACCTTATAGGCCTCCCTGTACCCACCGAGTCGCTGGTACTCAATCGAAATGCCGATAAGGGTAAGGAGTATGTCGGAACCGTCAAGCACTCCGACCCGACTGCCTCTGTACAGAAGACGAACGAAGATCCCGAGAAGGCCACGTTACACCAACATCTTGCTGAGTAGAAGAGGATGGTTGACGAAATCTTAGCTGAGCGCGCTGCAGAGCGGTTACCCGACTATGGTAATCCCAAGCCGGGACAGCAGGGGTAGGAACAATTCCCCCTGTTGAGATGCCTCCGGGAAACCCTGATCATGCTACTTCCGCAGACAGGGTAGAAGCCGGAACTTACGGCAAGAGGGCGCGATACGTCTCGCCAATCCCCCCTGAACGACGGGGCAATCTGAGGAATCCGGTCCGAGTTCCCCCAATCGCCCCACAGGCCATTCTGCCAGTCTCCCCACGAGCTGTCGATGCCATCTATCATGTCGAAGAACCTGGCAACGCACTTGTGATTAGGGATCCCTGTCAAGACGAGGACCCCCACCCGGATGATCTTATAGCGGTACTCATAGCCTGCCTCAAAGCCTTGGAAACGCGGAAGGTGTCGGTCCCACCGGATGGCAAGCTATATCCCGCATGGGTGGATGATATACCCGCACCCCTGGGTTTTGGGAACCCCACTTTCTCACCCTTCAGCGGGACAGGGGTCCCACTGAAGCACTTGGCTCATTTTTCTTCCAGGTGTGGCCCTATGTTGGGGACTTCGGCCCAGCAAGATGCCGCCAAGCTCCGATGTTTCATGCAGACATTGGAAGGTCCCACATTCGTTTGGTACAGCCAGCTCCCTATCAGATCGGTGACCAGTTGGTAGGATCTCTGCTGGCAGTTCATATACCAATTCAGCTCTACCACGCGGAAGTCTAGAATTGCAGACCTCTTCAAGTTCAAGCAATTACCTGATGAGCGAGTCGCCGATTTCATCGCTCGGTGGAAGGGACTTACATACTCCCTAGATATGCCACTGAATTAAGAGAAATTATTGACGATGTGTGTGAGGAACGTTAAAACGGAGCTAGTACCCTCCCTGATCACCCAGAACTACCCTGAAGGGTTCCAGGATTTCTCAGATAAGGCTCAGTGCCTTGATGTGGGTCTGCAACAGGCTAGTCAGACACATTTGTTGCCCCCTATGATCCCAGCCAGGAGGACTGCCAGAGCCGAACCCGCCGTGGTGGCCCAAATAGAATCCCCCAGGAAGCTGGAATTACTGCCAGCGGCACCATCCGCACAACCCTGCAGAGGTCCACGACCTCAAGCGCAAGCTCCTTCCCAGCAGCAACCGCCCCAGAATCGACAGGTTCCCCCACTCAATGCGCCACCTCCACCTAGGCGAGACAATCAGGCGCTGCCTCTTCTGCAAGCCCCTCCGAACCCTCGCCAGGGCCTGGACCCCAGGGCCCCCTATACAGAAAGAAGGAACCAGAATTATTCATTCAATGAAAATCAGGTCCCTGGCTACTTTTGAAGTGCTCTAGAGCAAGGTATTGTGCGCCTACCTGAGTGTAGAAGGCCGGCAGAGGAGAATCTCACTGATCACCCCAACTACTATCCTTATCATCGGATTATGGGGCACACCCTCAAGCAATGCTATGTGTTTAAATATGGGCTTCAAGACCAGGTCAACAACAACTTAGTCAGGTCGGGCTCGGCACCAACACAAGTGGCGGGTGTCTTTTCAGGGTCAGAGATCGGTAGCGACAGCGAAGGTGAGTGGCAGCAGGTTCCTAGCCGCTGGTCCCAGAGATACAATGACTGGATGGCTCGAAAAACCGTCGTTCGTGCCCATGGTATCATCCGGTCGTGCCTGATGTATCCATAACGTTCAGAAGAAGTAGCCAGTACCTCTGCTTCGCCTTCACAGTCGACCTCTTCCCAAAATGGAAAGCAGCGACGACGCAAGAAGAAACAACGCGCTCCACCGGTGTCGTCGTCATCCCGCACTCTCGGCGACTTTATGCCCCCTGAAATGGGGATTCCTCCTAGAATCTTCCCGGTGGTGGATGACTCGTCGAGAGAAATCCAGGGGTATGCTTCGGTTAACACCGTAGAGCTGGTAAATCCCTATATGTCTCCCGACGAAAGGGAATGCCCGGCGAGCCTCCCCAACATCCCCAGCCCACGTCAACGTCTGCGGAACCACAAACATGTCAGTCATCGAGGCACTTTAGCGGGCACTTTAAGCCAAGACGTGCATGCTACTGAGACTAGACAGCAGGCTCAGTGTAGATCTCAGAACACGTAACCCCATCTGACGCCCTCAGCTCTACCTCCACTGTTGTTTGTGCTACTAGATCCGGGAGAGCTGCCTCATTCATATCACAATCAGTCTTTCCCAGCTACAGGCCAGTCTTCGCTATCCGATCCTAGTCTGGAGACTACTCTCCGGGCATCAACTAGTAGGTAGAAGGATGTACCCAGCACTAGCCAACCGCCGGTTCAACCGGCAGGACCTGCTATGCCTCCAACTGCCTAACGACCTCCTCTAAGCAGAGGTTCACGCTTGGCATGAAAGTATGATGTTCTGAAACTCTTGGCTAGAATTCCGTCAAGGCTTTCTATCCTTGAGGCCCTTCTCTTATCATCTAAAATGCGCGAGGAACTTTCCAAGGCCCTAAGGATCCCCCTTCAGTTCGCGACGGAGGTAGCAGCCACAGAATCCTTCCATGCCGAGGCAATTGATAATGCAGAATTTCAGGCGGTTATCACGTTCTCCGGTGAAGATGAGGACCCTCCTATACAGGGGAATATCCGCCCATTGTACATCACTGGCCACTTCAATGGTGTGGAAGTCCACCGCTTCCTTGTTGACAAAAGTTCCAGAATCAACCAAATCCGGACTCAGACACTGCGAAAGCTGGGTCTGTCTGAAGATGACATAACTTCCTCTATCCTCAGAATCCAGGGGTATGACAGGACCGAGCAAACCCCAGTCAGCAAGATCCGCCTGAGGACTCAGTTCAGTGGCCTAATTTCTAGCACCGAATTCATGGTCGTCTCCCAAGACACTGCCTACAACGCATTGATGCGTAGGCCATGGCTCCATCTGCACGCAACAGTCCCTTCATCGTATCACCAGTGCCTCAAATACTCCCTCAATGGTCGAGTAGGCGTGCTCCAAGGAGATGCGTCTCTTTTCGCCTCCTGTGAGGCCCGCTATCTGGATGCTAATTATTACAAGAGTAAGGATAAGCAAATCCTAGTAAGTGAGGATGAACCCGCCCCGGTCACAAGTGATCCCTGGGCAAGCATGGATGACGCCTACATCCTCCCGATCCACCAATTGGAGGCAATGACCCCCGACATGGGGCAGTGTTTTGTTGTTTCGGGTACGCAAGGAAGACGTGTTCCCGTGTCCAAGCGACAATGGAAAATCACCTCGTACTCCTACACCAACCAGGCTCTGGTGATCCCGGAATCTCCTACCCCTGTACGGTACGGGAATGTCATGATTATGACAATGGCGGTACACCATATGTGTCTCTTCTGCCGGGCTGGAATCAACCGGCTCAGGCGACACATCACCACTGCTTTGATGTCATCAAACGTGACCCCTTAGGCCGAAGGCCAGATGAGATAGGGTCAACTGCCATCATTGCTATGGTCTCAATGGTGTGTGAGTCTCCTGATATGATGACCAATTCTGCCCAAGCCGGCACCAGCTGCCCCTCCGGTTTTGATAGCCCAGAAGTATCTCCCGTCATGGGAAATCCCCCCACGGGTGGAGAGGAAGACCTGGAGGATGCTCCCCCCGCCATTGAGGAATGCGTCTCTACCACAGTTGATGAACTGGTATAGGTTAACCTTGGTAGAGAGGCTGATCCAAAACCCACATTGATTAGTGCGGCCATGTCCCCCGAGGAGCAACAACAGTACATAGACTTTCTCAAACAACACCGTGACTTGTTTTCCTGGAGTTACAACGAGATGCTAGGACTAGATCCCCAAGTAGTCGTTCACCGTCTGGGCCTCCCGGAAAACCATCGTGGGTTTAAGCAGCCTCCCAGGAAGATGCACCCTTCTCATGGTGCTATGGTAGAGGCCGAAGTTGACAAGCTTATCAAAGACAACTTCGTTAAGGAAGTCCAGTACCCCAAGTGGCTTGCCATCATTGTGCCAATCAGGAAGAAGAATGGGCAGATCAGAGTCTACATCGACTTTCACGACCTTAATCGCCACTGCTCAAAGGATACTTCCCATTCTCGGTGACTGAGTTATTGATTGATGCCACGGCCGGGTTCCAAGCTCTCTCTTTCATGGATGGGTATTACGGGTACAACCAGATCTGGATAGCCCCTAAGGACGAGGAGTCCACTGCCTTCAGGGCTCCCCAAGGTACCTTTTGCTACCAGGTTATGCCCTTCGGCTTGAAAAATGCAGGTTCCACTTATCAGAGGGCCATGCATCACATATTCAAGCCGATTCTCGGGACGCTGGTGGAATGCTAAATAGATGACCTAGTGGTCAAATCATGTCAGCGCCAGGACCATCTCAAAGACCATGAGAAAGCGTTCAGTTTCCTCCGTTCCCGTCAACGGAAGATGAACCCAATGATGAGCGTCTTTGGGGTCACCTCTTGGAAGTTTCTTGGCTTTGTTGTTACATACCGAAGCATTGAGATCGACCTAGAGAAGATCAAGGCCATCAGCCAAATGCCTCCCCCAAGCAATATTCGGGAAATTCGAGGTCTCCAAGGCCACTTAGCCTATATACGCCGATTCATCACGAATCTGGCCAGCAAGTGTAAGCCCTTTTCCTGGCTCATGAAGCAGGGCGTTGCCTACGAATGGGATGAGGAGTGTTGGACCGCCTTCGAGGAAATCAAGTAGAATATTCTCCAACCTCCGGTTTTGATGCCACCCATCTCCGGAAAGCCGTCGGTCCTTTACGTGACCGCCCTGGAATGATCCCTCGGTGCACTGCTCACCCATAAGAATAACGAGGGTAATGAGAACAATATCTACTATCTTAGCCGCATGCTTCTCGATATGGAGGTCAGATACTATCCTATCGAAAAGAGATTCCTTGAGCTCGTCTTTTCCGTACAGAAGTTGCGGCATTACCTGAAGCACCAGGAGGTACAATTTGTCTCCCGGTTAGACCCACTGAAATACATCCTGAACCGCCCCATGTTGACTGGCCGACTAGTGCGGTGGGCGGTGATTCTCCAACAATTTGATATCAGGTTCGTACCTGAAAAGGCCATTAAAGGGCAGGCATTGGTAGACTTTTTAGCTGCCCATCCAACCTCCGCGGATCAATCCTTGGACCTGGATTTTCCTGATGAGACGATCCTCTCAGTCGATCATGTCGTCTCATGTTGGAAAATGCGCTTCGACAGCTCCTCTCGGAGCCCCACTGATAGGATGCTCAATGATCCTAAGCTCAACAGAGTGGGCCTGGGTATTTTCTTCATTACCCTGACACAAGACGTCCTGTCATACTCGTTCTTGTTGTCACAAGGCTATACTAACAATGAGGCAGAGTACCGGGCTCTCACCACCGGCCTCGAGTTGGCCCTTTAGAACGACGTGCCCCATCTACATGTGAAAGGAGATTCCGAGATGGTAATCAAACGGTTCAATGGAAACTATGTCTTCAGGAATCCGAATCTTGTATTGTTGCGGGAGTGCACCCTATGGATAATGGCCCAATTTTCTTCTCGTCCAGAGGTTACCCATGTCCCACGGTCAAGGAATGGTCAAGCAGACGCCTTGGCTGGCTTAGCTGTGTCGCTCGCAGAACCCGAGAAACATGATTTGATCATACATGTGGCACACCGGAGAGTCATTTCCCCCGTCACACAAGAGGAAAATGATGGCCTGCGAGTAAGTCATCTCACCACCAGGACCTCTATGACAGGGGTCCTGGGTTCGTCAGACATATTGGTTGAAGCCACTCCCGACTGGAGGGCACCTTTTTTCGAGTATCTCCAAAATGGTCGCCTCCTGGACGACCGGGCCGAGCACGAGCGAATCCAACGCCGCGCGCTGCAATTTACCCTCCAGAGCGGCCCCGGCCTTGAACAGATCCTTTATAAGAGGAGCTTCGATGGAATCCTCCTTCATTGCATTCAAGGAGTAGAAATTCCTCAAGTTATGTAAGAGGTTCACGCCGGTTCCTATTGCGCCCATCAAGCTGGGCCGAAGTTTTCCCCCCAAATCCGGAGGTTGGGGTACTTCGTTCCCTCTATGATCCACGATTGTATCGGTTATGCCCAGAGATGCCACACGTGCCAAGTTCACGCAACCTTCCTACATCGGCCGCCAGAGACCCTCCACCCCTCCATGTACTCTTGGACATTTGCGGTATGGGGACTTGATGTAGTGGGACCATATCCACCGACATCAACTCACCAGTGTAGTTTCATCCTGACTGCTACAGATTTCTTTTCCAATTGGGCAGAGGCAGTTCCACTCAAAGAGGTCATGGCCTGTTTCATCATCGACTTTGTGAGCTCCAATATTATCCACCAGTTTGGGGTCCCTCACGCCGTCCTCACCGATAATGGCACCAACTTCCGAGCGGCTGAACTGAAGAAATTGTACGCCATGTATGACATCGGTTAGAACCATACCTCCCGCTACCACGCGCAGGAAAACTGACAGATCGAGGTGTTCAACAAAACTCTCTCTAACATTCTGCAGAAGATGGTTGGTCAGAACAAGAAATGTTGGCCGGAAAAGCTCCCCAACACCCTCTGGGCTTATCGGACGATGACTCGCAACTCTACCAAGGTGACCCCATATTCCCTGGTGTATGGTGCTGAGGCCGTCCTACCCATTGAGTTCCAGCTGTCATCGTTACGCATTGTAGTCTATGATCAGAAGGCTCTAGATGAGGTGGCTGGAATCCGTCTAGATGAATTAGAAGCACTGGACGAGAACCGGCTTCATGCCCTGGACAATCTGTAAAGGAATCAGGATAAGAGAGCGAGGGCCTTCAACAAGAAGGTTCGCCTCTGTTCTTTTCTACAGGGAGACCGAGTGCTGGCCCTTCGAGGGCCAATAATCCCCGGTAGGAAGCCGCCCAAGCTAGAACCCAAATGGGAAGGGCCTTATATCATCAATAAGGTTTACCCAAATAGGCGTACTCCTTGGTGAGCATAGATTGTGAGCGCGTAACTCCTCCCACCAATGAAAGGTTCCTCAAGGAGTACTTCGCCTGATCCTAGACGGTCCCGCATGACCCTAAACTGCAGGTTACGGTCCCGCATGACCCTAAACTGCACGTTACGGTCCCGCATGACCCTAAACTGCATGTTACGGTCCCGCATGACCCTAAACTCCAGGTTATGGTCCCGCATGACCCTAAACTGCACGTTACTGTCCCGCATAAACCTAAACTGCACGTTACGGTCCCGCATGACCCTAAACTGCAGGTTACGGTCCCACATGACCCTAAACTGCAGGTTGCGGTCCCGCATGACCCTAAACTGAACGTTCCGTTCCCGCATGACCCTAAACTGCACGTTCCGGTCCCGCATGACCCTAAACTGCACGTTACGGTCCCGCATGACCCTAAACTGCACGTTACGGTCCCGCATGACCCTAAACTGCAGGTTACGGTCCCGCATGACCCTAAACTGCACGTTACGGTCCCGCATGACCCTAAACTGCACGTTACGGTCCCGCATGACCCTAAACTGCACGTTACGGTCCCGTATGACCCTAAACTACACGTTACGGTCCCGCATGACCCTAAACTGCACGTTACGGTCCCCCATCACCCTAAACTGCACGTTACGGTCCCGCTTGACCCTAAACTGCACGTTACGGTCCCGCGTGACCCTAAACTGCACGTTACGGTCCCGCCTGACCCTGAACTGCACGTTACGGTCCCGCATGACCCTGAACTGCACGTTACAGTCCTCCATGACCCTGAACTGCACGTTACGGTCCCGCATGACCCTCAACTGCACGTTATGGCCCCGCATGACCCTCAACTACACGTTACGGTCCCGCATGACCCTAAACTGCACGTTACGATCCCCCATGACCCTAAACTCCACGTTACGATCCCGCAAGACCCTAAACTACACGTTACGGTCCCGCATGACCCTAAACTGCACGTTACGGTCCCGCATGACCCTAAACTGCACGTTACGGTCCCGCATGACCCTAAACTGCACGTTACGGTCCCGCATGACCCTAAACTGCACGTTACGGTCCCGCATCAACCTAAACTGCACGTTACGGTCCTGCATGACCCTAAACTGCACGTTACGGTCCCGCATGACCCTAAACTGCACGTTACGGTCCCGCATGACCCTAAACTGCACGTTACGGTCCCGCATGACCCTAAACTGCACGTTACGGTCCCGCATGACCCTAAACTGCACGTTACGGTCCCGCATGACCCTAAACTGCACGTTACGGTCCCCCATCACCCTAAACTGCACGTTACGGTCCCGCTTGACCCTAAACTGCATGTTACGGTCCCGCGTGACCCTAAACTGCACGTTACGGTCCCGCCTGACCCTGAACTGCACGTTACGGTCCCGCATGACCCTGAACTGCACGTTACGGTCCTCCATGACCCTGAACTGCACGTTACGGTCCCGCATGACCCTCAACTGCACGTTATGGCCCCGCATGACCCTCAACTACACGTTACGGTCCCGCATGACCCTAAACTGCACGTTACGATCCCCCATGACCCTAAACTCCACGTTACGATCCCGCAAGACCCTAAACTACACGTTACGGTCCTGCATGACCCTAAACTGCACGTTAGGGTCCCGCATGAACCTAAACTGCACGTTACGGTCCCGCATGACCCTAAACTCCATGTTACGGTCCCGCATGACCCTAAACTGCACGTTACGGTCCCGCATGACCCTAAACTGCACGTTACCCTCCCGCATGACCCTAAACTGCACGTTACGATCCCGCATGTCCCTAAAATGCATGTTACAATCCTGCATGACCCTAAACTGCACGTTACGGCCCTGCATGACCCTAAACTGGATGTTACGGTCCCGCATGACCCTAAACTGCACGTTACGGTCCCGCATGACCCTAAACTGCACGTTACGGTCCCGCATGACCCTGAAATGCACGTTACAGTCCCGCATGACCCTCAACTGCACGTTACGGTCCTGCATGACCCTAAACTGCACGTTACCGTCCCACTTGACCCTCAACTGCACGTTACGGTCCCGCATGACCCTAAACTGCCCGTTACGGTACCGCAGGACCCTAAACTGCACGTTATGGTCCTGCACGACCTTAAACTGCACCGCTGTCCTGCAGGATGATAAACCTATAAATTGTCCGAGCTCTATGACCTTAAACTAAGATATCCCCCCGTCCTCTTGTAAGACGTTAAACTGCAAGCCAGTCAGGCCTTCCTGACCGAGGCTCAGCCTCAGGCCCCGTGGCCTCCTCGGGCCCCTGGTCCCATCCTTACTGCAAGACGTTAAACTGCAAGCTAGTCAGGCCTTTCTGACCAATGCACAGCCTCGGGCCCCTCGACCTTCGTCGACTCGGACTCTCTTATTGGATTGTATGGTGTGGTGTGGGATTACATCCTCATTCACATTGGTTTGCCCACCGAACCGTACATATACCTAGTTGAGATACATTTCTCGTCCGAAACAACGCTAAAACTGCGCTTCAAGAACTACGTGTGGCTTGATTCCCATCTTAATGGGATACGTAGGAACGCTCGGACGCCTCGTCTTGAGCCTAGCCCCAAGCTCTTCTCTTCCACTATCCCCACTGGGAATAGTTTCCTTGGAGGATCCTTGTGTAGCGAGGAGTAGGCTTTCTTAATCCCCTCTCATACAGCCCCGCTCATACAAGGATTGTAAGGGTTGCACCATGTGCCCACTCACGTTCTTCTTTCCTCCCATGTCCTCACCGCATGACGTTAAACTGCATGGCCTTCAAGAACTATGTATGGCTTGATTTCCATCCTAATGGGATATGTAGGAACGCCCGGGCATTCCGTCCATTGGCCCAGCCCAAAAAACAAAATTTTCCCCACGGTTCAAGACATATGGCAGGGTGCACACTTTTTCCCCAACTCACATCAAGCAGGCCTCAACCCGGCTTCACGTTCCCCCTTGAGATGTTCACCTCTTTTTTGGATGGATACATCTATGCTTCACCCACTCCTTGGCTAGGAGTCCATCATTTTTCACACCCGGAGGGACCCCCAAGAACGACCTGGATACTACGCCCAAGGGCTCTCCTACCGATACGGGCCAACGCCCCAGAGGGTTTCCAAGCAACAAGCCGATACAAGTCTCGCGTTTGCGAATTTTCTCAACGATCAATGCTCATTTGTTGCTCCCATATCAGGTCACCATCAGGAGGCTGTGTTTCGAACATGGTCGACAATGTCCTGGATCTTCGGGTCCACCCCGAGATGTCCCAATCATCGAGTGCAGTGATTCGTTCTACCCCATCCCGATGTGACAAACTTCCCTCCGGGTGGTGCTAGCGGTCGGGCCAACGACCCCGATTCTCTTATAAGGAATGTATATCGTGGTGTAGGATTATGTCCTATTTTACGTTAGGTTACCTGCCATGCCATACAAACCCCCAGATTAGATACAGTTAAACTGTAAACCAGTCAGGCCTTCCTGACCGATGCCTAACCTTATGCCCCATGGCCTTCTCAGGCCCCTTTGTCCAACATCTTACCCAGGGTGTAGGTGTGGTGTGGGACTATGTCCTCATTCATGTCAGCATCATGTACCATGTTGTACGCCTTCCCTCACGAGGCCCAGCCTTAGTCCCCTTGGCCTCATTGGGCCCATGGCCCTCGTCCTCACTGCAAGAAGTTAAAATACAAGCAGGTCAGGCCTTCCTGACCAATGCCTAACCATCAGACCCCTTGGCCTTTTCGGGCCCCGGCCCATGTACTCTCTTATAGGAGTGTGTGGTGTGTTGTGGGATTATTTCCTCATTCACGTCAGTTTATTCTCCATACCGCACACCTCCCTTGTTTGGGGGTATATTACTCCCCCCTCACCCCGCATGACGTTAAACTACATCTAGAGAACTACGTGTGGATTTATTCCCATCCTCATCGGATGCGTAGGACCACCTGAATGTCTAGGATTCAGGTCCAGCCCCATCTCTCAGGAATCATCATCTAACTTTGGCCCCTTGGTCTTCCCTTCCACCATGAGAGGATTATATGGTGTGGAGTGGGATTATGTCCTCATTCACGTCAGTCTTGTAATGACCACACCATGTACCTCTCCCTCCTGAGCTGTCTCGTCGACCCTTTTCGACGGTTCACCAATGTGCCTAAGGGTACTCCGATTTACTACCTGGAATGCCAAACTTTACTCGGACACGTCCGCATCCGCTTTCCAGGCTTTGTGTATCCCTGCATCAGGGCTTCCATCATCTTTCACACCCAGAGGGACCCCCAAGAACGGCCTGGATACTACGCCCAAGGGCCCTCCTACCGTTATGGGCCAACGCCCCCGAGGGTTTCAGACAACAAATCGATAAAAACCCGCGTTGCAAATATGGTCAGTGGCCGATGCTCGTTTGTTATTCCCACCTTAGGCTAACGTGATATGGACACTGTGTTTCTACCATGGTTACCGGTTTTCCTCTATCACCACGCCAACCCCATTAGGCCCAAAATGTCGGGTACACAATTCACACCCTTCATCAATTTATCATGTCCAAGTAGAGTCTCAGAACTCTTGGTACTATTCCTCTGTGCACGTCTGTGCGTTGGGGGAACAAGCCGTGTCAGAGGTTTCCTTCGGGGCTCTCTGCCGACTCCCCTTTGATGGACACCCCAAGTATTGTGATGAGGATTCCCCCCCCCCTTGTTTCCCATATAGAGTTTAACTCATGTGGGCTTAGGGATAGGGTTGACGTCTGCGCTTACTTGGGAAGGGGTCACCGTTCATGGTCCGAGCTCTAAGACCATAAACTAAGATCCATCTAGAACTACGCTTAGCTTGATTCCCATCCCCATGGGATACGTAGGACCGCCCGAACACCTTGTCTTCAAGTCCAGCCCATTTAGGGAGCTAGTCTCTCCCCCCTTCTTTTCACCACTTACCTCTATATAGTCCCCTCGTCCTGAGGTCTCCCTCTCGGAGTGGCGTACAGTGTAATATGGGATCATGTCTCCATCAATTGTGTTGCATGAACCTGCGCACATTCCCCTCCTAGCATCGTCTCTGATACATCTACGCTACATGACGTTAAAATGCATGCTTGGTCCTATAACACGACCCTAAACTGTGACATTATCATCCTGGCCGCATGACGAAAAACGGCACTGCATTGTGATGACCTCATTGTAGAGGACATCACGTTGGGTATTGGTCACGTGCCATGTCATTTGTCAATTCTTATCACGGATTGATTCTTGTGGCGACCCCACAGCCTACTACCTTAGGCCTGTCGCATCACAAAAAAAACACTCACCTTAAAGGACAAACAAGATTTATCAAATTCCGATTCTTTTAGTGCAAGGGCCACGCCTGCACTTCCCTTTTCCCCTAGCACTGGTACCTTACCGTGCCACCTTTCAGAACTACGTATGGATTGATTCTAATCCTCATGAGATACATAAGAGCGCCCGAGCACTTCCCAGCGGGCCCAGCCTAACCTTCGTGTTCGGTCCCTCAACTCGATCATTTCCCCAGAGAACGCATGGTAAGTAGGGCTAAGGTCGTCATTCATGTCGGGTTTTGTAACCGCCTTTCCATGTGTCCCCTGCTCCCTTTACCCATTCATGGTCTGAGCTCTAAGACCATAAACTAAGATCCATCAAGAACTACGTGAGGCTTGATTCTCATCCTTATGAGATACGTATGAGCGACCGGGGAATTCCCCGCGGGCCCAGCCTAACATTCGCTTTCGGTCCATTGACCTAAAACCTCTCCCAAGGGGGTCATGCGGTGTGATATGGGATTATTTCCTCATTCACGTCGGGTTGTTCACCGCACCGTACACACCCCCTATTTCCGTTCACGCCAGGTGTTTGAGTTACTCCACCATTTGCCTCTTATGTTTCCTCCCGCCCTTTGGTCTGAATTCTACGACCCTAAACAAAGAAATCCCTATGGGAAAGGACTATGGTCCCTCTATCTAATATGTCTCATTGTCATATTCAGATGTGTTTTGAAAAAGATCCTCAAGTGTTGAATTTTAATGGGGACATTCCCCTCATCCCATGACCAAGCTTCTTGAGCCCGCTATTTGGATCTTCATCCTCTTCCACATCAAAAAGGACCCTCACACAACATGCATACTAGGCTTAAGGGATCTCCATGGATGCTGGACCTCAGGGCCCTCCAATCATTTCGGTCCAACATCCCTAAGGATCATTGACAACATTTGAGACATGGCCCCGTGTTTCGAATATGGTCAACGATCAACCCTCATTTGTTTGTCCCTATTCTAGTCTAACACGATATGGACACTGTGTTTCCGCCATGGTTAACAGTTACCCTCTATCGTCACGTCGCCGTCATTGTGATCCAAATATCGAGCGTCATGATTCACACATTTCCAATTCCTCATGTTCAAGTGGAATTCCAACATATTCAGCTCTATCACTTCACGCATCTAATTGCGCCACATGGGCGTATTAGTATCAAGGGGCCGGTATCCACCAAGCGTCTTTCCACCCTAACCTGCCCTTTTCTGTGTCGGGAAAGTCCCACCACTACTTGTTTCCCACACCGAGTATGACTCGTGTGGGATTAGTAGTTTTGGAAGGATGTGTACCAACACGGCCAGGCTTCTCATCGTCCTGCATGACGTTAAACTACGCCTCCAAAACTACGTATAGCTTGATTCGCATCCTCCTGGGATACGTAGAGACACCCCGGTATTTTGCCTAGGGTCTAGCCCATAGAAATCATTAATCCCATCCTTCCCCTTTCCGGCCCCATGGTCAGACCCCTCGCTAGAGAGGCCCTGTCCCAAAGAAGGAAGGATCCATGAACAAACCAACACGCCCATCTGGCGTACTCCCACCACGATGGTGTAACTACTTAAGTGTCGGATTCGGTTTGGACAAACCATAATTCCATATTCCGCGCTTTGCGTGCCCCTTATTCAGACCCTCGTCCCCTTTCATGTCTGACAGGACCCCCTAATGGCCTGGTCTCATGCTGCATCGGCTCACCTACCGTCCTAGGACAACGTTCCGGAAGACTGGTCATGTTTGGAAGGACTCCCTAACAGTATGGATGTTCGGCCTATGGTCCGCCAACTGTCCTGGGTCAACGTCCTGAAAGAATGACCAACAATATTTGTGACGTGGTCCCGTGTTTCGAACATGGTCAACATTCGACCCTCATTTTTGTCCCCATTACAGGCTAATGCAGTAAGGATACCTCTTCTCCTCTGTGGTTAACGACTGTCCTTTATTGTCACGCCATCCCGCAGTGCTCCGAATCTTAGGAATCATAATTCACGCTTCTCATTTCCATCTGTTCGGACCAATTTCAGTGCCCCTGGTGTTTCACCGTTCGTGAATGAGGTCACACTGAAGAAACTGTAATTCGGCTATTTTGAGAAGTTCTTTCTCCGGTCAAGCCTCTCCCATATTTTGGAAATCCGGACTGGTAATCCAAATCCCGGATGCCCGGATCATGGTCTCCACTCCTATGTTATGTGGGATGATAAGGCAGCTATCTACTATTTCTCACATCGGGCTTGACCCACGTGAGCTTGGGGAATTAGTGTCGAACGTCCAACAAACATTGTAGGGGTGTAATGAACTGATTTAAACAGTGGAAATCGTGCGTGCTACGGCATTGAAAACAAAGGAAGAAATTAAAGCATGAAAATACCAATAAAAGGTTTTTATTTTCTTACAGTACCCAGGGGTCGACTCCCCGCATGGACGGGTTGACCCCGTCAAAAGAGTGTTGCAGCTCCGCCACCCTTCGGCTTGTGGCATCCAAGACTTGCTTCTGCTGACTCATCTCCCACTCCTCCTTAGCAGCGGCGGGGTGCAGTTCGTCAGCCTTGGCTCTGGCCCTATCTACCCCAGCCTGAATGGCAGCCATCTTTCCAGAAGCCTACCTCATGTGCTCCTCTGCCTCTGCCAGCTGGGCCCTCAACCATGAGATCAGCTCAGATTGTGCACTAAGAGAGGCTGAGTGCTCATCCACCCGGGTCTGCAGTTGTTGGACCTCTCTTTCAGCCTCTTGGAGCTTTTTTATGTTTGTCTCCTTCCTCCGCTGTCAGCCGACACTGAGCCCACGATCATGCTCCCAGATCTTCTCAGCCATAAGATCTCAGACGAGCGCGTGAGGACGTTGGGAATCCACTACCCCAGCGCAGATCTCACGCAGCCACGAGCGAAGTCTGTCCATTTTTCCCATCCATAGCGCTTTGGGGGTGTCTATGATGAAGCGTGTGATTAGGTTCCACGACCGGCGGCGGACTATGCTGTTGTCTTCCTCTTCGGAGGCCGTTTCGTCCCAGTCTGCACGATTGGAAGGCTCGAACAATGGATACACCCGCAGGAAGTCCTCGGTAGGATCTGCATCTAGCGTTGAATCCGGCACGACATCTGGCGCCGAAGCAGGTGCGACAGGAGTTTGATCGGCCGGTCGATCCTCTTCATCGGAGTCCACCTCAATGAACTCAGGCACGATCCTGCTGGTGGTCCCGCCAGTGATGATGTCTGTTGCAGCTCAGGGAGATGGGGGGACTATCTCCACCATCACCGACATGCCCCTAGGAGGGACGCCACCAGACATCCCGACTAGTCTTGCCGTAGCAGCCCACTCCAGTCGGAGAACTGTACGACAGAGATGGACATAAACGTTAGTTGGAATAGTCTACATATGACGACAAGGAAACCGGTAGAGGAAACATATAGAGGTCGACCTCCTGGTGCTGCTCTTGAGCCGATACTGACGGGACCCCGAGGCGAGGCCCTCTGTATACTGTTGGAAGGTCTGGAGATTCCAGAGGAGCCCCTCAGGTGCTCTGGTCCCACCAGACGCGGAACAGGACGCAGCCATAAGTGCGAGTTCTGAAGGTTCTGCATCACCACCCGCCGAGGGGTGAGAATGAATCCTGCGTACAAGTTCCTCCTGCATGGATCGAACAACGGTGAGAAGCCCATAATGACATAAGAACGAACCATAAGGAATGAAGTTCGGAATGCTACCTCGAGAGCCTTTGTGAAATCGTCAGAATCTGAGCCTTGATCTCTAACCTCGCCCTCCTACAATGGGCTCCCTCCTCCAGCCTCATCCTCCAGAGAGGAGTCCTCTGATTCTTCTAGTAGGGGGAAGCGCTCCCTTAGATCGGCGACCGATAACTGTGGGGGGACCGTTCGATCCAGCAGTACCCTCACCCGGTCTGTCATTGGGCGAGGGACACCACTGGAGTGAACGTAATCCTCCAGCTCGTCCAAGTATTGCTCTGCCTCCACCGGAGATGCTATGGAACCAGCCAGGACTGGGCCTATTTCCGGTAACTCCATCCCGAGGCGATTCAAGTGCGCCCATATCTCGGGTGGACTGAGGAATTTCCGGTTGACATCCCAAATGTCCCAGGCATTCGGGAAGATGGAATCCTTTTCCATGTCGATATGACATTGCCGATTTCCCACATCCTAAGTGGATATCCTACAAAAACCCTCTCGGTGGCCGCCCCTCCGGATGGCCCTGCTCTTCCGGAATCACCGGATCCGCCGCTTCTGCCATACCCTCGGCCGGTGCGGGTCTCGCCGCCATGGCAGCCCTGCCCCCGTGAGAGGCCATAGCTTCCCTCCGACCCTGACCTCGGGACATAGGAGGCCCACCATCACCAACCCGAATAGTTGGCTGCTTCAGCATCTCCCCTGGGTAAGAATCTTCCCAACTAATGGCATACTCCCTCACGAATCCAAAAGTGGCGGTGGATGGAGGCAATGAAATTCGCATATTCCCATCTTCCCGTGTGAACATGAACCACAACTACCTCATCACACACAGGTGGTCCTCATGACGCACCTCCCAGTAGACCCGTGGGGTCAGCTGCTGGAGGAACCGAAACTGCCTCGCAAACCGATGCGTGGTGTACGGTTCACAGAGCGGCTCACGATCCACTCATGCCACCAAAACTCTGCCTCGAAAGGCCAGGAGGTAAGCCCGGTGCTCTTCCGTTCCCTACCCGTCGTCAGTGAGTATCCTCGTCGGCAATGAGAAGGGGTGGAAATTAAACTCATCCGCCCTACACACCCGGTTCAGCACTATCGACACGATTAGTTTGAACAGGAAACTCTCGGCCACATTCAGGATGGAGGGGCAAAAGTTTGATCCCAGTGGCAAGATAGGGTTTGGATACTCATAGATCCCCCTGATGTGTGCCGCAATCCACCCATACAAGAGGTGGAAGGTCCCGCATATCCTTGGCGTCTTCTTTCCCTCGCTAATGTGCCGCAACATTCTATACATCTTGGTGAGCATTGGAATCCCCAGATTGACCCGCTGCCCCATGGCCAGCATGGACGCCATAATAAACGAGCTGGGCCGCACCCCCATGCTGGTATCCCTTACCGGTAGGATCCAATCGCAGATGAGAGCCGCGATGAATTCCCCAAGCCTGACTATTGGCTATTGTTCAGTGCTGACACTAAAACCCCAAGTCTTCCATTGGTTGTCCTCCAAGACCCGCCAATAAAAGTGCTCCTTACCCCGTTGGGCCGCCCTCGGACAAGTTCGAGGTCTTGGAGGGAACTCTCGATTCTCTGGGAAATTCAGGAATCACTTGAACCACTTCTTAAAGTGGACATCCCTCACTGCCTCCTTGTCCTCTCTAGGGACGAGTGCCATCAGCACTGACGCCATTCACGGAATTTTCTATGTATCCTCCCACGCGCTCATGACGGGGAGGAACTCATCATACATGGCCCCCACGATCGGAACCCCAGAAATTTGGTGGACATCCCACAGGCTAATGCCCACCTCCCCGTGGTGCAGATGAAAGGTATTGGTCCTAGACGACCACCTGCTCAGCAATTCTAGCATCAGTTGCTTCGGTTGGTAAATGTGTAATTGGGAGTCCCATGCCGCCTCATATAGACCCACTCTCCTCAGCTCAGCCCCATACTCCTCGCATGAGGTGCCTACCCAGTAGGCCCAGGCCCAGTCATTAGTAATGTTACCGCCCAGGCGCAGGTCCTACTCATCGGACCACCCTTTCTTCGAATCCTGCAAAGCCGCCTTCAGCATTGTACGGTAGAGAGGAGGGGACATCTCCGGTTTCAGTGGCTTCCAGTCAATATTGTTCACATGGTTTTAGAGACATTCGGTGGTGACGGGTGTCAAATACTCCCTCACATGACCATCGGCCGCCCTAAACCATTGGTGCTGACATCGCGAGCTCCTAAACCAGCAAGCTAGTTCATCCCTACTCACCTCATGGATGAAGACGTCATCCCTCAACCCGAAGACGTACAATGGAAGCTTCTTTCACTGTGGATAATTCTTCTAACCCTCCGATAGCAGCTCTATCAACGAAGTGTGGTCCGAGTGACTTCGGACCATCTCCCCAAGGCCCGGACAGTTTGACATCTCATCCCGACGGGCGGCATCTGCAAGCACCCCCCAATATAGCTTCTCAATGGGCCATTTCAGTTCCGACACTCAGAAAAGAATTTTTTCAGAACGGATCGCGAAGCCGACGCGCGAAGGTCGGTCACGAGACCAAGCCGCGTAGTCTGACCTAGGCCGGCAAACAGGAGTTCGATTGGCATGGTCACGGAGTCTGAGACCCGCGGTTCTCCGTGAATCTCGAGTCTCAGAGAGCAGGCGCGGAGTACGCGGAGCTTCGCGAAATCGAGAGCGCAAAAGGACAAGAAAATCATGTGAAGACAAAAGAGGTCGACCCCCTATTTATAGGCAGCGACCCCAGAGCTTCGCGGTGCGCCTCGCCCGCGCGGAGCATCGCGGCACGTCCGGATCCCGGGGCCCCGGTCAGCATCGCGGGCCCCCTTCGCGAAGAGGCATCGCGAATCACCGACAATTTTGGCGATTTTCCCTCATACTTCGACCCTTCAGCACACCACGGATCCATGTCTGAGGGGGGGGGGGAATTTTTGGCGCCAAAATATTGCACGAAAGGAAGGGACAAAAAAGACACCCCGCACGCTGCCTCGTGAAGCTCCGACGCGAAGCCCCCCGAGAATCGCGGCCCCGCGAAGCACCGGAGGCGGTACCTCTCCGCGAACGGCCTGGCGTTCACGATCCTGCCGCGAAGAAATGGAGGCGGTACCTCTCCGCGAACGGCCGGAAGTTCGCGAGCCCACCGCGAAGCAACGGAGGCGGTACCTCTCCAAGAACGGCCTGCTGTTCGCGAGCCCGCCGCGAAGCAACTGAGGCGGTACCTCTCCGTGATTGGCCTGACGTTCGCGAGTCTGCCGCGAAGCCATAGAGGTGGTAACTCTCTGCGAACGGCCTGACGTTCGCGAGTGCGCCGCGAAACACCGGAGGTGGTACTGGAGTTTTGCTTCACGGCACCCCTTGCATATAAATACTGGGCTCCCCCTGAGCCTAGGGGATGGACAATCGAACCTTTCTGCTTCTCCTCTCCCGAATCGTGAAGCACCCTTTTCCCCGGGAATCATGAGCTCTGCGAGGTAGATCTACTTCGCGTGACTCCTTATCTTTGTCTCGTTTTGATCCCCTCTTCCTAGAGGGATTCCCTTCATGAAGCTCAAGGGAATTCGCGAGGGAGGGGTATTGCCAAGGGAACCTGGGCAGCCGTGGAGTGTTTATTCTTCGCGAAACACCCATCCTGTACTAGTGATCCCCATGCTAATGAAGGATCGCTATACATCGCGAAGCACACTGCTTCGTAGCACCATGCTTCGCGAGGCACCTCCTCTTCGCGAGGCAGTGCTCTGCGAATACTGTTCCACTTCGTGAAGCACTCTCCACTCACACCTCTGCCCCATGCTAAGGACAAGGCACTCCACTTCACAAAGCACACTCCATTTCTTGGAAATTCTTCTTCTCGTGCGACCCTCCAGGTATGCGCGATGTGATTTCAAAGTCCCATGGACAACAACACTCGTAGCATTGCTTCTCCTAATGCTTCTACGCATAGTCACGCTAACGAATATTGCTTCTTCGCATAGCCACGCTAACATGGACCCCTCGATGGTTCGCTCTATGACCCCCCTTGACCCCGACCTTACTAGTACCTTCCCCCCCCCAAGGAGCAAAGGGTACCAGTTATGTAAGTCCTAGGGGTGTGGAGTGAACCCACCTCTTCCAACCAGCAGGACGTTAAACAATCAAGAACCTCGTCCTCAACACATGACGTTAAATTGTGATCTGACCCCGTGCCTCGAACACAGGGTCCCCCCAGCTCAGACATTTTTTACACCTCCCGTATCCACGGAGACGGGGTCACCCCCTCCACAAGTGATGATATCCTCTTCCTCGGACTGGCGTATGTCTATGGGAGAGGGGAAAACACCTTTGTGTAAGCCCCCCTAGCCCCTCTTGCGGAAGGCTGCACCCCTGAATCTCCGTACTCCCCCACTACCATGGTCATTGGAGGGCGTGATAAAGAACAAGGCACCTCCCATCATTGGTCCCAAATCCCTCTTTCTCTACGCTTTGTCGCACTTCAGGCCTCCATTATGGAGTAAGTCCCAGTACCATGGGCCGCCTAACGCGTAATCCCCTCTTCGCTTCTCACGGATGCACCCTTCGCGGTGTGATCGTTAGGTCCTTGTTGCCTCTTGTTTCTCACACCGAGCATGACTCACATGGGCTTAGAGTTGGCATTGGCCATGACAATACCTTGTCCAGCATGATGTTAAACTGCATACCCTCGTCTAGCATGACGTTAAACTGTATCCCCTCATCCCACATGACATTAAACTTCACACCCATTTGAACTACGAAGACTTTGATCCATGTCAAGGCATGGTACGTAGGAAGCCTCCTAGAGGTTCAAGCCCATCTCTCATTGGTCCAAGGTCCACCTTCACGTCAGTTCACCGATGACATCCTTCATTTGAACTACGAGGTCTTTGATCCATGTCAAGGCATGGTATGTAAGAAGCCTCCCTGAGTTTCAATCCCACCCATCATTTATTCATGTCGAGTTCTACCTTCGTCCAGCATAACGTTAAACTGCATTCTAGTTCGATGGCAAGCCATTGTGACCAACCCGAACAACGAGGACTTTGATCCATGTCAATGCATGGTACATAGGAATCCTCACGTGGTTCAAGACCATATCCCATTAGACCAAGGTCCCTTCTTCAAGTCTTTTCATCGACACCCACCATAAGTGGATCCCCGGGTTCACCTCCATATCGGTTCGCCGACGAAGCACCCTTTGAACTATGTGGTCTTTGATCCATGTTAAGGCATGGTACGTAGGAAGCCTCCATGAGGTCCAATCCCACCATCGCTAGGACCCCCCTAGTCCTTCTCACTCACCTCGGCCTTCCGGCGTCCAACCTGAACTATGTGGCTTTGATCCATGTGAAGGCACGGTAAGTAGGAAGCCTCCCGGAGGTTCAAGCCCACCACCTGTTGGTCACTCCGACATTCTTCACATCAGGTAACCACCACCTAGGCAGCCTAGTGTGTAATCCCCGCACAATACGGACCAAGGTCCTCACCCGTGTCGGTCCGCCGACACACTATTTGAACTACGAGGCCTTTGATCCAAGTCAAGGAATGGTACGTAGGAATCCTTCATAAGGTTCAAGCCCATCACCCGGTCGTTCCGACCTCACTCACGTCGGTTCACTAAAGACACCCATAGGAACAAGGACCACATTCACGTCGGTTCGCTGACGGCGCCCATCAGGCCAAGGTCCACATTCACGTCGGCTCACCGAAATCATCCCGAACTACGTTTACTTTGATTCCATACCACTGGGATACGTAGGAGGTATCTTCGAGGATCAAGCCCAACTTCACTATCTCCCCCTGCGATGGTCCCATTTCACCCCCCCTCCATTTCATCCAACTCTCCATCACCCATCCTGATTCTCACCCGGACTGCCATATCCCTGCAAGATCAAACCATTTCGTTCAACTTCGCATCCATCCATGGGCTAGTCCTGGTATCGGCACCCCTTCAAGGGAAATCCTTCAATCTGATCCATTCTAGATAATGCTCTGATCGGGATGATCAGTCTACGCTGGACGTTAAACTTGTGGCATACCCTGTGTTAAACATATGAAGCTGAGGAAAACCTCAGATATATATCTATGGCATATAATTCCCCACGCTCGATGCGGGATGCCTCGGGCCTCCACGCCCTCGAGAATCCCAATGAAAAGGGATAAAGGATAGACATTCCAGTTCCCCAGCATCCAGAAACGCTACTGATGCCTTGACGTGACTACTCCCCCAACTGGAGGTTGCTGCCCTGACCGGACCCTTTGGAATGTCCCGACAGAAGCAGTGTAATTAACCGTCGTTCATGGAAACATGGCACTGGGAAGAGTTTCACGAACAACGTATTAAATCAATGAGGGAGACCCGGACTAGGTGACGAGTTCTGAGGAGGAATACACGGAAGGAATAACCGACATCCCATCATCCCAGTTTCGATCAAGGAGCAGACGTCCTTGAATAAGGAGCAAATTCCGCCTGCCTTTGGAAAGCGGGAATGCGGGGCAACACACACCGCGCAGCGTGTCCTCCTCCGCTGACGGACGCATGTGTGTGCCCCGACAAAAGCATCGGAAACAAGGCGAGATTGGGGTAGCCATGGCACGGGCCCTGGGGGATGTGTTATGACAAATTGGTATCAGAGGGGTCGGTTATACCGAAGAACTAGGACTCTGATATTTTCAATGAAGCAATAGTGTTAAGGGTAATGAGTGTGGTTTTCAGTTTAGGGAGTCCAGTGTTGGTGCGGCAGCCGATGTATACATACACAAGGAACCTGACTTCTAATTTCTGACTCAGGGCATGAAAACACTGATTACATGTGTGATTCCAAGGTTTTTATTTTTTATCTCTTGAGATAGATCACTAGGTATAACATATTCACTATGGAACACCTGTTTCTTTTCATGATTCCTCCACGTAGAGTTCCAGCTAGGGTTCAGAGAGTTGTACATAATGATAGCCAATTGAGTGATGAGGCCTCGGTGTAGGGACCTTTTCCAGTAGAGGCACCAGCAGAGGTGCCATCGATACCATTACCTACTGGGCCACCGATGCCACCAGCCCTAGCAGCAGAGTGTGCACATCGCTTGACCGTATTGCATGATTTCTAGTGCTAGAATCCACCAAGGTTCAGGGGAGAGACGGACCCACAGGCGACTGAGGATTGGCGGGAGTCTATGGTGAGCGTCTTCTGACTCGTAGGGACACCAACCAATCTCATGGTGATCAATGATGCTAGCCTTCTACAGGAAGCAATGAGCAGATGGTGGTGCATGATGCTCTAGGTTCACGATGAGGTGACGCTTCATTGGGCAGACATCGAGAGAATATTTTGGGTAGAGCTTGTCCTCGTGACTCTTCGTGCTGTGCGCATACAAGAGCTTCTTCAACTGCAGCAGGGTAGGAAGACTGTTGTCACGACCCATCCTCGGGGCCCGTGTCGTGACTACCCCAAACCCGCCTTCCATAGGCCAAGGGCTGGTGACTAGCACCAAGGCGTAATTTCTCGATAAAAAAGGGAAGACATTGTCTTTGTAAGGTAAACAAACACCACAGAGCAAGCAAGAAGTAGTAGTAAACACTAAGTAAATGTTGGGTACAATAGTAAGTGCGGAAAAGTAAGTGGGCCAGTATACAAACCCAAACTGAATGTAAAGTACAACTGGAAGGGAAAATAGAAACTGAAAAATAAATCTACAACGCTGAGATGTCCACTGGAAAATCCACTTGAAGGGTTAGTACAGATAGCCTCCTCTGCTCCTCGGGTCCAGCCAACCGCTCCGAGTACGTCCCGTCCAGTGGTCCACCTCCAGGTATCGTCTTACTCTGCAAGCCTCAACCATGATCAGCGCTGTCCGTCGTCTACAACCAACACAACATAGTGTGGGCATAGCCCGTGAAGGGGTGAGTATAATATACTCAGTAGGGACCCTGATACCCCTGACGGTCTCCCAAAATCCACAAAAATTAATCCAAAAAAGAAAGATGAAATCAAGAAGTAACATCCAACACTACTTAGGTATATGTCCATACATATACCTAAGCCATCAATTCTCATTCGGATCCAACATCCGATCCCAAGTACAACCCATTCCACACATGAAATCAAAACGTAAATCCACACCGGATAGCACAACGCAATCCACTTAGGAAAGAAAAACAGGATTCATCTCACACAGGTATACTTCTTCGTATGACGATAGAGATGATCAGTTATATCCACTAATTCATCTAAGCCGTCGGACCCACAAAGGATTGATAGGTACTAACCCCCGCAATGACCCACATAGGATCTGACCCACAAAGGATCGATAGGTAACTATCCCCCGCAAAGACCCACACAGGATCAGACCCACACAGGATCTGTAGGCGCTGGCTCTCACAGAACTGCTGAGCGCTGACCCACATAGGATCGGACCCACACAGGATCGGTAGCACTGATACACATAGGATCGCTGAGTGCTGTAGTCGTCGCCGTCAAATCCACCGAGGATCTATGCACAGTCATCATCGTCACAGTCGCAAACGCAGCCAACACTAGGGTTCCCGCACACAGCAAGCTCGTTCGGGAGGGTCCGCTCCACGAGCCGAGAGGCTGATACATCAACAGACACAAATTCCAGAGTTGATGTATCCAAAAGTTCCGTATCGTCAACAGGAACTCAACGTCGTAGACGGCGTGTAAATCGGACGCCCGGTCTGAGAGTTATTGGCTTTTTCGTCCCAGGGGCTGCGTTGGTTTTTAAGTCAAAACCAACCCGACAGTACTCCACCTGCATCCAAACCACGGGCGGAGTAAGCCAAAAGAACCGTCTCACTAAGAGGAATCCAACAAAGTTGACGACACGTCAATCGGACGTCCGGAGATTAAGATATGAGTGTTTCCGCTCCGAGGGCCCGGTTGGTTTTGTGTACGAACCAACCCGGAAAAACACAAAGTATTCTGAAACCTTGAGCGCGATATACCAAAACGACCGTCTCAATCCAAGGATCGCATCGCCGCTGACGGCGTGTTGATCGGAGGTCTGTAGCCCGAGATATGAGCAAAAGACGAAAAAGGGTCTGAAAACAAGGGTTTAGGGCCCGGACCGACCGGCCCGAGACCCCCTGGGTCGGCCCAACCCGGGTCGACCAAACCCGGGTCCGGGTCGGCCCGGCTGGGAGCATCCTGGCCTGGCTAGGCGTGGCGTGGCGCGGCGCGGCCTGGGCGCAGCCCGACACACTGGCACGTGGCACCAGCTAGGTCCGTCGAACGGCCGAGCCGTTCGGTTTGTGGTGGGGGGGGGGGGGGGGGCGCTGCCCCCCCCACGTTTTGTAACTGCGTCCCCCATTAATGGGGGCCGCTAGCTGGTCGGCTGGGGGTTGAACCCCCGGCTTTCCTCCTGTCCAGCCGGCCCGCCCCTACCGGCCGATTTCTGCCATCACGGGACCGGCAACGGCCGGTCCCCTCCCTGCTCTGACACCGGCGGCCTGTTTCCGGCCACTGGTCCTGCTCCGACGCCGGTGGCCCATTTCCGGCCGCCGTTTCCCATGCTCCGCCGCGGCCCGGTACCGGCCGCGGCCTTCATTCGTCCGGTTCGGCGTGACGGCGCCGCACCCCTCCGCCGCGGCCCCTCTCCGGCCGCGTTGCTTTTTCAGTTCTCTGGCGTGGCGCGATGGCGCCGTGACATGGTTCAATTTCACGGAGTGGCGTGACAGCGCCACTCATTACTTGCTGCCCGATCCCGCGTGGTGTGACGGCACTGCGCCATTTCCTTTCCAACACAATAGAAACAATAACATTGATAAAGGAGGAGGGTCGGCCATGTTCATGCGGTCTGACCCCCTCTCGTTAATCGATAGCAATTGATCGTATTTTCACGAAGAACGAAAAGGTAGTATTTACGAACAAAATAAATAAATAAACAAAAAACCCCCTCCATTGTGCGAGCTTGAACGGAGGTTTGTCGAACGAGGATTCGTTGCGGGAAGAGATGTCACGGACGAAAACGTCGACGACGTCGCGGTACATGGCGTTGCGTAATCGGTTTCCAAGAACTCGGCGTTCTTCGTCGGAGACCGATGTGTTCTTCGCGTTCTTCGTCGAAGATGAAGAAGTTACTCAAGTCCCTTGGCTTTTCTCCCATAGTTCAAACAACAAGGTTCCAACCACAAATAAAATAAGTTCATCTGTTATTTTATTAACATAACATAAACTTTTGAATTTTAAGAGTTTGAATTAATTCCACTAAATTAATTCATGACAACTTTTCATCCATAATGGTGAGTTGAGGGGGTTTAAGAATATGAAGGGGGGGAATTCGTGTGGGCCCCACCACCCTCATAACCTCACTTGGGAAGTTGGGTAGTTACCCAACTTCCACCCAAAGCTTATACCACTTAAATTAAAAATAAAATTGTTGCATAAATTTTATTTTACCTTCCACATAAATTATGAACTTCTCTCGTGTAAAAGCAACTCCGGAAATGGCGTTCCTAAGCAATTACCAGCGATACGGTTCCATCGGTGCCCTCAGAATTTGATTCCGAGCACCGGTTAAAAAGTTAGAAATTCCCGCTTGTTCGTTCACTGAACGTACCCGAGATAAACTTCGGATAGTAATTCTGGGCACACCGGGCCTCGAAATCAAGTGTCGTCAGAAACTGCGTTCTTGTAACATCCCAAAGAAAATTTAAAAAAACATTCCTTGATTTTACGGGTCTTTACATTACTTCCACCTCAGGGATTTACGTCCCCGTAAAGATACATCATAAGCTAGGGAAAAAAATGTGGGTATGGAGCTCACATCTGAGCCTCCCGCTCCCAAGTGCTCTCCTGGAGGTTCCCGTACTGCCATCTGATGCGCACTAGAGGAATCGACCGTCCACATAGGACCCGCTCTTGTCGATCCTCGATCTCCACTGGGACCTCCGTAAAAGTCTCCCCATCATCAACATCTAGCTCCCTATGGTCAATGATATGTGTCGGGTCATGCACGTATCTCCTCAACTAAGATACGTGGAAGGCGTCGTGCACCCGGTGCAACTGAGGTGGTAGAGCCAGGCGATAAGACACCTTGCCGATAATGCTAAGGAACTGGAAGGGTCCGATGAAGCGTGGAGACAACTTGCCGCCTCGGACAAATCTCCGTAATCCACGTCGAGGTGAGACACGAAAGAATACGTGGTCGCCATCCTCGAACTCTAGTGGCCTCGCCTTCTGTCAGTATAAGACTTCTGCCGGCTCTGAGCTATCCTCATCCGTTCCTGGATGACCTGGACCTTCTCTGTCATGGCCTGGACCATCTCCGGTCCCACAAGTGCTAACTCCCCAGGGTCTTTCCAGCACAAAAGAGATCTGCAAGGTATGCCATACAATTCCCCTTATGGTGCCATCCCGATGGTGGAGTGGTAACTGTTGTTGTACGCAAACTCCACCAAGGGTAGGTTGTCCTTCCAGCTGCGACCAAAGTCGAGGACACATGTGCGGAGCATGTCCTCGAGAGTCTGATTGGTCCTCTCCATCTGACCATCTGTCTGAGGGTGAAAGGCAGTGCTCATACGTAGCTGCGTCCCGAACGCCTCCTGCAACCCCTTCTAAAGCCGGGAAATAAAGTGATAATCTCGATCGGAGACGATAGATGATGGCACACCATGAAGCCATACAATCTCATGAACGTAGAGACGCCCCAAGCTCTCCGTTGAGCCCTGCTCTCTGATGGGTAAGAAGTGAGCCGACTTGGTGAGTCGGTTGACAATAACCCAAATGGAGTCATGACCTCTGGAAGTGCGTGAAAGTCCAGTCACGAAGTCCATAGATATCCCGTCCCACTTCCACTCCGGGACCTCCAAGGGATTTACCAAGCTTGTTGGTACCTGGTGCTCTGCCTTCACCTACTGGCAGGTGAGGCATCGAGAAACGAACTCCGCCATAGCCTTCTTCATCCCCGGCCACCAGTGTTGTCGTCTAAGATCCTGGTACATCTTCGCCACTCCAGGATGTACCGCCAAAGGAGAAGTGTGAAACTCTCTCAGCACTTCCTCCCGTAAAGAAACTGGTACCAATGTACGTCCTCTGAAAAGGACATCGTGCTCTGCTCCAAAGGAGAAACCATCAGGTGTCTGACCTGAGGATATCTGCGCATGCCGCGTCTCACAGTCAGCGTCCCCACGCTGTGCCTCTCTGACCCACTACAGTAGTGGAGGAGTGACTGTGAGAGACTGAAGGAAAGCTGCCCCATCTCTATCCACGAAGTATATCTGCAAAGCGAATAGCTGCTCTGTCGCCTCCTCAAGTAGCTGAATGTCCGTCCTCCTACAGAGAGCATCGGCTACCACGTTCCCCTTCCCAGGAGTATAGAATATCTCAAAGTCATAGTCCTGGAGGAACTCGATACATCACCGCTGTCTCATATTCAGGTCCTTCTGAGAGAAGATGTATCTGAGACTCTGATAGTCAGAAAAAACTGTAAAGTGCTCGCCCATCAGGTAGTGTCGCCATGTATTCAGAGCGAAGACCTTTGCTGCTAACTCCAGGTCATGAGTCGCGTAGTTATGCTCATACAGACTCAACTGACGTGATCCATAGGCAATCACACCCCGCTCCTGAATCAGGACACATTCGAGTCTGGTCCCTGATACATCACAGTAGACTACAAACCCTACTCCCTCCTCAGGAAACCTCTAGATAGGTGCGCTGGTCAAACTCTGTCTCAGCTCCTGGAAACTCAGCTGACATCTTTCTGACCATACAAATGGTTTCCCCTTCTTCGTCAAAGCTAAGAGGGGTTCCACAACTTTGGATAAGTATGGAACAAATCTCTGATAGTATCCAACTTGTCCCAAGAAAATCCGCACCTCCGTCACGCTCTTGGTGGCTCCCAAGCTAGCACTGCCTTGATCATCGCGAGATCCACGGCAACTCCCGCCTCAGAGATGACGTGTCCCCAGAAGGGGACCTCACGTATCCATAACTGACACTTCTAGAGCTTTCCATAATGGTGCTGCTCTCAGAGTGTGTCTAGTACAACCCGCAAGTGGTAGGCGTGATCCTCCTCAGTCGTCGAGTATATCAAAATGTCGTTGATGAAGACCACGACAAATTGATCAAGGTATGGATGAAAGATCATGTTCATGAGGGCCATGAACACTGTTGGATCATTGGTTACACCGAATGGCATAACCAAGAACTCATAGTGGTCATACCGACACCTGAATGCCATCTTCTGCACGTCCTCGTCTCGAACTCTGAGCTGATGATAGTCTTACCTGAGGTCTATGTTCAAGAACCACCGTGCCCCCTTGAGCTGATCGAAGAGGTCATCAATCCTCGGTAGTGGATAATTGTTCCTCACTGTCACCTGGTTCATGCGACGATAGTCGACACAAAGTCACAAGCTCCCGTCCGTCTTCTTGGCGAACAAAATCGGGGAATCCTAGGGTGAAACACTGGGTCGGATGAATCTCTTGCCCTGAAAGTCCTCCAACTGTACCTATAGCTCTCGAAGCTCAGTAAGGGCCATATGATATGCTGGAGTCAATATCGGGGATGTCCCGGGGTACAGGTCAATATAAAATTTTACCTCTCTACGAGGTGGTAGCCCTGGAACGTCGTCGGGAAAGACGTTCGCATACTGATCCACCACTGCAGGGAAACTAGGACTCCACACGTCAACTGCTCCTAGGATGAGGCTAGACAACTGATGAGTGATGGGCTGTCCCCTCCTCTGTGAGAGTCCATCCTGTGCTGCAAAGGCGCCCTTCTCGCCGGTGAAGGTGAACCTGATCTCGTCGGTGCGTACACATCACACCTTGCGCCTAATATAGTCAATCTATGCATGGACTGTAGACAAACAATCCATGCCTAAGAGGACATCATAAGGCCTCGACGCCGCTACAGGAAGATCCCAGCCGAAGCTCTTGCCTCCTAGAGTAAGCTCACACTACCGGCACCAGTGCGTAATCATCGCGTCTGCTCCCGTAGGAGTCTCTAGATGTAAGGATTGAGCCAACGGATCTGTCGGAATCTCCGAGATCCGAACAAGGGCAGTGGATATAAAATAATGACTCGCTTCTGTGTCTATAAGTACTGAAGCAAGGGTAGAATAGACATAGATAGTACCTCGAATCATCTCGGGCACGCCGTGGTCGTAGGCCTCAACTGCCTGGAGTTGTGTCCATCTCTGCCCGCCAGCTCCCTGTGGCCGGGGTGGACCTCCTGGTGGTGGTGGTGGTAGAGCCTCAAAGCGTCTCCCACCACCTACTGCTCAGCCAGCTCCTCTACCTCGTTTTCCTTCTCCATGTAGACCGCCATGGTCGACCCTTTACCTCTGCCTGGGTGGTCCCTCAACCGTCTGCTGCTCCTCGACACGGCGGGTCGGGCAGTCACGAGGCATGTGGCCCTGCCTGCCGCACGAGTAGCACTGCCTGCCTCTCGAAAGACTGGCTCCACGCTGTGTGCCCCGCACTGTTGAGCCAGGGTCCTGAGGTTGTCTGCCTGAGGGTCTGGTCTGCCTAGACCCATGAGTCATCTGTCGACTGCCTGCGGCAGAAGACTCTGCTACGTGTCGCCCCGCGGTAGGTCTCACTACTGAAGAAGGCTCAGTGAGAAAACTCTCCATCAAAAGGGCACTCTCCAGTACTCCTTCCTGAGTCAGAATGCTGAGGGAGATCAGTGATTCCCTGATCTCGTGCCTCAATCCCTGCTCAAAGGTCCGGGCCCGGAAGAATGGGTCTCGTACCATGTCTGTCGAGTAGCGTGAGAGATCGGTAAATCTCGCCGAGTACTGGGCGACTGTGAAGCTGCCCTGCCGCAGCTGAAGATGCTCTTTAATGTGCACCGCACGGAGGGTGGCTGGGACGAACTCCAAGCAGAAGAGGCTCTCAAAGTCCGTCCAGAGAAGAGATGCCTCATTGTGCACCTGGATCATCAAGCTCCACCATCTGCCTGCTGCTGCATGCAGTAGGCTCTCTGTGAGGATGACCATGAGGTCTGCTGGTGTCCTAACTAACCTGAAAACTCTCACCACTGCCTCCAGCCAGTCCTCAGATGCCTGGGGATCGGTCTCCCCATGGAACCTGGGTGGTCCCTGGCGCTGGAACTCATGTAGTGAACTAAGGCGACGTGCCCCGTCAGCGGCTGGGGCTGGAAGCATCGGTGGCTCGGCGGGTAGAGCTACCATCGGTGCCTCTACTGAGAAAGGGCCATGCACAAAGGCCTCGTCGCTCGGTGGGCTGTCATCACGTTCAACTCTCAAAACCCTAGCTGGTTTCCGTCGTGGGTCTATCCTGAAAAGAAACAGGTGCGCCACAGTCAAACAGTATACCTGGTGAGCTGACATAAAGTAATCACAAATAAAACATGAAACACACAAGCAATCAATGTTTTCGTGCATTATTTCAGAAATTAGAAGTCAGGGTCCTGGTGTACGGATATGTCGGCCGCCGCACCAACACTGGACTCCCTGGACTGATAACCACACCCAATACACTTAACACTATTGCTTCACATAGAAAGAGTCCCAAGTTTTGTGGTAGAACTGAACTCCTCTAATACCAATTTGTCACGACCAGTCCTCGGGGCCCGTGTCGTGACTACCCCAAACCCGCCTTCCATAGGGTAGGGGCTGGTGACTAGCACCAAGGCGTAATTCCTGATAAAAAAGGGAAGGCATTGCCTTTTTAAAGTAAACAAACACAACAGAGCAAGAAAGAAACAGTAGTAAACACTAAGTAAAAGCTGGGTACAACAGTACGTGCGGAAAAGTAAGTGGGACAGTATACAAACCGAAACTGAAAGTAAAGTACATCTGGAAAGGAAAACAGAAACTGAAAAGTAAAGCTGCAACGCTGAGCTATCCACTGGAAATCCCACCTGAAGGGTGAGTATAGATAGCCTCCTCTGCTCCTCGGGTCCAGCCGACCGCTCCGAGTACGTCCCGTCCAGTGGTCCACCTCCAGGTACTGTCCTACTCTGCAAGCCTCAACCACGATCAGCGTTGTCCGTCGTCTGCAACCAACACAATGTAGTGTGGGCGTAGCCCGTGCAGGGGTGAGTATAAGCTACTCAGTAGGGACCCCGAGACCCTGGAAGGTCTCCCAAAATCCACAAAGGATAATCCACAAAGGAAAGATGCAATCACGAAGTAACATCTAACACTGCTTAGGTATATACCCATAAATATTCCTAAGTCATCAATTCTCATTTGGCTCCAACATCCGAGCCCAAGTACAACCCAGTCCACACAGGAAAGAAAAACGTAAATCCACACAGGATAGAACAACACAATCAACTTAGGAATGAAAAACAGGATTCAACTCACACAGGTATACTTCTTCGTATGATGATAGAGACGATCAGTTATAACCACTGATTCATCTAAGCCGTCAGACCCACAAAGGATCGATAGGTATTAACCCCCGCAATGACCCACATAGGATATGAACCACAAAGGATCGATAGGTAACTAACCCCCGCAAAGACCCACACAAGATCGGACCCACACATGATCTGTAGGCGCTGGCTCACATAGAACCGTTGAGCGCTGACCCACACAGGATCAGACCCACACAAGATCGGTAGCACTGATCCATATAGGATCGCTGAGTTCTATAGTCATTGCCATCGAATCTACTGGGGATCTCTGCATAGTCATCGTCGTCACAGTCGCAAACACAGCCAGCACTAGGGTTCCCGCACACAACAAGCTCGTTCGGTAGGGTCCGCTCCATGAGCCGGGAGGCTGATACATCAACTGACACAAGTCCAGAGTTGATGTATCCAAAAGTTCTGTATCATCAATAGGAACTCAACGTCGCAGACGGCGCGTAAATCGGACGCCCGGTCTGAGAGTTATTGTCTTTTTCGTCCCAGGTGCCCGGTTGGTTTTTAAGTCAAAACCAACCCGATCGTACTCCACCTGCATCCAATCCTCGGTAAGAGTAATCCAAAAGATCCTCCTCACTAATAGGAATCCAACAAAGTCGACAGCATGTCAATCGGACGTCCAGAGCATAAGATATGAGTGTTTCTGCTCCGTGGGCCCGGTTGGTTTCGTGTACGTACCAACCCGGCCGAACCCAAAGTATTACGAAACCATGAACGCAATATAATGAAATTACCATCTCAATCCAAGGATCGCATCACCGCTGGCGGCGCGTTGATCGGAGGTCCGTATCACGAGATATGAGCAAAAGACCAAATAGGATCCGAAAACGGGGGTTTCGGGCCCGGACCGACCCGGCACGAGACCCCCTGGGTCGACCCGGCTGGGCGCGGCCCGACCCGGCCTGGGCGCGGCTCGGCCCGGCCTGGGCGCATCCCGTCCTAGCGGCCCGGCCTGGGCGCAGCCCGGCCTAGCGGCCCGGCCCGGCGGCATGGCGCACTGGCCCGCGGCGCCAGCTGGCTCGGCCGAGCCGTTCGGTTTGCGGGGGGGGGGGGGGGGGGGGCGCTGTCCCCCGCGTTTTGTAACTTCGGCCCCCATTAATGGGTGCTGCTAGATGACCGGCCGGGGGTTTGAACCCCCGGCTTTCCTCATGTCCGGCCGGCCCACCCCAGCTGGCCGGTTTCTGCCATCACGGGACCGGCGAAGGCCGGTCCCCTCCCTGCTCCGACGCCGGCGGCCCGTTTCCGGCCGCCGGTCCTGCTCTGACGCAGGAGGCCCATTTCCGGCCGCCGTTTCCCATGCTCTGCCATGGACCGGTTCCGGTCGCGGCTTCATTCGTTCGGTGCGGCGTGACGGCGCCGCACCCCTCGGCTGCAGCCCCTCTCCGGCCGCGTTGCATTTGCGGTTCTCCGGCGTGGCGCGACGGTGCTGCAACTTGGTTCCATTTCACGGCGCGGCGCGACGGCACTGTGCATTACTTGCCGCACGATCCCGCGCGGTGCGATGACACTGCGCCATTCTCATTCCAACACAATAGAAACAGTAACATGGATAAAGGAGGAGGGTCGGCCGTGTTCGTGCGGTCCGGCCCCCTCCCGTTAATCGATAGCAATTGGTCGTATTTTCATGAGCAACGAGAAGGTAGTATTTACGAACAAAATAAATAAATAAATAAATAAACCCCTACCTCATGTGAGCTTGAACGGAGGTTTGTTGAATGAGGATTCGTCGCGGGAAGAGATTTCGTGGAAGAAAACGCCGACGACGTCGCGGTACATGGCGTTGCGTAATCGATTTCCGAGAACTCGGCATTATTCATCAGAGACCGATATGTTCGTCGCGTTCTTCATTGAAGATGAAGAAGTTCCTCAAGTCCCTTGGATTTTCTCCCAAAGTTCACACAACAAGGTTCCAACCAAAAATAAAATAAGTTCATCTCTTATTTTATTAACATAACATAAACTTTTGAATTTCAAGAGTTTGAATTAATTCCACTAAATTAATTCATGACAAGTTGTCATCCATAATGGTGAGTTGTGGGGGTTTATGAATGTGAAGGGGGGGGGGGTTGTGTGGGCCCCACCACCCTCATAACCTCAATTGGGAAGTTGGGTAGTTACCCAACTTCCACCCAAATCTTATACCACTTAAAGAAAAAAAAAATTGTTGCATAAATTTTATTTTACCTTCCACATAAATTAACAACTTCTCTCGTGTAAACGCAACTACGGAAATGGCGTTCTTAAGCAATTACTGGCGCTACCATTCCATCGGTGCCCTTAGAATTCGATTCCAAGCCCTGGTTCAAAAGTTAGAAATTCCCGCTTACTCGTTCACTGAATGTACCCGAGCTAAACTTCAGATAGTAATTCCGGGCACACCGGGCCTCAGAATCAAGTGCCGTTAGAAACTGCGTTCCTGTAAAATCCCAAAAAAAATTAAGAAAAAATTTTCCTTGAATTTTTCGGGTCTTTAAAACTGTAGCTCAGTACCCAGCGAGGTTCACTGACCTCTCATTCTACTCCACAGATATAGTACGAGACCCATTATTCAGGGCCCTGGCCTTTGTGTAAGGACTCTGGTGGGAGATCAGGGCTTTGATGATCTCACATAGGATCCCGATGCAGGGATGGGTGTTAGAGAAACTCCTATGGGTGGAGAGTTTACTTACTGAGCAGTCACCAGCAGCGAGACCCACAACCAGTTATCACGTGGTATATTCTTCTACAACTAACAGCAAACAGACATAACAGATGTCCAAGAAGACCAAACCTAAAGGTGGAAGACCACATTACTTAGGATCGGTTGTGCGGGGCACCTGAGGCAGAACCAGTCAGCCAAGGACCATGAAGAGTTACTCATGCAGCAGGCAGGGTCTCATGGCTCATGACTGTCCGAACCGCCATACTGATGATCGGAAAACGATATAAGGAACTCCCAGAAAGAGATAGAGGTTCGACCGAGGAGGTCCACATGGAGTATGTGGTCGTGGTAGAGGAGTTGGCTATGCAGCTGGTGGTGGGTGACAATTTGAGGTGTTTACTGCCACCACCACTAGGTGGTCCACCCCGATTGTAGGGAGCAGGTGGACATGGGAGAGCTTAGATCCATGCAGCCGAGGCATATGATCAAAGCGATCCGGAGATGATACGGGGTGCGATATGTGTCTACTCCAACTTAAGAATAGTTCTTATGTACACAGGTTCTAATCATTAAATTATTACCACTGCCCTCATTCAGAGCATAGAGAGTCCGACGGAGCTAATGGCTCAATCCATACAGCCAGAGAAACCTACGGGAGAAGATTCGATGATTACGTACTCGTGTAGATGGTGTGATCTTACTCTAGGAGGAGAGAGCTTCAACTGTGATCTCCCAGTAATGGCATCGAGGCCTTACAACATCATATTGGGTATGGACTAGTTATCTACAATCCATGCTCAGATTACCTATATTAGGCACAATGTGTTGTGTGTCCGCACGGATGGGACCAGGATTACCTTCACCGATGAAAAGGGAGCCTTTGTAGTGCAGGATGGACTTACCTAGAGGAGAGTGCAGCCGATCACTCATTAGTTGGCTAGCCTTACCCTCAGAGCTATTGATGTGGAGAGTCTGAGAAATACTGTAGTGGTGGACCAGTATGCGGATATATTCCTTGATGATGATCCAGGTCAACCTCCTCTTAGAGAGGTAGACTTTCACATTGACTTATACCCTGGGAATGCACTGATATCTAGACCAACATATCAGATGGATCCCATGGATCTTCATGAGTAGGGGGTAAAACTGAAAGACTTACAGGGGAAAGGATACATTCAGCCCAGTGTTTCTCCTTGGTTAGCCCCGATATTATTTTCCAAGAAGGCAGATTATAGCTTGAGACTTTGTGTTGACTGTTAGTGCCTGAACTAGGTGACTGTGACGAATAAGTACCCACTCTCGAGGATTGATGACCACTTTGATCAGCTAAAGGGATCACGATGATTCAAGAAGATAGTACTATGATTAGGCTATTAGTAGTTCAGAGTTTGGGACAAGGATGTTCAGAAAACAGAATTCAGATGTCAGTATGACCATTACGAGTTCTTGGTTATGGAAATCGGTATGGCCAACACTCTAGAATTGTTCATGGGACTCATGAACAGAATCTTTCAGCCGTACCTTGATCACTGTGTAGTAGTCTTCATCAATGGAATTCTGATCTACTCGGCTGCTGAAGAAGAGCATCACTACTACAAAATAAGGCTATAGCCATGGTTTGGAACCATAGCTATAGGCCCAAAAACTGTGGATATAGGTTATAGGTAGGATTTCATAAACTATGGCTAGTATTGGTGTGGCTATAGGGAAAAACTGTAGCCAAGGTTTGAAACCATGGCTATATCCCTATTTCCATGGTCTGAACCGTGGATATATAACTATTTCCACGGGTTGAACTGTGGAAACACCCTATAGCCACAGTTTTCAAACCGTGGACGAATCCTAAGTCAGGAAATATATATAGCCACGGTTTAAAACTGTGTCTAAAGGCCTTTTTCCATGGCTTTAAACCTTGGTTATATCCCTATAGCCATGGTTTAAAACTGTGGCTATATGTCCCCCCCATTCAATAAAAAAACAGCCCCCTCCCTGCCCCCTTCCCCAACACACCCACCTGCCCCCTTCCCCAGCACTTCCCCCTGCACTCCCCCTACCCCCTGCACTTCCCCCCCCCCCAGCCCACTGCACACACCCCTGCCCCCTGCCCCCAGCAGACCACCCCTGCCCCCTCACCCTGACCCCTGCACACACCCCCTGCCCACTGCACCTCACCCCAGCCCCCTGCACCCCCTACACACACACCCTGCCCCCAGCACACCCCATGCCCCTGCACTTCCCCCCTGCCCACTGCACTTCCCTCCCAACCCACTGCACACACCCTGCCCCCATCAAACCACCCCTACCACCTCACCCTATCCTCCCTGCACACACCCACTGCCCGCTGCACTTCTACCCCCCCATCCAACTGCACACCCCCTTTCCCCCCTCCCCCTTCCCCCAGGAAACCACCCCTTCCCCTCACAGTGTCCCATGCACACCCCCCTGCCCCTTCCCTTTCCCCCCTGCACACACACCCTGCCCACTGCACTCCCTCCAGCCCACTCACTTCCCCCCTACCCCCTTCACACACCCCTACCCACCGCACTTCCCCCACACCCCACTGCACACCCCCTTTCCCCTAGAAATCCACCCCTACCCCCTCACCCTATCCCCTTCACAACCCCTTGCCCCCTTCCCCTTCCCCCCCCCCTACACACACACCCTGCCCACTGCATTTCCCGCCCAGCCCACTGCACTTCCCCCCTGCCCCCTCACCCCCATGCCCTTTCCCCCCTGTACACACCCACTGCACCAATTTGAATAGCATATACACATTATATAATAATGAAATCAAGTTTTTAAAATACTAGAGCAGTTATAGAATTCAAATTAAAGGATTAGGCAGATGAAACTTACCTCAACCTCAAGGTGCTGCTTTTGACGACAACACGAAGATTCCATTTTTTCAGTTTGCACGCATATGCAACTTCACATATATATAAGGACACCTATCCCTAATTTAAATATTTTCATGGCCAAATATTTACAAGGGGGTCCTTAGATGTATGTTTATACTTGCATATACCCCTTTACACTTACACATGTATGCATTTTTCATATCTATTTATGGTGGTCATGTCAACACAAAACAGCTACAAGCACACACATTGTTAATCATAATATCAATAATCATTGCATCAGTACATGAATAAACAATAGAAACAACACATCCATGAAGCATACCCCACACCCCACCTGCACCCACACTGCCCCCCAGCCAACACTAGTCCCCCCTGCAACAGTCCCCCCCCACCTCCCCACCCCCAAAACACCCCCACCCCACTACCCCCAGCCAGCACCAATCCCCCAGCACCACCCCCTAGCCCCCATTAACCCCCTCCTGCACCAGCCCCCAGCACCCCCCACTTCCCCTTACACCACTCCCACCACTGCCCCCTACACACCCCCACCCCACCCCACCACTCCACCCACCCCCACCCCAAAAAACCCTCACCCCCACTACACCAATCCCCCAACCCCTACCTAGCCCTCAGCCCCCCTCCCCCCACCGCCCACCTGCACCCCCACTACCCCCCAGCACCTCCCCCCCCCCACCGGCACACCTACATCCCCCCCGCACCACTCCCCCCAGCACCCCCCACCTGCACCCCCTAGCCCCCCACCTGCACTCCCCCAACCACCCCTACACCACTCCCCCCAGCCCCCACCCCCCTCCTACACCAGTATTACTCCTCTTATTCTAGGATATATTTTGTATTATTTATAATACCATTATTTAGAAGTCAGTATTACTCTTCTTATTCTAGTATATCTTTAAATAAATGAAATCTATAATTCCTTTCCTGAATTGAATTCATTAGTTACTTTAGCTCACTTCCATCGGTCATGACGTTAATGGCCAATTATCAATGGTCCATGATCTGGACTATTCTTCAAAAGTGTAGGCAGTTCATCTCTATTTAAACATCCTCTTCACTTCCATTAGTCATGACGTTATTATGCCAAAAATCACTATAGTTCTATAAAAATGTCTAGTATCACTGTTATTGACAAATAAATCAACTTCCCTTTCTATTTTATGTAGTATATCTAGTTTTGATTGGTTTCTATTTTTGGACAACAATAATATTATCTTGATCTTTATTTTGGGATCCAAGTATTTTATTCATTCTCATAGAAAAATTGGATGATATGGATGGATTCTCATTTTTTAATCACACCCATATTTGTACAGAATTTGTTTTAAACCATGGGTAATAAATAAATATGCATGAGTAACAACAGATTTATCAGGATAGTCTGTCACATTCCTCCATGAGCTTATATTGAAAAAATTAGTGGATCAATTAAAGTTATTTTGACACAATTATGAGTCTTTTTGTTAGTAATTTTATCATCATTAGTTTGTGTGGTATTTACTCTTATTTTCCGAAAAACATGTACTGATTCAACTTGGGTGACTTCTTGATTTAAGATCGCTATTGTATTTTAATTGAGTGTAGTCACTATAATGGAGTATGATCATTTAAGAATGTGTTAAAAAAATGGGTAATGAATACCACTGATGATGAAAATTGGAAGAAAACTTCCTTTGGAAAATTTAAAAAAAATTAACTTGGAAACACTATTCCCAAGAAGTTTTTAAAGAAGGCAGATCATACATCCTTGGGTAATAAACCTAAGAAGTATAAGCCAAGTGGTAAATATAAAAAGATCAGTTATTATATCATGGAAGAAGGAGAAAAACTTAGATTCATGCCACCAAGCCTTGATTGTATGTGAAAATAGGGGCAAGAAATAGCATAATGGATGATTTGTACAAGGAAAATACACATGAAGGTGGAAGGGGGTTGGTGTGGGATGGATGTGGCTAGAGCAGAACCAAATCACGACATTACCATAGCGTGACTGTGGCGTGAACGCGGCGTGACCACAGTGTGACCGCGGCGTTACCACGACGTGTTGGCCCGGTCCAGCGACATCCGTGGGGCAGCATCTTCTGGCTAGGAGCGATGGGAGCACGAGGAGGCTAGAATGCTGGTGGAAGGGGGCTGGTTGCAGGTGCTGGGGGGATGGTGAAGGCTGATTTAAAGGTGGAAGGGGTGCTGTTGTGGGCTGGAATGTTGGTGGTAGTGGTCTAAAATGAAGGTGGATGGGGGTTGGTGTGGGCAAGATGTGGTTGGAGTAGGGCCAAATCACGACATTACCGCGGCGTGACTGCAGTGTGACCACGGCGTGACCGCGACGTGTTCGCCCAGTCCAACGACATCCGCGGGGCAACATCTTCTGGATAGGAGTGATGGGAGTGGGAGGAGGAGGGGCAACATTCCAGTCATCACCCTGCTGGAAAATGATAGAACAGATCAACTATTTAATATGCTATAACAAGGGATAACCATAGAAGGTTGTAGCGAGCGACACAATGATGCAAAAAAAAAACTAACTATCCACTAAACAAACACCAACAAGAGACATATGAAATACTCAAACCAAATCTAAACATGATAAAAATAACTAAAACTACTCTTTGGTTTTGAAGACAGCGCACCTCCGTTAGAGGGGTTTTATTATAAAATCATGGAAATTATTTATCACAAAATTAATTTAATTATATTTAACATTTATTCTAAAAACCATTTAGCACAAATCAAATGCAATAATTTAAGAAACTATATCAACATAACTATCACTGTGAGTTTTCGCAGACAGCACACCTCCGTTGGAGGGGTTTTATTATAAAAACATGGATTTATTTATCAAATGAAACAATTATATTAAAGAACACTTTTTCAAGATATGCAATTAAATATAATTAAGTAGAATTAATAAAGAAGCTAAATTTAATTTAAGTCATTTTTGAATTAAAGATGCTAGAAGAGGGATTCTACTTCAAGGTGGAACCAAACCATCCACTTTTTCTCTTGGATATTTCTAACTAAACGTTGATGCTCCCCCACTGGGTATATGCACCTTCACATACATGCAAGGACAGCTAGCCCCTATGCACACACCCGCATGACCATGAGCATGTGCAAGGGGATCCTTTCACATATTCTTATATGCATATACCAGTCTCCAATCACCTGAGTATGCATTTATATATATATACATGGGAACACATAGCCCTATACGTGCATAATCACAACCATGGTTGACTATAAATGTAACAGGGGAACCCTCATACATGTACTTTCTTACCTATGAACATGCAGGTGAGTCTACCTTAACATGGACACTCAAAACCAAAGAGCAGGGATCAACGCGCTACACAAAGGATATTAGGAACTTTAAAACACATAAATAATGCTACATAACTAGTGAGAAACCAACCAACCTCATTAAATCCTTACCTCATTTGGGAGATCCAAATCCACCTGAACCGACACAAAATGATCCAACGCCCTACTGGAAACATAATATGGAGTCAAAAACACTGAAATACCCAAATACATGAGGTGCGAGACAAGTAGTAACCATATAATCTTACCTTGGATCAAATCTAGTAGACTGAATCAATCTGAACCCCATTTTCCCCCCTTCGCAGAATCTAATTACCCTTTTTCAACAGAAAGAAGTAAAAGACCTAAGTGGCCAATGTGATAAAGAAAATAAAATCAAAATAAAACTAAAACATACCTGTCTAAAACATTCTATATTTGATAACATTTTCATTTGAAAATTATAACACTCCATTCACAAGACAACTGCATCCACAAAGCATCACTAGTATGAATAATTCTACACATAAAATATTCTTAATATTTTTATGAGCTCCAAATTATTTCACATATAACTTTACTAGGACTTATTTCAAATCATGTTCTTAAATATATTTTATATAAAATATAATTTCAAGCAGTATTAGTAAAACATTTCAAATAATAAAGGAAACTAAAATGTAAAACATTATATATTTGATTATAAAAAGAATAATAAACATTATATATTTTATCATAAAAGGAATCCTTAAAAAAGAGATGGAAGAAAGATAAATTCAATGGAAAGGTTGAGAACCAGTAACTGAAAAACTCTGAAGTCTTGTCTTGGAATATCACCTCTCCTAGGAATTGTACCTAACCCACGCGTATTCAAAATCTACTCATTTTTTCTTTTTCTTTTTGTGCATCCTTCCCTGTAAAAAATTATTCATCAACACATCTGTAAAAAAACTCAACCAAAGTCATTCACTCAGTGCCCCATGCTGTAAGATATAATAAAAAGAACATTGTACTGCATGGGTTTTCAAACTTTGTCCCAAGAGAGGGCTTCCATGTAGGAAAATTTGAGCAATGATAAAAAACACATCCAAATAAATAATTAAGCCCTAAAATGTATTTAAATCCAAAAAACAAATTTCATATCAACCAAAATAATGCAACACAAGAAAGGTCACTTAAAAGAAAATGCAATTAACACTGTTTAGAATATTTTACAATGTGACATGACATATTGTTAGTCTTTGTTATTAAAATTCCAAAACATTTAATAAGTAGCATGTTTTAATTTCAAAAAACAGCCCCGAAACATATTCAATATTTCATATAAATTACACTAATTTAAAAACATTATACCCATGTATAAAAATATTTTATTGTTTTAATCATGAATTAGATATTTTGAATTCATAACTTTTCAATAATACCTTTTTCACTAAATATTAGTAGTTTTGTTAGGCCTATAAAGGAGAATTACAAACATACAACAACGATCAGGCATATTAGAGGGATAAAGAGAGTCGCAGGTTTCCATGTTTTTTTAGGGTGGATATCGTTTTTTGGAAGACATGAAATAATAGATGGGTGAAACGTATGAAGCATAATTGAGCATGTACAAAAATTAAACTAATGAAACATACCTAATTGGATCTAAAATTAATTTAATTTAACTGAATAGCCCCAAAACGAACAAAATGAACCTGTTAAAATTGACATAACCCAAAAAAAACTTAACCCAATAAAAAATAATTTAACAAACCTAACCTGGCCCAAAATGAACCAAAGAGTCGGGACTTGGGATGAACATTTAGAAGGCCTCATGCCCATAGGTTGAGAGGATATCCCAGTCATGTGGTGCTTCACTGTCCTCAATGAGATCTAAAACGCCCAACAAAAAGATAGGGAACCCAAAAATCACAAAAACTCTAATTAAAATTGAGCCAATGAAAAAAAATGGAAGAATCCTTACCTGAATCCGATGTTGAACTCACTGACTTCTATGGTGGTGGGTAGAATCGACCTCATCATAAGTAACCACCTGTAAGTAAATAATAGGAAAAAAAGTGAGATATAACCACTTCTTATATATATGTGATCAATGTGTCAATTTTACATGATAAATGATACATAAAACTATAATAAAAAATGAACAAAGAATATTCAGATTGATATGTAAATCCCAATACTGAATAACATGATCGTAAATAAAGGATTTTTGTTAAAATGAAATACAATTTCATTCAATAGATACACAACAAAAGAGTTGGAGTAATATTATTCTATATCTGTTGAGTATTCCATAATGAAGTAGGTTGTGCCACTATCTATGGGAAACATGAAAGATATGAGGGGATATCGATGCAGTTTGACACCCCTTGGGTTGTGTTTTATCAAAATGTGTGGACTTTTACCAAGATTATTTGTTGAAAAGATGGGGAGATTAATGGACACCCGTAAAGTGAGTTTGATTTAGGCATGTTGACAATGAGATGTGGTGGGTGAAGAGTGGTGATGGAGCTTGGCCTTGTGAGGGAGTTCATATATTTAAAACTATAAATGTAGGTGCTTTCAAGTACAGTATTTAAACATACACAATATCAGGATGCTTCATGTAAGAAATTCTTTAAGGCATGTAAATCTCTCAATACCCATTCAGAATGATTTCTTTATCCTGAAGGAAACTTTAGATCCCATCAATAGGCAGATAATTTCACCTTGTTTTCCACTACCTCTAAAATAGGGTATATATGAAATCTATGTGGATGAAAAACTAGGAAGATAGCTCAGTAGATTGTGTTGTGGAGATGTAACTGCTATTTTAATGGTTCATGCCCAGAATCATCAATATTTTTCTCTGTATTTCGTAAATGAGAGGATTCCTTGGTGAAATACCATTTATTGGCCTTATTACTGCATTTTCGGAATCTTTATCCCCCTGTAGCCCCCCTTCCACCCAGGATAGACTCCCCCCCCCACTCCTTCCGGAAAGACCCCCCTCCCACCCTGGACAGACCCCCCCCCCACCCCCTCCCCCATTGCAGACTTCCCCTACTAGACATACCCCCCCACCCTGCACCCCTTGGACATCTGTCCATGCCCGTGTATTTTCTTGCCCTTGATATTTATTAGACAAAAAAAACAAGAAAACAAAAACAGAACTCTACCACCTAGCATTTACATTTCGAAAACATGAACCCACTAATCATGATAGAACCATATCCATCCAATAAACCAACAACTCAGTCATCATATGCTACAACAATTAATACAAATAACAGAGCTGAAAACTGAAGGATTAATCATTCTTCAAACAAATATTCCCAATATAATAATTCAATCAAACAAGGAACATTCAATTAAAGACCCCCAAGCTTCATGAACAGCTTTTGCAAAATTTATGGCAAAATACTGCATTCTGTTGAGCCAAAAAGTGGAGGGAATGGTTTCTAATTACTATGACTATAACCATAAAAAATCTAACCAAATTCCCTTGAAACGAAATGAGGCTTTGGTGAACACCCAGTTTCCAACTGGAAGACTACCAGTTTCCATTATAATTTCTTATACATATTTCTCTAAATATATTTGTGTGGAAGGTTCCCCATACTAGCTTCATTGCAGTACAGGGCTAGACATTGGCACTTCCAGAAATAAGAAGCCCAAGCTGTTTGGTTAGAAGATCCATGTTCTGAGAATTCTCTTCCAAACAGACCCCTCCCCCACTACAGTCCCCCCTCCCTGGACACCCCCCTCAACAGCTGAAATCACACTCCTTCCGAACAGACCCCCCACTCCTTCCTGGATAGACCCCACCCCCCTCATTTTCTGAATCATTACCCCCTACAGCCCCCTGAAAAGCCCCCTATCCAATCCCCCTGAACATCCTCCCCTCTCATTTTGCAAATATTTCCTCCGCAGTCTAAAGCCATTATCTGGACTCCATCCAGTGCACATCTGAATCAAGAATTAGGCATTCATCATGGAACCAGATATTCATAGGTCTATTGAATGTTGGTCTTATGGAGTCTTCAAGATAATCCAAGGGTCATTCTTATGCAAGACCATGAACCTTACCATAAGAGAGGTCATTTAACATGAAACTAGGTTGATAATCCCCACCATAATAGTATAATTATTTTTACCTCATAGCACTCACATCATTCTACCCAGACCTCGACTAGTCCTATGCTGAACAAAATTACTAAAAATGATTGTCAATTCACACTTGATTTCCATGATACTACCAAGTATTGTATACACCTATATTACCAAAAACAAAACTTACTGCATTCAATGATGACATGAGTTCTGACATTCAGTAACTTAGGTGTGGGATATGATTTTTGACCTAGATAGTTTTTATCCCCTCATACATTCTTCTACTTCAAGCCATAGTATTTATAATAAATGAAACACTCTCCTCAATCGCACAATGGTACCTAGATCTATCATTGATGTTGTCTTACACCACGGAGACATCTGCACACACACACTCCATTGGGAAACCAAGCACTATCATATTCACATTGAACACATCGGTTTCCAACTATATGGGTGACCCTAAACTAAATTCCCCAGTGACCTACTATAACCACCTCCTTGGATATCATCCACATAAATTGAAACATTCTCAATGGTCATCTCATCACCTCACTCTATCGTTTCAATGGACCCCGCATGTAACCACAACATGAATTATCATTCACCAATTCATTCCCATCAGGTCATGATTACACTAATCTTTTCTATAACATAGTGATTACCCCATGATTCAAGGACCTCCAGTCCTGGACACATATTCCACCACATTTTTTCCCATTCTTGCAGCCTTCAAAACACCATCAACTGTCTCAGATTCCTGTATCTAATATTGATCTTTTTTTCTATCATCTTGAGCTTCCTCAACAACATCATACAAATATTTTTATTACTCATAATTCCATTTAATCTTTAGATCTTCAATAACTTTTGGTGCCAACATAAATGGCCTTACCACTTCCATAGATCAGTTTGTTTTACCAGAGTATCTAGTAGCCCAAGGGAATCGATAAATTTGAATAATACATACAATGCATTATTCTTTTCCCTTTACCGAATGTATAATTACCTGACTCACTGATGTATTTCTTCCAATTCTTTAAGCCAAACCCAAATCGAACTATCGCATGACGATCGAACTCATAGTCTAAAGAAAATCCGGAATCTACTTATTTATCACTCTGATCTGGTTCTTCTTCTGATATTTGAACCAACCTGCTTCATTTTTCACCATGGAATGTCTATATTCCACCGTTAAGGATCGTTATCACCCTCGACATTTTCATTAAAATATTGGAAATGGTTGTGAATATGGATTGAGTTAGGGGGGATCACATCTCAGAAGACAACTACATTTCAGAATCACTGGAATCTGGAACATAAAATGTGGATTCAGTTCTGCCAAATTTTTTCCCAAAAAAGCTATAATAATACTAGAAACACTAACCTATAATGTTGAAATAAAAACTGAATCTAATGGAATCGGACTACAGTAATTCAAAATTCCAAAATTAGTGATAAGAACAACACTATCATTATGCTCCTTCCCTTTGCACCCATTTATAGAAGTCATGGATTTCGAATAGGTGGATATAGTAGTGGAAGAGATTGGTTCTGCCTCTCCCATGACTGGCATATCCCACTTGGTTCTTTCCAAGTCTTTCCTCAAACTAACAAATATATATGTGACCCTTAGTTCTAGTTGTAGTGACCTCACCCCTTTCTAGTGAGAATCATTTCTTATACTGCCTTTGATTTATGAGTTACCTATTGAGAGGCCTACATGATGTTAAACTTTCTCCCCATGCTGGCAGTTGGACAGATCATGACTCATGTGTCTACATGATGAATAGAAGTCATCCCAATATTTATATCAGACTCGTTACTTCCCTCAAAGCTCCCCTTCAATATCAATGTAGATAAAATCCATCGGTACCTTTGACACATTGAGATCAAAACATATTTTATGAGAATCAAGGTGGAAGAAAGTAATGGTGTGATTATTAGTACATAAGAAGTGGCCAACATATTACCAAAAAATTTAAGAACACCAAATTATGAATTTGGGGATGTAGGATAGGGATGTAAATCCAAATCACCATAGAGGGAAGATCCTATTTTTGGTGGAACTTGAGAAACCAATAGAAAATAGAGAAGTTTAAGCTAGTGAAAGCATGTGGAGCATTGAATCAGGCAGAGATAAAGGAATATTTAGTTGAAAAATGATTCAAAAATTTCCATAGATCCATAATCCCTGTAATCACCCATTCAAGAAAACCACTTGAATCAAAAATAAACCAATCAAAGGTTTCCATCGAGGGGAGACTCTTACCGAAGAGAGACACTAATATGACATTCAATAGAAAAGAATCATTTAAAAAATATAGGGGGAAACTACAGTCTTAACAATTTCATCATCTCATGACAAAATTTTAGGGCTAATTTCAATTTTGGGAAGCTGGGAAAAAGGCTAGGGTTGATGAAGGGGGATAATGGTCAAAACAACGAATCCAGAGTAGTCGGGATGAATCCTCCCCCCCCCCACCCCAAGAGTGGGGGGGCCAGAGGGGCATCCATGCTGCCTACAACATTATCGATGGAATCCACATTATCAAAATAGGTCCAGCCTTAGAAGTAGACAAACATAAGAGTTCAGTCAAAATAATTTCATCAAAAACTCATATTAGTGCTTCCTCCCCAATAAGACTAATATCTCAATCATTCCAAGTATAATCACACTACCACCCATAAAATAGCATCTTCTCGAACCCTGAGTGTATACTTATACTCCATCAATCCAAGATCAGACCATTTAGGATCATAATCATCTACATCATTGGGATTCATACCCAAAAACAGTCAGGCCAAGTATCCTACCAATCCTTCCCTTTGAAATCCAAACCTCAATACTGAAACGCCTAAAGTTTTTTTCATCATGAAAGCCTAAAGAATCCCCATTCCTATACCACATACTTGATAGTACCTATAATGCACCAATATCATAATTTATATAATCTACCCATGATTTTGTCTCTAAAGGAACTAACAATCCCAGGCTAATGCCACTATTAGATTACAATCATATACCATATCCCATCTCAAGCATAGTACCTGAATAACCAATATCTTGAGACATATCTCAATGGTATTAGGCCCTCACACCTATCTCAATAACCACATCTCACATAGGTCAAAGCTCACAGGGAAAAATTTATTTTTTCCCATTTGAAATATCTTAATTCAACTAATGTGCTCACACCCACTATAAAATTCTCAAATATTTTCATATCAGGCATTACATGAAAATCACCATCCTACTTGGGAACAGATCCTAAACTAAGGTTATACTGTTATCTCCAATCCTCACCTCATCCCAATTTTAAATATCATCAAAGATATCTCAATCAATCTTGAAACTATAGGCTTCTTCCCAACCTAAACCTACGATTAGTGAATTATTCTTAGGTTCCCAAGCATCATGGCCACCCAAGAAGTGTTTGAGTTCAAGAAAGTAGTGAAAAACCAATTGGGTACTATGCATAACCAACAAATTTATTGTATGGGTAGATTATATGCTCAGTTTAATAAATAAATAAATTGTGGAAGCATAAATAAATACCCATCATTGATCCTTGGGCTATAACGTGACACTCCGTATTGGTTATACCTGCATTGGGTTGTGTCCGAGTTTTTTAGCATGTCAAATGATCATTACCACTAGTACGGAGCCCAATAGAAATGTATTATAAGGTGAAAGAATCGATTTCATGGAGGTAATTCGAGTAAATCTAATTGTATCAATCCCATGCGTAATTCCAAGGAGTGTGTTCTAGGAAATCTTGTCGTATCGAGCATATAACAGATTCTTAGGGGGATAGGCATAGGAAATCTAGTAGTAACATCAATAGAATCTATTCCTTGGGGGAATGACCCTAGGTAATCATATTGACCCAAAGATGGAATCCCAATATCCTGGGAATTCAATATAAACAAAAATATTGAATATAAGGGGATTTCCCAAGTCATTCATATTGTATCAGGATCAACATCCATAGCCTAGGAGCACATTCCAAGCATCCTATTTTGACCATACATGTGAATCCTAGGTAAAATCTTGGGTATTCCACTTAAATCCTTGGGGGGTAGTGTGTCCCTCCAATAATATCTCATATAACACATTATATACAAGTTGTCAATCTTCTCAAACTCATCTCAAATAACAAGGGTTTCCCTCTCAAGTTGATGACCTATCATCATCGCTGATGCCATATCTGGCTCACACACAATTGATTTGGGTTCAAAAGTGACACCTACAATCTTCTATAATCCTTATTGCATGAACCCTCACAAGGTTCAAAATCACTGAGGTACCCTCATGGGTTCCCTAGGTTACATTATAGTACGAACACCCTAGGTGCATTCCTTTATCAAATTCAAATCTATCATGTCAACACCCACCACTGGGAATCACGTCCCTCAAAATAGTCATAAACATCTACCGACCTCACTATACTCATATAAGAAAATCCTCACTTGCAAAGATCTAAAGAGATGGAAACCTTCCTATATCACTTTCCAAGTCACACTATGTCGGTCCGCTCACCAAACCTATCATAAATTTAGCTAAATTATACTCACCAAGGTATCTAAACCTCATAAGGGGAGGAACACCTTATCACACTCATCTATACTAGCATGAAGGTTTTAGGGAATATTAAGGATCTTTCATGTCCTACTAGGTATAATAACTATATCTCATCACATCCATCAACATGAAGGTCACCTAGGAACCTAGACTAAGGTCCACTGCGCTTATATAATTCACTTTATTTTATATACACCCTGTATGGGGTTCATGTTTCTCAAGGCATAAAATTATACATATACTCTTAGACATATTCAGTCGATATATATAGTCAGTTCACAATGGTCCATAATGGACCTTGGCACTTTCAACATTTAATTCAACTAAATTCCATTATAATTAAACTAATTAATTAATATATAAAGGTTAATCTCTTGAGGAGGTGAAACTGCACACATCACATTTCACATAAATTTTGTATAAACCAAAGGGTTATGCCCAAGAAACCACTGACCTTGATTGAAGTTATTTCCTTTAAAGAAGCATGACCACCTTTTAAGCTTGTATAAGATCTATCATCAACTGAGGCTCCTAACCTGGCCCCAATATTAAAAATAATCAATTATATCATTTTATAATTAATTATCTTATCCAATTAAATTAATTATATTGATTATAATTAATTTCATATTTTAAAACAAAAAGACATAAATGATTAATCAATCACTAGGCTGCCTCAATGCACCGAAACCATGAACAAACGCACATAGAGGTTCCATGTAATACAACTGATACTGTCATGGGAAAATAAAAAAATGGTATCTATTTAATAGGTGATTTCAGTAAATTTTTCTGAAAACCATAAATAAAATCACCAGGTTACGTACCTTTGATGACACAACATGAAATAACATACAGACTTTATCTCAAGACATCCTCTATCTACACTATGAAAAATCCCCATCACGCAGGACAATTTCCACCATCCTTTTCTGGAAATTTCCAAAAAACCCCAAAATAAATCTTGTAAAATTATATACTATGGTTGGAAACCAAAACAAAAGGAAAGGGATGGAATAACTCACTCGAAATCATCATCGAATAATTCCAGAAATCGATCCCCTCTCAAGGAGGATAAAAGGAGCGACAGTGAGGTAGATCCATAAAGAACTGTCCTTCTCCTAATATCCAAAACCCTTTAAACCCAAATCACCGTGATTTCAAATAAACGAGACTCCCCCCATGTAAAACAAATTAGGCTCCATTCATGGCATGAACAGGTGGTTCATGGAATTGTTTACCTTTCACTTGAGTATATTTCATGAAGGTGTAACCGCATAAATCTTCGTAGAAAGTGTATGTGCTGGCTCGCGCGGATCCCACTCATGGAAGGTCTCAGTTCGCCTGATTCACTGATTGTAGGAGGAACGCGCAACGAAGGGGGTGGAGGAGGAGACGAATGCGCAAAGAAGGGGATAGGAGGGATTGTGCGAGGGAGGGGTGAACCGAGTGGAGAATCCGGTGAGGATCGTCCGAGGGAGAATTCACTAGTTGGAGACAAGGGAGAAAGGTTTTGTGGGTGGGAGATGAGTCCCAACGAGGGAGAGATGCAGGTGGGAGATGAGTCCTGATGACCGAGAGATGCAGGTGGGAGATAAGACATGATATAGTTAGACTAATTGAATAAGTATTTCCATGCACTCAGTTTAGCCATAGGTTTACCTATTCTAATGCCATGGTTTTCAAATAATCATGGTTATATATTAATCTATAGCCACTGACCAATTAAATCATGGCTATAGGTCTGTGGAAGTAGATCATTTTTCTTGTTGTGCATGCCCATCATTTGCTGGTAGTATTGGAAACACTCCGAGAGCACCAGATTTATGGTAAGCACTTGAAGTGCCAGTTTTGGGTCCGAGAGGTTCACTTTCTGGGACATTTCATATCAGAGGTTGGAGTTTCTGTGGATCCAGCAATGATTTAGGCGTTACTTGCTTGGGAGCCACCCAGGAGTGTGACAGGGGTACAATGTTTCTTGTGTTTGGATAGATACTACTTAAGGTTTTTTCCAGACTACTTCAGAGTTGCATCACCACTATCAGCCTTGATAAAGATGGTTAAGCCCTTTGTGGGGTCGTAGAGATGCCATTAGAGTTTTCAGAAGCTGAGGCAGAGGATGACCAGTGCCCCCCATCCTGGGGCTTCTAGAGGAGGGCGTAGGGTACGTAGTCTACTGCGAAGCTTCAGGGAACAGACTCAGATGTGTCCTGATGTAGGAGAGATTAGTGATCACATATGGTTCTCGATAGCTAAGACAGAATGAGAAGAACTACACTACCCATGACCAAGAGTTAGCATTAGTGTTCTTCACCTTGAAGATGTGGGGACAATATCAATGGTAGAGTGCTTTACAGTGTACTCTGATCACCATAGTCTCAGGTATATCTTTTCTCAAAAGGACCTAAACCTGATACAATGACGCTAGCTTCAGTTCCTCGAGGACTATTACTTCAAGATAGACTATAATCTTGGGAAGGGGAATGTTGTTATAGATGCACTCAGTAAGAGATCTGGTGTATAGCTTCTAGGTGAAGCGACAGAGCACCTTGCTACTGTACAGATATCCTTTGTGGATAGGGATGGATAAGCTTTTCTTTAGTCAGTTACAGTCACTTACCCACTCCATCAGCAAGTCGGCAAGGAATAATGTGGGGATGCAGACTGCGAGACACGACATGCTCATATATCTATAGGACATTCACCTTCTGGATTTTCTGAAGGTGGGGAGAACATCATTCTCTTCAGAGGATTTACCATGGTACCAGGGTCACTTTAGGAAGATGTGTTGAGGGAGTTCCACACTTCCCCTCTAGCAGTACATCCAGGAGTCGCGAAGATGTACCAAGATCTCCAACGACACCACTGGTTGGCGGGAATGAAGAAACCAGTAGTAGAGTTTGTTTCTCGGTGCCTCACTTGTCAGCAAGTGAAGGCGGAGCATCAGGTACCAGCATGCTTGGTTCAGCCTTTGGAGGTCCCATAGTAAATGTGGGATGGGATATCCTTGGTCTTTGTGAAATGACATCCACGTACCTCCAGAGGTCATGATTCTATCTGGGTGATCATCGATCGAATCACCAAGTCATCCCAATTCCTACCAATCTGAGAGCATGGTTTGGTAGAGAGATTGGGACGTCTCTATGTGTTGGAGATTGTACGGTTACATGGAGTACCCTCGACGATTATATCTAACAATGATGCACATTTTACTTCCCAGCTATGGAAGGGGTTGCAGGAGGCTTTCGTGATGCAACTTCGTCTGAGCACTTCCTTCTATCCACATAAAAATGACCAGACCAAGCGGACCATTCCGACCCTCAAAGACATGCTAAAAGAATATTTCCATGACTTTGGTCGCAGCTGAGATGATCACTTTCCATTGGTGGAGTTTCCATACAATAAAAACTATCACTCCACCATAGGGATGTCACCTTTGGAGGCATTGTACGGGTGACCTTACAGATCAACATTGTGCTAGAATGAACCTGGAGAGTCAGCACTCATGCGACTACAGATGGTATGGGCTACCACAAAGAAGGTGTAGATCATCCATGAGTGGATGAAGACTACACAGAGCAGGCAGAAGTAGTATGATAATAGGAGATGAGGACCTCTAGAGTTCGAGGATGGCGACCACATCTTTTAACAGGTCTCACCTCGACGAGGTTTATGGATATTTGGATGAGGTGGAAAGTTATCTCTGATATTCGTCGGACCTTTTCATGTCCTCAGTAGAGTTGGTGAGGTGGCATACCGCCAATCCCTTCCACCTCAGTTTTAGCCGGTGCACGACGTCTTCCACATATCCCAGCTGAGGAGATACTTGCACGTCCCTTCTCAGACCATCAACCATGGCCAGCTGGATGTCGACGATGGGGTGACTATTACAGAGGTTCCAGTAAAGATTGAGGATCAAAAGAAGTGAGTCCTTCATGGATGGTTGATACCTTTGGTGCGCATTAGCTGGCAGCACGAGAACCTCTAGGAGAGCACATGGGAGCGGGAGGCTCAGATGTGTGCTCAGTACTGCCACTTGTTTCCTTAGTTGGAGTTGTGTCTTACATAGACGTAAAGCCCTGAGGTGGGGAGAATATAAAGACTCGGAATTTCCATGTAATTTTTTTTAAATATATGGGAATTTTACAAGTCTGCAAAAATTGATGGTACATAATTCTGAGACCCGGAGTGACCAGAATGAATTTATGAACCTTATTTTTGGTACGTTCAGTAAACGTGCGAGCTTGTTTTTCTAACTTTTAAACAGGTTATAGGAAATGAAATCTGAGGACACTGCTGAACTCGCAGTACCGATATACGCTTAAGGAGACTTTCACCTTGATGGAATTTGGTCAAGGGTGAATGTCAATTTTTGTGTTTTTCATGGAAATAATAAAATAAAATAATCACATATTTTATTTTATTTATTGTAAACACCCTTGTGGATATTGTGGTGGTACGGACCACATAATTATTATTCTCCAAATTAAATTCTCGGTGGTGGAGACCACCCGATCTTATCCTCCCTTGTGGATATTATGGTGGTGGGCACCACACGAGGCATAAAACTCTTGACCTCCCCTCTTAATAAGGGAGAGTCCTCCCAACTCTCTCATTAATGTGGTGGAGCCTCTTGAGCTTCCTCCAAATTAATTATGCTAAACCTCCTTAATTTATTATTCCACCCACAAATTAATTAATTAAACCATTTTAAAATTATGCCAACATAAATTAATATGAAAACATAAATTAAGAAGTTGGATATATTTTTCATTTTGTTGGAATTTGGGAAAATGGTTGGAAAAAGGGGAGAGCTTTGGACAATTGTGGGAAAGCTCTCCAACGAAGAACACCGACACATGTCATCGACTTTCTTCCTTGGAACATCCTCCATCATGGGATGTCTTCAATCTATGATCGTCTTTCCTTCACCAATTATGTCGTATCCTCCCTCGCGATCTATATCAATGAACAATCCAAGGTAGGGGTTTAATTTGTGTATGACTATATTCCCATGTTCTTCCCTTAAAAAAAAGAACACGGATGATTTCTTCCTCGGGATTGGGAATAAAACATTGCGGGAGGTTGTAAATCTTGATGTTCTTATTCATGTTCTCGTTGAGCCATATGTTACCACCCTAACACGGAGGGTACGAGACAAACAAATATGGCCCGACCAATTTTCAAATCTTGTGATTATTTGTGGTGTTGAACGCGGCGAAGGCGACGGTGCAATGACCCTGGTCCACGGACCCCACGACCACTGTGCCCCAAGGTTCTGCCACCCGTGGACCTACCGCATCGCCCACTGCCGCCAATATCCAGGCCAAGCCGCCACAACAGACCGGGCCAAGCCACCGCCGCCATCGGCCGCGCCGCCACTACCGTCTGTGTAACACTCCGAGATTTTATGAAAAATATTCTTTTTAATTTCATTAATGTCTTTAGTTGTACGCTACACCAAAAGAATCTTGCACAACACGCATCCTTGACTTTCCTTGCATTACACGCAATCGCGACATTCCTCGATAGCATGTGTAGTACGCAATACCGAGTTTCACTAAACAATGATATGCTATTAAAATATTATTAGAACTAGCCGTTATGAATAGTAATAACCAATTTTTGGAATTTTGTAAATTTTATTTTCAAAATGTATTTCATTTTTGGATTCGGAATATCAAAATTATCTTAGGGTGAAATTTTGGTAATTTTCGGAAAACTTTCATTTTCTGATGAATAGTGAAAATTACTAAATTTTAATTAAAAACAACCTTTTTAATAGAAATAATTAATAGTGATAAATTATTAATTTGAGTGGTTTTAAAATATATTTAGAATATATTTTTACAATTTAATACAATTTTGGTTATTGGATGTAATTTCACATTTAAACCAGACATAAACAAGTGTCAATCTTTTGATAGTTATTATCTCTTAAGAACACGCTATTTGTTTTGACGACGGGAATTAATTTTAAAATTAATTAATGCAACTGATATGTTTTGAATTTGGTAAAAAAGAAATCATTTTTGATTTTATAATAGCAAATATAGCTTAGGCCTAATTTCTGGTATTTTTCTAGAAATTTTCATTTTTTTGATGAATAGTGAAACCACTAAGTGGTAGTTAAAAAAATGAATTTTTCATAAAACTTAATTTTACCGCTTCTGTGAGTGGAATTTCAAAAATCCGAGAGACATGGTTGTTGTCAGTAAGTAAAATGTGGTTCAATGAGATGAAAATAATTTTTGGTGAATGGTAACTTTTTACTTTTATTTACCACGGTTAAAAGTAAATAGGGTAATTAAGGGTAAAAATGATATTATTATTACCCTAACACATGTCCTAATTCTATTGGACAAGTGAAATTCGACCAAAAACGTCCTTAGGAATAAAATATGACCATTTAGGCCCACTTGGATTAGATTAGGACATTTATTATTAATTTATTTAATGAAGGGTTAAAATAGTTAAAATCCACGTTTAATAAGTATATCATTTTTAATATAGGGTTATACATAATATAAATTCGACTATAAAGATTCATTAGAAAGATCAAAATCTTTCCTACAAAATTATATTTTATTTGTAATTTTTAGACTTTATATGATTTAGTTTATTTATGACACAAAGATGATGCAGTAATTATCTTATTAATGAAATATTGACATAATTGATGTTATAAATACCCAAATAAATATAATTTGAGACTTTTTATGAATTAAACTAATTTTATCGGTTAATATGACATGTTAATATTGATTTAATTAACTTTTTGCGAACTAATCATTCTGTTATAATTTTCACAAAAATCAATTAATAAATAGTTTCAAAATTGTCAAAAAATAGTTTTTAAAACAAATATTATATTAGTAATTGTTATTTTATTCCTAAAAATCTAAGGTTCGGAAAAATGACTTAGATAAGGTTATATATATTAATAATAAACAACTTGGGGTTCGTTTGGCTGCTTATAGTAAGTTTATTAAACTTATAGTATATAAGAACACAAGAAGACACGGTAAAAGTAAAATTATTTTACTTAATGTTAAATCTAAATGATAAGGTTAAAATAGGAACAAAAACTTGTCTAAATTCTATTGGATGATATTATTTCGACCCCTACCCACCTTAGCTTCAAAATAAATCAATTTGGAGCTATTTAAAACTAAAAATTACTTTATAATAAAATAATATTTTTAGTTTTTCCAAAGGAGCCCCACTCCTCCCTTATAAAAGGGAACCTCCTCCCTCTCTTCCTCACACCCCTTTGAGCCTTAATGCTCGTCCAAACCCTACCAAATTCTCTTCTCCACTTCCCTAGCAACATCCTAGAGGTTCTGGTCTTCCTCAAAGACCAATTTTAGCGCCCTAAAAGGAGATATCAAAGAGGCGCTTCAAAGAAGAGGTAATATCTGTTACCAATTCTTTCAACTTTATTTCTTCTTCCACTTATTCTTCTTAGGTTGTTTTATTATAAAGTAATAACATCAGTATCAATCATATACGGATATGTTATTGTAAATATGAAACAACCTTATTTCACCATCTATCCATCCTATGAAAAATGAAATCACCACGCGTGCGTACGTACGAAATACCGTCTCCACGCCATGGTGTAATCTATTTTCCACCACCACCGTACTTGTATGGGTATAATGGTGTACATAATAACTACATATGATTATTGTAAAGTGATATTTATTCTGAAATAGTATACATACACTCCAATAAAATTCAATGATCATGAGAATGATATCATCGCTCGTGCGTACGTACGGACTACCATCTCCACGACGCGATGAGATTCGTTCTCCAAGTTAACCATTCATGAATGATTATAAAGTATATATAATAAGTAATCATGAAATATATGACATAATAATGATACTTTATTTATGTATATATATATGTATGTCATCTACTTAATTCCATTCAACTCAATAAGGAAAAGAAAACAGCGTTCATGCGTACGTACGGTCTACCGTCTCCATGAAGGGTGTATTTCTTTCCATTTACTGATCTATTATATATATATGTATATATATTCTGAATATATAGGATATATAAAACATGTTTTATATTCTGTAATTAAATAATCTTGATCTATGTAATCATATGAATAATTACAAGTCAAAACACAGACGACAAATGAAACGATTTTACCCAAAACGCTCTTTAACATGGAATTTACAAAAGAACGGGTAATATAAAGCCATAAGTGAACCATATATGATATCATAACAATGAGTATGATTCTGGAATAAGTAAATAGAATTATTTAAATCATTATACAGTAGGTTCAGATACTTACGAAGAAAATCGGTCCTAAGGTAAGGAAAAATATCACAATCTCATTTTTTCTGAGATTGTTTATAGTTTGGTATTTACCGGGGTGTATTTTATCATCCACATCCATGTTTCCTCAATATGTAATATTATTTCCATCCACCTAAAATTGTTTAAATCCATTTTTACCCTTTGGTGAGTTTATAGTAAAAGATATGAAAAGAATCTTTTGTCATTTTTTGTACGAGGTCCTTTTTGACTTTTCCGACAAAAGTACGAGAAGAATGTTTTTTTAACTTATACGGCATGAATGGATTTTTAAAAAATTATTTCCAAGAAGCTTTGTGACGCCCCAGGTTTTATGAACTGGTTTATGTAAGAAGTGTTATGCCTTTAATAATTCCTCTTGTTTTATTTGTTTTTCTAATAAGGAATTAGAAATGAAATAAAACATAGAGAATAAGGTAAACTGACATTTATTAAAACATTACTTTACTACGAGACCCAAATAGTTGAGTGTACCATGCACAAGACCTAACATGGCCACCGCAAGACTACAAAGAACCACAATGCGGGCAATCGGATAGTCGTCATCTTCAGGGTCCATCAGCGTGAAAAGTATAATCGCCAAGGCCACGACACACATGCTCAACGCCAATGGTATGAGGAGATCCATCCTTCCTGTTCAAGTGTTCTGTTTTATGGGGTACCCCACATCCCTGTATTTATATTAGTTCTTTGAGTTATGACCGTTATGTTTATATATCCGTTGGGTTTTCAAAACGACCGTTGAGTTCCCATTAATAAAATTTACTTTAAAAGAGAACTCGGTTTTATTCCCTCATAACCTTATTCTTAAAAACATTCTTTCATAGAATATTCTTCGTTTTTATTCTTAAAAGTAAATTTCCTCGTTTTTACAAAATCCCGATGAATACCTTGGTAGTTGGAAACTTGGTATTATTTTATATGTTTAGAGGGAATTCGTAATAATTATATCTTTTTATCTCTAAAATTATGAAAAAAAAATTTGGGAAAACTTTTGGTCTTTAAAATAATTTTTATAAAACAAATAGTAGAGTATTTTAAAAATACTAATGATTTTAATAGTATTGTACAAAATGTATATCTTTTAAAAATTTAGCTCAAGAGAAAAAATATTTTATCTAAACTTGAAATTGGTTCTAACATTTTGAGTTAAAACTATTTGTTTTACTAAATCCCTACAAATATTTATATTTCACTCAATTTTGAGCTAAGTATATAATAAAACTTTTTTTTATATATATAAAAATTGAGTGAGTCCCGGCCAGCCAAGGGCATCCTCAAGGGACAAGCCCTCAGGCCAAGGCCGAGACCCCCTAGGGACCCGAGGTACCGCCATCGGGCTCCCCAGGTATGTGTGCGCGTTTCGGGAGCCAGCCAGGCTGGAGGCTCGGGCAGGGCCGTGCATAGGTTACCCAGGTCACGTGCGGGCCCGTGTATAAGGCCGCTGCTCGCGCTGCGTGAGGGTGGGCCAAGGCCCGCAGAAGTGGGGAGGGACCCATGTATAAGGCCCCGTGTGCGTGTGTGTTGTGCTATTGCACCGCTACCCGAACGGATTGATATTTATACCGCGCCTCAAAACTCTTTCGTTTCGATGTGGGACGAGCTCCCTGCAACCGGGACCGTCCGATCAACTCCCGCGTCGATCTCAACCGTCCAGCCCATTTTAAAACGCACGACCCTCCCCCGCCTCTCCGAAGCCGCCCGATCTCTTCCGAGATTTGATCTCGACCCTCCGATTCCTCTAAAGCGATCATCACATCTCCACGCCCCAACCATTCGATCACACCAAGGACGAATCGGCGCCGTCCGTTTCTTTTCGCGCCAAGCAGACCATGTCGCCCCCCGTCTTCTTCCTAGCACCGCGGCCCTGCGCCTGTAGACCTGTACCAAGGACGCCAGGCCCCTCCCTCCCTCGCACTGCTCCTTGACTTCCGAGCACACCCCCCTCCTAGGTCCCTGTTCTCCCGTCTTCCCCACATCGGTCTACGCGTGGGTCGGGTCACCAACGAGGCACCGAGGCCATTTTAAACCCCCCTGCTTCGTTGATGCCCGAGGCAGCCCCTTCCTCTCATCATCCTTCTTTTCCAAGGCCACCCTGCAGCCGGCTCCGAGCTTCCTCCTCAAGCTCGGTAAGGGTTTTTTTTCTTGCATTCTTACCTTGTTTCGAAATAACCTCCATTTATATACTCACGGTGTATATATATATATATATACAGTTTATACATATATATATATACTTAAACAACACCCCCTCGGGTTGCTTTTTCATCAAAGACGTTTGCATTCGTGATTTTAATGGGTTGTATATGTAAGGGTTCCTGCATGCTTGTCTTCCATTAAAGAAACATTCGGTTTATACACAACTTATATTTACATATATACACTTGATATATATGCCCCTCAGTTTTTCCTTCAAGGGTTGGCCTTTGTGTTTCCAGTGGTTGTATATGTGAGGGTGCATATATACCTTGTTTCCAGTTTTTTTTCGAAACCTGTATATACTGCACACATGTGTATATACAAGTCCATCGGTCATTATATATTCTGTATATATGGTTTCATATATATGTGAACGGTATATACACTTTGTATAAGCACGTTTACAGACTCCCCAGGTTGTTTATTTTACGATTTTATATTTCGGTTTTCAAAAGAAAAAAAAAGTATATCTCAACTTCGTATTTAATGTATATGGTATGTATATATATATATATAGTTCGTGAATGTTTTCTCCTAACTTAACCCGACCTGTTTTGGGCATCAATATTTAAATGAAATTTTTAGATATATATTTTCAAACTATGCTCTTTTGGTTTAAGTGAAGTTATGTTTGTAAAACCTTAATTTTTATACATGGTTACATTTATAACAAACCTTATATGGATTTAGTTTCAACCATGTAATTGAATTATGGTTGGAAACTTTGAGTTACCTAAGGAATTTAATAAACTTTGTTTTGAATTGTGTAAAACCCATATATATACACACTTCAGGTATATGTGCACGTGTATATATATTTATAAGGATATTTTCTTTTATAAATCGCAGGACTTAAACTATTCTTGGATGCTGGGATGATTTTATTAAGCTATGAATTGTGTGATTTCTAAACCAACATGTTTTTTTTACACACAAATGGGCATGTTTTATTAAAAAGGCTTATCTAACATTGCCCTGTTGAGTTTTATGATAAAATATGTATTTTGGGTTCAAGGGAAGTTTACCACCGTAATTGATTTCATGTGTTTTTTCTTAAGATTTCTCCTTTTCCAAAGATTTATAACGACAAAGATTCATCATTTAGTATATCGCTGTTCTATATGCCTTAGTGAAAAGTATGTTGTACTATGCTATATATGTCATTGATTTGTCCTTGCCCCCTTTTTTCTTTACAGTGTGAACTATCACATCATGTATTAGTAAAGTGTATAACGGTTCATTAATTATGTTAGTTATTATTTACAAAATGCATTTTTATGACATATCACTAAATGAACTAAGAAATTGGATTACCCAAAGTGGTATGGGACACCTTGGGTAAAATTAAAATGAATGAGATATTCAAGGTGGTATGGGACATCTCGAATATACATAACCATTTCAGTAAAGCATGAACGATGTGGCTCACATGAGAATAAAGGAAAATTTAAGGGTGCGCCCTGATAGCGCTCCAATGCATTGGGTAAAGACTTAATCTCTAGAGATGACCATTTTAACGACGCCTTGGTGAATAACCTTGGTAATTTTTAACGACACCTTGGGGATGGACCGTGGTGAAACGAAACGATTGTCAATATTAAATGTTGATGCCACATAATTCAAGTCATATAACAGGTTCATTCCAAGGTAAAGTTCATTCACGACTGATGCCTTTAATGTTTTTATAAAGTTCATAATTCCCTAGCTTTAAGCTTGAAGCATGCCTAGTGTTATCAATTAATAGAATAGTAACCAGCATATGAACATTTAGTTTTTTCCTTATGCGCAACTCTGATTATGCATTACTTTTAACTGTTTAAATTTATGCTCAAGTAAATCACATGTAGTACTTGTTTATAACAACCATTATCACTCCTTCAAGAATTGACGTATTCGTTTCATGTTTTTCTTGAAAACTTTGATTAAAGCATTGTTATGTTTTGTGTGTTAAAATCTTTCTTAGTGGATGTTCAAATTCTTTTAAAAGAATGTTTTCAAATGTTACAGTATTTTAAATTCTTTGTAAAACCCCCATACTGAGTATTTCAATGCTCACCCTATGTTTTGATTTAAAATTTGCAGGTGTCAGCTTTTGAAAGATGAATTGTTTCAGAAGTTTCCGGTCCCCAGAACCCGAACCGCACACGATCCCCTGTATGGAACATGATGTGTTGTTAACAAAGTGTATTTATTTTAAAGATAACACATCATGTTCAGAAGGCACCGACTCCTATGGTTATCTGGGGTCGGGGTCTCTACAGTTGGTATCAGAGGTTCGGTTTGGATAACTCTGGAAAGCCAGAAACTGAAACAAAAATATATATGTATATGTATTTAAATTTTATTAAAAACTGGGTTTTCTTAATTTTCAGATGGAAAATGAAGTCACAAATCTATTATCTCTCCCCACCGAGGCCCTAGAGACCATTGTGTCCTTAGCAAGCCGTGAGGACTTTCTAAACTATGCCCATATCCGCATGACATGCAAATACCTTTACAATGTATCCAACTCACCTCGAGTGCTTAGTCTGCACCAAGGGTTGGGATTGGATTACCACCTTATGATAATAACCCAATTTCCCTCCTATGTACGTCGAGGAAGGTACTACGAGGGACTTTTCCGGATTTTCACGGTGGGTGAGAACTTTGGCACTATGCTTGATAACCCCTTTCAAGAAGCTGCTGCTGACGGAGACCTCCGAGCGGGCTACCTTTGTCAGATTTTAAACTATGGCTTCTGGGGTCAGTTGTTGGACATCGGAAGGTTAGAAGACGAGTCCACCCGTTTGTCTTACAGACGACAAGTGTATGAAGATGTCTCTCAACTTCACGCCCCCCATGCTAGACTCATAAGACGTCATAGGTGTCCTCATGAGTTTTTCCCTGAATGCTCGGCCTGTGTTTGGTTCGAGGAGTTAGGGAGTTTTGCTTCTCTGTGTGGAGTTCGTTTAGTCAATGAGTAAGGGAAACTCAAGCACTAATAATAATGAACGTATGTTTATTGAAATGTTATCTTTCTCCTTTCCTTGTCCTTACCTTGTTTTTGTCCTTGTATGATTTTCAAGTAATGGAACTCTTGTCTTAAAACTTTCAGATAGAAGGACAAACCCACCTGTTATCTCTTCCCACCGAGATTTTGGAAATCATTGCGATCAAAACGTGTGAGGACGACTATGACCCCTTCGAAAATTTGCGAAGAACGTGCAAGCAATGGTTTGAGATAACAAACGGTCCGGAGATTCTCCGCACCTGCCAGGGGAATGCCTCCATCTATTACCGCATTGGCTCTGCTCAGCTAGCCGGACGTGAACGACGAGGAAGTTACCACGAAGGGCTCTTTCTTTGTTTCACCCTAGGCCGAAACTTCACGGCCAGAGTGAAATTCCAGGAGGCTGCGTTAGAGGGAAATCTTTATGCAGCTTATATGCTCCAACTTCTCAGCTTTGGCCTATTTGACCATATCTATGGCTTCGATATCCTCGACCGAGACATAATTCGGAAAGTTCTTCGTACATTGGTCTGTAAAGACATTTCAGAACTTTGTAGGGTTCGAGCTTCCCTTTGGAGGCCTGAAAGCCCGGAACATAAGTGCTACCCCTCCTGTCATAGGTGTCTGTGTATTAGGGAGCTGGAAGAAGTGAGCATCGCTATGGGGATCCCTCTAAATGCACCTGTTGACCCTATTTGTTGGTGGAGGTGGTAGGAACGTTTCTGAACCTTGTAGTGTCGTGAAATAAATTGCGAGGATGCAATTTTCTAAAGGGGGGGATAATGTGACGCCCCGGGTTTTATGAACTGGTTTATGTAAGAAGTGTTATGCCTTTAATAATGCCTCTTTTTTTATTTGTTTTGCTAATAAGGAATTAGAAATGAAATTAAAAATAGAGAATAAGGTAAAATGACATTTATTAAAACATTACTTTACTACGAGACCCAACCAGTTGAGTGTACCATGCACAAGACCTAACACGGCGACCACAAGACTACAAAGAACCACAACGCGGGCAATCAGATAGTCATCATCTTCAGGGTCCATCAGCGTGAAAAGTATAATCGCCAGGTCCACAACACACATGCTCAACGCAAATGGTATGAGGAGAGCCATCCTTCCTGTTCAAGTGTTCTGTTTTAAGGGGTACCCCACATCCCTGTATTTATATTAGTTCTTTGAGTTATGACTGTTATGTTTATATATCCGTTGGGTTTTCAAAACGACCATTGAGTTCCCATTAATAAAATTTACTTTAAAAGAGAACTCGGTTTTATTCCCTCATAACCTTATTCTTAAAAACATTCTTTCATAGAAGATTCTTCGTTTTTATTCTTAAAAGTAAATTTCCTCGTTTTTACAAAATCCCGATGAATACCTAGGTAGTTGGAAACTTGGTATTATTTTATATGTTTAGAGGGAATTCGTAATAATTATATATTTTTATCTCTTAAATTATGAAAAAAAAATATGGGAAAACTTTTGGCCTTTAAAAGAATTTTTATAAAACAAATAGTAGAGTATTTTAAAAATACTAATGATTTTAATAGTATTGTACAAAAGGTATATCTTTAAAAAATTTAGCTCAAGAGCTAAAATATTTTATCTAAACTTGAAATTGGTTCTAACATTTTGAGTTAAAACTATTTGTTTTACTAAATCCCTACAAATATTTATATTTCACTCAATTTTGAGCTAAGTATATAATAAAACTTTTTTTATATAAAAAATTTGAGTGAGTCCCGGCGAGCCAAGGGCATCCTCAAGGGACAAGCCCTCAGGCCAAGGCCGAGACCCCCTAGGGACCCGAGGTACCACCATCGGGCTCCCCAGGTATGCGTGCGCGTTTCGGGAGCCAGCCAGGCTGGAGGCTCGGGCAGGGCCGTGCATAGGTTACCCAGGTCGCGTGTGGGCCCGTGTATAAGGCCGCTGCTCGTGCTGCGTGAGGGTGGGCCAAGGCCCGCGGAAGTGGGGAGGGACCCGTGTATAAGGCCCCGTGTGCGTGTGTGTTGTGCTATTGCACCGCTACCCGAACGGCTTGATATTTATACCGCGCCTCAAAACTCTTTGTTTCGATGTGGGACGAGCTCCCTGCGACCGGGACCATCCGATCAACTCCCGCGTCGATCTCAGCCGTCCATCCCGTTTTAAAACGTGCGACCCTCCCCCGCGTCTCCGAAGCCGCCCGATCTCTTCCGATATTTGATCTCGACCCTCCGATTCCTCTAAAGCGATCATCACATCTCCACGCCCCAACCGTTCGATCGCACCAAGGACGAATCAGCGCCACCCGTTTCTTTTCGCGCCAAGCAGACCGTGTCACCCCCCGTCTTCTTCCTAGCACCGCGTCCCTGCGGCTGTAGACCTACACCAAGGACGCCAGGCCCCTCCCTCCCTCGCACTGCTCCTTGACTTCCGAGCACCCCCCCCCTCCTAGGTCCCTGTTCTCCCGTCTTCCCCACGTCGGTCTACGCCTGGGTCGGGTCACCAACGAGGCACCGAGGCCATTTTAAACCCCCCCTGCTTCGTTGAAGCCCGAGGCAGCCCCTTCCTCTCATCCTCCTTCTTTTCCACGGACACCCAGCAGCTGGCTCCGAGCTTCCTCCTCAAGCACGGTAAGGGTTTTTTTCTTGCATTCTTACCTTGTTTCGAAATAACCTCCATTTATATACTCACGGTATATATATATATATACAGTTTATACATATATATATATACTTAAAAAACACCCCCTCGGGTTGCTTTTTCTTCAATGACTTTTGCCTTCGTGATTTTAATGGGTTGTACATGTAAGGGTTCAGGCATGCTTGTCTTCCTTTAAAGAAACTTTCGGTTTATACACAACTTATATTTACATATATACACTTGATATATATGCCCCTCGGTTCTGCCTTCAAGGGTTGGCCTTCGTGTTTCCAGTGGTTGTATATGTGAGGGTGCGTATATACCTTGTTTCCAGTTTTTTTTCAAAACCTGTATATACTGCCCACATGTGTATATACAAGTCCATCGGTCGTTATATATTGTGTATATATGGTTTCATATATATGTGAACGGTATATACACTTTGTATAAGCACGTTTACAGACTCCCTAGGTTGTTTATTTTACGATTTTATATTTCGGTTTTCAAAAGAAAAAAAAGTATATCTCAACTTCGTATTTAATGTATATGGTATGTATATATATATAGTTCGTGAATGTTTTCTCCTAACTTAACCCGACCTGTTTTGGGCATCAATATTTAAATGAAATTTTTAGATATATATTTGCAAACTATGATCTTTTGGTTTAAGTGACGTTATGTTTGTAAAACCTTAATTTTTATACATGGTTACATTTATAACAAACCTTATATGGATTTAGTTTCAACCATGTAATTGAATTATGGTTGGAAACTTTGAGTTACCGAAGGAATTTAATAAACTTTGTTTTGAATTGTGTAAAACCCATATATATACACACTTCGGGTATATGTGCACGTGTGTATATATTTATAAGGATATTTTATTTTATAAATCACAGGACTTAAACTATTCTTGGATGCTGGGATGATTTTATTAAGCTATGAATTGTGTGATTTCTAAACCAACATGTTTTTTTTACACACAAATGGGCATGTTTTATTAAAAAGGCTTATCTAACATTGCCCTGTTGAGTTTTATGATAAAATATGTATTTTGGGTTCAAGGGCCGTTTACCACCATAATAGATTTCATGTGTTTTTTCTTAAGATTTCTCCTTTTCCAAAGATTTATAATGACAAAGATTCATCATTTAGTATATCGCTGTTTTATATTCCTTAGTGAAAAGGATGTTGTACTGTGCTATGTATGTCATTGATTTGTCCTTGCCCCCTTTTTTCTTTACAGTGTGAACTGTCACATCATGTATTAGTAAAGTGTATAACGATTCATTAATTATGTTAGTTATTATTTACAAAATGCATTTTTATGACATATCACTAAATGAACTAAGAAATTGGATTACCCAAAGTGGTATGGGACACCTTGGGTAAAATTAAAATGAATGAGATAATCAAGGTGGTATGGGACATCTCGAATATAAATAACCATTTTAGTAAAGCATGAACGATGTGGCTCACATGATAATAAAGGCAAATTTAAGGGTGCACCCTGATAGCGCTCCAATGCATTGGGTAAAGACTTAATCTCTAGAGATGACCATTTTAATGACTCCTTGGTGAATAACCTTGGTAATTTTTAACGACACCTTGGGGATGGAACTTGGTGAAACGAAACGATTGTCAATATTAAATGTTGATGCCACATAATTCAAGTCATATAACAGGTTCTTTCCAAGGTAAAGTTCATTCATGACTGATGCCTTTAATGTTTTTATAATGTTCATAATTCCCTAGCTTTAAGCTTGAAGCATGCCTAGTGTTATCACTTAATAGAATAGTAACCAGCATATGAACATTTAGTTGTTTCCTTGTGCGCAACTCTGATTATGCATTACTTTTAACTGTTTAAATTTATGCTCAAGTAAATCACATGTAGTACTTGTTTATAACAACCATTATCACTCCTTCAAGAATTGACGTATTCGTTTCATGTTTTTCTTGAAAACTTTGATTAATGCATTGTTATGTATTGTGTGTTAAAATCTTTCTTAGTGGATGTTCAAATTCTTTTAAAAGAATGTTTTCAAATGTAACAGTATTTTAACTTCTTTGTAAAACCCCCTTACTGAGTATTTCAATGCTCACCCTATGTTTTGATTTAAAATTTTCAGGTGTCAGCTTTTGAAAGATGAATTGTTTCAGAAGTTTCCGGTTCCCCAGAACCCAAACCGCACACGATCCTCTGTATGGAACATGATGTGTTGTTAACAAAGTGTATTTATTTTAATGATAACACATCATGTTCAGAAGGCACCGACTCCTATGGTTATCTGGGGTCGGGGTCTCTACAAGATTCTTTTACATGTTTTCAAGTTTATTTTTAATCAACTTCTTTCAGTATAAAATTGTATGACATGTTAAGAAAGGAAAATGTTTTTGAAGTAGAAAGGATATTTTCCTCAAGAATGGAGTTCAAGTGTTTTATCAAAATTATTTTTCATCTAAGATAATATAGGGTTCTGTTTTTATCACTATTATTACAATTTATTTGATTATGTTGTGATGGAAATATTTTTAGGAATTCCTTTATCTTATATAAATTGTTTTATGATGTCATGATGTTTAAGAATCCCATTTTTTTATTACATGGGTTATGCAATGATGTATGATTTGTGATTATGTGTCACACATAAGAATGGTATCATTATGAGATGGGTGGGACCTATATCTCCCTCCAATTCATTGGGTAAAGATTTTATATCTCATGAGATAGACATGGCAGGAACGGTAGGTTAAACCGGTTCAGTGAAACAGGACTGAAACGAGGAATGAACTTGGTTCAGAAATGGACTTTGTCCACTAAGATAGTCTTGGCAATGAGTCTTGAATAACAAAAAATTATTCTATATGATTGTGTGTGTACACCACAAAGTTTAATGTTTAATCTTGTGATTATTGGGATTACATTTCACTACTATGATTTATCTCATGTTATGATATTATGATCTCTTTTGCAGGTTAAGATTTCAAAATATTTATGTTCTTATGAATATGATGTGATTGATATTTATTTTGTTTACCCTTACTGTGCATTTGAGCTCACCCTCTTATGTTTTCTTTTCCCCAGGATATAAATAAAGGTTTTAGGTATAAAAAAAGGAAGATCTTTATGGGAGATGTTGAAGATCTTTCACCACGATTAGAAGATTACATTCCGAGTTTCCAAAGACACTAAACTATTACGGTCCTTGTGTGTGTGTTTTTGTTATGTACTAAGTATTCTGAAAAAGTAATGTAATGTCCATGTATGTTAAGATTCGTTTCTCTACAGTTGGTATCAGAGGAAAGGTTTAGTCAACCTTTGGAAACTAGGATGCGAGAACTTTAGTGAGATCCCAAGAGATATTTCTAAGGTATGTCTAGGGATGTCCCTAATGAAAAGTATACATATAGGATATAGTCCTAGTACTATGGTAACGATATTAGATTAAACCAAAGATGTTAGATATTGAAGTTACTCGCCCTATATTATGATTTTTACCTCTCACGCTATTCTTTTGGGCTTTTAGACGATGGTTGGAACCCGAACGAACTGTATTGATCAATGTAATGGACAATGCAATGATTGTCCTCTTGAACAAACAAATGTTATGGGAGATGGAGTGCAAAATATTTTTGCTATACTTACACAAGCTATGAATAATTCTGGACTTCCAAATGAGAAGAGAAGGGAACAATATTCTATTGAGTCCTTCATGAGGCAACATCCACCTTCTTTCAGTGGGTCTTCTGATCCAATTGTTGCTGAACAATGGATCAGTACTACTGAAAAGATATTTTCAGTTCTTCAATGTTCTGAACATGATAAAGTCATCTTAGCAGTGTATCGTTTGGAAGGTGATGTTGATCAATGGTGGAATCTTATCAAGAATACGAGGCCAAGATATGAAATTGAGTCTATGGAATGGGACTAGTTCAAGAACTTATTTTTCAATAAGTACTTCCATCATATTCTTCGAAGAAAGATGGAGAAGGAGTTTCTTGAACTAAAGCAAAAGGATGATGAATCTATTGGTATATACGAAGCGAATTTTACAAGGCTTACAAGGTATTCATCTGGATTTGTCATCCAACCTGAAAGCAAAGTTGATCGATTTTTAAGTGGCATAAAACCAAATCTTCTAAGGGTATTAGCTATAAGAGACTTCAGTAGATATGAAGAAATTTTGCGTTGTACTATCAAAGCAGAAATGGATGTTGGTGTTACTTATCTATCTCATAGTTTTGACAAGAAACGAAAGATGGAGTTCAAGGAGAAATCTCAGAATAATGGTGAAAAGAAGATGAATGTTTCCTTATGCTCAAAGTGTGGAAAGAAGCATGGTGGAGATTGTCTTAAAGGGACTAGAAAATCTTTTAAGTGTGGAAAATAAGGTCATCGAGCAGCTGAGTGTCGAAGTAATGGAAAAAGGGTTTCTAATGATGTGAATAAAGAAAAGACTGCAGAGAACGCACCACCAACACTTCAATGCTTCAAGGGCAAGGAAATGGAGAATTATGCTAATAAATGCCCTAATACAAGGGTTAGTGATGATTGACATGAGCAACCACTTAAGGCAAAGGACAAAGGGAAGTCACATGCAATCACTATTGGCGATGTTGAATATGACAACGATGTGGTGGAATGATTAAGTGTTTATGTAATGGGATTCCCAAATAATGTTGTATATAGTATCATGGAATATTGGAATATTTATGTATTGGTCTATTGTGGTTTTAAATGGTATCAGTAACCATAGAATGTGATTGAGATATTTTTGGAAAAAAAGATGATATGCGCATAATGAATGGAAAACAAGAAAATGATATGTTTGACCGTATTCATGAGCTCATGACTGATATAAGGAGAAGGTTATATCATGGTTTGAGTATATAGAATTTTTGGATTTTGGTATGTGGAAAGAGTTAACTTTTGACTGCATTCATGTTTTCACTATGGTTCAATTATTGGGTATTCATTCTTCAAAAGAATACATGATTAAGGTATTCACATGTTTGTAATTTGACCAACATGATATATCTTATGATAAATGGGGGATAAATGATGGCTTTCACGTGATTGTTATGTGACATTTCAAGTAATCATTTTCTTTATACTATAAGATTGGACCAAAGTATTTTAGATAAGCCTAAATATTGGAATGGATTATGTTGGACATAAGTTAGGATAGATATTTTTTCGATATTATTGATGGGAAGTTATAGTAATATAGATTTAGAAAAAGGACAACCTGCAGGATGGGCGACATCCCATCGCGTCGGACAAGGCAGTGGGAATCGAACCCACAACCGAAGTGCGACTGGCCTTTATCGCCTACCACTGGCCTACAGGAAGTCCCTGTTTAGTATAAACTAGTTTTATTATATTAAGCAGTATGATATATGAAGTATAAGTCCATTTTAGGAACCATATATGATTAATCTCACTATAGATCGACCTATGTATATTTAATAACTTTTGCTAACCTTTTGTTTGAGACAGATGGAATGACCCGTCATTCTATCACATGATCTGCTAACACTTTGCAAAATAACAAATTCAACATCATTTCTGTAAGAGATGAAGTGAAAATTTTTCAAGGCACGAACTACAGTGAGATTATACCAAAATAAAGTAAGTATTTATTTTAATTCAAATTCTTCAACTTTAGGGAAATGATCTTGAAAACAAAAAATGTTGTCCTAGTGCCCTTATATCCGATGAATCAGATGGTACCCTAGATCATCACAAATTTATGGCTTTGTGATTGCTTGATTTTCCCTAGCCATGTTCTCTACCACTCTCCATCAGAACATGATGATTAGATTTCTCTCCCATATCCATATTTTCACCTATGTGGAATCCCAGTGATTAGTTTATTTCGGTAACCGTTACGTTTCATAATTTTTTTTAAAGATTGGTTTTGGTATTCCTTTTTACGATGTGGGTTTCTATTAATGACAATTTCGAGTAGTAAACCATTTATAACCCTGACGAATTTCAAGGGCGAAATTCATTTTAAGGGGGGTAGAATGTAACATCCCGAGATTTTATGAAAAATATTCTTTTTAATTTCATTAATGTCTTGTGTTGTACGCTACACCAAAAGAATCTTGCACAACACGCATCATTGACTTGATTTTCATTACACTCAATCGCGACGTTCCTCGATAGCGTGTGTAGTACGCAATACCGAGTTTCACTAAACAACGATATGCTATTAAAATATTAGTAAAAGTATCCGTTATGAATAGTAATAATCACTTTTTGAAATTTTGTAAATTCTATTTTCAAAATGGACTTCATTTTCGGATTTGGAATATCAATATTATCTTAGGGTGAAATTTTGGTACTTTTCGGATAACTTTCATTTTCCGAAGAATAGTGAAAATTACTAAATATTAATTAAAAACAACCTTTTTAATAGAAATAATTAATAGTGATAAATTATTAATTTGAGTGGTTTTAAAGTATATTTATAATATATTTTTACAATTTAATATGATGTTGGTTATTGGATGTAATTTCACATTTAAACCAGACATAAACAAGTGTCAATCTTTTGATAGTTATTATATCTTAAGAACACGCTATTTGTTTTGACGACGGGAATTAGTTTTTAAATTAATTAATGGAACAGATATGTTTTGAATTTGGTAAAATAAACATCATTTTTGAGTTCATAATATCAAATATAGCTTAGGCCTAATTTCTGGTATTTTTCTGGAAACTTTCATTTTTTTGATGAATAGTGAAACCACTAAGTGGTAGTTAAAAAATGAATTTTTCATAAAAATTAATTTTACCGCTTCTGTGAGTGGAATTTCAAAAATCTGAGAGACACGATTGATGTCAGTAAGTAAAATGTTGTTCAATGAGATGAAAATAATTTTTGGTGAATAGTAACTTTTTACTTTTATTACCACGGTTAAAAGTAAATTGGGTAATTAAGGGTAGAAATGATATTATTATTACCCTAACACATGTCCTAATTCTATTGGACAAGTTTAATTCGACCAAAAACGACGTTAGGAATAAAATATGACCATTTAGGCCCACTTGGATTAGATTAGGACATTTATTATTAATTTATTTAAAGAAGGGTTAAAATAGTTAAAATCAAAGTTTAATAAGTATATCATTTTTAATATAGGGTTATACATAAGATGAATTCAACTATAAATATTAATTAGAAAGCTAAAAATATTTCCTACATAATGATATTTTATTTGTAAATTTTAGACTTTAAATAATTTAATTTATTTATGACACAAAGATGATGGTGTAATTATCTTATTAATGAAATATTGAAATAATTGATGTTATAACTGCCCAAATAAATATAATTTGAGCCTTTTTATGAATTACACTAATTTTCTAGGTTAACATGACATGTTAGTATTGATTTAATTAACTGTTTTCTAACTAATCATTCTGTTATGATTTTCACAAAAATCAAATACTAAATAGTGTCAAAATTGACATAAAATAGTTTTTAAAACAAATACTATATTAGTAACTGTTATTTTATTCCTAAAAATATAAGGTTCGGAAAAATGACTTAGATAAGTTTATATATATTAATAATAAACACTTTTGTTTAGTTTGGCTTTTTATAGTATGTTTATTAACCTTATAGTATAAGAACACAAGAAGACACGGTAAAAGTAAAATTATTTTAATTAATGTTAAATCTAAATGATAAGGTTAAAATATGAACCTAAACTTGTCTAAATTCTATTGGATGAGCCGATTTCGACCCATCCCCACCTTAGCTTCGAAATAAATCAATTTGGAGCTATTTAAAACCGAACTTGTCTTTATAATAAAATAATATTTTTAGTTTTTCCAAAGGAGCCCCTCTCCTCCCTTATAAAAGGGAACCTCCTCCCTCTCTTCCTCACACCACATTGAGCCTTCAAGATCGTCCAACCCCTGAAATATTCTCTTCTCCACTTCCCTAGAAACATCCTAGAGGTTTTGGTCTTACTCAAAGACCAATTTTAGTGCCCTAAAAGGAGATCTCAAAGAGGCGCTTCAAAGAAGAGGTAATGTCCGTTACCAATTCTTTCAACTTTATTTCCTCTTCCACTTCTTCTTCTTAGGTTGTTTCATTATGAAGTAATAACATCATTAACAATCATATACTGATATGTTATTATATGTATGAAACAACATTATTTCACCATCTATCCATCCTACGGAAAACGAAATCACCGCGCGTGCGTACGTACGGAATACCGTCTCCACACCGTGGTGTAATCTATTTTCCACCACCACCTTACTTGGATGAGTATAATGGTGTACATAATAACTATATATTATTATTGTAAGGTGATATTGATTATGAAATAGTATACATACACTCCAATACAATTCCACGATCATGATAACGATATCATCGCTCGTGCGTACGTACGGACTACCGTCTCCACGACGCGATGAGATTCATTCTCCACGTTAACCATTCATGAATGATTATAAAGTATATATAATAAGTAATCATGAAATATATGACATAATAATGATACTTAATTTATGTGTATATATATGTATGTCATCTACTTAATTCCATTATACTCAATAAGGAAAAGAAAACAGCGTTCATGCGTACGTACTGTCTACCGTCTCCATGAACGGTGTATTTCTTTCCATTTACTGATCTATTATATATATATATATATATTCTGAATATATATTATATATAAATCATGTTTTATATTCTGGAATTAAGTAATCATGGTCTAAGTAATCGTATGAATAATTACAAGTCAAAACATGGACGACAAATGAAACGATTTTAGCCAAAACGCTCTTTAACATTGAATTTACAAAAGAACGGGTAACATAAAGCCATAAGTGAACCATATATGATATCATAACAATGAGTATGATTCTGGAATAAGTCAATGACATTATTTAAATCATTATACAGGAGGTTCAGACACTTTCGAAGCAAATCGGACCTAAGGTGAGGAAAAATATCACAATCTCATTTTATTCGAGATTGTTTATAATTTGGTATTTACTGGGGTGTATTTTATCATCCACATACATGTTTCCTCAATATGTAATATTATTTCCATCCACATACAATTGTTTAAATACATTTTTCCCTTTGGTGAGTTTATAGTAAAAGATATGAAAAGAATCATATGTCGTTTTTCGTACGAGGTTCTTTTTGACTTTTCTGACAAAAGTACGAGAAGAATGTTTTTTTAACTTATACGGCATGAATGGATTTTTAAAACATTATTTCCAAGAATCTTCGTTTACATGTTTTCAAGTTTATTTTTAATCAAATTATTTTAGTATAAAATTGAATGAAATGTTAAGAAAGGAAAATGTTTTTGAAGTAGAAAGGATAATTTCCTCAAAAATGGAGTTCAAGTGTTTTATCAAAATTATTTTCCATCTAAGATAATATAGGGTTATGTTTCTATCCCTATTATTACAATGATTTGATTATTATTTGATGGAAATATTTTTATGAATTCTTTTATCTTATATGAATTGTTTTATGATGTCATGATGTTTAAGAATCCCATTTTTTTATTACATGGGTTATGCAATGATGTATGATTTATGATTTTGTGGCACACATAAGAATGGTATAATTATGAGATGGGTGGGACCTATATCTCCCTCCAATTCATTGGGTAAAGATTTTATATATCATGAGGTAGACATGGCTGGAACGGCAGGTTAAACTGATTAAGTGAAACAGGACTGAAACGAGGAATGAACTCGGTTCAGAAATGGACTTTGTCCACTAAGATAGTCTTGGAAATGAGTCTTGACTAACAATAAATGATTCTCTATGATTGTGTGTGTATGCCACAATGTTTAATGTTTTATGTTGTGATTATTGGGATTACATTTCACTACTATGATTTATCCCATGTTATGAAATTATGATCTCTTTTGCATGTTAAGATTTCCAAAATGTTATGTTCTTATGAATATGATGTGATTAATATTTCTTTTTTTTTTACCCTTACTGATCATTTGAGCTCACCCTTTTATGATTTATTTTCCCATGGATATAAAGAAAGGTTTTAGGTAGAAAAAAAGGGAAGATCTTTATGTGATATGTTGAAGATCTTTCACCACGATTAGAAGATTATATTCCGAGTTTCCAAAGACACTAAACTATTACGACCTTTGTGTGTGTGTTTTTGTTATGTACTAAGTATTCCGCAAAGTAATGTAATGTCCATGTACGTTAAGCTTCAGGTCTCTACAGTCTGTCTAGCCACAGTCGTTCGTGCCGCCACTGACATCCATCTAGCCGCCGCTGCTGTCCGCTGAGCCTTTTCTTGGCCGCCCGTGGCCTTCCAAGCCACCCCAGACACACCGCTTGAAGCCTTCTGAGCCACCCTAGACACACCGACCATGGCCCCATGCTGCTCTGGCTGAGCCGCCCCGCGGCCCCGAGCCGCTCTGGTTGAGCCGCCCCGCGGCCTCCACCCTCCTAGCCAAGACGCCCCGGTTGAGTCACCCTGTGGCCCCGTGACATCCACGATTGAACCCTCACGGTCTACCAGGCCAGACCAAGCTAGTCGGGCCGAACCTAACGGGTTGGGCCGCACGGCATGCTAGGTCGGTCTGACTGGGTCAGACCGGACATAGGTCCAATATGACCCATTTACTTCTTTTGGCCGTAACTTTGGCAACAAATGTCCATTTGACGAAGCGTCATGGCGCTGGAAATCTTGGAGCTAGATGGTCCCTTTGAGTATACCCCACTAGAGTTTTGTATTAAGAGGGGGAACAATATGGTTGGATCTAGAACGAACCCAACCAGGCCCCCAGGACTAAAAGACTAATAACTCATAGCCTAGGCATCCGATTGAAGCGCTGTCAGTTGCGTTGAGACCTCTATGGCTTGGCAGAACTTTGAGTTTCCTCTTCGAGGGACATCATGGTAGTTGGTGTATTGAATAGTAGCTTGTGGAGAAGATCCTCCAGGAGATGAGCGAGAATAGTGTAGGAACCCAGTAGGTAGCTGCGACTTGACGACTACTAACCTTTTCGATATGAAGTGAATTGATAGGGCCAGTGGGGAGCACATTTGTGTGACATGGAAGACCCATGGTACTCGACAAGAAGAGTACCTCATCTTGTCACAAGGGTGAGCGCATTTGTGTGATGTGACAGACCCCCTGTACTCGACAAGAGGAGTACCTCAGCAGTCTAAGGTTTGTGGGAAGCGCCTATGTGTGATGCGGAGAGCCCACTAAACTCGTTAGAGGAGGGGATCTTCAGCAGCCGAGGTGTTCGATGATTTCACTGGGGATGTTACTTTTAACTAAACTTAGAATAAATCCTGCTGTGAGATGAGTTATTATCTCTGTGTTTTACTCCTGATTGAGAAGAATAATTTGATAACTTAGGTATATATATGGGAATATACCTATGTAGGGTTATCTGTTGATTTCATACATTATGGTTTATCCTTGGTGTTTTTGTGAGACCTTGAGGGTCTTAATATCCCAACAGAGTATCATTATACTCACCCCTATAGGGGCTATGCCCACACCATGTTGTGTTGGATGCAGACGACAGACATCGCCGACTGATGGTGAGAGTACCAGGACTAGACGGTGCCCAGAGGTGGACCATGCGGCGTATCGGTACATAGAGGATACGGGTGGGAATGGAGTGATGAGGAGGTGATCTATACCTACACATCTGTTAGGAACCTCAAAAGATGATCTAGTAGACATATTTTCTCATTATTCAGTTGTTTTTTATTTCAATTGTACATTTACCTTTACGGTTGGACTTGTATTTTAGACCCTTTAATTTCAGCACTCTTTTGGTTATACAATTTTCTTGTGTTCGTATCTTACTGTGTGCTTGGTTATGGGAGTGAAATAGTGCTGTCTTGGGTTCCCTCAAATGATTAGTGGTTTTTGGGGTACTTAGGTGCAGCAGAGTGTCTGACTAATGTCATTTCTCAAAAGAGGAAGTAAATTTAAACAACTTCTTAAAGGTATTATAAATATAAAATAGATTAGAATAAAAAAAATACATGAGAGGATGTGGGTTGTTTATAGTTTAAAAATATAGAAGACGTTTTCTGGGAGAAGATTTTTTTTTTTTTTTTTCATTTTGAAATATAAGTTTATTAAAAATGCACAACGAGAAGATGTCTTTTTAGAAAACTATTTTTAGAATGTGTAATCGATATCACTATACCTATTCATTTTTCTTATTAATAATTATTATTTATATCAATATCCATTTAATTATGATCGCCTAATTTTTTAACCATCAAACCCTACAAGAGTTTACTTAACCCTAGAGATGAAATTACATAAACCCTAGGCTAGCTTCAGAACACGCAATTGCAACACCCTACTTTAATTGCTATTATAAGTTTAGATTGGGGTCAGTGTTTAATTAAAGCACATATAGATTTTGGAAATGAGGATTATTTATGTTTAGGGATTATATTTGAACTCTACAAATATATCCCGTGTGGTCTTGTATTACTGATTTAGATCGCGCTCTCACAATTTACACAAAATCTCAACTTCACGTGTCTTGGTGTTTATCGTTCAATTTTTTTCTTAGCTTATAATAATTTAAAAACACAATTCATGGATCATATTATGTGAATTATAGTAGGTTAATGATTCAAAATAATTAAATGAAGAGGTTAGAAGATAGATCGATCACTAAGAAAATTACTCTTCCATGGGCGGTGTGGTCAACATGGAGACGTTTTGTATGAGCATAGAATTGAAAGTGTAGAACCGAATCTCATCACCACTCATGATTCCAACCCAATTATAAATATTAATAGAAGAAAAAAATGGAAGAACACTGAATATTAATTGAATAAAATTCAAGATACCAACATGAATGAAAATAAATTCAAAGAGAAGGTGTGAGAGGAGAGCCTTTTTGGAAGAGAGGATTGCACAAAGCCTTACTTCTTCCATCAGTTGTGAGGGGATCTCATGAGACAACCTTTCGGAAAAACCATTACAGTGCCTCTACCAGCCTTTCCAATGAGTGAAAACTCAATTTAAATAGATTTTTAGAGGGCCAGGGTTACATAAATTTTTTAAGATTGAAATGAAAACTCGTCCAAATATTTTATTCTACATTGGACCGCATAGTTGACCTTATAAACTCGTGAATTGGATGGCCCTCTAAAATTATTATTTTTTATAGTCATATACCCGAGCTTCCCTCAAAATTTGGGCTCAATCCAAGACAGGATGAAGAAAATATGGCCCAAATATTACATTGATGTCCAATCTGGATATTTCAGTCCATCTTTATCTTCGTGGCCCGTTTACTCCACTCAAATTCCCGATCCAGCTCAGATTTCTTCAATATAATTTGTATCCCATTTTTCCATGAAAACATTAACAATATTTTATGTCAAAATAATTTATATTAATATATTTTTCCCGAAATACTACAGTGAATTTTAAGAGGGTAAAACTGGATTTTTCATCAAATTTGAAAATGAAATATCTAATTCCAAATATTTCATAATTGAACATATTTAGCACAATGTGGGGAAATTATGTAATTTATTATCAATAAAATATTCAAAAAATAGTTTTTTATTAACTTCTCCACACTTACCCTTTTGCACACCCGGTAAAAAACTCATAATATGTAAAAATCAATATAAAATCAAAACAATTTTAAAACACATATCCTTGAGATACAAAAATTCCACACCAAGAAACAGAAGATATCCTAACTTATAAAAAACATTATTCAAAGTTATCCATTTATATAATTCAATATATTTCCACTTCATTTATCCTCCAATGCACAAAATATTTACCTCACTTGAATTTTCTCTAATCACACAAATGTCAATTTTTAGCAATGTGTTTCTCATCCAAACTCATACAAGGGTCGTAATAGGCTTGATAAATTCCAACATCACCACCTTATGTGAGTGAAAAATATATGTTTATCATGAGAAAATTTTAGGGTTGTTTCGTGGCTTTCGGTTGGTAGGGTTTAGATGTGATAAACTGTGAGGCTGACTGAGGAGGTCCTGACTCTTTTTGAAGAAAAATTACATTAATCTAATTTTCACTTAAACCCAGTCTCCTAATTAATAACCGTATCATCAATTCATCTCCTTCATCATAAAAATTCATGGAATGTTTACACCATTCATCATTCTGTAACAAAAAGTTCCAATCTTCTCAAACATGATTTTTTGAAAGCTCCAGATAGGCACACCTATCTACCTATATTAGAATCTCTAGAAAAGGCACAACTTCACTTATCATGAAGGATCCAGAAAAGGCACAGCTTTCAATATAACAATTTTCTTAAAAAGCGAACACATCTCTTCATAATATAATTTTCCACCCAATGTATCATAGAATGTGGTAGCACAAAACAAGACAACTTCCCCCACACTTAAGGTGAACTAGATTATGCAATTTCACATCAAGAGTTGGTTGGATAGGCTAAATTGGCTTGTAATGTGGCTACCTAAATAGGATTTTCAAGGCTTCTACGGGATACAAGGATTAAATGATCAAGGTAGGCCATTATAAAATGGGATTCTTTGAAATATGGGCTTTAATACCAAACAAATGCCTCAATTATTTAAACATAAGTACCTCAAACCCTCAAGTTTTGATAAGAATAAATCAATTTTTGGTTAAATCAAGCATGATTTGGTTCTATCATGAAGTGAGGTGAATATAAATAATATGAAAATAATGTTTTATATGCCATATAAGAATGTGATTTCAAATATAATGAAAGTGAGATGTGTCATGGGATTCAAAATTCACTGTACTTTTCATGAAATTACTAAATATTTGAACTTGAAACAAAGTCATTTTCAACATTCATGTAAGCTCAGTTTTAAGGGATAAATTGTTTCACTTATTGATATCGATTTCAAAGTGGTGATGAGAATCAGTTAAGCTCAAATGATATAAAAACACACAAAAAATTGAAAAATAAACACACAAAATTTGAAAAACACACAATTTTTTTTTGTTTTGTTTTTTTAAACAGGAAATCAATTGAAATTACTACACTAAAAGGTTTTCTCAACCACACTTAAAATATTTTATTGTCCTCAATGTAAACACATGATATGATATATGAACATGAAATGTATACTTTTAAATAAAACAAAGAATAAAAAATTAAAGGGTTAGGAATAACCTGATATGCTCAAGTGATGATGTGGTCATGCAGTGTGATAAAATCCACTGCATCAGTAGGAATTCCCTCAATATATCTCTTCAAATGATTCCAATTGGTTGTAAAGATCCTTCTTTTGTCCTCTTGTCTGATCTCCACTACACCATAAGGAAAACAATTAGTCACATCATAAGGACCTAACCATATGGAACGCAATTTACCAGGCATCAGCTTCAGTCGTGATCTATAGAGAATGACATTCTCTCCATCATTAAACTCCCTTTGTTGGATAATTTTTTCATGAGATGCTTTTGATATTTACTTATAGAGCCTTTAGTTATCATATTAAGAGAATACAATATCCTCAAGCTCTTGATTTTTCAACTTCCTTTGGATTCCATCTTGAGCCAAATCCATGTTGCAATTTTTTATAGCCCAATAGGAACGATGCTCAACTTCCACGGGGAGATGACACGCTTTCCCAAAAACAATCCTAAATGGGGACATATTAATGGGTGTCTTTTATGCTATCCTATAATCCCACAATGCAACATCCAATTGCTTTCCCCAATCCTTCCTATTTGGCTGCACAGTTTTCTCTAATATCTGTTTCAAATCACTATTTGAAACATTAGTCTGGCCATTTGTTTGGGGGAGGTATGGTGTTGCTGTTTTGTGTGTCACCCCATACTTCTGAAGGAGGGAATCTAAATTCTGATTGTAGAATTGTGTCCCTTGGACACAGATTATGGGCTTCGATACTCCAAACATGCAAAAAATTTGTTCATTGACAAAGTCCACAACAACATGAGAATCGTCAGTCCTGGTGGCCTTAGAATCCATCCATTTACTCACATAATCAACAGAAACCAAAATGTACAAAAAATAAAGGAACTAGGAAAGGGAAGCATAAAATCAATTCCCCATACATAAAAAATCTAATAGAATAGTATGGGATTTTGGGGCATCTCATGTCTCCTAAAATGTTCCCAATGAGTTGGTAATGAGAGCACGACTTACAAAACACATAGGCATTATGGAATAAGAAAGGCCAATATAATCCAAAGTCCAAAAATTTCCTAGCTGTCCGTTGGGGTCCAAAGTGTCTACCACAAGCAAGTGTATGACATAACTGTAAAATAGACTCAAACTCATGATCAGTAACACACCTCCTATTAATTTTGGACACTACACATGCACCATAAATAGGGATCATCCCACACACAAAATCTGGACTCACTCTTTAATTTTTGGACATGATGTTTCTTTAAATTTGTAGGGATTTAAGATGAAATAAGTTATTTTACTAAATACGCATACCAAGGATTTATACTTGAGATAGAGTAAAGATGCTCATAGGGGAAATTATCCTAAAGTGGTACCTAGTTCAAGGTGTCATCCTCTATTGTGTGAGTAAGCAAACTCATGTGGTCCGCCACTAGGTTTTCTGATCCCATATTTCCCTTTATCTCAATATAAAACTCTTGAAGAAGGAGCATCCATCAGATAAGTCTAGGATTTCTGTCTGGCTTCTTTAAGAGGTACCACACAGCTACATGTTTAGAAAAAAACTACTTTAGAGCCCAATAAATATGAACGTAATTTATCTAATGCGAATATAACAGCAAGAAACTTTTTTTTCGTGGTTGTGTAGTTTTATTGGGCAGAATGTAGTGTCCTTGACTCATAGGCAATCAAATGTGAACGTCCCTCCACCCTCTGAGATAAGACAACTCCCACCACGAAGTTGGAGGCATCACACATGAGCTCAAAAGGAATCTCCCACTATGGGTTTTGTATGATTGGTGGAGTGGTCAGACACTTTTTTAGCTCATCAAAGGAAGTCCTGTAAGAATAATCAAACATAAAATCAGAATCCTTTTGATGTAATTGTGACATAAGAAGATCAATCTTACTAAAATATTTGATGAAGCGCTGATAAAATCATGCATGCACTAGGAAAGATCTAACATCACACACACATGAAGGATATGGTAAGGATTAAATAATATCTACCTTAGATATATCAACCTCTATCCCATGTTTTGACACTACATTTCCTAAGACAATGCCATTCTCTACCATGAAATGACACTTTTCAATGTTCACGACTAGATTCTTTTCAATACAACAATTCAACACCTTACCCAAACTACATAGACATTCATCAAATAATGACCCATACACTGTAAAATCATCTATATATACCTCCATGAAGGTCTCAATAAAATCAGAAAAAATACTCACCATGCATCCTTGGAAGGTACCTGGGGCATTACAAAGTCCAAATGGCATCCTTCGTTAGTCAAACGTGCCAAAGGGACAGGTGAATGCAGTCTTCTCCTGATCTTCCAGAGCTATAGGAACCTAAAACATCCAAATAATCCATCCATGAAATAATAGTGTGTCTTCCCTACTTGTATCTCTATAATCTGATCAATATATCGGAGGGGTAAATGGTCCTTGCGAGTAGATTAATTTAGTTTAAAATAATCAATACACACATGCCAACTGTTTTGTACCTTCATCGAAACTAACTCATCTTTAAAATTTTTTACAACTCTAACACCACTTTTCATAGGCACAACCTGAATAGGACTCACCCACTAGAAATCCGAAAAGGGATAGATTATACCTACCTCGAGCAATTTCTCATCCTCCTTTTTAACAACCTCAAAAAGTGTTGGATTGAGTCTCCTTTGTGGTTGCCTCACTGGTTTAGCCCTATACTACAAAATATTCTTATGCATGAAAATGGAGGGGCTAATACCTAATATGTCAACCAAGGTCCACCCGATTTCCCTAATGTTATCCCTCAAAAGACTCAAAAGTTTTCTTCTTGTTCAAAAGGGAGATGGTTAGCAATGATAACAGGTAATTTCTCACCACTGAAAAAATATGAGTATTTTTGATTTGGTGGAAATGGCTCGAGTTCCAGTGTAGGGGGGTGGTTTATGGATGAAGAAATATAAGGAACTGAAATATGTGCACAAGGATCATGAGTATCAGAATATACTTCATTAATTATTGAATAAAGCATCAAATCCATTAGCATACTAAATATCCAATTCATAATCAAAGTTCACATGATCAAAATCAGAATATGATTCCACTTAAAAATCAAATCTAAGAGTGTCTTGTGCATTATAAATATGCGTGGCAGTACACTTAGACATCAAAATACAACCAATACTCATAATCTCCATAATCATTGAACAATAAAATTTCATGGGGTTTTTATTTGTTGGTTCAAAATTGGAGATTAAAAATGTTGAATGATCCTCTGAGGGGTACTTCATGGAATCCATAACATTAATTATCACAACATCAACCCCAAATTCCATGGAATGTGTACCCTAATTGACATTTTTGATTGTTTTTCTATTTTGAGGAAGGGTCTTCCTAATATAATGGGAGCATGAGAACATACATGATCTTCCTCCATGTTAATCATGTAGAAATCTACTAGGAAGATCATGTCTCTTACCCGGAAAATTACATCCTCAAGGCCTCCCACTAGATATGTTGTAGCTATATTTGATAACTACACTACTACTCTCATCGGTTTCAGCTCACCAACCTACAAATAAGAGAATACAAAGTGAGGCATCACATTTATGGATTCTCCCAAATCATAAAGTGCATCATAAATGTGAAACTCCCCAATGGTTCATGGGATGGTGAATTTCCCTGGATCCTTGCACTTTGTCGGCATTTCATGATTTGGTGTAATGAGTGCTAACACATTGTTTTAAAGATTGATCCTCTCATTTCCCTTGAGGCTTGTTCGATTGGTACAATTTTCTTTTATGAATTTTTCTTACCTAGGATTTTTTCTTAATGGATTCCTGTAGAGGAATGTTGATCTCCCCACACTTGAATGTATTCAAAACCTCTGTTTGCATTGTTTCTTCATCCATCTTCTTGGATTGAACAACCCTATTTGGAAATGGAAAGAGTTTAAGAGGAACAAAATTAATCTTTATCTTACCTTTATCTATCTCCATGAGTTGCTTATCTATTGATATGGATCACGACTTCTCCAGAATTTAGGTGAATCCACGTGGAACAATAAATGAATATGTATCAGTTGTTTGTATACCATTTCTCAATGTGATGGCACCGACATTACACTTGATATTTGTAGTAGGTTGGGATGGTAGATTTGTGTAATTCATACTTACTAGTTTGTGGAGGGCAGTGGAAATTTGGCTCATTCGAGTGTTCAACTCCCTCATTTCCAATACATGACTCTTCAGATCATTCTGTTGTTTAAGAAAAATTTTCTTCAAAAGGTCATTAGTGTTAGAATCTTACTTTGTTGGGGGATTCCCTTGTTCCTGGCTTGTTGATGTTTGTGTTTCAAATCTCCATTGGGGTTGTTGGAAACCCTGTTGTAAAGGCGAAGGCTTCTGGAAGTTTTGTTGAAAAGGGGGCCTTTGTTGTTGTCAAGAGCCATACCTCATGTCTGATTGATATTTTTCCCCTTGGTTGTATGCTGGTGAAAAGGAATCATATTCTTTTGGGAGATATGGTTGTTGTTGCTGCTGATATGGTCTCTCAGAAAACACTGATGCACAATCTTTTACTTGTTGTAGTTGTGGGAAATAGTTTGTTGGGTGGCTTTCTCAGTGCAAATGCCACAAGACCCGGACAGAGGGGGTTGGGATGTCTTTTGTGCCAAATCAATCTACCTCACCATAGTTGTCAATTCTTCTAACTTGGTATCAGTAAAATGAATTTCAATAGAATATGGACTTACCAGATGTACTCCCATGACATGTGGTATACCTCAATCACCAAATTTTTGGGAGTTTTGGGCCATTTTTTATCAACGCACGTGAATATACTGGTGTCTTATACACCAATACTCCTCCATCTACGACATTCACCATGCTCCTCTCCAAAGGTGCGAGTCCTTCATATAAGTATTGGATGAGGAGTTGCTCACTGATTTGGTAATGTGGGTCACTTGCACACAACTTCTTGAATCGTTCCCAGTACTAATACATTATCTCCCCTTGGGATTTATTGATCCCTATGATATACTTTAAAATGGATGTGGTCCTTGAAGCTAGAAAAAATCTCTGCATGAAAGGAAGTTTCAAATCGTTCCAACAAGTTACATCTCAGTTTGTAAATAATACATCCAGTCTTTCGCAGCTCCATCAAGTGAGAATGCGAATTCTCTTAGTTTGTTTTGATCTTCAGAATCATTTATTTGTTTTAAGGTTGATCAAACCACATTAACTTCTTTAAGGTGTTTTTTATGATCCTCACCAGAGAGGCCTTGAAATTTTGGGAGCAGGTGAATTAATACAGACTTCAGTTCAAATTCCAATTCGAGATTTGGATATGATATGAAATTTGGTTGATAATTAATATCGGGTGCAGCCAATTCTCGAATGATTATAATAAGTTAATTTCCATTATTTATAGAAATTAGTTCTTTTTTTTATGGTTGAATTTGAATTTCATCCTATTTCAATGTTCTGAAAGTGGAGGACTTCTCCAACTGGTTGAATATTGATACTTCCCCATAGACTAAGAATGTCTGATTCATGCCCTAAGGCTACATTCAATCTCAGAGTCAAGATTTATGTGATATTAAGGATTATTTTGTGTCATAAATAAAATTAAATTGAAAATAATGAATGTGGACTGTAGTAATATAAAAATTATAAGTTTGAGTTGTTGGTCGAAAAAGAAGTAGAATAAAATAAATGGAGAAGGAAAAAAATCAGTTTAGGTAAAAAATGAAGAAAGAAGAGAGGAATAGAATAAAATGTAAAATAAAATAAATACCTCTAATTGGTTTAAATAATTATATGCATTACTGGAAACAACGCCAATTTGAAATAGCACTATTGTGGGCACCCTCAAATGATTAGTGGTTTTTGGGGTACTTAGGTGCAGTAGAGTGGCTGACCAAGGTCGTTTCTCAAAGGAGGAAGTAAACTAAAACAACTTCTTAAAGTTATTATAAATATAAAATAGAATATAATTAAAACACTACTTGAGAGGATGGGGGTTTTTTATAGTTTATAAATCAATAAGAAGTTTTCTATAAGATGATTGTAATTTTTTTATAATTTTGAAATGTAATTAGATTAACAAAGCACAACGAGAAGATGTTTTATTAGAAAATTATTTTTAGAATGTGTAATCGATCTAACACTACCTCTTCATTTAATTATTAATAATTATCATTTAAACCAATATCTACTTAATTTTGATCCCCTAATTTTTTAAACCTCAAACCCTACAGGAGTTAACATAACCACAAAGATGAAATTACTTAAATCCTAGGCTAGCTTCGGAACACGCAATCACAACAACCTACTTTGATTGTTGTTCTAAGGTTATATTATGGATAGTGGTTAATTAGAGAACATATAAATTCAAGAAATGAGGATGAATTGTGTTTAGGGACTATATTTTAACTCTACAAATTTATCTCATGGGGTCTTGTATTACTGATTTAGATCGCGCTCTCACAATTTAAACAAAATCTCGACGTCGCGTGTTTTTGTGTTAATTGCTCAATTTCTTTGCTTAGTTTCATATAATTTAAAAACACAATTCATGGATAATATTATGTTAATTATAGTATCTCAAGTATTCAAAATAATTAAATCAAGAGGGTAGAAGATAGATATATCACTAGAAACTTACATTTCCATGGGCAGTGTGGTCATTGTAGAGACGTTTTGCATGAGGAAAGGATTGAAAGGGTATAACCCAATCTCATCTCCACTATTGATTCCAACCCAATTAGAAAGATTAAGATAAGAATAAAAGGTAAGAAAATAGAATATTAATTGAATATAAATTTAATATACAAACATTAATGAAAAGAAATACAAAGAGGAGGTGGGAGAGGAGAGCCTTTTTGGAAGAGAGGATTGCACAAAGCATTTCTTCTTTCAATAGTAGTTAGGGGATACCAAGAGACACCCTTTCAGCCAAACCATACCAGTACCTCGACCAGCCTACCCATAGAGTTAAAACTCCATTTAAATAGAGTTTGTGAGGGCTAGGGTTACATAAATATTTTAAGTGTAAAATATTTTTTTCCAAGTTACACCACATAGTTGACCTCAAAATGTGTGAATTGGATGGCCTTATAGAAGGATGATTTGGTCATAATAATATCCCCGAGCTTCCCTAAATATTTGGGCTCAATCCAATCCCAGATAAAGATCCCAATGGTAAATTGATGTCCAATCTAGATCGTTCAGTCAATCTTTGTTTTTGTGGCCCACTTACTCCACTGAAATGCCCGATCCAGCTTACATGTCCTGAATCGAATTTGTATCCCATTAAGTCAGGAACACATTTAAAAAATTTTATGTCAAAATAATTTACATTAAAATATTTATTCATTAAATATTACATTGAATTTTAAAATGGTAAAACTAGATTTCTCACAAAAATTTCAAATGAATGATCTAATTCCAAATATTTCATAATTGAACATATTTAGCATAATGTGAGGAAATTATTTCATTTATCATTAATAAAATATTCATCAAAACGGTGTTCTATTAGTGATTTTATAGGTCATAAAGGAAAGTCCTTCTGAGTTTTAGGTAAAATTCCTTTTGGTGCTAGTTGTCATCCTCGGGCATATGGATGGTAGGCCTGGTGTAGTCACGACACGGTCCCCGGGGGACGGGTCGTGATAGGTTATTCACAATAAACATATTCTTCAAGAACTCCATTTAGAATTTTATTTTTTACATCCGTCTAAAAATATCTATTTCTCCCATCAATTTTCATAGAAAAAAATTGCCTCCTTAACTCTATTTGATCCACTACAAATTTTGTTTCCTTCAAAATAAAATGCATAAATTTATATATTACATATATGAGTGGGAGTTTCCAACTATTACTATATAAAAATCATTGGAAATACCCCATATTTATTGAATCCCATGGTAAATAATCAATTTTTTTAGTGTCATAAATAATACCACAGATAGAAATTGATTTAAATATGGTATTTATTGATATATTCATATTTTGATATAAATTTTCAATATATTTTTTTTGAAAGGAAATTATATTTTTGAATTATTCAGGTTAACCACAATAATATTGTAAACAAAAACATGAATCCTTTTTTTAACTGCTTAAAAATGTACAAAGTATTGAAGTGACTATATAATAAACTATCATTACGATAAACATGATCACTGTAATTGGTCATTTGATCCCCTCAACAACTCATATTCTCGAGGTCGTTATTCCAATAGTAAGATACATTATATTACCACGTGGGATAAAACAATACACAAAGGAAAAACATAATGTCTGCATAAAGAAATTTAATTTAACATTTCATGACTCTAATCGTTGGAATAAGTTCTATGATCCTCAACTTCTTGAAAATATCACGTGGTCAACATAAAGACCATGGAAATGTTGAAAGGCATGATCATAGTAATATTATCATATATATTCATACAGTGAATCTACCTTCCATGATGCTATAAAAAGGCCTCATGAATTCACTTTTCTTAATGAAAAAAAAACCATAAAAGGATTCTGAAAAAGATATAGTGCCTCATTGATACTCCAAAATTTTACACTATAATTTATCTACATCCACCAAGAGAAAAGGTAGGGTTCCATATACAATATCAACAACATCTTCTACTACTACCCATAGACATGGATCGATGATGGAAATTATTTTAACAATAACTAATGGATATATTCAGCTTTAATTTGGGTTATTTGAAGAAACATCATTATATATGTACTTTTTTTATATTATAGACTAATTATCTATCCATATCAATATAATAAGGAATTATAAACCACTATATTGCTTAAAATTATTATTTTTTTCTAAAAACTATAAACTGTTATTAATTCAAAATTATTTAAATCATAAGACAATCATAAATACTAAAAGAATTGGTATTTTATAAAACCTAAAATTAATATTATTATATTTAATATTTCTATAATCTTCATAGATAAAATATTAAATAAAAAACTTAAATTAAATTAGAATATTAAAAAGTGTATGTTTTATTTCTGAAAGCAATTTATAATATTAATAATTGAATAATTTATTAAACAGAAATGTACCCCTTGATATGTTTGAGCTCTTCCATGATATAGATTATATTACTATATCTTGTTTCTAATTAATTCTAGGTAATAGAACACAGACATAATAGTCAGGACGATATTATCCATATTCTATGGTAGGTATCATCCATTTCATGAAAGAAAATTACATTATTTATATTTGTACCAACAGTATCTCAATAGTTATTATACTCTTATATGAGTTAAATATATAGTTTATATATATTAGGTTATTTTTTTTGAAGAGGATATTATTTTTCGAAATCATCTCATAGAATTCTATAGATGAATCACCTGAAAGAAAAAATTTCATGGACATTCCTCATCTATAATTCTTAAGGATTTGACTATTTGTGATATCATGCACACACAACATAGTTTACATCCACCACATAAATGATCCTTTGAAAGGGGAAAATAGTATCAAATTATATCAACATATATTATTAATGTTTCTTTGATGTTTGGTAAAATAGTTTTTAAACTCTATAGAGTATTAGAAACCAATTATCCATCCTCCCATGTTGCTTTATTTTCTATAATTAAATTCAATAAAATTCATGAACACGATTTCAATTATTTTTTGAAATATTTTTCCATTTTTCACTTATATAACTTGAGAAATGATTAATGGCATATAAAAATCACTCTATATTTGAACGGCGTAATGAATATCAAATATTGGAATTCAGAATGCTTTAAAATATTAATATATGATATTATTATTACATTATACATTATATTTGGATTTAATTGAGTAATGAACATAAAATTATAATATTTAAGACTTAATTTCCATAAATGCCTCGACTGGAACAACTACCTTATATATCATCCAAAATACCAGATAATATGATTAAAAAATGTTGAAATTGTTAAGAATATTATATTATTGAAGACATAATTTTTATTACAATATTTATTAATGTAATTATTCTAGTAATTGTGTTATTTACTTTTATGTATTTTAGGTTACTATTTACATTTTATAAGACATACTATATCATACTATGATGCACTCCATACAAAAATTCACAGATCTATTGATAAAATAAAACAATCTATCATGTTAAATTAATCGAAACATTAGAAAAAACATATATGTTTTATATAATTATCATAATTTAAATTTCAAATATCATAAATTGACACAATATCATAACCCAAAGGAATCTTTTTTTTTTGAGTTTAGATACTGAAATAATTATTTTACAATATTTTAAATACCACAATTAGTCTTCTCACATTACACTATTTTAGACACACTACATATCATAATATCATTCATAAAGTATGGAATGAAAACAAAAAGTGTTAGTATAACCACTAAATAAGAGTATATAGATGATATATAAATCAAAAAATATAATTTAAGAAAAATGAGAATGAGTTTATGTGAACATAATCATGGTACATAGTTATAAGCTAAGAAATTCACATCCAATAAAACATATATCTGGAATCACAAGTTATGGAGTAATAGTTTTAGAATAATAAATGTATATAAGAATATGGAAACATGATTTGGTAATAATATTATATGAAAAAATAACATAGGTATAATAATGTTTCATGTATATATAATCTTAAAAAGTTAACACTCATCTTAGCACCCTTTTCAAGGAATCACTTATCTTAGCACCCTTTTCAAGGAATATCGTTAAATAGTTAAAAGTCTCCATTAATGGATTTGGTTTACTCTCTATTTTAAAGAATGTTAATTCATGACATATAATAAATTACCCAATTTATTAGAGTGATATAAAATACCTAACAATAGAATAGTGATATAATATTCATATGTATTATATAAGAAGTTGAACACTTTCATTATTTATTTATAAAATAATTACCCTATAAGGAAAAAACATGTTCCTTGGATTCATCTATAATACATTATCATAATGAATCCATGGGGTAAGAAAGATTATGTCATTTAACGATATCCCTGATGTTTCATAATCAGAATTATGGTATTTATATATATATGAAAATAATTTTACATAATAATTATAAAATATCATTGAAATATAAGATAAAATATTAATTAATTTCAATAATTATTATTATAAAAGAATATAATTTATAAAAATATCGGAATTGATATTATGTTGAAAACCTAAAAAACATGTCAAGGATACTTTAGAAATAAAAATAGATATGATTATGGGAAAATAAATTCATATTGAAATTTGTAGAATAGAAAAGTATTTTAAAACATTTTTAAAGAAAATGACATCGATAAAAAATGAATCAAACAAGAAAAACATATTACTTATTCACTTAAAATTGTTATAATATATGTAAATGTTTATATATATTAACCCTGATCAATAAAATAACAATATATAAGGAAATATAAAAAAAATTAAATAATATGATCATTGGGTAATATTATTACTAATTAAAATGAACACATAAGGCCAGTTTCTTATAAAAGTAACATTTTTTATGACCTGTGTGTTAAGGGAGAATGAAATGTAATGAAAAAAAATAAATTCTATGAATAACCCCATCATAATATAATATATGGGGTTTTATTAGGAATAAACACATAATTTTCCTGGATAACCATTTCATCAAAAGAGTATTAATTGAAAATGAAATTGGAATAAAATACATACATGTCTATAGAATCATTTAAATAAACTTTTAGTGAAGAAAATAACATTACATGTTATCAAATATCCCATGGATAACGTGATAAATATTGTAAAACACATGAATCTCGTAGTATATACATTATATATTTAAATAAGGTGGTAAATATACAACATATCTCAAAGTAAAAATATTGAGATGATAGATCATTGTATTTAAAATATATTCTAGTGAATGTATATTATCATCTTATATAATAGAATTCACTAAAATACTCACTAATGGAGAATCCATTGAACATATGTTATTTATATTTAAAAATATTTTATGCTTTCAAAATTATATATACTTATTTGTTATGACAACATGTTTTTAAAGCATCTATTTAATATTTTTTTTCACATATAGATAAAATATTCTACCTCTAATTCCTTTTGTGGTTAACATTCAAATAATATAATTACCAGAAATAATATAGAATAACATTATTATTTATGTTAGTAGTTATATTGAAAATTTATTCTCAACATATTTTTTGTACATCATCAGGAAGTGTAAGATGATCACTATTCAGGGTATTGTGGTTAGTCTCACATAGAGGTAAGGAAATTTTAGAGCAGATGATTTTGAAGGACGTGTGGAAACTAGTGGGCGTAAAATTCTTTATTATGTCACTTGATATCTCCAATATGATTGTAAATTCATTATAAGGGGATAAAAACTTTTTCTCGACCACTTTCTTCCACTTGATCTCGATTACATCTTCATTTTAATAATAAAAAAGTTAATTATTAGGTAATAATACTCTAACTTCAAATGGACTCTTCGTGTTGAGTCTCATTTATCTTAAGATAATTATATAGGGAAAATATAGATAATTTTATTCTTTAATTCTTTTAAATCATCTATTTGAAATGATTAATCAATTTAAATGCATAACCTGCTATTTTATTCATATTTTTATTATTTAATCTTATGTTGGAGAAGACATTTAATTCATATTAAATTAACCTAGAGTTGAGAATTTTTAATAGAAAATAATTCATTTAATGCGTGTTTAATTTTTGCAATAATTTTATTGGAATATTATATTTATTGAATTATTGTATGGCACTTATTTTAAAAAATATATATCGTACACTATATCTCTATGTGCATTTGATATATTTTCTCTACTTCATTGGAGAGATTTACACAAATTTATTCTCTGTTATTAAAATCATATTCAATGATTATTGATTTATCTTTATAAGGAGTTATCTTTTTCGTTATACGTGTAAACAATGAAAAAATGCATTTTAACATATCCATGGGTCATGTTAACAATTAATAAGTTAATTAGAAATTTAATTCATCAATAAATCTATAATTTATGTCATCACAGTCACATGTTATTGGTTATGTTAAAATAAAATTTTGGAATGTGTTTTTTGTTACAAATTTTTCTTATAGAGATAGTTTACTACATGAGTAATAAATTTATTCAATATCCCTAGTAGTTGATTTCACCTAATTTTCTTGTTCTTATATACCATATATTTCTTCATCTGGATTCGTACATATGAAAATAAATTTTATTTATGATTTTCATAAGAGGAATGACTTCTCGAAAAAAAAATTAAGATATAGTTTATCAACAGAAATATTAAGAATTATTTTATAAAGATTACCTTCACAATGTTGAGATTCATTATTCTCATTATTTTTAGATGATAAATTTTATGATGTTCCTTATAAATTTTTTCACTATGTAATTTATTTTCATGATAAAAATATGTTATATGATGGAATTTACAAGGAATTAATAAACCAATATTAATGTGCACATCAAATTTCCTTGAAATTAGAAACCCATTTCAAAAAAAAATTGAACTTCATAGAATCTAAAAGAGGATTGGACATCTATAAGACAAATTTATAAGATCAAATAAGGGGGTTTCAAACATTTAGTTGGTGGGGGGGGGGAGTGGGGGTAAGTATAAATATATTTTAACCAATTTAAAATCCTTTTCTACTAACAACAAGTCATTTATTTAGTGAATAAAGCTCAATTTATATCTCCTATTATATCATATTTCAGAGTAATTTATTTTTTTACTATATATAAGAAGAAAATTTTGTTTTACTATTACAGAAGGTGTGAAAAGTATGATGTAACTTTTACTTGATGCTACCACTAGTTTATCATGATACCATCTCTTATAATGGTTTTCATCTAGAAGGATCACTCTACTACTAGTTCACTTTTTCTATTGTTAGCACATCCTCACTAGTACTAGATAAATAATTCTATCATTAGTTTACTTTTTTTATTATTAGATAACTTATTTTACAACTAACAAAACCGTCCTATAATTTATTAATGGTTTTCTATCATCTCTTCAATCATTCTATTAACAATTTATTCATATAAAACTAGTTGAACCTTGGCATATATTTGAAGATATTGATTCTGTTAATACTAAAGAATGTGTATAACCATTAGTTAAAATGATGATACTGATAAATGGGTCTACTAGTTTGAGTCTAAACAGTAAACTATTACCTGAATGTTAGTTACTGTATTTGTTTTGACGAAAATTGAAATTAATTAATCAAAAAACTATCTTATGTTATTTAATAAAATTCACATAAATCTGGATTTAAGAATTATTTTTCTTAAACAACTACACATGGTTATTAAAAAAATTGGAATCTTTAGAGATATGTATTAGTGTGAGGATTCAACTTATTTTATTTTTATCATGTAGTGGATAAGTGGAGACTTATAAAATATATAATTTCACAGGAATCCCTCATTCCTAATGATAGACTTGTTGGGTGAATGATCATATAATTTTTTATACCAGTAAATAAATAGGTCAGTTATTAATAAAAACATAAAGGATAGTCTAGTTTCGAATAGAAATCTCTAGTTTTCCAAAATAACAAATATATAGCAATGAGCATATAATGTGTCCATAATGATATATTTAATAAAGATACAAAATAAGAAATATAACCTTATTGATATTATACTTTGTTGATTAAAGAATAATGAACTGAAAAAGGCTTATTCAATCCTTCTTTCTTCTCTCTAACTTTTTTTAATCAAGGTATACTTACAATACTCTTAATTTCAATTGAATAATATCTAACACTATATTGAATATTTTATAGATACTCACTTATTATTATATTGTTTACTTATGTTATCTCAAATATAACAATAGAAGAGGTTGTGTGAAGCCTTTAAATCTTATGTATAACTTTTATATTAAATCCTAATCCAGGTCATGGATCAAGGTTATTTTTTAATAAAATCCATGATAGTAGTATATTTATATGTAGAGAGGAATATGTATCATCTTTATACTGAACCTATTTTTTGATTCTTCTATGTTTTTTTCTTTTCCTCTTTAATTTTATTAAAACTGAAACAAGTTATAGTTTTAAAAATTAAATAAAAAACATTACATAGATTGTTAACTCTTATTAATTCTATATATACAATTTATAAATAGATTATATTTATTTCAAAAGTTAGTGTTATTTTTAATTTTTTAATTTATAGTTAGTATCTAGCCTTTGTGAAATATTTTCATACAATTAAATTTTTTATCTCAATTATTTTTGTTAACAAGATTGAATTAAAAATGTGGGGTCTTAGTCTAAATTTATACTAAATTGTAAATTTTAATTGGATACTAAAATCACCCCCTCATGAGTTGTCCATGTGGAGAAACATATTGTATCAGATAATTCTATTTATTCATGTAGATAATCATTACACATGATCATTATTCTAGAAAAATCTATTTACTTTGTGCTTATTATTTAATATGATATTAAGGATACTATGATTAAATATTAGGATACCAAAATTATTCCTAATATTTATAGATAAATTAAAATTTGTGGAAAATAAAAAAAATCCACCTTGAAAGAATTATTATTTATGTTTTAGGATAAATTGAATATAAATATGAAATACCAAAAACTACTATGAAATTGTGAGTTTCTCTTACTAAATATAAGAATTGTTAAAATTAAATAAAAATAATGATTTATTTTTTCATTAGGAGGGGGAAATTTTATATGATATCAACCAATGAAACTATAATGAAATGAAATTTTATAAATAAAATACCAATTTTTTTCCTAAATTCCTTATAGTTGTAGAAACATATGCATTACTTTTCTTTTTTGGGACCATTATAAAATATTGTTAGTTGGATTTAAAACACCTTTAACCATTTTCAACCTTGATAATTTTGTACTTATATATCAACTGTTTGGATTAGTATATGTTATGGGTTACACTAAAGTTGAATTTAAACAGATGGAAGGAATAATGTTCTAGGCCTGTAGGAGAATACAATATGATGTCCATATATTGAAGATTCTAAGTGATATGTGAGCACTAGATTTTTTCCATTACCATCCCAAAATGGGATTAAAAAACTAAACCTCTATTAAAACTAAATATGAGAGACGTTAAAGATATACAAAATCATGAAGAAAACCATGTTCATCAAATGACTCCAAGAAAGTACCAATATCACACACCATTCCATTAAGGTATATGATGGTATAATAAAGTGTTTTGTAACTGGTCCCTTATTATATTGATTTTTATATCATATTTTCAATAAAATAATTATTATAATTATCTTTTATTATTATTAAATTATAAATTAATATTTAATATGTTTGATAATAATATATTTATATATAAAGAAATCAAAACCCTATCTTTATAAAATATAAAGTTTTTACTGAAACACACTTTTTGATAAATAATATTTTTTGTAAAGAAATTATATTTTCGAATAATAATAATAATAAATAATAACAAAATATAAATGATAATATAATTTAATTAAGTCCAATGTAAATTTTATAAGGGTAAAAAAGTGATAAATATTATAAAAGTATATATGGGTTTTTATTTAAAATTGAATTTTTTTATTTAGAATTTTTTTTAAAATAAATATTGTTTTTTGAAATTATCATGTTGAAATTATCCAATGATATGTTATTCATTATTTTCTAGGATACTCGAGTTTTTGGGTACTAATTAAACAAGATATGAATATATCATATGTATTATGAAATTATAAATTCCCAAAAGTAATTCCATAAATTCTTTAAAAAGTATCCATAATAAATATGTATTTACCCTTTAAAATAATATTTTTAGGTTATATAATTAATTTAGAAAATTATTAATGAATCCTCTAAAACATTTACTGTATTTTATGCTATTAATATTAATTCATTCTAAACATCACTCACATCTACATCATGAAGTGTATTATATTAGGATTTTGGTTCATGGCCTTATAGGAAATTGAAAAATCATTTTTGTTGGTATAAATAATAGGAAAACATTAGTTAGTATTATAGTTTTTATTAATTTATCATTTAGAGTCTGAAACCCATGATTGAAGATTAATATATAATTCCCCATATTTTTCCTTAAATACCAACCCATTATCCCACCCCTTCCCTAAAAACCCATTGATCAGGAGTTTTATCTCCCTATCCCTCTTTATAAACCTTTTATTTTGATCTTATCCTCTTAATAATCTCCTCCCACGATTTTAGAAGATCCCCCTTAAGGAATTTGATTCAATATTCTTTTTATTTGATGTTAATTTATTGAACTACACCATTTTATATATAATATTCAATGTTTTTATTTGTTTTTTATATCCCTTTATAATCCTTATGATTCCCATGTATTGAGATACCACCTTTCAATCTCATTCACAACTTCCAAAAAAAATATGTACACCTCGTTTATACTAAAAATAAACATTAATTTTCAATGACAAACATTTTTGTGGTAAATAACTCTTCTAATAAATAACCGAGGATATTCACATAGTATTTATAATCCCTCATATATTGGGGACTTACATTTATATTACATAAACTTCATAATCACGTGGGTTAAAATTTATGAAATGTTATCTATTGTAGTATGATCTTTGTGGGGAGAAAATTTATTTACATGATATAAATGTGATGGGTTGGCTTTAAATTATATATCCTTCCAACACATGTTTTTATCCCATGATATACCAGGAATTTTTCACAAGAGGTTATCCAAACAACATTAATTTCTTGATTTTTTTCATGGTTAGTGTGGAATTATACTTGTAATTTAATGTTTTATGTTGTTCTTACATTCATATGTTGTCTTGATGTTATCATATTATATCATGCATCAATGTTCATTTTTTTATTCTCAACTATTTTACATAACCTTGATACACCTCTTGACTGAAATTTATCATTTTAGTCATGTAATTATTTGATTATTCCTATAGTGGGATTTATTTCTCACCCATTTCTTATGAATGTTCCCATTTTATCCCATTCAATTTGAGAAGAGAAATTTAATTATGTGAACATGTTAAATAGTATTAAATAGTTTTGTATACACATGATTCATGTTGTTTTGATATGTAACTATTTTAATAAATACACTAGGTAGGAAAATATTCGTGACTATTTTAGGTGTATCTTGGTAAAATAAATCGTTAATTAATTTGTATCAAACATATGGGTAATAATTTTTAGTGTTAGTGGAAATTGTATTATTGTTTATAGATTATGAGAAGAAAAATGAATAAAATCCTGAGCGATAATTATAAACAAAAAAATAAACTCTAAATTATTGTAATTTATAGAGTAAGTCATTTTGAAGGAAAAAAATCAGTATCTCGATACTAATTATATATGTGGATCAGTGATAGCTTTTACTAGGTTTAATAACACCGTGAAAGAAACATTTAGATTTTAATTGATCATCATCAATGCATGAAAAAGTGTCCTTCATAAACATCTATATTGAATATCCCAAGGGATATTATTTAGTAATTTCAAAATATCTCTATGAACCATTATGAAGGAACAAAATATAATGATAAATTATTATATTAGGAAGTTTACCATGGAAAACATTGATTTATACAAATAAATTCATATGTTAATGAATGTATTTAATTTATGAGTTATCACATCAATGTTTATAATTTCAATTTTGGTGTTTATTTGCACTACAATCCTCCACAATAGTTTTTAATTTTTTTACTCAATGGTTAGGAATAGAAGGAACCTAGTAAAAAATAATGTGATGTGCAAAGTAATGACTTCCCAAATGAGATACCCAACCTCATGGGAGTAGGATTTTTGAACTTCATGTAAATAATATCTCAATTAACTCAGGTTCTATATAGAAATGTGCATCAATGGGAAAACCCAAGCCCCTTATTAAATTTTTTGTCTCAATTGAGACCCTTATGTAGAAAATGGATCAGTCTTTTAGTATATCCTTTTATAACTTAATCACTATAAAATGGATCAAATCCATTCAAAATATATTATGAATCCTTCAATTCTTTTTCCATGATAAGGCTGAGACAATTGTTTATCATATTAAGAGAGAATCTGGTTAATGGTGGTTCTTGACCAAAAATATTATTCCATAAAAATATATTGATGTAATGGGGTGGAATGTATTTTTTTAAAATGTTTCTCAATAAATATTTTCATCACACTTCCCAAATTATAACAGAAAGGTATTTCCATGTCCTTAAACTAAATTATGATGAACCACCCAGGGAATACGAGGAGAAAATCACAAGAATTTCATGATTTTCTTTCATATATTTCATAACCCCAAAATTTAAATTTTGACCACTTCTTTTCTTGGATAATCCAATATATAAAAATTATTTATCTATTTGAGACATTTATTATTATAAGTATTTTTTTGATGTTCCCTCAAAGTTGAAATATCGATAAAAAATTCCCAAGGGTCTCAAAGGTATATAGACAAGAAGTATAAAATGGATTTTAAATCTAGTGGTAGGATTATTATATATAATAGGGGTAATAAATTACAACATATCACTTAACTAAGGTGTAGTAACAAGTATCCCATAAATTACATGAAGGTAAAAACGAATTTTTTTAATCATGAGATAGAATGGAACCTATATTTGGAATTATTATGGGAGAAACCCACTTATTTCATGGAATAAATGAATTCTCTAGTCAATCCTTATCCTGTTATCCAACGTTTCAAATTTGTGGATTAAGGAAAATATGAAAATTAATTCACTAATATATGATTTGAAAATGATAACTGATCTAAAAAATTCAAAATCCTATAGAGAAATAGTGATATTATTCCACCCCAATGAATGTCTTGGATCCAGACAATTTTGTTGTGATTGGTTTACTAAATAATCATTCAATAATATATGTTATTATTTTTGATTTTGGTTCTATACATTCTGTTATATCAAAATATTTTAGAATAACTACTCAGAATCCACCTCAAAGAATAGAAGTGGTGATAACTATAAAAATGAAGATGAGAAAATTATTACATACAATGTATATGACTTCTCCCATATCCATATTTTCGGGAATAAATCCCTATAAAACATTGTGATACTACCTTTTTTACTTTTATGACATTATGAGAAATCATTAGATTTTCATATATAGGGTCAACAAAAATTGTTTGAGAAGGAAATCAACCTCAGTAGATAGAAGAATCCCTATGATTCTAAATAAGTTAAAGGATGATGATTAATATCCTTCAGTATCATCATATAAAACAAGGATATTGTTTCCCAATGAGAAGAGTATCTATCTAAAATAAAATAGAGTAGTTAAAGATCACCATTAATGACATTACCATTGTAATTTATTTATCTAATGTGTTTCTTGAGGAATTTTTATATCTTCATTTCAACAATTAGGATTAGTCTTCAATCCAACTTACATCATGAGCTTTGAAAATACACAAAACTCTATAAATAATGTTTTTGGTTAAACTTTGTGATATGGAGAAGTAATGACTCATATACTTCAACATTAATAACTAAAATCAATTTCTAATGATATTTATATTATTCAAAAAATAACACATTGAAATTAATAAATTAATTAAAATATTTGTTAACAAAAATTAATGAATTAATTTTGTTTAAAAATAATCAAAATTTAAAATTTATAAGTTTAGAAATTATTTAGTATTTTCATGGTTAAAGTTTACTAGGGACATGATATTATTTATGTAATTAAATTATGGAAGATTCAAGATAATCCTGAACTGAAAGGCAAGCCACCTACATTGAGTATCCCAAGATGTGGTTGGGTCACGTCCAGCACAAGCCATGCATAGTAGTGTGATACATATGGTGTGTGAGATGTGTGTGTGGGTGAAAATTTCCTACTTCCATGTAATTTTGTGGTGAGGTAACCATGGGTTACCATTTATGAAAGTGGTCATTCAACAAAACATTCGATGTTGAGAAATTCAAGTGAAATCATTGTTCATACATACTCAATACACCATTCTATGGCACAATCACACAACCGAAACCTGTTATATTTACCTTTAAAACTCTCAACATCCTTCCATGCTTGTATTAAACATACAATCTTAATAGTTATTTGATAATAATCATGAAAACTAGTAATAGATAATGGGATTGAGATAATGTATACTATGGAGGCCCCGAACCACCATTGAACACTTATGGGACCTTGGGAAAGAATTGTGAAGCACACTTCGATGAATAACACAACTTTAAAGAAAATTTAGATTGATCAGTCCAATACTAAGGCTAGATCACATTAAGGAACAACCCATATTTCATATTAGTTCTGAATACGTTTTTGGGATCTCCCAAAACAATTTCACTACACTATGGATGTTGGAATAGTTAATGGGATATGAAAATGTTGGATGTATATTGATTTTGAGGTAGAAAGGGGGTTGTAGTTATGGACAACTAGTGGTTCCGTATATCCCCTGAAGAAATAAATAATTTGGATAACAGTACACTATGGTGAAAATATTGTTATTTAGAGGGTTTCGTAACAACTTTACATAGGTTAGGAGGTTGAAACATTTAGTTTTCATGAACTATAGAGGAGTTTGATATGAGAGTTTAAAATATTTTAAGAATGAGTAGACCAAGGGAGACAAAACCATGGAGACTGAATTATGTCATGGTTATTATCTTATATAATGTGGGTTATTTTTTAATATACATGATGAATGGAAAACTCATCATGGAAGTTATCTTCCACTATGGTGATAATGATTATTTCTTAACGGGGAAATGGCTATAGGATCCTATGAAATAGATATATGGATATGTCATCGGTATGTCATTTTAGGTATTAGTTTGGTTTTGTATAAAAATTTAACTACACTATGGAATAAACGATGACATAATAGTTGTGCATTCCATACACAAACATAAAGAATCTACACCAAAATATTCTTATCCACAACACAATAAAACCATGCAGTGAAATTTTAAAACTGAATATATGATGGGTATTATTAAATATTCCCTTAAGACCTATGGAAAAAATTCAAGAGGGGTCTAAACTATAATTAAGGGTCTTAAATCACCCCATTAAATTGATGTTGAATCATGTCATATTTTAAAAATTTAAACAAGATATGGGAAATGGAAATATATCATCGATAGATATGATATTTTAAGGAGTGAAACATAGAAGGTTGAGGGATTTATTTTTCAATTTATTGTAAAAGGAATATGTTTTGGATATATTTTCGATAGTGACACCATAAAAGAGAAATTGTGACTACTGATGCTACTCTAGATTTTTTCCTCTACTAAAATTTTTTAACTCTATTTTATTTCTAAAATTTCATATACCAAGCATTGTCCCTTAATTTTTCCATAATATAGGGGTAGAAGCCTTAAATTTTTGTATAATGGAGAGGTGAGCCATATTTTAGTTCTTATATTATGTTTCAATTCAATTGATTGATATGTTTTCTCAATTTTAATGTCTCTAAATCTTAGTTTCATAAATTTATTTGAATAAAACTTCTTTTTTATTTTGTTATGAATTTTAAACATTTTCATGAATATGAAATATTTTTTCCCACATCTTTTTTTTGGATCATATTGATATATTTGATTATGAAATTTAACTATTTTATTATGAAATTTCATGAATATGAAATATTTTAACAATATATTGGTCTATATTAACTTGAGGGAGCCTTGAATGAGTTGTTGTATAGTCCACAACACAAATATATCCATTACTAGTATTATATCTATTGAATTTTGATGAAAATATTATTCCCAAACTTTTAAATAACAAAATTAAAATAGGAAATATATTTCATTAAAAAATTACTTGTGAGGCAATTTTCATTTATTATGAATGATTCAAAACATTTTGTGTATGATTAACCCATTATGAATTGGAATAAAAACACATTAATGTATTATTATATGATGTAATACTAGTAAATTAGTGTAACATATTAGATGAACCATACAGTGGATATTTGATTGAAAAATCAACAATTGAATTTGGGTTCTTTAATGATAAAATAATATATCATTCACAAATGATTTCATGAATATGAATAGGTTTTAAAGGAATTCACTATGCAAGAACTACAATGTAATCACCATTACTTGAAGTAAATTGTGAATAATTAAAATTATAGATATTAAATTTGGGTTAATTCAAGAGAATTAACAAATGAACTTACCTTAGGTTTGTGGAATATGTTATTTAGCCCATCATTTTACAAGCTAATGTACTAAGATACGAGGTAGAGATAAATGTTCAGCCACATTATAGATAATATAATTTCAAAAACAATTAACAATAGAGATAAGGTAAACCCAAAATGGGATTTAGAGGTAAAAAAACTTGTATAAAATTCATATTTTCTATATAATACAAAAATATTAGTGAATTTCACTAGAAATTTTCAATCCATCAACATTTTTAAAAACTGTATAATCAACCTTACCAATAAAAGGATTATCAACCACCTTATGGTTTTGAAAAGTATAATGGAGAACCCTGATAGATTTCAACCCTTTCCAAATAAATATAAGGAAAACTTATTGATGTGTATAAAATATAGTTTTGTATTTTTTAATTAGAATTGGGAAATTCATGTATATATATTCCTAAACCATGGAAAACTAGTAACATTAAAAATCCTAAACCCAAATGAGTGTCTGAGTATAGTCATCAAAATGAGTGTAATTGAGATTTATCCACCTAATCCCGTGGATGTTCATGATTAACCCTAAGATGGTATGTTTGAAAATTATAGATTGAATATGGGATATTAGTCAACTCAAAAACAATAATAAGATAAAAATTAATTAAAAACATTTAAAAAAATAATTGTGAATGAAAAAATCTGAAACTCTATGGTAAAGAGAATAAAGTGAGATAAAGGATATAACTCTTACATTACCTTTACAGTTTACTGATTCAACGAATATAGTGTAACAATAAGTTCCAATATACATCTAAGGAAAACTTCAAAAGTTTAAAATTAGCATACCACTCTTGGAATACATCGAAAAAATTCCCAACTATTCCAATGTTCTCAAGGAAATTTGTACTGTATGGAATATATTTAGTGGGAATGATAGAATTAGAATATGGAAGAGTGTCTTAGACTTGATTACACCACCATTTTTTCATAAAATGTCAGGATATATGGATATTTTATATTCCACTCAATATTTGATCTTTTAGATCTTCTGATGATTTGGTTGATCAGGGTGCCTCCACAAATATCATTTTCATTCTATTTTTTCATCATTGAAAATAGGTTAATCTAATACCATTAGTGTGGTTGTCCAACTAGAAAAGAGATCCACTAATTTTTTTTATTATTTTTATTAGAGGATTTTTTAATGGGTGTGTAAGGAATAATTTTTCCAAAAGACTTATTTGTTCTCATCCTAGAGGAAGATAAAGCACATGGCCTCTCACCCATAATATAGTATAGAATACCACTAGGTAAGACCAAGATAATCATCAATTTTCATGAATTTCCCCTCAACATTTATCTATGATATATACATTTTTAATTTAAAGTTCTTGACTATAAAAATAACCCTTTGAATTGTAATTACAAATTTTAAATTTCACGTGGATAGGGTACTGAGACTATTGTAGATTCCTGAATTATTTGACACTTAGTATCCTTAGGATTTCAATTTTATATTAGAAACACTAATTATCAAATGAATCCCCAAAAAACTATAAATTATATAAAAAATATATATATGAAATAACATTTTTTTTATTTTATAATTTATTTTAATATACTATTATTTTTCCATTACAAAATTCACTATTTTAATGTGTGGAATTTTAATTCAATATCATCTCTTGATAAACCAACAAATCATTAATAAAATACTATCCCATTTAATTTAAAATATGTGTATCTTTTCTATGGATATATATTTCTAGAAATTATAGATAATGACATATCTAAAGATAAAGAGAAAACATTTGTTCACATTTTCAAAATAAGAATCCAAGCTATAGGGTGGCTCTTAGGTGACATCTATTGAATTTTCCGAAACAAATAGTGTCATATATAATATTGTTATAAGAGGGTATTTAGACCTATTATGAGTACCCAAATGATTCTAAATACAATCATCATAGTGGTATTAAAAAGGATAAAGGGAATGGTTTTATAGAAAACATCATTTACGAGCCCTCTGATTCATAGTGGGTCAGCCTAATCTATTTTGTACCAAAGAAAACCATTTTTACCACTGTCAAAAATTATCAAAATGAACTAATTCCCATGAGAGCACAAAATTGTTGGATTATGTGTTCTTATTATATATAAAAACAAATTTACTTTAAAATTAAATTTTACCATCCCATTAATTAATCAAATTATATAATGGTTAGTATGGAAGATACAATACTATTTAATTGATGGAATTAAAAGAAACATTAAGGTGAAAATATCTCCACATGAAAAACATAATTTGACCATCACATTTACTTTTTAGACTTTTTTGACCAGCTGATTCCTTTTAGGATATGAAATTCCCCATATAAATTTAATAGATTCATAGTAAGAAGATTTCTAGATCATGGTGAGAAATACTAAAGTTATTTCCTCACTGTTTGACTATTTTTCATAATTATTTTGATAATTACATAAGAAATATGGAAATATTTATAAATCCTTAAATTAAAAAAATTGGTTTAGACATTGGAAAATGTAATATCTTGGGTGAGAAATGATTAATTTTATGGAAGATAATTTTAGATAATGGCATTGAGTTGGTTAACTCGAAGTCTAATGTAATAAAATCTCTATTATATCCCACTTGTGTAGAACATATTAAATCATTCCTGTGAAATTTTTCTTTTTATTAATGATTCATAATGGTCTTCATTAATATGTCTATTCTTATTTACATATTAATATTAATATTATATTTATTTTAGGTAATTAGATTTTAGGTTAGAATTTGATGAGATGAAAAAATATTGATTACCCTATCAATATTGAAACAACCAAATTGGGACCACCCTTTTTAAATGTTTTGGGATACATCATAAAAATACATTGGAGAATCCCTCTCTAAATGAATTAATAGATCAGAAACAAAAAGTCATATTCCTTAATAACACTGGAAAACACTCATATCAGTTATAAAACTACTAATAAGTATTTCTTTGTGGATTTATATAAGATGAATTAAGATATTTTTTTCATGGTGATGATTCTGTTCTATTTTTTGTATCATGTAACATAATGGTTATTAATGAATAGTCTGATGAAATCACAATTTGGTATGATGAAATCTACTCTTGAATGAGTTCATGATAGAGATCTTGGATAAAAATATAGAATAAAAGAAATTGGATGACCACCTTAGTTGACTTACAAATACTAGAAAAATATAAATTCCAAAAATTGGACCCACTCAATTATCACATAGATAGATAGAAACTCAATATAATGCAAGCTAATGTACCATTGACATAAGGCATTGAAAATTATTTGGTCATATATTTGGTATAATCTAAACTTAATTCACACCAAAATCATAAACCCATATCTAAATATTAATTTTATATATGTGTGGATGTATTTGTGTAGAATGTTTTCAATGATTAGGTTATAAGAAATTTCGTTCTAAAAATATAAATAGATTTTTTTTTTCATTTTTTTCACACACTCGCTTGTAGAGGAAACCTTAAGAATCAATGAAAGGCCAACAATTTTTTGGAATCTAGTGTATTTAATATTTTCATAAATTCTATGATATTTCTGAAATGTTAAAATTTTACAAAATATTTCAAAAAGATAATAAATTACTCAAAACAAATTATTTTTCTAAAATCATTTAAGTGTGAGGAATTGAATTTATGGGGCCCTTTACCATATATTGTTTGAATTCGTAAATTCTACTTGTTCTTGGTTATCTATCCATATATGGGGAATCCAAAGCAACCAATACTGATGGATGTAATGTTTTGTGTGAATTTTCTAGGTTAAATATCTTTTTTATGTTTAGAGTTATAAGACCTCTTATCACAATCCAATAAATTAATTTTTCCATTAAAATAATAGAGGATATTTATAAACAAATTTGGGGTGGGAATGTTATTATAGAGAGAATATTTAAACAAAAATAAAACTATCTGTCACATAGAATTGAAGACACCTTATTAGAATACTATAAATCCGAGAAGACACCAACACAGATTTTCCCCTATCTATCGGAAGATGGAAAAAATTTCACATACCATTGGAGTTGGAACACATAGATTATTAGGCTATGAAAAAGATGATTTTTTATCTGATGAGTGATGGAAGAGAGAGGAAACAGTAGTTACCTGAGTTGGTAGAAGTTTTAAGATAGGATTTTTGGAAATTAGAAAATTTAAATAGAGATAACATAGTTGGAAAATAGAAAACTAATATATCAAGATAAATTTTTATCATGATATCAATTTCGAATCAATAATTCGATATTGAAGTTAATAACGAGTAAAATTCAATTTAATTGATATGGGCCCTATATTTTAACACATTTTTGTTCCTTTATTTCCTACCACATAATTAATGAAAAATATTGAAACCTATTAAACATCAATAAGAATAGAATGATAAATTTCCATAGGAATTTTCACCAAGAGCAGCTAGTGGAGATAAAAAATTTCCCACAAATACATTAATTTTTTCTCATGTGGTTACATTTTTCCAACAAAATCACCCAAAGTAACTTTTGAGAGAAAACTTTGGTATTAATTACTTTATAGGATTTCAGAGTCTTTGATAATGTCACCATTCAGCTTTTCCCATTTTGTTATTTCATGGAATGGTTTTTTCTATGGTATGAGTTGTTTTCTTTCTAAAGTAAATCATGTAAGGAAAGAATCAAACAACCCTAGACCATAATAAATATGTATATAAAAATATTCATGATGAAATAAGAGTTCATTATTACAGTTTTCTATCATTTAAATACATGTATTTTGTTTATGATAATCTATTGTAAAGTATAAATTACTCTTACCATGTCAAACTATAATTTAAATGCTCATGGTTTGAATTATTTGTTTACACAAATTATCTTAAAGACATGAATTATATATAAACAAAGTGGTTCCATGATTCAGATTTAAATTATAATGATACATAATGGGTAAGGTATAGAATTTAATTTCCAGAGTAATGAATGTTTGTCAATTTTAGAAATCATTATTTCACGGAATTTTTTGATCCATGAATATCAAATTTCCCTAATTTTTTTTCCATAATTTGAATTTTAGAACCATATCTAAATTGGTTTTTTAATATTAGTAATTATAGTAGTGATTTACTAATTACATGTTTCTTTCTCAAGAGTAGTATAATACCTAATAATATATATATTATAATTAGAATATTTCTTAGGAGATCATGGGGAATCTAACCTTCTATAACATGCATCAGAACATGTGAATGTTATGAATGTGGAAAGACACATTTAACCTAATAGATGAATTTTAATTACAAAGACCTCATCTTGGATACAACCACTATCAATAATACAAATTTATAGAAGACTGAAAATGAATAAATTTGATATGAATGATCCATAATTCAATCCATTTATATTAATTTCTACCCTACCCTTATTCTTATCCTGATATTTTTATTATATAGTGGGTGGATGGGGAAATTCATTGTTATAAGAAAACGCTAACTTATAAAAGAGATGTGTGGGGTGTCATTTTTGGGTATTGGGGGATGTTTATGATTCCTTCATTACTCGTTTTTATTTTTCCTTATTGAAATAATAATTCATGATTTGTGAAAATAAAAAAATCATCATTATTAGAATTATGATTTTAATCATATGTCATTTTTTGGTGGATGTGAGTTTTTTTCCAAGAATACCATTCGAAAAAGAAAAAAATATTGGAACAATTTGTTTAAACAACGAATAATGGGAAAAAACTGGGAAAATTTAGGAAGGTACACCTCATTAATTATGATTACAATGATCATAACCTTTAATTTGAGTTGTTGGAAGAGGGGTTTTTTATATTAAATTGTATAACTACATTGTGTTTTTTAATTTTGATATCTTGATTTTTTAATTACGGGATAAACCTCCACTTTTATCATTAATGTTATTGAAATAAAAAACGACCAACCATAATATATAGAGTAATTATAACCATGATTATTATTCCCTCTTTATTGTATTCATTTTTTTCTTTAAAATTTAATGACATTATTTCCATCGAAAGACTATGTAAAAAAGATCATGTTAACATGTTTTGAGAAAAAATATACTAGAATTTTTTTAATGTGTTTTAAGATAGATGTGACCAAGGAGTGTTTTATCATGAATTGGAATGTTTTCTAATAATGAATTGAGAAACATGAATAAATTAACGGATAAGATAAAACATATAAAAAGTGGATAGTAAAATACATATATTTATTTACCTTTTAAAAAATATAATGTTGAGTTTGTTTTGTGGAACTTGAAAATTTGGTTCAAAAGTGATAAATATTAGATTACATTACTTTTATGTATCAATACTGAAAGCATGGGTTTTCTCTATAATTTTATTTTTTAATTTAATGGTTTGAATAAACATTGTTCAAGTGTTGTGGTATTTGACCAACTTTTTTTATCATATGAAATTAGAAACAATTTAAAATGACTATTTACAGTATTTAATGAATATTCCCATGGAATTATTTTATATTATAAAATATGGGTTAATAAAAATTAATGAATTAATATATTTTGAAATTAATTAATATTTAAAATTTAGATGATTTTAATATGTTTATTTTTTTAATGGTTTAATTTTACCATGTACTTGATTTTTTAAGTAAAATATTGGACAATCCTATGTTATCCCTCAAAAAATAGGCCAACCAACCACTAATCCAGACACAGAGGATTAGACGACCAATATAACCCACTTGGAAATCCAAATTTTTTGGTATGGTAAAATAATAACCACATGGGGAGGAGCCTACATAGTGGTTTGCCAAAGGCCTGAACAATCTATACATTTTTTTGAAAAACATATAGTTTGAGGGTTTTAAGTGATGGAACTAATATCGTACATCCCTGGTGTTATAAAATTAGGATTCCTTGAGTTAACATATAGACAAGTCTTCATCCAGTGAAAATGCTGATATGGCACAAGTCAAATGCAGGCACTAGTCATACTTACTCGAATGGTGTCATTCCATGACAAGATTACACAAACTACCAAACCAACATTTCTCTACATCACTATTTTCATCCTGCTATGATATTAGTCAACATACCACAATCAAAGTCTTCAATGAATCCCCATTTCCATTACTAAGAGACCATGGTCTCAAGCTTATGTTCACTTATGATGTATAGAACAACAATGTACCATCATTTGGACCTCATATGATTATTTTGAATCCCACATTGTTGAAAAGGATGAAATGAAAATAATTGGATGTGATTCAGTTAGTATTAATGATGGATCACTTAGAGAATATTCCCCAATGATGTAGGTGTTCCAACTATGTCTGGGGATCACCATAGAAATTCAGCTACACTGTGGATGATTTATGTGCATTTTGGAGATGATATTTTTTAAAATAACATGATTTTGATGCCAATGTGGGCCACAAATATTGAAAACCATCTGCATTGTAGATCATAAATTGAAGACATTAGGAGTATTAAATTTCACTAGGTAGGAAATCTGATGTTAAGGAGGGTTTTATATCAGTAGTACATTAGGATAAAAGATAAACCTTTGAGTTTCCATGCTATCTGTAGGAAATTGATATAGAAGTGGAAATTATTTTAAAAAATTGTGGGTCTAGGTAGACTGCACCATGGGGATTGAATTTTGTGGTGGGAATTATAATATATTCAATGTATTAATTTTTATGAGATATGGAGAATGAGTGTTGTTCCATGAATGTTATCTTGCATAGTTTTAATAAAAAATATGTTTTGACGGAAAAATTGTTGTAGGAGTCTATGTCGTAGTGAAATGGTTGTACCGTGGGCACGGTATTTTAGGTGTTATATTTGTTTGATTGATGTGAAACAACTCCCGGGAATAAATTATTTTTCCATATTTGTTCCTTCAATGAAAAAAAGTATATAATTAGTCCATAATGTCTCTATCCACAGTGTAATAAAACAATGAAGTAAAATTTTTTGATCGATATTTAATATATCTTAATAGATATGCCCCTAGGACCCATGAAAATTTTTGGAATCACATAAATAGGGATATATATTTTATTTATGGGGTTTAAATCAATTATTAAATAATTAGATAATCATTTTATTGTTTTTTATTTTAAAGAAGGAATATTTTGAAATATCAACGACATATCTGAAAAATATGAGGTTTTTTATAGATAAACATAGAAGGATGGTGGTAATATTTTCTTCTGATTATAAAATTATGATATTGTCTATAAATTTAAGAGAGTGAAACATAGAATGATTAAGTTGTTAACCTACTTCTTCATTGGAATATTTTTTATGCTTCCATTTATCTCACTCAGTATTAGTTCTAAAATAAAATGTACCACTATATCTCTAATAATTTCTTATTTAAAATAGATGTATATTTCTTTTGGTGGAATGTTGAAGGGGTGGGGGAATGAATTATAATTATTGAGTGTAATTTACTCTAAATTCAGTGATTTTTAATATATGTTTATACAGTTTTAAATTTTAAATTTTAGTATTCTAATAACCATTTTTTTTAATTTGATTATGAATTTTACTTGTTTCCTTGATTGAAAAAGTATTTTCAACAAATATGTTGGTTATGGATCATATAAATATATATTTTATGTGTTGAATATAAAATATTTTAGTGATTTTTAATTATGTGGGGAAGAACTGGTGATATATCAGGGATTATTGGGAATATAAATACCTGGTGAATATCACATTTGAATACATTTTATAATGTAAAACAATGTTTATAATCCCACCATAGTTTTACTATATGAGTGATTGTTAAGTTTTTATCTTTTAGTGGTATTTTTATCTCAAAAGGAAAAAATTGTTAAATATAAAAATTTGATAGAATTTTATGATAGAGGTATTTTGGTCATAGCATTTACTTTATTATTAAAAATTGTGTGATTCTTTTTGTGTTAAAATCTATGATTTATTTTCCCACCCCTTCTCAAATAATTGGAACATCTGTGTGGAGATTTTTTATTTTTTGTTGTTTATTTCCATTTTAATAGTATAATGAATTATTAATATATTTTTATATTCTTCTTCATCTCATTCTCATTTTTTATCTTTTGTCTTTCCACCCCATTCTTCTCCACTATGACCTCTTATACTCGTGATCATGAGTAACTAACCCAAGGAACATTCTGGTGGATCAATCAAGTTTTGAACTAAAGTAATTTCATATTAAAGTGAATTGTTTCTATTTTTATTAGAGTTAGGTCAAGCGGGATTTTAGTGGGTAAGGAACCTCTGTGCCTACACTTGCCACCCTAGGATTAACGTTTTCTTCTATAATATTTTCCCTCGATTGAGGAGGTGGATGTGCAGTCTCTAGATGTTCGTTGAGAGAACTGTATATTCAAAACCACATATAGAAGAAGATATTCACACATATAATAAAGTATGTTTATTAATTAAATTTGAAACTAATAATGAAATGATGAAGGTTCAATCTGGGTGATTCTATTATGAATATCACTTTTATATCTAACATCATTTTTTATCAATTCATTATGTCTACATTTGGCATTGCATGTTTACATTACATTATCTTGAATTATTAGTTATAAAACCGCAATTTCATTTAGTTTTTAATTATAAATAATACAAATAAAAATTGAATTTTAAGTAGTGATTGATTAACAACAAATACTCATCAAGAGAATGACCTTGGTAAGACCCAATGCTGCATGTAGTTATAAATATTTCTGAGAGCATGCACGAAAATGCTTGATAAAGATGGCATCGTTTTTGGGCATCCAAGTTGTTTTCATTCAATATTTTTATTCAAATTGTGTAAATATATTCTTTTTTCATGTAACAAAAACAAAAAAATAAATGTTAAAAACTAAAAAATCATCTTTGATCATGATGTATTCAAATTGGGATTATTATGCATGGACTGACCAATCTCATGTGAAAGAAAAATTTTATAATGATCTTGATTCTCAATTTCATAGGATTTGAGTCAATGTTCAGAACCTATAGAACCAAATAGGATGGATTAATGAATATGTACAGACATCCCATGAGCATCCTAAACATGAGCCGAAACCTGAACTAGAATGAGTGGTGGAAGAAATTTGAAAAATGATTTTTTATGTTATTGAATCAGATACATGTGAGAAATAACTTCTAAAGGAACTAATAATATAATCTTAGACTCAACCATCACTCGAGGAGGTCCCAGAAGTACACATTCCAGCTGATGCACTAATGGGAGATCAACAATTTTTAGAAGAATCCTGGAATATCTATGTTGAAGATAACATGAAACATGATCTTCTCATATTCCATAATGAAACATCAAAAAAATTCTACCACCCTCTTGATTAGTAAGATAATGAATAAGATGCACATTCTGTTATTGAGTTTCCAATGTCTTTCCTGAAGAGATCAATTACCCATATTAATTACATTAAAGGGAATATTTCATTATTAATTATTAACATTTTAATCTTATTCATGCTAAATTGTTTTTTGACATATATTTCTTTAAAATTTATGATACAAAAAAAATGAAAAAGGTGTTGGATATTATTGAAGAGAACACCCATGTGCTGGTGAATGAAGTAGACGAGCAAGAGAAGCATGTGGTCAGACTAACTCCACTACCTCATCCTGCCTACCATAGGGGGGAGGACACCATGGAAGTCAACAGTGACCACACATATCTTTTTTCCCTCCCACTATAGACATTAATTTCTATCTGAATTACTTCTTTGATGTTTGGAACTATCTTATCTTCTTTGAGTTTCTATGCATTCAGTCTATAATCATAGACATCGTGAAAACTAACATGTGGTGGTTCATCTAAAAGAAACCAAACCCACCAATTGATTGGGTATAATCCACTAAAACCGCCTGGGTAGGTGTAGTAAAAACCAATCACCCTCTTGGGGGACTAATTGAGGCATTATCTATAAGATATTTTTTTATTTCCTTTTGTTCATAATTATTTTCATTACTTTCTTGTATTCTTAATGTGGTATCTTCTAAGATCTTAAATCATGTAAAACACTTCAAAAATAATGCCAGGCTGTATCTTTTCATCCCATGCCTTTTCGACCTTTATATTTATATTTTATTGAGTAGAAATGAGGGGTAATAAAATTTATGTGTAAGGGAGTGTCAATATGTTTAGTTCTTCTTGTGTTATTTTCATTATTATTTATCATATTTTTTATGAATTTTGATCTTTAATGAATATTCTTATCACTTTTCACACATAAATTTATTTTGAAGGAGTTTAAATGATTTTCTAAATAATGGATTTTAAATGATTGTAGATGTGAATAGTTTTTCCTTGAAATTGATTTTCAAAAATATTTATGAGTTTGACAGATTTTTGAAGTCCATTCACATGAAACATTGAATCAAAATATTTTACCAATCTTGTGAGGTATTCTAAACTACATTGACATATTTTTCAAAATAACCACACTTTCTTTACAGAAACAAGATTTTTTTCAGAGAACTGGAATGTTTTATTTTTTCTCTTTTGAAGCATTGGATTTCATGGAATGTATTAGAAATTATTGTGACATCTCTTCGGCTATACACATTTTATCTTGAAGCATAGGTTTACATTTATCTTTCGTAAGCCCTTAGATGCAATGAATTATTTTATTGGTTTATGACACATTACAATACAATCTTTCCTTACCTACCCGCACATTTAATATTTTTTTAATGGATATTTCATGTTTGGATGTGGGGGAAGGGCCTTTCTTGTGAGTTCATTGTAATATGTGTCATTTATGGGTGGTACGAGGTGTATTTCAATATTTTGTGTAGTGGATAATTATATAATTGGTCATCTATCATCATTTCATTGTGATTTATTTGTTCCATCAATTGCTCCTTAAAAAAATGAATAAAATAGATATGAGCTAGAATTACTAATTGTACATTATTTTATGACTCGTGTACCTCTAAAAAATCATTTTCATGAATTGTCATTCATTCATAGTATTCAATTTTTATCTTATACTCCATGAAAAATAAAATGACAAATAGAAAATAAATAAAATAAATTATTGCCTTTCTAGAGATTTGTCAAAATAAGGTAGAACATAGATGATATCATTCATTATAATCACTTATTTTTTCATGTACCATGTTTTAAAATAGGTTGTTTTTTTATATTTTCAAGTGGGATTGAGAGATTAATTTCATGTGCTTTATCTTTAATTAATCTTTCATTGTACTTAAGATTCCAACCTCCTTTTTCTGGCCTAAAACATTTTCAATCATTTTCCCACCAAGCCTATACCAAAAAATCATTTGAACCATTAAATAAATCCCTCATGATTGAATTTATTTTCATGTTTCACGTTATATAGAAATGATAATTTTCACAAGCCTACGGTGATACATGAAATTTCCAAGTATGGGCATAACTCTACGTTCAATTCCCATTGAGTGAAGAGTGACCTAAAATTTAATGTGAAGTAGGATGTGATTGGGCCTTGGATTAATTTATGAGGATGACCAAATTTTAATTATTGAAATTAAAATGAGAGATAATTGTTTTCCATAGATGATACAGAATGGAATTTTATTTTTGATAAAATCGTTGATATTTTCTAATTTTTGATTATTGTGTTGATTTTGATTTGAATGTAAGATGATTTCACATTAGTGCAATTTTTATGTTTGGGGAGTGATAAAGCTCGCATTTTAATACATATTATATTTTAAATAGTTTTTATAATCCCAACATAGTGTATTGTGTGTTCAATTTTCATGTTTTTAGGTTTTAGTGGTATTTTGAGTTCAAATGAAAAAAATGGTAAAATCTAGAAATTTGAATAATTTTTATGACATGGGTATTTTGGTCATAAAATTTTCGTTAAAATTCTAAATTGTGTGATTTTTTTGAAATCCCTTATTTATTTTCACACCCCTTCTCAAAGCATTGAACTTTTGTGTGGCCATTTTCTATTATTTTATAGTTTGATTCCATTATAATAGTATTATTAATTATCAATATATTTTTATATTATTATTCATACCATTTTCATTTTTTTTATCTTTGGCCTTTCCACACCCTTCTTCTTGCCTGCGATCTCTTATACTCATGATCATGAGTAACTAACTCGAGGAACTTCCCAGGGGATCAATCTAGTGTTGAACCCCAGTAATTTTATATTAAAGTTTATTGTTTCTTATTTTATTAGAATTATGTAAAGGGGGATATTAGTGGGTAACGAACCTTTTTGTCTCCACTTTCTACCCTAGGCATAACTATCTCTTCTATAATATTTTCCCTCGATTGAGGAGGTGGATGTGCAGTCTCTCAAAAATCATTCAGAGCATTGTATATTCACAACCACATATAGAAGAGGATATTCACACATATAATGGAGTGTGCATATTAATTATATTTAAAACTATTAATGATATTATTAAGGTTAAATATAGGTGATAGTATCAACAATACATACTTTCTTTCTAACATCATTGGGTCTGTATTCATTCTCTCTGCATTATAAATTACATGTTTACTTTCCTTCATCTTCAGTTCTCATTTATAAAACCAAAATTTCATTTAGTTCTATCTTACAAATAATTAAAATATAAAAAATGTGAATTATAATTAGTGATTGATTAACCATAAAATCTCTTCAAAAGAACAACCTAGGTTAACCCCTATGCCGCACTTAGTTATAAATATTTTTGAGAGAACCCATGAAAATGCTTCATCAAATTTGTGTCCTTTCTGGGAATCCAAGTGGGTTTCATTCACTATTTTTATTCACATTATTTAAATAATTTTCCGTTCGTTAAAAAACTCATAAATTTCAAAAAGTAAAAAAATATTCTTTGTTGATGATGTATTCAAATTGTGATTATTATGCACGGTCTAACCAATATCAAGAGCATGAAAATGTTTATAATGAACTTGATTATCAGTTTCATAGGATTAGTGATTATGTTGAAAACCTAGAGGAAAAAATAGAAGGGATTTATGAATATATACGCACACCCCAGGAGAAACCCGAACACGATCTTGAACCTGAACCAGAAAGAGTGGTGGAAGAGATTTCACTAATAATTTTTTATGTTAAAGAACCTGAGGGAGGTGAGAAAGAAATTTTAAAGGAACTAATTATATCATCTCGAACTCAACCATTGCTCGAAGAGGTTCTATAAGTACACATTCAATATGAGGCACTAATGGGAGATACACATTTTTTGGAAGAATCCCGAAATAGCTTTGTTGAAGATAACTTGAAAAATGAACTTCCCATAATTGATAATGAAACATCAAAAACGTTCTACCTATCACTTGGGTTGAAAGATAATAATGAATATTTACCAACTGTTATTGAGTTTCTAATGGTCCTTCTTAAAGAAATCAATTACCAAGAAAAATTACTTGAATGAGAATATTTATTTCTTAATTCTTCATGTTTTAATAATTTTCAAGCTAAATTGTTTTCTGGCATCTCTTTCTTTGAATGTTCAGAAACAACACAAATGAAGTAGGTGTAGGATTTTATTGAAGAGACCACCCATGTGTTGGTGGTTGAATAAGAAGAGCTATAGAATCACGTGGTTTGACTAACTTCTGTACATCTCGTTTCCTACTAAAGGGAGGAGGACACCATCGAAGTCAATAGGGAGGACCCCTATCTTATATTCCCTCTCACTCTAGACCTTAATTTGTCTATTTATTATTTCATCAGGGTTGGGAACTATCTTATCTAATTTGGGGTTCTCCACATTCAATGTTTAATAATATACATTCAAAAAACTCCAATGTGGTGGTTCATCTCAATGAAACCACACCCACCATCTGATTGGGGGTAAACTACTGAAACTCCCTAACTAGGGGCAGTAAAAACCTAGCACCCTCTTGGGGGTCTAAACCAAGCATTATGTATTTTTTATTCCCTTTCTCATTATTTTTATTTATTTTTCTTATGTATTTAATAACTTTATTACAGTTATAATGTTGTATATTCTAGGAGCATAACTCAAGGAATCCACATCCAAAATAATTTCAGGTTGTATCTTCCATTTCCTTGTCTTTTTTACCTTTATATATATATTTTGATGATTTGAAATGAGGGGTAGTAAAGTTTTTGTGTGGGGGAGGGTCAACCTCCTTAGTTCTTCTTGTGTTCCTTTCATTTTTTAATAATATTTTTAGAATTTTTGAGCGTTAATGAATATTTTATTCACTTTTAACACATCAATTGAGTTTAAAAGAGTTTAAATGATTTTTGAAAAAATTGATTTTAAATGATTTTTGATGTGAATTAATTTTTCCTTGAAATTAATTTTCAAGCATTTTTATGAGTTTGATTGATTTTTTTAAATAAATTCCCATGATACACTGGCTAAAAATATTTTTCTAATCATGTATTTTCTTCTAAATGACTTAATTTTTTCCTAATACTAAAAATTCTTGACAAAAACCTGATTTTTATGTGAGAACCAGAATTTTTGATTTCTCACTTTCGAACCATTGGATTTCATGGATTGTATTTGAAATGATTGAGGCATATCTTTGGCTAGAAAAATTTTATCTTGAGACCCACATTTACATTTATCCGTTGTAAGCCCACAGATGCTAAGATTTTTCCTTATAGTATTAAGCCACATTACATGGAAATTTTTCATTACCTTTATGCACTTTTAGTATTTTTCCTGGTTATTTCAATATTGTGTGTGGGGTAAGGGAAATTCATGTGCGTTTATTAGAATGTGCATAATTTTTGGGTGGTGAGAGGTGTGTGTAAATATTTTGGGTTGTGGATCATAAGAGAATTGGTTTTGTGTCATCATTTCAATGTTCTATATTTGTTTGATCCATTATAACTTCAAAAAAATGAAAAAAATGGAGATGAGCATGAATTCCTCATTGTAAATTCCATTATGAATAATTTCCCTCTCAAAAATCAAGTGAATGAAATTTAATTCATTCATTGTATTCAATTTTCACCTTGTCCTCCATGAAAAAGAAAATGAAAAAAGAAAAAAAAATTAAAGATATTTCTTTTTAAAGCTTTGTAAAAAGGGGGAGAACATAGATGATATCATTCATTATAATCACTGATTGTATCATGTACCACGTCATAAAAGAGGGTATTTTTGTTTTTTACATTTTCAATCATGATTTATAGGATAATTTCTTGTGTTTTTACTTCAATTAATCATGCATTGTACTTAAGAGTCCATCATCCTCTTTCCAGCTTAAAACTTTTTCAGTCATTTTATCGCCAACCCTAAGCCACAAAATCATTTTAACCCTTAATTAAAGCCATCATGATTGAGTTAATTTTCATGATTCACGCTATGGAGAAATGAATTTTTTTAATCCTATGTAGATACATATAATTTCTATGTATGAGCATAACTTTAGATTCAAATTTTTTTGAGTGAAGAGTGACATAATATTAAATGTGAGATTGGCTGTGATTGGTCCATTGATTGATTTATGAGGTTGATCAACTTTTAATGATTGAAATTTAATTGAGAGATAATAGTTATTTATAGATGATACAAGATTGTAATCTATTTTTTTTATGATCATTTATATTTTCTCATTTTTTATTGTTCTGTGGATTTTTATTTGAATATAAGATGATTGCCCAATAGTGCAATGTTTATGTGTGGGGGAGTGATGAAGCTCATATTTTCATACATTTTATACTGTAAATCATTGTTTATAAACCCACCATAGTGTTATTATATGAGAAATTGTCATGTTTTTAGGTGTTAGTGTTAATTTGAGATCAAATAAAAAATGGTTAAATATATAATTTTGACATATTTTTATGATAGGGGTATTATTTCATTAAATTTAACATATTATTCCAAATTGTGTTATTATTTTTTTTGTTAAAATCTGAAATCTATTTTCTCACCACTTCTCAAAGCATTAGAACACCTTGGTGAAAATTTTGTATTTGTTTGGTAGTTTTTATCATTTGTAGTAGTATTGGTAATTATTAATATATTTTTATTTTATTATTCATTTCATTCTCATTTTTTTATCTTTTTTCATTCAACCCCATTCATCTCCACTTTTATATCTTATACTTTTGATCATGAGTAACTAACCTGAGGAACTTTACAAGGGATCAATCTAGTGTTAAACCCAAGTAAATGATTATTAATGTTTATTTTTTCATATTTTATAATAGTTAGGTGAAGGGGGATATTAGTGGGTAAGTCTTCATTGTGTCTCCACTTTCCACTTGGTGGTTAATATTATCTTCTTTAATTTTTCAGCTCGATTGAGGAGGTTGATGTGGTGTCCCTCAGTGATCATTGAGAGCATATTATTTTCATAACCACATATAGAAGAGGATATTCACACATATGATGGAGTGTGTTTATTATTTAAATTTCAAAATAATAATGAGCAGATGAAGGTTCAATTTGGGTGATTCTCTTAGGAATATCTCTTTTCTGTCTAACATCATTTTTTCTACATTCATTCTTTCTGCATTATAGATTGCATGTTTACTTTCCTCTATCATTAATTATCATTTGTAAAACCACTATTTCATTTATTTTTGTCATCTAAATAATAAAAATATAAAAAAGTGAATTAGAAGTAGTGAGTGATTAACCAAAAAATCTATTTAAGAGAACGACCAAGGTCAGCCTCTATGCTGCACTTAGTTATAAATAATTTCTAGAGTGCGCATGACAACTCTTCATCAAAACCTTATTAAATGTTTCAATGGTAATTGAAAGGAGGATAATGTGGCTTTCATACATTGGAAATATAATACTCTAAGTAAGGATATTTTGATTATTACTTTCATCATCTTAAAAGATGACATGGGAATAAAAAGAGAAAATTATTGTTAATCAATTCATTAAATAAATTGATTAAAACAATTTTTTAATTTAATGAGAAACAAGATATCATTAAAAAGGAGGATCAATTTTTTAATGATTGTTAATATTTTAATCCCAATAACTTATCTCTCATATGATTTTCAAAATCCCAATTTCATTTCTTGATTGTCCTATCCATATTAATCTACTTCTTAAATTTTCACATGTGAAACCTAGATTTAATCACTATTCCTTGGAGAGGAATTAGATTGCTACTAGTACTACAACAGCCCTATGTTGAATTGAAATATATTTTTTTGAACCCTCAATATGTGTGTGTTATAAAATTTGAAGAGAATATTTGTATAGGGAATATATAGATAGTTGTTTCACCATGGGGTGAACTAGTCCTCTTTGTTAAGAAGAATGATCGGTGAATTCAACTCTATAGTAGTAATCATGAGATCAAAAAGACCATGATAAAGTAAAAGAATACCCTTCATGGTATGATGAATTTTGGATCATCTATAATACTTTTCCATGGTGTACATTCTATCAAACTTTTATCAGGTAATAGTGATGGAGTATATCGCAAATGATAATGTTCATACATGATAAAGAATTATGAGTTCATAGTGATTTTATTGAAGTCACAAATTCATTATCTATCCCCATATAAATAATTAATAGAGTCTTTAGTGATTAGGTAGATAAATATTTGTTAGCCTTTATGGAATATATTCATATATACTAAAAATGTAAAGAAGAACTTGAGGATAATTAGAACACTATACTAAAGACCATGGGAAATTAGAAGTTGTATTTGAAGTACAATAAATGAAATTTTGTGACGGATCTTGCAACATCTCAAGAGAATTTTATCACAAATAAAGGGACATATCTAGAACGGTCAAAAATAGAGGAAATTAAAGTATGTACCAGACCGATATCAGGGATGTAGATATGATGTTTCCATGGAAAATCTCTATACTATCATAATTTTTTTAGAAAATTCTTATTATTTTCAAGGCCACTACACATGATAACTCAGAACGGGGTGACAATTTTATTTACTATTGAATTCAAACAGATATATAAATTATTATTGAAGGGGGCAATCAGTATACCTATACTGACATTACCCACCAACAAGGAAGGAATTATGACTATATAGAATCATATGAAAATGTATTAGTTTTTCTAATCATGATAGATGATAATGTTATAGAACATACCTCATTCTAATTAAAGATCCATGAGAAGAACAAACCAACACATGATTTGAAAATGGTTACAGTGATCTTAAAATTGAATATTTGGAAACATTATATCTATATGGTGAAGTGTGATATCTATATAGAACATAAAATCAGAAATTATATACTAAAAAATGAAGTAAACATGCACCAATTATGGTAGTTATAGATGTAAAGGGATTAGGATTATTTAATACATCACTCTTCAGGGATGCTGAACAAGGCGAAATATTATATAATTCAAAATGATCCCACAACCATATCAATGATGGAGATTGAAGAAGATAAAAATTTCATAGACATGAAAAGGATATGCATAGGTATAATAAATTTTTCCACATTGTACCTTTATGAAATAACCACTAAAAATCCTTTATTTAGAGTATCAAAGAGGCCTCAAAAGATGATACCGAGTTAGATAAAATGTAATGAGTAATATGAAATTAAAATTTTCTAAATATTCTATTATATATTATGGGAAAAGGATATGTGTAACCTCAAAAAAATAATATAAATGGGGGGTTCTGGATGATTCAAATATCTCATCATTCTTTATTCATATATGAGGATATGTGATGCATAAATATCTGATGAAAAAATATTGTGGTATTACATGAAGGGTGAGATTTCAAAAATTATTTCTCAATGAATTGTATTTGAGATAGATAATGATAAATGATATTTGAATAAGGGTATGTGGAAACCATTTCATATAATTATATACGATGTCAATGAATAACCATTGATTATTCTCTAGGAGTCCACATAACAGATGAAGGATATAATTTTGTCTTGGTTGTAGTCAATATCCTTACAATGTCAACAAAATTCATTATTATTAAGGAATACTTCTCTATCATCCATATAATAAAATATATGTAATGGAATTGGTAACACTGAATGGAGTGATACTATCCATTGTATCATATTGAAATCGGAGGATTACCACAAGGATATAAAGAATCCTTCAACAATAACTGAATATATAGATGAGTGTCTATAAATCTTCTCACCCCCCATTAAATTTTCAATAAAAAATATCCATTTAAATCTTAAAGGATATATTTATATCATGATAAATGAATTTCAAAGGATAGTAAGATCAACACCATCTGTTATTAGAGTTATTTGATAAAATAAATTTTTTTCTTTATTCAAAGGGCCTCGTATGATTCACTACATAGGAAGAGAAGTTAGAATTCAACATACCAGGATGAATATGGAGAGTATAATCGAATTGGACCAAATCATATACATGTAATAAACGAGAAGGTTCAAACCATTCAACTACGTATGAGATCTTTAAAAACTTGATAGAAAATATTTTCATAAAATTATTACTATGACACAATGTTTATGTTAGAGATAATGTGTTCTTTATTATATCTCCGTGGAATAAATCTATTTGGTTTTGGAATAATTGAATTGTTTTCCTATATAAATCATCCCCTTTGAGATCCTTGATCACATTCGAGTCCTAGAATAATGACTAGAAAGTGTACCTAACCTATCGCGAGTAAATAATGTGTTGCTTGAATATTTTTAAAAAAATAATATACCATAACCCCCACTTGTACTAAATCCAATGACAATACCCATTGATAATTATCAATCATATGAGGTTAACCTGATAAATATATTATATCATAGAGAAAATGTAACACCCCAGGTGGATAAAGAATATGACATTTTCATATTTATCCGTATTTGTGAATAAAATATTAATATGTCTTTAAAGGGGACGCTATGCTCGATAGCGTACCAAACACGCAACAACGAGTTTCTTGGGAATCTTACGTTGCACTCTAATAATAAAATAATATTATTTTAAATGGTAGTTAACATGTAGCCGTTGTATTGGCGGGAATGGATAGAAATAACTAAAATATTATTATAAATGTTTTTAAATATTTTTACATTTATCCAATAAAAGATAAAGGCATAAAATACAGAAAGAATTCAATTTTTGGCGTATATTCCCTAGTTCTCACTAAAGGTTCACTTATCGCCTTTTGATGGCAAACCGTCATTAAATATAGTTTTTTTCACTATTATACATTCTATTGGACCAAATAAAACTCTTCTTAAGAATTGGGACATCAAAATTTACTTTGTGTAAAGTTTTGGTATCTTTCTGATAAAGTTCATTTTTTAATGAATAGTGTAAAATGTTGTATTTTAAATTCAAAACCTCTTTTTAATCTAATTTATTTATATGATTAGATTTTTATTTGAATTTTTCTTAATGTGTAATCTGAATATATTTTTACCATTTAATCCAATGGTGGTCATTGGAATCAATTTCACTTTGAAATTAGGCTTAAACTGGTGTCAATCTTTTGATAATTATTGTTTTATAAAAACACTATTTTCTCTGACAGCGGGAATTAATTATTAAATTAATTAATGTGAATTATATGTTTTGAATTTTTTAAAATAGACTTCATTTTTGAATTCGGAATATCAAATATATCTTAGGGTGAATTTTTATTAATTTTATGAAAAACTCTAATTTTTGATGAATAGTGAAACCACTAAGCGGTAATCAAGAAAACTGATTTTTCAGTTAAATGAAAGTTTACCACTAATGTGTATTGAATTTTAAAAATCTGACATACATGGTTGTCATTAGTATGTAAAATGTGGTTCAATGGGATGAAAATAATTTTTTCGTGAATAGTAATTTTTTTCATTAATCGCGATTAGAGGTAATTAGTGTAATTTAAGGTAAAAATGATATTATAAAAATATGGAAACACCATGACCCTTGTCCTAACCCTATTGGATGAGTCATGGCCTACCAAGACAACCCATGGGTCGATTTAGGGGACCCTATGGAGCCTCTTGGGTGAGATAATGACTTTAATGACTTTTTTTAAATAAAGGTGAAAATGACACTAACATAAATTGTTTTTCTAAAACAATTTTTAGAATGGGTTATACTAATCATCATTTTTCCTATAAATACTATTTGGAAAGATAAAACTATTTCCTACATCAGGATATTTTTTTATAATTTTTAGACATTAAATAAATTAATTTAATTATGACATCATGATGATGCAACGATGACCTCATTAATGAACAGTTTAAATAAAATGAAACGATAATATAATCTCTAAGACCTAAACTTGTCCAAAAACTATTATATGGGAATATTTCGAAGCCTTATCATCTTAGCTTCGAAATATATCAATGTGGGACCTTATAAATTCGAATCACTTTTGAAAATAATATAATAGTTTCATGATTTCCAAAAGTGCCCCTCCTCTCCTCTTATAAAAGGCCCCCACCTCTACCTCATTTCACACACTCCTCAAGCCTTTGGCTCGGCCATACACTGCGCATTTACTCTCTCCACATCCCCATCCTCATTTTAGAGGATACCCTTTGGGAAGAATTCTTTCAAAAGAAGCCTTTAGGCTCAAATCAAAATAAGTTACACTTTTAAAGGTAATTCATTCTCTCATGTTCATTTGTTTTATTTTGCTTCTCCAACCCCCTAAACTCTTTTTATTTACTTATTTTGTAACAAAACCAGTATCTTAAATATACTAGGATGTTGTTATAAGATTTATTCGAGCTACACCCTCACACAACTAAATCAAATGGTTAAAGAACATACGGTTTCCGTGGAAGGAGAAATTTTGCCTCCCGAAATGATGATTGTTCAAAACACATTTAACACCTTTAAAGGTGGTCATTATGATGTCACTTTTTTTATATATGATATATAATATGTTTAATCTCTCCTTAAGCTTCTGTTTTTTTCATTTATGGTATACCATTATTGTTTCCATTATGGGTAAACACGATATCTTCATTTTAGGAAGTGCGGACTACCGCCCCTGAAAGTGATTTGATTCGTTAATACCATATGTGCGATGTGTAAAGGATAAAGATAATGATATTATATATTTCATTATTATGGAATTATAATATACTCTTATATCATTATGATTCCATTCCAGAAAATACGAAATAGAAATAGAAGTAGCGTTCATGCGTACGTACGGCTTACCGTCTCCATGAACGGTACATTTCATTTCTTATCTCAAAATATTATGTACTATTATAAGTACAAATATATAATGGATATATATGATGTACGATACATCTAAATTATTAATATAAATCTGGAATTAAAATATACATACCTCTCATATAGTTTTAATTCAATTAATACGACATAGAAATGAATGTAGCGTTCATGTGTACATACGGCTTACCGTCTCCATGAACGGTGCATTTCATTTATTTCCTCTAAATGATTATGTGATATTATAAATACATGTATATGCTGGATATATATGATATATATGATATCCAAATCAGGAATGTCATTCTGGATATAAAGAACCTTTGACCACACGAACAACATGCAATTGTAAGAAGTCCACTTTCGACTTAAGAACCAAATATCGACAAAACAAACATTATTAACTTAAATGATTACATAATGTTTATAACATGGAAATAAGTTATCTAAAAGGAATAATGAAGTAGAAAAAGGTTTTTAATAAAGTGGAAATTAACTCATGTTTATTATTCAGGACGTTAAAGAACGATCGAGTCAAGTTGGACCCGAGGTAAGGGATCCTACTCCACTCTTTCTTTTTAAGTACACTCTTTTATGTCATTCCTTTTAAAGATCATGTTTCTTGTTATTGGGATGTTATTTTATATTAATATTACTGTAATTTTTATGTTCATGTGATGAGAGACCCTATTCTCTCTCATTAATCCATTTTGGATGTTTTGAGTGGCGCCGTTAGGCTGCCGAATTTTCGTAAGAGATCTAACCTCTCTCTTTCTTTTTAAGTACTCTCCTTTATGTCACTTCTTTTAATCTCCTATTTGTTATGATGGGGGATGTTCTTTCATATTCATATTTCTATAAATTTTGTTGTAATGTGATGATATTCCCTATTTGATATCATCAATCCATTTTTGTAAGTTTTAAGTGGCACCGTTAGACTGCTGAGTTTTCGTAAGTGATTTTTCATCTCACTTTTATTCCCATGAGATTTATGCTACATTTGCCACAATTTCCTTTGAGTGGTGTATGTACTGCCCATTATTCTACTCTTTGTGTAATATACTTTCTTTTATGAGTATTTACATCAATGATTTATTGTCTTTCTTTCATGGGGTGTATGTTTTGAAAGATACCCAAGTCGGTAAGGGAACCTTTCACCCTCCTCTTTTTTAAAAGACTTCTTTTGTTGGGTCTTTTAATTTACATATTGTTATGTTGGGATATGTTCTCATATATCCTTATTGATGAAAATTTTATGTCCAAGTGATGAGATACACTTTTTATCTCTCATTAACTCATTTTGATGTGACGCTATTAGGCTGTCAAGGGAACTTCTTAACCCAATTTCGATTTCTTTGCTTTCAACATGTAGTTATTGAATATGTCATCATTTGAATATGTGTGAATGACCTTTGATTATTTTACACTTAATATCCACTTATATTTGGTGTATTCATTTGTCACACATAATTATGTAATTGATTTATCCTTAAACCAAGGATACCGTCTTTGTATGGGACTTCGTCTCAATCTCCTTTCATTGAGGCATATTTTGTTTTATACACAACATTCTTTTATACGGTGTATAAAACCCTTTGACTTTTACGCTTATTCAAAAGGAATCTTTTTTATACGAAGCGTTTTACTAAACGACAAAAAGGAATGTTTTTGTCGTACGTATGCGGCGACAACGACTTCTCCACCGCCATGACCATTATTTGAGTTTCGACTTCCTCTACAAGCCATACCTTTTTTTAAAAGCAATATAAATACCATGTGTTAATTTTCTTTTATTTTGGTATTGAAAATAGTTTTCGTAATGTTTTTATATCAATGTGTTTTATTGATATCTTGTGATTGAAAGGTGGAAATGTTATGTTTCCTTTATGCATGTTTTATGTGATACGATTATGCTGAGGTTCTTGGGAATTATTATGAAGACGGGTGGTTCCGTGATAAACTAAGGGCGGTTGAGCCCGTTATAGCTCTCCAATGCATTGGGTAACGCGAAGGAGTGAAACATTAAGGTTTCTTCGAAGAGATTTAGGGAATATACTGTGATGGGTATTCCAAACGTAACCAAGAGGGTTACTCCCTACGTAAGAATGTTATGAATGCCTCAAGATAGCTTTATGTCTTATGATTTCTATGATTTATTCATGATTTTGTGAGGTATGTTAAAGTGATTATGTTTTATGGGTAAAGTATGATCTCATCCTTATGTATATACGTACCCATGTTTCCTTTCCATATTTTTATAAACCTTACTGAGCTTTTTATGCTCATCCCAAGTTTTTGAAATGTTTTTCACAGGTTAAGGGAAAGGTACAAGATGTGATGATAGTGTCAAGGATGTGTGAAGAAAGAATCCATGTTTTATTTTCAATATGTCCCCGTTGATGGGAAGAATGAATACTGTCTTTTATGTAACCACTTTGTTTAAATGTGGAATGTAATGCATGTTTCATGATCTAATTCTCTAAAACTCTAAACCTGAAGAGATCCTCAATGTGTAATCTTGTAATAACTCACGATTAAGTAAGGATTAAGGCTGGGGCCTTATAGTTGGTATCAAAGGTTGGTTTATATAACTTTAGAGGTTAGGGTATTCTTTAAGCATAAGTGACATTACTATAATGGTTAGGATTTCAGAAAGAGTCCAAGTTTTAGATAAAGTGAATGTGTAAGTATATCTTAGTGTTTATCTTCCTCATTAGTACATGATGGTTATGTTGATATACTCACACTGACCTTTTGGGTTTTAGTAAATGGCTGGATCTAGCAGGCACCAAAGTGATAATGGGTTTGAAGGAAACTGTGGTGGTTCTCTGATTAAGAGACTGGATGAGATGGGGGGATTCAATAAGGAATCTCATGGATGTTCTAAACCAACTATCAAGGATTCATGATCAACCACTTCAACCATGGTGAGTTCTTTAATGCATCATGTACGAGATGGCCAACTCGATGTCGAAATTCAGGTAATAATTATTTAGGTAACCATTAGGGTTTATATGATCCTTACTGTTTAGGCAATTATGGGTTACTCTATGATATGATGGAAAATTAAAGGAATGAGATAAAATTGAGGTTAAAATATGTTATGGTTATTTTTGATGAATTTATCCCTTTTTGGGAATTATTTGAGAATTATGTAGTTTTGGAAAAATGACAACACACAGACTGTGTGACAACCCGTCGCGTCGGACAAAGCTGCGGGAATCGAACCCACAACCAAAGTGCAACTGGTATTTATCGCCTACCACTGGACTATTTGAAGTCCCTGGTTAGTTTTATTGATTATTTTTAGTTAGATGATTTTATGAATTAAGAGTAAGTTGATTTTGGGTTATCTATGGAAATTTATTAACCCATCATGGAGGATATGTGATTAGGCTAATTACTTTTCAATACGAGACTTTAGGAGAAAATGATGTTGTTTGGATATAAATGTTGTGATTTAACTTGGAAGACTATGTGACTAAAACCTTCAAATATTTGGGTTTCAATATTTGATTGGTTTACTTTGAAGGATTTTATGGACAACTTGTTTATCGAATGGTCCTCGTTGAACTTTGGGTTTGTTGGACAAATTTTGGAGATTAAGAAGAGATTTTCTTTTTATAAATGGTTATCCTTTTCTGGATTTTCTAATCTTGTACTAACCTTTTTTGGTTTTGGTTTTGGTTAAAGTCTAAAGACATGGGAAGTATATAGTTCTCTTTTATGGATTAGGTGATTCTCTAGATGTTGATTATATTACTCTTAATGTGAACAAGTCTCCCTAAATACTCGTCTTTTGGAAAAAAATATGTGTTTGATTAAGGAATCTAGTAAAAGTTGAAATTCAACATGATAAGTGATTATGTTTCCTTATGAATAAATTTCTCATTAAAAAGTAACTTAAAACAAAAATGTTGTATATTAACTTTTCCTACCAGGGAATCGAATACCGTTTAACCCATCACAAGTTTGTAATTTTATCGTGGTTAACTCTCTCCTAAACATGTTTTCTATCACTCTCCATCAGAACATGACCCTTTGTTTTTTCCTCCATGTCCATATTTTCATACTTGGAATCCTAGTATGGGTTAACTCAGGTGACCTTTGTACTTATCTTTCTTTATTTTAAAGTGATTGTTTTACCGACTCTTCTTCCGATGTGGGACTTTCAAGGATGTTTCCAAGCGCAATTTTAAAATTGCGAGGACGCAATTCCCAAAAGGGGGGAAGGATGTAACACCCCAGGTAGATAAAGAATATTACAGTTTCATATTTATCCGTATTTGTGAATAAAATATTAATATGTCTTTAAAGGGGACGCTATGCTCGATGGCGTACCCAACACACAACAACGAGTTTCGTGGGAATCTTACGTTGCACTCTAATAATAAAATAATATTATTTTAAATGGTAGTTAACATGTAGCTATTGTATTGGCGGGAATGGATATAAATTACTTAAATATTATTCTATATGTTTTTAAATATTTTTACATTTATCCAATAAAAGATAAAGGCATAAAATACAGAAAGAATTCAATTTTAGGCGTATATGCCCTAGTTCTCACTAAAGGTTCACATATCGCCTTTTGATGGAGAACCGTCATTAAATATAGTTTTGTTCACTCTTATACATTCTATTGGACCAAATAAAACTCTTCTTAAGAATTGGGACATAAAAATTTACTTTGTGTAAATTTTTGGTATCTTTCTAATAAAGTTCATTTTTTAATGAATAGTGTAAAATGTTGTATTTTAAATTCAAAAAATCTTTTTAATCTAATTTATTTATATGATTAGATTATAATTTGAATTGGTCTTAATGTGTAATGTGAATATATTTTTACCATTTAATCCAATGGTGGTCATTGGAATCAATTTCACTTTGAAATTAGACTTAAACTGGTGTCAATCTTTTGATTCTTATTGTTTTATAAAAACACGATATTTGCTCTGACAGCGGGAATTAATTATTAAATTAATTAATGTGACATATATGTTTTGAATTTTGTAAAATAGACTTCATTTTTGAATTCTGAATATCAAATATAGCTTAGGGTGAATTTTTGGTAATTTTCTGAAAACTCCAATTTTTGATGAATAGTGAAACCACTAAGTGGTAATCAAGCAAACTGATTTTTCAGTTAAATGAATGTTTACCACTAATGTGTATTGAATTTTAAAAATCCGACATACATGGTTGTCATTAGTATGTAAAATGTGGTTCAATGGGATGAAAATAATTTTTTGGTGAATAGTAACTTTTTTTCATTAATCGCGAATAGAGATAATTAGTGTAATTTAAGGTAAAAATGATATTATAAAAATATGGAAACACCATGAAACTTGTCCTACACCTATTGGATGAGTCATGTCCGACCAAGAAAACCCATGGGTCGATTTAGGGGACCCTATGGATCCTCATGGGTGAGATAATGACTTTAATGCCTTTTTTTAGATAAAGGTGAAAATGACACTAACATAAATTGTTTTACTAAAACAATTTTTAGAAGGGGTTATACTAATCATAATTTTGTCTATAAATACTATTTGGAAAGATAAAAAGATTTCCTACATCAGGATTGTTTTTTAATAATTTTTAGATATTATATAAATTAATTTAATTATGACATCATGATGATGCAATGATGACCTCATTAATGATCAGTTTAAATAAAATGAAACGATAATATAAAATCTAAGACCTACACTTGTCCAAAAACTATTGGATGGGAATATTTCGAAGACTTATCATCTTATATTCGAAATATTTCAATGTGGGACCTTATAAATTCGAAACACTTTTGAAAATAAAATAATAGTTTCATGATTTCCAAAAGTGCCCCTCCTCTCCTCTTATAAAAAGCCCCCACCTATACCTCATTTCACACGCTCCTCAAGCCTTTGTCTCGTCCATCCCATGCCCATTTACTCTCTAAACATCCCTCTCCTCATCCTAGATGATTCTCTTTGGGCAGAATGCTTTCAAAAGAAGCCTTTAGGATCAAATCAAAAGGAGTTACACTTTTAAACGTAATTCATTCTCTCATGTTCATTTGTTTTATTTTGCTTGTCCAACCCCCTAAACTCTTTTTATTTACTTCATTTGTATCAAAAACAGTATCTTAAATATACTAGGATGTTGTTATAAGATTTATTCGAGCTACACTCTCACACAACTACAGAAAATGGTTAAAGAACCTACGGTTTCCGTGGAAGGTGAAATTCTGCCTCCCGAAATGATGATTGTTCAATACTCATTTAACACCTTCAAAGGTGGTCATTATGATGTCACTATTTTTATATATGATATATAATATGTTTAATCTTTCCTTAAGCTTCTGTATTTTTCATTTATGGTATACCATTATTGTTTCCATTATGGGTAAACACGATATCTTCATTTTAGGAAGTGCGGACTACCGCCCCCTGAAAGTGATTTGATTCGTTAATACCATATGTGGGATGTGTAAAGTATAAAGTTAATGATATTATATATGTTATTATACTGGAATTATAATATACTCTTATATCATTATGATTCCATTCCAGAAAATATGAAATAGAAATGGAAGTAGCGTTCATTCGTACGTATGACTTACCGTCTCCATGAACGGTACATTTCATTTCTTATCTCAAAATATTATCTACTATTATAAGTACATATATATAATGGATATATATGATGTATGATACATCTAAATGATTAATATAATTCTGGAATTAAAATATACATACCTCTCATATAGTTTTAATTCCATTAATACGACATAGAAATGAAAGTAGCGTTCATGCGTACGTACGGCTTACCGTCTCCATGAACGGTGCATTTCATTTCTTTCCTCTAAATGATTATGTGATATTATAAATAAATGTATATGCTGGATATATATGATATATATTATATCCAAATCAGGAATGTCATTCTGGATATAAATAACCTTTGACCACACGAACAACATGTAATTGTAAGAAGTCCACTTTCGACTTAAGAACCAAATATCGACAAAACAAACATTATAAACATAAATTATTACATTATGTTTATAACATGGAAATAAGTGATCTAAAAGGAATAATGAACTAGAAAAAGGTTCTTAATAAAGTGGAAATTAACTCAAGTTTATTATTCAGGACGTTAAAGAACGATCGAGTCAAGTCGAACCCGAGGTAAGGGATCCTACTCCACTCTTTCTTTTTTAAGTACACTCTTTTATGTCATTCCTTTTAAAGCTAATGTTTCTTGTTATTGGGATGTTATTTTATATTAATCTTACTGTAATTTTTATGTTCATGTGATGAGAGACCCTATTCTCTCTCATCAATCAATTTTGGATGTTTTGAGAGGCGCCGTTAGGCTGCCGAATTTTCGTAAGAGATCTAACCTCTCTCTTTCTTTTTAAGTACTCTCCTTTATGTCAATTCTTTTAAGCTACTATTTGTTATGATGGGAGATGTTCTTTCATATTAATCATTATATACATTTTGTTGTAATGTGATGAGATTCCCTATTTGATCTCATCAATCCATTTTTGGAAGTTTTAAGCGGCACCGTTAGGCTGCTGTGTTTTCGTAAGTGATTTTTCATCTCACTTTTATTCCCGTGAGATTTATGCTACATTTTCCACAATTTCCTTTGAGTGGTGTATGTACTGCCCATTATTCTACTCTTTGTGAAATATACTTTCGTTTATGAGTATTTACATCAATTATTTATTGTCCTTCTTTCATGGGGTGTATGTTTTGAAAGATACCCAAGTCGGTAAGGGAACCTTTCACCCTCGTCTTTTTTAAAAGACTTATTTTGTTGGGTCATTTAATTTACATATTGTTATGTTGGGATATGTTCTCATATATCCTTATTGATGTAAATTTTATGTCCAAGTGATGAGATACACTTTTTATCTCTCATCAACTCATTTTGATGTGACGCCGTTAGGCTGTCAAGGGAATTTCTTAACCCAATTTCGATTTCTTTGGGTTCAACATGTAGTTATTAAATATGTCATCATTTGAATATGTGTGAATGACCTTTGATTATTTTACACTTAATATCCACTTATATTTGGTGTATTCATTTATCACACATAATTATTTAATTGATTTATCCTTAAACCAAGGATACCGTCTTTGTATGGGACTTCGTCTCAATCTCCTTTCATTGAGGCATATTTTGTTTTATACACAACCTTCTTTTATACGATGTATAAACCCCTTTGACTTTTACGCTTATTCAAAAGGAATCTTTTTTATACGAAGCGTTTTACTAAATGAAAAAAAGGAATGTTTTTGTCATACGTATGTGGCGACAACGACTTCTCTGCCACCGTGACCATTATTTGAGTATCGGCTTCCTCTACAAGCCATACCTTTTTTTTAAAAGAAAAATAAATACCATGTTTTACATTTCATTTATTTTGGTATTGAAAATGGTTTTCATAATGTTTTTATATCAATGTGTTTTTTTGATATCTTGTGATTGAAAGGTGGAAATGTTATGTTTCCTTTATGCATGTTTTATGTGATACGATTATGCTAAGGTTCTTGGGCATTATTATGAAGACAGGTGGTTCCGTGATAAACTAAGGGCGGGTGAGCCCGTTATAGCTCTCCAATGCATTGGGTAACGTGAAGGAGTGAAACATTAAGGTTTCTCCGAAGTGATTTAGGGAATATACTATGATGGGTATTCCAAACGTAACCAAGAGGGTTACTCCTTACATAAGAATGTTATGAATGCCTCAAGTTACCTTTATGTCTTATGATTTCTATGATTTATTCATGATTTGGTGAGGTATGTTAAAGTGCTTATGTTTTATAAGTAAATTATGATATCATCCTTATGTATATACGTACCCATGTTTTCTTTCCATATTTTTATAACCCTTACTGAGCTTTTTATGCTCATCCCAAGTTTTTGAAATGTTTTTCACTGGTCAAGGGAAAGGTACAAGATGTGATGATAGTTTCAAGGATGTGTCAAGAAAGAATCCATGTTTTTATTTTCAATATGTTCCCGTTGATGGGAAGAATGAATACTGTCTTTTATGTAACCACTTTGTTTTAATGTGGAATGTAATGCAAGTTTCATGATCTAATTCTCTAAAACTCTAAACCTGAAAAGATCCTCAATGTGTAATCTTGTAATAACTCAAGATTAAGTAAGGTTTAAGGCTGGGGCCTTATAGAAAAACTATATTGAATTATATAATCTAACTTAGTCAGAGTGATATGGTGATGCCATAAATTTTAAGATGAAATATATGAACTAGAAGAGGCGATTAAAAGAAATTAACCTTATCTATTATTGTGTACAAAATGAAAATTTACTAGATATATTTATGTCAGGGAGAGAATGAAATAAACCATGATTTTATAAATAATGATTAATTTGTATTATGTGAATTATTTATAGTTATAGAAAACATATTCAATGATTTGGTTATGTTTAAAAATTATAAAATATATCAGGTTTTATTCTTAATACCTTTAAGAATCTTTACCATTATTAATTTAGATATTTTTTCAGCACTGTTAGAATTAGTTTATATTAATGGGTATGGTAATGTTTAACTAAATCAAACAGAAGATGTGATGACCTTGTCCAGCAGGATAGTACCCTATAATCCCATCAATCGAAGCTTTCAAGGGATAGGGAATCACTGGGATAACATCATTACCAAGACTAATAATATATTAAATATCTGAAACATGAGATAAATCATTTATGCGAGAAGTTAAAACAAAATTTTATCACATCCCAAGCCATGTTCAATAAAGCACCCCAAGAAAGAACCACTATCACACACTGTACTCTTCGGTTGTACATCTGGGTAATAAAGGGTGATGTATCTAGAATCTATTCACATGCATTTTAAAATTTCCTTTTTATTAAAATAATGAATTAATTTATCTCTTTTTTATTATTTTATAAATTATTATATATTGTGTTTGATAAAATTAGTTTTTTTATATAAATAAATAAAAATTTAATTTTTAATGGACATAATTTTTTTTTGAAAACTCTAGTATTGATGAATTAATGATTTTAGAAATAAATTTTATTTTCATTTTATATTCATGTTAACTAATATTTTAATTAAATTAAAATATAATTTAATGAAGTCTAATGGAATTTTTATATGTTTCAAAAAGTGATTAATATCATAAAATTATTTTTATACAATTATTAAATAATTATATTTAAAAGTGGAAACTAATATTTTCATAAATTCATTTTGGTAAAATATATAATTTTTCATTAAATTATAATTTCAATGTTATCTAATGGTGAATTTTACAAAATTTTCTGAGTTAATTTAATATTCTGTTAAAATTTAAATATGATATAAATATAATTCATATATGATTAAATTATATTATCCCAAAAGTGATGTAATAAATTCAACAATATTCAACCAACACCAAATATTTTCCATCAATTAAAATAATTTATTTTTGATGTTATTATATTAATTTTATCAACCGTTAATTAATTATCTAAAATGGATATTATATTTTTATGTTTTAAATACAATTCATTATAGATATGACTCACTTCTCTATCCCTAGGGTTACTATATTATGGTCTTCTATTATTTTCCATATAATATATTCATATCCAATCCTATTTGGTAGAATAAATGAGTAAAAAACATCGTATGGTATGTGGTTTTGATAGTTTTAACATACAAATTCAAAAAACTATGTCTAGAAATTAATAAATAATTACGAACTCTTTTTATATAAATATAAACTAATCTTATTACTCATATTCTCTAAAAAACCAATAATCATTAATTTTATCTTTTTATCCCACTCTAACTCCATCATATAGTGTTCTGAATCCCATTACAAGCTCCTCAAATGGTTTTAAATTTTACCTCTAAAGGTAAGATACTCTCTCCCCAAATTTTTATTTTAATTACATTCTTTGTACAAAGCCTTCTGTTTTCAAATTTTCCATATTGTAATGTGTTTTTACACCTCCCATTACTTTAATTTTTATTACCACATAATTAGATAATACCCATCACTCTCATTCTGTGATTCCATAAGTCATTATATAAACTCATTATGTTGGAAAAATTATACCGTGATTTATTATTGCAGATATTTGTGTGTAGATTTATCATTCCAATTTCTAGTTAATGATCTTCACCAAGTAGTACCTATCAAATATTTATTGGGGAATTTAAAAAATTTAAAGATCACTCTTAAATCACTGGGTTTAAAGAGATCAATGTCATTCTTATTTTTTTGATCCACGAGGAACACAAATGTATGCACATGATATTATTGTGATGAGTGTTCCTAGAATAATTTATCCCTATAGTCTATTTAATAATGTTTTAATCTCATGAGATACCATGTATGATGCATGGGAGGTTGTCATAGGAAAACTATGTAATGATGTCCTGATGGATAGATTTGAATTATGCTCATGATATCATGTTTTAGGTTGATTCCACATTCCTATGTTTCTTGATTTTATCATATGTTATCATGATTAAATGTTTATACTTTTTATTCTAAAAAATTTTATTCCACCTTTGAAGTCCTATTGACTTACAGGTATTATACTCATCATGTCAAGATTTTATTATTCCATTATATGGATTTATAGATCACCCATTTGTTATGTAGGTCCCCTGTTATCCCATATAGATTTAGAAAGAGTGATGAAATTATAAAAACATTTTACAGAGTTTTAAATATTGTTGTCATACCCATGTTTCATGTTATTATTTATTGTACCAAATTTCCCAATAACACATGAAATCACAACATTTAAGGATTCTGTTATGTGTATCATTATGTAACAAATCATGAATAAATGGGCATTAATGATATGCTTTATCAAAGATAGCGATATTCCAATATGGGATACCCTTTATGTATCTCATTAAGGAATTTTTTTGTTAATGAAATTACGGTGGATACATATACTATTATATATTATTCTTTCAAAATTAAACCTGATGAATCTACCTCTTCCATTAATCATAGGTTCAATGGGCTTATAGAAAATATGATTTCACATGGTCAAACGATGATAGAAAAAGTGCAACTAATGAGGATATTGAGATATATACCTAATAGATGGAGAGGTACTATAGTTTCTGTCTAATAATCATGTTACGACATCAAACAGAAAGTAAGATGAATGATTGTAAACTTGAATATGTATTAAGAGTGTCATAATGTAGACAATAAAGACCAAAAACTATGAATAAAGGATATTACTTTTAATGAATCACTATCCAAATCCAAATAATTTTTTAATCCATATAGATCAAGTCGGAGTGAATTCAATGTTGAATTTTATTATGAAATAAAATAGTTATCAAGATTTTTTAGCAATAATTATAATAATTAAAATTTCTTTTGTATGTATAATTAAAATGAAATTCATGTAAAATGAGGAAACTAGATTATATATTGAGAAAATTGAGTATTATTTAAATGATATTAGCTAATACGATTAAAATAGAAAAATACCCCTTAAATATGATTTTCCCAATCTCAAAAATGAAATGGGGAAGAGGATAATGATAAGAGACCTAAGAATAAACTAATGGTCACATGATGTGCATATAAGGATAACTCCAATGACTCCAACTACAAATGAGAAGATACAAATGAAGAAGAAAATATATGATTTATAGATACTTCTTTCGAGTTCCAATATACATAATATACTGAAATTTCTAATTATTATAAATTATATAATGATATATTAGAATGAAATTTTTCGATACTATAAAAAATCTTTAATGGGATGAAATATAAATAAAAAGATATAAAAATGATTCATATTTTATTTGATGTATATAAGTCTATTATTAGAATAAAAAACATTCCAATATTCTTAATGATAATATTGATTTTAGGTTGGTAAATAAAACACTAAAAATGGGTTAAGGAAAATTCAGGGATGGTAGGAGAACTATTTATATCCTGTAGGGTGATGAAAATAAAATTCTAAATAAGGAATTAAGAATTGATCCAGACAACAAGGTAAGCTTTATAAATATTATTTCAATCATAGTAGTAAAAAATAAGACTCCAGTTTCCTATAAAACTTATGTTTTTGGAAATAATTTTAGAAAATAAAGACCTAAAATCTATTTACAATCTATAAATACAAGTTCTATTAGTAATAAACCTATCTGTAAAATATGGACTCTAAAATATTTTATTTCTAACTAATCTCAATCCCAATAGATCTGGGTTTGAAAATCAATGTATATTTAATAGATAGAGGAAATATTCTTAATTATAACTAATATTTTTTATATAAACATGTTTTCCTACATATATGGCTGATTAATAATCAATATTGAATATTCTTATAAATCTTGATCATGGATCTATGACATTCGGTGAGAAATCAAAATGATTTTTTTTAGGAATTGGTATAATTTTTTGCTTTAAATCTATCCTTATTTTGAAAATTTTTATAGTTAATGGTTTAAACTAAAACATTCATATAATTTCATTTTTTGTAGTGATGAATTAAATTTTAGATAAAAATAATAATTCATTTATATTTTACAATTCCATCAATGTTTTGGTATTAACAAATTTAAGAAATGTTAATGTCAATTATTTTAATTTAGATTCTATATTTTCTGATAATTTTTCATATTTGAATAATTTTCATAGAGAATCTTTATTATGGGATCAGAGACTATTCCACTACAAAATATACAATACTATAAATCTAAACAATAATGGATTATTTAAGGATCTACGAAATTTATTATTCCCCAAATAAAATGTATAAAATCCTTATCGAAAAAAATGAAACACAATATTTGAATGAAACAAAGGATAAAGGTTTTTACCTACCAACCACTAGAACTTGTTCATTTATAATTATTAATAAAAAAAGATAGTTTCTAATTTTTTTGAAAGAACATTTACTATTTCAATTTTCATGATTATTCTCTATGTACATTGATGTATTTCCTTTCATAGAAACGTTACACTCCTTTATTTTTTAAATATATATAAACTCATTAAAAAAACATAGTGGAATAAATATGAACACCAAAAGAATGGAAAAAAGGTGTTTAATAATACAATATTTTGACATCTCTTCTCACAATACAATTATAAATATAAATTTTCAAAACTTATATGACCATAACTAAATGGGGTTTTTAAAAAGAGAAAAATAAATATTAATGAAATTTCCATGACTATGAAAAAGAAAATATGATAGACTAGTTTACTAATAGGATAAAGCTACTATCACATACATATATATAATTAGTAGAGATTTTATTAGAACTATATTTTATAGGACTGAATATGTATTATGGAGTCATAGAATAGCAAAATAAAATTTATTTACAATTTTTATAAGAAAATTAAATATTTAAAATACAACTGATAATAAGTAAACATTTCCATCCAAAAGATATGAATGTATTTTTCTTGGTTATCCATCAATGGTTAGGTCTTATATATTCATTAACTAGAAATCAAAAATTGTGGATGAAACTATTCATGTTACTTTTGATGATAATGATCCTCATGAACTCGAACACACTTTAGAGAACCTTTAAGATGATATGTCAAATTTGAATATGAATAATACCATTAAGGGTCATAATATATTGGTTGATCTACCAGATAAATCTCAAAGATGATATCATCAAATTTATACTCTTTAGGATGATGACATAGAAAAACCATTTACTTCAATACATAAAACTATTACAACTCTTATAAAGAATTTTTTGAATGCTATTATATGATACATGGATAAAGGTACTCAAAACTAATCTTCACTTAGAAACCAAGATGAACATTAAGACTTCTTGTCCCCTATTGATGAAATGAACATCATTGAATAAATAAATTTCAAAATATGTTAATTATAATGGATGAAGAATTAAATCAGTTTAAATTAAATAATGTATATTAATTTGTAGATTTTCTCAATGAATACTTAAATATTTTCACTCTATTGGTATTTGGGAACACGATTGATGGGTCATGTAATATATATATACCATTCTATACTAGTTGAATATGGATTTATAAAGGTATATGGTAATGACTATATGGTTACATTTTCACCAGTATAAATATATGAATCCAAAAAATGCTACTTTTAAATGTAGTATATCTTAATCTCATACTATTGTAAACGGATGTGATCAGTTATTTTATAATGGTTATATTTATGAGAATAATATTTTTGAAAAAAAAAATTTCAAAAAATCATACCTTTATGAATCATGTTTTAAAATTTAAAAAATAATTATATGATTTTATAATGTCACAGGGATCTTGGTATTATAGGCTCAACAACTTTCTCATCTAAAATTTTTTTCATGAGGATTTATCGACCATAATGTATATATAATAATAATTAGTTTTATGTTTTAATAGTTCAACTATGTATTGATTATAATGATTTTGGATCATCCAAACATTCATTAGATACTGAATTTTATAAATTTTTGGAAAAAAAATTTAAGGAGTTTAATTATTATGTGAGAATTCATTATTGGTTTTCAAAATATTCAAAACTAAGATAGAAATTCTTAAATAAAATATAATAAATAAAGAATAATTTAATACATATAGGTATGGATAGACATAAAGGAAATGATTCTCATATAAGTAAATGTTTTATGTCATATCTGGATGAAATTGGAAAGTTAGATCACTATACTAATTATATTGGTATGATTGGAATTTTTTATAGAAAATTATTATTCAACATGATATAGTGGTCACTTTATGTAGTCATTTACATTTTCACGAATACCAAATGAAATATAATTTTAAATTAGTTAAAATAATTTTCAAATACCTCTAAAATATAACTAATTTAGGGATTTTCTATCCTAGAAGATTTAATTTTTGATTAATTAATTACTCTCATTTGGATTTTGGCGATTTCATGTTAGATTGAAAAATAACCAATAAAACATTTCATATTTCGGGATAGTATCTTGTTTCACTCTGTAGTATGAAACACAAATATTTTTGGTCGATGGTCAACAGGTTAATGGTCGAGAATAACCCCTTTTTACTGGAAAATGGGGGAATGTTTCAGATGTTAAGAGAGAAGTGCCTAGCTTTACTACTCTGAACATTGGTGGATCTACCTCCTTCAAAGATATGGTATTAGCTGGAGAGGCAAGGATGACTGATAGTGAAATTTTTACTTCTACTCCTGTAAAGATAAGACCTCGCAAAGATTACTCTCAAATCCCTAAGACTGTGTCCACTATATCAGCTTTAATGGCCTCAAGATGAATTGATGACAATTATTGGAAGGCTTTCAACCAGAATAAATCTCAATCTGAGTGGGAACTGGCTGGAGACATAGATTATGGAAATGACATGTCGTACTATGATTTATAGTCTTGAGATCGAGGGCACTACTGACTCTGTGACCCCGTTCGCCTCCTTCCTATATCTTCTTTTCTTTATTAAATAAAGGGTCAGAAGAATTTTCTTCTGACTTGACCTTTAAAAAAATTTATAAATTATATTAATGAAACTTACTTTTCTAGAATATATATATTATTTGTACTTTTCCATATAAATTGACACAATACCTACTCTATAGTCATTTATATGAATCCCATATCTCACTATAGGAAAAATCCTATTGATATAAGAAATCACTTTTTTGTGTTACATTTCTAAAAAGGCGATATAACTATTTAATTAATTGGTAGTGAACTTCAACTTTATGAAGCATTTACAAAGCCTTTAGATATTTATTGGTTAATATTTATCATACATGAGGATGGAAATGTTAAATTCATCTTAATATTTTATACTTTCTGAATTATATATTTATTGTAGAATTGTTTCAAATAGTCATGTGTCGCTATTAGCTTTACTTATTGTGTCCTTGCTATCACTAGAATTATACCATTAGATTTACTACCAATGGCCTTATAACCATTTTCCTTCACCGCCTTTCATCTTGATACCATTAGCCTTTCTACTATTTCCATAACAAAATTTATTACTACCTTCAATAAACAATAATTCTATGTTTTACCATTATTATATTAAAATAATAAAATCTATATTACCATAAAATTTAAATTAGTTTTTATATAAATTTTTCACTAAATGAAATAATTTCATACTTAGTTTTTAAATTGAAAACCCTTTCAAATTTTCCACTTTAAACCACATTGTTTAACTAAATAGCTAATAACCATTCTACTAAAGACTTAAATCCTTCATTTTATTCCACAATGTGGATAGTTAATCATGACACTAGTTCTTTATATGAGTATTGAAATAGAAATAGGTTTATGGGAAAATCTAGTAGACATATCAAGCCACTAAATCCCTAACTATCTCCATGTGTTATAGTTTTTATCACTGAATTCAATGTTGTTTTTTTGAATTTTATTAAGTGATTAGTTTGTATTCTATTTTAGATTAATACATGTTATAGAAGTCTATATAATCATCAAAATATCTATCCAAAACTAGTCTGTGATTTAAAATATTTTATACAGGTCAATTAGTGGTATGTAAAATTTTATTAGAACATTTTTCAATAGAAAGGAACTATTATTCTCATTGAATAAATAAGATATGTTCAAAAAGGTTCCTCATGAGGGTATTGTTTAGGATTATCTTGTTTTTGTTTCGATTAATTATGAGTACTTTATATTCAAGGACTCTATTTTTGATCTCACTGAAGATGTTGCTGATTGAAGACTATTATAGAGTAACTTGATAGAGAATTTTAGTAGATATTTTTGTTTATACAAAACCTGTTTTTTCTTAAAATTTCAATTTTAGTATCATAATATATCAGGTTTTGTTATTTTTTATTTATTATCAAAATTTGAAAAATAATAAATATATGTAATTAATTTATAGTACACATCATGGAGTTATGAAAGATTACTTCATGATAAACTTTCCTTATTTATAATGACCTGATTAAAAGTCTGTTAGAGGAAAATGAATTTATTTTTGAATGGAATGAAAAGGTACCTCTATTTGATGGATTTTTTAATTAATTAAAAAATGTGCAAAAATAATGAATATTAACTAGTCTCTATGATTAAATCAATGGATGGAAGACAAAGATATATGTAGGGAAAGTGTAATATAGTGGAGAGTATTTTAGGACCAAGATATATTGTTGATTATTACTTGGATTCATATGATGTACTTTTTTATTATTCAAATGAAGAGGTTATGGTTAAGTCTAACGCTCTTGTTGAATTGGAAGAAACTACTGATGAAGTATAAGAATCTATTGATGTTTTAGTATAACTAAGGAATCAACCTGATACTGTAAGTAGTCATGTTATCCCTTATGGGCCTCCTAACTCTCATATATCATTGAATTATAAGGAAATTCAATTATAATATGATTAGGGATATGATAATTAAGTATCAAATTGTTACCAATTTGAGGAATATTATTCAAAGAGTCATAATGATATTGTTATTAATCTGATTATTCCTGAGTTGATGTTGATGGGTAAGATGTGAATGAAGAATCTCCACCCTTATTTTTTGTATCATTGTTTGGTAAGACTATTAGTGGAGATTGGGAGAGTTCCTAGAGTGACTAATTATTCTGAGATAATGAAAGCATAATTGACTCTAATAAGGTAGTTATAGGAGAATAATATATAATATATACTAGGGAGAAGACCACAGAGGCAATTATCTATAGACTCAAATATTTTGAAATAGATGGTGAAGTTGATGATGGAGGAATTCCACTTGAATATGGTGGAACTAAAATTTATTTTACATGGAAAGATGATAAGGGGTTATTGGATAAATTTAAATATTGGGAATATCTACTGAAATCCTACACTTCTAAGGATCCATTGAGGGTCGAGGAAGGTGGATTTACTCTTTCAGTACCTGTTAAGATGAGAATGTTTCTATACCTATTATTTTAACTCATCCTTATCCTGGTACATTGACAGGAAGAGACCGTGATTCATTATTGTATTTTCTATTTTATGATATAAAAAAACGATTAGATCTTCTATTTTCAATGAAAATTATATGAATGATGATAATATGAATCTTATTATATAGTTTTTTAGGGCTCACCTCCAACCTATTGAATTCTTAAATATAATATATTTTTGTGAGGAATCTAAATGATTGTTTCCTATATCCATTTTATCCATTATACCATTGAGTAAATGATTCTGGATATGAATAAAAATCATTATAAAATTCTAAGTAGTGCAGATTATTTTTCTGTAGTTGGATAATATTTTTTTGAGATAATTCCTTCAATATGTCTTTAACTATGATTGTTGATATGATGAAAAGTATAGTTAGAAATGATCTAATGAATGTACGAGAATATTCCCTTAACTCTCACATGGTTGAAGAATAGTAGAAAAAGTATTATATAGAGAATATTTAAAAACATGTTATAGAATATTTTAATGAAACATGGTCTGAAAGGGATACTATAAAAAAATTACAAATTATAATTTAATGATTTTTACCAAGAATTATCATAACTCTCAATTTATGTTATTTAACAAAAATATATGAAATCATCATGTCACTAGGGAATTTGAAGAGCATGTATGTCATTTTATGTTGTTACCCCCTTGATAATGTTATTTATGAAGAGAAGAATGATATATTTCCGTAAATAGAGAATGATAGATGGGTCAATACATAGTTATTAGAATTGATGGTTCCCTTTATTCTCATTATATGAACTATAGATATTTCTTTAATATCTATTACCATTACAACCGTAACCTCTGATTCCATATAAACACCTATTCAAAAAATAACTATTACATCTAGTTCATTTGGATATACTCTAATTGATGTAGTACAAATTATGAGTTTACTTTTATTTACAATTTTGTTTATAAGACTTCAATCTCCTTATACCCCTACTATTTCACTTATATCTATTAAAATAATTAAGGGCCATGTTTATCCAACCACACTTTATAATGATGATTCCTAACAGTCTGATTAGAATTTTATACAGTCTTTTATTTTGTTTTATTTGTTGATGTTATACATTATCAGAATTTTAAAATATACAATATCATTAATTTATATTCCTTTTTATTTACACTCTTACTATTTCACTCTATATTATCTTTTTTGATAATCGTAAAGGGGGATAAGGGACTATACATGGGAATTGAGAATGTTTCTGGAGAATAAGATGGATCATTTTTTCCATTATTGGAATTTGTTAATTTGTAATAATGATTTATGATTATAAAAAGGGGGCATATTACTTTACCAAACCAAAAAATTTCTTTCTTTAATTTTCATAAATCATGTTATTCTTATTAATATTGCTGTTCATTTTAATAATGATTTTCTATATTATATTTATGTATTTATTTACCCTTAAATAAGTCTCAAATTTTGATCACATACCCAAATGTAACATTTAAAATATTGGATCTACCCATATGTAAATTTTAAAAAACAATATGTAATCTATGAATTCATTTATTTAACATTATTTAATTAAACTATATCTTTATTAATGCTTAAACATACCCATATGTTTTATTTTTTTACCATTAGTTATTCTATATAAAAACCATTTTATCTTTATTTACCAATATATATGTATCTTACCACCATTACATAGGGTATAAAATATTTTTTTACCATTTTCCAAGGAGTGAAAAGTTTGTCTTAATATTACATAGCTACTACCTATATTTCATCGTGTTTCTATCTATCATAGAATTCAACAAATAAAATTAAATTTCTACCACATGTGAAATTAATCTATGGTTAATAAAATAGTTTTACCATGAAATAATTAATGATATATAAAATTTACTTTTACTACCACCAGAGTACGTCTCTTAGAACTACATTAATGATTTTACCATTCAATAATGTTTTTACACCACCAATTGATCCATGGGACTGATAGTAAATGTTGTTACAACTATTTCAAAGTTTATAATATTAGGAATAATTTAAAACCACTACCACCAATTTAAATGGAAAATCATTTTAAAAAATCATAGTATCACTAGATCAATATACTACCACCAATAAAGAAAATCCAATTTATAGTTTTAATTATACTAATGTAGTTATGTATAATTATAATTTATATTAATTATTTCAATGATTATTTTATATTATTTAATAAAAGTTAGATAATCATTTATTTATGTATGATTATTCTTACACAAATATAAAACGACATGAAAAGAAAATGAAAACTTTTTGGATATAAGGATCAGTACATGAATTAAGTTATTTTTATTAATGTCCTATAATGTATAATTGGATACTCAAATACTCTACAAAGACTGATGAACCCCTATACACCATGCTTTACTATTTGGCTATATAATCAATAAATGTTTTCCACAAATGACTATATAGTTCAGTGATTACTGAATATATATATATATATATATGTTTTTTTATGTTTTATATGACAATGTGTTTTTTCACAAAAATAAGGATCTAGTGATAATCATTTAAGGTTATATAAATGATAGGATTAATAAAATATAAAAGAAGAAGATAATAGTTAATTATCATCTATGTGGTTTATTTGGGACGTAAAAATTTCACAAACAATTATTTAATCCATATTTTATCTTTTATATTTTTTTCCATTATGGATATGATTATTTTAGTTTTACATTATGTAATATAAGTTTTGATATAGAATATGAGAGTACTCAGATATAATATTCTTATTCTTTTTTTATTTATTCTATATGACATATAACCATGGAATAAGCCATGTATAACAATGAAATAATATGTACTATATATTTATATATATATATATAATCCTAATTCAGGTCTTGGATAATGTTTATTATTTTAAAATATACTTTGAATTATTGGATTCCCAATCAGAGAGGACTAGGTATCTTCTCTACAATGAACCTATTATATTCTTCCATTGTTTTTTTATTTTATTGATATGTTGTGTTAAAAAAACCAATCTATTTTTTGAAAAATATATAAAAAATTAATATGATGCATTAAAATTAATTGTGATTTATATACCACATCTTATGTGATTAGAATTATTTCAAAAGATAATTTTATTTTAAGAATTTTTAAGTGATATGTGATCATTAAAATAAATATACCCTAATAGTATTGAGTCAGTGGTTACATTATAACATTGGAACTATATGTAAGGAATTTAGTCCTAGAGGACCATATAGTTTTTTGTCCACGGATAACTAGAAACACACATGCCTCTAATATTAATATTTAAAAGGTAATATACAATAAAATAATTATCTATGAGGACAACATTATTCCCTCTACAATATACCTACAAAAAAACTTTTATGTGTCATAGGGAAAGGAAACATAAGAATGTGGTGAGATCTAGTTCTTAGTAATGTTATGTACACAATGGGTAATATCATGAATAAATAAGGAATAATCAATAAAGAAAGATATTTCTTTTTAATAAATAACAAGATCATGAAACAATATGGTGGGAATAAATTTTGATGAAATAATTTTATATAAATAATAACATAAGAATGAAACATATCCATTAATATCACATGAAATACAATAATCAATTGAAAATAATTTACTACGATCATATGAGGGAATGAATAATTATGAATATCATAAATAAACCATAAAGGCCTTGTTCGCATAAATCATAAATTAATGGGTAAGGTATCATCCAAAAAACCCATGTTAGTTTTTCTCATGAGACCTACCAAGGAATATAGGGGTTATAAAAGGCTACACACACCACTTAATATGTCCTATACATTCATAAAATAAAACGGGATAAATAAAATCTTTTAAAAAATCTTTTTGATAGACTACCATATGTAATTTTAATAATTACCCCAATAAATAATCCTTATAAACATAAACATTATTGTTGTAAACTATCATATTAAAGGATATCAATTTTCTCACAAATCATAAATTAGGATGAGTAATATAGAGAATAATATCATAATAGTACATTAATAGAAATTTTTTTCATAAACCATCCTAATGAATAATAAAAATTGTATCATTAAAATAGACACATAATGGAGCTTATGTATAATGAGGGTTTTTATCTTTGATTACACGAATTAAATTAAATTTTTCTTGAGGAAAATAAAATTTTCAATTTTAAAATAAATTTCATAAAATAAATAATTCTAGATTAATATGAAAAAACTTTTTTTATAAAGGATTCATGTGGAATTTTATTTTATGATTCAATGAAATGATGGATCATTATAGTGGTTTATTCAATACATTCCATTAAAACATACCAATATCATTGTTGTAAAAGTATAAAAAGTATATCATCTAAAAAGTAACAAGAAGATAAATTTTTTTAAAATAATACCTGGTTATTTTTTGAAAAATCAAATAATAACAGAAAATTACATTTTAATGACTTTCTAATAAAACATGGACATGGAAGGGGAATGATTTTTGACTGGAAAGGTAAAAAAGTTGTATTTTATAAAAATGGTTTTATCAATAGTTTTAAGTATTAGAGGTAGTAAACTGGTAATGTTACTTTAATGTATCAAGAATAAAAAAGGTGAATAAAATTCATGTAGTTACTGAGATATTTTCCATATTATTTCATCAATTGAAACATTATCATAAGAAATGACGATAAACAATGAAAATATAAAATATACCCTTACCATTTTTTCAAAATTGGAATCCTAGCCACAATAACATAAAATTAGTCTTTAAATACCATGATTGAAAATATATTCCTAATATAAAATTTGAAATGGTGAATGTGGCATATTTATCATGAATGTAAATGTGAGATGAGAGATCCATAAATTATTTGATATGTTTTAATCCTAATCCAAATAAAAAAAATTGAATGGAAATTCAAATATATAGATAATAAATAAATTCATTATATAATATTAAAAATAGGTTTCATAAAATCCTCCTATAATAAGATAGGTTCATAACGTAACAAATGCCCCAAAGAACATAATTTGAGACAAAAATCTCTAACACGAGATCCAATTTTCTTCATACATGCTTAATATTATAGTATATAAATATAGATTTCTTATAAATATATTCTAGAACTATAAAATTATATATAATATGATATATTAAATTCTTATAACTATTTATCTCATTTATATTATGAATTCATTATAAAAACACTATTCTGCGTGATATGTGCAATATTTTTAATGTATGTTTTGTTTTGGTATATTCATCCCTTGTACATTGATCATTATTCGTAACTGTAAATAATTATAAAAATTATATACATATCATACATATTAATTATATATTTATTTAAATTAGTCAAAAAAATTTCAAGATAGAAAAATGAGTTATACCTTTCACAGAGACGATATGTCGTACATTTGAATGAATGCTATTTATGTTTTTTAATAGATGAATCGAAATAATGGTAAATAATATATCAACATAAAAAACAATAATTAAATAATATAAAAATATATATTTTTTAAATTTATCATTACTACAATCCATGTCAAAATAAAATAAAAAATAGTTCACATCACTTTACGGAGTCAATAGTCCACATGTACGAATGAGAGACCCTGTCATTTTCAAAAGGATATTCATGAAAAAAGTTATAAATAATTTTATAAATTAATTATTTTAATTAGTTTAGAAATAAAATTTATATTAATTTAATAAATAACTATATTTATACATGAGTGGGGGTGATAGAAAATTATTTATATTGGTACGTGAGGTGGTGGACAACCTCACACATGATCGATGTGTCCATTTCCAATTAATGGAAGAGAATACTGATATAGGTAATTAAATTAACATAATAAAATCTACATATATGGGAGATATTAGTGTTTCTATATTATATATTTTATTTTGATTTTATGTTCTTAAATTATGAAATTTTATAAAGACAAATTTTTAGGAACTATAACTTTTCTTTGGAGAACCTTTTCGAGTTTATACCTAATACCTTCCTATAATGGTTTTGTGATAAAAAATTAATTAGATCATTTTTAGTGATTTAATTAAGTTATTTATGTGGGTATAGGTAGAAAAACAGATATTTTAGTGTTAGGATGTGAGGTGATGGGGTTCCCTTTTATAAGTGGTGGTGATGGCATACATGGAAGTTTTAAGGGAATAAATTGTATAACAATTTTTCACATACTATAAGGATCATAAATGGATCATTATATAAAATATAAGATATTATTTATGTATATTTCTATAAATTATGAATAAGATATATTTTATATCTTTTTATACCATATATTCTTATTTTAACCCCTGGTCAACACCTTTTAACATTAACTGCTGTAATTAATTTATACTATTTTTAAAATTAATTATGGAAAAAATTATAATTACCATATTATTTTATATTAACTATTATAATTATAAATATGGAATCTATATTTTTAAATTCATCCCAGATAATTTGAAGTATCTAATTTAAAATTAAATGCATAGGCACGATGAAATAATAGTTTTCCACGGAAATGTTATCTTAAGGGAAGAATGATATTATATATAAATTTAACATGAATGTTATTAAAATGGAATAAATTGGTATAAAAAAGTAGTTGATCGAATTTCATTTTAATTTTTTTTAACAATCTAATGATAGTAAATTATTTAATAGAAAATGAACTTTTCAATATAAATATGTATTTTTTTCACTATTAATAGAATCAGAAATATCATTAGATAATTATAATCAATTAACTCTAAGAAATTTTAGTAAGGATTATTTTAATAACAATTTTTTTATGAATAAATTGTCTAAATGTGCAATAATTAATATTAAAATAAGAATAAAAATGATGCATAAAAATCCTTTTAGAAAAATATAGTTTTGAGTATAATATAATGATTATTGTTATCTCATGCCAGGAAAAAATGATAGATTAATGATCAAATATTTTGTTGAATATTTAATATATAAAAAAATGAAATAATTACAACATAGTCATTATTTTTAATTATTAAAATAAAAACACAATTCCCGTATTAGAATAGTTTTTAGGAACTTATTTCATTTACTTTTATATTTTTTTAATTTTGTTTCTAATAAATTTATTACCAATGAAATCATTTTCTACATTTTCTGCCCACATAATTTGAGTACTTTAATTATTCCAACCCATACCCTCTAATCTATAAGGTTGGTTATAATATTTATTTTTATATAATATCATAATGGATCATTTATGCTCGGTGATGTTAACTATATATTCTACCAAACCTATTATGCTTTATTTAAAATATCCAGATTTTAGGTATCGAATGTTATCAAATTTGTTAATATTATTAAAAATAAATACATCACAATACATAGAGACGTTTCATTATTTCATCCTCTAGTAAATTTCATCTCCACAATTTGAACATTCTCTTTAAAAAAAGTGTTTTACATTAGAAAAATTCTTGTGTGAAAAAACCACATCATTAAAGTGTAAATAAAACATACTCTTAAAAGTGGGAATGGGTAATATGAAGGTAATATATGAAAAAACATAACTAGGATTCATAGTAGGAAAAAATTTGTGGGACATGGAAGAAAAGGGTAAATAATTATGAATAGTGATAGATATCATTTATCATAATAAGGTGAATGATCAATAAAATGATAAAAAACACAACAATATAAACTAATGAGGTGTAAAAAAGACCATTTTATTCCTCATGAAAGAAGATAAATGCATAAAATTTTTATTTCAAGATCCATTTCCTATTGTTAAGGTATTCCTTTAATATCATGCTTTTGAACACTATAAAATACACATACTTTATATATTTTAATTTTATAGGAACACGGTAATCATTTTATCATACATTGATAAACATTCACATCATTTCGAACTAAAATAAATTAATATTCAAGAAGATTAATTTTATGCCTATATCACTAAAATTACTATTTAATTGTTAATAAGATACATAAAGGGTGGAAATATTTCTTTTAATCTCTAAATATTTTATAAAAAAATGGTTCATAAAAGTTATCAAATATAATATATTAATCTATAAAACTCAATAGTAGATTGAAAAGTTCAAATTAATCCATTACATATGTATTTATATAAATACCCCTCTACTTACATCTCTAAAAATGAAAGACCATTCCTCCTAAAAAATACTTTATATTAAACCTAATGGTTACATATGCATCTCAACCTAATAAAACATCTCCCAAAAATTCAATAATCGCACTAAAATATTATAAGATATAAAATATTTTCAAAAATTAATATTTATACATAAAACCATTCGAGTAAAAAAATTATATTAAACATTACATTAAAAAGGATAGTGGTAGATTATTTACCCAAGTCACCATTCAATCTTTTTTCAAACCACATTGAGTTGTTGATTGCAATAGGTTATCACTTCACATGTGGGGTATACTTTTTCTAAAACTATGATAATATAATTCCCAGAATTTTCTATACTCAAAAAGAACATTAATCATAAAATCACTTTTTAGACTCCAAGATTTTCAATATAACCTATTTTTTAAAAACTAATAAACTAATATTATTTTTATATTATTACATTAAAATAAATGATCATATTAATAAAAAAGGTAACAAAATAATTTATTCTTAAGTCCGAAAATTTTATAGAAATTATTTTTCAAATATTATTTTAATAAAAACAAAATTAAATATAAGAGTTATATGACCAAAAATATTTCCCAAAATACAGTTAATTATATCGGACATCCATTACAAAAAAACTTATTAAGGGTCACAAGAATTTAATCATTTGATTAATATTATTCACAAAATACCATGAATGACTCTGTAAGTCTTTTGATAATCATTAATAAAGAAATATATTCATCCAAAAATAGAAATAATACTTATATGCTTATATAATCATTTAGCCAAAATAAAAATTTATAAAAATACAAAAACATCATAATAAATGGATCAAAAAACAGTAATATTTCAACCATTTTACTTATATGATTTGAATAAAATAAGTCCTTCCTCGTTGTAGGAGTAATCTTTTAAAAGAAATAATTGACCCAGATAATTATTAGTTTCCTAACATTTAAGATAATAAACAATAAATAGATCTCTAGGATTATATTTATTTATCTCGAATGAACCTCAGACTTTTCCATAGTAATCCGTTGATCTAAACCATTATTTTCCTGATATATTTTTTTCAAATACATTATTACGTAATCCTAAGTGTCACCTTACACTTTTATAACATGATAGAAACTGTGTCATGTTTTACTATAGTCTCCACCATTCGATCTATCATATTAATATATTCTTATTTTCCATGGGGAGTATGACAGATTTTTAAGGTGTATGATATTAATCATATACCATGATAGATGATTAAGAATAATAATGATACATTTCACTCCAGTTACCATTCTATTTGGATTATCAAAATCACTACAGTGCCCACCACATTCATTATTAACATGATTCGTTCAGTTTTCTTCCATTGGCTAAAACCAAATAGCATAGTGTGAGTAATAATAACCATAATAGGAAACCACAAAATTATTTATGGAATGTCTAAATTATGACACTTTTTTGAATATATTGAACATTATTCTTATCATAGGATAATTATTTTCAACAGAGAAATACATCTAAATTTTTCATATAAAACTATGGATTAATCTTAGAATATCCCCTTGTGTTTTAAAATAAAGAGTTGAAAATACTCAATACAATAGATCAGGTAAAGATAATGTTAAATTCATATTTTTTCTTTTTAGATTTACTACCCATAGGTGAAAATACACTGGTGACACATTCACTTTTTGTATCTATACATGGATACATTTCTAGGTAATGAACATAATATTTAACATAAAAAAACATTTTGATTTTATCTTATAATAAGTATTTTCCTAAAGTTCGTTCATAAGGTTATGTTCACTAAGAAATGTTTTCTTAAATCTAGTTCCCAACATTTCTACTAATCATCCTCTCATACCAAATTTAAAGACCCAGTCCCTAGTAGCCATGAGTTAATGGTTTCATTCTTACATTGCCACTAGATATAAGGAGTATAATCTCTAAGTACCCAATACTTTAGTAGTCTCGGAAAACTACAAATATACTATATTGTCATATTATAATTGAATTCTTAAAATACAACATATAATTTTCTTTAAGAACAAAATTATTCTATTTAGGATATCTCTATATACAAATAATAATACACATGCTATCTTGTAAGGGAATGAAAACAGAAGAAAGGGGTTATATCTAATTTTCAAAAAGGGAATCTGTACAGTGGAGTCTATCATGAATAAATAAGGTATAATAAATATTGAAAGGTAAATAACTAAAAAATTTACATTTAATCACTAAATTAAACATAATGAATAATATGGAAGAAAAAATGGCAATACAATAATTCCATATAAATAAATAGATTATCATGATACCTATCCATTGTTATTATAAGTAATCATATAATCCTATAGACATCATGATCTAATGTAATAATGATGGAATTCATAATTATAAACATCATAAACACACATACAAGGACATGGAGAATGCATATTACATAAATGAGATACTAATTGGCCAAAATCCCCAGATAAATTGTATCACGAGACCCACCGATACATTTAGGGGCCATAACACACCATTCCTATAACTTATTATGTCCAATATATTCCTCATATTAAATGGTAGATTATTAATCGCATAAAAATTCATTTTGATAAACTAGAATAAAAAATGTAATAATTTCCCCAATTAATATGAATAATCTATAAAATATTCATAACGAAATATTTTTTTATGAAATGTTTATAGTTTCCCCAATAATCATAAACCATCTAGAGTAGTATGGTCAATTTTATAAAAATAGTACTTTCATTGTCTAAATGATCATAAACCATACAAGGATATAATAATTAGTGAATAATTATAACGTATTCCCAATGTATATTAATTAAAATTAATGTTATTATTGTTAATGAAAGAACTATATTAAAAACATTAAAGAGTAAAATATCCATTCCACTGTGAAAATATATTTTTAAAGGTGATTTGTTTTAAAATATTATCTGAAAAAGATCACTCAAAATAATCACGGAATCATGTAAATGTATGTTTAAAATAATGAGTGTCCATGATGACATGTAATTCCATGCATGATGTAAAATATATTCATTTCACTTTGTTGTAAAATCATTAAAAAGTAACTCTTTTGGAAATTTAGATGGATATTCCTTTAAAACATTTTTATAAAAATTAAAACATGGGTTAAATTATATTTTTATAATTATAGGATAACAGTCCAAAAAATCGAATACATTTTTTTGAAAACAATGGTAGTGAAAAAAAATATTTTTTGCTAGATGGTTAAATAATGTTTAATTTTATTAAAATAAAATTATCAATAATTTTAATTATTATTAAGAACAAAATGGAATTATTAATTTAACAATACATTATTAACCATATTAGAATAAAATTAATTAGTTTTCTGATAGACATATCCAAATATTTCATCGTTGGAACCATAATCATTAATGACCCTTATAAATGATGTGACTCTAAATAAAAAATTAACAATTTTTTAACATATGAATCATAGAAACCATATCATAAAATGAATATTTAAATGTATTGAATTTATTTATATTTATTATATAAAATTTAAAATGATTAACACATATACCACACATATAAAAGTGGTGAATATGGAATATGCCTTACGGATGTAAAAATTGAGATTAAAAACCCTTAAATGATTTGGTATATTTTGATTTTTTATATCCCAAGAAAGAATAAAATTTATTTAACATTTAATATTTTTATAATATACAGATTTGATTTATAAAATTTCAAAAAATAGTTACACAGATCTCTAAATTGATGATCGGTTTATAGCATAACATATTCTCTAAAGAAGAAAATTTGAGATAAACACCCTTAACATAGGTCGAATTTTGTTTGAATGTGTTTGAACATCCATTATAATAAATAAAAATTAATTATATATGTATTATATAACCTTAATAAAACATATCAAATCATATAATATCTAATTATAACTTATTATCACCATTTTATTATCAATTCATTATTATAAATTATATTCTAGGTGTAACTGCTTCGTTTTTTCATTTTTTTTTTGTATTTTTGATCATTGTACATTTATAATGGTCCCATATTCAATATAATTTTATCAATAATAAAACTATTATATATATATTATAATTATTTATAGTATTCCACTATGTATATACATTAAAATGAGCTACACTATTCATGGAGATGGTATACCATACAAATAATTGAATTTTGTTTCCATATTTTTAATATTTAGCAAAAAATTATTAAATATTCACCTTTTAGGAATAATTATTATATCCTAAATATAATATTGATTCATCAAATATATCCATACTAAAATCCATGTCAATATAAAATGAATAAAATTTCATATCCATTTTTGGAGTCATTAGTCCACAATTATAAACAAGAGACATTATTATTCTCCAGTGGAATGAAATGTATAAAGGAATATAATATACCAAAAACCATACTTATAGATTTGATGCTAAATTTGTAATTATTAATCTTTTGGATTTTAAACCCATAAATGTTACAAAATTTTTTTCATTAATTACATACAATATCAAAAGGAAAAAATGGATCACATACATTCTAAAGAATAATTTTTGATTAAAGGTTTATATAATTATGATAAAACATTATATAAAAAATTACCTTCCACATAAATAAGGATTTGTTCCAAAATCCTATATTTTATTCTTTCACATTAATACATCATCATAGTATTCATGAAATACCTCCTAGAATAATTTCATTTAGCCTTATCATTTATTACATGGGGAAAAGAAACCATAAGAAGGGTGACTTCTAATGTTCAGTAAGTGAAAACACTAGAATTAAAATATTAATTTCTTCAGTGAACATAAGATGAGAATAATGGCCTGATAAAATAATCAATGTGAATGAGTATAACATAAGAATATTCAAACCCATAAATACCGAGATCAACAAACATTATGATATGTAATAATGATTTAAAAAAGTAAATGGACATAAGAATATATAAGAATGAGCCATGTAATATAAGTCTTGATAAAAGGTAACGTAATAAACCCATAATAATCATAGAAAAACATGTTGGTATATTGGGACATCACCTTTATAAAACACTTAGACAACCCTTACAAAACTATTTTCAATAGAATAAAAATATTACCGACTAAAAAATGTAATTATCCATAAAAAATATTCATTACCCAATTCATTGGATAACTATCTACGCACACCAAACGTTTAAGATGTGATGGGATCACCCGTCACTATTTGGGTCACCAATCGTATAATCTACAACGATATCACATGATGTTATATGGTACTCTCCATAATACAAGATGTGTGAGGATCACCTGATGCTAAATGGGCCCCCTAATCATACAAGGTATAACATGATCATCTAGTGATCTATGGGATAACCCTATCATATAAGCTTTAACAGGATCACCTAATGATATATTGTATGCCACATAATATAAATTATTCGAGACTTACCCAAGGGTATTTGGGGGAACCCATCATATATATTGTATAATAACAACTAATAAATATCATATACCATTAATTTCCTCATAAAACTCATTTTTGAAATAATCAATCCTTATATAAATTTATGATCTCATGGAAGTGAAATGTGTTTCATAATAATCTCTTTGAAAGAAGATTAACCCATTGGAAAGAAATGGGATCTATAAAAATCTAATTGAAACACGATTAACCCATATAAGAGAAATAGGTAACCTGCTAATTGCAATGAAACATGATTATATTTTCAAAATAATATTACATTTATAGACATATATTCATGATAAAACATTTATAGAAAGTATAATACTCATATCCTTGGTTCATATCCAAAACCAAGAAAAATTTACTTCAATGTATATCATAATATATGGGTATGAATTGTGAATGATCCCATGGAAAATATCTTAAAAAATAACCACCATTTAAAAATACATTTTAAGACATGCAATTTTTTTAAATAACATTTATTATTAAAATAAAATAGAAAATTATAAAATAATATTTACAAAAAATTTAAATAATTTTTGTGGAAAATATACTTTCCTCTTAGAAAAACACTTTTTAATATATAAAACTTTTTTAAAATCCATTTTTTTTAAAAAACATTGAAAAGTATAATGTAATATTTAATGAAAATAATTTCATTTTTGTGGGAAATTCTGTATATAATTTACACAAAAAAATAATATATTTATTTTATATTTTTCACAAAATAAAAATAGAAATTGTCTTTGAAAATTACATGAAAATTTATTTTAATTCCATTTATAAAAATTCAATAATGGGTAAATTTTTTTAAATTTTTTTGTATTTATATAAAAATATTGAAACAATTTCTAAAACCATTATTTGAAAACATTTTTTTGTAATAAAATGGATTTCTGGTTAAATAGAGTAATAATGTAATACTTTTTTAATGCCATTTTCATAACAATTACAAGTACCGAACACTGGGAAATGGTAAAAATAATTTAATGTTTCCTGAATAAACATAGTATAATAATATTATTGAGTTATTGAGAGATGTGTTAGAATATATCATCCTTAAAAGCATAATCATAAACAATCTAAGTAAACAATGAGATTGTGTCATAAGAATCATACCACATTGGTAACTACGAATCATAATAACCATTAATTAATAACATTATATTAAACCCAATATATTATTAAAATATGGTTATTCAGGATATAACAATTTAATGGGTTATTATATACACCTAATAAATTAAGATATGTGTATAATATAATATACATCTCAAAGAAAGAAAATTGAGTGAAATCCCTTACATCTTCAGTAACATTGAAACTATAAACAACATTAAATACCGATCATAAAATTTATATTTAAATATGCAAATTTTATGTATAATAAATATGAAAGACATTCATGTAAAATATATATACCACAAAAAAGTTGTGGAAATGAAATATAACTCACATTAACAAAATTAAGATAATAATACCCTCACCCCAAGATTGATTTTTCAAACACGTTCTTTATCCTCTCGAATAATAAAATTTTGTTAATTTTATACTTTATTAAGAACATTTTTAAAATTTATTATTATTTCACTTACTACCATGTTATATATGATTACTTAATAAATGGAGATTACATCTGATCTATTGACAATATTTGGATTATATGTCAAAACTGTCATTAGTAGGTTGAATATGGTCAAATAGGACATTATAGAAACAAATATAAACTATTAATAATGAAATAATTATTAAATATATACATATATTATAAGTTTAAAACCAATCATTAAGTATTATTATAAAAAGTGAATTAACATTATGATTAGGGAGATAGTATGTCATACATATTCATGAGTTACATTTTCATTTTTCATGGATCGTTATAGAAGAGTGGTAAGAAAAAAATTGTATTTATATAATGATAATAATATATTAAATAATATATAATTTAATTATATATACATATATATATCCTTATTTTTATTTGGTGATGAAAAAATTAATAACATTGTTTTGTGGAGGTTATAATACAGGCAAACATGAATGATAATATCAATTTTCAGTGAGATAATGAAAATGATAAAATATATATTCATAATGATAAATATTTCTTAAATATCCTAATTATTTAATTAATTTATATAACATATATTATTTAGTGTACCCTTATTACAGTCTATGTAACGCGTTTGTGAAAAATGAATCACATCACTTTGTGAGGTGGTAGTCCACCATACACATGAACAACGTTATCATATAAAAATGAAATAGAAATTAAAAAGGTATATATTAAATAATTTATCTAGAGAATTAATTATGTTATAATTAGGAAATATAGTCTTTATATTCATCATCATACCCAACTGTGAGAGTTTGTAATTAAAAAACAAATAACATCGTTTCAGGATATAGCAGTTTTCCATACACATGCATGATGATTTTGTTACCTATTTGATAGAAGTGGATTTGAATTTTGGTCCTCAATTTAATATAATAACATATATGTATATGTAATATAATGAGTTTCTTATGTCATCACATTAATTCATTAAGTGAAGGATGTGGTGGATTAAATAAATAGAGACGCACATTGAAGAACATTTCTTCTTTTTCAGGTATCCTCCTTAGGATTGCACCAAAATCCTTCATAGGTTGGATTAATGTCACACCATGAATTTAGAAAAAACATTATTCTATTATTTTATTTAGTTATCTACATTATTAATTATTTTTCAAGGTTCTGGAAGGACTTGGTTGAATGTTTTTTTTGATAAAAAATAAGTGTTGTTAGAATTTCATTTCCCGCACCCTAGGAGGGAACATACGAAGCCATGTGGCTTCATCAAATTATCATTAAGCCTTCCTAGTATAGAATTATCTATTTAATTATCATAAAATTATGTGAACTCAAAGAAAAATGGGGAAAAAGAAAATTATTTCAGCCATTTTAATACTGATAAAAATAATAATAATAACATTATTAATATTATTATTGTTATAAATTTTATTAACTTTTTAATTAGGTCATGTTTATGGTTTTTAAGATAAAAAAATAATTAAATGAATAAAATAAAACCCTAATTGTTGATACCCTTCCCCGATCAAATGTGATCTACCCCTTTCCCATTTTAGGCATGCGATCCGACCTCCCCCCTGGTGCGCTTCCCGAATGACTCCTCCTCTATGTTCGGTGACCCCATTCTACACAGCACGACACAGTCGTGTCATGACCTATGACCTCTTTCTCAATAGCACACAACCCCAGTGACATAGGCCCTCCTTCTCAGCAGAACAACCCCCAGTCAGCCTTGCTCTAGCCCCATGACCCACATATGGCTGGCGTAAACCTTTCCGTCTGGTCTTTCTTTGACTAGCGCCCCTTCTGGCGACATGTTTTATCTGGCTAAACCTCCCTTGGCTGACTCCATTCTAACTAGCACTCCCCTTGAACTAGCGATATCCCCTTATTCATTTATTTTCTACTATTTTTGTAGAGACCCTAAGCTTAACGTACATGGATATTTCCTTACTTTAGCGGAATACATAATACATAAAAATAACAGACACACAAGGATCGTAATAGTTTAGTGTCTTTGGAAACTTGGAACGTAATCTTCTAATCGTGGTGAAAGATCTTCAACATCTCCCATAAAGATATTCTTTTTTTACCTAAAACCTTTCTTTATATCCTAGGGAAAAGAAAACATCAAAGGGTGAGCTCAAATTCTCAGTAAGGGTAAACAAAAGAAATATCAATCACATCATATTTATAAGAACATAACATTTTGGAAATCTTAACCTGCAAAAGAGATCATAATATCAGAACATGGGATAAATCACAGTAGTGAAATGTAATCCCAATAATCATAACTTAAAACATGAAACATTGTGGAATACACACATAGTCATAGAGAATCATTTCGTATTTGTCATGACTCATTTCCAAGACTATCTTAGTGGAAAAAGCCCATTTCTGAACCGAGTTCACTGCACGTTTCAGTCCTATTTCACTGAACCGGTTTAACCTTCCATTCCAGCCATGTCTATCTCATGAGATATAAAATCATTACCCAATGCATTAGAGGGAGATATAGGTCCCACCCATCTCATAATGATACCATTCTTATGTGTGCCACAAAATCATAATCCATACATCATAGCATAACCCATGTAATAAAATTGGGAATCTTAAACATCGGGACATCATAAAACAACTCATAAAAGATAAAGGAATTCATAAAAATAATTCCATCACAACATAATCAAATCAATGTAATAATAGGGATAGAAACAGAACCCTTTATTATCTTATATGTAAAATAATTTTGATAAAACACTTGAACTCCATTCTTGAGGAAAATATCCTTTCTACATAAAAAACACTTTTCCTTTCTTAACATGTCATACAATTCTAAACTAAAGGAAGTTGATTAAAAATAGACCTGAAAACTTTTAAAGGAAGCTTCTTGGAAATAATGTTTTAAAAATCCATTCATTCCATATAAGTTAAAAAAACATTCTTCTCGTACTTTTGTCAGAAAAGTCAAAAAGTACCTCCTATAAAAAACGTCAAAAGATTCCTTTCATATCGTTTAATAAAAACTCACCAAATGGTAAAATAGGATTTAAAAAATTGTAGGTGGATTGAAATAATATTACATATTGAGGAAACATGGATGTGGATGATAAAATAAACCCCAGTAAATACCAAAGTATAAACAATCTCAGATAAAAATGAGATTGTGATATTTTACCTTACCTTAGGTCTGATTTGCTTCGTAAGTGTCTGAACCTCCTGTATAATGATTTACATAATGTCATTGACTTATTCCAAAATCATAATAATTGTTATGATATCATATATGGTTCACTTATGGCTTTATATTACCCGTTCTTTTGTAAATTCCATGTTAAAGAGCGTTTTGGGTAAAATCATTTCAATTGTCGTCTGTGTTTTGACTTGAAATTATTCATATGATTACATAGATCATGATTACTTAAATACAGAATATAAAACATTATTTATATATAATATATATTCAGAATATATATATATATATATATATATAATAAATCAGTAAATGGAAAGAAATACACCGTTCATGGAGACGGTAGACCGTACGTACGCATGAACGCTGTTTTTTTCCTTATTGAGTTGAATGGAATTAAGTAGATGACATAAATATATATACACATAAATACAGTATCATTATTATGTCATATATTTCATGATTACTTATTATATATACTTTATAATCATTCAGGATTGGTTAACGTGGAGAATGAATCTCATTGCGTCGTGGAGACGGTAGTCCGTACGTACGCACGAGCGATGATATCATTCTCATGATCGTGGAATTGAATTTTAGTATATGTATACTATTTAAGACTCAATATCACTTTACAATAATCATATATAGTTATTATGTACACCATTATACCCATCCAAGTAAGGTGGTGGTGGAAATTAGATTACACCACGGCGTGGAGATGATATTCCGTACGTACGAACGCGCGGTGATTTCTTTTTCCGTATGATGGATAGATGGTAAAATAAGGTTGTTTCATACTTATAATAACATATCACTATATTATTGATACTTATGTTATTACTTCATAATGAAACAACCTAATAAGAAGAAGTGGAAGAAAAAATAAAGTTGAAAGAATTGGTAACAGACATTACCTCTTCTTTGAAGCGCCTCTTTGAGATATCTTTTTAGGGAACTAAAATTGGTCTTTGAGAAAGACCAGAACCTCTAGGATGTTTCTAGAGAAGTGGAGAAGAGAATTTTTCAGGGTTTGTCCGAGATTGAATGCTCAATGTGGTGTGAGGAAGAGAGGGAGGAGGTTCTGTTTTATAAGGGAGGAGAGGGGCACCTTTGGAATAACTAAAAATATTATTTTATTATAAAGCCAAATTCGGTTTTAAATAGCTCGAAATTGATTTATTTGGAAGATAAGGTGGGGATGGGTCGAAATACTCTAATCCAATAGAATTTAGACATGTTTAGGTTCCTATTTTAACCTTATCATTTATATTTAACTTTAAGTTAGATAATTTTACTTTTGTCGTGTCTTTTTCTGTTCTTACACTATAAGGTTAATAAACTTACTATAACAAGAAACACGAACCCCAATTTGTTTATTATTAATATATATAACCTTATCTAAGTCATTTGGACGAACCGTAGATTTTTAGGAATAAAATAACAATTAATAATATAAATTTTTTTTAAAAACTATTTTATGTCAATTTTGACACTATTTAGTAATTGATTTTTGTGAAAATCATAACAGACTGATTAGTTCAGAAAACATTAATTATATCAATACTAACATGTCATATTTACCTAGAATATTAGTTGAATTCAAAAAAGGCTCAAATTACATTTATTGTGGTATTTATAACATTAATTATGTCAATATTTCATTAATAAGATAATTACTGCATCATCTTTGTGTCATAAATAACTTAAATTATTTTATGTCTAAAAATTAAAAATAAAATATCATTATGTAGGAAAGCTTTTTATATTTGTAATGAATATTTATAGTCGAATTTATCTTATGTATAACCCTATATAAAAAATGATATACTTATTGAACATTGATTTTAACTATTTTAACCCTTCTTTTAATAAATTAATAATAAATGTCCTTATCTAATCCAAGTGGGCCTAAATGGTCATATTTTATTCCTAAGGTTATTTTTGGTCAAATTAAATTTATCCAATAGAATTAGGACATGTGTTAGGGTAATAATAATATCATTTTTACCCTTAATTACACTATTTACTTTTAACCGTGATAAAAAAAAGTAAAAAGTTACTATTCACCAAAACTTATTTTCATCTCATTGAACCACATTTTACTTACTGACATCAACCGTGTCTCTCGGATTTTTGATATTCCACTCACAGAAGTGGTAAAATTAAGTTTTATGAAAAATTCATTTTTTTAACTATCACTTAGTGGTTTCACTATTCATCAAAAAATGAAAGTTTCCAGAAAAATACCAAAAATTAGGCCCAAGCTATATTTGATATTATGAATTCAAAAATGATGTCTATTTTACCAAATTAAAAACATATCAGTTGCATTAATCAATTTAAAAATTAATTCTCGTCGTCAAAACAAATAGAGTGTTCTTAAGAGATAATAACTATAAAAAGATTGACAGTTGTTTATGTCTGGTTTAAATGTGAAATTACATCCAATAACCAACATTGTATTAAATTGTAAAAATATATTCTAAATATACTTTAAAACCACTAAAATTAATAATTTATCACTATTAATTATTTCTATTAAAAAGGTTGTTTTTAATTAAAATTTAGTAATTTTCACTATTCATCGGGAAAATGAATGTTATCCGAAAAGTACCAAAATTTCACCCTAAGCTAATTTTGATATTCCGAATCCAAAAATGAAGTCCATTTTGAATGTAAAATTTATAAAATTTCAAAAAGTGTTTATTACTATTCATAACGGCTAGTTTTAATAATATTTTAATAGCATATCATTGTTTAGTGAAACTCGGTATTGCGTACTACACACGCTATCGAGGAATGTCGCGATTGCGTATAATGCAAGGAAAGTGAAGGATGTGTGTTTTAAAAGCTTCTTTTGGTGTAGAGTACAACACAAGACATAAATGAAATTAAAAAGAATATTTTTCATAAAATCTCGGGGTGTTACATTCTACCCCCCTTAAAATGAATTTTTCCCTCGAAATTCGTCGGGGTTATAAATGGTTTACTACTCAAAAGTTTCTTTAATAGAAAACCACATCATAAAAATAAATACCAAAGCCAATATTTAAAAACAAAAGTATAAAACATAACAGTTACCCAAATAAACTAATCACTGGGTTTCCACATATGAGAAAATATGGATATGGGAGAGAAATATAATCATCATGTTCTGATGGAGAGTGGTAGAGAACATGGCTATGGAAAATCCAGAAATCACAAAGCCATAAATTTGTGATGATCTAGGGTACCATCTGATTCATCGGATATAAGGGCACTAGGATAACATTTTTTGGTTTTCAAGATCATTTCCCTAAAGCTGAAGATTTTGAATTAGAATAAATACTAACTTTATTTTGGTACAATCTCACTGTTGTCCGTGCATTGAACAATTTCCACTTTATCTATTAAAGAAATGAATTTGAATTTGTTATTCATGAATTGTTAATATATCATGTGATAGAATGCTAGGTCATTCCATCTGTTTCAAACAAAAGGTTAGCAAAAGTTATGAAATATACATAAGTCCATTTGTGGTGAGGTTAATCGTATACGATTCCAAAAATGAACTTATACTTCATATATCATAAAGTGTAATAAAATAAAACTAGTTTCTACTAACTAGGGACTTCCTGTAGGCCAGTGGTAGGCGATAAAGGCCAGTCACATTTCAGTTGTGGGTTCGATTCCCAAAGCCTTGTCCGACGCGATGGGCTGTCGCCCATCCTACAAGTTGTCCTTTTTCTAAATCTATATTACTATAACATCCCATCAATAATATTGAAAAAAATTCTATCTTAACTTATGTCCAAAATAATACATTCCAATTTTTAGGCTTATCTAAAATACTTCAGTCCAAGCTCATAGTATAAAGAAACTTATTACTTGAAATGTCACATAACAATCACGTGAATACCATCAATTATCCACCATATATCATTAAATATATCATGTATGTCAAATTACAAACATGTGAATACCTTAATCATGTATTCTCTTGAAGAATGAATAACCATTAATTGAATTATAGTGAAAAAATGAATGCAGTCAAAAGTTAACTCTTTCCACATACCAAAATCCAAAAATTCTATATACTCAAACCATGATATAACCTTCTCCTTATATCATTCATGAGCTCATGAATACGGTCAAGCATTTCATTTTCTCGTTTTCCTTTCATTATGTGCATATCATCGTTTTTTGCAAAAATATCTCAATCACATTATATGGTTACCAGTACCATTGAAAACCACAATAGACCAATACATAAATATTCCAATATTCCACGACACTATATACAACATTATTTTGGAATCCCATTATATAAACACTTAATCATTCCACCACATTGTTGACATATTCAACATCGCCAATAGTGATCGCATGTGACTTCCCTTTGTCCTTTGCCTTAAGTGGTTGCTCATGTCAATCATCACTAACCCTTGGATTAGGGTTTTTATTAGCATAATGCCCCATTTCCTTGCACTTGAAGCATTGAAGTGTTGGTGGTGCGTTCTCTGCAGTCTTTTCTTTATTCACACCATTAGAAAACCTTTTTCCATTACTTCGATACTCATCTTCTCGATGACCTTCTTTTCCACACTTAAAACATTTTCTAGTCCCTTTAAGACAATCTCCACCATGCTTCTTTCAACACTTTTAGCATAAGGAAACATTAATATTCTTTTCACCATTATTCTGAGATTTCTCCTTGAACTCCATATTTCGTTTTTCGTCAAAACTATGAGATGGATAAGTAAAAACAACTTCCATTTCTACCTTGATAGCACAACGCACAATTTCTTCATAGCTACTGAAGTCTCTTTTGGCTAATTCCCTTCGAAGATTTGGTTTTGTGCCACTGATGAATCGATCAAATATGATTTCAGGTTGGATGATAAATTCAGATGCATACCTTGAAAGCCATGTAAAATTCGCTTCGTATATACCAACATATTCATCATCCTTTTGCTTTAGTTCAAGAAACTCCTTCTCCATATTTGTTCGATGAATAAGAGGGAATTAATTATTGAAAAATAAGTTCTTGTACTTATCCCATTCCATGGACTCAATTTCATCTCTTGGACTCATATTATTGATAATATTACACCATTGATCAGCATCACCTTCCAAACGATACACTACTAAGATGACTTTATCATGTTCAGAACATTGAAGAACTGAAAATATATTTTCAGGAGTACTGATCCATTGTTCAGCAACAAGTGGATCAGAAGACCCACTGAAAGAAGGTAGATGTTGCCTCATGAAGGACTCAATAGAATATTGTTCCCTTCTCTGCTCATTTGGAAGTCCAGAATGATGCATAGCTTGTGTAAGTATAGCAATAAGATTTTTCACTCCATCTCTCTTAACATTTGTTTATTCAGGAGGAAAATCATTGCATTGTCCATTACATTGATCAACACGGTTCCTTCGGGTTCCAGCCATCGTCTAAAACCCAAAAAGAATTGTGTGAGAGGTAAAAATAATAATAAAGGGGGAGTAACTTCAATATCTAACATCATTGGTTTAATCTAATATTGTTACCATATTTCTAGGACTATATCCTATACGTATACTTTTCCTTAGGGACATCCCTATACATACCTTAGAAATATCTCTAGGTATCTCACTAAAGTTCTCGCATCCTAGTTTCCAAAGGGTGACTAAACCTTTCCTCTGATACCAACTATTGAGACCATAAGCTTAACGTACATGGATATTACATTACTTTAGCAGAATACTTAATACATAACAATAACAGACACACAAGGATCGTAATAGTTTAGTGTCTTTGGAAACTTGGAACGTAATCTTCTAATCATGGGGAAAGATATTCAACATCTCCCATAAAGATATTCTTTTTTTACCTAAAACCATTCTTTATATCATGGGGAAAAGAAAACATAAAAGGGTGAGCTCAAATGAACAGTAAGGGTAAAAAAAGAAATATCAATCACATCATATTCATAAGATCATAACATTTTGGAAGTCTTAACCTGCAAAAGAGATCATAATATCATAACATGGGATAAATCATAGTAGTGAAATGTAATCCCAATAATCATAACTTAAAACATGAAACTTTATGGAATACACACATAATCATATAGAATCATTACTTATTAGTCAAAAATCATTTCCAAGACTATCTTAGTGGACAAAGTCCATTTCTGAACTATGTTCACTCCTCGTTTCAGTCCAGTTTCACTGAACCGGTTTAACCTGCCGTTCCGGCCATGTCAATCTCATGAGATATAAAATCTTTACCCAATTAATTGGATGTAGATATAGGTCCCACCCATCTCATAATGATACCATTATTATGTGTGCCACAAAATCATACACCATACATCATAGTATTACCCATGTAACAAAAATGCAAATCTTAAACATCGGGACATCATAAAACAATTCATATAAGATAAAAGAATTCATAAAAATAATTCCATCACAACATAATCAAATCAATGTAATAATAGGGATAGAAATAGAACCCTTTATTATCGTAGATGGAAAATAACTTTGATAAAACACTTGAACTCCATTCTTGAAGAAAATATCCTTTCTACTTCAAAAATAATTTTCCTTTCATAACATGTCATAAAATTCTAAACTAAAGGAAGCTGATTAAAAATAGACTTGAAAACTTGTATAGTAAGCTTCTTGGAAATAATGTTTTAAAAATCCATTCATTCTGTATAAGTTAAAAAAACATTCTTCTCGTACTTTTTTCGGAAAAGTCAAAAACTACCTCGTACAAAATACGTCAAAAGATTCCTTTCATATCTTTTACTAAAAACTCACAGAAGGGTAAAATAGGATTTAAACAAATGTAGGTGGATGGAAATAATATTACATATTTAGGAAACATGGATGTGGATGATAAAATACACCCCAGTAAATACCAAAGTATAAACAATATCAGATAAAAATGAGATTGTGATATTTTCCCTTACCTTAGGTCTGATTTGCATTGTAAGTGTCCGAAACTCCTGTATAATGATTAAAATAATGTCATTGACTTATTCCAGAATCATACTCATTGTTATGATATCATATATGGTTCACTTATGGCTTTATATTACCCTTTCTTTTGTAAATTCCATGTTAAAGAGCGTTTTGGGTAAAATCGTTTCATTTGTCGTCCGTGTTTTGATTTGTAATTATTCATATGATTACTTAGATCATGATTACTTAATTAAATAATATAAAACATTATTTATATATAATATATATTAATAATATATATATATATATATAATAGATCAGTAAATGGAAATAAATACACCGTTCATGGAGACGGTAGACCGCACGTACGCATGAACGCTGTTTTCTTTTCCTTATTGAGTTGAATGGAATTAAGTAGATGACATACATATATAAAAACATAAATCCAATATCATTATTATGTCATATATTTCATGATTACTTATTATATATAATTTATAATCATTCATGAATGGTTAACGTGGAGAATGAATCTCATCGCGTCGTGGAGACGGTAGTCCGTACGTACGCACAAGCGATGATATCATTATCATGATCGTGGAATTGTATTGGAGTGTATGTATACTATTTCAGAATCAATATCACTTTAAAATAATTATATATAGTTATTATTTACACCATTATACCCATCCAAGTATGGTGGTGGTGGAAAATAGATTACACCACGTCGTGGAGACGGTATTCCGTACGTACGCACGCGCGGTGATTTCGTTTTCCATAGGATGGATAGATGGTGAAATAAGGTTGTTTCATACTTATAATAACATATCAGTATATTATTGATACTGATGTTATTACTTCGTAATTAAACAACTTATGAAGAAGAAGTGGAAGAAGAAATAAAGTTGAAAGAATTCGTAACGGACATTACCTCTTCTTTGAAGCGCCTCTTTGAGATCTCCTTTTAGGGCACTAAAATTAGTCTTTTAGGAAGACCAGAACCTCTAGGATGTTTCTAGGGAAGTGGAGAAGAGAATTTTTCAGGGGTTTTCCGAGCTTGAAGGCTCAAAGTGGTGTGAGGAAGAGAGGGACAAGGTTACCTTTTATAAGGGAGGAGAGGGGCACCTTTGGAATAACAATAAATATTATTTTATTATAAAGCCAAATTCGGTTTTAAATAGCTCAAAATTAATTCATTTCTAAGCTAAGGTGGTAATGGATCGAAATAATCTCATACAATAGAATTTAGACAAGTTTAGGTTCCAATTTTATCATTATCATTTATATTTAACTTTAAGTTATATAATTTTACTTTTACCGTGTCTTTTTGTGTTCTTACACTATAAGGTTAATAAACTAACTATAACAAGCCAAACGAACCCCAAGTTGTTTATTATTAATATATATAACCATATCTAAGTAATTTAGCCAAACAATATAATTTTAGGAATAAAATAAAAATTAATAATATAATATTTGTTTAAAAACTATTTTCTGTAAATTTTGACACTATTTAGTAATTGATTTTTTTGAAAATCATAACAGACTTATTAGTTCTAAAAACGATACTTTTATCAATAATAACATGTCATATTATCCTATAAAATTAGTTTAATTCATAAAAGTCTCAAATTACATTTATTTTGGTATTTATAACATTAATTATGTCAGTATTTCATTAATAAGATAATTACTACATCATCTTTGTGTCATAAATAAATTAAATTATATAATGTCTAAAAATTGAAAATATAATACCATTATTTAGGAAGTCTTTTTATCTTTCTAATGAATATTTATAGTCTAATTTATCTTATGTATAACCCTATATTAAAAATGATATACCTATTAAACTTTGATTTTAACTATTTTAACCCTTCTTTAAATAAATTAATAATAAATGTCCTAATCTAATCCAAGTGGGCCTAAATGATCATATTTTATTCCTAAGGTTGTATTGGGTCGAATTTCACTTATCCAATAGAATTAGGACATGTTTTAGGGTAATTATAATATCATTTTTACCCTTAATTACCCTATTTACTTTTAACCATGGTAAAAAAAAGTAAAAAGTACTATTCACCAAAATTATTTTCATCTCATTGAACCAAAGTTTACTTACTGAAATCAACTGTGTGTCACATGTTTTTCAAATTCCACTCACAGAAGTGGTAAAATTAAGTTTTATGAAAAATTCATTTTCTTTAACTACCACTTAGTGGTTTCACTATTCATCAAAAAATGAATGTATCCAAAAAAATACAAAATTAGGCCTAAGCTATATTTGATATTATGAATTAAAAAATGATGACTATTTTACCAAATTTAAAACATATCAGTTGCATTAATTAATTTAAAAATTAATTCCCGTCATCAAAACATATAGCGTGTTCTTAAGAGATAATAACTATCAAAAGATTGACAGCTGTTTATGTCTGGATTAAATGTGAAATTACATCCAATAACCAACATTGTATTAAATTGTAAAAATATATTCTAAATATACTTTAAAACCACTCAAATTAATAATTTATCACTATTAATTATTTTTATTAAAAAGTTTGTTTTTAATTAAAATTTAGTAATTTACACTATTTATCAGAAAATGAAAGTTATCCGAAAAGTACCAAAATTTCACCCTAAGCTAATTTCGATATTCAGAATCCAAAAATGAAGTCCATTTTGAAAATAAAATTTACAAAATTTCAAAAAGTGGTTATTACCATTAATATCGGCTAGTTTTAATAATATTTTAATAGCTTATCGTTGTTTAGTGAAACTCGGTATTGCGTACTACACACGCTATCGAGGAACGTCACGATTGCGTGTAATGCAAGGCAAGTAAAGGATGCATGCTATGGAAGATTATTTTGGTATAGAGTACAACACAAGAATTTAATGAAATTAAAAAGAATATTTTTCATAAAATCTCGGGGTGTTACAGTTTTTATAGACGTTTTAAAACTCTAGGGTTGTTCTTCACAGGTTTGTGGTTTTGAAACCCTTGTGGAGATATATCAGGTTTTTATTTTCATCACGCCATGAATCCAAGGTAGGTTTTTCATAACACATTATTTTAGAATTTTAGATTCATATATATCTTGTTTTATTCCCCTTATATATTTTTTAATTACTGTTGTGTAATATTTGATTAATTTATTTGGTATTCCAAGTGGTAGTTTATGTCAAGTTTTTCAAAAAATGGTGTTCTTTTGTTTCAATTGTTTTTTTGAAGATGATAGTGCCTTGGCTAGAAAACCAAGCACAAATATTATAAAATAAATAGATTACAAAATTCTAAATGGAAAAAAACATATTACAATCATTATTTTAAAGGGGATTAAATTATAAAGAATATATTCTAGGAAAATGATATTTTGATTGATCCCCTTATTGGAAAGGCCATCAGCAACCATACTGGATTCACAATAAATATGAATGATGATGAATTTGATGTAGAGAAGTGAGATATTGTCATTGTTTTAATTAAGAAAAGTGTTTATTTAATTAAATTTTCGGTTATTTTGGCACCTATTTTTTTATGTTTAGAACATGGTTTTGCAATTTAAAGATGTTCAGGGCATGAAAGTTAAAGTTTCTTAATACTTTGAGTGCCAATTGAAATTGTTTATTAAGAATTACATTCCCGATTTTCAGAAATGTTCTTAGTTGTCTTTTATGTGATTAATGTGATATAAAATTAATTTTTTGGTAATAACATATTGATGGACGCCTGAAAAATGTTGTATTTCAGTCTTTTATGGCTATCCAAAGTGTTTTTGAGTTTATTAAGAATTGGGATTAGTTTTTAAGGTGTTTTGGATTACGTTGATAACGTTTCACCAATTTGGTATTTTTATATCAATAGTTTGATCCTTGATTGTGTAATTGATTTCACTACATCGGATGTGTGAATATATTGGTGTAACAAATTGTTTGTTTATACAACATTATATAATGGGAACGTGCATGTTAAATAAAAGTAGGTTTTTTGAAGGGATGATTAAGGGTTTCATGGAAGATTATTTCAAATGGACATAATTCAAAAGAGGCGTGTACTTAATATTTGAAATAAATTTTATATATGATGATGAATTATGGCTTGGTTGGAATTTTAAAAGAAAATGTTATCAGTTTGAAAGTGAGGTGGAAATATTTTTAAAGATTGTTTTAATGTTTTTATGTGTAAATGGTGTGTTTGATGTCTCTTCTTGAAAAATAAACTATATTTTTGGTGAAGGTTGGTGGTGGGAAATGATTAAGGGCCTATTTGGACACATTATGAAAATTTTGAAAATATTTTTTCATTAAAACCAAAATTGGGTGTTCTTATTCCTTCTCCCAAGTAATGGGTTGGATGTCCCTGTTCTGGAATTGTCAGGATCCATTATTAATGTTCCTCAGTTTCATCTCACTGTATTCAATTTGTTTTAAGGTATTGTATTATTCCTTGGAGAGTCTCCGGGGATGACTATTTTGAATAATTATTATTAATATTATTTTCATTATTACATATATATTTTGTGATTGGATTCTTAGTTGGGATTAGTTGGCTCACCCCCATTATATATATGAGGCATAAGAACCTCACATATTAAAAGGACTTCCAATGAATGATTTCTATAGTTGTAGTGGATAGACTAAATAGTGTCTCATAGTAGGTGGATATAATTTAGGTTCATTACTATGGGATTGGGCCCCTTAGACTGTCTAGTGATATTGTGGTTAGGCTCTTGGGTGTTATAATTTTCATCAAGTGTGGCATGCCAATAGGGATAGTGTCTCATGTATTAGTACATTATGGTTTGTTCTTGATATCTTGGGTTCATTTATGTATACTCATTCTTAGTGCTTGCAGTTTTCAATGTGATACTTGTATTTATATTTTCTTTTCATTTCCATTTTTGTGTATCCACCGTAGCACATTCTTGTATAGTGTTATTTATTGAATGTGATGTGTGGTTTTAATATGGCGTATGAAAAAAAAATTGAATGAAAATTTATTAATCCTTTTTAAGAAAATAAAAAATGTCTAAATTTATTTCCCCTTGAAAATGATAATGTCTCACTAATAGAATTAATTGGGTTTTGGAAAAATAATAAACGTTATGAAACTTACGTTCTTTTTGAGTAACATGTTTAAAACTTTTTATATATTGTTGTTCAAACAAAAAAAATACTTTTCATTAATTTTAAAGTATGTTTAGAATAGATTATTACGATACCCTAGTGTGTTTAATTGTCATGCCTAGAGTGTTTCATTGTTTCTAGTTTCCTATTCTGGTTCGAGATATAGTTTGGATCGCCTTGGGTGACATTTTGATTCAGTATTCGAGAGTGAGCTAGAGGTTTATGTGGAGTCTTTATCATGGATAGGTTAGTCATGTCATTCATTGTTATTTCATTTTTCTGTCATCTATTTTTTTGTGTATTTTATTTTATTTCTGTGGCTTAGTTTATTTCTATTAGGTGAGATCATTCCCACTATATTTTCTTTTTTCCCCAGTGCTTGTCTCCAGCCCGAGAGGATTGGGAACCCCGCTCGAGCCTTGACATGGATCAGCAAAGGTGAGCAGTTCAGGGTCAAACCATGTTGGTTTGTGACAATTAAGTCCTATAATAAGGATTATAGGATGAGGGGAGGTAATTTTGATGTTATATCGGAATTAATGTTCTAATTTTTTTGAAGGTGTGAATATTGAAGGATATGGGTGGCATTTTATTACTTAGGCAAGTGTCATACTTGTAATTGTTTGAAATGATTCAATCATACCCATGATTTAATCCTGAATCAAATCCTCCAAAATGAGAAATTATAAAACTATAAGTTTTAAGGTTAAAATATTTAAATAAAATGGGTTTTTAATAGAAGGAATGAAATTTCAAACAGTAATATTTTTATTTTAGCACAAAATAAATCATTATTTACCTTAACTATGGTGAATAATTTTTATTATTGTTACTATTTATTTTTTATAATTTTTTTTAACTTATTGAAAATTATAAATTAGTATTATCCCAAATATTTAATCCATTTGTTCAAATTTAATTCACAATGTGGAAAATTTTTATTTAAAACAAATCTCGTATACATGATCAGAAAACAAGTCTCTAAAAATAAAAACTCATAATTCTCACAATGTTTTTATATCCAAATTGAATAATAAAATTAACAAAATGAAATAAATTTGATATATATATAATTGAACTAAATTTAATTCAAAATATATTTAAATTTAGTTTTGAATTTATAAATAACTTAAATGGAATGGGATTATTCAATTAAAATTCAAGACATTTCAACATTCATTAAAAATTAATCTGTTTAGCGGATTCAAAAAAATTATTCCCATTATAATATTAACATGGATGTATCAAAAATGATTTCAACATTTTAAAATAAATTTTATAATATTGGTATAAAATATTTATGATTATTTTCCATGAAAATTAATAAATTTTTTTAAAGAAAATATAATTTAAATGAATATAATTATTATAATAAAAATTGTTTTATTTTCTTGTAACATTTATTAATAATTTATATTTAATAGGATATATATATGTGCATATATGTATATTCCATAAATTATTAAATACTTTTCATTCTCGCTAATTTAATGACTTGGTTTTAACAGTTCTGTAAATCTTATGTCAGTTATGATCGATGTTGTGTGTTGAATAAGATATCAAACATAAAAATATTAGGGTTTTGCGTTCCAAAATCTAAATTTGAGATTAAATTCATTAAAAAATATGTATATGGAAAATTATAAAGGATATACATTATCTTTTATGATCTGTGATGCATGTCATTTTCATTATTGAACATAAATTTTCCTCCTTTAAATTCTTAAGGAATTAGATTCTCTCCTATGAATAAATTGTTGCTTTAAAATTTGAAAATTGTCATGATAATAAAAGAATAAATATTTTAAAATACCTTTTTGAAAAATAAAATTGTAAAAAGGCTTAATGAAACATATTCTTGATAAATTTGAAATGGATGTAAGATCACCATCTAGAATAACACATAATTATGTTACTATGTAGAAGAAAATAGGTTTCATGTGAAGATAGAGACAAGAAGGAATCTGTTATTAATAATATTTAATGATAAAGGATGGTGAAAAGAATAATTTTAATGATAAATAATATGTTAAAGGATTCAAAACCATAATTCACTAATGATCGAGAAGTCTACTAATCATTAAAAATAAAGGTACTAGGATTGATGTTTTTATGAAACATCCATTTCCAAGTGTTGAAAACATACCTGACTATATAGACTAAGATAATATTGAACTATAATTAATTTATGACTAGAATTTCAAATTTTAATCAATTATCACCATAATGTAGTATTTTTTGTTAAATGATGTGTATTCAAGATAAAATTTTTAATGCATGAATAACTAAAATAAAATTTAAAAGGTCCAAATAATCAATAAAATTATAAAAAAGTACACCTTCATGATCATTAGAAAAGAAAAAAATGGGGAAACTAATTAACAAAGTAAGGAGTTGTAATAATAAATATTCATGAACCATGTGATATCAATCTTAATAAAGGACAGATCTGAATCCCATAATTGGTATAATAAAACTGTGTTGGTGTCTTGGGACATCATCTACATATATTAATTATTGAAACCCTATAGAAACCATACAATTAGAATGAACATACAACTGACATCCAATATAATTATACGGAGAACATAACCATTACCGAATGAATTTTAGAGATATGGGATACACCAAAAACTTACATTTTTATGGGATCACCCAACACAATATGGGACACCCGTCATATAAGAAGAAATTTTCTCACTTGATGCAGTATGGTCTTCCCCATCATATAATCTGTATGGGATCATCACATTATATTTAGTTATCCACATTTTAGAAGATGTAATGGGATCACTCAGGGCGATCTAGGCTTCCCCATCATATAAGATATAATGGGCTCACCCAATGGTATTTACGCTTCCACATCATATAATCTAAAATGGGATCATCAGGTTATATCTAGGAACACTCATCATATATATTGTCCTCGAAGAAAAAAATAATGTACATAGAGATTAAATTTCCACATTAAACACATCAAAGTAATCATTATTCCTTTTATAACCATATTAAACTATGTAAATGTAATGGGGTGCATAAAATTATTTCTAAAATTTAATTAAACAATGGAAACAAAATTTGTTCCATAAAAATTATCTTTGAAACATTATTAAATCATTGAAGTGACTTGGGTACCATGTATTTTCATTTGAAACATGTTTAAACTATGGGGAATAAATAGGATTAATTAAAATATTGTCATAAAAAACCATTCAGATAAATATTATAATTATATCCTCAGTGTATATTCCCAACAAAGAGAAGGATGTTTTAGTGGATATAATCTAATATGGAGAATGATTTGGAAATCTAACATTGGATATGTCATAAGGGAAGTAAATTTTCATTTAAAATTTCTTTTGAAAACATATAAACATATTCAAACTCCACTGATCATGTAAATATCCTTGATAACATATAATATACGATATAAAAATATCTTAAAACATATATCAAGTAAAATATCATTTGCTATTGGAAAATACAAATTAATCATAAATATTATTTAAAATACATTGCATTTAAAAAAACTGATAACAATTAAATAAAAATTAAAATAAAATAATGTCTATAATGTTGGGAAATTCATTTAATGTCATACACATTAAAATAATAACTCCTTATGAATTTTTGATAAATGAAAAACATACATTGATTCAGAAAATGGCATGAAAATACCATTCAAAATATTTTTTAAAATTTTAACCATGGGAAATATTGGTTGAAAAAAAATTATAGGTTAGCACATAAATAGTTTTTAAAAAAACATTAATTTTTTTTGGAATTGAATGAATTTTTAATAAAAGAGAAAACTAAAGTAATATTTAATTAAAAACATTTTTTCAAAAAAAAATTAAGTAAAAAAGAGTGAAAAAATGATATCGTTACATTAAAATATCATGAATAATAGGAGGATAATTCATTTAGTGAGATTCATGAGATATTGAAAATAATATCTCACCATTGTGTGTATAATCACAATCAATCCTGATAAATGATGAGACTATAACATAAGACTACCACGTTGGTACCATTGATTATTAATCCCCATTAAATAATAACATTAGTGGATAAATATAAAATCATGATAATAAGTGGATTCAATAAAGAATATTATAATGTTTTAGTATATAAATCTCATAAAATAGTATTGGGGTATAACATAACATACATTATAAATAAGCCAAATTGAAACAAAAATCCTATACTGTTTTGGAAACATTGAAATAATAATAATAATGAAAGTGATATAATAAAATGTATATGAAAATAACATAAATTTTAGAATAATAATAATAATGTATGTTAATAGGTAGTATATACACCAGAAAATAAATATGTTTTGAATAATGGATATATCTCCCAAAAATAAAAGTGTGAGGAGGAAAAACATTCATTTATTTCAATTCATCTCGCTTGTTCTTTAAATTCCTGAATAAGAAAATTATGTTATTTATATTATTTCTTGAAGTCCTTTTTTGAGATTATAATTAATATTATTTATCTTATTACCATTTTATATATTTTTACTTAATCAATTAGGTTTATATGAGTTGTGTTGACCAGATTTGGCTTATGTGTCAAATATGACTTTGTTATGTTGACTATGATAAACGTTTTCACTGTGAAATATCTATAATATAATAATCCTGAAATACTTATAATATTTATATATCAACTCTTATTTGAAAACTATCTGGAAATATGGTTATGTAAAATTAACCAACACAATGATCATGGAGAGAGTATTTCATATGTACGCATGATTAACGTTTGAATTTTTTCAATAATTAGTACATAATTATGGAAAGAAATATTTTAACTTTCCATAACATTAATAATATCATAAATACCATATTATATAAATATATATACATATATATATAATTTCGGAGATATAATGATGAAAATGGAATCTAATCTCTTCATGGAGATAATAGTCCACATGTCTATAAATAACCCTATCATTTTTGAATGAAAGAAATAAAATGGTATTTTCTGTTTTCAGAATGATAATTATATCAATTATATTATAATTAATACATTTAAATCACATATATTAATTTCATATACCCTTATTTCCTTTTCAATAGAGTATTACTGAAAAACAAATCAAATTACTTCATGATGTGATAGTCATCCATAAACACGAGCGATATTATCACAACCTCTAAATAATTGACAGTAAATATATATATATAATATAATGTATAAATTGGAATAATAAAGATATAAATTTAATATATGTACATTATATCTATCATCATACCCAACTGTGAGATGTGGAATGTAAAAATGAATGACATCAGTTCACGAGGCAGTATTATGTCGTACACACAAATGGGGATTTTATAACCCATTTGAATGAATTAAAGGTTGTTTTAGGACATTAAATTGACATAATTTTTTTTAGAATATATTTATTTTATTATATAATAATGTGATAACTAGAATTTATGGAGGTGGTGGAAGGGATAAAATAAAGATGCCCATTGACGAACATTACCTTTTCTCGGGGTATTCCACTTGGTTTTTTTCCAAAGGCCTTCATAGTTTGGATTTATACAGAAAATAATGACTATCATATGAAGGGATGAAATTTTAGAATTAATTTGGGATGTTACTCACCAAATCAAAATGGATTGATGGTGTTAAGAATATTATATTGTGGGTGGACATTTATAAGGGTGGTAAGTGGCACATTTGTAATTTTTTGAAAATCATTAATCATACAAACATTATTTTCATTCCAAAAGAAAAATAAAAACATGCCATTAATTAACCATGAATAGTTAAGGTAACAATATTTCCATAAAATTGGTTTTTAAATTATTTAGATCATTTTAACCCATATCAATTTAATTTAACCCACAAAAATATAATTTTTACCTCAACCATGGTAAATAATATTTACTTTTTTCAGTAGTTATATTATTCTAAAAAATCAATGGACGTTATTATAAAATTTAAATATTTATTATAAAAAAATAGAATCCATTATTATATATTCATTTCACATAATTGGAAAAATAAAAATTTAAATTAATTTCAAAGGCAAGATAAGAATGAGGGGTTTTAAATTGAAAACATCCAAAAGTTTACAGTTTTTAATATAAAAATTAATACCTAGAAATAAATTGGAAATATATATATACATATAATTTAAATAAATTTACATTAAATACAATTTAATACATTTTTAAACAATATAAACAATATAAATAAAAACACTTTTTTCAATTAAAATAATATATTTTTCACAATTCATTACTATATTATTCCTTTTTGAAAATTATTTAAATTTAACCCTTATACAATTTTACCCATGATGATTTCCAAAATTATATTTATCTTTTCCAATAAATCTTCTAAAAATGTTAAAAATTATAATTTTTCTTTACTTAAAAAATAATAATAGTCATTTTTAAGAAAACATATCTATAATGATAATAATTACTTTTTTAAAATTATATTATTTATATACAAAACATTTATTAATATTTTTTTGAATTGGATATATATATATGTATATATATTTCATAAATTAGTCAATGCTTTGCATACCAATAATTGTATCGGCTAGGTTATAACAGTTATATATATCATGGTTCATTTATGCTTAGTGGTGCATGTTCACTAAGGTATCAATCTTAAAAATCACAGGACTATGTGTACCATAAGACATAAAAAAGATGCAATTTATTTAAAAATGGTTATATCATATTGTTTTCGAGATTTACATTATCATCTATGTTGATGGTGCATGTTTTTTCAGCTATCGAACATAATATTGTTTTTTAATAATATTGGGGTGACATAAGGTAGATGCGATATTATAATTACAAAAGTTTAATTATTCCATAAATATAATATATATCCATTTAATCAATAAATATATCAATCTATGATAGGCTATGATGAAAAAAAATTACATCAGTTCGCGAGGGAGTAGTCCTCTATACACATAATCGTAAGTTTTTTTTCCCATTTGATGGAAGAGGATATGGATATTGGTCATTTAATTACCATAATAACATTATAGTATATGAGAGATAATATTGTTATTATTTTAGAATATTTTATTCATATTTTATATAGTTAAAGGAAAATATAAGTTAAAGTCATATGGTTAAGAACTATACCTCTGGTTTAGAGACCAACATTAGGTTTTTTCCAAACATCTTACAAGATTTGTGCTATGAAACAATACACTATGGTAATTGAGTGAAAATTAACAACATGATTTTGGTATTTATTTTCTGAATCAAATTGTTTGGGATGTGTTAAAGGTAGAGGATATGGTGGTCTATTTAATAAGTATGAGATAAGATACACTTGGAATTTTTGAAATGAGTAAATTGTACATGAATTTTTAAGTGATAAAAGGAATAAAATATTGAACATTTTATAACCTTATATAAGATAAGTTATATTTAAGCACATGAAATAAAAATTATACTATGTTCTAGGTCATCTTAACCAATATTTTCTTAGTTTAACTCCTAGTAATCCCATTTAACATTAACCATGGTAACTAATTTTTTATGTTTTTACAATTAATTATGAAAAAAATTATTATAAAATATTATATAATAATTTCTATACAGATTTGGAATATGGGTTACATTTTTGTAATTCAATCCCCAAAGGGGATGAATTTATTTTATAATTAAACTTATAGTGTACAGTGGGAATTTTTTTCCAATGAAATGTGTCCTAATGATAAAAAATATTTTTATAAAAATTCATCTATAATATGATTCTAGTGACCTATATTGAATTAAAAAATAAAATTTTACTAATTTATGTTTTAATGCAATTGTTACATAAAATTGAAGTCAATAAATCTTTTAAATGAAATACTACTTTTAAATTAAACATTATATTTTTAATTATCCTTAAAAAAATATATTCAAAAAATTATAAAAATAATTCACTGTATAAAATATTGAAATGATTATTTACAAAATAATGTTTAATTTTTCAAATATATTTTTAGTGTTGTAAAAATTCATTTTAAAATAAGCATAGAAAGAACGACTGAACCATTTTTATAAAAATACATTTTTAGACATAAAAATGGGGTTATTATTAACTAATGTGTAGAAAAATATCAGATGAATGATAAATTTTTATTTTGAATATTTAATATAAAAATTTAATTAAATTAATTTAATAATATATAATAATTTAATTTATCAAAATTTAATATCATTTTTATTGAAAAACTGTTTGTAGAAAAATATAGTTTTTGTTTTTAAATGAATTTTATTTTAATTTCGAATAAATTGTTTTCCAATGAACATATTTTAAAAATATATAAACCGTGTAATTTTAATTATACGATTATTATTATTCATTACCACCAATTTAACTGCATTGTTATATTTTTCATATTTAAATAATATGTTTCATGGTTCATTTATGTTCTGTGTTGTGTGTAATATATGCTATCTAACCTAACTTTATTATTTTAAAATATCACTACCATTTAAATTAACTGTTGTGATTTAAAAATTTCTAGAAATAATTTTAAATTATTATAATATAAATTTATAATTATAATATAAATTCACCACTGTTGAGACGTACACTAGGACTATCATTTTTCACGAAAATATCTAAACATTCAACTTCACCTGATACAGAAATTTCCATGTACTAAACACCCCCAAAATGTTATATTAATCACCATAATGTCATGGGATATCACTTATAAAGAATTATTAATGAATTTATACAAAATTTTGAGTATTCTCATAAACCTCAAGTACATATAAATATTTTATATCCATTTATTTTTCTTCGAAACCAACACCCAAGTGATTTTAATCAATATGAATGGATATGTTTAAGATGTGTTCATATGGAAAGTTATTATTTACCAAATTTCCAATCATTAAATCTTATGTATTCAATTTTTTTGAAAAAAATCATTATATAGAAACAAAAAAATGTATCATTAACCAATATAATAAAACATTAGTTGGATCTATAAAAATCTCCCATGGAGGCATCCTTTAAACTTGTAAAATCTAAAAAATATACTCTACACATCAACTCATAAAAAAACTACCCAATCATTAAACCATAAATAATGACTACAACTAAAATAACATCTAGGAATCAAGATACACCAGTATACCTCCAATAATATTATCAATTCGCAACACATCATAATCCTTATCTGGGGGAATCTATAATTATTCCCAATAGTTTTACAAACTAATAGCTTTCTCCCATGGTTTTAAAATTATCATCATTAATATTATAATTTTTAATTAAAATCCATGAAACATTTTATATGCATATTAATATATTTTGATTTCTATGATTTCTTTGGATCTTATTTGAAGTAAAATAAAACATAAAAATAATTTGGATTAAATATGAAAAAATAATATAAGATAGGAAGAATTTTTACAAGTAACTAATTATGTGTATACATAAAGATGATTCCCAAGGTGGATCATAGGTATTAATAATGATTTAATACATTGGGAATTTGGAAATTTTTCTTTCAATCTACCGAAGGATTTATGAATAAACCTTATGATCTACTCAACTACTAAGAGATTTTATCTTTTTTAAATAATCACAAACCATTACAAGATTCCATTCATCCTAACACTCTTCATGTCCAGAGAAAAGGCTCGGGAGGAGTTATTGATCATCCAGGGATGGTGAATAACACAATGCATCAATTGTATAATGGAGGGAATGATTTAGACCAAAATTACCAGGATCAAATTATCATAATAGAATATGAAAAATAAATCAATAATGACTCAATATCAATAAATACATAAATATCATCCACCTAAATCAATTAATGAACAACATTGAAGAGAAAAAATGAATCTAGTACCAAAATGGAAATGACACAATCAACACATTTCCTCTTTGTCACCACCAACCATATGAACAACCTACTCTAATGGAAACACTGATTAAGAAACCACAACATAAAAAATAGATGAGGCCTACCGACATGGAGTGGCACAAATAGAGTGTGAGAATAAATAGTAGAGTAGGAAAGAACCATAGATTCGAAAGATTTCTATTTTCAAAATAGTCCATTAATTGTATTTTTAAATACATAAAATGAAAATATCGTTTTTTATTTTTAATAACCAAACACAAAATTCATTTTTGAAACTAGTATTCTTTTCAAAACATAATTGAAAAAACAATAACAAAAATATGAATCCATGAATGTTATAAAAACACTATTCTAATAATAATAGAATATCGAACATGTAGGGAATAACTAATATGGCTAAAAATCCATGTATAGAAAAATAATATAGAATGTAAAACTAATAATGATGGGTAATTAATAAATATCTCTATATAAAACACCTAGGTGTAATCAGGTCAGACTCACCTTCTATCATATGGTGTAACTCCATAGTTAATAACCATCCTAGCTTCTCCAAACATGCCTCACTAGTGGAAAATCCCACCCAGACTCTCAGAATTCAGGGGGGTACCATTATGTCTAAATGAGACTGGAAATGAACTACCACTTGACCCTCTAGATGAAGCCCATAAATACAATGATAATAGTACCTAAACAAATTAGTAAGTTACTACACATTTTTAATAAAAACAATAACCCAAATATTCTACTATGTCTGTCTATCTAAAACTCGGATTCCACCTATGTGATTAACCCTTCAATGGAGGAGAATCCATATAGGTTCACATCATATATAAAATCATCTCAATGTCAAAACTAGCCTAACAAGTAAAATTATTTTCAAAACAATGTTCTAAAACGTAATAAAAAATATTAACTATGAAAAAAACATTCCAAAATATACTCATTTAGAAAACCATTTTAGAAAAAATTGAAAACACACAACATGATCTAAATTTCCCAAACATTTCCCTATATCATTTTCAACAATCACACGGTCTATGATTCTAAATGGGGCATGATTTGGAAAACACATTTTTGAGACCACCTAATAATCATTTAGAAACAATGAAAACGTTTAGAAACTATAGGGGTTGTAAAATAATGAAGTCAATGGAAGAGGGATAAGTAAAAGAAGTAACGGGGGATGATAATATTGAATATATGGTTTAAGAAAAAATATTTCGAAATCAATACATCATACTTTATGACCCCATAATTATGTTCTCCCAATGTGAATATGGATGTTCCCTCATCCAATGAAACATATAAAGAATCACCAAATTATTTCCAGTTTAAATTTAATAATCTAGTAGACCATAATACCCAATTTCACATAACCATCAAGAAAAACATTCCATCAAAAACTGCATAGAATACATGGTTCTAAATAAAATAAATCTATTAAATTGAAACATAGGGAAATAAAACCCAAAGTGCTTAATTTTATTTTACCGACCAATTTTAATTTTTTTCAAAAACATGTAAGAATGTACATATTGAAATAACTCAGAAAAAAACATTAAAATCCATTTAAATCAAATTACCACCATGTAGGTTCCCTATGAATTTATTATAAGACATAAAAAGTAATAATATACCATTTAAATCCCAAATAATAAAGATCAATCGTCAAATGGAATGTGATGGATTGTAAATGGATAGATATTCCTACCTCAATAGAATGATGATAAGATACAACTTTGGGGTGGAAGAAATAATCCCAAGGGTAAATCTACACACCCTAACAAAATTGAAACATCATCCCAAACTCTTAGGGTTTATCCCTGAGTGAAACAACCTATAGAAATCGTAGAACCTAGAGACAAAGAATTTTATAGGAGTAAATGAAACCAATAACAAAGATGAAATCACCCTAATCAAAATAAGAACCCACATCCACGAAGGAGATGTCAATAAAAATGGATATTTGTGGGATCCAAAGTGTTCCTATACCAAAAGGATGACACTATACTGAAAGGGTGTTAAAAAGAAATAGGGGAAAAGAGGAATATAAAAATTTTAATTAATCTATGATGGGTACATGGTTTGGCCATACATATTTACGAATTTTATGCCAACAATATACACCACACAAGAGGAGGACACCCACATGAGCTGGCCACATGGTTTTATAAACATTGTACCAACCATGAAAATAGTCTTTTTTAAAATTGTAGGGTCTCCATAATGTTTGCTAGAATGTTTTTTCTATCCATTTGAAATTTTTGTCCCTTATCCTAGATGCCAGCTATAAATTGAAATTTTTTTCCCTAATCATCAAATTGTTTTTGAAAGACCATGCTCAAACTATTAACAGGTCTAAAAATCACCCAAAACCATTAGAAATCAAAAACTATCACCAATATCCTACCCTGAATTCCATCTAAAATTTTTAATATCTTAAAGAGAATAAAATAAAGTAAAAAACATAGGTGGGGTGTGAAAATTCTCCCCACTATAGGTAAATTCTACATCCATAAAGTCAACCACCCAAACGAGGGACTAAACTCGAGCTTAAATCTAAATATTGTCAAATAAAACCCTGAAGCACGATGAATCCTTTAAACCCTAAAACATACAAGTATGTAGATCTAGAGATAATAAAATAATGAGAACTGTGGACAATGAAAGGAAAATTTTGTTCTCCCCACCAAAAGTAAGAACCTAACACCCCACCACTAACAAGGGAAACCCAACATGAAGAAAATTAGGACACCCCGCACATATCAACCAACACACTGGCCCCTGAGAACTCCCATGCCAATAAAAAATCCCCAAAATGAGGGGAAAATAATAAAATGAACTTGAACTAAACAGAAAACTAATTCTTTATCCATCATTTCCACTAGACACGAGTATCTCTATAATAACCATAACCAAAAATCTAGAACTAATTCTTAAGACTAACCCCATGAGGATCTAAAATTATTGAAAAAACCCACAATAATTATGGGAAAATGAGGTCAAAATTCAACCATAATTATTAAACAAGACTAATTTTATAGAAAAAGAATATACATTCAAATATTCAATATCATAAAATAAATAAAAAAATATATCCACTCCGATGTTGAATAAAAAACCTAAACCAATGGTACCCACCCCCACTGATTCTATATGTTGTGAATTACATCACTCTAAGGCCCATGGATAGAGCCCTAATGACATAAAGTATATTCTTCCCCACAATCCAAAACTAAAAAAATAATACTTTGAATTATTATTAATGAAATATTCTTGAAAAACTTCACCATGTGACATAAACGTACACATCACAAACACACATTTTAAGGGATATAAAAGGATAGCCTTGAATTCCCAAATCGACCACACTGAAAAGAAAAGAGGGAATAGTCCAATGAGAGTGAATATGGAACCTACAAAAAGGACTCCTTATGAATAGTTTCCTAAATAATAAACCTCTCAATAGATGGTTATCCATCATGATTGTTGATAGATTTTATATTATAAACGGCCACATATTGTACTCAATGAACCACCACTGCTAGAATTTCATTATGCATTATTATTTTAAATATAACATAACTAGAAGAAATAAATAAACTACTAACATCCAGATGAAGACATAAAAATATGAATGGATCTTCTAGTAGATATTCTAACCCTATGTTAGGGTAAAAAGAAACCAGCCCCTTAATATGATCAACATTTTCCTACACTATCCAATTGCCTTTATAAGGACCCAAATAGTCTCCCATTTATATCTCTTTAATCACATCTAGTATAAACCAAATGATAAAAGTTTTCATAAATACTTCTATAGAGAAACCAACTTGCAATGATAGTGGAATGATTAACATCCATCAATCCTTACCTGAACACTAAAACGATCTCAAAATAAAATTCACTCTCTTTTCTTTAGGAGTTCCCATCATCCTAAGGATATATTTGAATTCTTAAAGCCACATTAAATCCTCTAGAAGAACTTGATCACTATCGAATAAATTTAATGACCTGGAATAATAGGACTCCCAAACCCCACTATGAGTCTGGTTAGCGGAATAGACTTAAAAAAACTCACTATGATGCTCAAAGACCATTCCGAGAAGCATACACTAAATAGTAGTGAGAAAAAATTTAAATTCAACACCAAACCAAATCTCAAAACCCTAAAAAATGGAAATCTCAAAAAAAACACCATGATAAAAAAAATACAATAAATAAAAACCAGAATCCTCTTTTAAAACAACTATTTTTATTCCAATTTAAAACCCACCTTCTTCCATAGACCCCTTCCAAATAGAAAAATCCACTTGAAAATACAGATTTAATAACTAAATCCCACCTTTTAAACAAAACCAATCCTAAAATAATTTTCTTTCTTGAAACCCATTTCCCTTGAAAGTACATACCATTTAAAAATCCTCTCACACAGACAAAAATTGGACAAAAACAAGACTCACACTAAACTACAAGAATAGGGAACTGGTGGCATGCATATCTAGATTACATGGTTTAGTAGACTATTACACATTCTAGAAACAATATCTTGAAATTTTCATTGCTATGAAATCAGGCTCTATATGTTCTAGTGATCCATGTAATCCCACCAATCATCACTGACACATTCTATTTAACTTCTATATCCACAATGTCCAAACAAAATACTAATGTCCCAGAATACCCTTGGATAGTCGATGATTAGGAATATAAAGGGTTCATTATGTCCTTCACATAGCTACCTCTTGAGTTTTAGTAGTTCTAATATACCATCTACCTACCATATTAAATAAAAAAGGCCCTTATGATAACTTTTTATTAGGAACTAGTCTGGACTACCATACCACACAACACTCCCCTTATCATGAGAGAAGGCCCAAGAAACCTCCCCAATCCCACTGGGTTGCTGACTAATAGCTGGCGACAAAGGTATACTAAATGGAACGATTTAAATCAATACAAATAAGATCAAATAACCAAAATAAACCATGAAGTGCAAACCAATAATTACTAAATCTTAATAAATTCATTAATAATATCCACACATAGAAACACATAAACTAAATATAATATACAAAATGAAACTAAAACAAAATAAGAAATAACAAAATCTCCACGTGACCTCTTGGTCACCACTAACCATAAGACCAACCTTCTCTAAATGAAAAGTTGAACATGAAAAACAAACCGTGTCTACTGTTTCCAAGTATAAAATGTACTGTATGTTCATAAAGAACCCAATAGGTTATAAAAAAGGAGTCTATACATTTTCTTATATGAAAACAGACAATAAATGCTAGTTTCAAATGAATTTAATGAAAACAATGGTTTTATCATTTAAAATAACTCAACACAGCTTTCCATTTTAGAAGTGTTTTCCATTTGAAACCTCATTTAACAAAACCATAACCCAAAGAAGAATTTATAACATGTGATATAATGAGCTATGGTAACAAAAAAGAAAATTATGACAAACAAGAATGAACTACCATGGATAATAATTAATTTGTAATGAAATATAAAATAATTAAAAATGTAATAATATTTGGTATTTTATAAATATAAATAAAATTAACCTATTTAAATACATGGTTTATACTCACCTTCCAGTTTATGCTAAGGCTCCATAGTCAATAACCAACATGTATTATTCTAAACCAGTCTCACTAGTTGTATATCCCACCCAGCCTCTCAATAATCCCAGGGTACTAGGATATCTAATTGTTAGTGGTAAGAAACTACCACACACACCTCTATATTATGTCTATTAATCCCCTGATAATAGTAAATGGGGAATAAGGATTTCATTACACAAGATTCATAAACCAATAATCCACAAACTCAACCATTCATGCCTATCTTAAAATCTCAAACCACCTATGTGATTACCCTCTCATTAGAGGGACCAACACAGTGGATCCCCTTATACATAACACCATCCCAATGTTCCATTTAGTCCTATACATATCTTGAGTTTCAAATCCATTTTCAAACCAACAACAAAATAACCATTGATCCTTAAACATTCCAAAACAAAATCATATTCAAAACAATTTCCAAATCCAATTTGAAGCACATGCGACATGCTTGAAATATGAATAATAACTCATTATATAATTTTATGACCATATCACATGCTAGGACACCATACATTCTATGATTTGGAAAAAAACTTTTGAAACCACGTTTGGAATCATTTCATAATTGGAAAACCATTTATGATCATTTTTTCGTTATAAAAGATTCACGTGAAGAGCGGAGGGCTAGGGAAAATAAGGAATGTGAGATAAAAATTATTGAAACCATGTTAAATATGATCTATTTCATTATGTAATCCATTACCATTTGTGATCCCATCCATATGTTCTTCCAATGAAAATATGGATGTGTCGACATCCAATTCAACACTTAATGCATCTGAAAATTATAAAAGATACAATTTACGGTTTGATGAAAACATTACAACCCTTTTTCATATAACCATAAAAATTTAAATTCCATAAAAACCTGAACATAAATGTTTTTTCTTAAAAAATTCATGCTCACAATGTTAAAATAAGGGAAATTAAAACCTAAGGACCACAATTTCAGATTGGAGAGACAATTGGAATTTTACAAAACACGTTGTAATAATATAAATATAGATATATCCAAGGAAAAACCCATTGAATAAAATTTTCAAAAAAAATTCACAATATAAATCCAATAAAAATTGATTCAAACACATAAAACGAAAAAATATCACATTTTAAAAAAAGTTATGAAATCTCAATCATCATATGAAATGTGATAGATAGGATATTAATGGAAACATCAACCTCAATGGCATAAATATTCTACAAAACATCACAGTGAGGAAGAAAAAAATATAGTGAAACCATATGTACACCATATCATCAAAGAATACAAGATAACCATCATACACTAGGTCATGATTGAGTTAATACCCATTAAAATGATGGAATATGTTGAAATGTATTAGAGTGACCAATATAATGAAAACAAGCGAAACATCATTCCATGATTAAGTACCATTATATAGTAAATTGGGAACTCTATATAAAAATTACTACCATCATATGGGTTATAAAATCATTATAATACAATTTATTTATGGAGAAAATGAAATTAATTGAGATTTTAAATTTTTTACTTTAATTTAGTAAAATATTTTTAATAAATTGATCCACATAAAAAAGTGAACAAAAAAGAAAATATCATATGTTTATATTTTTAAAATAGAGCCATTGAGTTGGTAGGAATGAATAAGAGTAACTGAATGATTGAAGATAATATATATATATATATATGTAATTTATTTTATTAAAATTTAGTGAATTAATTAATGATTTTAGTAATATAGCTTTTAATGTGATTTAATTTATTAAAAGTAATAATTTTTTTATTAAATTAATATTTAAGAAACATTTAACATGATTGAATAATACTATATTTTTTAGTGATTTATAGAAATTAAGAATAAGAAGAACTAATACCAAAAAATATCCTTAGTATAAAAATGTTTCAAATAGTATTTTACATTTTTTAATAGTTAAAATAGACAATTAAGAAATTAAAACGGAAAAAATAAAATTAATTATCAATATTGAAAATATAAATATTAGTGGAAGAATTTTTTTACATTATTAATTAAATGATTTGTTACGTGAATTGTAAAAATTACCATTTATATAAATAACATGATTTTTTTTAAATTACGAGTCTATTAATGTGAATTGAAAATTAACATAACCATTTCATGGGACCAAATATATATTTTATAATTTACTTTATAATTTTAAAAATGGTCATTTAAATTTACAAACCCATATTTGAAATTTAAGAACATATGTTATATTTTCCATAAAATATTTTTAGTATATTATTAATTTCTTAATTAAAATTATATTTTATCACTTATATATGTATAATTTAATAATATGGCTTCTATGTTTTTATTTATCATGTAAAAATCACTTTGGATAATATTTTAGGATATTTTCTAAATTAATTGATTTTTAGATATATCGTGCTAAATTAATGTTTTTTAAAAAATAACGATTCTTATTATTTTATCAGTATATAATGAAGTACAATAATTTTATATAACCATTAAACTAAAAAAAATATCTTTTTATGGAATAAATTTATGAATTATATATATATTATTATGTTTATGAAACCTATTTTTAAGAATATAATAAATTTTAATTTTAAACCCAATAAAAATTACTTCTAATATTTTGGTAAATTTTGTTTTTTCTTGATATGAAACCTAAAAAATTGATTTATTTTATCACAAAGCAATATATATTTTTAAAATAATAAAATCTTAAATATTACCAAAAACATAAATTTTAGCTTTAAAATGATGATTTTATAAGGAACAATTTATTTCACATTATATGCACAAATTCTACAATTAATTTCCATAACTCATTAAAATTTTAGTTTACCAAATAATTTTAATAATTTAATTTATAATTACTAAGTTGTTTGTTATGTTTAATATTAATTTTTGTTTTTAAAATGAGTTTCCACTGTAGAATGTGATGGAAAAAGGTATGTTTAAATTATATTAAAAATGGTTTGAATTAGTTGAAAGGGTCAAATATTTGAATGAAATATTTGATATTAGATGGTGGGAGGTGTCTCAAACTTATCTCCTTAAAAAAAATTATTCCCCATTTTTGGAGTCTTTGTACATGAATAAATAAGAGATACTATTGTGAAATAATATGTCTTCATTGGAGTTCCCATTTCATGAATTACAAAAGTAGACTTTATCCTCCCCATTTATCAAAACATTCATAAGAATAAGATGAACCAAAACTCTATTTTATTCTCTCTTATACATCATCCAAATTACCTTCAAGCCTTCAACTTACCAAAATAATTGAGAAAGTATATTTAAGGAGTTAGCTAATGGATAACTTCCAAGGATTATGTAATACTCTAAACCCAACTTCTCAGGATATTTTCTTCTTCTACAACCATAAAACACCCTATATCCATGATGGTATGATAAACAAATTATTACTATGTTATAATATTATAATAATAATGAAATATCTAATTTATACTTTAATTAAAAATCATTTAGAAGAATAAAAATACCATCATGCTTAAGTGAATACTATAACCAATATCAATTATATATTTGTCTTTTTAATACTATATAACATGGATAAAAAAATGTATTCAGTGTGTATAAATTGATATTTTTAATACTATTAAAATACAATAATTATAATAAATGAATATATTTAATTAGTAAAAATATTAATAAATTATAATAACTTTAGCACCCTTAATTTGCTTTTCTATATTTCATTTCATAATTTAAATCTTTTTCGGGAATACCTTTAATACTGTATAATTATTTTCCTAATGGAATAATTGTAAAAGTAAGTACAAAAATAACCAAACTAAATGGTACCCAAATTATTTCTCACATGAATCTAAGGCCTCTATTATTACCCACATGATGAAGACTTACTACAGGGGATCCAGACTCGTAAAATGGAAAAATTTACAACAAGAAGAACTCTTAAAGGTAATATAATGAATATAAAATGACAAGTAGAAAGTTTTCAAAACACTCATAAAGAGTTAAAAACACAATTTGATAAAAAATAATATTATAAATTAAAAAAATATTTATCATCAGACCATCAAGAAGTAATTGTAAGAAATACATGTTATAATAGAATCTCATGTCCCAACGTCACCACTAAATCCCAAGGTCCCAATAATTAGGCACAACCACCACCGATCAGTGGTTCATTCCATTTTCATGTACTAAAAATAAGAAATAAAAAAATTCTCAGACTCAAAGGTACATTTTTAAATGTACAAATTCATAGAATCTTACCAATAATTTCATAATAAATATATTATAAACAATATAAAAATTCTCAAATTTAAAAAAACATGGGAAGGGAAAATTTTTATTTATCATAAAATATTATTTTAATAATAATTCAATGGATATTATAAATTGGGTTTCAAAGTCAGTTTCCCTAATATTATGATGATATAAACTTATATATAAATAAAGTAATGAACATGAATTTATATCAAAATAGACTTGATTAAATCATTTGAATCAATCATTGACATTCATAATCATTCTTAATTTCAAATCCATGGTCAAGTGTGTCAGGGTTTTATTCGAATTTTAATTATCACAAATCACATCAAAACACATCTCAAGGTCTAAAAACACTCCCTGGATCATACACCTATATAAAATAATAGAGAATCCAAATGAAAAATCTTCATACCATAATGAAATTTTAGTTATAATTGTCATTATCAATTGGGGTTTTTCATTCCACATAACTACCCATGACCCCATGTAATTAAATGTAAATAAAAAATTTCAAGGGATATCATTGAATTGATCCATTAATCATAATTAACCATTTCAATCAGCACGAGGTTCAAATCTAAAAGCGTTATATTCATTTTAAAAACCAATAAACAATGGGTTTCAACAAAAAATTTCAACATTTCATATAAAAAAGTAAAATATATCATGGATTATTAGGTCATTAGACGTATACTTGAAAAAAATAATTTATAATTAAGATAATCTTTCAAAGATCAATAATTTATTTTTAAAAACCATTAGAATATGAATTTATCATGCATTCCATAACATTTTAACTAATTTATTAAGAGAATAAACTCAATCTTTAGAAATCAATTAGAAAAATAATATAAATGAAATATAAATACAAGGTTTTTATTGATTGATATTTCCTTATGAATACACCAACCTAATTAAATAATATAAACAACCACTAGGGATCCACCCATAGAGAGTTTATAATTGAGTAGAAATCAAAGAAAAATCATAGAAACAAAATACATCAAGTCTAGCTCTGAATATGTCAAAAATATGAAGATTCACAACTCTCAATGGGGGAAAGAGATTAGTAGTAGAGGAGATATCAAGATCATATTTAATTTATTATTTTCATAATTTAAACAATGCATCAACTAAAACATTGATCCATGATGAAATGAGGTTAGTAGGGATAAATCTATCTCTATAGAGCCTCTAAGAAGTTTAGGGTCGAATAACATTTAAGGGAGTATATATTGAATTTAAACATGTATTAGACATAAAAAACAATAATACTTTATCGAAACCCCAATATATTGGTGTTAGAACATAGATGGCGGGATTTACTCTATACCAACTGGCACTGGGTATATTTCACATCCCATTTCATGTCAGACTAGATACTGGGAAGGTTTCTTCCAAACATATGGTGGCTCTTAGTAGTGACATGATTTTCTCTAAGTAGTTTTCTATCCTACATGATCATTCCCAATCCCATACTAATCACCTCAAGAATCTCTTAAACTCAAAAATCATGTACAAGATCATATTTCTTCCCCATAAAAGGATTAATGAAATAAAAACAGCCAGAAAAAAATTTGATCAACTTGATATAAAAGGAAACACCCATACATCCGAATTAAAAAGAATGAGAGCCATGATTAAAAGATGGTTCATTCCAAAATGGTCATTATAAAATATTAAAATATTTCTACAATAAATTTCTCCTTCTGCGATAAATCCTTTCAAGATGTCTTGTTGAAAAATATTTAGTTAACTTCTCTATCATCAATAAAAAACCATCCATTGTCTCAAAATATTTAGAACCATTTTCCCAAAGTACATGAACCAATAAGATATAATTTCCATAAAACCATTATTTGAGATGAATAATTTAAACTAGCTGATTTTCATTGATAAACTTGGTGCTACATCATTTTTATACCACCTATATAAATAATATGGGTCAAAAAGATACATTCTTTGATGTTAAACATTAAAGGGATTATGTATTGATTCCATATAACAAGAAAAATAACACTATCATGCAACCTTTCCAATATACATAAAAATTTAAATTCGTCAAAAAAATATTAATGCTAACAAACATAATACCCAAGACTTCAGTGAACCATCCATTGAAAAACATCCAAAACACTAGGTCAAATATTTATAATTATAAAGGGGATCCATGAAGATCTAGATTAAAAATGTAACAGCTTCTCCCTATTAACACTCTATAAGGGATCAAATGAATATATGACACAGTCTCTTAGAAAAAACAACATCTGACTGGGCATGCTTCACAAATCTCTAAATAAAAAAGTTGATATTTAGACAGATAGAGGAAGAAGGGTTCAAAGGGTTCCATCTTGATCAATGAATGGTAGATATAATTAAGGGTCAACTGAACTAGTCCCAAGTGGAAATTCTATGATCCTCTAAATCCAAGGACACAATAATGATGTGTATCCACCAGAATATGTCTAATTAGTTCTATATAACCATTTATTGGGGGATAGTACATCAATCCCAAATTTACATAGTATCCCCTCACCTCCTGTATACCGCTATAAAATGAAATGTGACTCAGGGATCCCCATTGTAAACTATAGTAGGTGAAACTCTATATAATATAATGATCTCTTAAAAATACATGTTTTCCATGTCCCCAACTATAGACGAATAATTAATGGGATTAAATTGAGATGATATGGTCAAATAGTTATTCACCACCCATATATCATTCTTTCGATTATGTGTTTGAGGAAATATATAGAAATTCCCATTAATATCTTATCCCATATCAAAGTCAATCCATGAGGTGGCTAAAGCATCCCAAAGGAATTTGATATTAAAAATTAATATATAGATAGGTATAATAATGAGGAAGAAATTTAAAAAATTACTAATCTTACATATAGAAAGCATAAATATTTCAACATATCATAAATAATATTTATGAATACAAGGTATTCCATAAATTGGGAATTATTGGAGTCCCCCATCACAACCTTCATCATTGTAAAAGGAACACCATACTGACTCCGAAATAATAAGGCACCCTTAGAATATAGATACTACCCAGCGATGTTCTTCCAACCATGTAATAGACCTATAATTTCATAGAGCCCAATATCATGCTATTGTACCTAGTGAATAATCATCAGAAGTAATTATGTCAACTAAAATATCGATATAAAAACATTGATGACATTCCCCGAGACACTAAAATGAAAAGGAGAATATTGGTAAATTTTATTCGACTCTTTAAAATATTCATCTATGGAATGTGAGGAAACATAAATTATCAATTCATCAACAATGACATTCTAAATACCTTAGGTGTAGTAAATCCCAAAAAGATTGTATTTCAGGTACTTCACCCACCGTCTCTTAAAATGATTCAAATCATTTATGAGAAGTTATAATATAGTATTTTATGACTGATGTATAAGGTAAAAATTTTAACTAATATTTAAGGTATCCAACTCTTTATATATTTCTACATAGATATGAGTTCTAGATCATTTGAAGGATAAATATTATCACGAGGGTGATGTTGATGTGAACCATACGAAACTTTATAATATCATTTATTGAGGAAATAACCCAAACTAAAACATGTTTCTATATAGAATAACAAATATCCATTCATATAATTTAGAATAGTCTACTTTGTAAATAAAGTAAATAGAAACATAAACTCATCAAAATATATCTTTCATTTCGAATACCATTTAAACATTACTCTGTTTTGTGTAAGAGTGGTCAACGGAGTGGTCAAGAATGAAAAATCAGTATAAAAATAATAATAATCATATGGAACTATGAAAATTTGAATTCATAGGTTTTTCAGTGGTTCCTCGCATATCATAAATGATTTCACCTTAAATGGATCAAATGAAATGACATGTTTAAGAAACCACATGTCCTATGAACATTACCCCACAAATTCAGAATTTTAATTTAGATATCTTGGAACAATGTATGATATTTTTCATGATGTCAAAAAATCCTCTAATGTGAAAAAAATATCCTCCATAGTCTTGGAATAAAAAAACATTTCATCAAAATATAAGACAAAAAATATTTTATGTATAGATGGTAAATAATGTTCAACAAAACCATAAACATTTCAGAATAATTTTTTACACTAAAAAACATTAAAATGTAACCCCAATAGCTATACCAAAAACTAAAAATGGTATTAGTGATATCGTACTCCTTGATCCTATGATGATGATAACCAGACTGAAGATAAATATTTTAGATCCACTTCTCCCCTTTTATGGTAAAAAAATATATTTAAATTAGTTCCACAGATACTTTATATTGACTATAACCCCAATTTTCTTTTTGTATTAATAAAAGTGATGTGGACCAGAAAATTTCATTGACAAATGTGTAGGTTCTACCAAATGGGATACATTAGGTCTAATAAAGAAAATAGATAAATTTTTTCCAACTGTGTCTTTATATCTGTTAATTCAGTTGGTCCCAAATGATATGAATGAATAAAATTATTTAGGCTACTTAGTATCAAGTATATTGATAATTCCACCTCCCTCACAAGAGTAACACTATTAAAGTAAAATGGGAACATTTCAGAAAACTCAATGGAGAAAGGAGAAATATCACCACATAATATTTCTTTATCAAGTTAAAAATAAACATATATATAAACATATCCAACAATTAAACAATTGGTCCTACAAGACTCGAACATGGGTCGCATTCCCCATAAAAAATCCACAAACCATCCATGTAAGTAAATGAGACCCTCTAAATGTAATAGTTGATGTAGGAATTATGAGAAATTGGAAAATCCATTTTCCTAATTTCATATAGAGGTTTCACATCCAAAACAAAAAAAATCCCAATAAATATCATCTATCAGAAGAAAAAAAACCAGAAGTGGAATATAAAAGTCCCTAATCCCTCTTTTTCAAAAGAGGTGAAACAATATTCACAACATAAAGAATGAGATCAATAAGAATATATAACAATTTAAAATAGAGTTTTATATATAGGAATGAGAGAAATGTGGAGTAAGTGAAAAAACCAAAAAAGATAAAGATATGGAATTTGTATCTCTCAGATTCATAGAACCCATATCACCATCCACAGAAGACCCATGCACTATATAATGAATATTGATTACTAATGCCTATGGATAGAAGAAATTTATATTCATATATCTTACTATGATATAGGTCCTAACGGTACTATCAATCCACTACCACTTCTCGAAGTATTAATGGCCATGAAAAATCACTTCATGTTATATGAGTGTCCATAAAATATAACAATCTTTTGTTCCTCTACGAAATTATTATTTGACTTTCCAGCATTTATAGTGTAAAAAATATATGGATCATTAAAAAGTACTTTAAAATATTTAAAAGAAGTCAACTTCTAGGATAAATAACAATGGTTTCCATAACAAATATCATCTCACATCCCCTTCATATAAAAGGGACTACTCAAGGCTCTATTGGGAGTTGGTGGAACTACCATAAAACATGTGTTACCGTCCAAATAATATTCTTTCATCAATTCAATATTCCAGACATTAACATATAAAGTGAGATTCAATGAGATTTATTAAGATAAAATATCATTCTAAAGACCCATCTCAACCCATTCAGATTTCATCTTTTCGCTGATACCACCTCATGTGAGAAATATCTACATACTGTAAAAATATTTGTAAATTGGGTCACTATTTGACCAAATTTCTCATGATTAAGGAAATCCATATACTAAGAATTATTCCTCAAATTTACATATATTTTCTCTTGGAAAGTATCCCTAAAGTCATTCCACTCTAATCCCACAATCTTTTCAGTTTGAACTATTGTGTCCCACCACCTTATTCTCGTTCCATAATTCTTTAATATAACATGATTCACCTTAAGTAAATCTAACATATAAAAAATCTCAAAAATATTTTTAACATTAATCAACCAATCCTATTCCTTCTATGATTTAGTAGAGCCCAATAATGATAGAGGATTTTGATAATGAACCTCATTAGAATGATAAATTCTCTCGTACATATGATATAAAACCTCTATAGTCTAAATAGGAATAAGTGTAGCTATCCTTCCCAGATAATGGACTACACACTCAAAGAACTCAGAAAGGTTCTATTCCTCTAGAGGGTTCTCTTTCAATTTTTTCATTAGAGGATCTATCATTAGGATTTTTTAAAAGTATTCATTAGGGAATGGTACAACACCACATCAAAAAGTAACAAGGGAAACATTAGTCAAAAGAAATAATTTTATCAACTTTATCTGTCATATTGAAACATGAAAACTTAATTATAGAATCAGATACATAGAAATTATTTTGGATGACATAAAAAAACTCAACATAGAATAACTTTCCCAACAACCCATTGTATCGTATGTCCTATTATGATAATATTTTTTTATGTACTCACTTATAATATGCCCATTATGCCTTGAAAAACATTTCTCATTTATACCAATATATTCTAAATCGTATACCTACTCTAATAAATGGGAAAACATGGATTTGAAAACAAGTTTTTAGTAAACGACCCAAATAACCCACCTAATCATTACCCAAATCATTTATGATAGTGTTTGAAGGGATTTATCAATCCCCAATGTCTAGTGACATTCACATGGGAATCAAGGCCAATGATAAGTAACAATATATCTAAAAGAAAACCTCACAAATAAAACGTAGTGGGTTCAAAATGTATAATATTCAATATGAAATATAGTTATCAAAATGAAAATACCAAAAGTAGATAGATTTAAATCTGTAAAATTAAATTAAAATAAAATTATTCAAAATAACATTAAGATGTCATCATTAAAACAACAAAAAAAAAGTTTATTCTATGTTTCTGAAGTCAATGATTACTCCCATTGACCTACTAATCATGTAACCCCACAATATTTGAGGATTTATTTCTGTTTTACTTTTCTTGTAAGAAAAAATTAATAAAACACTCTAATGCATTGGTATGGTGTGAATGAAAAATCCAAATATGTTGTCAGAAGGAATTTTTTAAGAATTGAAAAAATATAGCAACATTGATTAATTTCAAATAAAACATGGAAATGAAATGGTTTCAAAATTCATATATAAATATAATTTTCAAAAACAATTATATTGAAATTATAAAACATGTTTAAAAGTTAATTGCCCAAAAATCTGGCTCATATAAACATATTTATCTAGATAGGAATGAATAATCATTTCAATGAAAATCAACATGAGTAAATAATTTCAATAAATCCTCTAAATGTATAATAATTTTCAATCATATCAACATGGTTAATAGACCATGGGTTATATTTGTCTAAAAAAATTTGTGCATCAATATAAAATATGGATCTAGGTGTATTAACCTACCCCAGATTCTAAATAAAACCGTATAGGATTAAATCCAAATGAATTAATCCCAAGATCTATAGATAGTGTGGTAATAATTACCATCATCAATATTTGTGTCCATCAAAACTAATTAAATTTGACCCAATTTTCATCAAGGTAAATATAATATTCATGGGGATTTCATTAAATTCAATGAATTATCTCAAAAAATCATTTTTTATCATCTTAGGTTCATGTTTCAAAATAATACTTTGATTGAAAAAATAAAAAGTTATTTAAATAAAACACATTCCATTCATTTCCAATATTCTAGTTTCAAATCACAAAATATATTATTTTGTTTCACCTCATCAAAATCATAATTGATATTGGTTATTTTGAATAAAGAATAATTGTTATAATGAATTCGTAGTTTTTAAAAATCATTTCAATGGCTGTTCAACACACACTCTATTCTATTTCAAATTATTTATCTTCGAACTAAATTAAAGAATTATAAATCAATTATATAATCAATATTAATTGAGCATGAATAAATTATTTTAGTTGATAAATATTTTCTTAAAAACATCTTACTTTAGTCATGATTAAGAACACCCAACCATGGTAAACAAATTAAGTGTATATTGGCTAGAATAGTTCAAAAGAGAATTATAGAAATTCAATTTATTAAGTAATTATCAATATACGTCTATTTAATGACCCTTCTTTCTATGAACACAAGAATCTTTTTTTTGGTTTGAAATTACTTATATGTACCTTATGATGATACTGAATGGAGTCACTAAGGACACGAGGGAGTCTGAGGGTTTTTAAAAACATAGAACCCCGAAATTTTGAATAATAAACTACAACTCCTGGTTAGTAGAAACCATGTCACCTAGTCTTGAGAGTTTATAGAAGCTATGCTGGTTAAACAGAAGAGATGCAGGGGTCGTATGGTTTGTTTGTGACTATAATCCTTAGGCACATTACCGTGTGAAAAACTGTAGAGGTTATGCAGTGGGAGTTTACATGGTTTTTGCATGGTTATTGAAATAATGTGCCTTAACCATACATGGAATTTCATTAAGATGTGAGTAAATCATGGTTTGTGAATATTTTTTACAAACTGCGCACCCAAAACACTCAACCCCTATTTTGATGGGGATATTATAGGATTTCCCATAATGAAATTATAGTCCACTTTTCTACATCTTCCATTTCACCAACATATGTCTTTGGTTCTATTTCTATGTGGAAATCCCTCAAGATCTAAAATGTATTGATATAACCTCTTGATCCAAACTCTAAATCAACTTCTATTAGAAGCATAAGATTGGTCTTAGTAAGATCTAAAATCATCTCCCTTCATATCATTGTTTATCTTTGGATCTGTTGTGATATTTCTATGTATGATCTTGTTCCTAATTTTTTGGGTTTTACACCATTTCTTATATTTCTCCCAATCACATGTTTTTTCATAGCCAGAATTTGTCAAGGAGTCATCAATGGACCTATATGAGGTGTTCTCGTCAATTTCCCCAATTTTGTTTTCTTTTTTTATAGTATACCTATTATCCCACACATTGTACATTGCCACGAATCCAGTGAAAATTAATTTCTACAATATAAAATGTTATACAATCCTAGTTTAACGTACATAAAACTTATTTTAGTATCTTGAGGATTCTAACCTTGATCAAGAACACCTCTTGGGTGGGTCAGCTTAGATTTCCAAATTATAATTATCTGGTTAAAAACCCAGCCCACCATTTATGTGTTCATATTGGGGTTTAAATTGAAATTCACTATTTTAGATAGATGTTAATTGAACCTAAGAAACCTCCTATGTTTTTGTCCAAATTTATAATTGGAATTTACTTTGTGGGTAGTTTCTTATAAGACAATGGAACCTTATGAGTTCCTCTGTGATCCTTAAAAAATGGAATACCAAATTTTTATAGATAAAATGAATTAAGTAATTCGAGTGAATTGTGCATGATAATATAAATTTATTTCATGTATTAAATGTTTTAAGTTAAAAAATTATAAAGGGTAGATATTGCACGCTAATCATTGCATGTTTTAATAATTTCATTTTATTAATTTTTATAACATTATTATATTTGAGATAGAATATTAAAATGAATGAGTTGTAATTCTTCATGGATATTATTATAAATATATTATGACATTCGATGAGGATATGTAAATATGGTAAGAGATATATTTGTAATGGATCTTTGTGCTCCCTTAAATAAGATGTTTAGAATTATCTCTCACATTATTGACTCTATTTGGATTGTCATCATGATGAACCACATCCATTTATATCAGTTGTTATCATTATATCACACCCACATTCCTATGTGTTGAGTAGGAAGTCTCTCAATATTTATAGGAAATAGGGAATTAACCTTTTTTCATTATCATATAGGATCATTTATACTCATTATAGATGACTAAGTAACTCATTGGTCAATCTAGAACCTAGTATTCTAGTTATATTTCCACTTACATCCATACATACATGGTCCATATTGGTGTATTAAATGTATTACTATATTATATATATGATTACTATATATATAATTAATGACCAAACATCCATTCCAAACATGATTTGAATCTAGTAAAACTTCTATGTGTCCTTTAGGAACATGAGCATACTGATATTTATATATTCATTATTTATGATTATTTATTTTGACATGGACACTATTTAGCTATGAGGTCTACATTAATTAATTCCTTACACAATTGGTGGTGCCCTACAAGTATTTTATCTAACACCATAATCAAGACACATTTGGTACCTGAGTATATTACTTGAATTTTTATACGGACAAGGTAAATCAACCTATTGCAGGGTTTTGATACACTTTAACAATAGTTGGAGCATCTGAGAAAAGGACCTAGCATATGATTGTGATTATGGTGAAGAATATTTTATTTTATTTTTTATGATTGTTATAGACTGACTATATATGGATGATCCATGTTACAGTTTTTTTTATATTAGTGTGATAGGTATCCAAGTATATGACACTTCCTAGTATATTTTAATATTATTATTCAGTTGTTAAGTTATTTTTTCTCTAAATTATTATTTATTATGTATGTTTACATATGATTCCATTGTTGTATTTTTATGGTAATATTCACTATTACACAATGATAAGAGGGTATAGTATCCCCACTAAAACACTTTTAAACTGTCACAAATAGTTGGAATCCTATGATATACAGGGAGGCATGGTTGAGTCCATGTCACTGACTCAAGGTTACTAGTTATGTGAATCAGGGGTTGTGAAGTTAAAAAGTGGTATCAATGATTATTTGTTTTCTTTTTTAAATTATTTGGGTATTGGAAAGGATACATGGGGTTAAATTAAATTGGAAATAACCATGTTCCTAGGCATAGCTAACCCATGTATAGAGGAAACCCAAATTACGTGGGATGTGAAATTTCAATTATTGATTATTCTTATTATGGTTGATAAGACATCTACTTTGGGTGATGAACATGTATTGTACTATTATTGAAATTTATATTTTTTATATGATTACTTCATTTACTTAGTCTTGATGAGATGATGTGGTTTCATTACATTCATCATTATAGGCACAATATGACTAATATTGCATTCATTTTTCCATGTAACGTCTACTTTCAATCATGAGTTTTCTTATTGAAAATTATTGGTTAATTGATTATTATATTGAAATTTGAAGACATTACTCATAGGGTTTAGAATATATAATTTACACTTAATTTCCCTACCTTAACCTAATAGTGTTTTCATACATAGGATGAAGTAGGTACATTGAGTAGTTAATAATGGAACATTGATCCATGGACCCCTGGTCGCATGGGTGGGAATATGTTATGGTGTGGGATAATTGGATTTCATTTTTTGATTTATAATAAGTATGGGTCCTTATTGAATTGAAAATTTGATCCATCTAATCCAACCATTTTATAATATTTAAATATTTAAATAAGAATAAAAATAATACTAATGTGACATTAAAAGTGAAAATATTTATCATATAAATGTGAAAAAAATATCTAGACCTAAACCTAGCCTTAATAGTGGGTAGTTGGGTAGTATCTTACCTTATTATAGCCTTCTACGGACTTCCTCTATCACCAATTCTTCAATTTAGGGTCACTAAAAGGGGTATGACATGTCCATTGGAAGCTTATCCACCTATCCTAGTTGTATATATGAATTCTTTTCATATGTTGGAATGTCTTCTTAAGAGAGAATTTGGAATTTTAGTGTCATGTAGTGATGATGACCTATGGTCTTATACCCTAATGGTGATGACGACCACAAACCTGATGTGGAGGGCCTTGAATCAATAGTGATCCTCCTGTAGTGCTACCTATGGAACCTAATTCATTTTCTTATATGGTCATTGACTACTAGTTCTTAGAGGTATTCCTATATATATTTTATAATATAAAAGGTGGTTGTTAACCTTCCTCGAGTATGCCAAAGTTGATTCATGGGTTCCTATAATATCATCCACCCAACATTTCACTGGAGGGAAGACCTCATGATATTGTGACATGGATTGAATATATTCATTCTATATTTTATAATCTAGAGTCACATCATGAGAATATGGTCGATCATTCAACGTATATTCTACGCGATTATTCCAAGCTGTTGAAGGTTGTTACTACCTAGGAATATCAGCATAGAGAGATGGTTTGGGATGATTTCCAGACTATCTTCTATAACTATTTCATTCCCCATACATTTAGGTCTAGCAATGTTAGAGAATTATACAACCTTTTATAGAGAGGTATGTCTGATATGGAATAATTTGATCATTCTATTGTGCTACAGTGGTTTGTGTTGACTATATCATGTGATGATCTTATGACTTATTTTCGATTCAAGGAAGGAATGGTATACTCTATCCAAGAATATGTAAATGTATTTCGGTTTACATATATATCAGAGAGATTCAACCAGTCCCATTTTAAATAGAAAATGCGAGTAAACATGATGGTGTGAGTCCAGATAGTTCAACACATAGATCTATTAGTGTTCCTTCATCTTGGAAAAATAGATGTTTTTAGGCCACTTTTAGAGGTATAAGCGGTCATGATCCTCATATTAATATCATATTAACATTTCACTAGTTTGGAATACCATGAAATATTAAGCCTCGATACCTATGAGGTCTAGTGAAATGAAGAGTCAATGAAAGGATGTTCCATATCTACTGTATTTGAAAAACAATCCATCAGCACTCCATGAGAAGGGATTAAATCCAATGCCATGTTCTAGTGGAGGTAGTAGGATCATGTTAAGAAGGTATTTGGAATACAAAAATCCACTCATGATCAGTTGGTGGTTGAGGAAAATGTAATCAAACTCATAAATTTTAGTGCCCACAAAGAGGGATTGATGAGGGTAGTTAGGTAGTGTATCATGGATGAAATAAGTTCCAATTAAATGTAGTTCAACATATGCTGGAGGAGTAGATAACTAGACCATCATTAGCACTAAGTACTATTCTTGTAGCATCAAATTTAGTGGTTTATTTATTTTACATAGGAGTGTCCAACTCATTTATATTTGAGACTATAATAGAGAGTCTATTTATAAATATCGAACAATTCTATAGTGTTATGATGCCTGATACCAGATTAGGTATCATATTAGGTGGTGTTCTCCATTTTAAGGATTTCCACCTTGATATAGGTGATTAAATTCTCATGTGGAATCTATAGATCCTATATAGGATTGTATTTGATATAAGCATCCAAAAATACTATTTAGTTATCTATTGAGAACATATAGACTTCTATCATTAGAGGGCGACATTTAAATCATTAAAGGGTGATAGAATCAAGAATTAGGGATTTTTGGACGTGTGTGCTACATGATAAGGACTTGAGAAGTATAGGATGGGAAGTGTGAGAGATCATATCAATTTTATTTCCATGGATGACCCGGGGTTACAACATTGTATTTTTTATCCTGTAGTGGATCATTTCTATATAGTCTTCCCGGATGACTTTTTTGGGATACATAAAGTGAGAGTGGTATAATTTGACATTGATCATGTTCCAAGAGATGTACCAATAACCATTCTTCATTATTTTATATCACACATAGAGAGTATGGAGAATTATAAATTGTTGGTTGATCTAGGAGATAAAGGCTTCATAATCCCCAACAAATCTCCATGGGTTTCACATGTCCACTTTGTCAAGAAACTGGCTGACACCCTCAGTATTTTCATGGATTATAGTCGCAGGAACAAGATCAAAATAATGAATTAGTATCCATTTCCTTAAATAGATGAACCATATTATTCACCCTGAGATATTGTGGTAAAAATAGATTTTATATCGGGATTTTATCAGGTACATGTCAGGTCATCCGACATACCTCCAATAACATTTAAAATAATTTATGTTCTATATGAGTATATTGTTATTCTGTATAGCCTCACAAATTCACTTACTATTTTTATAGCTCTTATAAATTTTTTACCCATATTTGGTTTCACTAATTATAGTCTTTTTTGAAGATATTATATTGTGTTGATGCTCTATACATGACCATTCCAACCATATTGAGATCATGATGACTTCACTGAGAGAGGATTAGTTCTATGCTACCCTCAATAAATTTCACTTCGAGGTTGACTATGTACACATCCTATGTCACATTCTCTCATAGTCAAGAGTTTCATTAGACCTAGAGAAATCTAGAGATGTAGTTTTCTAGAAGTATCCAGTTAATTTATTTTAAATATGATGTTTAATGGACCCTATAAAGGTATTACAGATGCTTACTATATGATTTATCACTACTTGCAGTGCTTCATATGGTATTTTCAATGAATGGTGTGAAATTCATATGTTAAGAAGCTTGTGAAGAATCCTTACAAAAGTTTATGGAAGGATTGAATTAATATCCGATGATGATTCTTCTAGTGTCGGGAAAAAGTTATACAATTTTTTATTACACATCAATAATTATACATGCATCTATTTTGATGTAGGGTGAGCGATTCATCACATGAAAACATCATCACATGATGCCCTAAGAGAAGAATTAACTAACACTTAACCTCTAGCTTTCTACTGAAGTTCACCCTCTATATTAATTGAGGAACTATATACTTGTATAGTGTTTTTCAAATTCACTAATAAAAAAATCATCAAGTACATCATTCCAATTCAAAGTCTAAACATTTGACAACATATGATGGTTGTGTAACTATAGTAAATTGATCTTTAGATATATTGAATGCTTAATAACGATAATTCTGTAGCTGAAACTCTAAGACAAATGACATAGATATAAGTTGATCAAGATGCTAGTGTGGAATGTTACCTTGGTGCCCTGTTTTTTGTGATGCACATTGAGGTTCAAGAGGAATATGGTAAGACTATCCTTACATCCATTCTAGTGACCTCTAATCCTCTATAACTCGCAATAATGAGGAAAATATTTGATCATGATGGTATGATCCTAAGTACTATCTTGTATTATGATACATATTCAGGTTTTACCACAAATGTTAATGATACTTTACTATTTCATTTACATGCATGGGAACCAAATGACTTCTAAGATGAGCTGATGTTGGAATTTTGTGCCTCGACATGGGTAGTTCATCCTAGTGCCACTAATATGTAACATGATCTACAGTTCCAGTATTGGTAGACTATTATAAAATGGGATATTTCTAGTGTTATCCCTCTATTTTCCAAATATCAACTGGGAAAGGTAGAACACTAGTAACTAAATAGTATTTTACCTCTATTTTCCATTGCCGAGTGGAAATGGAAAGATGATTCTTTGGATTCTGTTGACCGGATTACCCTGATCACCTCATGTCAACGATATTTTGTAGATTACCTTTGATATTTTGGATATTGTCACACATTTATTACATATGGGACATACCTTAACTGTAGATGAACTAGGGACGCTTTAGATCATAGAGGATCATAATTTCATGTGGATTCTTATTCAATCATTTTTGAAAGAGACTGTTGCTTTTTGTCATGGTTGTGGAAGGGTTTTATAACAAACCTAATCTTTATTACAGACCTTAATATGATTTATTACATAAAATTGAACATAAGTAATTTTTTAGGATAGATAGGTTTAGTGTCATTTAAAATTAAGAAAATTGCATAAAAACATGGAACATAAAATACAACGGTATTATCGAAAACTTTTTTTTACATGACCGCAACATTATTTCGTACATAGAATTTCATGGGATAACCTGTGGTAATGGATAATAAAAGGTTGATATATTAATCATATTAAGGAAGTAAACAAGGAATAACATGAATAATATAGTAAATTTTATGAAACAGGCATATCAGTGGAGAACAAGAGAAACTTGAACATAAAGACATGATAACGCAAGATTATCCTAACATAGAATGGTGGCAAAAACATTTAACATGATGTTAGCATGAGCCAAGGATCATAGAACATGGAGCATGAGTAAACCATCATTTAAGAAAATTATTATTATTAAACCCTAATAGAACATGGCATATCATTATATTATTCCTTACCCATTGAATGGTATCGCTATCAGTGTGAACCCTTCTTAATCATTTCATTTCTTGCATAAATGTGCCACATAGATCATACAAAATGGATTTGTTAAACAAAATAATTTATTCCATGATAATGGAATGGGGGATTTATAAATGAAAATATATAATAAATAAGTAATTGTTCATAAAGGTGAATACCATTGACAGTGAAATGGGCATGGTATTCACTACACAATGACATTGTCTTAGAAAATCACAGTCCAATTTCTGTAGCACAATAATGTGACATAAGAATTCATAAAAAATGGTTGGTGAGAGATAAAGGGGTATATAATAATATTTAGGTGAAATGGATAGTAAGGGGGTCATATTAATACATTTACCATCATATATAATGGAATTTAGATGCATAATATTAAATAATTTCTTGAATGTAAATGAGGAGAGAGAAATCTCATACAGATTTTTTGCATTTTAATGGGTGTGAATGTGTGGAATTAATGAAAGATAAAGTAGTATATCTTAATTTAAATAGAGATATGGAAGTATAGGGGATGTTCAAAATCATACCCCAACATTTTTAATTGAAAATTATAGGGAATAACAATATAAGAAAACATGCACATAAATAAGGAAGGAAGGAAAGTGAAGATCCATTATATGGAAGTGTGATCCCAAAGGCTTGGGAGAGGCTTGAGAGAGGCTTATTGGGAGCTTGTGGTTCCTTAGAAAGATTATAGATTAAAGAGTGTAGAGTTTGTTCGATCTAAAAATGGAATGAGTGAAGAGTAATTTGAGATATTGTGGCTTTATATTGAATGGAAAAGGAAATTATTTATTATTTTGGTTTTGGACACCACACATTAAACTAATCAAAACCAAACACCAACACAAGTTTATTTACCATATTTTTTTTCAAAGGGTAGTAGAAATAATTATTTTATAAGGTAAATAGATAATATTAATAAAATATTAGTCTTGATTATGTGGAGGTGAGTCACACTCCTATGTAATTCATGTTAAAAATATAAAATGTATTATAAGTCTTGGAGGGTCCACTAAGGAACCATAAAAGTACTCAAAAAAATCTAAAAACAAATTATTTTAAAGGTATAACATTAATAGGCTAATTATACTTTTTATAGTATTTTATTACATCACTATTAGGTAATTATGATGTCATAAAACACATTATATATTTAAACAGTATTTAATATTTATCCAAAAAATTATTTATCTCAGAAAATTATAGAACATTCACCATTAGAAAATTTATAATTCTTGAATTTAAAAATAATATTAATTTTATCTAAATAGGTTTATCTGAATGATTTTCTAAATATGTGAATTTTTATTTTTAAAATAAAAACCTACATTTATCAGTAATTCATGGGTTTTGAAAAAAACAACTTTCAAATCCATTATAAATATTAAAATTTCATCCATAAAAATTATATGATCATTTATATTTCACTAGAATTCATTTGGTAATAATATTTTATTAAAATATAATTTAATTTAAAAATCCATTAATTTACCAAACTATATTTTATAATTATTTTTAAATATTAATTATAAATATTATTTTTTCATTAAATTTTTTTACAAATTTACAACAATATAATGAATATATATTCATTACTCTCAACAAAAAATTATTCACATAATCATATCACTATGGACTTGGTACATAACCACTTATAAAACCCGCATAAGAGCTAAGGGTAAGGTGTGCGATTGTGATATAGTATTGAGGAATCTCAGATAACATTTCTAGGGTGGTGATCTCTATTAACTTCCACTTATCCCGTAGGAAGTTCCATTCAAGCATAAAATGTATATTCTCATCTTTAAATTGGTCAAGAGAGAATCCCAGTGACACTACAACCTTTCCGATCTCTGAAAAATTGGCTTCATAAAAGAAAATTCCACTAGATGAGGTCATATATTCTTGTTTCTGTGTATATATGATTTGTTAAAGCCCAATATTCATACTAATCATGTTTTCAAACTTCAATAGTTATATTATAAATGGTAAAAATTATTAATTGTATTTTAAAATCTTAAAAAAAATAATCAAGGAAGTGAATATGTTATATAACCATTTAAAATAATATGAAATTTACATACATTAAATGGAATTTACATTAATAAATGTTTTGGTTATTACAATTTCCCCCCATAAGGAATTTTTCCCTCAAGATTTCCTTTTCCCATAGTAAATCAGATGAGGGTAACTCTGCTCCATCACTTCCTCCAATTCCCATGTTGCTTTTTCCAACATGTGGTTTCAACATAACACCTTGATTAAAGGCATGGTATTATTTGAGAGAAGGTTTTATATATGATCTATGATTTTCCCTGGATTATCATCATTGGAGAGGTAATTCTCCAATGGTACCACCATTGGATTGATTACATGCAATGGGGTTTGTATGTACTTCCTCAAGGGTGATACATAGAATACATCGTGTACTTGAGATAGGTTCAGTGGGAATTATAGTCGATAGTCCACTACCCCAATGCGATCTAGGATATAAAAAGGGATGATGTACCATGGACTATGACTTCCCATATTCCCAAATCCTAAAACTCTATTCCATGGAGATATGTGGAGGAATACCATGTCTTCATCATCAAACTATAGGTCTCTCCAATGATTATCACCATAGATCTAATGTTGACTCTAAGAAGCATTAATGTGCTTCTAGATGGTCAAAACCTTCTCCACTATTTCTTCGACCATTTATAGAACTATGAGTTTTCTCACCCCAATATCTTCTCAACTTGTCAGTGCTTATCACCTCTTCCCATAAACGGCTTCATGAGAATCCAATTGGAATCTTATGTGGAAACTATTATTTTAAGGGAAATCAACAAGAAGATGTTGCTGATCCCATCCTCCTTTTAAGTCCATAAGAATTTATTTCAACATGTCCTCAAATTATTGGATAGTCCACTCAGATTTTCCATCAGTTTGAGGATGATAAGTTGTTCTGATGTTCAGCTCAGTATTCAGAGCGTGGTAGAGGCTCTTCTAGAATATAGAGTGGAATATTGGATGTCGATCGAATATTATCGATTGTGGTACTCCATTCCAACTTACCACATATTTGATGTATATATGTTTCAGTTGATCCAATGAGAAAACCTCTCAAATTTCATTAAAGTGTGTTGTCTTTGTAAGATGATCCAAAACAACCCATATAGCATTGTTTCCTTTGGATGTCTTTGAAAACACAGTGACAATGTTTATGGTGATGTTTTCCTATTTCCATGTAGGTCTGGGTAATGGTTACATCATCCCTTTAGACATCTTCCTCTCAACCTTCACCTGTTGACATACCAGGCACTTTGATGTATACTCAACGTTCTCCTTCTAAATGTTTTCAGACCAATTATGCTCTTGGAGATCTCGATACATCGTTGTGTTTATTGGTTGAATGTAGAAATTCGAACAATGTGAATTATCCAAAAGTTCGTTCATTAAATCTGGATTTGATGGAACACATAGTATTGACCGAAATATCTCAATTACTTATTTATTAACATTGAACTCTGTTGATTTCCCATTTTTTTTATAGTTTCCACTGTGTTCTGAATTCTTATATCATATTTTTGAGCATCCATTAACATTTCTAAAAGAGACGGTAGAGCAATCATTTGTGAAAGGATTGATGAGGATCCCTTATTTCTGATTCCCATGTCCATCTTCATAAAATCTATGAGTATTGTGACCCTTTCAATTATCATCAATTATAGAATTGATGGATCCCTTCTACATAGTACATCTGTAACCTTGTTCTTTTTCCTAGGGTGGTAATGGATTGAGCTTTCATAGACTTTGATTAGCACTAGCCATCTTTATTGGCACATATTTATCTCTTTATATGTGAATATATACTTGAGGCACTTTTGATCAGTATATATTTGACACTTCTCCCGAAAGTGGTAATATCGCCAAAATATTAATGCAATAATTTTTGTAGCCTACACCAGATCATGTGTGGGATAGTTTTTGTCATGATCATTAAATTTTCGTGAAGTACAGGCAATGAATTTTTTGTTCTCCATCAACACATATCCCAATCCTTTATTCAATGAATAACTAAATACCACAAAAAGTTCTCCACTTGTGGGTAGTGTTAGTATGAGCACATTGATATGCCTCCTTTTTAACTCATTGAAACTATCTTTTCATTCATCACTCAAAGAAAAATTTACTCCCATCTGAGTTAGTTGGTTAGAGGTTGGAAAAATGTTCGAAATTTCTCAGAAATCATAGATAATATCCAGATAACCCCAAGAATCTATGGATATTCATCACCGATGTTGGCCTCATCCATCCCTCAATTGCAAATATCTTGGATAGATACACATATATCAAATTTCTATTGTTGATATGACCAAATAATGAGACCTCATTAAACAATAACTCACACTTTCTGTACTTTTCATAGTTCTTCTCCATTTGCAAGTTCTCTAGTATATAGTTGATATGCTCCTCATGCTTCTCCTTTGTTTTGGAGTATAATAGAATATTGTCTATAAATACCCCCACAAATAATTCGAGGTAATCTCTAAAGAATCTATTCATCATGTCCATGAAAATTTCTATAGCGTTAATGAGCCCAAAAGGAATTGTTATGAATTTATAGTGCTCGTATCAAGTATGAAAAGTAGTCTTGGGAATATTGTCCTTCCTCACCCTTACATGGTAATATCTTGACTGCAGTTCCACCTTGGATAGGTATTGTGCTCCATAAATCTGATCAAACAATTCATCAATTTCTGGTAGAGGATGCTTATTCATTGCCATGATTTTTTTGAGCTCACTATAATCAATGAAATGGAGCATTGACCAATCCTTCTTCTTGACCAAGAAGAATGGTGCACCTTAGGGAGAAGCACTTGGGAATATAAACCCTCTCACCGTATTCTTATGTAGTTGTTGATTCATATCTTCATGTTCTACAACAGCCATTCTATAAATATTCATTAATACTTGAAACAACCCAGGTATAAGATCAATCAAGAAATCAACATCCCTTCTAGGAGGAAGACCAGGAATTTCGTCAGGAAACACATTAGAAAATTTCCTCAGAATAGGCACATATTCAAGGATAGTTACTTCCTTAGAATCAATAATCTGAGCAATATATTCATGCTTATTGGGACGAAATATCCACTCTTGAGTCGATGGTACTAATGAATATTCATCCTCCACCTTGCACTTGTATATAATTAGGGGTCGATTCGCCATATGGAGATCCATTTACCTATCATGAAATTTTTTATTGAATCTATATAAGGAAGTCGATTCCATGCCAAGAATTAAATAAAATTACACCAGAGGGAGTCTGAAGAGGTTTTCCAAGAAGTTAAATCCACAAATTATGATAGGGGAGGAGTTATATTCAGGGGATTCAATGATTTCCCCATTTCCCATTCTCACCAACAACTTTACTTCAATGATTTTTGGTTATGTTGGGATTGTTCTATTAAAAATTAAGGATATGAAATAATGTGTAGAACCAAAATCAAAAAGTTTGTTCGCTATTCTTGAATGAATAACTAGATTACCAATCAACACTTTATTGTCGATATTCTATAATGTGGCAGTGGTGGAAAAATATCAACATTGATGCCATTGAAGTTTTTGGTGCCTCATAAAACCCATAGCTTATTGAAATGGTTTGCAAAGTGCCCTGTTTCTTTTCAGTTGAAGCAATGAATAGTGATTTGAGGTTCGAATGGAGAATTCCAATCCTCTGTCATAGTAGTAGGTTTTTCTTGCTGACTGTTAATGGACACGTTTCTTTCTCTTACACACCTAAACATTTCCTCATCCCCTTTAGGAAATTTCCAAGATGCTTCTTTCACACCATTGGCATATGGGGTGCTAGATTTTCTTAGAACCAATGGATTTATCCATCATACTACTATAATTTTTGTACACATTCCACTTATTATCCACATTATACCCTAGAGATTTTACGATATCCACTTTAACTTTGAGGGAATATCATAAAATTGACCCATATCTATCAATGTCCCAGATCAGTAGAGCCTTCCATTGGAGAGGTTTTATCCCACCAAAGTAGAGGTAAATCGTGCATTCTGTGGTAACACCAAAGCCATATATGTATTTTTCAAGACTTGTAAAGTTTTCACTGTACACTATAATAGAGTCATTATCTTTTTTTCTTGAGGGCAAGGAAGTCCCTTTCAAATTTATGTTAGTGGGAGCGAGGAAATTTTTTATCGAATAACATTTTTCAAGAATCCTTCCATTCCAGGGACTCAATTTATTTATTTGGATTTATATTTTTTTATCAATGCAAACCATTGATCAGATTCACCTTCCATATGATAAGCTGTGAGAAGATCCTTTTCTTGTTCGGAACATTGAATAGTGGAGAAGATCATTTTAATGGAGTTGATCCATTTTTCGGTGATTGAGGGATCATATGATCCATTAAAAGTAAGAGGAATTTGTCTCATGAAACCCATGATTAAAGCTTGTTCTTTCTTAGGGTGGGTTGGTATATCCACTTTCCCCATAGTTCTATTCAAACATGAGTTTACTATGAGAGTATCATGAACAATTTTATGATTCCCGCTCCCATCGGATTCAGAATCTCATTAGAACAGTCATCACATTGATCTTGGAATATGTTGATAGCATGGGACCTCCTATTACCAGACATCATCTAGAATAAAAGTGTATTTAGGGGTAACACATAAAGGATAATCCAAAGGAAAAATATATTACTTATAAATTACATTTATTCCCATAACTTATGATCTTATAGGATTCAATCGTTGTTATCGAGGATCTATATCCCACCATATATTCCTTGGGGAATTTTTTTTAGTCCAATAATAATGGGTTATACTAAGACTATGAGTTTACTAAATCATGTCCCCCAGGATTATTTTAACTAGGAGTTCACAAGGAACATTATCAGGCCCTAATTTTCATTCAAGTCTAACTCAAAGCGTTGTTTTCAGGTTTTACCCATGTATACATCTACGCTAGATCCACCTCTACATGTTCGTATATAGATAGGGATATATTTTCGTAATAAACCACTTACTCTACACTCACCAAAATATAGGGATATTTTTATTATTATTAGTCTTATTCCTAAGGCTTTCCAGAGGGTTTTCTAATCCTAATCCCAAAAATAACTAAACCTATCCTCAAATACCGACTATAAAAACCCTGCTCATTATTACACACTATAACATGATTTATTTTATAATCCCGAACATAATAAAACTATAAGTATATAGATTTCTTGTGTATTTTGAAATTAGGAACATTATAAAACAACATAGAACATAAATTACATCTTCTTTATTGATAAATTATTTTACATGACCAAAACATTCCTTTATACTTAGCATTGCATGGGATAACCTAAGGGAATGCATAAGAATAAGGAGATCTATAAATCCCTTTAAGAGAGTAAAGAAGGGATTAAAAGAAGAATACAGTACATGTTAGGAAATATATGTATCAATAGAGAATAAGAGAAACATGAACATAAAGGCATGATATAACATGATTATCATAACATGGAAATGTAGAAACAACAATTAACATGATATAAGCATGATCCAAGGAACATTTCCAATAGATAAAGAGTAAACCCTAATTTAACTAGAATTATCACGAGTAAACACTCATCTCACATGTAATATCATGATACTATTATTTACAAAATTCATTGTAGTGTTATCAAGGCGCACCCTTCTTAATCAATTCATTTCATGCATAAGTGTGCCACATAGATCATACAACGTTGATTAATTAAACATCATCATTTATTTCATGATAAATAATTCCCTAATTAATACATTGAACTATAATAAAAATTAAATTTGTGTAATAGGGAATTCCCTTGATAGATAAATGTTCTTGGTATTCACTACACAATAACTTTGGCTTGGAAAATCACAGTGCAAATTCGGCAGCATAACAACGTGACATAAGAAGTCATAAAAAATGGTTGATGAGAGAGATAGTGGTATGTAATCATATTTATATTATATTTTCATTAATGGGGTCATATAGATAAATTTACCAATATATTTATTTCAATTTAGATGCATAATATAAAATAATTTCTTGACTGTAAATGAGGAGAGAGAAATCCATTATATAATTTCGGCATGGTAACGGGAGAAAATGTGAGTAATTAATGAGAGTGAAAGGGGTATCTACACATTCAAAAATATGTATTTAAGTATAGGATATGTTAAAAATAATACCCTATCATTTGTAATTGAAAGTAAAAGGGCATAACAATATAAGGAAACTTGAGCATAAATAAAGAAGGAAGTGAATTGAAGATCCTTTTCTTGGAAGTGTGATCCCCAATGCTTGGGAGTGGATTGATAGAGGCTTCATGGGATCATGGGGAGCCTTTGTAATGTTATAGAGAGTTTATGGCAATGGTTTTACAATCTCAAAATGGATTTAGTGAAGAGGAATGGGTGATTTAGAGAGTTTATATAGGAAAAGGGAGGGAATTATTATTTGTTATTGTCTTGGACACGACACATTAAACAAATAAACACCACGAACCAATCCACGGTGTTTTACCATGTTTTTTCTAAAGGGAAGTGAAAAACAATTATTTTGTAATTTTATTGAATGATAATATTAAAATACAATTCTTTATTATCTGGGGGTGAGTCACACTCTCAAGGAAATCATTTTAAATATTTAATTTTTTTTATAAGTCTGTGAGGGTCCACAAAGGAACCATAAATTTAATAAAAAAAATATAAAATAACATTATTTTAAAGGTAAGATATTTATTATCCTAACATTCATTTTATAAAAATCAATTACATAACTATTTGGTCTTTATGATGTAATAAAAAACATTACATATTTAAACGGTATTTGATTTTTACCCAAAAATTAAACTATCTCTAGAAATTATGAAAAATTCACCATTATATAATTTCAACATCATGGATCCAATAATAATAATCATTTAATCCAATTAATTTTCTAAATATTTGAATTTCTTTGTTTCAAACAAAACTATACATTTATTAAAATTTAATGGGTTTTGACCAAAAAAATTTCAAACATTAATAATTATTACAATTATATTCAAAAATATTATATGCTCATTTATATTTATTAAAATTTAATATAGTGAAAATATTTTCTGCAAAATATTATTTATTTCAAAAATTTATTAATTCATCATAATATATTTTATAATTGAATTTAAATATTAACTTAAAAATTACTATTTCTGCATTTGAAACCATTTACAATGTAACGATATTAAAATGAATGTATATTATTTATTCTATAAAAAAAATAATTCACATAATCGTTGTGATAGGGTCTTGTTACATAAACCCTTAAAACACCTGCATAAGACCTATGAGTAATGTGTGCAATGGTGATAGACCCATGGGGCGGCTTGGATAACATTTCTCGGGTGGTAATCTCTATCAACATCAACTTCTCCCATAGGCGGTTTCGTTGAAGATTAAAGTGTTAAATCTTGGCTTGGTCTTGGCCAAGAGAAAACCCCAATTATGATATCTCTTTGTCGGGCTCTAACAAACGATCTCCATATGGATCAATTCTACAGGATGAGGCCATCGGTTCCTATTTCTTAGTAAATTGGATCTTTTAAATCCATATGTTTATAATAATCATGAGATCACTTTACTATGGATATATTAGAAACTGTTACAATTTTTAATGATATGTCTAAAAAACATAAAATCATGGATGTGCATATATTATATAAACATTTTACATAATAAGACATTTAATTAGATCAACAAGAATTTTCATTAATAAAATATTGGGTCTTTACAGGATTACCAAAGGCTTTTGGTATAAATTTTCTTCTATGCATGGCCTATCACCCTCAGACTGATCAACATATGAGGAAGACTATTCATCTATTAGAGGAAATTCAATGTGAATGTTTCCTTGACTCTAGGGGTTAATGGGAGAATCACATTACACTTATTTAGTTTTCTTATAATAATATTATTTAGGACACTATTGATATGGATCCTTATAATGGTTCATATCATATGACATTATATTCTCCAATGAGTTGGCTAGAGTTAGGGGATGAATATATTCTTGGTGCTTGTCTTATTCAGGAGAATATAAAGTAGGTACAATTGATCCAAAAGGGAATGATGACTAATCAATCAAGAGAGATGTAATATTCCAATATACACTAATGACCTCATGATTTCTGGGTTGGTGATTTTTTTCTTGATAATCTCACCTACGTTAGGCCATAAGTGTATTCAGAGGTTGGGTTAGCTCTCAGCTAGGTTCTTTTGACCCTTAGAGAATTTGAATTGGAGCATACCCTTGGATTACTAGATATCACATCCTCGGAGATAGTGGTAAATTAATTATGCCTTTAACATATATCATCTATACCTATATTATATAGACCGATCACATGTCATTAATTCTGATAAAGAATATTCATATTTTGATGCTTCTTTAATGGTGTATGCAGTTCGTATTGTGGACCGGAGTGTGGAGACACACCAAGGAAGGTGAGTTACTTTGGCATGAGTGATATGGAATCATAGTTACGCACAATATGAAACTAGGGAATGAGAAGCTGATATATGATCCCAATGACCAAAAAACATTGATGACTATACCTATTTTCCCTTATAAGTAAAATAAGGAATATGTTTTTTAATGAGGGGAGGTTGTAATGACACCTCTTTTCAAGAAGGTATGACTCATTTGTTTTGGGATTAATTTTATCTACATATTCATTAAGATGATACCCAATAGATTCACAAAGGAAACAAGGGTGTATGTTGCTAGTTAGAAGCCCAACACCCTGAGATTTTGGAAAATTGAATGGGGCACAAGGTTAGTAGAAACCAGGCTGACTAGTTCACATAGTTTTACTAACCCACTAAGGTGATATTGAGGTACAACAAGGGCTAGTCAATTTTTATGAAACCATGATACCCTAAGTTCAGGAATGTGAGAAAAGCTACAGGGGATATACAATGTGATTTCTTATGTATTGTGAGTAGTTAGGGAAATAATTTAATGACCCATACTTTACATACATTGTCATTGCTTCAAAATTGAAGCACACTTATTACAACATATAACAAAACCATGAAAGGACCGTATAGGTATATTTTCTTTAGAAACTAGGAAACAAAAACAAATGGTTCATAAAGCATCTAGATTGTCTCCCATTTATTTCATCATATCTAGAGTCCCTTTTGGCATATCATACTTAATAACCTTCTTCCTGACCTGGGGAATGAAAACATACAAAATGGTGAGCTCAAATGCTCAGTAAGAGTAAACAAAAGAAATATCAATCAAATCATATTCATAATAACATAACATTTTTGAAATCTTAAACTTCAAAAGAGATCATAATTTCATAACATTGGATATATCATAGTAGTGAAATGTAATCCCAATAATAATAACATAAAACATGAAACTTTGTCTCATACACACATAATCATATAGAATCATTTCTTAGTAGTCAATACTCATTTCCAAGACTGTCTTAACAAACAATGTCCATTTCTAAACCTGGTTCACTCCTTATTTCAGTCTTGTTTCACTGAACTGGATTAACCTGCCATTCCTGCCATGTATATCTCATGAGATATAAATCTTTACCCAATTCATTATAGGGAGATATAGGTCCACCCATCTCATAATTAATTCATTCTTATGTGTTCCACAAAATCATAAATAATACATCACAGCATAACCCATCTAATAAAAATGGGATTCTTAAACATCATGCCATCATAACATAAATCATATAAGATAAAAGGACTTCATAAAAATAATTCCATCATAACATAATCAAATCAATGTAAAAATATGGATAGAAATAGAACCCTATATTATCTTAGATGGAAAATAATTTTGATATAACACTTGAACTCCATTCTTGAGGAAAATATCCTTTCTTCTTCAAAAACATTTTTCCTTTCTTAACATGTCATAAAATTTTAAACTAAAATAAGTTAATTAAAAATAAAATTGAAAACTTGTAAAAAAGGATCACGGAAATAATTTTCTAAAAATCCATTCATGCCTTATAAGATAAAGAAAAACATTCTTCTCGTACTTTGGCCGTAAAAGTCAAAAAAAGTACCTCGTACAAAAAATGAAAAAAGATTCAATTCATATATTTTAATAAATACTCACTGAAGGGTAAAATTGGATTTAAAAAATTTTAGGAGGATATAAATCATATTACAAATTGGGAAAACAGGTATGTGGATGATAAATATTCCCCAGTAATTACCGAAGTATAAATAATCTCAGATAAAAATTGAGATTGTGAGATTTAACCTTACCTTAGGTCCGATTTGCTTCGTAAGTGTCTGAAACTCTTGTATAACAATTTAAATAATGTAATTGACTTATTAAAGAATCATATTTATTGTTATGATATCATATATGGTCATATTCTTAGCTTTTTATTAGTAATAGTTCATTGCTACTTGTTATTTGGGTGTATATTACTTTTTGTTCTTATGCGTGTTTTGGTCGAAGAAATTCTTATTCTTATTTTTAGGTTATATATACCTAATTTCCAGAATGGTATTAGTGTAATATAAATCATATTTATTCAATCAATTAATTTATATAATCATTATGCAATGAATATCATGTAGAATGAGTCGTATCACATCGTGGAGACGGTAGGCCGTACGTACGCACGAGCGATGATATCGTTCCCATGATCGTGGAGTTGTATTGAAGTGTATGTACAATATTTAATAATAAATATCACTTTACAATAATCATATATATTTATTATTTACACCATTATACCCATCCAAGTATGGTGGCGGTGGAAAACAGATACCCCACGGAGTGGAGACGGTATTCCGTACGTACACACATGTGGTGATTTCATTTTCCGTAGGATGGATAGAAGGTGAAATATGGTTGTTTATAATTTATAATAACATATAAGTATATTATGGATACTGATGTTATTACTTCATAATGAAATAAATAAAGAAGAATAAGTATAAGAAGAAATAAAGTTGAAAAATCGGTAACAGACATTACCTCTTCTTTGAAGCGCCTCTTCTTAACCTCCTCTTTGGGAACTAAATATGGTCTTTGAAGAAGGCCAGAACCTCTAGGTTGTTTCTAGGGAAGTGGAGAAGAGAAATTGGCAGGGGTTTGCCGAGCTTTAAGGCTCAAAGTGGTGTGAGGAATAGAGGGAGGAGGTTCCCTTTTATAAGGGAGGACCAGGGCACCTTGGGAAAAACAAAAACTATTATTTTATTATAAAGTCATATTCAGTTTTTAATAGTTCCAAATTGATTTATTTATAAGATAAGGTGGGTATGGGTAGAAATAATCTCATCCAATATAATTTAGACATGTTTAGGTTTCTATTTTAACCTTATCATTTAGATTTAACTTTAAGTTAGATAATTTTACTTTTACCGTGTCTTCTTGTTTTCTAACACTATAAGCTTACTAAACTTACTATAACAAGCCAAAAGAACCCCAAGTTGTTTATTATTAATATATATAACCATATATAATTAAATTGGCTGAACCATATCTTTTTTGTAATAAAATAACAATTAATAATATAATATTTGTTTTAAAAACTATTTTATGTCAATTTTTACACTATTTGGTAATTGATTTTTGTGAAACTCATAACAGAATGATTAGTTAGAAAACAGTTAATTAAAAAAAACTAACATGTCATATTAACCTATAAAATTTCTGGAATTCATAAAAAGTCTCAAATTACATTTATTTGAGTATTTAAAACATCAATTATGTTAATATTTTATTAATAAGATAATTACTGCATCATCATTGTGTCATAAATAAATTAAATTATTTAATGTCTAAAAATTGTAAATAAAATACCATTATGTAGGAAATATTTTTTTCTTTATAATGAATATTTATAGTAGAATTTATATTATGTATAACACTATATTAAAAATGTTTTAGTTATTAAACACTGATTTTAACTATTTTAACTATTCTTTAAATAAAATAATATTAAATGTCCTAATCTAATCCAAGTGGGACTAAATGGCCATATTTTATTCTTAAGGTTGGTTTTGGTTGAATTAAACTTATCCAATAGAATTATGACATGTGTTAGGGTAATAATAATATCATTTTTACCCTTTATTAACATATTTAATTTAAACAATGGTAAATAAAGTAAAAAGTTACTATTCACCAAAAATTATATTTATCTTATTAAACCAAATTTTACTCCATTATATTAACCATGTCTCTCGGATTTTGGAAATTCCACTCACAGAAGTGGTAAAATTAAGTTTTATGTTAATTTACAAATTCTCCTAGGAGGTGGGTAAAAGACGGTGAATAGTTCAATAAAATTTTTATATATCTAAAATTAATATAAAATGTATCCAATGAATTACATTGAACATATATAGGTATTATTTATCAATTTTGACCTAAAAAAATTTAAATAAAATAAATAATTATTTAAATAAAAAGTGGGTTTTTAAATAGTATCCTAGTGTTTTCACTATTCATCAAAAATTGAATGTTTTCAGAAAAATACCAAAATTTCACCCTAGGCTAATTTTGATATTCTGAATCCAAAAATGAAGTCCCTTTTGAATGTTAAAATTTATAAAATTTCAAAAAGTGGGTATTACTATTCATAATGGCTAGTTTTAATAATAATTTAATAGCATATCATTGTTTAGTGAAACATGGTATTGCGTACAAAACAAGCTATCGAGGAAGGTCATGATTGCATGTAAAGAAATCCAAGATTGTGTTGTGTGTAGTAAAAGATTACTTTGATGATGTATATAACATAAAAAAACATTTCTAATAAAAATCATGGGTGTTACATTCTACCCGCCTTAAAATTAATTTCACCCTCGAAATTCGTCACTTCTTAACAAATAGATGAGGATACCTTTCCCCCATCATATCGTCAAGATCCCATGTAGCTTCTAGTAATTGGTGGTTCCTCCATAAAACTTTTACCAAGCGAGTGGTATTGTTCCGTAGAACTTTTTCGCAACGATCCAGAATCTCTATTGACTATTCTTCATAAGAAAGATCTTACTCTAGCGGTACAAATTCTGAGCATAGTACATGTGAAGGATCGGGTATGTACTTTCTCAGGAGTGATACATGGAACACATCATGAACTTGAGAGAGATTCGGTGGAAGAGCCAATCGGTATTCTACCTTCCCAACACGATCCAGTATTTCGAACGGACCGATATACCTAGGGCTCAACTTTCCCTTCATTCCAAATCTTATTATTATTTTCCAAGGAGATATTCGTAAGAACACATTATCACCCACTTCAAACTCGTGGTCATTTCTTCGGTTGTCAGCATAACTTTTTTTGTCGACTCTGAGATGATATAATGTGTTGTTGAATAGATCTGACCTTTTCTTCCATCTCGTCAACAAGATCAGGTCCTAATAGCTTTCCATCCCCGAATTCATCCCAGCAAGATGGAGTCATGCATTTCTTTCCATAGAGAGCTTCAATAGTATCCATCTGAATACTAGAGTGAAGGTTATTATTATAAGAAAATTCCACCAAAAGTAGGTGTTGATCCCAACCAACTTTGAAATCTATAGAGCAAGATCTCAACATGTCTTCTAGAGTTTAAATTGTACTCTCAGACTGACCGTCTGTCTGAGGATGATAAGCAGTGCTGAAACTCAACTCTGTATCCAGAGTATACTAAAGACTTCACCAAAACATTGAGGTAAACCTCGGATCTCGATCAGATATAATTGAAAGTGCCACTCCATGCAATCTTACCACTTCCTTTATATATATCCTGGCAAGCTGATCTAGAGAGAAATCCCCACTTTTAGCAATGAAGTGTGAAGACTTTGTAAGAAGATCAACTATGAACCGGATAGCATTATTGACTTTGGATGTTTTAGGAAGTCCGGTGACAAATTCCATAGTGATGTTTTACCATTTCTATTCAGGTATGGGTAATGGTTGTAACATCCCCTTAGACATTTTCCTCTCATCTTTAACTTGCTGACAAACCAAGCATCGAGAGACTTAGTTGGAAACATATCTTTTAATGCCATCCCAGCAGAAGTACTATTTTAGGTCCCTATACATCATCGTGCTTCCAGGATGAATAGAGAATGAAGAACTATGAGCCTCATCCATCAGCTCCTTCTTTAATTCTGGGAATGGAGGAACACAGACCCGATTTGTGAACTTTATGATCCCATCATAATCAACGTTGAATTCAGGAACATTTTTCACCTTATTTTGTAACTCCACGTCTTCTTTTTGTGACTCTTTAATCTTCACATGTATAGATGATTGAACATTCATTTGAGAAAGATAAGATTTTTCCCCTTCCATTATAATTCCATGATCCATCCTTTGTAAATCCATAAATATTGGATCTTATTTGATCCTCATCATTGATAAGCTAGCATGCTCTTGTCGAACTAATGCATCTACCACCTTCTTTTATTTCACAGGGTGGTAATGAATTGAGTAGTCATAATCCTTAATCATCTCTAACCATTTTCTTTGGCGCATAATCATCTCCTTTGGTGTCAAAATATACTTTAAACTTTTATGATCAGTATAAATATTACACCTTTCTCCATAAAGGTAATTCCTCGTAATATTTAATGAAAATATTACCATAGATAACTCTAAATAATGAGTTGGGTAATTTTTCTCATGGATTTTCAACTATCGTGAGGCATAAGCTACCACCATATCATTTTGCATAAGAACACACTCCAGCCCCTTCTTGGATGAATCACTGTACATCACAAACCTTTCTCCACTACAAGGAAGTGTTAGTAAAGGTGCACTAGATAACCATCTTTTTAACTCCTTGAAATTATCTTCACATTCCTCCATCCACATGAACTTAACTCCTTTTCGAGTCAACATGGTGAGTAGATTAGATAATCGTGAAAAATCATTCACAAAACGTCGATAATATCCAGCCAACCCAAGAAAACTTCGGATCTCAGTTACTGTTGTTGGTCTCGTCCATCTATTGATAACCTCTGTCTTTGCTGGATCCACAAATATCCCCTGTTTTGAGATTATTTGAACCAAAAAATGAAACTTTTTTATGCTAAAATTCACACTTGGTAAGTTTGGTATAATGATTCTCATTTCTCAGGGTCTTCAATACAATTCTCAAGTGATCTTCTTGTTCTTTTTTTCTATTTGAATAGACAAGAATATCTTCTATAAAGTCTACCACAAACTGATCAAGATAGTCTCTAAAGACTCTATTCATCAGATCCATGAATATAGAAGGGGCATTAGTAAGACCAAATGGAATCACTATAAATTCATATTGTCCATACCTTGTACGGAAATCCATTTTTTGTATATACTCCATTTTGACCCTTAATTGATGATACCCCGAATGAAGATCAATCTTGAAAAATTATTGAGATCTGTGTAGTTGTTAAAATAAGTTGTCAATGCGTGGGAGAGGATATTTGTTCTTGATAGTGATCTTGTTAAGTTCTCGATAATCAATGCAGAGTCTCATTGATCCCTCATTCTTCTTAACAAAAAGAATAGGTGCTACCTAAGGTGACGCACTAGGGTGTACAAATCCCTATTCAAGATTCTCTTGGAGTTGCTTTTTCAATTCCTGCAACTCAATTGGGGCCATTCTATATGGTGTCCTTAAAATAGGTAAAGCACCCGGTACGAGTTCTATTGAAAACTCAACTTCACGATTTGGTGGAAGACCCAAAAATTCCTCCCGAAAGAAATCATCAAACTCTCGTACAATGGGCATATTCTTAATCATGAGTTTCTCTCCAACCATTTTAGATAAATAACCTTCATTTAGTCGAATCAAGACCCATAAGATGGGAGAAATTTCCACTAGAAGGTTATGTTCATCCTTGCATCGATTGATGATCATAGATTGATCTGGAATATGAAATATGACTTCCCTTATTTGTCAATTGATATGAGTTCCATATAAATAAATCCAATCCATGCCAAGAATCACATCAAATTCCACTATAGGAAGGATCACAATATTTTCACGAAGCACTTTCCCACAAACTTCAATCGGAGAAGAATTATAAACTTATTATGCGACTGTTGTGCCATTAGGGATTGTCACAGCTAACTCTACATCTAATTGTTGAGGTAATATGGCGATACCATTAGAAAATTCTTCAGAAATATAAGAGTGGCTGGATCCAGAATCAAATAAAACATTTGTTACTTTAGAGTGGATGGTAAGTGTACCTTTCACCACTTCATTATCATACTCCACATCGCTGAAAGAAATTGCATGTGACATTCCTTTGTCTTTAGCCTTAATATTTTGTTGTCGTCGATCATCATCAACAACCCTTGGATTAGGGAATTGATTAGAAAAATTCCCCATTTCCTTGAAGATGTAACATTGATGTGTAGGAGGTGCACTTTGTGTAGCCTTTTCTTTGTTCGCATCATTAGATATCTTTTTCCCATCATTGGGGCATTCAAATGCCCGATGAACTTCCTTTCCACATTTGAAACATTTAATTGTCCCTTTAAGACAACTCCCTCCATGTTTCTTTCCACACTTTGAGCATAAGGGAAAACTCATCTTCTTTTCAGTGTGGTCTTTATATTTTCCTTTGAATTCCATTTTCCTCTTCTTATCAAACCGATATGACTGATGGGTTACTCCAATCTCCATATCAAATTTGAGAGCACATCGAATGATTTCCTTATAGCCATTGAAGTCCCTTATGGCTAACACCCTTCTAAGACATGGTTTTAAGCCACTAAAGAATTGGTTGATCTTAATATCAGGTTTGTTAATAATCCCAGAAGCGTACCATGCATGTCTTGTAAAATTTGGTTCGTAGGTACCAACCGATTCATCATCCTTTTGCTTTAGACGAAGAAACTCCTTCTTCATGTTTTTTCAAAGAATACGAGGGAAGTAATTATTGAAAAATAAGTTCTTGATCTCGTCCCATTCCATGGACTCAATTTCATCTCTTGGACTCGTATTCTTGATAAGATTCCACCATTTATCAGCTTCACCTTGAAAACAATATATTGCTAAGATAACATTATCATGTTCAGAACTTTGAAGAACTGAAAAGATCTTTTCAGTGGTACTGATCCATTGTTTAGCCATTAATGGATCAGTAGACCCGCTGAATGAGGGTGGACGCTGCCTCATGAAGGATTCAATAGAATGTTGCTCCTTACTTTTCTCATTTGGAAGTCCTACATGATTCATAGCTTGAGAAAGTTGTGTGAGCATGGCTACAATATTTTGCATTCCAACTCCCATAACGTTTGGTTTCTCACGGGGAAAATCATTGCATTGCCATCGCATTTCGTGTTAACACAGTTCCCTCGGGTTCCAGCCATTGACTAAAACCAAGAAGAATAGTGTGAGCAACACTAATTATAATAATAAAACCACAAAATAAAGAATAACATTTTACAATTAAGGTATTATCTTAGGTTATTCATGTCCATTTCTAAAACACTAAGATTGTGTTCTATGCTTAGATATATCCTTAGGGTTCTTACTAAGGCTTTCACATCCTAGTTTTCAAAGGTTGACTATACCTTTCCTCTGATACCAACTTTAACGACCCATACTTTACATACATTATTATTGATTCAAAATTGAATAACACTTATTAAAACATGTAACAAAACCAATAAATTACCATATAAGTATAGTGTCTTTAGAAACTGGGAATCATAAACAACTGTTCCATAAAGCATCTACATTGTCTCCAATTTATTTAATCATATATAATGTCCCTTTTGGAATATCTTATTTAATAACCTTCTCCCTGACCTGGGGAAAGAAAACATACCAAAGGGTGAGGTCAAATTCTTAGTAAGGGTAATGAAAATAAATATCAATCACATCATATTCAAAAGAACATAACATTTTGGAAATCTTAACCTGGAAAAGTGATCATAATTTCATAACATGGGATAAATCATAGTAGTGAAATGTAATCCCAATAATCATAACCTAAGACATGAAACTTTGTTTCATACTCAAATAATCATAGAGAATCATTTCTTAGTAGTCAAGACTCATTTCCAAGACTATCTTAATAGAGAAAGTCCATTTCTTAACCGAGTTCACTCCACGTTTCATTCCTGTTTCACTGAACCATATAAACCTGCCGTTCCAGCCATTTCTATCTCATGAGATATAAATCTTTACCCAATGGATTGGAGGGAGATATAGTTCCCACCCATCTCAAAATGAAACCATGCTTATGTGTGCCACAAAATCATAAATCATACATCATAGCATAACCCATGTAATAAAAATGGGATTCTTAAACATCATCCCATCATAACATAAATCATAAAAGATAAAAGGAATTCATCAGAATAATTCCATCATAACACAATCAAATAAATGTAAAACTATGGATATAAACAGAACCCAATATTATCTTAGATGACAAATAATTTTGATAAAACACCTGAACTCCATTCTTGAGGAAAATATCCTTTCTTCTTCAAAAACATTTTTCCTTTCTTAACATGTCATAAAATTTTAATCTAAAAGAAGTTAATTAAATATAATCTTGAAAACATGTAAAGGAGTATTCATGGAAATAATGTTCTAAAAATCCATTCATTCCTTATAAGTTAAAGAAAAACATTCTTCTTGTACATTGACCGGAAAAGTCAGAAAAAGTACCTCGTACTAAAAATGACAAAAGATTCCTCTCATATCTTTAACTAAAAACTCACCGAAGGGTAAAATTGGATTTAAAAAATTTTAGGAGGATAAAAAAATATTAAATATCGAGGAAACATGGATTTTGATGATAAATATGCTCCAGTAATTACCGAAGTATAAACTATCTCGGATAAAAATTGAGATTGCGAGATTTTCCCTTACCTTTGGTCCGATTTGCTTCATATGTGTCCGAACCTCCTGTATAATGATTTAAATAATTTCATTGACTTATTAAATAATCATAAATATTGTTATTATATCATATATGGTCATATTCTTAGCTTCTTATTAGTAATATTTCATTGCTACTTATTATTCGGGTGTTTATTACTTTTTGTTCTTATGCGTGTTTTGGTGAAATAAATTCTTATTCTTCTTTTTAGGTTATAGATACCTAATTTCCAGAATGGTATTAGTGTAATATATATCATATTAATTCATTAAATTAATTTATATAATCATTATGCAAAGAAGATCATGTAGAACGAGTCGCATCAATCTTGGAGATGGTAGGCCGAACGTACGCACGAGCGATGATATCGTTCCCATGAGCGTGAAATTGTATTGAAGTGTATGTATACTATTTCATAATCAATATCACTTTACAATAATAATATATAGTTATTCTTTACCCCATTATAACCATCCAAGTAAGGAGGTGGTGGAAAACAGATTACACCAATGCGTGGAGATGGTATTCCATACGTACGCACGCGTGGTGATTTTGTTTTCTGTATGATGGATTGAAGGTGAAATATTGTTGATTCATATTTATAACAACATATCTGAATATGAGTTATACTTATGTTATTACTTCATAATTAAATAACTAAATAAGAAGAAGTAGAAGAAGAAATAAAGTTGAAAGAATCGGTAACAGACATGACCTCTTCTTTGAAGAGCCTCTTCTTTACCTCCTCTTAGGAAAATAAAGATGGTATTTGAAGAATTCCAGAACATCTAGGATGTTTCTAGGGATGTGTAGAAGATAAATTTTCTGGGGTTGGCTGAGCATGAAGGCACAAAATGGTGTGAGGAATAGAGGGAGGAGGTTCCCTTTTATAAGGGAGGAGAGGGGCACCTTTGGAAAAACTAAAAATATTATTTTATTATAAAGTCATATTAGATTTTCAATAGCTCCAAATTGATTTATTGTGAAGCTAAGGTGGGTATGGGTAGAAATACTCTCATACAATAGAATTTAGACAAGTTTATGTTTCTATTTTAACCTTATCATTTAGATTTAACTTTAAGTTAGATAATTTAACTTTTACCTTGTCTTTTTGTTTTATTACAGTATAAGGTTAATAAAATTACTATAAGAAGAAAAACGAATCCCTAGTTGTTTATTATTAATATATATAACCTTATCTAAGTCATTTGTCTGAACCATATATTTTATAGAATAAAATATCAATTAATATTATAATAATTTTTTAATAAACTATTTTATGTCAATTTTGACACTATTTGGTAATTGATTTTTTTGAAAATCATAACAGAATGATTCATTCAGAAAAATTTAATTAAATAAATACTAACATGTCATATTAAACAATAAAATTAGTGTAATTCATAAAATATCCCCAATTACATTTATTTGAGTATTTATAACATCATTTATGTTAATATTTCATTAATAATATAATTACTCCAACATCATTGTGTCATAAATAAATTAAATTATTTAATGTCTAAAAATTATAAATAAAATACCATTATGTAAAAAATATTTCTATCTTTATTATTAATATTTATAATCTAATTTATCTTATTTATAACACTATATTAAAAATTGTTTAGTTATTAAACTTTGATTTTAACTATTTTAACAATTCTTCAAATAAAATAATATTAAATGTCCTAATCTAATCAAAGTGGGCCTAAATGGTCATATGTTATTCCTAAGTTTATTTTTGGTCTAATTACACATATCCAATAGAATTAGGACATGTGTTAGGGTAATAATAATATCATTTTACCCTTAATTACCCTATTTACTTTTAACCGTGGTAAAAAAGTAAAACGTTACTATTCACAAAAAAATTAATTTTATCTTCTTGAACCACATTTTACTCCTTGATATTAACCATGCCTCTCAGAGTTTTGAAATTCCACTCAGATAAGCAGTAAAATTAAGTTTTATGTTAATTTTCAAATTCTCCTAGGAGGTGGGAAAAAGACGTTGAAAAGTTCAATAAAATTTTTATATATCTAAAATTATTATAAAATGTCTCCGATGAATTTCATTGGACATATATAGGTATTATATATAAATTTTGATCAAAAATAAATTTAAATAAAATAAATAATTATTTAAATAAAAATTGGGTTTTTAAATAGTAACCTAGTGTTTTCACTATTCATCAAAAATAGAAAGTTTGCAGAAAAATACCAAAATTTCACCCTAGGCTAATTTCGATATTCCGAATCCAAAAATGAAGTCCATTTTGACTGATAAAATTTATATAATTTCAAAAAGTGGGTATTACTATTCATAACGGCTAGTTTTAACAATATTTTAATAGCATATCATTGTTTAGTGAAACTCGGTATTGCGTACAACACAAGCTATCGAGGAAGGTCGCGATTGCATGTAAAGCAAGACAACATAGTGTTGTGTGTATTGAAAGATTCCTTTGATGATGCATATAACATAAAAACAAAAAATTTATCATAAAAATCTCGGGTGTTACAAATAATGTACCTTAATCATGTAGGGTGTTTCCTTAAGATGTTAGGATAGCATGTTTATCTCATAATTTGTACAAACAATGCTGCCAAACTATGTGACCCCTATTGTGATGGTGTAGTGAAATTGTTTCTGTCAATGAGATTATAAACATCATTTCTCATTCTTCCTTCATTTCTCTAGTGGGTGTCTTGGGTTCTCATCTTTTGGATAACTTCTCGATCTGAATACCTAATCAAGATCCACTAGAATCATTAGATCCATATCAGGGATACCTAAAATACCCTCCCATTATATATCAAATTTATCTATGGGTATTATGTTCTATTTCAGTTTATTTACTTGTAACTATTTTTTGGGTGTTGGACCATTTCATATATTCCCCCAATATATTTTTAATTTAAGGATTCCATGCGTTTAGACGTTTTCAACATTTATAATGTAGTTGGTCTTATCAATTTTCCAAAATGTTTTCATGTTCTAATAGATTTTCATTTTTGATACATTCATTCCATTTCCATGCATCTCCTAAAAATATATTTTTACATTCTATAATGGTAAACGTACCTAGTTGTACTCCAATGTATCATTGTTTAGTAAATTATGGGTTCCATCCTTGATCATGGACACCCCTTGGCTATGTCATCTTAATATTTTACATAAAAAAATTCGTTAAATACCTAGAACACATCATAAGTTTAAATAATGTGTTCTAAAAATAATATTCATATTTGAGATAGATTTTGATTGAACCCAAAGCACCAACAATTTTTGTAGTCCAATTTATAATTGGTATTTCACATGCAGGTAGTTTAAAAAATGAAAATGGAACCATCTAAGTGAATCTGTTAGCCTTAAAAATAATCTACCATGTTTTGATAGATTAAATGGAATATATTAAATTAAATGGATTGTTCATATTCTTTTTTCCTTAAATCATTGAATTTTGTGGTTTAAATAAAATGAATTATAATTGGTGTCGAGGCCACACCAATCATTTCATGTTTAATCAATTTCATTATTTTAATTTTGATGCCTTCCTTGTATTTGGGAGAGACTTATAAAACGAATTAAAGGTAATGTCTCATGGATATTATTATAAATATGATTATTTATTCGATATAAGATGTTTAATTATGGTACGGTAATAATTTTTAATGACATTTAATGCTTTATTACATCTTTTTTTGATCATGACGTCTCATACTGTTAACACTATTTGGATGGTGGGAATCATGAACGACATCAATTTTTTATGGTGATGCCATGATGACACAACTACCATCCCACATGATTATAATTGTTTCTATCAAACTTTATGGGATATTGGGAGTGTACCTTTTTCCTGATCTTATTGGATTATTTAGACTAGTTATGGGTGACTGAGTTATGCCCTAGTATAACCATCACCTAGTATTCCGAGTATATGGCCACTTATGACTGTATGTACATTGTCCATAGATGTTGATTATATATAACAATACTATATACATATGTATTATTACTATATATATAGTCACTGATCATACATTCATTCTATTCATGAGTTAATGTAGGTAATGTTACTAGGTATCCTTGAGGAACATGAGTAGGATAAAATTTATTTATTCAACATTGATGATTATTTATTTATATATAACATTATTTAACAATGAGAAATGATTTTATTACTTATTGAATTTGTTGATGGTTTTCTAGTAGGATTTTATCTCAGACACTACACTGGGATCCTTTGTTACCCAAGTAGATTAATTTTCTTTAGGTATGAATAAGGGAGAGTTTCTTTGATGTAGGATTTTGGTATGCTTTACCTATAGTCAGAGTATTAGAGAAGAGGATCGAGAATATGTTAGAGATTCTTGTGGAGAATCTTTTTTACTTTTTTTTTAGTTTTCATATAGAACGATTATATATGTATGTTCCATGTCCCCCTTTGGTATATCATTATTCCCTGAATCCATGTATATGACATTGCATAGTGTGTTTTTACATTATAGTTTAGTTCCTTATTCATTTATTCTTCTGCTAACTATTTTCTATGTCTGGTTACATATGGTTCTTTATTTTTATGTTTATGGTTATATTAATTATGACACTCTATTTTGAGATTATTGTATCCCCACTATAAAACATTTACACCCTTGCTAGTAGTTGGTAGCCTCTAGCATAAAGGTATTCACGCATGAGGACTTGTGACCCACTAGCTCAGGGAACTAGTTATGTCGATCATGGGCCAGGATGTTACATTTTATAATATGATGATTTAAAGATCATGAAGAGGTATAGAGAAGAATAGTGGAAATATCATGGGAAAACTGGATTTAAAAATATCAGTATGGTCCAGTGCATCATCCAACACATATATCCATGAAAACAAATGTTTGGAAATCAATAAATACATAAATATGGAATCTATGTTTTTGGTTCAAATGAAACTTGATGTAGGTTATTGGAATTAAATTAGTTATTAAATAGAAAAAAATGATGATACTTCCATATCAGAAATCAAATATTTTTAAGAATCAAATATTTAGCAGCCTCCACCAACTAGCTAGTGGCACTGGGTAAAATGAACTACCAATTAAATGTCAAAATTTCTAGATAATGGTTTTCTACCAATTTTCCGATCGGATTCCAATACGAACACCCATATGGAATCTCCCTACATGCTGACTTGTGTCCCTCATTGGTGAGTTGGTGGGCCTATAATAGAATTTCTAGTAATTGATGCATGCTTACTTCAATGATAATACACTAATAAATCTCTAATAATCTCTATCTACGTACAAGACCACCTGTATAACCCCTCATAAGGATCAATAATGGTAATAAATAATAAAACCACTAGAACATTTTAAAAAAAGGATCAATATAAAAATAATGAGATCCCAGTATATAACAATGTCCATGCAAGCAATATAATAGTGAGATATTACAATAATAAAATAAATAAACCTCTAATATTATATAGAAAAGTATTTAATTATACATTTATTACTACCATAATAACTTAAAAAGGTGTTATAATGAAATTAACCAAATAACCCCATATAATCAATGTGAGAAGAGAAATTATTAAAATATAGATAAAAAAGTTTAAATATTTACGATTAAAAATTAAATATAGTGGAATACAAATATTAGGTATATATTTTATTGATGTAATATAATTTTCTATGATGTTATGTGCATGTAAAAAATTATTTATTGCATATGATGTTGGATATTTCATACCACCTTTTTTATTTTTCAGGTACCTATTCTATTTATTTTTATCTCTTTTAAAAAAAACTATTCATCTGAATTTCATATATATATTATTATATGAATGATATATATATATAACATGATAATTATCCTTTTTATTTGGAGGTTACATATCTTTTTAGTTCCATTTCATAGTATAAATTTTATGTAAACATAATTTAAGGGAACAATCATATTTTTTTCCTCTAGTTAAGAATGAAACCCATAATATGTTTTGAAACCAATAAATTATTTTTAAGAACAAATTGTAATATTAACCTCTTGTTTTATTTTTAATTTTATCAAAAATAAAATAATTATTCAATATTTAAATGATCCTTCAGTTATTTCATCAAAATCTACTGAAGTAGTAATTCTTTTTTTCTATCTTCTATAGATAATTCTAATGAATTTTCTCCATTGGAATTACATGTTGAATAACAATATAAATTTTAAAATTATTAATTTTTAAAATGATTTAAATCAACTTTCATTTTGGAATAATTTTTATTTATCGATTGGTTATGTTATATTAAAGAATTATGAAAATAACAACCATCTCAAGGGTTTGATCATGCTTATAATTTATGTATGGTTTCTTTTCAATATTTAGAACACATATGTATGATTTTAATTATTTCATCAGTGGGAACATAATTATATATACATAAATTTCATTAGAAAAATATTCATATATCATGATTTATTATATATTGGACTATGGGGAAAACATAATTCTCTATGTGACATTTCCCACAATGTTTTTTTGGGAATGTGGAGTCAACGCAATTCTCCATGAGCCCTTGTTATATTTTTTTGATTGTATTGGGAGTGTCCCTTTGAGTTATTTTAAATATTTAATGTCTTATATTAGTTTTTCATATTATATTATTCAATGATGTTAGGATTTCATTTCATTGTTCGATGTTTCGATGCTTATGATCATTATCACTAAGATATAATGTTATGCCTCATAACTCTCATGTTATGCTTTATTTCCATATTTATTATATTGCTGATATTTTATTATGACACTTTTCCTTTTTTATTTTCCATTGGGTATCCTATACATTTTTAGAGGATTTATGGGAGTTATGTCCACTATGTGAAGTATTAAATAATTTTTTATTATATTTACGATAATGTATAAGTGTATATAATATTCTAAAGACACTAGGCATGTAGATCATTGGATTTTATTTTTTAAAATTAATTTTATAAATCATGGATTATTGTTTTTTAAGGATTGAGATTCTATATCAAGCTTAAAAACAAAATTCACTATTCATCCTAATGAACCCTAGAGGTTTTATTATCTAGCTTTCTTTCTTAAGTGAAATCTTCGGAAAATTTTATTGAATATTAATTTTAATCCCTGTTATAGATTTAATTATATTTGTTCAAAATTTTTGTGATTCAATGAGGGAAATATTCTCCTTTTTACTTTTCTGGATTGATGAACTGATTCATGCACCATGATATTCCCAACATTCAAATCTATTTTTGAACCATCATGTTTCAATGTTGATCTAGGACCATATTCGAATTTTCCACTATCATTATGTTGTGTTAGGATATGTAAAATGATTTTTCTGAATTCCTTTTTCATGGAAATTTTTATTTTCTATTTATTATGAATGTTTCTCAGGAACATCACCTTAATATTTTATACTTTCACCAATATTAATTATATCTATATTCATGTACCATTATAAAAGGTTGAGTATTTTATTTTCACTGGATATATATTTTTTGAATTAATATTGCACTCCATTTGTGATTCCCCCATGATAATAATTTTCTTTAATGTATTTTACCTAATATTTATTACTAAATGGAAAAAATTTTGATTTGAAACATGTTTTGGTTGTCTTGATACCATTGGATTATTAACTTTTACCAATGCCAGTGAGCAAATATAAATTTCAGTAATGGAAGAAACATTGCAAAATACAATTATAATCTAATTTTAAAACTATATTTGAACTTATCACCTCGATTGCAGATCCCATCATCCCAATTTCATTCTTCTTTTAATTTCACTCTTACATTTTTCATTAAACAATATGTAACAACAAAAAAATCTATTAAAGAAGATGTGGTGTTTATTTATTTACAAAAAAATGATAAAAGATATCATATAACCAATAATTGATTATATTAGAATTATTGAAGAACTATATAGATAAATTCTTCCATTTTTACATTGGATGTAATATACATAACATAACAAAAGCGAAATTTCTATATACTTGAGACTCATTCAATGATTTTATCATTATAATTCATGGAAAGGAAACAAACTAAGGGTGGTCTGAAATACTCCATAAGGGTTATGTAGAGTGGATTATTATAAAAGTAAATAAGGAATAATCAATATGTAAAGGTAAATAACTAAAAACATATTATATTTAATAAATAAATTATGTGGTAAATGAATCCATGGATAATAACAATGCATCAAATTTAAATACAATAGTAATTAAATTCTCAATGAATGAATTTTATAAACTTAAACATCATGATCTTTTTTATCATGATATAATTACAATCAAAACATTTTGTTATTATAGGTTAGTTGATGGGTAAAAATAAACAAAATACCAATTTAATAAGTTTTTCCTTATTGTTATTCTCATGAGAATATTCAATGCATCAAGGGGATATCTACAATATGGACCCACCCATCACATTATGTAATGACCTAATCCACTGAGGTCATCCTCTCCAATTGAAAACAAATCAATCACAACCCCAATCAAACCTATAAATGTATAGGGACTTTTTAAATGCATCTAGAAGTCATAATATTAAATATGCGGCTTTATCCTATGTACTTATACTCATACACCCAACAATTTCCATGAAATGTATAGAGGAATAATATAAATGTGGTATTATTTAGATTACATACATTAATGAAATAACTATTAATGAATAAATAAGTAAGATTATAATATTATTATAAAAATGAAAAATAATAATAATACATCCCAATTAAAAATAATTATCTGCAAACCAAATGGCTGTCAATTGCAAATAGTTTTGCATGGGAAATCTTAACTCTAGATCACAATGTCTGAAACTGATCCAAGTTAGCATCATCATGTACTACTAAGAACCACTGGTACTTGGTCCACCATAGTCACTACAATATTTATGTCATGTAAATAAGAAACAATATGTGTGGAAAAGAAAACTGAATAGTCCATTACATAACTATCCTGTATGATATCTTAAAATCACCAAGCATAAGGAATCAAGAGAGAGTTGTCATCTCATATAGATAAAGTCATTCCAATAAAAATATGTGAAAATATTAAGAATGATAAAACCATAAATTCTAAATAATAATCCAAAAGATATATATAAAGTGGATCTATAACTTCATAGCATATTTTATAATGATGATTCATCTTATAGTTCCAGAGGTCCATGGCTGATAACCAATAACTTGTGAAGCTGCATAAGAAACTATGTTGAGGGGGCTAAACACATTTAATACACACTATATACAAGGGATGTACAATTTAGATCCATAAATAATGTGTAACCTCAGTTGAATAAGAGTATAGGGGCCCAAATCTCATAAATATGCTCCACAACTAAGGGATCGAAAAATCTAGTGGAAGACCCGCATGCTGTTAGAGCTCGAAGACCAGGAGTACCACATCCCTAGATAAAGAACTTGTACCCTCAATAGTATGGGGTGTTACCGACTCTATCTGTCTAATGAATATATGGAACACATGCCCCGGAGTGGCATGGGATTAATGAAATCATTGACATAGAATCCACACCCCAGGTTTATAGGGGGTACTAACTATATCTATATTGTGAATATGTGGAACCCACACCATGATGTGACAAGGGAGTACTTACACCGTAGATATAGAACCCACACCATGGTGTGATAGAGGATTTCTATCTGTATATATATATATATATATATATAATATGGGAAAACTATTCCTTCATGTGATATGTGAGTATTGACCCATTAGATAGAGAACTTATTCCTTGTTGTGATAGGGGAGTACCGATCCAATCTATAAATTTAACATAGGGAACCCATACCCTAGTTTGGCATAGATTACAAACAAAGTAGATAGGGAAACTGATCCCTCGTTTAACATGGGAGTAATTACCATATATAAATATAGATTATGGGGAACCCACACCCTTGTGATGAAATGGAGTACTAACCTTGATATCTCTTCGATTATCACACTGAATCTCTTCCATCATAATACATTCCTTGAAGTAGCATAATTCTAAAAAAACATCATATCATATCTCATATTTCACAACAACAACCACCATCACGTTATACAAGGAAAATACATTTATTATAGTCCCCTCATAGTCCCAAATTCATTTTAAAATGAAAGACATATGAAAGGATATAGTTGATCAAGTGGATACACAACATGTATGATAGTCCACATGACTTGTTTCCACATTTTTTCACTTGTTTTTTTCTCATATGAACATTAATTGGAATCCCTATCATAATATATGTAATTTAAAGGTTGTATACAGTGCATATCGGCCACCTAGGGATGCCCGTGTATAGCTGGTTATTTTAATGTACTTCAGGATAGCCCCAAGTACCATGGTATGATCGTGTACACAGGGGAATGACCATGTATTCCCAGAGTAAATGAAATATATTGAAAAATACTTAAAAACAAATGTGTATCATCATTAGTAAAAAAACATAAACCATAATATCACTAGAATGTTACTAAAATCATCCTTGGATATCAAAATGGATCATATTATCGTGATACTCATAAAAAAATACCCAGGATAAGAAATTTAAATTACGTTATAAAACATATAGAGAAAAGAAACTCAGTTCACTTTAACACATACATAAATCATATTGTAGGCCCTATCCATTGGTTAGAAAATGTTTCCCACCATTATTCTGGAATCATTCATTTTAAGATAAAATCATGATTCCACAGATGATTTTTCAATACGATATTGCACGATAAAGACACATTTGATATGATATTCTGTTGTAGTGATAATAATAACTTTAACAATGGTAATAATAATAATATTATTATTTTTATTATTAATATTATTATTGGGTGATTCATGGGATTAATCCATGATCCCAAATAAAGTAACAGACATTGGTCATGAATCATCCTTCTCGATGTTAGGGCCATGATGATGCTGAAGGTTCAAATTATGAAATCGTATGAAGAAGTTATGTTTGAAAAAAGGGTTAAAAATAATAATAATAGTATAATAATAAAGATTATAATTATTATAATAATATATCATAAAAAAAGGGGTAGGAAATTTCCACTACCACATTTCCACACTAAGAAATGTGCAAGAGGTCACTAACTCTCTCCAGGTGGCGCCCACACCCCCTCTCATCAATGTAAATTATTATATATTAGTTTATATTTACTATATGGACACATTGAAGGTAATTTGTGTCAATAAATACCCCAAATTCAATCAAACCTGAAAACAAGACACATGAATATAACAACATGCATGCATCCCCCAAATTGTATAGTAGAATCATTATATCCCCATGAATGGCCGCCCTGACTATCCTATAGGAATACCACTAATTGTGCCTCATTGGACACTCATATTATTTAGTGGAATGATTCTAGAAACCAGTTTCTTAGAATCTCTATCCCCGACTACCCTATAGGGATCACTCAATCCTGATTATATATCCTCCATTAATGGACCCATTATCAGATTTCTATCAATGTAATTCCACCTATATAATTTCTTCAAATCATGAAATAAATATTGTATCAACAATTTTTTAGAACCAAGGAAGAACACACAATGATCATTACTCAATTATATTGTCAAATGATTGGTCAACCAATTACAAAGGATTAATTATAGTGATAGAGGGACAAAGGAAAGAGCCAAAAAGTAATCAACCATCAATGACTACGTTCAATTGGACATCTCTATTAGAATCAAAAAATGTTGAATGATAATAGTATAATGAACCAGTGGTGATAAAATATCATATTACTAGATATAGGAAGAAAAATTATGCATTGAAAATACCAATGGAAATCAATCCATGAATTAATTTAGAAAAATATTAATTTTCATTAATATTAATCATTAAATGGGGATAAATAAAAATAAATATTACGAACCTAAAAATATATTAATCATTGATAAGGAATGAGTTCACTAGAAATTAAGGTGATTATCCCACAACATTAGTCATTTTTCTTATGATTATCTAGTTTAATCCAATCCCTGTTCATTATTCAATCTCAATTCATCCACAAAAACAACTAGTTTCCTCCCCTAAAACATTCCTATGGTTATATAGCTATCCCCTGTGATTATTTATAAAATGGTATTTAAAGAGGTAATTATGATTTGATTATTAAATGATTGAATTAAATTATTTAGTTAATTAATCCACTTAATGTTACCAGGAATGGATTACTCAATTAAATTTTCTACTCCTACCAATCCTATTTCTTTCCAAGGTTAGGCACAACATTTTTTTTTCTCAATGGTGGTCTCATATTTTTTATTTTAGAATCCATCAGGGAGATATTTTATTATATCCGAAAAATTAGGGATGTTGGATATTAATAATTTAAATATTTTTATAATATTAATTACGGGTTAAATGGTCCTAGGAATCTCATTTCATCTCAACTCATGACTAAATATATATTCCATAAAATACCCTATTATATTACATGGAACAAATCAGTCACTAAAATCTATTTACCTTCATGTATTTTTATCTCAAAATGTAAATGTATACTCATAAGTGGAAAATGGACTCTCCAATGGGAATCCCACATCGATGAGATATCTAGATATTTCTTGTGATGTAAACATCATGAACCCAATGGACATACATTCCCATGGAGGAATTTATATACTAGTTCTCAAATCCATATTGATCCTAAAATAGGTAACTTCCTCCTCGATGTCTGTCTCGTATTATTTTTCCTTGTGCAATGAGTTCTTCACAATCCTCTAGAGTTGTGCCATATAGAAAATAACAAACAAACATACCAACATTTTTCATGGGGTCAAGAAGTATTCCACCTCTAAATCCCAACACATTTGTAGGAAAAGTGCCTATGAACCATTTATATAGACTGATTCCTTTTATAAATCTCCAAAATACTCGATTTGGTTAGATCTCATAGAATACATGATCTCTTTGACAATCAGTAATGGAAACTATCTGTAGTCTATAAGAATCAAATAACGTTACAAGACAGTCCTCATAGGCCTCTAGATAATTACTCCCTTTATAATCATCTCTAGAGTCAAACCTCGGTTCGTACATGATTCCTCCAACCAGCTCTGACCAGAACATTAGTGACCATCAGTTTCACTCATATGTGGCCTCAAACTGCGCTACAGTAAGGGTGGGGTGGTAATTATTTTGATACATAAACTCCATAGATAGCAGATAACCCTCCCTGCTATGGTCTAAAATGAACAATCTACCCTAAACCATGTTCAATAGACTGTGAATGGTTCACTCTTATTAGCTAACTTCTTAGGGAATAAAATCCGTTATAAAAAACAAATTATTCCCGAAGCCACATAAGTCCTCCCAAATTTGTTATCTGAAGTGAGAATCATTGTTTGAAATTATCATTGAGGTAATTCAATAAATCTATACAACCACATGCATGAACATGTATCCCAAAATCTCCAATATGATATTTAATTAGTTGGGTTGTATGTTTGAAAACATGTTGAATTAGTCTATGAATAATTAAATTTTGTCGTGATCCTTCAATAATTATGGAATCCACGTAATGAGAACCAATAAAAGAAAACCCCATTTCCACTTCCACACCGGCACCTTGGTCTCCACCTATCAGATGGAAAGTCACCGAATATTAAAACAAAAAAGTTATAACATCCTTGTACACAAAAATGATTCCAATAGAGACATTCCATTTTCACCATTATAAGATATACTGCTATGGGAAACAAAACTCACATGAACCTCCTCTTGTAGTGCGATTTTTGTCATCGTCTATCCTTGGAAGGACAAAATGCTCTCAACTATCATAAAATCCATGTGGAACATGATTAATGGATATATGGTCACACAAGGTATCATAATTGATGTCCTTAAGCTGTTCCACCATGACTCATTAAGGAAGCATATGAGTAACCACAATTTAGTAGAGGTATGGAGGACCATCCTCACCCATATGGGTGAATTATAATGAGGCCATGTTCTCTATCACATCCCTGGATAATAATGAATAAAAACTATGATGTGGAAATTTTCTACCATATCCACACTAGCAAGTGGAAGCCAAATTATCATGGATAGTAAAAAACTAGTGCATAGTAAGGAATAAATCATAGATTCTATCTACCTTTATGGAAATATTTTGTGCAAAGATCTCTCTGTATCCTCCCATAGTTAGGTCACACTAACAATAGGTTTTGAATCCCTTTAACCCTGTTTTATAGATACTCCAAGCATAAGGGTCAAAATAACAAGATATTTGGGTATTTATAGGCCTCATACATCAAATAAATTTATGGAAGGTATCTTTTTACCACATACCAATAACACAACTAGAGAATAGAGGACATCAATTAAACCTCGATCACTACTAGAGAATCTGGGTCACAAGCCACTACTATTTGAAAAAATATTTTCCTTTTCCTATATTTATTCATTAACAAGTTATGAATTTTACACCTTATCACAACAAGATGACCACAAACATACAAGTATAAGTAACTCCCCAACCCCCATCAAATCTATCCACTTTGGGTGGATCTGGCTCGCCCAAATATTTTTAATCAAATCATAAGGATGTATCATAGTGGGGAACATTCCCCTCTTCATTTAATGTCTAAAGACACATTAAATACAAAAAAGTGATATATCAACACCTTGATTCACCCTTTATAAGTCTCACCATGATTACCACAATAAATAGGTGACTCATTAAAGAGGTACTTTCACACCAAATTCCCATGTCAGTAATCAACCTTACGAGATGGGAGACTCTAGATCACAATGGTTCCTAGGATATCATTATCACTAAAAACCATGATAAACTGTAATTGTGGTTGCACCACCAATAAGTACATCTAGATCCAATAACTACTCTATAAAATAAACTATTCAACTAGTTCCACTAAACATTTTATCAGGGATTGAAAAAAAATAAAAAAATAGGATATCATCTTAAGCCAATGCTTTACTACCTAAGGTTCTGGATTTCTATGTAAAATTATTTATCCATAAATCATAACCACTCATTCAAAGTGATTGACCTAGAAACGTTACTATCTTCTCCTTTTGGTTCCATCCACATCTCAACATACTAATGATCATCATTTTATATTTTTAGATGTTGTTCCGTGAACAACTCGATATAGGGAAACATTGCTATTTGATCTCCTATATGAAACACCTCATGTATGTATCCTTGAACTGAGTCCTCATTGATTATGTGGTTTTCATCATGTATCTATCTTGAAATAAAATTCATATATCATCGAGAAAACTTCTTGAAATATATAATGATAGTCCATGATCCATGAGCATATCTAGGGAGATGACACAAGAAGGACTGTCAAAGAACATAGTCTTCTATGATAAATTTAACATTTGTTCCCAAGAATTTTTTCATGATATGATGATTTGAAAAATATTTATTCAGAGATATATTTAATGGATACATTGACCTCCACCCCAAAATTTTGTTCTCTAGACTAATATCTATACTTGTGAAACATTAACACTATTTCCCTATCTTATAACCATTCATTATAAGGGGAAAAATCGTAACTCCATATGATGGAATGAACCCATATGATACCTCTATATAATGACCAAAACCACCGAGGCCCGCCTGGCCAGCAGTAAGCCGAGCCTTCATAACCCGAAGACAATATCAAATGTCCTAGGGGCTACCAAGGATTATCAAGAATTCATAATATGAAAATGGATTCTATAACCTATGTACTAGTAATCACACACCCAACCATCTACATGAAAAGTGCAGAGGGATAATAAGAATAATATCAAATTTGGAGTGTCTACATGCATTCAATAAACTATGGGGAATATATAATTTATGGTAAAATGATTGAATATAAATTAAATCCTGTAAAACTACATGAGAAACCCAAAATACCAAGAGAAAACCCAAACTGACATAAACTATATAGAGTAAAGTGTGGCAGATCATGAATCCAAATCCAAGAGTCTGGACACCAATCAAGTTCAATGTCACCATGTAGTTTTAAGCATCAATAATTCCAAGTCCACCCTAGAAACATCGATTCAATATTTTGTCTTCAAAATATATAATATATATGGAAAAAACCTATGTATGGGGTGAGTATATATATAACATATTGGACACCTCAAAATAAACAAGAAAACAGAATCAAGAGATAGTACCCACCTCCTCAAGATGATCCAATGGAAATCATAATATATGAAAAAAACTATAATGATAAACCCAACTATACTTAATAAGATTTACCAAGAAAAGAGAGAAATGGGGTATCCATCTCGTAGCCCATATAAGAATGATGAGTCAACATGTAGTTCCAATTGACATATATGACACCCATCATCCTGTAAAACATTATAAGAAACTGTTATTTGGGGTATAATCCCAAGTAATATGTACTAAAACTATGTGATCTATAATTTTGATCCATGTACCCCATGTATTGAAAATGTAATACTAGTGTATGGTCCCAAAACCTATAATTGTGCTCAACATTCGAGGGATACACAACAATTTTTGGGAACCTAAATTCCACCAGATCATGAAGATGTGGGTGAAAAAAACTTGTAGATAGATAACCTACACTCAATATAGTATGTGGGAGTACTTTATTTATATCACTAAAATTGGAACATATTCCCTGGTTGAACTAGGGAGTGCTGACCCCGTAGATTGAGAACACATGATATGGTTTGAGGGGGGGGGGGTAATGACCATATATATATAAAGAATATGATGAACCCACACAGTATTGGGAAAAAGGTTTATTGACCATGTAGATATAAAACCCACACCCTAGTTTGATAAGGGAGTACTGACTCTATCTGTATAAAAAATATGGGTATTCCTCATGAAACCAATATTGTGGATTATTTAAACCAAAATATCTTTGATGCCCATAATCAATCAATGACATCATGATTTTTCACTTGAATAATAATAAATCTTATCACACTTTTTATAGTATCTCATATGAAAAAATAAATTCCTCCATAATGACCTTTATTGAAAAAAACTGAAGATATTATATCAACTGAACCGAATCTAAGTCAAAACAAAATATATACAGCAGGAAAAATTAAAAAAGATACAATACACAATTTTTTGAGGTTCTACAGGTTGTGTGAACATTCATTGACTTCATGATGTGTTATTAACTAGGCATGGATTTGAATCCATGTCATACTACAAGTCAAGTTAATGTAGCACACAACAAGTCTCATACATCCAGTTATTTATTGAGTTCATCTAGTTGTTATCATAGACTTTGGTCCAGGAGATTATGAATATTAATATATTTTAATATTCTTGGGTATCAGATGAAGCTTGTGTAACCTTGGGTATACTAGTGTGATCATGAAGTACATAATGTGTCTTTCTAAAATCCTGAAAAATTCATGAGACTCATTGTCGGTCTAATGGGATAAAATGTAATTCCACTGGTATGTCATGAAAAATGGCCAATGACAAAAAATATCACATAGTTTTAATCCTAATATGAAAAAAATTGTGATATGATATTTAAATAACAAAATCATTCACCAAGTAAAAAACACATATATCAGTAATAGATACATATTCCACTTTTTATAACCCAACCACAAGTCGAAAAAGTAACCCAACATTAGCATTGAAACATTTGTTTAAATTTTAGGGTCACGATTCCACTGACATGTTTTCCATATGATACTGCATGAAAAAATAAATCGGATATAATATTCCATAACAAAAATTAAATTATATAAAGTAAAATATTAATAAAAATAGAAACAATAATATTGAGATCTTTTCTAGGCCTAATCCATGAGATCAGATAATGTACCCAAAAATGGAATGGAATTGTCTATCTCAAACTTAGGGTCATGATGTCACTGATAGTTTTTCATTATGCTGCCATATAAAGATATTAAATCCAAACCTATAAATAACAATATCAAAATAATAATAATAATAATAATAAATATCATAATGAAGGAGAAGGAAACTTCCTCGCCCACATTTCTATGTTGGGTCATGCACTTGAGGTCCCATAATATCTCCAGGTGGTCTCCCAAAAACTATCTTATAAAAACATAATATATATAGATTAATATATATTAAATATACAAATAATTTTTAATGTAAAATATGGGTAATATGTCCCAAAAATTAAAAAAAACCAAATTATTCACAAGTGAAAATCACCATTCATGAAGACCTACATCGCATAAAAGCATTTTTGTTTCACCCTATTGCACTGCATGTACTATCCTTCATGAATAATTGTACATATGCCACATTGGACTCTCAATATCATCATTGGGGATATTCTAGTTACCCGTTTCTAGTAATCTCTATCTACTACTACCCCCTAAAAGATTCACTCGATCCGTCTTGTAGATCCACCGTTACCTGACCCATCATTAGTTTTCCATCATTATTTTGTCACCTCTTCCATGTCTCCAAAACCATAAAACAATCACATAACCATTATAATTTCTATTCAAATATCAACACACAATGATTAACACTCCCTTTTAACATCCAATTATCCATCAACGTATTACAGATGAAGATTTAAAATAACATATTTTGAAATTCCCAATCCCCAAATTTATGATCCAATGAAATCCATGTTCATTTATTTCTGATCATAATAAAAAAATAATTGTGGATTATAAATGAAAAATAACTAACATGGAACAAATCTAAAAATTATATATCATGGAACATAAATGAAACTTTGGATTGCCCAATGGAAATCATTTTATAGATTAATTTGGAGAAGAAACAATTCACATTCATCTAAGGATTTAAACGGTGGAAAAACCAAAAATGAAATTCCATAACTTAAGATTGGAATAATATTTACAGAAGAAAACACCCTCTAGAGATTAAGGTGATTATCCCACTACATTATACGTTTGTCTCATGATTATCCAACTCGAATCAGTCAATCATCATCAACTGATTTTGATTCATCAAAAAAAAGCATGCTTTTATCCTCTCAAATTCTAAAAGGATTATATAGATAAACCAAATGATATATTTTTGAGAAAATTATAAATGGATTTAAGATATTAGTATTAAAATCAATAAATAAATCCAATTAATGTACCCCCAATGGATTCCTCAACTGAATGTATAATTCCATGCAACTATAGGTTGTACCTAGAGAAATATAAGTTTTACAGATTCAACCATGATCTTAGATAAAATATCTAAGAATATATATGGTATTTTATTCATTATTTAATAAAAAGGAACATTAATGATATAAATATATTTAATAATTTTATAATATCAATAATGGGCTCATTGATCCTCTAAATCTCAACCTGTCTCAACATATAGCTCGAAACATTTCCCTAAAAATATTAAAATGTACTACGTAAACAAAAAAAATTTAAATTTAGTTAATATGAAATGAATTATTCATATATGAAATGATCAATTTCATTATTACATTATATTCCTGGAAAAAATTATTTATTGTGAAAAGAATTCTGAATAACAATATCTCCTAGTAAATCAAATATAATTAAAATAAAAATTTTATAGGGAAATGATATGTGGTTTATGAAATAATTATATCCATGATATAATGAATATGGATATTTAATAGCTATTTTGTTTTCATTCATCCAATGATAGTGAATGTTTTAAGAGAATGTGATTGAACATAAAATAAATAAGAGATAAAATATTACAATCAATTCATCAAAATTATAGGTTTTTAAATAAATTAATGTGTTTTAGAAAATAAAATAAAGACAAATATAATCCTAAAAATATATTCTTAGAAATTTTTTCATTGTAAACATGTTGAAAAATTATAGACGAATGTAAATAGTGTAGAAATGTTATGGTGATGCTAAAATTAATTAAATCCATATACATTAAACCAAGACGTTCCTTTTGACTTTTTTAAATAATGTAAAAAGTTACCTTTTCATAAAAATATATATATATTAATTTCAGATAATAAAAATATCAGGGGTAATAGAACCCTTCTTTAATAAATCATTTTACTAATTAAAAGAAAATTTTGAAATTATTTTTGAAATGTGAGGACATGAAAAAAATATAACTCATCAAAAATGGAAATAAGATAATTTTTTATTTTAAAAACTTATTTACTTGATTCAGGTATAAAATAGAGTAAATTTTTGAATAAAATAATAAACAACTCTTTAAATATTAGTAGGATAATAAAAAAATATGTATTTTATGAGGGATATATTATAATATTTTTACATTTAAAAATATATGCAACCATATAAAATATGGTTATAAAATAAATTATCACCACTTAGAAAATTTTAAATATCAATAGAATAAAATAATTAACACAAATTGAAACATTAATTATCAATAAAAAATATTTATTCACATAAAATACATAAAAGTGGTAGTATATAATTTTTGTAAATAAATAAGTGTAAAATTCAAAATATGTCTCAAAAGAGTAGAAATTGGGATAAAATGTCTTACCTCACACATCACATTTGATGAATGATATTTAACAACCTATATAATGGTTTTAAACAATATTTTAATTTATGACAAACCATATTTATATTTTTAATATAATATATAATTTTCTTATTACATATTATCACATATTCATTAACAAATCATTATTTATTACCATTATTTTTGGCTGTTAACTCTTGTGTTTACTCATGCATATTTTGTTAATGCATCCTCAAATTACTATGAATATAATATAGTTTCATAGTTTCTAGAATGATATTAACATTATTTATATCATATTTATTCATTATATAGATTATTAGAATAATTGTTTTAATGCTTTAAATGGAAAAGGAATCACATCAGTTCATGGAGATGGTAAGATGTATGTACTCACAAACGACAACATCATTTCATAATGTGTGAAATGGTAAGAAACTAGATGATATATTAAATTTATAGATTAATTATTTTTTATTATTATAATATATGACTAGTTGATCTATCATTATGAAAATTTAGGTGAGTCTGTAATCATGATGAAATTTCATCAATTTTTCAGGTTGTAGTCCCCACACACCAGAATGATTGTTTTGTTTCTCATTCTCTGGGAAAGAGGATGAATAATTAATATTAAATAAATATAATGACATATATATATATTTGGGACTGAAACATGTTATTATATTGGAATTGTTTTTCATAATTTAATAATGTAAAAGATAAATTAAAAAAAATTATATTCCTTAAGAGAGTTACCCTCTCTTAGAGAATCCTCATTTAGATCTATTCTTAGGGAACATTAGTTTAGTATTTTTGGAAGAAGAAAAAATATATAAAGTGTATGAAATTTCTTAAGAGATACTTTTTTAGGTGTCTGTAAGGATAATTGTCTCAATAGGTTTGAATAAGTAAGGTAAATAGTTACCTATTATAATTGATGTGAGTGGAAAGCTTGTAATTTTTGAAAATATTAAAATATTATCAAGTAAATTTCATTGAAAAATATATCTAAAATGAATTTTAGTTGTAGGATATAATTTAATGTAATAAATAATATTATTCATTGAGGTATAGTAATATGTTTAGAACCTTTTATGACTTATTTTTTATATTTACAAATAGTAAACCCATTTTAACATTAACTGGGTAAACTAATTTTTATTGTTTTAACTATAGATTATGAAAAAGATAAAATTAACTTGATAATTGATATAGATTTTTTTCTAATTATTAAATTTTAAATTAATAAATTATGATATAAAATCAATAAAATTAATTAAAATCATTCATTATTAATGATTATTTTAATTGATTAAAATAGAAGGGTATTATGAATTTTTAAATAGTATTGTGAAAAATATAAATTGTTTATGAAAAAATAATAATATAATAATTTATATCAAATTTATAATAAATACATGGTTAAATAATAATATTATAATGAAAAATTTATAATGAAATGGTGGAATAATAAAATACTATATTTAATAATTCATAAAATCTTATTTCTTTGGGAAAATTTCAAAAAACTAATTATTAACTAATTTTGACCTAGTTAGATGAAATTAAAAATTCAAACTATAAGTTTTGAAAAAAGTTCCAAAAAACATTATTATTAAAATATTTTTTTATTTTTATTAAAAAAATATCCACTTACTATAATTAAATAGCAGGTGTCAGAATCACCCTTCTTTCAAAAAAATCCATCCTAAAAAATTTCAATGTAATTAATTTCTAAAACATTGTGTTGTTCTTATACATAAAATCCCAAGGTTCCCATGTTTATTACAACACTTTAAGATTTCTTAGAAGTACCTTTACCAATCTAGACATTTGTTTCTATGATAGTTGTTCTCAAATTTCAATAATTTATATATAGTGTCCATAATAAGAAAAATCATGTTCCAATTATATCTCATTAAATGTAAGCACATGTTTTGGGTTTAGTATACAATACCTTAATAAAGAGATATATATATACCACATCATATAGGTTTAATAGGCTCAATGTAATTGGAAAATGAAAATCCACAATCCTAATTTTTCCAAAAATTCATATGTTTTCATATAGATGGTGCTCAGTTTTCGATTTTTTTCAAACATTATAAAACCCATCAATGGATTTCCATCAATGAAAACAATATCTCCCAATTTAAATTCTAAATCCTTCCAATAGTTATTGACATCAATATTTTAACATATTTAGAATCATTTAAAATGAATCTAAATATTATTTAACTATTTATGGGCCTCTTCAATAGGTTCTAGGTCTTCAAGAATCCTTTCACTAACATCATCCCAACATGTTGGTGTAAGACATCTCCATCCCAAAAATTCTTCAAGAAACATGATTTTATTACTATAATGGATTCTATTGTTATAGGAAAACTCAATCAATAGTAAATTATTATCCCACATAACATGATAGAAAAGTGAAAATGATATAAAACATTATTCTATTATTTTAACAGTACATCTTGTCTATCTATTAGTTTGATGATGATTAGAGGTTCTCAATTGAAGCTTTGTTTTAGGATTATTCTAATGAATTTTCAGGAATTTTGATGTAAAACATGAATCAAGATAAGAAACAGTTGAAATCATGAGTTAAAATTTCTTAAAAAACATAATAATATTGAGTCTTTCAAGGTGAAAAGGTTGGAAATATTCACTTATAGAAAAAATGTGTTGATTTTTTAAGGTGATCAACAATAACCCATAATTCATCATTATATATATTATAATTTTTTATTCCACTGAAAACTCCCATTATAATAGGTATAAGTTATGTGAATACTATTGTATGTTTTCTTATATCTATCATATTTAAAAACACTAGGCACATTGAAACATAATTATAAATTTCCCACATCATATTCTTAGGGAAAAAACGTTCTCTCAAATCATTATACATCATTGTTCCACTAGGGTGTATAGTGAAATTTGATCCATGATAAACTATAAATAATTCAATTTTCATTTCAGGTACAGATGGAATACAAATCATTTTTGAAAATTTCATAACTCCATTATCATATTTTCATACATAAAATATCCCATCATTCATGAAATTAATTATTTTAAAATTATCATCATTAGGATAAGAAATATATATCTATTTGAAAAAAAGTTGTTCAAAAATAATTTGAAAAAGGAGTGATGGTCCCTCTTCCATAAAAGTCATCATATATGCCATTTCTAAATCCATAAAAAATTCCCTAAAAATACCCATTTTAGTTTGGAATTCATGATCTTAACTTATTAATGCATACACTACCATATTTTCCATCCATAAGAGGAAGTGTATTGGGAAATTCTATTCATTGAGTAAATAGAGACATTGTCTTTACCTCATGTTGATCACTTTGTATGAAAAGATATGTTTAATTCTATAATAAATGTGTATATCTCCCATATTTCTCTATTTATATAATGTCTCCTTATATTTATATCCACGATTACTAATTTCAACTCAAGATCAGGGGTCAGATATTTTTATTATTTTGTCCTTAACTATTGTGATGCATATTCAATAACTTTATCATTCTAGATAAGGTCATGACAATGTATTTTCTTGGATGAATGACTACATAAAAAAATATGTCATTTCATGATAGTATAGTAAAAAAATTAGAGCGTTGACCAATCAACTAATTAATTATTCAAAAACATTTTCCCATTCCATTTTCCAAGAGAACATAACACATTTATATGTAAGCTTGGTTAATGGTTTATCCATGTAGGAAATATTTTTAAAAAACTTATAACAGTAACATATCAACCCCATGAACCTGTTTATATCAATTTGGTTCATTAGAGTGGGACATCCCTTGATTTCCATTATCTTTATCGGATGAACTATGATTCCATTATGGTAGACAATATGGCTATAAAAAGAAACATTATAAATCCTTAAATAAAACCCATAAAATTTATTATATAACACTTTTCTTTATGATTATAAATAATTACCCATAAGTGATTCTCATAGTACTCATAGATTTTATAATACCGAAGGATACCATAAATAAATATAAGAAAAACTATTAATTGATTCTTTGAGTACTATATTCCACATGTCTTTAATAAATAATGTGAATTTGTAAATTTAAAAAGAGTTAATGTAAATTCGAAATGTCTATAGCTCATAATATTTTTTTTAGAATATCATGCCTTATTCGACGCAATTTATGAAACCTACAATAATGTATAATCATTGAAAAATATTGATCTCTATGATGTTGATTGAATAAATCATCAATCATAGGTATATGATAGTCTTTATTTATCAAATTATAATTTATTTTCCAGTTATCAATATAAATACATATAGATCCAAATTATTCCTTAATGAATAATAATAGTCCAACATAAGGTGATATACAAGGGAATATAAATACCTTATTAGAACACATGTCTATTTGTTTCAAAAGCTCCACTATTTTTCAAGTATCAATTATATATTGAGCATTTAAAAAGGTATATTCATGAAGGATTAAATAAAAAATCAAACTCACACTTTGGTGTATTTCACATAATTCCTCAATAAATGATTTAATTTACTTTTAAAAATAGGTATGCCTTTTTTTAAGATTATCTTTTCTTCCATGTATTATTTCATCTTTTCTTCTATATGAATCACATTATTAGGATCCACTGGATGGGGATCTAGGTAAGATTCTAGCGATGTAGTCTCCCCTATAATGACAACTCATTCCACTTATTTGTCATGTATTATAATAGTAATTCAATGATCATAGTGATAAGATCCGAGTGATAAGATCATTTCTTCTCTTTTGATTATTTGTTTCATTATATGTTGAATTTTCTTCAATAAAAAGGATTATATCAATGTCAAACATAGTTGTAATAGTAATTTATACAAATATGAAATCATTATTAGTAATAATGGGAATTTAATGACACATTATTATGGTGGTGAGATATCCAATAGGATCCTAAACTGATAACTCCCTTTATAATATGGTAAGGAAATATATACTTTTATTTGAAAAACCTGAAAGATATAAAATATTATAATGATTCATAATCAAATAAATATTTATATAATTGTGAGAAAATGATTAATGTTACTACCAACATATATATAAGACCTTCAACCTTATCTGATGTTATCAAATAAACTTTGCTTTCCCCTTTCACCTCATTTATGGAATGTTCAATTGAAATTTCAAAAGTTGGTTTGAATAATGCCCCATTTATTTATAGTTGATTCATTTAATACTAGTGGAATATTAATTTAGTTTACAATAATTATCCAAAGGACACTTATCCTTTCACTTGTGAATAAATCATATACCCATTAAACATTTTTATGATGTTTCATTCTATAAAATTACCATTATAGAATATACTTTTTTTCTTTAGCATGTTCTATTTTTTTTTCTAAAAGAAGATGAATTTCATAATTTCCCTTTAGTATATAGGATCTATAAAATTATTTATTTTTTTGATAGAATAAAATGTTATTTCATCCCGTGATAAAATTTTTGAGAATCAAATTCCCATCAGAGGATTATATTAAAACATTCAATGTAATGGTTAATATTTATTTTTTATTAGTAATTTAATATGTAGCATGCCATACCAGTATTTTAATGATATCATCACACTCCACAACACTTTATTCTACCAATTTCATTAATATGACGAACATTCTCTTAATTTCATTTCATTTTATATGAGGGTGATATTTATCAAATATTACTAATTAAAAACCTATACATTCTATAAGTTTTATAACTTCTTCCTCCTTATTATTCTTGAGCAAAAATCACCATGGATCAACAAAACAATTAATACTATATAATACCAGAATAAACTTTTTTACTTTCATAACATCCCATAGAAATAAATACCATTTTAAGGGAATAAATCCATTTCTTGGCTACCATTGAGATAATTGTCATAACCAAAAATATGGAGTCTTATTTTACCAGAAACAATCCAATACTATTGTATCATTTCATATAACATCATGTTTCTATATATGTTATTGATTTTTAGTCAAATCCTATGTCAAATACCCTAATATGGCCACGATCTTCTCATATAAATTCCTAATTGTATTGGCATACATGATAGATAAATTTTTTACACTGTTTAAGAGTATTGATACAATTATTTATACCATGTAACATATATAAAAAATAGAATATAGTATATTATCATATATGATAATGAATTTTAATCCACAATATATAATTTTAAATCACGTGAAGTAATAATCATAAATTATAAATTCATGCACTGTTAATATCAAAATAATAAACATGTTTCCTTTGGGTGTATAGTTAAATAATAAAACTATTTTTAAATCTACGAAAATGGTTTGAAAAGAAAATATTAATTAAAATAAGTATATCACTATGTAGTGTGAAAAAATGTTTATATAATGTTATTATTCACCATGCACTAGAATATTGGATGATATATACTCAACAAACTCTTTTCACGGATATTAACCATAGATTCATCTATTCAAAATCCACAATGAATTTTAGTATCTAGAAATTAAAAAATTTACTTGAATACAACATATTCTTTAACTTAAAAATATATGTATGATATATTACTATATTTTCAACTATCCTTAATGTATATTATAATGTTATTTTCGCTAATCAATATTTTCCGAAATTTTGTTCCCAAGGTTTATACTAAACACCCATTCATAACTACAATTTACACCCTAACTATAGTTATCCAAATTCAATTTATAAATTATTATATTGGTATAAAATAAAAAAGATCACATTACTTTGGATTGATCCGTTTAGAATTCATGAATAATGAGATATATATACAGTTCACTTATTACACTATAAATAAAATATTATATATAAGAAACTAAAATGTAATGCATCATTAAATATCATTAAAAAATTTATTTTCTATATCCATTGGAATGTATTAAAATTTTGTTTGAGTTAAATTTCTCAATATTATTTATATACTATAGAATCTAACAAGATTAAATAAGGTAGAAGAAATATGTCAAGATAGATTAATAAAAGCTCATTTAATTGAGGAAATAACATAAAAATGAAATGAATATAGAGAGAATATCAATATAGAAATATCATGAATAACCATACCTGAATTCTCAATGAAATAAATGAATATTATTATACATCATGATCTCATACATACTTAGATCTTTATGATCAATACCTTATGAAATGAAAGCATAATCAATGGATAGGTATACACTAAAAACCCATTTAATAAGATTGACCAACTGATTTTACTCATGAGAAATATCGATGCAATAATGGGTTTTCCAAAACAGAGCCCCATCCAAACACCATTTTAATATATTCCTAAAATACAGAATGAAATATTTAATTGATAAATAATATTTCATATCAAGAAATGTTTGTATTGAGTAATGAATATATAATAACGTTATTTCCCCTATAAATCAATTATATTTAATGTAAAACACCGTATGTAGAAATGGAATATATTAAAAAAATCATTTCTACGATACCATGAATATCTATAGTTAAGTGAAATTTAAAATTCAATGATCACTAGAAATTTAATTTTTCATGATAGATTCAATGAATACCAAATTAATAAGAGATAAAAGTTTTCATTCAATTCATCATAAATATTGTTTTTGAGAGAAATCCAAATCATTTTTTGAATAAAATAAATTTATGTGATATAATAAAAAAAATCATAAATTATGATTCATATAAAACCATTTAAAAATATATGGTAAAAAATATAGAGTAAAATTGTTTAGGTAAAAGGGAAATCCATTAATGATGTATATGTTAATAAGAATCATTCCTTTTGGATTTTGTAAACAATGTTGAAAATGACTATTTTATAAAAGTCTATAAATATTCTATTTAAAACTCTGCTAATATTTTGGGATAAAATAAAAATTACCTAATAAATAATTAGTGTAAATAAAATGGTCTTTTTTGAATAATTTTACAAAATACGGACATGAAAAACAAATACACCTAATTAAAAAGAGAAATAAGAGTAGTTTTTATTAAAAACATTTCATTACATTAATAATATAAAAAGTAGGGGAACATGTTTTTGTAAATTTTGAAACAAGATAAATGTATATAGTATTATAAAATACATGTTGTTTATAAAAGATATGTTACATAATTACTTCATTGAAAAATATAAGAATCCCTAAAAATGAGATTATGAAATACAATTCTATACTTTGGTAAATTTTTATTTTTAAACCAATGAAATAATTAAATAAAATTGAAAAATTATTAATCATGAATAAAAATATATTAATTAATATACATAAAATGTGAAATATATACACTTCAAAAAAATAGCTCCATAACACCAAATATGTCTCAATAGAGTGGAAATTAAGACTAAATCCCTTACCTCACACTTCCCCTTATAAAAAGATGATTTCTACTCATGTATAATCATTTAAACCACGTAATTAATTTATAATTGAACCATATAAATTCTTTTAATTTCATATATGATATCCTTATAACATATTATCACCTGATCGTTAATAATCATTCAATATTACCATTATTTCGGGCGATACCTTCATTGTTTTTTCATTCTTGTTTAATGATGGAAGTTATTGTAATTACTAAAAGGTTATACTTCCATAATACCCATAACTCTATTTATTTTATTAATGTAATATTTATTCATTATACATATATATAAATATTTAGAATCATTCATCAACATTCAAAAGGGGAAATGAATCACATCGCTTTAGGGAGATGTTTGGCCATACGTACATGTGAACAACATTATCATTTCACAATTGGTGAAAATAAAATGAAGTATATGATAAATATAATTTCCTCAATAAATATTAGTTCATTATTATCATATATATCACTTGGTTCTATCATTTTTAATATCCATGTGAGTCTGTGATTCAAATCAAATTATATCGGATCACAAGGTGGTAGTCCACCTTACACATGGTGGTGGTTTTTTTTGTAATTTGATGTACAGTGTTATGGATAAATATTATTCCAAAATAATAATATAATATAATTATATTTTAGATATGTTTTTATATTATTTTAAATTATATTATATAACTAATTGTGAAAAAATAATATGTAAAGGAATGCATTTTATTAAGACGATTACATTTCCATTGAGGAATGCCCTTTGGATCTCATATCAAGGAACCTAGGGATGATATTTTAGGTATTAAAACACATATAGAGATTTATTAATGATGTCCAAGAGATATTTTGGTAGGTTGTTATCAATATAAAGAGCTCATGAGGTTTGAGGAAGTGATGGCAGTGGTTGAAATTGTATAATTTAGGTGACATGAACACTAATAATTTCTCATTGTATTAAAATAAAATTTGAAATATTTATTATAAAAATGGAAACAATGGATCATATTTTACTTTTATAAGGTTGTGAAAAAATAAAATCATCTAATTAGGGTTTAAAAAGTGTTTAGGTAATTTTTACTCATTCCTTTTCATATTCGTCTCCGGTTAATGAATTCTAACCATAAGTGTGGAAAATGATTTGTACTATTTTTATGATTAATTTTGGAAGAAAGTTTAAATTATTAAATAATATTAATTACTGTGATTTGAAATATGAAATATGTTTAATCAAATTTAATTATTTATTTTTTAAAATTAAATTAAAAAATTATCCCACAAGGTGTGATGAACAATAGGGTTTCAATAAAAGTATTTTTCAAGAATAAGATGACTAATTGTTAACTATATGACTAATAATAAAAAGTATATGGATTTTATTTCATTTATTTTGATTTTTAATATATTATTTGTATTTCAATAATTAATAATTACGGACTATCTTAAATAATTAAAATGGAAAGAGATTATACATTTGAAAACATTTTTTTTGAAAAATTTCCCTTTTACTTTGAAATGATTTTATCATAATTAATAAAAAATTAGTAATAAATAAAAGAGTAATTAAATATATTAAATATATATATATATAATTTTGAATTTATGAAATTTATATTTTCAATTATTCATAAAATATTTTTATAATAGAAAATATTTAAATCCATTTTAGGATTACTTTGACCTGATATATTCAAAATCAATATTCACTTAATCAAAATACATTTTTTTTGTATAATTAAATATTAAAATATTAATTAAATTTTAGTCATATTAAAATATAATGTTCAATATCTATAATTTAATCTTATGTGTTACGTAATCTTTACAATGTCATTGAAAGCTTCCCATCATGTCCAATTTTAAAATATTCACTTGACTATGGATATAAAAACATAATTAAACTAATTGTGTTTCTATATATATTCTATGAAAATGTAAAGACATTAAAAAAATTACATAATGAATTATTTTCTGGTATACCGGATTTTTTATACCAGTATTTTTAATTATATGTGTCTTTTCATTATGAAAAAGTTAGCTATTATTCTTTGGGACAATATCACATTTGGAATACTCAATAATATATTCACCACAACCCTATAAAATTATTTGAGTCACATCATTATTACTAAAAAAATTATTTTAATTTATGAAATTTGGATCAATCTAAAAATCCAATATTGCAAAAAATAAAAAATGGATTATTATATTTATCACTAATATAAATGTTTTTTATGATAACACTTGCTACAAATAGGGACACCGTGAGATGGGAATAGAGAAACAATATTAATTATGACAATAAAAATTTATTTGTTATATTTGTTTTTAATATATTATTCTTGAATTAGTAGGAACTAAATTCAACCTTTCACTAATTTTGGTTGACACTGTTTATTACTGATTGACAAACTAATACAAAGTGATTTATAATGTGTGAGGGTTTAGAAGGAATTATTTCCCAACCAATGTTTCTATTTAAAGGTAGGGAATCATGTTATATTGTTTTTAAATTTTATTATTGTTCACAAATTAGACTCAAAGGATAATATATTTTTTAATCGTTTGTTATTGGTGGGCCCATAAACCTATTTTGTTGTTATCATGGATATTAACCTCAAGAATAAAAATATTGGATCTATAAATTTATTCTAGTTTTAGTATATATGAAAATCGCATTGTGGTTAACATTTACAACGTATTACATTGGATTTTTATTGGTCCCTATATAGTAGATGGAACAAGGTTCATTATGTATTAAGTCCCAAATTTTCATAAAAATGATACACATGATTACCAAAAATATATACATTTTTTATATTGATATCAGAGAGGGAAAACATCAAATAATTCTTCAATTACTATGTCTTGGTATCCATCATGTTAGGAAGAATCATTCCACATTTTCTAGTGCATGGTCAGTTTGTTGGACTCCTCCTCATAGTATGGTTAGGTTAAATTATTTTTTGTTTTTTATAATTATTTTACAAAAATAAGACAGTTTATTTATTAATTGGGAGGATCATTTTTTGTTTAATTTTATAAAAATCCATAGACAATGATCCCATATAATTGTTTTTGAAAAATTAGTCTTCATGGAGCTAGTTAATATCATTAAAGTTGTATTTTTGTAGAAATTATTTAATGTTCCTCTTATATCATTTTCAATTTTTTTCAGGAACAAAGAAGATATAGACTAACATATCTTATATATTATGTGAGTATATTCCTTGAATATTTAAAGTGAAACAACATTAGCTAAACCTATGAATAATGTAACAAATTGGTTGACTCGCCCAATTAATATGGTGGAAAAATTTATAATTTTGGGTTTCTTAATATCTTGGAATCATTTTGGGGATGTGTATTACTACTATGGATGCATTGACCCATTACATTTTATCCACTATGACTGTTCTATTTTTTTTCAAAGACATGTATTTCTGAATATTTGATTTCATTAATTGAAATTTGATGGGTTTTTTTAAAAAATGTATCATTTTAAAATGATGCATTTGTTATACTAATATTCATTATTATACACTTTATATATTACATTTTTAAGGTATACACTCTATTGATCCAATATAAACCCTTTATTCTTCCCTTATCTTCTTCACATTGATGAAGGGATTCAATAGTTTATAAACATGTGGGTAACTCTATTGTTATTAAAAAAATCATGTTTTTGTTAGAACCATAATTACGGGTAGATTTGTAGTCGATCGGCATATTCTTTTCTGTTGTTTTCTTTAATTCTGGATGATATTATCCTCTTTTTGGAGGGATTGTTGTTAGATTTTGTTCCTAAGAAAGAGATTTCATTGTACTTGATTATATTTTCTCATTATAAGATTGTTTATTATAAAATATTGATTGTTTATTTTCATGAATATTAAATGTGATAATATCATCAGAATATGGGTAACACCCAAATTTCATAGAGGTTCTACAGTTTGATGAGAACATGTAGTTTCCATTAAATGGATCTAGATTTAATGTTATATGGTAGGATTTTATTGTATGAAGGGACACAAAAAAATATATAATATTAATGTTATCATTCTTTTAAAATATTCATTTTACATCACAATATGTTAACTCTTTTAAAAATACAATATAAGAGTTTATGGTAATTGAATTGTCAAATAGGAAATCCACATTTCCATGTGTTATTTGATGTTTCTATTAGTATATGTGTTAGTTGAACCTTAGAAATAATGATTATTAGTAGTGGATATCCTAACTGACATAGTTTAAATTACTTCTGAAAATCATGATGAACTATTTTCATATAAAGGAAAGATATGTAGGGTAAATCATGTTTGATATTGCATTAATTTATAATATAAGCGAGTATTTATCCCTTATATACCTTGACAGAAGTTTATATATCATTCCCTTTCTTTTGAATGTTACTGACAATATAAATCCATGGGCAAGGTGTTGGGTGAGAGAGTGCATCACCAAAATATCAAATATAGAGAAATCGAGCATATAGGTTGAAAGAACCAAGATGTGACCAGATTCATTTAATATATTAAAATAAATATATTACATTAAAAAGTATAATTTTATAGGAGGATGAATGTAACTACGAAATTAAATTATTTCTCAAGGTGATACTTGGTCTATTACCAAATATGAACTTTTTTAGGTAGTTATGCTTAATTCCATGTATAAATAGGTTGATAGTTTTAAATACTATGTTTAAGAAAAATCTCAGTTAAATTATATTATTTAGTTTATCATGTTAGACTAAAAAATATTTATTTATCTTTTCGTCCATTCGCATAATTTAATCAAAAGTCATTTAAAAGACTATGTTGGTTAAATGAACGAAAAAAATATTTAATTTTATTTTTATTGAATTTCATATTTAGCACATATGTATATGAATAATTTAGTGAAATTTATTTTTCAAATTAATTTTCATCATTCAAGGATCGGTAAATGTCAATCAGGGAAAGTGGTCCAAGGTTAATGGTTTGATTATAGATAAGAAAAATTTTATTTACTAAATTTATAAATTTGAGGAACATTCTATGTTATTAAAAATAATAATATTTATATTTTTGGACATGGTATCTACAAAGAATTGATAATTAGGGTGATGGAATCTATAAAATTTTCCAACACTAAAAATGGAATAATAAATATCAAATTATAAATCTTTCCATAATCAGTCTTATTATGATAAACCTATAGATATAAAAACAACTAATCTATATAGAATGATTTATAGATATATAAAATTATATTTCATCCTCATCTATCTTGTTATCAAGAGAACATCTAAATTTATTCCTGCTTAAGAATATTTTAGTTGTGATCATCCGTGAAAAATGAAAGTGATCAGGATCATCCAATATAAAACTTAATGATTTTTAGAGAAATTCTGAGATTTGGATTCACATTTTGAACAATAGTAGATGTATTTTTGACTTGTATCCTATAAACGAAAGTAATGAAAATATTTATTCAACTATATCCCCATCATTAATATAATTTTAGTTTTATGAGATTCTATATCTCCCCATTAATTAATTACAAATTAAATATTAATATCCTCATTTTATTATAATGACATCTTTATATAGTCATGTAATCCACCTTTTCTTTTTTACATGATGTTTTAATCCAGTGTGTAAAATATTACATTTAAATTAATTCTTAAATTATATTTTTTCATTCCCAAAAGGACCTTCTACAACACATGGATCTATCATGTGGTATTATTGGGAACACATGATTAATATGTAATTATTTTTTATTCATTTACAATTTTTATTTATTTTAATTTTATTTTACTTATATATATATATTTATTTTAACATATAATATCATCATCGCTTCCCTACTAGAATCCCAATGGTAAAACATATACATGGATAAGAATAAAAAATGAAGAAAACTATGAAGATCACCATACAGAGATGTCAATTTATCTTCCAAGACAAAACTAGAGTACATGAATTGTAATTCCTATATACATTTCCTGTACGATCTTATTATATATTCAATTATTGTTATAATGTATGATTTTCTTGATGATATTAGATCTAGGATCTAATAAAATAATATCAGTATGTAAAAAAAAAACTAGCACACATCATGATGAACTATATGTCGGGTAACCAAGTTACATGAAATGTACTACATTAATTGTCATAGCTAATAACACGAGGTGTAAAAAATTCCATGAGTTGTATATATTACATTTGGATAGGTGACTCGTTAAACTATGATGAAAACCGCCATGTATATTGTGTACATTCCATGTTCCACAAACTCATCCATGGTAGGAACATGCCCATTCCCATGTTGAGTACTGCTGACATGGGTAAAATATAGTACCCTATGTATCATATTACATAGTGTGTATTATGTTGTAGAAAAGGTTCCTTGGTCTTTAAGGAGAAACATTAAATATATAATCCAACCAATTCACATGTGTTCAATTTTTCTTTTCATTTATATTACATACAATGTCATTGGATTGTTAATTATATATTAAATTAACTTCCATGTAAATATTTTTGCTAATATCATGTATTTTCATCTGTGTACACTTGTGTTCTATAATAATATTAAATTAAGTAATTTTTTGTTATAAATTATGGATGATGGTGTCTTAAGGATAACTGGTTGGAATTATGATAAATAGAATTTATTAGATTAATTCATGGTTAATTATCTAAAATAATGAATGAGTTAATTTAATTGATAAATAAATTTGACATCTATTCTTATATCATGATTTGTTCATGATAATGATATTATACCAAACAATTTTATTGGACTAGTTCCTATTAGTTGTTATTAAATTAAAATCAATGGATTATATACCATCCCCTCTCCCATATTATTTAATGTGTTGCATGCCCAAGATATATGTTATATAAACCCCTATATCAAGTCTATTGGATCAAATTACCTTTTTTGATCAATTAATAGGATGGAGCTCCTAGGATAGAGGAGGTGCTATGAGTCAAGGATCCATGGTGAAATTGACTGAGGGGATGCAGAGAATTCGAGGTGGAATTCCAAAATATGAATCAGTATATGGTTCATGTTGTTCCCCATAGGCTCTAGGGTAAGTTTATCATCAACTGGATGACCATCCATTACAGAGTGTCTTCATCATTCCACTTGTATATTTTTTAGTTTCATTGATAATTATTTATGTATATTTATTCCACAAAATAACATAAAGATTGAACTAAAAAACATACAGTTTGGAAAAAAAATTGAACAAAATTATTCACCGATTTTTCATCAAACACGGTTAATTACTGAAGTAAAAGAAAAATAAAATTTGAAATGAATGTCTAATGATAAAATGGGTTTACACTAAAAGATAATAATACCTAAACTAGACAATTAAGATTGTATTTCTATCCACTACTTATGTTATAATTGTCCTCATAATTTAAAGATATTGAGAAAACCATATTGAGTTAATTTCAATTTTTATTGATATTTTATGTTGAATTTGTGGGTTAACATAAACTTTTTTACATCAATGGTTGACTTTCTATGTATTACTTAGTGTAACTGTAAGTAATATTTCGATAAAATATGTAAGACATGATTATATTTTTGAGGACATCACTCAATGGATCAAGAATATTTGAGTCAATTATGTTGGATTGTAATTAATACATAAAAACCATAAAACATAATCTAAGGCCAAGTATAGGTTTTTATAAGGGGAATATTGATCTTTAAGACTAGAATATCTAAGAGAAAATATATTCTAACAGTGATATTAAAGACTACTCGGTTTCAAAAAATTGCGGGAGTTTAATATAAATTAAATTAAATTTATTATTATTTTTTGTAATAAAATAAAGTACAAATTATATTCTATTAAGTTATATAAATTTAAAATAAAATGACTATGAAAATAGAAATATGATATATACTGTGGAAGGATAACATTCTCACTACTATGAATTTCTTGGAATAATATAAGCACCTATGAATTTGACTATTCCTTGAATTGAAATTATATATGCTTCAATCCCCCCTACCAAGGATCTTTCTAAAGAGGATAGTGTGGAAACATTATCTATCCGTTTGAGGTGTGTATATGAAAAATAGATGTTAAATGATTAATTTTATATTTTTTTAAATTTGATATTATAAATAAATATAAGCATGTGTATGAATATATCATAATTTATCAATTATGGGTTCTCTATCAAGATAAGGAGAGATCACAGAGATATTATATCTCTAAGGAAATTTTCACATACATTTGTACTAATTCAGTGCCATTTGGTACACATGTATACAAGTTGATTGTCTATATTTAGAAACTATACATTATAGTTTTTAACATCACTCATGAGTTATGCAAAGATATCATCATGTCCCCAATTCCCAAAAACATCAATAGTTTTAAAATGATTTATAATATGATCAATAGTGATAATACCCTTTTTAAAATTCATACTATTATTCACAAATTTGATATAGAAATTGGTTGTGAAAAACCCATCATCCCTATTGTGAGAAAAGATATGAAGAACATGGAAAATGCCTTATAGTCTCATTCTACATCTATGGCTCTAGGTTCATTCACTTCTTTGATTAAGATGATCCAGGTGTAAGGAAAGAACCAAGATGTAGTATGTTTTCATGTATAATGTAGGCCAAGTGGAAGATGAATTTTACCAAGCCAAATAAATAAGGGGATGCTTTAAGTGAATTTATTATAGAGTGTAGTGTTTCCATAACTCAATGTTGGGTAATAGATACTACCATCTATGCTCATTATTGTATCAAAAATTGGGAACAATATAGATTTTCGAAGGTTTCCATTGATTATATGGATCTATATATTTCTAATGGAATGGGTCTAGAAACAATATTCATTAGATACTACCACATCACATTGACAATATAATTTATTTTCATTTTTTGAAATTATTTTTCTATTCTTAATTTTACCATGAAAATAAGTTTTATTTTTAGTTTAGAAATGGGTGGATTTATATTCATATTTGTATATATGGTTTAAAACAGTTATAAATATAACATATGTTATAGAATGAAACATTTAAATAACAATATTTTTTATTAAATTATAAAGTCCAATTATTGGAAATTGATAATGAAATAATTTTACATGACTAAATTAGAACCCAATTATTAAATCATCTGTGTGATAACGTAAATTTATAGCAATGATAACATCTCTATCCAGATGGTTACTTATATTTTTTTTAATATTAAACCAATAAAAATATGTAATTCTTATATAAAATTCATGATGAATATACTATTATTCGATGGTCTTGGTGTAATGGACATAACGAATATCAATTTGGTACAACAGATGCATGTGAACCTTTTCAACTAGAGGATTTATGTGGATTATCAAACATTATTACTTTTATTGATAACATGAAAAGGTATCGTCATATCTATTTAATGATGTGTAACTTATAACCCATTTATAGGTTTAATGAGTTCAAGAGTGAAATTTTGAATTATCATTGTGTGAGGATAATGAAACATCAATCAAATAGTAGTGCCGAATAAATTAATAATTATGTTAACAAATATTAATGGGAATATGAGATTTGTTCTCAAATCAATCCAGGATATACATAGCGGTGAAATGATATTAGTGAAAGTTGTAATAGTACAATACAGGATATGGTATGGTCGATATTGAGTTATAGAATCCATCCATTATCCTTTTTTTAGATATATATTATATATGACATCACAAATACTAAACTGAGTACCAGGTAAATAGATAATATTATTCCATTAGAGTTATTGAGTGAAAAGAAACTCATTTTTATAAACGTTCATGAATAAAAGGATAAGAAATTTTTTAATTCTACCAGTAAGAAAAAATAAAACCCCAATGCATGATGTGTTACTTTTTAAGGAATCCTGAAAAATATGGTGATAATATCTATAGAATCCATGAAACAATAATGTAACAATTGAAAGACATTCCATCATTCATGAGAGGGTTAATTTCATCATATATTATAGTTGGAGAAGGATTTACTTCAAAAACATAGATTATCATTATACAAAAGTGTTGGTATATAGGATGGTTCCACAACACCACATGGATGAAGTTATTACTGAAACAAAAGTATCACATATGATCATTTGGGAAGTTAGAGAACTATAGGGATATGGATTTCTAGTCTATGATAATGGGGAATGATTTTATTTAATATATTGATCCAAAATGATAAAATGAAGAAGTATAATGATCATTATCTATGATATAGAAAGAATCCATTAATTATAAGATGAATTCAATGTATTCGAATAATGTTTTGGTTTTAATCAATTTTATACATGGTGTAATTCATGTTCAGGATAAACTTTTATTCAACCGAAGTATTGAAATTGATGAAAATTTAAATACATATAAATCAAAACTTCTAAATAAATTTATTACATGACATCAACACATTTACTACGATGAAACATTTTATCCTATTTTCAAATTTAAATACATCAAAATTCTTGCTACTATAGCATCATACCATGAGTATGATATTTGGAAATGTATATTAAAACAACATTCCTTAATAGTAAATGTCTAGAGAATTTTTATACAACACAACCCAAAATGGTATAAAAATCCAAGAAACACCAATAATATTTTCCATTTAAATAGGTCTATTTACAGATTAATGAAAGTACATAGGTCATAAAATATTTGGTTTGATGAATCCATAAGTGAATTTGTCTTAATTATTAATAAATATGGGCCATAATTTTATAATAGGTTTAGGGGGAGAAAAGTTCATTTCCTAGTACTATATTTCGAAGATGTATTACTAATCAGAAATGAAATACCAGATTTACTAGTGGTTAATTTATGGTTGAGAAAGTTCTTCTCTATGAAGAACTTCAGTGAAGCGTCATATATTATAAGGATCATGATTATTCATGATAAATCCATGAGGACTTAGAGAATATTTTTGCGTATATACTTTTACTAGATAAGGATGAGGTTTAGTATGAAATATTTAAAGAAGGGGCTAGTTCTAGTCTCACAATATATACATCATTCCATGGAAATGTGTCTTCCAACATGTGAGGAATGTGATAGAGTGAGTTCGAACCCATACACTTCTTTGACTTGATCTATCATGTATTCCATATTATACAAGAGGATTGATGTAGCCTATTAATTTTGCATTGTTAGAGGGTATCATGTAGATCAAAGTGAATAACACTTGACTAATACCAATGTTATCCAAATGAATATGAGATGAACTAAGGTAATTTTACTATTTTATAGTGGAGATGAAGAGTTATTCATTTTAATTATGTCATTTTTAGGATAAATTAGAATGATTAGAATCCATAGTATGGGTATCTAATTTATGTAAATGAAGGATCAATGTTCTAGTGTAGTTCTAATTTTTTTTACAGATTATACAGTTGTGTATGAGTTTATTTTAGATTTGTATTTATAAAAGGAATTATTATGGATTCAAAATTATTTCCAAGACATTGATTTAGAACCATTAATTCTATACACTATCACTATTTACTATGATAACACTACCGTGGTGGTTATCTCAAAAGAGCTAAGGTCAAAACAAAGGATAATTAAAATAGTTCAAAACTATCATCTCTTGAAGTATTTTTGTCAATATGGTGATTTTATGGTGAGTAGGGAATCCATAAAAAAAATTCATGGTGTCCCATTGATCATGGAATTATTTCATTAATGGTATGAGTATCATTTGATATCTAGTGTACTGACTATTGTTTTTAGTTTGTGACATTGAAAGTTTTAGTCTATTGGACTTGGTTTCCTATAATAGAATTCATTATTTCTTGATTACCTTATTCAGTATTAATTTTGTTTATTATTATATCAAGATTGTTACTTTTAATGATTATTGAAATAGTTAATTTATAAATAATATATATTCAACTTCAAGATCATTTCATTTTCCTGCTATGTTGGGAAATTGGATCGACTATAAAAAATTTCTTGAATACATGTTCTCTACCCAGATGATATTTCATAACGGGACATAGAAGATGATTTATATCAAGGATAAGAGGATAATAATACATTGAGACTCATTCTCATAGAGTTTTATTGTGGAAAAATCATGGATATGAGTTTGTGAGAAAAACTCATGAAATAGGAAATCCACATTTCCATGTGTCATTGGATATTCATTTCAGAAGACACTTATATTGATCCTGAATCATATAAAATATAATCATTGGATATCATGACTTCTATATTGTGACATATTTATGAAAACCAGGATGAAAGATACTATTTTTGAGGTATGATACATTAGTTACATCATGAGTGATATTGAATTAATGGATAATGTGAGAAAGGATTTTCCCCTTTAGTCACTTAAGGAATGTTGATTTATTAGGCCCTTTATTTTGAATGTAACAACCTACTGAGGCATGTGGCCACAATGTTCAGTGGGGAGTTTATTCCTAGAATAACAATTAATGTTAAATTTGTCATATAGGTTGATAGAACCATCAATAAACCTCTATTATTATAGATAACATGAAAAGTGTATTATATTACACTCGAAGCATTCATTGGAGGTTAAATGTAATTTTTTCATTAAAATAATTCTATATAGGTTCCATATAATTTTTTTATATGATGAACATGCAATTCATTTTGTTATGGTTGATTCCATTAAGAATGTGTCCACATGGGTCCCACACTGAGTGTATCAACTATTTCATTTAAATTTGAGTATTAAATTTAATAATTCATAATGTTAATCATTTTTTATTGTTTTTATCGATCATCATTATTCCATGAAAAGTAATTAAAATTAATATAAGAGTTAAATAATTTCCTATATTTATTTTTATGAATGAAAAAATATATTTATTTAATTTTTCAATGGATAATGCATTTATGTGTATTTATTAAATAAATATTTATTATTCAATGATCAGTAAATGTTGATGAGTGAAAGAAGACTGTGCTTAATGGTTTGATTTCAAATGATATAAATTATATTTATTTATATATTAATGTGATGAACATGTAAGAAAATTAATAATTAAAATATTATTGTTTTTCTACATGAGCTCAAAAAATAATTTTAAATTAATAGAAGAATTATATTCAATTTCCCAACCTTAATAATTCTATAAAAATACTTAATTATAACACTTTACATTATCACACATATTGTGAGAAATAGATAGAGAGATAATATGTCAATATTTGGAGAGATGAATAGAGATATAGAAAATAATTTCTATACATCATCTCTTGAACCATCAATATAAAACAATGATTTATTCATCATTAAAAAGAACTTTATTATGATCAACCATTAACAATTTATGTAATCATGATTGAACAAGTTAGCACCTGATGATTTTCAATAATGTACCTCGTTATTGGTGAATGGGTGGATAAACTCTAGAGGTATTTTTTTTACCTGGATCATACTAAAATATGGTGAGTTGACGAGATCATGTAAACCAGATCTTCAATGAAGAGAGAAAAACAGGATCAGGCAATTCTAAATTGACACATAAATTAATTATAAATACATGGGAAGATCCTTATTTTTGGTTTTGGTATTTTAATCAAGTTAAGAATCAATTTTTTCACTTGATGTTAAATTTTGACCATGATATAAAATGATTAATAAAAAATTATGGCTAAAATACAAGTTTTTCATACCATTGATTATTATTCAGCTGCATGATTTTTCATGACCGGTCCCTTCGGGCCCATACCATTACTACCCCAAGCCTGCCCTCCATCAGCCAGAGGATGGCTACTACCACCAGAAACGCATTTCCCTAAAATGGTAATGCATTTCCAATGAACTGGAAAAAACATAGACCAAGAACATGAAATGATGTTAACCGTGTTGTAAAACTGCAGTAGTAATAGTTTTTACTAAATGTATGGGGCTGGAACAATCCCAACAAAAAGACACAATATAATAGAAATTAAAAAATAGATCCTGAGATCGTTCACCATGGATCATACCCGAAGGGTAGGTACAACTCTTCTCCAAAGATCTCCACATTAACCAATCACCTCCATGTTCTTCTTGTTCCATGATCTTGTAGTCTCATCCAAGCTGCTCTTTATCTACATAAGACAGAATAAGGGTTGGGTGATGCCCGTGTAGGGGTGAGTATAAAAATACATAGCTGGGACCCTGAGACCCCCAATGTATCTCATAATTTAACAAAGGAAAACTAAAAAGCATGATATCAATCAAAAGGAACAAAGAAAAAGACTCATCTCAAAGCAGGTATACAACTAAGAGTTAAATAATAAAGCTGATTAATATTAAGCTACATCATTTTATTCCATTAAGAGTTTCCATATCTGAACCACGAAGAAGTTGTTCCATTTTCGATCCACATAGGTTCGTATGTCTCTGATACACGACTTGCCGCTCTAATGTCGGTCCCCGTCTGGTCGTGCACTGCTGAACCACACAACATCACTATAATGCCAATCCACACATTGTTTCTATAATTCATATCCACACATGGTCACTATAATTCAGATCCACACATGGTCTCTATAATTCTGATTGACACAGGGTCACTATAATGTTGATCCACACATGGTTGCTATAATGATGATCCACACAAGTTATATATAATGTTGATCCACAAAGGGTCATTATAATGATGATCCACATAGGATATCTATAATGATGATCCATACAAGGTGTCTATAATGCTGATAGCCAGCCACATGATTCCCCAGACTCGGTGCACATTAGTTCGGTATTATCCGCTCCTCATGATATCAGTCAAGACTCAACTAACAAGATGTTCCACAAAGGAGAAACCCAAAGGACTGCTATGTCGTAAGAGTCCCAACGCAACATAAGACACACCTATCGTATGCCCAGTATGTGAGTTATAGGATTTTTAGTGCCGAGGGCCCTGTTAGGTTCGGGTTTGATCCAACAAGGCCATACTTCAACATTCTCCAAAACTCAGGTGGAGTTTTTCAAAAGTACTATCTCATACCAAAGATTCCAGTGTTATAGACGGTTTGTCAAACAGAAGTCTGGTTTCTGTGATATATCCTTTTAAGCATATATGGGAATATAAGGGACCATGTCTCGTCCAGGCCGCCCTGACCGGGGCCGACCCAACCCGATCAGGGTATGACCTATCCAACCCCAAACTAGCTAGGTCAGACCATCCCAAAATTTCTACGCTAGCCGAGCGGCCTGACCCGCTTGCTGGTATTGTTCAACAACTGGTGGCAGGACCACATTCCCAAACAGCAAAGCCATTATGGTGATTTAATCAGCTGCACCACGTGACACTGCCCCTGTTAGCAGGACCAGCAGGGAATGAGTCCCCTTTTCCACTGTTCATTGTGGTGGTTACCTTATCCCTGGCGCGCTATGGTAAACTTCCTTTTTCCCAAGCGACCGGATGAGGGTCAACCATTCCTACTACTATCACAGATTCCCTCCACGGTGCATGATTTCACGCCTCCTACTATCACAGCGGTCGGTTGATGCCGACCATCACGGTCACCTGCTAGTACCGTTTTCCTAAGTTGTGTTGAAGGATCTTCCGCAGGACACTGGGTGAGCTATGGTGGTTCATTTTTCTTCCCTAAAATGCCTAAGGGCTTCCTGAGATTATTTTATCACTTCTTGGATTTCAGATTTATGTTATAGTCTAGTTTTAACATCACCCATGAAGAATGTGTCAAAAACTGAAGAGGTGGATGGTCCAGGCTTGGTTCGTTTGGCCCACACCCTCCGCATTAGTATCATAACAACAAGAAACAATTAATTCATCAAATATAGAAAATGACCCATTCAATACATCATCTATTGATCATTCATTCAAGAAAGAGAAAAAGAAACAATTCACTTAAATTTATACCAATCCTCTACCTAGTTTTTAAAGGTGATATCGCGGTTGTGGAGAGGGAATCTATGTTCATTGAAGCCGCTGAAGCCCATTGATTCAAGATTGATCCCTCGACATGAATCATCAAAAACATCATTCTTCATTGGAGGGGTTTATGGTCAGCACTTTGTCAGAGTTCTATCATAATCCTCCACCCTCTCACTTTGCTATATTTTTTAATAACTAAAGGGAGATTCGTGAAATTAATCCACCATTCAATTAAGGGTCCATCAATTGGAGTATTTAATGAGTTTCATTAAATAAACGAGGAGTGGTTACATAATTAATATATAACTGACATTGAAGTTACCTTAATGAAAGTTATACCACCTCCATGGTCCCCGCCCCCATCACTCAAAATGTGGTAGAAAAATAAAATAACACATATTTTATATCATTATTCTATTAAAAAGTCAGAAAATCCATCTATTTCACCTAACCTACTAAGGTCAAAGTTAAGACTCCCTTAAAAGGAACCTATTGCTGTGTGTTTAACACTGCCCTCAGATTTCCATTCCAGGAACCAGTTCAAAATTTATAAATTTCCACCAGCACATTTACTGAACGTATCATAACAAATAATTAAAAATTTATTCTGAGCACACCAGGCCTCAGAATCATGTCCCATCAGTTTTCACAGACTTTTAATGATCCCAAATAATTAAAAATAATTTATATTGAATTTCTGGGTCATTACATTCTCCCCACCATAGGTATTCCCCCCCTTGAAACCTACAACAATACTAGAGGGAAAAAATGGGGGTATTGGGCATGTATTTGAGCCTCCCACTCCCATTGGTCTCTTGGAGGTTTCCATGATACTAACAAACTCATACCTAAGGAATCAACCACCAATGATGGACCCACTCCATTCGATCCTTTATCTATACCGGGAACCCAGCAAACATCAACTTATCATCGCTTTCCAGCTCACCCCAGTCGATAAAGTGTGATATATCATGCACGTACCTCCACAGCTACGACACATGGAACACATTTATCACCCGTTGAATCTTGGTGGGGTAGGGATAGACATTATGCCACCTCACCTATTATTATGATGATCTGGAAATGTCCAATAATCCTCATAGATAGCTTTGCACCCCTACCAAACTGACATATCCTCATCGGGGTGAGACCCAAAGGAATACATGGTATCCCTCCTCAAACTCCAATGGTCTCCATATCCTGTCATCATAAGTCTTGTGCAGGCTCTGTGCAGTCTTCAACCTCTCTTGGATGGTATGCGCCTTCTCTGTGGTACCCCATACCAATTTTGGACCCGTAGGTGCCCAATCCACTTGGTTTGTCTAGTATAGTGGGAACATGAAATGTTTCTCTTACATGGCCTCAAATGAATCGATGCTGATTTTTTAGTGATAAATGTATTCGTAAACAATCACCACTAGAGGAAGGTGGTCTTCCCAACTATGGAAAAAATCAATGACACAAGCATGAATCATGTCATTGAGTGTCTGTATGGTCCACTCTGTCTGACCATCTGTCTGAGGATGGATGGTAGTGCTCAAAATTAGCTGACTCTCAAAAATCTCATCTAATCCCTTACGTAAGTTGTATGTAAAACAAGATTCATGATCTAAGATGATCAATGATGTCACCCAGTGATGTCGTACAATCTCCTATATGTAGAGGCGTCCCATGCTATCTACTAATCGCGCCTCTAGGATGCATAATAAATGGGTCAACATGGTGAGTGGGAAACAATCACCTAAATAGAATCGTGTCCCTTAGAAGTATGTGGAAGCCCCTTCATGAAGTCCATGGATATACCATCCCACCTCTACTCTGGTAGCTTATGTGGATGAGCTAAGATTGCTGGTACCTAATGCTCAGCCTTCACTTGCTGACAAGTGTGGCATCGTGAAACGTTCTCCACTACTGCTTTCTTCATCCATGGCCACCATTACTGACGCCATAGGTCCTGGTACATCTTCGTTACATTAGGATGTACTGCCAAGGGGGATGTGGGGAACACCCTCAAAACCTCCTCTCATAGTGTCACCGGCACCATGGTGCATACTCTGAAGATGATGAAGTGCTCCCACCTTCATAAAATCTTTCAGGATCTATTCCTGAGCATATATGAGTACATCAGGCCTCGCGATCAACATGTCTAAGATGTGTCTCTGGAACATGGTGAAGAAGTGGGGGAGTGATAGTCATTTACTAGAGGTATGATGCTCTATCTCTATCCATGAAGGATATATGTAACACAGTTACCTTCTATATTTCCTCACTCAATAACTATAGACCATACCGTCAACTATTTCTATCTGCTACTACATTCCCCTTCCTAGGAGTGTAGACTATTTCAATGTAATAGTCCTGGATAAACACTACCTATCATCGTTGTATCAGGTTCATGCTCTTTTGTAAGAAGATATAATTGATACTCTTGTGATGATTGTAGACAATAAAATGTTCACCCATCAAGTAGTTCCACCACATATTCAGCGCAAATACCACAACTTCTAACTCCACCTAATTTTTAGAATTATTTTTCTCACACTGTCTCAAATTTTGTTAGATTTAGTCGATCACCACTCGATACTGCATCAGGACATAACCATGTCTGATCTCTGATGTGTCACAGTAAACTACATACCCAACAAAATCTTTTGGTAGCATCAATATGGGGGCACTCGACAGTCTCTGCCTCAGCTCTTGGAAGCTCTTATGGAACATCACCATCCAGGAATGATTTTCCCTTATTCTTCAAAGTTGAAAAGGGTGTCACAACTCTTGAAAAGTAGGGTATGAATCTCTGGTAGTACACATCAATTCCCAAGAAACTCTGCACATCGGTCACACACCTAGGTGGCTCCCATGAAAGCACTTCTTCTATCATTGGAGGATCCACTGAAAATCTATCCTCTGAGATAATTTACCCTATGATGTGGACTTACTATATAAAAAAATTGAACTTTGAGAGATTTCCATAAAGATGGTTTTCTTAGACTGTGTCCAGAACTATCGTTAGATGCATTGAGTGATCCTCATCGGATGCTGAGGTATATCAGGATGACGTCAATGAAGACCACCACAAAATGATCGAGGAAATCTTAGAAGATCATGTTAACGATTCCCATGAACACTGTTGGGGAATTCATCACAATGAACGGTATTAACAAGAAATCATAATGGTTATACAATCATCTGAAGGCCGTATTTTGTATGTCCTCATCGCGTACTCTGAGTTGATGATAACCTAATAGGAAGTCTATCTTCGAAAATGATCGAGCTCTATTGAGCAAGTCAAAGAGATCATCAATCATCAATAGTGGATATATGTTCTTCATGATCACCTGGTTTAGGCACTGATAGTCCACGAAATGCCTCAGACACCCATCTACCTTCTTGGCAAACAAAATCAGGGATGCCTATGGAGAAACACTTGTCTTTGTGAACCCCTTCCTCTGCAAGTCCTCCAACTGTACATGTAACTCACAAAGCTCCATAGGATCCATCCAACATAATGGTCTAGATATCAATTACATATCCGGATACATGTTGATGAAGAAGTCTAGAACTCTTTGAGGAGGTAGTCCCAGAATATCATCATGAAGGACATCAACATACTGGTCCACCACTACAAGATAACTAAAACTATTCACTCCAAATTATTTGAGGGTAAGGATAGCCAACTGATATGTGATCAGCTGAACCCTCTTCTGAGAAGGCCAATCATATGATTCATAGGTTCCCTTCTCTCTAGTGAAGTAAAAACAGATCCCATCCTAGCAGACACACCACACATTGCAACTAAAATAGTCAATCTGAGGATTGACTGTGGATAACCAGTCCATACCCTAGATGACTTTATAAGGCCTCGATACTCCTACTAGGAGATCCCATCCATAGAACATGCCTCCTAGTGTAAACCAACACTACCAGCACCAGTGTGTAATCATCCAATCATCTCTCGTATGAGTCTCTAATCTAAAGGATTGAGCCAATGGCTCTTCCAGAATCTCTGAGCTTCGAAAGAGAGTTGTGGAAATGAAAGCGTGACTAGTAACTCATGTCTATAAGTAATACAACTAGCGTGGAGTAGACACATATCCTTCCATGAATCATATATGGAGCACCATGGTCGTAGGCCTTATCCCCCTAAAGCTATGCTTGTCCCTGTCTCCCTTCTCCCTGAGGTCAGGGTGGACCATCTAGAGGTGTTGGCACTAGAACCTCAAATCGCTTCCCACTATCTCTTTCATGGATTACTCCCTGTCCAGGTCTCGAACCCTATATCCTTCCTCACATGAATTGATTCCTCTACCTCGGTGGTCCCTCAACCGTCTTCTGATGATTAGTATGGCGGGTCAGGATGCGGCGAGCTCTGTGTCCCTGCCCGCCGCAAATGAAGCACAATTTTCTTCGCGGATGGATTTATCTATCTCATGAGCTCCGAACCTACAAACCTATGTCCTGGGGCCATCTCCTAGAAGGTTTGGCCTAGATGGACCTCTGCATCATCAGCCAACTATCTGCTATAGATGACTCGGCTACCTATCATCCGATGGTGGCTCTCACCGTCAGTGCCTGCTCAGCTAAGAAGCTCGCCACCAATAAAGATTCCTCGAGTGCTTCAGCCTGCATCGGGGTATTGAGCAATATCATTAATCCAATGATCTCTCTCTGAAAAAACATCTCAAAAGTATGGGCCCTGAGGAATGGGTCTTGTACCGTGTCAGTGTAGTAGTGATAGAGTTCATTGAATCTTTATGATTACTAGGCTACTGTTAGGTTTCCTATTGTATGTGTAGGGGCTACTAAATATGAAAATAGCATAGTGTCTCTAGAAGAAACTCTTCCATGAAGAGTCTCTCTATGTCTATCCAGATGAGGATCACCTCATCGCGTAACTGGAGTTTCACGCTCCACAAGTTCCCTGTTGTGCTCTGGAGGAGGTCGGCATCTTTGACCACCATCTGCTCTAATGGTGTTCCAACTAGGCGAACAACTCATGCTATTCCCTCAAGCTTGTCCTCAGATTCATGGGGATATGTCTCTCCTCAAAATCTCAGAGTCCACTTTCACTGGACTTCATGCAAAGTGCTCAGATGGAATGCACCATCGCTAGTGGGCTGGTGGAAACTTCTTCCCAATGAGTGGTGGTGCTGTTGGTGCACCACTCGATGGTTCCATCATTGTAAGAGGTCCATACACTGAAGCCTCGTCGCATGGTGGGGCATCACCATGAACTCTCTCTGGAATCCTGGATGGATGTCTACATGGTGGCATCCGGAAATAAACAGGTGTTCCATAGTAAATAAGTTATACTTGGTGATCTAACTAAAAAGAGATCATGAGTATAACATTTCCAAAACACACACTATCAGTGTATTCGTGCACTGAGATAGAAATCAGAATTCAGGGTCCTAATATTTGGATATGTTGGCCTCAACACTAACACTGCACTCCTTGAACTGAAAACCACACTCAATGAACATAACACTATGGCTCTATCGGAAAGACCATATTCCTATTTTTTTGGTAGAACAGACTCCTCTGATACAACTTTGTCACGAACTGTCCCTCGGGGTTGGCACTGTGGCTACCCTGTGCCCGCCATCCATAGGCCATGGGATAGGGACTATCACTGGAAAGGAATTCCCCTAAAAAGGCAAGGTATTTACTTTGAACATACGAACAAATAGAGGCAAAAGAAGAGAAGAGTTGAAACACGTAGTAAAACAATAGTAGTAAATGTGTATACTAAATGTAAGGGGCTGAAATTCAAGCCCAAATGAATGATACTATACAAAAAAATTGAAAAATGATCCTCATATTTTCCACCACAGATCCTACTTTAAGGGTAGGTACAAATCATCTCTATAGCTATCAAAGTTTACTAGTCACCTTTGCCTGCTGCAAGGTCCTAGATCTTATTATCTCAGGCGATCTGGTTGTCATCTGCACATGAAACAATAAGGTGCAGAAAAAACTCATGCAGGGGTGAGTATAACAATACCCAGTAGGGACCCCAAGACCCCTGGAGGTCACTCAGAATTCAAAAAATAAAAAACTCAAAACATGACCTCAATCATAAGGCACAAAAATAACTCATCTCAAACCAGGTATAAAACTCAGACTTCATGAATAAAAAAGATTAGTCTTAAGCTACATAATTTTATTCCCTTAGGATATTCCACAACTAAACAAATAATATGTTGTTCCATTGTTGATCCATATAGTTTCGTATGTCGCTTATCCACAATGGGCTGCTCTGAGGCTGCTCCTCATCAGGTTGCACACTACTAATCCACACAGTGTCTCTATAATGCTGATCCACACAGGGTCACTATAATGATGATCCACACAGGGTCTAGATAATGGCGATCTACAAAATTTCTCTATAATGCCGATCCACATAGGGTCTCTATAATGATGATTCACACAGGTATTCTATAGTAATAATCCACACCGAGTCTCTGTAATAATGATCCATATAGGGTATCTATAATGGTGATCCACATAGGGTTTCTATAATGCTGATCCACACGGGGTCTCTATAATACCGATACCTAGCCACACGATTCCACACACTCGATGGGATTTTGTTCCTTAGTATCTAATCTTCAAGATTTATGCCATGCCTTATCTTCCACAATGTTCTAGAATGGAGTAAAACAAAGGACCACCATGTCATAAGGGTCCCCACGCGATAGACGGTGTGTCAACAGGACTCCTGGTCTGTGAGTTGTAGGAATTTTAGTGTCGAGGGCCCAGTTATATTTAGGTTCAATCCAACTTGGATATACTCCAACATTCTCTAAAACATAGATGGAGTATCTCAAAATTACATTCATGTTCCAAGGATTCCAACACCATAGATGGTTCATCAAAAATATGTTTGGTTTGTAAGATATGACATTTTAAGAATATTTAGACCCATAAGGGTCTAGGTCTGGTCTGACCTGATCAGACCTACCCAACCGGGGTATGGTCTGACCAGATATGACCAACCCAACCCAGTAAAAGTCCAACCTAAATCCGACCTATCTTGGCCTGAACTGGCTGGGCCGACCCGCATGGGATGGGCCGCAGGAAAATCCCACATCGGTTAGGTGTGGCCTGCCAGGTATCCTAACCTGTGGGCTCGTCACACCTCAGCTGGGCACGACCCACTGGGAATCTCGGCCCGCTAGCTGGCATGGTCCGCTAGACGATTAGAAAACAACATTCCAAAATTTTATTTTTTTTCAGGTGATTTAATCAGCCACACCATGTGGCAACAGCCCATTTTATTGGGACCCGTAGGGTGCAAGTCATCTCTGCCACGACTCAATGTTGTGGATCCCCTCTCCATGCCATGTGACGACACGTCTTCATTCACCAATGAGGCCATCCGAGGGACAGAAAACCCTATTTCCGATGCCGCTCGATGTTGTGGAATCCTTCCACGGGTGATAATGACATGCCGCCTTTTACCACCGCAGCCGGCTGAGGCATCCCGCCGTAGTCGCCCGCTGGTGTCTGTCACTTGTGTCACAACATAAAATCCTCCATAGGCCACTTGGTGAGTTCCAGTGGTTTTGTTTTACTTCTGAATTCACCAACGGGCTTCCCATGATGATACCGCTACTGCTTGGATTTCGGATTCTTGTTACTGTCGATTTATAACATGGCCCATGAAGAATACGACAATAACCGAAGTAACGGAGTGTCTGGGCCTTGTTTGTTTGGCCCGTGTCCTCCACGTTAGCATCATAACAAGAGGGTAATAAATAATTCATAAAAGATAAAACATAACCTATTTAATACCTTTGAGATTTTTAATTCCTTCAAGAATGAGTAAAAGAAACCATTCGTATGAATTTAAACAAAACCCCTATAGTGGTTTTAGAGGGGATGTTGTGGTTCTAAAGAGAGAATGGTTGTTTGTTGAAGCCATCATCATTCTTCGATTCTGTATTGATCCCTCAACGGGCATAATCAAAACATAATTCTTCATTGGAGGGGCATACCATCGACGTTTCTTTATAGTTCTCCCACAATCCCTCCACCCTCTCCCTTTTCTAACATTTTAATAACTAAAGGGAGAGTTTTGAGATTTATCCACTATTCAGTCAAGGGTACATTAATAGGTGTTATTAATGAGTCACATTAATTAAATGAGCAGTTGTTACACAAATAATATGGAACTGTCATTTAATATCCCTCAATAAAAGTATGACTATATCTGTGGTCCCTACCACTAAGACTCAAGAAGAGGTATAAAAATAAAATAACACATATGTTATTTGATTATTATTTTAAAATGTCTAAAAATATAGTTTTTTTACCCAACCTACTGCGGTCAATGTTATGCCTCCCATAGGTGAATTATGGCACTGCGAGTTCAATGGTTTCCTCAGATTTTAATTTTTGACACCGGTTCAAAAGATAGAAATCGTTGCCCACACGTTTACTGAACGTACCTTAAAAAAGTTAGAAAAATATGTTCTGGGCACACCGGGGCTCCGAAGCACATGCCGTCAATATTCGCAGACTTTTAATAATCCCAAATAATTTAAAGAGAATTTAAATGGAATTTACAGGTCTATACACTATTAACCTTCAATTAATATTAATCTTTCACAAAAACTATTGCAAATCTTTTTCTCCATATTAGGATACTTCCCCAATGGAATAATTTGGTTTAATTATTATCCAATTTCCATATTTAGTAGTATCACAGTAACATCCATTGATCTTTATAACTCCAATATAGTAGGATATGTTTTATTTAATCCTTTTGAGGCTCAAATCCTCTTTATCCTTATTAACTTTCAAACTTGTTACTTAATGCAGCCTAGAATCTAATATCTACTTGGATTTAAAAAATGTATTATTTATTAGTATAAGTTTTTATCATACTTATTACATATTTATTCTTTTATTATTACAAGGACACCACATAACCATGTGAGTTATTGTTAATTTTATGAGTATTGAAATCTTCCCTTACTCCTATCCTCGAGATTATTTCTATTCAACCTTCTATAATTTTTTTATCCAATGTGTTATTATATATTTAAAATCATTTGTACTATATTAGATATATATGAGAACCTTGAAATTAAGATGTTTCATTTCATTATAATACTTATTATCTCTTATCAAATAGAAAGCTTCACAACTTCACAAAATACTCATGCTTTCTTCATGTAGATTGAATTATTTAATAACCATAAAATACTATTCATAATGCTTCCTTGAATAAGTACACATGACATGATTACACACTTAAATTAAATGGTTTTAGTTAATAACATTATCTAAATAATCCAATCAGTTTAAATTACTACCAATATTGAAACACACTATTATTTTACTCTCGATAGAAGTTTCTTCATCGCAAAAGGATTGGAGGAATCACAAGCTAATAATATTTAAAAATTACCTTATATTGAGTCAACTATACAATATTAGAATTGAGAATTAATTAAAAATAAAAAAATTAATTTCACATAGAAATTTTCCTTTGTAATGCAATGAATTCTATACTCTATATTAAGCCACCAAATTGACCATTACAATTCCAAAAAATTACCCTAAAGAAATGGTTACATTTAAATATTATATAATGTGGATGTGATTAATGTTTTCTATATAAAATATATGATTGTCCCCAATGTCACATAAATAAAGTGGGATGACACTTATGAAGTTAATAATAACCTTGAAAAAATATTGTCGATACTTACTATATTTTGGATAACACATTTGTAATAGTTGATATTATATTTGTGACTAGTATAACTATCATGGTTTTTTAATTCTCCATATAATACTCTTACGATCATAGTTGAATAATATTTCATTTTCTATTTATCATATTCCTTCATTTCTGATGACCCTCACGATGAGTAAAATGAATCTGATGAATGTTTCATTCTCTATTTTCTATATATTAAATGAAATATAATAAATATTCTTATATAAAAAAGTTATGTACTATATTATATAGGAAAATGTATTATAAAAAATAGAACCATCTTACATTTGTTATAATATGAGTTCAAAAAATTTCATATAGTTTCATTGTATCCATTAGTTGTTTTCAATTTCTCGACCTCATTAATTCTTTCATATATTAACAAAATATCATTTTTTCTTCACATATTTTTATTTCCAATTTTTATACTCTTATTTATGGAAATATGGGTTACGTATATCTACTAATTATTCCCAATCTATTCCATTTCATTATACCTTATGAGTCCTACATTTGAAACAAATAATCTTACCTATTTAAGAAGACATCAACACTATATAAGAATATAATTCCCACATCCATCCACATAAACACTTTGAAATATATTTTTCTCAAAAATATATTCCATAAAATTTCTAGTCCTATTATTTATATTATCTAGACTTCTATGATGTGATGTTTTCTACTATCATCTTTATTCAATTATGTAACACATGTATTCATCATAATTACTAATTTGGTTCCCATGTGTATGGGAACCCCATTCTCCTCCAATAATTAATTGAACAATATATGTATTATTCAACCATTATAATGTATGTTACTATAAAACTTAAACCACTTAAAAAAATATTATAAAAAAACATTCCAACAAAACACATTATAGTTGAAACACACCCAACATAATTAGAAGAGGAAAATCAGGGGTTTGACTTTGAAGCATGATATAACATATTTTTTCTGTGGTAAAAACATCAACTGTAATATTAACTCTGACCTAATGAAGAAGAAATGGGAATCATTAGATGAAATAATTATTTAATGTAATACATTTGTTCTAAAAATTTAGAATTATATTAGTAATGTGAAAATAACATTTATATCTATATATGGGAACCAATTAAATTAGGAATGGTTGTAAGAGTTTATGTCATTCTTTCAGATTCCAATAGAGGAAGAATTATTTAATTATCTATTAAATACAATTATATCACTTTTATAAAGGTTTAATTATAATTTAACAATTTTTGTATTGTTTCTATTTTAATAAAAATGTAATATTTATTTCCAATTTAGAGAATTATGGATTTATTTCCATGTATGGAAATAAGAGTTTTTACTTCTAAAATGAGAGAACATATTATGGAAAACTATCTCCTATTAACATTCATTACATTTTATAATACTAAAACAATTTGTTGGAACATGCTAAAAATCATTTTCGATTGACACATATCACACACAACTATGGAATCACATTCAAGTTCATGTTAGAGAGATGTTGTGAAATATAAATATAAAGAGTGGTACTTAGATTATGTTGTTATAAAAACTATGTATATTTTTTCATGATTATTGTAAAGGTAAAATGATTGAAAATACATTTATTGGAAATAGTAAAAGGGTCCTGTAGATTAAAAAATTAGTTTATACAAATGAATATAGAGCATTTTCAAATGAATCTTGAGGTGTATACACATACTTCATAACTTGTTCTGATTAATTTTGTAGATATGGGAATATCCACTTAAAGAAGTATCTGTTTAAATCATTTAGGAAATTTAAGGATTACCTAACTGTTGTAGAGATCCATAATGGTATGAAGATAAATAAAGGCTACTCATATTATGGAATAAAATATGTTAATCTTTGTTTCATCAATTATATATGGGTGTTTAAGATACTATCCCAACTCACCCCTCTATATACGACCAAGTGTAATAATGTATGTTATATGAGGAACTAGTAATTATTGGAAATGGATTTATAGTTGTGGAGTTATTAAATTCAATCATTATCCTTTTAAGAATATGTATTTCAAAACAAAACATGTTTACCTAACCAAGTGGAATTGATAATGGAAAATGGTATTCCATACCATCTTCTATATAATCATATGATTATTTTTTCACATATGTTAGTTTATGTAAGAAATGATTTTTTTCATAATTTATTTTGAAAAAAACGAATCCCTAAGTCAAATGGTTTATTTTTACATTAAATACTATGAAAACTTTTGGTTATTGTATATATTATCACTCAGATAAAATGGTCATGGTCGGTAGGCATACCTCCACTCTTATGAGGGAGAACATCTTTAATAGTGATATTTGGATAAGGATAAACATTGACAAGGCTGGGATAATGATATATTATTTTTAGAATAGTGAAAAATTCACAAGATCCCTATGATTGAAGCTATTATTTAGTTATAATTAATCTGTATAATCTTTTGAGAGTTTAGAGAACCAATAATATATGGTTTTCTTGTAAATTGTGATAATGATAAATTCTTAGTTTCTAAAAATAAACTTTTATTATATTTTTAATAAGTTTTATAATTAAATGTTCCAATGTGGAATGAATCCATGAGTTATTAAATGGATTCTTTATACTAGAAACAAATGTAGGTTTTTGTAGATCCTCAATATAATGAAATGAATATTCGGTGTAAATGGGTATTCATGAAATATTTATATGTGGATGGTAAAGTTTGTACCTATAATAAAGATTGGGTTTCAAGAGGGTTTAAAAAACATCAAGGAACTGGAAATGAAAAGAAATATTTACTAGTATCCTTTTTGAAACCCATTAGAATTATATTATTTATAGAGACTGATCAAGTTTATTATATTTTTGAAATTGATGACCAAAATATATTGTTAACAAGATCCTTATTGTAGAAATATTTATACAAATACATTATGGTTTTATGAATATGAAATATTAAAATAATGTATGAATGTTATTGAGCTTCATTTATGGGTTGAAGAAATAATCAGGATGGAATAGTCATTTTCATGAACAAATATGATAATTATTTTTCCTAAAGAATGATTATGATCCCTGTATCTATAAGAGATTTATGGGGAGTGAAATGATTTTGATATCCATTTATATTGATGATATCATTAAAATGATAGGATATATAAGAATTGTATTCTATTAATAGGTTGTTAAAAAACACCTCTTGATGTAAGAAATAGTTGATGTATCCTATAGTATAGGGATCATGATCAATCCTGATTTATTATTGATGTAATATATGAATAATCAATGTTTATTCATTTAAGTCATTTCATTGTGTTTATTTGATAATATTTATGAATTTTAATCTTATTTTATTTCTTATTCTAATTTTAAATAGTTTTAACTACATGGGTTTTTTAATTTTATATGTGTGGTTACTCATTATAGTTTACATAATTGATTTATAATCATTAACCAGTGGCTATTTTATCCCTATAATTTTGTTTATTGTTTTTATATATTAGATGAACATTAACGAGTACATGAGTTGATCAAGTCTGGGCCATAAGATTCTAGTTCCCAGTTTTAGTTATTCAAAATTGGAATCAAATCATAGGTTTTCTGTTAGGATATCTGGTATGAGCGGGTAAATTTTCGAAATAAACTTGAATGGTAACCAAAAATGACATGGATATCCTTTTAATAGAAAAAAAATTTCAACATGGAGTTTGAGGAAAATTAATGGTTAGTGATAAATGAAATTCTTAAAAGATCATGTAGGCCTCGTAAGAGGTGATAGGGGGGTTTAGTTCTTATTTTATGATTTCACAAAATTATTTTTTAATAATAAATTTACCTATTAATAATCAATAATTTACATTATTAAAGATATATGGGGTCATTTATGATTTGACCAAAAAAATATCACATTTAAAGAAATAAATTTTTTTATAGCAATACATGTTATATTTTAAAGGATTTATCAAAATGTGGTAATATTTAAATTTATACAAGTTTTTATAGTCAAAAAAATATATTTACAACTTCTGTAGAGAAGTGATTTCAATTAGAGATAATGAATTATACTTTAATCAACAACAACTTATTATGGTTTTACTCAAGAGGAGACTACTGTGTAGGGTTCAAATCCATATCCATAAATAAAATAAATCTCTCACTATAGTATTATACCCACCAATAGAATCATAGTATTTCAACAACATTATAGATAATTTCGAACAAGTTTAAAATAGTCCACCCAAAACTCACAAAAAAAATAATATTATTAGTCTACACCTGGATGTGAAGACATCAACTAACAAAATATTCATTCTCTATCAGTGTCTTTGATGGCCATTATATAATATACTACATTTTGAGGTATGTAAATTTATTTCTCTCATGTAAATATTAATATTCCTCTTAAAGAAATTTGATACATAGAAAATATATATATACAATAACAATATCAGTCATTCATTATATTTCTCATTATATATTCTATATTTTCTATGATATATGGATATCATCATCTAGGTATTATCTTATGCTTCTAATTATTTTTCTTCCTCAAGAAATATAAGGTCTATAAAAGCATCACATCATTTCCCCCCTTATTCATCTAATTTTTTTCTCCTTTTTCATTGGTATAAAGCTCCATAAGAATACATTATCTGGTTCTTTCTTGAGTTTTCACAGACACATTTTTATAAAAATTATTATATTCATAAAATATTATATATATTATTTCCTTATATGAATATTTAAATTCCACGATATTTGATCCAATAATCTTCTCATTATTATCATTTAATTTTTATATATAATCAAATTAGTCTAATACCCATGATTTTGATATATTTATTTTCTTATAAAAATTTATCTAAACTGTTACACCACACATATCTTAATTCTCATTTTAAATAGATGAAAATTATCCAATTAATTCAACTATCTTTGATCATTATAAAACATTTATAATACATTATTTGAAATAATATTTTTATCAAGTAAAAATATACTAAAAATATTATATCTTCATATTCCTTTTCACTATGATTTAAATATATATAAATTACCAACATCATGATATTAATTTTATTAACAATGTCTTACTATCTTCTAACTTGAATATAAAAAATAATCATATTTCCAAAATTTATTTACATTATAGAGGATGTTAATTATTATAGGTGTCACTTTTATAATATTTAATATCATACATAGAGATAATATGATATTACATACTCATTATGAATATTATATATTTTGATAAAAAATATTATTCATTAAATTTCATATCTTCTATATTAGAAATAGTTTCATACATTTCATGAAAGTTATAATATTCATCAAGAAACCCTGAGTTTGGAGGGGTGAATCAGGGTTTCAAATTTCTCTTTTTATTCTATGGTTTCTATGAAAACATAGGTAATGACCTATTAAATATGTTATTAGTAATCCCAAAACCTAAATAAAAACAAATTTTGAAACAACCCAAGCTTCCATGGTATGTTTTCCTTTGAATAATGTAATAGCTTGCATTGTATGCAATTTCGAGATTCTAACACACCGTACCAATCAAACTAGCTGTAATGAATAGTAATAACCACTTTTTTAAATTTGATAAATTTTATCTATCAAAATGGACTTCATTTTTGGATTTGGAGTATCAAAATTAGCCTAGGGTGATTTTTTGGTATTTTTCTGAAAACATCCAATTTTTTGATGAATAGTGAAAAACACTGAATTATTGGTTAAAATCAAGTTTTTATTTAAATAATTATTTATTTTTGTTAAATTTATTTTAGGACTAATTAGATATGTTATATATATATATGTTCAATGTAATTCATTGGAGTCAGTTTATAATAATTTTAGACATGTAAAAAGTTTATTAAACTTTTCACCTTCTTTCACCCACCTCATAGGATAATTTGCAAATTCACATAAAACATAATTTAACCTCTTAAATGAGATGAATTTAAAAAAATAGAGAGACATGGTTAATATAAAGGATAAAAATGTAGTTCAATAAGATAAAAATAATTTTTTGTGAATAGTATCTTTTTACTTTTATTTACCACGGTAAAAAGTAAATTGTGTAATTAAGTGTAAAAATGATATTATTATTACCCTAAAACATGTAGTAATTACATTGAAGAAGAATAATTTGACCAAAAGAAAACTTATTAAAATAATATGAACCTATTTGGTTCACTTTGATTAGATTAGGACATTTATTATTTTCTAATTCAAAGAAGAGTTAATAGAGTTAAAATCAATGTTTAATAACTAAAACATTTTTAATATAGGGTTATACATAAGATAAATTCGATTATAAATATTAATTATAAATATAATACTATTTCCTACATAATGGTATTTTATTTATAATTTTTAGACAATAAATAATTTAATTTATTTATGACACAATGTTGATGCAGTAATTACCTTATTAGTGAAATATTAAAATAATTAATATTATGAATACCCAAATAAATATAATTTTAGACTTTTAATTAATTAAACTAATTTTAATGGATATTATGACATGTTAGTATTGATTAAATTAATTTTTTTTGAATTAATAATGTTATTAAGAATAAAAAAAATCAATTATTAAATAGTGTCAAAATTAACAAAAAGGAGTTTTTGTTAGAATAAATTATATTATTAATTTATATAATATTCTTAAAAATATAAGGCTTGGCAAAATGACTTATATGATGATATTTATGTCATTAATGAACCACTTGGGGTTCTCTTGGAAGTTTATTGAATGTTCATTAACCATATAATATAAAAATACAAAGAGACTTGGTAAATGTCAAACTATTTTACTAAGAGTTAAATCTAAAAGATAAGGGTACAATAGTGACCCAAAAATGTCTAAAACCTATTATTTGAGTGCATTTTCGACTCATACCCACCTTATACTTTAAATAATATACTTTGTATCCATTATAAACCTAATATTAATTTATTATAAAATAATACTTGACGTTATTCCTAAAGAGCCCCTCCTCCCCCTTATACAAGGACACCACTTCTAACCAATTTCTCATAGCACTCAAGCATTTTGGATTATCCAAAATCTACCCATTTAGGCTCCATACATTCATATCCTCCTCTTATAAGCCTTACCTTAGTCAGAATTCACATCAAGAGTACTTTTTGGTTCAAACCAAAGGGAGTTACAAAATTAAAGGTAACGATTTCTCTTACTTGTTTTCTTTTATTTTACTTCTTCAACCCGTAAAATCATCTTATTATTTTATTTTGTTACAAAAACAGTATCCTAAATATACTAGGATATTTTTATGATAATTATTCGAACTAAACATACCCACACCTTCATCTAATGGGTGAAGAAAATAATGTTTCCGTGGATGACAATGAAACGCCTCACGAAACGATGATTGCTCAATTATCTCCTACCGCCTTTCATGGTGGCCATTATGATGTAACTATAATTAAATATTATATTAATTATATTTATCATATATATAATCTTATTTAATTCCATTTTATATCAAACCATAATTCGATTCATGTTGTATATATATACGATAATTTCATTTGAGGAAGTGCGGACTACAGCCCCCTCAGAGTGATATGACTCGTTCATACCATACGTGGAACGTATAAAGGATGGTGTTAATGAAATTAAGATACACATATAAGATATTATATTATAATATAATATTCATATACCTATTTATCATTTGTTTTTGATTCATTTTAAAATGTAAAATGAAATTGAAGTAGCGTTCGTGCGTACGTACGGACTACCGTCTCCATGAATGCAATGAGATTCATTCCCCATCATATCCATTCAAGTATAATTCTAATTTTATGATTAAATATAATGTTTAAGGTCTTTATATCGTTCTGTATATGAATAAGATACAACCTTTCCATAACAAAAATGGCTTATGTAACAAAAAATATAAAATAAAATGAATCAGTTAACACCCTAAACAACAATAATACTAAGATATTATTAACAATGAAATATTAAAAGATCATATATGATATCATATTAATGTATATGATTCTTTTATAATTTAATAAAAATTATTTCACCATTATACAAAAGGATAAACTACCCTCATCCAAGGAAATGTAGAAGGTAAGGGTTTATTTAAAAATCTGTTCATTATCCGAGGTTGTTTATACATAATTATCTACTGGGACCTCTTTATCATCCACATCCTTGTTTCTTAAAACTGTATTTCAATAAATTATTACTATTTTACATAATATGGGTCAAAGTCATTTATACCATTTTTTGAATTTTTGTAATAATTTTATAAAGTAATCTTTAAGTTATTTTTCAAAGAAGGTCTTTTTAACCTTTTCGACAAAATTAAGGTAAGAATGTCTTTTTTTAACTTATACGGTGGGTGTGGCTATTTTCCAGCATTGTAAAATATCCAAATACTCCCTTACAAGCTTATAATAATTTTTTCAAAGTAAATTTTTTATTTTATAATAATGTTACTTTTAAATGATTAAAAAAAAAGAGATATTTCTCTCAAATAGTTTTTATTTCAACTATAACAACATCCTTTGATGTATTTTAAGCTAATTTGAAGTTTATATATTATGATACAAAACATCCATATTTAATTGAAGCTTTGGTGATATGTTTTATTGTGGATGTGTTAATTTTATACCATTCATGGTTTATTGAGAAAGTATTTAAAATTCAAATGCTAGTTATAATACGAATGTTAATGTAATGTTTAAACCAGTTCATATGAGGAATGCATTGGAAATAGTATGTGATGGGTGGAGCCCGCTATAGCTCCTTGATGCATTGGTAGGTCTCATGAGACAAACTAGTGACTTGGCACGAGGCCTTGACAAAATCTTATTTCTAGTCTTGGAACAAGGCCTTGGCTACACAGTTTTGATAGTTTAACATTATGCATTCCATCATTATGAAAGTGGTTATTGATATTGAATTTGATTATTCAACTAGTAGAATATCCATTTGAATAAGTAAATTGAATTATTTCATTTTATTTTTTCCATATTATGCTGAAGTTCAAGATTAAAAGGATTTAATTTTATTTATACATTTATTTAAATGTATATGCTTATTTATGAATGTTTCTGCTATATTTTTATCCTTACTGAGCATCTGAGCTCACCCCTTTCTATGTTTTATTTTTCCCAAGATGTGAAGAAGTATTTTATGAATGAACTGCAGGGATAGTATAAGGGGAAATGAGTGTGGAGAGAAGATGTTGTTGTAGTTTTCACTTTGTGATGTAATGTAAACTTTATGAATATATTTATTTATTCCAAGGATAATACACTAATCGGTCTTTTGAGACTTGATCTTTTGTTATCATGCCAATGTTATGTAATAATTCACCAACTCTAGGTAACTGAGGTTGGGGCGTTACAAATTTAGAAAATAAAAAACATTCCAGAAGCATTTTTAAATAGTTTACCTCTCTATAATGATCCAATAAGCATAAATTGATGGTCACTACTTTAAAAATCAAATGATATTAAAAATATATTTTTTGAATCACATTACCTAACTTAGATAACTTCCTTTGACTCATCATTAGTGCACTACTATATTTATATTCTTCCTTAGTTTAAGGAATTGATCGTTACCAAAATGTCATAAAGAATGTTTACTTTTTTTCAACATGATTGACATATTATGACTCTCTAATAAGATACCAAGTCTCTAGAAAGCCCACAAAAAATGAAACAAGAGAAAGGTATTTAGAGTAACATTATATAGTGTATATATTTATTGAACCAATATTACTCTTGAAAAAACAACATAAACTACTAATGACAACAAACTAATCACGTAAAACACATATAATAATATATCCTCTATATTATATATGTGATACTACCTCTCACAATATAAAATATGTCACATACATTATCAATAGGCTACCCTAAAAAAATATACCTCCTATAACTAACTCGATTTCATTCATTATGAGTAATCATGAAAATATTTAGATTTTATGAAAGAAAAATCAAATGTGGATACTTTTTCTCTGAAATATTCTTATAAGATATCCACTCCTCGAAAACATTCTTGAAGAATTCAACTACATTTATGATTTTTTTCAATTATAATATTCCATTTTAACCCATAAATCGTTAATTATCCTCTATAATTAGCATCAATAGTGGGGGGTTTATAGGAAATATAATCCCAACACTAGTTGATCACTCAAGTAAAAACTATACCATTTGTGGTCATCATACTATGAACATAATTCACATTTGAAGAATCTCATGAACCATACACCTTAATATACATTCCAAGAGAATAGTATGTCATGTTTTAATGTATACACACGTATTTTTTTGAATTCCACATACTTCATATACAAGTGATACTCCTATAAACACCATAAGATGTTACCTCTTTCCCACCACCATCATAATACATGAACCATATACTACCCATATAGAAGATGAAATTCAATTTGGGATACCAACTATGATCTTTTTCAATGAACAGGACATACAACTCACAAACCTACTATGTGATCCCTGTACCAGAGTCATGAAAATTATCCATATCCATGAATTTTTCACAGTAGAAAATTCATGAAAATCTAGAAAACGAACACTATTAAATAAATTCATAAAGACATAAATCGTTATGAAACAATATTCATCAATTTCAATGCAACTTGATCACAAAAGAATGGTTTTGAATCAAACAGAACAAACCATCAAATACCAGCTAAAATCACAATGGATACATCATTCCCCCATGTGTGTTTCCAATATAAAGTGAAATTTATCTCCACTCAAACTATTTTAACCGACATGATTATAGTAAGAAAACTCTTCCCTCACATTATGTGTATGTTAGTAGTTCTTGGTGTATAAAAAAATATATCATGAGATGATTTCAACCCATATCTAATTTCAAATTCTAGAATTCCTCTATTATTATTATGTTCCCCATAGATCATATCTAAAATAGATGAATGACCCAAAAAATTTATAATAACCCAATTAACTTTATGATCTCTAAAAACCAAACATGAAAGGGTTCCAACATCCCATATTTCATCAAAATTTTATGTCCTTTATGAGGGGACACCCACAAGAGAATTCTATTTCCCAAATAGTACACTATGTATCATCTCCTCCATTTATAATATGACCATTGTATATTCTAAGATATATAAAACCATCACTAAATAAACTGCACCCATTTTGAGGTCTCTTATACCCCACTAGGCAGAACATGAAAATATTGACCTTGACCATTCTAATATATTGGCTAACAACATTATCTCTCATAGAGAAACTTAAAATGATCCATATCAAAAAAAATACCAGAACTTATTTCTATAAGGTAACACCTATAGATATAAATGATCAAAAAAATATACTTTTAAATGAATAACACCTATATAAATCATATCATATAATGTCTAGATCATTCTCTCTGATGGACTATTAGTCTGTGGATGAAAACCATCATGTAGCTACCACTGGGTCCACATCAACATCTAAAATCCCTGAAGATATCCAAATGTGATCTAGAATCTCTATCAAATTGTATTATTAATGAACTATGTTCATACCCACAAACATCCAAAAATAGTTTTTACACACCTCATTCACAATGTTATTCTATTCGATAAGTATGAAATGATTATGTTTGGTCACCCAGTCCACTACAACCTAGACGATATCTCTGATTCTTGGGGTGTTTTAAAAATCAGTCATGATGCATGTGTTCACCTCATACCAAATTCATAAAGGCACTAGATATGGTTTGAGGAACCTTATAGGTCATTTATTCTCTGAATCAAAGTCAAATAAGAGGAGTAAAATCATGAAATCTCACATTTCATATAGGTCCAAAAAAGATTTGTCTAATATAATGATATATTTTAGATGATCCTATGTTTAATACTCATTATGTAAAAAGAGTTTCTGTCTTTAGATTTCCCCTAACAGACTAAAAAAACATCACTCTACCCTGAACAATAAGCACAACTCATCTATATATATTCTATCCTATAATGGAATTGTTTTCTGTTAACCTATCATGACTAATGATACAATCTAGATCTAAATCCTATTTATCCTTCACTCACTCTAATAATGAGTACATCATAAAAGGGAGCACAATCTATAGCACATAATAGTTTTTTACACCCAATAATGAATTTAGTATCAAATCAATTAGATTCCATCCTACTTAAAGCATCCAATCACTATCTTCTCATTTATTCCCTCTAAAAAAATCTTCAATGAAAATATATTTATCCAAATCATTGTAAATATCAAATTCAGACATCTATATGTATTCTAACCATAACCTATTACAAATATATATGCCACACATTGATAAAATAGGCCATATAATCATGTATTTTTTGTGTACAAAAAATGACCCCCTGAAAAGATATTTTATCTAACATTTGGTGCATGAACAATATATATTAACTCTTAGCCATGAATACTCTATTTTTGGATAGGGTCTATAGATGAAATGGCCATTTTCTAACTATCATATAACATTATATAAATATAAATCCCAAAATAACTCTATATTCACCACAAAACACTGCATAGAAAAATCTAGGCTTAGGAGAAATTTGAATTAGAGATGATTCCAACATCGTATTCAACTCTATGAATCCATATTCAGACTTGTCTATCCACTATAAATTTACTCCATTGTTGTTTTATATTATAGGGGTGATTATAAGAGATAAAATTCTGAAATAAACCTTATTTATTGTATAGAATAAAATATGAAAACTCAAAAAAAACAAAAAAACCACTTCCATGCCCAAGTAATAACAGCTTATACATTATCAGAATCGGAATTTATTTCTATATTAGAATCAATGTACCAAAGAAAGTGAATATCCCATATAAAAATATTTCACTTTAATAATTTTGTGTAAATCTCATGTGCTCAAAGATTACTCAATATGACCATGCATTATCTAGTATGTGATACCAATGTATTTGACTTTATAAAGATATAATAAATAAACACATTAAAATTGCATCCAATTATGGGTGGAAGATCATTTCCATGTGAACCATCAATATAGGTAGAGAATTCATGAGCCCAAAACACATATTGAGAATCTCATAGAATGAATATATCCTCCTAAACATTGTCTATTATATGTCTTCATCTATGAGCATAAGCGAATGGTAGCTAGAATGTTGACCCATCTTTAAAAACCAATGGTATTTCTGTAATTTATCAAATAAGTCTCAGATAATTGGTGATATGTAAGAATGAATTATTTTTATTTAATTCATCATTCTACACTCCATAAAAATCCATACACATTCATACACCTTCTATTCAAGCAATACTAGAGAGCCATAAGGGTAATTTCTCAATATGATGAAGACGTATACCCCATGATAATAATGTTGTTCCCTGAGTTCTTTCAAACATTTTGGTTCCAAAGGATATGGTCAAATCAATATAGTTTATTCTCTATATATTATCATTATTTCAAGAATAAATCCCACATATTGAGGTATCGTAGATAAATCCTTTATAAAGACATCTTAGTATAGGTCTAACATAAGAAGAAAACTGTAGGTTGTCACTATAAGACCAACTAAAAGGATAAATAGATTATCTTACATTAATAATAATTATCTCTAAAAAGGTTTTTCTCCCAAAATTCCTTATTAGGAATCACATTAATTGGTCAATATAAACTTATCCCATTTCTATGGCCTAAATATAACACATCTATGATAATAATCAATGAGTGTTTGGTAGCTGGTTAGCCTGGACATGGAAAGGATTACATTGAAACCAAATATATATATATAATTTTGAATCCCAAAACATAATCAAAGCTATAAATTAATATCTATGGTTTTTGATAAATATGGATAATATTACATTACGTTCATAGGGTTATATTAATATATTCTAAATTCTAAGAGAAATTAACAAGTATTATTATCCCATTAAAAATTTAATAAGATATGAGAAAAGGAGAGGAATCAATATCAAATAAGGAAATATATTAGGCTAAATATATTAAGAAAATAACTAAAATAGTTGAAGGTCTATCTCCACCATCAACAGAAGCCTAATAAGTTAGATATACCCTAATAGAAACATCTTTATGTCACCTCAGAGGCCCATTAGTCACTAGGTTCACTGACCCTTGCTGGGAATCCACTAAGTGTTGATGTGGTAAACCTAAGTCATTTCTTAACCTTTATATTTATATTCATAGAGCCTTACCACTAAACTAAAATATATAACTAGTACATCCATGTCATTTTTAATTCTATAGAGAGAAAAAATTCATTGAGATAGTGGTGTTTCTCCCCATTGTTATAACACATAGAAGAGAATACCCCATTAATAGATTTAAAGAAAATAATATATTATGCGACTAGAAAATAAAACCTAACAATCCATAATTTTAAATAATTCTCTTTTTGTTAGAATATAAAATTGTAAAAAAACTCGATAAGGCACCTTTCGATCCATCAGAAGCTTAATGAAGAACTAAAGCATTATCTACCTCGACCCCTTCAATATCATCAGAGAATTTTGAAGTATTGTAGTACATGTTTTCAGATTAAATACCTTGACCAGTTGTTTTAGTTATATGTGAATCCTGATCTAAAAAATTTTGGACTGCAATTCCATGTTCCCAGCTAAAATATGAGAAAATTTGATCGAATCAGTGAATGAAAAATAATTTGAATACAGTTACACATTACCCAACTATATCTCTATAAAATTTTATAAAATGTAAAATTTTAGGGAATCAATGAGAAATTTTCATTTAAGATGCCCTTAAAGGTCACTCAAATCTACCATTCATATATAATAGCCTGATGAATATGCTCCCACCCCATCTAGTAGAACTTAGAAGAAAATAGGACACAATGATAACCTTTTGATCTATTGGGGTTTCCAAATGATAAGATATCTTGTTGATGAAACATATATATTCATATAAATACTTTTTGACTCTAGTTCCTTTAATGGATGGGTGATATTGATGTTCAAAGTCACGATTGGGTATGACAATTAATGACCAACCCCTATGAGGTTCTTCATCCTAAATAGGAACCACCCAGGGGATTCCCTTTTGGATCCGTTTTATATATTGATCTTCTATAAAAATAATGTGAGTCTGTATAACAAAGTAATATTACAAAATAGGTAGTTCAATACATCTATAAATATTAATTTCTGAATATAAAATAATTATATTTTATAAAATTTAAAAAATTAAACTAAGATGACTATAAATTAATTATAAGCACACAAAAGAGATTGTAACAAGGTTCAAACTATGGTGTATTGAACCCATAAGAACTACCCATATCCAAATACATGGCATTACTACCAACAAGTTATTCCCAGTTATATATACACACACTTAATCATATATTATTGAGGGAAAAAATAAAATATCAAGAAATAATGCACTAAAATAAAATATCATAATTTCAATAAGAATTTTATTTATTTTGGATAAATATAACAAAAGCAATATGATTAGAAAATGTTATGACATATTCATATATATAGTGTATGAGTGAACAAAAAAAACAAAAAAAAAATAGTATAATACCATCATGTGTATCTCCAAAGGTGAAATAATCAAGACAATGGAAAACTAAATGAAAATTAATCCCCTCTTTCATAAAAACTCAGTGGTCCATTATACTATTTTGGTAATGCACTAAAACGTTCCCCTCGAAGAGTCATAGAAATACCATAACACATATATCTTATACTCAATCATGTTAAACAATTCAAACATTTATTTATCCTATTTATATTATATAATTTTGTAACACCCTGACCCAAATCACCATGTTTGGGTTGCAGTCCAAATGACCTCATGCACCCCTCCACAAACATGTAATGATCCCGATTCGAGCTCATATCCAAGAGGATCATTATGGGGAGAATATTACCTTGGTATTAGAAAAATATAATTGTATAGTGGAAGTCATAACAAAAAATTTAATGAATAATGAATAAATTGATCATCAGATTAACAACATACACATAAAATGCCAACCCATTCAATAACTGAATGACATATCAGACTCATAATATATAATGAATAAAAAAAGAATCCACATAGATCCTTGAAAGTTAAATAATATAAATTTGTCTTTGTAAAAATATTACAAAACATTCAAGCTCTGTTCAGTCCTATAATTCCATCACCCTCCTACTAATCCCACTTAGCAGCCCAATATAATACCCTTATACTTAACCAGATCCATGGTCATAAAATATGCACATTCACTGGGACACATGATTAGGGAGTGAGTACGAATCCTAGTAGAATATCATTAATTGAAAATAACATATGTTAGAAAATATATAATAATACATTGAATGAATATGTATAGAGTGAGAATAATAAATAATTATATAAAGCAGTGGTATTTTCTGAAATATATTACCCAAATTATTTTAATAATTCAAAAAATTTAATAACTTTAACACTGATTTTATATTTTTTTACAAGAAAACCTATATCTTTTTACATTACCGTTAGTAAAGTGTTTAGCTTAAATTAATAGATCATTGAGTTTAAACAAGACATGATGTACTATTAACATATTATTAGTTAATATGAAAGTTACCACCTAATTGTTGTAATTGTGGTTATTAATAATATTAAAATAATTATGAAAATACATTTAATACACATTTTTAAGAAATTAATTATTTTGATACAAATTAAATAAAAATAAAATTAAGATCTACTTTTAAATAAATAAATTATTTTTCTAAAAAACTATTTTAATGATCCCATGTCTGTTATAAATAAATATATTTTAAAAATTCATTAATATTAATTATATTAATGACATTAATATATTATATTTTCAATATAATATTCTATATTTAAATTCTTTCAATGAATGAGATAAAAGAAATCAATTTTTTGATTAAAAACTATATGGAAAAAAAAGAAATTTTCCACATTTTCCACAATTATTTTATAATTATATTTTTCTAACATATTAAAAAAATAAAGACCAAAATTGTTTATTTAGATAATTATTTCATAATTATATTGTGGTGATGTTATTATAATTTATTTAAATGATAAATATTTTATTGAATAGTGAAAAATTATAGTTTTTATTAAGAACTAACTTTTCATTTAAAGTATTTAGATACATAAAAATAGCTTTAAGTTGGGTTTAATATTAAAAGTAGTAAAATAATATATATATATATATATATATATCCAATTTAGATGATTTTAACCAATTAAATAAATATTTTATATAGGAACACTTTTTAACTTTTGAACATTTTCTCTTTGAAAGAATACATTCTCATCGTATTTTCAGGTATAATATATAATTAAAATATTTAAATTTTGTGAATGGAATTTGAAAAAATGGATTCCAAATTTGGAATCAAAATAATTAATTTTTTATACATAGTTAAACATAATTACTTACAATTAAGAATAATAAAATCATTAAATACTAATTATAAGGCCCCAACCTTAAACCTTACTTAATCTTGAGTTATTAAAAGATTATACATTGAGAATATTTTCGGGTTTAGAGTTGTAGAGAATTAGATCATAAAACTTTTATTACATTCCACATATAAACAAAGTGGTTACATAAATATAGTATTCTTCATTCCCATCAATGGAAACATATTTAAATTAAAACATGGATTATTTCTTGACACTTCCTTGACACTATCATCATATCATGTACCTTTCCCTTGACCTGTGAAAAACATTTCAAAAAAAACTTGGGATGAGCATAAAAATCTCAATAAGGGATATAAAAATATGGAAAGGAAACATGGGTACATATATACATAATAATGAGATCATACTTTACCCATAAAACATAAGCATTTTAACATACCTCATCAAATCAGGAATAAATCATAGAAATCTTAAGACATAAAGGTAACTTGAGGTATTCATAACATCCTTATATAGGGAGTAACCCTCTTGGTTACGTTTGGAATACCCATCACAGTATATTCCCTAAATAGCTTCGGAGAAACCATAACATTTCACTCCTTCACGTTACCCAATGCATTGGAGAGCTATATCGGGCTCACCCACCCTTAGTTTATCACGGAACCACCCGTCTTCATAATAATTCCCAAGAACCTCAACATAATCGTATCACATAAAACATGCATAAAGGAAATATAACATTTCCTCCTTTCAATCACAAGATATAAATACAACAAATTGATATAAAAACATTATGAAAACCATTTTCAATACCAAAATAAAAGTAAAGTAAAACATGGTATTTATTTTTGTTTTAAAAAAATGTATGGCTTGTAGAGGAAGCTGAAACTCAAATAATGGTCACGGCGGCGGAGAAGTCGTTGTCGCTGCATACGTATGACAAAAACATTCCCTTTTGTCATTTAGTAAAACGCTTCATATAAAAAAGATTCCTTTTGGATAAACTTAAATGTCAAAGGGGTTTATACACCGTATAAAAGAAGGTTGTGTATAAAACAAAATATGCCTCAATGAAAGGAGATTGAGACGAAGTCCCATACCTCGGGTCCGACATGACTCTATCGTTATTTAATGTCCTAAATAATAAACTTGAGCTAATTTATACTTCCTTAAGAACCTTTTTCAAGTTCATTATTCCTTTTATATCACTTATTTCCTTGTCATGAACACTATGTAATTATTTAAGTTAATAACGGTCGTTTTAACGATCATTGGTACTTGATTCAAAAATAAACCCTTTATAATTACATGTTGTTCATGTATCAATTATATCCAGAATTAAAATCATTATGTATATATCATATATATCTATTATATACATGAATTTATATTATTATATAATCATTTAGAGGTAATAAATGAAATGCACTGTTCATAGAGACGGTAAGCCGTACGTACGCATGAACACTACTTTCATTTCTATTTCGTATTTTATAGAATGGAATCATAATGATATAAAGGTATATTATAATTCCAGTATAATATCATATATAATATCATATTTCCATCCTTTATACGTCCCACATATGGTATTTAATGAATCAAATCACTTTGAGGGGGCGGTAGTCCGCACTTCCTTAAATGAAGATATCGCGTTTACCAATAATGGAAACCATAAAGGTATGACCAAAAAGAAAAAAACAGAAGCATTAGGAAAACATAAACATATTATATATCATATATAAATATAGTTACATCTTAATGTCCACCTTTGAAGGTGTTAAAAGAATGTTGAACAATCATCGTTTCAGGAGGCATAAATTCACCATCCACGGAAACAGTATGTTCGTTAACCATTAGATGTTGGTGTGTGTAAGTTTAGATCGAATCCTTGTTATAAAAAAATCCTAGTATATTGAGGATACTGGATTTGTTACAAAAGAAAATAATAAAAAGAGTTTAGGGTGTTGGAGAAGCAAAATAAAACAAAAGGACTCAAAAGAAGACATTACCTTAAAATTGGGTAACTCCCTTTGGTTTGAGCTCAAAGGCTTCCTTGGGAAGACTTCTGCCCAAAGTGAGGCTTCAAGGAGTAATAGAGGGAAGTGGAGAGACAAAATGGGCAGGGTTTGGCCGATCCAGAGGCTTTGGGAGTGTGGGTAAGGAGGTAGAGGTGGGGGCCTTTTATAAGATGAGAGGAGGGACACTCTTGGAAAATAATGATAGGTTACTTTATTTTAAAATGGGTTTCGGATTCAAAAGGTCCCAAATTGATATAATTAGATGATAAGGTGATAAGGGTTCTAAATCCACTCATCCAATTGGTTTTATCCCTGTTTAGGTTTTACATTTTTCATTAACATTCCATTTTATTTAAATCGTTAAATAATGAGGTCATCGCTACATCATCATGATGTCATAAATAATTTAATTTATTTAATCCCTAAAAATTATAAAACAAATACTATGATGTAGTAAATCATTTTAGCATTATAATTAATATTTATAGTCAAAAATATGACTTGTATAACCCCATGTAAAAATTGTTTTAGTAAAACATTTCATGTTTGTGTCATTTTTACTTTTATATTAAATAAAAAGTTATTTATGTCATTTCCCAACCAAAGTGGATCCATGGGGTCCCCAAGTTGACCCATGGATTTTCTTGGTCGTCCATGACACATCCAATGAGGGTAGGACATGTGTCAAGCTCATCTCATTTTATTAAAGCATTATTTTTACCCTAAACTACACTGATTACAACTAATCGCGATTAAGATCTTAATAAGTTACTATTCACCAAAAAAAATTTCAATCCCATTGAACCACATTTTACTTCTTAATGACAACCATGTATGTCGGATTTTCGAAATTCAAAACAAAATGATGGAAAATTTCATTTAAACGGAAAAAATCAGTTTTTATAAGTACCACTTATTGGTTTCACTATTCATCAAAAATTTATGTTTTTCAGAAAATTACCAAAAATTCACCCTAAGCTATATATGATATTACAAATTCAAAAATGAAGTCTATTTTACAAAATTCAAAACATATAATTCACATTAATTAATTTAACAATTAATTTCTGCTGTCATGACAAATAGCGTGTTTTTGTGAAACAATAAGTATCAAAAGATTGATACCAGTTTAAGTCCAATTTCAAAGTGAAATTTATTCCAATGACCACCATTGGATTAAATGGTAAAAATATATTCTAATTTCACTTCAAAACCAATTCAAAAGATAATCTAATCATGTAAATAAATTAGATTAAAAAGCAGTTTTGATGTAAAATGTAGTATTATTCACTATTCATTAAAAAATAAACATTGTCAGAAAAATACCAAAAATTCACACAAAGTAAATTTTGATGTCCCAATCATAAGGAATATGTTTATTTTGACAAACATATCTTATAAAATTGTCAAAAGATATATTTAAAAATGGTTTTCCATCAAAAGGCAGTAAACCAATCTTTTAAAAATATTAGTGTATTCCATGCTTAAGATTGGATTTATTTGCATTTTAAGCCTCTTAAACACTATCTAATTCAATAATAGACATATTTAAAAATATCTATTATTCATTACTTACTTGGGATGTTACACTAATTATCATAGTTAAAGTAAAAATTAGAATACCATGGTGTTAAACTAAAATCATAAGGCTCAAAAATAACCCAAAACTTATTCAACACCCATTGGTTATCCATAGTTACACCTTATAACATAGAGTTTCTTTGACATTATATTTTTGAGCATTTTGGAATTCAAAAAATATGGGAACAACTTTTATTTTCTAACATATCAAATGTGTCACTCTTCACTCTTATCTACACAATAAAACCCATTTAGATCATTCAATAAAAAAATTTACATACTTAATTACCTAATATAATGATATAAGAATTATTTTTCCCATAAATCCATCATAGAAAGGCTTTTGGAGAACACAAAAAAAAAGTTTTCTGAAGAAGCGATACCATTCCAAACTGAGAATTTTATTTTATTTCTCCCTCCACATCTAGGGATTTTAATAAAAAAAATATCTAATAGCCAAAATATATTAAATATACTAATATTTAACATTTTAAATTCAATAAACTTCATCATTATAATATTCCATCAAATGAGTTGTGAAACCATCTTTCATATGTATGACGGTCCACAACCTCCTGAACAATAGTTATTCATTCTCAATCACCACCTCCCATGAATGTATGTAATGAGGATTTTATTTGGTATATATTATATTTTTTATATTATTATGATTATTTATTCATGATATAACATGTTACATCTTATGTTACAACCCACAAGTATAAAATAACGTCGTTTGTGTGTTCGATAGACTAACGCATCACGAACCGATGTGAATTGTCCACACATTACAAGGATGTCAACGAGTATTGGTATAATTTATTTATTTTTGATATATATGAAATAAATATTATTTTTTCATTTGAAAAATTTATTTACTATAATTTCTTTATATTGTCCTATAAAATTAAAAAATCAATCATTCGTATATATGATCTATCATATCCATCAACCGTGTAATTCACTTTATATCTCTAAATTTAATATATTAATCTCAATATATATAAAATTTATATATAATATATTTATATCATTTTTAAAATTATGTTTATTATTATCCCTGATCAAAGTAACAAAACTGAAAAATAATAACAAATTAAAACATACATGAAAAATAATGTAGTTATATCTCGAAACATGACATTAACATGAAATTATTAAAAAATACGTAGAAACGACATATTAAATCATATATGAAATTATATATATTTATGGTTATTAATTATATTTATAATAAACTTATATTTATTATATATAGTTTTTTAATTTTTTGGAAGGATGTTGATACTTTTGTTAATGGATTTTTAACCCATTTTTATTTTCTAGGAGTCAAATTCATATTCACCAAATGATTCATCAATGTGGAGTATATAACAGTAATTATATATTTTTATATTATTATACATAATTTAACAGGTATTTCTATATCCATTTTATGGTATCTCTTTCATTGGGCTTGCCTTTCAAAATTTGACAATGCATTATGGGATTTTGTTTCTCAATTTTTGATTATAATAAATATCAAGGATTATGTATCTATATTATTTTATAGAGTGTATATACATACCCTTTCACATTTTACTTCAATAATATCATTATATTAATAATATATTACATTAAATTTCATTCTATTCTTTAATGGGTCTTATTATTCAATGTTATCACAATGGTATTGGTTTTAGGATGCAATCATTTCATTTATCGAGATTGTTTATAGTTATTATTATGGTTATAAAGTCTTATGATCTCTCTATCATGAATCTCATGGTTTTTTTCCCATATGGTTATTTAATTACAATTATTTTTCCACTTAATTTTCCTCCCTTTATGTACCCAAGAGTTCAATTGGATTATTTTAAGAAAAGTATTCTTTATTTGACTCTTCTACTAAAAACTCACTTTCATTTAAAACATTGTTTTTTAAATATTTTTGAAATATTTTTAACATTCTAAAAATTATTTATTATTTTTTTTTAACCAATGACTTTTTTTTAATAAACTTTTTTTAAAATAATTTTCATGTCATTTCCTAAACAAGGCATGTTTGGATATTATTGAAAATATGAAAGTTATCTTTGTTTTTACATGTATTACGTAAACATGATTTCCACAAGCATGTCCAGTATTTTAGATGAATACTAAATAAAATTTTTTAAAGGTTAATTTCAAATAAAACTATTTTTAAAATGATATATGTTATTTAATATTTTCAATGTTGAATAGTTATTTTCCACAAGAAATGTTTATAATTATTTTTAAATCATCCATTATAAGTTTCACTGGATATATTGAAATGGAAGTATTTTGAAAATGATTTATATTTTGAAAAGAGTATTTCAATATTGAAAAGGTATTTTACCCAAGAAATGTTCAGTGAAAATTTCCAAATAATTTTTACTTAAGATGAAAACCATTGATGTTAAATATTCTTTACTTCTGTTATTATCCAATGATACCATTAATATTATTTCTCTGGATTATCAATGGTTATTATGAAAATATGATTTTCAAAACATCTTATTCTTCCATAGTTTAGGATATGATTATATGATCACCAAAAAAAATTATTCTTAAAAGGTTATGGTATGAGAAAATATTAATGACCCCCACTTCATTTCCTGGGTTCTAATATATATTATTTTTCATGATATTTGAATGAATGTATGTATGATTTTATAATTATGATATGGTGGATATGTTATAACCAAGGAAAATGGTTTTGCTATAACCAAATATGGGTGGGACCTATATCTCCTTCTAAGGCACGAGTAATGATTTATATCTCATGAGATAAAAAAGACTGGAATTGGGAGTGAACCCATATCATTGAGATAATTGTTCCACTACTATATATATGGGGGTAATCCGTGACTACTATGATGGTTTTTAGAGAGAACACATTCCACTATGATAGTTTTATAAATATTTCTCGACAACTATGTAAAGTATTTTTAGTTCTAATGTGTATGCCATTATTTCATGGATTATGTCATTGTTATTCTCTCATAGATCATGTTATTTGATTTATATATGGTTCTTGAATTATTAAATACCATTATTTATTCAATGAATCAGTATTTTGATCTTTGATATATGTGGTATTGTTTTCATATGTCATTCTTATTTTCTCATACACTTATTCTCAAATTAGGTATACCTATTTTATTTTTAAACTTTTCTATGAATCTTATGTAATCATTTCTACTCTTTATTTTCCAAATTTTATGATTATAGGTAGTACATGTGATTTTTGTAAAAAGTTTAATTGTTATATGTAACTAAATGTGTGATGATTTAGAACAATTCGGTAGTAATTGTTTATGTTCCCATGTTTTTAAAGACACTATATCTATATGATTGACATGTAGGTGATTTAATAATTTAATGACTATTCATCTTAAAATATGCAATATTTATGTATGAAAATATTGGGTCATTAAAAAGTATGTATAAAAATAAAATATACAATCCATGTTCATAGAGAAAAAAACAACGAACATTGGCTCTATTTAGGGAGTAATAACTACTAGTTGTCTAACACATGCCCCAAAATTGGATATTATAAAACTAAGTCTAACATGTCCCCCTTAAATAGATAGAACATGTTTATGAAAACCAAACATATGTCTCATAACCCTTAGGGGATATTCCATATGGATCAACTTTTAAACTGAACTTTATACTATATAGGAACAACACAATCAATATATGATACATGTTTTCATTCTAAAATCATATATGTTCAAGAAATATCCATAAAAATTACAAATACCCCTGCATAAAATATAAAGAATAGGTCTACTGGTATATAAACATTGGACACATTTTATAAGACATCAATAAGAGGTCTTGTGTGGAAGCAAATGCGTTATAATGAATCATGGAAAGAACTAGTTCAAATATGTACTATTAAAAAGTCCCATAAAACATTGCTTAAATGTTGTTTCGAGGAAAATGGTTGATGTATGAGTGTAATTTCACCACACAAAATCCTAAATAAATACCAAATATTATATAATAATTAACCTAGGATAGAAAGTAAGGAAAATACATTCTTCAATATAGGATAATATCACACATACTTTAGAGGATTTTCTGATGATAATGTTCTTGTTCATGTCAAGTGTAGATAAAAAATCACTATGTTAGAGTTTTTATTCTATCAAAAACAATAAAAAAAATTATACAATGGAAAAACCTTATAAATAATCAATAAATCATGAATTTCATATTATTATACTAAGGATAAGATAATATTATTGATCTTGGTTGAGATAGAACACACCCAATCTATAATATAGGATCAAGTAGTTATTTGAAAATCAATGAGGGGATATAGAATGGGGGAGGAATCCCAAAATCACTAGAAGATAGGTCATATAGTGTTGATGACCAAGAGATAAATTAAAGAAATTTAAAATATGAGAGGTTTCATTATTAAAAAACATTAAGAAAATTTCCCAGGATTATTGGTCCTCGATGGGTATAACTAACTAGATAGTGGTCCATATTGGTTAGAATATATCTGTTGGGAATAACATGTTATTCCATGTAAAATCACATGGGGGATGGTGGTACATATATAGCTTGAAAAGATAAAATTTCTATCTAAACTAGAAACGTTTTGGTTCTAGCCTCTTAAATTTTTCTAAATACCGCAAATGACCTAAAACATATGAAAAATCCATATAGAAGCCAATTTTTGTGTACCTTAAATTAAGTGTCTGACACTAAGTTAGTCAATGGGTAATACTGACCTATAACATTTTTGTGCATCTATGAATTTCCCTAAATTATCTCCTAATAAACTAACTATTTCCACGTCATTAATATCAATAAATATTGTACCTCTTTATACATTATCCTTTGGTGAAAAACCAAATCATATAAATTTCAATCAAAATTTCTAAACATCTGGCCAGTCTTCCAATGTATTAATATTCCACTAAATCTAAAGAAACTATAAACACAAATCATTATTTTAGTGATATATCATTATGGTTTAATTTAATTTTGATTTTAAACTATATTCAATAACTAATAGTATATACACCCCATAAATAATGAATGGAGGGAATACTAAATATATCTCAATGAAAGAAAATGAAATTTATAAAACCATTCCATTACTTTGGAATTCAAAAAATATGATTTAAAATATTCTATTATAAAAAAACTATTATAATAACATATTTAACAATAATATTCATATATTAAACATTTTATAATATTAATTTATGTCTATAAATTATATATACAAATTATGTAGTCAATAAATATTTTCAACATTAGATGATTTTAATTAATTAATTTCATATATGTTAAAAAAATTCATATTATATCTCATTATTGAATACAATGTTCTTTATTACGTGATAATTTATGGAAGTGGAATTATTAGGTCTTTATAATATATTTATTCCCATTTTGACATGACTGATAGAATGAGTATGTTTCTTGGGGATTTGATATCTGATAGGAATGCTTTATATAATTTATCGGTAATAAATTATTAATTATTATTATCCAATTTTGTTTGTGTCACACTTATTGTACCATATTCTTAAAATAATTAAATAATTTATATAATATATAACAAAATTTTATACCCAACACTCTTTTATGTTGTAAATTGATAATATTGTATAGAATAGTTCATGTAGGTGGTTGAATGAACCCAAACAAGAAAATAATATACAAATGAATGAGTATGAGTATAGAATTATATAATAGTAATTTAATTTCTATAAAATCATTATGATGTAAATATAACATAATTAGTTTGAAGAATTATGATTTTAAATAGTGTAGCAGATACGTTAATAAAAAAATAGTGATGACATGTCTACCTTATTTGAAGAATTATCTATTTCTCAATATGTTTCCCAACAGAGTGAAAGATATATGCATACTTAATAGAAAAAAATGAACTAAACAACTGGGAAGCATTTAAGAGTGGATTTTTTTAGTATTTAAGGGAGTATTTAAGGGATTGTTATTGAAAATTATGATGATGAGTTAATAAATAGTGTAGTTTTTAGTGTATGTTGTGAATATATTAATTCATTAATGTATATGGTTTTAATTTTAAAAGGAATGAGGAATGAAATAGGAAACATAATTTAGATTGTTATTGTATACAATCATCTAATAAATTTTGAGATATGATTTTATGATATTTTAGTTGTTTTCCACATAGTTAAAAACTTTTTACCTCATTTTACTTTTAACTTTGTATGATAATTTTTAATCCAGTAACTAATTTTCCAGTCTGAAAATTGCAGTTGACATTACTACCAAATTTTAAAATGAATATTCTATTTTTTTCTTTATTTAATATAATTAACTTGAAAAATATGATAAATTTACTTTTTAAAAGAAAAATATGACATATGTAAAACTAATATCATTTTTATATAAAATGTCCATTTAATATTTAATTATTCATCACATTATTTCATATATTTTAATATATATATATATGGGTAAATATTTTTGTTTATAAATTAAATATTTTTACTATAGTAATCTTTTAAATGTAATGCATTTTATTTTTATAAAATGAAAATACGTATTATGGTGAATTAAATTCTTTTAAATTAACCATGTTTAGAATCACATGATTTAATTATAATCCAAAAAAATTAATTCTTAAGAAAATATTAATTCATTATTTATATAGATATAATATATTGGACTAAATTTCTTAAACCATACAATTGAAATTTAATTTTTAAATTCCAAATTTCAACATATAATAAATGATGATTTTAGATATTTCATATATCATTATTCGTGAATAATTATATTAGAGTTTCATATTGTTACATAATTATAAAATGCCTGATATTTATTCACAACAGTGACCATGTATTTTTTAAAATATACTTTAAATATATAATTCTTCAATCCTAATTCTCTAAAGAATTTGTAACATAAAAAATGTTTTATTTTGACTGAATGATATTTTCACTATGTGATTTAGTTTCTTTTAACAAAATTAAAAATTATAAAATTATTCAAAACAATAAAAACAAAAAATAAATTTTTTATTTTCTGTATATAAATAAATTTAAAGTATGATAACTATTCCCTTATGATAATAAACTTGAAATATTTTTACTAGTATTATTACCAATAGATATATATCATTTGGTAATGGTAATATAATTATTATGTTACCCCCATTAAACCCAATAAATTAAATCCATCATATATTCACAATGTATAAATAACATTCTCATAATTATCATTTTTAATGTTTCAACATCATTTCACAAATAATAATTATTTATCACTATACTTCTTGTTTTACTAATGGTTATTCTCAATTATGAAGATAATCTATGTGATTTTAATGTTGTAAAAATATCATTATTATATATTTATTTCCACATTTTAACTATTTAACATTTAAGATATTTAATCGGCTATGGTATGTAACAATCCTTATAAAACATGATTTCATGTACATTTTTGTCGTGTTCCAATATGTTTGAATAAATTTTTTTAATTTGATTTAATTATTATATACAATAATTAATACACTAATATCACCATTTTAAAAACTTTTGTTTAATAATAGATAAATAATTTAATGAAATATAGTGGTTCCTAAAAGAATTGTTATATAAAATGAGTATGTAGACCCATAATATATTTATTTATTCCTGTGTGGGAAATTACTTAAACCTAATAATGGTTTCTAATGTGGTTTATTAAAATAACTGGAAAGGCATAATGATTCCCACATTCATGAATTAATGAAAACATATACTTAAAAGGTAGATAACCAGTTGTTTGTTTTACTATGACATATCAGAACTCACATTGGTTGAGAAGTGGGAGGTCGAGATCATTAATCCCATATTGGAATATTATTTAGTAATGAAAGACTCACTTATATATTTAATTCATATTCATTAATGCCGCCCAAATTCCCATATATAATTGGTTACCCGTATTAAATAAATCAATTATCAAAAAGTGTTTATGTTAAAAATTTTATGTATCCTAGGTCCTCTATAAATTTCACCGTTTTTATATATCCTAGGTTATCCATAAATCAAATCGTATGTATTATTAGAGGTTATCAATCTATGTAACCATCTTTATTCCTTGGAGGTTCTCCACGAATGGATAAATATGTGTATAACATAGTATCTCTAACAATGGAACCATCAATATTTTTAGTGTTTATTCATCATGTGTCACAATTATTTAGTGATTTCATGTTATACAAAACCATTGTTTTAATCTAGAAAGTTAGGAACTCTGGAATTTACCTCCATCTAGGATAACAATGATTGATTTTTTTTTCGGATCATTCCCATGATAATGATTTCTATATACAATTTTAAGAGAATTAAAAACCTTTAGTTTAGATCAACTTAATGGGACATTTCACACCTTTTACAGTCATGTGACACAAAATTGTTCAGGAAGATTAATATTATGTAGTAAAATTAACTAAGTAAATGTTTCCAATATATGGTTATTGTTAAACATGCATGTCAGAGGCCCTTTGTGGATTACCAAATATGTAATTTGGACATACATGATTGGGTTGATCTTACGAGTTATATTACCATATAAATATAGATCTCACATAGATTGTGGCCTAATGAGGGAGAGATTATAAGACATCGGTGGAGTACAAAAATACATGGGGGTATAATTTTAACTGGAATATAGAACAATAATGATGATTCTAGATTGATGTAATTTTCTTTTAACATTGATAATTACTACCACATATCATGTTGATCTTAGTTTGAAATCCCACATTGTTAAAATTTTATAGTTTTAGGTCTTATGGTGGGATTATAAAATGTAGTTTAACAGCTATAGGTATGTTTTTATCTATCATAAGAGGTTAAACAATAGAAGATTTATTTCAACATCATTATGTATGAAACATTTTTAAATAAATATATTTTGGGGAATATATATTTTTTATGTGGAAATGTTTTTGGGGGTTATAACTTGGTATGAGTCCCTATAAGATTATTTTTGGTTGTGATTGTTACTTGATCTATTAGAGTCGCTAAACCAATGTGTGTAATACTTTCTGTGGGAAAAATTAAGAAATTTTCATTAAAAATTAAAATGAATTTCAATAATTTAGGAAATTAAATGTAGGAAATCACATATCTTTATAAAATAATATAATGAAAATATGATAATGAATATATTTTAAGAGTATGTTAAATGTAAAAAATATGTAATGCCAACATATTTAATTTAATCCCGTTAAATCACTTTAAAACTAAAAACATTTTGAGATGACTTGCATAATATGAAATATAAAATTACATGATTTAAAAAAGTTACATGATATTATATTTCATGAATAATTAAATATAACTTATAAATGAATATATGTGAATCAATCAGAATATGACTCAACGAAGGATTATTGACACAGGAAACACTTGAAACTCAGGTACTGGCGGAATTAAAAGATAATTTAATTATCGAGAACTACATTATAATATAATGAAAATTATTAATTTAAGGAATTTCATAAAATGACATTGATGGGGAATCATGTATAGTATAAAAAATAATTAATGCTTTATAACATGAATAATGTAACGATTTCAAGAAATGTATACTATGAAAACCCTTAACTTATTAATAACATTTGAAAAAAAATCAAACGAAATATAATGTTATGATTCAAATTTCAGCATCATAATGAAAGACTCATTCATGATATAATATCTCAATAGACAACATAAACATCATTATAAATTAATTATGTGACTGATAAAGTACATCTATCAAATAAGATATATTTTGATGAATAATCCTTACATAGATCATATTATTAATGTAATAGTTTTAAAAATTGAATTTTTAAGCAATTAGAAAAAGATCAAATATAATGTAATACAATAAAATGAAATTTCCCAAATAATCATGTAATTATATAGCCAATGATATATATGTATGACATAATAAATGTAAATTGAATTAAGAAACCTCATACATGGATTCCAATCATTCTATATATGTTTATTATTTCTAGGTATCATATGGTTATAATAATGAATTTATTTTTTATAAACATGTTAAAAGTTTATTAACTAATATTTAAACTATATATTTCATTTTGAATATTTATTTACTAAATCCGTTAATTCTACATCTTGTATTTTGAGGCCATTTAGTTCATAAAAGAAAATTTACATTTTTAGGTAGACTGTTTCCCAATGTGTCATTATTATATTACCTCTATATTAATAATAATGAAAAAAACTTCATTTATAAACATCAATACCATTTTATAATCACTCATGAATATTAAATATTAAAACTGAATAAAAATACATAATAGAGGTGGTATTGCACATGTACACACGAGAGACAATATTATTTTTTAATGGGTAGAATGTTAATAAGGTAATTAGTATAATATATTTATAGTGTCATAATTATTTCAGGAATATAATTCATATTTTTAATTCAATCCTAATTATTATCCCGATGATGTGGTGATGAAAAATTAAACACAGGGCTTCTTGATGGTTGTGGTCCAATCCTATGCATGAACGATACTTTTTTCCCATACTAGAATGAAAAATAGATGAATATGTTTGTTATATTAACATAACAAATAATGAGTACATATTACATATTAATGTCAATATATTGTAATGTTTAGGACAAAATTAAATGATTTAAAAGGTTATAATAACCATCATAGTAACACTTACCACTATTATATGTTTATCCATCCATCATCCTTATAATAATTTTTTTATAAAATGATAAAAAAATATAATCCTAACAATAAAAATAATATAATAAAATTATGAGATTCATTTAATTTAATTTCTCTAATAAATGAAAATTTAATTTTTCTATCATAAAATATTCATAATATAAATTACTAAAACCCTATGGAAACAACATAAAAGAAAAATATATTTTTGAATGATATTTTTATATAAAAATTTTATCTAATAATATTCTAAATAAAAATAATAATAAAAATATTACGAAGAAGATACACAATATGGACCAATTAGTGGAATCATGTGTGGTTTATTCATAAATATTGACACACCTCAATTTTATAAAACTTATTCTCCCTTCCTTGAGGAAATTTATTCTCCCATTAAATATATCCAATATAAAGTATCATTCTATGTATTATGAAATATATTTTTAATTTTTAATCAACCCACCCAATAGAGCATATTTTGTTTCATTTATAATATTTTTTTCAAACAACTATAATATTTATGCACTCAACTTTCATTTTGATTATTTTAGAAACATTTTATCAATTTTTTAAATTTATACAACACAAATATTATTCCACTTCCACACATATCCTTCTAAATTTTAATAATTTACAATTAAGTAAAAAGTTATTCATATACGTCCTTTTTACATAACCACTATCATCATTGATATTTTTTAATCCTCTAAAAATATTAAATTCCACCTAGACACCACCAACACAAAATGAAATGTGCCTATTTTAAAAATCATTTAATGTGCTTGAAATTTAAAAAAATATACCTCAATGTGTGAGGGTTATCCCTTATTTTTATATAATAATAAGTTGTAACAACATCATGAAAAATAATTAACAACATTTAGTATAATAATAATATTTAATTAATTATTTATTCTAGATAAAAAATTTGATAGAAACCCTTATAAGATCCATAATTTTAAAACCTAATTCGTTTATTATTTTTCATGAAATGAAATTCAAACCCAGACATAGATAAACAAAATGTCATCAATAATAAAAAATAAATATAGTTTAAAATGGTATCAATGAAATATGATAGAGATATTCTATTCCCATTATCAAATACCTTGAAAACATTACATAAGTCTCTCCAAAGGGAGAAATTATATCACCTATTTGTATACATTTCCTTTATAATCTAATTATTTTAAACCAAATTGTTAATAAATCTCATTAATATTACTATATTCTCTAAGTATTCCAAAAATAGAATATAAACATCATGTTTCATATAAAAAATAAATATTATACTAATATTTTACTCAATTTTCATTTACTAGGATCCCAGTATCCATTAATAAAGGGAAAAAGGTGGTGCATCACAGTCAAAAAATGCCTAATATATTTCATAATTTCTTTTATTTTTACGTATTTTGACCATTTAAATTATAATAACTCTATTATTTTTTATGACCATCTCCTTGATTTCATACATATCATAATGTATGAACCACAAGGTCACCTGTAGATTAAAAGTAAATGTACCAAAAATTGATTATTTAATTGTTTCATTTAATAAAAAGTAACTATTTCAAATATATTTAAAAATAAATCCCAATTTTGTTTTATAATATTTTTTAGTTTTAAACTTATAAAAAACATTAATTTCATAAAACTCTATCCTCATAAATTTTAAATTAATTCCACCCCATCAATAATTCTTTTATTCTTCTTCACTTATCAATATTTATTTTTCTATTATATAATATAAAACTAATATCTTATATTCATATACTATAATATATTGATTTAAATAGAAGAAGTATAATTTTGAAAATATTCATATATGAAATAACTATTCTATATGAATGCCTAATGTAATCCCATGAAATTTATTAAAATTTACCAAGTTACAATCAAAGCACATTAGAAGAAATCATAACTATAAAAGGCGTAATATTTCTCCAGTTATTCAACTACATAAGAAGATACAGTGATGACATTATTAATTGTAAAATTACATATAGAAAATCTTTAAAAAAATTTAAAATTAATTATCTCATTTATTTTTGATGATGTATAAAACTAAAAAATATTTTCACATATATTTTTTTGACACATAATATGAACATGGGTCAAATTAAATGTAATATAATATTTCATTACAATTATTTTTAAAATCTATATAGGACATAATTACATTAAAAATTAACTAGTTGTATCATGTAATATATTAATGTGATGTGGATTTATTCCTTAAATAAAAAATTTTCATTTATCTTTAAATTAAAAAATTGTTATTCGAGATTATCTAAAATAAAATAAAATTATATTGTGTATGAAAACACAAAAAAATAAGAAGAATTTTCATATGTTCGTTATTTGGATGTTGTACATACTGAATACTATATTAACTATTTTATGATAATCAATATTATATTCAAATTTTATATATTTTTTATTCTCACAAGAATCTTACATCTCATCCTATATGGTGGTGGTTGAATAAATTTTAATTAACACCCTTTTTAATCATTTTCATCTCTAAATAGCATGATTTCCCTTTTTAATTTTATAAAATCAATACATTTTGTTATAACTTTATTGCCAAAACAATTATATAACAATCATTATATAATTAGAAAAATGTTGTTAATCATGTAATATTTTCCCATGTTGAGGGTTTATGCATTTATTAAGGAAAATTAATCACAATAATGTACCATGAATTACAAAAACTAAAAAATAATAGAAAAAATGATATGGAAAGATGATATTATTTTCATAATTCATTTTATATTATATCATATATGTTTAGTAAACCGTCTTGAAAAAAATCATAATTGGTAATATTTAAACCAAATATTTTCAAATATTTATGAAATTTTAAATATATTTATTTTAAATTTATCCAATTAAAAAATAATAAATCTATATGAAATTTGTTTTCATATAATGGAAAAAATGAATAATTTTGATGATCCGTGAAATTATAAATTGATCCAAAATAACCAAGATAATGTTGAATATTTTTTATTAATATTCAAATATTATAATTTATGAACTACTTAATATGAGAAATGACGTGTAATTTATAAGGATATAATTTTTATGATAACTATATTAGAGATCTAACCTAATATAATAGATACACAATTTAATATTTAATTTATTATATAATATTTTTGAATCTAATATTTATTTCTTCAATCATTAAACTATGTAATTCCCTAGTTTAATTGATAAGTTAATTAAAAGAATGTGTGATTGGAAATATTAATTATGATTAAATAATAAGAGTATATTTAATCATCATATAGGGAATTAAATAATGTATATTATGCATTAGATTATAACATTATATTTCCTAAGAATTATCATTTAAATATTAATAGAATTGTCATATAATTAATAAAATAATTTAGGACCACGTTTAAATGTCATTAAAATTACACTAAATGTGATCATATCAATTAATTTTCTAATGAATACATATTATTATAGCATTACAGACTCATAATTTATTTAATTGTTATTGATATAATAATAAATAAAACAAAATTATAAGAATACCCCAATAATTTCCTTGTATAATACATATAAAGGTGAATTAAATTTATAATATGCTCTTCAACAATAATATATTTCTTATCCACGATCCTCTCAAATATAATTCTTATGGTGTAAAAGTTTATATTTTTTATAATATTAAAAAACAATGGATTTTTCTTTACCAACATCTTGTGAAAAAATTATCATTATATAATATTGAATTTCATTATAGAATAACTTCCTATATAATTCATGTTTATATATATATTTTTAGAGTTTTAAATATTTATATATCAATAATGAGAAATTGTAATATTTTAAATCCATGTCTACAAATATATATTCATTTAAAATAGTCTAATTTGAGATAATAAAAATGATATCCACCTCTTTTTATAATTGATTTAATATTTTATTTATCCAAATGATGATATTTTGAAATATTATTGGGACATGGGACAAATTAAGAAATGGCCCAAAATTTCAGTGTTATTAAGCTAAAAATTATGGTTCCTAAAAATTGTTTGAAATGTAATCTTATTAATCATCTGTGTAATCTGGAATTTGTAGTTTTTAAGCTGGTATTCATATAAATATATCCATAGAAGAAGGTAATCATATTATAAAAGAATATAAATATTATCACAATGTATATTTTCCCCTTTTCGGTTTTTTATCATATATGGATAGTAGTTTACCACATGGTGCTTCCACCAAAACACTCTCAATTTCATGATGTGTTCCATGTATACGTGTTGAGGAAATACATACATGATCCATCACTTCACAAAAATAAATTTCTATACCACTAGGGAATGATATTTATAATGATGGAAAATCAATAAGTATGGAACCATAATGGTATTGTTTTGTGGAATAATAATACTCACTTGGTTATAGTTATTTGGAGGAATCAAAAATTCAATGATGTGACCTCGGGACCCAAGGATGTGATGAAACATAATATCCCATTTCTTGTATCAATATAAAATATTTATGATGGATAAATAAATTTAAGGAGGGTATAATGTGACACCATTATATTTTATGATATAGTTATCTATAAATATTTTTTTTAATTGATAGAGTGTTTTATATATAACATCAGGATTAAATGAAAAATGATAATCTATTGAAATATTTTTATATAATGTAACATTTATCACTAGTAATTTGATTCATGGGTATGAATATGAATGAATAATTTATTAACAATATATGGTTGAATTTTTTTAAAATTTAGTTATTTAGTTATCAAATGAATATAATTGAAAAATAAAATCTTATGAAAGTAAATGAGATGTTTTTATAAAAACTATTTTATGGGAACATTTTTTCATCTTAATAAATTAAAATTTTCACTATGGATAAATTGTTTTAATTAATGTTAAATATTATATTTTTTAAATTAACATTCATCTAATATTTTTTCTCATCATGGGATAAGAATAAATTCAATTTTATTCCTTAAAATGTTTGGTTAAATGGTTTTCATCTTCTTTTAAAAAAATTATTTTAAAATGATATATTTTAATCATACATATATTTAATCATGAAAATGGATACTAAATTTGGAACTAGGAAATTAAATCTTTTTAAATATGTCCTTTTTTAGTCATTATAAATTGTAACCATGGTAATATGTTCCCCCTTAATAAGGGTAAAATAAGTATAATAGCAGTAAAATGGTTAGACAATGATTTTTAATTCCTCTGTAACATTCAGTTACCAAGATTAATATTTATTATTCAATGATACACATCTATGTCTCCATATATGGCCACTTAAAGCCATTTTTCATTGATTATGAAATATATACTATATTTTGAAAATGGTAAATACAAAATATCATTTTCATGACTTTAATAAATGTAAATTATTATTATCAAGTTAAAAATATGGTAAGTTAAAATGTAAATTATTATTTGAAATATGAATTATTTTAATTTTCATGGATATTTTGTACTAATTTCTAGAGATTGAATAAATATCATAATTTCAAAAAAAATTAAGATAATATTTATTCAGTTAAAAGAAAAATAAATCTATTTTTTGAAAAATAAATGTAATAAAAATTTGGAGAATTATTATATTTTATAGTTTTAATACTTGTGAAAAACATATTATTTACATTTTATTGTTTTATATTTAAATTGTTTCTATCACGGTGTCTTTAAATTCTAATTAAAAGAATATATTAAAAATGTAATTACGAAACTTTTCTTGTCAATATAATTTTATTAAATTAATTAAAAATAAAAAAAAAGATGACAATTTGTATTGGAAATTTTCTAATCATCAATAAATTTCCCATTAATGAGCAGAATATTAACTTATATGTAAAATTATTACCCTTTAATATTGCTAAAATATGTGACTTAGTTAAGGTTAATATTTTTTAACTAAGGGATAATTAAAATACTAGGTTAAACATTTCACCAAAATCATTGAAAAATATAATTGGTTGAAGATATATAGACAATTTTATATTTTTCGTTGAATTTATAACCACTTAAAAGAATTTATATTGCTTAATTATATTTTAATTTTTTTTTGTTATTCTAACTGTGTCATTCAAATCCCTTATAAAATGATACCCCTACTATTATTTATTAAAACATATTAAGCCATATAATTTGAAAAACCCCATTCAAATATATTCTCAACATATGTATAATGATATTAGAGGTTATTTTCTTTCTAAAAACCCATTCTTATGGTCCTTAAGAAATTATCTTAAGGTGTTCTACCTAAAAAAGTAAATCATCTAACTCGATATATTCCAATTTGTTTCTTCTTGTATCTCATAAAAATATAAATTATTACTCATAAAATAAAAAACAATGGTATCCTTAAATGATGGAAATTTTATTATTTTAATGAAATAACCAGTATCCACCCTCATATATATTACTTGGTAAGTGAAAGAATTCACCATGAATTTGTGTGGAAATCTTCCTCCTTATAGAGATACATTTCATTTTTTATCGCCAAATTTCATATATCTTTATTATGATGATTTTAATGATTAAAATTTAAATATTAATAATATTAATAATTTATAGTTAATTTTAATATCCAAATTCTTTCCATCCATTCCGTTTTTGTATGATAATGTCACATGTGTATATGTATTGACTACCACCTTCATGAAGTGATGTGATCTATTTTTCATTACCACATTAAAAGGATAGTAATAAATATGGTTTAAAAAAATTATATATATATATATATGATCTAATAGTGATTCTATAATCATGAATTAGTATTTAACTTTATGTATCTTCTATATGTAAAAAAGTGAAAATAGCTTTCAATAGTACAAATGACCTACTATATTTATAAGAGGTGTAATTAAATTTTATATATATACCATTTATGGATGATTATAAATAAATATATATATGTATAAATATATATAAAATTTATATATTTAGTAAAATATTGCATATTATTAGACTTTGGCAACGTACAAGGACTAGATCTTCAAAAAATAAATTATTATGAAAAACAAAAACCTTAACAACAAGATACAATTGTTTTAATAAGATTTGTAAATAAATGGGTGTTAAAATGTTGTATTTGTATAATAAATGATATTATATATATTAAAATGAGTATGGAATATAATTTTAATAAATTTAATTTTATTATAAAGGAAGTTAGTGTGTATTCAAAGCATATAGAAGTTGATGTAAGGGATATATGTTTTCATCTGACTATAATCAGGATTTTTATTATGGAATTTATATTGATTGAAATTTAAAGAAAAAGTCCTAATAAGACACATTAATTTTACTATATACTAGTTATTTTTCTATATTAAATGTTTTCATCAAATTTTCTTCTCATTAATTACTCATTAGACTAATAGAATATTTTTAAATTAAAAATGACATTATTTCACCCTTTTTCCAAAAGTCATTTCTCTTCCATAGAAATGTTTTATGTAAATGTCATCAAGAATATTTTTTAAATTATAATATGGATTTTAAAATTCAATTAACCCTTTTTATCTTTTTTAAAATGGTTGAAAATGAACATTCATGTAATTATCTAAACATGGAAATTCTAACATTTCACTAAAATGTTAATGGAATATTTATTTTAACATACAAAACATGAATGAAATTTCATAATTAATTGAACCATAAAATACATGAAGAATAATTTAAAATATTAATATTTATTTTTGATGAAAAATGTTTTCCTTGATATTTTTTATATTTTTGATTTTAAATACATGACTTAAATGTAAAAATGGTAAATACATCATGAAATTTTCCTATGATATTTTATTAGAGTTTTTTATCTATGATGAAATTGTTTGATGTTACTCATGATTTAAAGGGGATATTATACAATAATATAATATTTATGATTTTTTTATGGTTTATGGTTATGATGTTGAAATATCGGTGAAACCAGTTTTCTTTGAAATATTCTAAATTATGAAGAATGTTTTTATGATCAGGTGGAATAAATATAAAAATATTTATTATTATTTGACTACTGTTTTTATAAATAAATATAAATATAATTAATTGTGTAATTTTGAATTTTCTTTGACATTAATTGGTATACTAGAATTTATCTCATTACCCTATAAAGAGGGTTCACATGAGTTCACCTTGAAACAATTGTAGGTACACGGGGAATTATAATAAGCCAAAAAATTTGTAATGTTTTTTTGTTGGAATCCATAACATATATTTTCTATTATTTTTATTAATTACAACTCTATGAAACTTGTTATAAATTTATCCTATAATAATGTTATTTTCTCATGTATGATGCTATTTTTACCCTTTATGAATCATTTTTTATAAAATTCTATTCTTTGTGGAATGACTCGTGTATTTCATCTATGATTCCCTGGGTATTATTTTTAAGAGTAAATATCATGTTCTTATATTCATTATGCTCATGTAATTTTTAAATTCTCAATTATATCTCCTTTATTAACCATTACTGATAATATATGATCCCCCTTTATTATGTAATAAATACCCAATGACTTCAAGAAATGTTTTATATATGACATCCATTATAAGGTTCTTGTTGTGATAAACTCTATGGGTAATGATGTGGATATTTAAGGAAACATTTTTGTATATATCAGTGATTAAAAAGACGCTAATCCTTACTTATCTTATATGAATCGTAATTTTATATTTATAATAATCATAAAATAAGATGTGATATTTATGAATTAAAATTATGGATTTCAATTTTTAATTAAGGTTACCACCTTTTAAAGGACTACATCACCACTGTAACATGTTTATAATCTTCAGTGCATGACTTCAATATTATTATCAAAATAATCATAGAAAAGTGTATATACTTGGACCTATAATCAAGAAACCTAAAATTTATAGTGATATAGAGGTATTTATATCCCTTAATAGAAGTGAATGTGATATTATATCATTTAATAAAATATATACTAAAATGTATTGAGTCTGTTAAGGAATATGTTTATAATATTATTGATATATAGCAGTATTCAGATGTGTTTCATAATTATTCTTTTCAATTCTACCATTTGATTCTTAATGATGGATCTCTAAAAAATTGATATTGGAATGTGATAAACAAAAACAAATTAAAACAATCCATTATTAATGTCTTTTGAGTGAAAACATAATGTAAACTAACTCTCGTGATATTATCCTTCTTTATCTTATACATCTGTGAGAAATGATTACTACAGTACTGTAATACATTCTTATTTCATCGACTTAAACAATTATAGCATATATCATGTTTTTTTATTATATATCACTTTGTTTATCAATATGTTGTACATTCATAATATTGAACTACCATGAACCTCTTCCTCATCCTTTATATTTTTCCATTGTCTTAGCTTTTTACTTAGAAACATGCCTCACATATTCAGTTTTCATCACGCAAATATAAATATCTATATAATAGTTTTAGTAGAATCAAATATTTTTCATATTTAAATTTAATTTTTTAATTATTGTGATGTCAGATTAATTTAATTAGTCAAATATATTGTTAATTTTCTGTTTATGAATCAATTATTTTTAATGAATAATAATTTCATAATCATGAGAATGATTCCCTTTCTAAAATAAAATTATTTTATGTTTAGTTGTTATTTCCATGTATTAATGGTTATGTGGAATCTCATTCAGTATCAGAGAACTCATATCATCATCCCAACCTTATTATATAGATAAAATAAAATCTAATTTTCCATGCGTCATGATCATGTCTTTGATTAAAATGCTTAATCCAAGAAGTTTTCTAATCCTGAATCATCACAATTAAATATTCTTTAAAAAAATACTAGAACAAATGTATCTCATTAATTATATTCCACAAAATCCTTGAATCTAATTTTACATATTTTAATAAATCAAATTATCATTCTCACTCTATATAGAAGAATTTTATTACTAACTATTCCCAAAAATTATATATCTTATGGTCTTCTCAAACCTCCAACATCATGTTTGATAAAACTCCTTATCAATTTTTAATCTTAGATCTGTTGTGTAGATAAATTATTTTATATAGTTGAACATATAATAATAACATATAAATTATTTTACAAATATCCAAATATTCATAGACATATGATATTTTCATTAATCATTTTTTCAAATATCATTTTGTAGATGAATTTTCTTATGTGAGACTCACATTAAGATACTTTATTTTTACACATTTTTGAATATAAAAAAAAATATATGTAGACATAACAAAAAAAAGTACTATCATAAAAGTAATATTTATAATTTCAAACACCTAAAAAACCATTGAACCTTTCATCAATACTACTATTCATCTGCTACAATGAGACATAAAATTTGATGGAACCATTATTCCAATTCAAGCTTCATCACATGTTAAGAAACTTTTTCCTTTTATAATATATTTTATTAGTAATTTCATATTAAAATTACATCTTTTTATCATGATTAAAAGTTAATAAAATTTAATACTTGATGGATATTACCAAATTAATATGGATTATGTACTTCATGTAAATTCGTATCTCCTTCGATTTCCATCATGTGATTAGATCCATAAAAATTTAATTGGAGCACAATTATCATCATCATTTCATCTTGATCCAAATAAAAATATTATTAAATAAAAAATAAGAAAAATTATTCTTATCATTACCATATCATGTAGTTAATGGAAATATTTAAAAAATATCTTTAATTTTCATAAAAAGTTTCCATCAACCTTATTATATAATCTTCATTTCTATTATCTCTTTCCATATATATATTTATGGTAGAGACACTTGAAATGTACTTCTAAATATGATTTATTTAAATAAATTCCTTCCAATATATTCTCCACTATCACCTACTGATATCAGACTTATTTTCCTTCTTCATTGATAAAGAATAAAACCCAGGCAGAAATTAGTTTCATCAATCTCCCATTTTCATTTTTTAAAATAAAATTTTAGAAAATGTAATTTTAATATGTGAAATTAATTTATACATCCCTTTTTATATTTATTATAATATTTAAAATAACTAAAATGAATGCGATAGGGGGTGATATCACTTATTAATTAAGAATACTTTCATAAATCATTTCACTCGTGGTTTGAATGAGTGTTGAATGATATTGAAAAAAGGGTGTCTGATTTACGAATTATGAATTTCTAAAGTCAATAGAATATGAAATTAGTAAAGATATTTTTTGGAAGCCTTCTTATAGATATTTTCTCAAATATTCACACTGAAATGATTAATTGAAATCAATTGTTTAAAAAAAATTAATCATTTTCTGCTATAATATCCTACACATTATAAATACATAGATTAAAAACATTCAACTTCATCCAAAGTGGTATGATTTCAATAATCTATATTTATCTTTAGGATTTACATACATCTAATTATTTATTAAAGAAATATCTCTCCCTTAATATTTGTACTAATTATTTGAGAAACATGTATGAGATAATATTAATTAATACAATTTCCAATGACACTTATACAAAGCCTTCCTAAAATCCAAACATGTTTTAGTATTGAAAATTACTAGCATTTTTTCATGTAGCAACACATTGTGGAAAAAATTATATATTTAAATATTAAAGAGTGATCTAATTATATAGTAATATTTATGATTCCATTTATTAAGATAGAATAAAGATGAAAGAACTCATGGTTTCCACATTGGGGTATATTCACTTCATTAAATAATCATGTAGATATCATGTACTTTATTACAATAATGCTATGTGATTTTATCATTCGGTTTTTCTATTTTTGATAACTCTACCCCTTCATTATGGTTGTAATTTTCCATATATTTTCTTATGATTACAATTTTAAAAGTCATGCCAAATATAGTGTCTTATTTAGATCAAGAAAACTTATTCTAAATTACATTATTTTTTGTTTTCAATTTTGGAATGAACAACATGTACAATTCCATATGTGTTTCTCATGTAAATACTTATCATGTTGTAAGGGAATTGGGTGAAAGCTCCTTGTTCATTAATGAAAGAAGTTGGATTGATAATTTCTTCTCAAAAATTATTACCTATATAATTTAAATATATATTTGTATTAAATATTCATTATTATATAATTAATTTTCAATTCATATTTTTATTTTGGTAACATGGGTTTATTTTAATTCTTCCTATATGGGATTTTTCTTTCATCATGATATATCAAGGGACATCGATCCCTTTTTTTAAATTTTTTTTACTCCAAGATTTGATCTTGTTTTGGACTAAGTGTGAAATAATCATTTTAATCATTTACTACCATGGTTCGACATCAACAGTTATCCTCATGAGATCCTCAGTTAATCCATTTTTAAATCAACTCATGAAACTGTATTTCTTCTTCTGGTGAAATTCTAAAAACCATTGACTATTTCCATTCTTTGGGATTCTTAGTATATTTATTTATACTAATTAACATGATAGATTTATAGACATAAATTATAAATATACACAAACTTTTTAATATTTGTACATGGATTTTTAGATGTGATCATAACCATCATTTTCTAATCAATTCTACCTTGGATGGTTCTTCCAGTATTTTTACAAATTTTTATTTCAAAATATCACATTTGCGGATCCATTTTGTGTTTCCATGATGTTTCCTTCTTTTTCACAAATGACATAAAATATCCATTTTGGTACAGCTCCATTCACTCAATTCATTTTCCCATAACCCATAGATTTATATGTATCCATCATCATAAACACATTTTTATTGTGTTTTTTAGTATTTTTCATATGAATTTTTCCCATTATAGTGTTGTACCCACTCTATATATTCTATTATATTATCTTCTCATTTTTTATTATTGCATGCCTGAATGATTTTTTCATTCATGATTCATTACTGTTTCCAATACCCTTTAAACTTCATCATATATTTTTGTGTATTAAAAATGAATTTTTATTTGACATATGTGTCAACTTATTCAATGGATGGTGCTGACTTTTAAATTTTTTCATCATTAGAATGGGATTCTTTTATCCCAAAATATTTTACCAAAAACCCAATACCATGTTTCCAAGTAGGTTATAAAAACAATCATCATTGGTTTCATTCATTGAAAAATTTTCTTTCAGGATATATTAGTGTTGGTAGCTTATTATTTTCTGGTATCTTCATGATGAAGTTTGTACTATTTTGGGGTACCAGATGTAATACAAAAAAATATAAATACTTTTATAGATGGTATAATTATCATTATTTTTATTCATATGTCATTATAGAGATTTTTAAATTATTTATACACTATATATAAAAATAAAATTAGCACATTTATTGTTTTTTAATGTGTATTGCCCCATTACATTTTTTGGATGCAATATACTGATAATTAGATAGTCATAAGATCTTCATACCATAATATGAAGTTATTTTAGCATAAGAATACAACATAATGTCTTTTGTGGTAGAAAATATTCTATCAACTTTTTGTAAAGATCTGCATTGTTTTATATCAATACTATTCAATTGAATTAAATTGTTAAAAAATTTCATATTATGGAAGACATTAACATCCACTAATTATTTAAATTTTACTTCCCATTATTTATTAATAATTTCATTATAATACTCATACATATTGAATTATTATTTATGAATATGGTAATTATTTTTAACCTCATTGGATTTAATATCTCGATGGGCATCTTTTACCAAAATTTATTATTTTAATGTGTGAATCCCCTTATCAATACCTTTTTTGGAATCCTCCCATTTGATAATTTTAGTGAACCAAAAATTTTTAAGAACTATAAAATGACACTTCAATATCAAAAATAAAAGTATTTATTGAAAATACATATTTAGAGAACATCATTTTATTTGAATACTTTTATTGAGATCTTACTCCATCCTTTCATTCATATATCCTGGTAGGTGATCACATAATTCAAACCTGGTAAAATTCCATGAATATAAGATAACATTTTAGTTAATTTATATAGGATGTAAATATTATATCTCAACATTATTCATATTGTTCATCCATAAAATTATGATGATCCTGAAATATACATGGTATTTTAGTGGGATAATTTTGTAATGAATGTTTTTGTTCCCCATATTTTTGTAGAGAAAAGAAACTACATGACATAAGACTATTTTGTAAAAATATAGTAGTGGATTCATCCAAAAGATATTAATCTTAAATTCATTATTTGTATTATGGGGTGAGTTTTCTTTCTTCCTCATTACTTGAGTTTGATAACTTATCACGATCTGTAAGAGGAGTCTGAGTAATAGATATATATATATATGATACGTTGACTTAAAATGTGAAGATTTAATATTCATTAATGATATATTTTGTAAAATCTTGTATTTTATTTTATTAATTTTCCTCATTTTACTAATATAAATATCATACAATGATTTCCTTAATAGGTTTTTATAGGATTATTTAAATTTTCACCTCATAAATACTTTATAAAATATAAGTGTTATCATTTTAATAGAACATCAAATTTACGAATCAGATAGAGGTGTTGATAGACTTTGATATATATTCTTATAATCACTTTGGGAAATTCCCACACAAGGGTGGTGGGGTGAGTGTGGAGGGTGAATCAGTTTGGGGTGAATTGTAATCCATTTTCATTTTTATCCCTTAAATACATATTTTATTATTTAGTGAACAAATATATTTATCTTTATCTCTCCTTTACCCATTATATAGATACAGAATAAGAAATAAAAAAAATGATAAAACCATGTTTTGGTAATGTGGTTATCCACTTATTATATGACTACAACCCCAATAGATCATGTTTATTATCTTATGTTCATAATTTCCTTATTATATTACCTATATGCTAAATAATGTGTATAAACATAGACCTATAATCCTAGAACCAACTATTTAAAATAAAATTGGGGTGTTATTATAACTTCATACAAGATAATTACCTTGTACATTCTTTGAATTTGGTTCACATGTGATTGATAGATTCCTTCATAAACTATATGTATAACTAGATTATTTTCATTTATTAATTAGATGGTATATAAGACTATTGTTTATAATTCAATGGAATAATCTTCTAAATACCACTCTTAATGTCTGTCTTGGAATATAATAAAAAACATCCAAACTATATCTTCTTCAACATATTAATGTTAATGAAGGATATTGAATGACTCTTCTTGTATTCTCTATTTATATATTTTTCTTATTATTATTCTAGGTGACAGGATTCTACAACACTTGAATTCTTTCTTCTTCCATCGGCATGGTGAATCAAATATAATGATATATTTAATTCATGTATCCATTCTCTTATTTTTCCATGTTGTATATTCATAGGAATGATATTTCAAGAACCACTCTAAAATTAATTTGAAATTTTGTATATCGTCAATGATTACGCAGTCGATAATTACACTTATTTCATCAACATTGACTTGTATAAAAATATATAATGTATTTTTGTAGTAGTATCATATCATTATATTATTTGATTATCAACCATTAATTTTTGAGATATATGAGGGGTCCAATTAGTCAAATTATTCCAGTATATTTAGTAGAATTTTTAGTTCTTTCACAATCATGTTATTATAATTTTACTAGGTATCTGGAACATTTTAAAATTAATACCTTATGGTTTTCTTGATTTTCCATGTAGTTGTGGTAATATGGAATATCATTATATGATGTGGAAGAAATCTAAAAAATAAATCTTTATCCACAAGATAACACTGTTATTATTTCTACAATAATCTATATTAGGTTCTTTGTGATGACATTTCATCGAATAAGAGAATTAGAGAATAATAGTTAGATTAAAATATGTTATTTATAATATTCATGTTTGAATATATCTTATTTAATTATTTTTCTCAATCGTCCCGATTCTCAGATTGAATAATTTTATAAAGAAAATCATCATATGCACTATATTTAATTGTATTATATGAAAAACTATTTGTTTAACAAAAATATCATAAATTCCTCTCAACAATATTTTATATATAATATAATTTATTTAATTTTACTCAACCCTCAACTTTGTAGGTATATTATAAATGAAAATCCAAAATATCAAAAAAACATCAATAATATTATATGATGATCCAAAAATTAATGCATGAATGATATTTTACATTTTTTATCAATAATCCACATAGAATAATAATATTAATATATTGGAGTCATCAAAGGATAATTATGCTTTCAATATTTTTGAATACATCATATAATATCGTAATTTTCTAAAAACAAATTATAACTACCATGAAATATATATTAGAACTTTCCAAATAGATTAAAACATCATCCAAAAGGTATTCACTACATGATTTAAATATTTTAAATATTCCTTTAAAATGTATGGAACTATCATGGATCATCTATATTAATCCCATGATAGGAATATTATGGATTTACAAATCTATTTTATATATTACTTCTATAAGAAATGTATAGGTATTTAACATGACGAATAATTAATCAATCCATAGTCTATAATGGTGTACCAAGATTCCATCCATCTAAAACATCATGGACTGTCACATATCTCTCCGTTTAAGTCATGTTATTAGAACCATACCAATAAAATGGAAACAATATAATCATAATAATTTCATCTTGAAGAAAATAAATATATGAACCACCAAGAATATTAGAATCATTTTGTTATTAATTAATCTTCCATATATTAATGTATATCACATAAATAACTTGTTCTATTTTATTATAATACTGAAAGGAACAAACATCCAAAATTATTATTTCTGTCAACATTTCTATAAAATTAGGGATGTAATAGACCCTTATAATTAACCTTTCAATATGCTTTGGTTCAATAGTTTAATTATTGTTATTATTCTATAGCACATAATGAGATAATTTTTATTTCATTCTACATTGATATAAAATACAAGTCAAATACAATGTGAGTTATTCAAAAACCTGAAATCTTCATCATAGAAATATTTATGATTTATTTTATCATTTTGATCATTAATTTTCAAGTTCATATAGATGTATCCTAATCAGGAGTTAACATTATAAAATCAGTTTTTTTTTGAATGAGAACACATTTGAAAACTCCATTACGATGTAAATGAGTGATTTAGGTTTATAGGGCATGAGAACACATTTGACTGATATTATACAATTATTAATCTGTAATAATAATGTGATATCCATATACCCATTAAATATAGGAATGAATGATCTATCAATGAAGTGATTGATCCATTATCTTTAAGATACGTTTAATTATAGAATTATTAGATGGTTTATTATTATGTAAACTAGTACTTACCCGTGCATTCGCACAACAATAAATTCAATGACTATTTTCAAGAAAACAAACCTATATTTCAAAGTTAATAATGAACATGAATATTGAATATATTGAAAAAAATAGTGATACTTAATACTGAAAACATACAAAACATATAAGAGAATATATAATAAAAGGAAAAAACAGTCAAAATGACATATGTATATAGTAGATAACATTCAATTGAAAACAAAAAGAACATTTAAAAAAATGAAATGAATGTGAATGAAAACATAAAAGAATAAGGAAAATAAAATAGGTTATGATATAGAAAACAGAATAAGTATCAAAATTCAAATATATGAATAAAAAGAACAAATGGACATTAATTAGAAATGTAAATTCAAAAATGAACATGAATGGAATAAAATAAGTTTTAATGTCACTGAGATATTATGTAAAGAACTTGAAACAATTATTATACAGCATTATTATATACAACATAATATTCCAATGGACTTGAATGAAAAGAACATTGAAATGGACATTTAATTTTCAAAACATACAGCATATGTATTAATGTCACCGAGTAATTATGTCACACTATACAAATATCAAACTTCAAATGTCCGCAAGAATTTTTTCATAGAATGAAATTTTTTAAATAAGAATACCCAAAATTGATGAATCAAAAAACTGAATGTTAACATAAAATAATTAATTACATACCGAAATAAAAGAAGTTAAAATTTACATTTTGATGTCTGCAATGAAAATCGGTGACCACATGAAATCCCTTTGCAACATCCACTTATTACAGTCTTCCAAAAAGTGCAGTTCATCACTCCATATACAGATTTCTAAAAACAACATCCCTAATCATCATTTCACATATGAATCACTGGATCTGTAAACTATTATATGGAAATGATTGTTAGTTGTGATTAGAAGCTAACAAAATGTATTAGTGTTTCTGTTTACTTATGTTGATTCTAATAAAATGTACCATAGGTATTCAAGTTGAGAACATTCTTGGCTGAAATTATTTTTATGAAAATCCACGATTTTTGATGAATTTTCAAATATGTATAGGACTTGAAAACAGTACTCAACAGATGGTGATGATTCTGGATGTTGTTTTGAAAAATCTCAAAAGAAAAATAGTAGCGCATAGGGTTTAAAGCGATGAGGCTCTACCCGAATCCCAAACTCGACATTTTTTCAAATGTTACTCCAAAATAGCCATGCTTTTTTATGTTTGCTATATGCATTTACTGAATATGTAATCTACATATAGTAAATATTTAAATGCATTAAATATACTACTAAATGTAGAATAAACATGTTTGTTTTCAATTGTCTTTTCCATAATATGTAATATACTTATTACTCCCATTAAAAATTCAATATTACAATATTTATATGGTCTTTCAAGTTGAAAATACTATATTGAAACCTCTTTAACTTATTGGAACTACCTAAAAATCACCAACAATTAAATGAAAAATAATATAAATTGTTTTCAATTTGATATTATTATGCATATACTGAATATGGAATCCGTATGTACTGAATTAAGTAAAATTCATTCAGTACACTACTAAATACAGAATGAGTATATTGTGTTTCCAATTTTCTTTTTCATAATATATATATTTCTCATATTAGAATTATAAATAACGGTAAGAAACGATAAAAATGAATAATATGAATGGAATATATGAAATATAATTTTCAACATTAGGAAATGAAGCATTGTGAATTATAGTGTTGAAAAATAGCAAAGTAATAAGACAATGAATCTGGGACTTAGAGGCGGAGGTGGAGGCGGAGGCGGAGCTGGCTACGGGCGACGAAGGTGGAGAATGCAGAGGTTGAGGCATAGAAAATTGAATGAGGGAACCTGTGAAGGGATCACCAAACCTACAAATTAAAAGGAGAAATATGTAATAGGAAATATATGAAGGAAATATGATGTTGAAGTAAAAAAGGAGAATCATGGAAGAGGGAAATCGAAGATAAAAGCCAAAGGAATAGAGAAATCAAACTTGTGAGCCTGTGAGAGATAGACAAAACAGATAAGCTTCAATGCACCTTGCAATTTTCCGTCTATCGAAAAAAATTAATAAAAACAATATATTACCATAAAAGATGCTAAAATACAAACTAAAATGAATCTACAACAACCAAATTTGGTGGGGTATGTAGCTTCTAGCTAATAGTCTTCCAATGGTAGTCACGAAGAATACCCCCTTCACACTACATCTGTATCAAGACAAAATTTTAACCAGATATACTAAATTAATGCGAGTATAAATAATAACATACTAACATCTAAAGGTAAGTTACAAGGTTTTTGGTGTGAAGAACAGAAGAACATTCATCAGCGGGGCCCCGATAGAATCATAAGGGGCACCTGGTGGCTTAGGACACCAAACCTCTCCTATTGATTGCTCAATTTCTGCATTCTATATCCATACATAAAACCTGAAATAAAATCAATTTAAACTGTTAAAACTAAAACAGAAATAAAAGATAATTCTATAGAATCAAATGTACAATAGATTTGTCCCAACAATTATGTACCAAAATGATCAAGGTATACTTTTCTCTAGTTATGACTATTTTTTATAATCTTATTAATCTTTTCAAATCAGTAACAATCACCAAAATCTGACATCTATAACTCAAGTAATCATGAAAACACAGTCGGTAACATAATCTGAATTATGCACCTTGTAGAAGCAGAACTACAGTGACTTCGGGGAAACTTTTGATTAAACCGAAGACGGATTCAAGATTTTTTATTGTTGAATTTTTTTTAGAATATTGTTAGGATTCCAACGACACAAGAAACTATTAATATAGAAACCTAAAACATAGAATATAGTAAAACAACAGTAGGTATGTGCAACTGAAATTCCACAGACCATAATACTGCAGCTTATAACATTTATGGTTCTTCGCTAACCATTTTGAAATGATGCATGAATTTTTATTATATAGAATAGTTAGAAAATATTTGTGTCTGGGTAAGGATTTTTCAATAAATAAGGAGAGATAATTATCAAGGAGTAGTAGTTATAAAAAATTGAAAATTGAAATCATAGAATTTTTTTTACCTGATTAATGATTCAATGTAAGACAGGGTGCGTGGTAAAAAAATAATTGAATATAAAGAGATTTATCTTAACTTATATGCAATATGATGGAAAAATTAACTGGGATACTACAAGTATACATGAATTAAATATGTACTGAATCTTGGTGTCCCTTCCTACAAGATAATTTCAAATGAAATCTTCTTCAAACCCTCTATATCCCTGCATTGTATGAGGCAGGAAGACATTACTGCTAGTTGAACAATTATAAAACCAGTATTTCCTATAGGCAGGAATACATTACTACTAATTAAAATATCAATATGTTGATTAATCTCATTAATTACTGGATAGAAGTCACAAGATGCTAAATATAGTTGATTTCCTGTTGTTGTATAGCTTTAGTATGTCGATCTCAGATTTAGCTCAACAAATATAAAGTGAAACTGGTAGACTATCCAGTCAAACTCAAGAAGAATGTGATTATCACTGTATCATTTACTGCTTAAGTTGTAAACATTATAAACTTCCATACATCCTATCATGTTGAAGAGTTAGTTGGGAAAAAATACATGTATCAATCCTCGCTGAGACATAAATGACACACATCTCTTAAGTTTCTTCTCCATGCTGGTAAATTGAAGGCATTCATTCCATCAGCCCATGCACATTCATTAATATTTCTGTTCATCGCTATGCTAGGGTGAGAACAATCAAATTATGTCTAGCAACACTTAGACATGACCCACAAATCTACAAATTTTCATCATTCTACAGATCCATTGACTTGTCATATGAGATGAATATCCTATAATGGAGACAATACTCACTAAATCACAATATAATCATATTAAAATACTACCTTGTCAAAATACATTGGAGTAAATAGTGAAACATAATCATATAAAAGCATTATAATCATCTGTTTCATGTGTTTTTAGTCCACAAAAATCAATATACAGTGGATCCAATAGTGAAAACATATCACCTGCATTCATATGTTGGATGGAAGGGAGGTTAAATCCATGATTTTATAACCAATAACCTGTATTCATATAGTGTGTAAATGCAAATGAAAAATGATGCATGGTAGGGAGGTTAATTCCTTAATTTTAGGAAGACATACCTGTTCTAGAGATCTGGAACATATTAGTACATAATTATCTTGATCTCATCATGTGCGGGTTGAGTCACCTGCAATATATAAATAAAAATAATCATTATTCATCTTAATAGATGAAGTGCGTAATTATAAAATTATGAGATGAATATTGCATAATGGAGACAAAACTTGCTGAATCACGACATAATCATACTAAAATACTACTTTGTCAATATACATTGAAGTCAATAGTGAAAACATGAACATATTAAAGAATTATAATAATCTGTTTTATACGTTTTTAGTTCACAGAAATCAATATAAAGTGTAGTGAATAGTGAAAATAGATTACCTGTATTCATATATTGGATGAAAGAGAGGTTAACTCTAGGATTTTACGACCAATAACCTGCATTCACATAGTGTATACCTCCAAATAAAAAATAATGAATGGTTGTAAGTAGTAATAGTAATCACTCATTATGAGGGATGTATTGATAATTAGATATTTAAAACACATACCCACCAATAATAGGTTCAACTAATTCATGGACACAATATCTTGAAATATTAAATTCAATCCCATATAAATAACACATCCATTCAAATCATGATTACATGAGACAGAAATATCAAACATTCTAATTATTAGGCATGCACCAATGATCCAAAAATACTAGAAAATACTATAAAATCTATGTTATAAAATGGAAATTGTAATATAAAAGCATTATAATTGTCTGTTTCATATATTTTTAGTCCACAAAAATCAATATACAGTGGACACAAGAGTGAAAACATATCAGCTGCATCCATATGTTGGATGAAAGAGAGGTTAACTCTATTATTTTACGACCAATAACCTACATTCCTATGGTGTGTAAATGAAAATGAAAAATGATGCATGGTATGAAGGTTAATTCCAAAATTTTAGGAAAACATACCTGTGGTTGATATATGGAACTTATTAGTGCAGGATTCCCTTGATCTATTCATGTGTAGGGTGAGTCACTTGCTATATATAAATAAAAATAATCAATATTTATCTTAAAAGATGAAGTGCATAATTAAAACATTATGAGATGAATATCCCCTAATGGAGACAAAACTCATTGAATCACAACATAATCATACTAAAATACTACCTTGGAAATATATATTGAAGTCAATAGTGAAAACATAATAATATTAAAGAATTATAATCCTATGTTTCATATATTTTTCGTTCACAATAATCAATATACAGTGGAGTGAATGCTGAAAACAAATTACTTGCATTCATATGTTGGATGAAAGAGAGGTTAAATCCATGATTTTACGACCAGTAACCTACATTCACATAGTGTGTACCTCCAAATAAAAAAAATGCATGGTAGTGGGCCGAAATTTTAACCACTCATTATGAGGGATGTATTGATAATTAGATATATAAAGCACATAACCACCAATAATAGGTTCATCTAATGCATGGACACAATATTCTGCAAGATTAAATTCTATCCCATCTCAATAACACATCCATTCAAATCATGATGACAAAAGATAAAAATATCCAACATAATAATAGAGATTTGTTAGTAACATATTAGGCCCCAAAAACTGATCTTTTAAATTAGTAATATTTCATTTAATTGTCTAATAATTATATCAATAGGGTTAAATATATAGCATATAATCGGAGCATAATTTAACAGATTAGTTAGGAAAGAAAAAATACCTGGTGCCGGAGGCATCCATAATAGATAGACAAATGATTCAGAACAATGATCGAATAAACATATATTTATTTATATGAAATTCATGCAATAAAACTGAATATGATGTTACTTATGTCATCAGAAATTACAATGAAACATCGAGATTAGTCATTCTTAGTGGGAAAGAGCACAATCCTTTAGCTGAAAAAACAAAACCGACCTTCTAATGGTGGTACATTTTACCGATTTTCATGGCCTCTCAAATTCCCCTAATATTAATGGATGTAGCCCTACATTCACTCGAATTCCCCAAAACAACATGCTAAATTGAGGGAAAGAATTAGTTAAACTGGGAAACCATACTGAAAAATTAATAAATTCAATATAAGAGGATTCAAAAGTAAATATTATATTGGTACCGTAGCAAGGCCTGATGGAAATCATGAATCAGAGGATCTGGAGATGGAGGACCCAAAGACAGAGGATCTGATGGTGGTGAACCTGAAGGCGGTGAAGCCTAAGGGGGTAAAGCCATAGGGTGTGAAGCCGAACGGGGTGCAGCCAAAGGGGGTGGAGCTGAAGGCAGAGGAGGCGATGGAGGAGGAGGAAACTGTGGAGGAGACGAAGGTGGAGAAGCCACAAGAAGATCACGTAGAGGCAGAGACGCAGCGGCAGAGTCGCCAAGACGCGGTAGTGGAGTCTCGGAAGCGGAGTCGTGGAGGCGGAGTCGCGGAGGCAGAGTCGTGGAGGTGGAGTCGCGGAGGCGGAGTCGCAGAGGTGGAGTGGCTGCTAGAGTGGGGATTCGAAGATTGGGACGAGAGTGGGGATTCAGGGAGGGGAGAAAGGGGGGAGAGCAGGAACCCTAGAGAGGGTAGAGGAGAATCGGGGAGTGGTGGGAGAAGCCGATCAGGTAAGAAGGGTTTTTAGGGTTATGTTGGCTGGATATGAAGACTGGGGTGACGTGGCTATGGAGGAAGAGGACATGTGTCCTGAAAAAAAAATCCAGATTTAGTATATATATAGATACTTTTTGTATTTCATAATATTTTAAAGTGGTTGAAATTAATTTATTATGAAATCTAATTTTTTAATATTCTTCACAAGGTACCAATTGTATGGCATATCCTAATAAATAATGTATATGGATAATTCAACAAGTTATAACTTACGTGACAAATATTATATAAAAGTCATGACATATATTCTTAGGGTTCTATGTGATGTTTAGTGTATATGGTATATTATATAATGTATTACTAATCCTAAAAATGTTAGTAATTATACGAATGAACTTATTTTATAGTATAATAATAGATATTGAAAAATATATTTGTTACGGGAAGAGATTTATGATTTTCAAAACATATTATATGTGTTGTAACAAGTTCTATTTACTTGATATGATAATTTTTTATGAGGTTATGCTTTTTAATATTTTATTTCTTATATATATGGATATATTATAGTGTCTTATTAAATTACCTATTCTATTTCTCTTAAATATACCTATATATTTGTTGTGAATAATTTCTGATGTTTTCTTGCTAATACAAAAGGTCATTATATGCCCTATTCTAGGATTAATTGATCTCTTATTTGAATTAAATACTACAATCTAGATTTCCTGATTTAGATGTATCTTTAAAGGTATGTGGACAAGGAATAACACCATCTATGATATAAATGTGCCACCATATAGATTGTGTTATATTATCCTCTTATCCAAAATTCATATGATATTAATATTTTAGAATATTATAATTGAGTTCATGCTTCTGTACTATTTTTTCACATTTTCACCTATTAAATTGTATAATATTAAAAGAAGGATGTAGGTTTGGGTGTTTTGGGGACCTATTTCAAACATGGGGACATGATATTGTTTTTTTTCTGTTGTGTTATAACTTAAATTAATAAATCTGGAATTCCCTCACTGAGAATACCATTGAAAATATTTTATTTCCATTTAGTGGATCCCTAATATGGTTTATAATCACACTCATTTCATGAAATTTGTTTGATATGTATTCCTTTTTTTCTATACAGTATAAGTCATCGGTTAGTATACTGATGATTATCTTGAATTATCTTAATGGATTATAGAGAATGAACATAATCTATGCTATTAAAATTTATATCCAAGGCATTATATTTTTCCTATATATATCTATATAAGAATTAATTAGTGGGATTATATCACGTGATTTATGTCTTACCTTTTATTTTGTGGTTTCGTTCAGTTATTTAATGTTTTGTATGGTTTAATTTAGTAGGTGATTAGATCATCTTTATAATTACAATTCAATTATCATGTTTTTTTTTTATATTATAATTATTGTATGAATTAAATATTTTAAAAATATTCTCCAAAAGATTTTTAATTATATATAGTAGAGAATAAAACCTTTTATGAATAATGATAGGTGCAATGTGGTTAATAAGAACTCTAGTATGTGCTTGGAATCCCATAATGAGTTCTTATGACTTTTATGAGTTACTTGATTTATTTTATTTCAGGATTTTCAGGATTATTATAAGGGGATAATGCAATTTTTTTGTAGAATGGATACATATATTTTCATTTATGAACATATATCCAGTGATCGTCTATCTTAGTATAGTTTTGAGATTTTGGTTTTTTCAAAATTTTAGTTATGTGTTGATAATGTATGATGTGATTGTTTTGGATTTATTATTTAAAATATTTCGTAGGGTTATAAGAGTTATATATATATTTATAATACCTATGATTTAGGTTCATTTTACAGATGTATAAGGTTATGTATGAGTGGAAAATGGTATTTAAATGTTTTTTGTTTGCAAAAATATAATTCAAAAATGGAATTAATTTTAAAATATGTTTTCAAAAAATATAATTTTATATTAATTAATACCTTCGTAATATAATATTTTTTATTTAAAAACTTTATATTTTAGATGCATATTTATTAAATAATTGAAAAAATAAACATATTTACAATTAATTTGTTTAGTAATATGTTATTTATGATATTTACAAGTAGTATAATGACTAGATTTTTGGGTATTTACTATCCCCAATGTCATTTGTTTAGCTTAGTATGGGAACCACTTTCCTTGGGTGAGTAGGGAAATTGGTATGATATACAATTTTGGTTATAACACCTGTATAGGGTGGGTAATGGAATATTGGATGTCTTAAGATCACTCTTGAAATAAATAAATAATGGGATATGGATTTATTATTATTTTTACGATTATATTATTGAATTTTTCATATATTAAAATTATCATGGTATTTTATTGGTATTTCAATGGTCTAGAAAATCCCAACCCATTACATTGTATGTTTTAGGATTTTGAGGCTCTTAGATGAGGCCATAAAAGTAAAAAAGGGATTTGAATCTGAGATTTCATTTAGGGAAGTATTTCTTGATGGGAACATTTAGTTTATAACATAAATTATTTGTTATAATTATTGATTTGTATTAGGTATAGTCCATGAAATGAACTCATTGTTTATTGGGTAAAATAATATAGATTGAGTTTGGGTGTATGTATCCTAGGGTTATTCATGACATTAAATGACATGATCATAGAAAAAAATCATCCCTTTCTTGAATGAAGTGGTGATATGATTTTAGGTTGTGTTTTCAATTAAAAATTCAATGAAGTGAATACCCTCGTTACACTATGAATAACAGGTTCCCTTTTCATCAATGGATTGAAACAATATGTCACACATTTAATTGTTTTCCTTTATATAATGGCATGATGTTTAATGGGGGGAGACTGACTATCATGGAGAAAAAACATCTGGCATGGCACGATGTATGTCCTCCAAACTCGATACTCTTTGGGGTTATACAATGTGGATCATTGGGAATGGTGACATCATCTTATGGGAAGCCAACTAGTCTGGTGAAAGGCTGTCCTATCTAGGATACCATTTTTAGACATTTATTTCAGTGAGGAATGTGGGGTACATGATATCATTCAGAAAACACTTAATCTTAGTCAGATTAATCTTTTTGAAGGTATTGGTATGAATGGAGAACCGAACAGATTCTATTTCATCTCCTTAAGATTGGTAAGGATTAACACTCATGATTATAAGAGGCATGTCAAGGAATAGAATGATTCAGATGGGTGGTCACCAAAGGTGTGGTGTAAGGATATTCCTATGAAAAATAACATTCTGATTTGGAATATCAAAAATAAATAAATCCCAACAGACAAAGACATCCAAAAGAAGGGAATATCCTTGGAATCTTGTTTCTTCTACTACGGGAACTCGAAGGCGGTATATATGTTACACTTTTTTTAGCCTATATGGACCACATACCACTGGTTTTTATTCACACCCTACCCCTACATCAATATTCATCAGTTGTCATTACTGGGATTCTAGGATTATTGGTTTCACAGATTAGAGAATAGGTCCGTAGAATATAAAGTACAATATGTTATCATTTTTTCCATATGCTAGACCATCTGGGAGGCTCACAATCATGTCTAGCTGGGGTCTAGTCATTTACTTTTATTCATCCAAAAGAGGTTAAGATCTCTTATTGTGGAGTTGTATTCATGGTTGAAGGGGGGACATGCTTCTTTTATGATTTTAAATCTTTTCAACAATCCCCACATATAGGGTAGGATGAATGTTCAATGGGTTAGATAGTACCCTCTTTGTGGTGGTCTAAATATAAATATTTATGGATCATATACGGATGGGTTCATGATAGGTGATGGGGTTACATGGAATTCATAGGGTTTATTTCACGTGAGGATCAATTTTTTTATGGTTCGGAAGCTCCTTGGGTGTATAAGTGCAATCTATCCTTTCTGATCTGATGGTTTGTAGGATGCTCGGATATCAGGTGGCTAAGGTCGAATCCAGAACAGAAACCTGGCTAATGTATAGACAAGGACATCATGCGGTGCCATGGGAGTTGATCAATATGATTCGAAAATTCATGGTGGAGACCAATCAAGGGTGGACGATTCATCCTAGTTTGATGGAGGCTAATTATGTGGTAGACTCTTTGGCTCGCATGGTTATAAAAGAAGAGGTAATGATGATTTATTATATTTTGGACTCTCTTACTATTGATTGTAATTGGTTAGTTCAAGGTGATTCCCTTGGTCTACATCATGTTATCCCTCATGGAGGGGGTTTTGGATCTATTTATAATATTTACATATTCAATAAAAATACAATTTTCAGTCAGTGTTTCTATATGTTGTGGTGATTTTGATTTAGTGATGGTAATAGTTGGTTTTTAATTTTATTATGTTATGATAGATATTATTGTTTGATTTGTTGTTAAAATTTAGGATCTATGTTGGGTAAGACTATATATTTACCCTTTTATATTCATGTTACATGTATATACTCCCCATTAACCTCAGGTATAATGTACTAGTGATGAGATGTTTTGGGAATTATTTCCCCAATATCCATGATGGTGAGGAAATTAATGACTGATGACACACTCTTCACAGATATCCCTTTGAAAACTGTATAAGGTACTGGTATATAATTAGTGTAGTGTACAAGATGATGACTTTTTGTTTGTTAGAGATTATAAATAATCATAGGATTCAATATGCAGTAGGGTACATGTTTGTTTGTGGGAGGGAATGAGGTCGATTTCATTAATATTCAAGATTCTCCACAACAGTATTTATAGTGTCGAAATTGGATTCATGGATATATAAATTTCTTTTCTTTTGTGGAAGTTAATATATAGATATTAGCAGGTACCAACACGTGATTATAGTCCCTAAAAAGATATTGAGGTAGGTAGGGTTGTGATCCAACCCACAATAAATACAACATTTTATATGATTCCTAGAATATATGGATGGGATGTGAGTATGTGATGTTTTATATTGGGGTGTTAAAGAAACATATCTATGGGGATGTGGATTCACTACACCTTAATAAATATTCATACTATATTTCATTACTACATTTGGATGTGTTATTTTTGTGGGATTTATATGGAGATTATGGGATGGTTAGTTTTCTTAATTAGGTGAATACAAGTTCTTTTGCTTATTCAATGGTTTATTATTACACTATTTTCACATTTTCATTGAATACATTTGATATGATCTGTTCAGTAAACATGTTATGGTCACTATAAGTAAAAATAAACTCTTTTTATGTTTTCTAGATGTCATTGAAGACTGATATGGAACTTATTAGCTTATGAATTTTTTCTTTTGTGGAATCTTTTCTTTAAGACATTCTGAATGTACTATTTTTATGTATCTATTTTTACTTATAGTAGTCGAATTAAATATTATGATAGATTCGTTTCATTCATTTTATATGATACTATTTTTTGGTGGTGTTTATCTTATCGCATGGCCTTTTTAGTCAAGAAATTTGGGTAATGACTCTAAAATAAGGGGTTTATACCCTTGATTATTATCAGAATTTTATGGCCTAGGATTGATAAGATTCAAGGGCCATACCTTCTCACTGTCATCCAAGGAAGAATTTATGTGGATGGGGTCATACCTTATTATTATAAAATCATTGTGGCCCTGAAGACATGCTAGGACATATTAATTTATAGGCCAATTTAATATAATGTAAAAAAATTGTTTTTACTCAACAACCTAGTAACGTGGTTATGTATGCATGTAAGTGACAAAAGAAAGGTTCATTAAACATGATAATCTTTGATTTTTATTGAATACAGCAATTTTATGAATTATATAAGCCTATTTAAATGAATGTGAAAAAATTATATGATGTCTCTAATAAAGATTCTTTTGTCTTGCAGACATATATTATAAATTTAGGTATATGAATAGGGTCTAAACATCATCTACCAAGACTCATTGTTTTCTAGAGAATTTTTTAAAACATAAATATGAGTCACAGTCACCCAAATTAAATAATATCATGATGTGTGGGACGGGTGTTATTTATTTTTTTGTTTGTGGTATCTATATTTATCTGAGGAATATAATTTGATGTTGAGGTAGACTCATATATTTAATTATATTCGCCTGAGGTAAATTATAATGGAATAATTTTTTTTGGCTATCAATCATGTTGTGTTTATTATAATTTCTAGTACGACAATAACATAGAGGGCCATTAAACATGTAAATTTAATTTTTTTTAAACCTCATGTTTTATAAATCCAATCATGTTTTTATTTGGATTCTATAATTATCATGATATATATGCTTATAATTACATGAAAAATACCATGACCGGAACTTATTGGATATCAAAAAATCTATTATTAAGGCATGATAAAATTAATCATATAGAGTTGATAAAAATGATAAATACCTTGAAATGAATGATAAATTATAATGGTTAAATTATTAAGCATCCAATACAATTCAATCAGAAATGAAATTTTTATAAATATATGGCCTAGATCATAACATACTAATCTCGATTATGTTTTCCAAGGATATGTTATAATTTTTTAGATGATATTTAGTCATTTTTACATGATATGTTAAATTATGGGGTGATTTGAAACAAATAAAATTTTCCCCAATAAATTATTTTTTTATTTTAACAATGGGAATAATTATTTAATGAGTTATCTTGAATCATATTTTGATTCATCATGAAATTTATTGTTCTCAATGTGTAAAAAAGTTAAAATTTAAGAGTTTCTATTCAATTATTTTAGGATAATTTAAATATTTATGTTTCAAAATGTTTTCAAAACGTTTAGTTGTATTATTTGATTGAAAATGTTTTAAATACGTGTGTTTCAATTAATATTTTCATATTAGAAAAATGATGTTTGGTTTTACAGGTTTTTTTCCCTTTTCTATGTGATTTGAATTCTATATTTTTCCTATGATTTTATTATTGGTGAAATTATAATTTTATTTCTGAATAATATTATAGTGTTTTCATATGTTAATTTTTATTTATGTTATGATTTCCTCATAATTATAATGAATTAATTTTAAATTGATACATACTAGTTGAAACATGCATTGTTAATAGTTATGTAATTATCGAATGTTTTGTTATATTTAAGAATATACCATATTAGTTATATTGTTTGGAAATTTTAGTATGATTTTAACAAACCTATAATATAATATATAAAATTTAAAACACTTTTTAAGAATGATATTTATAGAATGTTGATGTATTTTAATTAATGAAGGGGTATATTGAAACATTCTTGGAATATATTTATGAAATAAAATATTAATTCAATATTCCTCTTATGATTAATTTATAGTTTAAAAAATGTTTATAAGAGTTCATTAAATTTTGTCATTATATAATATGAAATGATAATACATTTCTTATGTCAAAAATTAATTAAAATTAAATTTTATTTATATGTATGATTAATTCCATCAAATGGAATTTGGATACTATTTAATAATTTTATATTAACTCGTTTAATTAAAAAAATCCAAATTTATGTTAAATAAAAAAATTATTTCTTTGAAAATTAATGAATAATGATTTAAATTGAGAAATGATGTACTAAATATTAATAATTAACACACTATACAAATTCTAATACAGTCATTTTATCTTATAGAACATATTGGGAAAATCAAGTTATGTAGGATATATCATGGTTGTTTTGAATTAAATTTATAACATGACTTATATGATATGTTTTCCTTAAGTGTATATCATAAAATTGTAACATATAAAAATGGAGACATTAATTTAAAGAACAATAATATAGTATTCAATAAATTTAATTGGTGAGAATATTATGATTTGATCATTAAATGAATGTACAAATTATATAATCACAAACCCAGAAATATGCTAGGAGAACCTCTCATTCAACGTGGTTATAATATCAGGTATTGTTTTGATTCTATACATTCCATAACATGTTTTCCCTTTAATTTAATTCCCTTATTATGGTAAAAATTCAAAATAATTTAAATAAATATTATTATAGTAAATAATACATCAATTTTTCATGTAGTGCATCTTTGAAATACTTCATAAAAAAAATTTCCATTAATATATTCCCTACTTTATAGCAAAGATGACCTGATTTGGAGCCATGCTTAGATACATCATTATCCATTAATTTTTTTAAGCCATGTGTTTCCTTCTTATCAAGATATATTATATTAATGTGTTTAGGTATAAATTTTTTACTATATTTTTGTTAATTGTTTCTAAAATCCTAGGATGATGATAATAAGGCTCTTATATAACCTATTTATAAAAATAGATTTCTTAATTAAGTGATACTATTCAATCCAATCTGGGATAGTTAATTAAATTGAATATTTTATATATCTTATATGTTAGACTATATATGACTTAAAATGTGTATGTTTTTAATATATTAATAGGATTTAATAATTTTTTTTATTTAAATAAAATAACGTGTTATAAAATTTTGTAAAAATGGAAATTACTTGTTTGGAATAATACAGAATTTTGGATAAAAATCGAGTAAATTATTTTCGTAGCTTTCAAAAATTTATATCAAATTGTAACCAACTGTTATTTTACATTTATTAATTAAATTTTAACTTATTCAATATTATTTTGTTATAAGAGTGTTAATCATAATAATTTAACAAAATACATGTTCCCCTAATGTTTTCATGGAAACGTTTTTTCATTTATAGTGGTCTGTTTAAAGAGATATCTAAATTTCCCATTAATGTAATGGTGAGTGAGACCAAGACAAGAATGAATTATAATTTTAATTAGAAATAATTTTTGTGTTAATGTCCAAATGTATCATATGATGATTTCATTAACCTGTGACTTTGTGAAGTAGATTGTTATTTTTAATGTGTTATTTTATTGTTGGTATCATTGAAATTTTCATATATCCTTATTTAAAATATATTTATTTGAAATAAGAATTATCATTCTGAAGTATTTCTAACCTGAAATGTTCTCATAATAGAAATTAGTCCTAGAAAAATATCTAAAAATTGATGGAAATAGATTTTATTTAAAAGAAAATAATTTTTTGTTTCATTATTTTGCTATGATTAGTTTATTGAAACCACTATATATAAATGAATTATAATTTAAATATTGTAATGAAGATGGTTGGATGTCAATTTAGAATTGGATGATGAAATTCCTGATGGATACACATAGTACAAGTGAAAAGAAACAAATAAAAGGAATTATTTACATGAATTATTGGTTTAACCATATGTTGTATTATTAAAAATACATTATGGCTATGAGAAATATCATTAAAATTTATCTTCTATCACTCCATATATCATGAGAGTAGTTTAATCCCATTTGAGATGTATAATCTATAGGTGTTCTCTTTTGGAGACTAATGTTTTTTTCTAGGTTCCCAATCCACTCTTTGGTGTATTCATGTTTTGATTCCATTGAGAATTTTGAGTTCTATATCAAGGAGTCTATATTCAGATGTTGCAATTCATCCCCCCATTCTGGTTTCTGTTTTTATTATTTCGGATGAGAATAATTTGAGTGGAATCTAATTTAATAGTCTTGAAATTCTGTATCCATTTGTTTTTTTGGTATTTTGTGGTGGTAGGTGTAGGATCAAGGATAAGTAAGTGGAGATATATTTAATATTTCCCCAGGGAGAGTAATTTATGGCACTAACATTCCATTTATAGTGTGAATATAGGGTTATATTTTTGGACATTTTCTTTGGTGTATTTCATGGTATGAATGATTTATTCATATTATAATGACTATGAGATTGCTTTTTTGGGGCTCAATCGGATGTATATTTACACCATGAAATAAAATTTTATTTTAATGAATGATTTCTATCCTTGTAGGATATAAGGACAATATTATTGGTTGATTTATTAATTGAAACGAGCATAGTAAAAATAATCATGTTTTAACAAGAATTGGTGGTTCCCCAGACCATTTATGGTGTAAATTAGTATATAAAATATTCAATTGTTGTTCTCCATCCTATGAATATTTTTTGGAAAAAAAACAATTTCTATCATTTTTGCTTGATTGCCTCAACCTGTGGATCATTACAAGTAAATTTTATAAGGCCTTTAAATACCTCTTTTTTAATTTGTTCACTGGAATATTGAGATTTCATATCAACAATTGTATTTGGTTTCCCTTTCTCGAACAATATGTTTTATTGTTTTCCTTCATATCTGAGAGGAATTTGTTATAGAGTTGTTATTTCTATGAGATGTTATCAAGTGAGAGTGATAGGGATTGATCTAGTTTCGGTTTATTAGGGTGATTTACTTTATTTTTTTTTCGGATGGAAATTATTTATTTGTTTATTCATATATAGTGATTCAAGTATATATTTTTTGAGGTAGGGGATCCTTATTCTTTTCATATTCGGTGCATCTATATAATTAAATTTATTTTTTTTCTATTTAAGGGATGGTAAGGGATAACTAAAGATGATGAAAAACCAGAACTAATGAAATTGAAATTGAAATGTGTATTCACATGTATATAATTACTTTTTTAAATATATTATGAAATTTTTATTAGTTGATTTTATTGATGAAATTAACTAATATTACTGATGCCTAGGAAGGTATGTGACTAGTGTGAATTTATAATATTTTATATGATGGATTTTTTCAACTCAAAATTCATAAAATTTTATGCATGTAAACGTGGATATAATCCAATTTTTTCTAAATCAAGAAATTATGAGTAGGTACCAATGCAAAATAATATGTAATTTAATGTAATATCACTTTTAATTAAAGATGTTGAAATTATTTGGGATGAAATTTTCAGTTTTTTGTTAGATTTTTGTGTACATGAAATTATTTCTTTTTATATGGAAGACATAGATATTGTACAGTGATAGTGGTTACTGATTTTATTACTTGATATGATGGGATATAGGTTTACAATTGTTTATAAATGTATATATTTATGGATGGTTTTTTTTGAATCGTATTGGGGTTTTTACCTTCAATGGTTGTCTTTCATTAGTATAATTTTCATGGTATGTAAGTTTTTACTTTACATGGTGGTTGGTATATTTTATGGGGGACTATTGTGGTATCTTACTAGTATCGATGGAATGTGGCTGGTAATAATAAATTAGAAATGTAATGGTTTTTCATTTAAGGGTTGTGGGATGGAAATAATTAATTATTAATTGATTAATTAATTTAACATTGATAAATGGGTTGTAATGAAATATGAAATATCTAAAGCTAAAAACAAGGCATGATTGAGAGTGTTTTTCATTAAATATAGTGTTGAAAAATTATTAAATGAAACATTATTGGTATTTTATAGAATTTTTTGAATTTATAAATCTCTGAATAATTATAAGAATTTTTTTTGTGGATACATGGTTTGGTGAGTTTCATTTAGTGTGAGTAATAGTTGTTGTTATATGTCTGTGTTAATGTGGTAGTGAAGGTGGATTTTATAGTGATTTTTTTGTAATCCACTTCATGGGTTTATTTTTGGGACTATATATAACATATATATTATGATATATTTATACTCAAATAAATTTAATTTCTTTGATGGAATGATTTTTATGTATCATCAAATGTAACACCCTGTAAATCTAAAGTAGTAAGATTCTATTCGACAGCGTGCATGACATGAAACCCCAAGCATGTAGAGGAATATAAAATCTGAAGAATTTATAAGATATTTAATATTTTTAATAAATTTACTATAATTTATAGCTCACGATTCACATAGCAATGAGTTATCATATGTCATACACAACAATAAGTTTAGCCAAAGGATTGAGTTACAAGTTATGTCATGTTTCACCATATAATAATATTATATTGAAATATTATAACATAATATAATAATATATAACCTAAAAATCAAATTAGAAATTGTGAATATGATTAAAAAACTTATCAAAATATATTTTTTACAAAAATATGAAATTAATTCTGTTGATAATAATTAATTAGAAATAAATATTTAAACCAATTGAATATAATAAGAATGTATTTATAGAAGTCTATTTTTATGCTCACAGAGCTGTATTATATTAATATATTAAAGAAAATAAAATTTTATATCGAAATTATATATATATGTTATATATTATATATTTTTTATATTCATCCAATATTTTTGATAGACATGGGATAAGAACAAACCCAATATTAAACAGAAAAACCCATTTTTGTATTGAGGAACTTTTACATCGTATTAATGGAGAACCACTTTTAAATACTATTTTTTACATTTATAAATCCTAATTATCAAAATAATCATCATATTTATAATAGGAACATTAATAATACGTCTGAGTGAATTTGCAGTATTTTTCTCTGAAGTATCATTTTTTTAATAAATAGTGAATGTTTTTGAATTTTAATCGAATATTTCTTTTATCAACAATTTTTTAATAAATATAAAATATAGTTAATTGGATTTCAAACTTAATAATATATATTTTTTATTAATTAATAAATTTTTTTTATTGGAATCAATTTCTCATTAAATATGAATATAAAATCATTAATAACTTTTGAGTGTTTTTACTTTGAAAACCCACATTGCCATCCCGTTTATGGGATTTAAATTATATAAATTTTATCCACTTATAATAATTTAATTTGGAAAAATGGATTCCATATTTGGAGTCAGATAAAATTTATAATTTCTAATATTTTCAACTTAGTTTTTGACCACAAATATTAGTTACTGTAATTAAATTTTAATACAATGATCAAGGCTCTATTAAGATTAATAAGAGACTATATCATAAATTTAATGTCCAAGATGACCTATAAAACTCTCTTAACACAATTGTATGTATGTATTTTAACCCTATAATACATTTTGTAGAATTATGATCATTATTTTATCCAATTTAAATGGAATAAAAATTGGTGGAATTCGTTTTTCCAAAATTTACAGGACTGCCATTCCTTCTCCACTATAAAAAGGAACTCAAGCCTCCCACTCCATCACACCTATCAAGACACTATTAATCTCCCAATATATTCCCAAATATATTCTAATAATATATACCCTAAATCTAGATTCCTCTCCTTGGGAATAAAATCATCCATGGAATCCCTTTGGTGCAAACCAAATGGTGATACCTGAATAAGAAAAACCTCCACACATAGGCTCTTTAGTTTTATTTTCCACCACCAAACAATAAAATATTATTATTAAATTATTATATAAAAATTATTATACTGAATTTAATGATAATTTTTTATTCTATGTTGTTGAAATTAACTTACACACACTTTCATCTACTAAGTAATGAACATACCATTTTTGGGTAGGGCGAACTACCGCCTCAGAAATTGATGTTGTTTGTTTTTTCATTACCACCACTCATGGTTTGAAATTATTAAGTAAAATATATTTATACATTATATTATATATTTATAGGGTCTTTATGTTCCATTAATTTTCATATAACACATACCCTTTTGCTTCTAATTTTGTTTAAAAACTATAAAATCGTTTTGGGAAGTGTAGACCGGAGCCCCCTCAAAGAGATGTCACTCGTGAAAACTATATGTAGAATAAGTAAAGGATGTTTTTAAAAAAAATATAAAATTTATGAAATAGATATTTTAATTTAATTATAAAATTAATATTTCATTTATTTTTAAATATTTCATTACAACAATGAATTTAAATTGGTGTTCATATGTACGTACGACATAACCTATCCAAGAATGGTGCATTTCATTTCTTATATCAAAACATTAGGGATTATTGGAAATAAATAAATAATATAAATATATATGATAATTAAATCATAGTTTAAATTATTTTATGTTTTTAATATTTAACTATTTAATAAGAACATAAAGTTACAAGTCAAAATATACTCTAAATACTACATAGTTAACACCTGGAATAGTGTAAATAATGAATGATTAATAACAAAAGGGTAGTAAGATTTTACAATAAGTTAATATATGATATAACAAGTATGAATATGGTTATTCTAAAAGGTAGTGACATGTTTACAACAAATATATAGGATGTTAACATATTTTCACCAAAATGTAAATATATGTTAAGTGATTTCATCCCATTATACATTCTATTGAGACTTATTTATTGTTATGAACCTAGTTTCTTTTATATGGTGTATATAAATCCCTTTGAAATTTTATATCAGGAATGAAATTCTTCAAATGATATTATATGTTTCCTTTAATGTTATTATTTCATGGTGATTATCATTCAATTATTTAAAACTACTACGGGGCATATCAAAATATTTAAATATTATTTTATTGGGGAGTGTTTTTAAGTAATATCTTTTGAATATCATTTCCATTAGTGATTGTTAACTTTTACATGAAAAAATTAATTCAATTTGTTGAGCCTAATCTATTATATACTGTGTATATAGTTCCACATTTTAATTTAAAATAATGATTCATTCATTCATTGGGATATTTTGAGTTTTAATTTGAATTATTTCATCTAAGGCGATTTGACTTAAAATCTACCACGTTGAAACGAATTTCATAAAGAAATTTATTTTAATTTTGGTTATACTACAACCTCATAATTTTTAATATTATATGATTAGATGTATAATTAATTCTACACTCTATTGATGTATTTGTACATACTTATTTTGATTTATAGTTGATACATATAACCAACTTACTGATTGATTATCACTTCAATATTATAATCTATTCAACGGTTCACATTACAATATCATTTTCTTCATAATTATTTACACCTAACATTCCATTGAAGGAAATTATTTGATAATTTTCTAGTAAAACACTTAATTTTATTATACTATGGTTATTTTTGAACATTATCAACTAATTTCACTGTTTTTCTAATTTTTCCTACTTAAAATGGTTTATAAAATATTTTTATAAAAAACTAACATCATTTTTGTCTATAGATAGAAAAACAATTATTTATCTATAACCCACGTTTGATAAAAAAATTTCATTTTTTAATGATTAAAAATTGAATTTTGAAATACATTATAAATATTTTTTATTTTACCAATGTTTTCAATGGAATATTTTTTTTGATTTTCGATAAAGGCATTTTAACCCTTTACGATATTAAAGGAATGTTCTATTTTCTATGAACAACATGTATGGAATTACATGCTATCATGTTTTCGAAGAATAAATATATTGTTTAAAAGTTTAGTTATTAATAAAAATTTTGTGAAAAGTGATTATCAAAAAATGGGATTTTCAAAATGTTTTTAAAAAATATATATTTTCTTCCAAAATGTTTTTGAAAGATATTTTTTGTCATGACCCCTCACCCCGGGGCCAGTGCCGTGACTACCCCCAAGCCCACCTACCATAGGCTAGGGGCTTGTGACTAGCATCAAAGGTGCATTCCCTAAAATGGGAAGTCATTACCTTTAAACATATACAACACACAGTCCGAGAACACAATAAGAAGAAACCGTGAAGAAAACAAATATAGAAAAAATGAGTGATGACAGTAAAATGGGTCAGAATACAATCCCAACTGAAAGTATGAGTACAATCTAAATGTACAATAACACTAAAAGGAACAATACAAATGAAAAAGGAAAAAAACAACTGAGTCATCCACTGAGGGTCATACCTAAAGGGAAAAAAGCTAATGATTCATCCACATATTCTTGTCTCTTCCACGTACATCCTAGTCCTAGCACCCTCAAACCTTTTCCTAGCTTCTTGTGGTATTTAGATGACACAACAAGGTATGGGTGTATCCCATAAAGGGGTGAGTATAATGATACTCAGTAGGGACCGTGAGACCCCCTAAGTTCTCCTAGAAATCCACAATGGGGAAAATACAATGGTGACACCATGAAGGTAACACCACAATCTTAAAGTACACCATAGGTAAGAATCAACTCAAAACAGACATAAAACCCAGAGAAATAGGATTATGATTCTTACCCATATAGGATTTTTATGATAGCTGATAGACCACCACAAGATTCTCTAGGGATAGTAACAAGTAAAATTCACAGTCACAATGTTGTAAACCTATTCCACAGAAGCAATCCTCCCCTATCTAGTACAGTGGGACTTCCATGTCACACAGAGATTCTTCCCACTAACCATGGACTTCTGAGATACTCTTCCTATCGAGTACCGTGGGTATGCCATGTAACACAGTGGCGCTCCCCACCGTGGCCTGTTGAGATACTCCTCCTATCTTGTACCATGGGTCTTCCACATCACACAGAGGTACTCCCCACTATAGGAATTCCACTTCACACATAGGAACTTCCCACATGGACATCAAGTCAAACAGAGTTGAAGAATCTGCAGTCGTCAAGTCTCAGCTAGTCATGGGGTTCTGTACGTAGTGCGCCTGGGACAACCGCTCATCAAGACATTGGTTGTGGTACAACTGGAAACAATTCTCACTAATAAGTAACCCAATTATTCTCTACATTATAAGGGTTTCATCGCAATAGAAGGGGCGTTAATCGGACACCTGGTCTATGCATTATTGGCATTTCAGTGTTAAGGGCCTGGTAAGATTCAGGTGCTATCCAACCTGGCTGAACTCTATTTTTTCTACACAAGTCTTGTTGAGTAATTACAAAGTACCTTCTCAATAAAAAGATCCCAAATCCATAGAAATATTTTCAAATGGACATCCAGATATCATGATAAGGATCTTTAACTGGTACTAGGCCCGGTTGGGCCCACGTCTGGTCCGACCCGTTCTGGGCTGGGCTGCGGCGGGCTCGACCCATTGTTTCGAGGTCCGGCCCTACCTGCAATGGGATAGACCAGCCCATAAGGGGGTGTCCCGACCCATATAAGGTGCGACCCACGAGGGGGCAGACTGTCCATATAGGGAGTGACCCGCAAGGAGGTCTGCCCTAGCTACCATATGGAGGAGGGACCTTTGATTTTCTTGAATAGACGAAGGCCATTTTGTTTTCATTGCAGTGGAGGCGTCATGTGGCGCTGCGAGGTGGAACACGGGTCCCAATGGGGTGGGAGCTGTCAGTTCTGTCGTGGGCCTCTGGCGTGTCGACCGTCCTCTCCATTGGAGCGCACCGGCGTGACACACTCCCACTCGCGGTCGGCCGGTTAGTCGGCTACCTCCTCCCTTCGTCGTGGTTGATGAGCTGCGACATCTTGCTCCCTGGCAGCATGTGACGGCGCGCCGCACCACCTCTGTGGTCGGACGGCGTTGGCTATTCCGATGATTGCTGCGGCTCCGTGCCGCTTCCTCCTCCTGTGGCGTGCATCAAGACGTTATTCCCATTGTAGCTGGTCAGTGTCACAATACTGGTGGTCTTCCATGGAGGCATGAGAATAACAAGATATCTGAGGGGTTGGGTCGGGTTCATTAGGCCCGCACCCTAGGCGTTAGCTAAGAAACATGAGGGGAATTAAGGGTTTAATAATCAATTGAATTTACAATAATGAAAACCCTAAAAAGATACCCCGCAACAACCTCCCGTAGAAAATGAATGAATCATGGATCACCCCATTAGTCAGATTGTCTGCGTTCATTGTTTTATTCAAGAATAGAGAACAGAAAATTATTTAAGAAGCATAAATGAATAAATCCCCAACCTTGTAACCCATTTTAGAGCTTCCGCAGCTTGAGGGTGGGTAGGGGTTCTTCGTTCCCGCATCATTTTCCCAACGACGTCGCTCGTATGTTGTCCTACAGATCATGGTTTGGCTCAGTCCTCTTAGGGTCCAAATTCGCGGTTCTCATTAAGCACATAATTTATTGGAAAAGCTCTTCTAGTAAATCCCCTCCAAGCTCAATATATATACGAGATGGGGATGGAATGTAACGACATTGGTGTTTAATGGGGATCATCAATTAGGAAGCTTCTTAATTCCACAATGACGTCGTTACATAGGGATGGAAGGTCAGGCCATTTATTGTCTTGACACATAGATATCCCCAACCCATTTATTTTCTATTGGGGTTATGAAATTAAATATTAAAATTATTTTATTTCATTTATTTTAAAATTTCACAAAACATTAATTTTTTTCCAGACATACTATGGTCAAATTAAGCCTCCCTTAGAAGAATCTTGGTGCTGCAGATTCAATGGTGCCTTTATATTTTTTATCTGATCAATGATTCCAAAGTTAGAAAGCAATTCTCTTGAATTTACTGAATTTACCAAAAAAAGATTAGAAATTCATTTTGGGCACATTGGGCCTAGGAATCACACGCCGTCAATTTTCGCAAACTTGTAATAATTCTATATAATTAAAAAAATTACATAGAAAAAATGGGTCTTTACATTTTCCCCACCTATGGGCTTATCATCCCTAAAATCCACAACGTAGAATAAAAAAAATTGGGGTACTGAGAATGAATATGAACCTCCCTCTCCCAAGTGTTTTCTTGGAGGTTCTGGTGCTGCCAGCAAATGTGGACCAGAGGTATCGACCGCCCATGAAGGACCCTCTCATGTTGATCCTCAATCCCTACTTGAACCATCGTAAATATCACCCCATCTTCTAGGTCCTTCTCTCCATGGTCGATGATGTGAAATTGGTCATGCACATATCTCCTCAGCTGGGAAATGTGGAAGACGTTAGGCAACCAGTGCATCTGTGAGGAAAAAGACAGATGGTACGCCACCTCTCCCACATTACTGAAAATATAAAAATATTTGATGAACCTCATAGATAACTTGCCACCCCAGCCCAATCTCTAAACACATCGTCATGGTGATACATGTAGGAAGACATGGTCTCCCTCCTCCTGTCTGCATAAGACTTCTACAGGCTCTGAGTAGTTTTTAGTTTCAAATAAGTAAGGCATCGTGATACTAACTTTTCCACTGCTTCATTCATCACTAGACATCAGTACTGACGCTGGTCGTCCTAGTACATCTTTTCCACTCCAGGATGTATAGTTAAAGGGGATGTATGGATCTCCCTCAACTCTTCATTCTGAAGCATCACTCGTACCATGGTGCATATTTTGAGGAGGATGATGTGCTCCCCACATTCATACAAACCCTTCAAGAGACCATGTTGAGGATATCAGATAACGTCAGGCTTCACATTCGATGTTTCAAGCTGTTCCCCCCCAAATGTTCTAAAGAATTGGGGGAGTTATAGTCAAAGACTAGAGTTAAGAAGCTCCATCTTTATCCATGAAATATATCTGCTTCGCGACTAGATGCTCTGACTCCTCACTAAGCATATGTCGACCAAACCTCTTGCTGAGTGTGTATGCTACCATGTTCCCCTTCAGATAGATCTATTGACACTTCTCCATCCCGAGGGTAGGCGCCCCCTTCTTCTTTAAAGATGACAAATGTGCCTCTACCCTGGAGAAGTCTGGTTCAAAACTCTGGAAGTACCCATCCAAAGAAGAAGTCCCTCTCCCTTCATGGAGTTAACCCTGTAAATACCTTTTGAAAAGATGTCCCAACAATTTTCCACTCCTGTTGGAATCTAAAAACAAAAAAATCCCGCTGCCATGAGTGTAAGGCTGGCCAAATAAAGAGTTATCTGCTGCACACTCTTATGAATGAGTTTATCCTATGCTTCATGGGTTTACTATTTCTCTGACCAAGGAAAACCTCCTTCCATCTTCAAGAAAAACCACAACCTTTTTTACTAATATAGTCATTCTGAGTATGAAAGGCAGATGCCCAGTCCATACCCAAAGTAACATCTTAAGGCCTCGACATTTCCACCAAGAGGTTTCAACATAAACTCTCACCTCAATGGTCAGATCACACCGTCGGCGTAAGTGTGATTATCAAGTCTCCTCCCAAAGGTATCTCCAGACGTAAGGGTCAAGTATTCGGTTCATTTGGAAACTCATGGCCTTGAAAAATATTCATGGTAAAAAGGAATTTATAGTACTTATTTCTATTATTATGATAGCTATTAGTAGACATAGATCATGCCACTAATCATTCTTAGAGCCCTTGGGTCACACTCCTTGACCGCATGCAACCACTTCCTTCCCCAGTCCTCCAGCTTGCTAAGCCTGGTGGGTACTGAATTGGGGTGGTGGATGTAACATGTCAAAATGTATACAACATCTTTCTACTCTCCTATATTTTATTCCTCTTTTGTGGCCTTTTAGATTCATCTATCCCTATCACTTCTTATTCTTGAAACATTTTACATGCCTATGTCTCTAAGACTCGGGTCAAATTCGTGTTTTCCTACTGCTAAAATTCAATAGAGGTATCTTCTCAGCCGAATAATATTCAACCAAAAAGGTTCTCTCTAGAACCCTAACATACGTAGGAATGCATAGATGAAAAGTGATTGCTCAGATGTCCCTAACCACACCTTGCTCGGAGGTCTAATCCCTAGAGCACTGAACATTTTTGATTCATCGTGTACCTGGGATGGGCGGTACACCTAGATGAATATTCATCCACCAACTTGTCGTCCTACCAAAGCTGTAGATTCTCCAGGGAACACTCATCCCTTATCTCGTTATGGTGGGACACCCCCTTCTGTAAAGAAGGTTCTCAAGCTTGTCCACAGAAAAGTCACTTTTTTTCCAAGATAAGGGAAATCTAAACCATGTCATTGTCTTGCTGAACCACATTGTGGGATCTCTACCAGGACCGCCATCTAATTGAATGGTTCCCTTTTTAGATGGAAACTTGGTCACCATATCTAGATAGTACTTAGCCGCCTATGAGTTGGGCTTTCCTCGAAACAAGAGGGGTATCTGATGCTGAAACACGAGTAAGGCACTAAGCCTAAATGTGTCTTCTACCGGTACCATCGGTTGTAACTACTGACCAATGGGAAGTGTTATAGCTGGTACACTACACGATAGTACCATCTCAGTCAACGGTCCATGTACCAATTCCTTATCACCATTTGTACCATCCTCATGTTCACTCACGTAAAAATACTAGATGCTAAGATAACTATCTTCTCTAGTGGTTTCTCAACTAGGTGGATTACTCTAGCCACAACCTCCTGCCAGTCCGCAACTTCCAGGGAATCTATCTCACCTCGAAACCTCAAAGGTCTTTGCCACATGAACTTGTGCTATATAATTTGTCACCATGCACCGACTGGTAGTGCGGCTGGTGGTAACTTCTACCAAACAGGGGGTGGGCCAACTGGTGCACAACCTGAATGTTCTAACACCATAAGAGGGCCCTGCACCAAGGCATGATTGCTTGATTGTGCATAATCATATACTCTCTTGGGAGTCCTAGTTGATTGTCTATGTGGTAGCATACTGATAAATAACATGTGGGACATGGTCAATGAGTTATACTTGGTGAGATGACCCAACGAAATCAATAGAAAAACGTAAAAAAAACACTCAATCTGTGTTTTCATGCGTTGAGTCGGAAATCAGAAATCAGGGTCCTGGTGTATGGGTACATTGACCGATGCACCAACACTAGACTCCCAAAACTGAAAACAAACTCATAACACCTAACATTATTTCACACAGAAATGATCTGAGTCCTAGTTCTTCGGTTGATCCAAACTCCTCTGGTACCACTTTTTCATGACCCGTTACCCCAGGGGCCATGCCGTGAATACCCCAAGCCTACCTTCCATAGGCTAGGGGCTGTAGACTATCACTATAGGTGTATTCCCTAAAACAGGAATGCATTTCCTTTAAACCTTTACAACACACGCCCAAAGAATACAACAAGAAGCCTCTGTGAAAAAAAACTATTGTAGAAAAAGCAGTGATGAAAGCAAAAAGGGAAAGAATATAAGCCCAACATAAAGTAAGAGTACAACTGAAATGTATAATACAACTGAAAGGAATAAAAAAATGAAAAAGGGGAAATAGTTATTGAGTTGTACTCTTAGGGTCCTACATGAAGGGTAGGTACAGATCGCCTCCCCAGTACTCCACGTCTTCCTGTCTACTCTATGTACCACCTTGTCCTAGCTCCCTCAAACCTCAACCAAGAATCTCGTCATTTGCACAAGACACAACAAGGTGTGGTCTTAGCCCATGCATGGGTGAGTATAACGATACTAAGTAGTGACCCCAAGACCCCCAAATTTTTACAAGAGTTACAGAACAGAAAACACACAAAGGTAACACCACGAACATAACACCATGAAGGTCAAGTACCCCAAAGGTAAGACTCAGCTCAAACAAGGCATTCAACTCAGAGACACATGATTATGACGATGAAACACACATGATTGCAATGAAAGCTGATAGCCAGCCACATGATTATCTAGGTATAGTAATAAGTAATATTTACAGTCACAACATCAAACACCTCGGCTATTGGAGAACTCCTCATCTGTCGAGTACAGTGGGCCAACCATGTCACACAGAAGCGGTTCCCACTAACCATGGACTTATGAGGTACTCCTTCTATTGAGTACCGTGGGTCTGCCGCATCACACAAAGGCGCTCCCCACCATCACCTACTGAGGTACTCCTCCTGTCGAGTACCATGGGTCTTCCGCTTCAAACTGAGGTGATCCCCACCATGGGTCTTCCTCGTCAGACAAGGGCACTACCCACTAGGCCATCATGTCAGAAAAAGTCTAAAAATCTGCAGTCATCAAGTCTCATCTAGTTGCAGGGTTCCGTACGTGGTAAGGTTTGGAGATCCTCTCCTCAATCCATTGGTCATATTACAATAGGAAAAATGTCTCACAAAGAAGTTACATGATGATTCCCCACGTCATAGGGGTTCCAACACAATAGGCGGAGCGTCAGTCGGCCATCCGGTATGTGCATTATTGGCATTTCAGTGCCGAGGGCCCGGTTGGATTCAGGTGCGATCCAACCCGACCGTACTCCACGTTTCACCAAAACTCTAATGCAGTAAGTCAAAAGGACCATCTCACTCCAAGGATCCCAATGCCACAAATGGTTCTTCAAACGGACGTCTGGTTCTCAAGATAAGGCCCTTTAAATATTTCTGGGCAAGGCTAGGGCCGGTTCTGGTCCGACCTGTTCTAGGATGGGCCACGACGGCCACGACCCACTATGTCAAGGTCCATCCTAGCTCCAATAGGCTGGTTCAATCAAAAAGTGGTGGCCTGACCTATAAGGTGGCGGCACATCCCATATAGGGTGTGAACTGCGATGGGGAGGCCCGACCACATGGGGTGTGACCCGCATGGGGGTCCACCCATTCTGCAACTAGGGGGAGTGACCCCTGCCATTCCCGGATGAACGAAGGTTGTTTGGTTTTCTTTTTTGTGGTGGAGCCACATGGTTCCGCAATGTGGCACATGGTACCCACTGGGGTGGGTCCTATCGGTTCCGTTTCAGCCGGCCATTATGCCAACCTACCTATCCTGTGGCGCCCAACAGCACACTGAAACGCCATCTATGGGCAGTCGGTGGGTCGGCCGCCTCCTCCCTTTGACACGGATAATGAGTCATGGCCTCTTTCTCAGCAGTGGCGTGCGCCAGCATGCTGCACCACCTTCACGGCCAGTCAGTTCCCACCATTCTAATGATCTCCGTGAATTCATGTCATAGCCTCTTCTTACGACGTGTGTCGACATGCTATTCCCAATGTAGCCGGTCTGTGTCTCCATGATTGGGGTTTTCTGTGGAGGCACGAGAAAAATCAGATAACGGAGGGTTCATGATGATTTTTTTGTTCTGCGACCTCCACGTTAGCCTAGAAAACATGAGGGGTATTAATGGTTTAATAATCAATTGAATTAACAACAATCAAAACCCTACAAAGATACCCCACAACTACATCCTACAAAATAGAATGTATCTCGGTTCAACCCTTTAGTTGGTTGGATTTCATTCTTCGTATTATTCAATAACAGTGAAGAGGAAATCATTTAAAAAGCATTGATGAAGAGACCACCTACCCCGTAACCCATTGGAGAGCATCCACAGCTTGAAGGTGGGTTGGTGTTCTTTGTTCCCGCAACAGGTTCACAATAATATTACTCATGTTTCATCCTCCAGTTCGTTCTTTGGCTCCATCATCGAAGGGTCTAATGTCGTGGTGCCCCTTCAACACTTCGTTGTATGGAAAAAATGTGTCGATACCTCCCCCCAAGCTCTATATATAGAGAAGAGGGGGAGGGTATGTAATGAAGTTAGAGTTTAATGGGGATCATCAACTAGGATGCTTCTTAATTACCTAATAACGTCTTTACTTAGGGTTATCAGGTCAAGCCATTTATTGTCTTGACACATCGCGGGCCCCAACCCTTTTCTTGTTCATTGGAGGATATGAAATAAAATATTAAAATTATTTTATTTCATTTCTTCTAAAAAGTCGCAAAACATAACTTTTTCTCTGAACCTACTGTGGTCAAAGTAAAGCATCCCTTAACCGAATCCCAGCGCTTCAGATTCAACGATGCCCTCAGATTTTTAATCTTAGCCATGGTTAAAATGCTGGAAAATTTTTCTCACTCGTTTATAGAATATACCCGAAAGAAGTTCAGAAATTCATTCCACGGACACCGTGCCTCGGAATCACATGTCGTTAATTTTAGAAAACTCATAATAATTCCATATAATTAACGATATTACATGGTAAATCCAGGTCTCTACATTTTTATAGGATTTATATTCATCAATGTCAATAAAAAATTATTTTTTACGCCACATAAGATTTTTTTAATCTATTTTATATTTATTCTACCTTTGGCTGGGTTAATATTGATTTATCCATGTTTAATATCGACATTCACTTCCTTTGTTCATTTTAGTCCCCCCTCCATTATTCAATATCATGTGATCATTTGACATTGAAGTTCCCATAAATTTCTATATAATATTTCATTATTATGATAATTTCATGAATTTTATACCATTTTTCATATGGTATTTACATTGAAAGTAATTTTATTAAGTATGAAAATATAGATTTATATGTATCCATTATTAAATACGAATAAATTATCCGGAATTTTGTTTATTAATTAAATTATATAGTAGATATGGGAAATGATTTGGACATGCAGTGACGGGTGGGGCCCTTACTTTATATGTCCTCTCAAAGCATCAAATGATTCTCAAGAGAAAAATAATTTTTCAAAATTTAAAAAAATTCTTCATATAGTATTAAACACTCTATATGATGTATCTAGACTTTAAATGTTTTCTTATTTATGGCACATGACATAAAATAATTAATAATTCCATTCAATTTGATTTAGAATTTATTATCATTGATATTTTCACTATGATGAAATCTGTATATGAATTTCATTATATGTTTATTGATTAAATGGAATGTGATAATATTTATTACCTTTCTATATTAATATTAAAAAGTATAGTTAATTAAATAGAATGTTTTTCTAGTTATTACATTTCTATATTGTTTATTAACTTCATTATATTTATATTTATATCATGGTATGTGTGTTCAGTTTTTTAGCTTGTCATAATTATTATTATCAAAAATTTATTATTTAATATTCTATAATTTATCCTTACTAATCATTTTAAAACACAATTTTTTTGTTTGAATTCTATAAGAATCCCAGATTCATACTATGAAAGATATATATGGGTATACTAGATTGAATAATGTTTTACTCGGAAGAATTTTTTTTGTAATTAGTATATTCATTTTTAATAGAAGACTCTTATGTGTATCATGTATACCAAAAATACAAAATCCTCCATTCCTTTGGGATTTTATTCCTTGTAATAAGATCAATGTAATGATATTATACAATGACTCCCAAATTTCTTGGGTCGGTTCACTTCAAGTGGTATCAAAGGATGTTTATTAGCAACCATGGGAATTATATGTTTGAAAACATAAATGAGATAACAGAACCCTAAGATACTATTTTTTGATATGAATATAATAACAAACTATAATTTTAGAAATTTGGAATTTATGTGGGTCATCTATGAAATAAATACCTATCTGTATACTATAATTGGATGTGGTTTTTTGTACAGATGTTCATAGGAGTAACAAATCTGGTGAGATGTTTCATGCTTGGCTAGCATAACCTAGTACAAGAAAATAATACTTAAAATTATCAATGTTTTTTCACTCATGGTGGATATGGTTTAAGATCAATAATATTTCCATTACAAACATTTATAAAGGATTTTGATAATGAATAATCCATGCTAAATCTCAGGTATTTTAGTTGAATATAGTGTGTTATGATTTAGATATCCAATAAATGATTATATGTTTCTCTATGACTGTTGTTACTCACACTCTTCTTTATCCTTTTATTCAATGGATTATACGAGGAGTCAATTTAACATCGAACATGGAGGACAAGATGATGAGAATGGGAAACAAAATGTGGTCTTCATAGGAATGAAAGATATCATATACATTCCTAATCAATTTTCATGATATATGATTAACTTAATATACTGTAAATAACTCTCAAAATCACCAATGAAAGGAATGATAGGGTTTTCTAGGATCTAAAGTGGGGGAGACCATAGATGGAAGAAGGATTAATTCACCTCATAAAATAAATGTGGAAGGAGACACCTAGAAATGTGTTTCAATGGAATGGATAAATGATTTATATTTAGGAAAGATAGGAATAATGAAAATAATTAAAGATGAAAATGAGGAGTGTACTGGAACGAAATGATACTTTTAATAATGTATCATTTATAGTTAATTGCAATAAATTTGTTCAAGATGAACTTTACCCATGTTAATGACATATTCTAAAGAATAAAATCTAGTCCAAGGAATGATCTATGTGTAATTAAGTGGGTGAAGTATTTATAAATTGGGGTTATATTGAAAACCTTAGTTAAATATATATAATGATAACGCATATTTCAATTATTTACATCATATTTATTGAAAACAAATTATTTATTTGAATTTTGAAAAATAAATATTGTATGTTGGGTGACAACCAATCATGTTTAAAAATCTCACAATTTAACACATAGAGATTTGGTGAATTATTTATTTCCAAATTAATTTATCCTTATCATATTTTTGATTCCACGTGACATAGTTATATATATATATATTAAAAAAATCAAACATTCCATTAATTCTTAATATCAACTTGTCTTTCACTACATGCAATACCAAGTCTCCTGGTACTATAAGACACACCGACATGGCATACAATTCACGCAACACTATGTATCTATATAACACACACTCACACATATATATAATTAATTAAATTATATAATGATAACCTAAATATTAAACATTGTAATAATAATAGTAATAACAACTTTCCAAATATTTCTTATTAGAATTTTATATAAATTAAAAATGTTTATAATGAAAGATGAGAATTTTGATAAAACCATTTTATGTTAAAAATATATTTTTTAAATTAGTCAATTTTATTAATAGAATTAATTATAAAAAAAATTATATATTTAAATATTATTAAATAGACAAAATTTTGTAATTCAGAACTTCTATAGTATCCTACGATTAAATTTTGGGATTTTTTTGAGAAACATTATTTTTTCATAAATATTTAATAATAGAACATTTAATTTAAAAATTCATTTTGTATAATTAATTATTAATTATAATTGATATTATAAATATGTTTTAGAGATACAATAATAAAATATTACATCTATTAGTACAATTTAAATTATTATAATCAATTTCACTTAGAAACTGAATATAAAATCGTAACAAAATTTTATTCTTTTTTCTGCTAGAAAACCCATTTATTTCATCCCGTCCGTGGGATGAAAACTAATATTTAATTTTCAACTTTGTTACTATAATTTAAAATTTACAGTATACACCATTGTATTCAGTAAAATATTGGGAGTTTGATAAGACCAAGTTAATTTTTGAACCAAATAATTAGTAAAAGTTATTGTAATTAATCACAATGTTTAAGGCAAAATTAATCTTAATTTGGGATGAAAACAAAAGATTAAGGACAAAAATGACCAAGAAACTTGTAAAACACCCTTTTTATGTCCATATATAGTCCCTCAACCTTAAATTATTATTATTTGTTGGTATTTTTACTTTTTTAGGTAAGAACATGTGTACACCATACTAGTTTATAAAAATTCCATATAAGTCATTTTCCATCCCTATAAAATGCTACAACATATACCCATTAATCACACCACTATAGAATTTTATGTCAATACAATCTATACTAGATTAGTCTTTAAAAAATTATTCATTCTTCCTTGGAGCCTCCGTTTTAGAATAATGCTTCTCATGGACTCCTTTTGGCATAATCCCAAAATAGTTACATGATTAACAGGTAACGTCATCACTCAAGATCCATTCAATTATTTTCCTTATTCACCCAATTCCAATATTATTAATACATTATTGTGTAAAAAAATATTATCTGAAATATACTTGGTGATTTTATTAAATTTTTTTGACCCACACTTATACACCACTCCATCTAATGGATGTTGAAGATATAGTTTCTGTGTACAATGAACTATTTCCCCACGAAACGATGATTTTTCATTTCTCATTTACCACCAATAACGGTGGCCATAATGATGGAAAATTGATTTATATTTTCCATATACTAAATTTATTATATATTTATGATTTTTTATTTTTTAAAAAAATTCACATCTCTTACCTTTCCATTTGGCGTTAAAACGATAATCTCTTTTGAGGAAGTGTAAACAACCACCACCTCAAAGCGATGTGATTCACTCACACACTACAAGGAATGTACTAAATATGAGTTTAAGAAACTTATATTATACATATGATATATTAATTATATTGTAAAAATTATATATATAAAAAATATATATACATATATTATTTACTTACTTTCTTTCAATACGATAATAAAAATGCAAAGAATGTTCATGTGTATGTACGGCTTACTGTCTCCATGAATGTTTCCTTTCATTTCATTATTATTTATGAAATATATTATTGTATAATAAATATAAAGTATATAACTGATATTTATATCATGTTATAAATTTTGGAATATTTATAATTATAAGGAATAATTATATAAAAAATTAAGACACATGTGAAAAAAATGCGAATATTACCTGAAGTGAAACCTTAACATAGAACTGTTAACAAGATTGTATTATAAGGTAATAATAAAACCATATTTTATAATATATTTGACAATATTCTACTTTTTAATATGTAAAATAATCAAATATTCATTATACAGGAAGCTTGTTATAGTACAGAGTGAGTCAAGATATAAATTAACGGGATTTCATCTCACTTTTACTTTCTGTTATATAATTCTGATGTTCGAAACTCTTTCGTATTGTGTGGTGATAATAATTAAAATGATTTTATTCTATGAATCTTATAATTAAATTTATTTTAATTTACATAACCATTTTATTATTCTTCTTTGATGGGGTTTAACTTTCAAAATGTACCATATCAGTAATATGTTTTGCCTCAATTTTTCTTCTTTAAGACTCAAGTGTTATTATGAACATAAAATCATTTTCAAGGTTCATATATTAATATTTTTTATGATATATAATGAAACCAAATATATTCCTGATATTATATTTTTCATGAAATTTTCTTTACTTAGATATAGAGTATGAACCAAAGATACCAATTTATATGATTTTTTTGAGACAATCTCATTGCTTTTTTAGGTTGTTTAGGTTTATGAATCCATTTATGAAATATTATGATCCATATCTCAAAAATATTAATAATTTTCCTTATCTTCAATTATTTCATGATATAATCATGTATTCATACCATATTCTACTCTTTGGTTCATAATATAGTACAGAAAGTGTTTTAAGAAGGCCCGAATTTATTCATTCTTCAGTCAGAAATATATATTTTCTTAAAAGGGTATCAAGGATTATTATACCATTATTCAATAAGCTTTATAATTAATTTTTACAGTTTTTGTCTTTTAACAATCTCTTCATGGAAATGTTTTTGTCTCTTTCCAAACAAGGAACTGTACGAACTATTTTACAGTGTAAAAGTAATGTTCATTTTACCTTTTACGACATGGACGGATTTACCGACCATTATTTCATTGAGGATCCCTTTTAATTTTTTAAAAAGATAATATTTAATGAAATGTTTTTAAAAGATATTTTCAAAGAAATTGGTTTGACATTTTTTTCAATATTCTTCTATAAGTTATAAAGAAAAATTAATTTCAAAATGTTTTCCAACATCTTTGATAAGTATTCAAGATAAATGGTGTTCAAATTGTTTTCATGATTATTTTAAAAGTTTCAAGAAAAAAAATTCAAAACATTTTCAATCTTCTTTTGTATATTTTCATGAAAAATATATTTCAAAATGTTTCGAAGTTTATATTATATTTTTTCATGTACAATTGTTTTCAAACAGTTTTCAAACATCCATTAATGTATTTCAAATTTTTTTCACAGAATTATTTTTTTAATGTCTTTTGAAACTTATTTTATATGATTTCAAGGGAAGAAATTATCAAAATTATTTAAAGTATTTTTTATATTATTTCAATGGTATTATTCATGGAAAACGTTTTTCAAAAGATTCTACGATATAAAGAATATTTCAAAGAAGAAAGGATATTTTACTGAAGAAATTTTTCAAAAGATCTTAAAAAATTATATCTCAACTAAGATAACAACCATTTGTGTTATTCGTGAATTTATAAGAAAATTATTAAAATTTTCATTTATATTCTTTATTTTTATTGATTATGTTTTGATTTCATGATCCTTATAATGCTCATATCATTTTCATTGGTTATATGATTTTGAATCCCACTTATTTTCATGGGTTATCATATGATGAAATGATTATTAATCCTTCCATTATCCAGATGTTATTATATGTTTACATGTTAATGATACCCATTTCATTACATGGGTCATGATATGTTTATTTATGATCTCGAGGTAGATGTATGTATAGTTTTATTATATGACAATTAGGACCTTTATCTCCCTCCAATACATTGTTTAGAGTTTTATATATCATTATATTAACATATAAGGTTATGGGAGTGAACATTTACTACTATGATCACCATGGGAGTGAACTATTACTACTGAGATGGTATGAGGAGTGAACTCATGATATTATGTTGGCCATGGTAGTGAATCATGACTACTATAATGGTTTAGGGAGTGAACCCATATAATAACTAGGTCTTGGGAACAATTCAATGGATACTATGGAAGTAATTATATGCATATTTGTTTTCAAAAATTCTATCTCTTAATAATATCATATATTTTTCATGGATAATGTCTTTTACATTATTTGTATTCATTTATTATGAACTACCATGATTTATATTGTGATTAATGTATGATATCATTGATATGACGTGTATGATATTATATTTCCATTATCACATTATCATACGCTTATTCTCATGTTTATTCTTACTTGTCTCCTTTTCTACCCTTACTCAGTAGTTGAGCTCACCCCTAATTATTTTTTATTCACTAGGTTTTGAAGAAATGTATTATAGTTTATGTTTCTATGAAGTGTGATAATCATGATGAACCTAGTGGGAGATAGTTTATCTCAAATATGTATCAGTATTTATGTTTCCTTCTTTATAAAGGTATTATACCAACTATATTCTTTGGGAGTTTATTTTAATAATTTTTATGTATTCTGTAAAAGTTATGTAATATTAATGCCTGAAAATTGAGGGTCTCTATTATTGGTAATAAAGAAAATTTATAGTTAACCACTGAAAACTAGTATAATAAAAACTTAGTGAGATCCCCATGTATATTTCAAAGTATATGTCTAGGTATTTATCTAAGGAAATTTATAATGATGTGTTAACAATTTGGAAAATGAACTAGAATTTTGGTAAAAGATAGAGTGAGTGGTTTCCAAGAAATATATCCTTCTATGAATACTACAAGTGGATATGGCTTTAGAAAACATGTACCTAGGGGTAATAACTCCAACAACATATTCCAGGCTTGACTTAGGATAATCTGGTCCACGACAATGCATTACTACACACTAGGTTGGAAACTACGAAGGGATATTCTTTGGGAATCCACAATCACATCATGAACCATTGTGATGGATTTATATACAAGTTAGATTGGAACAACAAAGGAAAATCCCACGATGTCATAGATTATGGAAGCTGTAATGATTTATAAATATTATTTTTAATTCTTTTAATGGATATGTGGTTTTCGGTTATGAATAGTAATGCTCACACTATGAATATAGTTTTAATGAATAGTGGTAACAAGAAGGTACTTGATTAATGTTGATTATGATGGATGATTTTCTTGTGATAAGTCATGGTGGATGATCACAAGAGTGAAATATTTCATAATAGTTCCTAATTAGTTTTCATAAAACACGATAAATTATTTTTAATATATCCAACTCTATGACTCACAAAATATGAGAAAGTAGGAGTTTACTGAGAGTTCGGTAAGTGGATTCCATGGAGGAAAGATGATGCAGTTTCCTGTCTATCAATAATCTGGAAGGAATCACCTAAATGGATCTCATCGAGGAAAATGATGCAGTTTGGAATGTGGAAAATAAGAAAATGAAGAAATTTACTAAATGGGGAAAAAATAAAAAGTTCACTTAAATATATGGATGGTAATTTTGTCCTCCATAATTCTTCTTCGAAGGTTATGTGTTTTCATTGTAGAAAAATGGACCTTATGATAACCCAATGTCCCAAGAGGAATGTTATTAATGTTATTCTGTAAGTTTGTTTAACAAATGGTTACATTGTGGATGATTACATGACAATGAATAAAATATTAAAGGAAATCAGAATTATTTTCAATGGATTAAGGATGAAGTGATGCAAGTATTTATTTATTCAGATTCAAAATATGTGAATGATGAAATATACAAGGATTGTTTTACTTATTTTATTCACATAGTATTTACAATTTATGTTGGACTAGTGAAGTGATTTAATGACAAAATGATATTTTGAATAAAGGAATGTAACCCTTAATATGTTCTTTATAACAATATAATATTGTCTATATAATCATACATGGGATATTAATAAGTAGATTGGATAGTATTGATTAACGTGGAGATAAGTAAGAACTTATTTCTAAGTGGTTTATGCTACCACAGATAAAGATTTCTACATTTTTTGATTCTTGGAGTAAATCAAATATACTTTGGAATGAGGAATCATGAATGATTCAAAAATGTATTATGGTGATTCGGGTTATTACCATAGTTTAGGAGAATATATGATGATGTTATTCACATTCCTAAAATGTGACATCCACAGTCAATGTTTTGTTATATAGGGAAATAAATGTTAAGTTGATTTCATGACTCTCTTTCTAATGTTTTGGATGTTAATATTTGAGATGGGTTATAAGTTTTACCATTCATGAAAACATTATTTTAAACATATGAGGAATTATTTTGTCAATGATTTCATGTTGACAACCATAGAAAAAAGTATAATCAATGACTAACATTATTTAAAGTATGTCTATGTTCTATATTTTTCTAAAAGGACATCATGTATATCAGGAAATAGCCAAACATGTTCTTTAAGGCTACGGGTCTTGGACCCATCATTGAAGAAAGATAAGGGTTTTATTCCTACCACTTGAAAATGGGATGTATATGTTAAGGTATAATTATTTTTTGAATAATTAATTATGATTAACATGTAGTGTAATTTTTTATTTATATAAATAAATGAATGTTGGGTTTTTTAAAAGATAACTAGTTTGAAATTTTTGTCATTTATACGCCTTAAAATTTGTTAAAAGTGTATTCATGTGATCTATTAATTAGAGTTAACTTCTATAAATTCATTACATGAGTTAATGGAAAACAATTCGAAGAACAAACCAATAATGAAATTTTTGTTGTTGAAATTTTTCAAGAATTACTCAATGTTTTGAAAGTGATAAGACAAATACTGATCAAATACCTCAAATTCTATTGAACAAATGGATTAGGGTATAATAACTGATTTATGACTCTAATTTCATAAACATTACTTTTAATATTACACTCCTTTTTTGATTGATGGACTCACTCACTCCCTAGGAATATTTATGCCTTTCCCCCATGTGCAATCTTCACACCCAAGCTATGTTTTCTAATGTGGTAACCTAGTTATATGTTACATTGGGTAATCCCTAGAGTTACAAATTTCAATTTTAAGGGAATATTTAGTATCAATTTTTATTATTGGGGTTTAAATGATATAACATTTAATGTATTTATCCTTTTGAAAACCTGGACACATTTCAAGGGAATAATTCATTTTAAGGGGGTAGAGTGTAACACCCTGAGATTTTGGGAATTATTTTTTGAACATAATTTATTTTTCAATATTTTTCATTTCAAGTGAAATATATATATATTAAAACAACATGTAATACATTATTTTCATGTGAAATACTAAATTGTCCTTCGTTATATGCAATACCAACTTGGCTTGCATCACAAGAAACACAGACTAGGAATATGATGCCCCCAAAACCGAGTTTCTATGATATATATATATATATATATTAATAAATGAGATAATTATTACTTAACAATTAAATATGGTTATATAATATTTAATAAGTACGTTCATGATACTGTGTATATGTATTTATAGAAATAAAACATATTGATAATGAAAAATGATATTTTTGTAGAGTAATTTTATGTTAAAAATATTATTTTCTTGAGTAGAACAATTTTAATAAATAAAACAATTTCAAACAAATTTAGAAATTAAATTTGATAAATAATAATATTTTAGAAAAAATTTATGAAAGTATGCACTGTGAAATTTTTTGTATTTTTCTAAGAAACTACATTTCTTTATGAATTGTAAAAAATACTATTTTAAGTTAAAACTTCCTTTTTCCAAATTAATTATAGATTATAAATGATAATTTAAATATTTCTCTACAAAAATTAGATAAATATTATATTTCATAATAAAATTTAATTCATTATAATTAATATCACTTTCAAACTGAATATAAAATCTTAACATACTATTGAACTTTTACATTATTTAAAACCCTGTTATTTTATCTCATCGATGAGATTAGCACTGATCTTAATTTGTTTACTTTATTTAATTGAATTTAAAAAATCAAGAATACACAATTGAATTTAGTCTTATATTTAGAGTCTAATAAGACCATTTTAATTTTTGACCAAAATTATTAGTTAAAGGGATTAAAATTAATCACATTGGTTAGGGCTTGATTAATAATAATTAAGTATTAAACCCAAAACATTAAGGGCCCAATTGACCTTGGCACATTTCCAAAACCAATGTTTTGTCCATATATAGGCCATACACCATAAATATTTAGTTTGTTTTTATTTGGTATGAATTTTTTAGGTATGAACATGTTGACACATATCTTGTTTCTAGAAATTCAAATTAGTCCTTTCCCATCCCTATAAAATACCACCACCTCTAACAAATAATATCCCCTATCAAACTATTTATGTTTAACCACTGTCTTCTCAAGTATAATCCTTAAAAACAACCCTTTTACCTTTCGTCCTCCATTTGGGAAAAAATATTCTCCGTGAATCCTTTTTTAAATAAAGAAAAAGGAGTGTCCTGATTAAGAGCTATCTTTTTCTCTTAATCTCTATTACATTATTTTCCTTATTCACCCCGTCCAATATCCTTATTCCATTATTGTGTGATCATAATAGTATCATAATATACTAGGATGTTTTTATACGATGTTTTAGACCAAAATATACACAAACCTCCATCTAATGGATGTTGAACACACTATCTATTGGTATAGAGAACTACAACCTCACAAAATGGTGATTGTTCTTTTATCCCTTACCACCAATCATGGTGGATATTTTGATGGAAAATCATTTTATTTTTTTTAATATTTTGTACTTATTATATATTTAGGATTATTTATTACTTTTTTAGTACACATCTCTTTACATTCAATTTTCTGTCAATACAACAATATTGGTTGAGAAAGTGTGGACTACCGCCCCCTCAAAGCGACATGATTCATTCACAAACCACACGGAATGTTTTAAGGATATGTTTAATAAAAATATATGATATTTATGATTTATTTGTTATAATGGAAAAATTATATACATACATACATATATATACATATGTCATTTACATAATTTCATTAAATACGTTAAAAAATGGAAACAATGTTAATGCATATGTACGACTTACAGTCTCCATAAATGATGTATTCCATTTGATTCTTCATTTTGATATAAATTAATTTAATGTAAATATAATGTATTTTTCTGATATTTATATAATTTTATGCATTCTAGAATCATGATATATGTACAAGTACTAACGATATTACAAATTTAGACACATGCGAAGGACAATGCGATTGTTTCTTGAAGTCAATCATAAATATAGTATTGTTAATAATTGAGTAATATGATTTTATAAGAAGACCATATATGGTAATGGATATATGAATATTAATCAATAATATATTTATAATGAACTTATATTTATTATATAGGAATTTTGTAAGAGTGTGGATAGAGTCAAGACACAAGGTAAGGTGATTTCATTTCACTTTAAATATCTAGGAGTTACATGTTATGTTTTCAACTCATTAAATATGTGCGGTGTATTTAATTCACATGATTTAAATATATGAATATTATACATCAATTTATTTTTATTCACATGTAAATTTTTATGTTCATTATTTCATGGGGTTTAGCCTTTAAATGATACAAATCTGTAAAGATTTTTCTCTCAATTTTCCATCTTTGAGACTCATGTTTTATTATGCACCTAAAAACTTTTTCGAGGTGGATATATTTACAATATTCTATAATATCTTGAATCTCAACATTATAATGATATTATATGCTTCTTGTAATTAAATTTCCTTACATTTAGAGTATGAATCCAAGATACCATGTTATATGAGTTTATTGAGATAATATCATTTCTTTTTGAGGTTTTTTATGTTTATAAATACATTGGTAAAATATTATTATTCATATCTCAAGAATATTGTTGAGTATTTTGTCATATATTATTTCATGATATACCCTTGTATTGGTACCATATTCTAATCTTTTTTTACATTAGATAGTTATGTTTTTTAAGAATGCACAACATTAAACTTTCTTCAGTTGGAAATCCATGTTTTCTAAAAAGGGATTCAAATAATATTTTACCATTATACACAAATATTGAATAGAAAATTTTACCATTTTTTTCTTCTACAAATATATTCATGGGAATATTCTAGTCTCTTTCTAAAAAATTCATTTTTCTAACCTTTTTATCATACAAAAGGAATGTTCTTTTTACCTCGTAAGATAAGTAAGGATTTACCCTCCACCATTTCTTCGTCACTCCATTTTCATTTTTTTAAATGTTTAATAATTAAGAAAAAAAATTAAAAATATATTTCCAAATAAAATGGTTATAAAAATGTTTACAAGATTTTATTTTAATTATTCAAGAAATATGGTTTTCAAAATTTTTTCAATTTTTTTTAATAAATTATCAATAAAAATATTTTTCAAAATTAATTTAATATTAATTTAGAAATTTTTGTAAAAAATGGTCTTCAAAAACTTGCCAAGAATATTTTATAAGTTTTCATGTAATCTGGTTTTCTATATATTTTCAATCGTCCTTTAAATATTTTCAAATAATTTTCAAAGAATATATTTTTAATGTGTATTGAAACTTATTATAAAAATTTTCCAGGTAAAATGTTTTAAATATGATTTTATGTCCTTTTAATGCATTTTGAAAGATCTTTTAAAAGAAAAATGTTTTCAAAGGTATTATATTAAAAAAAATTCATATATGAATGTTTATTTTTCTAAATTAATGAATTAAAAGATATTTCAAAATTATTTCCCATACATGACAACATATATTGGGGATACACATGACTTAATGGAGAAATTATTCAATGGTTCCACTCATATTATTTCTCTGAATGGATTATGTTTTGTTGTCTTGATTCTTATAAAGCCCATATAACTTTCATGGGTTATATGCTTTTGAAGCCCACTTATTTTCATGGGTTAACTTGTGATGAAATGATTATGAAGCCTGTCTCTTTCCAAAGGTTATGATTTTTTACATTATTATTATACCAATTTCATTTCAAAGTTATGATATGTTTCTTTATTATTATATGGAACATGTGTGCGTGATTTAATTATGTGATGGCTGGGACCTATATCTCCCTAAAATGAATTGTGTAATGTTTTATATCTTTTGATATAAACTAAGATGGTCTTGGGAGTGATGCTTGACTACTGGGATGGCCATGGGAGTGAACCATAGCTTCTAAGATGGTATAAATAGTGAACTCATGCTACTATGACATCCATTGGAGTGAAATAAAACTACTATGATGATATGGGGAGTGAAATAATTCTACTTATATAGCCTTCTGCCGCAATTACTTGGTTACTATGTATATTATTATATGATTATGTGGTTTCCACAATTCCACTTCGTATTCCTATATTATTCATTCAAGGAATATGTGTTTTACTTGATTTTTATTCGTGTTTTTTGATCCTCCTTGATTTATGATATGATTCGTGTATATGATTTTTGATATTCATGGAATGAAATTATATTTTCATGACCACAATCTCATACCTCTATGATCATGTTTATAATTACATGTATCCCTTTTTTACCCATACAGAGCATTTGAGGTCGCCATTTTTATGTTCAATTCCCAAGGTTTTGAAGATAGTTGTTATGTTGGATGTGTCTAAGAAGTGTTCTAGTATTGAAGAAACTAGTGGGAGATATTGTATCAGATATATCTATCAGTGTTTTGGATCCATGATTCCAAGGGAACTATACCAACTATATTCTTTTGGAGAAGGTTTTTATAATGTTTATGTATTCCACAAAATTTATCTAATGGTAATTTTCTTAATGTTATGGTTGCTATCAGCATGTCTGGAACGCATGACTGATAAATAAAAAGGCTTTCATTCCAACCACAGAAGTACACAATTTTCAGGTTCATATGTGAAACGTTTTTATTTAAATAATTTTATAAATAAATATTAATGATAATCTATTTGTGTACTCATTTTAGGTTTATATAATTTCATAACCATATTGGATTTAGAGAATATTTATTGAATATTGTAAACAATTTTCAAAATAGTATGAGCCTTGTGATCTGATAAATGTAATTTTAGTGATTCAGTGACCAATGATAACTTTTGGATAAAAATTTCATGATGTAAGGGATGAATAATAATTTTATCGAAGAAAAGCAAATATTGATTTTTTCATATGAAATTAAAAAATATCTTGTACATAAATGTCATTATCTCATTGGTATTAAAAAAAATTTATGAACACGAGAATATGGATATTAAAAAAAATTATCCTAATACATTGGTTTTATTTAAAACCAATGTTTTTATAAATCATCAAATATTTATGGATTTTATGCCTTTAAAATTAAATTGATCATTAAATTGATTGTGATTGATGAAATCGTTCACTTCCTATAAATATTTACACTTTTACTCCCTGTATGTATCACTAATGTCCACTAATGTTTTCGTACATAGAGACCTTTTAATATGTTATTCCATGTGACCATTGTACTTTATATTTTCTATTTTCTAGAGGATTTATTATGATACATTCTCATGATTTCAGATTCCAAACATAGGAAATATCAAAAACTATTTCACCAATACCGTGTTCAAATTTAAAGTATGACATTTTATTAAGGTGGGTAGAATCTAGTACCGTAAAAATCTAATTTTGGGTCATTTTAGTCGATAATGTGTATGACACACAACACCATGTATGTAATATAATATAATATCCCAATAATTTAACAAAATATATAATATTTCATATAATTTAAATATAATTATTATATATTGAAATTCATGAAAAACTGAGTTAGCATATGATAGACACAATAATGAGTTTTTTCAACCGATTTTGTTACACCGAAGACCGATTTTTACTAAGCTATAAAATATTTGTAGAAAATTATTATTCGATATAATAATTTAAAACCTAGTCATTAAATTAGTGGTTATGAATATGATTAACTTACTTATGAAAATATATGGTTGACACCAATATTAAATGAATATATTGGTTAATAATTTATTATCATTGTCGATAAGATCCAATTGAATATAAAGTGAATGATTTCATAGAAAACTATTTTTACGATCACGTAGTTATTTTATGATAACAAATTAAATTAATTATAATTAGTGAGTGATATGAATGTCGTATATATATATATATATTATATTCAGTGAAATATTTTCAATATTCATCCAAATAGATTATCTGGGAATGAGATAAGAAGAAACCCTATATTTTACATAAAAAAATATTAGTTCTTACGTAGCTTTTCCACTATTTAATAGTGAATTGTTTGGTTTTTTCAATGAAAGTTTTAATTTCAAATGAATAGTAAACATTATTTAATTTTAATTCAAATTTTTTCGTCGAATTTATTTAGATTTTTAAATAAAAATTTCATTAGTTTTAAAAATTAATAAGATTATTTTGTTATTATTTATTCAAATTTAGGTTATTATAGTCAATTTCAATTTGATGTTAAATATAATGACATTAAAAATTTTTGAATGTTTTTTATTTTAAAACATGGATTGTCTTCCCATCTGTAAGAATAAATTTAAGTTAATTTCAACCACTTCTAAGGTTAAAATTAAAATAATTTTTTATATATTTTTCATCAAATTATATTATATATTATAATAAGTTCATCATATTTATTTACCATAAATATTAAGAAATGTAAATATAATTAATTTCCATTATTAATTTAAAATTAAGCATAACAAAGGACTAAACATTAAACTTAATGGCCAAAGTTGCCTATAAAGTTTTCATAAATAAATTTTATGGACATATATCGACCCAAATGCATCGAATTTGGACCATTATTGGATACACATGAAATTTGAAAAACTCATTCGGAATTCACTTTCCTAAAATTTATAAGACTACCACTCACCATGCACAATGAAAAGGCATTCAATCCTCCCACTTCATCACACTAATCAAGGTAGTTTGTTATGAAATAAAATCGTACATAATATTTCCTAAAAATAAAACCCTTATTCCTTGAATCTTAACCATGGTGGGAATTCCATCGGTGGAATCCCTTTGTTGTAATCTAAAAGGTGTTACCTGAATAAGAGGTAACCCCTCCCCCACGATATGTTGTTTTATTTTTATTCTATAAACCCTCAACTATTTTTATTCCATGATTATATAATAAAATATTTATCATAAATATATTTATATATTTTAATTATATGTGTTATAAATAAACTATCAACATGTTCATAAAATGGGTAACTAACACACCATTTTATGTGATTGAAGAGCTATTACCTCACAAAATAATGTTGTTCATTTTTCTATTTCCACATATCATGGTTAGGAATTATGATTGACACAATGTTTATATATGATATGTATTATATTTATAATGTTTTTTGTCTTTAAATTTTTCCATAACATATACCCCTATTCTTTCAATTTTGTGTTAATATGACAACATCATTTATGAAAGTGTGGACTACCGCCCCCTCAAAATGATGTGACTCATTGACACTATACATGGAACTCCTAAAGATTCATTTTAATAAAGGTACCTAACCTATATGATATAGATATTAAAATTGATTAATAATATTAATATATCATTTACTTTTAATTCTTTTAATATGAAAAATAAATGAATGTAGCTTTGATGTGTATGTACGACCTACCGTCTCCATGAACAGTGAATTATATTTTGTTTCACCAAACTTTATAGAACAATATAAATACATATATACTAGAGATATATATGATGTTAAATCAGTGTTTACATTCTGGACATGATGTAACCATGATCTATTTATGTGGAAAAACATGTTACATTTCAAGAAATACTCGAAAAACCAGTCAATTATGACAAGAAATAGTTAAAATAATGAATTATTGTTTAAAAAGCATAATAAGATATCATAAAAAGATAATATATGACATAATATGTATGAATATAGTTATTTTATAATCTATTTATATGTTTATAATTATTATAATGGATTTTTATGGTTGTTCACATATATTTAAATGCATGGTAAGGGATTTCGTCTCAATTTAAATTTCTTTGAGACTAATTTGTTATTATGAAAATAATTTATTTTACATGGTGTATATAGTAACATTTGACATTATATCTCTTGAATATAGTAATATTAAGTATATTATATGTTCCATTTAATTTTATCCCTTCATGGAGATTGTGATTCATATTTTTCATCGTGGTGTGTTACACATTGGAATATTTAAATGTTTTCCCCTCGAGAACATATTTAATGAATATCAGTGATAAATCAAAACCTTTTGTGACACTCAACATTATCTTGAACCACTGAAATAATTTTTGTGAACCTAATTTCATATATATGGTGTAAATACTTCCACATAGTTCTTTAATGTCATGATTCATTCATTTTTCATGATATTTTTTGTTTCATTTTGAATTATTTCATCTAAGGGGATATAAGTTAAACATTTCCATGTGGAAAATAATTTCAAAACCAAATTTATTTTTATTGGGTTATACTACTAACCCATGGTCACTAAGATTATATTATTATGGTCATAGTGAATTTTACCATATATTTGTGTATTTCCACTTCCTTGTGTTGATTTATAGTTGACACAGAAAACATACTCATTGATTTAGTCTCACTTTAAAGTTATCATATTATAAGGGTTTAATTTAAGTTCTCATTTTGTTCGATATTATTACACCAGAATTTCAATAAGAGGAAACTATTTTATAAAATTCTAATAAACCTTTTAATTTTATTATCCTATAGATAATTTATGAACTTTATCAAATAATGATACCATATTTTCACTAATTTGTACATAAAATTTCCAATAGAATGTCTTCTAGAAATGAGGACATCATTTCTCTTTATACAAAAAGAACTAGTTTTCATCTAAACACCATGTTTTTTGAATAAAATTGACAAATTATTTTTTATACAACCCAAAATAATTTAATAATTAATTTTTTTCCAATTTTTTATTCTAAACATGACTTCAAAGGAATATTCTTTTCCATTCCCAGAAAGTGAATTATTAAAACCTTTTAACCATGAAAAGTGAATATTCTTTTTAACTTTTATTACATATATGGTTTTACCTGCAATAATTTCTTCAAAGAATCATTTTCATTTTTAACGTTTTGGTTTTTAAGGAAACTTTTTTCCAAATTGATTACCAATGAAAATGATTTTAAAAATGATTTTACAGATAAAATATTTTTTTCCTCAAGATTGTTTTTAATGTATATATTTATAATATTTATATTTATCAATGACAAAAACAATTTATTTTTTATTCCACAAGGGATATTTTTATTTATTTAATAAATATTATTATTATTGATGGTTTTTTAGATTTGGACAAGGATATTATTGATATTCACTTCCTTGAGTCCTTTTAGCCCCCTAAAATATACAATTTAATTTTATCATTTGACATTGAATTTTTACAAATATCCATATCCTTTTCATTGATATTGTTATTTCATAATAGGTATAACATTTTTCATATGGTTTTTACTTTAAATGTCATTTTATTATTTTATGAACAATTGATAAACCTATATTCTTCATTCAAACAGTATTTTGATAAGGCATATTATTTATTAATTAAAATTATTACTCAATATGAGGAATGAATTGGCATGAAGTGATGGGTGGGGACCCACCATTATATAGACACTTGATACATAAATTGGTTCTAATGAAGAAAATAATTTCTACAAATTAAATGTGTTTATACATATAGTTTTAATATTTCATGAGGACATATTTTTAAATTAGTGGTTTTCAGGTTCCTAAGACATGAAGTCCAGTAATTAATAATGGCCTTATTTATTATTCAATATTTATTATACATGATATTTTCACATTGGAAAATCCAATGGACGAATTTTATTATCATTTTGTTGATTAAATGTAATGTGTTTTAATTTATTACATTTCTGTAATGATACTTCATTATCTAGTTCGTTGAATTTCATATGTTTTTAGTTATCACATTGTCATATTGTTTATGAATTTCATTCTCTGAATGTTGATTTCATGTTATGTGTGTTTAGTAATTTACCATTCTATAATCATTATTCTCATTGATTCATTATTTATTCATCGATACTTTATGCTTACTAATTATTTCAGCTCTCCCTTATTTTTTACATTTCCCATGGAATCCATGAATTGCATTATGCACGATATGTAAGGGTATACAAGATAAAAAAATTACATCCACTAAAGAAAAAAAAATATGTCACAATTAGTTTATTCATTTGTACTAAAAGTCTCTTGTATGTATCTAGTTTACCAAGAATAATAAACTCTTCATTCCGTCGAAATTTTATTTCTTCTAATAATTCCAATGTAATGGAAGTAGACACGAGCTCCATTCTTTATGTGTTTAGGTATCTACACCGAATTTAATATAACAACAACATAATATTGAGATATTATTATCTCAATGTCATAGGATTGGAAGTAATTAATAGTATTTAAAAAATACTAATAAATAAATAATTTGTTTATTTAATATAAATTTATTGATTAATTAGCTTGAAATAACAACTCGATTTTAATAAAATCAATTATATTCTTCAATAATATGTTTTCATAAAAAATAATTTTTATTCAAGTTGTAACCCAATATTATAGTTAATATATTACACATTTATAAATTTAATATTCTAAAAAATATACCATTTTAATTTTTTGGGTATTTAAATTAGGCTATGGTGAATTTTTGGGAATATTGGGATATATTTAATTTTGTGGTGAATTGTGAGAATAATGATTTTTAAGGGAAACTGTCTTTTATGATATAGTAACATAAAATACCAATTTTTATTTTAATAGGTTTTAATATTAGTTATATTTTTAAATAATATGAATAAATTTAAACATTTGGGACCAAAATTATACTCTTTTGTGGTATAAAACAATATTAGATTTTAAAAACAATTATTCCATAAAATAGTTTTTCATCACAATTTTTTTGGTTTATTTAGAATAAATTTAATCTACTCAATGAAAGTAAATATTTTAAAATCAACTCCATTTTTTTAATAATTATTTTTTAGTATTATTTGAAAAGTTTAACTTAATTTTTAGTCCTATTAATAGTTAAAATATTAATATATTTTCACTGTGTTAAAAGTTTAAATTTGTTTAATTATAGTTAAAACTTATATAAAGGCTTTAGAATATACCTTCCACCTTCATTTACAATATTTTTTAACATTTCCATACCCATATAATATTATAATTTATGTGAATTTGGATATACTTTCATTGATAATGTCCTATATATTAATTTATGTAATGAAAAAAAATAAAAAATGACATTATAATTCTTTAAAATTTTTAAAACATGTCCACATAGTGATAAAATTAGGTTTTAAATTAATAGAAAAATTTTAAATTGAGAATAATAAAATTAGTTTAATTTTCTTAATTTATTTAAAAATCACAGTGATTATATAATTACCCTATATGAGTATACCACAGTCACAAAGTGTTTGTGCATGTAATGGAATAATAAATATAAATAATTTGAAAAAGATTAAGTGTAATATATTTTGAGTTAATTATGGTGCATTGTGAGAAAACTTAGAAAATAATAATTCATTATTGAAGTTAAAAATGGGTTATATTTTAAATCCATATATGTTATAATGGTTTTAAGTCAAATTATTAGAATATTTATTGAAATAATTTTTTCTATAATTATATTTTAAATCAATGTTCATAAAATTGTTTGAAAAACAAAAAATATTAAAATTGGAATATTCAGATTATAAATAGTGTAAAATTTCAACCTTTTTCATTTGATTTTAAATTTTTTAAAACATTTTTTAAAGTATAAACATTTAATATTGAATGATTAGTTATTTCTATTAAAGATAAAATCTAATAGCAAATCTATTAGACAAAAATGAAATTTTTAAAACTAAAAATAAACCAATAAATATTTTATTGGTGAATGTATATTATCCAACTAATATATTTGATTCTAAATTGTTAACACATAGTGATTATTTCATTATAAAATTAATTTAACATATTGAACTCTTTTAATTAATTACATTTACATCCTTTCCTCAACTTAAATAAGGACACACCTCCCCTATCTGATTTAAACCACACAGAGCCACCTATATCAAACAAATCATTTTAATTTATCTCATAAAATTCATTATACATGAATTAGAGGTTTTGGTCTTCTAATAATTCCATTTAAATTATCTGTATGATGAGGTCCAAAGGAGGTCAAACGTAGAAAAAGTAATCATTTTTTATGTCTCTTTCAAATTATTTTCTTCTAATCATTTTAAAAAATGTATTTATTCATTATAATATAATTAATAAACTATTATATAAATAATGATATATAATTATTATTATTTTGAACCATTTCCACCTCTTTTCCATCCTAAAGAAGGTGACAAAATCACTCATTAGTATGTACGGATTACCATTCCCACCCAACGATGTAATTCATTTTTCATCACTATTTTACATGGAATGTTATAAATATTTAAATAATTTAAATATTTGATATTTATGAAATAATTATGATTAATGAAATATATTATATATTTTATTGTCATACCCTTCCTACCATTAAAAAATGATAATGTTCCTCCTGTGTATATGTCGACTACCATCTCCATAAACAGATGTGATTCATTTTTCATGTTCACCTTTCATGGATGAATGAGAACATTTATTTAATTAATATATATGATATTTATATCATTTTTATAATTATAGAGATTAGGTAACATTGAAAAATATGCTAATAATAATATTACTGAACCAAATAATAAATGAAAAACTCAACAGTTGATTCATAAAATTAGTTTTTTATAAATATTTAATAATTAAAGAGTATGGAAATGTTATAATTGTTGGTAACGACTTGTCTCAACAATAAATCATAAATAGTTTTTATTTTTATTCTCACAAATAACCATGTTTTTTACTAATGATATTAGATGAAGTGAGTTTCTGAAAATTAATATTCTTTTCAATATTCTGAAGTTATATTCAAGTTCTAAATTTAATGGAATATTTATCAACATGCATGGAATGTGTTTTAGTGTTTCTTGAAAAATTGTTCATACCTTACATTTGAAGGTATAAGATAAGTAATAAACCCTACATTTGGTTAATTCGTTTATGGTTTTTCATCCCTGCACTAAATAGTTTACATATGGATCAGAATCCATGGGTTCCCATAAGGATCATAAAAATACATTTGGATAAATTTATGGAATATCAACCCAATTTTGTACATCATAATGACTATTTATACACTTCATTTTGAGGATAAATGTATAGTTAATCATTATTAAATTTTTAATCAACGATATGTTGGAAGGATAGATGTACGTATTCTTATCTCAAAATTACTTTTTATTCCTAAATTTAGTAATGAAGAAAGTATGGTTAAACAACCATAATAGATAACCTATGAAGTGAAAATTAAACCTATGATACACAATTCAACCATAGAAATATTTATTCAACAACAGAGATTTAAATTCTTGATTTTATGTGAGATTTTTGAAATGGTCTTGATAAATGTAAATGATCGATAGAAATATAATATATGATAAATTAAAAGGATAATTTTGTTTGATTTAGAGAACTATATTCAATAGTGAGAATCAAACATATTCCTAAAGGATGATGTGATAAACCAATATAATTTGAATTTTAATACCGATTATCTATCAGGATATTTTTATATATATTCACAACCAAAGTTAAGTTATATTAGAATTGAGTAATTGTGAATGAAATAAGATATTTGATAAAAAATTCATTTAAATACTTGTTTATATATTTGATATATAGATCTTCTGTAAAGAAAAAGGCTAGACATTGGATATATAATTTTTCAACCATGTAATGCTATTTTTTTATATTCAATTTGAAGATCCATTCCATCTAGAAACACATGAGATTTATTCTTTCGTGGAGACATTCATTTCTAATGAATAAGATCCATCAACTATCAGTTTATAAAAAACTATTTGTATGTTCAAGCTAAAGTATCATAAAAAATAGTTTTGATTTACTAGAATTTCAACAAGTCTTACTCAGTTGTGAAAATGATTCATCTTCATTTACTATGTAATGGATAATTGGTTCCCTATAAAAGAATTAGATGTTTCTGTTGATCCTTTTTTATAAGGTTTCACCTTCATTTACATTGTTATGGAATTGTAGGTTTTGTGATAAGAGGAAATTTCTATTTAAATTCAGCAATCTCATGGAGAGAGAGAGAGTTCATGGAGTGTACTAGGGGATATTTGTTCCCCAAAAAACCATAAAATTATTCTTCTCATTCAGTATACTTTTTTTCATACTCATTACAGAAAATTATGCTTCTAATCAACATAAATCGCATGTAGATTTATAATCTAAAATATGTCATGATTATCTTCAATACACAATTCACCCCCTCTTGTGTATATTTTTATTATTCCATCCAGAAAATTAGTATCAGAGGAATGATTTTGTTGATAAATTTCTTTAATGGTCAAAAGGTCAAGGTATATTAAAAGAATTTATCAATGGGAGACCTGAACAAATGGATTTCTAAAGTACGGGCTCAAAATATTAATGGCGACAACTATGGATGCAAGAAATCAAGAATTATTATCTTCTTGAATAATATGGGATTCAATTTTTATTCGATGATCATTACTCCTTATGAAATTATATAAATCTAGAGATATGAAATGTTGTAATATAAGATAAATATGACATCACCTTAAAAGGAAATTAATTTTATTATTTTTGGATATATAACTGATTAATAAAATCGAGTCTCATAGTTCCATACTACCTATGAAATGTGGAAAATTGTTGTAGTTTCATATGAGCGAATAGATAACATTAGACAGATGAGGTATGCATCTTCCAAACTAATTTTTGACACCATTATAATGTTTTATAGAGAAGACATCACCAAAATGAATATATTGTTAAGAGAGATTTTCAATAATAATTATAAATTGGGAAATCTCATCAACCCATATGATCAAGTTATAAAGGAACATAGAGTACAAGAATAAATATATAATGGAGAATCTTTATAAATACAATAATCATCTCCAGTTAATAATTTTTATATAAAGGAATGGATTGGAACATTTGTTGATGTATGAAGTAAAAATATAAGACGATGATAAAGAAATCAAGTTAGTGAAAAGAGAAAATACATCCCATAAAGTGACAAATATAATTCATGAAGGAATGTAATGAAATACTATCAAACCAATGAAAACATAGACTCCTAATATTTTCAAATGGAATTGGCATAAAAATCCAAATCATTCACCAAATTCTATAAGAAAAAGTGAGGGTAAACAAAATCCTTTAATAAGGATGAAAGTAAACCAAGAGATGTAAGATACTATGAATGCAAAAATGATGGGTCACATTAGACCTTAATTACATAAATTGAAAGGTGAAAGAAGAAGGACAATGAATAAATATAAGAAGAATGGATATTATGATCACAAAGGAAATATTTATATGAATAATAAATGTAGTGTTTCTAAAGACTCCACCATGTCATCAAAAACTGATTTTGAAAAAGTTCCCCTATAACTAAAAGCTAACATGTGATTTATAGATAAGGAAGAATAAGAGGTAAAATCCTATTACTCATCTAATTATGATACAATTACTTTTTCAAATTATAAATTTTCTAAATAATTTACAATTTTAAAATAGAAGTGTGATTTTTAATAAATAAACATAAGATAACATAAATTATTCACAATTATGTTTTTAGTGAGTGAGACACTATGATAAAACCATATCAAGATCTAATTGGAAAATTCAATTCATCTATATCCAATTTTTTTGATTCTAAAAAAAGAATAAATTAATTCAAATATGAATAAGATCAATATAAATGTGTTTCTCTTACTTTTAAAAAATTATATAAGATTATGAATCATATTTTTTGAAATAATGTAATTAAAATAGAAAAAAATAATATATGATGAAAGAGTAAAAATATAAATTATAAAAAAAATTTGTGCCTAATTAAAAAATTCTAATAGTTAATAATATGGAATAATTGTTCATTAGAGTAAAAATAGTTACTTGATAAATAATCAATTTTTTTAAATTAAAAAGTCTTTTCATTATAATAATATATCTGAAAATTGTTATATGAATTATGAAAAGATAAGTTAGATCAATATTCCCATATCATTTTTAAATGGAACTACTAATACAAAAAAAATACGGGTACCAAAATATAAAAATTTATAATTAATTTTGGTGGAAAATTCCACAGGGATAGAAAATCCCTATGATATATAAATATTTGATGCTCGAGGAGCATGTGTGGAACTTCATTAAATTTTTATACATTGACTGAAATAGATGTAGGTCTAGTCCCTTTTTAAAAAAATGTAAAATGATAAATTATTGGAGTTATAATATTAAGAGATCCAAAGACTGTATTAAGAAACAAAGTGTTGTATGTACGAGGATTAATTCACAACCTGATAAGTATTTCTCAACATTGTGATGATTGATTGTATATTGATTTCTTTGAAAATCAATGCTTAGTTTTCAAAGATAAATTACATAAATTTAGATCCTCAAGATTTTATAATGTTTATACATTGGATCTCAATTCCTTCTATAAATATAGAGTATATTGTTTAATTTATAATAAAAATTAGTAATGGATCCAACATAGAAGTATTAAACATTGAAATATATATTATTTACATAAATTATCTATGAAACAATTATTTTTTTATTTTCCCAGTAACATGTCTTAGATGATAGATTCTATTATTCATGTCAAATTAAAAAACAACAAAAATCATCATTTAAAACAATTAACAAAATTTCCACATTTAAACCATTAGAACATATACATATAGAATTTTCGAACCATGTAGGGTATAAATTATATTTGGTAAATTATATGTTCATGTTTTCATTAATGATATTTCTAGGATTAATTGTGTTATTTTCTGTAACTAAAAAGTGATGTATTCACTAGTTTTTCATTTTCAAAATTGTTCAAAATGTAAAATATTTTAAAATAATTTAAATAAGAAGTGATCATGGTGGAGAATTTGATAATTGAGAATTTAATTTTTTTTCTAAAATTTCGTTATTAAAAAAACCATATCTACATTAATAACTCCATTAAATGAATTTTTTTAAAAATGAAATAAAACTATTCAAGAAATGGCACGAACTATGAAAAGATAATGTAGTCTCCCTACCTATTTCAAAAAGAGGCTTTAGGATCAACATTTAATATCAAGAATAGAGTTTTAATAAATCCAATTACTAAAAAGACACCATATTAACATTTAAATAACAAAAAACCTAAGCTTAATTAAATTAATTTCCATTTATGCAAGGAATATATCTTGAATACTATGGATAACTGTGGAAAACTAAATCCAAATGATGAAACTAGAATAATTTTTAGATAGTATACTTCTTCTAATCAAATAGAGTGTTTAATAAAAATTCAAGGATTTTTGAAGAATATGTTCACATGAAGTCTGAGAAACTGACCCTTTTAATAAAGAGAAACATAAAATAGATGAAAATATTGACTCTTTTTGTAACTTGGGACTTAATTAAGCTAATTTGTATTTTGAAAATAAAAAAATAAAATTATGTCCAGTACAAAATAATATAAATTGAAGAACCTGAATGTGAATTACTTAGACAGCCTATAACATTAATGATCTATCCTTTTGAAACATTTACAAGATAAACTGAAATATAAATAAAAACAATGTGATATGTAGTAATCTTTCTTGAATTATATTCCTTTCTATCCTAGAAATAATATAATTCTATTGATTTTGATTTAGAAGAACAGAGTTGGATATTATATATATAAGAAGAACTAAACCAATTTCGAATAAATGAAGTTTTGGATTTATTAGAATGACCATCATTTTGTCTAATAATAAGAAATAAGATGATCATTAGAAATAAAAAGGATGATATATGGATCATAACATTAAAAAATATAGATTAGATTTTAAAGAATATAGTGAGGAAAAAGGTACAAATTATGATTAAACCTTTGCGTAAGAATATTGATTTAAAGTAATTAGAATCCTCTTAATATATTATTGACATATGATATTTAAATTATATCAGATTGAAGTTAAATATGAACATTTAAATGGTTATTTAATGGAGTAATTTTAGTTATAACAACCACCTGGTTTTGAAAACTCTCATAATCCAATTTATGTTTATAAACATAAGAAAATATTATTATGGCCTTAAATAATAACATAGTGCTTGGTATGAAATATTAAGCACCTTTTAGTTGGAAGAAGGATATTATGTGGGGATATTATATCTAACTCATTATAAGAATATTTTTTGTTCTAATATTTTATTTATTTAAATATATATTTGTGATATTATTTTTGGTTCAACTAATAAAAGTATTCATCATGGTTTTTATAATCTACAGAAAAAATAATTTGAAATGATCATGATGGGAGAAATGAATTTATTTTTTGAAGTTCAGATTTATCCAAAAATATTATGGGAATTTTTTAAATGAAAATAATTATGTTATTTCTTTATTGAAACATTTTGGACATGAAAACAACATGACATATACAATTTCTATGTGAATAAATATAAAACATTATTTAGATGAAGCTAGAAAACTAGTTGATAACAAATTGCATGGTGTTATGATTGGTATTTTATTATATCTTGTTACTTGTATAGAGGGAATAATTTTTTCTATATGTATATGTGCTAGATTCCAGTGAAATCAAAAATAACCCCATCATACTACTAATTGATGAGTTTTTAGATATTTAAAATGAACTATTCTTAAATAACTACATTTCCCCAAAATTTATGATTTTAATTTAATTTCATATTTAGTTACAAATTTTAGAGATTGTAGATTAGATAGAAGAATCACCATAGGAACCTACCAATTTATAGTAAAATTATTAGTATAACGTTCATGTCAAAAGAAACAATTAGTTTCCCTATCAACGGATGAGGTAGAATATGTGTCTACTCATAGTTGTTTTGAACATGTTATGTGAAAGAATCGCAATCATAAGATATAACATTTTCTATCCTTGGAACTAGAATAATAAAAAATATGATGATAATAGATCATAATAATGATCAAACAGTAATGATGAAGTTCACATGTTCTGGAGTTGTGCCAGTGATGGATTTGTTAGATTATGTAATTTAACAAGATATGTATGTTCTTTTTTTTAAACAATGTTATGATGAACATTAGTAGGTATATGTTAAGGTATTTGGGTCTGTAACATCATAAGGATTCCAAGATTGGATTTTAACATTATGGAAGAATTATATCCATTTTTCTATTAAGGCATAGAATGATAAGATAAATATCTTTTGGTAAGAGATGTCATCATAGAAATATTCTAAATGATGAAACTGTCATGGAGTTAGGATTTTTCTATGCTGAATTCAACAATAATCTTTTATGAGTTGGTATAGAAGAAAAATAAAGGAGTGTGGTTGGTTCTAAAGGGGAGAATAGTTTATCACATTCTCCTTGTTATGTTATACTAAGAACTATTGAAGAAGAAGAATCATTATTTTATTAGTTTGGACATCATCAAAAAAGAATAATTATAATAAATAATTTTTAGCTACTTTTATTTTCCCAAACAAGAGAATAATAAGTTTCTGAGTAGGTGTATCATGTAACTGGGAAATATAAGAATGTTTCACAATGGGTTGATCAATCTAGGTATATTAATGGTAATGATGATCATGATTCCCATGAAAATAATTATTTATAAGTTATTGATTTAGGTGATGGAAGAGTATCTATAGTAAGAGATATGAGAAATGTTTTTGAGGATGATCAATGTTTGGATATGGTAAAATTTCATAAAACATGTGCATAAACTATTGTGTATTCTAGCTCATTGGAAATAAATATACCAAGCTTCTTTCGAAGATTCAATGAAATGAATGAAAATAACATTCCTCTAAGAAAATATTTAGTAGATGAAAGAATGAATGTTGAAGAGCTAAACAATGCCAATAGATGAATTTGAGACCCATCAAAATCTATTATGTAATGTTTAGGGAAATATTGTTCTATGGGTGATCATGAAAGTTTTATTATATTATTTTTTGATGAGGGCATATATTTAAAAGAAGAATCTGAAATGAAATCGTATTTTGATGATCTGAAGATAATGTTGGGAAGTCAATTTCAATCATTCAAAGCATGTAATTAGGCTGAAACCCCTTCTCAACAAACTCCTTCTAACCTAAAAAGAATATTTGAGTCTATTAATGATTTGTTGGATGATTTCAATTATAAACTATACACTATTCAATGTAATATTACACCTCTAAATGTTCTTTTAAAAAATCAGAAAAAATTAGTAATTCAACCAACCTCTAAATGATTCTTAGTGGGGATTATTGATTCATAATGTGAGAGAAAATTTTAATACCATCATTGAATCTAAATAAACAGTTATTGGGGTTGTTAAGTTGAATTTGGTTTATATCATGAAGATCAATTAGAATTCAAAAAAAAAGTTGTTATTACAGTGGATAAATGTGTTCAACAATAATTTCAAGATCATGTTGTTGAAAATCCATGATATTCTTAGTCTTTTTCGGACCATACCTCATCCTTCTGCATATTATACCAATGGAGATTCCGATCATGAAAACCAATCTAAAACAAGACAATCATTTTGAATAATTCATTAGTTTATTAGGTTATGTACTCATTATTTTAAAAAATATTTTATATGGAGTCCAATTTTATTTGCATTTATAGCTTTAAATTTTTTATCTTTTTATACAATTCTGTTCAAATTAAAAGTTCATATAACAATTATTATTGTTTTACTCAGTATAATATATCATATTTTTATTATTCTTTTAAAAATTATATGTGTTTTAATCTATATTTACATACTTTATTTTTGATATCACAAAAAGGTGATAAATTGGGTAAAGAAAAAATTCCACTTTATTCAATCACCAATTTTCTTTTAAATCGAAATAGTACTATAAAATCAAAACACTACTATAAAGCATTTACTTTCTGAAAAAATAAATAATTTCATTATTAATATTTTTCCTTTTGTGTTTACAATTCCAAAATTTTATATAAATTATGTTATGGGTTTTGAGATAATCAAAAAGTGGGAGATTGTTAGGCATTTATTATCTCAATTATATGATTTAAATCTTATTGATTTTAATGCTCCCAAATACCCTTTTTTATTTTATTAATGACATTACTTGATGTGAGTTTCATAAAACTAATATTATTTTCAACATTTTCGAATTATATTAACAATTTTAATCCAAAATGAATATTACTCAATCAGTCTGGAAGGTGTTTTAGTGTATCTAGAAACACTACGAATACCCAAAATTGGTACGTCTAACATAATGAATGAAACCTAAATTTATTTATTGTGTGTATAGTTTATATTCCCTGTGATGAATAGATTGCATATGGATTGGAAGAGAAATTCTTGTGTATGGGTCGACAATACTATGTTTGGATAAATGTTTTGAATATCAACCCATATTTTATGTATGGAATCACTATTCATACCCAATGTTTAGAGAATGAACATATGATCAATCAACCAATCTTTTGTAGTGAACCATATACTGGAAGGATGGACATCTGGATTCATATCCCAATGTTAATTTTGATACCTATATTCTTTAATGATGAATGTATGGTTCAAGAAACATAAGAGGAACCATACATAAGAAAAATAACTCAACACTACACAATTCATCCTTACATTTTTTTAAAAAAAATGGAGAATTAAATTCACGATTTTATTTGAGATTTCAATAACAGTCTTGATAGAAATAAAAGGCTGATTGAATGTTATTCAATGATTGATTCAAAGGATAATTTTTTTATTCAAACAACCATATTCAATGGTGAAAATAAACCCTTTTATTAAATGAAGTTATGACTCCCCTATATAATTTGAATTTGAATACCCATGGTGTATCTGGATATTTTATGGATCCTCAAAACCCAAAGAGAGTTGTATTTGAATGATGTATTTCTAAAATAAAGAGTGTTATGAGATTTTATAAAAATATTTCTGTATACGTCTGTATGTTATTGATATATAGATATGTTGTAAGTAATGAGGCTACACTTTGCATATATACTTCTGCAACCCCGTGTAGAAATTTTTTGACATTCAATTTCACAAACATATTCATCTCGAACCACATCAGAGTTAATAATTTTTGAATACTTTCATTTATAAAGAATAAAATCCATATACAATCATATTTTGATGTTGTAATTGTGATGTTCAACCTAAATCATCATCAAAAAATATATTCTTATTTTTTGGAGTATAAACTACCCATACTCAGTTGTGGAAATGTGTCAGATTCTTATAATAATCTATAGATAATAGGATCCCTATAAAATAACGAAAATGAAATGTTTATCCTTGTTGTAAAAGTTTTAACTTCCAACACTCAATTGTGGATTTTATGGACTTTTTATAACATTATCTTTCTATTGACATTCACCAATCTCGTAAAGAGAGAAATGGTGGAGTGGACTAGGGGATCTTTTTTACCTGAAACACTATAAAATTATTTTGTTAAATATTCTTTTTTATCCACTACTCATTCTCATTATAAAGACTAACACGGCTTATATACATAAATTTCAATGAGATTTTAGTGCCCGAATTTTTCTTGATTATCGAAAAGACACAATTCACCCCTCTTGTGTATATTTTTATTATTCTTAAAACATGATAAGTTGAGAATTTTTGATATTATAAGAATGTATATGGCTTTAGTCTATAAATATATTAAATTTATATTGATTTCAAATGATAATAAAGTTACATATAAGGAATATTTTACTTGAGGTATGGCATTTCATTTACAATATCATTTGACTTCTGGATTTCATGTCAAGAACCAGCCTCGGTACCCTGGTAGTATGATAACCAAGCTGGACCTGACATAGCATGAAAGGCTATCCAGATCCCTATGGGGTAGTGACTAGAACATAACATCAAACAACATGAATGTGGGAAATTGTTTTCCCAGAATACATAGAGGAAGTAGGACAATAATGTCCTTATAAATGCAAAAGAAACTCTACTTGGAGTAAAGTACATGAATATAACAACTCAATAAAAGTCCAATGTTCTACAACCCAAGTAGAAAATATAGGAAAAAAAACCCTACAGTACCTAAGGAAACGATTCACTATAGACTGAGCTCAATATATGACTCATCCTCTATGATATCCCTTTCATTTTCTTGAACCTGGAAGAAGAAATCCCATAAAAACATAAAGGAAAAAAGTAGGGTGTGTGCCTAAGCCTGGTAGGATACCTCCAAATATTTCCTAACAAATGAAAAATATATATTATTCAATGAATTTTTTTCAATTTTGAAAATAAAAAGGGTTTCAAACTAAAGATAATATTTAAACAAAACCTACTATACATTTTCAAAATGATGGGAAATACATTTTAAAGAAAAAAAATTTCATTACAACAGATGGAATACTTCTAAATAGTGGATTAAACAAAATGTTTCTTAAAATAGTTTATGTAAATATAGAAGAAGAATTTAATGATTTTTTAGAATATTTTCAGACATTTATATCTCATATATAAATAAGCAATCAAGCAATATGGTCATATTAAAATTAGGTGTGATAATATTAACAAGCTATATGATTCCACACTATGATGAAAAAAAAGTTTAATAAATGGAAATTCCATTCCTATTTTCATATAGTATAATCACATGAAATGAAAACACAATGAACTAATATATAATTTTTGAAAAATTACAATAATATTGTATCTTATGTGATTTGAATTTAAAAATTCTAACATACACAGTTATGATCAGTGATATGTTTGGAGTCTGATGAAACAAACATAATTTTTATTGTATAGTATATGACCCTTATAAAAATTAATGCTACCCTTATGAATATTAATATGAGTCTTATTAATAGTAAATCATAAAATTGAATATGTAACCTTACCATTTGAATTATATATAAAATTATCCATCTTATAACTGATAATATGATAAAATCATAGTGTTGGTATTTTTGTGATTCATTTACATTTAATTACAATTTTATGATTAATTTAATAATTTAAAAGGTTTTTATGACATATAATTCATTAAAAAATAATTATTTTTTTGACTTCTGATTATATGATAATTATAGAAGACCTTAATTAATTTTTAAATATTTTAGAAAGGTTGTTTTAGGTTTAAAATTTATATTTTTCAATTAAATTATGATTTTAATAAAAAATAAATTTTTAAAAAACATATAATTATATCTTAATAAAATAGTGTTAATTTTTGAAATTATATATATTGATAAATGGTTGTGGTGATTATTTATATTTTTCTTAAATACTGGAATTTTTATGAATAGTAAAAAATTATAATTTGTTATATATATACATTATATGTTAAATACACTATTTATTGATTCATGGATGATGTAAGAACCTAGAGATCTAACTCACTTTATGATATTACTATTTTTTGTCATAAGAATCAATAAAATATCTTGTTTCCCGAAAATTAATAAAATAATGAATCAAATATTGAGAAACCCTCCCCTCATCCACTATAGCATTCAAGGAATATGGGTTTTTAATTTCTATTACCGTCTTCAATTATCATCTTGAAACTATTTTAATTTTTGAATAATACTATAATATATGTATTATGTCTAATGTAAGGTTATAAAATATTTTTTATAGAGATTATGGATTTATAAAAAAAAATGTGTTTTGATGTGATAAAAAACTGCCAATTAACCAATATTATTATCATTAATGTTTCATATAATGATTCATATTCATGAAAAATGAAGAAATTTATTTTATAAAATTTAAATATAATTTATTTTCACTAATAAAATATGAATCCAATTCTATAGAACCATTCTTATATTAGATGTTTATCCTTACATATATATATAAGAAAACCAATCAGAAAATACAAGGAAACAAATGCTCCAAACAATGAAATTAAACCTTTTAACCCCCCAAAAAGTTCATGAATAAACTTTTTGAGGCTATAATAAATCAATTTCATGAATAATAGGTTTTTTAAATACCAATTAATGATTATAAGTTTATTATATAGGACAGTAAGATCATGTTAAGGACGCCTTCAGACATAAGGTAAGGGATTCTACCCAAACTTCCAATATACCATTGCGATGATCTATATTTCTTATTACCTAAATGAAGTTATATTATCATTTTATTTGTATCTTATAAATGTTGGGTAAATGTACCCAATTCGTTTTTTAAGATATTTTCATCATTTTATTTTGGGTATTTAATTTTTTTTAAGTGGTTCCCTATTCAATACATCCTAATAAGAAAAACCATTTAAGGGAACAACCTAAATTAATACACAATATCAAGTGCACACTATAATCAATTTCAAGCAAACATTATTTATATAAAACCAATAATTTTATTATGAAATATTTCTTGGTTCACTTTTTTTATATAAAATATTATTCCATTTTTTGTTTTAAGTGATCTTTGGTATTTTCCTTAAACCATAATAAAATGTTTTAATTCTATTGTTTCAAAAATGTTGTTCTTGAAAGATATACCTTAATATTGAAATCAATTATCATGATAAATCCCTATGAACATGTATTATCTAATTCCTTTCTTTACTGGATAATTCTATGATACACCAACTTTTTATGCTTTATGACATTAATATGATAACAGATTCATTCAATGGTTAGCCCTTATGTTTATATATGATTGATTATGTACGATTATATATGTGGTAGGAATATTAATGAACATTTTATGTTGGGTATTCCTAGATATAACCCCAATTCCTTAGGTAATGTTGAGTATCATGAGATATTATGTGCAACGATCTTGACGGTAACCCCTGACTCGTGCAAGCATGTGAAACGATCGTGGTGGTTTCCCATGACTTGTTATTTTCTATGTGAAATGGGATTTTAATTATTCTAAATTCATTTTATAGGTTTCTTCATCTTTACTATTAATTCATGTAAATTTTATTTCATGTTTATATGTTATGATTCTATATGTTCCATGCATTTTATATCAAAATGTTATGCCTTATAACCCATTTGCTAAAGCTTTATTCCTATGTTTATTTCCAAAATAGTCTTTTAATCCCATCCCGTTGTTCATTTTATCCCCATGTTATCCTATAATGATGTATTATAAGAAGGGAAGTTAGGGTATCTTTAGAAATACTAAAAAATTAATTGTTATATTTAGTTCCAAGACCTTTGTTTTATGTACCTAGTCTTCCAAGACACTAGACTTTACAATCGTTAGCATGCCAAATGATTCTTTACTATTATTAATATCTGGTAATGATATTTGTAAATTGATATAGTCACTATATATTCAATTCTCATCATAAATATTACTATGAAAAAATGATGTTGACCTGAAAAAAAGGATGAGCTAAAACCCCTAGTAAGGGAATAAACATATGAATAATGCTCTAGCACTTGGGTTAGAAGGAATAAAATAATGATATAAAAAGTCATGGAACATAAGAAGTGATAACATATAAACAGTGGATCATATAAAAATTAATTCATAGTAATCTAGAAGCTACATAAAATATGTCTTTAGCATGATTCAAGTCTCATTTCAAACAGAGGATCACAAGTCAAGGTTAACCACCAAGACTGTTGCACATGGTAGCACGAGTCATGGCTAACTTCCAAGACCATTGCATATAATGTCCCATTAGACTCAACATTACCCAATTCATTAGATATATTTCTAGGTGAACCCATAATAACATGTTTAGTATTATTCATTCTTTATACAGAATCATTCATAATCAATCATACATAAATATAAGGGTTTCCTATAGAATGAATTGTGAATTATATTCATGTTATAAAGAATAAATAATGGGTGTATCATAAAATAGTCCATAAAGGAAAGTAATTAGATCAGGAATATACATTAATAATACAAAATAGAAATATATATTTATCAATAATGCCGATTTGATCTAATATCATGCAGAAAGACCTTTTAAGAAATATAATAATTAAAACATTTAATCGAAGTTTAAGAAAAACACCAAAGATCACTTATAACAGAAAATAAAATAATCTTTTATAAATAACAATAAGTGAACCAATAGGGTTTTCATATTAAAAATAATTTATTTAAATAATTGTGGCATAAGTCAAAATATTTGGTGCACTTGAAATTGTGTATGAAATCAAGAAGTTCCCTTAAACGGGTCTTCTTATCAAGAAGTATTGGGGAGGCAACCCCTTAAAAACATGTAAATCCCAAAAATTGTATGATGAATGTCTATTCATACAATAATTTAGTAAATATAAACAGAATTTGTAAGATTTACATCAAAAGAACACATCCTCATGGAATGGTGGATTATCTCTATTAAAAATATATTCTCTATCCCCCAGTGCTTAGAAGAAGAAAAAGTTGTGATTGTGGTATTTTATTTTTATGGGGATGTAATCCATGATGGAAAATAATTGAGAATAAATTTTCCTCGAAGGATATTGATTTCATGGATTTTGTGGAATTCAATAAAATGTTTTTTAATAAAAAAAATTTCTCTGAACCCTCCATCTCAATATTGAAAGTGAGTTCCCCTAACTCGTGAAGAAGGAAGATGAATCCATTTTGGTGTAGGAAAAAAATTTCACAAGGTGAGTAATATATCCCTCTAGATTTTTAATGAATTCCAAAATCATGGTGGATTGCTTCAATAGTGGACTAAATTCGAGTCTATGAAAAGTTATGATGATTCGTGACATTGATTTTTATGAGGAAGTTGTTTTTTATGACCACATGGTTAAAATAAAGATCGGAGACTCTCAGTGGTCTTATGGTCCAAGAAAAAAGAAGGGGATAATAGAGTCTCATATGGGAGTTTTGGAACATAAGTTCCATAATGGGAAGAAGATCTAACATCCCGTGTGTCCAAATTATGAGTAGAATCATCCTGAGAACTGTCTTAAGGGAACCAAAAATTGTATCAAATGTAGAAAGATGAGAAATATAGAAAAGAACTGCCAAAGGGATATAAAGAATTAAACTAATGTGGAAGAAGAAATGATGGTTTATATCTTTTCTCATCCTATAGAATAGTGTTACAACTGTAAGAATCATGGGAATTATGCAAAAACTTCCCTAAGATAAGGGTATTTAGTGGAAATCAACAACAACGTCCAAATAAACAAGGAAGGACTTATGCAACCACTACTGCTGAGGTGAAGATGGAAAATGATGTTGTTACAGGTACTCCAGTTATTCAGTCAATAATTGAAAACATACTATTTGATTTTGGATCAACACATTCTTTCATATCATGTAATTTACGAATTACAATTCAATCACGATGTCAAAATTTGGAGGTTGACATATCAGTGAGAACACTTAATTGGGAAATTATTTAGTTATAGGTTTATAACTCCTTCCTAATAAATTTTTGTATACTGAACCACCTTGAAAATACTTTGATACTTCCCCTCATGGAGTTCAATACTTATTTGTGCATGGATTGGTTATCTTTATACAAAAAAAGACAATAAAATTTTGGAAAGGGAGATCACTCTTCAAATCCCAGAGTATCCTTCAATGCCATAAAATAGTACAAAGAAAGATGAATTACATTTAGAATCATCAAGTCAAGTGTGGATTGATCTGCCTTTTGATCAAGCATATCATTATCTAATTAATGAGACAATGAATATAATACTTCTCAAAGATATGCCCATGGTGATGGATTACACTAATGTATTCCATGAATAATATTATGGTCATCCCACTGATCGATATTTTGTGTTCTCAATTGAACTTATTTTTGGATATCAACCTATATAAAAGACACCTTAATGAATGTCCACTATAGAGATGGTAGAGATGAAGTTGAATTTACCAGAAAATATAGGGAATGGTTTTTTATGCCCGAGTGCTCCATCATGGGGTTTGCTAGTCCTATTAATCATCTATAATGATGGATAAATGTACCATTATTTTGATTATCATGAGTTCAATTAAATCATGGTAAAGAACATGTATCCCCAACCACATATAGATGACATGTTTGATCAGCTTCGTGGGGAGAATTATTTTTCTATGGTGTCAATTCCGTTATGATATCACCAATTAAAGGTGAGAAAGGAAGATATTATCGTGACTACCTTTCGAATAAGGTATAGGAACTCTGAGTTCATAGTGATTCCCACTAGACTCACTAATTCTCCATCAATAATCATGGATTTAATGAATATAGTATTTAGAGATTATCTCGTCAAATTTCTGTTAGTCTTTATTGATGATATTCTGATATACACCATGAAAAAAAAGAAACCCGAGCACCATTAGAATACTCTACTAAATGCATTGAGAAGGTAGATTTAATATAAAAAGTACAATAAATGTGAGTTCTAGATATATTGAGTATCACTATTTGGGCATATTATCCCCCAAAAAAAGAGATATATGTGGACCCTTACAAGACAAATGTAATTGAATAGTGGCTCAAAACAAAATTTCTATCTGAGATATGCACCTTTACATGTAAATCCATGTCTTATCGATGATTTGTGATGAAATTATCATGATTTTACAACCTAATGACCAAGCTAACACATAATTGGGTGATGTTTTCCTGGACTCAAGAATGTGAGAAAATCATTAAGGATCTCAAAAAGTGGCTTACCACTACACTAGTACACACACACCCATTAACTAGAGATAATTTTTTGGTGTACAATGGTGACTAGAAGAAGTTATTAGGCTGTGTGTTGATGAAAAATGATAAATTGATAGCTTACGCCTCAAGGTAGTTTAAAATACCAGAGAAAAACTATGCCACATGTGATCTAGAGTTATCGACTGTGATCTTATCATTGAAAATATGGTGGAATTATCTCTATGGTTAAAATGGTGAGAAATTTATAGTTCACACGAGTCTCAAACTTATATTCACAAACAATTATCTTAATATGCGCCAATGAAAAAGGTTAGATCTCATCAAGGATTATGGAATCTCAATCCACAACCATCCTGGTATGGAAAATAAGGTGTCAAATTCTATATATAGAAAGAATCATGTATCTTTATCAATGATGAGATATAAAAAGGATCCAATCATCATGGATTTTCTTATGATGGAAATGGGACTCATTAATAGAGGAACATCATCAATTATTTCTCAAATGATTTATCAACCTTCCCTCATGGATAAAATAAAGGATGATTAAAGAAATGATGTGGACATTCAGAAAAGGGTGGAAGCTATCAGACATGGGAAATCCTTTGGTTTCAAGATATAGACTAAGGAGTTATATGATTTGGATTTCCATTTTGTGTACCATCGAATATAAAGATAAATAATGTTTTTTTGAATGATTCTCATATCTCAACCATCTCTATTCACCTAAGGAGCACAAAGATGTATGCAGATCTCTATGAGAACATTTGCTGTGACAATATGATAAAGGAGATTGTTGAATATGTATTAATGTTCTTAGTATGTCAATAAGTAAAGGCTAAAATATAGACACCTAAGGGGATTATACAACCACTACCCATACCCACATGTAAAAGGGGGAACATAACCATGGAAATTTCCATTGGACATCCAGGGACATCTAGAGGGGAAAATGTTGTATGGGTCATAGTGGATTGTCTTATAAAGATGGATCACTTTATCGAAATTGAAGAGGAAGTCTAATTAGATGAAATTGAATGGATATATATCAATTATGCGGTAAGGATGTATGGAGTTTCACTATTTATTGTATTTGATAATGATAGGAGATTCACCTCGATGTTCTAGAAAAGTCACCAAAATGCTCGAAACATTGAACTGAACATGAATGCGGACTATCATCCACAAATTTATGGCCAATATGAGTGAACTATTCAGACACTAGAATACATGTTGTGTGCATGTTATATGGATTTCAAAGGATTATGGGTCCGACATCTTTAACAACTTTAATTATCCTACACCAATAGTTTGAACTCTGGAATCTGAATGGCACCATATGAATCCCTTTATGGGAAAAGGTTTAGAACACTAGCATGCTGGGATTAAGTCAATGAGCATAAGCTTCTAGGACCTGAAATGGTTGAAAAAATGGTGGATAAGATGAAAACCATTCCCCAGCACATCAATCTATCCCATGGTAAATAAAATAGCTATGTAGACAATCGTCGATGAGAACATTTGTTTGATGTGGGAGACATGATATTCCACTTCATATCTCCATGGAATAAAGTTGTTAGGTTTTGGAGGAAATGAATGTTAAGTCTTAGTTACATAAATACCATTGAGACTCATGATCATATAGGAGTTGTAGCCTACGAACTGAAACGTCCACCTACCACGTCTATAGTACACAGTTTCTTCTTTGCATCCCTCTTAAGGATTTACATACAAGATCCTTTACATGTAATATATTCCGATGTGGTACAGTTGGAGGATGATCTTTTTCATAAAAACCGTCAAGGGAAGATCTTGGATCATAAAGGCAAAGATATATGAAACAAGACTACTCACCGGTTAAATGTAGTATGGTGGAACCATAAGTATGAAGAAGCAGCATGGGAACTGGATGAGGAAAGGAAGGAAAATACCAAATACTATTTATATATTAGAATGTAAAATGAAATTTTGAGAGAAAAGTTTGATAAGTGGGGAAGAATGTAATGACAAAAAGATTAATCAATGGAAATTAACTTCTTATTTCCATATAGTATAATCACATGAAATCACACAAAAACGAACAACTAAGTACTATGTGGCCATTAAACATAAAATTGACACTTCTGTGATTTGAATTTCGAAAATCTAACTTACACGGCTGCAATCGGTAAGATGATTGGAGTCTGAAAAGACAAACATATTTTTGGAGAATAGAAACTAACCATTATGAATAGTAATGTTACACTTATGAATAGTAATTAGGCCTACAAGAATAGTAAATCTTCCAAGTGAATAAGTAACATTATCAATGAAGATATAATATAATTATCCTTCTTATAAGTGATAATATTACATAATTAGAGTTTTGGTATTTTTATGAGTCATGTGAATTTAAATAGAATTTTTTATTTATTCAATATATAAAATTAAATTAAATTTCATAAAAAATATTCTTAAATAATAATTTTGATGACCTATGATTATATGATAATTTAAAGAGACCTCAAATAATATTTCAATGTGTTAGAAGCGGTTTTAATATGAAAATTTTGATTTTTCAATTAAATTTGACATATTTATAAAATTACTTTTATAATATAGAGTTCAATTTTTAGTTCTACATGTTGTAAAATGGATGGGGTGAATTTTTGGGATTTTCCTCAAATACATGAATTTTTGGTGAATAGTAAAATACTTTAATTTGTTGTATATATACATTATATGTCATATAAATTATTTATTGAGTAATGGATAATGTAAGAAACTTGGTTTCAAAATAACATACACATATTACTGTTTTTTTTCAAATGAATCAATATTATTGCTTATATTGATAAAAATAATAAATTCATGATAATTTGTTTGGAGAACCCTCCTCTCCTCCACTATAAAAACCACCAATAACACCCTCTTATCTTAACACATCTCAAGACTTCTACCTAGTCAAAATTGTACTCAAATATAACCCCAATCCTCTATCCCGCATCCAAAATCCCTTTATCTCTTCATAATACCAAAGAATCTCCCCTAAATAGATTCTCAAGAAAAATATATGCAATTTGTAAATTTCACTTTTCATTTCATTTATTTTCATTCAAGCTCTATTATTTTATTTTTAATTCGTCAACTCCTTTCATCCCAATGTTATGATAACTCTATTACCTTACCTATAATGGATTTTTTTTTGTTATTATGGAATAATTTATCCTCATCTCTCTTTTCCACTCCTTTTATACTAAGAATGAAAACACCATCTGGGATGTGTTAATTTATCACATTAAAGGACAATGAGTTTTCAATTTGGATTACCATATTAAATTATATTCATGAAAACTTTTTGATAGTAGAATAATAATATAATATATTTATTATTTATAGTCTTTGATTCTATAATCCTTTTTACACGTGGTATGAATTTATAAATAAAAATGTGTTCTATGTGATCAAAATTTTCAAATTAATCAAATTTGTTAGCATTAATGATTTAAATAATTATTCATCTTCACTAAAAATGACCAAAGTAATTTTATAAAAATGTAATATAATGGATGGTAAATATTAAAAGTTTACTCCAATTACAGACATCCATTCTCATCTAAAATGTTTATGTAAACCAATCATGAGAACCAAGGAAACAAACACTCCCAAACAATGAAATTAAACCACCTAACCCATCAAAATGGTCGTGAATGAACTTAATAAGGATATATAAAATCAATTACATTAATAATAGGTTCTATAAATATAAATTAATGAATATAATTTGTTTATCTTGTACAATAAGTTCACATTATGGACAGCTTCGGATTTAAGGTATGAGATTTTACCCAAACCTCCTTTATTCCTTTGGGTTGATCAATCGTTCTTTTTAACCAAATGAATTTATCTTATATTTTAATTGGAATATTATAAATTATTTTTAAAGGTACCATATTATTGTATCAAGAACCTTTCATTATTATCTTTCAGGTAATTACATGTTTTTAAGTGGTTCCCTCC